>OX359289.1:29135103-31811769 GCA_947179395.2 Pulicaria dysenterica | reverse complement strand
AGGACAGAGGCACCCTATCTTCATCATTATCGTCATCAGACTCTTCAGATGGCACATTTATTGGTGCACAAGATTCATCTTGTCTTGGCTTTTTGGCACTCTTCCTTCTAGCTATTTGTTTAAATCTTCTTTTTGGCCTTTGCTCATCTTGAGCAGGTTGCTCCCCCTCAGATGGAGGTTCCCTCTCAGCAGTTGATTGATTTAGAGTTTCTGCTTCATTGAGCTCTGTTGCTGCCTTATCAGCTTCTACTTCTTGAATATAATCTGTTGAAGAGCTTGACTTAGTACATGTTCTGCCTTTGACTTAAGAAAATATTACACTGAAAAGCTTATTAGCTAATTAAAGACTCAGCTAACAGACACCGAACAACTGACATAATTTTGCTCAGCTAAGGATAAATGTGAAAGACTCAGCTGACTAGATTTGCTCAGCTGATTGAATAACTCAGCTACTAACACAAATCATAATACATCTAATAAACTAGTCAACCTAAATAATCAGTTGATCCCAAGGGCTCAGCTAACCATTTGAGTATGATCAGCTTATTGAGAGAAGAAAGGATAAGTATACAATACCTTATCGGACATGTGGGAGGCATCAGTTGATCAATGAGATACTGTCACCTGATCCTAGACCACTCAACTGATCTTTGAAGAACCCTCAGCTGACGGTTTGCGCTGTCAGCTGATGCTTTGTAGATGCATAGCTGATGCTTCTTAACTTGTCTTTTCTTTTTAGCTGATCTTTCTGAAGCTGGTCCTTTGGCTGATACTCAGTGTTCAGCTGACACTTTGAATCGTCAGCTGACATTTCTTACTTAGAAATTCTATGAAAAACAACACATGTTTTTCATTAATCTAAGTCCAAAACTGAATATATGGTTTTGTTAACATCAAATCCTATTTTACTAAATAGACAGGTTTGATTTAGGTTTGATATTCCTATCTCCCCAACAATCTCCCCCTATTTGATGATGACAAAACCTTATCTTATTTAAGAAGAATCAGTTTGACTCGGATTTGTAAAGATAAAACTTTTAAGTGCAATTTGGTTACCTAGCTATCTGTTTTTGGTAACTCTTTAATATATGTTCCCTGATATTCTATTTTTGGGAATCTTTTCATATTTGAAGTACCATTTTTCTGTTTTTGTGGTATCTTTCTATCCTTTTTTCTGGTTTTAGGATTTTTTATATTTTCTGTATTTACACTATGTGAGCTATCTACTAAGATTCATCTATACTAGCATTTTAGCCAAGTAGTCCATGATCAAAGTTTCAAGCTTGATTACAAAACAAAGTATTTACATCAGAGTTTGTACAATTTAGCTAATACTGAACATTAAGCTAAGTTACAGAAGAAGAACTGTTCTAAGAAAGTGAAATTACAATTAATCTAATTATGAAGTTTTCAAGTTTCTTCCCACCAAGGTTCTTCTTTAACATCAAGAAGTCTGTCCAGAGGATTTGCAACCAACAACTCTTGCTTGAATCAGACTTTCAAAGTGATCACTTCCTGTATGTCCCCTTGTTTTAGTTGCAGCTTGAAATATCAGCTCTCTAGGGGCTCTTCCTAAGTCAGATTCTCTTAGGAATCTCCAAATACCAGCTCTGTTCTTGAAGAACATCCCTCTTTCAGGTTCAGTTATGTACTTAAACATTTCTGGTTCAATGTTGGAGGGCAGAGAAGTGTTTAGACTTTCATATGCAGCCAGGTAAGGATGATCAGGATTGAGTATGATCTGTTCAGCAGGTACAAAAGCTTTGGAGGATTTCTTGAAGGCATCCTCAATCACATCAACGTGTTCCATGAATTGATCATGAGTGCATATCCTGTGGTAGACAAACATTCTGATCCATTATTCAAGTTTGCCTATGAACCTTGTGGCAATTTCACTTTTGGATTTAAGGAGATGGTACAGAGTCTCAATTATCTCAGTGAAGGAGAACAATTTGCAGTGATGAAGGTAGGCATTCTCATGTGTTTGTCTCTCATCTTTTCTTATGATTCTTAGATATGGACCTTCATCTGTACCCTTATATGGAGTAACTCTTGAGATGAGATTTGGATACTTCCTATCTACCAAGTTCTTCTTGTTATTCAAGAGCTCTCTGATCTCCCTTTCTGATTGCTGAGTTGTAACTCCAAAGTTGAACTCATGCAATGCTTGAATGGCTTCTCTGTGAGTTCTTCCTATTTTAGGAACTTTCTTGGCAGTAGGATCATCTTGCTGAGATGCAACTTTTGTTGGATGTGATTGAGAAGACAACATAATTAACTCTTCAGGAGTTGTGAAGTCCTGGTGTCTTTCCTTGGCTTTAAGAACCTCTTCAATTGAGGTTCCAAGTGCAGCAGCCAGCTCAATTAACTTCCTTAGATTCTCATCATCTTCAGTTAGCTCTTCCTCTCTTCTTTCTTCTTCTTAAATCTCCTCAGCAGACATTATTTTCTTTCCTTTTCTCCTTGATGTGCTGCTGGGAGTTGGTTGACTTGATTGTACTGGAGAGGAAGCTTGGACTGGTGGAGCTTGTGAAGAGAGACTCTGCTTTTTCAAGTTGAGCAAAGAGGACAGAGGCACCCTATCTTCATCATTATCATCATCAGACTCTTCAGATGTCACATTTATTGGTGCACAAGATTCATCTTGTCTTGGCTTTTTGGCACTCTTCCTTCTAGCTATTTGTTTAAATCTTCTTTTTGGCCTTTGCTCATCTTGAGCAGGTTGCTCCCCCTCAGATGGAGGTTCCCTCTCAGCAGTTGATTGATTTAGAGTTTCTGCTTCATTGAGCTCTGTTGCTGCCTTATCAGCTTCTACTTCTTGAATATAATCTGTTGAAGAGCTTGACTTAGTACATGTTCTGCCTTTGACTTAAGAAAATATTACACTGAAAAGCTTATTAGCTAATTAAAGACTCAGCTAACAGACACCGGACAACTGACATAATTTTGCTCAGCTAAGGATAAATGTGAAAGACTCAGCTGACTAGATTTGCTCAGCTGATTGAATAACTCAGCTACTAACACAAATCATAATACATCTAATAAACTAGTCAACCTAAATAATCAGTTGATCCCAAGGGCTCAGCTAACCATTTGAGTATGATCAGCTTATTGAGAGAAGAAAGGATAAGTATACAATACCTTATCGGACATGTGGGAGGCATCAGTTGATCAATGAGATACTGTCACCTGATCCTAGACCACTCAAGTGATCTTTGAAGAACCCTCAGCTGACGGTTTGCGCTGTCAGCTGATGCTTTGTAGATGCATAGCTGATGCTTCTTAACTTGTCTTTTCTTTTTAGCTGATCTTTCTGAAGCTGGTCCTTTGGCTGATACTCAGTGTTCAGCTGACACTTTGAATCGTCAGCTGACATTTCTTACTTAGAAATTCTATGAAAAACAACACATGTTTTTCATTAATCTAAGTCCAAAACTGAATATATGGTTTTGTTAACATCAAATCCTATTTTACTAAATAGACAGGTTTGATTTAGGTTTGATATTCCTATCTCCCCAACAATCTCCCCCTATTTGATGATGACAAAACCTTATCTTATTTAAGAAGAATCAGTTTGACTCGGATTTGTAAAGATAAAACTTTTAAGTGCAATTTGGTTACCTAGCTATCTGTTTTTGGTAACTCTTTAATATATGTTCCCTGATATTCTATTTTTGGGAATCTTTTCATATTTGAAGTACCATTTTTCTGTTTTTGTGGTATCTTTCTATCCTTTTTTCTGTTTTTAGGATTTTTTATATTTTCTGTATTTACACTATGTGAGCTATCTACTAAGATTCATCTATACTAGCATTTTAGCCAAGTAGTCCATGATCAAAGTTTCAAGCTTGATTACAAAACAAAGTATTTACATCAGAGTTTGTACAATTTAGCTAATACTGAACATTAAGCTAAGTTACAGAAGAAGAACTATTCTAAGAAAGTGAAATTACAATTAATCTAATTATGAAGTTTTCAAGTTTCTTCCCACCAAGGTTCTTCTTTAACATCAAGAAGTCTGTCCAGAGGATTTGCAACCAACAACTCTTGCTTGAATCAGACTTTCAAAGTGATCACTTCCTGTATGTCCCCTTGTTTTAGTTGCAGCTTGAAATATCAGCTCTCTAGGGGCTCTTCCTAAGTCAGATTCTCTTAGGAATCTCCAAATACCAGCTCTGTTCTTGAAGAACATCCCTCTTTCAGGTTCAGTTATGTACTTAAACATTTCTGGTTCAATGTTGGAGGGCAGAGAAGTGTTTAGACTTTCATATGCAGCCAGGTAAGGATGATCAGGATTGAGTATGATCTGTTCAGCAGGTACAAAAGCTTTGGAGGATTTCTTGAAGGCATCCTCAATCACATCAACGTGTTCCATGAATTGATCATGAGTGCATATCCTGTGGTAGACAAACATTCTGATCCATTATTCAAGTTTGCCTATGAACCTTGTGGCAATTTCACTTTTGGATTTAAGGAGATGGTACAGAGTCTCAATTATCTCAGTGAAGGAGAACAATTTGCAGTGATGAAGGTAGGCATTCTCATGTGTTTGTCTCTCATCTTTTCTTATGATTCTTAGATATGGACCTTCATCTGTACCCTTATATGGAGTAACTCTTGAGATGAGATTTGGATACTTCCTATCTACCAAGTTCTTCTTGTTATTCAAGAGCTCTCTGATCTCCCTTTCTGATTGCTGAGTTGTAACTCCAAAGTTGAACTCATGCAATGCTTGAATGGCTTCTCTGTGAGTTCTTCCTATTTTAGGAACTTTCTTGGCAGTAGGATCATCTTGCTGAGATGCAACTTTTGTTGGATGTGATTGAAAAGACAACATAATTAACTCTTCAGGAGTTGTGAAGTCCTGGTGTCTTTCCTTGGCTTTAAGAACCTCTTCAATTGAGGTTCCAAGTGCAGCAGCCAGCTCACTTAACTTCCTTAGATTCTCATCATCTTCAGTTAGCTCTTCCTCTCTTCTTTCTTCTTCTTAAATCTCCTCAGCAGACATTATTTTCTTTCCTTTTCTCCTTGATGTGCTGCTAGGAGTTGGTTGACTTGATTGTACTGGAGAGGAAGCTTGGACTAGTGGAGCTTGTGAAGAGAGACTCTGCTTTTTCAAGTTGAGCAAAGAGGACAGAGGCACCCTATCTTCATCATTATCGTCATCAGACTCTTCAGATGGCACATTTATTGGTGCACAAGATTCATCTTGTCTTGGCTTTTTGGCACTCTTCCTTCTAGCTATTTGTTTAAATCTTCTTTTTAGCCTTTGCTCATCTTGAGCAGGTTGCTCCCCCTCAGATGGAGGTTCCCTCTCAGCAGTTGATTGATATAGAGTTTCTGCTTCATTGAGCTCTGTTGCTGCCTTATCAGCTTCTACTTCTTGAATATAATCTGTTGAAGAGCTTGACTTAGTAGAATTTGAGACTGACTTCTCTCCCTTTTTGTCATCAGCAAATGAAAAAGGAAAGTTATCAGAAGGCTTGGCAACAGAAGGTGGGATAAAGGAATAAGGAGATGGAGAAGGGGTGGAGGTAGAGGGAGGGATAGTTGAAGCTGAAGGAGAGGTAGTTGGAATAGGATGTGGGGTGAAAGATGGAGGTTGTCTTAGGCTTAAGATAGCATCAGTGATTTTGGTGAATTCTTGAAGGGTTGCACTGTGCCTTTGTCTAGATGAGTGGCTTAAGTTTGTGACCTCAGTATCGATGGTTTGTAGAAGAGAAGGGACTCTAAGAAGAGAGTCTGGGATGGTTACTAAAATGTTAGGAGGGGAAGGTCTTAAGGTTTGGAGTTGGGAAAGATGATTAGAAATGGTTTGGTTTAAGAAAGTGATGGTTTGGTTTGAGATGGTAGGTGAAGGGGTTTTTGCAGGGTGAGAAGATTGTGATAAGAGTTGATCCAATTTATGAAGAATTGGGGATAGATCAACTGGGGCAGGGGTGAGTTGGGGTTGGGATTGTTTAGCTTTAAGTGACTCAACTTCTTTAGTTAGATGAGAGAGTTGAGTTTCTGTTTGGGTTTGGAAAGTGGTGAAGGAGGCTTAAAGACTATCCATCTTTTGAGAGATGGACAGAAGGCTTTGAAGTATTTAAAGGGAGGGTTCAGAGGAAGTAGATGGAATAGGTATTGATTGAGGAGTTGTGCCAAGAACAGGAATAGATTGAGGTCCCTCACTTAAACCCTGGTATATAGGCCTAAGATCACTGGGAGCAGAAATTATACCCTGTATCAATGGTTGGTTTATACCACTGACATTGACAGGCAGTGTGGTGATTCGTGTAAGAATAGAAAAAATAGGTGGTACAACAATGTGAGTGTGAGTTGGGGTTGAACTCACTTGGGTTCCCCTTGTTACATCAACAAGCTGTTGTGAGCTTGTTGAGGGTATAGGTAGACTCACTATGGGTAGTGACACAGTGTGACCCTGGGCAAAGGTCTGTCTTTCAATGGTATCACTCTGTTGGGAGAGTGACCCAAATTGCAGGATTCCCATTGTTACAGGTGCACCTTATTGGGAAGATGTGCCCACTGGTTGTAGGGTTATATCAACTTCCATAAGCTCCCCCTCAACATAAGAGGAAACTATAGGAGTTGAGGTCAAGGGTGCATTGTGCAATCCCTCTGAGATAAGTGCAGTGTGCACTATCTCTAATGACCTTGTTTCTATTTTGATTACAGATGGAGTAGAACTAGTGACTGTTGGGAGTGCACTAGAGCTTGGCATTTGTGAGAGTGTTTCAACAGGAGGTGGGGATGGGGTCTCACTGGTTGGGATTACCAAATGAGTGTCCTCAGGGAGTGATAAAGGTATACCAGAGATGTGTTTTGCTTTGCTGATCTCTATGAGCTCCTCCAGCTTATCAGAGACCTCTTCATCATCAGGGACTTCTTCATCTCCACCACTTGGTGCTCTATGAACAAAGTCACTTGATACTTGTTGTGGATCAGGGTTGGGATATGCAACTGTGCCTCCAAGAGTCCTACTGGGAGAATCATCATCAGATTCTTCTTCACTTTCATAAGTGCTTAGATGCCCGGACCTCCTTGAAGTAGTTGAACTAGAGGGAAACTCTTGTAATGGTATTCCATGTTGGCTGGATGAATTAGAACCAGAATGATAAGGCTCATCTTCCATGTAAAATCCACCAGTATCACCATCATGGCCATTATCACCATCACTATCATCATCACTGTCACCATTACCATTTGTAGCACCAGTACCATCACTTGAATCATTACCTCTTACAGGTTCATCAACATTCTCCTCATCAAACCCTTCTTCTTCAAACATGGCTTCATCATGAGTAACAGATTGACCAGAATGTTCAGTTATAACATCAGGGGACTCAGAATCATGAGCCACTTCTTCATCATGCACCTCCTCATCATCATCATCATCATTAGCAATATCAATTAATTCTTGCATTTGTTCAGTGATGGCAGGACCCTGATCTTCCCTTATTAGGTGAAAGATCTTTTAACCCATTTGAGGCATGGTCATTGTGTCCAAAACAGCAGCAATCCCAGTATATTGTTCCCATTGAAGATGATGAAGTACAAGTAAGCTTAGGTACCTGATATAGGGAACAATAGTTCTTGTGGATTTCTTTGTAGTGCCAAAAGTGATCTTATCCACCCTCTCCGAGAATATGACTTGAGCAAAGTCAATATTCCTCCCTGTGACCAAGGCGTGCAGAATCATCAGTTCTGTTTGATTCATTTGGTCAAAACTTCCAGACTTATGACCAAAGCACCGAGTGATTACACTTTCCAAGTACTTCCATGGGTGTCCCAGCACAGACAACTTATACTGACCATGGGTAACAGCTTCATTGTAGCCAATCAGAGGTAAGACTTCCAAGACTTGATCCATTTGAGCAAATGCTTGATATGGAGCCAAGTTGGGCTGAGAGATGGCTTGACGAAGAGTATTGACAGTGATGTTGATGTTGATGGTGCCATTTAGACAGGTGCAGGTAATGAGTTCTTGATCCGTATGGTACCTTGAAGTGTACCACATCTCACCAACGATGTTTGGAAAGATGAAGAAAGGATGAGCAGAGAGACAGGGAAACAGGGGATGAGCAGTGATGAATGCTACCATTGGTTCGTATCCCTGGTTTGCTTTATTCTCGGGAATTTCAGTGTTGATCAGAAAGTTGTTTGGGCGAATGGTGATTTCGGAGTTAACAGTAATGTTCTCACCAGCAACAGCGTTAGGAGTAGAAGCAAGATTGAAGGACACCATGATTACATAGAGAAGAAATTTTGAGTAGCAAGAGCTTAGGTTTTGAGTTTGAAGAGAAGAAGTGTGTTTGGGAATTTTGAAAGCATAAGAAATGAGGAACCGCTCAAAAACACCTTTATATCTTCTTTGGAAACCTAAACTGCTACTGAAATATCTTTTGGAAAAAGTAACTGTCACATCTGCAAAAAGGTTAATAAACAGATAATATTAAATACACGGACAACTAACGGACATTTAAATAGAATTAAATACCTAGTTAACGTATTAACTACAAATGATAAATTAATGAAATAAGTGTGGGGACACAAGAATTTTAACTCTTAGAATCATCAGCTGACTGAATTAAGTGTCAGCTAATCCTTGTTGAGTCAAAATAAGTGTTAGCTAATGAATGCAATTAGATGAGCGTCTAAGTCTTAGCTAATGGTTGATCAGCTGATGTATAGTATCAGCTGATAATTGTCAGCTGACAAAATATCATTAGCTGATTTATCATTAATAAGACATGAAGAAGCTTAGATAAGTACTTTATTTCACACAAGAATTGAATTATTTTCTCACACAAAATTAACTACCTAAGAAAGGGAAATGTTACAAATTTAACATGCCAAGTTTGGATATTAGGAAGTTGAACCGAGACTCATCCAAAGGTTTTGTAAAAAGATCAGCTAATTGAAAATCAGTACTTATATAATGCATTAAAACTTTCTTTTTCTGCACATTATCTCTAAGAAAATGATGTCTGATTTCAATATGCTTCGTCTTAGAATGCAAAACAGGATTGTTAGAAATAGAAATGGTACTAGTGTTGTCACACAGGATTGGTGAGTTTTCAAACTGTATGTCATAATCAAGTAGTTGATTTTGCAGCCATAATAGTTGAGTACAGCAGCTTCCAGCAGCAATGTATTCTGCCTCAACTGTTGAAGTTGAAACAAAGTTCTGTTTCTTGCTTGACCAGCTGTCTAATCTTTCACCTAACAGTTGACAACCACCAGATGTACTATTTCTGTCTAGTGTGCAACCTGCAAAATCAGAATCAGTGTATCCAACTAACTCAAAATCAGAATCTTTGGGATACCAAAGACCTAGATCAGGAGTTCCTTTGAGATACCTGAAAATCCTTTTAACTGCAGCTAAGTGAGATTCTTTGGGATCTGCTTGATATCTAGCACAGAGACATGTTGAAAACATAATATCTGGTCTACTTGCAGTGAGTTACAAAAGAGACCCTATCATGCCTCTATAAGCTGTAATGTTCACTGATTTACCATCAGTGTCCTTTCCAAGCTTTAAGGCAGTGGACATGGGTGTTTTCATTGAAGAACAATTTTCAAACTCAAATTTCTTAAGTAGGTCATTTACATACTTTGTTTGATGAATGAAAATTCCATCAACCTCTTGTCTGATTTGAAGTCCAAGAAAATAGTTTAGTTCACCCATCATGCTCATCTGATAGTTATCAGACATGAGTTTAGAAAACTTTTTACAAAGATCCAAATTTGTAGACCCAAATATTATATCATCTACATATATCTGCACAAGTATCACATCACCTTTGAATTTCCTTATAAATAAAGTGCTATCTATGCTTCCTCTTATAAAGCCTTTGTTAATTAGAAAAGAAGAGAGAGTATCATACCAGGCTCTTGGTGCTTGCTTTAGACCATACAAAGCTTTATTTAAGAAGTATACATGGTCAGGTTTGCTTGCATCCTCAAAACCTGGAGGTTGTTTGACATACACCTATTCCTTCAGTTCACCATTGACGAAAGCACTCTTAACATCCATTTGGAAAACTTTAAAGTCTTTGAAGGCAGCATAAGCTAGAAACAGTCTTATGGCTTCAAGTCTTGCAACAGGGGCAAAGGTTTAATCATAATCAATACCTTCTTCTTGACAATACCCCTGTGCAACTAGCCTTGCTTTGTTTATGATGATCAGCCCTTGTTCATCCATTTTGTTTCTGAACACCCACTTAGTACCAATGATGGATTTTTCCTTTGGTCTTGATACCAAAGTCCATACATTGTTTCTTGTGAATTCTGCCAATTCTTCTTGCATGGCATTAATCCAGTGAGGATCATTTCGAGCTTCATCCACCTTCTTTGGTTCAATCATAGAAACAAAACCTGTGTATAAACAGAAATTACAAGCTTTTTATCTTGTTAGTACAGGTGCTTCTATGTTACCTATGACCTGATCTTTAGGATGATCCCTGTGGTCCTTATAGGTATTTTGAATTCTGAGAGAGTTTGGATTAATTTGGATTGTTGGAGTGGAAATTCTTTGGTTTGGATCAGCTGATGAGACTTCTGGTTGATCAGCTGACAGAATTTCTAGAATGTTATCTGATGAAACTTATACTGATGAAGGAATGTTTGATATGGAATTAGAGTCCATTGATGTTGAATCATGATTCTCATTATTTAGTAAAAGTGTGGGTTGGTTTAAGATAGGATTTGCATTTGTTGGATGTATAATAGGAGCAGTTTCATCTAAATCCTCTACATTAGCTGATGGGAGTGGATCAGCTGACACTAAAAATGTTGTCTTCAGTGTGCAACAGATCATTAAATTCCTCACCTGTAGATGGATTAGTAGAACAAGAAGCAACAAAGTCATTTTCATTAAAACTTACATTGATTTATTCTTCAATGACCTTTGTTCTGAGGTTGTAGATTCTATAAGCTTTGGAGATCACATAATATCCAACAAAAACACCTTCATCAGCTTTTGGTGCAAACTTCTGCAGTTGATCTCTTTGGTTCAGAATGAAACACTGACACCCAAAGATATGTAGAAAACTGATGTTGGGCTTCCTTCCCTTGAGCACTTCATAAGGAGTCTTGTTGTGTCTCTTGATGACTAGGGATCTGTTCTGAGTGAAACATGCATAGCTAACAGCTTCAGCCCAAAAATTGAATCCTAACCCACTTTCACACAGCATGGTTCTTGCAGCTTCTATCAATGTTCTGTTTCTTCTTTCAGCTACACCATTCTGTTGTGGAGTCCTTGGAGCATAGAAGTTTTGAGATATGCCTTTATCATCACAGAAACCTTCTAGAGTTTGATTTCTAAACTCAGTTCCATGATCACTTCTGAGCATCCTCACCAGATTTCCATTTAGCACTTCCATCTTCTTAATGAAGCTTATTATTTCTTTAGTAGCCTCACTCTTTGCTTTTAGGAAGATGACCCAAGTGAATCTTGAAAATTCATCAACCATCACCAATGCATACTTACTTCCACCAAAACTAGCAGTAGCAACAGGACCAAATAGATCCATGTGCAACATGTAGAAAGGTTCAGTAATGGAGAAGGCTTGCTGAGATGGAAAAGAAGTCTTGTGCTGCTTTCCCTTCTCACAGGCAGAACAAGGTTTAGGCTTTACATAAGTCAGTGAAGGTAGTCCTGACACTAGTTCACCCTTGCTCAGCTTGTTTATATTTTTGAAGTTTAAGTGAGAAAGCCTTTTGTGCCATAACCAGTTTGTGTCAGTTACAGATTTTGTATACAAACAAGTTAACTTATATGGATCACCAGAGGACATATCTAGAGTATATACATCCTTGGTTCTCTTTGCACAAATTATTGTTTTACCTTCTTGACCTAAAATGGAACCACCTGTCTTTGTAAAGAGGACTTTATGATCACCATCACATAACTGACTTATGCTGATGCGATTGTACTTAAGCCCTTTAACATATGATACTTTGGACAAGGTTAAGTTCCCATTATGAAGTTCTCCATAGCCTTTTGTTTGCCCACAATTGTTATCACCAAAGGTCACTCTTGGACCTTTCTCCTTCTTGTAGTTACTGAGCAAAGATTTACATCCTGTCATGGTCCTTGAACATCGACTGTCAAGATACCATGTGTTAAGACCCTGCATAGTTAAGATTTAAAAAAGGTTAGTGACACTTGGGCATCCACTGTTTAGGTGGATCCCTGTGGATTGCACCTAGCTATCCACTTCATATTAGGTTGTTTATGAATGAGAGGAACAACTGTGTTATCAATATCAGTCCGCTGTCTTGAGTTATCTTCAAGAGAACACTCACTTGCCTTATGCCCTTTACTCCCACATTTATAACATTTTTTATTTTTGGGGCTTTTGACATGATTTAGTGACTGCCTAAGAGATGTCTTAACTGTTTTCTGATGACTAAGGGTCATCAGCTGACAGATTTCACCATTCAGCTGTTGCAACTGATTTTGTAAACTAATAAGGTCTTTGTTCACAGTCACCTTTTGTTGACCCTTAGTTAAAATGAGTTTTTGATCAACTTTAGGTGTGGCAGACTTAGAATTTTTTGTAAACAAAAGGTCCTTTTCCCTTGGTTTCTCCTATTGAAAGCGTTTGAAGTGATCCTTGATCAGCTAAGCAATTTACAGAGGATTTTTGATCAGCTAACAGGGTATCAGCTGAGCAACTATCATCTGTTCTCTGATCAGCTGATTGAGGATTAATAGCAAGTGAAATGTCAGTCAGCTGAGCACTTATATTTAATGTATCAGCTTTCAAGGTTTGACAACATAATGTGTTTTTGGTATCAACAAATGATTCCATTCCTTTACTGGCTTCCTTTTCAATTAAATTATCAGTACTTTTGCTTTCTGTCAAAACACTAGAACTTGAACCATCTATTGAAGTGGTTGAGTCTTTCAGCTGAGTACTTTTACTTTTGACAAATCTGTTAGTGATAATACTTTTTCCTTTTACAATCTTTTGAAAAGTAAGAGGTAAAATATCAGCCTTTTCTAAGATATTTATGTCCTTGCTAAAATCAACACAATTAGCAGCTTGGAAGTAATTTCCACCAATAATAGCTTGAACTTGTTTTGGAATCTGCTCATTGACACACTGAGTGGTCTTAGCAGCAGAAACACACCAAGATTTAACTACTTTTTGAAGGTTATTGAACTTCGTGGTTGCTTCATTGTTTTCTTTTACCAAGATTTGATTAAGTATCTTTTGATTAGCTAAATTATCTTCAATTTTGTCATTTGTTTCAGTTTCTCATCTTTAAGACTTAACTTCTCTTTTAGTGATTCTATTTCTAGTTTTAGCTTCTTTTCTCTTTGAATATTTGATTGAAACTCAACACACAGATAATCAAACATAGTGTTCTTTTCATTATCTTCATAGTTAATAAATTTTCCAACCTGATACATAGAAGAAGGATCCCAGTCAGGAGAAGTACAAGCTTTAGCAGCTTTGTTCATGTCCTTATCAAAGGAGCTTGTACTTGCTGTGTTGGCCATCAAACTGAACTGAACTGTGAGGACCTCATCTTCATCACTTGAGAGATCTTCCTCAGCCCAATCTTCTTCTTCAGCCACCAACACCCTATTCTGAACTTTCTTCTTTTTCTTGTCAAGGACTGCAGCAAGAAGCTTCTTATATTTAGCTTCATAATCAATCTTGCTGTCTGAACTTGAGGAACCCTTAAAGCCTGTATTTCCTTTAGACTTACACTCACTGGCATAGTGACCAGTCTTGCCACAAGAGAAACACCCTTCAGAAGCCTTTGGTTTTGACAAGGCTCTTTCTCCTTTAAAGGGTTTCTTCTCAAATCTCTTGACACCCTTTCTTCTCAAGAAAGGTTTGAACCTTTTTACCAACATGGCAGCCTGCTCAACAACAGTTTCAATGCTGTCTATGTTCTCCAGAACTTCATCCCCATCAGCCATTTGCTCTTCATCAGAAGACTCCTCTTCTTCCTCCTCATCACATGACTCATCCACCACTGAAGCAAAACTCCTGGATCTTGTATCTTTAGACACAAGAGCAGTAGATGGAGCTTTTGCAGCCTCCTTCATATCCTTGGTAGAGAGTTTCCTTTGTTTCACTGATTGTTCATGATTCATAAGGTTTCCATATAAACCAACCAGTGTAAGACCCTTGATTTTCTCACTATGTTTAAGCACAGTAATAAAATGATCCCAAGATTCTGGGAGAGAGTCTAGAAACTTGTTTACAAGCTCCTTATTGCTCTTGGGAACACCTTTATGAGAAAAGAAGAACTCATATTCTCTTACCAAAAGGAGTTTCTTATTTTCCTGCACTTCTTCAGTGCCTTCATAAGCAACAGTCAAAGTATCTATCATCTCCTTTGCAGATTTGCAGTTAAGAACTTGATGATAGACATCATTTGGTAGTGCAGACACTAAGGCTGCTCTTGCTTTAACATCAAGATTAACAAGCCTTTTGTCTTCATCAGACCATTGATTTATAGGCTTTATAATTAGTCTTTCAACAGCAGGAACTTCATCAGTGGCTTCAGTCACTTGAATTGTTGAGGAAGGAACATAAGGACCTTCAGTGACAGTTTTGAGCATCACATCTTCTAGGCTTGACATATAGAGAAGAATTCTACTCTTCCAGAGAGAAAAGTTTTCTCCATCAAAAGTTGGACACCTTGTGAGTGAGCCATTATTTGAAGAACCATTTTAAGCAGCAACAGGAGTGACCATTTAGTAGTGTGGGGTAGAAGCAGTTGAAGAGTAAGCAAAACAGATCTTAGATATGAGTTATCTAGCCTGCTCTGATACCAGTTGTTGGTCCCGAATGGATACTACAACAACAAATGTTTGTAGAAGGGGGGTTGAATACAAACTTTAGCAATTTAAAATTTAAGTGACACACGGTTTACTTTTATATAATTCTTATTGATGTGAATCAAGAATTACATGAACTAGATGCGGAAAATCTAAGTTCAATAAAAGGTGGCAACTAAATTTGTCTAATACATAGACTAAGCTAATCTTAAACAACTTATGTCTAAGATGTTCAACACATGAACAAGTTTGTAATACTGAAAGTAAAATGCTAACTCTTCTAATTCTCAACAGATGAGATTTTAGTATTCAACTCTATCTTTTCGTTTCTTTAGCATATTTCCATGCAAGAGTATATATAAGCAAGGATGTCCGGGTTGATGAAGAGGAGAAAGAGACAAAGGTATTTTGTTTAATAATATTATAATAGATAAAGTTAGTGGGTGAAAAGTAAGTTAACTTTATACACAAATTGTGTAAAGTGAACATACTTTTCAGTAATGAGTTTACCCACTATCTATTATTATATTATTAAAGTACTACCTTTATATCTTGGAAAAGTAAACTTCTCCTTTCACGCTTGTGCTTTAAACAACACCATGCTTTCTGAAGATTTGACTTAACCAAGTATAGAGTTGCTAACCATACTTAGTTGTCAAAGCATATCTTCGAGATCTTCTCTTCTAAAGTATCTTTCTCCTTTTCCAGGGGATAAAGATCTATCCTTTTTGTTTCTTTGCAGATACAAAAAGTGCTAAGTACTTTTACAAAAGAAAGATCTAAGGCATAATAGAACAATACATGTTCTGCCTTTGACTTAAGAAAATATTACGCTGAAAAGCTTATTAGCTGATTAAAGACTCAGCTAACAGACACTGAACAGCTGACATAATTTTGCTCAGCTAAGGATAAATGTGAAAGACTCAGCTGACTAGATTTGCTCAGCTGATTGAATAACTTAGCTACTAACACAAATCATAATACATCTAATAAACTAGTCAACCTAAACAATCAGCTGATCCCAAGGGCTGAACTAACCATTTGAGTATGATCAGCTTATTGAGAGAAGAAAGGATAAGTATAGAATACCTTATCTGACATGTGGGAGGCATCAGTTGATCAATGAGATATTGTCAGCTGATCCTAGACCACTCAGCTGATGGTTTGCGCTGTCAGCTGATGCTTTGTAGATGCATAGCTGATGTTTCTTAACTTGTCTTTTCTTTTTAGCTGATCTTTCTGAAGCTGGTCCTTTGGCTGATACTCAGTGTTCAGCTGACACTTTGAATCGTCAGCTGACATTTCTTACTTAGAAATTCTTTTAGTCTAATATGAAAAACAACACATGTTTTTCATTAATCTAAGTCCAAAACTGAATATATGGTTTTGTTAACATCAAATCCTATTTTACTAAATAGACAGGTTTGATTTAGGTTTGATATTCCTATCTCCCTAAAACTTCTTTTCCATGACTTTGGACTTACCTTTGTCATGACTACTGGATTTACCAGTTTCAACAGGCTTGGACTTACCACTGTTGATCTTCTTGGACTTACCAAGATCTACAACTTTGGACTTACCATTGTTGTACTTTGACCTATGATTTACAGTGGTCTTCCTTTTCTTGGAACTTCTCTCCAAGCCAGATAGAGAATGTTGTCTTTTGAAAGAATTTGGATTAAGCCTTTCTATGACTGAAGTTCTTTGAATAGGCTGAGTGCTTAATCTGTCCAGCACAGACTTACCATGCTGTTTGGATGTTGAGCACTCTTCTCCATGATCTTTAGCCTTTACAAACATATTGTATTTAAGGTTTTGACCATGTTTCTTCTTTGAGGCTGACTTCTAAGACTCAATCAGTAGTCTATCCTTCTCAGAGTCTGTACTTGCTATCTCATCATCAGCTACATAAGCTGCAGTTTGATAGTCACCTCCAAGCACATCTTGTACATGTTTAGGAATTTGTTGGTTTATGCAGTTTTCAGCAAGCTTTGATGACTTACACCAAGACTCAGTGACTTTTTGAAGTTGGTCAGCTTTGTCTTTAGCTTCCTGAAGTTCTTCACTTAGAAGTTTATTAATATGTCTTTGACATTCAAGATCATACTGTGCTTTCTTGCCAACATCAATGAGAGATTTATTTTCCTTAATCTCATTCTTGAGTTTTGTTATCTCATCTTTGAGGTCATTTTGAGACTTAAGGATGGTCTTGAAATCATTCAGCAGATAATCAAAAGCAAGACCCTTTTCTTCGTCGGTGTAAGAGTTGAAATTACTAACCTTATACATGGAAGCATGATCCCAATCACTGAGCTTGCTGTTCTCCTCACCTTCCTTCATGTCAGCTTCAAAAGTTGACTCGGACAAACCATAATCAACCTCATCTATTTCCAACTCTTCATCTTCTTGAGCCATCAGACATACATCATCATCTGAGGTAGATGATTATGTATCCCAGGTTTCTGCATATAATTCTTTTGCACTGGGTTTGTCTTCTGGCTTTCCTTTCTTTAGCTGAGTATATTTCTTCTTGTATTTGTCAGCTCTATAAGCATTCTTATCAACAACTGATGTTGATTCCACCTTCTTTGATCTGCACTCAGCAGCTATATGTCCCTTCTTCTGACAGTTGAAGCACACAACATTCTTGGGATTAAAGGAACCCTTCCCTTTGCCCCTGTCAGATCTTCCTTATCCCCTTTGAGCTCTTCTCAAACGTCTGGCTAACATTGCCATTTGCTCAGTGATATTCTGAACATCATCAGTATCACCTGAGTCTGAGTCTGAGTGGTCAGCTTGAGATTCTGACTTAGTCTCAGATTCATCAACCAGTGTCTTGGAACTTTTCTTCTTTTTCTGTGCAACCAATGCAACTTCAGTTTTATCCAAAGACTCCTTGAGTTGTTGTTGAGAAGTTCTTTTATGTTCGGTGATCTGTTCATGATTTAGCAAAAACCCATAAATGGACTGTAGGTTGTACACATGCAGTGTCCCTCCAGCCCTTAGTGTTGTAGTTACGTCATTAAACTTTTCTGGTAACACATCCAGAAATTTCAGCACAAGTTCAGCCTCATCTTTCTTTACACCCACACTTAGTAGGTCATTTATCAAGCAGTGAAACCTTGTAAACAAATCTGGCAAGGTTTCATTCTTCTTTGAAAAGAAGTTTTCATAAGATCAATTCAAGTGATTATTCTTTTGCTGCTTGACCAGATCTGTACCCTTATATGTAACACTTAGCGTATCCCATATATCTTTTGCAGATTGACACCCAATCACAGTACGCAAGATTTCGTTGGTCAGGGAATTTGCCAGAACACTTTTTGCCTTGTCATCCAGATTGTAGAGTTTCCAATCATCATCAGTCCAGGATGCAACAGGCTTCTTTACCTCTTTTACACTCTTATCTGTTTTATCAGCGGACGTATCACTGACAACAACAGCGATCTTGGGGATTATCGGTCCTTTGATAATGACATCGGATATACGATTGTCAATGGACTTGAGAAACAGCATGGCTCTAAACTTCCACATAGGATAGTCAGATCCATCAAATATGGGACAGCCTTTGGCAGACATCTGTGGAAAGTTTGAAATATTGTTGCTTGTAGTCATTGTAAACTTTCTCAGAATCTTGAACTTTCAACTTATGAAATCGTTCAGCCTGCTCTGATACCAGTTGTTGGTCCCTTGGTGAGAATAACAACAAGCAACAGGTATGTAGAAGGGGGGTTGAATACACTTTCTGTGGAAATTGAACAAATCAAACAAAAGTGTTACACAAAGTAAATCAAACCACAATCAATCAAATGCTTTCATTAAGAAGATGATTACAATGCTTTGAATAAGAAGATGATTACAAAGTAAATCTCTCAATCTTTCAAACTTAGCTATCTATAATCAACTTATGATTATAGATACTGACGACTCTCAAAACAGGATTTACACAGATTGTAAACTTACCAATATAACAACTAATGTGATTATTCTAACACACGAATAGCTTGGCAATCTGTGAGTTTCTTGATCATGTTGAACTGACAAACAATGATTCAAGAATCGTAACACATACGGTATGGTGAGGTTTTTCAGCTCTGCAACACTAAGTTGTTTTAGTATCTGAGTCGTAGTCGTACCTCTAAACTTATCAGGAGATAAGTATTTATAATCCTGTTGCTACGGTTCCTAACAAACTAGACTAGTCCTAATTTGCTAAACTAACTATCGGATAACTCGGACTCTTGAATCTTGAATCTTCTTATCTTGAGTCTTCAATCTTCAATCTTGATTCTGAAGTCTTCTTATCCTTCCCGTAGATATAGAGAGTTAAAACAGAATTTAAAACATATTTAAATTCTTTTAAACGGACTTCTTTAGTCAGGCTGAGTTACTCAGCTTGAAACTCATCAAGCTGAGTTCTTCGAGAACAAACTCGAATTCAAACATGGACTAACATGTATAATTATTAACTCATCCTTAGAAGTCTAAAGAATTAACTAAAATATATTTAGTAACTCTATTGAGCTGACTCAGTCTTCACGCTGAGTCGCTCAGCTTGAAACTCATCAAGTTAAAACTCAATATATATATCTTAGTTTACACACGCAGCTTATCAAACATATTGATAATCTCACTAAGATATAGTCTAAGCTGATCAAACATATGCTCAGCTTATACTCAGTCTGAATCACTATAAGTGTTCAGTCTGACTAAGCTTCATAATTATGTTTAAGTTATATGTAGAACACATCTTACAAACTTAACTTTGACTCATGAAATCTAAACTTATGAGATCATCTTCCCAACACTACAGGAACACTCTTGTTTCTCCAAGCCATAAGATTTGAACTTCTTTGCGTATTAAACACATAATTGTTTTGACTTCACAAATTAATCCAGCGTGTAACTACGGTGCTCCAGAATGTCTCTTGGCTTATCTGCAAAACATATTATGCAGATTTTGGTACCCGTTTGAGTTCGGGTCTAGGTGGATTAGGAGAATCTAACTACAGATACATTTTTAGGCATCCACTTGTAGTTAGAATTTAGTTTCTCTTTTTGAATGTTCTGATTGATCAAAAATTTGTTCAATCTTTGAGGAGGGGTACAAATTTTCTCCTTAGATAACCTTATGAGATGTTTTATAGAATACACTGAAAGGTTTTGATCTGACCAAACCACCTAAGACACAAACTGGTCTAACCCTAGGTTTAATTCTACTGGTTCAATCCAAAAGCGGAAACAGATTGAACACAACCCCCTAAACCCTAAAAGGGTTAGGATCTTACTAATGATCTATACTGTTTCATATTGACAATCAAGATAAAAGGTTAAAAAACAATTACCTCTTTGATCTTGGTATTGCTAAAGTTAATCCACCACTATTGCACAACCATAAACTAGCTACTAGACCGCGACTATAATTACCCGAATATCACGCAAAAACTTGCGTGTGTGTGTATGCGTGAACCACAAAAACCGAAACCCTTTTGGGGTGTGTGTGTCGTCGACGCAGGGAAGGGAGGACAGAGGAGGCTAGGGTTTTTCCTTGTTGCAAATTAACACCTTAATGATAATTAGCTTTTTCTAGGTTTAAATACTTTAAACCTTATCCAAGCCCAAGCCCGTTCAATTAAAGCACATATCTTTAATTGAACTTTCATTCCTTGCACTTTGACCCCCTGGACATTACTAGTTAATTTATTAACTATTAATTAACTGGTCTGTTAAATATTAAAACTTAATATTTAATTTCCCTTTAAATAATAAATAACTATTTGTTATTTATTTCTCTCTAATAATTAATTCAACTAATTAATTATTTTCACACAAAAACTGGTAAATTTCAAACTGTTCTAATTGGGTTTGTAGCAGTGTGATCCTTTAGTCTCTTATAACATTGGACACAATGTACCCATTAATTATCTCTGCACAATCTAACAGACTCCCACTTGTGCAAGATAAGTAATAGTTACTGTACATTGCTAGCCAAATGAGATCCCTAGCCAGACACTTAGGATAAACAGGTCATAAGAACTCTTATACCCCAAAGTAACGAGTGATAAAATAAACTCTCATAAGCCAACTGTTTATGAATGAGTAATCTATCATAAACTAACTGCTCTTGAATTAACTATCATAAACTACATGTTTATGAATGGATAGGATTTTCAGGCTTGTCCCTTGCAACACGATATTTCAATTTTGAGCATGAGCATGGAGGGTGTCAACTCAAAATCTCAAGAATTATTTCATGACATCCTTGATTTCAAAACTGCGTGATAAACGACAAAGAACATATCAGTTCGTTTGGGTTCGGCCGTGCACTTACCAGTTTTTAATCAGTCAAGGGGCCCAGAAATATCTCTCCAAAAAAGGAGGTGCAAATACCTTCTTGCATATTTGCATTTGACAATACGGCTCCCACTGAATCTAGACACGCCCCTTATGGCCACCCTATTACGGCGTGGCGTTAGGACGCACTAAGAAGACAATGGTTACCGCATCCCAAACCAAATACCTCAGGTTTGACGATAACATATGTGACAAATACTTTTGACACGAATCCACGAAGTATTTTTCACGGTGGGTCAATCCAATATTCGTAACCCTAACGAATATCCGTCAATTTTGGTCCACAAAAAACTTTTGCAGCTATATTAGATATACCTTCCAATCTACCACAAAATTACAATGAATTTACAACCTTATCAAGGTTCCCACCAAGATAAGTAGCCACGGATAATATTTTGAATAAACCAAGTTTGTTTATTCCTGGATGAACCAAAACATACAAAATGGTGAAGAACAATGAAACTAATTTCTGCACCCTCCATATTCCACCCTGGAATAAAGATGCATAATTTCTACCATTTCATTGACTTAATTCACAGCGTTTATCTGAATTACTTATTATTTTACATTGTAACTTATCACGGATTACAAAAGAAAATAATATGATTATAAACCAAAAAACTCAAGACTAGTACCTTGAAGTACTCTTTCTTGGTTTTGCTAGAAATTGTTTTGCAACCTAAAAACAATTCTAGTCTTACTTATTTTATAAATTCCTTAAACTTGGAGAACCGGAAATAACTCCTAAGTTTCTGAGTTTATAAAATAATCTCTTTGTAATTGAAGTTTCAATTACATTTGTAGATGTCCTAAATCTTACTAGATTCATACGACTTTTTGAAATGATAAATCTGTTTACATATATTTGTAAACTTGAGATTAGATTTCCAGTGTATACTAACACTTATCTAATTTCATTACTAAGAATATCAAAACATCTTATTTTATCATTTCTAACGTTAATCAACTATCAATATTAATTAATCTGACTTTAAACCCTTTTAAACATATATTATTCCATTTAAGTCATAATCTTGACTTAAAATCTCGCAATGACATCCTTATTGAGCACCTCTCAATAAGTCATGTGTTCCTCGGATTAGTCCTTTTTCAAGAACTTACTATTTTAGAAACCTTCTAAAATCATCCGATAATTATATACTTTAAAAGTTCATTCTTATATTTATCATACTAGTTAGATCAAACTTGATAAGTTGATAAATATACTAGTCAGACGCTCCCACTATCTTTTATGAAAAGTGCATCACTTTTAAAAAACCCTTTTAGTCTTAGTCAATCCTTGACTAATATGCCTAAAACTTATGTTTTAAATATTTTCTCTTATACTTAGTTTTTGTAAGAAACTTAATTGTTTCATGAAACCAAGACTTGGATTTCTCATATATCCATCTTTGCAATTACGGAATGTGGTTTCATTAAACCTAACTCATTTACGAGTTTAAAACACATGTAAAGGTATTTTAGTTTCTTTTCTTAAAACATTTAGTATAGAAGGGCCTTGATTATAATAACTATTATAATCACCTTTGTACTTTCTTAAATGTTTTATCCAAAAACTTTTATGTAGAAATAATAACTATTATTTCTTATCATGACATGTTTAAAACTTTGAACATAATTTTTCATAAAATATTTAAATACTTGTAAATTAGAGATGCCTTCTAATTTCATAAACACAATTTGTTTATCTAAGTATTTATATGGTGAGATTAATGTAGCTACAACAATTAATGCATAAGATCACTATGAATCATCCATTAAGCCAAAACTTGACTTATTAGTAACCTTTAGTCACAACTGGACTAGCTTGATTCATCAACATACGTGCACAGATATAAGCTAAATAATTCAATAATTCAAAGACTTAAAAACCATAATGTCATCCAAAAGATTGTGGAAAAACACGCCAGCAATGTCTAAAAACTTTGAATAATAAAAGTTTAACAACTAAAAACGTGAATTATTAAATATCCGATAAGCATGTGGGACCTCAAAAAACCGGGCCTCTTCACTTTCCATTACCTCCTCCAATAAACAATTGCAAGATATTAGAATACTCGTAAAAACTTTACAAGTGGGAAGTGACAAAGAAGTTAATCACACGATACCTGAGGAGCCAGTCTTGCCTCCTGCTTCGTGAGCCTTCGGACAATCTCTCTTCCAGTGTCCGACCTTGCCACACTTGAAGCACCGATTCTCGGTCCTTGCTCTGTTTGGCTTTGACTTCTTGCCCTTGTTGTTGTCACTAGCCCTGGGTGCATTCTGGCTGGGCTCGGTTTTACCCTTTCTCTTTCCGTTGTGCCCCTTCCTCTTCTTGCCTCCACCTTTTCCCACTAGGAGAACGTCCTTAGACTTGGTCCCGATACTCTGCTCGGCAGTCGTAAGCATAGAATGCAGCTCCACCACGGATTTCTCCATGTTGTTCATCTTGTAGTTGACTATAAAAGGTTTATAGTCTTCCGACAACGAGTTGAGTATCGTATCCGTTGCTAACTGCAGCGGTACTGGGTGCCCAAGTCTCTCTAGGTGGTCCATATACCTTTTCATTTTCATGACATGGGTACTGACCGACGTCCCCTTTGTTATCTTGCACAAGTTAAACGCCCTAGTGGCATCATAACGTTCTGTGCAGGCTTGTTCCTGTAACATGTCCCTCAACTGGCGGATCATGTCATAAGCAGGAGTCTCCATCATGCTCGATTGCAACTCTGAACTCATTGTTGCAAGCATGAGGCAGCTAACATCAAGGGCGTCATTTGAGCGCTTCTGATAAGCCTCCCTGACATCTGCCCTAGCTTATCCTTCTCTAGGATAGAGCGAAGTGAGAGGTTGTTAGTGTTGGTAACGTTGGTTGCCATCTACAAATTAAAACTCGGTTTAATTAGTAATTGCAAGTAAACTTTTCTAACATATATTAATAAACTCTTAAATAATATATATCAGACCTACATATTTCACATACTTGATGCAAGGTTTGGGCACTTCCCACCAAGTCATGCTATTTCTGGTAGGTAATTCCCTTTACCAATCGTACCTAACTAATACGACTCCTAGAACCTCGTAGAGTACTTAGATAAAATCTAGTATGTTTAACTCTACTCTAGTGCAATTTGGGCCGGGACTCCCGATTATCACCAAAATAGATCGCACCACCTAAGACAGTATGAATTCTGGCCGGGACTCCCGATTATCGCAGAATCTTTCATACCCTTTGCCGCAATGGTTTGAACCCGGATGCCCAAGTTTTGGGCACTTCCGACACCCGAGTACCGTTAACAGCAAAGGTGTACCATTAGATGGGTAGCACACTGATCTAAGATTTTCTTGGGTTATATAATTAAGTTTAAAAGAAAAACTTAATTTTCCAGTTTTTAAAAACCATTTTAAAACCATCTGTTTTAAAATACGATTTACATGTATACCTATACTAGGTGCACAAAACGGCTTTATAAGTTTAAAAACTTATAATCTTGAAAAAACTTTAAATTTATAAAAATTTAACTGATACGACTAACAGTCTGAAGTCGTACTCTAGTTTGTCATAAACCGTGGTTTTTCTACTTGATTAATGATACCCATTAATCACATTTTATTTTAATGTCGCATAACAATACTATAAAATAAAATCAACCACGCAAGTAAAAAAACCTATAGTTTTGCCAACTAATCCTAAGGTCAAACCTAAGGATAGAAAGAACTTGGATTTGTCTTCATGAAGCATTACTCCTGCTCGCCTCGACACCTCCTCTGAAGAACCCGAACACTGTGCAGACCATCGTTTTGAAAATCTTCTTGAACTCCGTCTTGATTATGGGATAAAACTATAACTACTACTATTACAATTACAATTACAATTACAATAATAAATGGGGTTGTAAGTGGCACGCAGACCTCCCCGAACCAGTACAATATTACAATTGAGAAACAGGATTGTAATTGGCACGCAGGCCTTCCCAAAACCAAAAATAAAAGAAGAAAGTAAAAACGAGTCCTAAGTCGGCAAAACTATAGCCACTTATCACAACCACAAAAGAATCATCTACTAACTCGACTAGATTAAACATTTATAGTTGATACGAAAAACTATAAATATAATCTAAAATGTTTATGCGAAAACATGCGAGTTAATGATTCTAGAACATAAATATAAGCAATATATATGTAACAACCACGCAGTTATATATAAATGAAATAAAAGCGATAAACACAAAAAAAAACTGATTCATCTAACTATTCTCATCTATCCATCTTGATTAATAACTATCAATCAAAAATGAGAAAATAATCTTCTAAGTTATTTAAATTAACTTGACCAAAAAAAATAGTTTTTTCAACAAACTTTAAAAAATATAACTTTATTCAAAACTTGAATAATAACTTTGTCGAGTTTTTAATTAGACTTTCCATGAAAACTAAAAACCGACAAAACTTGATCATTATTTAAATAACAACATCTTGTTTCGTTTTCTCTTTATATACACTTACTTTTGGAGTTTATATATAACGTCTCAATCTAGCCGTAATTAATAAACATCCAAAAACTATATATTTCAACTAAACTAATTAAAATATATAAATTACTAGTTTCTATAAAACACTTATTAATTTTAAAATTTAAAATTAATAACTTTGTACTTAACCGGAAAAACTTATTTGGGCCGAGGACCCTCCTGGGCCGGAAAAACCACCTGGGTTGAAAACCCTCCTGGGCCAATTGCCCTTATGGGCCGAATGCCCTTTGGGCTGTGGCATCTGGGCCGTAGCCTCGCCACGCCACCGCCGCCTGTCACACCGCCGATCACCGCCGCCGATCACCTGGCCATGCCGCCGACGACTGCCGCTGATCACCTGGCCATGCCGCCGACGACCGCCGCCCTTGGCTGCTATTGGCCTGCAACCGCCGCACCTGGGCTACCGTCGACTTGCCACCGGCGGTGGTAGTGATCTTGGTTTTTCCGATCAAAACAAAAAATTAAAATTTTTAAATCCTAATCCTTTTAATCTATTAAAAACAAACTAGTTTTTAATTGCCTTTAAAAAAAATAGTTTTTAATATCCTGATTAAAACTTGATTTAATCAAAAACCAAAAACCTCTTAATTATTAATGTGACCTAAAACTTTGTTCCACTAAAAATTAGTAACCTTAAAAACTGGATTTTAACCATTAAACAAAAACTTGTTTAAATCCCTAGTCAAGGTCAGGTTTTAACAAAAAGATTATATTTTTAACCGTTTAAACAGAAACTTGTTTAAACTTATCTGATTAAAATAAAACCTTTTTTAATCGTTGATGAAAAACACAAAACTTTGTTTATTCATCATCATGGTTTTCGATTTTAAAAGAAACAAGATGAAGAGGAGTAAGACTAATTAAACGAATCAACGAACTAGTTTAACTAGGTTTTTATCAACTAAAAAATTTGTTTAATTTTCTTGATTAAACTTGTTTCACCAAAAGTTGTAATCCTTTAACCGTTCAAACTAACTGTTTAAACTTTCTCATCAATAGGATTAAAACTTTTAACAACAGGATAACCAAAACAAACTGTTTTGTCATTCGCTTGATTTTCGATTTCAACAAGAACCAAGTAGAAGATCAAGAACAAACATTTTTAAACTAAAACAGAATAAACTAGAAACTATAGATCATAGAGTCGAGACTCTGATACCACTGAAGGGTTTTGATCTGACCAAACCACCTAAGACACAAATTGGTCTAACCCTGGGTTTGATTCTACTGGTTCAATCATAAAGCGGAAACAGATTGAACACAACCCCCCTAAACCCTAAAAGGGTTAGGATCTTACTAATGATCTATACTGTTTCCTATTAACAATCAAGATAAAAGATTAAAAAACAATTACCTCTTTGATCTTGGGATTGCTAAAGTTAGTCTACCACCACTGCACCACAACGAACTAGCTACTAGACCGCGACTGGAATTACCCGAATATCACGCAAAAACTTGAGTGTGTGTGTATGCGTGAATCACAAAAACCGAAACCCCTTTGTGGTGTGTGTGCCGTCTAAGCAGGGAAGGGAGGAAGGAGGAGGCTAGGGTTTTTCCTTGTTGAAAATTAACACCTTAAGGATAATTAGCTTTTTCTAGGTTTAAATACTTTAAACATTATTCAAGCCCAAGCCCGTTCAATTAAAGCCCATATCTTTAATTGAACTTTCATTCCTTGCACTTTGACCCCCTGGACATTACTAGTTAATTAATACTATTAATTAACTGGTCCGTTAAATATTAAAACTTAATATTTAATTTCAATTTAAATAATAAATAACTATTTATTATTTATTTCTATCTAATAATTAATTCAACTGATTAATTATTTCGACACAAAAACTGGTAAATTTCAAACTGTTCTAATTGGGTGTGTAACAGTGTGACCCTTTAGTCTCTTATAACATTGAACACAATGTACCCATTAATTATCTTTGCACATAATCTAACATACATCTTAAATGGATATTTCACATCAGGTTAGTCAATAGCATCCCAACAAGAATTAACAAAATTAGAAGATTCATACTTTCTAACATAAGCATGAGAATGAACATTGTAATTAAAGCCAAACTCTTTTGAACCATTAGTCTTTGTAGAATGAGAATTATCTCCAGCATTTGAAGTTGTTCCATGCACATGATCAAAATTGTTGTTATAACTGAAGGGTTTTGAAAACTGACCAAACCACTTATGACACAAACCGGTCAATCCTGGGTTTGATTCCACTGGTTCAATCCTAAAAGCAGAACTGGATTGAACACAACCCTCTAAACCCCAAAAGGGTTGGGATCTTTAAACTAATATGATCAACATAGTTTCTTGAAAAAACAATCCACATAAAGGGTTACAAGATTATACCTGAACAAAGCCTTTAGGATTGCTAAAGAAGTCCATCACTAATGCACCTCCGATTGAACCGGCTGCTAGACCGCTCCTGGATCACCAAGCTTTCAACAAAAACGAAAACTTTGCGTGTGTACTTGCCTTGTGTCGATTACCAAACACGCAAAACACTTTTGTGTTATGCCTTCTTCGATCTCGGCGCAAAAGAGAGAAAGCCGAGAGAGAGAGATGCGAGTTCGAGAGAGAGAGGGACGAGATCGAGAGATAGAGAGAGAGTGGTGGCTAGGGTTAATCCCTTGTGTCTCATGTCTAATCCTTAAGGATTAAGGATATTATATAAGGATTAACTTGGACCTAAGCCCGTTTAATTAAAAGCCAACTGGTTTTAATTAAACTTTCATCTCTTCTCATATTGACCCCGTGGACTTTACTAGTTAATTAATTAACTATTAATTAACTTAGTCCGTTAAATATTAAAACTTAATATTTAATTCTCCTTAAATAATAAATAACTATTTATTATTTATTTCCTTTCTAATAATTAATACAAACTGATTAATTATTTATTTCTCTCTTTTCAATAATTAATACTACTGATTAATTATTTCGTCTTTCTCTTTAATAATTAATCTAACTGATTAACTATTTCCACACAGATTTATGGTGTAATCCAACTGTTCTGAATTGGGTGTGTAGCAGTGTGACCCTTTAGTCTCTTATAACATTGGATACAATATGCTCATTAATTATCTCTGCACATAATCCAACAGACTCCCACTTGTGCAAGATAAGTAACAGTTACTGCACATTGTTAGCCTAAGGAGGTCCCTAGCCAGACACTTAGGATGACCAGGTTATAAGAACTCTTATACCCCAAAGTAACTTATGATAAAACTTCATATGCAACCTGCTTAGAAGTGACCTCTTATAAACTAACTGTTTATAAACTAAACTATCATAAACTCCCTGTTTATGAATGGGTACGTTTTTATATATACATAACTTGCATATATATATATATATATATATATATATATATATATATATATATATAGGTTTGTCCCTTGCAGCGCGATATTTCAATTTTGAGCATGAGCATGGAGGAAGCTAACTCAGAGACTCAAGAATTTGTTCATGACATACTTGATTTCGAAACTGCGTGATAAACGACAAAGAACAGATCAGTTCGTTTTGGGCATGGCCGTGCACTTACCAGTTTCTCTAATCAGTCAAGGGGCCCGGAAATATCTCTTCTAAAAAGAAGGTGCAATTACCATCTTGCATATTTGCATTTGGAAATACGGCTCCCACTGAATCTAGACACACCCCTTATGACCACCCTGTTACGGCGTGGCGTTAGAGCTAGCTAAGAAGACAGTAGTTACTGCATCCCAAACCAAATACCTCAGGCTTAAGGATAACCTATGTGACAAATACTTTTGACACGAATCCACGAAGTATTATTCACAGTGGGTCAATCCAATATTCATAACCCTAACGAATATCCGTCAATTTTGGTCCGCAAAAAACTTTTGCAGCTATATTCGACAAACTTTCGAATCTACCCCAATACTACGATGACTTTATAGCCCTATCATAGTTCCCACCACGATAAGTAGTCACGGATGATATTTTGAATAAACCTAGTTTATTCCTGGATAAACCAAAACATACAAAATTGTGAATAACAATGAAACTAATCTATACACCCTCCCATATTCCTCCCTGGAATAAAGGTGCATGATTTCTACCATTTCATTGACTCGATTCACGGTGTTTATCTGAATTACTTATTATTTTACATTGTAACTTATCACGGATTACAAAGAAAATAATATGGTTATAAACCATAAAACACAAGACTAGTACTTTGAAGTACTCCTTCTTGGTTTTGGTAGAAATCATTCTTGCAACCTAAGAATACTTCTAGGCTTACTTATTTTATAAATTCTTTAAACTTGGAGAACTGGAAATAACTCCTTGTTTCTGAGTTATAAAACAACCTCCCTGTAATTAAAACTTTAATTACATTTATAGATGTAATAAATCTTACTAGATTTTATGTCCTTTTGAAATGATAAATCCTCTTACACCTACTTGTAAGAAACTTGAAACTAGATTCCCGGTGTATATCAACACTTATCTAATTCCATTACTAAGAATGTTAAAGAACATCCTATTTTATCATTTCTAACGTTAACCAACCAACAATATTTAATTAAGCTGACCTACTGAACTTAATGAGTATAATTTTGTTTAAGTCATAACTTGACTCAAAAAACTTGCAATGATATCTTTATCGAGTACCTCTCAATAAATCATGCATCCCTCGGATTAGTTCTTTCTCAAGAACTTACTGTTTTAGATAACTTCTAAAAACATCCGATTATATACTCTAAAAGTTCAAACTTGTATTTATCACACTGGTTAAGAAACAACCTTTTATTAACTGTGATAAATACATTAGTCAGGTGCTCCCACTGACCCACTATCTTTTATGAAAAAGTGCATTCTTTAAAAAAAAACTTTTTAGGCCTTGGTCAAAAACATGACTACAATGCCTAAAACTTGTGTTCCAAACACATGTTTTAAAGAACTTAGTTTTTTGCAAGAAATTTGTTTTATGAAACCAAGAACATGGATCTTCATATATCCATCTTTCTAATTACAGAAAGTGGTTTCATTGAACTTGCCATGAGCACAAAAACTTTGTGAAGGCATTTCAATTTCTTTCTAAAAACATTTAGTCAACAAATCATAGCATGAAGATTATTATGAATCACCAATCAAGTCAACACTTGACTTATTGTGGCACGTCATGTTTTTTTTACACATTTGGGCAGTCAACTCATTAAAAACGTGTCAATGTGTCAAAAAACGACCTGCAACTTTTCCAGCCAGTTTCTCATCGTTTTTGCTGATTTTTTGATCGTTTTCGCTAATTCTTTTTGCATAACCTTGTAAATAATCATTTTACCTTTCAAAGGACACTAAATTCATGAATTTTCATCAAGTGTAGGCCAAGAATTTTCTAATTAAAGTCGGTTATGGCCATCTTAGTGTTTTTTAAAGAATTGATTTACTTAAACTCGTTTTTGGCAATTTTTTTGTACTACTTTATAGATAACTTGATTACCTTTCCATAGCATCAAGAATCATAAATTTTCATGATGTATCAATGGAGAATTTCGAGATTAAAGTGTTGGAATGTTGTTTGATTTAGTTCAAAAACAGAGCAGAAAAAAAACCCATTTTTCGCTCAATTTTTACTCGTTTTACATAATTTTTTTTACAAATTATTATAGATAATCTTTTTACCTTTCAAAGGACACCAAATTCATGAATTTTCATCACGTATAGGCCAAGAAATTGTTAAATAAAGTCGGGTATTACCCATTAAGCACACGGTATTTTGATGAATTGACACATTTTAAACTCGTTTTTATTCATTTTTTTGTACTACTTGATAGACAACTCGATTACCTTTCCATAGACTCAAGAATTATAAATTTTCATCAAGTATAAATGGAGAATTTCCGGTTTAAAGTTTCGATTTTATGATGAAGAAGAAAAAGGGGAAAGGTGACCTGCTATAGCAGTCAAAATAAACAAAATGGGCACATTAACACGTTTTTTATAAGTTAGCTGGCCAAATGTGTAAAAAAACATGACGTACCACAATGGTAAAATGGGGAAAATAGACCGTTATTTTATGGCTTTAACCCTAAAGAAAAAGGATGTTGCATATTCAAGCCACCACTGAACCATTACCACCACCGGACCTTCGTCGGAGAGACGAAGTGGGTAAGAAGTAGAACAGGCACCAAGGGCGAGGTGGAGATATGGCTGGTTATGTGTCAAGTTTAATAAATCGAGAGACCTGATTCGGTCAAATGCTTGCAGCAGGATGCTTCAGAAGCAATACGACCAAAAGCTTTAAAACCTAAAGTTACAAGCGCTATGAGTGACAAAGAATAAGGATGAAGATCTGTATATATTTCATGCAGAATGATCCTTTTATCAAACCCCTTTTATAGAAGCAGCAACCGGAGCCCTAAAGGAAGCCAAGAGAAGAATATGCCTGTGATTTTGTGGTTAACCATGGAGAGATTAGGAAAAACAGCAAGACACGATCATTTCCTTACTTTAGAAGCTGGGAACTTTAATATCTTTAGCATCCCTTCAACATTCTACTTATGACCTTTAGACACCCTACATTATTAAAAATAAACCAAAGTAAGGAATAATACATTAATGTTTCAAGGCAAGCTTGATAATTCAACATTATGTGACCAAGAAAGGGATGTAGATCAATCCACGACAAGCAAACCACGGTGAGCAGTGGACGGGAGTTAAGCGATGGCGAGTAGGCAACGACATAGCACCCGCAGCGACAGCAACGGAGAGAGAGAGAGAGAGAGAGAGAGAAAAAAATCGAGTGAGGGTGCTCTGCATCGGCGAATGATGACAAAGAGAGAACAAAAATCGGAAGGGAGCAAGTAACAACAACAGACAGAGAACAACCTCCTTGTTGCCCTGATAGTTTGACTCACAATAACAAAGAACTTGAAGAATTTTGTATATTAACATACTAGAAATCTTTACAATGATGTAGTATTTATAGTGGTGGCCGGTGGTGGTTATTCTCTGCCGTCAACTGCCGCACGACGGTTACTGGCGGTAGTGATGTTCACAGGGCGGGGCGGGTAGTAGAATTTTTGCTAACCGTCACTGCGGGGCAGCTATCTAGTTTTAAAAACCGTAACCGCCCCGCGAACAGTGTGTAACCGTTGTGCGGGTTCCCGAAGGGAGGCGGGTATCCACAGTTCGGGTTACGGGTACCCTAAAATTGAACTAGTTTTCATTTTTGCTGGTTTTAACAAGTTTAGATTCATAATAAAACCATAAACAACGGTAGAAAAAGTTATAATAATGAATAAATCACTAGCAGACTTGCAAATCTTGATATGATCGAAGTTGACACAATTGATCGATTTCGATGTATCCATGTTAAAGTCTTGATCGTAGCAGACTTGCAAATCTCGATATAGAAGCTAAAAAAAGAAGAATTGGGGGAGACGGTGGAGGCTACTAGGGATAAGATAAGTAGTTTTGAGGATTTAAGTTTTCATATGGCTTTTGTTATTTTATATATATATATATATATATATATATATATATATATATATATATATATATATATATATATATATATATATAAAAGTTAATAGCATACAGGGCGGGGCGGGTACCCGCTTATATTGAATTTTAAAAACCGAACCCGTCCCGCTTTTAGCGGGTACCCTAGTTTTCGGGTTTTTTCGGGTTACGGGTTTTACGGGTATCGATTTTTTCGGTTTCGGTTCATGCGGGGAAGTTCGGTTCCTCGGTTTCTCAGTTTTTTTGAACACCCCTAACTAGCGGTGGTACACGGTGGCCTTTACACGGTGTCCTTCCACCTCCTCTTATTGTCACACATACTTACACTTATGTATTTACATAATACAAATATTACTTATACTATAACAATAATAATAATACTAATATAAACTAGCATAGATTGAGATTAGGTCCACATTCTCCCCCTTAATCTCGATCGTTGCCTTATTCCAGATCTTGAACTCCAAGCATCTGTCTCATGGTGACAAACTTGAGTCTTGGTAGCGCTTTAGTCAATATATCCGCCCTTTGTAGTTTGCGACTGATGTGTTCCACTTTGATGTGTCCATTCTCTAAACATTCACGAATGAAATGGTAACGAATGTCGATGTGCTTACTTCTTCCATGAAAAACGGGGTTCTTGATGAGTCCTATTGCTAAAATATTATCAACCTTCAACGTTATCCTTTCCTCTTTCCATCCCGTTAATTCACTAAGTAGCCGCTTTAACCATAGAGCCTGGCATGCTGCTCCAGTAGCTGCCATGAATTCTGATTCACATGATGAGAGTGCTACTGTTGGTTGCTTCTGAGTGCACGTGATTCTCCAAAATAGAATACTATTCGAGTAGTTCCTTTTCCTTGATCAGTATTAATTCCATAACTATTGTCGCTATAACGTGTTATTTTGCAGCCGCCTTCTCGTTTTTATATAATACCATCCTCCTTGGTACCTTTAATGTATCTGATTACTTGCTTTATTGCCTTTAAATGATGATCCTTTGGTTCTTGCATGAATCTGCTAAGCAATCCAACTGAGTAACTTAGATCTGGTCTAGTATGTAGCAAATACCTGAGACATCCGATTAAGCTTCTGTAAAAAGTTGCATCAACTGGATTTCCATCTTCCGTTTTGACCAACTTTGTTCTTGGGTCCATTGGTATCTTTGTGTCATTGTTGTTCATCATACATGCATCTTTAAGGATCTTGTTGATGTAGCCTGTTTGCTTGATTGTAATCTCCCCCTCTGTTTGAGTAACTTCTATTCCGAGGTAATAAGCCATCAATCCTAGATTGCTCATTTCAAATTTGTCTTCCATCTGGATTTTGAACAAGTCAATTTCCGTCCTTGGAGTGCCTGTGACTATCAAGTCATCCACATAGACTCCAACTCTCTTTGTGTAAACTGCTTGTTCGAGATTACATTTCTTGAAGTCTAATGACTTCAAGGTTTGATCAAGTTTTATATTCCAAGCTCGTGGTGCTTGCCTTAAGCCATATAACGCTTTTGTGAGCTTGTAGACTTTTCCTGTACTACCTGGTTGTACAAAACCTTCAGGCTGTGTAACGTAGACTTCTTCATTTAATTCTCCATGTAAGAATGCTGATTTGACATCCAAATGATGTCCTTGCCATCCATGGTATGCTGCTAGTGCTAAGATTAAACGAACTGTCTCCATACGCGCAACTGGTGCAAATGCTTCGTCAAAGTCAATTCCGTGCTCCTGCACATATCCTTTTGCTACTAGTCTTGCTTTGTACTTAATGATTTCTCCTTTTGCATCCTTCTTTGTCTTAAAAACCCATTTGAGTCTTATTGTCTTATGATTTGTAGGCAAAGTAGTAAGGGTCCATGTATTATTCCTGTTGATCGAGTCAAATTCAGCTTGCATAGCCTCAATCCATTTCTTAACTGATGATGCTTCCCTATAGTTATGTGGTTCCTCTTTCGTAAGTAGCAGTTTTTCAGTTTCAACTACACGTGGATTTTCATATACTTTATTCAAGTCTTTGAAACCTTGTACCGGTGTATCATCATAGTTATCTGAATTCATCACTAGACTAACAGTTGCTTCTCCCTCCTCCGAGTATGGATTGTAAGTGTATGTTGGTAGGTTAACTGGAGAGTCTGGAGCAGTAATTAGTTCCTGTTCCTTATATACATCTTCATTGGTTTCTGAGTTGATTGATGTAGTATTTCCATCATCTATTCCTCTAACCACAAAACTTGTCCATTCTGAGTCGTGTGTACTTGATTCCACTCTGTTGTTATCCCAATTCCATGATTTAGTTTCCATAAACTTAACATCCCTACTTATACATGTCCTACCCTTCTCTGGAACATATAATATGTATGCTTTTGATCCTTCCTCTACACCTAAGTAAATCATGGGAACACTTCTATCATCAAGCTTTTTCGAGTGAGGTATTGTTATCTTGGCATAAGCTGTACACCCGAATATTCTTAGGTTTTCCAGATTTGATTTTTTGTTGTAGAGTGCCTCATATGGAGTCTTATCCACCAGGGCTCTTGTAGGTACCATGTTTAGTATGTATACTACATGTTTGATACGCGAATATCAGTCTTAAATTTATAAACTAATCTAAGTGTATTTGACTGACACACTAACGGGCAAGCGCACCCGATCGTATAGCAGTAGTATAGCAGTAAACCAGGCAAGACCAGGATCGTTTCCACAGGGAACAGTTATGAAATATACTATTATGAAATACACTAGTTAAACTAGATTGCTTAAATATAAAAAGGGGGTTTTTTTAAACTAGTAGCTAACCGCTGCCAAGGTATGAGAATATTAAATTAAAGCAATAAACTAGAAACAATTTTAAGAAGTTGAAATCAGTTGATAGAGATGTATTTACCAATGAATCACTCCCCCTAGGTTCAGTTTGTTATAAACATAAATAATATGACAGGTTTCTAAGGGCGTTCGAACCAACAACCATCAGTCCTACTAATCCGATTACAACTTAATCTTTCCAAAACACACTTAACTCTCGTTGTATGGTGAATTAGACTCAAACTTTTATCTATGGTATTATTGAATAATCTTACCCTCGTTATCTCATAAAAGTTATCTATCATATTGAATGCAAACGTCATTGTCTCAGATCAAGCAAACAATAATCCAGAAGAAAATACACGTCTGTATCTAACAGATTACTCAGCAAAAGTTAAGATAAAAAACTCGAGGTTCATGATTAAGCATAAACAAAACCAATCATATAAATATGAATAAAGATACAAATCAAAACTAGGGTTTGTTCATCATGGTAAATACTAGAAAGGTCTAACTCATAGACAATATAGAAAACAAATACAAAGAAAAACAAGAATTGCAAACCATTATAGACCGATGGTAGCAACCAAAGTTAACCCTGCAGATGTTGTAGCCTTTCCTCTCCATCATTGATTGCTCCTCAAAACTATCGCATGTTCATCCTTTCGTCGACTGCCGCTCGAAGATATAATATATGTTCTGATTTTTTTTTTCAATCGTAGGCTGCCGTATGAAGATATATATGATTTATCGTAATCCCCCTCCTTTTACGTAGCCGCCATTTTCTAATAAATAACATGACCTCCCAATTTTATGTAATGGGCTTCTGAGCCCATAAAGCACCTCCATCTTTAATACTTATTAAAAGAAAAGGGTTTCTACCCCTCCCTAAATATTCTCCACCAATCATAACCCTCCATTTAAAAAAAAATAAAAAAAAATCCAAGTATTACGTCATAATTGCTTCAAAATAATTGTTAGGGGTTTAAATGTAAATTTAAGGGTTTAAATGTAAATTGTTAGGGGTGGTATATGAAATATGTGAGGGGTTCTTATGAAAATTTTATATTAATGTAATTAATTATAAGTTGTTTGAAATTTATGTTTAATTACTTCTAATCTATTCTGTTTTGAGAAAAACTAATTATATATTTGTAATCATCTCATTTTTATCTACGTTTTGATATAAATTTTATCGGAATATGAGTTTTTTTCTAAAAATCAGTATATTTTAATTTTTTTATCCATCGAGAGCAATGTGTAAGTAATTATTGTATATTTTATTCGTCTTTTATATTTATTCTCTCTACATAATATAATCGATATAATCACTGATTTATTGGTTTGTTGATAACAAAAATTAAAAATATACTATAACCAACAGTTAGTGGCATAAAGTTGTTTATAAAATAACCACTTGGAGCATTTTAAAATTGATTGATAGTTGTGACTAAATAACCCTACAGGAATAATTACTGTGTAATGAAACAGCTATCATGTTAATGTGTTTTGTAACTACACATACAACTTGGAATTATATATAAAAAATTTAATTGTCTAAGTTTTCTTATTTTTAACTAATAACTCGGTACATAAAATAAAGTTATTACATTGATATTTGAAATTCAGTGGTATCTTATGTTTTCAATTATATTTGATTGAAAAATAAATTACACTTAAACGATTTACGTATGTATAGACATAATCTATTCTATGCTAAAATCTTATTTTTATGTGATCTAATTTGTGTATACTTAGATGAATGTCATAATTATTTAATTTTTAATGAATTTAGCTTACAATTTCAAAGATTTAAATATATAGTGGCTAATAAAAATGTCTTTACAACACTTAATATTATAGCATCAACAATAATATTATAGCTATGACTTTACAATGTCGGGAGGAAAAACACATTAATATTATACTAAAACTTTTAGACGTGTAATGTAACTTTATATTTCTTAAAAAGAGTATTTATAAGAGGTACTAAAAAAACACGTTTTTATTCATGGACTATATGTTACTGTTTCTGAAGTGAAGAGTAAAGAGAGGTTAAAAGTTTTAATTTGCGATGATTAAGGAAACCCTACTAATAAAACTATGAATGTTGTTTATAAAGAGGTTTTAAATAAATCTAATGATAATCTTATGTATGAATTTCAAAATTCTGTAATAATTATTCATTTCTTACGAGATTTTATATTCATATTTATGTTTTGTAATTATTTTTATTATATGGCTTAGTACTCTTTAAAACTATATAAAATTAAAATTGACTTATATTATCCCGTGTTGATACACGGGTCACTTAGCTAGTAGTAATATAAAATGACAGTCTGCTTGTTTCTTTTCAATATTTAAGTGAAGCCCACGTAAACTTAACAAATCCACCATGCACTATTTTAATTACCTTGATTGTCTTGCATAACTAACAACAAGCTCTTTTTTTTAATTCAGTTCTCGGCTCACTTGCATGGAATCAGGGCCCAATTAAGTATCACAACCATAGTATTATTGTGACTCTCTTTCTCTAGTTTTTATAATCTTTTGAATCACCTCGTTCCGAGTTCGTATGAATTAGATATGACCAAAATATCAAAGAGGTGTCAAAGCTGTCAGCTTACTCAATTCATCTCTTTTCTTCATCATTTCTGATCAAATTCTCCATATCTTCTCCCACGGGCCCTAAAACACATATTACAACAAATTAAGTAGATAATTAACCTAATTCATCATAATAATGTAATCAAAGAATTAGATATCGCGTATAAATAATATGTGTATTTTAGACGATGTCAAACACCCTACACTTAATCTTTGCTTGTCCCCAAGCAAACTATCATTAAAATTATTCAAACGAGACCAATTAAATTCATCATCCTGATCCATATACAATCAAGCAATTTACCCACTTGAATAAGATGAACTCCATATCTATATCAGAAATCATTAAGCATCTCTAAAATTGCATGACCTTGCATTCTCACTAGGTATACTCTCTTCACACAAAGTGTTTAGGGTGAATATATTTAGTTCACACACAAGTCATGAAATACACCATTATCATAAGCTTGTATCTAAATCTAATCTGCACCACTAGAGGACTTAAGACTTTCGAGAGGACTTTAGGGTTGTAATGTTCAGGTTATGGGTCAGGGTAGGAAAAGGAAATTTAAAGTGGCTAAAAATATAGTCAAAGATCAAAACTAAATTTATCAAAACTTCTTTTATTCGGACTAAAACCCACCAAACACAATGTTTTTGGCGAAGACATACAGTTCACTAAGATGAAGTGAAACCAGACTTATCCAAGCACTGCAAATACTCAGAAAAGACGAACAAAAAAACCGCATCTCAATGTATGACAACACTAAAAAATTGCAGACTAAAGCACGTCATGTAACAAATATCTTCATTTTTTTTCTTTTCTCTTTTTTTTTCTTTTTTTTCGCTTTTTCACTTTTTTTTTTGTTTTTCTATTTTCCAGCTAGTTTTTTTCGACATGCGTATATCATATTCTTGACAAACCAGAGGACATCATGAAATTCCATATCCCGCTACGCGGTGCATGTACGAACAAAAACAGCTAACTAAAACGGACTAAGCAGCATAGATAAATCAATCATGACTTTGACTAAGGCAAAAAGAAAGCTAAAACGGAAAAGGGGGTCACAATGTAGCTAAACAAATGAAAAGGCTAGGCTCAAAGTGGCTAACTAGGGTATTGAGTGCTAAGAATGAGCACTACGCACACAAAGGTAGGACTCCATTCACTAGATCCAGGGGCTTCTCTGCTCTGAACTTGGTATGACTTGGGAATGGAGTCCTATTGTGTTTACCTAATAAGCAGACATCACAAATTTGTCCTGCATGATTTATTTTTGGCATACCTTCCACTAGATTTTTCCTTGTCATGTTCTTGATGTCCTCAAAGTTTAGATGATCTAATCCAGCGTGCCACAACCATGCTTGGTTATCTACATTTTCTAGGAGGCATATGGGTGCTCCAATTTTAAATTTGATGATGTAAATGTTGGATTATGTGCAGAGATAATTAACGGGCATATTGTATCCAATGTTATAAGAGACTAAAGGGTCACACTGCTACACACCCAATTCAAAACAGTTGGATCTCACCATAATCTGTGTGGAAATAATTAATCAGTTAGATTAATTATTAAAGAGAAAAGTAAATAATTAATTAGTCTGAATTATTTATTGAAAAGAGAGATATAAATAATTATCCAGTTCGGATTAATTATTAGAAAGGAATAAATAATAAATAGTTATTTATTATTTAAAGAGAATTAAATATTAAGTTTTAATATTTAACGGACTAAGTTAATTAATAGTTAATTAATTAACTAGTAAAGCCCAGAGGGTCAATATAAGAAGAGATGAAAGTTTAATTAAAACCAGTTGGGCTTTTAATTAAACGGGCCTAGGTCCAAGTTAATCCCTATATTATACCCTTAAGCCTTAAGGATTAGATATGAGACACAAGGGATTAACCCTAGCCGCCAACTCTCTCCCTCCCTCCTCTCGTCGATCTCCTCTCTCTCTCGGATCTCTCTCTTCGTCGCACTCTTTCTCATCGCATACTCTCTCTTGGTCTTTCTTCTCTCGACGAAACCGAAGCAAGAAAACACCCAAAGGTGTTTTGCGATTTGGTGTTTGCGAAGAACTCACATATAAACAAGCTTGGAGCTTTGTTGCTTGGTGATGCAGGAGCGGTCTAGCAGTTCAATCGGAGGTGCAGTAGTGGTGGACTACTTTAGCAATCCTAAGTTTTAATCAGGTATAATTCTATAACCTTTTATGTGGATTGTTTTTGCAAGAAACTATGTTTGATCATTAGATAAAAAGATCCTAACCCTTTTGGGGTTTAGAGGGTTGTGTTCAATCCAGTTCCGCTTTTAGGATTGAACCAGTGGAATCAAATCCAGGATTGACCAGTTTGTGTCATAAGTGGTTTGGTCAGGTTCAAAACCCTTCAGTGGTATCAGAGTCTCGGCTCTATGATCCATAGTTTCTAGTTTTATCTGTTCTAGGTTTAAGGTTTGTTCTTGATCTTCTACTTGTTCTTGGTAATTTTCGAAAATCAAGTAGGTAACAAAACAGTTTGTTTTTGTTACCAGGTTAAATCCTATTAATCAGAATGTTCAAACAGTTAGTTTGAATGGTTAAAAGGTTTATGATTTTTTATAAGGATAGTTTTTGATCAAATGTATTAAACCTAGATAATCTAGTTGGTTTGTTTGATAGATGTATGATCTACTTCATCTTGTTTCTTTCTCCACAAGTTTTCGAAAACCATAAGGATAAAAACAAGTTTTCTGTTTTTTATCCAGTTCATAAAAGGTTTGATTTTAACCAGTTAGGTTTAAACCAGGTTTGTGTTTAAACGGTTAAAAAGGATAAAACCTTTTATCTAAAACTTTATCTTAACCAGTTTTTTGAACTTTTGTTTAAAAAGGTTGAAATCAAGTTTTAGGATAATTGATTATTAATAAAACAAGTTTTGTTGAAATTAATAATTGATAGTTTTTTGGTTTTTGAATTAAATCCAGTTTTTAATCAGTATATTAAAACAGTTAGTTTTAATAGGTTAAAAGGATTTAAAATGTATTAATCGGAAAACGGGGACCGAGAACATCACCGTGTCGGGGGTGCCAGTTAGAGGCACTAAGGACCAAAGTGGGTTTTCGGCCCAAGTATCTTTCGATCCAGGACGACACGGGCCCAAAGGGTTTTCGGCCCAAGGTGGTTCTCGGCCCAATGGGACTTTCGACCCAAGATGGTCTGCGGCCCAAGGGGTCCTCAGCCCAAAGGGGTTCTCGGCCCTAAGGGGTTCTCGGCTCAAGGGCTACTCGGCCCAGAAGAAGTTGGCCCAAGACAGTTTTTCCGGATTAACACAAAAGGATTATTAATTTTAAGTTATAAAATTAATAAGATAATATATAAGCTAGTGTTATATATTTTAATTAGTTTAAGTTAAAATATATATTTAGCTTTTATTTATTATGACTAGTTTAGTCGTTTTAAATAAATTCTAAAAGGAGATAAAGTTTATATAATGGAGAAACAAATAAGATAGTATTATTTGACCAAAGTTGTCGGTTTTAAGTTTTTTTGAAAAACTGGTAAAAGAACTCGACATAGAGGCTTTCATTCAAGTTTTGAATGAGGCCAAGTTTTTCAAAGGATTATTGAAAAATTATATTGGTCAAATAAATTAGAAGATCATAATTCTCGTTTTTGGTTAATAGGCATTAATCAAAAGGATAAATGAGAATAGTTTAAACAAATCAGGTTGTGTGCTTAACAGCACAGTTTATTGTTTACTTTTATTATAACTGCGTGGTTGACTTTTATATATATAGTGCTTATATATAATTGCGTGGTTGTGATAGCTATAGTTTTGCCGACTTAGGACTCGTTTTTCTTATTCTTCTTTTATTTTGGTTTTTGGGAAGGCCTGCGTGCCAATTACAATCTCTTTCTTAATTGTAATATTGTACTGGTTCGGGGAGGCCTGCGTGCCAGTTACAACCCCATTCAATATTGTATGTGTAATAGACTAGTAATAGTTTAATCCCTCAACCAAGATGGACTCCAAGAAGGTGACAAGACAAATGGTGTTCTATACGCGAAGCAAGGACACTTCGGGGAGGTGCTAAGGCTAGTGGGAGCAGCATGTCAAGAAAGGCGAATCCAAGTCACTTTGTCCTTAGGTTTGACCATAGGATTAGTTGGCAAAACTATAGGGCTTTTATCTGCTTATTATTATCTACATGGTTGTGATTTATTTACTGTTTTTCATATATATGTATGGTATATATATATACATGCGTGTGATGGTAAATAAAAGGGGGTTTAATGACAGATTGTTATTAAACAGTGAAAAGCCACGTTCTATGACAAACTAGAATATGACTTCAGTCTGGTAGTCGTATTAATTAAATTTTTATGAATTTAAAAGTTTTGTCAAGGTTATAAGTTTGGAACTTATAAAAGCCGTTTTGTGCACCTAGTTCAGGTACACATATAAATCATATTTTTAAAACAGTTAGTTTTAAAATGGTTTTTCAAAAACTGGAAAATTAAGTTTTTTTATTGAACTTAATTAAAACCCAAGAAAAATCTTAGATCAGTGTGCTACCCACCTAATGGTACACCTTGACTGTTAAACGATACTCGGGTGTCGGAAGTGCCCAAACATTGGGCATCCGGGTTCAAACCATTGCGGGAGAGGGCATGAAAGATTCTGCGATAATCGGGAGTCCCGGCCAGAATTCATACTGTCTTAGGTGGTGCGATCTATTTTGGTGATAATCGGGAGTCCCGGCCCAAAAAGCACTAGAGTAGAGTTAAACATACTAGACTGGGTCTAAATGCTCTACGAGGTTCTAGGAGTCGTATCAGTTAGGTACGATTGGTACAGGGTGTTACCTACCAGAAATAGCATGACTTGGCGGGAAGTGCCCAAACCTTGCGTCAAGTATGTGAAATATGGGTCCTAGGTCTAATATATATTATTTATGGGTTTGATGATATATGATTAGAAGTTTATTTGCAATTACTAATTAAACCGGGTTTTAACTTGTAGATGACAACCAACGTTACCAATACTAATAACCTCTCTCTCCGCTCTATCATTGAGAAGGATAAGCTCACCGGGTCCAACTTTCTAACTTGGGAGAGAAATCTCCGGATCGTGCTGAGCACGAGAGAAAGTGGTATGTCCTAGAACAACCTCTAGGAAATCCCCCTGCCAGCAATGCCAGGGCAGAGGTCAGGGAGGCTTTTCAGAAGCGCTCCAATGACGCCTTGGATGTTAGCTGCCTCATGCTCGCAACTATGAGTCCAGAGTTTCAATCGAGCATGATGGAAACTCCTGCCTATGACATGATCCGCCAGCTGAGGAACATGTTCCAGGAGCAAGCCCGCACGGAGCGTTATGATGCCACTAGGGCATTTAACTCTTGCAAGATGGCTAAGGGGACCTCGGTCAGTGACCATGTCATGAAAATGAAAGGTTACATGGACCACCTAGAGAGACTTGGGCGCCCAGTACCGTTGCAGCTAGCAATAGACACTATACTCAACTCGTTGTCAGATGACTATAAGCTTTTCATAGTCAACTACAACATGAACAACATGGAGAAATCTGTGGCTGAGTTGCACTCTATGCTCAAGACTGCTGAGCAGAGTATCGGGACCAAGTCTAAGGACATTCTTATGGTGGGGCATGGTGGACGTAAGAAGAGGAAGGGGCGCAACGGAAAGGGAAAGGGCAAGGCCCAGCCCAGCCAGAATGCACCCAGAGCTAGTAACGACAACAAGGGAAAGAAGCCAAATCCAAACAAGGCAAGGACCGAGAATCGGTGCTTCAGGTGCGGCGAGGCCGGACATTGGAAACGAGATTGTCTGAAAGGTCACGAGGCAGGAGGCAAGTCTGGCTCCTCAGGTACTGCGTGATTAGCTTCTTTGTCACTTTCCTACTTGTAAAGTTTTACGAGTATTCTAAAATCTTGCAATCGTTTATTGCAGGAGGAGATTGAAAATGATGCGGCCCAGCATGAGAAGATCCCACGTGTAGCTCACGGATATTATAATAATTGTATTTCCTAGTTTATTAAACTCCTTTTTAAATTTGGATAATTTTTACATGTTTATGGAAACTTTTTGGCTTTGAGTTTATGGAAATATTTGGTTCATATCCGTGCACGTGTTCTTATTATATGAATCATGATTAGTCCAGTTGTGACTAAAAGAGTGCCAATAAGTCAAGTCTTGACTTGATTGGTGATTCATAATAATCTTCATGCTATGATTTGTTGTAGTTATATAAATGCTAGCTCCACTTTCTCAAACGCTAAAATAAACAAGTATTGTTTATAAAATTAGATAGTTTTTCTAATTTAACAAGTGTTTAAGTTATGAAAAGTGAATGTTCAAAGTCTTGAACAAAATAGAAATGATAGTTATTATTTCTAATTGCAAATAGTTTCTTGATAAAACATTTAAGAAAGTATAAAAGTGATTATAATAGTTATTATAGTCAAGGGAGTTTTATACTAAATGTTTTAAGGAAAGAAATTTAAAATACCATTATGAGTGTTTCATACTTATGACCATGGTAAGTTTAATGAAACCATTTTCCGTAATTGGAAAGATGGATATATGGGAGATCCAAGTTTTTGGTTTCATAAAACAAATTTTCTTACAGAAACTAAAGTTTTAAAACATGTGTTTGGATCACAAGTTTTAGGCATGGTAGTCAAGTTCTGACTATGGCCTAAAAGGATGTTTTAAAGAATGCACTTTTTTCATAAGAGATAGTGGGAGCACCTGACTAATGTATTTATCAGAGTTAATAAAAGGTTGTTTTTTAACCAGTGTGATAAATACAAGTTTGAACTTTTAAAGTATATAATTATTGGATGCTTTTAGAAGTTATCTAAAACAGTAAGTTCTTGAGAAAGAACAAATCCGAGGGATGCATAATTTATTGAGAGGTACTTGATAAAGATATCATTGCAAGTTTTTTTTTAAGTCAAGTTATGACTTAAATAGAAATTATATACGTTCTAAAATGTTCAGTAAGTCAGCTTAATAATGTTGTTGGTATACACCGGGAATCTAGTTTCAAGTTTCATACAAGTAGGCATAAGAGGATTTATCATTTTAAAAGGACATAAATCTAATAAGATTTCATACATCTACAAATGTAATTAAAGTTTTAATTACAGGGAGGTTGTTTTATAAATCAGAAACAAGGAGTTATTTCCAGTTCTCCAAGTTTAAGGAATTTATAAAATAAGTAAGCCTAGAAGTGTTCTTAGGTTGCAAGAATGATTTCTAGCAAAACCAAGAAGGAGTACTTCAAAGTACTAGTCTTGTGTTTTAGGGTTTATGACCATATTATTTTCTTTGTAATCCGTGATAAGTTACAATGTAAAAATAATAAGTAATTCAGATAAACACCATGAATTGAGTTAGTGAAATGGTAGAAATTATACATCTTTATTCCAGGGAGGAATATGAAAGGGTGTAGAAAATAGTTTCATTGTTCTTCACAATTTTGTATGTTTTGGTTCATCCAGGAATAAACTAGGTTTATTCAAAAACATTATCGGTGACTACTTATCGTGGTGGGAACTATGATAGGGTTATAAAGTCATCGTAATTTTGGGGTAGATTCGAAAGTATATCGAATATAGCTGCGAACGGTTTTTGCGGACCAAAATTTACGGATATTCGTTAGGGTTACGAATATTGGATTGACCCACCGTGAAAAAATACTTCGTGGATTCGTGTCAAAAGTATTTATCACATAGGTTATCCTCAAGCCTGAGGTATTTGGTTTAAGATGCGGTAACTGTTGTCTTCTTAGCGCGTTCTAACGCCACGTCGTAACAGGGTGGTCATAAGGGGCGTGTCTAGATTCAGTGGGAGCCGTGTTGCCAAATGCAAATATGTAAGATGGTAATTGCACCCCTTTTTTAGGAGAGATATTTCCGGGGCCCTTGACTAATTAGAGAAACTGGTAAGTGCACGGCCGTGCCCAAACGAACTGATCTGTTCTTTGTCGTTTTATCACGCAGTTTCGAAATCAAGTATGTCATGAACAAATTCTTGAGTCTCTGAGTTGACTTTTTCCATGCTCATGCTCAAAATTGAAATATCGCGCTGCAAGGGACAAACCTATATATATGCAAGTTTGTATATATCAAACGTACCCATTCATAAACAGGGAGTTTATGATAGTTTAGTTTATAAACAGTTAGTTTATAACAGGTTACTTCTAAGCAGGTTGCTTATGAAGTTTTATCACAAGTTACTTTTGGGTATAAGAGTTCTTATAACCTGGTTATCCTAAGTGTCTGGCTAGGGACCTCCTTAGGCTAACAATGTGCAGTAACTGTTACTTATCTTGCACAAGTGGGAGTCTGTTGGATTATGTGCAGAGATAATTAACGGGCATATTGTATCCAATGTTATAAGAGACTAAAGGGTCACACTGCTACACACCCAATTCAGAACAGTTGGATCTCACCATAATCTGTGTGGAAATAATACTAAAGAGAAAAGTAAATAATTAATCAGTCAGAATTAATTATTGAAAAGAGAGATATAAATAATTATCCAGTTCGGATTAATTATTAGAAAGGAATAAATAATAAATAGTTATTTATTATTTAAAGAGAATTAAATATTAAGTTTTAATATTTAACGGACTAAGTTAATTAATAGTTAATTAATTAACTAGTAAAGTCCAGGGGGTCAATATGAGAGGAGATGAAAGTTTAATTAAAACCAGTTGGGCTTTTAATTAAACGGGCTTAGGTCCAAGTTAATCCCTATATAATACCCTTAAGCCTTAAGGATTAGATATGAGACACAAGGGATTAACCCTAGCCGCCAACTCTCTCCCTCCCTCCTCTCGTCGATCTCCTCTCTCTCTCGGATCTCTCTCTCTTCGTCACACTCTCTCTCATCGCATACTCTCTCTCTCGGTCTTTCTTCTCTCGACGAAACCGAAGCAAGAAAACACCCAAAGGTGTTTTGCGATTTGGTGTTTGCGAAGAACTCACATATAAACAAGCTTGGAGCTTTGTTGCTTGGTGATCCAGGAGCGGTATAGCAGCCAGTTCAATCGGAGGTGCAGTAGTGGTGGACTACTTTAGCAATCCCAAGTTTTAATCAGGTATAATTCTATAACCTTTTATGTGGATTGTTTTTGCAAGAAACTATGTTTGATCATTAGATAAAAAGATCCTAACCCTTTTGGGGTTTAGAGGGTTGTGTTCAATCCAGTTCCGCTTTTAGGATTGAACCAGTGGAATCAAATCCAGGATTGACCAGTTTGTGTCATAAGTGGTTTGGTCAGGTTCAAAACCCTTCGGTAAAGTCTATTCTTTGATCTTTCAATCTTCATCAGCAAGTTCTTATTTTTGTCATTTAAAGTCAATTGTTTTCCTTCCATGACCACTTTACACCCATTCTCCGTGAGTTGTCCAAAACTCAGTATATTGATCTTGAGATTTGGTATGTAATATACATCTGATATGACCTTCTGTTCGTGATTCCTACAACTTAACAAAATAGAGCATCTTCCTTTGATTTCTACATACGAACCATCACCAAAGTGAACACGCCCTGTTATATTTTCATCAATATCCTTGAAGTAACCCTTTGTTCTCGTCATGTGGTTGCTTGCACCATTATCTAAATACCAAATGCTTTCATCAGTTGTAGCATATCTTCCGGGTTGAAATTGTCCTTCATTTAACAGTACTTCTTCGTGTTCAAACTTATGTGTTGCCATTAACAGTGATGGCTCTTCGTCTTCTTAGATGAGGTTTGATTGTTCCTGTGTAGTTTGTAGTTGATTGCAGTCCTTCCTGTAGTGTCCGAACTTCCTACATTTATGACACTGAATCTTGCTCATGTCGAGTCTTGTGTGCTTATTGAACCTTGTGTTTGTTCTTGCCTTATGAGTTAAACTTTCCTCTTTCGAGTCTTGTTTATTTTTGTTGCTAAACCAGTTTCCTCGTGAAGAGTTAAATTTAGCCCGTCCGCGATTACCGAACCGTCTTCCTCTTCCAGAGTGTTCATTTTGTGAAAACAATAGGTTTTTCTGGCTTTCTCTGCCTCCTCCTTTCTTAAGTTTCATTCTTTCCTCATAGGCCTTTAATTTTCCGATGATCTCATCTAAAGTGACCTCGTCTAAATCACAGTTTTGTTCTATGGATGCCACGATTTGGATGAATTGGTCTGGCATAGAATCCAAAATGTTCTGTACCAGTAATGATTGATCCAAACTCTTTCCTAACTCTCTTGCCTTTGTGGTATAACTGTTTAGTTTAGCGGCAACATCCACCGTATCGTCCTTCTTCATCTAGAGTGACTGTATTTCTATCATTAAATATTGTAGGCGCGCTTTCTGTACTTTGTCTGCACCGACATGTCTTTTCTTTAACTCCTCCCATACTTTTCTCGCAGTCTTACATCCCGCAACTTGTAGTATTACATCTTCACTCAGTGCTTGATATAAATAAGCAATTGTTGTCTTGTCCCTTTTTTCATCTGGTTGCGTATCGACTATTGGTTCTATCATGTCCCATAATCCATTTGCTTCAAATATAGTCTTGATTTGAATTGACCAAACCGTATAATTTCCCTGTTTCAAAATAGGACATTGAAAATGTGTAAATGGTGCACCAGTTTTCGGTGTTATCAAAGCGTTGTTTAGATTTTCCGCAGACATTGTTTCTATTCGAACGATCTTCACTTTTGTTATGTTAAAAAATTTAGAATTTTATTAATAGTATAGAAAATAAATTATTGATATTCCTTTAAAAATCCAAAAGTAAAAAACAGATTTTTAAACCCACAATAAAATCGGTATATATATATTTAAAATATAAAACCCCTTTTTTGTTTGAACACTTACGTACCAAAAGAAGTCGGCCCCCTTAAAGCCCTAGTTTCTTCATCCGCTGTTTTTGGGTCTGGGACACACAATGGCCTTCAATCGACTCGGGATTTTTGCCGTCGTCTACAACCCACCGTCGGTTGTGTATCGGGTTCTGTTGCAACACCAGTGCCTTCAAGAATCTTCCGATTGTGTTTGTTTTCAATTAAGTTATTCTCCAACGATCTTTCCAGTTACCGTATTCCACAACCGCCGTTTCTAGTTTTCTAGCCGGTGCTCTTTCTTCTTCCGGTCACAGTATTTGGAATCTAAGAGCCTATGCTCTGATACCAATTGTTACCCTGATCGTTTGATTCACAATAACAAAGAACTTGAAGAATTTCATATATTAACACACTAGAAATCGTTTACAATGATGTAGTATTTATAGTGGTGGCCGGTGGCGGTTATTCCCTGCCGTCAACTGCCATACGGCGGTTACTGGCGGTGGTACACGGTGGCCTTCCACCTCCTCTTATTTTCACACATACTTACACTTAAGTATTTACATAATACAAATATTACTTATACTATAACAATAATAATAATTTTTTTTTGGAAAAGCAAATATATATTAAACATAAAAAGGATGCTCTCTATAAGATATAGAGAGGACCCATACAGTGCTCAAGTTACAAGTTGTAGAAACACTACTCGCTAACTTCAAGTAGTTATACTACCAACAATTTAGCTGACTCAACTGGATTTTGTAGCCAATTTTCCAGCTTCCATGTAGTCTTTTTTTTTACCTTATTTTTTATATGAATAAACATATGTAGTTGTGCTTCAAATAGGATCTCATCTGCTCTTCTCTTTTTGCTCTTGAACACTATATCATTCCTCCATTTCCAAACACTGTAAGCTACCGATAGTACTGTACCTTCCCAGACCAGTTTTTGGTTTCTAGACCAACCAATATCCGATGCGTTATTGATTTCCTGAATATTCTCCACTTCGCTGTATGTTAGACCCCACCATTTAAAAACTCCTCGCCACACTTCTTCCACCACCTTGCATCTAACCATTGCATGCTTCACACCTTCCGGTTCATTGGTACATTTAGGACATAAAACAGACTGAATGTCCATACCTCTGTCGCTGATATTAACCAACACAGGAATTCTTTGTTTGGTCACCCTCCATGCAAAGATATTAATCTTTTTCGGAAGCCATTTGATCCATTTTGTAGCTGTCCATCGCTGTTGTCCCTGCTTCGAGCTTTCTATCATAACACGAATCTCTCTCACTGAATACTCTTGCATGTCCTTTACTTTCCACGGCCATCTATCCTCCAAGAATTGATTGAGCTGCGCTTTTTCGGCAACCTGCATAACCTGTTGACATTCCCCTCCCACCCGACCACGACTCCAGTGAAAAGACCTAAACTCCCACACCCAAGCTGACTCGACCCAACTACCTAACCTGCCTACTTTGATATTTTTATCTTTCACTCTAGCAAACAAATTCGGAAACAGACAAGACAGTTTACCTAGACCTGACCAATTATCTAACCAAAAGTTAGTACTCAACCCATTACCCAATTTGACTTCAATCATCGACTCCAGATATATCCCATACGACTCTAACTCTTTTACCGACTGAACAATCCCACCCCAAACAGACGACCTCTTGACACTATCATGAGACTCGAACCCACCCGATTCCCCATGGATACTCTTTATGACTCTAACCCACAGCTTATCACCCTTTGACTTCAATTTCCAGAACCACTTGCCAAGAAGACTCAGATTGAACGACTTTAAATCCCCAATATTTAACCCTCCATTATTAAAAGAAGAAAGTGTATCCTCCCATTTAACCCAAACCATTTTTTTATTCAAACCCTCCCCTCCCCCCCCCCCCCCCCCCAAAAAAAGTAGCATCTCAAACTCTCGAGAGCACGTAACACACAGCAAGGAGCACGAAATAAGGAGAAATAATATAAAGGTAACCCCGACAGGACCGATTTAATCAGAGTTAGTCGACCACCGAACGACAACATACATTTCCTCCACGATGCCAATCTAGAGATGAACTTGTCAACTATTTTATCCCAACTTGCTTTTCTACACATTGAAGCATTGATCGGGACTCCCAAATAATTAATTACCCCCTCTCCCACCTTACACCCAATTCTGTTAGAATACTTTAAAACCCTTTCTTTCCCTACCCCGAAACCATATAAGCAACCCTTTTTCCAGTTTATTTTAAGACCAGTTGCTTCCTGCCAATTTTTTAAAATAACCATCATGTTTCTTAAATTTAACAAACTCCAATTCCCAAATAGCATAGTGTCATCTGCATATTGCAGGTGTGACACTAGTGTATTGCTTTTGCCAACACTTATGCCTTCAAATATCCCCAGATGACAGGCTTCCTGCAAGATGACATTCAGACCTTCAACAACAATTAAGAATAAATAAGGGGATAACGGGTCCCCCTGTCTAACCCCCCTCTCTACATTAAACTGTTTTGAAGGTGACCCGTTAATCAATACCGACATCTGCATAGAACTACAACATGTTCTCATCCACTTCAACCATCTCGCCCCAAACCCCATCTGTCTCATCATATCAAAGACGAAATCCCATTCTAAACTATCGTAGGCCTTCTCAAAGTCATGTTTGAAGCAAAAACTTTTCTTCTTACGTCTAGACATTTCACTAACCACTTCACTAGCTGTCATGATGCTGTCCAGAATCGATCTACCCTGTAAAAAAGTTGTCCGTGTCTCTCCTATAATGCTATCTAGTACTTTTCTCAACCTACTTGCAAGCACCTTAGCTATTATCTTATAGTAGCAACCCACCAAATTTATAGGTCTAAAATCACCCCATTTCATAGGGTTGTTACACTTCGGTACCAAAGTTATGAACGAAGAGTTACAACCTTTAGAAATCATCCCCGTCTCCCAAAACCAATTAATAGCAGCCATCAACTCATTTTTTACCAAATCCCAAAAGTGTTTAAGAAAACCAAAACTAAATCCGTCGGGGCCCGGTGCTTTACTACTACCACATCCCCAAACTGCTTGCTTGACCTCCTCTACCGTAAATTGTTTTTCTAGTTCTCTAACCTCAACACCGTTTATTTTTTTAAGTCTATCGGAACTGAATTTAACTTTACTCACACCCTTACTCTTGAAGAAATTCTCGAAGTACTCTACAGCTTTGACCTTCAACATACTTGGATTACTTACCCACACCCCGTCAGCTAACACACCCTCTACCATGTTTTTTCTTTCTTTTCTTTTAACTGCCGTGTGAAAGTATTTAGTGTTTTCATCCCCCTCATTTACCCATTTTATTTTTAATTTCTGTTTCAACATATCTTTTCTCAGATTATCTTTCTCAACCCACTTAAGTTTTGTGTTTAACCACTCTTCTTGCTCTGCTTTAGATAAGCAGCCTCTTCCGCTTTGATTTCCCAATCCCACACTAACTTTTGTAACTCCTCTACCTCACTTTTCAAATTATCAAACTTACTAGCACTCCACTTTCTAAGATCCTCCCTAACTATCTTAAGTTTTTCCAAAAATAAACAATCTTTTTTCTTAGATTTAGTTTGTTTTCCCCAAGCCATTTTTACTACTTTCTCACATTCTTCTTCCTCTAACCAAGAGTTGAAAAGCTTAAACGGTTTAGGGCCTGAATCGATTACCTCGTCGTACATTAAAATGGGATTATGGTCAGAGAATTTCCTATCTAATACCCTTCCCTTCACCATACCCCACTGTTCAATAACCCCATCCGACACAAGAAATCTATCAAGCTTGCTAAATTTAAGCCCCTTGATGCACACCCGTGTGAACTTTTTGTTCCCCATTTGTATTTCCATCAAACTATTTTCCTCGATAAACTTATTAAAAAGATTTGCATTACCCGACACAAAACTTGTATTCAATCTTTCTTCTTTTGATCTAACTTCATTAAAATCTCCAAATACCACCTTATTTGCTTCCACTGATTTTAGAAGGGACCCCAGGTTATTCCAAAAATCCCGTTTTTTTCTCATAATCGTGTGGCCCATGGACATTAACGAACAATAATTTACCAGATTTTCTAACCCACGACCCTAGAATTGCGACAAACCCTTCCCCCTCGCATGCTACTACATCAGATAATACCGAATTATCCCACACTACTAGCAGACCCCCCGCCAAACCTATAGCATCCTTATGGAAGAACTTAAAATTACCCGAACCCCAGACTTCCTCAATCAATTCCTCAGTTATGTGATTCATTTTAGTCTCGTGTATACCTAAAATCTGTGGCTTTTCTTTAAGGCATAACTCTTTTACCCATCCCCTTTTGTCCTTAGACCCTAACCCCCTTATATTAATTGATAGAATTTTCATCGAGAGACAAAGACAAACGTACCTATACCATCCAATCTCCATTTTCATGGATCTGGGTTGATCCACGAGAACCCTAGCCGAGCTCCAATCTCCTGTGTTTTGATGGTGGAGCTTGAATCTTCGCTATTTGATAGTGATAAACCATTCCTTTTCTTCTTTAATGTGTTATTTTTTGCCTCTTTTCCTTCAATTTTGCATCTTCTAGACTTTGATCTAGCCAACTTCTTGATCTCCTTTATGCTCCTGTTACCCGACCCCAACGGTGCGAAGCCTCTGTCTACTGTTGTTCCTTTCTCTATATCCACCGATTTTGGAATACTCCTATCCGAAAACCTCTTTTTGTTTTTGGAAGGAATCCGGAATCATTGACTCGCTTACATTCTCTTCGTTTGTTGCTACAACTACTGATTTCACCCTTCCAGTATTATCGTAAGAATTAGTACCTTCTTTATCGCCCAAGGATATTCCTACAGTCTTCTCCACTAGTGGGTCAGAGCTTTTAAACCCCAGGTCTTTAATTGACCTAGATTCGTCATTGCTTTTGGTTGTATTGACCCGGCCCATATGAACATGCTCCTCAAATTCATTTACTTCCTTTACTACTTGGCCCATATCCTTTCCATCTTGATGGGCTTGATCGCCCTGGCCCACCTCTGCAGACTCCTTAGTGGACTCCCTATTACCCATAGCCGTATCTCCCGATTCCCTATCCGGCGATTGCGATCTTCTATCACTGACAATTTTGTTTATCGAGGAGCCTTCCGCCTCTGTGTCTTCTGAATTTACATCCTCCACCCGTTCGTCTTCCTCGCCGCGGGCGATCCATTCTACACCGTAATTCTCATCTTTATCGGAATTCTCTTCACCCTCATTCCCATAATATCGCCATTCTTGTTCCGATTCTTCACAGGTTCTTTCATCATCTGAATCTTCATTGCTGATCTCGTCAATCCAACCATCTTCTCTCATCAATATCTCTTTCAAACTTCCATCCATCTCGATTCTACATCTCTCCATTAGCGGGTATTCGTACGAAGTGCTTATAAGGATTCTACCCGACACCAGAGAAGAAGAGTTGTTCCACGAGCAATTCGATGTTATTAATGGTTCACCCGACCTGCTCGCTATGATTCTGAAGTTATTTTCCGACCACCAATTGATCGGTACACCATATACTTTAATCCAAGTCATCCTTTGTCTACTTGAATAATAAGTTGACCATTTGCGCACGTTGTCAAACCATCTCCACAGTTCTTCATCTTTGTTTTTAACAATATCTTCCATTACCTGTTTGCTGTCAAAAGTTAATAGCACTTCCAAACCTCCAAGAAATTTCCAATACAGCACTGAAGGACACGCAATCTTCAGAATACTCTCCAAATCTTCTAGCATCTCCACCTTCTTAGCTTTAGCAATTACGCTACACTCCAATATAGGTTCCAAATCCTTGTTAATAGATAGTCCCTTAATTTTATCCCATTCTTGTACCTGCTCCATATTCATGTCCTTTTTCACATTCTGCTTCTCCTTTGTGTCTTCCTTTTTTTACTATTGTTCCCACCCATTTTTCCTTTCACCACTTCTACAAAACTTCTGCTATCTCTCCACTTGTCTGTTGGGACACCCTCCTTCCTACTCCTTACTGGATCGTATCTCCTCTCCGTATCTAACATTCTTTTTTTCCTTGCCACATCTGCTCGAATCTTGTATGTGCCTATCCACAAACCGTTCATTCTTCTGATAGTATACTCTTCATTTGTCACCCCTATCATTCTTATGAACCCAAATCTTCTGCCATCCCTGAGTTTCTTCTTCGCAATATAGACATCAATCACTCTGCCCACCGTTTTGAAAAGAATCCAAAGTTGACGTTCATCTGATTGTTCTGGAAAATTACAAACGAAGTATGTTGAAGCCTGTTTGAACGATCCACTCCTCTCAAACCTACCTGCCGAGTTGGTAGAGTTGATGTTCCTCCTGTTCGTAAATCTCCCCACTATAGCGTTTCGTGCTCTCTCACTCATTCTCTCAATCACTCTTTCTCCAAAATATCTTGATAAAGTTGTAAGATAACAATAATAATAATACTAATATAAACTAGCATAGATTGAGATTAGGTCCACACTCCTGAGGGTGCAAGCCTTGGGTTTTTTCTTTTCTCTCACTTGTGTTTTCATAGTTCATTCTACTATCTCACATATGCAAAGTAGCGTCTTATGATTGTTTCACTCGTATTGGCTGTAAACAATATCCTATTGTTGTCCCTATATGCCTAATTACCATTTACAGTAGCAATTATCTTGCATCAAGCTAATGCTATTGTTTAGGATCCAATTGGTTGCTTCTTGTATATGACAACAATAAGATATATTTGTAAAATAGCGTGTCTAATCGGCTGTTGCATTTGATTTGGGTATTTGTAAACATTTATATTTTCTTTTAATCTTTATGCTACAATGTCACATGTATCTAAAGACACTACTGCATGAAAGATAGGATCTTAATTGCTGAGCAAGAGCAATGAAGAAAATGAACGAAGTTTCTCTATTATTATAATGTGTATTGTGTTGTAGACAAGGACAAATAAATATTCGTACATGATCAATTCTAACTCCTAATATATCTGACACAGTTAATGTAGTGAGTTTCACTTGCTTATATAAAAAAATATCATAAATCATTCATGTTTCAATACTACCACTTCACTAAGCAATGAATCATTAACATTTAAATGCCCCCGCTTCCCTTGAGCTATTGTGATGGTCTTTGGGATTGCTTATGTAAATTAATTATGTGATCTTAATCGTGTGAAACCAATTTTCAAGAAACACTTTGAAGTTTCAAGTTGCTTAATTCAAAATATCAATAAATCATTGACATTTTATCACTGTTAATTCTCTTGAGTAGCTATGTTTGTTTGAAAGAATTTGGATTAATTGATTTATGTCATAATCATTTGGTGAATTAAGATTTATTTAATGTTAATGTAGTACTTAATCTAGAGTGGATAAGTGGATAAGAGGTTTCAACAAGCGCATGTAACTTGAATTTTAAGTATGGTGAATGATATGGAAGCATAAGTTAAAAGGTGGATCAACTGCTTATGTTTTCTTTTTATTCTACGTCAGATGGTCAGATTTTCCAGAATATTTTTAACAGGAGAAACAAAGCTCTATGCTCTGTCTTTTAGCATACTTCACACATTTTATAATCAACTGATAAAGTAATGATTAAAGGTGTTGAGTAAAGTTATGGGAGAAAAATATTTGGGTAAAATATGATTTAACTTGTAAACTTTGTGTTAAAAATTGGTTTAACCCATAAACTCTCCTAATGAATGTTTTAATCCCCAAACTTGTTAAAATCAATTGTTTTAACCAATTTGACCTCGTATACCAGGTTACTTAACTTTTAAAGTCGGGTTAAATATGATTTAACTCCTAAACTTTTTATTTAAAAATGATTTAACCCCTAAGTTTTTTTAATGAATATTATAATCCTTAAAACTTTTTACAGTATTTTATCAAATTCTTAATCTTGTTTAGTTTCATTGTTTTCATCCCTAATCTAATCAAATACCACCTTCTAGCGGCTAAACCCGCTTTCATTGTTTTACGATTGAAAAACCCCTTCATCCCCTAGTCTTTTACATCACCATTAGAGAGACACGACAAAAAAATCTGAGTGACGCCATTGATTCCAGCAACTAAAGAACTCTTGTGCATCGCGATGAACAAAGAATCACCAACCAATTTGTGATTCGAGCAACTAGCCATTGATTCCAGCGCAACAAGTCATCCATTGATTACACCAACTAGTCGAGTTATTTAGTTAATAAAAGAATTTTTACTTCTACTTTTTGAATTTTGTATAAATAAAAATCTTTTCATCAAACATGGAGGTGGTAAGCAGGGTGCATGACAATTATAGAGCTCAACATATGTGTGTAAGTGTGTATTAAATAAACCAATTAGTATACATATGTTAATATGTTTCCGCTGTTTTCTTTTCATCAATACATGATATATGATATAGTAATTAGTAATATATGCATAAATAATTTTTCTAAGTTATTTTTTTACAAGTTAACGGAAATGTCGTATTTACTAGAAATTGTTTGTTTTTGAATGTTGGAAATCTCATAGTTTTACATTAAATGTATGTTTGTTAGGGTAAAGAAAAGTTTAAAAATTAAATTATTTATGGGTTATTTTTAGAGAATAAAATGTTTATGAGATATGTTTAGGGATTAAAGCGATTTTTAAAAATAAAGTAACGTGTTATAGCAGGTAAAGTGGTTAAAACAATTGATATAAACAAACTTGGGGATTAAAACATTCATTAAAAGAGTTTAGGGGTTAAACCATTTTTTAACACAAAGTTTAGGGGTTAAATTATATTTTACCCAAAATATTTTTCCAATAACCTTAATTTTATTGAGCATAAATAAGTTCCTCACTACCTATTTGATCCATTTTTAGTTTTACTTATTTCAATTTGGTTTACCCACTTTACCGGTCTTACTTTGATTAAGGTGTTTGGGTTTTAATCTTGATGTGATCATGTGATTATCGCATTGCATAATCTAAATAATCTAGAAATTGTTTTTTGGATGACCTTTTAAAAAAAGGAGCTGATTTGTACATAACAAAATTTCTCCATATATAAAGTGGTTAATTACATATGATACAAGTTGATAATATATCAAGTTGTTATATATGACTAATTTTGTTGTATACGAATTATTACCCTTTAAAAACTGATTTTCTGCAATTTTCAAACCTGAGAAAAAAATACAATTTTTGAACAAGGAGATAGAGACCTCCTTGAGATGGTTGTCTTGTAAGCTTAAAACCTATTTTTCGAATTCACATACATCATCTAATATCTTATTTTTTTGAACAGCAAAAAAGGAAGTTAGACAATAAGCTTCGGCATGACCATCACCCCATTAACAATCCATAATTTTATTAAGATACCCAATCACATCTTTAAGCAAGGTACATCATCTAATATCTGTCAGCATGTTGAGGTGAGTTTTAATGTTTTTTACATAATTTTGTAGAACTACATGATAGTCTATATGCACTTGTATACATTTTCTTTTGGACTCCTCCATTCCTTCAATAACTTATCAAAGTAGGGAGAAGAAATTCATATTTTGAAAGATTGAGATTTATTAAGTTCATGTCAAGTTCTTATCTTATTATTACAACTTTTTTACGATTAATCCGTGTAATACACGGGTCTCTAACCTAGCTATATATATAAGCGACTTGAAAGAGTCAATGTGCGTCAAGAAAAAAAATAGAAAAAACGTGGTTTTTAATAATTAAAAATTAATTTCCAAAATCAATTTATAAAATTACTAATTAGTCACATATACTTATTTTACTATATAAATGTACATAACTAGTTATTATAATCGTAACATAAATAACATATCTTAATTGGTTAAATACCTTGCAAGTTAATACGCTGCTAACTTTCACAATTTCATAATAACTTTATGAAATTATTTATCTATAAAACTTTCCATTTTTTAACGGCAAAAGACAAATTTATTTAAAAAGTAGCAATGCTAGCAAGAGTTCGTACAAGAGAAGACGAAATTAACAAGAACAATAATAAGGATTACAAACCCAATCTAACCATGTTAAATTGACTAGTTTACTATCGGATTTTGAATATTATATCACCACTCTATTTTCTAACTTATCTTTCATAGTTCATCTCCTTTTATTTTGCTATGTATCTGTAGTTGATTGTGTTTCCTTTTCTTGTTCATTCTCGCATGTATATATATGAACCGGAGTTCCATCTCTTTTCCATTTCCATTCAAGAGTTCTTATGTGTTTCCACGCTCCTTTGTCTACCTATTACTGCTCAAAGCAGTAACGAGGGATTTTTTTAGATAAACTCACATTGGACATATCATATAGAATCTTTCATTAATATAGGGGTGATGTTTCTTGTTTTACTCAACAAAAAATATTATAATGAAAGATTGATCTTGGCTGCTGTTTTGGTACCATTAATTTCTATATGGTATCAAAGCTCTTAATCTCGCTCTAAGAAACGGAGTCGTAATCGGAAGGAAGTAATTGCCTGTCGACCCTCATGGCAGATGATGAAGGTGACAAAAGCAAAGGCGGATCAAGCAAGAACAATGGTGAACCTGATGTCAATTCGCCGTTGTACATCCACCCATCAGATTTTCCCAAACAACTTCATGTAAACAAGCTCGTCAATGACCACAACACAGATTGGTCACAGGAGATGTTAAACTTTTTGTTTGAAAAAAACAAGGTCGGTTTCATCGATGGGACCATACAAAAACCTGAGAAAATATCCGCTGAATACATGCCTTGGATGAGCTGTGACGCCATGCTAAAAGGATGGCTCACTACGGCTATGGAGAAAGAGATAAGAAGCAGCGTAAAGTATGCCGATTCAGCCTTCGTGATATGGTCGGATCTCATTGAAAGATTTGGAAAGGAGAGTGCACCTAGGGCTTACGAACTCAAGTAGACTTGGATCACAACAACAATCAAGAGTCTCTGTGTCAACCTATTACACGAAATTACGCAGCCTTTGGGATGAAATCACTTCAGTTATTCCGACACCATGATGCACCTGTGAAGGATCGATGTAGCTATGATGTAGGAAAGAAGATAAGTGAAGCAAAGGAGAAAGAAAGATTCTACGAATTTCTCATGGATCTAGACAATGAGTTTTTAGTCATTAAAACACAGATACTGGCCTCAAAACCAATCCCTAGTTTGAGCAATGCTTACCACCTGGTTGTAGAAGAGGAGAGACAAAGAACCATCTCACATGAAAAAACACCCGTGACAGAAGCCGCAGCCTTCAAGGCCTCACTTCCCAAACGTTGTGAAGGCAACTCCAGCCAAGAAACAAGAAAGAGCGAGAAAGCTATGCCCAAAGATGTGAAACGTGGTACTATTGTTGAGCATTGTACTTTGAGTGGGAGTGATGGCCATAACAAAGAAGGGTGTTTTAAGAGGGTCGGTTACCCGGATTGGTGTCTCGAAAATAAAGGAAAACGAGATAGGATGAAAACGGCGTTTGTTGAAGCAAATACCAGCCCTATTCCGGGCCGGTCTCTCAAAGGAATAATACCAGTTGTTCTTAAAGACTTTTGGGAAGGAAGGTGACAACCGGGGAGATAAAAACCCACGTATGGCCAATATCGCAGGTATAGAGGAAGGGGTCAATGAGTGGGTGGTTGATTCAGGAGCTACCGAACACATCACCAATGACCCCGCTTCATCTTTAACAAAACAAAAAATGATTTAGAAGCTCCTGTCATCATAATGACTTATAATGTGTAGTCTCATTTTTTCCTACTTTTTGTATAATGCAGAAACTCAGGCGAGGAGCTTGATTGGTGCGGATAGACGCGTAAATGGATTGTATCGGATAGGGATGGCCAAAGACGAAAGGAAGGCAATGGTGGTGAGTAATGACACTTGGCACGAAAGATTGGGACACGCTTCGGCTGAAAAACTCAAAGATATTAGCTTTCTTAAGAATGTTATGTTTGATACTTTATGTGATTCATGTTCTAAGGCAAAACTCACGAGAAATCCTTTTCCGGATACCATTACAAAATTTACTGAAATGTTTTGATTTGATACATTGTGATGTTTGGGGTAGATATTGGTCACCCTCTTTTACGGGGGCATGATATTTCTTAAAAATTGTTGATGATTTTAGCATGGAAGTATGGTTATACCTTTTGAAATTCAATCATCAAGTAGGTAGTTGTATAAGGAAAATGGAATTCTACTAGAAACCACATGCCCACACACCTGAATAGAACGGTGTCGTTGAAAGAAAACATCGACACCTCTTGAGAACGGCACGAGCCTTAAGATTTAAGGCAAATTTACCTAAGAGATTTGGGGAGAGTGTGTGCTAACCGCAACTTATGTTATCAATTGACTACCTTCTAGTGTGATTGGGAATAAATCTTCTTTTAAATTACTGCATAACCAAAAACACGACTATGAGTTCATGCGGGTTTTCGGTTGCTTGGCATATCATAGAAGTACCAATACCGAAGGGGATAAGTTCGAGATGAGGGGGAGACCCGGGGTTTTTCTAGGATATCCTCGTGGAACGAAAGGATATAAAATATATGATCATGACAAAAAAAAGTAGTATCAAGAGATGTTAAATTCCATGAAGAACATTTTCCTTTTAGTGAGGTCACAAGTGATTACCAAAAGGATGATTTTCTTGAAGGGGAAAGTAAACCTTTTTTTCAAGAATTAAAAGGAACAGATCGTGCACAAGTCGAAGAAATGAACATTAAGAATTGAACAACCCAGATGACCCAACACCCAGTCATGAGGATAGGCTTGATCAACCCAATGACCCACCTTCGGAACATGATCCAAATGATCAGCCTACTACACAATCAAACATGGTACAACAAACAGAGGCCCAACGAGCAACAGTTGAGCCAGAACAACAAAAAAGAATCCGAATGCAGACGGCTCGACTAAAAGATTATCATGTGAAACTTCCCCCATCCGTCAATCCAGCGCTTCACACTTCCAATCAAAGCTTCTGAATGGTACATCCTCTTTCAAATTTTGTTTCCTATGATAATTTCTCTAACAAGCATAAAGCTTTCTTGGCGGATATCAGTTGAAATGAGGAGCCAACAAATTTTCATCAAGCTATGCAGGATGAAAGGTGGAAAGAGGCTATGGAAAAGGAGATATGTGCCTTGGAAGAAAACGGTACGTGGTCTCTCAAAAGCCTTCCTGAAGGAAAACGTGCCATAGACTCGAAGTGGGTATACAAGATTAAATACAAGCCAAATGGAGAAGTTGAGGGTTACAAAGCACGACTTGTAGCGAAGGTCCTTACACAACAAGAAGGCATCAATTACCACGATTCCTTTGCTCCAGTTGCCAAACTTGTCACTGTTATAACTTTACTCGCAGTGGCAGCAAAAAAAACTAGATCACTAATCAATTGGACGTGAACAACGCCTTCCTCTGTGGAAATTTAGAAGAAGAGGTCTACATGAAAATACCAAAAGGGTTTGCTAAAGAGAAAGAAACTCGGGTTTGCAAGCTAAAAAATTGTTATACGGATTAAAGCAAGCTTCACCAAATTGGTATCAAAAGTTCACAAAATCTCTTCACGGCCTTGGTTTTCAACAATGCAAAGCAGATTACTCTCTTTTTACGTATAAGAAAGGAGAAAATTTTGTCGCGGCCCTTATATATGTTGATGATGTTATTTTGGTTAGAAATGACCAACATCGTATTCAGACTATAAAAAATTGAACTTGATAAACGCTTCACTATCAATGATTTGGGGAACCTCAAATATTTTCTTCCTATTGAAGTGGATCGACCACTAAAGGCTTGGTGTTGAGTAATAGGAAATATACGCTTGATATTCTTGAAGATTGTGGGATGGGAGGATGTCGCCCTAGTACTTTCCCTATGGAGCCAAATTTAAAACTTGATGAGGCCAGCGCCAACCAAACGTAGACAAACATCAGTACCGTTGAATGGTGGGTCGTCTTTTATACTTACAGGCCACCCGACCAGATATCACATACGCAGTCAATGTCTTAAGCCAGTTTGTTTCCGATCCACGACAACCTCATCTAGATGCATCACTTCGTGTACTTCGTTACTTAAAGAATACTCCTGGTCAAGGTATACTTCTCCCTCGTGATGGAGACTACCATCTCTCAGCATATTGTGACACTGACGGGCTCGGTTGTCCTTTCACAAGGCGCTCTCACACAGGTTACATTCTCTTTTTAGGAGGTTTCCCAATCTCATGGAAAACAAAGAAACAAGCGGTGGTTTCCCGCTCTTCCGCTGAAGCAGAATACCGTTCTATGGCCAATACTGTGAGTGAAGTTTTATGGATGTGTTGGCTTCTGCAGGTCTTAGGCGTGTCCTTTGAAGGGCCTACTCCTTTATTTTGTGATAACCAGACAACTAGTCATATTGCAAACAATCCCGTGTTTCACGAAAGGACAAAGCACGTTGAAATGAATTGTTCTTTTGTCCGTGAATGAGTTGAAAGCCACGAGATCATTCCTTTCCATATTAACTCCAAGATGCAAATAGCGGATATTTTCACAAAGGGGTTAGGAGCACCACGACTTCAATTTGTTGGCAAGTTGGGTGTTATCAACTTAAACACTCTAACTTAAAGGGGAGTATAAGATTTTGAATAATATATCACCACTATATTTTCTAATTTATCTTTCCTAGTTTATATCCTTTTATTTTGCTACGGACCTATATTTAATTGTGTTTCCTTTTCTTACTCATTCTCGCATGTATACATAGGGGTGATGTTTCTTGTTTTCCTCAACATAAAATATTATAATGAAAGATTGATCTTGGCTATTTTGGTACCATTAATTTCTATATTTACTACCTTCCTCATGCTTCAACCAAAAAAATGATAAGCTAATAAGTTGGTTGGGAAGAATAAAACGAGAATTTGTAGCTACATCATTGAACACCTTTTCATTCATGTATTTCCATATTACCCAAAAAAAAGGAGTATACCATTACCCATTGAAGAAGACTTCCAAAATTCGGTACATCGTCATTACTTATAGACCACCAGGCACATATATGCTTTAGCAGAGAAGACGATACACAACAAGTTCTAAAAAGATGTTCTTCTTCTTACAGATTAGGGTTGCTAATTACGACAAGTATGACTTTTAAACTTTCTTATAACATTGAATATGATATCATAAGTTAATATTTGCACATTCATCCTAACACTAAGTTCAAAGTAAGTTATTGAAATACTTTAAAGAAGCAATTAAACAAATTTGCTAAATCAAAAGGGCAAGATCCACGCTAGGGAGTTTCTCCTTAAAGTCGGTGCTAGCACTATGGCGCCCCAGCGATACCCAACACTCAAGAACCTTACCTAAAGACACAAAGTACTAATTTTAGGCTAAAAATATCTTGACAAAATAAGAAAACTGTGTTTGGAAGTCCCTCTTATCTTGTAACACCCTGTCCCAAGACATCAAGGCATTCCCTTTCTCAACCCCAAGTACCATAACATGTACTTGCAATTTGGTCAATTATGCTTGCAGATTAGAATTTTGGAAATGTAGCTCCTATGTTTGGTCGGCCTAGTCCTACAAGCACAAGCTCTGTCACGCTCATGTTGTAGTGCCCTTTCGACCTATCCCAAAGACAAGCTATTCAACATAATTTCTTCTCTTAGTTTCAGCTCTCGGTCAGATGATTCCTCTAAATATTTTTAATATCAGCCAACCGGTTTTCGAGCTTAAAACGGCCTATTTTTCAAACACTAGGGCTTCAACATCTTATTTTGTAACAAGCTCTTTCTCATGGTTGAAGGAGTTAAAAACGTCTTCAAAGACTCCCCATCTTCAGCATGTCGTTGTTCTAAGAAACTCATTTTCTCTCTCATCTCTAATGTAATCTCACGAATTCTGGATAACCTTTTTCTAGGCTCAGGTAGGGCAGTAACAAGAGGAAACAAATGCTCATCGATGTGGGTGTTATATTAAGTTTTCCCCATATCTCGAAGATCCTCCGCACTCAATAGTGGAGTCGGGTGACTTAAAAAAATGGCAGAAGGAGTGGATTGTATTGCTACAAATTTCGCGGAAAGAACCACGCAGGGAACCATATCTCTGGATTCTCATCCTCTGTCCGGTTTACCACCCAAGGGAGGATCCTTTCACAAAACAGCGGATGTGCGGGAAGCCATCAACTTTAATTTTTTTCTTTTAATGACTAATATTGAATGGACATCGAAGAGCCTATTTTCAAGGTCAACTTGGTTTTAGCCTTCTTTGGTGGTCTCTAATTATCGGTCTCCCTGATCACCACACCCTTCACACGCCCCATGCTCAGCCAGTATCTACAATCCTCCTCGTCCTCTATACCCTCTATGATTCAAAACTGAAATTTATAAAAGGAAATGACTTCAAAAAAATAGAACATCTCGACCTCACCAACCTTTGTAACAATGGAGGGAGATTCAAAACTATGCTTTTCAGTCTTTTGTGCAAGTGTTTGAACACTCCCAGAGGGGATAGTCTTGTGCGTAGCAAAACTCCCAATCCACATGCATTCCTGGCCGGGGGGCATTCTTTGGATTCAACTAGTACCCCTAGGGTCGAGTCTTAGGACAGAAAACGAGTTAGAATAATCTCTACGGACAACAAAGAAAAGAATTTAGCGCCTCCACAAAGTAAATAGAAATAAAATTATAAAGTTGAGAAATCTCATAAATGGGGTATTACCATATGAACCCTTATATATGGCATGAACCTGTTGACGCTAGGCCACTTCAGGCTCAGTCCTGTCATCACTACCATGGGTTCGAGGCTCTATGATAAAACCATAGAACCTTAAAGAATAATGAACAATTCTGATTGATATATTCGACTTCAGGAACAACTAAATAGTCACCGGACACCCTATCTCGGAAGGCAATCTTGGGCTTAAGTGGTCTTTCTAGTCATTTAGGCCAATCTTGGGCTTAAGAAATTGAGTTGCGTCACGATTTCCCAAAGTGAATGAGATGGTACAGGGTAAGAAAGCTACAAATTGGGCCTATATATGAAGGTACGACACTAGACCATGTAGTTGTTTATTATTCTCAAACCAGTAGGATGAATCTAGTAGAGTCCTAGGTTCGAATGGGATAACAATCAAATTATAAATTTGGGTATGGGGAGACAGTCATTACATATGCTAAAATAGTGAAAATCATATCCCTAACTTACCAAGAGGGATAACGTGACCTTTTATAAGACCTAGAAACCTAGGTGTCTGTGCCTTACGAGGCCCCAAAAAGTAAAGATAAAAAAAAGTTTGTTTTGGTAGGATACTCAACATCAAAGTCTACTCCTATAGAGGCCTTTGGGGGTACTTGATGAGGTACTATCCTAATGGAGTGACCTCCAACCTAACAAGAACCACCTTTTTTTTTAAAAAGGGAGCTTCGACAATGCCATCACCCCCCTTAGAACCCACATCTTTATTGAATCAAAATAACTAGCAAGATGCTAGATATCACCAAAGTACAATAGAGATTAACAATTAAAAACAATCCAAAGGAAAATTACACCATTCGCTCCATGTGAGCTTACAAAAACTAGCATCAGATCTCTGTTTGACCCAGAAGAACGACAAGGCCCGATTGTTTTCGCTGCTTCACTGGTAGGATGAAGTGGGATGAAGTTTTAGTGGATATAGCAAGTGTGACGGGGAGGCGGCTCGGACGTAGTGGGTCTGGACGCCTAACACGAGCCTTCTCTAGTAGTGGCACTATACCCTAGTCTCTCTCTAGCTTCCAGTCTATATAAAACGTAGTTAGCAGAGGTCAGTTTGTCTGGTGTTCCCTCGTGTCAAGGGCTACTTTTGCATCGGCTCTCTCGTTCTCGTTAGGGAATTACCTAGGCGAAAGCAGCTTTCTCGGAAGTAAGTTTCCACTGAATATCAAATCAGTCTTTCTTATTAACTGTTTGTATCTTTCTGTATCGCAGACCTCGGTTATTGTGCTCTTAGAGTTAATGCCAAATCTATTCAAGAAGAATATGTTCCTCCTTTTCCTCTATTAAGTTAGAGAAGGGGCAGAGAGATGATATAAGAGTTACACCTCTTTTTTCCATATTAGTTTTTGTGGACAGCCGGTAATGAAAAGCTCTCCAGGCGAGGATGTTAACTTTAGATAGAACCCACCTGTTCTAGAAGAACGGTTCATAACAAGGGGACTTTAAAAAGAAATCGCCATAGGCCTTACATAAGGAAGACACCGAAAAACAGTCATTAGGTTCGATTGCCCATTTCCAACCTCCGCCTTGCTCGTATTAGAACCAGCTAGCTAATGGGATATTTACCTTTTCGAATGAGTTGTATATTTTCAGTATGCCATTCCATGCCCCCGCCATGGGTCCCTTTGGAGATGATTTGTCTAAACCACCTGTGTAAGTTTGTGGGGTTCCAACTTAAAACCAATTGGTTTTGAGTTGGAACCCCACAAACTTACATGGTATCAGAGCAAGGTTCATCCACTCCACGTAACCCATAAGTATTCACGTGTTAGGCGCGAGAAAAAAAAAGAACGCCACACGTGAGGGGGCGTGTTGAGTAATGTCCCACATTGGACGGAATAGTGACTTTGTAATGAGTTTATAAGAGTCTTGGGTTACTCCTCTCATAACCAATTGGTTTTGAGTTGGAACCCCACAAACTTACAACCTGAAGGTCCATGAATAGCTTAATTGACACTCTTCCACATAGATGACTCCTCGTTTTTAAACCTCCATATCCATTTGGCTAGTAATGCGAGATTTAGAGATTGGAGGCTTCCAACCCCTAGACCCCCGATCCTTTTTTTCCGATAGTACCACCTCCCATTTAATCCATGTTATTATCCGAGCACTAGCTTTACCTCCCCAAAAGAAGTTCAATCTCAAGCTTTCTAGTTTGTTTAATTAAAACCTTCACCAAAACTTTGTATAGAGAAAACAAATAAGAGCCAAGGGAACCCAATACTGATTTGAATAACGTAAGTCTACCCCCGATCAATAGTGTCTTGGATTTCCAGGCAGAAAGTTTCTCTCTGGATTTATTTACTATGATTTCCCAGTATTTGGCTCTATTAATTGAAACCCCAATTGGAACCCCTAGATAAATAAACGGAGATGAGCCCGGAACACAATGTATAAGACTCGCTAAGTGCTTAACTTCTTCAAAGCTAGATCCAGTACCCATGAGAGAGCACTTGTCTATATTGATTTTTAAGCCCGATGATAAGTGGAAACAGCGAAATACGTAACAGGTTGCGAAGATTAGCGAGAGACCAGTCCCCCACGAATATTGCATCGTGTGCATATTGCAAGTTGGTAATCATTGGACCATTTCTTGGTAAGTTAACCCCACGGTAGACCCCTTTTCTGCCAGCTTCTTTCATAGCCACGTATTCAATGCCTCAGCGGCTATGATGAATAGGAAAGATGCTAAGGGATCTCCCTGCCGAACCCCGATTTCCATGTTAAATTCCTTCGTTGGAGCACCGTTCACCAAGACTGAAATTCTCGAAGAAGACAAGCATCCATGTATCCATTGCCTCCAAATAGAACGAAAATTCATTTGGATTATAACCTTATCCAAAAAAATCCCACCTTATAAAGTCGAAGGCTTTATCAAAGTCAACCTTAAAAATGAAAGTCTTCCTTTTTGTTTTTTTGATCCAAGAGATTGCTTCGTTTATGATGAATGGCCTGCCAAGAATGTATCTTCCCTCCATGAAGGTTGTTTGTTCTTACCCAATGATGCTTCCAATTACTTTTTTAAGACGATTAGCCAACATCTTCACAACTATCTTGTAAAAGCAATTAAGCAGGATAATAGGCCTGAATTTGTTTAAAGTGATGAGACTATCAACCTTGGATATTAGCGAAATGAAAGAAGAGGTGCAGCCCTTGTCAAACGTTGCCTTGGACTCGAATTGTTTCACCGCCAGAAAAAGATCATCTTTTATATGTTCCCAAATTTTTTTTTATGAAGCCAGATGTGAACCTATCAGGTCCCGGGGCTTTGTTAGAACCGCAACACCACACCATCTCCTTTAGTTCCTCCTTCATAAAAGGTAGTTCCAATTGCGATTTTTGCATAGAGGAAAGTGTTAGGAACAGATTGCTATAAAAGGAAGGGTGAGGGGTAGAGGGATGAAAGAATTTCTTAGCAAAGAAATTATGAGTTTCTGATTTGATGACTGCAGGGTCCGTGATCCAAGCTCCATTTAAGGAGAGTCCATGAATGAAATTATTCCTCCGATTTGCATTGACTATGCCATGAAAGAAGCTCGAGATCTCATCAACCTCGATAGTTCATTTCAGCCTCGCTTTCTGCTTAATGTCAAGTAATCTGAGGGCTGTGCAGCCCGTGCACAGGCCCAGGGCATGATCTTGGGCTGGGGCATCAAATTTATGGTCCATAGACCATAATATCTAATCTATACCTACGTTCATTTTTAGATAAAAAAGAAAAAAAAAGAAAAAGGAGGCCTTTGGAGAATTGGAGCTGAGCCGTTGAGGGCGGAAGAACCGAGAGTTGCAAGGCGGAAGATACGAGGGGTCTCAAGGAAGTCACGATGTCGATAGGGCAGGGTCGCAGGGAAGAAATCGAAGAGGCGAATCTCGGAAGTCGAAAACAAATGAGCGGCTACCGTCGTACTCATACCATATCATCCACCACCGTATACTCTCCTCTCTATTATGAAAATACTTTATCGGTCTTCACTCTCCCGACGCTCGTCGGCCGTCGCCGTTGCCGTTGCCTGTCACCGTTGCAAGTCGCCTAGTCGCGCGTCGCCACTGCCCACTTGCCGGTCGCCGTCGCCCTAAAGGTTAGTACGAAATTGCAGCCTGTTCTCATTGTTCTCGTTGAACGAAATTGCATCTCGCCGTTGCCCTAAAGGTTAGTCGCCAGGCGTTACAGTTGTTTTTTTTTAATTTGATTGCTTAGTCTTTTTTACATTTGGAATCATCTTTGAAAATTTTCTGAAGGATCATTTTATATTTCAACTGTTGGGATTGTATTATGTAACATTTATTAATAAATGGAATCATCTTTTTGCTCCCTCATCGTCGATTGCTCTTTTCTGCCCTCCACAGGTCGAACGCCGAACGCCACCGCTCAGGCCACCTACCTCCTTGCTCCTGCTCCTTACTTTCACCACCTGTAACGCCTGCTCTAGCTTTTATGGCCACCGTTGCCTAGTCTTTTCTCCGGCATAAGTATGTTTTAATTTCAGTTTTATTTGTTTATTGACATGTGAGATATTAACCTTGTTTTAGTTTATAAAATTCAAGTAAATTAGGTTGATTTAATCTGGGGTTGAAATCTTTGTGTGTACGCTAATGAAAATTTGATTAGCTAGTTACATTAGTTGGTAATCTTCCTCACATTAGTGTTGTTAAATTGGTTTTGATATTGCTAAATATTATGGATTTTAGTTTGTTACTAATATTTAATTATTGATGTTACTAAAATAAATATTATGAATATTAATTTTATGATGAGTTAGTTTGTATATTAATAAATATTACATAATACAGTAGCAACTTAATCTTGAAACAAACTTTGGGAATGTATTAATGTATTATAAGCTAGTTTGTTATTTTTGTGTAACAGTATAAACTTTATAAGTAAATTTATGTTACATAGCTCGTTTCCGTGTATTAAATTTCGTACATAGGGGCATTATTAGCATCTTTTGCACAGGGCATCAAAACACTTTGGACCGGCCCTGCTGAGCTGCTCCAATTCCATTATCTGTAACATGCATTGCTGGCTTTCTTGTTTTTCTATATCAGTGAGGGAGGATGATTCCGCTATTGTCTCCAATCTATCAAGATTTTGCTTATAATTATTCAGCCTCTCTTTTAATCTTAGTGCTTCGGCTGCCCTACATTCTTTAATTTTCATCTTGATTAGCTTTAACTTCTGAAAAAAAGGCCTTCATCGCTGAAGACCTTGATGAACTACAACTCACAGCCCAGTTAGATTTGACAATTTCTAAAAGCTTTGGATGCAAAAGCCAAGAATTAAAGAATTTAAAATAAGGACCAAAATTTTAAAATCCAACATGTGCCATTAATGTCATTGATCTAAAGGCTAAAATTAGACCTTTAGAATTATGAATTAAATATAGACTATATTAAACACTAAGTTAGAGACCCGTGTATTATACGGGTTGGTTTAAAAATTATATTGTAATAATTTATAAATAACAAAACCGATACTTAAATAAAATATAGACAGATTGGTTCAAAAATATAGAAACAATACTTAACTATAATAAGGTATAATAAGATAATTTAAGTAACCAAACAATAATGTTTAAGATAAGCAAATACTCACGCATGTAATATAATGAAATATATAAAATAAAGCAGCAATGTTGAAATCCATCATCCTTGTAGGTAGGGGTGACAATTATCGACACGACACGAACCCGACACGCAAATAAACGCGTTTGGGTAGAGCATAAACGGGTTCGGGTCATTTTCGGGTTGACCCGCCAACCCGTATAAATAAACGGGTCGTGTTCATGGTAGACCCGTCAACCCGTATATATATTTTTTATATTTTCTATTTTCTATTTATCCTTATATATTTCATGTTTCCTATTTGGTTTTTGGACATTTATCTTATTCCTCAGTCATCCTAAACCTAATAAGAAAGAATTCTATTGTCTCTTCTTGTTCATTCTCCGTTTTAATTCTATTGTCTCCTTTTGTTAATTCACGGTTTTGAACATTGTTTAATAATTCGCATTTAAATTTTGTATTTTAACAAACAAGGGACAAAATTAGTAAAGTTAGATTCACTGACTCGCCAACCCGCCAACCCGTTAATGACCTGCCAACCCGTTTATGACCCGTCGACCCGTGAATGACCCGCCAACCCGCCAACCTATATATTTAAACATGTTACGCGGGTCGTGTCGTGTTTCAACTTATACGGGTCGTGTCACACATCTTGACACGAATAATTATACGGGTCGTGATCGGGTCACGACCCACCGATCCCCCAACCCGTCAATCCGCAACCCGCCAACCCGAACACGACACGATTGCCACCCCTACTTGTAGGTTCTTGTTGAAACAAATGAGAAATTGAGAAGGTGAAATGATCTACTTTGAAGTGCAAGTACAAAATCAAGTATTTAATAAAAAATCTAATAAATGATTGCTCTTTATATCTGCACCTTTAACTCAGGGCCGTCTTAAGGGGCGGGCTACCCCGGCAACCGCCCAGGGCCTATGGTTAGATAGGGCCCGCGATTGGTATAATCTTCTATATATACATATATATATTTATATGTTGTGTGTGTGTGCGTGTAACTTAGTTTATTGAGCCTAAATACACTATTAAGTAGGGAAAAAACCCAATTATTTTGGCCCAAGAAACGCAAACTTGGAAATTGAAATAGCAATCGGCTTGGAAAACACATAATAAGAGTCATTCATTTTCGAAAATCAAGACTTCAAAGTTTAATTGTTCAAACTTTAACAAAACAGGCATGAAGTTTCTCTTATCTTTCATTTTTTGTTTGGGTTATTGACTAATAGTTAATTAATTTGATTTAGTTACTTAAAATAACTTAGTTTTTTGAATCACTTGCTAATTAGGTCCCATAATGATCACCTGAAATTTAATCACTTGATACCAAAGTATCAACTATTAAATTTGTTGGTGTCATTTATTTGAAATAAAAAAGCCAATTATTCTTGATAATTAGTTAATTAGTTTAGTAGTTATTTAGTATATTAAATAAGCTGGTTACTTGAATCATTTGATATCAAGTTAATTGGTATATTTACTTCCATAGTTGAATCACGAGACAAGTTAATTGGTTTGTTTATTTGAATACCTGAATCAATTTATATTTAACTAATAAATCAAATTTTCCAAAATGTATTTCTCCGGTAGTAAAAAATGAAATAAAAGAGAAGAATTTGAAAACCCAAAACGATCTCAAATAGAGAGAATGGAAAATTTATAAAGAATTTGAAAACCTAAACAATTTTAGGTTTCTTATTTAACATGTTATACGTTTAAGTATGTTTTGTTATATTTTAGTGATTTTAGGACCCATATTTTTAGTTTCGCCCCGGGCCTTAAAAATATTTGAGACGGCTCTGCTTTAACTCCATTTTCAATAAGCAAGACACTCGATCTCATACCACTCTACCTGCTTATAATTGCGAATATATAGAAAACAATAATAAACAACGTATATTAAACATAATACCATGTAGTAAATGATATAATGTTTCTTAAAGCCAAGCAGCAAAATGGAAATAATATTAAAATCTCACCAAATAGGTGAGAGAATCCAACATAAAACAGTAAATGATATAAGTATAATCTAACCTAAATGATTACTTTCTCATCATCAACTTCAAATATTTGCTCAAATTCCTGCTTGTAACGATGTGTGTTAAAGATCGATTCTTAAATAAATACTTAGACATGAAAGAAAACCACATAGTTTTACATTTAAAACCAAAAGCAATATAAACTAAAAATAAAAAGTAATTCAAAAGTTCATATCTACCCATGGATCTGTTTTTAACTACTTTTTAAATTAGTATGAAGCATAAGCGTGTCTTGTTTGGGTCTGTTCAAAAGCATACATAAGATTACTCTTCAAAGATTACTATGTATGCCGATGCCCTCAATACATGAGTACATACTAACATCCATAAGATATATGGTTCTTGGACGGTGTCATCTAAATATACAAATTGCTTCTGAACTTTAAGTTATTATATCAATATAAACATAAAAACAGAACTGACATAGTGACATACCATGAACAAATTGAGAAGGACTTCAACAAATGGCCGGTATTCTACCTTTAGATGGTGGATTCAGTTTTTAATTCTTCATTCTGTGTTTGAAAGAAAAAGTTGATGTATGTTTCTTCGTTGTCATTTATTCTCTGAAGCACAACCGTACCTTTAAACAAATCATCCAAGCCATCCATAAGAACATCATTAGACTTTTATGATCTTTGGGAATTACTGTATTTCTACAATTATAAGCATTCTTCCTTCTCCCTTGCCTCATCTTTTACCCAAATCAAGTAACTGCTCTTTTTACTATTATCAAACAAAAATATCTATTTATAAGCAAAATGAAAAGGCAATACATCTAATATTTTAATATGGAATTATACAAACAATAAACAAAGCAGAGAAACCTTGAAATGCTAATAGCTCCATATAGTCAAAAGAATTCCACTTGATCAAGTCATCAATATAAGTTAAGCTGCCCATATTCTTCACAGATTTATTTCATATGTTTAATGAATCTAAATATGACATTTAAGCTTTTCTCGGCCTGCTTACTTGTCATCATGGCTAAATCTTTTTAATAACCCCAGAAGGAAAATGTAACCTTTAGTGAAGATAATTAATCAAGAGTTGAAGCAATCCAGAGTAGTCTAATTAGATATTAGATTTTAAGGGAAAGAAAAAGACTAATCATAACATGAATTTAGCAGTGAAGATAAATAAACCAAACATTTTATCTAAAGCATAAATCCAGTTATATATAATAACCTATCACGAAAATATACTAATATAGACCACCAAGAATCAGTTTCAGAAAACTCAAAATCCACTTTGTTCGGTTTAACTTGCATCTTCATTAGATCAATACTACTATAACAAATAGTGGATTCACAGTCATCCAAAGAACAGAAGGACACATAGGCAAATGAAAAAACTGTCAAAGATATATGTGTTTAAATAGATTAAACTTTATATAATAAAACCCGTGATAGGTATCCAATTCGAGATGGATGATCTTCTTAAAAAAAAGTAAATTACAATAAAACAAGCTGGAACAATTTTCTTTTCATATTCTTCCAAATGCAAGATACAATGCTTTAAATAGAGAACTACGTACGTGACTATCTACCATGAATTGGAAATCATGTTGGAAAACTACGTGGAACATGGGTGGTGAACATGGGTGGTGCTAGTAACCACTCTTCTACGTGATGCATGCATGAATTAATTAAGGAAAACATGGGGAAATAAAAAATGCATAATTGACTAATTAAAACTCATGTTGTGAATGTTGGTCATCATGACCGTACCGTCTCCTTTGAAATGGGTCTTGTCCTCAAGACCCGGATCAATTGGCGTAGAATCGACAGACACTACAAGAAATCAGGGCTTTAGGGGCGACGGCATTAGGGGCGACATAAGCAATAGGGGCGACACCCAGTTATGTCGTCACTATTGCCCTATGTCGCCCCTAATTCCGTCGCACCTAAAACCCGGTGAAAATAAGCCCGGCAAAACTTCCCCCCCTTTTTTTCGATGTCGTCCCTATTGGGCCCATCGCCCCTAATTGTGTCGAGACTATTGCCCTTCGATTAAAAGAAAACCCTTTCTTCCTCCTCCTCTCAATCGAACTCTCTCGCTCAGTCGCTCCAGACGTTCCGGATCGATCGACGTACGCTGCGCTTGACGTACTTCTCCACGCCGCCGCTGCTTCTCCGCACCACCACCACTGCTTTTTTGCGCCACCATCGCACCTCCGCTGGTCGTTGCCACTGCCACCACCGTTCTTCTCGACTATGCCGCAGCTGCCGCCTTTGCAGCTCCACATATCGCCGGCCATCTTCCTTCTTTACCTCAAAGGTATGTTTAATTTCAACATCCTATACACTCTACTAATTCTTAGTTTTAATTTTTACATTTGATACTCTACGCTATACACTAATTTTGTTTAATTCCAAGATCTTTGATTGCTCATTGTTGCTAGAATCTTGCTAATTAGGGTTTTTAATTTTGACTTTACTAATTTTGTGAGTTGTTAGAATATGCCTATGTGTTGTGTGTGTGAGTTGTTAGAATTTGCCTATGTAAATATGTGTTTCAGTATGTGTGGGTGTGTTTCTGTGTGTGTGTGTGTGTATCTGCGTGTGTATTCCAGTGTGTGTTTGTGTGTGTGGTTGTACGTGTGTGTATCTATGTGTGTGTGTGTGTGTTTTAGTGTTTATTTGTGTGTGGTTTAATGGGTTGATTAAATATCTCCAAAAGATGTTAGAGCTATGTTATGCTCTGTATTAATTAGAAGCCCTTAGTTAGTTTCCAATGCTTACCGATTTCATCTCACAATATGCTAACAATATGGATGAATGTCATAAACCTAAGCTTTTTAGTTCCTGGATGGGTATAATAAAAAACTCAAATGATTCACAGCATGATTTCTATCCTATTTCCATTAACTTATTCTCAGCCATATGTGTCAATATATTCTTAAATTGTGATTTCATATTTGTGATTCTCTTTCACCACACAAGTCAGTCTTATTAATTAACTGGGAGGAGGATTGATAATAATCAACAAACTGCAGGAAGGAAAATGATAATGATTATGTTGCTCAAGTTTTGATGCTACATCATGATTCATCTATAAACTACTCTTCCATCTCTCCTCAAGGTAGTTTTAAATTATTCATCAAGTATATCACTAACCTTTAAATTCCAACAATGTTTTCCATTTTGGTACGTGGTCTAGGACCTGTTTGAATTTTGTAGGTAAAGAGATGCTTACTAAAAAATGTTTTGATCAAGGTTTGTAGGAAAAGTTTTGGTGGCACTTGATTATTTGCATGTTAATCATACTCTTCGTCATGATCAAGGTTAGTGAATCTGTTTGCGATATTCTAGTTCATGTATCTGAATATGGAAATAAATTCTTTTCACTTCTGTTTAAATATTTTTTTTCTTATTATTATGTGTCTTTTCTTGGAAAAATAATGATATCATCAAAAGAATTCAAGTGCCCTGAAGTATATAATTTCTGCCTTTTCTTTTTAATGTGCATTTGCTTTGCTTTAATATCTTTTATGTTTTTTGATTACCTAATTAGATGTATCTATCCTGTTAATTCTTCATCGAGTATGTTCATTAGTTAAGCATCTACTCTTATATCCTCTGCACAGTGTGTCAGCTGATTTCGTCTTGTTTGTTTAGTTCTTATAAGGATCCATGTATGATTAGTACAGTCCGTATACGTACACATTCATACATTATTGACGGTAACTAAACTAATGTTGTTCTTGTAATTTAGTTATACCTAGGTATGATTTTAACAATCATGTATCTTTTATGGCCACTTTGTTCTCTGTTCTTTTCATATCGGTTATCCTACTCTTGTTATCTATGAGTATCTTGTTTCATTGTTGACAGGGTTTAAATGTTTTAGGGATTTCAATCCTAGATATCATTTTCATTCTCTTAACTGTTTCAGTTTTCATTTTGGTTATTATGTTTCAGTTGGGTTTTGTTTTATAAATCAATATTTATGATGTTTAAATGTTTCGGTGGTAAAGGCATGATTCCTGTTTCATTCTAAGAAACACTAATTTAGTTTCAATAAGCACGATTTGGGTATCATTTAAATAACAAGGGTTCTGGTTTGGTTTCTGAATCACCAATATATTGAAGCTTTAAACAAAGATATTGATGCAAGTCTTCTTCTTGCAGCATTAGGAAAGGCATTTGGAAAGTTCAGAAGCTATAAACATGTAAGTTACTCCTTTCAATGAATTTCTCTTATATGTTTAGAAAAATATTAATTGTTGAATTTATAACCTAGATATTGAAAAACTACAGCAAGACAACCTTTTGCTACATATGCCATAATATATTGTTTACATAGTTGTTTTAAGTGTAAGAATGTACACCCAGTGTGAAAACAATGGTAAAGGATATGATGATAATTAATTACTTGTATTTATTTTGTAGCCGGAGATTGAAGATATTCTTATTCTTAGTAACCCGGTGTTTGCAACGCAAATTGTGGAGATATTCTGACTGTTAGAGCCCCAAAGTGATAACGGGTGACAGGATGCGGGATACGAAGACGCCGAGAACGATGAAGCGTAGTTTATTTTTTATACGTTAGACTTTGTTTTGTATAAAACACTTACTTGAAACAAGTATCATCTTTTGGATTGTGTGTTATGAATTTGTGGGTTTTTATATGATATATGCAGATTAATTATATATTTCCGGATATTGCTTTATTTTATTATTGTACATTATAATCAGGATTTATCTGCATTTTTGTGGAAAAAATGTTTTTTTTTTAAAAGACAATAGGGGCGACGCTATTAGGGGCGACATAGAGCAATAGGGGCGACATGCAATAGGGGCGACATCAATAGGGGCGACTTCTAAGCAACAGCGACGAGGCAATAGGGACGACTCAATAGGGGCGACGTGTCGCCCCTAAAGGCAATAGGGGCGACTTTTGGGGGCTTTAGGGGCGACAAATGTCGCGTCTAATACCCTTATTTTTTGTAGTGAGACTTGGAGAGATTGATGAACTATGTACAGGAGCAATTATGATTTAGTAATCATTTTCCTATAATACAGTTATGTAAAGTTGAAAACCCTTTAAATAAAAGGTTTGATGCTATTTATTATTTGCCAATAGGCTAAAACTTAGTTCATTACTTCATTTGAACTTCTTTAGACATGAATTAGTGTACCGATAAGAATGTAAACCTACTATTATATCATGCATTCTACTCGGGTATGTGTTATATATACTTGTTATTTTTGAGTCATTAAAATTTTAATTTTACATTTATTTCTAGTGTTTTTTGTATCATGCTTCTTTTGTTTACTATTTCTCCTTGCAAATATTCAAAAAAATTTAGTATCCAATGCTCACTATGCAGACTAAGACATGCATGCAAAGAATAGGAAGACATGATTATGCAAAAGTAAGAAATTAAGGTTGTACTTAACTTGCAATTCGATTTCTTCGAATGATGAACAAAACCCGTGTACCAATTTTAAGCTCAAATTTGGGCGATAAGGGTAGATAAGAGAGGGTTCTTTGTCTCCATCACTACTGCTCTCAAAGTGGAATTAAAGTTCCGTTTATTTAACCATATGCGAAGGAATGTAAATGATTTTAATTTCATCCATGTTAGTTATGGAATGACATTTCTCTACCTAAAGGAATATATATTTCAAGGAATTTAACTCATTTTCAAATAATGTTACCAAACGCAATATACAACTGAATTTGATTTCAGTTCCATTAGGACCATTACATTCCTTCACATTACGGTGAAACAAACGAGACCTAAATTCCAGAATCAAGAATCACAAAGTAAAATCTAAAATCTAAAATCATAGTTCAAAATAATAAACATAAGAAACAAATGAGAATCGTACTTTTAAACAAAACTAAAACAAATTCGATATAATCAGAACTCAAAAATTTTAATTAACATTCACACAGCTTAAACCTTTAAATACATCTCTATACATAGAATATGCTCCTAAACAATAACATTTGATCTTTCTTAAGGAAAATAGTGAATCTAAAAGATGCCCTTAACTAAAACACATTGACAGTAATCATCTTTAAGAATCAAGGAACAAATAGCATGACATCAATCATCCCTAAATCAATTCTACATAGCACAGTCATTAATACAAAACACTGGTTCTAAACGAAATTAAACTTGTTTTCACAGTTAATCACCCTTTGTTGCTAGCTATTCTTGAATGCTAGTGCTTCTAAATTTTCGAGTAGCAAATATGTTCAAAATAGAAACCACACATGTTTTGGAATGCAAAGTTGCACCTCTTTCCAAAGTGTTACGAACTTAGGAACTCAAAACCAAAACATATAGCATTCGAGATTTGAAACTTAAAACCAACAAATTGGCATTCACATCTGACTTTAATAGGACCCTCTTTCGAGCAGAGGTGGACTCCAAGAAGATAATAAGAAGAAGGAGAGTAAGAAGAAGAAGAGCTTTTCATTCCATGCCTCAACTGTTTACAGACTGGTCTACTTATTGTATCGGAAGCTTGAGGAAAAAGAAGGAAAATAAATAATTAATAATTAATTCCTAGTTTGTTACTCATGCGTCACCTATCTGCTAACAAACTAGATGGTATAATCTGCAAGGTGTGCCGGAGTCTTCGTGGCCCTCCTGCCACGTGTATTGTTTGAGACTGAAACATTCCCGTCCCCTTGACATTTAACCTTGTCCTCAAAGTCAAAGTCTGGATAATTGTTGATGAATACTGGTAGTTGTTCCCAAGTGGTTTCTTCATTGGTCAATCCAGCCCATTTAACTAGTATTGTTACCGGAGATGAATCCTCATTGGTGTCTAAATTCTTTCAAGTACCCGACTTGTCACCAAATCTTCTGGAATTGGCTCGAATGATAGTGGAATTTGCCCTTTGTATTCTTTTAATGCTGACACATGGAATACGGGGTGGAAGTAAGAATTAGTAGGTAACTCTAATTTGTAGGCTACCTTGCCAATCTTTGCAGCTATTTTGTAGGGGCCAAAATATCTCTTAGATAGCTTCTGAGAGCTTCTTGCAATGACCGATTTTTGCCTGTAAGGCTGGAGTTTGACTAACACATAGTCATTAAGCTGAAATGATTTGTCTGTGCCATTTTTGTTTGCCTGTTGCTGCATGTGATTCTAAGCTCTAGCGATGTTTGCCTTTAACGATGTAAGAAGGGTAGTACGGTGGGCTAAATTGGCATCTAACTCAACATTCTTTGAATTTCCTTGAATATAATAAGGAATGGTGGGTGGTGGGCGCCCGTACACAGCTTGAAAAGGAGCCATCCTGATTGAGGATTGCCATGATGTATTGTAGACCATTCAGCCCACATAAGTATCGTGACCATAAACGAGGCTCGTCTGCAACAAAACAGCGTAAGTAATCTTCAAGGCAACGATTCAAGACCTCTGTTTGACCATCAGATTGGGGATGGTAGGCACTACTCATGACAAGTACGGTCTTGTTTAGTAAAAAGAGTTCAGACCGAAACTTACTTATGAAGAGTGGGTCTCGATCACTAACAATTGACTTCGGAAAACCGTGTAGACGTATATCCTCAGTTGTAAATATAGCTGCAAGTTTGCTGGCATCCAATTTTGGAGGTAAAGCAATGAAATGAGCTACTTTAGATAATATGTCAACCACTACTAGTATTGAAGATTTACCACCTGATGAAGGCAACCCAGTTATAAAATCCATAGATAATTCGTCCCAAACTAATTCTGGAGGGCAAGGGTTAAAGTAACCCAAATGGTGGTGAAGTGATATACTTTATTTGTTGACATTTGTGGCAGGTCGAGATGAAGGATTCCACTGATTTCTTCAAATTTGGCCAATAAAAACTTGATGCAATTCGCCTCAGTGTGCATTTGTTGCCGGCATGTCCCTCCGTAGGTGTTGAATGGTATTTTTGTAAATTTTTATGCCGGTAATCCGCAAGGTCAGGGACAAATATGCGATTTTTGAAGTAAAGTAACCCATCAGTGAAAGTGAGTGGTCCACTTGACTGGTTTGCTTTTACTACGAGTTCTTTCCCTTCCATATGATTTGCCCAATACTGAGGAAATTCATCCAAGAAGACAAATATCGGTGATGATATATTAGTAATGGAAAAATATTGTTGTCTTGACAACGCATCTGCAGCAGAATTCTTGGTTCCCGAACGGTATATGATCTAGTAATCGTAACCCAACAAATTTTTGAGCCACTGTTGTTGTTCCGGGGTTTGAATTGTTTGAGTCAACAATGATTTAAGGCTTTGATGATCTGTGATAATCGTAAAGTGCCTGCCTAGTCAATAGTTACGCCATTTTGCAACCGCTGAAGTTATAGCAAACATTTCTCATACATATGTGGATGCTACTTGCATTCGAGTTGACAATTTCTTGCTGAAAAAAGCTACTGGGTGTTTGTCTTGGCTTAGGACAGCCCCACCGCTATTCCTGAGGCGTCAGTTTCAACGACGAATGAGTTGCTAAAATTCGGTATAGCGAGAACAGGAACTGTTGTCATTGCTTCCTGTAACTTTATGAAGGCATGTTGTTGTTTATCTTCCCACTTGAAGCTGTCTTTTTTAAGAAGATCGGCCAAAGGGTTGTTTAACAAACTTTCTGTAATAACCGGTGAGGCCTAGGAATCCTCGAAGTTACTTGATTGAAGAGGGTTGAGGCCATCGTGTTATTGCTTGAATCTTCTCCGGATCTGTAGCAACCCCATCTATAGAAATGATGTGGCCCAAAAAGGAAATGGAACTGTACCCAAAAGAGCATTTGAACTCTTTAACAAAGAAGCTATTTTTTTGCAGCAAAGTTAGTACATGTTCCAAATTATGCAAATGATCTTCAAACGTTTTGCTATAAACCAATATAGTGTAAAAAAAAAACTAAAACGAATTTTCGATGTTCATTTTGAAAAAGTGAGTTCATTGTAGCTTGAAATGTTGATGGAGCATTTGACAATCCAAATGGCATAACAATGAACTCGAAGTGACCATCTGTTGTACGGAAAGCCGTTTTGGTGCATCCTTAGGACTCAAACGAATATGAAAATATCCTTGGCGTAAATCCAATTTAGAAAAATTTGAGGCACCATGTAATTCATCTAAAAGCTCGTCGATTGTAGGGATCGGAAATCTATCTTTAATTGTAATAGAATTCAAAGCTCTATAATCAACGCAAAATCTCCAACTTCCATCTTTTTTCATAACTAAGAGGACCGGGGACGAGAACGGGCTGGTGCTTGGTTTAATTACCCCTTCGTTGAGCATCTCATTGATAAGTCTGATTATTTCGGTATGCTGGAACTTGGGATAACGGTATGATTATTTCGGTATGCTGGAACAGGGGAGTTTAATTGGTAAGTTTTGGGTGCTATTAACTGTCGATTTCGATTGTAAGGGCTTAAAATTTGAAGATGACGATTGTTGAGATGCTATTTTATCTTCGATCAAACGAGCGATACCCATGGCTTCAGCTGTTGAGTTTGGCTTGAGGATTTGTAGTTCATGGTGTATTTCTGTTTTTAATCCTGATAGGTAGATGTTTAAGAGGGATCTGGGAGAAATACCATGAACCTTATTCGAGAGTTTCTCATAGTCTGCTTGATAAACAGCAGTAGATGAATGCTGATATAATTTATATAAGGCTGCCTCATGATTTACAAATGAAGAAGGACCAAAACGGAGTTCAATCGCTCTACAAAATTCCTGCCAATTTGTGAGTTGTTGATTTTGATACAACCAATTATACCAACTTAAGGCATGGCCTCTGAAGAAAAAAGAAGCCAGATGTATTCCATGTTCTTCTGTTGTATTATTAAAAAAATATTGCTCAGTTTGGAGAATCCAATCGGATGGATTTGAACCATCAAATGTTGCAATTTCGATACGTATTGGTCGGATTTCGAATGGAGATTGATTGTGAACATGATGGATCGGTGGAGTGAGGGACGACGATGGTCTAAACGGTGAGTTCAAAATCGGTGGTTGCATCAACGGAGGTGTCGATGGAGGAGGTGGTGGTTGATCTGGTGAATTCTGGATCTTGGCCATGTTTAGTAACAGATCATTTATAGAACTAGTGAGAGTTTTGAGTTGGGAATTGGTGGACTGACAAGATTGGAGAAGTTTTGCTATTGAAGCATCATGGCTAGCAATTGTTGTTTGAAGTTGATTTGTGACTGTGTTTAAGGCATTGATATTATCCTCGTAGTTTGCCAACGGGTCGGCATGAGGAAGATGAAGTAATGATGGAATGAAGGTGAATAGGGCTTAATGAAAGCACCAATGGTAGGACCCTCTTTCGAGCAGAGGTGGACTCCAAGAAGAAAATAAGAAAGAAGAAGGAGATTAAGGACAAGAAGAGCTTTTCATTCCATGCCTCAACTGTTTACAGATTGGTCTATTTATGGTATTGGAAGCTTGAGGAAAAAGAAGGAAAAGAAATAATTAATAATTAATTCCTAGTTTGTTACGTCAAAATAGATGGTATAATCTGCGAGGTGTGCTGGAGTCTTCGTGGCCTTCCTGCCACGTGTATAGTTTGAGATTGCAACAGACTTCTATTCCATGATGTAAACAAATAGGCATTGAAAAACGCAGATGATCGAAATCACCTAACCTATCTTTGAATGTTGTTGTGAAATGCAGTGTTGTTTGAAATCGTGGTCTTAGGGCTTCGCAGGTGTCTAGGAGTTAGATATTTTCAAATCTTGGTGGAAGGGCTAAAGAAATTTCGAAAAACTTTGCTGCCCTTTGCTTCTTCCGTGCTCATTCCCTTTCGTCTCTCTCTTTTTTTTTTTTTTTTTTTTTTTTTTTTTGGCAAAATTGGTGGTATGGCTACAAAAATTGGGTGTTGCTCCCAAATGAAAGACAAAGATGGTTTATAGCTACCCTCATTGACTTGAGGGGGAACGAAATTACTTAGATGGTGATAAAGGTCAAAGATGGTCGGCTTCTCTACCGTAGTCGGAGAGATAGAAGGGAGGAAAAAGAGAAAAAATAAGCAACTATAAATATATCATGAGAAAGTAATATCACGAGAAAATGGTAAATTTACATAAATACCCTCAAATATCTCATGAGAAATTGTCTGATTAGTTTGTAAATTGATTGTGAAAAAATAATATTACGAGAAAATTGTAAATTTACATAAATACCCTCAAATATTTCATGGGAAAATTGTCTGATTAGTTTGTAAATTGATAGAATAGAGAATTGGTAGACTTTGATTTTATCAAAACTTTTTCAACATCCAATAACTTGATTCATAATTCACACACTTTCATCTTATCGAAGTACAATAACTTCATTTTTAATCGACTAGCTAAATAAGCTATTACATACAAAATTTTGATCTCTTAGATCATATGCAAATTAGAGGCTGTTTGTTTGTTGCCAAATGGAACCACTCAGCACTGAATGATGAGTCGTTCAATATTCAGTGTGGTTAATTGTCGTCTTGGAATCATTAAGCACTAAGTATTTTACTTTAATACCCTTTCGTTCAAATTAGAGGCTTCATATTGTATTTGTTGTTTTTTTCCTATATTTTAGACACTTTTTTATACCATTAAAATAAAATTTGAGTGTCAATTACGTGACATTACGTTTTAATAAAATTAACCAAGAAGAATGTAGAATTCAAATTGGGTGATGATCAACAAAGAGCTTTTGAAATTTTACGTTAGAAGTTATGTGAAGCCCATATTCTTACATTACCATATGGAGTGGAGGATATGATTGTGTTTTGTGATGCATCTAGAACCGGTTTTGAATGTATTTTAATGTAGAGAGGCAGAGTTGTTACTTATGCTTCACGTTAATTGAAGACACATGAAGTAAATTATGCTACTCATGATCTTGAGTTGGTAGTTATTATTTTTGCTATAGAAATTTGGAGACACTATGTTAATGGTGCACAATACATTTTACACATACCATAAGAGTCTCAAGGACCTTATGGAGCAAAAGAATCTAGTATGAGACACAAGATGGTTAGACCTAATAAAAGACTATGATGTGAAATATTATACCATCCTCGTAAAGAAAATGTGGTGGCAGATACATTTAATGATCGTTCCTCTGAGGATGGCTGTGATTACCCCTATTCTTGAAATGATTATAGAAGCACGGAGTGAATCCATTATCACCGAAAATTAAAATCAATACCGTATCAAAGGACAAGTCAAATTTCTTGTCAAAGATAGTCACGAATTGCTGACATGATATGAAAGAATTTAACTGGCTAAGGTAAGTGATTTTGGGCAAAAACTTCTAGAAGAGGCACTTCAATCTAAATTTTTTATTTATCATGGAGCAACAAAGATGTACCGAAATCTGGGGATATGATTATTGGTGGCCAAGAATGAAAATAGACGTTGCTAATTTTGCAGAACAATGTTTAATTTGTTTACTAGTAAGGCAGAACACTACAAACTGTATGGTAGATACATCCGCTCGAAATTCCAAAATGGAAATGGAAGCATATAACGATAGATTCAATAGTAAGATTCCCAAGACGCCTAGGGGATATGATGCAATATGGGTAGTCATCGATAGATTGACCAAATGTGCATATTTTTTTCTCAATTAAAAAAACCTATCCATTTGAAAGGATGTCAGGATTATTCACGAAAGAAGTATTGATGAGACGTGGAGTGTGAGTTTAAGAAGTATCTGACACAGATAGTCATTTCACTTCTCGGTTTTGAAAAAAATTTCAAGAGTATGTGGCCACTAAACTACATTTCAGCATTGCTTTTTATCCCCAAACAGATGGTCAAAGCGAACGAACAATTTAAAGTTTAGAGGATATACTACGAGATTGAATAATTGATTTTTGTGGTAGTTGGGATTCCTACCTTCCTTTAGCAGAGTTTTCTTATAATAACGATTATCACGCAAGTATTGGGGCCACGTTTTGAAATGTTGTATGGAAGAACATGCTGAATGCTTGTGTGCTGGGGAGAAGTAGGGCAATGAGTGAGTGGTGCAAAGAACTACAAAGAAAATACAACAAGTTCATGAAAGATTACAAGCAGCTTTAGATTAGACAAAAGCCTTTTCATTTCTTGAATCTTGATATGTCATATTCTCTCTCTATCTCTGAAACGCAGCTTTTGCCCCATTGCCACTCCATTTTATAAAGTAAAGCATCTATTTTTTATTTGTAAATTGTTAATTGCGAATTGTGATTTGTGACTTGTGAGAGGTTAGGTAAAGACTAAGAGATGTAGGCAGGTAACTGCCATCATGTCACATTTACATAGTCCATTTAGAATTTTAGAGCTTATATAATTATCATGTCACATTTACATAGTCCATTTAGAAATTTAGAGCTTATATAATTAAACAATTATATTATATTTAACCAAGTTAATTTTAAAATGATGTAAGGTATTGTGTTAGAAGTTAATATAAATTGTGGTATTTGTTAATTGTAAAATAGCACATATGATTAATAGTTAATTGTGGTATTTATATTTAAAAATTGTATTTGTTGTTTTTTTCCTATATTTTAGACACTTTTTTATACCATTAAAATAAAATTTGAGTGTCAATTACGTGACATTACGTTTTAATAAAATTAACCAAGAAGAATGTAGAATTCAAATTGGGTGATGATCAACAAAGAGCTTTTGAAATTTTACGTTAGAAGTTATGTGAAGCCCATATTCTTACATTACCATATGGAGTGGAGGATATGATTGTGTTTTGTGATGCATCTAGAACCGGTTTTGACTGTGTTTTAATGTAGAGAGGCAGAGTTATTACTTATGCTTCATTAGGGGAGGCCCCCAATGGCGCAAAAATTTGTATTGGTATTTACATAGGCTTAAAAATGTTGGCCCCCTCTAACATAATCTAAAGACCCCTAAGCCCATCCATAATAAGAAAAAAATCGACTAAAACTTTAAAAGCCTTTTCATTTCTTGAATCTTGATATGTCATATTCTCTCTCTATCTCTGAAACGCAGCTTTTGCCCCATTGCCACTCCATTTTATAAAGTAAAGCATCTACTTTTTATTTGTAAATTGTTAATTGTGAATTGTGATTTGTGACTTGTGAGAGGTTAGGTAAAGACTAAGAGATGTAGGCAGGTGACTGCCATCATGTCACATTTACATAGTCCATTTAGAATTTTAGAGCTTATATAATTATCATGTCACATTTACATAGTCCATTTAGAAATTTAGAGCTTATATAATTAAACAATTATATTATATTTAACCAAGTTAATTTTAAAATGATGTAAGGTATTGTGTTAGAAGTTAATATAAATTGTGGTATTTGTTAATTGTAAAATAGCACATATGATTAATAGTTAATTGTGGTATTTATATTTAAAAATTGTATTTGTTGTTTTTTTCCTATATTTTAGACACTTTTTTATACCATTAAAATAAAATTTGAGTGTCAATTACGTGACATTACGTTTTAATAAAATTAACCAAGAAGAATGTAGAATTCAAATTGGGTGATGATCAACAAAGAGCTTTTGAAATTTTACGTTAGAAGTTATGTGAAGCCCATATTTGTTGGAGATGATCGATCATTTAGAATTTCAAGTTGGGGATGTTGTTCTTTTAAAACTATCGCCGTGGAATCCATTTCAGAAAGAGGGACAAGCTTGACCCTAGGTATTGGACCTTTCAAGATTACTGCTCATGTTGGGAAGGTTGGAAAGGTGGCTTACAAATTGTAGTTACGTGAAGAATTATAGTAAATTCATAGCACCTCTCACAAGTATCAGATACGAAAGTGTCTAGCTTTTAAGTCAACATTTATGCCACTGGAGGATGTAATGATAGCAAGAAACTTAATTGTGTAGAACAACCTGAGGCCATCCTCGAGAGAAAGACAAAGAATTTTGCAATATAAAGTGATAGGAATTGTTATAGTTCAATGGAAGTATCACAAAGATCAGAGTGTACTTGGGAACCAGAAAACGAGATGAGATGAAACTACCCAAAGCTTTTCAATAATTGATTTCGAAGATGAAATCAAAATAAGTGGGGGAGAGTTGTAACACCCCAAGAATCTATAAGTATTTTATAAATTTAAAAGAGTTCTATTAATTAATTAATTAGATATAATATTGCATGAGTTTATGAAAATTAATAAGAGACATATATATATATATATATATATATATATATATATATATAGACAAAAGTTCATGCAAGAACCGTTGTTAGCGCGAGAACCGCGAGAACCAATCCAAGCCGTCCAATTCCCCCTCATTCAATGTCATTGCCCACCCATGAATTCCTCACATGCACCCTGCCACACTCTATCCCTCCACGCTCTCCATCCATGATACTTCCCATATCCAAGGAACGGCTGAGATTGGTTCTCGCGGTTCTCGCACTAACAACGGTTCTCGCATGAACCCTCCCCTATATATATATATATATATATATATATATACACACACACACACACACGTAAGTGTTCAGGAACTGAATTTGCAATTACTAAACATTGTTGTGTAAGTTGGAGAAATTATATATGGTTATAATATGACACTACAACATTATGTTGATTTTTCACACTTTTTTAGTGATATTTTCACACTTTAAAATGTTAAGAATTATAAACAAGTGTGAAAAAATATGATGCGACAAATTTTTTTTCTAAATTTCACATTTAAAAATGTGGTAAATATAGTTAAAGTATCACATTTATCAATATGAACAAATAATTATAGTTTTCATATTTCTAAGTGTGAAAATATCATCAATATGTTATAAAAAGTTCACGCTTTTAAGCATGAACTTTTATCAATTTCTATTAATTACTATTTCTACACATTTGTGATATTTTAAAATCAATATTATACATTTGAAAGTGTGATTTTTTTTGTTACATTTTGTTTAAACTATTTTATGCACTTTTAAGTGTGATTTTTTTTATTTAAATTCTACACGCTTTTGATAAAGCGTGAAGAAAACTCATATTTGTTGTAGTGTGATAACATTACTTGAAGGGCCTAATTAAGTTGTCATTTGATCAAACTCTTATGTATATAAGGTAGTTTACTCAAATAATTGGTCAAAAGGAAGAAGTGAGGGTGTGTGCATGTGGCTAGAGAGATCGAGAAAAGGGAAGAACAGCTAAGGGAGAGCAGATTAAGTAAAATTTAGAGGGATTACTGTTAGATTATCAAGTTTAATCAAAAGAGGTACGTATGATATATTTGACCCATTTGAAGTGTATTCTTATGAAATAAGCCATTCTTCTGTAGTAATTGTAGACTGGCAAGTTTAAATCATCTTGGTGACGATTTAGGTGATTTATTTGTTACTGAAATATGAATCATGGAGGTTAATAAACTGATTTTCTTTTGCATGTTTTGATAATTAGAGTAAACGAGGTAGCAAGGTCCGCGTGTTACCGCGGAAAACAAAAAATAAGGATGACCAAAATATAAAAGCAAAATTTGCATTTGAATATATCTTTTAATATAATATATGTTTGTGTAACAAAATGTATCTCTATAATTTTAAAATATGTAATATTAAAATTTATATCAAGATGTTGAGAAAAATGAGACAGTCACAAATACATACTTGTATTTACTCTAATCATGATATTTTAAAAGATTACTAAAAATAAACAAACAACATGTAAAATTAATTGTTTAAATAAAATAATAATAAAAATGAAAAACTAAACTTGAAATCCTTGTGTAAGGGCTGATGAAAGAAAAAGAGCCAATATGGTAATAGAAGTATTGAATGTGAAATGGAGATGGGCTGATGAAAAAAAAAGTAGAAAATGAGTGCAATGTCACAAAACTAAGACTCGAACTCTAGATATGGTGTATAAAATAATGAGAGATCAACCATCAGACCAAAAGAAGTTCTCAAATTAAACTTCTCAGATCAATTATAAATATAAATTTTAGATGTTACTGTTCACTTCATTCCTGATAAATGTTAGAGATTATAATGGGTCACACTTAATTTCTTATGATGATATGATCAAAGAATGATCAAAGTTCATGCTTTTATGGTTGCTCTCCCCTCTTTCTCTCTCTATATACGCAACATATCTATCTCACAAACATATACACACACACTATCAGCTATCTATAAACCTATATGGTTTTTGCATGATGCATTTGGTTATGTATCTAGATGTTCTTAATTGTTGTAAAGAGTTGGGATACACTTGATTGTGTCAATTTTTCATTTGTTGTTGTTTTGAGTCGGATTTGCAACCGTCCTAGACGAATAGGCTACTGTGTTCTTGAGATACACGGGCTGTGTACAAGAGTGCCAGCCGTATATGGCATCGTGAAGAGTTACACGGGCCGTGTACAACGTTTCTTATACACAGGCGATGTAAGCTTCCTGTGGACCATGTGTGCATGTGCTACGTAGGCTGTGTATTAAACACGGACCTTGTAGGCTCAACTCTTCACACTACCTTTGCTTGGTTAGTGTGGCCATGTAGAGGCAATCGTGTAGTGATACACGGGCCGTGTAATCAGCCGTGTAGTCTTATGGCATAAGATTTATTTATGTATTTCAGAGCTGAGAATCTCACTAAAAAAATGCCATTTAGTGGCATAATAATTTATGGTTTGAGTGGAACTTTATTTATGCCATTACAGAAATTAATTGTTTTGGTGGCATTTTTATGTTTTATACCACTCTTAAAAATTGATAGTGGTATAAAGAAATGTCACTATAAGTGTTTTGATTTTATGGCACATCATTATTTTGTAACTCTAAATCAATTGATGTAACACTTTAATGTGTCATTGTTACTTTTTTTTGCCCTTTGAAGGGTTAATTTCATAGAATAGTAACCAAGTCTCATTTTTGTTCCTTTAAAGTCATTCAAACTTTTTTTATATATCAAAAACCACTCAACTTTCATCTTTGTTCTAATCCTATGTAATTAACCCTCTATAGCAGGTTACCAGGTAAACATGCTTTTTCTAATAATAATAATCTTTAAATAAAATTAATAAATCCATATATAAACCTGCGATTAATAATAATCTTTAAAAAAAATGCGATTAACTCTCTTGTTCCACTTTTGCATCATCAATTAAAAAAAGCTCCACGTCTAAAATCCTGATCCCGTCGCCTAACCCTTCTCGGCAATCACGATCGTTCGACTTCTCCCCCACCACCATCCCGTCGAATCTCACAGTGGCTGCAGTCGACTTCTCCCCCACCACAGTGGCCTAATCGAATCTCACATTGGCTGCAGTCGAATATACAAGGCTTCACGATCGTTCGACTTCTCCCCCACCACCATACCGTCGCCTAACCCTTCTCGGCACCGGCGACTCCATTCCCCTACACCAAATCGTTAATGACGATATGAAAAACGGATTCCGCTATAGGCCTAATCGAATCTCACAGTGGCTGCAGTTGATTATACAAGGCTTCAATTGAGTATAGAAGGCTTCCAATATACAGTGGCTGCAGTTGAATATCCATTATTGTGTTCGGTAAATACATCCATGTATGTTATTTTAACATCTTTAAAGCTAATTTTGGAGGTTCATGTACATTGACCATCAATTTATTAATCTTGAGTAAATAACATAGGCTTGATAGTTGATTTCATTTACATTGGCAATCAATTTATATACTTTCACATAATTATTTATACTTTAACAATTTATATACTTTCATGTACATTGGCCATCAATTTCAAACGTATTTGAGTAAATAACAGAGGATTGTTATCTTTGAACTATTATAATATATATATATACATATATATATATATATATATATATATATATATATATATATATATTTGAACTATTATAATTCTTTGTTTTTTACAGAATGGCGTCCTCTTCAAGCATCAATCTTATTGTAGACATTAATTACGGTGATTCCAAGTGATTACAACCAATTTGAAGCAAGAAATGAGCACGGTGCATTCGTAGTAGACATTAATGCACATACATGTAGTTGTAGATCATGGCAGTTATCAGGCATTCCTTGTGTTCATGCAATTGCTGCACTAGCCTTCCTCAACAAGGACCCAGAAATATATGTGAATAATTGGCTTAAAAAGGACATGTTCAAAGAAGCATACAAATATCCGATCAAACCATTAAATGGTAGTTCTTTGTGGCCTAAAACAGATGACATTAAGCCTCTACCTCCTAAAGAAAGACGAATGCCCGGTAGACCAACAATAAAGAGGAAAAGAGATGCTTGTGAGAAGGAGATAAAGCATTCAAAGGTTGGTATTGGAAGAAAGATGACTTGTCAAAATTGTCAAGAAAAGGGACATGATATTAAGTCTTGCAAGAACCCAAAAAAAGACCCACAACCAAGGGAAGTGCGACCAAAAGGTAGGCCTAAAAAAGCCAAAGTACCACAAGCGTGATAGAGGTAAATATATAACTAATGTTTCTAGTTAGTTTATCGCTTTTGAACACATATTTACATTTTATTTTTGTTTATATAGGATTCAAGAGATTTTTGAAGAGATGCTTTACATCATTCTACACACGATGGAGTTCATGTTGAAAAAGATTTAAGAGCTTTTCCACATGAAGACATTTTTTGGATGCTTATTTTGTTAGAACATTAACTCTTGTTAGATGTTTAATTTTTTGTTTTGGTCACATCGATATGTATTTATATATGGTGTTATGATCAATTTTCAAACCTTGTTAGAAAAAGTTAATTATGCAATTTAATGGCTATAGTTAATCGCAGGTTTATATATGGGTTTTTTTTATTTTAATTCCACAGTTATATAGAGCTATAGTTAATCGCAGGTTTATATATGGATTTATTAATCGCACGTTTATATATGGCTATAGTTAATCGCATTTTTTTTAAAGATTATTATTAATCGCAGGTTTATATATGGATTTATTAATTTTATTTAAAGATTATTATTATTAGAAAAAGCATGTTTACCCCGTAACCTGTTATAGAGGGTTAATTACATAGGATTAGAACAAAGATAAAAGTTGAGTGGTTTTTGATATATAAAAAAAGTTTGAGTGACTTTAAAGGAACAAAAATGAGACTTGGTTACTATTGTATGAAATTAACCCTTTTTTGAAAGGCAAGTTTATATTAAAGAAAAAACCACTAATAGACCAGGTGAGTTTCTACAAGATGCAGAAAAACACAACAATTCCCAAACAAAACTGGAAATAACCTTTACTAACAAAATTATGAACGATATGAATTACAGATCAAAAACCTCAAGATAAGCGACATAGCTCACTTTAATTTAACCTTCTCTACTGGAAATAGAAGCCAATCTGCCCATCGCAAATTTTAAAGTTTCTTGCATCTACTTTGGAACCTATGAAACAGGTTGATTTGGTTTTAAAATTTTCTCGATCACTGAAGTTTTTTTGTTTCTGAATATGAGCTCGTTTCTCGCTTTCCAAAGGAAATAAGAGGTTAAAATTACCATTGCTTCTCATAAACGATGTTGATTCGAAGAAAATGAACTTGAGCCACCAATAAATATATCTCTTAATGTCTTATGTGTATGGTATGCTCCACCACGAGTAGATAGCCTTCCATATTTTTTCGAGCTTACGACATCTTAGCAGTGCATGATCCACAGTTTCAGGAGTCTCCAAGCATCTCGGCCATAATATTGAAGGTACGTCAATGCCTTTATCCGCCAGTTTTGTAAGAACTGGAAGTCTCTCACGATCCGCTCTCCAAAAGAAAACACATATTTTCTTCGGAATAAAGGTAGACCAATATGTTTCTCTGCGATCCAACATCTCTTGTAACTTCATTTCTTCAATCTTCCATCTCAAATCTTTCACCGACTAGATGTTGTTTCCTTCAAATTGTCAAATCCACCTATCCGTTATATCTTTTTGAAAGGATATAGATTCCAAAATATACAACAAAGACTGTTTTTCTTCCCCAATTCTTCTTCTAATACATGTGATCATCCCAAAGACCCATTTCCCCTACATGTACTTCTTTGTTTGTGAAACTATTATAACATCTTGGAAAGGAGTCTTTAAGATTAGAATCACCAATCCATTTATTATGTCAAAAGCGTAATGACAAACCATTACCCACCTTGACTTAAAAAAAAGATAAAATAGGAAAACCCAAATTGTATAACTCATGACCAGCATGCTGGAATTTTGTTGTTAAAAACCTTGATCCATACCCCCTAAGAAGCCATAGATACTCTTTATCACTCGCACCCATAATGCATTGTTTTCGACTTTAAACCGCCACCACCATTTACCTAATAAACATAGATTATGAGATTTAAGATCCCCTATGTTTAACCCCCCCCCCCCCCTCTTTAGACCTAATGACCATATCCCATTTTATCCAAGAAATATTTTTAGAGTTAAAATCCCTACCCCAAAAGAAATTTTATCTCATTTTTTCGAGCAATTTAAGGATACTGATTGGCTCACGAAACATCGAGAAGAAATAAAGCGGGATACTGGAGGGTACCGATTTTATCAAGGTCAAACGAACCCCAAATGAGATAAGACCCTTTTTCCAAGAAGCTAAAGTTGTAGCAAATCTATCAATAACTTTTCCCCAGCTAGAGATGTGCCTCATATTCCTGTTAATCGAGACGTCTAGATATTATAAAGGATTTTCTCCCACTTTACAGCCTACTTTGAATGCAAAGTTTTTAAATTCTGTCCTATGAACCCCGAAACCATACAAACTACTTTTTTTCCAGTTAAATTTTAGACCTGAAGCCATCTACCAACATTTGGGGAGACTTATAAGGTTTTGCAGATTTTTGAAGTCCCATTCTTTGAAGATCACAGTATCATCCGCATATTAAAAATGAGAAAGATGTATCAAAACTTTGCAGACTATAATTCCTTTAAATACTTTCTTTTCGACAGCCTCATTGAACTTTATATTTAAACCTTCTGCTGTGATTAAAAACATATATGGCGATAGCGGATCACCTTGTCGAACCCCTTTTTCCACTTTGAATTCAGCCGATGATGAACCATTGATTAGGACCGATATACATGCCGATGATAAACATTCCTTAATCCAAGAAATCCACCGATCGCCAAAACCCATTTGGGAGCACAGTTAATAAGAACGACCAATCAATGCAATCAAAGGCTTTCTCAAAATCGGCTTTAAAAATTGGGCATTTCTTTTTCTTAAGCTTCATCTCATGAATAGATTCACCTGCAATGAGAATGCCATCAAGAATTGATCTCTTTTTTATAAATGCTGACTAAACATCACCGATTGATGATTTTCATGTCCAAAGGTGAAAATCGTACCTCCATTAATTTTCATGAATAATATCTTCCCTCCATGGATCTGGCTCCATATCAAATCGTTTTTATGCTTCAACTTTTCACATATATAGTTATGGAGAAATTTTATTAACTAGTAGTCAATCTTTTATTATTAACAATTTAAGTAATGTTCTTTTTGAAGGGTTTTGTAGGGTATAAAAACATGCACAGCGGAATAAAAACCCCCTCCAGTGATCTCATCTAACTCGTACAGAAACTAAAAGAGAAAAAGGATTAGAAAAGTTATACCTTGATGAAACCAAAACTTTTTCTTCAATCATCTAGACAGCTGCAGGTTATCCACCGCTACTGCACCACCTCGAACGGGCTACTAGACCGCCTAAGGATTAAACCTTGGATCAAACCGTGACCCTCGTGTGTTTGTGTGTGTTTCCGCGTCGCCGCCGGCCACCGCCCTTGGTGGTCGGTTTTGTCTCTTGCACCGCCGCCGAGAAAGAGAGAGGAGGGAGAGAGCTTTTAGGGTTATCACTTTAATCTTTTTGTAATTGAGTTATGTGATTAATGAGGCTTAATAAGGTTTATATAATAAACCCTTATTAGGCCTAAGCCCGTTTAATTAAAGCCCAGCTTTAATTAAACTATTAATCAATTACAGAAAGTACCCTCGACCTTTCTAATTAATTAATAACTATTAATTAATTGGTCCCGTTAATATTTAGACTAAATATCAACTTCTCCTTTTAAATAATAAATATCTTTTATTATTTTTCTCTTTTCTCAATAATTAATTAAACTATTAATTATTGTCATACACAAAAAGGTAAAATCCAAAAGGTTCTATTTGGGTGTGCAGCGGTGTGATCCTTTAGTGTCACATAGTATTGGACACGATGATACATGTTATCTATCTCTGCACATAATCTAACAGACTCCCACTTGTGCAAGATAAGTAACACTCCTTGTACATCGTTGGCCTAAGGAGGTCCCTAGCCAGACACTTAGGTTAACCAGACTATGAGATCTCTTACATCTAGAGATAAAATCCACACCTTGGATTATCTAGGCTTTTCCTTTTGCATCGCGATATTTCGTAATGTGAGTATTTGACATGGAGTAGGGATCTCGTCTAATACTCAGATTTTCTCGACTCTGATTTCGACACTCTTCAGTTACGGTTTTTCCCGAATGAATAACTATCATTCTAACCGAGCGCGGCCACGCATTTTCAGTAGTCTTAATCGTCGAGGAGCTCAGAAAATATCTCTCCTAAAAAAGAGGTGCAAATCCCATCTTGACTATTTGCAATTTGAGCACATGGCTTCCGTTGCACCTAGACAAGCCCCTTATGATCACCCTGTTACGGCATGACGCTAGAACATGCTAAAGTACAGAAGTTACCACGCCCCAAACCAAATATCTCAGGTCTAAGGACAACCTATCAAGTTTACTTATGTTAACGCTCCATGAAGTAAACTTGATGCGGATCACCCCAATATTTATCCCCTGACAAATATCTATGAATACTTGGTCACAACCTTGTGCTTTTATTCATACCCGAATAAATCATCAAATATCCATAATAGCGTTACCTCCCTAATGTAGCTCCCACTACATTAAGTAGCTACGGGCATTTAGACAATTCATAACTTGACTTGTCATGGATAGGTTAAACATGCTAAAAATGGACAACTACGAAACATTATGCAAATACCTCATATTTCAATCTCATGAAATGTAAATACATAATAAAAGGTTTCAAGTTACATCCATAGTAATAATCAAAAAACACGAACTAGCTGCTATGTTCTAAATACTGCATTCCTATAGAACTCGCATGCCTCTCATGCTTAGCCCTAGCTAGCGGCTTCGTCAACGGGTCAGCAACGTTGTCGTCCGTCGGTATCTTTTGCAATCTAATATCATCTCTTCCAATGATCTCTCGGATGAGGTGATATTTCCTGAGTACGTGCCTTGTCCGCTGATGATCTCTAGGCTCTTTAGCTTGCGCTACAGCCCCTGAGTTGTCACAGAATATATCGATCGGTCTAGAGATACTGGCAACAACTCTAAGATCCGAGATAAAAATTCTTCAGCCAGACAGATTCCTTTGCCGCATCACTTGCCACAATATACTCTGCCTCTGTAGTAGAATCTGCTATTGTATCTTGCTTCTGACTCTTCCAAGATATGGCTCCTCCGTTTAGGGTAAAGACAAATCCTGACTGCGACCTGAAGTCGTCTCTGTCGGTCTGGAAACTAGCATCAGTGTAACTAGTTACACTGAGCTCATCCATCGAACCTCTATATACTAGGAATATGTCTTTCGTCCTTCCCAGATACTTGAGAATATTCTTGACGACCACCTAATGAGCTTCACCAGGATTTTGCTGATATCTACTCGTGACACTCATAGAATAGGCAACATCGGGTCTAGTACATAGCATGACATACATAATCGAACCAACTGCCGAGGCATATAGTATCAATTTCATCTTGTCCTGATCTTGACTAGACACAGGACACTGAGCCTTGCTAAAAAACGCGCCAGATTGCATAGGAATAAATCCTTTCTTGGATCCATCCATCTTGAATCTTTTCACGACTTTGTCAATATAAGTACTTTGACTAAGTCCGATAAGCCGCTTAGATCTATTCCTATAGTTCTTTATACCCAGTATATATATAAGCAGCTTCTCCCAAGTCTTTCATCTGAAAACATTTACCTAACTAGGATTTTACTCCTTGTAATACTGGTATATTGTTTCCTATTAACAGTATGTCGTCTACATACAAGACTAGGAAGGTTACCGCGCTCCCACTGAATTTGGTGTAAACACACGACTCGAACTCACTTTTGGTAAAACCAAACTCTTTGATGCGCTCATCAAAGTGTAAGTTCCAGCTCCTAGATGCTTGCTTTAGTCCATAAATGGATTTAAGCAACTTGCACACTTTATTAGGGTTCTTTGGATCCGCAAAACCATCTGTTTGTATCATATATACATCCTTTGTCAGTTTCCCGTTAAGGAAAGCGGTTTTGACATCCATCTGCCATATCTCGTAATCAAAATATGCTGATATGGCCATTAGAATCCTAATAGTCTTAAGCATTGCCACTGGGGAAAAAGTTTCATCATAGTTAACGCCATGAGTTTGCGTGAAACCTTTTGCCACTAGCCTTGCTTTAAAAGTATGCACCTTTCCATCCATGTCTGTCTTCTTTTTGAAGACCCATTTACACCCAACAACTTTACTGTGTTGAGGCAAATCCACTAACTCCCAAACTTGGTTGTCATATATGGATTGCATCTCTGCCTTCACGGCTTCTAGCCATTTCTCAGATTCTAAACCTGAGGCAGCGTCTTGGTAGGTAGTGGGTTCTAAAAGATCCCCTTCGTCTTGAGCAACTAGGAATCCCAGATACCTATCTGGCTCAATACGAGGCCTACTAGACCTGCGAAGGTCTTGTGTTTGCACCTCTTCCTCAACCACATACTCGGGTTGAGGTTCAACAATTCTATGTTGAACTACAGGTTCAACTATCGGTGGTGGTGTAATCTCCTCCTCTTCAACTTCTTGAAGCTCTATTTCTTTTCTTGGAGTCTCTGAGTTTAGAAACTTCTCCTCCAAGAATACCCCTTTACGAGCAACAAAAACTTTGTTCTCATCTGGGTTGTAGAAATAGTATCCCATGGTTTCCTTGGGATAGCCCACGAAGATACACTTTTCTGATTTGGGATTGAGTTTATCCGTGAATGTTCTCTTAACATACACCTCGCATCCCCAAACCTTTAGAAAAGATATTTTGGGCTTTTCCCCGTCCATACCTCGAACGGTGTCTTTTCAACCGATTTGGTTGGAACCCGGTTCAGCATGAACGCTGCTCTCTCGAGTGCGTGTCCCCAAAACGACAATGGTAGTGAACTTCGACTCATCATTGATCGTACCATGTCAAGTAGTGTACGATTCCTCCTTTCTGACACACCATTCATCTAAGGTGTATACGAAGGTGTGAGTTGTGAAACAATCCCACATTCCTTCAAATGATCGTCGAATTCCTGACTCAGATACTCGCCACCTCGATCCGACCGAAGCGACTTTATCTTCTTGTCCAGCTGATTTTGTACCTCATTCTGAAACTGTTTGAACTTGTCAAAAATTTCAGATTTAAGTCTCATGAGGTAGACATAACCGAACCTACTGAAGTCGTCAGTAAAGGTTATGAAGTACCGGTCCTCCTCTAGCCTCCGGAGTAAAGGGTCCGCACACATCTGTGTGTATAATCCCTAATAACTCGCTGGCCCTTTCATTCTCAGTGTTGAAAGGCTGCTTTGTCATTTTACCAGACAAACAAGATTCGCAAACATCATATGAATCTAAGTAAAATGGTTCTAGAATTCCGTCATCTCGGAGTTTCTCTATGCGTTTCTCGTTTATATGTCCTAAACGACAATGCCAGAGGTAAGTTTGATTCAAGTTACTCTTGGATCTCTTACTTATATGATAGATGTCATTGTTATCTAGATTTAGTGTATATAGACCATTTTCTGGAGTAGCTTTAAAAAGAAAACTTCGTTTTTAAAACAAGAAATAGATTTTTCATTTAAAACATAAGCAAATCCACAGTCTATAAGCAAATCAAACGAGATAACATTTTTAATAAGTCTTGACATAATAACAGGGTTCTAGTTCTAAGACCATGCCCGAGGGCAAACTAAGACAATATGTCCCTACAGCTTCAGCACCAACCATGGAGCCTTCGCCTACCCGCAGGTCCATATCTCCTTGTCTCAGTTTCTTACTTCTCTTGAATCCCTGCAAATGATTGCATATGTGATGACCACATCCGGTATCCAATACCCATGATTCATAAGAAGTAATAAGACAATCTATCATAAAGATACCTGACTCATTTGGGGAACCAATGTCCAGCTGATCTATGTCGAGTGAGTGCTCGCATGAATCCTTGCTACCACAGTCTGGGCAACAAATCTCTCCAAGTTCTTCCAGCCAGTCACCCTCCTGCATAGGGTCCACAACTGGTGACTCTAGCTGCTTCGGGTTCAACTCGTCGCTAATGCACATGAGGATTTCGTGCAACCCTGCGACAGTCATCTCAAAATCACCGACGACATACATTACTCTTTTCTGGTAATAGTACGACAAGGAACCGAACAAGAGCATAACTAGCTCATGTGGTTTTGATTTTGACCCCAAGCTCTCATAGCAATCCAAGAGCCTTCTCATATTAATGAGATGATCGCTAATAGGCTGACTTTCTTTCATCTTGGCTTAAAGGATTTCCCTCATCAGTAGCATACGACATATCCATTCACTAAACTTGAACTTCTGCTCCAATCCTTGAACAACCTCATAAGACGACTTCTCACGGAGATCATCCGTAAACTCGGATGATGCTGTGAGAATGAGAATCGACATGACGTCAGACTCGTCATCCAGATACTGATAGTAAGTGTCATACTCACTATCCTGGGCATCTACTCCTGGTCGTTCTAGAGGCAATGTCTCAATAATGTGATGCTTTCCCTGTGCACCCAAAACATTTTTCAGATGCATCTTCCAAACAGCAAAGTTTGGACCTGAAAGCTTCCACTTGCTAGTGATGAGACTTAGAGACTCTCTAGGTGAATAAAACGGAATAACAGATATAATAGACATCTACGGAAAAAGAAAAAGATAAAACCGATTCAGTATTGATTATATCTTCTAATAATTATTACCTTTTAACAAGAATTATTAGACTAGGATCCATATTTCACATTTTCCGATGCAAGGTTTGGGCACTTCCCACCGGGACAATGCTATTTCTGGTAGATAAGAACTATACCAATCGTATCCTAACTGGACACGACTCCTAGATCCGCGGGACATCGGTTACAGGAACCGTGCATGTTTAGTCCCTCTAGTTCATTTTGGGCCGGGACTCCCGATTATCACCAAAATTGATCGCACCACCTAAGACAGCATGAATTCTGGCCGGGACTCCCGATAATCGCAGAATCTTTCATGCTCCTTCCCGCAATGGTTTGAACCCGGATGCCCAAGGTTTGGGCACTTCCGACACCCGAGTACCGTTTAACAGCAAGGGTGTACCATTAGGTGGGTAGCACACTGATCTAAGATTTTTCTAAAAAGGATTTCCAAGTTTTTAACGAGAAAAAAAACTTTAAAGCCAGTTTTCTTTAAAAACATCTGTTTCAATAATTAACTATTATTAAAACCCTTGTTTTATTTCATCGTGTTAATCACAACCACACGCATATATAATATGTAAAGAAATAAAACAACCACAAACAACTATGTCTTAGCCTTGCCCTTAACTAATGTCAGTTTCGTGAGCCACATGAAAAACCCGACGGTAAAAACCTACGTGGAAATACACAACACACATGGCATGACATTCTGAAGCTCCCACTGGCTCTAGCATCCATTCCTGCTCTCTGCTCCTTGGTTCTTTGTTCTTGTGTCAGCTTCATATTTATTCTAATAATCTATTCTATTCTAAAGTCTAAAAAACTAGAAATATAAAAATTACAAGATTGATTAAAGGCACGCAGGCCCGCTAATTCTAGTACTTTTACAAAATAGAATAGGGGTTGTAAGTGGCACGCAGACCTCTCCACACCATAGAATAATAAAACTAATCACAACCACAAGTGCGAGAAATTAAACAATCCACAAGGTCTAGGGCTCGGCTATGACATCCCAAACATGTACTAAACTAATACATGAAAGTAAAACAGCAACTGATTTCTAATTATTCACCTTGATGAAAAATTACTGATTTTAACAACCTGTTAAAACCCCTATATTGTTTTTCTGTTATTTGCAATAAATATATATTTCAAGTTTCATACTTGATAATTAATCAAAAACTCAAAATAATATTTAGACCTTAAATTAAAATAACAACTGTATTTCAATTTAATATTGACCACAAAATATCTGAACCGCGAGCTGGGCCAAATATTTAAACTGGGTCATTGATTGGAAACCGGACCGAAAAATAAAAACTGGGCCGAGGCCCAAAAACCTTTAGCGCCGCTAAGCCTAGCCTCTAAACCCTAGCTGGGTCGCAGGCTTACTGGGCCATGGTTCTTTTGGGCCGAAGCCCACCACACAGTTAGCGCCGCTAACTGGGCTGCTAACAGCGTCGCTAACGCGTCGCTCTCCGCGCCGCGTACCCCCACAACCACCGCAGACCGCCGCCGAGAATCGGCAGCTGGCGACTGCCGTCCCAGACTTGAGACCGCCGCCGATTAGGGTGGTGTTAATGCTCCCGGTTATCGCAAATAACAACAATAAATAAAAAAAACAGATTTAATTAAAATTAAATCTAACAATCTTTTTATCCAAAAATTAATTAATCTAATCCAATAGAAATCATAAACTTGAATTCTATTTACTTGGATGATGAAAAAATTTTCTTTCTGGATAAAACAGAATCATATTTCATCAGAATAAAAAGAAACCTACCTAGTCTCCTACGAGGTTCGAAGTGGCTTTGATACCACCGAAGGGTTTTGTAGAGTATAAAAACATGCACAGAGGAATAAACCCCCCCTCCAGTGATCTCATCTAACTCGTACAGAAACTAAAAGAGAAAAAGGATTAGAAAAGTTATACCTTGATGAAACCAAAACTTTTTCTTCAATCCTCTAGACAGATGCAGGTTATCCACCGCTACTGCACCACCTCGAAGGGGCTGCTAGACCGCCTAAGGATTAAACCTTGGATCAAACCGTGACCCTCGTGTGTGTGTTTCCGCGTCGCCGCCGGCCACCGCCCTTGGTGGTCGGTTTTGTCTCTTGCGCCTCCGCCGAGAAAGAGAGAGGAGGGAGAGAGCTTTTAGTGTTATCACTTTAATCTTTTTGTAATTGAGTTATGTGATTAATGAGGCTTAATAAGGTTTATATAATAAACCCTTATTAGGCCTAAGCCCGTTTAATTAAAGCCCAGCTTTAATTAAACTATTAATCAATTACAGAAAGTACCCTCGACCTTTCTAATTAATTAATAACTATTAATTAATTGGTCCCGTTAATATTTAGACTAAATATCAACTTCTCCTTTTAAATAATAAATATCTTTTATTATTTTTCTCTTTTCTCAATGATTAATTAAACTATTAATTATTGTCATACACAAAAAGGTAAAATCCAAAAGGTTTTATTTGGATGTGCAGCGGTGTGATCCTTTAGTGTCACATAGTATTGGACACGATGATACATGTTATCTATCTCTGCACATAATCTAACACTTTTTGTAAGATTTATTTTTAAACACGTAACACGAGGACCGTTTAGCTCGAATATTGTAAATGATGTTTTTGAGCTTATTGAAATTTCAAGTTTTTTATTATAATATTTTTTAGTTTTATGTGTTCTATCTTTGATTTTTAGACATTTTTTATGCTTGTTAGGCATGTGTTTCCATATATTTGAATATGTCTAGAAGACTTTTGAACTTTTAATCAAAGTGATGTTATTTTGATTTTTACGTCTTATAGTTCAAAATATTTATAATAAATCACAATTAATATGATAAACATCGTTTATAGTGACACTTAATTTGATATTCGAATTTTGTGGCAAAAACTATGTGCCATTACAAGTTGTATAGATTTTTTAAACTCCAATAGTTTTACTAGCATAAAATTTGTGTCAAGAATTCATTTTTGGTTATTGTGGCAAAAATGTGCCACTAAAGGTATTAAATTTTGTTGCGGTAGACTGAAAAAAGTATCACTAAAATGCTTTAGTGATACCGCCTTTTAGTGACACTTTTTTGTGTGTGGTAGTTTCCCATAGAGGTCTTTAGTAGTGGCATTTTTTTGTTTATACCGGCACTTTTTGTATGCCATTAAATAACATTTTTGTAGTGTATTTAATAATCAATTGTATGTGACTATTGAGCTTGTATCATCTTTAACTGTCGGTGAAGATTAAATTTTAGAGCATATCGGGTGGACTATGAGTATACTAAACTTTCTTCTATGATAATCATGTTTGTGTGGAGAATGTACATATATATTTGTGCTTTGGAGCATTTAAGTATATTTGCTCGTTCGAGCATTTGAGTAATTGTCACGGTACCGGGTTCAGAGTTGGGGTTTTGGAGAATGAGTTGAATGTAATCTCTGGGCTTACACATTTAAATACTAACATTTTGCAAGGCAAAATGTCCCATTCATATACAGTACTCTAAAGTCTAAACTGTTATTTACATATAAGTGAAAGAGAGTAACATGCGAAGAAGGTAGTTTGGTGGTAAGATCTAAAAACTTATTGTTGAAGGTCATGTTTTCGATACTTGCATTTGGTTTTTTCCCTTCCCTTCTGATTTTGGATAAAAAAAGGTTGAAAAAGTACAGGTCCATAATCCATGCCTTCCCTCCTGGGTTTTTTTTCTTGACTTCTGGTTTTGGATAGAAGGTACAAGACCATGCCTTTCCTTGGATAAACAGTTCAAAACCATGCCTTGCTTGCATGTGGTTTTGGGTAAACTTCTCCTGCTTCTATCTCATGTGATATCCTGTTCATTCTAAAGCCAAATGCATGGCGATTTCAGCAAACCTTTTTCTAAGAAAACAACCATCGAAGAATTCATTCTTAGTAAATTATCATGGCCACAACACCTTCTATGGTTCTAGCAATCACAGTTTTGTTTTATTCCCAATTTCAGGTTCTATATGTTCTTTAAAATCCTAATTTATCATCCTTAACACTGGATATGTTTAGGTTTTCATCAATTTATGCATTTGCTATATATGTGCTTTTAATTCATGAGTAAGTGTTTGCATCTTTGTTTTAAGATGAGTTTCATTATCCATTTGTCTCTCATTGCATATGGATCCCAAGGCCCGTATTCTTTGTTATGCCAACCAAGTGTTTGATTAAATTTCATTTGTTCACAAAAATAGACTAAATCCTTCTTTCTTCAATTCTTCGGACCTGTATCGCTACCACCGTCACTAGCATCGCCTGTACAATTTCCTAAGCCGCTTCTCTCAGGGGCGGACCACATATAGTTCAGCGGTGGCATGCCACCAGTCAATTTTGCGAGCGTAGTATTAATGTTCGAATTTTTTGAGCCGGTGCTACCAGTCAAATTGTTGGGTGCTACCGGTGATTTTTTTATGCCACAAAAACTCAATGAAAAATGAATTTTTTAATATACAACAAAATGATAAATGATAGTTCAATATTTGATTTATACTTTTAAAATGCTCTAGTTTACTCTAAAAATAACAATTTAATTAATAAAGCTTCATATAAATTGTGTTTTGTTTTAGATTTTAGCCATAATATACCAGAAAAACAACTGAAACGTCATTAACCCGACAAAATTAACCAGAAACCTGAAAAAACCCCGAACAACACCCATAATCTTAATTGATTTTATTTTTCAAGTTATATGGTGTCACGGGTACCCAAAAATCCTGGGTCCGCCCCTGGCTTCTCTGCCTTAGTAGTAGCCTTTGCTGCGATGTTCGAATCCAGAAAAGGAGTGTATCGACTTTGCTTTTGTACCTCTTCGCTGATCATCACAAATTCTCTCAATCCGTATTTTTTACTAATTTTGAAAGACAAGAACAACTAACTTTCAAGGTGGCCAAAAGTATTATTATGGATGTTAAACTTATGATTTGCTATCATATTGTTATGTGTGTTTTAAACTAATGTCCAAAAACTATTTGTTAAAATGTCTTTTCTAAACTACTATGAATTTGTTTATAAAAATGTGAACTGTTTTGTTATGTATGTTTCGAAAGAACTAATTTTGTTGCAAACAAACATGTTAATATTGTTTGGTTTAAGTCTATATTAGGTGATACACATACACCTATTGATGGTATATATTGTTTGGTTATTGGAATTCATTCTTTATGTACATAGAATATGATGTCCGTGCTCTTAGCTATTATTTTATGTGTGACTTAGATATAGAATAATTGTTTTCACTAACAAAGACAAGACCAGACCTAGTGGATTAGTCACTTTTGATACAACAAAATTATAAGTATAGTTTATACTGGTTTTCTTTTTCATTTAAGAAAATAAAGGTTGCGAATGGTACCCAAGTTGAACTCAACCATTAAGACAAAGTTCTTATATCTATATATTTATTTCTCATTTACCGTAGTGTTAAAATTGCTTATATTTATTAAACTTTTGTTGTTATCTTTTTACTTGCTTTGGCAGTCCTTAGCGCATGGATAGTTTTGATGAAAGTGGAATTAAGAGGTAAAGCTTAGTTCCTACCATGACCTGTTTATTTATGTACTAATGTTATGGATGCTTCAAAGTTTTGAAGTCAAAAGTCCAAAGCAGAATGCGGCATGTAGTTGCTGCACCACTTATAACAGCTTAATAATGTCTTCACGCATTTTATTAGTTTGCTTACATAGATATTATACATCTTAACCGGATTTGAATTTTCGTAATTCTAATGTTATATTAAAAATGGACTAATGTCTTTAGGACAAGATTTGGAACCTTGAATACAATTTTTATATAAAACTTAGAGATGGCCTTTTCGACTCATTTGTTTATGAAATGGTTAAATGCGTCTCACATGCTTTAGCATACTGAAGTTGCACAACTTTGTTTATTTATTTGTAGAAATGGAAATATTTTAACATGGGCCGGGTTCATTGGTTGACCTGAAATACCTTTTGTCCATTTTTAAAAATTGTAGAATTTTTTTTTGAAGTAAAGACATTTAATAAAAGTTAGATCCATATTACCCTTGAATCTAAAACTGTATAATTTATAGACATTGTAGTAAGGAATATATGATATGAAATTTGCAGTGATAATCAATTCATTGTTTTGTACCTTTTATGTTATCTTTTGCTACAAACAACTTTATTTCACTATCGTCGTATATTGGACTAATATAATATAAACAAGATTAATTGTGGTAGGTTATTTCAAACACTCATTTCTAAAAATTTGAGTTAACTATGTTGTTGTTAGTGATACATTCATTTTGCAAACAATTCAATAAGAGAAAAATACTAGGGAAAGTGGCATTAAATATGTATGTACTTATATGCTTCGATTAATTAGAAAATAAGAAAAATGTATGAATTTCTATGTTCAGTCTAGATTTCTCATGAAGAAGATGGTTCAGCCTTGATATAATAAAACCTCCAAGGAGAAATGGATTGCTTGCAATGAGATAGCACATCAACTCTTTTTTCAACACCAATTTGCCTGCACTACCATGAATTCATTATACAGTTTATATTTTGTTATTTAAATAGTTAATAGTGTTAGGTTGTCGTACTAACATTTTTGGCTTTTTTAGGACTATAAGGTCTCAAATTCTGTAACTAATATGAAGGTGTTTACGTACTTATATATGGGTCGAATTGGTTTTTTAAAATATCATCTTTGGATAGAAATGATAGAAAGGCACCCAAAGTTATATTTAAATGCATCCGACCAGAAATGACTAATATGCTTATTGTATTTACTTGAAGCTTATAAAAAAATCCTTTTCTACTAATTCTGTTGAATTGTTAATTAGTAGCTTAGCTAATCCGAATACGCTTTTACTTAACATGAACTCAACGCATTTTCTAAGAACAAGGATAATTTTCTAAACAGTCGCGCGCCTGCATGAAAACAAGGGTAATTTTCTAAACACTCGGCTGCATTCAAATGTTTTTTTTTTGTTTTGTTATCTTCTTATATCTAGAATATAGTTAGTGTACTTCAATGTGTCTATGGGTGCTTCACTTTTGTGAGTTTTGCTTTAATGAAGTTGGCTTAATTGGAAAAGATGTCTCATTTCTAATTTGAAGGTTAATTGGTACCCTTAGGTTGAAGAAGCTATGAATGGGATGTGCTCATTATCTTATAAAAGTATGTTTGCTCTTTATTTAACACCTATTCTCTTAGTTAAAACTTAGTTAAATAGTTAATTCAAAGAGACTAACATATGATTCCTAAAAATTACATATGGTAGATGCATTATTGCAAACATACATACGGTTTTATATTCAAGATGTAATATGGGCATTTTTTTGAACTTTTGACTTAAAATTTGTGTTTATTGGAAGTTATTTGCGCTTTGAAACTAAAAAAATATATATTTTGTACATTCTTTTTATTGAAAAAATGTATTTTTCTTAAATCCCGCCCAATGTCGCGGGCACGAAAACCTCGTTATTATTATAAATGATTGTTGACTATGCTTAATAATCACAGTGGTGATCAGATTTTTAACATGTATTTCAAAGAAAGACAAAGGCATGGCCCCAGCTTTATGTTTGTAGAAGATTGTCCAGGCTTTTAAAATATGTTTTGTCAAAACTTATGTAAATTCTTTTAAAATGGTTTGTAATTTAACCAAGATACTACTCTCTTCTCATCTTTTGTGATCATCATACATTATAAATAAAAGATTTAGGTCCTTACAAAATATTTCTGTGTCAAATGCAATTGTTAGTTGTAATTTTGTATCATTATTCAGGGTACCTGGATGCACCACCTTGTCTTTTTTTTATGTTTATACAATCCTGTTTTGGATCTTTCGGTTCCTTTTATTGTCTTGTGTAGGACCGCACATCCCACAAGGTATAGGGGTAGGTCATAGGAAAGGGTGACTCGTTGTCTTGAGTAATTTAAGAATTCAATAGTGGTGTGGATATGTATTCGTTTTTGTTGTCTTTGTCTTTGTCCGCTTATTCTTTATGTCATTCTCGTTTAGTTCGTCTTTGTGCATCTATCGTTTATAATTTTTAGCATTTATTGAGCCTTAGGTCATTTAGACAGTCATGTATATTTTAATGTAGTGGTTGTAAACTTGAAAAATTTCCCAGTTTACCGTTCACTAGAAGTATTTCCATTTCTCATGGCCCTTTTATGTTGTTCATTCCGAAGTGTGGGGACCTTCTCGTGCCTGTACAAAGAAGGTTCAGATATTATGTAACCTTTATTGATGACTTCACTCATTACACTTGGATTATCGTATGTAATGTTTGATTCCGTCACGATTTTAAGAAGTTTAGACTCTTACGAAAAACCATCATTTTGTTATCATAAAATCCTTTCGTTATGATTTAGGGAGTATGTACACCTCTAAAGATTTCACCACTTTACTTGCCTCGTATACCACTAATACCCTTCAACAGAATGCCATTGTTGAAATAAAGCATCGTCATCTTGTTAAGACTACTTGGTCCTTCATATTATCAGCCAATGTTCGTAAGTGTTTTTTGGAGGGAGTTTACTTATTCAACAACTTACTTTGTAAATCAGATCCCGACTTCACATAATTTTGGGTTTGTCTGCTTTTGAAAAATTATATGGTCACATGCCTTATTATCAAGTTTGCGTGTCTTTGGTTATACATGTTTTGTCCTTAAATCACACGTTGAACGAACTAGGTTATCCCCTAAGTCAGCTTTGTGTGTCTTTTTAGGATATTACATTAGTAGAAAAGGATATCATTGTTTTGATCCACTAGGTCAATTTTTATCTCTTGTAATATTGTTCCTGGCTAGCTCACATTATTTGACTAATTCTGATCTTGACCATTCTTATTCTAATGAAACCTCTCCTACTTCAAAACCTTTGTCAAAACCTGTTCAACAAACCATTCCTAATCTAATTTCAGAAACTTGTTCTAGATCTAAAGGCTTCATCTATTGTCCCCCCCCCCCCCCCCCCCTTCTGCAACAACTCAGTCCTCTCATGCGGTTACGGATTCTCTATCACATGCTTGACACAAACGCAATAGTCTACTAAACTATGAGATTTCATTTATACCATCTTACTCTCATTCATTTGTTGTATTTATCGCTTTCAATCATCGTTTTCATGGTTATTTGTGATCCCGAGGCTATGGCTAAGGAAGTTTCTACTTTACATTAGACTCATTCATGGGATCTAGTTTCATGTCACGATGCAAACATTCTATTGGTTCTCATTAGGTATACAAAATCAAACTTAAATCATATGGCTCGGCTGAAAGTTAAAAAGTTGGACTTGTTGCTAAAGGATATACCAAGGAGTATGACGTAGATTATAAAGAAACAATTGCACCCGTGGCCAAGATGACTAGTTGTTTCACACTGATACAAATTTCTTCTATTTTCAATGGAACGATTTTAAATGTATGTTAAAACTAATTTTTTGAATGGTAATTGACGAAGTGTATAGGTGAAGTTTGTAAGAGGCGAAATGTCTTACAAAATGGACTCAAACAAGCACCTTGTGCTTGGTTTTAGAAATTTTCTAGGCTAATGATTTCTCTTAAGGTTTGTAGCTTGTCCTAATGCTTCTGCATTGTTTGTAGGTCGCATTTTGATATTGTTATATGTTGATGCTATGTTTATTACGGGAGATGATTATGATGAACTGAATCTTTGACGTCAGAATTATCTCATCGTTTTGCTACAAAGATGAGGAACTTCTTTGTTACTTTCTTGGTACGCGGTATTGAGGCCACTTCTTCTCCTGATGGTTACTTTTAGCTCCGACTACACTTCACTTGGCAACTATTCTTCTTATTCTGTGTTACCTTCGGGGTACTCAGTTTCAATCTCTTTTGTTTCGTCTACACACTCTTTAGACTTGCGTGCCTATTGTGATGTTAATTGGAATGGTGATTTCAATAATTGTAAGTCCACTCTTGGTGACTCTCTTGTATCATAGAAAAGTACGAAGAAAGATGTTACTTCATGGACTTCTATATAGGCTAAGTATTGTGTCATGGCTTCAACTATGTGTACAATTGTTTAGCTACATTGTGTACTTGTAGAAACTGGGTGAATTTGAATCATCTTACACCTCTACATTTGTACAATGGAAGTTCTATAAAATTGCAGGCCAACTCGGTTTTTCATGAGCGAATTAAAAATATTGAAATCGATTGTCATTTTACTCGTCATCTTCTTCAAGATGATACTATATCCTTGTCGTTTGTTGTTTGTTGCGTCGGTGCTTCACACGCATTCTATTTTACACTTTCGATTTTTATTTAGCAAACTTTCGATATATTTAACAGTAGCATTGTGAGTTTGAGGAGAATCTTAGCCTAATAAAAGGCTTTAGGCCCATTTAGCTACCTAGGCCAAGTTAGCTATTACGGTTTGTTAGTGTTTTCTATTTATCAAATCTTTCATTGATCTTTTTCGGTTGTTCTTTTTTCTAAACCATACTCTTATAAAGTTAAAATCTAAACTTTTTTTATCATTTGTTAGTGCTTAATGTTTTAACATAAATAAAAGAACAACTTCAATTTAGAATTTATTAGACAATGCGAGCAATTACATTTAGATAACAATTATAATTTATAAATCTTAACCTTCCATCTTGATAGAAAATTAAAATCCGAGTTTGACTTTTTCTTAGTCAAAATTAGATTCAATTGCAACTTTAATATAAATCAAAATTATTAGAGATAATTTCATGTAGCAACCTAATCTACAAATATTATATTTACTTTTTATAACATTTCATAATGTAACATCTAACCAAATTCTGTTATTAAAATTTTGTATAATCATTTTAAATTCTTTTTAATTATAACAAATAAACACATGACCTTATTGTCAATAATTGTAACAAAAATTATCAATTACATGTACCAAAAATACATTCACACCTTTATATATTATGATACTATCTTTCTGTCATCACATTTGTCTTCACGGTACGGCCGTCTATTGCTATTTTATTTTAAATTTTCATTTCATTCTCATTCAATAGTTATTTAATATCTTTTTTTAACCAACTCATATATTACATGGGTATGTAATCTGGTCTAGTACTATTAATATATGATAACCGCTTTTGACATGGTTAATGTACTTGAGTAGTTTGTATAAGCTATCGATCTCATGTCTTTATAGTCAAGATTGGATAATTAAGGAATTATGAAATTTAATTTTCATATTGGAGATGTAATTAGGAATGCGTGTTGATAAAAAAAAACCTTTTTTAGGATTAAGATATTCTTTTTAGTTATAAATGAGTGTTTGATTGTTTAGAAAAGATAGAGTAAATGACCACATGTGCGAAGATAATTTGATAACTAAGAGCATCTCACCAACACCGTTACAAGTTTAATTAGAATAAAAACTATCCTAGTAACAATTATCACTCATACAACAATGACAAAAGAAGCCATGACATTTTGCCCATGATATTATTCCTCGTCTAGGTAGGTTGTCCAAGCATATTCGAGCACAAGTTTCAAACGTACAAGTTGCAAGATCATAAACATAAGATCTTATATGATCATCTATTTGACAAAAAAAAAAAGCAATACAAAATGTTAACTACAAAAATAAATAAACAAAGTTAATAAAAATATCCAACATCCACTTTTCAAAAATAATAAAAATATTTAATAGCATTAAATTACTCTGTAAAATGGATATCTTATTAGAATTTAAAGTCTTATATAAGATAAATCTTTGTTGTATTATATTATATATTATATTATATTATATTATATTATATTATATTATATTATATTATATAAGATAAATCTTTGTTGTATTATATTATATTATAGGGTTAAAGCCATAAAATAACGGTCTACTTTTCCCATTTCCCCATTGTGGCACGTCATGTTTTTTTTTACACATTTGGCCAGTAAACTTATCAAAACCGGTTCATATGGCCATTTCGTGACCTGCAACCTTTTCAGCCCATTTTTTGCGATTTTTGATCGTTTTGTGTATTTTTTTTTTGTTGTAGAATCTTGTAATTTATCATTATACCTTTCAAATGACACCAAATTCAAGAATTTTCGTCAAGTATTGAGGGAGAATTTCGAACTCAAAGTTTCGTTTTTTTTTGTGTTAATGGGTTCGAAAACAGGACAGAAAAAAAGATGTGTTTTTAGCTTGATTCTTGATCATTTTACATAATTCTTTTTATAGATTGTCGTAGATAATCTTTTTACCTTTCAATGGACACTAAATTCATGAAAAACCATCAAGTGTATGCCAAGTTATTGCTAATTAAAGTCGATAATGACCCTATTCGACACCCTTACGGTATTTCGATAAATTGACACATTTTAAACTCGTTTTTATTCATTTTTTTGTACTACTTGATAGACAACTCGATTACCTTTCTATAGACTCAAGAATTATTAATTTTCATCAAATATAAATGAAGAATTTCGGGTTTAAAGTTTCGATTTTAAGGTGAAGAAGAAAAGTGGGAAAGGTGACCTGCTATAGCAGGTCAAAATAACCTAAATGGCCATATCAACCGGTTTTAATAAGCTTACTGGCCAAAAGTGTAAAAAAAAAACATGACGTGCCACAATGGGAAAATGGGGAAAGTAGACCGTTATTTTATGGCTTTAACCCTATATTATATTACATTACTAGTTTAATACTTGTGTAAATACACACATAATCATTATTATTTATTGAAAAGTATTATTTTATATTCATTTAGTTATACATATATACATACATACATATATATATATATATATATATATATATATATATATATATATATATATATATATATATATATATATATATATATATATATATATGATTGTTTTGTATAAGCAAAGAAAAATTAGATCCAATAACAATTTTAAGAATGATATATAATTTAATAATAATAAAATTTATACTTTAAATATAATAACATAGACAAAAAAAAGATAACATTAATTAAAACATCATTAAATATAATATATTTTAGTAATAATAGTTAATCATATTTAATGTTTTAAGAATAGTTTGGTTTGTATTTTTTTTAAATAAACTAAATCATACGTATGGTGATGGAATTTAAATTAATACAACTATATTTTGAATTTATGTAATACCTTATTTACCAAAAATTGAATTTAAATAAATTTTATCATTATCTTGACATAAGTGTTTAATACTTTGACTCTAAAAAGTCAAAATGAATTTTTTTGATTCAAATATATGAATGATGAAGATTAAATCTTTCACTAAATGAATGGTTGAGATTATCTATTAATTTTATATTAATAGATTATTTATAAAATAACCATAAATTGAGGCTTAATCAACCAATCACAACCTCTAATTTCATATTATTTCAATTTCAAAACAATTTTAGAGAGATTAATGCCCATCGATTTTGTAAATTCATATATTGTATAGAAATATGAGTTTCTATTTAATATACTCATGGAGTATATATAGGGATATGACACATGTAATGTGTAAGGTTTTGCACACAATGAAATAAAGAACTATATGTTTTCATGGTGTTTTTACACATTCTCTCTAGTTCTACATATGCAATCCTTCAATCTATCCTACATTATACTTGATCCACTTGTTATATTGGACTAACAAGTGGTATCAGAGCCTAAGGAGTGTGATTTGATACTGAATTCATCATACAATTTCGAGATTTTTTTGAAGATTTGAAGAAAAAGGGGTATTTTCGGGTTTGAGATCAAAGTCTAGATCAAATGGATTTTTTGAGTGTTAATTGATTGGATTAGGGTCGCATAGATCAAGGAAACACTCGTTGATCAAAAAGGAGTTAATTGGATAACAAATCAGTGGCCAAATTGAAGATTTTTGAGTTTTTGAGGTTTGGAAGTTCTTGAAGAAATTTGATCGATTTGGCTTATTTGATCGTTGTTTATGATTATTATTGATTGAGAAGTGTAAATCGGGGGTAGGCAAAGTCTGGACAAGAAATAATCAGATTTGGGCAAAATTCGAGATTTTTGAATCTGAGCGGGTAAGATCTCGAAGCTGTCGGAATTCCAGGTTTGAAGGTGTCGGGATTGCCCTTTGAATCTGTCGGTATTGTTGAAATCCGAGAAGATTTTGGTCGGAATTGTCAAATACCGAGAAGAAATGTGCCGGAATTGCTGAATACCGAGAATAATTTGGTCGGAATTGTCAAATACCGAGAAGAATTTATCGGAATTGCTATAATCCGAGAAAATTGTATCGGATTTGGAGTTTTTTCTCGGAATCCTTGATTATCTCGGATTCTCTGTTTTCTCGGATTCTCAGTTTTTCTCGGAATCCTTGATTTCCTCGGATTCTCTGTTTTTTCGGATTCTCTATTTTCTCGGTATTGCTATATTTTCTCGGTATTTTCTATTTTCTCGGAATCCTTGTTTCTTTTGGATCTTGGTTATCTTTTATCAGTCATTTCTATAGACCCAGATCACATTGTTGGTAAAAATGTTTGAAGAATTGACCAACATCTTATCACTTTAGGTTTTTGAGAAGATTTTGTATTACAAGCGCGCTTGCCAACTTCTTATTAGTAGTTTGGTGCTCTTGAATAAGGATGAATCCGACTCACTGATTATTATATCAAAGTCAACTACCCACTTGTGTGTACCCAAGTTCATTTGCACCCGTATGTCTTTCAAAATCTTTGTATCTTGCGGTGATTTGGTCAAGGTTGATTACACGGTATTGGGAGACTTACTTGACAACATTAATTTCCAATATCAGCTTACATCCAACACAGAGTTATAAATCTTCAAGAATTCAGATCAAATCATTACCACTTCTCAACGATCAAGAGTGGTTCAAGTATGTATTCATTATAGGATTTTCCCCACCCCTCTTCCATGTTTTTGCAACTGAATCTCATGTTGATGACTTTTGTGCATGATGCTCATGAAGAATCATATTCATCATGAGGGGGAGATAAAAAGTGAAGAAATTTTACATTGTTGAAGATATTCAATTGTTGAGGGGGAGTTTGAAGCTTATTAATAAAATCATTGTGTTTACTCATGGGGAAGAGATCATCAGTCTATGTCATGTCTACGGGGAGTAAAGATCTATCATATGAAGACATGGGAACAATCTGAGCTACATTCTAAGGGGAGACAAAAAGAAGATTCTTCCCAACACATCAAAAGTGTTTATGCTTCCGCTGTCAAAGGCTCAAGATAAAACAATGTTTCAGACTGATGTATTTGGTGGGACGCTACATCAAAAACTGCTTATATAATCTAAGGAAGACTTAGGTTACTGGCGTGTACACTCCTATTTCAATACAAAGGGGGAGAATGTAAATTCATATATTGTATAGAAATAGGAGTTTCTATGTAATATACTCATGGAGTATATATAGGGATATGACATGTTGTAATGTGTAAAGTTTTGTGCATAATGAAATAAAGAACTAGGTGTTTTCTATGGTGTAAATCATATTCTCTCTAGTTCTATACATGCAAACCTTCATCTATCCTACATTATACATGAACCACTTGTTATAATGGGACTAACGGATTTCAATTTCAAATCAATTAGGAGGGGGTTGTATGAAATTTATGAGGGAGGTTTTATAAAACATGTGAAAGGCTTTTAAGAAAATGTGAGAGGTTTTTTTAAAAGTTGCATATTAATGTAATTAATTATAGATTGTTTATATATTATGTTTAGTAACTAGCTTGTGATATATTTTGTTTAGAGAAAAAATAATTATATATTTACGACCGTCTCATTTTTATCTACGCTTTGATATAAATTTTACTGTAACATGACACTTTTTTAAAATTAGTGTATTCTTAATTTTTTGTTATGCATTAATAGTCTTGGGTAAGTAGTTTTTTGTTTAGCCGAGTGTTTTTTTTTGGGATTATGTTGACGAACTGAGTGGTCAACTTGAATATGCTATTCAAAGTGATTAGTTACTGATTTTAAAGCGTTTTCAATCTTATTAGAAAGATGTATGAAACCTTTTTAAAATATGAGTTAAAATAAAATATATCATTAAAAGATGATATATTATATATTCAAAAATATAAATTCAGAGATATAAAAATAGATGTTCTTAATGGTCCTGCAACTATATTATTAGTGTTGGTAGTTATCCAAATGTAACACTACGATAGAAGTGTTAATGTTTTATACACAAAACAAGAAACAATTCTTGATTTCTTAATATATAACATGTGAGTCATTTTATTTTGTCTTTTACTCGCAAAGTGTACGAAAAATCGGATTTAGAGGTGGAAATGCAATGGTGTTCCTGTTATGTTACTTAAGAACCTAGATCAGTCTAAGGGTTTATACAATGGAACAAGTATACAAATTGTTCGGCTTGGTGCACATGTTATTGAGGCCAAAATCATTTCTAGAATAAATATTGGTGAAATTACATATATATAGAATGAAAATGATTCTATCACATACAAAACTTCTAGTTAAGTTTCAAAGAAGGAAATTTCTTCTGATGTTGTGTTTTGCTCTGACGATTAACAAAAGTCAAGTACAATCACTTTCAGATGTTGTTTTATTTATCAGAAAACTAGTGTTTACACATGGTCAATTATATGTTGTCGTTTCACGTGTTAGAAGTAAAAAAAGATTTAAAAGTTTTGATTTGTGAGAACAGTGGTAATGTTACAAACAAAATAACAAATGTAGTCTACAAAGAAGTGTTTCAAAAAATTTAGTTATTTTTTTGTTACAAATTCTAACGTTTGTAAGTTTTCGGTGTTTTTTTATTTATTCCATTATATTTATTTGAAAATTTAAATATTTCAAATACACTTTGAAAATACACGTGTGTACACGGGTCAATAAACTAGTACTATTTAATAATGATATGTTGATAGGGATGGTAGAAAACCTTGTATTTCGTGGGGAAGTAGATCCACTATCCGAAAGAAGATTTTCCGAACTTAGAAACATAGGTGGGGCAGGGGTATATATACCGCTCGGGTCTCCAATCCAACATATAAAAGTTCAAACGAGAACTGCGAGAACCAATCTGAGCCATCTAATTCCCCCTCCTTTAATGTCATCACCCACCCATGAATTCATCACATGCACCCTGCCACACTTGAAACCCCCACGCTCTACATCCATGAATTCTACTTTTCAAATCAACAGTTAAGATTGGTTATCGCAATTCTCGTACGAAAAAAATTTCCCATTTGAACCCTCCCCTATATATATATATATATATATATATATATATATATATATATATATATATATATATATATATATATAAGTGAGATCAAATGAGAACACCTCTTATCTTCAGAATGGTAAGAACACCTAATAACCATAAGATCAAACTAATCAATGGCTAATATATTTTCTTTGTTTTTTTATTTTAGTAAACTACAAATTACCCTTAATAGGGTATTTTAGGACAAGAACAAAATTTAATCTTTCTCACTTTCCTTATTTATCTGCTCTTCTTGTTCACTTTTTTTTTCAATGAAAAATATCACGTTAACAATAGTAAATCATTTTTTGTTTATTTTTCTTTTTGGCTTGTTTGATTGTACTCCTTAGATAATTTTGCAACACCCGTCAAATGATATGTTATAATATTTTATTATTGTTTCATAATTTATGTTGTTGGTTTATATGTATAATTTTGGTTTATCGTACTTCCTAAAATCAAAATAAATGTTACCCACCTAATTAGCATTTGTAAAGTTTTGTTGTATTGATAGTATATTTGTTTTAGTGAATAATAATGAATTGTCATAACAAAGTGTTTTATGTATGATTAGTTTTAAAAAAAATTATCATTGAGGTTGTTTTGATTCATACGATTACATAAGAATGAAGTAATTTTAGATTTGTGTGTGTTGCATCTATTTTTATTTGCATTTGTGTAATTATTCAAGTTATCTGTCTTCCATCATAGTGTTCTACTATTTCAAGGTTTTTATTTGAAAATGTTCTTTTCAATAGAGGCGTTTTTGTGTTGATTGCATCAAAAAAATTAAGACTGTATCTAATGATTGCATCTTATTTGCATCAGAATGAAGTAATTTTAGATTTGTGTGTGTTGCATATGATTTTATTTGCTTTGTGTAAATATTCAAGTTATCTATAACTTCCATCATTGTGTTCTACTATTTTAAAGTTCTTATTAATTAAATTTTCTTTTCAACAAAGGCTTTTTTGGGTTGATTGCATCAAAAATATTAGGATCGCATCTTATTTGCATGTACTGAAATATATCAAAACTTATATCAAATTAAAGAGGATTTAAACACAAATTTAATGGTATAATTTTTTTGATTTAATTATTATTTATGTGAGAGATATATAGAATTTAAAATCAATGAGGTAAAAAAAAGTTAACTAAGGAAAGTTCTTATAAAAGAGAAATGAGGCTTAAAATTTCAATTTTACCCTTATTGTTAATTGGTGGAGAATTGTTCTCACCATTCTCTATTTAAAGAGTGTTCTCTCTAGATCTCTCATCTATATATATATATATATATATATATATATATATATATATATATATATATATATATATATATATATATATATATATATATATATATATATATATATATAGAAAATGGATCAATATATAACCATTATTTAAACATAGAACCATAAAACCAATCTGGACCATTAGATCATAAAAATCAATGGATGAGATTGAAGATGACATAATTGTAATTATCATGTTTAATTAATATGTAAAAGGGCAAACATGGAAATCCCCCCCCCTAACAAACCCACATTTAAAAAAAAAAATACCCCCCAAAACTTTAAATTATCATAACTTTTTAAGTTTTGTGAATTTAAACAAAAAAATTATACCAATCTTTTAGTTTTTTAATCCTCTTTCAATCAAGACCACTCTTCCCATATTTTTCAAAATTTTTTATGAAAATGCAAATTTTGTTTTGCATTTTGGGCTGCATTTTCAGTTAGTTCTTGTTTTGCATTTTCAGTATTGGTTTCAAAATTTGCATTTTTGGAAGCATATGCATGACTTACATATTCGATTTTTGCATTTTTGTTTTTTGCATTTTTGCAATTTCAGATAAAACCCAGGTTAAAATGCAAATTTTGAAAAATTTGCATTTTCAAAAAAAAAATAAAGTTTCAGAAATATATTAAGTCTGGTCTTGTTTGAAAGATGACGAAAAACTGAATCTAAAAGTATACTTTTTTTGTTAAAATTCTTAAAAACGAATGAGTTATGATCATTTAAAGATTGAGGGGGATTTTTTTTAAAGTTTGTTGGAAAGGATGGGGAGGCGTGAGTTTTATAGGAACGTTTGGAACACTTCAGTTTGTCTATAGGATCATTGTATCCAACCTTAAATCATTATATGTTATCTAAAAATATGGAGTTCTCTTAAAACTAGTCAATCATGCGTGAATTAATCTATATATTCTCTTTTAAGAACCAATGCATCTTGTCTATAAAACCAGTGCATCTAGTATAAAATCATTGTATCTTCTCTAAAAACACTGCATCTCATCTTTACACACACTATAATAATAAGGATAACAATAATAATAATAATAGTAATATATACACACTTTGTCGCCCTACAATGTTTGACTAGTTAAAAAATTTTGAAGGCTCACGTCGTGGGGTTGGAGTCCATGTCGTGGAGCATTGTTTTGAAACCGCTTGCACGGTGCAAACGCATCCGATCCTCTGTGTGTGTGTGTGTGTGTATATATATATATATATATATATATAAATATGTTCATTTGAGAAACAGTTTTATTGTGAGTACCACGAGAACTATTAGTAGCTATTGATCATAATTAATCAAAGCTTAATATTGTTGTGGCAAGCATGTAATTAATTAAAAAACATAGCTTAATATTTTAGCACACGTGAATATAGGTGCACATCTACACAGTACTATAGGTGCATATATGCATATACCATTGTCTTTTTTTCCAGCATATATAGTAAAGTCACATATGCATGGTGCATATGTACCTAACGTGTTCATACTATGAGGTTTTGTTTTAGCCAATATGCTTGTAGGTGCATATATGCATCGTGCACATGTGCATCGCGTGCATATATGCACATGCACCTGTACACCTACATTCATGTGTACACGTGCAACTCAAAGTTGTTTAGTCAAACTCATTGGTCATTTCCAACTCAAGAAAAATCTAACAAAAGTGATATGTGGGGATAAGTACTTAATATATAACTCAAAAAACTCCAACAAAAATATAAATAATTGTGTTTAATAAAAAAAGAAGGAAGCAAAGGAAAAAATTAAATACAAAAAAAAAGTATTTCTTGATATCTATAACAAAAAGTATACATCGTCGTTCTCACAATAAATACGGTTCTTAGATTAACTTATCTCCCTCTCTCTCTCTCTCTATACATATATATATATAGGAAAAAGTTCTTGCGAGAACCATTCTTAGTGCGAGAACCGCGAGAACCAATCTGAGCCGTCCAATTCCCCTTCCTTCAATGTCATTGCCCACCCTTGAATTCCTCACATGCACCCTGCCACACTATGTTAGATTATGTGCAAAGATAATTAATGGGCACATTGTATCCAATGTTATAAGAGACTAAAGGGTCACACTGCTACACACCCAATTCAGAGCAGTTGGATTTCATCATAAATCTATGTGGAAATAATTAATCAGTTAGATTAATTATTAAAGAGATAAACGAAATAATTAATCAGTTGGATTAATTATTAAAGAGAAAAGTGAATAATTAATCAGTAGAATTAATTATTGAAAAGAGAGAAATAAATAATTAATCAGTTTGTATTAATTATTAAAAGGAAATAAATAATAAATAGTTATTTATTATTTAAGAGAATTAAATATTAAGTTTTAATATTTAACGAACCAGTTAATTAATTGACTAGCAAAGTCCAGGTGGTCAAAGTGAGAAGAGATAAAAGTTTAATTAAAACCAGTGGGCTTTTAATTAAACGGGCTTAGGTCCAATCTAATCCTTATAAATATATCCTTAAAGGCTTAAGGATTAAGAAAAGTGACACAACGGATTAACCCTAGCCACCACTCTCCTTCTCTCTCTCTCTCGATCTCGCCCTCTCTCTCGTCGCACACACTCTCTCTTTCGGCTCTCTCTCTCTTGCCGTCGAACAAAGAAGAACACCGCAAGGGTGTTTGCGTTTTTTTGTGATCGACGCAAGGACACACACACACACTCAAAGTCTTCGTTTTTTAGGCTTGGTAATCCAGGAGTGGTATAGCAGCCAGTTCAATCGGAGGTGCAGTAGTGGTGGACTATCTTTAGCAATCCTAAAGGCTTTGTTCAGGTATAATCTTATAACCTTATCTATGGATTGTTTGTAAAAAACTATGTTGATCAATGTAAGTTTTAAAGATCCTAACCCTTTTGGGGTTTAGAGGGTTTTGTTCAATTCAGTTCCGCTTTTAAGATTGAACCAGTAGAATCAAACCAAGGTTTGACCAATTTGAGTCATATGGTGGTTTGGTCAGGTTCAAAACCCTTCAGTGGTATCAGAGCCTCGGCTCTATGATCCATAGTTTCTAGTTTTTATCTGTTTCTGGGATTAAGGTTTGATTCTTGATCACCTATTTGCTCTAGACATTTTCGAAAATCACCAAGGACAACAAAACAGTTTGTTTCTGTTATCTAGTTTTAAGAAATTTAATCCTATTAATCAGAAAGTTTAAACAGTTGGTTTAAACGATTAAAAAGGATTGTGATTTTTGGATAAGAAGAAGTTTTGGATTAAGATAAATTAAACAGTTTGTTTTAACTAATTGAACCTAGTTAATCCAGTTTTTTGATTCGTTTAAGTTGTATGATCTTCTACTTCATATTGTTTCTTCTCCTCTGTTTTTCGAAAACCATAAGGGATAAAAACAAGTTTTTCTGTTTTTTATCCAGTTCATAAAAGGTTTGATTTTAACCAGTTAGGTTTAAACCAGGTTTGTGTTTAAACGGTTAAAAAGGATAAACTTTTATCTAAAACTAGACTTTAACCATTTTTTGAACTTTTGTTTAAAAAGGTTGAAATCAAGTTTTAGGATAATTAATTATTAATAAAAACAAGTTTTTGTTAATATTAATAATTAATAGTTTTTGGTTTTTGAATTAAGTCCAGTTTTGAATCAGTATATTAAAACAGTTAGTTTTAATAGGTTAAAAAGGATTTGGAATATTTTTATTATTAATCGGAAAAAGGGAACCGAGATCATCGCCATGTTGGATGGTGATAGTTAGCGGCGCTAAGGCCAATTGGGCCTTGTGTGACCGTTAGCGGCGCTAAGGGCCAAATGGGCTTCGGCCCAAGGCAGTTCCCGACCCAAGGGGTTTCGACCCAAGGGGTTGCGGCCCAAGGCAGTTCCCGACCCAAGGGGTTTTGGCGGTGGTTCTCGGCCCAACAGGGCTTACGGCCCAGTTGACTTCGGTCCAATGGGTTCTCGGCCCAAGAGGGTCTTGGCCCAGTGGGTTGTGCGGCTTAACAAGAGATGTTGGCCCAAGACAGTTTTTCCGGATTAATACAAAAGGATTATGAATTTTAAGTTATAAAATTAATAAGGTAACATATAAGCTAGTGTTATATATTTTAATTAGTTTTAGTTAAAATATATATTTTTTAGATTCTTATTTATTATGACTAGTTTAGTCGTTTTGAATAAATTCTAAAAGGGATAAAGTTTATATAATGGAGAAACAAATAAGATAGTATTTAATTGACCAATGTTGTCGGTTTTAAGTTTTTGGAAAACTAGTAATAAAACTCGACGTGAGGATTTCATTCAAGTTTTGAATGAGATCAAGTTTTAAGTTTTTGTTGAAAAACTAGTTTGGTCAAATTAAACTAGAGATCATACTTCTCATTTTTGGTTAATAGGTATTAATAAAAAAAAGGTAAGTGAGAACAGTTTAAACAAATCAGGTTATGTGCTTAATGACACAGTTTTTTGTTTTTATATTATAACTGCGTGGTTGACTTTTATATATATAATGCTTATATATAATTGTGAGGTTGTATAGCTATAGTTTTGCCAATTTAGGACTCGTTTTTCTTATTCTTCTTTTTATTTTGGTTTTTGGGAAGGCCTGCGTGCCAATTACAATCCCTTTTCTATTTGTAATATTGTACTGGTTAGGGGAGGCCTGCGTGCCACTTACAACCCCATTCAATATTGTATTTGTAATAGACTAGTAATAGTTTAACCCTTGACCAAGATGAACTCCAAGAAGGTGACAAGGTAAATGGTGTTCTATACGCGTGGCACGGATACTTCGGGAAGGTGTCAAGGCTAGTGGGAGCGACACATCAAGAAAGGCGAATCCAAGTCATTTCATCCTTAGGTTTGACCTTAGGATTAGTTGGCAAAACTATAGGGCTTTATCAGCTTATTATTATCTGCGCGGTTGTGATTTATTTACTGCTTTTCATATATATGTATGGTATTTATATACATGCGTGTGATGGTAAATAAAAGGGGTTTAATAACAGGTTGTTATTAAACAGTGAAAAACCATGTTCTATGACAAACTAGAATATGACTTCAGTCTGGTAGTCGTATAAATTAAATTTTTATAAATTTAAAAGTTTTGTCAAGGTTATAAGTTTGGAACTTATAAAAGCCGTTTTGTGCACCTAGTTCAGGTACACATATAAATCGTATTTTTTAAAACAGTTAGTTTTAAAATGGTTTTTCAAAAACTGGAAAATTAAGTTTTTCATTAAACTTAATTAAAACCCAAGAAAAATCTTAGATCAGTGTGCTACCTACCTAATGGTACACCTTGACTGTTAAACGGTACTCGGGTGTCGGAAGTGCCCAAACCTTGGGCATCCGGGTTCAAACCATTGCGGGAAAGGGCATGATAGATTCTGCGATAATCGGGAGTCCCGGCCAGAATTCATGTTGTCTTAGGTGGTGCGATCTATTTTGGTGATAATCGGGAGTCCCGGCCCAAAAAGCACTAGAGTAGAGTTAAACATACTAGACTGGGTCTAAGTGCTCTACGAGATTCTAGGAGTCGTATCAGTTAGGTACGATTGGTACAGGATGTTACCTAACAGAAATAGCATGACTTGACGGGAAGTGCCCAAACCTTGCGTCAAGTATGTGAAATATGGGTCCTAGGTCTAATATATAATATTTATGGGTTTGATGATATATAATTAGAAAGTTTATCTGCAATTACTAATTAAACCAAGGCTTTAATTTGTAGATGGCAACCAACGTTATAAGTACTAATAACCTCTCTCTCCGCTCTATCCTTGAGAAGAACAAGCTCACCGGGCCCAACTTTCTCACATGGGAGAGAAATCTCCGGATCGTGCTGAGGCACGAGAGAAAGTGGCATGTCCTAGAACAACCTCTAGGAAATCCCCCTGCCAGCAATGCCAGGGCAGAGGTCAGGGAGGCTTTTCAGAAGCGCTCCAATGAAGCCTTGGATGTTAGCTGCCTCATACTTGCGACTATGAGTCCAGAGTTGCAATCAAGCATGATGGAAACTCCTGCCTATGACATGATCCGCCAGCTGAGGGACATGTTCCAGGAGCAAGCCTGCACGGAGCACTATGATGCCACTAGGGCATGTAACTCGTGCAAGATGGCTAAGGGGACCTCGGTCAGTGACCACGTCATGAAAATGAAAGGTTACATGGACCACCTAGAGAGACTTGGGCACCAAGTACCGTTGCAGCTAGCAACGGATACGAGACTCAACTCGTTGTCAGATGACTATAAGCCTTTTATAGTCAACTACAACATGAACAACATGGAGAAATCCTTGGCTGAGTTGCACTCCATGCTCAAGACTGCTGAGCAGAGTATCGGGACCAAGTCTAAGGACATTCTTATGGTGGGACATGGTGGACGTAAGAAGAGGAAGGGGCGCAACGGAAAGGGAAAGGGCAAGGCCCAGCCCAGCCATAGTGCACCCAGGGCTAATAACGACAACAAGGGCAAGAAGCCGAAGCCAAACAAGGCAAGGACCGAGAATCGGTGCTTCAGGTGCGGCGAGGCCGGACATTGGAAACGAGATTGTCCGAAAGGTCACGAGGCAGGAGGCAAGTCTGGCTCTTTAGGTATTGCGTGATTAGCTTCTTTGTCACTTTCCACTTGTAAAAGTTTTTACGAGTATTCTAATATCTTGCAATCGTTTATTGCAGGAGGAGATGGAAAGTGATGCGGCACAGCATGAGGAGATCCCACGTGCAGCATGCGGATATTATTAATTTTTATATTTCCTAGTTTATTAAACTCTTTAAGTTTATTTTGAACAATTTTTATATTGTTGGTTTATGGAAAACTTTGAGTTTATGGAAATTTAATTATTTTAGTTATATATCCGTGCACGTGTTCTTATGAATCAGGATTAGTCCAGTTGTGACTAAAAGAGAACAAATAAGTTAAGTCTTGACTTTTTCAGTGATTCATTATAATCTTCATGCTATGATTTGTTGTAGTTATATAAATGCTGGCTCCACTTTTTCAAACGCTTAAATAAACAAGTACTGTTAGATAGTTTTTCTAATTTAACAAGTGTTTAAGTTATGAAAATTGAATGTTCAAAGTCTTGAACAAAATAGAAATGATAGTTATTATTTCTAAGTGCAAATAGTTTTTGATAAAACATTTAAGATAGTATAAAAGTGATTATGGTAGTTATTATAATCAAGAGAGTTTTATACTAAATGTTTTAAGGAAAGAAATTTAAGATACCATTATGAGTGTTTCATACTTGTGATCATGGTAAGTTTAATGAAACCATTTTCCGTAATTGGAAAGATGGATATATGGGAGATCCAAGTTCTTGGTTTCATAAAACAAATTTTTTGCAAAAACTAAGTTCTTTATAACATGTGTTTGGAACACAAGTTTTAGGCATGGTAGTCAAGTTTTGACTAATGCCTAAAATGATGTTTTTAAAGAATGCACTTTTTCATAAGAGATAGTGGGAGCACCTGACTAATGTATTTATTAGAGTTAATAAAATGTTGTTTTTTAACCAGTGTGATAAATACAAGTTTGAACTTTTAAAGTATATAATTATCGGATGCTTTTAGAAGTTATCTAAAACAGTAAGTTCTTGAGAAAGAACTAATCCAAGGAATGCATGACTTATTGAGAGTTATTCAATAAAGATATCATTGCAAGTTTTTTTAGTCAAGTTATGACTTGAATAGAAATTATATACGTTCTAAAATGTTCAGTGAGTCAGCTTAATAATATTGGTAGGTTAACGTGAGAAATGATAAAACATGATGTTCTCTAATATTCTTAGTAATGATATTAGATCAGTGTTGGTATACACAGGGAATCTAATTTCAAGGTTCTTACAAGTACGTGTAAGAGAGTTTTATTTTTTTCAAATAGATAATAAAATCTAGTAAGATTTATTATATCTACAAATGTAATTAAAGTTTTTAATTACAGGGAGGTTATTTTGTAAAATCAGAAACTTTGGAGTTATTTCCAGTTTTCTCCAAGTTTAAGGAATTTTATAAAATAAGTAAGTCTAGATTTGTTCTTAGGTTGCAAGAACGATTTCTAGCAAAACCAAGAAAGAGTACTTCATGGTACTAGTCTTGCGTTTTAAGAATAAAGAACCTAAAGAACCAATCTGAACCCTTGGATCATCAAAATCAATGGATGAGATTGAACGATGGCAAAACTGTAATTATGATGTATTAATTTATGAAGAAAAGGGCAAAAATGGAAAATCCACCCCGGTAACAAACTCACGAATTTAAAAAAAAATACCCCCAAAAACTTTAAATTGCCATAACTTTTTACATTTTGTGAATTTAAACAAAAAAATTATACCAATCTTTTAGTTTTTTAATCCTCTTTCAAACGAGACCACTCTTCCCATAATTTTCTAATTTTTTTTGATAATGCAAATTTTGTTTGCATTTTAAGCTGCATTGTAGTGTTTGTGTGAAGATTTTGCATTTTGGTTTTGAATATGTAATTTTTAAGCTACATCGTAGTTATATAATTGGGTTTTCGATCGATGGTAATTTTCATTTCAGAATATCTGGCAATTGTAATTAAACAATATTCCGTACGTGACTTGCAATTAAACAATATTCTTGTTTTTGTTTGTATTGTACTAATGATCTAGCTATGCCGCTGACTAATTTCTAGCTTAGATAGCTTTCTTTTTTTGTCTAACTCAAATTCATACGTTTCCGTGGTTAAAAGAGAAAGCAAAAAACAAAAAAGAGTTGAGGTTAAAGTCATGATTAACAAATCCAGTAGCTGTTGTTCGTTTAAATTGGTGTTATTTGTTTCTGTTGCTTTTGAGTTGTATGTCCAGTAGGTGCATTAGATGGTGAATGTATGCCATGTAATTCCAATATTGTGAACTGTACTGGGCTCTATATCTTATAGAGGTCATATTATAAATGAATTATTGTTTTTCCAAAAAAAAAACTTAATTAAGTCTAACAATATATAGTATATATATGACAGGTTGTGATCGATCTTCATTAATACACAAAATATTTAGAGATGGGTTTGTGAACTTTGAAAAGAGAATTTAAAACTTCGAAATTTTGAGAAAGGTAGTGGTTTTGATTATGTAATTTTATATTATGGGTTTGAGTATATAATTTATATTTTGGGCTGTATTTTTATTTAATCAGATTGTGAAAATGCAAATGAGAGTTGTGAGTTTGCATTTTGCATTTTCATAATTTACATTTTGGAACCATCTGCATGACCTACAATTTTGATATTTTGCATTTTGGTTTTTTTGCATTTTGCATTTTGAAATGAGACCCAACTCAAAATGCAAATTTTGAAAAATTTACATTTTCAAAAAAAAAAAAATTTCAGAAATATATCAAGTCTGGTCTTGTTTGATAGAGGACGAAAAACTGAATCTAATGGTATAACTTTTTTTGTTAAAATTTTTAAAAACGAACGAGTTATGATAATTTAAAATTCGTTGGGGTTTTTTTCTTTTTTAAATGTTTGGTCGCTGGATGTGGGTGAAGGGCGCCAATTTTTTTCTTTTTTTTTATAATTTTCCATTTTTACCCCTACACAATATGACACGTGTCATCACTAGCATGGTTTCTTAGGTTCTATGTTTAAGGGAGGTTCTTTGTTTAACCATACACTCTCTCTCTCTCTCTCTCTCTATATATATATATATATATATATATATATATATATATACAGTGAATGCATCAATAAAGAACCTATGTTAAACAAAGAACCTAAAGAATCAATCTGGACCATTGGATCATCAAAAACAATATATGAGATTCAAGATAGCATAATTGTAATTATCATGTATTAATTAATTAATAAAAGAGCAAACATGGAAAATCTCCCTCCCCAAACAACCCGTGTTTAAAAAAAAAAATACCCAAAAAAAACTTTAAATTGTCATAACTTTTTAAATTTGTGAATTTAAACAAAAAAATTATACCAATCTTTTAGTTTTTAATCATCTTTTAAACAAGACCACTCTTCCCATATTTTTCAAAAAAATTTTGAAAATGCAAATTTTTTTTGTAGTTGGGGCTGAAATGTAGTGTTATATACGCATTTTGCATTTTGAGTCTGAATATGTAATTTTACATTTTAGGCTGCATTTTCATTGAATCATTTTAGGTTTCCATTTTGCATTTTCATAATTTTGCATTTTGGAAGCATCTACATGACCTGCATGTTCATATTTTGCATATTTCGATTTTTTGCATTTTGCATTTTGAATGAAACCTAGCTCAAATTGAAAACTTTGCATTTTCAAAAAAAAAGTTTCAAAAATATATCAAACCTGATCTTGTTTGAAAGAGGACGAAAAACTGAATCTAATGATATACTTTTTTTTGCTAAAATTCTTAAAAACGAATGAGTTATGATCATTTAAAGATTAACGGGGTTTTTTTTTTGGCTTAGTCGCTGTAGGCAACAGCCTGTACGTGATTTTTTTTTAATTTTCTATTTTTACCCCCTAAACAATATGCCACATGTCAACTCCAGGATGATTCTTTAGGTTCTGTGTTTAAGGGAGATACTTTATAGAACCTTACCCTATATATACATACAAACATATATATATATATATATATATATATATATATATATATATATATATATATATATATAGTGTGAGATTAAAATGAGAACTTAATTATTTTTGAGAATGGGAGACTTAATCCCAGCCGTCCAATTTCCCCTCCTTCAATGTCATTGCCCACCCATGAATTCCTCATATGCACCCTGCCATACTCAATTCCCCCACGCTTTCCATCCATGAATTCCACTTACAAAATGAACGGCTGAGATTTAGTCTCTAATTCTCAATTAATTTATATATATATATATATATATATATATATATATATATATATATATATATATATATATATATATATATATATAACTTGCATCAACATAGAACACTATGTTAAACAAAGAACCCAAATAACCAAGCTGACCATTGGATCATCAAAATCAATATATGAGATTTAACGATGGCAAAACTGTAATTATCATGCATTAATATTGAAAGAAAATGACAAACATGGAAAATTCCCCCAACAACCCCCGATTTAAAAAACCCCACAAAAATTTTAAATTGTCATAACTTTTTAAGCTTTGTGAGGTTAAATAAAAAAATATACTAATCTTTTAGTTTTTTAATCCTCTTTCAAACAAGATCACTCTTACCATATTTTTCTAAATTTTTTTTTGAAAATAAAAATTTGGTTTGCATTTTGGGCATCATGTAGTGTTCTATACGAATTTTATATTTTGGGTTTATATGTGTAATTTTGCATTTTGGGTTGCATTTTTATTGAATAATGTTGGATTTTCATTTTATATCTTCATAATTTTTGCATTTTGGAAGCATTTAGATGACCTGCATGTTTATATTTTGTATTTTTCAATTTTTTGCATTTTGCATTTAGAATGAAACCCAGCTCAAAATGCAAAATTTGCATTTAAAAAAAAAAAGTTAAGTCTGGTCTTGTTTGAAAGATGACGAAAAACTGATTCTAATAATATAATTTTTCTTAAAATTCTTAAAAACGAACGAGTTATGATCATTTAAAATAAGTGGGTTTTTTTTTAAAATGTGGTGGTGGATGGTTAAGGGTGTAGGCGCGTGAGTTTTTTCCCTTTTTCTAATTTTCCATTTTTACCCTTAAACAATGTGCCATGTGTCATCACCATGATGAATATTTAGGTTCTATGTTTAAGGGAGGTTCTATATATAACCTTACCCTATATAAGGAATAGTTAATGCGAGAAGTGTTTTTATTGCGAGAAGTGTAAGAAGCAATTTCAACCATTGATTATTTTTTGATCTTGTGGTTCCTATTAATCATAATTAATATTTATATTTAATTGAAACGGGTATATTAGTAACAATTTTTTCTCTCTCCTCTAACAAATTAATTTTTTTCTCTCTAATTAATTTTTTCCATAATCTTAGAATTTCCTTTTTTTTTATTATTAGTAAAGTGTTCACTGCTGAACATATTTACGATTTAACCAAAAAAATTCTCTCCTCTCTCAAATCAAAATTTTTCTCTCTAATTAATTTTTTTCATGTTTTTAGAATTTTTAAACAAAATAAACTAGAATTAATTTAATAATAACTAATAATTTTATGGTGTTCAACAATAAACATAACAAAAAATTTACACGTTTTTAATCATTAAATATTTGTTCACTAATATACCCTTGGATATATTATTCCTTCATTAGAAGTTTTTTTTTCTTTTTAATTTTCAAGTTTTTTTTATCTCTTCTGTATCATTTTTCCTCGGGGATCATTAGGGCTTGTTTATTATTGAACAACATAGTAGACATAAAAAAAATACTTCTTTGTAGAAACATATTCATTACTGAACAATCAATGGTACTTTATCTCTAGTGTTTTTGTTCACTAGTTAAACAACCCATAAACAGCAAAAAGATAACCAACAAAATCTTTATTTCTAATACAGATAAACAAACCATAAACAGCAAAAAAAAAAAAACCACCAATCATTGTTTATTATTGACACCGTAAATATTTAATGATCAACAAAGGATAAACAAAAAAAACTTTACGTCTGATTATATTTAAAAAGGTAGTGTTAATGATGATATGCAAATTAAATAAAACACCAAACGAAAAAGGTAAGAAAAGAATGAAAATCTAATGAAGTGTAGAACTAAAAAGAAAAAAAAAACTCTAGTTAATACATGGAAGAAGCGGAGAGGGGCAACTCGGAACCATTTGCAAGCGACCATCAATATTGTAGAAAAAAAACCTAAAATATATTAATACAGAAAAAATGAGAATTGCTTCACTGAAAAGAACAAAAACAGAAAAGAAAAAGAATACAAAAAGAATTAAACCCACGAGGCGGTGGTTCAGTTGAGTAGATGGTACGGTGGTGGTTCGGCCGCTGAGGCGGCGACTGCTTCTAAGATCTAAAGGAGGTGGCGGCGTATGTTGCGTAGGGTAGTGGTAACCGGCAGTGGTCGTATGGTTCTTCAGATCAAATCAGAAGTTATCATTTTGGGCATCATGTAGTGTTCTATACGAATTTTATATTTTGGGTTTGTATGTGTAATTTTGCATTTTGGGTTGCATTTTTATTGAATAATGTTGGATTTTCATTTTATATCTTCATAATTTTTGCATTTTGGAAGCATTTAAATGACCTGCATGTTTATATTTTGTATTTTTCAATTTTTTGCATTTTGCATTTAGAATGAAACCCAGCTCAAAATGCAAAATTTGCATTTTAAAAAAAAAAAGTTAAGTCTGGTCTTGTTTGAAAGATGACGAAAAACTGATTCTAATAATATAATTTTTCTTAAAATTCTTAAAAACGAACGAGTTATGATCATTTAAAATAAGTGGGGTTTTTTTTTAAAATGTGGTGGTGGATGGTTAAGGGTGTAGGCGCGTGAGTTTTTTCCATTTTTCTAATTTTCCATTTTTACCCTTAAACAATGTGCTATGTGTCATCACCATGATGAATATTTAGGTTCTATGTTTAAGGGAGGTTCTATATATAACCTTACCCTATATAAGGAATAGTTAATGCGAGAAGTGTTTTTATTGCGAGAAGTGTAAGAAGCAATTTCAACCATTGATTATTTTTTGATCTTGTGGTTCCTATTAATCATAATTAATATTTATATTTAATTGAAACGGGTATATTAGTAACAATTTTTTCTCTCTCCTCTAACAAATTAATTTTTTTCTCTCTAATTAATTTTTTCCATAATCTTAGAATTTCCTTTTTTTTATTATTAGTAAAGTGTTCACTGCTGAACATATTTACGATTTAACCAAAAAAATTCTCTCCTCTCTCAAATCAAAATTTTTCTCTCTAATTAATTTTTTTCATGTTTTTAGAATTTTTAAACAAAATAAACTAGAATTAATTTAATAATAACTAATAATTTTATGGTGTTCAACAATAAACATAACAAAAAATTTACACGTTTTTAATCATTAAATATTTGTTCACTAATATACCCTTGGATATATTATTCCTTCATTAGAAGTTTTTTTTTCTTTTTAATTTTCACGTTTTTTTATCTCTTCTGTATCATTTTTCCTCGGGGATCATTAGGGCTTGTTTATTATTGAACAACATAGTAGACATAAAAAAAAAACTTCTTTGTAGAAACATATTCATTACTGAACAATCAATGGTACTTTATCTCTAGTGTTTTTGTTCACTAGTTAAACAACCCATAAACAGCAAAAAGATAACCAACAAAATCTTTATTTCTAATACAGATAAACGAACCATAAACAGCAAAAAAATAAACCACCAATCATTGTTTATTATTGACACCGTAAATATTTAATGATCAACAAAGGATAAACAAAAAAAACTTTACGTCTGATTATATTTAAAAAGGTAGTGTTAATGATGATATGCAAATTAAATAAAAAACCAAACGAAAAAGGTAAGAAAAGAATGAAAATCTAATGAAGTGTAGAACTAAAAAGAAAAAAAAACTCTAGTTAATACATGGAAGAAGCGGAGAGGGGCAACTCGGAACCATCTGCAAGCGACCATCAATATTGTAGAAAAAAAACCTAAAATATATTAATACAGAAAAAATGAGAATTGCTTCACTGAAAAGAACAAAAACAGAAAAGAAAAAGAATACAAAAAGAATTAAACCCACGAGGCGGTGGTTCAGTTGAGCAGATGGTACGGTGGTGGTTCGGCCGCTGAGGCGGCGACTGCTTCTAAGTTCTGAAGGAGGTGGCGGCGTATGTTGCGTAGGGTAGTGGTAACCGGCAGTGGTCGTATGGTTCTTCAGATCAAATCAGAAGTTATCGTCGCTGGTGATGGTGGTGAACGTTACGTGGGCTGATGGCGGTGGTGATTATAGATTTCCTGGCGCTCGACAACACAGAGAACAAAGGTTGAAATAAAATAGGTTGTCTTGATTACAGATCTGGTTGTGTTTGTCCTCGACATTAGAGATGGCTGCCGACGATGCCACGATGGAGGCTGGCGGTGGAGCACTAATGCGGCAGAGAAAAAGAGAGCATCATCTTCAGTCTTAACAAGAATTATGGGGAGGCTTTTTCTTTGTAGATGGTGGCTTTTAATTATGCTAGGAATGGTGGCTTTTAATTAGGGTATGATATCTCCTAATTAGATTAACGAGAATCATGGTGGCTTTTAATCAAGGACAAAAAGACATATATGTCATTCATAATGATTTTTAAATCTCCTAATAATTCTATTTAATTACAAATATGTCATTACTCGTCTTAAAAATTGATTCATTAATCTAACATTTTAAAATACTTCTCGCACTTCTCGCATTAAAAAGGCTTCTCGCATGAACCTCCTTATAAAAAAAAAATATATATATATATATATATATATATATATATATATATATATATATATATATATAGAAAATGGATCAATATATAACCATTATTTAAACATAGAACCATAGAACCAATCTGGACCATTGAATCATCAAAATCAATAGTTGAGATTAAGGATGGCATAATTGTAACTACCTCCCAACAAACCCACGTTTTTAATTAAAAAAATACCCCCCAAAACTTTAAATTGTCATAACTTTTTAAGTTTTGTGATTTTTAAAAAAAAATTATACCAATATTTTAGTTTTTTAATCCTTTTTCAATCAAGACCACTCTTGCCATATTTTTCAAAATTTTTTATGAAAATGCAAATTTTGTTTTGCATTTTGGGTTGCATTTTCAGTTAGTTCTTGTTTGCATTTTTAGTATTGGTTTCAAAATTTGCATTTTTGGAAGCATATGCATAACTTGCATCTTCGATTTTTGCATTTTTGCATTTTCAAATGAAACTCAGGTAAAAATGCAAATTTTGAAAAATTTGCATTTTCAAAAAAAAAGAAAAAAGTTTCAGAAATATATCAAGTCTGGTCTTGTTTGAAAGAGGACGAAGAACTGAATCTAACGATATACTTTTTTTGTTAAAATTCTTAAAAACGAATGAATTATGATCATTTAAAGATTGAGGGTTTTTATTTTAAAGTTTGTTGGAAGGGAGGGGATGCCACGTGTCATCACATAAAGTGGTTCTTTAGGTTCTATGTTTAAGTAATATTCTATGTGTAATCTTACCGTATATATATATATATATATATATATATATATATATATATATATATATATATATATATATGATGGTCCCGTATTATACTACGGATGAAGCAATGCTAGATGATAATCTTTCTAGTGTGTGTTTGTGTGTGTAATCGGTGAGAGAGAGAGAGAGAGCCGATAGTTATTGAGAGAGAACACAAACACAAGATATGTTGAAATACAAAGCTTAGATTGAAATGTGAAGGGCAAATGACTTTTATAGCATTTGCCCAAATTTAAAATAATTACATATTGCACCCTCATTTTTATAATCTAACATTCTCCCCCTAAGTGAGGTGTGCAACGATTCACAACAACCAAATACATAAATCTATTCATACGCTGATTTGTTGCGAATCCCGAAAGTCACTTGTCACTTGCGTATTTGCCTTCTGCTTGACAGTGTTCTCATCTTCTCTATAGCACGATAGGCTTGAGCATGTTCTTCATCAGTGAAGGCTGTACGGTTATCTCATATTTTCTGATGTATCTTATGATGAAGGATTTTCAAGGTGCCGTATGAATATGACATCAGTTCATCAAGTCTGATGAATATCTTTTCACCTTTTGTATTCCTTGAGACGATGCCTCGATCACCTTTGAAGTTTGGATGCCCATCATAGATAGCTGTCAACTCTTCAAGCTTTTCTATGTCTGGATGGCTCTGGTTAGGCTTTAAAAGATTGACTTTTAAGTAGTTGTTTTCAGCTCCGAGTTGCAGATCATGTTCTTCAAAATATTCCATAAGATTCCTTATATATTTCATCAGAGCAACTCTTCCAAACTCTTCTTCAGGCCACTTCCCTCATTTCTGAGAGAGGGTGTCATAGATAAAGCTGATGTCTTCAATATTAACAAACCTTAGATCTGCTTCATTGAGGAAGAATGAAAGGTTGTTTGCTCTTTTGATATGAAAAATGACATACTTTATCTTGAAGGTGGTTTGAGTATACACATTTATGAGTTCAACTATTGGATATTCTGATTTGATCTCTTCTGGTTTTGTCATGGATTGTGAGAGGATGTGTTCATATCTTCTCCTTTGTTTGACATCCATGTTCCGCAACTCGGGGGATATAACCTGTATTAGCTCAGTGCTGTATATGTCGTGTATTCTTTCTTCAAGATTGGCAGCATTGACATAATACCGTTTCCATATTGGTTGTTGACCAGCACTTCGTGTGAACATGTTACCTACATCAAGACCTGGATCTCCACGATACACTGGAGGAGTAGGGGCCATTCTGATTCTTGTCTTGCTTTCTCAGCTGCTTCTTTCTGTCTGTTTCTTTCTAATATATCAGCAGCTGATTCTTGAAACTGACCACGAGGAGGAGGGAATTGTTCATGAACTTCTATGTTTACTCCACTGAAAACCCTGGACACGTCAAAGGTGGTTTTCTTCTGTTTAGGTTTCCTTCTAGAGATTGTTGCCCATTCTTTTCTTTTAAGTGCAAGTTCTCTTTCACTGATGACATCATCAAATCTGTGAACAACTCTGGGTGAAGCTGGACGTGTAGTGTCTTTCACATATTCATCTATATCTTTGAACATGTCACGAATTTCAGGATCCTCAGGTTCCTCCTCTGGTTGAGCATACCTGCTTTCTCCTATATGCCTTGCAGGTGATGTGTGTATAGACTCATATAAATCCTCCATTTCATCGTCTGAGTCACTAAACAAGTTAAACATCTCGGCATGGAACTGCTCATAAGGTATTTCACCTTCTTCAAGATCGATTGGCCTCGGTTCAGATTGGTGCTGAGGTACATAAAGTACAATCTGTTTGTCAGCATTCTCCTTTTGTTGTTGTTCATGAACTTCATCGGCCAATTGTTGTGCAGTTTTCTGTTGTTGTTGTTGTTGACTTGCAGACCCAGCTGAACTTGTACATGCAGATAAGTATGAAATGAAACGGGGGACAGGTACAGTTGCAACCACAGAGGGAGAAGTCATATACAATCTTCTTCTTTTCTCCCCCTCAGGTTGATCATCAGGATCCTGATCATCCCGTCTCCTCTTGCTGCTTTGAGCCTGATCCTGACAAGTTTGTTCAAGTAATGTCAGCCTCTTAGTAACTTTCTCCAAAGAGGTGTAGAAGCCTCTAGTCACCCCATCGATCTTGCTGTTGACATTTATTGGTCCCTTAGTGAGAATAACAACAAGCAACAGATGTGTAAAGGGGGGTTGAATACACTTTCTGCAGAAATTGAACAAATCAAACCACAATCGAATGCTTTGCTTTTCATTAATAAGAAGATGATTGCATACTCTATCAAGTAAGCAACTCTTGATATGTAAACACCTAATATAAATCTCTCAATCTTTCAAACTTAGCTATCTATAATCAACTTATGATTATAGATACTGACGACTCTCTAAACAGGATTTAATCACAGATTTAAAACTTACCAATCTCACAAATAATGTGAGTATTCGAACACACGAATAGCTTGGCAATATGTGAATATCTTGATCACGTTGAACTGACAAACAGTGATTCAAGAATCGTAACACATACGGTTGAGGTGAGGTATTTGGCTCAGCAACACTTAGTTGTAATCGTCGTTGTAGTCGTCTCTGAGTCGTACCTGATTCGTACCTCAAAACTTATCAGGAAGATAAGTATTTATAATCCTATTCCTACGGTTCCTAACAAACTGGACTAATCCTAATTTGCTAACTAACTGCCGGATAACTCGGAATCTTGAATCTTGAATCTTCTTATCTTGAGTCTTCAATCTTCAATATTGATTCTGGAGTCTTCTTATCCTTCCCATAGATATAGAGAGTTAAAAAGATAAATTTAAAACATATTTAAACTTTCTTTAGGCTGACTTCTTACTCGGACTGGGTTACTCAACTTGAAACTCATCGAGTTGAGTTCTTCGAGAACACACTCGAAAATCAACATGAACTAATACGTATATTAATAAACTCAACCTTAGAAGTCCTAAGAGTTAGCTAGAACTTATTTAGCAACTCTGTTGAGCTGACTCAGTATATACGTTGAGTCACTCAGCTTGAAACACATCAAGCTGAAAGCTCAATATATCTTAGGTGACATACACATATTATCACACATAGTAATAATCTTACTAAGATATAGTATAAGATAATCGAACTTATGCTCAACTTATATTCAGCTTATGCTCAGTCTGAAACACTATACGTGTTCAGTCTGATCAAGCCTCATAATTCTGTTTAAGTTATATATAGAACATATCTAACAAACTTAACTTTGTCTCATCAAATTTCAACTGATGAGATCATCTTCCCAACAAAATCCCCCTATTTGATGATGACAAAACCACCAAATAGTTCTTAAGTTTGTTTAACAAAATTATGGTTTAAATCTCAAACTTATTAAGATTTTATGTTTGAACTAATCAAATATTATTTGAACATATCAATTTTAATTGAACTTATCAATTTTAAGTGGAACACACCAACTTTAAGTTGAACACACCAACTAAACACATTAATGAATAAAAACTAATCAATTATTCTTTCAAGCTGAATTTATCAGACTAATAATTATGAACATATCATAACGCAGTTGAACATATCAAACTCATACTTGTATTAATTGAACATATCATAATACAAAAGTTTTGGTCACTCAGATCATGCACACGTAGTGCTTACAAAATTAGAACTAATCTAATTTATACAATAGAACTAATCTATTCAGGATGCAGCTCTTCAAACTCCTTGATCTCCTTGTTGATTTCTTCAAGGATTTCTTGCAAATTAGGCAAGTGTTGAAGCTGATCCTTTTGTGATCTGATTGCCCTGTTTAGTCTGTATCTGAACTTAGCATTCTGTTCAGACCTTCCCACTATTTGTCTCAGAGCAAACACTTGTGTTACTCCACATATATATATACTGGTATCAAACTAGAAGCATTGTTCACCATTTTTATCTAAGTACATGAATCTCTTCTGAGGCTTTTCAACATAAGTATTTTCTTTGAACTCCAAGCCCTCAGGAAGATCAAGACTTTACTTGTTTGCTTTTGCTAATCCAGTTAGCTTTGAAGACTTTTTCTTCCCCATCTTGTGAAAGGAAGTTAGTAGGGTTAACACCTCAGACCTAGGAATGATTTCCATTGCATCAGCTCTTGCAAGCAGCCTTAGAGGACTTTTCCATCTGCTTTGTAAGTATAGCTACCTACTTCCATTCTTCATATCCTAGTCTGTGAAGTTTATTCAGCTCCAGGGAGGGTGTTTCACCATTTCTTAAGACAAACTCTAGAATAATAATCCCTTGAACTGAGCTCAACTTGAGTGATTCAATTTGAGAAGAGAAGTAGGCTCTTGTATAACACTGAGTTATGTTCTCCTCCTCTTGTTGATCTTGAACATGAGGTTCTTCTACCTCTTCCTCCTTGGGCACAATAGCAGCTTGAGTTTAGCTAATTCCTCATTCTGCTTTCTTATTTGCTCAGCACAGGCCTGTTCTCTTGCTACTTTCTCATCAACTAACACAGCTTGAGCATCCAGTTGTCTTCTTCTTAATTCTTCGATAGATATCCTAAGCTGGTCAGCATCTTCTTGTTCCAATCTCCTTACTGCCAGCAGAGAAGCTCTTTCTTGTAGTGTCATTTTATCCACAGAGTCTTCATCTGAGGCTGATTCACTTAGAATCATCTTTCGTCTTTTCTGCTGAGGGGTTTCTGATTCATCTGAGCTGACCACTACTGGTCTTTTTCCTTTTGCTTTCTCAGTCAGCTCAGCTTCTTTTTCTATTTCTTTCTCCCCCTCAATCTGATCTGCTCCCTTTGCCAATAGTAGTAAAGCTTCAACTTGGACCTACTCAGCTTCAGCCTTTTGAACATTCTCCCCCTTTTTGTCATCATCAACAAGGGTTGAAGTCTTTTGTTGTTGAAGGGCAGCAACAGCAGATTTCAAACGCAGCACCTCCTTATCCAGAGAATTTAGAATCATCAGCATATCCTTTTTAGTCTTCTTTCTCTTGAGATGCAAGGTATCAAACTGACTTTTAAAGAATTTCATTAAATCATCCAGGTCAGCTTGAGAGGGTAGGAACTTGGGTTCATCATCTAAGGGTTGGTGTATACCCTCAAACTCATTTGCACCAGTGTTTAGACCCTGTGATTCATCTTGGTGTTGAGATGAAACATTGACAGGTCGTGCAAGGGGGTGTGAGAAGTGAAGAGAAGTAATAGGGCTAGAAACATGAAATGTATGGGTAGGTGATTGGCTAATTGGTTTGGAGGGGGTGATTGACCCTGGGGATTGGTCAGTTCTTCAATGTTACCTAAGTGTGTCTGCTTAGGCACAGTAATAGGCTCTCCCATGGCACTGAAGAGTGTGGGCTGAGTAGACACCACACCCTGTTTAGGATTTTGGGTTGTAATGAGCCTCAAGGTTTAAACCTGGAGAGTAGGCGTCTCCCCCTCAACTTCTGCCGGAGGGATCAGTGTGATCTCAGCTCTAGTGATGCCTATAGGAGTGGCACCACCTTTAGCAGTTTTTCTAGTATAGGTTTAGATTTTCTCCCTAGTAGCAGTGGGCATACTAGGGGTGGCTTCAGAGTGGGATTTAAGATGGATAACAGGTGGAGGAGATGGGTTAGACTGAGTTGGGATTACTACAGTCCTGTCTCCAAAAGTGGATGGAGAATAGTGAGAAGAAGAAGAAAGTGGAGAGACTTTACCAGTGGTAGCTTCGATGTTGGCAGGCTCAGAATGAGCGGAGAGCTCAGCTTGAACCTCTGGATCAGCTTGGGAATCTCCCCCTTGATTGGACCCCTCTGCTTCACTTTCTGAAGAAGCTGCCTCAGCTATCAACAGCATGGGATCACTCAGACCCTCTTGCTCGGGGAAGATGTAATTATTGAACATCTTGGAGCTGAGTGTAGGAAACAGGAACACATCCTGATCAGCTTCGTAGAGTGCTGTCCCCAGCTCGGCTTCAAATGCCAGGGACAGGTACCTTATGAAAGGTACATGAAGATCCCTTGTGGTCTTCATCACTTCGACCCTGAGCTCGTTGAAGATGAGTTGTGCATAGTCTAAGTTCCTTGCAAAGTACATGTTGTACAGCAGCTGCATCTCGAACTCGTTAACTTGGTCCAGTCCTCCAACGTTGGTACCCTGTGAACAAATCACTGTTGACACCAGAAAACCCTAGCTGGTTGGAAAAGTGGCCTTTTTGATGACACCCTCTGTCTGCGGGTGACCCATTCTAGGTTGGACAGACCAAGCCACTTGCCTCGTGACAGCCGGCTCGTACTCATCAGATTGAGGGAGTTGAAGAACTTCCCTTAGCCGCTGCACGGAAAGGACAACTGTTCTATCGCCATTTAGAACAGTCCCTGTAATCTGTCCCTTGTTCTGGTTGTAAGTACAAGTGTACTAGAACTCCAAAAGATGTTTAGGAACAAGATGGAGTGGTACGCCACAGAAGGCGAATGCCAGGGGGCATTTACGGATGTAGTCCACCCATATTTCATAACCTCTGCCTTGTTTCCTCGGAGGAATTGCAAGGCAGGCCCGTTGATTGTTAGTTTTGATCACCGGCACTCCATTGTTCTTAAGCTGAGCACCTCTAACCATTCGTTCACCGAGAATTAATGTGATGCCGTCCATTTAATAATCACACTAAGTAATTTGTTGAGGCAGCACTAAGCAATGTAGAGTTCGCACTGAGCGATTCGAAAACTGCACTTAGCACATTAGGGTTTTGAACGGAAGAATGCACTAAGCAATAGAGGTGTTTGCGAAAGGTATTTTAGAAGGTGAGAAATCAGATTTTTAGGCGGAAACTTCTCTAAACAGGTTATGATCGGTATATATACCTTTCTGAGGAGAGAGAAAAGTTACCGTTGGAATCCCTTTTTATCCGTTACGCCAGAAAAATTATGTCTTGATATAATAGTGATAGTAGAAACACATCATTTTCCAACGGATACAAGTGTAAAATAATATTAATGACTCACAAAAATATTATAAACACTGTTATATTATACCAATACACAATTGGTATACGATGCGAATTGAGACTAACTCAAATACACATTAACATATGAGTTAATGACACTTAGTAATTAAATCAAAGGTTGGACACACCAAGCTGAGTAAACTAATCACTCAGCCTAAGTCAAGCACTCAGCTTGAAATGAGCACTCAGCTTGAGATTGAAACTCAGCTTGAGTGGAGCACACAGCTCAGAATCAATGACACTTAGTCTTTTTTGTTTGAGACTGACTCAAACTTACAGTTTAACTACACTGAGTAGGTAAAGTATGTTTGGAACGTACCAAACGTGTGAACCAATCACACAGCTTGAGTTAAGCACATAGCTCAGGCTCAATGACATTTAGTCATTTTTGTTTGAGATTGACTCAAACTATATATCTTAACCACACTGAGCAGTTAAGATATGTTTGGAACTCACCAAACATGTGAACTCATCATTCAGCTTGACAGGTTATTCAGTTTATGAAAACTCATTTATAAACTGTGCACTCAGCTTAAGACACTTAGTCTTTGTCAAACTGAAAACTCAGATTCTAGACACTTAGCTAGGGGTTGAGCATACCCAATTCACTTAGCAGATACATAAACCTCTTTTCATCAAGGGGTTTAAGTAAAGATATCTGCTAGTTGGTCATCAGTGGAGATAAATTTAATGTCAACTTTACCTTTTTCCACGATGTCTCTGATGAAGTGATGTCTAATTTCAATATGCTTGGTTCGTGAGTGGAAGACTGGATTGTAAGTTATCTCTATAGCACTTTGGTTATCACAAAAGATAGGAGTTTTCTTGAAACTCATACCAAAGTCTTGAAGCTGATGCTGCATCCATAGGATTTGAGCACAACAGCTGCCTGCTGCAACATATTCAGCTTCAGCAGTTGAAGTAGCCACTGAGTTCTGTTTCTTACTAGTCCAGCTGACTAACTTCCCTCCAAGCATTTGACATCCTCCAATAGTTGATTTTCTATATAACTTGCACCCAACATAGTCAGCATCCGAAAAACCAACTAACTCAAATCCACAGTTCTTTGGATACCAAAAACCTAGATTTGGTGTACCTTTAAGGTACCTAAAGATCCTTTTCACAGCTTGAAGATGTGATTCTTTAGGATCTTCCTGATATCTTGCACAAACACATGTAGCAAACATAATATCAGGTTTACTAGCTGTTAAATAAAGTAATAAACCTATCATTCCTCTATAGGTAGACTGACGCACAGACTTACCATCTGAGTCCTTACTCAGCTTGACAGCTAGTGACATGGGTGTTTTCATGGTTGAACTAGAATCAAAACCATATTTCTTTATCAAATCAAGAACATACTTGCTTTGATTAGTGAATATTCCATCAGGCTTTTGTTGAATTTGTAAACCTAGGAAATATGTCATCTCACCCATCATGCTCATCTTGTACTTTTGTGATATTATTTTAGAGAACTATTCACACAAAGATTCATTTGTAGAACCAAATATAATGTCATCCACATAGATTTGTACAAGATTCACCTGTCCTTTACTCTTTTTAACAAAGAGTGTCTTATCTATACTACCTCTGGTGAAGTGCATTGATAGTAGGTAAGTGGACAGTGTATCATACCAAGCTCGTGGAGCTTGTTTAAGACCATACAAAGCCTTGTCTAACTTATAGACATGATGTGGAAACTTTGAACTAACAAAGCTAGGAGGTTGTTTCACATAGACTTCCTCCAGATGTTTTCCATTTAGGAAAGCACTCTTCACATCCATTTGATAGACTTTGAAGTCTTTATATGCTGCATAAGCCAGGAACAGCCTTATTGCTTCAATTCTAGCAACATGGGAAAAGGTCTCATCATAATCGATTCCTTCTTATTGCTTATACCCTTGTGCTACCAGCCTGGCTTTGTTCCTAACTATCACTCCATCCTTGTCCATTTTATTTCTATAGACCCACTTAGTGCCTATAATTAAATGATCTTTGGGGGCAGGGACAAGGTTCCAGACCTTATTTCTCTCAAACTCATTTAATTCCTCTTACATAGCTTCAATCCAATCCTCATCCTCTAAGGCTTCTTCGGTCTTCTTTGGTTTCCTTTGAGATAGGAAACCAAAGTGTGCAGCGTAGTTAGCTGTAGTCTTTGATCTGGTCATAACCCTCTCTTGGATATTTCCAATGATTTGATCTTGGAGAATCTGGTTCTGGATCTGAGTGAAGTTGAGAACTCTGAGGTGAACATACATCCTCAGTCTCAATAGTAGCATTGTCAACAAACTGATGATCACTGAGATCCTCAGTCTGAGTGACTTCAGCTCCAAAGGGGTTGACGAACTCATCATCCTTCTCAGCTTGAGAATCCCTTGGAGTTTGTGATGATTTCTTTGATGGACACACATCATCATCACTATCATCTCCTATGACATACATAGGATTTGACATATTGGTTTCCTCTGGCTTTTCAAGCTCACTCAGACTAACCGAGTCAGCTTGTCTTTTCTCAGCTTGATCAAGATTGTCTTCATCAAATGAAACATTAATGGATTCTTCTATAGCCTTTCTCATAGTATTATACACTCTGTATGATTTGGAGATTGAGGAATAACCAATGAATATTCCAGGATCAGCTTTGGGTTCCAACTTATGGAGCTGATCTCTTTGATTCAGCACATAGCATTTTGAACTAAAGACACGGAAATAACCTATATTGGGCTTTCTAGATTTATACATCTCATATGATGTTTTGCCATGTCTTTTGACAATGATTGACCTATTCTGGGTATAAAAGGCTATACTAACAGCTTCATCCCAAAAATAAAGTTTCAATCCTGCCTCACATAGCATTGTTCTAGCAGCCTCAATTAGGGTTATATTTCTCCTGTCAGCAACTCCATTTTGTTGGGAAGTTCTGACAGATGAGAAATTTTGTAATATTTCCTTTTGTTCACAGAAGCTTTCAAGGGAAGAGTTTCTAAACTCAGTCCCATGATCACTTCTGAGTTGCTTTACACACTTACCTTTCTGCAACTCTTCCTGTTTGATAAAACTTATTATCTCCAGGGCAGCCTCGCTTTTGTCTTTAAGGAATATTACCCAGTTGAATCGTGATAACTCATCTACTATCACCAATGTGTACTTCTTGCCACTTAGGCTTGGATACTTAGGGGTCCAAACAGATCCATATGCAACATATGCAGTGGGTTTGTTATTGAAAAATTTTTCTTTGATTTAAAGGACCCTTTATGGTGTTTCCCTTGTTCACAAGCTGAACACAATTTGTCCTTCACAAATGTGATTTTTGGTAATCCAGAGACTAACTCTTTATTGGATAGCATATTTATATTTTTAAAATTCAAATGTGATAATCGTTTATGCCATAACCAACCCAGCTTAGGAACAGATTGAGAATACAAGCATGTTTCAGTATAGGGATCATTAGAATTAAGATCAAGTATATATAAATCTCTTTCTCTTTTAGCTATTAATACAGGCTTTCCCTTAGCATTATATATTGTTCCTGCTTTCTTCCTAAAAGTAACAATGTTATCTTCATCACACAATTGGCTGATACTAATCAGATTGTGCTTAAGACCCTTGACATATGCAACCTTCTGGAAAGTAACTTTGCCAGCATGCATCTTCCCATAGCCTTTAGTTCTTCCATAGGAATTGTCTCCAAATGTTACTTTAGGACCTTCATCTTCCTGGAAATCACTAAGAAGTCCTTTCCACCCAGTCATGTGCCTTGAGCATCCACTATCCAAGTACCATTTACTTGAACCCTGCACATGATTTAAAACTAAAAATATTAGTTTTGTTTGGGAACCCACTTCTTGGTGGGTTCAGATGAGGAACACTTAGCATCTCCATCTTGTTAAACTGACTGTTCAGCTTGAGCAGGAGTTGAGTCCTGTGTAGGCTGATCAGCCTGTTCTTGTTCACGCCTTGAGATTTCAACGTCACAATCCTTAGCCTCATGACCTTTACTTCTGCACTTGTAGCATCTCCTTATTCCAATGATTACAGGAGGTAGAGTGTCTAATAATCCTTGTGAGAACTTGCTCTCAGTCTTAGGATTATATGAAGTGGATAACTTTTCAACTTTATTTGCAAGTTGATTCACTTGATGCTCACTGACTTTGGACTTACCTTTGTCAGGTCTTTGTTTGTTATCCTTTTGATTAGAAGCTTGACCAACAAACTTCTTTTCCATAACCTTGGACTTACCTTTGTCATGCTTACTGGACTGACCAGTTTCAACAGATTTGGACTTACCACTGTTGATCTTGTTGGACTTACCAAGATCCACAACTTTGGACTTACCATTGTTGTGATTTGACCTCTGACTTACAGTGGTCTTCCTATTCTTGTAACTTCTCTCCGAGCCAGATAGAGAGTGTTGTCTTTTGAAAGGATTTAAAATAAGCCTTTCTATGACTGAAGTTCTTTGAATAGGCTGAGTGCCTAATCTGTCCAGCACAGACTTACCATGCTGTTTGGATGTTGAGCACTCATTTCCATGATCTTTAGCCTTTACAAACATATTGTATTTAAGGTTTTGACCATGTTTCTTTTCTGAGGCTAACTTTTGAGACTCAATCAGTTGTCTATCCTCCTCAGAGTCTGTACTTGCTATCTCATCGTCAGCTACATAAGCAACAGTTTGATAGTTACCTCCAAGTACAGCTTGTACCTGTTTAGGAATTTGTTGGTTTATGCACTTTTCAGCAAGATTTGATGACTTACACCAAGACTCGGTGACCTTTTGAAGTTGGTCATCTTTGACTTTAGCTTCCTGAAGTTCTTCACTTAGAAGTTTATGAATGTGTCTTTGACATTCAAGATCACATTGTGCTTTCTTACAAACATCAATGAGAGATTGATTTTCCTTAATCTCATTCTTCAGTTTAGCTATCTCAGCTTTGAGGTCCTTTTGAGACTTAAGGATGGTCTTGATATCATTTAACAAATAGTCGAAGACAAAACCCTTTTCTTCATCGGTGTAAGAGTTGAAATTACTAACCTTATACATAGAAGCCGGATCCCAATCACTAAACTTGCTGTTTTTCTCAGCTTCCTTCATGTCAGCTTCAAAAGTTGACTCAGACAAACCATAATCAACTTCGTCAATTTCAAACTCTTCATCTTCTTGAGCCATTAGACATACATCATCATCTGAGGTAGATGATTCAGTATCTCAGGTTTCAGCATATAATCATTTTGCACTGGGTTTGTCTTCTGGCTTTTCTTTCTTGAGCTGAGTATATTTCTTCTTGTATTTATCAGCTCTGTAAGCATTCTTATCAGCAACTGATGCTGATTCTTCCTTCTTTAATCTGCCCTCAGGATCAATGTGTCCTTTCTTCTGACAGTTGAAGCACACAACATTCTTAGGATCAAAAGAACTCTTCCCTTTGCCCCTGTAAGATCTCCCTCTTCCCCATTGAGCTATTCTCAAACGTCTGGCCAACATAGCCATCTACTCAGTGATAGTCTGAACATCATCAATATCACCCGAGTCTGAGTCTGAGTGGTCAGCTTGAGATTCTGACTCACTCTCAGATTCAACAACTAATGTCTTGGAACTTTTCTTTTTCTTCTGTGAAACTAATGCAATCTCTACTTTATCCAAAGACTCCTTAATTTGTTGTTAAGAAGTTCTCTTGTGCTCTGTGATCTATTCATGATTGAGCAAGAACCCATAGATAGACTGTAGGTTGTACACATGCTGTGTTCCTCCAGCCCTCAGTGCTGTGGTTACTTCATTGAACCTTTCTGGTAACACATCCAGAAATTTCAGCACAAGTTCAACCTCATCTTTCTTCACACCTACACTTAGCAGGTCATTTATCAAGTAGTGAAACCTTGTGAACAAATCAGGCAAGGTTTCATTCTTCTTCGAAAAGAAGTTTTCATAGGATCTGTTCAGATGACTTTTCTTTTGTTGCTTGACCAGATCAATGCCCTCATATGTAATACTTAATGTATCCAAGATCTCTTTTGTAGTTTGACACCCAGTCACTGTATGCAAGATCTCGTTGGTCAAGGCATTTGCCAGAACACTCTTTGCCTTGTCATCCAAATTAAACAGTTTCCAGTCTTCATCTGTCCAGGATGTAACAGGCTTCCTTACTTCTTTTTCACTTATGTCTGTTTTATCAGCGGACGTATCACTGACAACAGCAGAAATCTTGGGGATAATTGGTCCTTTGGTGATGACATCGGACATACGATTGTCAACGGACTTGAGGAACAACATGGCTCTGAATTTACACATAGGATAATCAGATCCATCAAAGATGGGACAACCCTTGGAAGACATCTGAGGAAAGTTTGAAGAATTGTTGCTTGTAGATATCTTGAACTTTCTCAGAATCTTGAACTTTCAACTTATGAAATTGTTCAACCTGCTCTGATACCAGTTGTTGGTCCCTTGGTGAGAATAACAACAAGCAACAGATGTGTAGAAGGGGGGTTGAATACACTTTCTGCGGAAATTGAACAAATCAAAATAAAGTGTTACACAAAGTAAATCAAACCACAATCGAATGCTTTGCTTTTCATTAATAAGAAGATGATTACAATATCTATCAAGTAAGCAACTCTTGATATGTAAACACCTAATACAAATCTCTCAATCTTTCAAACTTAGCTATCTATAATCAACTTATGATTATAGATACTGACGACTCTCTAAACATGATTTAATCACAGATTGAAAACTTACCAATCTCACAACTAATGTGAGTATTTGAACACACGAATAATTTGGCAATCTGTGAATATCTTGATCACGTTGAACTGACAAACAGTGATTTAAGAATCGTAACACATAAGGTTTAGGTGAGGTATTTGGCTCATCAACACTTAGTTGTAATCGTCGTTGTAGTCGTCTCTGAGTCGTACCTCAAAACTGATCACGTGAATCTTCTTATCTTGAGTCTTCAATCTTCAATCTTGATTTTGGAGTCTTCTTATCCTTCCCGTAGATATAGAGAGTTAAAAAGATAAATTTGAAACATATTTTACTTGCTTTAGGCTGACTTCTTACTCGGACTGAGTTACTCAGCTTGAAACTCATCAAGCTGAGTTCTTTGAGAACACACTCGAAAACCAACATGAACTAACATGTATATTAATAAACTCATCCTTAGAAGTCCTAAGATTTAGCTAGAACTTATTTAGCAACTCTGTTGAGCTGACTCAGTATATACGCTGAGTCACTCAGCTTGAAACACATCAAGCTGAAAGCTCAATATATCTTAGGTGACATACACATATTATCACACATAGTAATAATCTTACTAAGATATAGTATAAGCTGATTGAACTTATGCTAAGCTTATATTCAGCTTATGCTCAGCCTGAAACACTATACGTGTTCAATCTGATCAAGCCTCATAATTCTGTTTAAGTTATATATAGAATATATCTAACAAACTTAACTTTGTCTCATCAAATTTCAACAGATGAGATCATCTTCCCAACAACATCTTCATGAAACTCTTGAAAGTCATCCAAGGAGATTCTCTATGGACGTTGTTTGTTGCGAAGTGTTGTTAGAAGGTCTTGATCATGTGCGTATTCTGGCCTTTGTTCCAGAAGTTTAACACATACATCAAGCTCTTCAAAGCATCCACTGACATAGTTGTTGGATCAGGCTGTGGCTGAGGTTCTGGCACTGGAGGTCTAGCAGCAAGGAGTGCTTCAATTCTGTTTAATTGCTGAGCTTGGGCCTTGGAGGATTGTTCTACCCGATCCAAATTTTGATTTGTCTCATGCAGTTGTTGGTGGATTGGTGCCACGACTTGTTGAATATGGTCTTGAAGTTCTGCACGTGTAACAAACCCGGAATCACGAAGACTTCCGGTTGAGGTACCAGCCACAGAGGCAGTACCACCTACCGGAGCAGCAGGGATGTTGGCTCCAGCAGGATTTCCTTCCAATCCTCGAATGGCACGTTGAGAGGTACCATCTCTGGAAGTTGAGGATACTTGTTGTACATACAAGCTCAGTGCATCAATTGTAACCCTGTGTTGGTTAAGATAAGTGGAGATCCGCGGTATATCAAATTGTGCATTGAAAGGAGTCGAGGACAAGGGAGGCGGTCCTCTATGTTCAATAGGTCGAACTCTCTATTGGGATTGACCTAGAATATGTGCTATTACCCTGTGCAATAAAGACGGTGCCTGTTGAGAGACACCGTAGTAGCTTTGTGGGGCAGAAACTTGCACGGGTGGGATCACCGCGACTTGTTCAATATGAGTCCTAACAATGTTAGGCCCCATAGTAGATGTGGCTTCCCGGCTTTCTGGGTTTAGGGGACCCTCAGCACTCTGTTTTTCTTTTCTCACCTCCTCTCTTTCACTCGTACTCCTAACTACATAACTATCTCCTTCTTAATCACTACCACGACCATACCCTGCATATCGATTGGGGGACAAGAAAGAATCAGGGGTGACGGATCCGGTTTCGACAGACAACTCTAGAGAAGGAGTAACAACAGGCATTTCTTGACCTGGAGCTACTATGGTAGATTGGACAGGAGGAATGTCTGGAACATGGGTAGAAGGATTCAAATTAATGAACAGACCACCAGTTTGAGGAATGACTTGAGTAGTTTGAGCAGTATGGGTCTGGCCAGGAGAGGTAGTATGTGGGTCTGTAAGTTTCATGAATGAAGGGGTGCTTTCTGCTGGCTTTTCAATGGGTCTCTTAGGGGTGCCCAAATGTGAATTGACAGGTTCAAAGGCAGGGGCACCTCCTGGTTGTGAAGCAGACTCACCATGAGAAGATTGGGAACTGGATGACTCAGATGCGTCAAGACCAAGTTCTTCAATTACAGCTTGGGTGTGGGTGGTTTGAGAAAGAGATTGGATAATGGTTTGAACAGTGGCGGGATCATACATATCCCCTCCCTCTCTAATTACTACACCTTCACCATCTTCTCCACCCCTCTCTTCATTTTCTCTCTCCACTCCCCGCTCAGCACCTCCCATAGATGTCTGAGGCCTATTTTCTAAGTTCTGATCAGGTACTACTCCTCCGTGGGCAGGTATGGCTGGTTCTGGTACAACCATAGGAGGTATTCCTACACTCGCCCTATAACTCACCAAAATATCATTTTGTTCACAAAGATCAAGGAGAGATATAGGGAATGGTCTTGGAACAGGTAAATTGGCCGGAATGGCAGGTTTAATATGTATGAAAAGTTAAGGAGTAATAGAAGGTAAACCAGCCCAGCGGGGAATTTCTGCATTCTGATCCATCAGATACTGAATGATCATGGGTATAAAGCGGTGGTAAGGCAGCATGTTGGCATCCTTCTTCTTTTGGGAGTTCTTCCTGAGCATAGTAGCCTTGATATCCTGGAAGAGAAGGAATGCATAGTCTACATGCAGATGATTTGCCGCTGCCACAAAGATTTTGAGCTGATGCTCCGTTGGAAATTTATACACTAAATGCTTGGGAGTGAGACATCGTTGAAGCACCATCATAAGAGTGTTGTACTTTGGATGTAGACGGTGTGTTTTAACTGATTTTTACCGGTGAGCTCACCATCATAGCCCATTTCCCTGATTGCATCAAGACATGCTTCCTCGTCTGGGATTTCCTCAAAAGTTGTTAGAGTAGGTCTGCTGTCAGCCCTTGGTAGTCTGAAGATGGTTCTGAGGAGATTGACAGGTATATCAGTGGTGTATTCATCAACCTTAGCATGGATGACCTCATTCCCTCTTTCATTTGTACGTACATCACATGTCTTCCAGAATTGCTGGACATATAGCTCAGGGACATGTGTGCCGGTTATAGCTGGATTGTATGTCAGGAGGTGGTTCAGGGGGTGTATTTTTAGAATTTCTGTGACAATGGGATATGTAGGGTTTTTGAGTTTGGCTAGGTCTATATAGTGGTTGTTTTTATGAGTTCTGGTATTAAGGAACTCAGCTTGGGGCATAATCTCCTCAGGGTCACGCACAACTTGAGCCATCTTATCTGTACAGATAGATAAAACAGTTAAGTTAAAGATAAAGAGATATACATGAAAACATTATTCAATCTTTGAATTGTAATCCAACTTTGGTGAGAGAGTCAAAGTTGACCATTTTTACCAACACTATAAAGTTTGAAAATGGTAAGAAAAACCTTAAACTCTGAAAGCCCCATTGTGTAAATGATGATTTTAAGTATAAATAAGTTGTTTTGACACTTTTAATATGGCAATTAGATAGCAATAAACAACTTTGTAGTACTTGAGTATAGTCCAAAAATCATCATAACACCATTTTTAGAACCAAAAAGTGAACTTTTAGTGAAAGTTCATACACCTCAAGAACATGAAGAACACTTTTTGAGATTTTTGAAATATTTTTGCACCAAAATGTTCCCCTGTGCCCAAACCACCCATCGCAAACTTAGATTGTGCAACCAAGTTTGTTTCATGTCCCAAAAACTCATTCAAAGTTTCAAAGTGTCTTATCGCCGTCGGCTGTTCTAGGGCCAAAAATCAACATTTTAACTCAAAATTTTCAAAATGTAAACCGTACAAGTTGTTACCTATATGATTAGGAGTATTTTGATATAAAAATTGCAAATTTTGGCAGAGTAACGAGAGACTTCGTGAAATCAAGTAGCCAAAAACGAGAGAAAAACTTGTGGGTTTTGAATTCTGATCGCAGACTAAACGATCTCCCAGAAAATGTGCACTTGCCGAGGTGCTTTTCTTATCAATCTTGCAACCGGAATAGTCAGCATCTGAGTAAGCATGAAGATCCAGATTTGAATCATTGGGATACCACAGACCAAGATCCATAGATCCTTTGAGATATCTGAATATTCGCATAACTGGCAGAAGATGTGACTCTTTAGGATTCGCCTGGTATCGGGCACAGAGACAGGTAGAGAACATGATATCTGGAAGACTTGCAGTTAGATACAGTAACGATCCAATCATCCCACGGTAAGTCTTCAGATCGGCGGGAGAACCATCAAGATCTACAGATAGATGTGTCTTAGCAGCCATGGGTGTGGATATGGGTGTACAGTTAATCATATCATACTTCGTGAGAAGGTCTTTGATATACTTGGATTGGCAAATAAAGCTGCCATGACTTAACTGCTTCACCTGGAGTCCGAGAAAGAATGACATCTCCCCCATCATACTCATTTGAAATCTGTTTGCCATGATCTTAGCAAACTCGTCACTGTATTTGGGATTCGTAGACCCAAAAATGATGTCATCCACATATATTTTAACTAAAATTTTGTCCCTACCCTTGGTCTTTGTGAACAGAGTGGTATCAGTCTTTCCTTTTGATTAGCCCTCACCAATCAAATACTCAGATAAGACATCGTACCATGCACGTGGAGCTTGCTTCAACCCGTACAAGGCCTTATCTAAGATATAGACATGATTTGGATATTTTGAATTGATGAACCCTTCAGGTTGTGAGACATATACTTCTTCTTTGAGAACACCGTTAAGAAAAGCTGTCTACACGTCCATCTTAAAGACACGAAAGCTTCTGAAAGCTGCATATGCAAGAAATAGTCGGATAGCTTCAATACGAGCAACGGGGGCAAATGTTTCATCATAGTCAATGCCCTCTTGCTCATTGTAGCCTTTGGCAACTAACCTAGCTTTGTTACAGATGACCACTCCATCCGAATCCCTTTTGTTATTGAACACCCACTTAGTTCCAACAACAGATTTTCCATAAGGTAGAGGAACTAATATCCAGACATTGAGACGATCAAATTGGTGTAATTCTTCCTGCATTGCAAATACCCAATCTGGATCATCTAAAGCTTCACAAGTCTTGTTGGGTTCAATGTTGACATTCGTTTGCTGTTGCTGATCTTGTTTGAACGCCAACGGAAGGATCTCCTATGATGTTTTCTTCAGAGTGATGTCTGGTCCATTTTGTTTCATGGGACGTAGAAGATGAAGGAATAAGATCTTGTAGGTGTCGTGCTTCTTCTTCATCCTCTCGAGAGAAATGTGGATCTGAATCAAACACAGGTGGGCTATCAGGGTCAGCAATCTGAGTAGTCACAGGGGGGGGGGCGTGTGACAGAGACAGATGTAGAATCCTCAGCATAAAGATCTACAAATGGATTCGTCTCAGTGACCGTTGGAGCCGTGAGTGTAACACTTGCTTGTACTTCTGTGTTGGTCCTATGGTCAGTCAACACAGGAGAAGATTCAGATCTAAGGAAATCAAACATAAAGTCAAGAGTTGTATTTGAACTGGGCGGATTGTTTGATTCTTTATTTTGAAGCACCGATCCTGAACTGGTATGTTCAAAAACGTTTTCTGTTGAGTTTGGTGGAAAATCTGTAACATTCAATGTATTATCAAAAGTTACGTTGATACTTTCAACAATGCTCTTTGTTCTTTTATTTAGAACTCGATAGGCTTTAGATTCAGTAGAATAACCTAGGAAAATAGCTTCATCGGATTTTGGAGCAAACTTTCCTAGATTATCCTTGTCAACAAAGCATCTATTACCAAAGACATGATAGTATTTGATATTAGGTACTATGCCATTGGCCAGTTCATATGGAGTTTTATTAAAGCATTTATTAATAAAAGAGCGATTCTGCGTATAGCATGGTATGGGTAGCTTCAACCAAAGTTCTGTTTCTTCTTTCCACTACACCATTCTGTTGTGGGGTGTATGTAGCAGAGTACTCATGGTTGATTCCAACAAGGTCACAAAAGCTCTTCAGAGTACTGTTCTTGAATTCAGTTCCATTGTCTGTCCGGATTGAGACAACACTCTGACTATACTTATTCTGCTGTTGCTTGATGAAGGAAATGACTGTTGGAGTGACTTCATCCTTTGATCGCAGAAACTTGACCCAAGTATATCTAGAGTAGTCATCCACCATGACTAGAATATACTTCTTCCCACTTTTAGACTAAATTCTCATAGGACCGCAGAGATCCATGTGCAGGAGTTCCAAAGGCTTGGTAGTGCTGAACACCTGTTTTGATTTATGAGAAGCCTTCTTCATCTTTCCCTTCTCATAGTCTGCACACAGATGATCCTTTTTGAATCTTAACTTGGGAATGCCTCTCACCAAGTCACCAGTGACTAGCTTGTTGATATTTTGAAAGTTCAGATGAGAGAGTTTTCTGTGCCATTGCCAAGTAAGATCTGTGGAAGCTTCGGACAGTAGACATACGTAGGTAGGGGAGTCATATTTCTCAAAATCAATGGAATACAGGTTAGATTTCCTAGAGCCTGCCAGTAATTCATCTCCAGTTTCAGTTAGCACAGAACATTTGTTCTTCTTAAATACTACCACCAAGTCCTTATCACAGAACTGTTCGATGCTAAACAAATTGTGACCCAACCCTTCAACATAGGAGACTTTCTTGATCTTGATGTGCTTCTTCTCTATGTCTCCGTACCCCATTATTGGTGCAACATTTTCGTTCCCAAAACGTACATTCCCGGAGTACTTAGGAACATAATTTTTTAGAAGACTTTTTGTTGCCGGTCATATGTTTGGTACAACCGGAGTCCAGGTTCCACAAGTGAGGTACCTGCAAATAGAGAGTAAAGCACGTTTAGGTCCTAATATATGAATGGGTCCTTGATTGTTAGTTCCTAGAAGGGATTGAGTAAGTTGAGTAGGAACTATGTCTATTTTTGGTGGTGAAACTTCTAGTAATCTATCCTTAGGTACCCATGTAGGTTTAATCTTTTGTCGAGAAGGAATAGATTTAGTTGGGAGTTTCTCTACCACCTTTGGTTTGACAACTGATGGAATCGGAGGCTTAGGATTCGATAGAGTTGCGGAAGCGTTATGTTTGCAAGTCCATGTTTGTGAGGAATTCTGAAGAATTTGCTTTGGCCTCGGAACATCAACTTGCTTATGCGGAACTGGAGCCTTGGGAGCAGAAAGTTGTACTACTCGTTGATTGGGTGTCGGCTTAGGTTTTGAAGATTTGGCATTTTTAGAAGGTTGATTGCGTGATTGTTTTTTAGAATGCAAGTGTTGTTCGTGAGTAATCCATGCCTTTTTGAATGCTTCGTAGCCTTGCCGTCTGTAGACTTCCAGTTCTTTGATCATCAGTAATTGTTTTGATTTGTTTAAACGTTTGAGTGCATGTGGCTGACGAGTGGTGATCCACTAATGAATGATGTATCATTTTGAATTAATAAATGGAACACATATTTGGTTAGCGTAAAAGTCTGTCCAGTCCTCACATGGTTTACACTTAAATTCACAATGAATATGGAGACAACCATCACTAATACAAAACACTGAAGAGGCAACATTATCATGCAAACTTGAATAATTACAGACTGAATCAAATATCAAAATTTGTTCACATGTTTTTCTAGTGTTTGAACATTTCCTATGTGATCTAGGAATGACTCTCTTCCAAGTGATGTTTATTTTACGCTCTTCACTCACGAGCTTCTTCACATCTGCAGCAGAATGTAAAATGTTAGAATTGAGTCGTGGCCGACTAGCAGCTGCCTTTGATGATTCAGGTATGTCAGTATTCATACGAGAAATGTGGTTAGAAGTGAAAGTGGATATCTGTTTGAAAATCTGTTTTTGCTTTAAAGCTTTCAAATTAGAATTGTTAACATATTTTATTTTGGGTTTGACATCTTGGGAAGATGTAGACGCAAGCTTAGAATCTTTAATTCGCTCTGCGTATGGAGAGAAAGTGAATGGAGTAGGGGGTTGCATCTCTTGTTTGACTTGAATGATGCATTCTTTTAAAGCTATGTTTTCATTGCACAAGTTATCAATGATCTTTTCATCATGATTAAAAATATGTTTGATACGCTTGTGAAAGATGGCGTTTTCTTGAGCTAATTGAGTAAGCTCAGATGATTGTGAAGAAACTGAGATGGTTTCAGGTGTGGTTTCAGAGTTGAAAGCTTTGGGAAGGTCTCCTTGTACCAGATGGTGAAGCAAAACTCTTGCAAGGTTTGGAACCTTTGCTGCAATTCGTTGTGGGGAATGTATAGAAGTTGGGGTGTTGACACTTTAGGAGAATAAAGTTCCTCATCGGTATACACTTTTGTGGTGACAGCAGAGTTTAGTGTTGGAATGGGGTAACTGAAGTATGAGTCATTGAGGTCAGAATAGTCGAAGGGATTTTCAGTTTTGAGATGTAGGGTTCTTTGACATCCTCTTCAAGTTGTTCTTCCTCTTGACCAACAAATACCATTCGTTGAGTCAGTCCCTCGCCAAAAAGATGTGCATTGCATAATTGTTTGGCCGATACTTTACTCAAAACACTTGGGTTTTCAAAGCCAAGTCCATCGAATGTCCATCTTGAAAAAGGTCGTTCCTTTTGTTTGTACAGAAAGATGGTTTGTTCACTTTGCCCTCTTTTGATTAGAAGGTCTTTAAGTTCTTTAATTTATAGACAAAGAACACTTTGATCATTTTTAAGAATTTCTGAATCCTTTTCTGCACCAATACGTTCTGCTTTGAGATCATGTATGATGACATTTGTTTTATCGGTTAATGCAAGAAATTCAGATTCTTTCACAGCTAATTGAACCTTTGATTCATATATGTTTTTCTCCAATTGTTCAATTGTAGTTTGTGCTTCCTTATCTTGTGTGTGAATGACCTCTTTTAACACTTGATTTTTATTAGTTAGTTTGGTCACCTTAAATTCTAACTTTTTCATGCGGTTTAGTATGGTTTGTATATGTTCAAAATTAAAAACCATGTTAGAGTTAGAGATAGAGTGTACCTTTCCGCTTTCAGCAATCTCCTCCTCAGCATCAGATAGATCACCACTTTCTTCATAACGTGTTCCACCAGTAGCCATGAAACAGAACTGTGCGTGATCTTCACCATCTAGATCACTTTCAGAGTTTGTGTCTTCCAGGAACTGGTCTTCCTCCACCATAAGAGCATTCCCAGCCTGCTTTTGCTTTGACAGGCGGTACATTTGTCTGTAATACTCAGCATCCTTGACCTTCTTCTGTTGACAGTCCCTTATCATGTGGCCAGATCTCCCACAGTTGTAGAACTTCATATCCGTCTTCTTTTCCTCCTTTCTCTCATCCCTTTGAAATCTAGGCTTGTCAACTTGAGCAAGCCTTTCTGGTCTTCTGTAGCCAGAGGTAAATCTTTGTCTGTTGTTGGTTTTACTGAAACGATTTCTGATGGTTTTGCCAACAACAGAAAGAGCATGAATGGCAGCTTCCACTGTGTCTTCTTCATCATCATCTGGTTCAGATTCACTTAGAATCACCTGTTTGAACTTAATTGATCTAGATGAAGATTCCCTTGTAACTCTTTCAACTGTTACCAAGGCTAAAGGATCTGCAGCTGGTTGTTTAGGGAGAGACTTCAGAATTTCATCTTGGTATTGATTGAGGTCTTCAAATATGTTGTGAGAGGTGACTATAGTGAGATCTTTGTTGATTTGTTTGTACAGTCGAACATATTCCTTCCACTCTGGACCCAGTGACTTCAGAAAAACACAGTTTAAGTCTAGGTCTGTTAGGATGATTTGATTGGACCTCATCTCATTTTGCAGCTTGCAAAAACTACCATAGGTTTCAGAAAGAAGTTCATTCTCTCTGACACAGAAGTCATGATAACTGTTGACTAGTTGGGTACGCTTGATATACTCTCCTTGCTCAGTACCCTGCAGCTGTTTCTTTATCTCATCCCAGATTTCCTTAGTAGTGGCTAAGCTATCTATCTTGGTGTAGATCTCTGAAGAGAGTCCTTGTTTCAGATAGTACTTAGCCAATCTTTCAGCCTTCTTGATCTTCTTTTCTTGAGTTGTGAGCTCATCGGTAGTCTTTTCCCTCTCATGACGGAGAATGGCGGGATTGTTGTTTGGATCAGCCTCAACAACTTTAATGAACTTTTTGTTCCCATTCATGATGCAGTCAATCATCATCTCTCCGTGTGTCTCATTATGCTCTAGGAAGTCCATGAACCTTCATTTCCAAACATTGTCTTTACCTCGAAACAGAACAGGAGGTTTTGTATCGGTACCGATGGACATCATTTCATTTGAACTAGACATTGTTAGAGTTTAATTTTAGAAATGATCGTTCACTTGTTATATATGGATTGATTGTTCGAAAACTTAATTGAAAAAATGAGGAGCTAATTCACGTTAATTCAACTTTGAATTAGATCTTGTAAAGATTAAATTCAATTTTGAATTATATAGAATTGAGTTAATTTTAATTCACCTTTGAATTATATCCGAGTTAGATTAAATTCAATTTTGAATTAGAAAATTAAGTTTTAATTCTGATTATCCTCTTTGTTCAAAGTCAAGTCCCAATGGTTCTATCACTTGTCCAATAAGTTCAAGGTATGCGATAGGTGTTATGCGATTGGAGGAAACCCTTGAAAATTGAGCAGAGTAACTTCTTGGCAGTGATTGAAAAGAGTAACCAATAGAGTGCGATTGATTCCTGTAGCACCAAACACTTAGAAATAAACTGTTAGTCACTACAATCGAATGTTATTCTAGTAAACTGAATCGCATGAGATTGCCTTTGATGTGTTTGAAATAGAACAAGAACCCTTGAATCGCACTAGCCAACAGAATGCGATTGATGAACCAGGACTTATAATCTCACAGAAAGTTTATATGGCTGATAGCACTTTAAACCTTCCAATCGCATGCGATTGATCCTACGCGTCTGATAGCACTGAGTAACACTTGGTAAAATATCAACTTTGTAAGAACTATAAGCCGTATCACCCTGTCAATCGCATTGACCACTATCCTGCTTATAGACTCAGATATGTCACAATTAGATCTGATTGCCTTACCCCTTATGATGACTACCCACTTGTACATTGATTGGTATGGGTAGTACTTGAGTTTCCTTGTTCTACACTTAAACTTTGAAGAATAAATGATTATTTTTAATTAAAATCGACTTCTTCTTCTTCAATTCTGGATTTAAACCTCAAGAACACCATAAATGCTTAATTTCCAGAAAATTAAATGCCATAAAGTCAAGCATTTAATGAACTATTGGACTTTTTCCTTTGAAAACACCACTCGGTTTTGAAGTATTCTTCAAGAAAGCCTTATAAAATAGTAGAAACCTAACCCGGAAAGATGATAGAAAAAGTAGTGTTTTATACCTTAAATGTGTTCTATCTTCGGGAAATGTTTGAACTCGCACCTTTCTTGAACAAACCTTGTAGTTGTATGCTTTGTAGAACCCGAATGCTTGTTTTTTACCTTGAGCTTGAAATCTTCGAGTTTTTACTTGTTGTTTTCGAACAATCACGAGCCAAAAACATGTTTGGCTCTGATACCAATTGATGGTCCCGTATTATACTACTAATGAAGCAATGCTAGATAATAATCTTTCTAGCGTGTGTTTGTATGTGTAATCGGTAAGAGAGAGAGAGCCGAGAGTTATTGAGAGAGAACACAAACACAAGATATGTTGAAATGCAAAGCTTAGATTGAAATGTGAAGGGCAAATGCCTTTTATAGCATTTGCCCAACTTTACAATAATTACATATTGGACCCTCACTTTTATAATCTAACAATATATATACACGAAAAGTATGAAAGTAATCCTATTAACATATTTGTTTTTTTGATCGAATGACCTAAATTAATCATGTTTTTTTATTTTTTTAATAAAAGGATATAATGATAAAATAAAAATATTATCTCTTCAACCAATTTCTCTCCTAAATTTTAGAGTAAATTACTAAATTACACCAATCGTTCCTGTGGATTACCACTTATTTCCCCAATCGTCCTTAAGCTTTATTAATTACACCAGACGTCCCTAAGGTTCTTACTTTGTCACGTGTGTAGTCCCTGTCCCAACTAAAATGACTAAAATACCCCTAACCCATTTTTTTTATTGTTTTACTTGATTATAAATTGATATTATATACTATTAATATTTAAAAACAATATATTAATAATAATAAAACAAACAAAAAAAACCCCATCCCCTCCGCCCCTCCCCGTCGATTGAGTCACCACCACCGGCCATCACTGTAACTCCGACCACCACCGCTGCCTGCAAGTCCGCCGTAGGTCACTACTGCCACCTGCACCACCGTAGATGACCACCACCACCGCCGTAGGTTGTAATCACCCCGAAACACTAAATCAGAACACAAACATGTGCAAATCAAACCTAAATATCATATTAAAACCCAAAAAACCTAAAATTAAGAAGAATGAAATTAGGGTTTGAGGAGGGCGAGGGGATCTGTACATGTTGGTGGTCACTGCCGCCGCAAAAGAAGATCCACTTAGAGGATGGTGACGATGGTGACGGTTGGTGTCCGACCTAGGGTTTTCCGAGGCGGACTCCTTCGAGAATGGTGACGATGATGACGGTCAGCAGTGTTGAGGCGACGGTCACATGTGACAAGGTTGGTGGTTTGACGAAGTGTAAGTGGTCGGAGATGGAGGTGGAGGTGGCGGCGGGCAGCCTGTGGAGGTGACGAAAGTTTTGGCTGGCGGTGGTCTCCTCCGACGCAAAATAGAGAGATACGCAGGGAGATTGTGAAGTAAGGGGGGTTGGGATTTAATTCGATAATAATAATAATAATAATAATAAATAAAAATAAAAATAATTATTCATTAATTAAGAAAAGAAATAAGAATGTAAAAGAAATGTTAAAATAAAGAAAAGAGCATTTTAGTCATTTCAAGTGGATCAGGGACTATAGACGTTACAAAATGTAAATGTTGATGAAGTTCAGGGACGAACGGTTTAATTTATAGCAAACCACAAGGACGAACGGTGTAATTTACTCTAAATTTTAAATAAAAATATAGAAATTAAAAATAATTTACTATTAAATTATTATTCTTTCATTGTTTACCATAATTATGCTCACCATATTGAAAAAGAAATTCTCTTCAAATAATCATTGTTCATTTTGTTATAAAATCTCAATATAAGATAACAATGGTCCTTTCTATGTACAAATGGAAGTATGTTATATAATTACTATGTTATAGGTTAGCATAATTGCGGACTTATATTTAGATTTTATATGATAACATATATTAACTAAAAATAATAATCTTCTACCAAAATCATAAACTTTACCGCTTTTAGGATCACTAACACTTGCACCATTTGAACATTAACTCTGATTATGGAGAAACCGACTCATTAGGTGATGCATAGCAAGTTAATGGTTTTTTTCATTGTGCATTTATAATAATCATGGCCAACATGGTTTTGATATAGCCCATGTTTTTCCTGAGTTTTGAAATTCATAATATCTGTATGAGTGTTAAGTTTGTTTTGGTTGTTTTGAATACTTTGTGTGTTGGGTTTAAGGAGATGAATTATAACATCAATTTATTGCAATCCGTGTATATATGGTTGACTTCACCAACGCCTTGCCTTTCTATAGTAGTAAAAGGGACCACAGTACTTAGCGGCCCCACGGACCGACGGAGCACGTGGCTCGCAAAAAGAACCTTGCTGTGCGCTCGACAGTAGCAGGTTCGAAAAGCCCCTTCCCAATTGCAGCTACGAGTCCCGCATCCACCGTAGGGGGATTCACAATATAATCCCCAGTAGTGACCACGGGTAGTTCCGTCTGACACCTCGAGTAAGTCTCCGTAGTGTGACTTGTTGTTTCTCCATCTCGGGTTACGTTGACAGTTCCCCTAATTTGTAGGTTCCGCTTTCCTGGAGTGTTAACCATTCGGAAGTAAAGATAATGCACTATAGATTTGGCACGCATTACCGCATTTTACTTCCTAACTTATAAGTTTCAATACTCACTTACCTTATCTACGAGGAGCCCTACGCATACTAAGGCAATCCTAGCTAAGTACAAGTCGTCATACAAGTAACCTCTCACCAGATCCACATGATTCTTGTTAGGATTTTATATTTTATAGAGTAGAAGATTAAATTTTGAGTGAAGTTTTTATAAAATACAACCTAGAAGGACTTAATGTGTAAATACCCTAAGGGGTATATAAACTAGATGATTAGATTTTGAGTGAAGTTTTTATAAAATACAACCTAGATGGACTTAATGTGTAAATACCCTAAGGGGTATATAAACTAGATGATTAGTGCTAATCATGTACCAGTTGCCATTATTCTTGTTAATGAACTATGTGTGCTTAAGACTTTGCATATTCTCTCTACTAATTCATAATTCTATCTTAGCAATTGCTTGATACCTGAATCACTTGGGACAAACAAGTGGTATCTGAGCTTGATTAGGACTGATTTGAGTGGATTTTATACAGAAATTTGAAGATCATCGTGAAAATGAGCTGAATTTTGCATATGTTGTTCGTGATGGTGAAAGGAGTCTACAGTTAAAAATTCGTGCAAAAACTCCTTATCATTTGAGAGAAATCGAATTTTTCATTTTCTAGGTTTTCCATGTTGTTCTTGAGCGATTTTGATTCAATTCTTGTTATTTGATTCAAATTGTTGATAAAGGAGTATTAGAAAAGTGTTTGTGGAGATGAAGATTGATTAATTTAGACAAAAAAATAATTTTTTTTTAAGTTTAGAAAAATCAAGTTTGAATATTCTTGAGATGTTCTTGAGGTCTTATTGACGAAGAAGATGAAAGTTTGAGTGTTTGATCCATTTTGAATTGAGTTTAGGTGAAAAAGGTGTTTGTAGGTGAATTTTGGGTTTTCCTTTGGACTTCGAGCGGATTAGTTGTTCGAGAAGCATAATTGGTTACTTGTTAACAATCATCTAAAAGTTACTCTGCCCAAAATTCTAAAAATTCTAACACTTAGAGCATGTTTGAATAAAATCACATTTCGAATTCAGATTCTGTGCAGTCTTCGAGCGCCTATTCTGGTTTTCGTAGTTTTCGAATTCGAAAACTGTTTCGAGCACCTCATTTGTTTGTCTAAGTCTTTGAACGTATATTTCTTAAACTAGTCTTCAAATTTGAAAATATAATGCCTTTGAGCGCGTGAGGAATACCAAGAATCTTTGAGCACTTATTTTTTTTCGAATTCAAACTATAAGTACATTAAATATCTTTCGAGCGCTGCAATTTGAGTTTCATATAGTCTTCGAGTGCATACCACATTTTCATATTGCATTATTTTTACATGCACATCATTTTTTCAAACAGTATACTCTTTGGCACTTATATTCTTTCTTCGAATTCGAGAGAATCAAATTCTTCGAGCATGCCTTTTTATTCACAGGCTGTCCATTTTGAAATTTTACACATTTAGTCCTCTACTTCAAACAATAACCTTTAGAGCGCATAAACTTCCGAATTCGAAGAATACTTATTGTTTGTAGTCTTCGAGCACATGATCCTCATTTCGAATTCGAAGATTATTAATATGTTTATGCCTTCGAGCATAAGTATTTTAACCATCTTTGAATTTTGACCTATTAATCCTTCGAATTTGATATATTCTTGAACGTTTAATTGATTTCAAATTCGTACTTATTTGCAATATCATTGTTGTTGCTTATATTTTTGATCAAATCAAATCATTCCTAAATGATCATATTTTTCACGTATCAAGATGGATTTTTCAAGAACTTTATTTTGCAGAATTTCCGTTGAGCAAGAAATTAATAAATGGAAAAAGACAAGATATCATTTTACACAAGAAGAGACCTTCATGTTTCGAATGTGGGAATCAATATTTCGCTTGTATGATTCTTTGGAAGATCAATACTGTAAATAATTCGAAATTACAAAAGAGTTAAAACAAGAAGTATCTGAAACAACTATAAAATTTCAATAGCTTGATATGAAGTGTCAGCCTAACGAAATACATTATGAGAAGAAGAAAGCAGATGATTAGACAAAGGAAAATGAAAAGCTCACTGAGCAGATGTCCAAAGTGTCCGAGGAATTACAACTTCTGAAAAAGAATTGTCAAGTTTATGAAGTTGAAATTGGGAAGAAAAGAACACAAATTGAGAATGAGATGAATAAAGTCAAAGAACTGAAACAAAACAATGTAGGCTGAAAGAATGCTTATCTGATTTTTCTATTAAACGTCTAGATTCACAAAAGATGTTGAAAACTGATGAGAAGATGATAGGCAAATTGTGCACTCAAAAAGCTGATTTGCAACATAAACTCAAAAGACTCGAGCAACAGCTATTTGTGTCATCTCAACCATTTGTTCCCAGCTCGTTTTTTGAAAAGAAAATATCTGAGCTTCAGATGACACTCAACAAGCTCAGATGACACTCAACAGTGAGAGAAAGAAATTTGAGAAAGAGAAGACAGAGTTAATGTCTAAAATCATTAATGTTGAGCTAAGGGCTAAAAAAACATGTTGAATCAACAAAGACTTTCACTGACACTATCATTTTGATTCAGTTTCATATTGTAGTAGCCAATCTGATTCATATTTCTCTGTTGCAGGATCTGATCATTCAGATATAGATTTCACCAACACATCAAATGCTGTGAAAACTCCTAAGATCACTATATATGTTGGATCTTCTTATCCCGTGAAATCACCTTCAACTACGAATACTTACTCTCAAAAGCATAAACATAAACAAGCTGATTTGACATATAAACAGACTACTTGTTATTCAAGTAATTTTAGTTCTAATTGTTCTGTGATTACAGGTGATACTTTGCCAAAGACTAAACAAGCATGGATTTTAAAGAAAAATCTATGTGAACAATTTGCAAAGTTGAAATCATTCTATAATCCATCAGCTTCAAAGACGACTAAATCATCTTGGATTAAAAAGAAGCAATCGTCTGATACAACTCCAAGTACATCAGAGTTCAGAGTGAAGAGTGTTATAAATGATGATTTATCGTCACATGCAATTTTAACAAGAAGGATTCCAAAGACAGAGAATAGAGCTAATAAGCCAAATCCTACATTTCATAACAACAAACAAAAAGCTTTCTCTAAAATAAGATGAAATAGGTGAAGGGATTAACAGGGTACAAACATGCACAGCGGAATATAATACAAAACTTGTAAATCCCGTTCCCAGGATCCCAACTGGATCAGGTGGGGAAACAATTTCAGAAATCATATACCAGATATAAGTAGAACATGTAATAAATACAGGTTTATGTAAAAGATAAAAGTTATACCCTGAAATTGCTGAAAGGGGATACACAGCTACTGCATCCTTGAACTGGCTGCTAGACCGCCAAAATGAATAATCTTGTGTGTATAATCTTTAACCGGTAAAAACCGCCCTCGGTTTTACCTTCAACCGCCGCCGCCGTGGAGACCGCCGCAAAGGGGTCCACGTCCGAAGCTTGCGCCGCCGATCGCAGGGCGTCGCCGCTCGGCCGCCGTGTGCTACCGGTCGCCGGTGGTGGTGTCCGCCGGTGAGTCTCCGCCGGAGAAAAGCCGAGAACCCCTTGGGGTGGGTTCGGCCGACGAGCAGGGAGAGAGAGAGATGAGAGTTTTCTTGTTCTGTTTTAGGATTTACTTTCAAGATTCGGTTTAAACTAAACCTCTTATATAGATTTCCTCCTGGGCCCCAAGCCCTTGGACCTTAAAGCCCGGTCTAAACCTATAACTTTAATCCTTTGACAATACAGACCCTCCAAGTTCAGTTATTATTAATTAAACAAATGTTAATTAATAATTTCCCAACTAAACTATATTTATTAAATATTAATCTTAATATTTAATATTCTTTCTCTCTATTAATATATACCTATTTATTATTTCCCTCTTTTCTGACAATTAATTAACTATTAATTATCCGTCTTATACACATTGAGTTACTCCTCGTTCATGAGTTGGGTGTGCAGCTGTTTGACCCTTTAGTGACTCATAGTGTCCACGGATGTGATGACACGTGTACACTATCCCTGCACACAATCCTTTCAGACTCCCACTTGTGCACGATAGTTACACTCCCTTGTCGATCACGGGCCTAAGGAGGTCCCCAGCCAGACATTTAAGTTAACCATGACTATAAGTTCTCTTATGTCCAGTGATTCTGTAATCACCCTCTTGGATTACCCGGCTTTTCCTTTCGCATCACGATATCCCGTAATGTGGATTTCAGACATGGAGCACGTGATCTATTCTGAAAATCCAGATTATGTTTCTCGACTTCTGATTTCGACTAACTGTAGTTACGGAGTTACCAAATGATGTCCATCATTCTATCTGAGCGCGGCCACGCATTTCATTTAGTCTCAACCGTCAAGGGGCCCCGGAATACCTGTTCTGCAAAGGAGAAGGTGCAAATCCCTTATTGACTGTTTGCATTTGAGCACACGTCTTCCGCTGCACCCAGATACGCCCGTTATTACTACCAAGTTATGGCGCATCGTTAGAACGTTCCAAAGTACAGAAGTCCTCGTGACCCAAAACAAACATCTCGGGTCTAAGGACAACCAATCAGCTAACTCATGTCGTTGGCTCCATGAAGTTAGACTGATGCGGATCACTTCCAATATTTGTACCTCTGACAAATATCTATAAATACTTGATCACATAACTTGTGCTGTTATTCTCTACCAGAATAATCCAACAAGTATTTATAATAGCGTTAGTATCACCCTAATGTGTCTCCCACCGCATTAGGTAGCTACGGAGTAATTTTGATATACCAAGACTTGTATATCATGGATGAGTAAATATGCTAAAAGTATAGAGATATTTAAAGATTATATTAAACCTCCTATTTCCATCACGCAGAAATGTTTAATACATAATCATAAACCATAAATATTAATCCATACAATTTTAATTAAATACTGAAAACTAGGTTCTAGGTCCCACGTACTGCATTCCTATGGAACTAGCATGCCTCTCATGCTTCTCTCTAGCTAGCGCCTTGGTCAACGGATCAGCAACGTTGTCCTCTGTTGGTATCTTGCATATCCTAACATCTCCCCTTCTGATAATCTCTCGGATGATGTGATACTTTCTAAGTACGTGCCTGCTCCGTTGGTGATCTATTGGTTCTTTCGCTTGCGCCAAAGCTCCCATATTATCACAGTATATATCAATCGGTCTAGAGATACTGGCAACCACTTTAAGATCCGAGATAAAATTCCGCAGCCAAACCGCTTCCTTTGCCGCATCACTTGCCGCAATGTACTCAGCCTCTGTAGTTGAATCTGTTATATTATCTTGCTTCTGGCTTTTCCAAGATACAGCTCCACCGTGTAGGGTAAAATCAAACCCTGACTGTGACATAAAGTCATCTCTGTCCGTCTGGAAACTCGCATCTGTGTAACCAGTAATACTGATTTCATCCGTGTTTCGGCCAAAGACCAAGAACATATCTTTTGTCCTTCTCAAATACTTGAGAATGTTCTTGACAGCCACCCAATGGGGTTCACCCAGATTTTGCTAGTACCTACTCGTAAGGCTTATGGAGTAAGCAACATCGGGCCTAGTACATAACATGGCATACATAATCGATCCTACTGCCGAAGCGAAAGGAACCGATTTCATCCTCTTCTGCTCCTCTGGAGAATTAGGGCATTGAGCCTTGCTCAATGTTATACCAGATCTCATAGGGATGAATTCTTTCTTGGAATCCTCCATCTTAAATAGTTTCAACACTTTATCTATGTATGTACTCTGACTAAGTCCGATCAGCCGCCTTGATCTATCTCTATAGATCTTAATACCAAGTATGTATGCGGCTTCTCCTAGGTCCTTCATCTGGAAACATTTGCCTAACCGGGATTTTACTCCTTGTAATACTGGCACATCGTTTCCTATGATCAGTATGTCATCCACATACAGGACCAGGAAGATTGCTATGCTCCCACCGAACTTCGTGTAAACACAGGACTCAAACTCGCTTTTGGTAAACCAAACTCTTTGATGCGCTCATCAAAGTGCAAGTTCCAGCTCCTAGATGCTTGCTTTAATCCATAAATGATTTTTAGCAGCAACTTGCATACTTTACCTGGATTCTTGGAATCCTCAAAACCGTCTAGCTGTGCCATATACACATCCTCTGTTAGTTTCCCGTTGAGGAAAGCGGTTTAGACATCCATTTGCCATATCTCATAATTGAAGTATGCAGATATGGCCAAAAGAATCCTAATTGACTTAAGCATGGCTACTGGCGAAAAGGTTTCATCACAATCAATACCATGAATTTGATTATAAGCTTTTGCAACAAGCCTAGCTTTAAAAGTATGCACATTTCCTTCCATGACGGTTTTCTTCTTGTAGACCCACTTGCACCAAACAGCTTTACTGTGTTGTGGCAAGTCTACTAACTCCCAAACTTGGTTGTCATACATGGATTGCATCTCTGCCTTCATGGCATCCAGCCATTTGTCAGACTCACTGCCTGACATAGCATCCCCGTAGGATGTAGGCTCATAAAGATCCCCTTCTTCCTAAGCGATTAGAAATCCAAGATATCTATCCGACTCAGTCCGAATCCTACTGTACCTGCGAAGGTCTTGTGTTTCCACTCCTTCCTCAACCGCAGACTCGGGTTGCGATTCAACAATTCTTTGTTGACTTACGGGTTTCACTAGTGGAGGAGGTACACCTTCATCCTCTTCAATTTCTTGAAGATCTATTTCCTTTCTAGAAGTTTCAGAACTTAGAAACTTATCCTCTAGAAATGTCCCTGACCGAGCAACAAAAACTTTGTTCTCATCGGGATTGTAGAAATAGTATCCTAAGGTTTCCTTAGGATAACCCACGAAGATACACCTATCCGATTTGGGTTTGAGTTTATCCGAGAACGGTCGTTTAACGAATGCCTCACAACCCCAAATCTTTATGTAAGACAATTTGGGCTTTTTCCCCGTCCATAACTCGAACGGTGTCTTACCCTTTTCCACAGACTTAGTTTGAACTCAGTTCAGCATATAAGCAGCCGTTTCGAGTGCATGACCCCAGAACGACATTGGTAAACTAGTTTGACTCATCATAGACCGAACCATGTCAAGTAAGGTCTTATTCCTCCTTTCTGATACACCATTCCACTGTGGCGTATACGGAGGTGTGAGTTGTGAGTTGTGAAACAATCCCACATTCCTTTAGATGATCGTCAAACTGCTGACTCAGATATTCACCACCCCGGTCAGATCGTAGCAGCTTTATCTTCTTGTCAAGCTGGTTTTGTACTTCACTCTGAAATTGTTTGAAGAGATCAAAACTTTCAGACTTGTGTCTCATAAGATACACATAACCATACCTACTGAAGTCATCAGTGAAGGTAATGAAGTACCGGTATCCACCTCTGGCCTCCTAACTAAAAGGACCACACACATCTGTGTGTATAATTCCTAGCATTTCCTTTGACCTTTCATTCAAACTGTCAAAAGGTTTATTTGTCATCTTGCCGGACAAACAGGATTCGCAATTGTCAATTGATTCAAGATCCTCCATCACTATGAAGTTGCTCTATGCGTTTCTTATTTATGTGTCCGAGCCGACAATGCCAAAGGTAAGTCTGGTTCAAAGTATCCTTTTACCTCTTACTTATATGACAGATCTCCTTGTCATCATCTAGATTTATTATGTATAGACCATTTTGTGAACTTGGTTTAAAATAGAATAAATCATTCTTAAAGCACAAAATTGTTTTACCTTCAGACTGATAGTTAAAACCACTGTCTATTAATAAATCATAATATATTACATTTTTAATCAATCAAGGAACGTAAAAATAATTCTCTAGCTCTATGATTAATCTTGAAGGTAGCCTGAGACAATATGTTTCTACAGCTTCAGCACCAATGATGGAGCCTTCGCCTACCCGTAGGTCCTTGTCCCCCTTCCTTAGTTTCCTACTTCTCTTGAATCCCTGAAAATGATTGCAAATGTGATGACCACATCCGGTATCGAGTACCCATGATTCAAATGAAGTAACTAAGCAATCTATCATAAAGATACCTGACTCGTCAGTAGAACCGACGTCCAGCTGATCAATGTCGAGTGAGTGCTCGCAAATATCCTTGCCGCCGCAAACTGGGCAACAAACGTCTAGTAGCTCATCAACCCAGTTGTCTTCTTCCATTGACTCAACTACTGTTGTATCAAAGGGGTCCGGGTGCACCTGGTCATCTATGCACATTAAGAACTCGTGCATAACAACAACTGTTGTATCTGGTTCACCAAACTTGTCCACTACCTCTGTCTGATAGTGGTCAGTTAGGGTACCGACCAAGAACATCACTAGTTCATGTTTAGTGACTTGTGATCAGAAACATTTAGCAATCAACCAGCCTTGTCATGTTGATGAGATGATCGCTCAATAACTGGTCTTCTTTCATCCTCTGTGAAAGAATGTCCTTCATGAGTAGAAAGCGTCCACAGCGCTCACTATCCTTGGAACGCTCCTCTAATCCCTGCACGACCTCAAAAACCAACTTATTCTTAAGTTCATCCGAATACTCAGACTCTGTGGAGAGTATCAGAATTGACATGACGTCAGATTCATTAGACAGACACTTATAATATGTATCATACTCTCCATCCTGAGTAGAATAGTCAGGTCGTGCTGGAGGAGGTTTGTCTACTGTGTACAGCCTTCCATGCGCCCTTAGGATATTCCTAAAATGCAATTTCCAAACCATAAAGTTTGGACCTGAAAGCTTCCACTTGCTCATGATGAGGCTAAGAGACTCCTCGGGTGTATAAAACGGTATAACAGATAATATTGACACCTACAAAAAAAGCAAGAAATAAATATTTCAGTAATTTAATTCCTCTAAAATAATTTATAACCCTTTAAATAAATATATATTAGAATAGGACCCATATTTCACACGTGCCGGTGCACGGTTTGGGCACGACAACACCGACCCCGTGCTATCTTGTGGGTATAAACCATACCGATCGTGTTTAATCCAAAACATGACTCCTATATCCTTAGGACATCGAATGAAACAATAATTCGCACATATTTAGTCCTCCTAAGTGCACTTTATGGCCCGTCATATCAGGGAATCGCAAAGTATTTCACCCCCTTCCCACATCAGTTTGAACCCCGGTGCGCATGGTTTGGGCATGACAACACACCGAAGTACTGGGAGCAGGAAAGGTGTACCATTAGATGGGTAGCATTACTGGTCTAAGATTTTGAAAGGGTTAACTTGTTTCAAAAATAATTTTCCTGTTTTAACCGTTTTACAAAACTTGTAAAACGTATATCCTTTTTAAGTGAAAAACTTTTCAACTTAAAAATATCCGTTATATATGTAAATGGTTTTTAATGACGTGCGTGCACTATATGATTAAGCGATTAAATCACAACCACACAATTAATAATAGCAATAATAAGCCAACACACATAACGCCTTTGACCATCACTGGTACTTGTAACACCCCAAAATGGGGCCTAGTTGTAAATAGTTGTACCTCGTGTTTGTTAAGTTGTACGTTGACTTTGACCAAGTTGTTTAAGTTGTTTTGTTGCTTAATTGTTGTTATTTGTTGGTACACGTGGTTATGTAGCTAAAGTTGGAAATATGTTGTTAATAGAGAGAGTTGGTAAATAGTTGAACGGTTTCGGATAATGATTCCGAAAATATCTCCGTTAGTTGAAACGGATAAGCATAAGTCGTGTTTTAAGTTGAATAGGAGAACAAAATACCCTCGTGGGGTATTAGTGTTACTTGGGTCGGTTTGTACGCTTCCCTTATCCCCTCGGAACACACACTACACACACACAAACTACACATACATGTCTACGTACAAACACTACACACACACTTGATCCTTTTGGAAATTTTGAAGAGAAGACAAAGGGGGATAATCTGATTTGGAGTTGTAGCTGTTGAATTGGTTGATTTAGTGTCTTCTTCTTGTTGTCCTTGTAAGTGTTTCTCCATTAAAATCTAGTTCTTGAAGTGATAATGGGTGTTGTGTCTTTTGGTGGGTTAAATCACGAATTTGATGTTATTTTGAAGTAAGAAACATGTAGGTAATGTTGTATGGGTGTTAAAAGACATGTAGGAACATTAGAAATGCGATTTCAGTCGATTAAAGGGTCAAAAACATCGAGTTGCAGGTCTGGGCTTCAAACAGAGTCGAAGCCCACTGTAATTAGATTGCTTGCGGCCGTAAGGAAAGGCCTTGCGACCGTAAGCATGGGTTGTGTAGTCCTTGCGGTCGCAAGCAAGGGTCTTGCGGTCGCAAGTGGGTCGTTGTTATGAATTACCGTCTAAGGACGATGGAAACATACTTGCGATCGTAGGTACATAACTTGCGATCGTAAGCCCCAAGATACCACCTTTGCGGTCGCATGAAGATGTCTTTGCGGTCGCAAGTTGGGGTGGTTTGGGTAGGACCCTTACGGTCGCAAGGTAAACCCTTGCGGTCGCAAGGTAAACCCTTGCGGTCGCAAGTGGGGTGTTGAAATGACCCTTGCGGTCGCAAGCAGGGGTTTTTGCTGGCGGTTTCGTAGTGTTGTGTTGTAAGACTCGTTGGTTGTCGTTGTTTGGTGTCTAAGCGTGAACCTTATGTGTTAGGTGATTAGGACGACTCCGTGTGCTCCTGGGGATTCCCGAATTCATATCTGCCTCTTATAATCTCGAGGTGAGTACCGGTTTTCCCATGAGTCTCGGTAAGTAGCGTTGTCTGATGTTTATTGATATATGTTGGCAATGTTGCACACGTGCGTATATGAGGTATGTTATACCATGTTGTTATATGCTATTCTCATGATAAGTTGCTTTACACGTTGGATATAAATCGCATGCGTATATTTGAACCCACTACGGGTTCTAGTTGTATATGTGGTACCTGTCCGGACTAATGATGGCATGGTTAAGGTCAGCTTTCTTTCCGAAGGCTGGATCCCTTTGATGGAATAATGGGGATCAACGGTACCCGGTGTGCAGCACGCCGGGGTGGTCTTGCAAACCGCCGCTCCTTAACGTGAGTTGGGATCTTAACTTCAGTTGAGATCCAAGATGTTGAGCTTCGAGCTTCGTAACGCGTTTGGTGGACTGCTCTTCGCTCCCCCACCATTGCGGATAGTTGTTGCTGATGGTCCCCAGTTTGAATCGTTGAGCGGGGTTCCCACCCTGCAAGATATGATTCCTACTGACTCGTTGGCGCGACACTATGTGTTAGGATAGCTTTATGTGTTGTCCCGTAGTTGGAATAACCTGCTTATTGATGCTTATGTGTTAATCTGTACTCACTAGCTAGTGTAGCTAACCGGTTCATGATTTATCCTTTTTACAAGTGATGTTTAGGCAGCCTGGTGAGACGGGTTCTTGTGGGTAATTGTATTTAGCTCTTGTGGAACACTCTGCTATTATTTATATCTGTGATCCGATGGTCGGTTTGTAGTATGGTAATACCGGTTCGTTTTAAGACTTGGATTTAATGTTTATATTTGCCAAGTCGGATAGTAACACTTTAATCAGTGTTTAGTTTCCGCTGCACGTCTTTGATAAACATACTTAAATAGTCTTAAAGTTATTCTAATTTTAAGCTCGTGAAACCCGGTGTTACAGTACTTAAATAAAATTAAGCACCCCTGTGGTCAAACCCTAAAGTGGATCATAAACAACACACAATGCATGAATATGATGCTGACGCTCCCACTGGCTCCAGCATCCGTGACATCCTCTCTCCTTTGTCTTGATCCTTGTCTTGATTGGCTCCAAAAAATACATTTACAAATATCAAACTAACCTATTATAATTTTTGATAAAACTAGTGCCCTATTACCTAATAATTGAAAGGCACGCAGGCCTACTAAATCTAGTACTTTTACAAAATTGAATAGCGGTTGTAAGTGGCACGCAGTCCTCTCCACACCGGATAAATAATAAATGTAAACCAATTCACAAAACAATAAACAACCACAATCTTGATCCACTAGGTTTAAGGAGCTTGGCTTAAAAATAATCAACCACGTACAATTAATTAAATAATAACAATGCACGCATTATAAACCAACATATATAATCCCGGGCAGATTCAAACTTGAATCTCTGACAGCAAAACTCAAACTGGTTTTGTGTTCATCCCCAACATCTAACCTTGACCACAAACTGGGCCTAAACCTGGGCCTTTTGTTAAATATCACAAACTGGATAAAAACAAAAATACCACACTGGTTAAACGTCAAATATCATTCAATGAATAATAATATATAAACTGGAAACTTGATCTAAAAATTCAAGAACTTTGAACTTTTAAATTATCCCAAGTTTCACACGTAATTTATACAGATATATATAAAGCATGTAAACTGGAAACTATATCCAGTTTAAAAGTCAAAACTTTGACCATTACTATAAACCAAAGTTTCTCACAAATTATAAATGTATAAAGATAATCTGGAAACTTTAATTGGCTAAAAGTCATAAACCTTGACCTTTGACCAAAAATAAAATTTCACACAGTCTAATATATAAACAGCTAAAACTGGAAACTTTAATGGTAAAAAGATATCCTTAAACGAAAACCAAAAGTTTCACGCAATATATAAACAATATATATAATCAGCAAGGAAAATCAATCAGGTAACAGATCAGAAACTTGATCCTAACCACATATCAATTTTCGCAAAACATGTATGCATATATCTATGATTTTCTTGTTCCCCATCGAGCCTAGAAGCAGGCTTTGATACCACTGAAGGGAATTATAGGGTACAAACATACACAGCTACTGCACCCTTGAACTGGCTGCTAGACCGCCAAACTGAATAACCTTGTGTGTATAATCTTTAACCGGTAAAAATCGCCCTCGGTTTTACCTTCAACCGCCGCCACCGTGGAGACCGCCGCCCAGGGGTCCACGTCCAAAGCTTGTGCCGCCGATCGCAGAGCGCCGCACCTGGGCTGCCGTGTGTTGCCGGTCGCCGGTGGTGGTGTCCGCCGGTGAGTCTCCACCAGAGAAAAGCCGAGAACCCCTTGGGGTGGGTTCGGCCGACGAGGAGGGAGAGAGAGAGAGAGAGAGAGAGAGAGGAGAGTTTTCTTGTTCTGTTTTAGGATTAACTTTCAAGATTTGGTTTAAACTAAAGGTTTAAACCTCTTATATAGATTTCCTCCCGGGACCCAAGCCCTTGGACCTTAAAGCCCGGTCCAAACCTATAACTTTAATCCTTTGACAATACAGACCCTCCAAGTTCAGTTATTATTAATTAAACAACAGTTAATTAATAATTTCCCAACTAAACTATATTTATTAAATATTAATCTTAATATTTAATATTCTTTCTCTCTATTAATAAATACCTATTTATTATTTCCCTCTTTTCTGATAATTAATTAACTATTAATTATCCGTCTTATACACATTGAGTTATTCCTGGTTCATGAGTTGGGTGTGCAGCTGTGTGACCCTTTAGTGACTCATAGTGTCCACGGATGTGATGACACGTGTACACTATCCCTGCACACAATCCGTTCAATAGGGATTTGTACTCAAAACACACGTAAAGTATCATTTTGTGGTTTACTCAGTCAAGCACCTAATCCGACTTTTAAAAGAGAAGACTTGTAAATCGTCAAGAATAAAACATGAGTTTTTTGTTAAAAATGGAATTCCACAATGGCATTCAGGACCATTGAACAAAAAAGTCCATAACCAACCCAGTTATTGTTAAAAATACAAAAACATGGATGTCTAAAACTGCTATTAACAAATCTGAACCCAAAATAAAATGGGTACCAAATTTTGTTAATCCATTTTGCAGTTAAGTCAAAGGAGACATTGTTGGAGCACAATGAAGATCATTTAGATGCATTGAATATCATTGTGTTCAGTATGCTGATTTGGATTTAATCTCATGACTTTCAAAGGCGAAGGAATTTCCCAGCAATTCAATTCCTACTTCATTTTGTTCAGCATTAGACTGAGTCTAATGATCTGTGAAGCTTATTTGTGTAGTTTATCATTTCATGATATATCTTGTATTCTAATAAATTGTTACTTGCAGGGGGAGCATATTTTTTTCTTCACCTAATTGATGAAAAACAATTTTCGTGCATCAATATAAGGGGAGTTTGTTTTTATTGTTTTATATCTTTTTCAAAAAAACTCAAAAACATTGAAAAATGAAATTCCAAAAACATAACAAATCATTAAAATACAAAAAGATTTTTGATTTTCATTTGTTTTTATCTATTTAAGAAGGTGTTCATTATTTGATTCATTCTGATACCTTACTTGATTCATTCTTGTTGATCTCTCGATCGATCGTCCTTCATCTCTTAAATTCCATCATGAAAGCATTCCTTCCTTCATTGTTGAATGTATCGTTTTTATTTGGAAACCGTTCATTCATGTGTCCATCACTATTCATACAATCTTTACTCATTCCAGATACATACTATTCAAGTAATCAAATAAGGCACCATGAGTGAAGGAGTGTAGGCATTTTCTTACTCCTATGGTCAATCCAGAGCCGGAAGGACGTGCGCCAGGAGTTCACCTTATCTTAGATGAGAAAGTAAGGGTTTAGATAAGTCAAATAGGTGAGCAGAATCAGTTATCACGGGATACTGATTGGTGTGCAAAGGTAAAATAAAACAGAGAGGGTGGAACAGGAGATGGGGGTGCATATGATCAACAAATCATCTCGGTGTTATATTTCCCATGCGAACTTTAAGAAGTTGCCCTAAAGAATGTCTCGGATACTTTCATTGTTATATCATTATGGTGACAACTTCACAGATAGTTCAACGGATTTTCATGACGAGGATTCCAAACTACAAGTATTCATATATTCGTGTCCAAATCAAGCCGAATGCAGATTTCATGATGCTCATGAAAAATGCTGGTCATCATGAGGGGGAGAAATTTTGATACTAATTCAGTTTATTTTGAGCTGATAGATGAAGAAAAGATTCATGTGTTGACGGGGAGACAAAGAAAGCTAAACTTTGAAAATTCATATATGTTACTTCAAGGGGGAGCAGAGAAAAGATCAAAGAAGAAAAGATATTTGTTTACAAGATAGACAAAGAGTTCAAGTTTAGAACAGTAAAAATGTTTGATTAAAAGTTCAAGAAGTTCTGAAGATATAAACAACATCAAGAGCTACATTCAAGAGGGAGAGAACAATTATTCTTCCTAAAGCAAAGTTTGTGTTCGTACAAGTTTAAATCTTTTTGTTTGAAGGCTCAAGATCAAAAGATGTTGAAGACAGTGTGTATGCTAAAAATACTACATGCAAAACCGTTCATACAACCAAAAGGTTGAAAAGCCTTTGGAAAATGGTGTAAGTCAGAAAAATTGAAGGAAGATGATGTTACTATGTGCTATTAAGATTCAAGTTTTCATCAAGACTAAAAAATGAAGACTATTCTTAAAAATGAAGACTATTATTAAACTTGAAGAGTCTTCATTTTCAAGATGAGAAAACAATATGAAGATATTAAATCGAAGACAGAAGAATAAAAAAGAATTCATTTAAGTTGTTGTCCCCGAGCGCTTCTTGAAAATGCAGACAGAAAAAGAATATTTGCATATATGTAAGGGGAGATTGTTAGAGTTAGATGCTGAAAAGACCAGCATGTTCTATTTATATACAAAGTGGAGATTGTTAGGATTTAATATTGTATAGAATAAGAGATTAAATTTTGAGTGAAGTTTGTATAAAATACAAACTAGAAGGACTTAATGTGTAAATCCCCTAAAGGGTATATAAACAAGATGATTGTGTTAATCATGTACCAATTGCCATTATTCATGTTAATGAACTATGTGTGCTTAAGTGTCTTCTTAAGAGTTTGCATATTCTCTCTACTAGTTCATAGTTCTATGTTAGACATTGCTTGATACCTGAATCACTTGGGACAAACAATTCTTCATGATTCCTTTAAGTTCTAATGTGTACCATGTGTTTGTAACAATAAATGCCTTCATACTATTTACAACACACTATACATACCAGATCTTAGAATCACCACTAAGTCTCTCGATTCACGGGCTTAGGTCATGCATCACTAAAGTTTCAAACATACAAGGTAATAAATAATAGCCATCATGTAAAATTCAGCATGAAAATCATCATATATACATAATATCATAACTTGCAGTCTAGTATAGTGTGAATATGGTGTTATTCATAACCCTAGTAATATAGGCAGTCGAAATCTTGAATCTACCTTACCACAACAATCAAACAAGAACATGCAATAAGGCTAATTCAAGTGTTCTAAACGTATATACCTGGTTTCATGCATGGCACAGTATGTTCATAGTATACTAAGAATCAATATCAATGTTCACATCATTAACTGAACAATAATCATAAGTCAGTTATCTCATCATCAGTAAGTGATCACCAGGAGCTCCGGCTCCAGCTGACAGCACGTTTGAAAATGATTAGCAAAAATTGTTTAGAAAATTCTTGTATTGAACCAAGGTCTAAGTCCGAACACACCTCGTGCGTTCCCAAATCCCTTAAACCGAGACTCTAATACCAAGTTGTAACGTCCAAAATATTTTAAATAGATAAATTAGTAATTGTGATAAACACTAGAAGTAGTTAAAAAATAATCAGTACAAAAGTCTCACAGACCGGCCCAATACACGGGACTTACGGATCGAATAAATGTTTCAAAAGTAAATTATAAAATAAATTGAGGAAAGATGTCATGCTGGCGCCTTACCTTTGTGTACATGACACGGCCCTGAAAAATAAAGTCTAGATTAAGCACAAAGTTTAGTGAGCACGCAACACTCATATATTATATGAGACATATATTCAAATAATCATATACATCACATAAAGTTCCACTCAGACGATTTCTACTCAAGCGATTGCGACACTTAGGTTGTGCCACTCACGCGATTGCTACTCAAGCGATTGTGCTACTCAAGCTGTGCCACTCAAGCCATTGGTACTCAAGCGATTGTGTCACTCAGGCTGTGCCACTCAGGAGATTAATAAACACAGTATCATATAAGAACATGCATCATAATATAAGATATAAGCTAGTGATACTCATCTGAATTCAGCAACAGGAAGTGATACAGAAAATGACGGTAATTTGCAACCGCATACGATTAACTAATCAGACGGAAAGACCCTACATTACACATATTAAATTAATAATCAGTAAGAGTCTCTAAACCTCACACCCTCTTGCGCGTAACAAAAACCAAATTTTAAAAATCTCAAAGTCTATCGGACGCGACGCGTCCTTAACCGTGACGCGACGGTTCACGTCCTTCAGGTTCCACCACCTTTTCAAACTAAATAATTATGTCGGAGTCTTATTCTAAGTGCATGCATGTCGGAAGAAAACATCCCGGATCCTATATATATTGCATATCAGACGCTTCTTGGGCCAAAACAACTTGGGCCGTATATGTATATTGGTAGGTTGGATAGGGAGGGCTGTACCAAGAACATATAAATGCCAGACCTTTCTAACACCCTAAACGGATTAGAAGCAAAAAGGTCGTATAGCATAAGTGCACACTAGGTCATATCATGTGTATGTAGGATAGGTCATACGAGGGAAATATAGGTCATATGAGGGAAATAAGTCAGATGAGCTTTGTGAATCGGATACATCCTAAGTCGCACCCTCCACAGACCGTCCCAATACACGGGACTTACGGATCGAATAAATGTTTCAAAAGTAATAGTTATAAATCAGAGTCTGATAAAATAAAATGAGGAAATATGTAATGCTAGCGCCTTACCTTTGTGTACATGACATGGCCCTGAAAAATAAAGTCTAGATTAAGCACAAAGTTTAGTGAGCATGCAACACTCATATATTATATGAGACATATATTCAAATGATCATATACATCACATAAAGTTCCACTCAGGTGATTTCTACTCAAGCGGTTGCGCCACTTAGGTTGTGCCACTCACGCGATTGCTACTCAAGCGATTGTGCTACTCAAGTTGTGCCACTCACGTCATTGGTACTCAAGCGATTGTACCACTCAGGAGATTATTAAACACAGTATCATATAAGAACATGCATCATAATATAAGATATAAGCTAGTGATACTCGTCTGATTTCAGCAACAGGAAGTGATACACAAAATGACGGTAATTTGCAACCGCATACGATTAACGAATCAGACGGAAAGACCCTACATTACACATATTAAATTAATAATCAGTAAGAGTCTATAAACCTCACACCCTCTTGCGCGTAACAAAAACCAAATTTTAAAAATCTCAAAGTCTATCGGACGCGACGCGTCCTTAACCCTGACGCGACGGTTCACGTCCTTCAGGTTCCACCACCTTTTCAAACTAAATAATTATGTCGGAGTCTTATTCTAAGTGCATGCATGTCGGAAGAAAACATCCCGGATCCTATATATATTGCATATCAGACGCTTCTTGGGCCAAAACAACTTGGGCCGTATATGTATATTGGTAGGTTGGATAGGGAGGGCTGTACCAAGAACATATAAATGCCAGACCTTTCTAACACCCTAAACGGATTAGAAGCAAAAAGGTCGTATAGCATAAGTGCACACTAGGTCATATCATGTGTATGTAGGATAGGTCATACGAGGGAAATATAGGTCATACGAGGGAAATAAGTCAGATGAGCCTTGTGAATCGGATACATCCTAAGTCGCACCCTCCACAGACCGTCCCAATACACAGGACTTACGGATCGAATAAATGTTTCAAAAGTAATAGTTATAAATCAGAGTCTGATAAAATAAAATGAGGAAATATGTAATGCTAGCGCCTTACCTTTGTGTACATGACATGGCCCTGAAAAATAAAGTCTAGATTAAGCACAAAGTTTAGTGAGCATGCAACACTCATATATTATATGAGACATATATTCAAATGATCATATACATCACATAAAGTTCCACTCAGGTGATTTCTACTCAAGCGGTTGCGCCACTTAGGTTGTGCCACTCACGCGATTGCTACTCAAGCGATTGTGCTACTCAAGCTGTTCCACTCACGTCATTGGTACTCAAGCGATTGTGCCACTCAGGAGATTATTAAACACAGTATCATATAAGAACATGCATCATAATATAAGATATAAGCTAGTGATACTCGTCTGATTTCAGCAACAGGAAGTGATACACAAAATGACGGTAATTTGCAACTGCATACGATTAACGAATCAGACGGAAAGACCCTACATTACACATATTAAATTAATAATCAGTAAGAGTCTATAAACCTCACACCCTCTTGCGCGTAACAAAAACCAAATTTTAAAAATCTCAAAGTCTATCGGACGCGACGCGTCCTTAACCCTGACGCGACGGTTCACGTCCTTCAGGTTCCACCACCTTTTCAAACTAAATAATTATGTCGGAGTCTTACTCTAAGTGCATGCATGTCGGAAGAAAACATCCCGGATCCTATATATATTGCATATCAGACGCTTCTTGGGCCAAAACAACTTGGGCCGTATATGTATATTGGTAGGTTGGAGAGGGAGGGCTGTACCAAGAACATATAAATGCCAGACCTTTCTAACACCCTAAACGGATTAGAAGCAAAAAGGTCGTATAGCATAAGTGCACACTAGGTCATATCATGTGTATGTAGGATAGGTCATACGAGGGAAATAAGTCAGATGAGCCTTGTGAATCGGATACATCCTAAGTCGCACCCTCCACAGACCGTCCCAATACACGGGACTTACGGATCGAATAAATGTTACAAAAGTAATAGTTATAAATCAGAGTCTGATAAAATAAAATGAGGAAATATGTAATGCTAGCGCCTTACCTTTGTGTACATGACATGGCCTTGAAAAATAAAGTCTAGATTAAGCACAAAGTTTAGTGAGCATGCAACACTCATATATTATATGAGACATATATTCAAATGATCATATACATCACATAAAGTTCCACTCAGGTGATTTCTACTCAAGCGGTTGCGCCACTTAGGTTGTGCCACTCACGCGATTGCTACTCAAGCGATTGTGCTACTCAAGCTGTGCCACTCAGGCCATTGGTACTCAAGCGATTGTGTCACTCAGGAGATTAATAAACACAGTATTATAATTGAACATGCATCATAATGTAAGATATAAGCTAGTGATACTCACCTTATTTCAGCAACAGAAAGTGATACAGAAAATGACGGTAATTTGCAACCGCATACGATTAAAGAATCAGACGGAAAGGCCCTACATTACACGTATTAAATTAATAATCAGTAAGAGTCTCTAAACCTCACACCCTCTTGCGCGTAACAAAAACCTAATTTTAAAAATCTCAAAGTCTGTCGGACGCGACGGTTCACGTCCTTCAGGTTCCACCACCTTTTCAAACTAAATAACCATGTCGGACTCTCATTGTAGGTGCATGCATGTCGGAAGACAACATCCCGGATCCTATATATATTGCATATCAGACGCTTATTGGGCCAAAACAACTTGGGCCGTATATGTATATTTGTAGGTCGGATAGGGAGGGCTGTACCAAGAACATATAAATGCCAGACCTTTCTAACACCCTAAACGGATTAGAAGCAAAAAGGTCGTTTAGCATAAGAGCACACTAGGTCATATCATGTGTATGTAGGATAGGTCATACGAGGGAAATGTAGGTCATACGAGGGAAATAAGTCAGATGAGCCTTGTGAGTCGGATACATCCTAAGTCGCACCCTCCACCCACCCCCCTCCCTCCCCTCGAAACTCCACCAAAATAAGTCATTTTTTTTCTAAGGATTTGTAACAACACATAGTGAATCCCTTCTTAACCAATTAAGGGGTTAATTCCCAAGTTTTCTTTCGGTTTGAAGCTTCGAAAAACACAAGGTTTTCATAACTGATTTTCGAGTTTTACTCCATGTTAATGGTTTGAAGTTGGTACAACAAGTTCTATAATGTTTCTAGATAAAGAAGCTGACTTAATCCTTACAAAAGAGATTTAAAAAAAATAAGTGGAGCTCTCGATGGTGTTTGGTGGGTCTCGGCTATGACAACAGGAACAGGGGGTTTAAGCCGCCTTCAACACCCATCTTTCCTAACTTTAAACTACTAAAAAACTCTGTAAGTTTAACCCAAATTACTAAAAAACTCTGTAAATGATGCCACTACAGTGAGAATTCATACCTTGATCCTTTCCCAAGTATTGCTTCACAAGAAATTTCTTGATCTTCCTTCTTCTTCTTTTTTACGTAACCAACATGTACAGACACTCTATCTATTTTTTAAAACACCCAATGAAACAGTAATATGTCTAAAGTCTGTTCTTAACCTAGAATACATACTTATACACACTACTTGACTTGGGTCAAGCCCTATAAACCACAAGTTCAATTTAGATTCCTAAGCCGAATCGACATACATGTACGTGTTCATCTTGTGTAAAAGTAACCCTTAAGCCCACTAAGGTTTAAATATTCATATGTATTTACGAACATATATATTTGTATAGATATTTTTGGCCAATTAATTTACTCAAGTAATCAACTCTCAATTCGATTAATAACGATAATAACAATATTCCATCTCAAGTACATCGTGACAAGAATTATAATAATTAACTAGATTATGGGATTGGGTTGGGACGGTGACTCGATACCATGTTGGGTTGTGGAAAGACCCCTTAGGGTTTACGTTACATTGCATTATCAATACATAGAGAAAGTATTTACACAAAGGAACATATACTGTGTACAAGTTTAAAAATATAAAATACATATTTTCTATCTAACATACAACTTGCGTATTCATGCTTGTGATCTACGGTTCGTTGTCAAATTTGTATCTTTTGTGATTTGGATGTGGATTATGCAATTGTCTGGTTCCAATGACTCCTAAACGTGATTCATATATGTTTGAAGAATTTCAAAAGTTCTTAGTTATATCGCCTTATTTAAAATAAATCCTAGCAAATTTTGTGAAAATTTTAACCTAAATTTATGAAAAAAAAATAAGTCAAAATATACTTAATATCTAATCTTATTAAAAATCAATTTGAAAAAGGGAAATGAAAAGAAGTTGTACGTAGCAAATTAAAACAAGAAAAAATCCAAGTGTTAAAGAAAAGAGGAGAACGCGACAGGTTGGTGTTAATGGACATGTCGTGTTGAGGAATCCTCATCGAAGAATTTGGGCAATAAAAGTGGGACACGCCACATTATCTATATATCTATACAGTGGCGGATCCAGAATTTTTTTTTACGGGGGGCAACTTTAATGAAAAATTGGCAAGTCGACTAATATAACAAGTGAAACTATATTCAGGGTAAACGGGTCGGATCAAACTTGTTCGATAATTGAATAATTTAGCTTTAGTTTTGGAACTTTTAAAGAGTTATTTACAAATTACATCATAATTAACACAATTTACAACAAATAAATTGTGAAGTTCAGCGATCTAGATGTTAAATGACTAAATTGTAAGGTTAAATGTACTGGAGAATTGAATTAAAAGTACCATTTTATTATATTAACGACTTTATTTCAAAGTTCAAGGGGCCTAAATGTCAAATGGGTAAATAAGGAGGGGCCTAGATGTAATATTTATAGGAGCCTATTTGAATTTTTAGTAATTTTCCATGAAAAATTTGAAACCTACGGGGGGCCACTCACCCCCCCCCCCCCCCCTTCTCATAACATGGCTCCGCCACTGTATCTATATCTATTTATATCTTAATTAACCAATTCAAATCTTTTATTTTTTCAATTTTGACCAAAATTTTTAATTTTGACTTCTATTATTAGAATGGTTGTTGAAATAGTATATGGAACAAATTATAAGTTGGCTATATGAAAATATATAGGGGTTGTTTTTATAAATTATATATTTTAAGGAATGTATTTAATTATACATATTTATAGTTTTTCTTTTATAACTTTTAATATATTATGATTGGTATAAACATAATTATATATTTATAATCGTCTCATTTTTATCTACGTTTTGATGTAAATTTTACCGTAATAGCACAAAAATAAAAAAAATACTTTTTTTATTAGTAAAAAGTATATTTTATAACCATCGAAAAAAGGGAGTTACTATCTTTAATTTTGTATTTGAAATGTAATGATACTTAATCTTTTTCTAAATGAGAATATGTATTTTTCTTGCTTATCTTCTTTATAAAACTATAAACCGGTGAACATATTTATGGCTAATTTTTATGTTATAAATCACTAAATCATTAATCCTTTTTATGAAGTTTTTTTGACTTAGAGTATATATCTACAACATATTAGTGAGGTATGGTACTTTCTATGAGATAGTTTATATTTGTGAATATCTAAATCAATTATCTTTTTCATTGACATAATCATACAACGTTAAACTCTTGATCTATGTTTTGATGCCAACGATTTCATATAAAATATTGGTTAAAGTGTGAGCTATTGCTAATCACACTATTTAAAAGTAATTAACCGTCATTGTTTTACATGTCAAAAAAGAAGATTATGAGCATGAAATCCGAATTTTGAGACGATATTATCATAAACTAACGAAATGATTTATGTATTCGTTTGATTTATAATTCAGATTTTATGTAATAACAATGAGAAATTTAAACTCAATTATATTTTAAAATAATCTATAAGATTTTGAAATTAAGAAGTATTAATTATTTATATTTAGATTTTTGACTCATATTTTTATTAAGTTTTTAATAATATTTTATAAAAGTAATTAAGACTAACCGTATATCACTTGTGCGTCTAACAAATGAAGAGGTTGAGCATATAAATGATTACATGATATTAATGAAAATCTATTTTATCTAAACTATTTTTAAGAGATAATAATTTTGTTCTAACAAATGAAGAGATTGAACACATAAATGATTACATGGTATCAATATTAAATACTATGGAGGTATAATATTATGAATTAGATTTTTTTGAACGTCTTCTAAATCTACACCACTTTACCCTCAACGGGACTTGAACACATGACATTTGGTCAATGGGGCACCACTACACCAAAGCACTTTAGATAATATATGTTAAGGACTTAAGGTGAACTTTCTTATCATGTTTAAGAATCATTGTACACACCAAATATACTTAATTCCCTCAAGGTTTCATCTTAGTGAGAATAATAGTAGCCTGACAAATAAAATTATGAATATAGTATACAAAGAAGTACTATAGAAAATATAAAAGCCCTGTCTTAATTCAATTTTTGAACATTCGATAAATATGTTTTTTTATTAGTTATTATTTCTATGAATATGATTCTGTTTGTTTATATTATGTTATATATTTTATTTATGTTTTATTACATGTTTAATGTTTTAGTTATTTAAAGTTTACCCGTGCGTGCATGGGTCATTTCACTAGTAAATAATAAACATAACAAATTTGTTGTCGTAATGGAAAACGATTTAAAGACATCTCCTACTTCAGTTTATGAACTTTTAACCAAATTCTAATCGACTTAGGGTTCCATAGAGATACAATTGACGATTCAAGGAAGATCTAAGACTTACTTTGAAGAACAAGACTTGTGTATTTAAACAGACCCAAACCAACCTACTTTGCATATCAATCATATTTTCATTGTTAGGTATTGATTAGTATGTTAGTTTGCTGATTATGAGTTAAGAACCGAGTTGAACCTTTCTTTTTGGTTTGATTTCTACGAGTGTTTACTTGGCCCGTGTTTCGCTACGGGATTAAATTACTTTTATATATCTCAAATATGTTATATTATTACTTTTATCAAATAGCTCTATGTTTAATGATATCAAGATGTTGTTAAGATGTCTTATCTTTTTTAAGTGTTATTGTAAATATAGGTGTAGTTTATGAGTATATACGTGTTTATTAAAAATCAATAATATAATTGATTTAAGTTTAATTAGTTTTAAAGACTATTTCTTGTTTTTGGTAATGAAAATCATTTTTATTCAATGCATTTTGACTTCGATGAAAAGTTTAAGTATATATTTAAGTGGTCGAGATAATCAGATGATCATTGAGTGACTATTACTATTTGTTATATAATATTTAAAGTAGACAAAAACGTGAATGCAATGTTCTAAAATCAAAATAAAATAAAACCATATTTTTATATGGTTATATACCATTATACCCAAAGGAATGTTAATAAAGTTAATTTTTAAATATATTTATATTTTTCTTCTATTTTAAGTTGTATACCAAATAATAGAACCACATACCCACCTACTATTTACCTAAGTAATTTTATTCCAACTCTCTCTTCTTCTTTTCTTTTTATTTGTTATTAATAATTAAATATTAATGTCATCTGACATGAAGTACCATCAAGTAGGCTAACCCTTCATCTTCTTTAAGTAGTCAAGTCTTCACTGGCCCAAGTACCCAACCCCATTCTTGCTCTTTCTCATCTTCTATTTCTCAAGAACATTGCTTGTTCCCATTCTCTCTAACTGCTAAATTTGCTTTCTTATTTTATCTCTATAAAAAAGCAAGAGCTGCAAGACCCACAACATCTTACTTTGAAACCATTTTTTCGTTTAATAACGATGATGGTGGCGTAAGAGAGGGGGGTTCACGAAGTTTTTGCCCTTTTTAGCAAATGGAGAAAAAACCCTTCAATCATGAAAATATTTCTTCATCTTGTTCTCATTGCTCCACTATCGCCGTAGCAAAACCATCATCACCTCGCAACAGGGGACAAAATCTCTCTCTTTATCTTTATTTCTCTATCTCTCTTACTTCCTTGTTGGCTTGTTGCCATAGACATCATCTCTGCCTCCACACCCGATGTTGGTGAATGATGTTGTTGTTGCATATGGTTATGGAGATTTAGAAAAAAAGATGTTTAGAAAGAAGAAGAAACAAATTCAAGCAAAGAAGAAGAAAAAAAGGACAAAGGAGAGAGAGAGACTACAACAAAATGAGGCTAATGCAACGGTTTAGAAGCAACACTTCTAAAAATTGTTGCATTATACATTACATTGATTATATAATGCAACACTTTCAAAATAAGTGTTGCATTTGAATCACTTTTTTTTTTGAAGTGTTGCATGATTTGTATAAAGTTGCAACATTTTTAACAAAATGTTGCATTTGCGTAACTTAAAAGGCAACACTCACTTCAAAAGTGATGCGAAGTTAATGAAAATTGAAACATATACATGTTAATCATAAAGTGTTGATCTTACTAATTAAATAGATATATATAGTTAAAATATTAAAAATTGTTTAATGAATATTTAACAAATTAGAAATGAATATAATTGTCTCACTAAGTTTTGTTTCCTTTAGTAATGTGAATTAGAATTTAAATAGTTGTGTTTATTGTATTGATTGGTTACTAAATGTCTTTATATTTATAAAAAAAGTATTTTAAATTGTTAAGTTTGGTTGAATGTTTTAAGTATTTAACATACCCATACTATAAATGTAAAACCAAATTCTCAAAATATTATTAAGTAATACTTTTTATAATTTTTAGGAAATTAATGATTTTTAACACTTGCAAATGATACATTTTTATAAGTATTAGAATTTAATTAAAATCTTATTAATATAATACAAAACATTATACTAGGAAATTGTAAGTTTAAGTATTTAAAATTCACTACTTTTTTTTGGGTAAAGGGACAGTACCCGACAAAATTTTATTAAGAAAATAAAAAAAAAGTTATTTACAAAGTATTAGGTGGGCATACCCACCATAACAACTATACTAATTGGTTACCCAAAACATGCTTTGGGAATAAAATCAATATAGAAATCACAACTCTAAAGCCCAATACTTGGCATACAAAATAAATACATAGAAGATTATACCAAGTGACCAAAACTAAAACCTCAACTTTTCTATATTTAATACCAATAAAAACAAAACTTTGTGCTTCAAAACTTTTCAACTCTTTACTTTGTGCATCAATCCTTTGACCTTTCATGTTCTGAACTCCATGTTGCACAATTGAACTGCTCTCATTCTTGACCAAAAACAGATAAGACCCCAACTGACCATCAACAAATCCACCAAATACACCCATCTATACAGCCCCTATAATCTGCTGAGAACAGTAAACAAGTGCCATAATTGACCTGAACAGTAGAAAGAACCAGTAACCAGCTACCAGTGTAAGGACACCATCAAAAAACCTTTGTATTACCCAAAGCCAATTCTGCCTCTTCATGTTCATACTGAAAATTATAACCAGTAAAAGACACCAGCAATAACAGCATAATAGATAAATTAATGCACTCTTTAAAACATCAAAACAGTAGCTGGTAGGAATCACATTCTTCTGCTGCACCATATAGCAAAACAGACCACAATACAGCTGCCAATTCATAACAAAACACCATTTACTGAAGTGGCTACACTGATGAACCCAGCTACAACCAGAATACAAGCAACAGCACTCAGACCTCAAAACTTGATACCAATTATAAACATCAAAAATCAACTGATTGCTGTCATAACCAACTAAAATCTGATACTGACCCGGCCTTGAACAGCAACACTGCATAAAAAACTCCATAACAAATTTGCATATAACAGCAACCAGGAAAACAGCACAACCATATGACCCAAAACAAAATCAGCCACGAACAGTAGCTGTTATCAACAGACGGAACATGAAACCAAAAGACAAAGTATGGACTATCACTGTTCACGCAGAATTGCCCAAACAGTAGCATTATAGACAACAAGGGTTAAGACCATTTGAGCAGCAACTCAAAGTAACCAACTCCATCTGTCCCATCCTCTTGACACATCCACAAGAAATAGCAACCCCGTATTTGATTTAAAATCCAACCCTTAGAAGCCCAAACCAAAACATACCTGTTACTGTTCTGCACTTTTGACAGCAGCAGCAAACAGCCATTCTGCACATTACTAACCCCCAATCTGATTTGTAAACCCTTCACAATGAACATATAACTGTCAATGCACTTACCCACAAGCCAACACTGCCAAATACTCATTAGAGTCCAAATATTACCCACATTGAACAACAAAAAAGCATTATAACTTTCAATATGTATCAACGAAACAGTAACCATCAATTGACAACCACTAACATAAAACCAGCAACAGATCAATATACCATCAAGTAACCACTTAACCATTCTTCCCACCAGCAAAGTAACTCCTGCACAGTACTTAGACACAATCTGAATGAACCCATGGTTTTTAGCAACAACATCCACCAACCACAGCCATAGCAACTGATCTTGCATAATACCATGAATTAGCAGAACCCATGAAATAGTAGACACATTAAAAAACACTTTAACTTGAGAATTTATTCTGCACAGCAACTTGAAAACAGAATTAACTCTGTACAGCAGCTGATCACCATGAACAGTACTCATATAAAATTACACACAGCTGCAACTTGTACCACTGCTAATTCAAAACATATTTAGATTCCAAAATTGACAGATTATACCCCTGGCAACCAGATAAACTTGAACTCGATCAGCACTATCATGATCAGAACAAATAGAGGCGAAAGCATGAGATACGAGACAAAAATATCACAGGGAAATTGCAACTGACCATATTCGCTACTGAAACTCAACTGATAGTCTAGTATTACTACTACCAGATTGCTTTCTATTGGTTTCATCATCTTTTTCATATTGGTTTCATAAGAATAACCAACATTCAAACTTCACATGTAGAGAGAACAACAACCCAGTGTGCTTACATACGAGGGGTATTAAACTAGTAGATTTAGATTTCTATACGAATCGATATCTTAGCAATAGCATCATCGAATGGAATTGAAACAACAGCAGAGGGGTTGAGACATAAATATCGTAGGGAAGTCGACACTAACCTTAATCGCTGCTGAGAGCTTCACTGTTCGTCCCGTTTTTCTGCTACCAGAGTTCGATCTGCTTCTGTCGCCCCTTCCCGGTCATCGTCGCCCACTAACACTAGGTCGAGATTCCCGGTCATCGTCGCCCACTATCCTTTGGTGTTTGAATCGCAGGGAGGGAATGGTAAAATCGTTTAGGTGGGAAACGAATTAAGGGAGGGAATTGGGGAAAATAATTGGGGAATTGGCGGTGAACTTTGATATAATTGGGGAATTGGGGAAAATCTTAAATTAAAGTTTTTATAAAATTAATTAATATGTAGAATACACATTATTAATAGAAATAATTAATTTTGAAATTCTCAATTATAGAGAATTTACAAACTTTAAATAAAATAAATACTATATAGATAAAGTTTTAATAAAAGAAATAAGTATAGAAGCGTAATATCTATACGTTGTATAGCATAATATCATACCGGGATTTAACTACATCCTATTCACCGGAATGAGTTTTGATCAGACTACAAGTGTTGTATTAGCTCTCTATGTGTTCATGACGTGAACTCATATAATACAAGTGTAACAAAATGTATTAGTGTGTATAAACACGGTCACCCCAAACGAGGGAGTAACACCTTAAATTACAAACCGATGTCGCACATTGCACCCAAGTCGCACAGGGTGCCTAAGTCGCACCCAACCACCCAGGTCGCCCTAAGTCACCTAGGTTACACACCCTAGGTCTTACCCGAGCCAAGTCGTATGTCATGTACGTCGTATTAGAGCCAAGTCACACACACATAGGCCAAGTCGGATATGTACATATATATCAAGTCACACATGTACACTAGGTCGGATCACATACATAGGTTGCACCTAGTGCCTAAGTCGGATAACCTACATAAGTTGCACTGCCCACTTGGTCAACAAACACTAAGTCGGACTAGATCATCTTGGTCAGACATACGCACACACACACCCATAGTCGAACTTGGATTCTTGAAAAAAACACACCCAATTCAACTAATTTTATTTTCTATAGATTTTTAACAACATATAAACACATCCTTCCAAATAAAATAGATTAACATTGTGATTTAGTAAGCCATTCGTCCAATGGCCCACTTTTGTTCTCGGCGGAGTTCTTACATAAAAACAGACCCAATCGATCAATGAGTAACTTAAAATCCAACCAATGTTACGGTTTAACGATGTAAGTGGTGTTGAATGAGTGCAAACTACTCCATTCTATCGATTTAAAACTTAAAACAAAACCACTTGTTTGTGTGTTCTTGCCCTTGGCTCAAAACAATAAGTAAACGGGATTAACTCTCTCCAAAAACTCTTCAAACACTATTTTTGACACTGAATTTCTACATGAGTTTAGCTACAACGAGTTAGAGTTCATACTCTTGAGAGATTAGCTCACAAATTTCGATTTTCCTTGTTCTCCTACTGCTTGCAACGACACAACACATACACACACTCACTCTTTCTGTTTCATCAAAGGAACTACACCATCATCGACCTGACGGTCATTAACGACCACCACCAAGACCTGTGAGCATGTCAAGAGTTTGTTCATAAACCAATGTCACATTAGAGCGTCATTTGCTCATACTTTAGGTTCCTTCTTTATAACCTACTAACTAGTTTATATTGAGGATTTGGTTTAAATAAAAAAGAATAGTCAAAACCAATCTAATAGAAAAGTAAAGTTTCAATTTGATTTGAAAACTAGGGTCTTACAAAATATATTATAAGGCTTATAGCCCAATAGTTTGTAGTGTCGTTGGTGTCTTACATGATTGGTGTAATCTTAATATATGTTATAACTAATAATAATTTTGATAAGATAATTTCATATTTTAGTAACAAATTAAAACATAATTATAAAAAATTAACCTATTTTCCTCCACTATTGGCGGTAGGGGTGTTCAAAAAAACCGAGTAACCGAGAAACCGACCTGCCCCGCGTGAATCGAAACCGAAAAAACCGATACCCGTAAAACCCGTGACCCGAAAAAACCCGAAAACTAGGGTACCCGCTAAATGCGGGGCGGGTACGGTTTTTAAATTTTGATATCCGCGGGTACCCGCCCCGCCCCGTATGCTTTAAGATATATATATATATATATTGTTTAATATGAAATAACAAAACCATTATAAAAAACTTAAATTGCTCAAAACTACCTAACTTACCTCTAGTAGCCCATACCGTCTCCCCCACTTCATATTTTTAGTTTTGATATCGAGAATTTGCAAGCCTACAACGATCAAGAGTTCAAAATGGAGATACTTAAATCGATCAGAAGTGCCAACTTTGATCATATCGGTTTTTTGTTTTGTTTTTACAAGGTTCTCATAGAAGATCTGTTTGATTTCTACTAGTGATTTATTCATTATTGTTGACTTGTTTCTTCCGTTGTTTATTGTTTTATTATGAATCTAAACTTGTTGAAAACAGCAAATATATAAAAATTCAATTTTAGGGTACCCGTGACCCGAACCGTGGATACCCGCCTCCCTTCGGGTACCCGCACAACGGGTACCCGCTGCTTGCTGTTCGGTTTCGGTTTTTTATATTAGATACCCGCCCCGCAGTTGCGGGTTACAAAAAAGCCACTACCCGCCCCGCCCCGCCCCGTGAACACCCCTAATTGGCGGTCATCTCAAACCACATATACATACTCGATAAGCAGTTACGGTGGGTTACCCTCGATCGAAGCCAGTCAACAAAATAACCACAAATCACACATTCGATTACCTGTTAAGGTTGTTTCCTCGTTTCTCGATTACAGCAAATCATTAATTTATCCTCAATTCTCGAATCTGATTACCCTCCCGATCCAAGGTATGTATTGATTGTTAACATAGTCAATCCTTATTTGTTCTTCACGATACGTGGTCTCGATTCACATTTCCTCTAGAATTCGATTATTATGTTATGAATCTCCATTCATTGCCGTTCCTTAAGGGTTCTTTTTGTTTTCTGTATCGTAACGAATTGCATTATACTCTAAACTTATTCATGCTCGACTGTGTTGTAACCTCGATCAGTTCATCCTGGTGATTAAGGGTTTTATCAGGCCCTAATTTTGACAATTGGTATTTTGGTGGTTTATATGGATTTTACATAATCCTTGTCTGATGGATTTTGGAATTAATTATCAACAGTGTTTGTAATGTTTATGGAATATCAGATGCTAAATTGAATAGTTTGTTATGTGCTTCTTTTGTTATGTGTATGTTATCAACTCTACGGATGGTATATTTGGGTGAACAATTAGCTTTTGTTATGTGTATGTTATATCATAGAACAGCCATTTGAAAGAATTGCAATGCTAATTAAACATCAGTTCGTCAAGAAACATTTATGATCACTTCCACTCTACAACATTAATCACTGGTGCTAGTTTTCATACAAATATGAATTTTGTGCCTTCTACACATGTAAACATGTATCTATTGCTAGCACTTTTGGCAGAAGTGAAAAGGTTGACTGTTATTCGTTTAAGACTGCCTTTGTTAACGTGTTCTTTTTAAGCAGTTGAGACTTGAGCTTATAACGTCAAGGTTGTAGAACTCTTATAAGTCTGCCTCTGTTTACCTGTAGTTTTCTTCCAAATTCATTAATTTGACCTCTCATTTCATAATTGAACCTTCTCTTGCAACTCTTTCAGCTTGAATAATCAACAAGTGTTTGTAATATTTAAGGAATATGAGATGCTTAATTGAATATGTATGTGTGTGTTATCTGATACAAACACTTTTGTTATGTGCTTCTGGTGATCAGTAAGATAATGGTGGTTTAAGGCTGTTCTCATCTCTCGTTATGCTTTTCGATTGGGGCCTTATCTTCATCCATATCAAAGGTAAAACACTTAATCACAATACTTATGTTCTTACATATTCATAATCTGTTGGATTTTGGAATTATTCAACAAGTGTTTGTAATATTTAAGGAATATGAGATGCTTAATTGAATATGTACGTGTGTGTTATCTGATACCTAAACACTTTTGTTATGTGCTTTTGTTGATCAGTAAGGCTGCCCACAAACACAATATGCAAGTGACAAAGCAATTAATTTTCACACTCACGTTCTAGCATTCATCTATAATTCTACACATATAAAAATAGATAATTTAATAAAAATACAACATATATGCCTAATAGCTGTTATAAAGGAAACATGGTTGATCCAATAGAAATAACTACAAAAGGAGCGAGTAAATAACAAGGGATCTTTAATTGGGTCAAATAATTACATTTTATACTGGCTACAACAAAACTGGCTATCTAATATTTAAGGAATATGAGATGCTTAATTGAATATGTACGTGTGTGTTATCTGATACCTAAACACTTTTGTTATGTGCTTTTGTTGATCAGTAAGGCTGCCCACAAACACAATATGCAAGTGACAAAGCAATTAATTTTCACACTCACGTTCTAGCATTCATCTATAATTCTACACATATAAAAATAGATAATTTAATAAAAATACAACATATATGCCTAATAGCTGTTATAAAGGAAACATGGTTGATCCAATAGAAATAACTACAAAAGGAGCGAGTGAATAACAAGGGATCTTTAATTGGGTCAAATAATTACATTTTATACTGGCTACAACAAAACTGGCTATCTGAAAGTTAAAATATAATGTTTACCTTTTTACGCCTTTTTCTATCCTAATTTGTTGGACTTTGACTCCATCTCACGAAATTTCTCCCATTATGTATTGTAGTTGTCTGTTTTGATCATGTTATTACTTCAATAACTCGGTTACTGAATGAAAGAAAAAGTATCTAACCTAACCCTGTTCTTTTAGGATATATAAAGTCACAAGCATAGTCACATGGTTCGCGGTTCGCCTCGGTACGGGAACGAGGGTCGGGAACGCGGTTCGCTAGATTAGATGTATCCGGTACGGAGGGGGTAGGTTCATTTCGGTACGTGGTCCGGTACGTTGTACCTTTCATTTTGGTACGGTGTACCACATTTACCCTTAAACATAAGTTTAATTTTTACATATCTAATTTAAAGTTCAAACACCATGATTTAATCTTGATAATATGTTTTGTGAGAAGGAGAAGTGAAGAACAGAGACAGACTCTGTTTCTAGGAGATTAGAAGAGTAATAGGAATATAAGTACGTAGCATATATATAATAATAATAGCGTAGCTGTATTTTTGGAGAGAATTCCTAGCTGAAATCGAAGAGGCGTAGCTGATAGGAATTGAAATCGTTTCAAAAAATCTTTCAATCGTTTCCATAATTGAATCGTAGCTATAATTTTCGGTACATCCAGAATTCCCGTACCAAATCGCAATCCATACTTCATCGTGTCGAGTTTTCCAAGCGATTAGGAACGATGAATTCTCGTACCCAATATCGAATCAAAATTGGAATTGGAACGATTATTTCCCGTACCCAAATCGCGAACCCCTAGCGACCGGGACGCGAATGTACCACGATCTGGTACTTATCGTTCGGAACGCGGTACGTAGGCATTTTAACGTACCTGCGTTTCTATGGTCACAAGCTAAACCTATCCTTAACTTGAATCCTTATATAATACATAAAAATTCCAATAGTCAAACAGCAAATTATGTTACTGACTCAACTTCATGCAACAGACTATCTACGACAGCATGTTTTGTTACTATTCAATATCATATATTTTTGTTACTTACTTCATGCAGCAGACTATACACTGCCCTTATATTTTTGTTATTTTTTCCCTCATTTTTTCTGTAGTATTCATGAAAGATTAAAATAATAATACATTGCCAGCCAACATATAAGAGAAATCACATGAGCAACGGCATCTTCAGCAAAGATAACCGGGGCATATTGTGGTTGAATTGGTGATGGCTCATGTTCTTGAGGGTTATACTTGTCTTTATTGATTGGGGTCATCTTCTTCATGTTAATTAATCTGTGTGGTAACCATTAAATAATTGGTAATGAGAAGAGAAAAAAACTTTCGAAAATATCAAATCAATAAACAATTGCATTTTGGTTTCCAATTTTAAGGAAAGAGGTATAGATGTTCAATTTACAGACAGTAGCCACTAATCTATAAAAGAGCCTTACTGGACATTTGTTCTTTTGTTTCTTTTGTACACTCATAATGTCTTACGGTATACATATACAATTTGAAGTTTAAGTTAATGAATCTTCCTTCTTAGGCTTGTTATTTACTTGAGATACAACATCAAATGGAGAATGATAGAGCTTGGATGTATATGCCTAGACGGTTGCCTGAATTTGAAACAGGAGTTATTAGATTTCTTAATGCTTCTTTTGATAAAGCATCAAGGGGTGGTCAAATTTGTTGTCCATGCAAAGATTGTCAAAACCGTTATTGGTAGAGATGAAGTCTTTGATCACCTAAAAGGACGAGGATTTGTAGACAAGTACTATGTGTGGGTTTTTCATGGGGAAGAATCATCATCAAAACATTCAGATGTAGTTAGGAATCCTAATTGTACGAGAACAAAAAAACCACGAGGTCATTATATGTAACAAATATGGACAGCCTATTGGACCTGTCACACAGGAGAAAGACATAGTAGGGGAATTCTCTCGGTTTTTAGGTACAATAGCTCGTACATACAATTACACACCTTTAAACTGTATTTCATGGCGCAAGGTGCCACAAAAGGATAAGATCTGGGAGTATGTTTTGGTAAGTTTTTAATATGATTTGTAGTACTAGTTATATTTTTATTCTTCTTAGTAATTTTCATATTTGTAAAGGAAAAATACATTGTGCCCGAGGATGCTAAATCGTGGTGCTAAAGTCAATTGGAACTGCTTAGAGGGGATATAAATGTCGGTTGAAGAAAAAACACTTTAGTCAATTTAAGGATAATAGGACTAGATGGAAGAACATACCTAAATGCGTTCCAGATGAAGATTTCTCACAATTACTACAACTATGGAGTAGAAAAGAAGTGATGGTAAAATCCTAAACTATTCATAGCTATTATTAAAAAATGTGATTAATATTATGTCTATTGATTTACTTGGTTATAATATATATATATATATATATATATATATATATATATATATATATATATATATATATATATATATATATATATATATATATATATATAGAGGAGGGTTCATGCGAGAATCGTTGTTAGTGCGAGAACCGCGAGAACCAATCTCAGTCGTTCCTTGGATATGGGAAGTATTATGGATGGAGAGCGTGGAGGGATAGAGTGTGGCAGGGTGCATGTGAGGAATTCATGGGTGGGCAATGACATTGAAGGTGGGGGAATTTGACGGCTTAGATTGGTTCTCGCGGTTCTCGTGCTAACAATGGTTCTCGCATGAACTTTTGTCTATATATATATATATTCTCCTTATAAGAGTCGTTGTTCGCGGGCACGGGATGCACGCATGTCTCAAAAAAACATGCACACTGCTGGTCCAAAAAGTTTTGCAAGAATTCGTGAGGAAATGGTAATACAACTTTTGTTTTTGTTATTTTTTCTTTTTTATATCGTTCCATGTATAGATACAATATTACTATTAATATTTATTTTTATTTTGATATAGATAAATGAGGACCCAAACAAAGAGCCACCAAGCTTAAACCAAATGTTTGAGTGCACTCGTAAAAGGAAAGAAGGGAACGTATATGTTGATACATATGATGACACTGCAAACAAAATTGTAAGATATTATTATATATTCATTATTCCACTTGTCACTGTTAAATTACGTCAACTCTTTATTTATATTCATGAAGGAACAAATGAAAAACTTTAATCCTCCCGACGGTGAAAGTGCACCAATATATCCTTTTCTGGCTGTAATGAATAAGGAGAGTATGATGGACACCGGAGACTTTATGGTAGAGGTGTTACTAATAAATTGATGAAAAAGGTGACATGTGGTGAGGAATCGTACATGGTTCCGGGAGTGCTTATGGAATCATTAAAATCAAGTGTAGAGGAGGAAAAAAAGAATTTGGTTAATATGCGGCGAGAGCTTGAAGCAGAGCATGAAAGGAAGAAAGCCGAGTTAGAAGAGGAGCATAAAAGAAATAAGGCCGAGGTAGAAGCAATGAGACAAGAACTTAACAATGAGCGAGAAAAAATAGTTGAAGATGTGGTGCAAAAGCTTATTGCAAAACTACCCTCGAAGATTGCTCGAAAGTTATTATCTTGAATTGTCGTCTATATTTGGTACAAGGTAAGCTTTATCACATGAATTATCTACTTATTTACATCCATAAAACTATATACTAACACTTTTCTTTATCATTTTATGTAGGATATGTTCTCTACAAAAGCGATTAAAGATTTCCAACTTTTATAAAATGTAATAGATACGAATATCATTTCGATCGACTAACAATTTAATGTGTTAAGTGCACTGTTTATTGTAGTTATTTTAGCATTAGATGAATTCTTATGCTACAATGAAGTTTTATTTATTATATGCTTCTTGTTAATGGTTGAAATATATTTAGAATTCTTTATAGATTTTGAGTAAAACATGATGGTTGTGTATTATACAAAATAAACATCTATTGCATTCATGTTGTTTCACATAGTAGTAATTAATATGAAGTAATATAAAAATGTTGCATTTACACCCAATTAATTAAAAAAAAGTGTTGCTCTTACTAAGAAAAATGTTGTTTTTAGTAATTAAAATTACATAAAATGTTGTATTAGATGATAGAAAGTGTTGCATTTTTTTAGTAAAAAACTAAAAAGCACCAAAAAGTGTTGCATTTGCCAATTAAAAGTGTTGTGATACCTAATAGAAAGCAAATAAAAAGTGTTGCACTAAATGTAAAAAGTGTTGCATCTTAAAAGTGTCACAATTCTTAAAGATATGCAACATTTTCAAAAAGTGTTGCATATTATAATAAAAGTGTTGCTTTAGACCTAAGGCAACGCGACCTAAAACAACATTTGATAAAGTGTCGCACTAGCCATAATGCAACATTTCTTATGGCTAATGTGACACTTTATCAATGTTGCCTTAGGTTTATTTTGTAGTAGTAGAGACTTGGAATTGGAATCTGTTTCTCAACAATTAGTATCTCATGGTAATTTCAATTTCTCACGTTTTTATAAGAATATTACAAATCTGCTCTTAAATTTCTCATGAGATATTGCTGGAAAAATTTGCCAATTGATATATTATATATAATGATTTAGGTAATACTAGGTTTCAAGTCTGTGTAAACACGGGCCTTTATCTATATATTGTTTAAATGTATTTAAATCTATGTTATTTTTTAAAGTATAAAAGAAAGTTTATACTGTTTGTTTAATAGGTTTACTAAAACCTTCATAAACACATAACATAATATAGCATATAATATTGAGAGCATCCTTATTTTCTATAGTGATTTCTTTTGATTTCAAGTATCTACTTTCATAAAACTAAAACTTTAATTATTAAATAATCTTTATGTTAATTATATTTTTGCAGTATCTCATGTTGTTATATGTAAAGTCATTTTCGTTTATTGGGATATCAAAAATTTTCAAATTATTTCTAGAAATTACTACCATACAAATATATTAAATGTTATAATTGAAAAGTAATTATACTACCAATATAAATTCCAAAGTAGCCAATGTTTGCTACATGCAGTGATCAGTCCATCTGCTAGAGTCCTAAATTATAGCCTAGTTAGTTCTTGAAACTCTAATATATACATTAAGAGTGTATGTTATCCGTTTAGTATCTTTAATAAGGGAAAAAAAAATACTTCTGTAAGATATTATTCAAATAATTCGGGGCTGAATGTTTTCAAGAAAACATGTAAATTTTCATCATTATTATGAGAAAATTATGATTACTCTTGTAGTGCACAGGAATTGTTTGAAGGTCTAAAAGCGTATCCTAAGGAAGATGGAAATATTTTACTGTTTCGACCTCGGGAAAATGCTAAAATGATGATGACTGGTGCAGAGCGTATGTGTATGCCTTCTTCTTTTGTTGACTTGTTTGTACAAGTTGTTAAAGCCACAGTATTAGCAAATGAAAGATTGCTAATGCATAGTTTTTTTTGTAATTTAGAATTTGTCCATAAATTCACATCAATTCTATTATACTCGCATTTTTTCTGGGTTGTATTAAATACCTCCTGGTGGCAAAGGTTTTGTATATAAGGCCATTCCCGAACCTTTAGTTCGTATGCAAGGTATGTTTCAATGTTCATATCAAGCTTCACGGTCTGCAATTACAGATCAAGAAAATCAAATGACATTAACCATAAACAGAGGCGACGATTTCAAATATATCATAAATGATTTGAACTTGGGTTATATTGCTCCAATTGTAGTTAAATGGATACAAAATTAACACGTATTCTGTACCAGTAGAGTTTATAAAACAAAATTTACATGTTACTTGTTCATAAATGATAAAACCCAAAGAAAAGGACAACATAAAGTTTGCAGGTGATAGAGAATATGATACAAGCCTAGGCCCATTGGGCTGATTAGTATAATAGAAGTGGCCTGTATCATAAACTCTATCATCAGGTCAACCCAACCCGTTTTGATATGTTACCCAACCCATCCAACCTATTGTGAAAAGGACAATATAATGTTTGCAGGTCAACTCAAGCATATTGATAGCGGAAGTCGGTTCCCATTGGCCATATTATATAACAAAATGAGCACACATTGCTTCTGTTGAATAAAATGAGCACAAATCAAATATAACAAAGACACAGAAACGTACTTGAGCCATTGCAGCTGCTACAAAATCATTTACCCTTTCTTGAACATTGTAGTCATAAAGGAGAACATCGTCCTTCATAATTCTTAACAGTTGAATGAAAACAATTCAAATACTGAATTGAGAAGAATGTAATCAATTCTCATTAGATGGAAAAGAAAGAGTATACAGATTATATACAACTAGTGCCTTCCAGCGACTTCTAGCAACTAAACAATATGTATGCATAAAAGATCCTTCTACTTTAATATAATTACAAAAACTACCCTGAAAACTATTATAATACTCAATATCCCCCCCCCCCCCCCCCCCCTCAAGTTGAACATTGATGAATATCATCAAGATTCAACTTGGACAAAAAATACTGAAATTGTGGTCCATATAAGCCTTTTGTGAAGAAATCTGCAAGCTGATTCTATGTAGAGATATGTTTAGGTTGAACAAAACCTTGCTTGTATTGATCTCTGACCAAATGACAATCAATATCTAAATGCTTCGTCCTTTCATGAAAGATAGGATTTTCAGTAATATGTATGGCAGCTTTATTGTCACACCATAAAGACACAGGAATTGTCATCTTGACTTTGAGATCTCGAAAAATATAGCTTATCCAAAGTAATTCACAGACTGTAGCAGCAAGGCTCCTATACTTTGCTTCACAAGATGATCTTGAAACAGTTTTCTGTTTCTTAGTTTTCCAAGAAACTAATGAAGTTCCCAAGAAAATGCAGTACCCAGTTAGAGATTTCCTTGAATCAGGGCATTTAGCCCAATCTGAATCACTGTAAGCATTGATAGTTATAGGTGATGAATCTTTTGAGAAAAATAACCCTTTTGAAGGACAACCTTTCAAGTACTTCAATACATGAAGTGCAGCCTTCCAATGTACATCAGTAGGTGAATGAACAAACTGACTTAGCTGTTGAACAACATAGCTAAGATCAGGTCTTGTAAGATTTAAATATAGAAGTCTACCAATCAACCTTCTATATTTCTTTGGATCATTCAATGGTTTTCCCATATCAGCAGCCAATGAACATTCTTTAGAATTGGAGTACAAACAGGTTTTACTCCTGTTAAACCAGCATCTGACAAAATGTCCATGACATATTTCCTTTGATTAACATAAAGACCCTTTTCGGTCATTAAGAGCTCAATCCCCAAAAAATAACTTGCTACTCCAAGATCCTTGATGGTAAAAGCTGCATGTAGAAAATCCTTTACTTCTTTAATAAGCTTTTCATTAGGGTCTGTAATCAAAACATCATCAACATAAACTATGAGAGCAATGAAACTCTCATTTTCCCCTTTTGTAAAAAGACAATGATCATGTGATGACTGTTTAAAACCAAAGGATAGAATTTTGTTGCAAAACTCTATATGCCATTGCCTGCTAGCTTGCTTTAAGCCATACAAAGATTTATTTAATTTGCATACTTCACCTTCCTTTGCCTTATAATATCCTTGTGGTGGAGTAAGATATACCTCTTCATTTAGATACCCATGCAAAAAAACATTATTGATATCCAATTGATGTAATATCCAACCCTTTGATACTGATAAAGACAAAAGTATTCTCACAGCTACTACTTTTGCTACTGGAGAGAAACTATCAAGATAGTCAATTCCATAAGTTTGATTATAGCCCTTCGCCACTAGTCTGGCTTTATATCTTTCTATTGTTCCATCTGGATGTAATTTTACCTTATAGACCCATTTAGACACAATCGGTTTCTTGTTAGGAGGAAGTAGAACAATAGACCATGTATTATTTTCCTCCAAAGCTGCTAATTCTTTTTCCATTGCAGCAACCCATTCCTTATTATCACAGGCTTGTTGATAAAAAGTAGGTTCTGATACTTGAGAGACAGAACTAAGAAAACTCATATGTTCATCTGTAAGTAGTACTGATGATTTAACATATGGAAAAGTAGGTGGATAATGAGGAGAGTTAAAAACTCTATTTGTTGAGAAACCATCTTCAATTCATCACATAATCATTATACCAAGATGGATGTTTCTTAGTTCTTGTACTAACTCTTGAAGGAATAGTTGGGTTTTGATCGACTGTTTGTGTACTATCATCAGTATTTGTTATGTCTTCGAGAATATCAATCGGATCAGGATCATAATCAGTCGAAGGAATAAAATCCTGCTGATGCACCTCAAATATTTCAGCTGTAGTAGAATCCTCAGTAACAACATTAGGAATCACATTTGTTATATCAAGATGATCAATCTTGTTTTTGGAGAAAGGAAAGACTGGTTCATAAAAAACTACATCTCTTGACATGATGACCTTTTTATCAGTCAAATCATATAACTTGTAAGCCTTTTGACCTGTGTTATATCCTATGAAACAACAGGTGATGGATCTCGAATCAAACTTTGTTTTGTGGGGTATTGTATTTGTAGCAAAACATAAGCAGCCAAAAACCTTCAAATTAGAATAAGAAGGTGCTTTTTAATACAAACATTTAAAAGGAGTCTTCCAGTCTATAGTCTTTGCAGGTAGTATATTAATGATGTGTGTTGCCATTAATACAACATGACCCCAAAAACATATTGGCATACTTGCTTGAGAAATTAAAGCTCTTGCTACTTGAATAAGATGTTGATGTTTCCTCTCTACTTTTCCATTCTGTTGTGGTGTGTAAGGAACACTTTTCTGATGAATTATTCCCAATGATGAGAACAATTTTTGACAACTTTGATTAACAAACTCTGTTCCATTATCTGTTCTAATGATTTTAACATTAGTTTGAAACTTTGTCACATATGCAAAAAAATTAGAGATAATCTGGAAAACTTGAATCTTATCAGCCAATAAGAAAGTCCATGTTGATCTTGAATAGTCATCCACAATTGTCAAGAAGAAAGAAGCACCATTAATAGTCTTTGTTCTATATGGTCCCAACAAATCAACATGTATAAGATCAAAAATCTTTGTAGTAAAAGAATTACTATTTGGAAATGACATTCTTTGTTGTTTTCCTTGATGGCATGGAATACAAGGACTTAACTCTTCATTCTCTTTAGCAGGAACAAAAGTCAAATGTTTCATAACCAACGATGAAGTATGACCTAACCTTTTGTGCCACAAAGCAAAGGTTTCTTTATTACAACCATTAACTGCATTATAACTAGAAAACTTCTTGAATAACAAAGACTTAGGAATATAGTTTGAATCAAAAGAAGTGAGACTACTGTTGTCCAGAACATACAGCTTCCCCAAGATCCTTCCTATAGCCACAACCTTAGCAGTTTGAAGGTACTGTAATACACAATATGTAGGAAAGAAAGTAAATGCAACATTTGCAGTAATTGCCAAAGCCTTTACTGATAGAAGATTGCATTTAAAACCAGGAACATGTAGCACATCCTTGAGAATCAGTCTTGTATTCAGAGTTATTGTACCGGTATGAGTTACTGACCTAATCGAACCATCAGGTAAGAAAATGGGAGTGTATGAAGTAACTAGTCTTGAATTAGTTAACGAAGAAAAATTTGCACACATATGTGCTGTGGCTCCAGTATCCAAAATCCATACATTCTTATCAAAATTATCACTCCTTAAAGAATTAAGAAGAGATAAATTCATACCTGCAAAATCTCCAAAGTGAGACAAATTTGCAAGATGACCGTTCGATTTCTGATTGGCTTTCATGAAATTGCTAAACTGATGAAACAACATTTGCATGGAGTCATTTTCATTATCTTGGCCATTGAAGTGAAGAGGACTATCATCAGATTATTGTTTAGGACTTGAATCCACCATATGTGCAGAATTAGAATTTAACTTTTTCTTGTCTTTGAATTCCTTATACCAGTCAGGATATCCCACTAATTTGAAACAGATGTCCTTTGTGTTTCCATTGATTTTACAGTGATCACAATACTTATCATTCTTCCCTTTCCCTTGAAATCCTTTCTTGATACTTTGACCACGATTAGAAGTTTTAGCCATCATAGCAGACATTTCAATAGGAACATAAAAGTTTATATGAACTTCTCTTTGCTTCTCAACACTTAAAGCCATTGAGTAAGCTTTATGAACAGATGGAAGAGGATCTAGTACAAGAATTTGATTTCTCAAATTGTCATAAGTGTCATCAAGTCCCATCAAGAATTGCATTAATCTTGTTGACGAATTCAGATCTGCTATAGCTTTAGCAGATCCACAATTACAAAGAGGTAAATGCACAAGACAATTTAGTTGATCCCAAAGTTGTTTTAGTCTAGTATAATACTTTGAAAGAGATGATTCACCTTGTGTGATTGAAGCAATTTGCCTCTGTAACTGATAGATCAAGGGACCATTGCTTTCACCAAAATGTTCCTCCAATTCCAGCCATAATTCTCTTGCAGTCGTTGCAAAAATAAACGCACCAACAATATCTTTCGAAATAGCATGTAGAATCCATGAACGAACCATACAATCATTGCTAATCCATTCATCGAGTTCATTTCCATCTGATTCAGGTAGCACTGAAGATCCGTCAATGAAACCTACCTTCCTTTTTGCTCCTAAAGCCAATTGAATGGAAAACCTATCATTATACGATGAACATTAATCGTGTTTGAATTATTAAGAGCAAACCTATCATTATACGATTTCTACAATAAGTTCATCCATGAGTGCTATAAACGCATCACCAGTTCTGACAAACAACAAACGAACTAACGTAAAATACAGTCATTTAACAACCTATTTCAACGCAATTTAAACCAAAACGCAAATAAGTCAGAAATAATCCTAAAACTACACAGATCCGATGAAATGAATTAACCTACAACTCAGATCATTTTGAAATCCCAATAATCAACCTGCCCACCTTTCAAGTAATAGAACAACTCTCTAGTCCTAAAAAATAAACGCCAATAATTTATAAGAAAAATCCAGAAAATAGTCATAAAAATTAGCATGATAAATCAGGAAAAACTCAAGGAAAAATAACCTGAGAGAATATCATAAGCTTGCTGGAAAAAAAATATGTTTTAGATGAACAAATTTAATTAAAGAACTCTGCCATTATCAAGGTTACAACTAACCAATTTTCTAACTAAGCTATTATCATAAATCAGCCACGGTACAGTCTTGAATCAATTAGGCTACATGATAAGAACAATAATGAGATGTTAACTTCAAAGTGAATTCCCTCTAAATGTTTATTGATACTATGATGGTCAGATAGATTCTCCCTTGGCCTTAAATTACACAGGCCTCACCGAGTCTCTGGGTTCTTGTTTACCTTCAACCCAAATCAAATTTTGTGTGGTGATGGCCACGCAACTAAGGAATAAAGACGCAGCTCTAAAATCTCGAGAGAGGAAGAAGATGTATGTAAAAGATCTGGAAATGAAAAGCAGGTACTATGAAGCGGAATTAATCGGAATGCGGGATATTGGGGTCGTTACTCCAATTCTTTATGTTGGAGAATCAAGCATTGCGTTTTTCATTCCATAGTAGTAGCAAGGCGTTTAATGCCTCAACGACCAAGCAGGAGTCTGCTGTGCTCTTCTTGGGTATGCATCATCTTTATTATTTCTCTCTATTTCTCCATAATGTATCTTCAAATCTTCATCTATCAATCTTCATACCATACACACACACACGTGAAAAGAAACTAACAACCAATATAGACAATCTAACAACTAATGAAGCAGTGCGATCCAAATTCCACCCGAGGCTTTACTGGACAAATTAAATGAAGCCGTTAACATCTGGGAGGATTAACGCGCTTCGAAGACTATCTGCGACATTCAACGGCCAGGAAGGGTAAAGGAGTCGTCGATCTGCATACGTAAGAAAATACCCAACAACGCTTGACTAATCTGTGTGCACATTTAAAGGGCCAATTCATCTTCAAAGGCAGCCAGCAACGCTTGATTGATCACTGATCGCTGCATACTAAAGGCGCCCAATCAATCTTCAAATGCCCATTTCTCAATTTAACATTTCATTTAATAAAATAAATTTATTTGTTTAAATTTTACCATCTATTTAATGGATGACTTGTACAAGAGATAGAATCATTTCTCTTTATATTGCATTTCTTCGTCATGTTTTCCTTAAGTTTGTGTCAACACTTCCACCACGTTTTATAATTACTTAACATGATTTTATTAAGGGGTTAGTTCTCCAAAATGTATTAAACTATACCAAAAAATCTATTGTATTTATTCACCTTTCAAAATTTCTATTGTGTGTATTGAACTTTTAATTTGGTGTTATTGTATGTATTTTAATACATAAAAAATCAAAAAAAAAGTATAAGTTTAGTACATACAATAGAAAGTTTAATACATACAATAGGAAATTTAATACATACAATAACACCAAATTTAAAGTTCAATACACACAATAGAAATTTTGAAAGGTGGATACACATAATAGATTTTTGGGTATAGTTTAATACATTTTGGAGAACTGGACCCTTTTATTGATGTACAATATTTATAATTTTTTTTGATACTATCACATTTGTATCTAACAAGTAACAATTTCCCGCGCTTCGCGGCGGGATAAAAATAGTATCTCGTCTACTGTAAAATTATATTTTTAATGAAATGTGTCTAAACGACTCTATAAAAAAATATTTTAAAAAGCTTCGAAATTTTAGCCTTGACTTCAGTCATTAATATTAATATAAAGGGTTTAGTTCTTCAAAATGTATTAAACTATAACCAAAAATCTATTGTGTGTATCCACCTTTAAAAATTTCTATTGTGTGTATTGAACTTTAAATTTGGTGTTATTGTATGTATTAAATTTCCTATTGTATGTATTAAACTTTCTATTGTATGTACTAAACTTATACTTTTTTTTTGATTTTTTATGTATCAAAATACATACAATAACACCAAATTAAAAGTTCAATACACACAATAGAAATTTTGAAGGGTGAATAAATACAATATATTTTTTGGTATAGTTTAATACATTTTGGAGAACTAACCCCTTAATAAAATCATGTTAAGTAATTATAAAACGTGGTGGAAGTGTTGACACAAACTTAAGGAAAACATGACGAAGAAATGCAATATAAAGAGAAATGATTCTATCTCTTGTACAAGTCAATTGAAAATTATTGAAAATTATTTAAGGTAACTTTTTAGAAAATAGTTTTCTTTAAATATATCTTACTCCTATATAAAGCATTTACAACCTAAAAACTCTTAATTTTTAAGTAAGTTGAATATACTAAATTACCTTTCATATATATAAATGGAAACTATTATATAAAGTAACTACTAGATGCATTTAATAAGATTCTTATATTCCATTTTAATAACTAAACCTTCCATATTTAAAAAAAATCAAATAATAAATATTCAATTATGTTATAAACATTTTAACTTATTTAACAAAAAAATATGTATAATTAAGTAGAGCTTATAAACGTGAATAACATATAATTAGAATTTATAAACATATATTTTAATTTTTTAAAATAGCTCATATAACTAATAGTTTCAAATTAATTTATTCTATAATCTTAATCTCTTAATTTTTAATAGTTTCAAACTACTAACTTACGCTCTGTATTGTCATGTAATTTAACCTACTTTATAAGTAGAGATCGTTTTTCTTATTTAATTGTTCTCAAATTTTATTTTAAAATAATAAAAGAGTTGATTAAAAATAGAATAATAATAAAGAAAATGAAAAAAAGATAAAGAAAATAGACATGTTGCCACTTGCCAAAGGAAAATTATTTGTTATCACTGTATTGATGAATACCGAAAACAAGCAGGTTACTGAGTAGAAATTAGTTGACGCCGCCGCATTGTGCGGGTAATATGCTAGTGTATATATATATATATATATATATATATATAGATGTGAGTGCACAATTGCATTAGAGGACCATAGTCGTATGACCGATATAATCAATAAAATTATGTCTTGGATGATTCAAATTAATCGACTATTTGTGAGGATGGTTAATTTCATGACCACCGGGAATGTTTTCATACTTATAGGCTTAGTGAGTTAAAGAGTATAACCAATTTAGGAATTGGTATATAAAGAATCTAAATCCATTGCATTTTTTATTGAAATAAGCTAAATACAAATGGGTAATCGAATCTAGGAATGGATGCTTAATTCGATAGTATAATCCACAAAGTTCCGCGCTTCATAGTTTTCCTTGTTTTATATAAGTGTTTACTATGGTAGTTAATTTAAATATAAAACAAAAAATTCCCTTCATAATTGATTTCATTTAGTTTAATCAGAAGTTAGTTTGTTTTACATTTGAAACGTACTTTTTCCCTTCGTGTTCAACATCTCGGATTTGTCTTTGCTATATTATAACTGGTTAGTTACACTACCTAGTTGTGTTTAATTTTAGTTTTGGTAAATTTGATATTATAAATTTAAAACAGGTGTGTCTTTTGGTTCGTTATCTCCAAATATTTCGTGTTATAGGTAATTTGTACCATTATCTAGTATTGGTACCGTGGATACACTCATACACCATCTTGTCTTTGATGTTTATATAATCCTAATCTTGATATGAATCTTGCGCAAGTTTGGAAAAATTGTGATTCTCGATACAATGTGCTTTCTCTTCTTTTGACTATCTTGTGTAAGACCGCACATCCCAGATGGTTATTGGGATATGGGTCATAGGAAATGGCACTCTTTGTCGATAATTTAAAGATTCGGTAGTTTCAGCTTCGGGAGTGCATATGTCTTAGTTTGTATTTGTTAGGATTTATATATGTTTGTAGGCCTTGTGTAACTATTTTAATTATACAGTTATTATTATATTAGTTAGTTTAGTTCATCTTGTGTAAGAGCTTAGCCCTTGTGGGTAGAATAGATGAGCCCATGGTGGTTACATTAGCTAGTCCGTAGTGTGTAATAGCTTAGCCCAAGTAGGTTAATTGCTTAATCCATACCACAAGCCCAAAGGCCTTGAAAGACCATGTGCCTTGTAGTATTTAAGCCAATGTTAACCTAATTAAATGTAAGCTTTGCCATTTACATCAATAGAAATCTGCAGAGAATTACTCTCTACATTTCCAAAGTGTTCATCCATTGTTCTTGAGTGTTCTTGAGCTTCCATAACAATATACATTCAAATTTCACCAAGAACCACCATTGATACTCATCTTTATCACATATTGTGACTTTCAGTATTGTCTTCGCTTATTCTTTATGGCATTCTCATTAAGGTCGTTCTTATGCATCTATTGTTTACAGTTTTTAGCATCTATTGGGCCTTAGGTCATTTGGACAGTCATGGTATTTTTTTTACTGTAGTGGTTGTAAAATGGCAAAAGTTTCTAAGTGACCGTTCACTAGAAGGATTTCCATTTCTCATGACCACCCTTTTGATCTTGTTCATTCTTATGTGTGTGGAGACAATGGTTCTAAATAACGTAAGGTGTGGCGTGGCGGCAAGGTCAAGTCTTAAGCTTTAGGAGATATGGCGAGCCATGACATTTTTTAAGGCGACACTTAAGGTGACAATTTTATATATATGTGATAAATATTTATGTCAAATTTATATTATTAATATACAAATTTGCACAAATTAGGGGCAAAGCAACATATATAAATTACAAAATACAAATTTATAGAAGTTCAATACACGCGATCGCAAAATGTATATAAAAAAAGCCAAAAAAATTTTAAAAAATGTTTTTTGTGTGTCACGCCTTAAAAAACTTGCCATTTGGCGCGCAAAAGCGCGCCTTATGCCTTCTTGTCTTACACTATGCCTAACCTCACCGCCACGGGCTATTTCTTAACCGCGGGGTCGCGCCTCACGCCTTGGCGCCGCCATGACGCATTTTTTAGAACACTGGGGACCTTCTCCTGCCTCTACCAAAAAGGTTCGGATAAATGTTTCCTTTATTAATGTCTTCACTAATTACACTTTGATTATCTTATGAAATATACGTTTAATTCTGTCATGATTTAAAAACAAAATTGGAGCTCTTATGGAAACCCAGTTTTTTTTTATCATCAAATCATTTCTTTGTGATTTAGGGAGTCTGTACATCTCTAATGTTTCCACCACTTTACTTTACTTGCCTCATATGAAACAATACACCAGAGTTCTTGCACCAATACCCTTAAAAATATGGCATTGTTTAAAGAACGCATCCTGATCTTGTTGAGACTACCCATTATTCTTGTTATCCGCCACTGTTCCAAGTGTTTTTTAGAGGGAATATATTCTTACAACTTACATTTAAATCAGATCCCGACTTCACATAATTCTGGTTTGTCTACTTCTAAAAAATGTTATGGTCGTATGTTTGATTACTCTAGTTTGTGTGTCTTTAGTTATACGTGTTTCATCCTCAAACTACACATTGAACGCACTAAGTTATCTCCTAAGTCAGCTTTGTGTGTCCTTTTAGGATATGACATTAGTCGAAAAAGATATCATTGTTATGATCCACCAAATCAAAAAAATTTATCTCTTGTGATGTTGTATTTCTAGATCATATTATGTTTTTTGTCGAAGCTAGCTCACATTATTTACTAATTTTAATCTTGTCCATTTTTTATTCTAATGAAACCTTTCCTACTTCAAAACATTTGTCAAAACCAATTTAAGAAACCATTCTTAATCTAATTTTAGATTTTTGTTCCAAATCCAAAGGTTCCATTTATTGTCTCCCGTGCTACAACTACTTAGTCTACAGTTCCTTCACCACATGCTCGACCCAAACACAATCATAAGTCTATTAAACTATGAGATTTCATTTACATGTCTTACTCTGGTTCATTTGTTGCATTTAGTGCTTCAATTCATCGTTTTCATGGCTATTTGTGATCCCATGTGGTTGAAGGGCTACGGCTAAGGAAGTTGCTGCTTTACATCAAACTCATTCATGGGATCTAGTTTCATTGTCATAAGGCAAACTTTCTATTAGTTTTCATGATGTATGCAAAATCAAACTTAAATCACATGACTAAATTGAAAGGTATAATGTTGGACTTGTTGCTAAAGGATATACCCAAGAGTATGACATGGATTATGAAGAAACACTTACCCCTTTGGCAAAGATGACTACTAGTTGCACATTGATACAAATTGCCTCCATTTTCAATGGAAGATTTTTCAAATGGATGTAAAATATAATTTTTAATGGTGAATGAGGAAGTGTACAGGTGAAGTTCGCTAACGTCGGAAGGTCTTAGAAAATAGACTTGAACAAGCACCACATGCTTGGTTTGAGAAATTTTTACGGCAGTCATTTCTCTTTGGGTTTGTAGCTTATCCTCGTGATTCTGCATTGTTTGTCAGAAAAACGAGTTTAGATCGCATTTTGACATCTTTATATGTTAATGATATGATTATTACGAGAGATGATATGATTATGAGGGAATTGAATCTTCGATGTTTGAATTATCTCACCGTCATGCTACAAATGATTTGGAACTTCTATGTTACTTTCTTGGTAGGCGGTATTGCGGTTGCTCCTTCTCTAAAAGGTTAATTTTAGATCTGAGTACACTTCACTCTGGCCACTGTTCTTTGTAATCTATGTTACCTTTGTGGTACTCAGTTTCAGTCGCTTTTGTTTCAACTATGCACTCTTTAGACTTCGCGCCTATTGTGATGTTGATTAGAATGGTGATCCCAATAATCGTAAGTCCACTATTGGATGGCGCTTTTATCTTGGTGACTCTCTTATGTTAAGAAGCAGAGACTTCCAGGTCTTCTATAAAGGCTGAGTATCGTGTCACGACTTCAACTACGTGTAAAATTGTTTGGCTATATTGTTTACTTGTAGAAATATGGTGAATTTTAATCGTCTTGCACCTCTACATTGCGACAATGGAAGTGTTATACAAATTGCAATCAACTCGGTTTTTCATGAGCAAACCAAACATATTGAAATAAATTGTCATTTTACTCGTCATCTTCTTTAGGTGGGTACTATATCTTTGTCATTTGTTGCCTCGGTACTTGAGATTGCATATATCTTTACCAACACGCATTCTATTTTACGTATTTTTGACAATCTTTCAATCTATTTAGGAGTAACAATGTGAGTTTGATGGAGAAAAGGCTTAAGGCCCATTTAGGTAGCTAGGCGTAGGTAGCAATTACGTTTTGTTAGTGTTTTCTATTTTCTTTTGTATTTTTCAGTTGTTCTTTTTTAAACCATATTATATCATATAATAAAAATGCGTCGCCTCCTATGGATCCGTGCCCGGATCCGTGCCCGGATCCGGGTTTGGGTGAGAAACCGGGTTTGGGCCGAATCTCAGTTTTGGGCTTTTTTTTTTTTCGAATTTGTTTTTGGGCCATGGTGGTGCAGATGAAATCGACGGATTTGAAGGTGTAGTTGCAGTGGCCATACAGAGTGGCGTTCATGTCCGAGAGTGCTAGACTCGAACGCCTGTCAAAATGTACCAAATCGAACTACAAATCGATGATGGAACAAGAACTCCAAAAAATCATTGCTTTCGAGAACGAGATCTGAAACCAGATCTGAAAATCAAACACACACATGCCTCAACAAACGAGATCTGTGACCGGAAACCTTAATCGAAACCAGATCCGAAAATCAGATCTAGAGAACAAGAACATGAAGAACATAAGAGTTGTGGAGCACAAGCCAAAACAGATCTGGAATCGCCGGTCAGAGAGAAGAGGGTTGTGGAGCACAAACCCTAATCGCGTGAGAGAGTAGGTGGAAAAACCTTGGAGGCGGCGGATCTGGAATCGACGTTTTAGGTTTAGATCTAGGGTGGCGGCTAGGGTTTTCTGTGGATGTTGGTAGAGAGAGAGAGAGAAGGGTGATAGCGAGAGACGGAGGTTGAGGTGGGTTTTAGGCGGCACTGCTAGTGGTGTGACGGTGGCTGCAGTGGTTGGCGGTGGCGCTGCCACAGGGTGGTGGTGTGACAGCGGTTATAGAGGGTGAGGGTGAGAGGAGATGGTGGATAGTGGCTGTGGCGGTGGATGATGGTGATGGTGGATGTGGCGGTGGATGGTGGATGGTGGTGGCGGTGGTTTCAGACAAAGAGAAGAGAGAGTGAGAGAGAAGAGTGAGAGAAGGAGAGATGGAGAGGAGAGAGTGTGGTGTGTTTTTTAGATGGGGAGAGAGTGAGAGAGAAGAGTGAGAGAAGGAGAGATGGAGAGGAGAGTGTGATGTGTTTTTTAGATGGTGATGGTGTAATAATATGTCAAAAGAAAAAATGTGAACTTACCTAATATTTATGTTTTTTTTTCTTGAAACCAAACTATACATTTTCACACTTCACTAATTTCGACCCAAATTTTTTCCACTTAAATATAAACATTAATAAAAATTAATTAATAACAAATAGTTAACTTCATAGTCTCCTCATGTCCAAAATTTTATTTTAATCAAGTGAAATGGGCAAAATTAAAAAGCAAACAAAACTTAAAGGATTAAAATATTATTTTAACAAAAAAAAATTTAGCGTAAACTTAAAGCTTTAAACCAAAATAAAGTGTAAATTTATTGGTTTATATCATTTTAGATAAATACCATTTGTAAAAAAAAATTAAGCTTTTAATAAAAAAAATACAAACTTCGAGGTTTTAACGATTAGTGCCATAGTAGAAAAGAATCACTGTCAATATGACTTACTCACAAACAACATAAACATAACTTATTACAATCATGCTATTCTACAAAAAAAATAACGGCACATGACAATGTTATAATTTACAAGTTACAATTTCAATATAAAACACTCACCGACAGCGCAACCGGCAAAAAACTTGAAGAAAGAATCAACAAATGACTACACCCCGTGCAGCGCACGGGCTTCAACTAGTTCTTATAAGGTTAAGATTTAAATTTCTTATGACCATTTGTTAGTGATTTAGTTTTAATATAAATAAAATAATAACTTTAATTAAGAAGACAATACTAGTAATTACATTCACATAATAATTAGAATTTATAAATTTTAACCATCTATCTTGATAAAAACTAAATCTAATTTTGTCTTTTTTTAGTCAAAATTAGATTCAATTTTGACTTTAATATAAATCAAACTTATTAGACATAATTTCATATATGCCCTTCCAAAACCTTCAATTATCGTATTTGTCTAACCTAATTTACAAATATTATGTTTAGTTTTTATTACATTTTATAATGTCATATTTAACTAAATTCTTAGTTTTATCATTTTAAAATATATATAGTCATTTTAAATTCTTTTTAGTTATAAGAAATAAACATGTGACATTATTGTGCATAATTGCAACACAAAGTATAAATGAAATGTACAAAATACAATAACATCTATATGTATTATAATATTATGTTTCTGCCTACACGTTTGCTCTCGTGTCAACGCTTCCACCTCCTGATTTGGGTGTTGCCGCCTTCCGTCGCTATTTTATTTTAATTTTAAATCCATCTACGTTTAATAATTATTTAATATTTTTTTAAACCAACTCGTATATTACATGAGTATTTAATCTAGTAACATTGATATTTGGTAACCGCTTTTTACATGGTTAATATGCAAGAAACAAACTTCAGTGGTTCTTATAAGCTATCGATCTCGTGTCTTTATAGTCAAGATTGAATGATAAGCAAGGAATTATGAAATTTAAATTTCATAATGCATATGTAATTAAGAATGCTTGTTGATTAAAAAAACCTTATTTTAATGATTATGACATTTCTTTGTAGTTATACATGAGTCTTTGATTGTTGTAGAAAAGACAGAGTAGATGATCATATATGCCAAGTTGATTTGAAAACCGAGAGCATATCACCAACACCCTTACGAGTTTACAATAAGAACTATCATACTAACAGTTATCATTCATACAACAAAGACAAAAGAAATTATGACATTTTGACCTTGTTATTATTCTTTCTCCGGATGCGTTATCCAAGCATGTTTGAGCACAAGTCCAAACCGTACAAGTTGTTGGTGCAAGATCAAAAACATAAGATCTTAGATGATGATCTATTTGACAAAAAACAATACAGAACGTTAACTACAAAAATAAATAAACAAATTTATCCTCTATTAATTTCTAATGCAATTAAAATACGCGTACACCCGTACTAATACTTATAATAAAGAAAATGTGACTAGATGAAGTCTTACAATCTGAAGTAGATGTACAATATTCTTCTTGGGGATTTGCAATCACATTGATGAATTGTGTAAATAACATATACAACAAGAAAAAGCACATAATATTCTTATCCATTGCAATGTGAAATTTTTTTAGAAAACCGTTCTTAAACTTATCAAGAGTTATACCACCCACCTTTAAATATAGGTAGTTGGTATTTATAATAATTTTTAGTAAAAAAAATACATAAGAAATATTAATTGCCTTCTTCATTCCTATTCCATTATTTTGCACGAGCATTTATGAATAAAAATATTCTTAATATTTTTGTTACTTGTTATAATAATCAGCTATATTTTTAAATGTCGTCTTTTAAAGACATTTTTCTTTTAATTTTATAATTTTAATAAATTAGTTATTCTCACATCTTACCATCCTAATTTATCGATGTGTTTCCATATAATAAAGACATCGTTGTATTTATGAAATTTACATTCTTTTACATCTACTTTTTTCATTAAGAGAGATAAAAAATTAATAAAATGTGGCGAGGTGCCATATTTATTAGTAAATAAAATTGTTAAATATTTGTAGTGTATACGCATATTAGTTTCCAACTACAACTTTCATGCCGCGAAAAAACCCAACGTCCACTTTTTATAAATAATAAATTGATTTAATTAATAGCATTAAATTACGTTGTGAAATTGATATCTTATTAGAATATAAAAGCTTATAAGATAAATCTTTGTTATATCTTATATATGATATTTATATTATATTACTAGATTATTATATGTCTCTTAGAAACACACGTTAATTTAAAAATGATATGTATTAAATATTTATAGCAAGTTATTAAATAATCATAAGAAGTGAAAGAAATAAAAATTAAAATGAAATAATAATAAATCGAAGGCTTTGATTAAATTGGTATTGAATACTTGATTAAGTTTAAGTCAACAACAGAGGCGTCAAGGTACAAATTGGATCAAATGGATACCTAAAAAAGTCAACATATTTAGATGGAGAGCTAATAGAAGTAGATTACCAGTGTTGGTTAATCTTGATAAACGTCAGTTGGATGTTCCATCGATTCTATGTTCACGATGTTCACAAGTTCAGGAAGACAATTTCCATGCTATTATAAATTGTAAGTTTGTGATAGAAGTATGGAAAGAGTTTTTCAAGTGGTTGAACGTAGAATTGAAAGAAGCATATAATATAGTGGATCTCTGTAAGATGGGGAGTACTTCTTGGTCTGCTAGTCAAAAACAGTTATGGGTTGGCTCTATATCTTTTTTAGCCTATAATCTTTGGAAATGGAGAAACGAGATGATGTTTAATAAGAAAAGCAGAAGAGGGGATGCAGTTTTGTTCGAATCGCAAATCCATACGTTTCGGTGGTTAAAAGAGAAAGCAAAAAACAAAAAAGAGTTGAGGTTAGATTCATGGTTAACAAATCCTGTAGCTGTTGTTCATTTAAATTAGTGTTATTTGTTTATGTTGCTTTGGAATTGAATGTTCAATAGGTGAATAGTTGGTGAAGAGATGCCATGTAATATCAACACTGTGAACTGTACTTTGTGTGGCCTCTATATCTTATAGAGGTCATATATTTAATGAATTGCTGCTTTTCCAAAAAAAAGTTTAAAATAAGATTTGATAAGATATATTGATAGGAATGGTAGAAAATGTTGTATTTGATGTGGAATTAATTTGACACGGGATCTTAGAGTCAACCGTGAATTTCTATCGCGAAGGAGATTCCTCGAACATAGAAATATTGATAAGGACAATGATATATATATATATATATATATATATATATATATATATATATATATATATATATATATATATATGATAAGGTTAAACAAAGAACCTCCTTTAAACAAAGAACCTAAAGAACCTCCCTGGTGATCACATGTGGCACATAGTCTAGGGGAAAAAAGGAAATTAAAAAAAAAAAAATTGGCGCCTACAGCACCAAGCAAATCTTCTACCAACAAACTTAAAAAAAAACCCCAATTACTTTAAATAATCATAACTCGTTCGTTTTTAACAATTTTAACAAAAAAAATTATACCATTAGATTCAAGCCTAAATGCAAAATCCGTAGTTTGCATTTTGAGCTGGGTAATTCAAGCCTAAATGCAAATCCGTAGTTTGCATTTTGAGCTGGGTAATTCAAGCCTAAATGCAAAATCCGTAGTTTGCATTTTGAGCTGGGTAATTCAAGTCTAAATGCAAAATCCGTAGTTTGCATTTTGCGCTGAGTAATCCAAAATGCAAAAAAAAAAAAAAAAATTATTTTCAAATTTTTTTTAGAAAAGTATAGGAAGAGTGATCTTGTTTGAAAGAGGATTAAAAAACTAAAAGAATGGTATAATTTTTTTGATTAAATTCACAAAACTTAAAAAGTTATGACAATTTAAAGTTTTTAGGGGATTTTTTTAAATCGTGGGTGTGGGAGAGGGATAATTACATTTTTGCCCTATTCATCCTAAATTAATGTATAATAATTACAGTTTTGCCATCGATCAATCATATCCATTGATATTGATGATCCAAAGGTCCAGATTGGTTCTTTAGGTTCTTTGTTTAACACATGGTTCTTTATTGATCCAATATATATATATATATATATATATATATATATATATATATATATATATATATATATATATATATATATATATATATATATATAGGGGAGTGTTCATGCGAGAACCGTTGTTAGTGCGAGAACCAATCTCCGCCGTTCCTTGGATATGAGAAGTTTCATGGATGGTGAGCGTAGAAGGATAGAGTGTGGCATGGTGCATGTGAGAAATTCATGGGTGGGCAATGACAATGAAAGAGGGGAAATTGAACGGCTCAAATTGGTTCTCGCAGTTCTCGCACTAAGAATGGTTCTCGCATGAACTTTTTCATATATATATATATATATATATATATATATATATATATATATGTGTGTGTGTGTGTGTGTGTGTGTGTGTGGGGGGGGGGGGGGGGGGGGGGGAGGGGGTGTATGTGTGCGTGTAAAAGTTTATACGAAAATGATTTTATTTATGAAAAGTGCGAGAAACAATAATAGTCACTTATTTGCTTTTTGATCTAATGGTGTAAAACCCCTTTTTTTCTCCTTTATAAAACTTAATAAATTTATATTAGGGTAAACTAATACTTAATCATCAATGTTTTACACATTTTTTTGGTTTAACCACTAAATTGTTTTGAATGAGTTTACCATAAAGTTTGGTTTTACTAACATTTTTATCCATAATTTTTGTTTGGTTTTCTATTTTACCCATTTGTTTACCTTTAACCTGCTTAATAGATAGGTTATTTAATATATTTTTTTATTTCTTATCTTTATTAATCTTATTCTTTTATTTCATTGATCTTGTTCCTTATATATTCTTGAGTTCAACCAAATTCCATACGAAAACTAACAAAGAAAAAGATTAGCAAATGAATATTTTAAGATCCTTGCAAAATAAAACTAATTAATCTATGACGATGAACAAAAAACAAAGACATACACAAATGAATAAAACAAAATGATGAATTTGTGAAGAACAACAAAATCAAAAACCAACAAAAATATGATAATGAAGATGAATATAGTTGCAAATGATAAACACCGTATGAAAATAGCCTTCAAGCACAAATCGACTAAACACACACACATCAACGTTCGTAATAGAAAAAAATTAAAGCCTTAAATTCGATAGGTAATCTGAAACATGTGGAAGATGATGAAGGAAATTTATGTTGAATATGATGAATATCAAGATCATAAACATACACAACTTTTGAAGATGAGCATGGAAAGAACACCCACAAATAAAAATCGATCCTTTAAGCAAACCCCTAAGGTGTATACTTGATCATCTTTGTTGGTTCCATATTTAGAACATTGTCCGCTACTTCCAAGCATTCCCAACATTCGGGCATGAACTTGAAACCAACCGATAACCGGCACGTATCCAAGAATGTCTGGTTCCTCCATTACGTGACCCCATGTGCCAATGTGTCCAAGGAGGAAAAAATCGTAAGACGAGTCTTATAATTCTTTATGATGGTTACCAAGTTCAAGATTAAGGTACTTAACATATTTACAAGATTCAAGTATCTTGCTCACTTTGCCCATTTGACCATATATCTCGTTTTGGTAAGTGTTGAACACCTCAAAGGTTTCAAACATACCATCCCTACTACCACCACGGGTAAAGGCAACGAAGTACATGGAGTTATCCGTATGGAGCGCTTGAACGAATCATACACATAAACGTGATCAAGTTCAACAAGCTACCAATCCCCTCACTAACGCCCGTGAAGGAAGTATAAGTCATTTAGCCTAATAAACAATTCTTGCACTCAACATATGATCCAAGATCAAATGTATCCAAGATCCTAAACCACATAGACCTTAGTGATGCAATTATTGTTTATATGGCTAAATCAACTTTGTAATAAGGACAACTATCCAAACCATTTTTGGACTCAAACATATCATTCATGATTATTTTATTACTTTTAAGCGAAAGCTTATAAATGTCAAGACATGAATAAACTTTGAAATAAAGTGCCACGAATAAACATATATAAAATTCAAAGAAATATCCATCGTCAAAACAAGGCATAATAGATAAAATATTTCTCTCGCTACGCAGGGCAGATAATATATATATACATCTAATAAAGTAATAAATTTTGCTGGATGGAATGGCGAGATCCGAACTCCCATATTTTCAATTAGAGACAACTACCAAGTTTCCCTTCTTGAAGGTTCAGCTCTCCACGCTTCATTATTCTACTTCCGCTTAACACCTGCACTTTGAAACAAACCACTTTTGTAACAAACATGAGTGTTATAGCCAGCATTTCATAAAACCTAGCGAGAAGTAGAAAAGCAATGGAGTTAACCATGATTGTACCTAAAGATGAAGAGTTATTCCTTTTTCCTCATAAGAAGCTTCAACTCCTTCACACACTCAGGACAAGTTTCGCGCGGCAAATATCCATGATTACCACAGAAGTAGCACACTTCTCCCGGAAGGGCCATGTCCGTCCTCTCATTGTTCCGTTCCTTAAATAACCGGGTGAACAAGGCCGACTTAGGCTTGATTACTTTAGATGCAAAAGTCTTTAGCATGCCTTGCAAGTCCATTAAGGATTCCACCATTTTGTGCTTATGGAAGTTTTTAACAAACTCACCATAGCACGCGGGCAGGGATTGGAGAATTATAGTCACCGCAAACTCCCTCCCAACAGGAAATCCTAACTGAAGGGTTTTGAACCTGACCAAACCACCATCTGACTCAAACTGGTCAAACCTGGGTTTGATTCCACTGGCTCAATCCTAAAAGCAGAACTGGATTGAACACAACCCTCTAAACCCCAAAAAGGGTGAGGATCTTTAAAAAACTTTAAATGATCAACATAGTTTCTTACAAACAATCCACATATAAGGTTACAAGAAATATACCTGATCAAAACCTTTAGGATTGCTAAAGAAAGCCCACCACTACTGCACCTCTAATGAACTGGCTGCTAGACCGCTCCTGGATTACCAACTCTTCAACACTCAAATCGTGAGTGTGTGCGTGTGGGTACCTTGCGTCGATCAACAAGTCGCAAAACACCTTGTGTGTTTTGCTTCTTCGGTTTTGACGAGCTGAAAGAGAGCTAAGAGAGAGATCGATGAGAGGGAGTGAGAGATCGAGAGTAAGAGAGAGTGGTGTGGTGGCTAGGGTTAATCCCTTATGTCACTTATCTTAATCCTTAAGCCTTTAAGGATATATTTATAAGGATTAGATTGGACCTAAGCCCGTTTAATTAAAAGCCCACTGGTTTTAATTAAACTTTCATCTCTTCTCACTTTTACCACTTGGACTTTGCTAGTTAATTAATTAACTATTAACTAACTGGCCCGTTAAATATTAAAACTTAATATTTAATTCCCTTTAAATAATAAATAACTATTTATTATTTATTTCCTTTCTAATAATTAATACAAACTGATTAATTATTTATTTCTCTCTTTTCAATAATTAATACTACTGATTAATTATTTACTTCTCTCTTTAATAATTGATCCAACTGATTAATTATTTCCACACAGACTTATGGTGAAATCCAACTGTTCTGAATTGGGTGTGTAGCAGTGTGACCCTTTAGTCTCTTATAACATTGGATACAATGTGCCCATTAATTATCTATGCACATAATCTAACAGACTCCCGCTTGTGCAAGATAAGTAATAGTTATTGCACATTGTTAGCTTAAGGAGGTCCCTAGCCAGACACTTAGGGTAACCAGGTTATAAGAACTCTTATACCCCAAAGTAACTTGTGATAAAACTTCATAAGCAACCTGCTTAGAAGTAACTTGTTATAAACTAACTGTTTATAAACTAAACTATCATAAATTCTCTGTTTATGAATGGGTACGTTTTTATATATACAAACTTGCATATATATAGGTTTGTCCCTTGCAGCACGATATTTCAATTTTGAGCATGAGCATGTAAAAGGTCAACTCAGAGACTCAAAAATTTGTTTATGACATACTTGATTTCAAAACTGCGTGATAAACGACAAAGAACAGACCAGTTCGTTTGGTCACGACCGTGCACTTACCAGTTTCTCTAATCAGTCAAGGGGCCCGAAAATATCTCTCCTAAAAAGGAGGTGCAATTACCATCTTGCATATTTGCATTTGGCAACACGGTTCCCACTGTATCTAGACACGCCCCTTATGACCACCCTGTTACGGCGTGGCGTTAGAACGCGCTAAGAAGACAACAGTTACCGCATCCCAAACCAAATACCTCAGGCTTGAGGATAACCTATGTGATAAATACTTTTGACACGAATCCACGAAGTATTTCTCACGGTGGGTCAATCCAATATTCGTAACCCTAACGAATATCCGTAAATTTTGGTCCGCAAAAAAAAAAAAAAACGTTCGCAGCTATATTCGATAAACTATCGAATCTACCCCAAAATTACGATGACTTTACAGCCCTATCGAGGCTCCCACCAAGATAAGTAGTCACAGATAGTGTTTCGAATAAATCTAGTTTATTCCTGGATAAACCAAAACATACAAAATTGTGAAGAACAATGAAACTAATTTCTACACCCTTCCATATTCCACTCTGGAATAAAGATGCATAATTTCTACCATTTCACTGACTCGATTCACGGTGTCTATCTGAATTACTTATTATTTTGCATTGTAACTTATCACAGATTACAAAGGAAAAATAATATGATTATAAACCTTAAAACTCAAGACTAGTACCTTGAAGTACTCTTTCTTGGTTTTGCTAGAACTCGTTCTTGCAACCTAAGAACAATTCTAGACTTACTTATTTTATAAAATTCCTTAAACCTGGAGAAAACTGGAAATAACTCCAAAGTTTCTGATTTTACAAAATAACCTCCCTGTAATTAAAAAACTTTAATTACATTTGTAGATATAATAAATCTTACTAGATTTTATTATCTATTTGAAACGATAAAACTTTCTTACACCTATTTGTAAGAACCTTGAAATTAGATTCCCTGTGTATACCAACACTAATCTAATATCATTACTAAGAATGTTAAAGAACATCTTATTTGATCATTTCTAACGTTAACCAACCAACAATATTAAGCTGACTTACTGAACATTTTAGAACGTATATAATTTCCATTTATGTCATAACTTGACTTAAAAAACTTGCAATGATATTTTTGAAAAACTCTCAATAAGTCATACATTCCTCGGATTAGTTCTTTCTTAAGAACTTACCGTTTTAGATAACTTCTAAAAACATCCGATAATTATATACTTTAAAAGTTCAAACTTGTATTTATTACACTGGTTAAAAAACAACATTTTATTAACTCTGATAAATACATTAGTCAGGTGCTCCCACTATCTTTTATGAAAAGGTGCATTCTTTAAAACATCCTTTTAGGCCTTAGTCAAAACTTGACTACCGTGCCTAAAACTTGTGTTCCAAACACATGTTTTAAAGAACTTAGTTTTTGCAAGAAATTTGTTTTATGAAACCAAAAACTTCGATCTGCCATATATCCATCTTTCCAATTACGGAAAATGGTTTCATTAAACTTACCATGATCACAAGTATGAAACACTCATAATGGTATCTTAAATTTCTTTCCTTAAAACATTTAGTATAAAACTCCCTTGATTATAATAACTATTATAATCACTTTTATACTTTCTTAAACGTTTTATCAAAAACTACTTTATACGGAAATAATGACTATTATTTCCATATGTTCAAGACTTTGAACATTCACTCTTCATAAAATCTTAAATACTTGTTGAATTAGAAAAACTATCTAATCTTATAAACAAAACTTGTTTATACAAGTATTTATATAGTAGAGCCGGCATTTATGTAACTACAACAAATTACTGCATAAGATTATTATGAATCACTAATCAAGTCAAAGCTTTGACTTATTGGCACTCTTTTAGTCACAACTGGACTAATCCTGATTCATAAAATATGAACACGTGCACGGATATGAACTAAATAATTAAAATTTCCATAAAACTCAAACCAAAAAGTTTCCATAGACAAAAGTTCAAAATAAACTTAAAAGAGTTTAATAAACTAGGAAATAAAAATTAATAATATCCGTATGCTGCACGTAGGATCTCTTTATGCCGGGCCGCATCACTTTCCTTCTCCTCCTGTAATAAACGATTGCAAGATGTTAGAATACTCATAAAAAACTTTTACAAGTGGAAAGTGACAAAGAAGCTAATCACACAATACCTGAGGAGCCAGACTTGCCTCCTGCCTCGTGACCTTTCGGACAATCTCGTTTCCAATGTCCGGCCTCGCCGCACCTGAAGCACCGATTCTCGGTCCTTGCCTTGTTTGGATTCGGCTTCTTGCCCTTGTTGTCGTTATTAGTTTTGGGTGCATTCTGGCTGGGCTAGGCCTTGCCCTTTCCCTTTCTGTTGCGCCCCTTCCTCTTCTTACATCCACCATGTCCCACCATAAGAATGTCCTTAGACTTAGTCCCGATACTCTGCTCAGCAGTCTTGAGCATGGATTGCAACTCAGCCACGGATTTCTCCATGTTGTTCATGTTGTAGTTGACTATAAAAGGCTTATAGTCTTCTGACAGCGAGTTGAGTATCGTATCCGTTGCTAGCTGCAACGGTACTGGGTGCCCAAGTCTCTCTAGGTGGTCCATGTAACCTTTCATTTTCATGACATGGTCACTGACCTAGGTCCCCTTAGCCATCTTGCACGAGTTAAATGCCCTAGTGGCATCATAACGCTCTGTGCGGGCTTGCTCCTGGAACATGTCCCTCAGCTGGTGGATCATGTCATAGGCAGGAGTTTCCATCATGCTTGATTGCAACTCTGGACTCATAGTTGCAAGCATGAGGCAGCTAACATCCAAGGCGTCATTGGAGCGCTTCTGAAAAGCCTCCCTGACCTCTGCCCTGGCATTGCTGGCAGGGGGATTTCCTAGAGGTTGTTCTAGGACATGCCACTTTCTCTCGTGCCTCAGCACGATCCGGAGATTTCTCTCCCATGTGAGAAAGTTGGACCCGGTGAGTTTATCCTTCTCAAGGATAGAGCGGAGAGAGAGGTTATTAGTACTAGTAACGTTGGTTGCCATCTACAAATTAAAAGCTTGGTTTAATTAGTAATTGCAGATAAACTTTCTAATTATATATCATCAAACCCATAAATAATATATATTAGACCTAGGACCCATATTTCACATACTTGACACAAGGTTTGGGCACTTCCCGCCAAGTCATGCTATTTCTGGTAGGTAACACATTGTACCAATCGTACCTAACTGATACGACTCCTAGAACCTCGTAGAGTACTTAGACCCAGTCTAGTATGTTTAACTCTACTCTAGTGCTTTTTGAGTCGGGACTCCCGATTATCACCAAAATAGATCGCACCACCTAAGACAGCATGAATTCTGGCCGGGACTCCCGATTATCGCAGAATCTTTCATGCCCTTTCCCGCAATGGTTTGAACCCGGATGCCCAAGGTTTGGTTACTTCCGATACCCGAGTACCGTTTAACAATCAAGGTGTACCATTAGGTGGGTAGCACACTGATCTAAGATTTTTCTTGGGTTTTAATTAAGTTCAATAAAAAAAACTTAATTTTCCAGTTTTTGAAAAACCATTTTAAAACTAATTGTTTTAAAAGTACGATTTATATGTGTACCTAAACAAGGTGCACAAAAAGGCCTTTATAAGTTCCAAACTTATAAACTTGACAAAACTTTGAAATTTATAAAAATTTAATTAATATGACTACCAGACTGAAGTCATATTCTAGTTTGTCATAAAGCGTGGTTTTTCACTTGTTTAATAACAGTCTGTCATTAAACCCCTTTTATTTACCATCACACGCATGTATATATATATATATATATATATATATATATATATATATATATATATATATATATATATATATATATATATATATATATATATATATACCATACATATATATGAAAAGCAGTAAATAAAACACAACCACGCAGATAATAATAATAAGCAGATAAAACCCTATAGTTTTGCCAACTAATCCTAAGGTCAAACCTAAGGATGAAATGACTTGGATTCGCCTTTCTTGATGTGTTGCTCCCACTAGCCTTGACACCTTCCCGAAGTATCCGTGCTACGCGTATAGAACACCATTTACTTTGTCACCTTCTTGGAGTCCATCTTGGTCAAGGGTTAAACTATTACTAGTTTATTACAAATACAATATTGAATGGGGTTGTAAGTGGCACGCAGGCCTCCCCGAACCAGTACAATATTACAAATAGAAAAGGGATTGTAATTGGCACGCAGACCTTCCCAAAAACCAAAATAAAAGAAGAATAAGAAAAACGAGTCCTAAGTCGGATTTTATTTGACTAAAACGAGAATTATGATCTTCTAATTTATTTGACCAAACTAGTTTTTCAACAAGAATTAAAAAAACTTGATCTTATTCAAAACTTGAATGAAATCCTTATGTCGGATTTTATTACTAGTTATCCAATAACTTAAAACCGACAACTTTTGGTCAATTAAATAATTATCTTGTTTAATTCTCCATCTTATTATATAAACTTTATCCTTTTAGAATTTATTTATTTAAAAATGACTTAAACCAGTCATAATAAATAAATAACTAAAATATATATTTTAACTAAACTAATTAAAATATATAATACTAGTTTATATAACACCTTTATTAATTTTATAACTTAAAATTAATAATCCTTTCGTATTAATCCGGAAAAACTATCTTGGGCCAAACTCTCCCGTCAACCCGAAAAACCACTGGGCCGAGAACCCATTTAACCGAAAACCTTCTTGAGCCGAGACCCACCTTGGGCCGAAACCCTTTGGGCCGCGGAACACATTTGACCTAAGCCACTTGGACCGTGGCGTCTTGGGTCGAAATCACTTGGGCCGAAGCCCACCCTGACCCTTAGCGCCGGTAACGGCCGCCGTGAGGCCCAACTGGCCTTAGCGCCGCTAACAGCTATCACCCGAGAAGGTGATGATCTCGGTTCTCTTTTTTCCGATTGATAAAAATATTTAAATCCTTCTTAACCTATTAAAATTAACTGTTTTATTATCCTGATTAAAAACTGGATTTAATTTCAAAAACCAAAAACTATTAATTATTAATATCAACAAAACTTGTTTTATTAATAATTAATTATCCTAAAACATGATTTCAACCTTTTTAAACAAAAGTTCAAAACTGGTTAAAGTCTAGTTTTAGAAAAAGGTTTATCCTTTTTAACCGTTTAAACACAAACCTGGTTTAAACCTAACTGGTTAAAATCAAACCTTTTATGAACTGGATAAAAACAGAAAACTTGTTTTTATCCCTTATGGTTTTCGAAAAATAGAGGAGAAGAAACAAGATGAAGTAGAAGATCATACAACTTAAACGAATCAAAAATTGGATTAACTAGGTTCAATTAATTGAAATAAACTGTTTAATTTATCTTAATCCAAAACTTGTTCTTATCCAAAAATGACAATCCTTTTTAACCGTTTAAACCAACTGTTTAAACTTTCTGATTAATAGGATTAAATTTCTTAAAACTGGATAACAGAAACAAACTGTTTTGTTGTCCTTGGTGATTTTCGAAAATGTCTAGAGCAAATAGGTGATCAAGAATCAAACCTTAATCCTAGAAACAGATAAAAACTAGAAACTATGGATCATAGAGCCGAGGCTCTGATACCACTGAAGGGTTTTGAACCTGACCAAACCACCATGTAACTCAAACTGGTCAAACCTGGGTTTGATTCCACTTGTTCAATCCTAAAAGCGGAACTAGATTGAACACAACCCTCCAAACCCCAAAAAGGGTTAGGATCTTTAAAAAACTTTAAATGATCAACATAGTTTCTTACAAACAATCCACATGATCAGAACCTTTAGGATTGCTAAAGAAAGTCCACCACTACTGCACCTCCAATGAACTGGCTGCTAGACCGCTCCTGGATTACCAAGTCTTCAACACTCAAATCGTGAGTGTGTGCGTGTGGGTACCTTGCGTCGATCAACAAGTCGCAAAACACCTTGTGTGTTTTGCTTCTTCGGTTTTGACGAGATTAAAGAGAGCCGAGAGAGAGATCGATGAGAGGGAGTGAGAGATCGAGAGTAAGAGAGAGTGGTGTGGTGGCTAGGGTTAATCCCTTATGTCACTTATCTTAATCCTTAAGCCTTTAAGGATATATTTATAAGGATTAGATTGGACCTAAGCCCGTTTAATTAAAAGCCCACTGGTTTTAATTAAACTTTCATCTCTTCTCACTTTTACTCCCTGGACTTTGCTAGTTAATTAATTAACTATTAATTAACCGGTCCGTTAAATATTAAAACTTAATATTTAATTCCCTTTAAATAATAAATAACTATTTATTATTTATTTCCCTCCTAAAAATTAATACAAACTGATTAATTATTTATTTCTCTCTTTTCAATAATTAATACTACTGATTAATTATTTATTTCTCTCTTTAATAATTAATCCAACTGATTAATTATTTCCACACAGACTTATGGTGAAATCCAACTGTTCTGAATTGGGTGTTTAGCAGTGTGACCCTTTATTCTCTTATAACATTGGATACAATGTGCCCATTAATTATCTCTGCACATAATCTAACACTAACCTCTCCATTTGGTCGATGTACGCACTCATACAAGCGACGTGAACACTAACCTTCTCACCCTCCTACATCCGGCAACCGACAAGGGCTTTGACACATTCATAGCGTTCCTCCCTAACCTTTTGTCGGAACGTGTTCTTCAATTGGTTGATCATGCCATACGCACTCATATGCTCGAATTGCTTTTGCAGCTCGCCGTTCATAGTCGATAACATAAAAAGAGAAACCTTATTAGTGTCTTTGACATGCTTTTCAAAAGTGTATCTATCGGCCCAACTCACGTTGGTAGCAGGTGGCCCCGGAAGGGGTTCCTCGAGGATGTGCAATTTTGATTCATGGCGAAGGATAATTCGCAAGTGCCGATGCCAGTCAACGAAGTTCATACCAAAGAGTTTCTACTTCTCTAGGAACGAAAGGAGTGATAAATTCGGTGTGGTGTTTTTATCGTTTGCCATCTACAATTATAGAGTACACGTTTTAGTTAATTTGATACAATCCTTGTGAAAATAATTACCCAAATAGTTGTAGAAAAACAATTATTCGAACAAGTTTAAGAACCTTATTTCACTTTACCTCGTGCCAGGTTTGCCGCGAATTACACGAAGCAACTATTTAGGACGGTAACCATTTTACCGATTGCAACCATTTTGCAACTCTCAGATCCTTGAGGGATCCGTTGACATCCATTAAGTCATTTGACATGTTTGATCACTTCCTGCACCAATTCAATTGTGTCCCTCAAATGACTCGACTTAATTCCGATCCCACTCAAGAATCACAAAGAATTTGTAAGTCGTCCGTCAAGACATACGTTGGTACTCTCGACCAATTATTGGCTCGCCTTTTACACTACAACCAACATTGCGAGTTGCAAAACTCACCTTCCACACATATCCACAAGAAATTACTCGTGCATGTGCTCGAAAATCATCCAAGCTTCGATAGATTCGGGTGGTGTCGTCTTGTGGATGGCGCATGGCTTACTTTTGAAAAACGGTTTTTTGTTGTTCCGGTTAATACATTATTAACCATTTTGCGAATTAACAAGCCATGTGATAAAAACCAATTTTTATCCATTTATAATATAATACCATTTTTATATTATTTGTTAATTCTCTAGGCACGGCGAATTGTAAACCATTTTTACAAATCCTTGCATTTTATTATTTTATCAAAAATTATCTAGCATGCGATTCCTAAACATCCATGAAAGAATAATAAATAATAAAACACAACCACACATAAACAATAGTTCGGTAACATGCCCGAAATCCTTTGCGTTTTCCCCGTGAGCCAAACGAGGAAAATAAGGTCAACTAAGGAAACAAATATCCAAAGTACCAAGTCGGGTGTGCTCCCACTGAATCCAGCATCTCCATTAGCACTCCGGACTTCATGTCGCCGAGACGTCAACGCCTTGACTCTGGATTGTGTGTTACAATTTGATCTTATAAATAAACTTTTATACTATTTACAAATACATAGAAGAATAAAATGGCGCGCAGACCACATTCCTATTGTATTATAATGTACAAAGGAATTAAATAAACGACATGCAAGCTGCACCCAATAATAATTAAATTACGACAATATGGCACACAGGCCAAAATCAAACAAAAATCACAACACACCAAACACCACAACACATAGGTCTAAGGGCATATCATGTTACCGAACAAACCAAGCAAACACAACCAAGACAAAAGCATGGTGTGCCACACAAAACCATGTCAAAAATATATATATATATTGATCAAGATTGTCAAAAATCACTCAAGGCACAAAGACAATCCTAGTACATATGCATCAGTGATCTTAAAACCATGTTTAAAATCACATATTCATATATACTCCTATAAGTATATGTTTTTATGCACTTCATGACAAGCCATACAAAACATATAAATATGAGGACCAAAATATAGTGGGATTACAATCAGATCCAAGACTGATTCAAAATTGGCTAAACTGGAATTTTTGAATATCAAATAATCTGTTTTAAATTTTTAAAGATTCTGGTCGAGAAAATCCAGAGGCATAGCCGTGCCCTATGAAGGGTACGGGCGTGCCCGTCGTTTTTTCCAGAACTTTGAAAACCAATTTAAAACAAATCTTCCGGCATGGCCCGTACCCCTACAGGCACGGCCGTACCCAGCCGCCGACACGCCCCGTGCCTGCAAGAGGTTCGGCCGTGCCCCGTTGCCAGAAAGCCAGTTTTGACATATTTTTCCAGTTTTTCAAACCATATAGTGCAAAGCCATGTTAGAGATGGATCTGATATCACTGTTGGGTATCAGGCATCTAGAAACGCAGCGCAAGTTAAAACGTTATAAACAAATTTTATAAATACAATGCCACCAATACAACCCCAATGGACCAAACTCTAACTATGAACTTTGCAACTAAAGAAAATGAACAAGCATAAGAAATGTACTATCCAAGTAGCCTCTTGATGTCACCTCTTCTTGTTCCTTTTGATGACGATGGATTCAAGAACACAAGGTAGTGTTCCTCTACCGGTATCCACACCAAGTTCACTTGAATCCCACTTGCTACAGTGCTAGGATGCCACCTAGAACAACACCTTGATAAACATCAACTTGAAACTAAGCAAACTCACCTTTCAAGTGTGTTTGTGTATGAGAGAAAGTTCATATATGTGTGTTATGTTCATGAGAGCATTAGACCAACATCAGGACTCATGAACCACGTCTTATGACCTCCTAGAAGTCAAAAAACTGGCCATATTAAGTCTAGAGTCAATAGCCATTAACACCCCATTAAAATAGCCTTAAAAGACCTTTAATTCGGCTGTTACTGCATTGGGCATGGCCGTGCCTATCAAAGGCACACCTGTGCTTGCCCAGCTTGGCACACCCATGTCACGCCTGACTTGGGCTCGTGCCAAAGCATAGGGCACGGTCGTACCTCCATGAGGCACACCCGTGCCGGCCCAAAGGGGTACCGCCAAAGGCACACCGGCCTTGGGCTCGTGCCAGGCCGTGAGGCACGGCCGTGCCTCGCCCACCAAGACCCACTTTTGGATTTTTCCTTCTCTCTTGTTCAAGGTGTCACTACAAAAAAGAGGGATTTTATGGCAACAAATATCGTCGCTAAAAGGGAACATGTCTCTAGTAAAAGCTTTTTGCGGCGACATGTCGCCGCAAATGAGTCGCCGCAAAAGTTTCGTACCCAAAACTTTTTTGCGACGACATTTTTGAAAATTTGCGACGTCATTCAACGGGACCGTCTTCTGCCTAGGGGTGTAAAAAAAAAACCGAACCCGACTAAACCGAACCGAAAAAAGTAGAATTCAGGTTATATGGGTCGGGTAATTCGGGTATCGGGTATTTTAATCGGGTTATTTGAGTAATCCGAACTATAATGAATACGGTTAGCGTGTATTATTTGTTGGTTTCGGATATACCCGAATAACCCGAATATATATATATATATATATATATATATATATATATATATATATATATATATATATATATATATATATATATATATATAATTTAAATTATTACTCTACCAATTGACACATTGACACTTTGACTCATCCTTTCACATAAAAGACTAAAAAGCCTAATAGCATATATGCATCCATTTATCATGTAAAAAGCAAAAAGTTCAAAACCCAAAGAAAGAGAGTCAAAAGGCATAAGCAGGTTATCAATCTTCAGAAAGCCTGTAACTTTTTTTCATGTAAAAGGCAAAACTTTTGTATGGTTTTAGTACTTCATCGTTTACAAACAAAAAGCAAGAAGAAGAGACCCTTTGTTGGGATAGTATGTTTGTCCTACTCAATTGTTAAGCATTCAACGTTTACAGACTTCTAATATATATAATATATCAATTCTTAAGCAAGAAGCAGAAACCCTTCGTGATCAAACCCACCAGCACAAAAGGTAACTTTCAGAATTCTAATATATATATATAATATCGATCTTTTCTAATGTGGGTTTGAAATTAATTTTTATTGTTTTTATTAATCTTCTTGATAGATGTCAGGAAAAAATGATTATGTTGAAGCTGAAGAAGAGATTGTGAATCTTGAAACTGAAAATGAGTCACAACCAACCATGAAGGAGAAGCAAACTAGAAGCTACAAACCAAGATCAAAAGTTTGGAAACAATTTGATAAGTTTATGGACAACGATGGCCTTGAAAAAGCAAGATGTAAACATTGTGGATCTACTTACAAGTCTGCTACAAAGGATTATGGTACCTCTAACCTTATCCTTCATTTGAAAAAATGTAAACTTTACTTGGCTATAGTAAATAGTGATCAAACACAAATTGGATTTCAATATGGGGATGAAAACAAAATGGTTTCATGGAGATTTGATCAAAAGGCTACAAGGAAAGCTCTTGCTCGTATGATAATAATTGATGAGCTTCCTTTTAGTTTTGTGGAAGGTAAGGACTTTAGATATTACAATAGTATTTCTCAACCATTGTTTAAAATCCCATGTAAAACTACCACCACAAAAGATGTTTACCAACTATTTCTTGAAGAAAAACAAAATGTTCGTGATTTTATGAAAAGAAACATTGGTAGAATTTGTTTGACCACCTATTGTTTGACTTCTACACAACAATCAAACTACATGTGTCTCACCTCACACTTTGTTGATAACGAATGGAAGTTGTCAAAAAAAGTTTTAAACTTTTGTCTTATTGAGTCTCATCGTGGGATTGAGATATGCAAAGTGATTGAGAAAGGCAAAGTGATTGAGAAACGTTTGATAGATTGGGAAATAGAAAATGTTTTGACAATATTCGTATACAATGCAAGTTCAAATGATGTCGCACTTGACTTTTTGAAAAAAAGATTTCGAAATTTCAACAAGTGTCTAATGAATGGTGAGTGGATACATGTTCGATGTGTTGCCCATATTTTGAATCTAGTAGTTCAAGATGGTATTAAAAAAGTTGATACAACGATTGATAATGTTAGATATGCCATTAAGTGAATTAGAAATTCACCATCTAGGATTGCCAACTTTAACAAATTTGCCGAAATTACAATGTGGGACAACAAAACATTTGATTAGAAATGTTCCAACAATATGGAACTCCACTTATAATATGTTGGAAGTTGCACAATGTTATGAAAAAGTTTTTGAAAGATATGATTTGGAGGAGTTTGATTTTGGGGTCGACATTAGATAAGCGGGGTTTGAGGTCCCTTCAAAGGGTGATTGGGAAAAGGTTAGAAACTTATGTCACTTTTTAAAATGTTTTTATGATGTAACTTTGAGGGTCTCGGGGACATATTACGGGACATCACACACTTGTATTAATGATATTGCATCAATTCGTACTGTATTGAATAAATCCTTGTGTGATCATAATCTATGTGAAATTGCAATGGCAATGAAAGTCAAGTTTGACAAGTATTTTGGTGACATAGAGAAAGTGAATCTATTGTTATACTTTGCTTTAGTGCTTGACCCGAGAAACAAAGAGAAATACTTGCTTATAATACTTGCTTATAATACTTGCTGACCATTTTGGATTGTATGGGAAAAATGTAGTTGAAGAAAAGAAGAAGTATTTAATGGATGCTACACCATTTATATAATGACTATGTAAGAATTCATACTCCAAGTTCTAGTACTACCGAGTCTTCATCTTTATCTTCAATGTTAGGGAAACGTTCAAAACCCGATGTTATGACAAAAAAACCCCCCGGTGAGAAACAAATTAAGAGAAAGGATGAAAACAAACATAATTGATTCATCTAGTGAGTTAGAAAAGTATTTGAAGGAAAGTGTTGAAGATGATTCTTCAATGTTTGACATATTGACATGGTGGAAAGTTAATAGCCCAAGGTTTCTCACTTTATCTTTGATGGCTAGAGACTTATTAGCTATTCCCATCTCAACGGTGGCTTCCGAGTCAGTTTTTAGCACTAGTGGAAGGGTCTTGGATCCCTTTAGGAGTTCTTTGACTCCTAGAATTGTTGAAAGTTTAGTTTGCACTCAAGATTGGCTTCGTGGAAGTACAAGTGCAATTTCGATACCGTTATGTGAGGAAGATTGGGAAACTATTCCACAAATTGATAAAGGTAAATTTATTTACTTTTGTTACACATGTTATTATTATTACTTTTTTGGCTAATACTATGGTCCATGATTTTCTTATAGAATTGCAAAAAAAATGGCTATTCCTAATCAAGGGCCGACGAATGACGAATGAAGTTGCTATTTGGGTGATATTTTGAGGTAAGCTTAAATATTTTTAATTAGGCATGTTATCTTTTAAATTTAATTAGCTAATACTATGTTTTTTTATTTTTATATTTAATTGAAAGGAATTGATGTATCTGCTCGAGATTTGAAGTATGACATTGAAGAGTTGGTATCTTGATGAAGATATTTGCAGAATAAGAACATCATTTTTGTTGCATGTTTTGGTGAACATTAACCATTAAACTTGTTGGTTACTTTAGCATATCTTTTGGGTTAAACTAGTTTGTTACATTAATCATTTTGCAAGTTGGTATTTTGGTGAAGATATTGGTTGGATTTAAGAATGTTATTTTGGTGAATGATTAATGTTTGTTTGTGTTTCTTTTTATCAAATGAGCGAGGTTAATATCAACTATATCCAGGATTAATGAAAGTGTTTATGTTCATATTTTTGATCTGATATAATTAGCCCAAGTCGTAACCCAACAAAAAACATTGTACATGATATATTGTTTTATATTTAACCCGATAAAAATGTTTAAAAAGGAGCCCAACAAAAAATAGGAAAAGTCACTTATTCGGTTAAACCCGAATAAAAGTATAACCGAACCGAACCGAATAAACCGAATCCTTATTTGGGTCGGTTATTGGATATTTTTTTAAAAATTGAATACCCGATTAATCCGAACCGATTAACCCGAAACCCGATTAAAAAAACCGAATAACACCCCTACTTCTGCCACGTGGAAACCTTTTTGCGGCGACAGTACTACTTTTTGCGGCGACACGTGTAATTTAAATAAAAATTAAATTAATCACTTTTTGCGGCGACGGGTACACCTTTTGTGGCGACACGTGTAATTAAAATAAAAATTAAATTAATTACTTTTTGCGGCGACGGATACACCTTATGCGGCGACACGTGTAATTTAAATAAAAATTAAATTAATTCCTTTAGCGACGACACGTGTCCTTTTGCGACGACATTGAGGCCTTTTGCGACGACAGTGAGGTTTTATGTGACGACATGTCGCCGCAAAAACCCCATTAAAAATCCGGCAGTAAATTGCTGCAATTCGCGTTTTCCATCCGTTTTTAACCGGGCAATATACAGAAAACCTGTTGTTCCAGAACTTAACAACAAATATAACAATACGACATTCTTAACGATATAAAACAATCATACATAACAAACGATAGTTTCAAAGTTAACATAAATGTTTTTAGACAATCACAAATACTCACCTAACAAACTAATAATCTAATCCTCATCGCTAGACTCTTCATCACGAGCAGCCAAATCGGTGGTTTGTTGACGTCCGGATTTGAGGAAATATTAGTATTTATACCTGCCGCCGTTAAGATATCATAGATTGCGGATGTTGACTGCCGGACCTCCTGCATGATCTCCTGCCGGACTTCAGCACGTTGACACGCCCACATGCTCTCTACCTCGGCCTGTGTAAATAATCTCTCCGTAGGCTGGGATTGTGCGGTAGATCGTGCAGCAGATACGGATGAAGAACTTAATGTTCTTCCTACTCCACGAACGTGTCCTCGGCGTTCACCCAACACCGCCTTCAAGATATCTTCTTCGCTCATCGGGTTCTAGCTCCCGACTTGACCATCTCTCATGAAAACCATACGGCGCTGTGTATAAATAAGATAAAAATAATTAAAATCGGATTTTATAAATAATTTTAATGAAGTATAAATAATTACTTACATGATTTTCTTCAAGATCCAGGGATGTAAAGACATCATTGCGTGAATGGTTTGACATGTATTGATCAATTAAGCTTGGGGGTTGTTGCGTTTGCGGGTCACGCTATAAACAAATGAAACGGGTCAATCATTATATACTTAATAACGATTAATATATCACACGAATGGGTCGGGTCTATCATTATATCAATCAAACGGGTCATCCATTTTATACTTAATAACAATTAATATATCACACAAACGGGTCGGGTCAACCATTTTATACACACAAACGGGTCGGGTCAACCATTATATATTTAATAACGATTAATATATCACACGAACGGGTTGGGTCAATCATTATATCAATCAAACTGGTCAACCATTATATACTTAATAACGATTAATATATCACACAAACGGGTCGGGTCAATCATTATATCAATCAAACGGGTCGACCATTTTATACTTAATAACAATTAATATATCACACAAACGGGTCGGGTCAACCATTATATACTTAATAACAATTAATATATCACACGAACGGGTCGGGTCAATCATTATATACTTAATAACAATTAATATATCACACGAAAGGATCGGGTTAATCATTATATCAATCAAACGGGTCGACCATTATATACTTAATAACAATTAATATATCACACAAACGGGTCGGGTCAATCATTATATCAATCAAACGGGTCGACCATTATATACTTAATAACAATTAATATATCACACAAACGGGTCGGGTCAATCATTTTATCAATCAAAATTAAGAATTAGAGATAAACAGACTTACGTTCTCGTATCGATACTGATATGCTCTCCGACCATGCAAGCTTTGATTTACTTGTTGTGCCCTAACTTGCGTGTTCACAATAGACCGTTGAATGGTCTTCTCCCCACAATAATAGTCCACATACAAATCCCACTCACTTTGTTCCATGTTGGGAGGAGGATCTCGACGCAGTCGGTGAGCATGCGAGACCCCCCTATTTTCTCAAATCATATATCTTTGAACTTGTATTTTTGGCCTCTGTACATCCCCGCACACATTTTATCTATTCCCACCAATATGTTTGGATCATCACAATGGCTCGTCATGTCAAAGTACGTCTGTAAATTATAAGATAAAGTTAGTTTATTGTATAATTTTTACAAATATACAATATATAAAAAAATTTAAGTAGAACCTTAAGAGACGGTATGATCGGTAATTTCAGTTCTCTGGAGACTTTTTCTCATGACGGGAAGTAATATGATTAAATCTCTCACCAAAGTCCCTAAGTAGCTGGTAAAATATTCGGCATTAATCCCAATTGGTCTCCACGTTTTGTTAAATCTATAATCATCAAACTCGATTGGCAATGGTCTTTTACCATTCCTCTTCCATGCCTTTCGCATTTCTATGTTTCGGGCTTCCCCACGCCCTTTTTTGCGGCCTACAATTTAAAGCAAACAAGTTAAGAATACACGTAATTAAATTAATCTATAAAAAACATTTCAAAGTTATATAATACCATCACACCCACAAGCACCAGAAGGTGCTTGCCAATTATTATGCGGTGGATCACCACCACAATCTCCACCGTGACCATGAGCTACAACGGCCATGTGAAAAAAAATACAAATATACGAACAAGCCAATGAAACTAGCATTAATGTTAGTTTACAAAGAACAATTATATAAATCAAACAACCCGGTATATATAACGATTCAAAGTAGTATTTTTTTACAAATAACACTTACAATTTTAGATCAATCTGATTCGTCACTACTACAATTATGTGGTTCACATTCATGTTCAGAATCGGAATCTTCATTATCATAGTCATCAATGTTATCATCAATGTCATCATCACTAACATCAGCATTATTAGTATGTTCTGGTAAATGAACATGTTCAACTTCTGTTGGTTGACCTATACTCAAACTCGTATAAGTCAAATGATCCAAATCAGCACACAATGATAGATCTGATGAATTGTTGTCATGTATAACATCTCTGTCGTCTTCAGCAATGATGTCCCGGTCCCAGATCTTCCTATGATTTACCTCATGAACCACCTTCCAATAATGTTGGCTTGATTCACCTCTTTGACGGTCTTTTGACGGGTCATCAAGATAAAAGACTTGATTTGCTTGTGTTGCAAGAATGTATTGGTCTTCTACAAACAATTCAGTCTGAGTAGAAATACTGGTTATGTTATTCTTAGTGACACAACGTTGTTGATTATCAATTTTAAACCATTTACATCGAAACAACACAACCCTATAATCACTAATATATGTTAGCTCCAGAACTTCTTCCGGCAGCCATAATACTTTGTTCCATCTGGTCCGGTTGTTGAAACACCACTGTTTTGAGTTGTACGGCCTATATCTCGACTATTAACCACAAACCTCACACCATATACAATGCATGCGGTGTAGGTGTTTGCACTATTTGGTCCGTTTGCAAGAGCAAATAACTTATTACTACATTGAGATTTATTCGTAGCTCATACAGAATTGATCTATGAAAAACAAAAAATTATATGTGATTGAGTAATAATTGTTATTTATTCAAGGTAATATACAATGAGCTTACCTTGCTCTTAAACCAACGAGGAAACTTTGTTTGTAAATTACTTCCAATCGGCATGTAAGCAACAAATTGACTATAAATGTTTTTAATATTAGTAGAATTATTAAAAATAGAACTTATGAAAATACAAACCGAAAGAAACACTTACGTCTTGTAGATGTTGATCTCGGGACTATTGTTGAGTACAAACCAATTTACTTTCGTCTGAAGTATGTGATCCAATTTTATATCTACACCTTTACTAATTGGTGTACATGTTGATTGAAACACATACAACTCACATGTTGGAATTGGAGCATCCTCCTTTCTATCCGGACGATTAAATCTCGTCGATACACCCTCGAGATATTTTGAACAGAAAGTCAAAGCTTCGTCTACAACATACCCCTCCACTATAGATCCCTCCGGTCTTGCTTTATTTCTAACAAATTTTTTTAGCTTTTTCATGTATCTTTCAAATGGATACATCCACCTCATGTAAACAGGGGCACCTTGAATAGCCTCTTCGGGTAAATGCATAACCAAATGAATCATTATGTCAAAAAATGCCGGTGGGAATATTTGCTTAAAACTACACAAAATATTGATCAATTGCTTTTCAGCTTTTTTCATATCTTGCGTCATCAATTTTCGAGCACAAAGTTGTTTGAAGAAAAAGCATTGCTCAATTATTGGTGTTGAAATAGCTGGGTCTAAGTACGCTTTCACTCCAAGTGGCAACAACCGTTGTATTATTATATGATGATCATGAGACTTTAACCCGGTTATGTTGCTATCATTGTCGGAGACTTTCTTTTTGAAATTTGAGCCAAATCCATCAAGTAGTTTAACTCCTTTAATGAGTTTACAAAAAAGTTTTATGTTCTCGGTTAAGAAAGAATACTTAGGATGAGGCTTTAAGACCTTATTGTGGCCATTAGTTGTGAGCCACAATTCAGGTCGAATATTCATATTTTCCAGGTCTTTTCTTGCCTTTAAAGTGTCTTTAGACTTCTCATTCATTAACAGTGTATTTAACAAACTCTCATACACATTTTTTTCGATATGCATGACATCCAAATTGTGTTGTAATTAAAGAGAAAATCACTATTCGAGCTCGAAGAAAATAGAGCGTTTACTCCAATTCAAGTCAACCGTTGTATCACGTTTTCTCTTCTTGCCCCCGTAAAGAGCGTGTTTCCCGGGAATACTGGGCGTCAACTTATTAAGGTGACTTAGTATAATACTCTTCGTTAATTTTCTAGGAGCAAGTCTAGTCTCGTCTTTACAATTAAATGACTTGTTCTTCCTCCAATGATGTTTTGGAGCTAAAAATCTTCTACGACCAACATAAACGGTTTTACCATGAACATGAATGGATGGAGTGTCGACATTACATGTAGGGCACGCTAAGTAGCCTTGACCACTCCAATCTGACAAACTACTACGAGCAGGAAAATCATTGATGGTCCATAAAAGCATCTCGCGCATTGTGAACAATTGCCTGTATCTGCATCTTTCGTTCGGACTCCGTTAGACCATAGACTCTTCAATTCATCAACCAACGGCCTTAGGAAAACATCAATATCCTTACCAGGTGATTTAGGGCCAGGAATTAACAAGGTCAGCATGAATGAAGACTCTTTCATACATAACCATGGAGGCGTGTTGTATATTGTCAATATGACCGGCCACATTCTGTAAGAAGTACTCATGTTGCCAAACGGATTGAAACCATTAGCAGCCAACCCTAATCTGACATTTCTAGGTTCTGCAGCAAAATCAGGATATTGTGCATTGAAATGTTTCCATGCAGTACCATCCACCGGGTGACGCATCTTACCATCTTCCCTACACTGACCGGTAGCATGCTAAGTCATAGACTTTTTAGTGTGTCTTGAGCTATAAATACGCTTTAGCCTAGGCGTCAAAGGAAAGTAACGCAGTATCTTGTTAGCAACTTTCTTTCCCTTGGTGTTTTTGTCTTTCCATCTACTCTCAGAACATACGGACAACTTTGCAAATCTTTGTATTCATCCCAAAATAAACAACAGACGTTGATACAAGCATGGATAGGTACGTATCCTAACCCGACCGTTCTCATTATCTTCCTAGCTTCGTAGTGTGATGACGGGATATTAGCTGTCAAAAATGCAACCCTAAGCAATTCTAACAATTGCTCAAATGAAGTATCGGTCCATTTATTGATAACTTTCATGTGCCTCAGCTTTGCCAAAAATAAAGCGAAGACATCCAGTCACAACCAGGGTATAGCTTCGTGCCGGCTAACTTAAATAATTCACCAAGTTCGTCATTTGTATCACTTGGGCCTTTATGTGGATCATCACTTGGGCCTTCAGCTGGCTCGTCATTTTCCGTGTTGTGTTCGTTAACAGTATTCTCCTGGCGAACGTCATTGAGGTAATCATGCAACTCGTTATTCGTTTGACCAAGACCGCCACGTGGTGCTTGAGGAACAAATGGTTCTCCGTGAAACATCAAATTCGTGTAGCCCTCGCTAAACCCATTTTCATATATGTAAACCCTAAGTGCCCTAAACGGGTAATAACGGGTGTTATCACAATAATCACACGGGCAACGAATATTACCATAGCTATTTACATAGTCTTTACACCTATCGAGGAATGTGTCAAGACCAGTACGAAATTCAGGACAATTACGGTTTGCTAAAGTAGTCCAACTCTTATCAATCATCATAACTGCGTTCAAAGCATATCATACTTGTTAAGAATACAAATCATGTACTAAATTTTTATACTAAGAAATTGTGAGTGGTTTGCAGCAGGGTGGCCGTCCTAACCCACTTTTTGAATACCTTACCTCATATGTGAATAAATATTACATGGTTGGTTGTTTAAGAAAAATTCGGCATCATTTACCCTTAGCTCCCAAGTATATAAAGAAATATATACCGGGGAAGCATAGAGTAAATGACAACCGAATCTTTCTTAAACACACAACCATATAACAAGCATTCACATCCTAAATGAGATAAAGTATTCAAATAGCAGTCCCAACATGGGAACAACCCGTAATTTCTAAATCAATTTCGAGCGGGTATTCTAAGATCACACACGCAAATTTAACAACTAGCATGATTACTAACACTAAATGTGCATTTATTTTAACAAAATTATTAAACATAATTAAACATCATATAAATTAAAGCTAACATTAATCTAATTTCTACCATTATTATTATACTAACAATGATTGTATATTAATATTTAGTAGCAATAATCTAACATCATTAACGCTAACTAATTAATAATCTAACATCACAAATTAAAGATTAATACTACCCTTGAAGATTAACACTAATTAAAGATTAACACTAACATTGAATATTAACACTAATTAAAGATTAACAATTAATAACAATAAGCTAACATCATTAACACTAAATAATAATCTAACATTGATCTAATTTCTAACATTATTAGTGTACTAACAATGATTAAAGATTAAAAGTAATTAGCACCAATCTATCATTATTGACAATAGATAATAATCAAACATCATCAAATAAACTATATAACATCATCATATAAAATATTTAACACATTAATAATACTTAAACATTAACACTAATTAACAATAATCTAAAATTATAACACTATTTATAATCTAACATAATGAATTTAAATTAACAACTAGATTAATCAATTATTTAACACGTTATTAGTATACTAACAATACTTAACACTAATTAACAATAATTTAAAATTATAACACTAAATATAATCTAACATAATGAATTTAAATTAACAACTAATTTAATCAATAATTAACAATAGTCTAACACTAACTAACACTAATTAACAATTAAATAACTAAAATTATTATAAAAAATAATTTTAATTTCACTAATTAACAATAATCTTAGATTAATCAATTATTACCACTAATTAAACAATTAAATAACTTAAATTACAAACAAAAAATAATAATAATCTAACACAAACTAATAATAACCTAAACTTATTAACATTAATATATAACATTAATATACCATTAATAAAAACAAATACCTCAATGAGGAGGAGGAGGTCGACGAAGGCAGAGGGTTCCGACCGGCGGTGGCGGCAGAAGGGTGGTCGACAGAGGAAGATTCCGACCGGCAACGGCGGCGGCAGGAGGGTGGTCAACGGCGGCAACAAGTGTAGAGGAGGAGAGGAGGACCTTGTAACAAAAAAAACAAAAAATAAGCATCTAAAGCTACAATCCTAGATCTATAAACACAAAATCAAAATGTTTACCTCGAACACAATCACGCCGGCGGCGGAGAAGACAGCGAACGGCGGAGGCAGAAGGGAGTGGCGACGGTGAGAGAGGAGCGTCGACGGGGAGAGAGTTCTACGGCGACGACGGCGTGAGTGAGCGGCGACGGTAAGAGAGGGAGCGACGGGAGAGAGAGGGAGCGACGGGAGAGAGATCGAGATGGGGTGCGCTGTTTGGCTCGATAAATGGCAGAGGGAAAAGAAAACCCTATATCTCGTAAAGCTTTTGCGGCGACGGTTTTTGCGGCGACATCTCACATTTAGCGGCGACACTTTATTTAATTAAATAAATAAAACAAAAATAAATAAAGAAAATACGAAAACCCTTTTGCGGCGACACCTTTTGCGGTGACATCAACCCTTTGCGGTGACACCAATATTTTTTAGGGGGGAAACAATCCCGCCATGGTTTTCGGTGGGAAAATGATGTGGGAAACACCTTTAGTGGCAACATACGTCGCCGCAAATAACTTTAGTGGCGACACGTTGTAATCAGATGAAAGTGGGCCACCTTTTTGTCGCTTAGCGAGGATTTGGCGGTGACATGTGTCACCGCAAAAACCTTTATTTCTTGTACTGTGTTGCCGGAATCAATACTTGGCGTGTGACCCAATAGGCGGCCATGGCTCATCGGCAGTGACACCAACTCGTGTGTGTCAGTAGGCATATTCCAACAACACAATGTGCACATAGGAATAAAAGTCTAGTAATATTCAACTTGTAATACCAAGTTATATGGCGTACATTATGCTCCGAAACAAGTCAAACATGGGCCGTGTAGCCCAAAACCTACACGGGCGTACATGGCCATAAGGCTAGTATTGGTATAGGGCCATACACGGGCTGTGTACCTTTACACACAGGCCGTGTAACCTATACATTCAGATTCACATCACTACTACAAAACAAGCCTAATGCAACCTTCTAGAAGCAACCTTTTTAGAGACTTCAACTAGCTACATAGGGTTTAAGGACTAGGCTCATCCTCTTTATTTTATTTTCTTTTATTTTTTATATTTTATTTCTTTTTTGTTTTCTACTTTCTAATTTTTTATACTTTTAGCCTTTAGTGTTTTTTTTCCTATCTACTTAGTTGTTTTTTTATTTATTTAGTATTCTTTTCTAATTATTTATTTATTTATTTATTATTTACTTCCTATTTTTATGTAATTATTTTTATTTTTTAAACAACATTTATTATTTATTATGTATTATCTATTATTATCTTGTTTTCTTTTGCGTGGCCGGAGGTCCTCTACAGGAAGCAATCTCCCTACATTTTTGTGGGGGTATGATTGTCTACATTTATACCTCCCCCATACCCCGCTTATACGGGATTGGGTATCGTTGTTGTTGTTGTTGTTGTGCATTTGATTATAACATGAATTTTTTTAATACAAAGGTTGCATTAGGATACCATATGCAACCTTTTTATTTAAAGTTGCAAAAATTTATTAATAATTGCAACTTTTGTTAAAAAGGTTGCATTCCTAAAGGTTAAAGGCAACTTTTAATTAAAGTGTTGCATAAACAAGATATTGTTTCATTTTTGTGTTTTAAATTAAATACAATATTAATATATGAGTATTTTATTATTAATTTTTTATTTTATAATACTTTATTAGTTTAATAAAAGTAAAACATGTTTTTGAACAAATAATATGTTGTAAAAATATTGATTGTGTAACGACCACCTTCGGATATTAATAAATATATTGATATTTTTAACGAAAAGATTTAATTAAAAATAAATAATGATGATTCGAATAAAGAATTTATTATATACATTTACTATATAATAGGAGACACAACCCGCTTACGCATCAAATTATTGGTGTTTAATATAATATGTGACTAGTTGATCGTATTTAAGGTTTAGTTAGAACCTTTTAGGGAAATTTTAATAAATGGATAAACATAAGGGTTACGTATGATTAAAAAAGTAAACTTGAGATAATTAAAGGTAAATTATTGTTAGGGCAAAATCTTATTTGGGCTTAAACATACGGTAATTTTATAGACTTTATGCGTTCGTGTGGGGGCTGTGATCACAGTCGACAGGGGAAGCAATAAGAGGCAAGAGTCGAGGGTTTTTGGAGATCAAAATGAATAAGTAAGTATCCCTAATCTTTGATTATGTACTCTATACGATTTATGGTAGGATTTTAAGGATTTAATTGTAGTCATTGTGAAGAAATATGATCGACAGTAAGTTCCTGAATGGTTTGGCTTTTGGGTTTTTGAATGTGAAATTGAATAGGCTACGATGGCTAAACTTGAAATTGATGATTAGTGGTTAGTATACTAATGATTTCTAATCATATGAATGCATTAATCATGAGAGTTATTGTAGAAAACTAACTTCTTGTAGGCAGATTGATCGAACAGTAAGCAAAAGAGAAAAAAATGATTTGATTTTTAATGTTTAATTTGGAAATTTATGTTAGATTATTAGTAAATGATCTTACTAACAAGGAGTAACCTGAAGTAAGGGAAATTGTTAGGGAATCAAGGACTTGAGTAGTTTTCAATCATGGTTTGATAGGCTGATTGAAATTAAAGGCAAAGAAACATTCATGGGAATTGCAATTTTGTAGCAGGCCAAATTACGTGCAAGTGGGTTTATGAATTTGCAATTGATAGTTTAAGAAACAAATTACAATTGGCAGCCCATGGAAACTACCACCTGTTTGTTGGTGTGAGATGTAAATTACGTATCCTCTCTCAAAGATGAGTTACAATTGGGTTAGTTGATTAATTACGATTGTGTTATAGGTGATTTAATTGCAATATGATGAATATATACATATAATATGGTTTTTGTTAGTCCTCAAGTTAATAGTTTTCGATTGAGTCATAAAGCATGGTTTTCAATTGTCACATAGAACATCTTTTTCAATTTGGTACATGTTAAGATTTTTAATTTGCATAAAGCTGATGGTTTTGAAAGTAGCTATGGGTTGACTTAATTAATTTGTATTAAATCACTCGGGTATCATATTAAGGTGTACCATATGTGGTTTGAAATATTAAGAAGTCTACTTTTAATTATCTTTAGCCGTTCATGACCAATTCTATTTCTAAATGGGTGAAACTATGAAATTGTTACAGTTGGTAGGATTATGCTTAAAAGATGTGTAACTGTTTTCATAAAGTCATAGTAAATCACTCGCAGAGATTTAGAAGGTGAATCTTATGTTGTTAGATAGCTTAAAGGATATACTTTCATGTAACTTTGAACTTCAGGCGCTAAATGAATCTTTAATTGGGTCAAAAGATCGAGGAAAGAAGGCTGATAGTTGAACCGGAATCAAGGATACTTAGTATCCAACTTTGCTATAGAATTTGTGACCCATTGGCATGTTTGCATCATGTAAAGAGTGTTGAGTGTCATTTATAATGTATATATAGATTTAGAATGATAAATGGTAGACGTCAATGTTGAGTAAATTTTGAGATAAATATAAAGGAGAACAACTCTCCTAGTTTAGAGAATGACTACCGAAAGTGTTATAATAAACCTTTAAAGAAAAAAAAAGAATGTTAGTTTGGGTTGTGACCTTATTGATTGTATGTTGATCCCATGCTTAATAATTTGTTGTAGGTTGTTCACGTATGAGTTTTCGTGTTGTAATTCATGATTCCAATTACAACTATAATTGTTCAGATTTGTGGCGGTGCGGATCGGGTGAGTTCAGTATTTCTAAAACCGAGTACAAAGACAAAATTGTTTTTGAAAGGCTTAACAACTTTTAAGATGATGTTTTTGTACAAATTTTGATGCATCATTACAAACTTGATGCATGGATGTGCTTGTTTCATATGTTTTGATGCAAAGTTCGACATCTTCCAGCTTTGAGTTGCTGCTTCTATGTTGTATGTTAATTGTTAGTTTCACTGCTTCTATTATTGATCATTACTTTAGTTCAAAATGAAGATTCAATGTTCCAAGTATTAAACACTCCTTGTGCATACACAATATCTTATATCTAGTCATGATACTTGATGAAAACTATAGCCTTTTAATTTAGTGAAATCATATATGTTTCTAACTTTTTGACATATTCTATTTAAGGCTAGTTGCGTATGGACTGCTATAGGCATGATTATGGTGTTGTAATTTTGGGACACGGACTGTAAAATATGAAGCGCGTGACTAGATTCTTATAGCTTAAGGTCAGTTTAGCCTCTTGTGTTTTTTGATCAGTATATTAATTTTTGTTCTTTTGATGAAAGTGCTTTAGTAGACCCTTTTATCATTCAAAGCGTGTTTTGAAGTTGAAAAAAGTAAGTTGCTTGAAATACGAAAAGAGATTGAAGAGGACCGTGAAAGAAAAAAGGCCAAGTTAGAAGTTGTGCGAAAAAATATTGACAACCAACGAGAGAACTTGAAAGCTATGCAAAAAGGTATCTTGAATCAACACGAAAACTTGGAAGCTAAGAGGTGAAAGCTTATGGAACAACTTTGAAGCTTCTTTATTTCATTAAATATTTTTATCTATGTTTGGTAGAGTACCTTTTTTTGGTGTTTGATTTACGAGTGACCTTTTGAAAAGATGCTCAAATTCAACAGCCATCTTGTATGAGGTTTTTAATACTTTTGTAATTGTAATTGACAATTTTGTTGACTAAGGATTTATGGTTTGGTATTTGAGTTTCGTTATTGTTATGATATAGTTGAATTAGTAGAATAATATGTAGTGTTAGCATTAGAAATAAAAAATTTTGCTGCTTTAGATTAAAAAATTATTCATTAATAATAAAACAATGTTGCATTAATAATTCATAAAAAAGGTTACATATACCATCGAAAAAGTTGCATCTTTTTACCAAAAAATGTTGCATTTGTGAATATAAAAGGTTTCATATTATAAATAAAACTATAACAAATGTTGCATTTAGTTCTAAAAAAAGGTTGCATTTGTATATAAAAAAGGTTGCAACTTAAAAAGGTTGCATTTTAATAATATATGCAACTCTTTCATAAAAAGTTGCATTTTCTAACAAAAAGGTTGCATTAGGTGTAATGCAACTTCACCTAACGCAGCCCTTGTTAAAAGGTTGCTTTAGGTATAACACAACCTTTTCAATGGATAATACAACATTTTATGAGGGTTGCATTAACTTTGTTTTGTTGTAGTGCATGGACGTCCCCCGCTTTTTTTGTCTTCCCTCTTTTTCGCAAAAGATATTTTCATGGGTCCACACTTTCACTTCCATGAAATTTATGCTTCATGGGCCCGAGCCTCCCTTCACGCCCACGAAGGATGTTGTTCGAGTCAGCCAATGCCCATCCAAATCCAAATTTCTACTTAACTTAGTTTTGCTTTAACACTTTTATGCCACGTACATGCCATTTAACACCCATTTTATTTCCAGTTGATTCCCTTGATCACAATTCACTTATTTAAACCTAAACGACACTTCAAACTTTCAATTTGACACTATGCAACCAAGCTAATCCATAGAGTCTCAAAATTGTAAACCAAAATCAGTTGAAACACCTTTAAATTTCACCTAAAACCCAAAACAAATGACTTACAATTACTTCGATTAACAAGGGTTACCAAACCCCTAAAACTAGCAACACAGGGCTTAATAATCTAACCTTAAGTCCATAAGTTATACCTTCATTTTCCTTTTTCCTTACCCAATACCACATTAGCGCCACATCATTCTCCTTCTCCCTACCCAAATTAATTGTTATACCTCTCCTTTAAACTCTCTCCATCTTTTTTTATTTTTATATTAACAAATTAAAAATATGTGAGTGTATGATTGGTTGAGCTAGAGAGGGTGGGGGAGGTGGGGGCGGTGGGGTTTCTCTATCGAGTTCACAGGCCCGAAGCATGTACTCGATTTGGGTACCCGAAGAACTTGTAATGGTGTTCCTGGGGTTACTTGATGGCACCCGAAGCCATCAAGTATAGTATAACGCATGCTATAATAACTCGGGAGCCCATTTTCGCGACAAAACTTGTTTCAATTGCTAAATAGATCAAATCTTTCCTCTCCCTTCTTTGCTCTCGTGGGTTCTTCTGGATGCAATCATAACGTATTATTTTTAAATTATTCCACTTATATGTATAAACTTTAAACAATTTACAACCTATGTATCTCAAGTTGTAATTGTTATAGTTAAACCATAAGAGGTTGTAGAGAACTTACGCATACTTTATTTATTTTATTCATTGGCTCTCAGTGCAAATATTCTAAACTCAAACAATTTGAATGTTGAAAACATCATTAAAATTTTTTAACTTACCTTGAGGGTGTTTAACCTTTATCATTATCGTTGTTTAATACAAGCCTATTATGCATTGAAATTCATTGACATGACACAATATAAAATGTTTACGCCTAAATTTTAAAGTTCGAAGATCAACATACTTTTTCTATCTATTCAGAATGAAAATTGGTACAAACAGGAAGGTTCATTGAGAACATGCTATCTTACAATTAGTCGCGTTACTTTATGTACCCGGATAAATTGTTTGAAAAAATGAGCTAGGTACAAAAGATAGGTACTTATAATCTATCTATGTATGCGGTGGTTTGTACTGTCATAACTGGATATTGTTGCTTTTTTACTGTTTTTAGATAGATGTTATTGTGAAGATTAGTGTCCATATAAGTTTATGTCAATCAAAGTTACACACCTAATGTACACACCTATATAAGTCACTTAGCTAATGTTTTCAACCTTTTAATTTGTTTGTGTCACGTTAGTCATAATATACTTTTAGCGACAACTAATTACAGTAGTTAGTAAATGTTTTCACCTTTTTCTAAATTTACAGTTATTTTATGCGAGTATTTTTTAGATATTTGAATCTTTAAATACATTATACATAATGTAACTATGTAAGTCAACCAAAGGGCTTAAAGCCCCGAAAGATATGGTGTTTTTGTTATTTCATAGTGGACAAAATGGTGTAAAAATGTACTAATAACTAATAACAAGTATTATTATTGCTCATGTATTTCGACAATTACATCCCATCTCGTTCTTTTCATAAACATGCAAAGCACTATTGTAAAAAAACCTACAACTACACTTAATATGCCTTGGAGGATCTGGAAAAACAAGTAACCTTGCTTTTTTGATATGCCATTTAAAATCAATGTCCAGTCTCATCCAGACATCTTCTTTATCTTTTAACATCTTCTGAAAAAACCTTATTTCTTTTTCTGACAAGTGAGTTAGATGAAGATCAAACTTCACTACTATTAGTTGCTCATTTTTAGAAACTACAAATGAGCTATTAGAGATGCCAATAACATCCTTAAAGTCATTTATAGTCAAGCTATAAGTAGCAACGTCCGGGGACGGCTCCACGTTCCCCGTTTTTTGAAATATAACTCGAAGGCTAGTATTTGCTTCGAGTGATAGTGTGGTGTTATCAATAATATTAAAGTTGGCATACATGTCTTGTATGTCAACATTATTTACTTTTACGTCACCTAAACTTAAAGCTAGTTGTGCTATAAGTAGGTAGATTAGAAAACAAGGTGTAATAATTAGTCTAGCTAAAAGGGGGTAACTAATTCTTATTCTTCGTAGAGGACGGTGGTTTCTCAGGTCATCAATTACCTGTTTCAAATAAAACAAAACAAAGAATTAGACAAGTTTTTGATTGATCGATTCCAGTTTAGTAATATATTCATAGGGTATAATCGATTAAGGTTCACAAAATATATGTTGGCCAGCTGATTAAGTTCAAGTTTCAAAGATTTGATAACTCGGGTCACATGGTGCAAATCTGTCACAAGGACAGTAATACATATATTGTAATTTATAAGCTTACTCAACAATCTTTTTAGTCAGAGAAGGAATACGCAAATTACAAATACCCTTGAATTGAATGTGGGACGAAAAATTCCTTCAATAAAATAACGTAGACTGGGCTTGAGGTACTGGGGTATATCCGAAAGTAACTTATTAAAACTGATAACCAACTTATAAATATTACGGGTAGCCGAAGTAACTAAAAGTCCTTACTTGATAACCGGTAAAATTGACCTAAATAATTTAAAAAGCCACATAAAATTCTATCGGGTATCGGACTTTGTGGAATTAAGAAACCTTTAGAGCATAATGTTTAAAAAAACCATGTATATTATATCAGTTAGAAAATGGTTGAATTTAAATAAATACGTATGTACCTCTAGAAGCCCACGACCCAAGTCCCATTCGTTACTGATAACGTTTCCATTAGTGTTGGTCACTGGGTTAACGTTTCCTTCGATGTCGATGTTGGTGTTGGTTACTGGGATAACGTTTTCGTCTGTGTTGGTTATTGGGATAACATTTTCATCGGTGTTGGTGTTGGTGTTGATGTCGTTGTTGGTTATTGGGATAACATTTTCATCGGTGTTGGTGTTGGTGTTGGTTACCGGGGCTTCGATCATTTCGATCTCTTCAATCTCAAATGTTGACATCCTAGTTTGTGTAAATACTTAGCAGGTAAAGGAAGTAATAGAAGAGGAGTATTTGAAAGAACTTAAATGGTTGGTGACTAGAGAGAAATTAAGTTATGGAATCCTCAATTATAAGTTCCTCTATTTATAAAAATGCATTTGAGCAATTGAAGGTTGTAACTTAAACGTTTAAATCTAAAATTCTATAATATAAGTATTTATGTTTAACACGTAGTCTATAAAAATGCATTTGGGCATTAAAAGGTTGTAACTAAGATTCTCTTATTTTGGGTAGTAAAACAAATTCATAGTATTTTTGGTCTTAAAACTATTTACTAGCAACTGACAATCATGTGAATAGAATTGTAGTTTACCAGTACTATTACGATATATGATAGTTTATTTAATAATCATTCTTAGACTATATAGCATTTATCTTTCTTTGATTTCTTATCCGAATGTCACATCATTGCCATATAACCCGAACGTAATTTGCAGTTGAATAAATGTATAAATGGTCAAAATACTTATCATGTAAATATTTGAAACTAATTTCGATCTCTTCAATCTCAAATGTTGACATCCTAAATTGTGTAAATACTTAGCCGGTAAGGAAGTAGTAGAAGAGCAGTATTTGAAAGCACTTGAATGGTTGGTGACATCCTCAAAAATAAGTTCCTCTATTTATAAAAATGCATTTGAGTAATATTACTATTTATGTGTTTTAACACCTAGTCTATAAAAATGCATTTGGGTATTAAAAGGTTGTAACTCAGATTCTCTTATTTTGGGTAGTAAAACAAATTCATAGTATTTTTGGTAATAAAACTATTTACTAGCAACTGACAATCATGTGAATAGAATTATAGTTTACATGTACTATTACGATATATGATAGTTTATTTAATCTAGTTGTGTTCAATATAGTCCATATAAAAAGCATAGTCCTAAATTTTAATATTTAATCACATGTGATTCAGTATAAAATCACATGTGATGGTAAAATCATTACATGTTAATTACGAAAATGACACTCCGCCCATTTTAAAATTCAATTTGGATCATTGATGGGGTGATCCAAGGGCTAAGATTAGTCCATTGGGACTATGCAATAAGTATGGACTATATTGAACATTTCTCTTATTTAATAATCATTCTTAGACTATGAGTAGCATTTATCTTTTTTTGATTTCTTATCCGAATGTCACATCACTGTCATATCACCTGAACGTAATTTGCGGTTGGATAAATGTATAAATGGTCAAAATACTTAGCAGGTAAATATTTGAACGTAATTTTGATCTCTTCAATCTCAAATGTTGACATCCTAATTTGTGTAAATACTTAGCAGGTAAGGGAGTAGTAGAAGAGTAGTATTTGAAATCACTTGAATGGTTGGTGACTAGAGAGAAATTAAGTTATGGAATCCTCAAAAATAAGTTCCTCTGTTTAGAAAAATGCATTTGAGGAATTGAAGGTTGTAACTTAAACGTAAAAATATAAAATTCTATAATATAAGTATTTATGTGTTTTAACACGTAGTCTATAAAAATGCATTTGGGCATTAAAAGGTTGTAACTCAGATTCTCTTATTTTGGGTAGTAAAACAAATTCATAGTATTTTTGGTAATAAAACTATTTACTAGCAACCGGCAATCATGTGAATAGAATTATAGTTTACCCGTACTATTACGATATATGATAGTTTATTTAATAATCATTCTTAGACTATGAGTAGCATTTATCTTTCTTTGATTTCTTATCCGAATGTCACATCACAGTCATATTACCCGAACGTAATTTGCGATTGGAGAAATATATAAATGGTCAAAATAACCCTATTAATTAATGACTTTTAATAAAGGTTACAAATGGTACTCGCAATAAGAAACGACTCTCAAACAACTCCTCCACACACACACACACACACACACACACACACACACACACACACACACACACACACACACACACACACACACACACACATATATATATATATATATATATATATATATATATATATATATATATATATATATATATATATATATATATATATATATATATATATATATATATATATATATAGTATTTTTGGTAATAAAACTTTTTTAAAAAACTTATTTTGAAACTGAAAACTATATGAATATAATACAAAAATGCTATTATTTTAAATCATGTGAATATATATCATTTTCGGCTGGAGACATGTGTATTTATACCATTTTTCGCTAGGACTGTATTTATATCATTTTCGGCTACAAACATGTGCATTTATATCATTTTTGGCTTGAAATGAATGTATTTTATATTTTCATTTAGATGATGTTATCATCTTAAATTTGTATATTGTTATAATTTTATATGAAAATGTATATCATTTTCATTTGCAGAATATTATCATTTTCATCTGGAAATTATCATCATTTTTATTTTGAAAGCAAGTGTATTTATATCGTTTTTATATCAAAGCACTGGAAATGTTGTCGTCTTCAACTGGAAAATGTTATCAGTTTACGCTGGAAAATGTTATTAGTTTATGCTAAACTTGAAATGTTATCATTTGGGGATAGAAGAATTACCATTTTCGGCTTGACGATGTATACAGGGAAAAAAAGGAAGGGGCGTGATTTTTGGTTAGGAGATTCCTATAATACCCTTCTTTTTATAATTGCATCTGATAATTGTTTAATTAGTTACAATAATGTCTTTATTAAATCTTGACAATTAATTTAAAAAATCTAATGGTCCAAATTTTTACCTTTGAGATCTATGTTTTGAAGGGTTTTGATCTGACCAAACCACCTAATGACACAGACTGGTCAAACCTGGGTTTGATTCTACTGGTTCAATCCTAAAGCGGAACTGGATTGAACACAACCCTCTAAACCCCAAAAGGGTTAGGATCTTTTAACCTAATGATCTATATAGTTTCTTTACAATCAACAAATCACAGAAAAGAGTTACAAGGAAAAATACCTCTTTGAACTTAGGATTGATAAAGTTGTCTACGACTACTGCACCTCCAAAGAACTGGCTGCTAGACAGCTCCTAGATTTACCTTAGCTTCAACACTCAAAACCGAGTGTGTGTGTGTGTGTGTGCCTTGCGTCGACCACCGAGAGAGAGAGAGAGAGAAAGAGAGAGAGAGAGAGAGAGAGAGAGGAGCCGAGAGAGAGAGCGAGATCGATAAGGAGGGAAAGAGAGTGGTGGCTAGGGTTATCACTTTCTTAATCCTTAATAACCCTTAAGGTTTGAAGGTTATATATATACCTTTAAAAGGACCCAAGCATGTTTAATTGAAAGCCCGCTTGTTTTAATTAAACTTTCATTCCTCTCACTTTGACCCCCTGGACTTTTACTAGTTAATTAACTATTAACTGGTCCGTTAAATATTAAACTTAATATTTAATTTCTCCTTAAATAATAAATAACTATTTATTATTTATTTCCTTTTAATAATTAATACAAACTGATTAATTATTTGTTTCTCTCTTTAATAATTAATCCAACCTGATTAATTATTTCCACACAGATTTATGGTAAAATTCAACTGTTCAAATTTGAGTGTGTAGCAGTGTGACCCTTTAGTCTCTGATAACATTGGATACAATGTGCCCATTAATTATCCCTGCACATAATCTAACAGACTCCCACTTGTGCAAGATAAGTAATAGTTACTGCACATTGTTGTCCTAAGAAGGTCCCTAGCCAGGCACTTAGGGTAATCAGGTTATAAGAACTCTTATACCCCAAAGTAACTTGTGATAAAACCTCATAAGCAACCTGCTTAGGAGTAACCTGTTATAAACTAACTGTTTATAAACTAAACTATCATAAACTCTCTGTTTATGAATGGGTACGTTATATATATATATATATATATATATATATATATATATATATATATATATATATATATATATATATATATATATATTCAGTCTGACTAAGCTTCATAATTCTGTTTAAGTTATATGTAGAACTCATCTTACAAACTTAACTTTGTCTCATCAAATCTAAACTGATGAGATCATTTTCCCAACAAACTCCTCCTATTTGATCATGACAATACCATCAAACAGTTAGTAAGTTTGTTTAACAGAATTATGTCTTAAGTCTTAAACTTATTAAGATTTTTATATTTGAACTGATCAAATATTTATTGAACATATCAATTTCAATTGAACTTATCAATTTAAATTGGAACACACCAACTTTTAGTTGAACACACCAACTTTTAATTGAACACACCAACCAATTACATTAATGAATAAGAACTGATCAGTTATTCATTTTGCTGAACTTATCAGACTTATACATATGAACACATCAAACTTTATACTTGTATTAATTGAACTAATCATAATACAAAAATTGTTGATCACTTAGATCATGCACACATAGTGCTTACAAAAATATTAGAACTAATCTAATATTTACAAAAGAACTAATCTATTCTGGATGCAGCTCTTCAAACTCCTTAATCTCCTTATTTATTTCTTCAAGGATTTCTTGCAGATTAGGTATATGTTGAAGCTGATCCTTTTGTGATCTGATTGCTCTGTTGATTCTGTATCTGAACCTTGCATTCTGTTCAGTCTTATTCACTAGCTGTCTCAGAGCAAACACCTGAGATACCCCACATGTTTAGATATTTGCATCAGACTGGAAGCATTTGTTTCCATTTCTATCCAAGTACATGAAACATTTTTCTGGCTTTTCTACATAAGTGTTTTCTTTGAACTCCATGCCTTCAGGAAGGTTAAGACTGTACGAGTCTAGATCTGCTAATCCAACTGGCTTTGTTAGCTTCTTCTCCCCAACTTTATGAAAAGTAGTAAGTAGGGTAGCTATCTTAGATCTGGGTATTAATTGCATCGCATCAGCCCTAGCAAATAGTTTCAGTAGCTCATCTTTAACTTGATTCCGAATTGTGGACCTTTCCATCACGTTAATGAGCACTGCCACTTGCTTCCATTCCTCATAGCCCAGTTTGTGCAGTTGATTCAGCTCCAGAGAAGGTGTCTCGCCATTCTTTAAAGAAAATTCCATTATTATTATCCCTTGAGCTAAGCTCAACTTTATAGAGTCAATCTGAGAAGAGAAGTGCAGCTTTTCATAACAGTGATATATATCCTCTTCCTCAGCTTGACATTGCATAGGCAGTTCTTCTTCTTCTTCCTTGGGCACGATAGGCAGTTTGAGTTTTGTCAATTCCTCATTTTGCTTTCTGATCAGCTCAGCCCAGTTTTGTTCTCTTATCTCTTTTTCATTAGCTAACACAGCTTGAGCATCTGATTGTCTTCTTCTCAGTTCTTCGATCGAGATCCCAAGCTAGTCAGCTTCATCTTGTTCTATTCTTCTAACTGCCAGTAGTGAAGCTCTCTCTTGTAATGTCATTTTATCCGCAGAGTCTTCATCTGAGGCTGATGATTCACTTAGAATCACCCTTCTTCTCTTCTGCAGGGGGGTTTCTGATTCATCGGAGCTGAGTACTAAAGGTCTTTTTCCTTTAGCCTTTTCAGTCATCTCAGGTTCTATTTCTTTCTCTTTCTCCCCCTCAACTTGATCTGGTCCCTTTGCCAACATAAGTAGAGCTTCTGCTTCCACATACTCATCCTCAGCTTCTGGAATCTTCTCCCCCTTTTTGTCATCATCAATAGGGGTGGAAGTCCATTGTTGTTGGAGAGCAGCAACTGCAGATTTCAGCTGCTGAACATCTTCCTCTATAGAATCCAAGATCATCAACATATTCTTCTTATCTTGTTTCCTTTTGAGGTGCAGCTTGTCAAACTGACTCTTAAAAAATGACATCAATTCATCCAAGTTAGCTTGAGATGGTTGGAATTTGGGTGCATCATCCGAAGGTTGGTGTATACCTTCAAATTCAGGTGCACCAGAGTTTGGACCCTGTGACTCATCTTGGTTTGAAGATGAATCATTGACAGGTCGTGCACTAGAGTGTGAGAAGTGAAGAGAATGAATAGGGCTTGAAACGTGAACTGTATGGGTTGGTGGTTGGCTAATTGGTTTAGAGGGGGGTGATTGACCCTGGGGATTGGTCATTCTTTCAATGTAACCTGAGTGTGTCTGCTCAGGCACAGTAACAGGCTCTCCCATGGCACGAGTAAGTGTGGGCTGAGTAGACACCACACCCGGTATTGGCTGTTGGGTAGATATGAGCCTTGAGGTTGACACCTTAAGAGATGGCGTCTCCCCCTCAACTCCTGCCTGTGGAGGGATCAGTGTGATCTCAGCTCCAGTGATGCCTTTAGGAGTGGCACCATCTATGGTAGTTTTTCTTTGGTATGTTAGGATATTCTCCCTAGCAGCAGTGGGCAAACTAGGGGTGGCTTCAGAGTGAGATTGTCGATGGAATGATGGTGGAGGAGATGGGTTAGACTGGGTTGGGTTTACCACAGCCTTATCTCCAAAAGTGGATGGAGAATAGTGAGAAGAGAGTGAGAGATGAGAGGTTTTACCTAAAGCAGCTTCTGTATGAGCCGGTTCAGTCTGAGCACTAAGCTCAGCCTGAACCTCAGTGTCAGCTTGAGAAGCTCCCCCTTGATTCGATCCCTCAGCTTCACTCTCAGAAGACGAAGCCTCAGCAAATAACAGCATGTGCTCACTCAGTCCCTCTTGCTCTGGGAAGATGTCGTTGTTGAACATCTTGGGGCTGAGTGTTGGCACCAGCGACAGCTCTTGATTGGCTTCGTAGAGTGCTGTCCCTAGCTCAGCTTCAAATGCTAAGTACATGTACCTTATGAAAGGTACATGAAGGTCTCTTGTGGCCTTCATCACTGGGACCTTGAGCTCGTTGAAGATGAGCTGTGAAAAATCGAGATTTCGTCTAAAGAACATGTTGTACAGCAGCTGCATCTCGAACTCATTGATCTGGTCCAGTCCTCCAACCTTGGTACCAAGTGAACGAATCACAGTGGACACCATAAAACCCCATCCGGTTGGAAAAGTGGCCTTCTTGATAACCCCTTCGGTTTGAGGGTAACCCATCTGTGGCAGAACAGACCTTGCCACTTGTCTCGTCACAGCAGGCTCGAATTCGTCATGTTGAGGAAGACGAAGAATCTCCCTTAGCCTGTTAACCGTGAGACCGATAGTCCTCTCTCCATTTAGCACTGTACCTCGGATTTCATCATTGATTTGGTCGTAGGTGCACGTATACCAAAATTCGAGGAGGTGCTGAGGAACCACATGGAGAGGTGCTCCAGTGAAAGCAAAAGATAATGGGCATTTACGGATGTAATTGACCCATTGTTCATATCCTCTGCCTTGTTTCCTTGGAGGAATAGCAAGACAGGCGCGCTGATTGTTTATTTTTATCATTGGCAATCCGTTGTTTTTAAACACAGCACCTCTGACCATTCGATCACCAAGAACTAAAATGGTTCCTTCCATCGATGAAATATTTGATTACACAGAGTAATTATTACGGAATTCGCACTTAGCGATTTTCGATTTCGCACTGAGCGACTTAGGGTTTTGAGATCGATGGAACTGAAAATTTGCACTTAGCAAAGAAGAGGGAAGGTATTTGAGAGGGTGAGAAGTCTGGATTGTAAGCGTAAACCCTCTAATCCGAACTTGATCGGTATATATACCTTTCCAAGGAGAGAGAAAAGTTACCGTTAGAAATCCCCTTTTTTATCCGTTACGCCATAAAATTTTGATGTAACAGTAAACGGGTAGAACTAATCATCTTCCAACGGATACTAATGTAATATAATATTATTGACTTACAATAAGATTATATACACTGATGTATTATACCTATACACAATTTAGTATAATACGCGATTTGAGACTGACTCTAATACGCAATGATCATGAATTAATCACACTTAGTAAATAACACATGAGTTTGGACACACAAGCTGAGTAAACATATTACTCAGTTTAACTCAAGCACTCAGCTTGAGAATGAAACTCAGCTTGAGTAGAGCACACAGCTCATGGGTAATGACCCTAAGTCATTTTCGTCTGAGACGGATTCAAACAAACCTTTTAACCACACTGAGTAGTTAAAGAATGTTTGGAACCAACCAAACGTGTGAACCAATCACACAGTCTGAGGTAATCACATAGCACAGACTCAGTGACACTTAGTCATTTATGTTTGAGACTGACTCAAACTGTATCATAACTACACTAAGTAGTTGAAGTGTGTTTGGAGCTCACCAAACAGAAGAACTCATTTTTCAGTTTGATAAGATTCAGATTATGAAAACTTATTCATAAACTGTGCACTCAGCTTAAGACACTTAGTCTTTGTCAAACTGAAAACTGGGATTCTAGACACTTAGCTAGGGGTTGAGCATACCCAAGTTACTTAGCAGATACATAAACCTCTTCTCATCAAGTGGTTTAGTAAAGATATCTGCTAGTTGGTCATCAGTGGAAATAAATTTAATGTCAACTTTACCTTTTTTCACGATGTCCCTGATGAAGTGATGTCTAATTTCAATGTGCTTGGTTCTTGAGTGGAAGACTGGATTGTAAGTGATGGCTATAGCGCTTTGTTTATCACAGAAGATAGGAGTTTTCTTGAAACTCATGCCAAAGTCTTGAAGCTGATGCTGCATCCATAGGATTTGAGCACAACAGCTACCTGCTGCAACGTATTCAGCTTCAGCAGTTGAAGTAGCCACTGAGTTCTGTTTCTTACTAGTCCAGCTGACTAACTTCCCTCCAAGCATTTGACATCCTCCAATAGTTGATTTTCTGTCTAACTTGCACCCAGCATAGTCAGCATCTGAAAAACCAACTAACTCAAATCTAGAGTCCTTTGGATACCAAAAACCTAGATTTGGTGTACCTTTAAGGTACCTAAAGATCCTTTTCACATCTTGAAGATGTGATTCTTTAGGATTTACCTGATATCTTGCACAAACACATGTGGCAAACATAATATCAGGTCTACTAGCTGTCAAATAGAGCAATGAACTTATCATTCCTCTATAGGTAGACTGACACACAGACTTTCCATCTGAGTCTTTACTCAGCTTGACAGCTGGTGACATAGGTGTTTTCATGGTTGAACTTGAATCAAAACCATATTTCTTTATCAAATCAAGCACATACTTGCTTTGATTGATGAATATTCCATCAGGCTTTTGTTGAATTTGTAAGCCTAGGAAATATGTCATCTCACCCATCATACTCATCTTGTACTTTTGTGACATTATTTTGGAAAACCACTCACACAGAGATGCATTGGTTGAACCAAAAATGATGTCATCCACATAGATTTGTACAAGGATCACCTTTCCTTTACTTCTTTTAATAAAGAGTGTCTTATCTACAGTACCTCTGGTGAAATCTATGGATAGTAGATAAGTGGAGTGTATCATACCAAGCTCTTGGAGCTTGTTTAATACCATACAAACCCTTGTCTAACCTATAGACATGATATGCAAACTTTGAACTTACAAAGCCAGGAGGTTGTTTCACATAGACTTCCTCCTGAAGTTTTCCATTTAGGAAAGCACTCTTCACATCCATTTGATAGACTTTGAAGTCTTTATATGCTGCATAAGCTAGAAACAAAATTATGGCTTCAATTCTAGCAACAGGGGCAAAGGTCTCTCATAATCGATTCCTTCCTCTTGCTTATACCCTTGTGCTACCAGCCTGGCTTTGTTCCTCACTATCACTCCATCCTTGTCCATTTTATTTCTATAGACCCACTTAGTGCCTATAATTGAATGATCTTTGGGGACAGGGACAAGGTTCCAGACCTTATTTCTCTCAAACTCATTTAATTCCTCTTGCATAGCTTCAATCCAATCCTCATCCTCTAAGGCTTCTTCAGTCTTCTTTGATTCCATTTGAGATAGGAAACCAAAGTGTGCAGTGTAATTAGCTGTAGCCTTGGATCTGGTCATGACCTTTTCTTGGATATTTCCAATAATTTGATCTTGAGGATGATCTTTGAGGAATTTGAATGTTGTAGTTGGAGAGTCTGGTTCAGAATCTGAGTGATCTTGGGATTCCTGAGGTGAACTTATCTCCTCAGTCTCAGCAGCAACATTGTCAACAAACTGATGATCACTGAGATTCTCAGTCTGAGTGACTTCAGCTCCAAAGGGGTTGATGAACTCACCATCCTTCTCAGCTTGAGAATACCTTGGAGTTTGTGATGATTTCTTTGATGAACACACATCATCATCACTATCATCTCCTATTCCATACATAGGATTTGATAAGTTGGTTTCCTTAGGACTTTCAAGGTCACTCAGTCTGACCAAGTCAGCTTGACTCTTATCAGCTTGATCAAAACAGTCTTCATCAAAAGAGACATGAATTGATTCTTCTATGGCATTTCTCCTTGTATTATATATTCTATAAGACTTGGAGATTGAGGAATAACCAACGAATATTCCAAGATCAGCTTTAGGCTCCAACTTATGGAGCTGATCTCTTTGATTCAGCACATAGCATTTTAAACCAAAGATATGGAAGTAACCTATATTGGGCTTTCTAGACTAATACATCTCATAAGATGTCTTCCCATGCCTTTTGACAATGATTGATCTATTTTGAGTATAGCAGGCTGTACTAACAGCGTCATCCCAAAAATAGAGTTTCAATCCTGCCTCACATAGCATTGTTCTAGCAGCCTCAATTAGGGTTCTATTTCTCCTTTCAGCAACTCCATTTTGTTGTGGAGTTCTGACAGATGAGAAATTTTGTAATATTCCTTTATGTTCACAGAAGATTTCAAGAGTTGAGTTTCTGAACTCAGTTCCATGATCACTTCTATGTTGCTTTACGGACAAACCTTTTTGCAAATCTTCCCTTTTGATGAAACTAATTATCTCCAGGGCAGCCTCACTTTTGGCTTTAAGGAATATTACCCAGGTGAATCGTGAAAACTCATCTACTATCACCAGTGTGTACTTCTTGCCACTCAGGCTTGGAGTACTTATGCTTCCAAACAGATCCATATGCAACTTATGCAGTGGGTCTGTTATTGAAAAATTTTGCTTTGACTTAGAAGACCCTTTATGGTGTTTCCCTTGTTCACAAGCTGAGCACAATTTGTCTTTGACAAATGTGATCTTTGGTAATCCAGAGACTAACTCTTTATTGGACAGCATATTTATATTTTTAAAATTTAAATGAGATAAACGTTTATGCCATAACCAACTCAGCTTAGGAACAGAATGGGAATACAAGCATGTTTCAGTATAGGGATCATCAGAATTAAGATCAAGTAGATACACATCTCTTTCTCTTTTAGCTATTAATACAGGCTTTCCCTTAGCATTATAGATTGTTCCTGCTTTCTTCCTAAAAGTAACAACATTATCTTCATCACACAATTGACTTATACTAATCAGGTTGTGTTTGAGACCTTTGACATAGGCAACTCTCTGGAATGTAACTTTGCCAGCTTTCATCTTTCCATAGCCTTTAGTTCTTCCATGTGAGTTGTCTCCAAATGTTACTTTAGGACCTTCATCTTCTTGGAAATCACTAAGAAGTCCTTTCCACCCTGTCATGTGCCTTGAGCATTCACTATCCAAGTACCATTTACTTGAACCCTGCACATGATATGAAAACTAAACACATTAGTTTTGTTGGGGAACCCACTTCTTGGTGGGTTCAAATGAGGAGCACTTAACATCTCCTTCTTGTTGAACTGACTGTTCAGCTTGAGCAGGAACTGAATCCTGTGTAGGCTGATCAGCTTGTTCTTGTTCAGGCCTTGATATTTCTGCATCACAGTCCTTAGCCTCATGACCTCTACTTCTGCACTTGTAGCATCTCCTTCTTTCAATGATTACAGGAGGTAGAGTGTCCAATAATCCTTGTGAGAACTTACTCTCAGTTTTAGGATTATATGTTGTGGATAACTTTTCAACTTTCTTAGCAAGTTGATTCACCTGGTGATCACTGACTTTGGACTTACCTTTGTCAGGTCTGTGTTTGTTATCCTTTTGATGAAAATATTGACTAACAACCTTCTTTTCCATGACTTTGGACTTACCTTTGTCATGTTTGCTGGACTCACCAGTTTCAACAGGTTTGGACTTACCACTGTTGATATTCCTGGACTTACCAAGATCCACAACTTTGGACTTACCATTGTCGTGTTTTTGACCTCTGATTTACAGTGGTCTTTCTGTTCTTGTAACTTCTCTCCGAGCCAGAAAGAGAATTTTGTCTTTTGAAAGGATTTGGATTAAGCCTTTCTATGACTGAAGTTCTTTGAACAGACTGAGTGCCTAATCTGTCCAGCACAGACTTACCATGCTATTTTGATGTTGAGCACTCGTTGTCATAACCTTTTGCCTTTACAAACATATTGTATTTCAGGTTCTGACCATGTTTGTTCTCTAAGGCTGACTTCTGAGACTCAATCAGTTGTCTATCCTCCTCAGAGTCTGTACTAGCTATCTCATCATCAGCTACATAAGCTGCTGTTTGATAGTCACCTCCAAGTACAGCCTTTACCTGTTTAGGTATCTGTTGGTTTATGAACTTTTCAGCAAGCTTTGATGACTTACACCAAGACTCAGTGACCTTTTGAAGTTGGTCAGCATTGTCTTTAGCTTCCTGAAGTTCTTCACTTATAAGTTTATTAATGTGTCTTTGACATTCAAGATCACATTGTGCTTTCTTACCAACATCAATGAGAGAGTTATTTTCCTTAATCTCATTCTTGAGTTTAGTTATCTCATCTTTGAGGTCATTTTGAGACTTAAGGACGGTCTTGAAATCATTCAGCAGATAATCAAAAGCAAGAACCTTTTCCTCATCAATATAAGACTTGAAATTACTGACCTTATACATGGAAACAGGATCCCAGTCACTAAGCTTGCTGTTTTCCTCAGCTTCCTTCATGTCAGCTTCAAAAGTTGACTCAGACAAACCATAATCAACCTCATCTATTTCCAACTCTTCATCTTCTTCAGCAACCAGACATACATCATCATCTGTGGTAGATGATCTGTATCCCAGGTTTCAGCATATAGTCCTTTTGCATTGGGTTTGTCTTCTGGCTTTCCTTTCTTGAGCTGAGTATATTTCTTCTTGTATTTATCAGCTCTTTAAGTATTTTTATCAACAACTGATGTTGATTCCACCTTCTTTGATCTGCACTCATCAGCAATATGTCCCTTCTTCTGAAAGTTGAAGCACACAACATTCTTGGGATCAAAGGAACTCTTCCCTTTGCCCCTGTCAGATCTTTCTCTTCCCCTTTGAGCTCTTCTCAGACGTCTGGCTAACATTGCCATTTGCTCAGTCATATTCTGAACATCATCAGTATCACTTGAGTCTGAGTCTGAGTGGTCAGCTTGAGATTCTGACTCAGTCTCAGATTCAACAACCAGTGTCTTGGAACTTTTCTTCTTATTCTGTGCAACCAATGCAACTTCATTCTTATCCAAAGACTCCTTGAGTTGTTGTTGAGAAGTTCTCTTATGTTCAGTGATCTGTTCGTGATTTAGGAAGAACCCATAAATGGACTGTAGGTTGTACACAAGCAGTGTTCCTCCAGCCCTCAGTGCTGTAGTTATATCGTTAAACCTTTCTGGTAACACATCCAGAAATTTCAGCACAAGTTTAGCGTCATCTTAGTAGGTCATTTATCAAGCAGTGAAACCTTGTGAACAAATCTGACAGGGTTTCATTCTTCTTTGAAAAGAAGTTTTCATAAGATCTATTCAAATGACTTCTCTTATGTTGCTTGACCAGATCCGTGCCCTCATAAGTAACACTAAGTGTGTCCCAAATGTCTTTTGCTGATTGAAACCCAGTCACAGTGCGCAAGATTTCATTTGTCAGGGCATTTGCCAGAACACTTTTTGCCTTGTCATCCAGATTAAAGAGTTTCCAATCTTCATCAGTCCAGGATGCAATAGGCTTTCTTTTTTCCTTTTCAGTTTTTCCAGGAGACGTTTTACTGACAGTAGCAGGAATCTTTGGGATGATAGGTCCTTTTGTAATGACATCGAACATACGAATGTCAATGGACTTGAGGAATAGCATGGCTCTGAACTTCCACATAGGATAGTCAGATCCATCAAATATGGGACAACCTTTGGCAGACATCTGTGGAAAGTTTGAAAGATTATTGCTTGTAGACATTGTGAACTTTCTCAGAATCTTGAACTTTCAACTTATAAAATCGTTCAGCCTTCTCTGATACCAATTGTTAGTCCCTTGGTGAGAATAACATAAAGCAACAGTGTGTAGAAGGGGGGTTGAATACACTTTCTGCGGAAATTGAACAAATCAAATAAAAGTGTTACACACAGTAAATCAAACCACAACTAGTCGAATGCTTTTATTAATATGAAGATGATTACAATGCTTTGATTAAGAAGATGATTACAGTAATTATCAAGTAAGCAACTCTTGATATATAATCACCTAATATAAATCTCTCAATCTCTCAAACTTAGCTATCTATAATCAACTTATGATTATAGATACTGACGACTCTCTAAACAGGATTTTTCACAGATTGAATCAACTAATGATTACTTACCAATATCACAACTGATGTGACAATTCGAACACACGAATGATCTGGCAATCTGTGAGTTTCTTGATCACGTTGAACTTATAAACAATGATTCAAGAATCGTAACACATACGGTGAGGTGAGGTTTGGCTCTGCAATACTTAGTTGTTTTCTTGAGTCGTAGTCGTACCTCTAAACTTATCAGGAGATAAGTATTTATAATCCTATTCCTACGGTTCCTAACAAATTGAACTAATCCTAATTTTCTAACTAACTATCGGATAACTCGGAATCTTGAATCTTGAATCTTCTTATCTTCAGTCTTCAATCTTCAATCTTGATTCTGGAGTCTTCTTATCCGCGCCGTAGATATAGAGAGTTAAACAGAATTTAAAACACATTTAAATTCACTTAGACTGACTTCTTTAGTCAGGCTGAGTTACTCAGCTAGAAACTCATCAAGCTGAGTTCTTCGAGAACAATCCCGAATTCAAACATGAACTAACATGTATAATTGTTAACTCATCCTTAGAAGTCTAAAGGATTTACTAAAACATATTTAGTAACTCTGTCGAGTAAACTCTGCTTTTGAGTAGAGTCACTCAGCTTGAAACACATCAAGCAGAATACTCAATATATACCTTATGTGACATACATATATTATCAAACACGTTAATAATCTAACTAAGGTATAGTATAAACTAGTCGAACATATGCTCAATTTACATTCAGCTTATACTCAGTCTGAATCACTATAAGTGTTCAGTCTGACTAAGCTTCTTAATTCTGTTTAAGTTATATGTAGAACTCATCTTACAAACTTAACTTTTTCTTATCAAATCTAAACTGATGAGATCATTTTCCCAACAAACTCCCCATATTTGATGATGACAAAACAATCAAACAGTTAGTATGTTTGTTTAACAGAATTATGTCTTAAGTCTTAAACTTATTAAGATTTTTATATTTGAACTGATCAAATATTTATTGAACATATCAATTTCAATTGAACTTATCAATTTAAATTGGAACACACCAAATTTTAGTTGAACACACCAACTTTTAGTTGAACACACCAACCAATTACATTAATGAATAAGAACTGATCAGTTATTCATTTTGCTGAACTTATCAGACTTATACATATGAACACATCATAACACAGTTGAACATATCAAACTTTATACTTGTATTAATGGAACTAATCATAATACAAAAATTGTTGATCACTTAGATCATGCACACATAGTGCTTACAAAAATATTAGAACTAATCTAATATTTAGAAAAGAACTAATCTATTCTGGATGCAGCTCTTCAAACTCCTTAATCTCCTTATTTATTTCTTCAAGGATTTCTTGCAAATTAGGTATATGTTGAAGCTGATCCTTTTGTGATCTGATTGCTCTGTTGATTCTGTATCTGAACCTTGCATTCTGTTCAGTCTTATTCACTAGCTGTCTCAGAGCAAGCACCTGAGATACCCCACATGTATAGATATTTGCATCATACTGGAAGCATTTGTTTCCATTTTTATCCAAGTACATGAAACCTTTTTCTGGCTTTTCTACATAAGTGTTTTCTTTGAACTCCATGCCTTCAGGAAGGTTAAGACTATACGAGTCTAGATTTGCTAATCCAGCTGGCTTTGTTAGCTTCTTCTTCCCAACTTTATGAAAAGAAGTAAGTAGGGTAGCTATCTCAGATATGGGTATTAATTGCATCACATCAGCCCTAGCAAGTAGTCTCAACAGCTCATCTTTAACTTGATTCCGAATTGTGGACCTTTCCATCTGTTTAATGAGCACTGCCACTTGCTTCCATTCCTCATAGCCTAGTTTGTGCAGTTGATTTAGCTCCAGAGAAGGTGTCTCACCATTCTTTAAAGAAAATTCCATTATTATTATCCCTTGAGCTGAGCTCAACTTTAGAGAGTCAATCTGAGAAGAGAAGTGCAGCTTTTCATAACAGTGATATATATCCTCTTCCTCAGCTTGACCTTGCACAGGCAGTTCTTCTTCTTCTTCCATGGGCACGATAGGCAGTTTGAGTTTTGTCAATTCCTCATTTTGCTTTCTGATCAGCTCAGCCCAGTTTTGTTCTCTTATCTCTTTTTCACTAGCTAACACAGCTTGAGCATCTGATTGTCTTCTTCTCAGTTCTTCGATCGAGATCCCAAGCTAGTTAGCTTCATCTTGTTCTATTCTTCTAACTGCCAGCAGTGAAGCTCTCTCTTGTAATGTCATTTTATCCGCAGAGTCTTCATCTGAGGCTGATGATTCACTTAGAATCACCCTTCTTCTCTTCTGCAGGGGGGTTTCTGATTCATCTGAGCTGAGTACTAAAGGTCTTTTTCCTTTAGCCTTTTCAGTAATCTCAGGTTCTATTTCTTTCTCTTTCTCCCCCTCAACTTGATCTGTTCCCTTTGCCAACATAAGTAGAGCTTCTGCTTCAACATACTCATCCTCAGCTTCTGGAATCTTCTCCCCCTTTTTGTCATCATCAATAGGGGTGGAAGTCCGTTGTTGTTGGAGAGCAGCAACTTCAGATTTCAGCTGCTGAACATCTTCCTCTATAGAATCCAAGATCATCAACATATTCTTCTTATCTTGTTTCCTTTTGAGGTGCAGCTTGTCAAACTGACTCTTAAAAAATGACATCAATTCATCCAAGTTAGCTTGAGATGGTTGGAATTTGGGTGCATCATCCGAAGGTTGGTGTACACCTTCAAATTCAGGTGCACCAGAGTTTGGACCCTGTGACTCATCTTGGTTTGAAGATGAATCATTGACAGGTCGTGCACTAGAGTGTGAGAAGTGAAGAGAATGAATAGGGCTTGAAACGTGAACTGTATGGGTTGGTGGTTGGCTAATTTGTTTAGAGGGGGGTGATTGACCCTAGGGATTGGTCATTCTTTCAATGTAACCTGAGTGTGTCTGCTCAGGCACAGTAACAGGCTCTCCCATGGCACGAGTAAGTGTGGGCTGAGTAGACACCACACCCGGTATTGGCTGTTGGGTAGATATGAGCCTTGAGGTTGACACCTTAAGAGATGGCGTCTCCCCCTCAACTCCTGCCTGTGGAGGGATCAGTGTGATCTCAGCTCCAGTGATGCCTTTAGGAGTGGCACCATCTATGGTAGTTTTTCTTTGGTATGTTAGGATATTCTCCCTAGCAGCAGTGGGCAAACTAGGGGTGGCTTCAGAGTGAGATTGTCGATGGAATGAAGGTGGAGGAGATGGGTTAGACTGGGTTGGGTTTACCACAGCCTTATCTCCAAAAGTGGATGGAGAATAGTGAGAAGAGAGTGAGAGATGAGAGGTTTTACCTGAAGCAGCTTCTGTATGAGCTGGTTCAGTCTGAGTACTAAGCTCAGCCTGAACCTCAGTGTCAGCTTGAGAAGCTCCCCCTTGATTCGATCCCTCAGCTTCACTCTCAGAAGACGAAGCCTCAGCAAATAACAGCATGTGCTCACTCAGTCCCTCTTGCTCTGGGAAGATGTCGTTGTTGAACATCTTGGGGCTGAGTGTTGGCATCAGCGACAGCTCTTGATTGGCTTCGTAGAGTGCTGTCCCTAGCTCAGCTTCAAATGCTAAGGACATGTACCTTATGAAAGGTACATGAAGGTCTCTTGTGGCCTTCATCATTGGGACCTTGAGCTCGTTGAAGATGAGCTGTGCAAAATCGAGATTTCGTCTAAAGAACATGTTGTACAACAGCTGCATCTCGAACTCATTGATCTGGTCAAGTCCTCCAACCTTGGTACCAAGTGAACGAATCACAGTGGACACCATAAAACCCCATCCGGTTGGAAAAGTGGCCTTCTTGATAACCCCTTCGGTTTGAGGGTAACCCATCTGTGGCAGAACAAACCTTGCCACTTGTCTCGTCACAGCAGGCTCGAATTCATCATGTTGAGGAAGACGAAGAATCTCCCTTAGCCTGTTAACCGTGAGACCGATAGTCCTCTCTCCATTTAGCACTGTACCTCGGATTTCATCATTGATTTGGTCGTAGGTGCACGTATACCAAAATTCGAGGAGGTGCTGAGGAACCACATGGAGAGGTGCTCCAGTGAAAGCAAAAGATAATGGGCATTTACGGATGTAATTGACCCATTGTTCATATCCTCTGCCTTGTTTCCTTGGAGGAATAGCAAGACAGGCGCGCTGATTGTTTATTTTTATCATTGGCAATCCTTTGTTTTTAAACACAGCACCTCTGACCATTCGATCACCAAGAACTAAAATGGTTCCTTCCATCGATGAAATATTTAATTACACAGAGTAATTATTACGGAATTCGCACTTAGCGATTTTCGATTTCGCACTGAGCGACTTAGGGTTTTGAGATCGATGGAACTGAAAATTTGCACTTAGCAAAGAAGAGGGAAGGTATTTGAGAGGGTGAGAAGTCTGGATTGTAAGCGTAAACCCTCTAATCCGAACATGATCGGTATATATACCTTTCCAAGGAGAGAGAAAAGTTACCGTTAGAAATCCCTTTTTTTATCCGTTACGCCGTAAAATTTTGATGTAACAGTAAACGGGTAGAACTAATCATCTTCCAACGGATACTAATGTAATATAATATTATTGACTTACAATAAGATTATATACACTGATGTATTATACCTATACACAATTTAGTATAATACGGGATTTGAGACTGACTCAAATACGCAATGATCATGAATTAATCACACTTAGTAAATAACACATGAGTTTGGACACACAAGCTGAGTAAACATATTACTCAGTTTAACTCAAACACTCAGCTTGACCTTGCACAGGCAGTTCTTCTTCTTCTTCCATGGGCACGATAAGCAGTTTGAGTTTTGTCAATTCCTCATTTTGCTTTCTGATCAGCTCAGCCCAGTTTTGTTCTCTTATCTCTTTTTCACTAGCTAACACAGCTTGAGCATCTGATTGTCTTCTTCTCAATTCTTCGGTCGAGATCCCAAGCTGGTCAGCTTCATCTTGTTCTATTCTTCTAACTGCCAGCATTGAAGCTCTCTCTTGTAATGTCATTTTTTCCGCAGAGTCTTCATCTGAGGCTGATGATTCACTTATAATCACCTTTCTTCTCTTCTGCAGTGGGGTTTTTGATTAATCTGAGCTGAGTACTAAAGGTCTTTTTCCTTTAGCCTTTTCAGTCATCTCAGGTTCTATTTCTTTCTCTTTCTCCCCCTCAACTTGATCTGCTCCCTTTGCCAACATAAGTAGAGCATCTGCTTGCACAGACTCATCCTCAGCTTCTGGAATCTTCTCCCCGTTTTTGTCATCATCAATAGGGGTGGAAGTCCGTTGTTGTTGGAGACCAGCAACTGCAGATTTCAGCTGCTGAACATCTTCCTCTATAGAATCCAAGATCATCAACATATTCTTCTTATCTTGTTTCCTTTTGAGGTGCAGCTTGTCAAACTGACTCTTAAAAAATGACATCAATTCATCCAAGTTAGCTTGAGATGGTTGGAATTTAGGTGCATCATCTGAAGGTTGGTGTATACCTTCAAATTCATGTATACCAGAGTTTGGACCCTGTGACTCATCTTGGTTTGAAGATGAATCATTGACAAGTCGTGCACTAGAGTGTGAGAAGTGAAGAGAATGAATAGTTATTGAGAAGACTTTTGTTACCGGTCATATGTTTCGTGCATCCAGAGAGTCCAAGTACCACATGTTAGGTGCCTGCAAAATAAGAACAAAGAAAGTTCAGGTCCCCATGTATGAATAGGTCCTTGGTTGTTAGTTTCTAGTGATTGGGTCTTTTCGTTAACTGTGGCAGAGGTGATATTCCTAGAAATCGATTCTTTGGTAACTATGTGTGGGTTATCCGTTTGGGAGAAGGAATGTGTTTTGACGGAGGTCGTTTTGCCACAGTTTGTTGTGTGGTTGAATGTGGACGAGGTTTAGGATTCGATAGAGATGCGGAAGCATTGTATTTGCGAATCCAAGGGTGAGAAGAATGATTATGAATGGAATGTGACCTCAGAACTTCAACCAGTTTTTGTGGAACTGGAGCCTTGGTAGTTGCAGGGTTGACAACCTTGTGGTTAGATGATCGGTTTGCGCGCTTGGGCGTGGGTCTATTAGATCGTCTTTCGGAATGCAGTTCCTTTTCTTGGGCGATACATGCTTGTTTGAAAGCATCATACCCGCTGCGAAGATAGACCTCCAGTTCTCTAATAGTCAACAAACTTCATGATGTATCGAGTCGGTTAAATGCATATGATTGAAGTTTTGTGATCCATTGGAGGATTATGATTCCTCTTGATTTAACAAATGGAACAAGAAACTTATTATCGTCAAAATTTGTCCATTGCTCACATGGTTTAATAATGCCAATTAGTTTTCTTAATTGATCATATTCGCAGTTAAACTCTCAGTGACCATGTGGACAACCATCACTAATGCAAAACATTTCGGAGGCAATTTTATCATGTGAATTTGAGTGATTACAGACTCGATCAAACATCAAAAGATTTTCACATGTATGTATAAAATTAGAACATCTCTTAGACGACTAGGAATTACTCTCCTCCATAGTGCTTTTATTTTACTCTAATCACTCGCGTTCTTATTCACATCTCCAGCAGAAGAGAAAATGTTAGCAGTTAGTCGTCGACGACTAGTAGCTGCGTTTGAAGTTTCCGGAATATCGGACTGCACATGAGAGTTGTAATGGGTTATGATTGCATGTTTCGGCTTGAAAGTCTGTTTTAGTTTTAGATTTACCAAATTAGTTTTATTAACAGATTTCATAGAATTGTGGCCTACTTGAGTATAGGTGGAGACATGCTTGGATTAGGAAATCCTTTCTTCGTTTAGAAGAGATGTGGTTGGAGTGGACTCTTGCACCTGTTGTTGAAGGCTGTTGAGTTTTGATTTCAACTCCGCTTTCTCAATGCATAGTTTATCGATGATCTTTTCATCATTGTGCAAGATAATTTTTACTCTTTTCGTCATCTCGACATTTGCTTGTGTTAATTGTGCAAGGTTGGGTGATGTAACTGAATTAGAGGCAGGTGTAGGTATAGGTTGGGAAGCATGAAGCATGGGTATGAAAGTCAGATCTATCAATACCTGAGTGGTGTAACAATAAACCTGTAAGGTATGGAACCTCGTTGTAATTCCTTGTGGGGAATATACTCGATTTGAGGTTTGGAAACTTAAGGAGCTTACAATTTTTCGTCTGTGTAGACTGGAGAGATGTTTTTGCATGACGTATTTTTCTGAGGGCGAAAAAAGTATGTGTCGTTCAGGTCAGAGTAGTCGAATGGAATCTCTGCTTTGAGATGTAAACTTCTTTTGATATCATCTTCAAGTCGTTCTTCTTCTTGACCCACGAAAACCATTCGTTGAGTAAGACCCTCGCCAAATAGATTTGCGTTGTAGAATTGACTGGCGGTAACTTTGCTCAAGACACTCGGATATTCAAAACCGAGCCTTTCGAATGTTCATCTAGAAAACTTTCGTTCCTTTTCTTCGTATAAAAATATGGTTTGTTCACTTTGCCCTCATTTAATTAACAGGTCTTCAAGTTTTTTGATTTTTGAGAAAAGCACACATTGTTCATTATGAAGAATATCAAAATCCTTTTCAACACTTACACGTTCCGCTTTGAGATCCTGAATAATGATGTTGGTCTTATCAGTTTAGTCTCAGATTTCTGATTCTTTAATAGCTAATTGAACTTTCGATTCATTGATATCATTTTCTAATTGTTCAATTATATTGTGTGCTTCCTGATCTTGATTTTGTATAACTTCTTTTAGTATTTGATTTTTACCTGTTAATTTGCTTACTTTATATTCTAACTTTTTCATGCGTTTTAGAATTGTTTGAATATGTTCTAAATAAATCCTATACATGACTCAGAGTTAGAATGTACCTTCCCGCCATCATTCTCCTCATATTCAGCATCGTAGTGGTCACCTGCAGTATAATCATCAGAATCTACACCTTCAACATCAGCCATGAAGCACAACTGAGTTTCATCCTCTACGTCCAAATCACTGTCGGTGTCTGTGTCTTCTAAGAACTAATCCTCCTCTACCATCAGCATGTTCCCAGCCTTCTTTTATTTTGAAAGGTGGTACTTTTGCCGATAGTATTCAGCATGCTTCGTTTTCTTCTGTGGACAGTTCCTTATCATATGACCCGAGCGACGAAAGTTGTAGCATTTGGAGTCAGCTTTCTTTTCCTCCATATTTTCATCCCAAGGAAACCTTGGCTTGTCAGCTGTAGTGAAGCGTTCACGACGACGCGAGCTAGAAGTAAACCATTGCTTGTTGTTTGTTTTTGCAAAACGGTTTCTAAAGGTTTTGGTTGCAAAAGAGAGGGCCTGAATTGCAGCTTCCATGGAATCTTCGTCATCATCTCCGGGTTCAGACTCACTGATGACAACTTGTTTGTACTTCATTTGGCGTGTAGAAGATTCTCTTGGATGTCAGTCTGCAGCAACTAAAGCAAGAGGATCACCACTGGATTGTCTGGGAAGTGATTTGGAAACCTCGTTACTGGTTAAGATTTTCAAAAATATTCTGGAAGGTGACTATGGTTAAGTCTATGTTGATGTGTTTATATAACTTAGCATGTTCCTTCCATTCTTGTTTCATTTTAATTCATTTCGCAGTTTGCAAAAACGTCCGTATGTTTCTGAGAGGAGTTCATTTTCACTAGCACTGAAGTCATGAATGTTGTTTACCAGTTGAGTTCGTTTTGTGTACTCCCCCTGCTCGGTACCTTGAAGTTGTTTCTTGATTTCATCCCATATCTCCTTTGTAGTACCCAGACTATCCACCTTTGTGTACATTTGAGATGTTAGACCTTGTTTGAGATAGTACTTGGCAAGAAGTTCAGCCTTATTTCTTTCCTTTTCTGTGGTAATGAGTTCGTTATTAGTCTTCTCTCTTTCCTGACGGGGAATGGGGGAATTGTTGTTTGGATTAGCTTCAAAAACTTTTATGTACTTTTTGTTCTCATTGAAGATGCAATCAATCATGTCATCCCCATAGAGGTCATTATGTTCGAGGAAGTCCATGAACCTTCCTTTCCAAACCAGATACTCATTTCTAAATAGAACTTGGGGTTTGGTATCTATACCAATGGACATCATCTCATTTGAGCCAGAAATACTTGTGGTTAAGTAAGAAATGATCGTTAACTCGTTGTGGATTGAAGTTGATTGTTCAAACCTTTTCAGTAACAAAGTCGAAAGAATCTTTTAAGTTCAACTTAGATTGATTAAACTTTCAATTGATTTGAGGAATTAGGTCAAATTATTTCAAGTATGAATTAGATCAGTTTAGATTAAATTCAAGTTTGAATTAGATCGATTTTAAATCTAATGTTCAATGTCCTCAATTCAGTCTTGATTAGTAGTAACAGGATCGAGAGTATCAAGATCAATGGGTTCTTAGTAACACAATCAATAGCCCAGTTCGATAGGCTCCTTTGTCGAACATAGTAGATCTAAATACTTAGAATCAATTAGGTAACAAGGCCGATAAAGACTGAATCGATGTAGAACCACATGTGTAGAAAATTCAGCAGAGTAATAGCTTAGGATCGATATGATAAGTAACCAAATGGAATCAGATAATCACGATCGATAGCACAGGATCGATAGTAGTAAGTTTGATAGGCCTCTTTGTAGATCACCGTAGATTCCAACGCTTAGAATCAAATAATTAATAAAGGTTGATGGATACTGGATCGATAGAACACGATCGATGGTTCCTTTGTTGAATATTATAGATCAGAACACTTAGGAATCAACTCAGTATCACAAGATCAGTATCATGGTCGATGGATCCTAGATCGATAGAACAAGATCGATAAGCCCACTATTGAAACACAGTCGATAGCCGTTGATCCAACAACACTTGGGACTAATACCAACCTTCTATCGAACTGTCCCCTTAAAAACGCCTTCTATCAATCATAACAGTGGAACACGGTCGATAGGGCTAGATTCTAACAAGAAAGAGTCAAATGTGATGTGTTTCCTGATTCGTGACCTTTTGCAACTTGTACAACTTGGTTGAGTTGTACTTGATTACCCACACAAACACCTAAACTTTGGTGTTTTTAAAATTTAAAGATTAAAACCTGCTGAAAATGTGTTATTGGTGTTCTTGAATGATATTTTAAAAACTTTTAAACCTCCATTAAAGTGATAAAATTAGAATAAAAACACCCGAATCTTACAAAATCAGAATAGATAGGTTGCAAGATGTTTTTGTTCACTTCACTAGTAAACTTATCTTCAAGAAAAGTCGATGTAACAGTAAAATGGCTTCAAGAACCCAATGTAACAGTAGAACAACTGAGAGTTTATACCTTCAATGACATCTACCTTTGAATATCCATGACCAAAGCTTCTAAAACAAATAAGAATCCACCTTGATGATGAAGAACACAGTTGGTTCTTTGATGTAACAGTAACCGAGAGATGAACTTTTCGACTTTGAGCTTGAACTTTGAATAATCAAGAGCCAAATACACGAGTTTGGCTCTGATACCAATTGATGGTCCCGTATTATACGGATGAAGCAATGCTTGATGTTGTTGTGTATGGATTCGGGTAGAGAGAGTGAGAGCCGAGACTATAGAATACCCACACACACACACCTTGAGAGTAAGCTGGTAAATGGAAAAGCTTGAATAAGTCAAGGAATCCAAAGCCTTATATAGGTTTTGGCATATTTACATATTTGCACCCTCACTTTACATATCTAACAGTAGGCCAAGAATGTACGGATATTCACCATGGGTGTGATATTGGATAGTGACATCGTCAAGAATATCGTGTGGTCTTCGAGTCAAGGTATTCGGAACATAGGTTGTCCTTAATCCTAAGATATTTGGTTTGAGATGCGGGGACTTCTGGCATTTGGAATGTACCTAACGCTACGCTATAACAGGGTAGCTATAACAGGCATTCTGGTGTCAGCGGAAACCGTATTGACAAATGCAAGTATGCGAGAGGCATTTTGTAACTCCTTTTAAGGAGAGATGTTTCCGGACCCCTTGATTGATCTAGACAAGAACTGATTTTTCTTTGTCGTTTATCACGCAGTCGAAATCGGATAGTCACGAAAAGGTTCTAAGGGTTTAAAGTTGATTCCTACCATGCTCACACTCACAATCAAAATATCGAGATGCACAGGAAAAAGCCTTAAGTATACCCAATCATAAGACAGGGTGTTCATATGAAGTTTTATTATAAAACAGTTAGTTTTATAAGCTATAAAACAATTTGTTTTATAAGGTTGTATTATCACACCTGGGTATAAGACTCCTTATCGCTTGGTTAACCTAAGGACTTGTCTAGATGTCTCCTTAGGCCAGTATCATCAAAGTACCTTGGTTGTCGGCTTGCACAAGTGGGAATCTGATGGATTTGTGTGCATAACCGTCGAACCCTGATGCCACGTCCAATGCCATGAGGCACTCAAGATTCACACCTGTGAGGGCATGTAATCCGAGAAGTAAGGCAACCGCACATGGGAGAACGGTTTTGTAACTAGTTAGTTATAAACCAATAATTGTAAGTTATGGTTTTAACTTACGGAGAGGATCAATTACCAAGTTAATTAAATAACAAGGATATATATATTTATTAGTGAATCAATATATATTGTTAATTAATAATATTCAAGATTGATGATTTAGGTTTAACTTACTAAAATGTCTTGGATAATGTTTAATAATTAAAAAATTAAATAAGGAAACTTTAATAATATATATATATATATATATATATATATATATATAATATATACATATATATATATATATATATACATATATATATATATATATATATATATATATATATATAAATATATATTAGTTTTCAATTTTCTAGTAAATTTAATTATTAATATAAGATAACTTGGTGATTACGTTTTATTCGAATCAAGATAAGGAAATGTTTGAATGGTTCCTAATATAATTCTAATCCTATTTTAGTATAGATAAGGATTAAGGGTTAATGATTTGAGATGTTAAAAAAATAATTCAATTTTGTGAATTAAGAAATCACTCCTCTCTCTATCTCCCTATAACCTTCGGCCGAAAACACTAAAGGAAAAACAGAGTTTCGGTTTTTGGTGATATCGATCTCAAGTTAGTGTGATCGTGGATCGTGGTATTGCATACCTTTCTAGCGGGTTTCGTGTTGCTTCATTACGGGTGGATCAACCTGAGCAACCTAGGTAAGAAAAGGTATAACATTCAACTTCATGATGTTTTTGTTCATGGAATGTTTGAATATATATATATATATATATATATATATATATATATATATATATAGGTGTAACCGTATGTATGTATATATAAATATTATATGTTCTTGGTTGAGCGAATAATATGAATGTATGATCTTATTATGTATCTAGTTCAAATTATTTATTTGTACATACATACATGTAAATCGAATTTATATATTGTGATAAAAACTCAGATCCTAACCCTTTAGGGCTTTGGGGTTGTTAATTTTTCTAGTTCCGCTTTAAGAACAATTAACTGTTTGTTTTTCGTCCTTCTTTCGGTCTAAACTAGTTTGAGTTTGGATCAGAATGACACACGGATGTGCTACAAAACCCAACATAATTATAGGAAATGAAATAAATAAAAGTTTAATTAAAAAATAATAAATCGAATCCTTTTATTAAATTGGTACTCAATATTTAATTGAGTTTAAAATAATATTTAATGATGTTATATTGATTGGAATGACACAAAATGCTCTATCGGATGGGGAACTCGATCTACTACCCTAGTTTGACCGGGGATCCCGGAGTTGATAGGGATTGGGATGGGAACAGAAAATTTTCGAACAAAGAAATTAATATCGCCATATATATATATATATATATAGGGTTAGGTTATATATAGAACCGGCCTTCCCTTAAAAATAGAACCTCAAGAACAAATCGGGTGATCACACGTGGCATTATGAGTATGGGAAAAAGTAGAAAATAAAAACAAAAAAATACCCATGCGCCACCCTCCCTTTATTTCCAAGAAATCATTTAAAAGAATACCTACTTAACATTTAAATAGTCATAACTCATTCGTTTTTAAAATTTTAGCAGAAAAATTATAGTATTTTACATTCAGCTTTTCGTCTTCTTTCAAACAAGAATAGGCTTGATATATTTCCGAAACTTTTTTTTAAAAATGAAAATTGTTCGAAAATGCAAAAAAATTTAGTTATATGAACATATAGATATGAACACATAGCGAAAATGCAAAAGTTTGGTTATCTGCAATTTTCAAAAATGCATTTTCAACTATACATAGTTGTAATTTCAAGACTGTATTTTCATAATCTCCATATCTGTAATTTCAAGTCTGCATTTTCATCTGTATATACTTGTAATTTTCAAATCTGCATTTTTGTCTGGGTTGCATTTTCAAAATTTGCATTTTCTAAAAAAATTGGAAAAATATGGGAAGAGTGTTCTTGATTGAAAGAGGATTGAAAAACTAGAAGATTGGTATAATTTTTTTCCTTAAATTCGCAAAACTTAATTAGTTATGACAAATTATAATTTTAATAATTTTTTTTAAGTACAAATAGGGGTAATTTTCTTAGATGTAGCATGTCATGGGGGAGGGGGTGATTTTCCATGTTTGTCCTTCTAGTTCATAACTAATAAATGATAATTATAATTTTACCACAAATTAATATGAGCGCTTGATCAAGTTAATCTAAAGACCCATAATTGTTCTTTAGGTTCTATGGTTAAGGCGGGGGGTGGGGGGTTCTATGTTGATGCTATATATATATATATATATATATATATATATATATATATATATATATATATATATATATATATATATATATATATATATATATATATATATATACATTATATGCGAAATATGGATAATTGAAGATTGATATTTCAAATAAAATGGACAAATGGTACTTAATTTATATGTTTGTGAATATCAGGTTGCAAAAGTAGAATAGAATGAAGTTTAAGCGGAAAAGAAAAAAAGACTTTTAGACTTTAAGCAAATATCAAAATCTTGAAAATCGCTTAAAATGACGCGTCCCAATGTTTAAACGCGACACGTTGAAAGGATAAGAGACTAACTATTGGGCGAACTACGCCAAACACGACACGTACAGTGGCATAACGCGACGTGTCTTCCGCGGATATCCCACCCTATTTAAACACTTGTTCTAATCTGTTTAGCGAACCAATCACTTTTAGTCGGCCTTAAGAGTTCCAAGCACCTACTTTCGGATTTCTAAAAGACTGGTCGAACTTGAATCATGAAGATTTTGCATTAGGAAGTGAAGATTTGTACATCATATTCTACATTCAGTTAGCTATTACAATCATGTTTAGCCTACTTTCATGTTTAGACACCCTTAGGTTTTACGGTAGTACATGTCCTTTGCCTCCACATCTGAGTTTGTTCAACCGTTTAAAGAGCCGCAATGTAAGTTTCACCGTCCATTGAAAGTTAAACGTGATACATCTTGGGAAGATGGCGGAGAAATTCGCTATCATGTCACTCGAGGAGTACGTGAGTCGCGTCCGAGAGGGACCCAGAGCGAGGATTCGTCAACCCGAAATACGTGAGGAGTACGTGAGTCGAGTCCGTTCTCGAGATTGCTGAGTACTTCTACATTCCTAGAATGAGTAGAGACGCCGTTATGATGCGAGTGTTCCAGATAAGACTCCGGGGCGCAGGAAAATGTTGGATAAGATCCGAGCCCACTATCCGTAAATAAGATGAGCTCAAAACCGGATTTATCAAACAATTCAGCCCTCCTTTTAAAATCCCCAAAATGAAAATGTTAATTCAGAACTTCATGCAATCGGATGACGAGAGATTATATGACGTCTAGGATTGCTACAAGGAGAAGCTCTAAATCTTCTCTAAACATGATTTAAATCATCACCAGGTTGTCCATACCTTCTATAACGATATAAATGTCCGCACAAGACAAATGGTTGATTTTCAAGGGCCAATATCGATAAAAACTCTTGCAGAAGGATATGCCTTGATTGAAAGACTACAGCCACTGCCAACATCTCTAATAGCATAGCAGCCCTTAATGCCAAAGTAGATGAACTTGGGCAAAACATGAAAAAAGTTTATCGGAACATTCACGCTATGTAGGTTAGTTGTGATAATTGTAGCGGACCCCATCTTGCCAAATATTGCCCATATGATGATAGTGTGAATCTCAAAAAAATTGCATGTTATTCTTTTGGGGATGAATATGAATATCCTGAGAATCAGGTGATGTTCCTTAATAAGTAACCCAAATGGAAACCCTATCCCGAATACCGCAAAGAGATGAAAAGGAGGTTTAGACATAACGGTCTAGGGTTCTATCAGAGAGAACATCCGCAGGTCCAGAGAAAAAACCAAACTTCGAGGATATGCTTACTCGATTCGCCGCCGCTTCTGATCAAAGGCAAAAAGAAACTAAGGAGTTGGTTAAAAAATTGGCTTATTAACTGAAGCATAACTTCGGAATCAACAAGCCTTGATTCTCAACATTGATACTCAAGGCGTTCAAATCTCAAAAGCTTTACGGGAATGTTTTACGGGACTCATCTGAATAACATAGAATCGAACCCGAGACACGATGTCAAAGCGGTGAATACCTTATCAGGCAAGTCACATGAGGATTTATTTCCTAAATCCAACAATGCTACATCTATTATGCAAGTAACAAAAGACCAGGATAAAGGAAAGGAGAAGGTAGTTGAGGCGAAGCCGAGAGACGAGACATCCTTTGAATCACCCGTAAAGCCGTATAAGCCACCAATTCCATATCCGGAAAGACTCAAGAAAGAGAAGCAGGATGAACAATACCTTAAGTTCTTAGATCCCTGGAAATATTTGCACATTAACATACCGTTTGTAGAAGCGGTTACACAAATGCACAAAATACACAAAGTTCCTAAAAGATCTTCGAAGAAAATGGAGGCAGTCTCGAGTGTCATAATGAATGAAGAGTGTTCAGATATGATGTTGAATAAACTCCCAAAGAAAATGACGGATTCTAGCAGCCTGCCTCTACCTTGCTAATTCGGTAATCTTCCGATGAGTCATGCGTTAGCCGATTCAAGTGCTAGTGTTAATCTCATTCCTTACTCATTTTATGCCAAATTGGAATTACCCGAACCGAAGCCAATTCATATTCATATTCACTTAACTAATAAATCAATTACTTACCTAGGAGTATATTTGAGGATTTGTTAGTAAAAATAGATAAGCTCATATTTTCCGCAAACTTCATTGTTATCGACGTGTATGAGGATGATCAAATTCAAATTATCTTGGGAAGGCCATTCTTGAGCACCACTCATGCATTGTTTGACATACACAAATCTCCACACTTAGGGTAAGAAGTAATTGTAGGACCGTGGGGCGGGGTTCTAAACTAAACTAAAACACCCTAATGCTAGGACTGATCTAGGATGAGAAATAGCGCGGAATTCTATTTCCCAAACCTCCTAAGGATTCTAAGATCTGCTTAGGTGTCCGGCACACAGTGACTCACACAGAAAGGTAGAAGAACAAACACACAGTACCACACAGAGATGCTTTGGTTGCCTTGGAATTCGAGAATTATCACTTAGTTCGCGAGTTTCAAGGGTATATGTACGATTACGAAGGCTCACGAAGTGTCCTGGACGATTGTTTTTTCGTTAATGAGGGGTTAATCACTATTTATAGTGAGTTTTACGCGTTTTCGAATGACACAGTTCACTTCGCGCGAACTGACATTCACTTCGTGCGAAGTGACATCCACTTCTTGCGAAGTGACTTTCACTTCTTGCGAAGTGAATTTCACTTCTTGCGAAGTGAATTTCCTTATGACTAAACTTCCAAATACAAACCAAACCATGATTAAATACTTGTAAGCTTTTCATAAACACATAGTATCACTTAGAATGTATAAACATGCAAACCATTAATCAAAACACATTTAAATTAATATTTCATGTATATACTTTATTGATACGAACTAGGGATTCATAAAATATGCACCAACAGTAATGTTTTAGAGCTAAAGAGAAAACGAATGTATGATGCTGAGAGTTTATGAGAGCAATCATGAAAAAAATGAAGCTAATCTGATCTGGAATGTGCATACTTACATATTGAATATATTATTTCTGAAGATCAGTTATTCATCTTCCCATCATCTTTGCTTATCTTTTGTATCAAGACTTTATCGTAGCATTCATTAGTGTTGAAGAGAGAGCTGCCACAAGTTGTTGAAAGTTCTTGTTTCATGTTCTTTCCTTAATTTCTAGTTTCAGTTGGTAGATAAATTCGAGTTTTGCTTTCGGAATTTCAGATTGTCCGAAGAATTACCAGTCACTACTTTTGTCTAAGAAAAAGATTTCGTCGATAAGAAAGGATATGAACCGATAATATTTAGGTGTGATGTTTATTGGCATGTTGGTATCCAAGTCATCAAACCATTGATAGGATTTGTGTGCATAACCGTCGAGCACTGATGACACGCCTAATGCCATAAGGCACTCAAGGGTCACACCTGTGAGGACATGAAATTCAAGAAGTTATATAATCATATATTGGAAGAAGGGTATTATAACAGTTAGGTATAATCCATTTGTTACGAGTATGGAGAGTTATAATTACCAAGAAAATTCATTAACGAGATAGTATATATTTATTAGTTAATAAATATATAATGTTAATTAATAATATTCAATATTAATACTTTGGAAAATTATTATCTTGAATAAGGTTATTGCTAATTAATTGTTAAAGAAAAACCATATATATATATATATATATATATATATATATATATATATATATATATATATATATGTGTGTGTGTGTGTGTGTGTGTGTGTGTGTGTGTGTGTGTGTTACTTAAAAATCATAATGGATTAACAAGTTCATGTTAATCTCAGTTTATTCAAGAACAATTAGTTTTTGGATAAGGTTTGTAGTTTTAAACCCTTACTCAGAAAGGTTAAAACAGTTTGGTTTAACCGGTTAAAGTGTTAAAACTATAAACAGTATATCAATTCTTATTGTTAGATTATTAAAAGTGAGGGTGTAATATGTCAATATTGTAAACTTAGGCAAATGCTATAAAAGGCATTTGCCTCCTTGAAATGAATTAAACTTTACATAATTTCATCTCTCTTGTTTGGTGTTTGCTCTCTAACTCTCGGCTCTCTCTCTCTCTCTCTCTCTCTCTCTCTCTAGAAACCAAAACACACACACACACAAACAAGATAATCACACTAGCATTGCTTTATCCTTACTATAAGGGACCATCAATTGGTATCAGGGCCAAACTTGTTTTTGGCTCGTGAGTGTTCGAAGACTACAAGCTACATCTCGAAGATTTCAAGCTCAAGGTGAAGAACAAGCATTCGGTTTTCTCAAAGTACTCTAACCTACGGTTTCTTCAAGAAAGGTTCGAGTTCTAGTAGTGTACCGAAGTGAACACTTTGATTCCCAAGGGTAGAACACATTCAAGGTATAAACAACTCTTCCTTCTACCATTTTATTGGGATATTTTCAACGTAACTACTGTTAGAACACTCACGAGGGAGAAGATATGTACAATCTTCTTCTTTTCTCCCCCTCGGGTTGATCATCCCGTCTCCTCTTGCTACTCTGTGCCTGAGCCTCACAAGTTTGTTCAAGTATGCTCAGTCTGTCAGTAACCTTCTCTAATGTAGTATAGAACCCCTTTGTCACCCCGTCAATTTTCCGATTAACATCTTCATGAAACTCTTGAAAATCGTCCAAGGAGATTCCCTGTAGCCGTTGTTCATTGCGAAGAGTTGTCAGAAGGTCTTGGTCATGAGCAGATTCGGGTCTTTGTTCAAGCAGCTTGACATAAAGAAGGCTCTTAAGGGCATCCACTAACATGGTTGATGGATCAGGTTGTGGCTGTGGTTCAGCAGCTTGAGGTCTTGCAGCAAGGAGTGCTTCAATCCTATCCAACTTCTAATGTGTATCAATTAATTGTTGTTGGAGAGGTGCCACAGCTTGTTGAATAGTGTCTTGTAGTTCTGCACGTGTAACAAACCCGGAATCACGGAGACTTCCGGTTGAGGTACCAGTCACAGAGGCAGTACCACCTACTGGAGCAGCTTGGATGTAGGCTCCAGCAGGATTTTCTTCTAATCCTCGAATGGCACCTTGAGAGGTACCAACTATAGAAGTTGAGAAAACTTGTTTAACATACAAGGTCAGTGCATCAATTGTGCTTCTGTGTTGATCAAGATAAGCGAAAAATCCACGGTATATCAAATTGGGCATTGAAAGGAGTCAAGGACGAGGGAGGCGGTCCTCTAGTTTCAATAGGTCTACTTTCCGATTGGAAGTGACCTAGAGTATGTGCTAAAGCCCTGTGCAATGAAGACGGTGCCTGTTGAGAGACACCGTAGTGGCTAGGTGGGGTTGAAATTTGCACGGGTGGGATAACCGCGACTTATTCAATACGAGACCCAACAATGTTAGGTCCCATAGTAGATGTGGCTTCCCGGCTTTCTGGGGCTAGAGGTCCCTCAGTACTCTCATGTTCTTTTCTCACCTCCTCATTTTCACTCGCACTCCTGATAACAAAACTATCTCCTTCTTCACCACTACCAGGATCATACCCTGCATATCGATTTGGGTATAATAACGAATCAGGGGTGATAGAGCCAGTTTCAAAAGATAAATCAAGAGTTGGGGTAATAACTGGCATGTCATGGTCTGGAGCTACTATTGCATTTCGAACCGCAGGGATTTCAGTAGCTTGGGTAGGAGGGTTCTGATTAATGACCAGACCACCTGTTTGAGGAATGAAAGGATTAGTTTGAGCAGTGTGGGTCAAGTCAGGAGAAGTTGTATGTGGGTTAGTGAGTTTCATGAAGGAAGGGGTGCTGTCTGCTGGTTGATCAATTGGTCTGTCAGGGGTGCCCAGAGGAGAATGAGCTGGTTCGAAAGAGGGGTCACCACCTGGTTGAGAGGCAGACTCAACACTGAAAGATTGGGAACTGGATGACTCAGACATGTCAAGACCAAGTTCTTCAAGGATAGTTTTGGTTCGGGTAGTTTGAGAAATAGATTGGGTTATGGTTTGAACAGTGGCGGGATCATATGCATCCCCTCCCTCTCTAGTTTCTCCACCTTCACCTTCTTCTCCACCCCTCTCATCAACATTTTCTCTCAACTCGACCCGCTCAGCATCTCCCATAGATGTCTGTGTCCTAGGTTCTAACTTCACACCTGGTACTACACGTCCCTGGGTAGGTATGGCCGGTGCTGGCACAACCAGAGGAGGTACTCCTACACTCATCCTATAACTCACAACAATTTCATTTTGCTCACATAAGTCAAGGAGTGATATAGGGAACGATTGAGGAACATGCATATTGGCCAGGGTTGCAGGTTTGATGTATATAAACAGTTTAGGAGTAACAGAAGGTAAACCTGCCCGGCGAGGAATATCAGCATTGTGATCCATCAAGTACTGGACAATCATGGGTATGAACCGTTGGTACGGCAGAAAATTGGCATCCTTCTTCTTCTGAGAATTTTTCCTCAGCATTGTTGCTTTGATGTCTTGGAAGAGCAGAAATGCATAATCTATATGCAAGTGATTGGCAGCCACCACAAAGATTTTGAGTTGATGCTCCGTTGGCAATTCGTACCCTGAATGCTTTGGAATGAGACACCTCTGGAGCACCTTCATGAATGTATTGTATTTTGGGTGCAGGTTGGTGCTTTTAAACTAATTTCTCTTGGTGAGCTCTCCATCATATCCCATTGCCCTGATCGCAAACCCTGATTGCCCTGATTGCTTCAAAGGTCAATCGCATGGAGTGTTAAAACAGTTGATTAGGGAACCAAGTGTCAATCGCATGCGATTGAAAAATCAAAGTCTAATCACATGCGATTCACCTGTGTTAGCATTTCAGAAACTACTATGCGATTGCCTCTATAAGGCGGGTTTCTTACCATGGATGGTCCAATCAGAACATGACACGTGTCCCATTCACTTTATAACCGATCTATCCATCCCATCAGTTCATTCACTCGATTGAAATTCAAAATTATACAGTGAATGAACTGATGGGATGGATGGATCGGTTATAAAGTGAATGGGACACGTGTCATGTTCTGATTGGACCATCCATGGTAAGAAACCCGCCTTATAGAGGCAATCGCATGGTAATTGCTGAAATGCTAACACAAGTGAATTGCATGCGATTAGACTTTGATTTTTCAATCGCATGCGATTGACACTTGGTTCCCTGATCAACTGTTTTAACACTCCATGCGATTGACCTTTGAAGGTTTTATCGCATGCGATTGAACTTAATATCACGATCATTTCGGATTTACTTATCATTTTCTATCGCAAGCTATTGGACCTATTATGAGTACAGTTCTTGTTAACCCATGCGATAAAAGCTTAGAGTATGATTGAAATCCATGTCATTGAGGCATAGTGTGCGATTGATTTCAATCAAACCTAAGACATTTTTCTTGAAAATTCAAACTATCTGGATTTTGATACTGAAGAAAATGATTTCCCATATATTTTGGTTTGTCATATTGTTAGACACACTCCCCCTAGACTTTTGCATGTAATTTATGACAAATTTTGTGTAGAGAATGTGTCTATTGTATTTTTCTCCCCCTACACATGTGCAATATGTGTACTATTTTCTGTTACTCGATTAAGTTCCTTATTATCTGCAGGTACTAGTTCTAGTAGTCAGCAGCAGAATCAACAATAATTGGCCGATGAAGTTTATGAACAACAACAACGCGAAAATGCTGACAAGCAGATTGTACTATATGTACCCCAACAAGAATCTAAACCGAGGCCAACTTATCTGGAAGAAGGTGAAATACCTCAGGAGCAGTCCCATGTTGAGACTGAGTGGGTGGATCTTAATGAAGACTCTGATGATGAAATGACTAATCTCTATGGAGACTTGCACACATCACCTACCAGGCATGTGGAAGAAGGTGAAATTGCTCAGGAAAGGGAGCTCCAGTCTGATATGTTTGCTGAATATAATTGGGGACAGACTGAGGAAGCTCAGCCAATGGAGGAGACTGAGGATCTAGAGTTAGACAGACTCTTCAAGAACATAGATTTCTATGTTGAGGTTGCAAAACGCCCAGATTCACCCAGAGTGGTCCGCAGGTTTGATCATGATATCAGTGAAAGAGAACTTGCAGCTAAAAGGAAAGAATGGGCTGCAATCTCAAGAAGAGAAGCAAGAAGGAAACCGAAAACAAAGAAATCTACCTTTGATGTGTCTCAGGTCCTCAGGGGTATTAATATAGAAGTTCATGAACAATTTCCTCCTCTTCCTGGTCAATTTCAAGTCTCTGTAGCTGACATCAATCAAAGAAATGTGCAAGAAGAAGCTGCAGAGAAAGATAGAGAAGATTCAGAGTGACCACTGCCACCCAATTATGTAATTCCTACAACACCTCCAGTGTATACTGGCAACAAAGGCTTGGATAGCAACAATATGTTCACAAGAACTGCTATGCAATAGCCGATTTGGAAAAGGTACTTTGTTAATGCTGCTCATCTTGAAGACAGAATTCCAGACATCTACAGCAACGAAGTTACCGATCTCACACCTCCAAAGCTGAGGGGTCTAGACGAAAGACAGAAAAGAAGATATGAAAATATCTTAAATGCTACAAAGACCCCAAGGCAGATTGTCACCTCTGATTACCCAATTGTTGAAGTTCTGAACGTCCTTACAGGGGTTTCCTTTAAGTATAAGTATGCAGTCTTCGTTGTGAAGAGGGCTCAAGGAGAAAAGGTTCAACTGAATGAAGCTGATCTGAGACATGTGAAGCTTCACGACATAACATTCATTTATGACACATTGTCTCGGAAGTGAAAACTCCGGACGAACAATTTGGGAGATCTCAATTTATGCGATACATGAGAAATTTCATATGCTTTGCTGAAGATCATGACATGCAGCTTGGTGTAGAAAACAACTGTCTAAAGGTCAATCTTCTAAAGCCAAACCAGAATCATCGTGATCTTGAAGAGTTGACTGTTATCTATGAAGGCCATCCGAACTACAGAGGAGATAGGGGTGTAGTCTTCCACAATGAAATGAAACAGAAAATATTTGTAAGAATGGAAGAATGCATGGCCTACTCAGATGGTACTTTGAAACTTCTGCACTATGCTCTGCATGAAAAGGTGTGGGCAGCTCGCAATGAATTAACTGAAGAATATCAAAGACAAGCCTTCAGGTCAATTGAGAAAATGAAGAATACACTGGAAAACAGAAAACAAATGAGGCACTGGTAGGTAGCCCTCGGGACTCACAACAAGTCTAGACACGATGTTTACTTTCATTATTTCTTGTTGTGAATCGTTGCACACCTCACTTAGGGGGAGAATGTTAGATTATTAAAAGTGAGGGTGCAATATGTCAATATTGTAAACTTAGGGAAATGCTATAAAAGGCATTTGCCTTCTTGAAATGAATTAAGCTTTGCATAATTTCATCTCTCTCGTTTGGTGTCTTTTCTCTAACTCTCGGCTCTCTCTCTCTCTACAAACCAAAACACACACACACACAAACAAGATAATCACACTAGCATTGCTTCATCCTTACATTAAGGGACCATCACTTATATATATATATATATATATATTTGTGTTCGAAATATAGGGATTAACAAAGTTTATGTTAATCTCAGATTTATTTGAATGTTGTATGCTTTATAGTCTTTTAATTATTTAATTATAAAGGTTAAATCAGTTAGGTTTAACCGGTTAAAAAATTAAAAACTATAAAAGTTTTTTTTCATTCTTATATATATGTTTGTATATATATCGTTTTTTATAATATGAATATTAATCAGTTTGATTAATATTGGCTTTAAAGTTTTTTTTAATCAAAACTAGTTCAGTTTTAGATAAAAGGATAAACATTAAAGTTATGAAATCCGAGTTATTATCAATAAGTTGTGTTGATGAGGATATTGAAAGTTTAAATCATATAAAACAAGTTTTGTTTTAATGATAAAAGTTTGAACTTTAAAAAGATTAGGATTTCTAGAAATTAATTTTGATATATATATATATATATATATATATAATTGTTCTAATTATCCCGAATTTAATGTAACTGGAAATCGTCACACGCGACCACCGCGTGCCCAGTTGCGGCGGTCCAGTGCTACGGTGGTCTCGGCCCAGAAGCAGCCCGGTGGTAGTGGATCAGTGGCGAGGGTACAGCCCAGCAGCGGCAAGCCCACGGCCCAGTTGCAGCGGCCCATGGAAGTTGCGACGCGATTAGCAGGCCGCGATCCAGCCGTGGTTACGGCCCAACAGCAGGCCCAGACCCAAAACTGAGGCCCCATTGCGGCGGCCCGACGGGCTAGTTAGGTCGACCCAGTTAATTTCTTGATCTTCTTTACAAGGCCAATAGAAAAGGTTTCATTAATATATGGTTCTTTAGTTAATTTTAATTATTTTAAGAACTTCTTTTTTATTTAATTTTTCGCTTGTAAAGTTGATTATGAACATGTTGGGCTTCTCGGCCCATTTGGGGGTAACGAAGAATGGGTCTTGGCCCATAGGCCTCGCGTTATAAAATACCGTTTGTATTTTGGACGTATAATTCGGAATGATTAAATAATACAAGATTATATATATATATATATATATATATATATATATATATATATTATGGTTAAAGTATTATTTTAACTAGTTAAGTTAAAATATAGGTGTTATTATATTTTTGGATTAAAATATAATAATTAACCATAATAGTGTATTCTTGTTGAACAAAGTTAACAAGGACAATTTTTAATCAATTAGGGTTTTTTAAATTATAACACATTTGGTGTAATAGTTATTATACCAATACTATGCAACTGATTAAAAATAATTGACAGATTTTGTCAAGTTTTTCTAGTCTCGATTAATAGTTTAATTAATTGAGAGGTAACGAGAAAAGGATTATAGATCAATCTATATATGTATGTTGTTTACTTTATTAAATGTGTGGTTGAATATTTATATATTGTTGTATAAATGGGTTTGATTTGTATACTAAAGTCACATTAGTATCGTTAAGTCGCGTTTGTTGTTTCTACATGTCAACTACAAATGTTTGACTTAAACAAATCAACTGCATATTCTTGTTGTGGATGGACATATAAGTTATAGGTTTTGCCAAATTAGACCTGTGGTTGTGTTTATTTTTTCGTGTTTTTTCTTTTTGGTTTTGGGGAGGCCCGCGTGCCACTTACAACCCCTTTTTACATTGTAAAAGTAATTGAATAGGACTTTATATATTCTAGTATAGTTTGTTATAACGAAAAAGTCGAAGAACTTTCAAGACGGAGGAAAAAGATGGATTGTGCTCAAGTCAAGACCGGAGGTGTCAAGGCAAGTGGGAGCAAGAAGATACAAAACACAAGATGAAGCCACGGGATCTACTTTGTCAAGTTTGTTCTTAGATGACCCCTTAGGACATAGTTGGCAAAACTATAACAGATTTATTAATTGCGTAGTTGTGCTTTATTTTATGAACATTTATGCGACTATAAAATTAAAGTAAGAGGTTAATAATGGATATTATTAATAAGGGGTAAAACCACGATAAATGATAAAATTGGTATACGACAACAGTTTTATAAAGTTTAATATTTTATGATTGTCGTGTCAGTATTTTAAAACAGTTTGTTTTTCAAAATGATTTTATCATAAGACGTATTGTGTACCTAGTTTGAGGTATATTAAGATATTCTGATTTAAAAAGAGATAGTTTTAAAATGGTTTTACAAAATTGGAATCAAGTTTTTCAAACTTAAATAAAACCCACTAAAATCTTAGACCAGTAGTGCTACCCATCTAATGTATGCCTTTCCTGCTCCCGGTACCTCGTTGTGTTGTCGTGACCAAAACGTGCATACTAGGGTTCAAACCGATGTGGGGAGGGGGTGAAAGACTTTGCGATTCCCTGATGTGATGCGCCAGAGTTCACCCAGTCCTAGGTGGTGCGGTCTACTTTGGTGATTCCCTGATGTTACGCGCCCAAACTGTACTTAGTGTAGAGATAAACATACTTAGATATTTTGTCTAAAAATCTCTACAAGATCTAGCAGTCGTATCAAGTTAGATACGATTGGTAAAGGAACCTACCTACCAGAAATAGCACGGGGTCGGTGTTGTCGTGCCCAAACCGTGCACCGACACGTGTGAAATATAGATCCTAGGGCTAATACTTATCATTTAAGGGTTTTTATTGATTTGTATTTAGCAAAGTCTATTATGTGTTACTAATTGAACTATATAACTGAAATTGTAGATGGCAAACGTATCTAACACTAATAACCTCTCGCTCCGTTCTATCCATGAAAAGGATAAGCTCACTGGACCTAACTTTCTTAATTGAGAGTGCAATCTACGGATCGTGCCCAGGCATGAGAGAAAGTGGTATGTCCTAGAGGAGCCAGTGGGAAATGCCCCAGCCAACAATGCAAGAGCAGATGTTAGGGAAGCTTACCAGAAGCGTGTGAATGGCGCGCTAGATGTAAGCTGCCTCATGCTTGCAACGATGAGTCCAGAGTTGCAAACGAACATGATGGAAACATCGGCTTATGACATCATCCATTATCTGAGGGACATGTTTCAAGAGTAGGCACGTTCAGAACGCTACGATGTCACGAAGGCTCTAAACACTTGCAAGATGGCTAAAGGCACTTTGGTTAGTACCCATGTCATGAAAATGAAAGGGTACATGGACCACCTGGAAAGTCTTGGACACGCGGTACCGTTGCAGCTAGCAACGGACATGATACTCAACTCACTGTCGGATGACTACAAGCCTTTTATATTCAACTACAATATGAACAATATGGAGAATCCATAGCTAAGCTTCATTCGATGCTCAAGACAGATGAGTCCAATAAGGGTACTAAGTCCAAGAACATCCTCATCATGGATAACGGGAGTGGTAAGAAGAGGATGGGGCGCAACGGAAGGGGCAAATGTAAAACCGAGCCAGGTCCATCTACACCCAAGGCCAAGGAAAATGAAAAAGCCAAGGGCAAACGCAAGAAAATCAAACCAAACAAAGCAAGAGCCGAGAACCGTTGCTTCAAGTGCGGTGAAATTGGCCACTATAAGGTCAGTTGCCCGAAGTGTCACGAAGGTGGTGGAAATGCCACAGGTGACTTCGATGACTAACTTCAGTATTTTGCTTTCAACACATTACATATATAAGTGGTGTCTGACTTTTTGCGATCGTTTATTGCAAATAGGTCCGTAGAAGCAAAGGATGCGAGGAATGCAAAAGGATACCACGTGCAAGAGACAAGGATATTTATAATTCATAGCTTATTATTTTTAGAATATTTCGTTTCTGAAATGTAATGTTTTTCTGTATTCTCTTTTTAAAATATTGAATTATTAGTTAATCAGTTAATATATCTTTGCACGTGGTTTGTGATTATATATGGTAAAGTTTTACTAGAGGTTGACTAACAAGTCAAAGTTTTTGACTTATTAGTACTTCATCCTTATGCATTAGTTATTGTCATTTGAGTTGTTTATTAATTAATTGCTCGACTAAACTTTTGTAAATTACTTGGATCAACACAGCTTGTGTTATAAATTAGAAAAAGTTTATCTAATCAAGTAATTATAAACTTAATGAAAACAAGTTGAAGTATTGAACTAGTATTAAACACTTGAAATAATATTTATTATTTCTAAGTATGTGTTTAAGGATAAAATATTTATGAGTGTGATTACAATAATCAAGAGAACTCAGATGTTTTTAAATAAGAATCAATACAAGTGTGTTATACTTGTGGGAATACAAAGTGTCGAGAAACCAATTTCTGTAATAGGAAATAGTGGATATTAGAAAAAATCCAAGGTAAAAAGGTTTCGTCAACTTTATGATTCTTATTAAATCTAAGTCTTAGATTTATACTTAAAATCAGTATTTCGACTCGAGTGTCAAGTTTGACCAAGTCAATAAGGTTTTTTAAGTAATGTTATGTTTTCGTAATAGTCAGTGGGAATTGACCTATGCCAAGACATGTATCAAAGTTTTGATAAAATATATTTGCATAGAAGCTGGTAAGTGTTTAAATAACACAGTAGTTATTAGCTTGTTGAATTTCAAGTACGTATATAATTCAAATAACGGGATTTTGAGGACTCAAAATAGTCCAGGTTTTAGAACTAATCCCAGGATGTCATAATAATATATTGAAATTCAATGTCAACAATATTAACATATAAAAATTAAGTGTTGAGAATAATAAACGGTTTATTAGATAAGTGTTCAAAAGCACTAGATTTCTAATTTTGTTTACGGGTTAATGTAAACAGAGGGTTTATTATTTTAGTCTGTTTCTTGGAATAGAAAGGCTTATACATCTGCAATGTAGCTAAGTGTAGTTATGGGATTGTTTTATATATTCAGAAACAAGGAGTTAATCCAGTTCTCCATGTTTAAAGAATATGATAAAATTAGAAAGACTAGAGTTGTTTTTCAAGGTTTGCGAAAAACAATTTATCTAGCAAAGCAAGTGGGAGCAGTAGTTAGTGTATACTTGTTTTGGTTCATAGTAAAGTTGTAGTTTCAAGTCGTGATCTGTGATAAGTCCACTTGAACCAACATAGTAACACAAATAGGCACCGTGAATTGAGATGATGGCTTAACATTAGTTCTGTACTTTATTCCAGGAGGGTGAATATGGATAGTACATTATTAATCTCATTACTCTTCACAGATTTTGTATGTTTTGGTAAAATCCGTGATTAAAAGTTTATTATTCAAAGTCTTGTTCGTAACTACCTATCTTGGTAGGAACCTTGATTAGGGAGATAATAACATCATTGTAATCCTTGGTAAAGATTCATAGTGATTGAAGATAGCTACCAGTAGCGTAGGCCAAGGAGGAATGGATATTCACCCGGGTGTGAATATTGGATAGTGACATCGTGAAGAATATCGCGTGGTTTTTAAGTCAAAGGTATTCATCACATAGGTTTTCCTTAAGCCTAAGATATTTGGTTTGGAATGCGGGGACTTCTGGCATATCGAACGCGCCTAACACTACGCCGTAACTGGGTAGTCATAACGGGCGTATCTGGTGTCAGCGGAAATCGTATTGCCAAATGCAAGTATGCGAGAGGCATTCTGCAACTCCTCTAAAAGGAGAGATGTTTCCGGTCCCCTTGACTGATCTAGACTGTGGAAGTGCATTGCCATGCCTAAACAAACTGATTTGTTCTTTGTCGTTTATCACTAAGTTGAAATCACATAGTCAAGAATTGATTTTGAGTGTTCAGAGTTTATTCACACAATGATCACACTCACAATCGAAACATTCGGATGCAGAGGGAAAAGCCTAAAGTATACCCAATCATAAGACGGTGTTTTTATAATTTATAAAATAGGTTGTTTTATAATTTATAAAAACAGGTTGTTTTATAATTTATAAAAACAAGTTGTTTTATAAGGTTTGATTATCACACCTGAGTATAAGAGTTCTTATTGTTTGGTTAACCTAAGGACTTGTCTAGAGGTATCCTTAGGTCAGTGTCATCAAGGTACCCTGGTTGACGATAAGCACAAGTGGGAGTCTGATAGGACTTGTGTGCATAACCTTCGAACCCTGATGACACGCCTAATGCCATAAGGCACTCAAGGGTCACACTTGTGAGGGCATGTAATTCAAGAAGTTATATAATCACAAATTGGGAGAAAGGTATTATAACAATTAGTTATAATCCAGTTGTTACGAGTATGGAGAGTTATAATTACCAAGATAATTAATTAACAAGATAGTATATATTTATTAGTTAATAAATATATATTGTTAATTAATAATATTCAAGATTTATACTTTGAAAATTATTATCTTGAATAAGGTTAATGCTAATTAATTATTAAAGGAAAAACAATATATATATATATATATATATATATATATATATTATAAGATAATATATTTTGAATTAACAATAATTAATAATTGGTAAATAATCAAAGTTTCCTAAATTAACCTTTTATGGATTTCATCTATAAATAGGGATCAATATGACTTTGATTAGGTTTAACAAAATAACACAAAATACAACTCTCTCTCTCTCTCTCCCTCTCTCCCTTTGTTCTGCCGAAAATCAAACCCCAAGGCAAAAGGGGGTTTTCGATTTTGAACATTTGATCATCAAGGAGGATTGATCAAGTTTGTGGTTAAGCTTTCTAGCGGGTACTTGTATTTCCTCATTACGGGCGGACGATCTTGAGCAACCCTTGAAAAGGTATAATGTTCATCTCTTGTTTTTGTTCTTGATCCCATGATCGATCGATGATATATATATAGTTATAGGAAAAAGTTCATGCGAGAACCGCAAGAACCAATCTGAGCCGTCCAATTCCCCCTCTTTCAATGTCATTGCCTACCCATGAATTCCTCACATGCACCCTACCACATTCTATCCCACCACACTCACCATCCATGAAACTTCCCATATCCAAGGAACGGCTGAGATTGATTCTCGCGGTTCGCGCACTAACAATGGTTCTCGCATGAACCCTCCCCTATAGTTATATATATAATCGATCGTGTATATGTATGTATGTATGCATGGATGTTTTGGTTGATGATCTTGATTATGATATCATTGCATGTTTATGGTTAATCTCGATTATCATATATATATATATATATATATATATATATATATATATATATATATATATATATATATATCGACTTTTACATGTATAGCCATACACACCTGTAATATGATTAAGATCATAATCCTTTTAGGGTTTTTAGGGATTAGTTATTATTTTAATTTCGCTTTATAAATAATAACAGTTTATGTGTTGTAAATTCTGAGTTGGTTCAAAATAGATAGTTTTGAATCAGTATAACTCAAGTTTTTGTGATTTGCTATCTGTAAAACCCAACAACCATGAGAGATATGGAACAGTGTTGTGTTATTGAGGTGAGACTGAAAACACTTGTTCTCTTTTATGAAGAATTTCCACTCGTTGTGCTGTAAGTAATCATTCTTCGAGAACATGTTCTGAGATACAGCTAGTTCAATCCATACTTGTAATTCGAGAATGAATTCTTCTTTAAGCTTGTTGGAGTTTTTGTGTATAAGGTAGAGTGTCTCAATCATTTCAATGAAACCTAAAAGCTGACACTTCTCAAGAGCCATAACTTAAACACTATTGGATCTTTTATTTCTTGAAAGCTTCATGAAAGGACCTTTATTACTTTTGTGTAAGCTTATCTTGGATATGAGACTTGAATGATATTTTCTAATGATCCTATGAAGATTTGCCTAGAAAAATTTCGTAGATTTGACGCCAGGAACTGGATCGGAGGGATCTATTTTTTTGAGGGCTTGAATGGCTTAAGTGGAAGATTTGGCTTTCATCCGTTGATCTTTGATAGATTTTGTCTACTTCGTCAGTGGATGTGAAATCGTTATTTTCTTTTGGGTCCTCTTTGGACTCATTATCACCATTTTGTCATCAACAAATGAAGAAGGATGAGAATCAATGGCTATTTTAGGTTGTTTCTGAGGAGCACATGGGCCGGGGTGGTTTGAGGGCGATGAGGTGGAGGTGTTTGGGTATAGGTAGGCTTGGAAGGAGGTTTAGTATTGGTAGTTATAGAAGGCGAGTTGACTTTATGAAAGGTGGAGGTGTTTGGGTATAGGTAGGCTTGGAAGGAGGTTTAGTGGACGTAGTTATAGAAAGCGTGTTGACTTTATGAAAATCCATAAGTTCATTATGCTTTGAGAGTTCTTCCCAAGATTTGTAAAGTTGTCATGGTTCTTTTGGGTCAGCTATGTAAGTTGGTCTTTGATAGATTTGATAGATTGTGTGCGTAGATAGTGTACACTTGTCGTCATATCTGAGCACTATACGACATTAAAGGGTCACACGGCTGCACACCCAACTTGAACGAAGAATATAAAATAATACCTTGTGTATGGTGATAATTAATAGTTAATTAGTTATCAAAAAAACATATAATAAATAGTTATTTATTATTTGGGAGATTAATATTTAGTCAAATATTTAATTAAAATGTTTGGTTAAAGGCTTATTAATTAATTAGAGAATTAATTAACATTAATTAAATTTGGAGGGTTAGTTTGTACAAAGATTAAAGATTTAATCTTGGACAGGGCTTAAGGCCTTAATCCACCTTAATAAGTATATAAAGGGATTAAGCCTTGGTAATTAATGATAAGTTAACCTTAAGCCTCAAGTTATAAAACCTCTCTCCCTCTCTCCCTATTACCTTCGGCCGAGAACAACACCACCGCAGTGCCGGTGGTTCATCGCGTCGCGACAACAGCAGCCCGGCGACCGGCCCCTTGCGGCAGCGAAAACCGCTTACGGTAAGTGAAGATTATTCTTTAAATTGAAGAGTCATAATTTTCAAGAAGATAAGACAATTTGAAGACATCAAATCAAAAACTGAAGATTAAAAAAGAATTTATTCAAGTCTTGTCCCCAAACGCTTCTAGAGAATGCAGACAGAAAAAGAATATTTGCATATATGTAAGGGGAGATTTGTAGAGTTTGTCTAAAGCTGAAAATACCAATATCTTCTATTTATATACAAAGGGGGAGATTGTTAGGATTTAATATTGTATAGAATAGAAGATTAAATTATGTGTGAAGTTGTACAAAGTACAAACTTAGAGGGCTTAATATGTAAATACTCTAAGGAGTATATAAGCTGGATGACTAAGTGTAATCAAGTGATTTTGGCATTTAATCAAGTTCTTAAGTGTGTGTGCTTAATGGTGTTTTACACATTCTCTCTACATCATTAGATTAGATTAGCCATTGTCATGATCTTATAGCTTGATACGTGAATCACTTGGGACAAACATTGGCATTGTCTGATAGTCAAATTCATCTTGATTGACTCAAATCACAAAAAGATCATTAGAGTGATGATAGATTTGATTAAAAACACCAAACAGACAAAATGATTGTGAAAATTTGAAGATTTGACCAAATATAGGGTTACAAAAGATGTGAAATCATTGACTGAATTCGGGTGTTCGAGAAAAACTTATGGTTTTGAACTTGGATGTGCTCTTGACTGATATCGGGTTCATTACGTAATGAACCATGTAAATCAAATCACTTAGTAATACGTATGTTCATTCTTTTATAAAATCACGTAGTAAATAGAGTCATATACCATGTAAGCTATTGACATTACATAAGTAATTCAAAACGTCATATTTCCCGAATCACGTTTTTTTACAAGATACTAATTTATAGATTAGATTCTTCTTTTTATTAAAATTGATTTTTTCCGTTTAAGTCAGGGGCGTCGAGTGTAAACAAAATAAGCGTTAAATTAATGATTTTGTAGTGTAAACAAAATAAGCGTTAAATTAGCAAGGGGCTTCTTGCACATTACTGTCAAACAGAGCGTTGTCATTACCTATAAAACATGAAATTACATTCGATAAGCAACAGGAGTTCAGTAAGTAAATAAAATAAACACACGTATAACATTCACATAGAAAAATCACATGCTTGTTTCAAGCAACAATTCCTCACATACACAAACATACATATTACTATCATTAAGAATATGACTTTCATGAAGGGTTTTGTAGGGTATAAAAACATGTTATCAAAAATGCACAGCGGAAATAAAAAAACTCCTCCAGTGATCTCATCTAACTCGTATAGGAACTAAAAGAAAAGAGGGTTAGAAAGTTATACCTTTAGGGATTAAAACTTTTCTTTTTGACCTCTAGACAGCTGCAGGCTATCCACCGCTACTGCACCGCCTCGAACTGGCTGCTAGACCGCCTAAGGATTAAACCTCGGATCAGGCCGTGACCCGTGTGTGTGTGTGAACTGCGCCGCCGTCGAGCACCGCTCCTGCGGTCTTGCGCCGCCATCGACCACCGCCCCTGCGGCCTTGCGCCGCCGTCGATCTCACGAAGAGAGAGAGCGTCAACCGAGATAGAGAGAGAGAGAAAGGAGAGCCTTAGGGTTTTTCTTTGTAGCTTTTGTATTTGACTTATGTGCTTAATTAGGCTTAATTAGGTTTATATAATAAACCCTTATTAGGCCAAACCCGTTTAATTAAAGCCCAGCTTTAATTAAACTATTAATCAATTACACAAATTACCCCTTGACCTTTCTAGTTAATTAATAACTATTAATTAACTGGTCCCGTTAATATTTAAACTAAATATTAACATCTCTCTTTTAATAATAATTAACTATTATTATTTTTCTCTTTCTCAATAATTAATTAAACTAATTAATTATTCTTTTCCACACAAAAGGTTATAATCCAAAAGGTTCAAATTGGGTGTGCAGCGGTGTGATCCTTTAGTGTCACATAGCATTGGATACGATGATACATGTTATCTATCTCTGCACATAATCCAACAGACTCCCACTTGTGCAAGATAAGTAACACTTCTTGTACATCGTTGGCCTAAGGAGGTCCCTAGCCAGACACTTAGGTTAACCAGACTATGAGATCTCTTATATCTAGAGATATAATCCACACCTTCGATTATCTAGGCTTTTCCTTTTGCATCGCGATATTTCGTAATGTGAGTATTTGACATGGAGCAGGGATCTCATCTAATACTCAGATTTTCTCGACTCTGATTTCGACACTCTGCAGTTACGGTTTCCCGAATGAATAACTATCATTCTAACCGAGCGCGGCCACGCATTTTCAGTAGTCTTAATCGTCGAAGAGCTTAGAAAATATCTCTCCTAAAAAAGAGGTGCAAATCCCATCTTGACTATTTGCAATTTGAGCACACGGCTTCCACTGCACCTAGACAAGCCCCTTATGATCACCCTGTTACGGCGTGACGTTAGAACATGCTAAAGTACAGAAGTTACCATGCCCCAAACCAAATATCTTAGGTCTAAGGACAACCTATCAGGTTTACTTATGTTAATGCTCCATGAAGTAAGCCCGATGCGGATCACCCCAATATTTATCCCCTGATAAATATCTATGAATATTTGGTCACAACCTTGTGCTTTTATTCATACCCGAATAAATCATCAAATCTCCATAATAGCGTTACCTCCCTAATGTAGCTCCCACTACATTAAGTAGCTACGGACATTTTAGACAATTCATAACTTGACTTGTCATGGATAGGTTAAACATGCTAAAAATGGATAACTACGAAACATTATGCAAATACCTCCTATTTCAATCCCATGAAATGTAAATACATAATAAAAGGTTTCAAGTTACATACATAGTAATAATCAAAAACACGAACTAGCTGCTATGTTCCAAGTACTGCATTCCTATAGAACTCGCATGCCTCTCATGCTTAGCGCTAGCTAGCGGCTTCGTCAACGGGTCAGCAACGTTGTCATCCGTCGGTATCTTTTGCAGTCTAATATCATCTCTTCCAATGATCTCTCAGACGAGGTGATATTTCCTGAGTACGTGCCTAGTCCGGTGATGATCTCTAGGCTCTTTAGCTTGCGCTACAGCCCCTGAGTTGTCACAGAATATATCAATCGGTCTACAGATACTGGCAACAACTCTAAGATCCGAGATAAAATTCTTCAGCCAGACAGCTTCCTTTGCCGCATCACTTGCCGCAATATACTCTGCCTCTGTAGTGGAATCTGCTATTGTATCTTGCTTCTGACTTTTCCAAGATATGTCTCCTCCGTTTAGGGTAAAGACAAATCCTGACTGCGACCTGAAGTCGTCTCTGTCGGTTTGGAAACTAGCATCAGTGTAACCAGTCACACTGAGCTCATCCATTGAACCTCCATAAACTAGGAATATGTCTTTCGTCCTTCTCAGGTACTTGAGAATATTCTTGACGGCTACCCAATGAGCTTCACCAGGATTTTGCTGATATCTACTTGTGACACTGATAGAATAGGCAACATCAGGTCTAGTACACAGCATGGCATACATAATTGAACCAACTGCCGAGGCATATGGTATCAATTTCATCTTGTCCTGATCTTGACTAGACACAGGACACTGAGCCTTGCTCAAAATCGCGCCAGATTGCATAGGAATAAATCCTTTCTTGGATCCATCCATCTTGAATCTTTTTACGACTTTGTCAATATAAGTACTATGACTGAGTCCGATAAGCCGCTTAGATCTATTCCTATAGATCTTTATACCCAGTATATAAGCAGCTTCTCCCAAGTCTTTCATCTGGAAACATTTACCTAACCAGGATTTTACTCCTTGTAATACTGGTATATTGTTTCCTATTAACAGTATGTCATCTACATACAAGACTAGGAAGGTTACCGCGCTCCCACTGAATTTAGTGTAAACACACGACTCGAACTCACTTTTGGTAAAACCAAATTCTTTGATGCGCTCATCAAAGTGTAAGTTCCAGCTCCTAGATGCTTGCTTTAGTCCATAAATGGATTTAAGCAACTTGCATACTTTATTAGGGTTCTTTGGATCCGCAAAACCATCCGGTTGTATCATATATACATCCTCTGTCAGTTTCCCGTTAAGGAAAGTGGTTTTGACGTCCATCTGCCATATCTCATAGTCAAAATATGCTGATATGGCCATCAGAATCCTAATAGTCTTAAGCATTGCTACTGGGGAAAAAGTTTCATCATAGTCAACACCATGAGTTTGTGTGAAACCTTTTACCACTAGCCTTGCTTTAAAGGTATGCACCTTTCCATCCATGTCTGTCTTCTTCTTGAAGACCCATTTACACCCAACAGCTTTACTGTGTTGAGGCAAATCCACTAACTTCTAAACTTGGTTGTCATACATGGATTGCATCTCTGCCTTCATGGCTTCCAGCCATTTCTCAGATTCTAAACCTGAGGCAGCGTCTTGGTAGGTAGTGGGTTCTAAAAGATCCCCTTCGTCTTGAGCAACTAGTAATCCCATATACCTATCTGGCTCATGACGAGGCCTACTAGACCTGCGAAGGTCTTGTGTTTGCACTTCCTCCTCAACCACAGACTCGGGTTGGGGTTCAACAATTCTTTGTTGAACTACAGGTTCGATAATCGGTGGTGGTGTATTCTCCTCCTCTTCAATTTCTTGAAGTTCTATTTCTTTTCTTGGAGTTTCTGAGTTAAGAAATTTCTCCTCCAAGAATACCCCTTTACGAGCAACAAAGACTTTGTTCTCGTCTAGGTTATAGAAATAGTATCCCATGGTTTCCTTGGGATAGCCCACGAAGATACACTTATCTGATTTGGGTTGAGTTTATCCGTGAATGTTCGCTTAACATACACCTCACATCCCCAGACCTTTAGAAAAGACATTTTGGGCTTTTTCCCCATCCATATCTCGAACGGTGTCTTTTCAACCGATTTGGTTGGAACCCGGTTCAGCATGAACGCTGCTGTCTCGAGTGCGTGTCCCCAAAATGACAATGGTAGGGAACTTCGACTCATCATTGATCGTACCATGTCAAGCAGTGTACAATTCCTCCTTTCTGATACACCATTCATCTGAGGTGTATACGGAGGTGTGAGTTGTGAAACAATCCCACATTCCTTCAAATGATCGTCGAATTCCTGACTCAGATACTCGCCACCTCGATCCGATCGAAGCGACTTTATCTTCTTGTCCAGCTGATTTTGTACCTCATTCTGAAACTGTTTGAACTTGTCAAAACTTTCAGATTTAAGTCTCATGAGGTAGACATAACCGAACCTACTGAAGTCGTCAGTAAAGGTTATGAAATACCAGTATCCTCCTCTAGCCTCCGGAGTAAAGGGTCCGCACACATCCGTGTGTATAATCCCTAATAACTTGCTGGCCCTTTCATTCTCACTGTTGAAAGGCTGTTTTGTCATTTTACCAGACAGACAAGATTCGCAAACATCATATGACTCCAAGTCAAATGATTCTAGAATTCCGTCATCTCGGAGCTTCTCTATGCGTTTCTCGTGTATGTGTCCTAAACGACAATGCCAGAGGTAAGTTTAATTCAAGTTACTCTTGGATCTCTTACTTATATGATAGATGTCATTGTTATCTAAATTTAGCGTATATAGACCGTTTTCTGGAGTGGCTTTGAAAAAGAAAACATTGTTTCTAAAACATGAAATAACTTTTTCATTAAAAACATAAGCAAACCACAGTCTATTAGCAAATTGAACGAGATAACATTTTTAATTAGTCTAGGAACATAATAACAAGGTTCTAGTTCTAAGACCATGCCCGAGGGCAAACTAAGACAATATGTCCCTACAGCTTCGGCACCAACCATGGAGCCTTCGCTTACCCGCAGGTCCATATCTCCTTGTCTCAGCTTCTTACTTCTCTTGAATCCCTGCAAATGATTGCATATGTGATGACCACATCCGGTATCCAATACCCATGATTCATAAGAAGTAACAAGACAATATATCATAAAGATACCTGTATCATTGGGCGAACCAATGTCCAGCTGATCTATGTCGAGTGAGTGCTCGCATGAATCCTTGCTACCACAGTCTGGGCAACAAATTTCTCCAAGTTCTTCCAGCCAGTCATCCTCCTGCATAGGGTCCACAACTGGTGACTCTAGCTGCTTCGGGTTTAACTCGTCGCTAATGCACATGAGGATTTCGTGCAACCCTGCGACAGTCATCTCAAAATCACCGAGGACATACATTACTCTTTTATGGTAATAGTCCGACAAGGAACCGAACAAGAGCATAACTAGCTCATGTGGTTTTGATTTTGACCCCAAGCTCTCATAGCAATCCAAGAGTCTTCTCATATTAATGAGATGATCGCTAATAGACTGACTTTCTTTCATCTTGGCTGAAAGAATTTCCCTCATCAGTAGCATATGACATATCCGTTCACTAAACTTGAACTTTTGCTCCAATCCCTGAACAACCTCATAAGACGACTTCTCACGGAGATCATCCGTAAACTCGGATGATGCTGTGAGAATGAGAATCGACATAACGTCAGACTCATCATCCAGATACTGATAGTAAGTGTCATACTCACTATCCTGGGCATCTACTCTTGGTCGCTCTAGAGGAAATGTCTCAATAATGTGAAGCTTCCCCTGTGCATCCAAAATATTTTTCAGATGCAACTTCCAAACAGCAAAGTTTGGACCTGAAAGCTTCCACTTGCCGGTGATGAGACTTAGAGACTCTCTTGGTGAATAAATCGGAATAACAGATAAATAAGACATCTATAGAAAAAGAAAAAGATAAAACCGATTCAGTATTGATTATATCTTCTAATAATTATTACCTTTTAACAAAATTATTAGACTAGGATCCATATTTCGCATTTCCCGATGCAAGGTTTGGGCACTTCCCACCGGGACAATGCTATTTCTGGTAGGTAAAAACTATACCAATCGTATCCTAGCTGGACACGACTCTTAGATCCGCGGGACATCGATTACGAGAACCGTGCATGTTTAGTCTCTCTAGTGCATTTTGGGCCGGGACACTCGATTATCACCAAAATAGATCGCACCACCTAAGACATCATTAATTCTGGCCGGGACTCCCGATTATCGCAGAATCTTTCATTCCCCTTCCCGCAATGGTTTGAACCCGGATGCCCAAGGTTTGGGCACTTCCGACACCCGAGTACCGTTTAACAGCAAGAGTGTACCATTAGGTGGGTAGCACACTGATCTAAGATTTTTCTAAAAAGGATTTCCAAGTTTTTAACGTGAAAAACTTTAATGCCAGTTTTCTTTTAAAAAACATCTGTTTCAATAATTAACTATTATTAAAACCATTGTTTTATTTCATCGTGTTAATCACAACCACGCATATATATAATATGTAAAGAAAATAAAACAACCACAAACAACTATGCCTTAGCCTTGCCCTTTACTAATGTCGGTTTCGTGAGCCACACGAAAAACACGACGGTCAAAACCTAAGTGGAAAAACAACACACATGGCATGGCATTCTGAAGCTCTCACTGGCTCCAGCATCCAATCCTGCTTCCTGCTCCTTGGTTCTTGAATCAGCTTCAAAAATAATATTCTAATAATACTATTCTATTCTATAATCTAAAACTAGAAATAATAAAAATTACAAGATAATCAAAGGCACGCAGGCCCGCTAATTCTAGTACTTTTACAAAATAGAATAGGGGTTGTAAGTGGCACGCAGGCCTCCCCACACCATAGAATAATAAACCAAAACACAACCACAAGTGCAGTAAAGGAAACAATCCACAAGGTCTAAAAAAGGGCTCGGCTATGACATCCCAAACATGTATTTAAACTAAATACATACAAAACTGATTCTAATTATCATATCTCGACGAATTATCTTGGCTTTATCAAACTGTTAAAATCACCTTGTTTAGAATAATAAAATTATTTAATTATTGTTATGCGTGTAGGATTACTAAAATAATTAATTCTAACCAATACTTGATTAAAATTAATATTTTATATATATGAGTTTTATAAAAAATAAAAACATATAATATTTTAGTTTTTTAATCCTGTTAGGTGTTACCCTAAACCCTAAAACTAAAAAAGCACCGTTGGACCTCAAAACTGGGCCAAAAAGGTGAGACCGTGGGCCGACCACAAACTGGGCCGGTTTGGATCTGGGCCGCAGGCGCAAGCCGCAGCTGGGCCGCCCCTACGCCGCCTGTTCCCTGGGCCGTCGACCACCTTAGCCGCCGACCAAACTGGTGGCTGCGATTGGCCAGCCGACGCCTCCGCCGGCCACGGTGGTGAAACCGCCGCCTGCCACCACCCCTTTACGCAAACAATAAAAATAATAATATTTAAAATTTAAACCCTAAACCTTATCCTTTTATCATAACTAATTCTTGTTATCCACTTAAAAATCTAAACTTGATTTTTAAAATACTTGGATAAACAAAATAAAAAGTTAAACCTTGATAAAAGAAAAAACTATTCATCATGATAAAAAGAATCCTACCTAGTTCCCTATGAGGTTAGAAGTGACTCTGATACCACTGAAGGGTTTTATAGGGTATAAAAACAGGTTATCAAACATGCACAGCGGAAATCAAAAACCCCCTCTAGTGATCTCATCTAACTCGTATAGGAACTAAAAGAAAAGAGTGTTAGAAAGTTATACCTTTAGGGATTAAAAGTTTTCTTTTTGAGCTCTAGACAGCTGCAGGCTATCCACCGCTACTGCACCGCCTCGAACTGGCTGCTAGACCGCCTAAGGATTAAACCTTGGATCAAGCCGTGACCCGTGTGTGTGTGAACTGCGCCGCCGTCGAGCACCGCTCCTGCGGTCTTGCGCCGCCGTCGACCACCGCCCCTGCGGCCTTGCGCCGCCGTCGATCTCACGAAGAGAGAGAGAGCATCGACCGAGATAGAGAGAGAAAGGAGAGTCTTAGGGTTTTTCTTTGTAGCTTTTGTATTTAACTTATGTGATTAATCAGGCTTAATTTGGTTTATATAATAAACCCTTATTAGGCCAAACCCGTTTAATTAAAGCCCAGCTTTAATTAAACTATTAATCAATTACACAAATTACCCCTTGACCTTTCTAGTTAATTAATAACTATTAATTAACTGGTCCCGTTAATATTTAAACTAAATATTAACATCTCTCTTTTAATAATAATTAACTATTATTATTTTTCTCTTTCTCAATAATTAATTAAACTAATTAATTATTCTTTTCCACACAAAAGGTTATAATCCAAAAGGTTCTAATTGGGTGTGCAGCGGTGTGATCCTTTAGTGTCACATAGCATTGGATACGATGATACATGTTATCTTTCTCTGCACATAATCCAATATTTCACACATACAATCTCTATTTTCTATGATATATATATATATATATATATATATATATATATATATATATATATATATATATATATATATATATATATATATATATATATATATATGTTATCCTAATACAAGCGCGCTATGAGTAGGTTCTATAACTAATAGCCAAATTTAATTGACTATTCTTGTCCAGGGTACTAGTCTCGGGGAGCCAACACATTAATTCACATATGATCATCCAACACATTTCCATGTACATGACTTACACAATGTGCACATATAAATAAAAGTCTTGTAACATTCGATCACCTTGTAATACAAAATTATATGGCACACGGCTTTTATCGTTCAATAGAATAGTAAATCACATTCTTCTACAAATAAAATAGCTGAATATTACAAACTGTACATTTTGGTGTAAAAAAAAGTCCTACACGGGCCGTGTAGCCCAAACCCTACACGGGCATACATGGCCAGCATTGGCCTAGGGCCATACACGGGCCCCGTAGACCAACACGTCCAGATTCACCCAACCATAACCCCTTTTTTCGTCTTTCCTCTTTTTCGCCAAAGATATGTTCATGCGTCGTGATCCATACTTTCACTGTCATGAAATTTATGCTTCATGGGCCCGAAGCCTCCCTTCACGCCCACGAAGGATGTTGTACAAGTCAACCAATGGCCATCCAAATCAAATTTCTACTTAGTTTTGCTTAAACACTTTTATGCCACGTACAACGGTACAAGCCATTCAACACCCATTTTACTTCCAATTGATTTCCTTGATCACATTTCAATTATTTTAACCCAAACCACACTTCAAACTTCCAATTTAACATGCAACCGAACTAATCCCTGAAGACTCAAAATTCTAAAACCAAAATCAATTGCAACACCTTTAAATTCAACCAAACCCAAAACAAATTAAATTAAAACTACTAACATTTATCAAATAAATGTCACTATTTCTAAGCACTATTTATCAATAGTGTTTTTTTACACTCTTAGGATAATATTTATCTAAACTAAGGACTTTTTCAACTATGGTAAATGTAGTTTTCTCATCAGGATTTTTTTTTTACAAAAAAGTTTTATCTGAAAGTCTAATTTATAACTAACTAAGTCTACCTCAAAGTCTAATATAGTTAAAGATAAAATCTAAATATAATCTTATGCCTACCACTACCTTCTAGAGTTGTATGACACATGGTTGATTTGTGTGACGATTAGTAGTGGATGAGGCTCAGTTTTGCATATTTTCTTGGGGTTTTTAAGTTTAATTTTTCAATAGATATGTATTTTAAAGTTTGTTTATGTAAGTATACTTGTTTGATACAGATTTAGATGAATAAATCTTCCACCTTATATATATACAAACAACAAATCAATCTCGCGATAATTTAGCCAGGGTTATTGGTTGCTAAATGCAATAAAGTTAAAATATTAGATGTGTTTTTGTTCATATGTATTTTACATATTCCTATAATTTGATATGTTGTCTTTCAAAAAAAAATTTTTGACATGCTATGTTATAAACAAATGTGTCTCAATTATGTTACTATCAATATAATCTTCATGTATGCTTCTCGCACTTGCCATATATGTTATAAATGGTAAACAATTCATACTTCTAAAATTTTTTAATTTATCAATCATGTTGAATCTTGCAGGTTGATGGGTAACTCACACTTTGTGCGTGAATGATGATTGTTTATATGAGGAAAGAGAACATAAAGTATCAACTTCATGATCTAGAATAACGTTTATGCCGAACTCGGGATTCTCCTTCAACGACGTAATGCGCAAGTAAAAATGGTGTTGAGTTTCTATATATTATAAAATGTATACGTTAAAACCCCGCGCGCCGCAACACGCGAGCCCCAAAACCTTATGACATACAATTATTCGTTAAAACCCCGCGCGCCGCAACACGCAGGCCCCAAAACCTTTTGACATACAATTACTTCAATTAACAAGGGTTACCAAACCCCTAAAACTAGCAATATATAGGGCTTAATAATCTAACCATAATCACTCGAGAGCCCATTTTTACCACAAAATGTCAAAATTTGTTTCAATTGCTTAAAAGTTCAAATCTTTCCTCTCCCTTCTTTGCTCTCGTGGGTTCTTCTAGACGCAAGCATAATGTATGATTTTTAATTTATTCCTCTTATATATTAATTAAACTTTAAGCAATTTACAAACTAAGTCCCTCCACTTGTAATTGATATAGTTAAAGCATAAGGTTCTCCGTTATACTCTCCCTTTCTCCTTTCCTTACCCACTGCCACATCATTTTTTCTCTCGTTTCCTTTCCGTTACCCACTACACCCGTTATACTCCCTTTTCCCCTTTCCATTTCCTTTTTACTTTAAAAAAAAGAAAAAAAGAAAAACGAAAATTCTGATTGGTAGTTAATGGGGATGTGGGGGTGGGAGGGGTGGGTTTTGTCAGCGAGTCTCACAACCCGGAGGAGCCTTGTACCCGGCGAGTCTCTCACACCCGTAATGGTGTTCCCCTCCAACCCGGGGCTCACTCGCTTGGTGAGTAGCACCCATAACGGGTAGCCTAAGAGGTTGTATAGAACCTACGCATAGTTTATTTTGATTACTCATTGGCTCTCAGATCAAATATTCTAAACTCTAACAATTTGAATGTTGAAAACTTGAACTAAAATTTTTAACTTACCTTGAGGGTGTTTAACCTTTATCATTATTGTAGTTTGATACGAGCCTATCATGCATTGAGATTTATTGACATGACACAATATAGAGTGTTTACGCATAGATTTTTTTAAGTTCTATGATCACTCCGCCTCTCTAGGCTTCGCTATCGCTCATGACTGGTATATGGTCTATATATGTAGTGGTCGGCCTTCTAGAAGCTTCGCCTATACTTTTTCTATTTATTTAGAATGAAAATTGGTACAAACAGGATTGAGAACAAGCTATTCACAATTAGTCACATTACTTTAATTTAATGCACCTAGTTACAAGAGATTGGTACTTATAACTCTATCTATATCTGCGGTGGTTTGTACTGTCATAGCTATATATTGTTACTCTTTTACTGTTTTTTAGATAGATTTAAATGGATGTTATTATGAAGATTAATGTTCAAATAAGTTTATGTAGGTCAATCAAATCAAAGATACACACACACGTACACCTAATTCGATTAGATCATAATTTATTTATTTATAAGTCAATTAGCTTATGTTTTCAACCTTTTAATTTGTATCTGAAAAGTGAGTCATAATATACTTTTAGCGACAACTAATTACAGTAATTAGTAAATGATTTCAACCATTTTCTAGATTAATTATTTACAGTTATATTATATATGGGTATGGGTATTATTAGAAGTTTGAATATTTAAATACATTATACATAAAATAAATCAACCAAAGGGCTTAAAGCCTGCATGATTCTGGTGTTTGTTAAGACGTATAGTGAACAATGGTGTATAATTAGGTTTAGGTTTACAGAGTGTGTTAATTAAGCATTAGAAGCATGGTGCTAATAACTAATAACAAGTATTAATATTGCTTATATATTTCGACCATTACATTGCATCTCGTTATTTCTATAAACATGCAAATCACTCTTGTAATAAAAACTACAATGATACTGCATATGCCTTGGAGGATCTGGAAAAACAAGTAACCTTGCTTTTTTGATATGCCATTTAAAATCCATCTCCAGTCTCATCCAGACTTCTTCTTTATCTTTTAACATCTTCTGGAAAAACCTTATTTCTTCTTCTGATAAGTGAGTTACATGAAGCTTAAACTTCACTACTATCAGTTGCTCATTTTTGGAAACTATAAATGAGCTATTAGAGATGCCACTAACATCCTTAAAGTTATTTATAGTCAAGCGATAAATAGCAAGGTCTGGAGACGGCTCTACGTTCCCCGTTTTTTGAAATTTAACTCGAAGGCTAGTATTTGCTTCGAGTGATAGTGTGGTGTTATCAATAATATTAAAGTTGGCATACATGTCTTGTATGTCAACATTATTTACTTTTACGTCACCTAAATTTAAAGCTAGTTGTGCTATAAGTAGGTAGATTAGAAAACAAGGTGTATAAAAGTCTAGTAATATTCAACTTGTAATACCAAGTTATATGGCGTACATTATGCTCCGAAACAAGTCAAACATGGGCCGTGTAGCCCAAAACCTACACGGGCGTACATGGCCATAAGGCTAGTATTGGTATAGGGCCATACACGGGCTGTGTACCTCTACACACAGGCCGTGTAACCTATACATTCAGATTCACATCACTACTACAAAACAAACCTAATGCAACCTTCTAGAAGCAACCTTTTTAGAGACTTCAACTAGCTACATAGGGTTTAGGGACTAGGCTCATCCTCTTTGTTTTATTTTCTTTTATTTTTTATATTTTATTTCTTTTTTGTTTTCTACTTTCTAATTTTTTATACTTTTAGCCTTTAGTGTTTTTTTTTCCTATCTACTTAGTTGTTTTTTTATTTATTTAGTATTCTTTTCTAATTATTTATTTATTATTTACTTCCTATTTTTATGTAATTATTTTTATTTTTTAAACAACATTTATTATTTATTATGTATTATCTATTATTATCTTGTTTTCTTTTGCGTGGCCGGAGGTCCTCTACAGGAAGCAATCTCCCTACATTTTTGTGGGGGTATGATTGTCTACATTTATACCACCCCCATACCCCGCTTATACGGGATTGGGTATCGTTGTTGTTGTTGTTGTTGTTGTTGTTGTGCATTTGATTATAACATGAATTTTTTTAATACAAATGTTGCATTAGGATACCATATGCAACCTTTTTATTTAAAGTTGCAAAATTTTATTAATAATTGCAACTTTTGTTAAAAAAAGGTTGCATTCCTAAAGGTTAAAGGCAACTTTTAATTAAAGTGTTGCATAAACAAGATATTGTTTCATCTTTGTGTTTTAAATTAAATACAATATTAATATATGAGTATTTTATTATTAATTTTTTATTTTATAATACTTTATTAGTTTAATGAAAGTAAAACATGTTTTTGAACAAATAATATGTTGTAAAAATATTGATTGTGTAACGACCACCTTCGGATATTAATAAATATATAGATATTTTTAACGAAAAGATTTAATTAAAAATAAATAATGATGATTCGAATAAAGAATTTATTATATACATTTACTATATAATAGGAGACACAACCCGCTTACGCATCAAATTATTGGTGTTTAATATAATATGTGACTAGTTGATCGTATTTAAGGTTTAGTTAGAACCTTTTAGGGAAATTTTAATAAATGGATAAACATAAGGGTTACGTATGATTAAAAAAGTAAACTTGAGGTAATTAAAGGTAAATTATTGTTAGGGCAAAATCTTATTTGGGCTTAAACATACGGTAGTTTTTATAGACTTTATGCGTTCGTGTGGGGGCTGTGATCACAGTCGACAGGGGAAGCAATAAGAGGCAAGAGTCGAGGGTTTTTGGAGATCAAAATGAATAAGTAAGTATCCCTAATCTTTGATTATGTACTCTATACGATTTATGGTAGGATTTTAAGGATTTAATTGTAGTCATTGTGAAGAAATATGATCGACAGTAAGTTCCTGAATGGTTTGGCTTTTGGGTTTTTGAATGTGAAATTGAATAGGCTACCATGGCTAAACTTGAAATTGATGATTAGTGGTTAGTATACTAATGATTACTATTCATATGAATGCATTAATCATGAGAGTTATTGTAGAAAACTAACTTCTTGTAGGCAGATTGATCGAACAGAGAAAAAAATGATTTGATTTTTAATGTTTAATTTGGAAATTTATGTTAGATTATTAGTAAATGATCTTACTAACAAGGAGTAACCTGAAGTAAGGGAAATTGTTAGGGAATCAAGGACTTGAGTAGTTTTCAATCATGGTTTGATAGGCTGATTGAAATTAAAGGCAAAGAAACATTCATCGGAATTGCAATTTTGTAGTAGGCCAAATTACGTGCAAGTGGGTTTATGAATTTGCAATTGATAGTTTAAGAAACAAATTACAATTGACAGCCCATGGAAACTACCATCTGTTTGTTGGTGTGAGATGTAAATTACGTATCCTCTCTCAAAGATGAGTTACAATTGGGTTAGTTGATTAATTACGATTGTGTTATAGGTGATTTAATTGCAATCTGATGAATATATACATATAATATGGTTTTTGTTAGTCCTCAAGTTAATAGTTTTCGATTGAGTCATAAAGCATGGTTTTCAATTGTCACATAGAACATCTTTTTCAATTTGGTACATGTTAAGATTTTTAATTTGCATAAAGCTGATGGTTTTGAAAGTAGCTATGGGTTGACTTAATTAATTTGTATTAAATCACTCGGGTATCATATTAAGGTGTACCATATGTGGTTTGAAATATTAAGAAGTCTACTTTTAATTATCTTTAGCCATTCATGACCAATTCTATTTCTAAATGGGTGAAACTATGAAATTGTTACAGTTGGTAGGATTATGCTTAAAAGATGTGTAACTGCTTTTATAAAGTCATAGTAAATCACTCGCAGAGATTTAGAAGGTGAATCTTATGTTGTTAGATAGCTTAAAGGATATACTTTCATGTAACTTTGAACTTCAGGCGCTAAATGAATCTTTAATTGGGTCAAAAGATCGAGGAAAGAAGGCTGATAGTTGAACCGGAATCAAGGATACTTAGTATTTAACTTTGCTATAGAATTTGTGACCCATTGGCATGTTTGCATCATGTAAAGAGTGTTGAGTGTCATTTATAATGTATATATAGATTTAGAATGATAAATGGTAGATGTCAATGTTGAGTAAAATTTGAGATGAATATAAAGAAGAACAACTCTCCTAGTTTAGAGAATGACTACCGAAAGTGTTATAATAAACCTTTAAAGAAAAAAAAAAGAATGTTAGTTTGGGTTGTGACCTTATTGATTGTATGTTGATCCCATGCTTAATAATTTGTTGTAAGTTGTTCACGTATGAGTTTTTGTGTTGTAATTCATGATTCCAATTACAACTATAATTGTTCAGATTTGTGGCGGTGCGGATCAGGTGAGTTCAGTATTTCTAAAACCGAGTACAAAGACAAAATTGTTTTTGAAAGGCTTACCAATTTTTAAGATGATGTTTTTGTACAAATTTTGATGCATCGTTACAAACTTGATGCATGGATGTGCTTGTTTCTAGTTATGTTTTGATGCAAAGTTCGACATCTTCCAGCTTTGAGTTGCTGCTTCTATGTTGTATGTTAATTGTTAGTTTCACTGCTTCTATTATTGATCATTACTTTAGTTCAAAATGAAGATTCAATGTTCCAAGTATTAAACACTCCTTGTGCATACACAATATCTTATATCTAGTCATGATACTTGATGAAAACTATAGCCTTTTAATTTAGTGAAATCATATATGTTTCTAACTTTTTGACATATTCTATTTAAGGCTAGTTGCGTATGGACTGCTATAGGCATGATTATGGTGTTGTAATTTTGGGACACAGAATGTAAAATATGAAGCGCGTGACTAGATTCTTATAGCTTAAGGTCAGTTTAGCCTCTTGTGTTTTTTGATCAGTATATTATTTTTTGTTCTTTTGATGAAAGTGCTTTAGTAGACCCTTTTATCATTCAAAGCGTGTTTTGAAGTTGAAAAAAGTAAGTTGTTTGAAATACGAAAAGAGATTGAAGAGGACCGTGAAAGAAAAAAGGCCAAGTTAGAAGTTGTGCGAAAAGATATTGACAACCAACGAGAGAACTTGAAAGCTATGCAAAAAGGTATCTTGAATCAACACGAAAACTTGGAAGCTAAGAGGTGAAAGCTTATGGAACAACTTTGAAGCTTCTTTAATTCATTAAATATTTTTATCTATGTTTGGTAGGGTACCTTTTTTGGGTGTTTGATTTACGAGTGACCTTTTCAAAAAAAGCTCAAATTCAACAGCCATCTTGTATGAGGTTTTTAATATTTTTGTAATTGTAATTGAAAATTTTGTTGACTAAGGATTTATGGTTTGGTATTTGAGTTTCGTTATTGTTATGATATAGTTGAATTAGTAGAATAATATGTAGTGTTAGCATTAGAAATAAAAATTTTTGCTGCTTTAGATTAAAAAATTATTCATTAATAATAAAACAATGTTGCATTAATAATTCATAAAAAAGGTTACATATACCATCGAAAAAGTTGCATCTTTTTACCAAAAAATGTTGCATTTGTGTATATAAAAGGTTGCATATTATAAATAAAATTATAACAAATGTTGCATTTAGTTCTAAAAAAAGGTTGCATTTGTATATAAAAAAGGTTGCAACTTAAAAAGGTTGCATTTTAATAATATATGCAACTCTTTCATAAAAAGTTGCATTTTCTAACAAAAAGGTTGCATTAGGTGTAATGCAACTTCACCTAACGCAGCCCTTGTTAAAAGGTTGCTTTAGGTATAACGCAACCTTTTCAATGGATAATGCAACATTTTATGAGGGTTGCATTAGCTTTGTTTTGTTGTAGTGTGACATGATCTATGCCATCTCGGATAGCAAATGGGTTAGCCCCGTGCAAGTTGTACCAAAGAAAGTCGGGGTAACCGTTGTGGAAAATGCCGAAGGAGTGATGGTCCAGACTCGAGTGCAAAGTGGATGGCGAGTATGTATCGATTATCGGAGGCTAAATGCATCAATACGTAAGGATCACTTTCCGCTTCCCTTTATCGATCAGATGTTAGAGCGACTCGCAGGTAAGTCTCATTATTGTTGTTTAGATTGTTTTTCTGGGTTCCATCAGATTCCGGTTGCACCGGAGGACCAAGAAAATACCACATTTACTTGCCCATTTGGTACATTTGCTTATCGTCGCATGCCTTTTGGTTTATGCAACGCACCCGCTACTTTTCAGCGGTGCATGGTGAGTATTTTTTTAGAATATGTCGAAAATATCATTGAAGTTTTCATGGATGATTTTACTGTCTATGGAAACTCCTTTGATGAATGTTTAGAAAATATCACTAAAATTCTTGAAAGATGCATTGAAACTAACCTTGTTTTAAACTTTGAAAAATGTCATTTTATGGTAAATCAAGGGCTGATTTTAGGGCATGTTATTTCAAGTAAGGGCATTGAAGTAGATAAGGCTAAGACTGATGTTATTAAAAGCTTACCCTACCCCACTTCGGTGAGGGAAGTCCGGTCATTTTTGGGTCATGCAGGTTTCTATAGAAGATTCATTAGAGATTTTTCACACATTACTCAACCGATGTGCCGTCTACTTCAAAAAGATGTGGAGTTCAAGTTTGATGAGTCGTGCAAAAAGGCTTTTGATTGTTTGAAAGAAATGCTAACATCCGCGCCGATCATGAAAGCTCCCGATTGGATGTTACCATTTGAGATCATGTGTGACACGGGCAAACATTCTATTGGGACTGTTCTTGGGCAGCGGGTTGGAAAGGACCCACATGTCATATACTATGCATCATGCACACTTGATAGAGCACAAGCAAACTACTCAACCACGGAGAAGGAATTTCTTGCGGTGGCATTTGCTCTTGAGAAATTTCGTCAATATCTTTTGGGTACTAAAGTAATTGTTTTTACAGATCATGCAGCTTTGAGATACTTGATGGCCAAGAAAGATGCAAAACCAAGATTGATCAGGTGGGTTTTGTTACTACAAGAGTTTGACTTGGAGATCAAAGATAAAAGTGGAGCAGACCACTTGAGCAGAATTGTGTCGGCAAACGAGGAACCACCATTGAATGATCAATTCCCAGATGAACATGTGTTAGAATTGAAGACGATTGTTCCTTGGTATGCGTACATAGTTAACTACCTTGTCACAGGAAAGACACCGAAAGAGCTGCCAAAAGCAAGACGAGACAAGATCAAGAGTGATTCCAAGTACTACATTTGGGACGACCCTTATCTATGGAATCAAGGCTCTGATCGTGTCATTCGTCGATGTGTAAGTGACGATGAGGTACAATCTATTTTAGAATATTGTCATTCTCGAGCATGTGGGGGGCATTTGGTCCAACGAGAACAGTACGTAAAGTGCTTGAAAGTGGCCTGTTTTGGCCACATATCCATAGAGACTCGTATATGTTTTGTAAAGCATATCCTCGTTGCCAACACACCGGCAACCTGAGTCAAAAGGATCAAATGCCTTTGCACCCAATTCATGCTTGTGAGATTTTTGACATTTGGGGGATTGACTTTATGGGGCCTTTTCCATCATCTTTTGGGTATAATTATATTCTGCTTGCAGTCGATTACGTCTCTAAATGGTTAGAGGCGAAAGCGACAAGGACTGATAGTGCTAAAGATGTTTCAGATTTTGTCAAAGATCATATCTTTTGCAGATTTGGGGTCCCTAAGGTGGTTATTAGTGACAGAGGCAGCCATTTTGTAAATCGTGTGATGACAACACTATTCAAAAAGTATGGTGTGCAACACCGCATCTCTACTGCTTATCACCCGCAAACAAATGGGCATGCCTAGGTGTCAAATCGAGAAGTGAAGCAGGTTCTAGAGAAAACGGTGAGACACGCAAAGATTGGAACTTAAGGCTTAATGATGCGTTGTGGGCTTATAGGACTGCATACAAAACCCCCCATTGGTATGTCTCTTTTTCGCTTGGTTTTTGGAAAAGCTTGTCATTTACCCGTAGAGCTGGAACACAAGGCCTTTTGGGCTGTCAAATGGGTGAATTTGGACTTAGATGCAGCTGGTGTTCATCGAAAACTCCAACTCCAAGAGTAGTTGGAAGAGATACGAAATGATGCATTCGAGAGTAGTCTAGCTTACAAGGACAAAACCAAAGCTTTTCATGACAAAATGTCTTCACGTAAGACATTTGTAGTGGGTCAAAAAGTCCTTTTATTCCACTCTCGTCTCAAACTTTTTCCGAGTAAGCTAAGATCTCGATGGGTGGGACCTTTTGTTGTTACGAACGTATTTGCTCATGGTGCCATAGAGATAAGAAGTGACAAAACAGGGAAAGTTTTCAAGGTGAACGGTCATCTTTTGAAGCCATTCTACGAAGGTTTCAACCCACATGATGTAGAGGCACTCCGAATTGAGAAGTCACCAGTTGAAACAAATTAAGGGGAATACGGTCTAGCCAAAGACCTAAAAGAAAGGCGTTTCTCGGGAGGCAACCCATGTCTTTTCTTTCTTCATTTTATTTATTTCTTGGTTAGTTTATTTTATGTTTTTTTTTCTTAGTTCTTTCCTCTCTTTCAGGATTTCTGCTTATCTGCTTGTGCTCCCTGGAGCTCGGACAAACCTAGTCGCCGCACTTTAGCTTGCATTGGAAGACCACATGCACACATCAGGGGAGTTTACTGTTTCCATTGCTCTTCCCTATTATTATTTTTGCATACATTGAGGACAATGCATGATTTAAAGTGTGGGGTTATTACGCTAAGCATGATATTTTTGCTGTGTACATTGTGTGCTTTACTGTTTTTCAAGTTAACCTTTACTTTATTTCTGATTATTTGAGGGATTGACATATGATTAGGCATTTAGGCATAGAGTTGATCATAGGTTGAGATGGGTATAGCATGATTGAGTTATAGTATGTCCATGATCTACTTGCATTGTGTTAGATGTAATGCTTGACTTCTTCTAATCTTGTAAACTACAAAACACCGGTGAGACTTTGAGCTTAACGACCACCAAAACAATATATATATATATATATATATATATATATATATATATATATATATATATATATATATATATATATATGTCGATTCATTTTGGTGTGTTTTACGTCTTCACTGGATAAAGCTTTTAGAACTTGTATCATTTCTCCTCAAGGTTGTATTGATGTGTGCCAACTAGAATCATTAAGGTACCCCCCCCCCCCCCCCCCAAAAAAAAAATTTAGCTCTTCTAATTCCCAACCCACACTACCACCTAAAGCCAAAACATCGCCTAACTATGAACCTGTGACTTGTAACATTGAAAAAATCAACCAAGCGCACTGAAAAAGAAAAAAAAGAAAGCAGCTCCAGTTCAAAAAGAAAATTGACAGTTAGTAGGCTGCTAAATGAGCACCTGTCTCAAAGGAAATATATGTGTTGTTGTGCGATTTAAGAATTGAAGGACCCAAGTCTTAGAGAATTGTTGTCATTCTTCCTAAACATTCTCTATATAACTATCCTAGATTTCAACCTGTCCCCATGACCTTTTGATTCATGTCGAGCACACAATCTAAGCAATTGAGAGTGAGAATTTTTACAAGCCTATGTTAAGCGATTGATAGTTGAATTGACGCTTGAGCGATACACTTTTGGCCACTTGAGTGAATATACACATTGAGTGTTTTCTTATCCTTTGTGAGAGTTTGTGGGATTAGTTTTTGTCAAGTATTGTGTCCCACGCATGCTTGTAGTGATTGTTGATGTATCAAGCTCATGACATATTATATGTTTTGATATACCTATGTGATTCCGAGTGCCTGATATGTCTTGGTCTTGTCATTGCCGAGGACGGTCAATGAATAAAGTGTGGGGTTATTTGATAAATGCTTATATTCACACATTTACATGATTAAATATACTACACTTTGTATGCATTAGTGCTTAAATATTCCATGATGGGCTTAATAGTGAAAATGGTTGCTTAAATGTTTTAATCATGATAAAGATGCTTAATTCTCGTATTATCTTTATAATTTCAAGTTCGACAAGTAATGGAAGATTTTGGAGAAAAGTTAGAGCAAAACGCAAGAAAAAAATATATATAAATTTCTCAACTTTTTGTCGAGACCTTGTCGCAGCCTCCTCGTGCCCTCGGTTTCACTAGGTGCTCACACCCATGAGGAAAGTGATGACAGCCTACTTCATATCTCAGTGGCTACCGGAATTTTGCATCCCTTGGTCGTGACCTGCTCGCAGTCTCGTCGTGGCCTTGAGGGCTGAATGAAGTGAAAACAGTCGCTACTGTAATTTTGCATCCCTTGGTCGTGACCTGCTCGCAGTCTCGTCGTGGCCTTGAGGGCTAAATGAAGTAAACAATTAGTCTGTCACTACCTGCTCACGATCGTGACACCAGCCTGCACCCTTCAAAGCTTTAAAGCGTGAAACGAAAAAAAGAAAAAGAAATTGACATTGCTATCAAAATCAAAGAGCTAAATATGTACAAACCAAGTTATTAGAAGAATTGATGGCAAATAAAATAGAGAAAAAACATGGAGGGGCACATGGTGTTTTGTGGGGGACGAAGAACAAAAGAAAAGGGGGTTTTTTTTTGGAGGGGGCTGGCAGTTGGGAAGCAGGAAACAACAGGTAAAGCAGTTTTCTTAGTATTTTTCGTTGGCTACTCACGCACGAAGAAAAGAGAAGAAAAACTCATCTTGATTTTGGGTATGAATTTAATCATGTGTGGCTAGATTATTGCTACTCTAGTATCTTTGCAATCTGATCAATTGTTTGAGATTTGGTTAGCATATTGTCATGTTGGTTCTTGAATATGGAGTTGTTTAAGTACTGATTGTGGTGGCGATTAACATGATAGATTTTGTAACAAATATCTACTTCATGTTTTGAAATTAGGTGAAACGATAAAAAGAATTAATCGAGCTTGCGTGTTAATTCATTCGGAATCAGGTTCCATTAGAGTTTTATGCTAGCTTCAATTAAGAATTTAAGAGCTTGTTTAAATCCACTTGAATGCTAAGAATCGTTTGGGATGCTTATCTCTGAACAAATTGTTATGTAAGTTGGAGGTGGTCATTAGAGCTTATTAATGACTATAACTGATTTAATCAAGTGACAAACTCGTATAATACACTATTGATAACAACCGTTGAAAGTGAATTGTGATTGTACCCTAGAGTTGAATGTTTTTTTCCTTAATTATTTCTTTCAAGATTCTTAGTTTAATACATACTCGATTATATTTAAACATTAGATCTTTTTATTTTTGTACTAAAAAATACCCCCCCTTTTCAAGTAATTTCGGTGTTTATAGTTAAACTTAGTCTCTGTGGATTCGACCCGACTTGCCACTGCTACTATATTTATCTATAGTCGTTGTAGTATAGTTGGTATTATTATTTGGTGGACTCGGCATCCGTCATTTTACTCAAATGGAAGGGGTGGATTATCATGATACATTCGCACCCGTGGCAAAATTAGTTACCGTTCGAACTTTATTAGCGCTGGCCATAAAAAGGAACTGGGTTATTCATCAACTTGATGTGAGCAACGCCTTCTTACATGGGGATCTAGATGAGGACATGAAAATTCCTCAAGGTTTTTCTAAAGACGGTGAGACCCAAGTTTGTCGTCTAAGAAAATCCTTATACGGATTAAAGCAAGCCTCACGGAATTGGTATCACAAGTTCACCACCTATCTCTTAAGCCTAAGTTTCAAACAGTCCAAGACTGATCACTCCTTGTTCATTTATGAAACAGTAAATATTACGGTGGTTGCTCTAATATATGTGGACGACATCATTATTACCGGAAATTGTCTCAACAAAATTCAAGAAATTAAGAAGCAGCTTGACAAAGAATTTAGTGTCAAAGACCTTGTCCATTAAAATACTTTCTTGGGATAGAGGTAGCTAAAACTAGCGATGGTTTAGTCCTTAGCCAATGAAAGTATACATTGGACATTTTAAAGGATTGCAGAAAATTTGGTTGCAAACCAAGTAACTTTCCCATCGAACAAGGTCTGAAACTGGACAAAGGTGAAAGTGAACCACGAGTTGATGCGAGTCAATACCGTCGTTTAATTGGCCGACTAATGTACCTTCAAACCACACGCCCGGATATTATCTACTTGGTTAACATCCTAAGTCAGTTTGTGGCTGATCCAAAGAACAACCATCTAGAGGCTGCAAATCGTGTTCTTCGGTACTTAAAGGCCACACCGGGTCATGGCATTCTTATTTCCCGAGCAGGAGATCTCGTCTTAAACGCCTATTGTGACGCTGACTGGTTAGGATGTTCCTACCCGAGACGTTCGCGTACCGGTTACTTCCTTTTACTAGGCGGAACTCCCATCTCTTGGAGAACTAAGAAACACTCCGTTGTATCACGATCTTCCGCTCAAGCATAATATAGAGCTATGGTGAGTGAAGTTCTTTGTGTTCGCTGGTTACTTAAGTGAATTACAAGTTGACATTTCATTACCCACGCCCTTATTTTGTGATAATCAAGCGGCCCGTCACATAGCGAATAATCCGGTTTTCCACGAAAGAACTAAACACGTCAAGATGGACAGTTCTTTTGTTCGTGAACGTGTTGAGTCCAAAGAGATAATTCCCATGTATATCAGCAGCAAAATGCAGATAGCATACTTGCTAACAAAGGGACTGACAGCACAACTCCAATTTCTTCTTGGCAAGATTAGCATTACTAATTTACATGCTACATCATGAGGGGGAGTATAGGATTTTATATATTTCTTGTCATTATCTTGTTATCTTTGATTGTTATCCTCTCCGTATTTAGAGGAGTCAATTATGGGATTTAGGTTGTCTCATCCCCTATTTATTTCCCTTTGTATTTTGCATGCATGAACAAAATGAAATAGGCTCTTCTTTCTCTCTCGTAAATTCCATTAATAAAAAGCTATCATTCATTGTAAGTTATATGTTCTTCAACACAAATAGATCGAAATTTGAAATCGGGGAATATATATTCCGCAAGAACAACTTCACACTACATTGCAAACATCTTTTATATAGAGAGAAGTTCATTTGAGAATCATTGTTAGTGCGAGAACCGCGAGAACCAATATGATCCGTCGAATTTTCCCTCCTTCAATGTCATTGCCTACCCATAAATTCCTTAGATGCACCCTGACACACTCTATCCATCCACGCTCTCCATCCATGAACTTCGCATATCCAAGGAATGGCTAGGATTGGTTCTCGCACTAACAACGGTTCTCGAATGAACCCTCCCCGATATATATATATATATATATATTTATTAGCTAATATATATATATATATAGGGGAGGGTTCATGCGAGAACCGTTGTTAGTGCGAGAACCGCGAGAACCAATCTCAGCCATTCCTTGGATATGGGAAGTATCATGGATGGAGAGCGTGGAGGGATAGGGTGTGGCAGGGTGCATGTGAGGAATTCATAGGTGGGCAATGACATTGAAGGAGGGGAAATTGGACGGCTTAGATTGGTTCTCGCGGTTCTCACGCTAACATGGTTCTCGCATGAACTTTTGTCTATATATATATATATATATGTATGTATGTATGTATGTATGTATGTATAGAGAGGAAGAAGTTTATTTGAGAACCATAATTAGTACGAGTACCGCAAGAACCAATCTGAGCCATCCCATTCCTCCTACTTTAATCTCATTGTCCACCCATGAATTGCTTACATGCGCTCTGCCACACTCTATCGATCACTTCACGCTCTCCATCCATGAACTTTTCATATCCAGGAAACGACTAAGATTGGTTCTCACGGTACTCGCATTAAAACGGTTCTCAAACAAACCCTCCCCTATATATATATATATATATATATATATATATATATATATATATATATATATATATATATATATATATATATATAGTAATGATCCATATAGAACCTCTCTTAAATATAGAATCTAAAGAACCACCCTAAACGATGACACGTGGCATTTTAATTGAGGGCAAAACTGGAAATTAAAAATTAAAAAAAACTCACGCGCCTATAGTTCTTCCCTCTCCAACACCTTCTTGAAAAAAAAAACAAAACCCCCTCAATCTTTAAATCATCATAACTTATTCATTTTTAAGAATTTTAGCAAAAAAATATATTGTTAGATTCAGTTTTTCGTCCTCTTTCAAACAGACCGGGCTTGATACATTTCTGAAACTTTTTTTTCTTAAAATGTAAAGTTTGCATTTTGAGCTGAGTTTCATTCTAGAATGCAAAATACAAAAAATAAAAAAATGCAAAATATGAACATGCAAGTCATGGAGATGCTTTCGAAAATGCAAAATATGAAAATGCAAAATGCAAACTCAAAATGTTTCAATGAAAATGCAGCCCAAAATGCAAACAAAATTTGCATTTTCAAAAAAAAATAGAAAAAACTAAAGGATTGGTATAATTTTTATGTTTAAATTCACAAAACTTAAAAACTTATGATAATTTAAAGTTTTTGAGGTATTTTGTTTAATGTGGGTTTGTTAGGGGGGGGGGGGGATTTTCATGTTTGCCCTTTTACATATTAATTAAACATGATAATTACAATTTTGTCATCTTTAATCTCATCCATTGATTTTGATGATCAAATGGTCCAGATTAGATCTTTAAGTTCTATGTTTAAGCTATGGTTCTATGTTGATCCTTTCTATATATATATATATATATATATATATATATATACATATATATATAGGCAAAAGTTCAAACGAGAACTGTATTTCGTACGAGAACTACGAGAACCAATCTAAGCCGTCCAATTCCCCCTCCTTTAATGTCATTGCCCACCCATGAATTCCTCACATGCACTCTGCCACACTTGATCCCCTCCACGCACTCCATCCATGAACTTCCCATATCCAAGGAACGGTTAAGATTGGTTCTCGCAGTTCTCGTACGAAAAACAGTTCTCGTTTGAACCCTCATATATATATAGGTGAAGGTTCATGCGAAAAGTATCTTATTTGCGAAAAGTGCGAAAAGTAATTTCAGCCATTGATTTGTTTTTTATCTTATGGCTTATATTAATCATATTTAATTCAACAGGGTAAATTTAAAAAAAAAATTCTCTCTCCTAATTTTCTCCAGATTTATAAAGTTTATTTCGGTATTCATTACTGAACACAACGTAGGTATTCATTACTGAACACAATGTAGGATTTACAAATTTTTTTCTAGATTTATAAAATTTATTTCGGTATTCATTACCGAACACAACGTAGGTTTTATAAAATTTATTTAGGTATTTATTACTGACCAAACTAGTGGCCTAGAACATTTTTTCGCACTTTTCGCAAAGAAGACACTTTTCGCATGAACATTCCCATATATATATATATATATATATATATATATATATATATATATATATATATATATATATATAATGGCAAACACACACATCCTACTAAACCTATCCCTAAATATTCTAATGCATTGACCACCACATGACTTGAATCCATTACCTCTTAGGATGAGGCACCACTCCACAACACTGGATACGCTAAGCTACAGGTCTTTTGTTATTTGCACAATGAATTATCAATACCAATATATAAATTATTTAGTTTAGATCTGAACATTAGATCAGTGTATTTAAACTTCAAAGTCAGACACAACTAAGGTAATATATATAAAATTCAAAGTGAGAACAAGGATAATGCATGATCGATCAACTCCCGTTTTTTCAAGAAAGTAAGAAACAAAAGAAAGACGTAAACCATGTGTTTGTTAATTTAGTTGTACATGGTTTAAGATAGAACAAGTTATGATGCAGTCATCAACGATCGAAAAGCCACAAGAAACAAATTACTAATTATGATTTTTTTTATTTGGTTCACATATTTACGGAATGATGATATAGATGCAACTAGATGTACGATAGGAATCTATTCAAGTTGGCTTCCACCGTCCTCGTATATATGTTTGGAAGTTCCTAAAGAAAAAGAAATTGCCAAAATTGCATGGGGTTAGTGCACATCTCCATATGTTATGCTTAGGTTATTACAAGTAATTCTCTCATATGTGAACGTAATTAATTTTTTTCTAAATAATTGTCATTGACTTTAAATTGTACTGAAAAACCTTTATACCTTAGAAGATTACGGTTAACATAAAACAAGAAAGACACACAAGATTTTATGTGGTTTGAGTTTGACTGACAAACGATCGGCATCTACAAACGATCTACATCTACAAGCATGAACTTAAATTACGATTAAAAGTATTATATACACATAACTGAAAACTAGCTACAACATTTATAATACAAACTTGAAAAATTAATTAATTTAAATTAAGACGCCGTACAAGATTAATTTCAAAGAGCAATTAGGATTTCTGTCAACTTGATCTATGTCGTGGAGCGATATCTCCCCACGTGCACTCGTTGCCATACAAACAATTCACACACAATGCAACCATTAAATGTAAGGGCCGCCATTTCAATTTAATAATTTAAAATCCCGGCGATATAGCTCCCTATTAATTAGAATTTAATTTTATTAATTGTACCGTTAATTCGAGTTATATCTCCTTCATACCAACCTTCCCGAATGGATTGCATCTTAGCAAAAGCAATGGAGTCTAAAAAACCATCACGCTACTTAACCAGAGACCAACTCCATACGTGATGTCCCCTTAAATTTTTAGCGGAAAGGACGGTGCAATATACGTTCCCCTCACAGAACTTATTACAAAACGTAAATATCATGTTGCAGTCTGCCTTTACCACTAGAAAAACCTTAAAAACTTTTAGTCAATCCTCCTCTTTACCAGAATATTCATATAAATTCTCGGCCACATATATGTCTGTACGAAGATTAGGTTCATACCAATAATTAAACCATGTGACCATCCCATCATGTATCTTTAACCGCAACTTACCTTTGATACATTGAATCCCATCCTCATGTTATGGTTTCATTCCTCAAAAGAAATAAATAGATCACGTGAAAACATGTGATGAGATGTACCCGTGTCCATGATCTAGTTATCTGCATGACTATCCATGTATATGGTTTGATTGGAACGTGACCTACCCGCTCCACCCTATCAGTCATGTGTCCTTCCTTTTACCCATATACAAAGTAGAACTGTACCCCCTCATTTTGAGAAACGTTACACTTGAGTTCTTTCGACATAAAGGAATCCTTTCCTTTTACTAATAGAAATTGCTGTCCTATCATACAATATGGTATCAACAAAGTTCTCACATGAGTACGATAGTGAATACACCACAACCAGGACAAGTCTTTCATCAACAATTTTAACATCTACGACCTTCAAATCAAGTATGATACGACTAAGTCTAGATGATCTTTTGCCTAGGTACCTTACGACATCCAAAAGTTATATAAACGTTGTTTCTGATAAATCCTGTTTGTGAGGGTATTTTTCTCATAGTTCTCATACAACTGCTTTCACACACCAATAGCCGTTTTTTGATCTACCACCTCCCACAACACCTCATCGGTCAAACACATCAGAATCGTACAATATGCTTTTGCTAGAACTTCTCCATTTAACTACCCCCTCATCTCCCTAGCAAGTTTATCTTGTAACACCCCAAAATATGGCCTAGTTGTAGGTAGTTGTACTATGTGCTGATAGGGTTATACTTTGACTTTAATTAGTATTTGTTAATAATATGGGTTATCTGTGATTGAAAAAGTGTTATGAGAGAATGTTATGTTAATATGTAAAATGGGTAAGTTAGTAACCGTTTTTAGGTAAAGGTTCTAAAAATATCCTCGTTAGGTAAAACGGGTAAACGAGAGATAAATTGTAAGTTAAAAAGGGGAACAAAATACCGCATTTTATTTAATTGACCATAAGGGTCGGTCTGTGTCTTCTTATCCTCTGGGTAAACACAAAACACACATACTAACACACACAAACTCACGTATTTACACACACTTCATACTTTTGCCAAATCAAAGAAGGAAACAACAGGAAAGCTTTGAATTCGAATTAGCTATTAGGATTCATTGCTAAAATCATCACCTACAGCTGATAATCATCTTCAATTTGTAAGTGTTTTGAATTTAAGTGTTGTTCTTGAGTTTTGTAAAAGAGATGATCCATTTTGGTGGTTCAAAATGGGTTATAGTGTTTGTTTTGAGTTATGTATGTGTTAGTAAGCTTCAATAGTTGTCAAATAATGTTTATCAACGACTGGAATGGAGTTTTGGTCGGATTCCGAGTTAAAAACGCGAGTTACAGCCGCTGTGTTCGAACAGGGAAGAAGGTCTGTTGTGCAGACCCTTCCTACGGCCGTAGGGGAAAGTTCCTACGGCCATACGAGCAGCTTCTTTCCTGCGGCTGTAGAGAAAAGTTCCTACGGCCGTAGGAGGGTGTTTTTCAGAATTTTTGTAATTAAGCCTTCTGTGGCCGTAGGAAAAGGTTTCTGCGGCCATAGGAGGGTATTTTGTATGGTTTACCGTCTACGGACGAGGGAACAAGGTCTACGGGTGTAGGTATGTAACCTACGGCCGTAGCTCACCACAGAACAGCTCCTGTGGGCGTAGGGATAAGTTCCTACGGCCATAGGACTCGGTTTAATGGAGAGAAATTCTGCAGCGTAGGGGTTTGCCTCTACGGCCGTAGGAGGAGTTTGTTATGCCTTTTGCGGCCGTAGGACCTGACCTCTGTGGCCATAGGACCCTGTCCAGTATGAATAGCTTGTAGTTCGTGTTATGTTATAAGTGTCAAGGTGTTAACAAGCTTGTATATGATGTGTTAGGCACTTCTGAGGAACCAGAAGATACTGAGCACTATATTTGCCTGCTGTAGCCGTTAAGGTGAGTACTGGTTTACCTTAGGTTTCGTCATAAACATGTTGTAACAAGCTTAAGGTAAGTTATGGTTTATGTGTTGTTAATTTGCTATGGTATACGCTGCTATGCACTTGTGTTAGGCTTGAGTAGGCCAATCATGTTATGAACTTGGTATATGCTGGTATTATGGCTTTTTGTAGGCCAATATGTTATGTTATGGCTTGAGTAGGCCAATTATGTTATGATGCGGCCAGAGTCGGCCTATACGTGTTCGGGCCGGCACTTTGTTGCTGTTGAGGTACGGTGATTCGCGGCCGTGGATAGGGTTCTTGCTAAACCCCGTGACTCAACCAGGGGCTCTCATAGACTTCCCCGCTCGTTAATTAAATAGGGGCTCTCACTGATTTCCCCGCTCGTTAATGCAATGGTAGGCTGCTACCTGCTCCCCCACCGGCGCGATATGATAGATGTATTCGGTTTCCCCCAGTCTGGATCATTGAGCCGGGCTTACTACTCTGCAAAACGTGATTCCTCCTGGGCACCGGAACATCGCTAGTTGTTTGGATAGATTTGTTTGTTGTTCTGTGATATCTTCTGCATTTTATAACATCTTTGTTACGATACTTATGTTTAATCATTGCTCACTAGCTATTTATAGCTAACCCCCTCCATGTATATATCATATGTACAGGTAATTAGATGATGGTGAGAACGGGTGCCATGTTTTGGCTTATACTGCCGAAGATTTTTGGGGAACACTACTTTTGCGGTTGTTTTGTTAACTCTGGTTTATAGGTTAATGGTCGGCAGATATTTGGTAACTCCGTTGGGTCGTTTTGTTTAAACACTGATACAGTTTGTGTAAATAACTAACTCTTAGCTTCCGCTGTGTTTAGTAAATATATCTTTTGGTTAAACGGCTAATGTATTACTTAATATTTTTATAAATTAAGCTTGTGAAACCCCGGCGTTACAAGTTGGTATCAGAGCCTTGGTTTGAGGGAATTGAGTACTTTGATGAGTATTCAATCTCAAACCCAGGCCCGACCATTATTAAGTGTTCCCTGGGTGGTATTGGGGTGTGATGAGCGTTATATGTTAATTGTTAAATGTTAAGATAGTACTGGTATGTGATAACTGTTAAATTACTTGAGTTATAGCTAGTATTCTTGTTTTGGTATAGAAGTTGAATCCGATGGCTAGTTCCTCCGGTAATGAAGATAGAGATGCCTACATACGCCAGTTGGAGACCCAGTTGAAGCAAGCAAATGATCGAGAGTCATCGCTCACGAAGTTTCTAAGTCTGCTGGTTATAAGAATTTCATGAGCTGTAAGCCTCCGGTTTTCAACGGTGTAAATGATCCATCGGTTGTTGAAACTTGGATTCGGAACATGCGAAATGCTTTCGAGTAGTGATTGTGAAGAGAAAAAGAAAGTCACCTTTGCTAAAAAATGATACGAGATCGTGCACTTACCTGGTGGGATACGGTTGTGAGTGTCACACCGCCAGAGGTTCTAGATGCTTTAACCTGGGAGGATTTCTTGAAAAAGCTCAGACAGAAATACTGTTCAGATTATGATATGCAGAAGATTGAGGATGAGTTCCGAGCTCTTGAAAAAGGTGATAAACCTGTGGAAGATGTAATTTCAAAGTTCTCAGATAAGATGAAGTTTGTTCCTCATTTGCTACCGGACGAGAGAGCTAAGATTAGTAAGTTTGCTAATGCTCTACCTGTTGAGTACCGCTCTGCTGTGAGGTCTGTAGCAACACTGGATGCGGCTTTCGATATAGCACCGCAGACAGAGGATGATTATAAGCAAAAGCCAAAGTCACAGCCACAACAGCAAGGGGGAGGGTACAAAGTTCGAGCAGTATTCTGGTAGTAGGAGAGGTGAGGGTGGTTTTGGAAATAGGCCACGGGGTGATTCGTTCCAGAGGTCTGGAAGTTGGGACGTGGTAAAATGTGGCAAGTGTGGTACCAAGGGTCATCAGACTCATGAATGTCAGTTCAAAGATAATGTCTGTTTTAAGTGTCATAAGTCTGGACACAGAATAGGTGATTGCCCTCAGTGGCAAGGTTCGGGAGCTGGCGGATCGTCTGGAGCCGCTGCTCAGAAAAAGGGAGGTTCCCCACGTCCTCAGGGGAGAGCCTTCCAGATGACTACCGAGGAAGCAAAGAATGCAGGTGATGTTATTACTGGTACTTTCTTAGTTAATTTTGTACCTGCATGTGTTCTGTTTGATTCTGGTGCTACATACTCGTATGTGTCTTCTATTTTCTGTGATAAATGGCAACTACCTGTTGTTATGATGAAAGACCCAATTAGAGTAGAGGTTGCCGACGGTAGTCAAGTCCTTGTTACTTCGCACGTACCTCAAGTTTCTATTGCTATCGATGGGCACTGTTTTACTGCTTCCCTACTCCTCATGTCGATGGCTGGTTTTGATGTTGTTGTTGGTACGGATTGGCTTACTAGTCATGATGCCAAAATTATGTGTTCCAAAAAGTTAGTTAAGATTCCTTTACCGGATGGTACTTATGTCGTGGCGCGAGGAGAGAGGCCTAAGTCTGATATCCCGTTGATAACTATAATTAAAGCACAGAAATCCATTATTAAAGGTTGTGATTCCTACTTGGCATACGTAATTAATGCTGAGGCGGAAGAAAAGACTGTTAAAGATATCTGGGTGGTTTCGGAGTACCCTGAAGTGTTTCCTGAGGAATTACCGGGTTTACCTTCTGTCAGGGATGTAGAATACCGGATTTATCTTGTTCCTGGTGCTACACCTGCAGCTAAATCTCCATATCGTCTTGCACCGTCTGAGATTCGGGAAATGATGATACAGATCCAGGAATTGCTTGATAAAGGTTTCATACGCCCGAGTTCTTCACCTTGGGGAGCTCCGGTATTGTTTGTTAAGAAGAAAGACGGGACCTTACGCATGTATATCGATTACCGGGAGCTGAATAAGCGAATGGTAAAAAACAGATATCCACTACCCTGTATTGATGATCTGTTTGATCAATTGCAAGGTGCTACATGTTTCTCGAAGATTGATATTCGTTCTGGTTATCATCAGGTCTGCGTTCATGATGGTGATATTTCTAAAACTGCTTTTCGAACTCGGTATGGGCACTATGAATTCTTGGTGATGCCGTTTGGTTTAACCAACGCCCTTACTGTTTTCATGGATTTGATGAACCATGTGTGTCGTCTATTCCTTGATAAATTTGTTATTGTTTTTATTGATGACATTTTGATCTATTCCAAAACCGAAGCGGAGCACGAGTAACACCTACGTGTAGTTTTGGAAACCCTTCAGCGGGAACAACTTTATGCTAAGTTGTCCAAATGCGAATTCTGGCTCAAAGAGGTGCACTTTCTGGGTCATGTTATTTGTAACGAAGGTGTTAAGGTCGACCCAACCAAAATTGAAGCTGTGATGAACTGGGAAACTCCTCGCAGTCCTTCAGAGATTAAGAGTTTCTTGGGTCTCGCTGGATACTACCGACGTTTTATTCAGAATTTTTCTAAACTTGCTGGCCCGTTAACCAAGTTGACTCGCAAAGATGTTACTTATGCTTGGGCTGATGAACAGGAGAAAGCGTTTCAGACTCTGAAGCAATTGTTATGTCAAGCTCCTATTCTAACGCTGCCTAGTGGGTTTGAAGATTTTGTTGTGTACTGCGATGCTTCATATGCGGGTCTCGGCTGCGTTCTGATGCAACGAGATAAGGTGATTGCGTACGCTTCACATCAACTGAAACCTCACGAGAGGAATTACCCAACCCATGATCTTGAGCTTGCAGCCGTGGTGTTTGCTTTGAAGCTGTGGCGACATTACTTATACGGTACCAAATGTGTGGTATATTCCGACCACAAAAGCTTGCAGTATGTATTCACGCAAAAGGAACTTAACATGAGACAACGACGCTGGTTGGAGTTGATCAAGGATTATGATTGTGAGATCAAATATCATCCAGGAAAAGCCAATGTTGTTGCTGATGCACTAGTTGGAAAAGTTCTCCCGAAGTTGCTAAGTTCATGAGACTTACGATTGTGTTGGATATCATCGCTAAATTGAAGGAAGCACAACAGGAAGCACTGCAAGAGGCTAATCTGAAGGCTGAGACGATGATTAAATTGTCAAAGCTATTAGAGGAAGATAGTCGAGGTTTGAAAAAGTTTCAATCTCGAATTTGGGTACCCAATATTGGTGGTAATCGAGAAACCATTTTACAAGAGGCGCATAAGTCAAAGTTGTCTGTCCATCCTGGCATTACCAAGATGTACCAGGATTTGAAGACTTTGTATTGGTGGCCTACCCTAAAGCATGATATAGCCTCGTTCGTTGAAAAGTGTCAGATATGTGCTCAGGTTAAGACGGAACACCAAAAGCCCTATGGTAATTTACAACAGTTAGAAGTTACGGAGTGGAAATGGGATCATGTTACTATGGATTTCGTTACTAAGTTACCTCGGACTTCAAAGGGGCACGATATGATATGGGTTATAGTCGATCGACTTACCAAAAGCGCTCATTTTCTTGCGGCTAATGAGTCTGCGCCTATGAATCGGTTAGCCCAACTTTACATTAACGAGATAGTATCTCGTCATGGTATACCACTATCTATTGTTTGTGATCGAGATGCGCGTTTTACGTCTCATTTCTGGAGTAGCCTTCAACGTGAGATTGGTACGTGGGTAAATCTCAGCACGGCGTATCATCCACAAACCGACGGTCAGTCTGAGAGAACAATTCAAACACTTGAAGATATGTTGCGGGCGTGTATACTTGAGTTTGGTGGTTCTTGGGATACTCATTTACCCCTGATCGAATTTTCTTATAATAATTCATATCATTCGAGTATCGGTATGCAGCCTTATGAGATGCTATATGGTCGGCAATGCCGTACTCCTACCTGTTGGTTAGAACCTAGCGAAAAGCAATATGCGGGTCCTGATATTGTTCAAATAACTGCTGACAAGGTGAAGATAGCACGCGAAAAGTTGAAAGCTGCACGTGATAGGCAAAAGATGTAAGCAGATCCTAAACGACGACCAGTTACGTTTGAAGTAGGAGACCGCGTGTTTCTGAAAGTTTCACTTTCGAAAGGGGTGATACGATTTGGTCGTAAAGGTAAGCTATATCCCAGGTATATTGGTCCGTTTAAGATTCTACAACGCGTTCACAATCAAACAGTATCGCTTAAGTTGCCACTTGAATTGTATGGTATTCACAACACTTTTAACGTATGCTATCTGAGAAAGTGTAAGGTCAAAGATGATAAGATCTTACCTCTACAAGAGTTAAAAGTTTATCCAGCTAAACGCCTTGTGGAGGAACCTGTTGAAATTCTAGATGCTAAAGTCAAAAAGCTGCGTAAAAAGATGATCAAGTTGGTTTTAGTAAAGTGGAAACACAGTTTAGGTCCTAATCTCACTTGGGAAGCAGAGGACGAGATGAAGGCCCGATACCCTCGTTTGTTTGAGACCAAACAGATTCCGAGGACGGAATCTTTCTAAGGGGGTAGATTTGTAACACCCCAAAATAGGGCCTAGTTGTAGGTAGTTGTACTATGTGCTGATAGGGTTGTACTTTGACTTTAATTAGTATTTGTTAATAATATGGGTTATCTGTGATTGAAAAAGTGTTATGAGAGAATGTTATGTTAATATGTAAAATGGGTAAGTTAGTAACCGTTTTTAGGTAATGGTTCAAAAAATATCCTCGTTAGGTAAAACGGGTAAACGAGAGATAAATTGTAAGTTAAAAAGGGGAACAAAATACCGCATTTTATTTAATTGACCATAAGGGTCGGTCTGTGTCTTCTTATCCTCTGGGTAAACACAAAACACACATACTAACACACACAAACTCACGTACTCATACACACACTTCATACTTTTGCCTAATCAAAGAAGGAAACAAGAGGAAAGCTTTGAATTCGAATTAGCTATTAGGATTCGTTGCTAAAATCATCACCTACAGCTGATAATCATCTTCAATTTGTAAGTGTTTTGCGTTTAAGTGTTGTTCTTGAGTTTTGTAAAAGAGATGATCCATTTTGGTGGTTCAAAATGGGTTATAGTGTTTGTTTTGAGTTATGTATGTGTTAGTAAGCTTCAATGGTTGTCAAATAATGTTTATCAACGACTGGATTAGAGTTTTGGTCGGATTCCGAGTTAAAAACGCGAGTTACAGCCGCTGTGTTCGAACAGGGAAGAAGGTCTGCTGTGCAGACCCTTCCTGCGGCCGTAGGGGAAAGTTCCTCCGGCCGTAGGAGCGGTTTCTTTCCTGCGGCCGTAGAGAAAAGTTCCTACGGCCGTAGGAGGGTGTTTTTCAGAATTTTTGTAATTAAGCCTTCTGTGGCCGTAGGAAAAGGTTTCTGCGGCCATAGGAGGGTATTTTGTATGGTTTACCGTCTACGGATGAGGGAACAAGGTCTACAGGTGTAGGTATGTAACCTACGGCCGTAGCTCACCATAGAACAGCTCCTGTGGGCGTAGGGATAAGTTCCTACGGCCATAGGACTCGGTTTAATTGAGAGAAATTCTGCGGGCGTATGGGGTTGCCTCTACGGCCGTAGGAGGAGTTTGTTAACGATACTTATGTTTAATCGTTGCTCACTAGCTATTTATAGCTAACCCCCTCCATGTATATATCCTATGTACAGGTAATTAGATGATGGTGAGAACGGGTGCCATGTTTTGGCTTATACTACCGAAGATTTTTGGGGAACACTACTTTTGCGGTTGTTTTGTTAACTCTGGTTTTCTGGTTAATGGTCGGCAGATATTTGGTAACTCCGTTGGGTCGTTTTGTTTAAAAACTGATATAGTTTGTGTAAATAACTAACTCTTAGCTTCCGCTGTGTTTAGTAAATATATCTTTTGGTTAAACGGCTAATGTATTACTTAATATTTTTATAAATTAAGCTTATGAAATCCCGGCGTTACATATCTTCTCCTTCTAATACCGCCACACAACTCTACTAAATTAGAAGGGACTTCATCTTTACCTTCCACAACGTGAAAGCATTCAAACTATTGAATTTTGTTAGGTTTTTTAGGATTAAAAAGAATAAATTAACATGCACATTTCATTAAAAACATTAATTTATTATAAAGTTCCACCGGTGATCCAATCTATTTAAAAGGAAAACAAACAAGATAAAGATAAAGATGACACCTTTAAGAGTTACAACTTCAAATCTTTTCCTGGAGTGCTAATGGGATTTACACCGCTATTTCTTCACCTCGAACCGTGCTATTAGACCGCATAATAAATCAACATGATAGTATGATTGTGTGTGTGTGTATTTGAGAATCACCAAAGCCGAGTCAGCTTTGGTTGTGTTCAGTTGTAGTTTCGCAAACAATAGACAGGGAGAGAGATTAGGTTTTAGTTGTAGTTATGATTTTACCTACATATGTTTCCTATTAATATACGAATACGGTCCAAGAGCATTAAGGTTAAGCTCATTCTAATGAATTTTAATAAAATACAAGCCTAACCCTTTAGGTTTGAATAATTAACTATTTCTCACAAACCACTCAGATTCATTAATAGACTTATTAGTCAATAGACTATTGAGTTGTGACACCTGGACTTTTTGAAAGAATAATTTAGTCATAAAAGAAATAGAATATTGAAATATAAAATATTAAGGGTTGACAGTTTAGGTCAGACTAGTGATAATAAGAAAACAAGATGAATCTTGAAGTTACTAAATAATATGAGTACTTTAATAGATAAGGGGTATTAATACCCACACATTAAACTATTCTAAACAAGGAACATTTTACACACAAAACGAACACTACTGTGTGCTAGAGCATGTGTGTGTGTGAAGATTAGAGAGAGATTAGACACAAAAACATTAATGTAGAGAGAGAAACGGGCGATTAAGCAAGATTAAGGCAAGATCAAGCAATATCAAGGCTATTACAAGTCATCAAACATGGATTTGAGATCATTATTGTCATCTTGAAGATATGGAAACACACACTTACTAGGTATTCATGGTGAGAGAGAAAGCTAGAGAGAGAAAGTGCTAGAAATTGAAGATTAAGAAGGGATATTGCTTTTCATGTTGAAGAATATGATAAAGGTTATATGAAGTGTTATTTCAAGCTAAACAAGTGTTAGTATACCGGATTAAAGGATAGAAACTCTTAATCTCTTGTATATATATGCTTTTGGAGAGAGCTAGAGCGTAGAGTTTTTTCAAGAATTATGAGAAGATGATGATGCATCTTGTGTATTTTGAGTTACAAAGTCTTTATACAGTTATAAGAATGCATAGAAACCATTACATGATGATAATTCAAGGCATGGATGAGAAATTTGAGGATTTTGGGTGTTTTGCTCACTGCTCGAAAGTTCTGGCATGTGTAGAGCTCAATACGACCGTATTAGGTTTTAATATGGCCATATACTTCTTGATTGATATGGCGGTATTGAAATTTGATATGGCTGTATCAATGAGTTTGATGCGGCCGTATTAAATTTTGATATGGATGTATTGAAATTTGATATGGTTGTATTAGTTTGTTTGATATGGTCATATTGGATTTTGTTATCATAGTGCAGAACATTTATATATGGTTGTATTGTAATCTTGATATGGCCATATAGGGGTGTTTAAGTGAAAGAGTTGGATAAACTTTGTAGTGGCTATATTTAGGTATCGCGAGATTTCACAAAAACAAATGTAGCAATTATAAGCTTTACGGGACCTCAGGTTTATGCTAGGAGGTATAAGTTAGTTGGTTACATGTTAGAATACATAGAATTTATTAAAGTATTCAGTGTGTTATTTGAGAAAACCTAATTGAGTATTGATCAAGAGAATTGAAGTACTTCTTGTGAGTTGCGATGTTTATATATTTATATATATTAAATAAATTTGATGAATGATAGTGATGTCTAAATGGAAGAAGTATGGCTGAATGTATATTATGTAATAGAGCAAGACTATATTATGGTATATGTTAGCAGTTTAACGAAGGAGTATCTTATGAAAATAAGTATCATAAGTAATGTAGTTACCCTGAGTTACTACGTTGGGTAAATGATATGATTAAATTGAAGTATGCAAAATTACAAACACTTAAAGATGTGGTAAAGTGTTAATTCATATCAAATATGATTTGAAGATGGGTGTTTATCTATATAATGCAAGCACTCCCAATATTTAAATAAGTAGAAGATTGAATGATTAAATATACAAAGTTGAGGGCAATGAAAGCAGTCAAGCATATCCTTATTATATATATATATATATATATATATTGTTGGGTTTTCCAGAACACAGCGGAAGCAATAATACAAAAGAGCAAAGCCATGGTACAAGCATGCAATGCATAAAACCCAAAAGAGGACCAAACTCTATAACAAGTATTTGCCACATGTAAAAGGAAGAGAAAGAAGATTATACCTTTCTCCTTAGCTCCAGCAACCTGTAGAAACCGGTGGTGATGATGAAGAAGCAACCGAGCTCCTCTCTATTGATGATCCACCCCGGGTTTGCTCAATCCACAAGTACTAGCTTGCTTGGATGAACTTCAACGACTTGAATCCACCACAAGGACAGCAAAGCTTTCTCAAAACCGGATTCAAACCTCATATGCACTCCAAATTGAAGCTTAAACCTTCAAATGCCATGTAGGAGAAAAGGGTTTTTGAGAGAGAGAGAGAGAGCTAGAGAGAGTTAGATCCAAAATCCCCCTGTCAAAATGAGCCAAAAAGCCTCTTTAATCTCCCCAAGGCCGGCAAAGACAAGCAAGCCCTCTCATTCGCCCAAAAAGGAGGTGGAGCCAAAAGTTGCATGCTGTCAGACAATTTTACGCGCCGCGTGCCCGTAGGTTTCCGCGCCGCGGAACATCCGCGTCGTGTACCCTAACCAGTGCCACGTCGCGTAATCTTCCTGCATACCAACTTCTCCACCTTGACACTTTCAGTCCCTCATCTTTCATTGCTGTCAGGATTGATCCCCGGCGTGTGACCCAATAGGCCCACACTATATTGGCAGTGATCCTAATGGCGTACGTGCGTCAGTGGGCATACTCCAATAAACTCACACTTGCACATGACACACCGTACCCAAAACCACAGACAAAGAGCGGCCTCTAGCAAGGCATCTCTGCCCCTAACAAGCATGGGTTTTGTCATCAAGAACAAAAACCAAATCCAGAATCAGATACAAAATGGTCCTATAGATAAGTGATCATTCATCCCTTCGTTCGCGATATCCGTGTGAACACGAGACATGGTTAAATGTCAATCTCCAGATCGTTTACGATTATGTTTCTCGATCTCGATTGATGGTGACCCAAAATCTAGTTGCAATCGATCAAATATCATTGCAACTTGAGCATGGCCATGCATTTTACGTCAGCGCTCAATCATCGAGGGGCCCATGGTTATCTCTCTAAAACTAGAGGAACGAATCCCTTTGACTACATTGCTCAGCCACATACACCATACTTTACCTAAAAGCTCCCTTTATAACAGCCAGTTACGAACTGCGTTTGAAAGCAATCAAAGCAAAGCAGATCCATGCTTTGGAACACATGTATCTCCAGTCTAAGGACAAAATGATATTATCATCCTGAATTACTCGTGACAGAAACCATGAAGTAAGTTCAGGTTCGGGTCGTCCAGTCACTTGACCATTGCAAGCACAGGCGAAGTGTTGCGTCTCTTTTATCTAATCCATTATTAGATAGCGACCAACCACTTCCCTCAGCCTTATCTCAAACTTCCTCCCCGTGAAGAATGACTGACTGTGGACATTTAGAATGAAAAGAGCATTCTGGGAAGTGTTAAACATGCTAAGATGGAACATAGTAAGGATTCATAAAAATCTGCCCTCGGCGCATTATTAAATCACATTTAATAATCAATATAGTATGAAGTTCAATACTGCTTAACGTTCCCCAAGATAATATATACCAAACGTATAACTAAAACAAACTCAAGCTTTGTTCACCTAGGCCTAGTATGGTGAACATCACTCGCCCATGACAACAGCTTAGTTAACGGATCTGCCATAAATCCATCCGTGTTAACTCTGCTAGCAACCACGTCTCTACCTCTACCATCACGCACATAGTATGCGTTGGTGAGACCATGGCGCATCCTTCAATTCATTGTACCTTCATTGTTTCAGAAGGACCCAATAAGATAAATGACTATTCGAGACTTTGGTTCTTATAGTAAAGCCATCCTACCCTCATTGTCTCAGAAGAACCCAAGAGGGTCAGTGATGCTTTAAGAACTACTTTGATCAACAACACCATATTTTGTAGGATCATAAACTCCGATTAAGATCGGCAGTTATCCCATTCTATTCAGAAGCAAACACTAGAGTAACAACTTACTCTTGCTTTTTTTTTATAACAGAGTACCAAGAACATATCTAAATATTTCTTGATGCCCTATGCAGGTTTTGTATATTCTATAGTCGTTATGGATGCATAATTCCTCACTTTATCTTTGGAACAATATAAGGTAAGGACATTATCTCCATTTCATCGCAAATATAGAATTAGAAAAATACTCCCACTAGCCCTGACATTCATTTGTGTTTCATCCTTGCTCATTGAAAACTCAAACAATTGATTTTCATATCAAAACAAAGATTGTAACCTTGAGATGCTTATTTAAGTCCACCATGGGACTCCTTTTGCTTGTAGACTTTACAAGGATACACTTAATATAACAGACCATCGAATAGTATTATGAACACTTCCTCAGAAAATTCCTATTAAGGAATGTGGTATTTGCATTAAGTTGTCGCAGCCATGAAATGGCACTAAAATCATAAGTATCCGAGTTTACTTCAAACATAACCACCGGTAGAGAATTTCTAGATGATACCTTTCTCATGGTCAATCATCGTAAAACTATCTCCTACTAGTCGGTATTAGAAGTTGTCTACAAACTCAGTATTCGACATAACCACTGAGAGAAAGTCTTCATATGATACCTTCCACATGGTCAATCATAGATCTTTCCTATCAGTCGGTATTTGAAGTCGTAAACTTATCCATGTTGGTCTCTTTTTACAAAGAACCATTTTTGCCCTTCGAGTTTCCACTCAAGGGTTGGGTCTACCAAGTCCAATACTTGGATACCCCTCATGGATCGCATCTCATTTTCATCGCCTCTTTCTTTCTAGCAGACTCTAGGCCCACTCTTGTTTTGATAGTTTGATGTAAACATCATTAATTCGTCTCCCTTAGATATAAAACTATATCTTTCCGGTCTTATGACAACTATTACCAAATTAAAGAGGTAATGATTCAATGTCAGGTTCTCCAGCATAGCCATGCTGAGTTTCAATCACAATTGATTGCTAGTGCCAACATCAGGTTCTTCCATTCAAGGTAAACTTTACTCCCACTAGCACCCGCAGATATTTGAAACCTTTTCTTCTTGAACAACATACTTCTTGTTCAAATATCTCATGGCCATAGCAGAATACCTAATGGAGTAGCACCTCTAGATTCCGGGTTTCTCCAACTCACCCTAAACACAGGTTGAGGAATTCGGACTTTGTGATGGACTAGCAAAGACATACTTTCTAGTATCATCATCTAAGGTGCGTACTAAACCATCTTTGTTGGTATGACTTTTGGAACATTTCCCGCCACTCTTAAAGTACTCTCCAAACAATAGGGTACTTTGGTTAAAACCATCATAATCGGACCAAAACTAGAATGTCCGGTTCCTCCGCTTGGCGACCATATATAACAATATGTCCTAGGAGGTTTGAAATTATGAAACAAAACCATAATTCTTAAGATGGTCAAAGAACTCAGAACTATATCCTCAACATCTCTATTAGATTTGAGTATTATAGTCTAATGCCCTCTTAGTCATGTACTTTGTCACGGATGTGTCTTGAACACCTCTCAAGGCTTCAGACAAGTGTCTAACAAATTAAACATATTCATCCTTTTTACCTTCACTAGTAAGGTAACAAAGTATCTATTGTTACTCCTTTTGTTTTTCTTGAACGGTCTACACACAAAAGTGTGAACGAAATCCAACAAGCCTCCATTCCTCTCACATACATAAGTGAAGGATGTTTGAGTCATTCTACCCTAATAAATAAGATTTACAATCATCAATTGATCCTAGATCAAAAGATCCAAGTTCCTAACCACATGGAGCTTGGGTATGCAAGTCTTATTTATATGGTTAAATTGACTTTAGCAATAAGAGTAGCAAATCATTTACGATCAATCTATTACTTCATAAGCAAATGCTTATAATAAATGCCACAACATGGATAAACTTTCAAATAAACCACCAAATACATAATCCAAAGAAGTTGATCCATCGTTATCAAGAGGCATAGAAGATACATTGTTTCTAGCCAAGCAGGGCGTAAAACATATATCAAACAAAGTAACAGACTAGCTGGAAGGAGTGGCAAGATCCCGACTTCCAATCCTTTTTCAAATAGGGACAACCATCTTGTTTCCCGATATGAAGTCCAGCTCTCTACATCTTCTACTTCTCTCTAACACCTGCACTTTGCAACAACCAAAATTGTGACAAACGTGAGTGTTGTGGCTAGTATCCAAAACTTGCCCAAAGAAGTAGATAAGTAGTAGAGTTTGATCATGAATGTACCTTAAGCTTTGGAGCCAATATTTCTCATCTTGTGCATCCTTAGCTCATCAAGGCACTTAGGGCAGGCGTGGCGGCGCCAATTTCCATTCTTTCGACAAAAGTAGCAAACTTCCCCATTTGGAGTCTCATCTTGAGGCGCAATCTCATTGCCCTTCGACTCCATGAACATGGTGAGCTTAGTAGAACCAAGCTTCCTATTTGAGGTAGCTCGCTTTCCGGTAGCCTTAATAAGAGTGGACGAGGTGAGCTTACTTTTGGCCATGTTAGACTCAAGAGTCTTCAGCATGCCATGAAGCTCCATTAAGGATTTATCCATACCATGCATGTGATAGTTCATAATGAATTGCTCATACGATGGTGGGAGTGATCGGAGAACAATATCCACCACCATTTCCCTTTCAATGGTAATCCTAGCCTCTCCAAGCGTTACACAAGTGCTTTCATCGTAAGCACATGAATGCTTACGCTCTCACCATCCTGCAGCCGGCAACCAAGTAGTTCATTTAAACACCCATACCGTTCTTGCCTTGCTTGTTGTTGGAACATGTCCTTCAACTCAAGCATCATATCGTATGCACTTAGATCCTCTAATTTCCTTTGCAAGTTGGGGATCATCATGCTTAACATGAGACAAGAAACCTCGTTGGTGTCCTTGACGCGTTTATTATACGCATCAAGAATAGTTCTACTTGCGTTGGTAGCAGGGGCTTCCGGAAGGGGTTCCTCAATGGTGTGTAACTTGTCTTCGTGTCGTAGGACAATGCGTAATTTCCTAGACCAATCCATAAAGTTACTCCCATCGAGTTTCTCCTTCTCAAGAAACATACGTAACGTGAAGTTGGTGTTGTTGATACTAGTCGACGTCATTTATACAAGCAGAGTAGTTTTAGTTAGTTTGATTGAAATCCTCTTTAAAATAATTACCCCATGTGTTTAAGAAAAACAACTATTTTAACAAGGGCTAAGAACCCTATTTCACCTTGCACCGTGACGGGTTTTTCGCGGATCACGTGGCAAAGCTATTTAGGCCGGCAACCATTGACCGATTGCAATCCATTATTGCAACTCTTAGTTCCTTGCGGGATCCTACTTGACAACCATTGATCCAAGTTTGGCATGTTTGATCCCTCCACACCGATTCTCAATTAATATTTTGCATAACTCGGCTAGAGCTCGACAATCATCCTAAATATTACATTGAAATCGTAAATCAGCCATCAAGATACACGGTGGTACTCTCGCTCAAAATCGACTCGGCTAGAGCTCAACAATCGACCTTGCGAGTTGCCTTATGCACCTTCCACACAGCTCATGCAAAGGCTAACTCGGCTAGAGCTCGACAATCAACCCTTACACGGCTAGATTCGGGTGGTGTCATCTTATGGGTGGTGTGCGATTTACATTTAGAAAACGGGATTTTGTTTTCCGTTTAAAAAACCATTTTGAGTATGATTAACAAAAAGTGACAATAACCAAACGTTCTCACTAATCGGATACTAAACCATTATTAAATCCGTTTGTTAATCAAGTGTGCGCGCGAGAGTTTGTTAAACCATCTTTAAAAAGTCTTGGGTTTTATTATTTACAAAAATTGTCTAGCATGCAATAGTCCTACAACTCATGCATAAACAATATAATAAAACCATCACACGCATACAACAAATTGGTAACCATGCCCCTAAAACCTATGCGTTTTCCCGTGAGCCACTACGGGAAAACTAAGTCATCTAAGGACCAAAAGCCTTGACTTCGGATGTGGTCCCACTAAACCCGCTACCTCTATTGGGCCTATCGGATTTGTGTTCGCCAAGACGTCACTCCATTGACTCCCGATGGTTGCTCAATATTACAATTACATAGAAAAAGAAATAAATGGCATACAAGCCACAATTCCTAACTTCTAGTACAATTACATAATATGGAATATTTAAATGGCATGCAAGCCACATATACAAAATTACATACCAAATAAATAAATTTAATTATTACAAACCATGTGACATAAAGTCACCAAATGAATGAATAATTAAAATACAACCAAACATCCACAAGGTCTAGGGCATATCAATGGTTACCAAAATTACAAGAACAACATACAAGTTCACTAATGAACAACAACATGGTGTGCCACACAAAACCATGCAAACTTATGTATAATGGTTAAGATTTTTACAAAACACTCAAGGCACTAAAAATCCCATGTACTTAAGCATTAGTAACACCAAACCATTTTTTATGAAACATATTCATAAATACATAATGTAAGTATGTGCAATTACCATTTTCATGCCAAAATAATAATCCACATATATATACACCAACCATTATACAAGGCAACTTAAAAAAAAAACAAATTTTAATTTCTGGACAAAAAATTCCAGAAACCAAAATTTAGTGCCAAAAACCCAAAAATGCTTTTCTTTTAAAAAGTTTAAAAAACATATTATGTCCAGGCAATATCCGCGCCGCGTAATTACACCGAACAAAAAGCAGATTTCAGTCCCGTCAATTTCCGCGCCGCGTACCAAAACAGGATCCGCACCGCGGAGCCCTACTGGACAGAGAACAAAAAACAATTTTCGGGTTTTTTAGGCCACCATGTGCAAATACAGTATAGAGGTGGCTCTGATACCACTGTTGGGTTTTCCAGAACACAGCGGAAGCAATAATACAAAAGAGCAAAGCCATGGTACAAGCATGCAATGCATAAAACCCAAAAGAGGACCAAACTCTATAACAAGTATTTGCAACATGTAAAAGGAAGAGAAAGAATATTATACCTTTCTCCTTAGCTCCAGCAACCTGTAGAAACCGGTGGTGATGATGAAGAAGCAACCGAGCTCCTCTCTATTGATGATCCACCCCGGGTTTGCTCAATCCATAAGTACTAGCTTGTTTGGATGAACTTCAACGACTTGAATCCACCACAAAGACAGCAAAGCTTTCTCAAAACCGGATTCAAACCTCACATGCACTCCAAATTGAAGCTTAAACCTTCAAATGCCATGTAGGAGAAAAGGGTTTTTGAGAGAGAGAGAGCTAGAGAGAGTTAGATCCGAAATCCCCCTGTCAAAATAAGCCAAAAAGCCTCTTTAATCTCCCCCAAGGCCGGCAAAGACAAGCAAGCCCTCTCATTGGCCCAAAAGGGAGGTGGAGCCAAAAGTTGCATGCTGTCAGATGATTTTACACGCCGCATGCCAGTAGGTTTCCGCGCCGCGGAACATCCGCGTCGTGTACCCTAACCAGTGCCGCGTCGCGTAATCTTCCAGCATACCAACTTCTCCACCTTGACACTTTCAGTCCCTCATCTTTCATTGCTGTCAGGATTGATCCCCGGTGTGTGACCCAATAGGCTCACACTATATTGGCAGTGATCCTAATGGCGTATGTGCGTCAGTGGGCATACTCCAACATATATATATATATATAGGGGACGGTTCAAACGAGAACCGTTTTTCGTACGAGAACTGCGAGAACTAATTATAGCCACTGATCAAAGAGATGGATGGTTGAGATTAAAGAGTTGTTAATGGATAACCTTAAACAAATCAAACTTATCCTTAATTAAATAAGGGTAATTTGGATATTTTTATATTACCCCCATATTTTTCAAACTAATATATCTATCAAACCGGAAGGTACTAGATTATGAAACTATACCAAATTAACGAGAAAATTATACTCTTTAATTTAAGACTGATCTTGCTATATTTTTTCATAACTTATTTTTTATGTTTTTGTTGGGTTTTTTTTTCCTACAGCTCGGTATTTGCATTTGTGCAAATATGCAAATATTTGCACAATTGCAAATAGTTTTGCACATGTGCAAATATACAAATATTTGCACAAGTGCAAATACTTTTGCACAAGTGCAAATACTTTTGCACAAATGCAAATATGTTTGCACATGTGCAAATTTGGTTGTACAGGTACACCTAGTTTTTTCCAACACTGAAATATGTATGTAGAGATGCACCTGTTCGTATATACACATTAATACCATTATAATAATATTAGTATGTCAAAATAATAAATAAGAAAAAGAAAAATAGTGACCATGGTTTGACAGTAAAATCATTCAAGTAGATTCAGAATCACACTCCATCAACAACTTCAAAATCATCCCAGTAGATTCAGAATCACACTCCATCAACAACTTCAATATATAAAGTTGGTGGGTTTTTTATCCTTGCCTAATTTGATTTTATTGGGCTTCGTGTTGCCTTCCTCCAAAGCTTAGTATCATAATAACCATGGATGATGGACTATAAAGAAATTTGAGAATCATTTTCATCGATTCTTTGTTTTTTTTACACAGAGCATCAAATTGGTATGTACCTCGATGTATTCATCTTTCTTGAGGGGATCTAAGCAGATTTTTATGTCCTCCAAAACCAAAAATTATGCAACCATTTTCCATAAAGCTTAGACAACGATAGTAGTTGCAGCTTCGATACCGAGATGTTGGTGAAGGTGATCGCTGACTATGAATTTTAGATCCCATTGAGTGAATGTGAGATTATTATAGCAGATCTGAAATTTCTTCTACAATCTGAACATTTCCATCAGATCTCCAGCGTGGGGGAGCAGACGTGGAGTCAAGGCGTAAACAGGGAGGATCAGATTTCCGACTTAGTTTGCTTGTGCTGTATCCTCATAATCGATCGAGGGAGGCGGCCGATCGGTGGTGGGCGGTGGGAAGCACTACAACGGCTTTTCGGTCGCCGACGTAAAGGGAAAAGCGATTCAATTAGAAAAAGGATTTATAGGAACTGGGTTTATTGTGGGGAACTAGTAAACGTGAAGAGCAGTATTTTATTAATAGACAAATATACCCTTTCTGTTTTAAAGAAAATAAAAAAGACAAGTAAATAATTGATTGGTTGAAAACAGTTCTCGCAGTTCTCGTTTGAACCGCAGCCTATATATATATATATATATATATATATATATATATATATATAGGGGAGGGTTCATGCGAGAACCGCGAGAACCAATCTTAGCCGTTCCTTAGATATGGGAAGTATCATGGATGGAGAGCGTGGAGGGATAGGGTGTGGCAGGGTGCATGTGATATATTCATGAGTGGGCAATGACATTGAAGGAGGGGGAATTGGACGGCTTAGATTGGTTCTCGCGGTTCTCGCGCTAACAACAGTTCTCGCATGAACTTTTTTCTATATATATATATATATATATATATATATATATATATATATATATATATATATATATATATAGTGGGAGGTTCAAATAAGAACCTTAAATTAATTGAGAATGGGAGACTCAATCCCAGCCGTCCGATTCCCCTCCTTCAATGTTATTGCCCACCCATGAATTCCTCACATACACCATGCCACACTCGATTCCCCCACGCTCTCCATTCATGAATTTCACTTACAAAATGAACGGCTAAGATTTAGTCTCCCATTCTCAATCAATTTCTCATTCTCATTTGAACATTCCTCTATATATATATATATGTATGTATGTATGTATATAGAGAGGGAAGTTCCATCGAGAACAAAAAAAATGCGAGAACTGCGAGAACCGATCTAAACCGTTCATCTTAGCTTCTTTCATACCCCCATATGTTCTTTGCTTCCACATTTGTAGCATTTTTGGCTTTTAGTGGCCTTAGAGCATTGAATAACCTTCTTAGAATTTCCATGAGCTTCCTTGTCGGTTATCTAAGACTAACTTGACCACTCAACTGTTGCAGTTGATCCTGCAAGCCTATTAGGTCTTTGTTAACAGGCACCTTAGATTGACCCTTAGTTTTTAAGAGTTTTTTTCCATGCTTCTGATGCGTTTTGTGCTTTATTATGATCTCCTACAATGGTATCAGAGGTACCTTTACGAAATATATGCACCATGGGGGCCGGAAAATTCGATTTTTTTGAAACTAGACACTATGTGTAGTAAGCCTTCACGGGCCGTGAGCTATCGTGAAACGAGTCGTGTAGGGCTCGTGAAGGATACATGATCCATCTCGTGGGGTGTGGGTCGTGGGTTTTTTCCGGATTTCACAAGTCGTGGGGCTTACTGTCTTCACGGCCCGTGAAAGGTCGTGAAGGGCAGTATGTCGTGAAGGAGGTCGTGAAAGGTTGTTTTGACCGGTTTTTAAAGAGAACTTAAAGATTGAATTTTCGCTCATTTCTGGATTTTTCTAGAATTGTATATTGGTCTTTTATGCCATTTTGTAAACCACATTGTGTCCTAATTCGCACATTTATATGTATTGGGTGGTTATGGCATGAAAACGAACACATGCATATACTTGTTCTTATGTATATATGAATATGGATTTTCAAAGTGTTTGGAAATCCTAATGCATATGTACAAGATTTGTTTTATTTTTGTGCCTTGAATGTTTAGATAGGTTTTTGGGAGATACTTTTTTACATGGTTTGTGTGGCACACCGTGTTTTTGTTTACGATGTTTGTGGTTGTAATTTTATCCGGTAACAAAAGAGCCCTTTTGACCTATAAGATGTGTTTGGTTGTATTTGATTATTTATTCATTCATTTTGTGGTTTTATACAGCAACGGTTATTAATAATTAATTAGTTATTCGGTTTCTATTTATTTACGGCTTGCATGCCGATTTCTATTCTTTGTAATTTTTAGATCAACTTAGAATAGTTTATCATGGGTTGCATGCCATTTCTTTTCAAATATATGTATGTTTGCAAAATAAGAACCGAAGACAACCAACGGGAGTCTTGGTGAGAGGTCTTGGCGTGCTTGGATCCGGAGATCGATGTGGTCGCAATGGATCAAGTGGGAACAGCACACATCGAAGTCAATCGGATTTTTGGTCCATAGTTGACTTTGTCTTACCTCTTGGCTCACGGGTGAGGCGCATAGGAATTTATGGCTCGTTACCGGATTATGTTACCTTATGCGTGCTCGTTTTATTAATTTTGTATATATTCTCTTGCTAGTAAAATTTTCAAAATAATAAAATAAAAAGTTTTCAATCTGTTAACAAACTCCGCGTATTAACAAATGGATAATAAAGTGTTAATTTTCCAAATAGTGAAAACCAGGTTTTGTCACTTATTTGTTAATCAAATCGAAAAGAGGTTTTTAACCGGAAAAACAAAAATCCCATTTTTTCTCAAAATGTAAATCTCACGCCTCCCGTAAGATATCACCACCCGATTCTAGTGAAACAAAATTGGATGTCGAGCTATACCCGAGCAGGTTTTGCATAAATGTGTTGAAGGTGCGTGTGGCAACTCGCAAGGTCGGATGTCCAGCTTTAGCCGAGCCGGCCATGGGCTAGAATACCACCATGTATCTTGACGGTCGATTTACAATTCTAACTTAATACGTCTTGGTGGTTGTCGTGCCCATACCGAGCTACCAAAGAGGATTAACGAGGAATCGGTTTGGACGGATCAAACATGCCAAACGTGTAATATGAGTACCTAGGATCCCACAAGTGTCTAAGAGTTGTAATCTTGGATTGCAATTGGTAAAGCGTTTATCGGCCTAAATAGCTCCATGAAGTGATCCGCGGCAAACTCGTCATGGATTGGAGTGAAATAAGGTTCTTAACCCTTGTTAATATAATTTGTTTTTATAACAAGTGGGTAATTATTTAACAAGGATTTAAATACGTCAAACTAACTAAATTTTGTACTTTTCTTGTAGATGGCATCTACTAGCACACCCGCCACGAACATGACCCTCCATCCATTCTTGGAAAAGGAGAAACTCACTGGACCAAACTTGATGGATTGGCAAAGGACTTTGAGAATTCCCTTACGCCACGAAATGAAGCTTCACGTCCTAAAGGAACCTATTCCATAGGGCCCTGCTACCAACGCGACGAGGGCCGTCAAAGACGCTAATGAAAAGGGTTTTATTTCTAAAACCTTTCTCATCATAGAAGGCTTCTACAGTTTTATTTCTAAACTATGTTCCATCGTTACTGATGGAGAAGTAGTGGACTTACCAACATTAAGAGGAATGATTAGTTTTTTGATTTGCCTAACATCTAGTAGGCCTAATATTATGTTCTCCACATGTCTTTGTGCTTGTTTACAAGCCAATCCAAAAGAAAGTCACTTATATTTTGTCAGAAGAATTTTCAGATATATGAAGGATACAACCAACCTAGGTCTTTGGTACTCCCGAGACTCATGTTTTGATCTAACAGTTTTTCAGATTCTGACTATGCAGGTTGCCAAGGTGGAAAGCTAGTCAGCTAGCAAAGCGAAAAGCAAAATTCCATCTCACAATCCACTGCTGAAGCTTAATACAATTCAAGTTTTTGTGCTCAAGTCTTATGATGCAAAATCAGCTAGCTGACTATGGGATGGAATTTCTGAAAAACGCATCTATTGTGACAATACCAGTGCTATTTCAATTTCAAACAACCGTGTTCTACATTCTCTCAAAAATCACATTAATGTCATGCATCACTTCATTAGAGATTACATCGCCAAAAATGAAATTGAGCTATACTTCATTCCCATTGAACAACAGCTCACTAACATCATAACTTTACTTTTCTTGTAGTTGAACTTGGAATGCTAAATCCATCTAAACCTTAGCTCACTGAAGGTAAAACTTCCGTTATCTCCAAGAAGAATAAAATATACTTAACTTAAATAAATTTTCAAGTGCACTCTGACCTGTGTTACTATTCACTCTTTCAAATCGCATGTAATGGCAGCCGTCAAGATTTATTTTATATAGCTACATTTAGTCAATTTTAAATTAGAGTGTCATATCACTTCTAAAGCAATCATGAGCCATTTCTTTATTTAACCAACCACTTCTACCATTTTTCAATTCACTACTTTCTTTTCACCCTACTTCATCATCTTCATCGAGGTTTAGATTTCTTGTTTTCTAAAAAATTCCCCTGTTCTTCATCATGGAATTCACTATCACTATAGTCATCTTCCCCAAATGCTACACAATCACAATACACCTAGTTGTAAATTGTGTGGGCTTCGATGCGTCAACTTAAGTTTACATCATCACTTGATGCTTCTATCTTGAGATCTTTTATAAATTTCATCTCTTTTGTTTATCTATGTGAAATGTAAAAGTTCTACTCATTGTAAATATTGTTGAAAGTTATATATAAAACTAGCTTTTGAAAATGTTGGCATTTTATGTTTATCTTGCATGCTTCTTGATTATCTTTGTTATAACTGTTATCTTACCTTTTTTTCTAGAATACAAATTCCAAATGAAATCACATCTTCAAAACCTTGATCTATCCTCTTTGAAATTTGAAGTTTATGATATTTATAGTTTATGAAATACATTGATTTCAGCCTTTCAGTTAGACTTGAATTTTATAATATTTAGTCATATATCACATTTGTAGTAATTCCTTCTAGTTTGTTTCTAACTATTTTGGTCAAGTGTTAAAGGGAAATAAATGAAAGATCCGTTCTATTGCCACACCTCCCACATCAGCTAACACATATACACCCTCTTGGCATTCTCATGCGCCCACAAAACCCGCAAAAGCTTTATGGGGACCACCCGTTTTTACCCCTCTATAAAAACTTGAATTTATATTTTCAACCATTCTGATTTTCTTTTCAAAACCTATTTAAATCTCCCAAATTGTCTCTCAAAAATTTCTTTACTACTTCATCTTCTACGGCGAAAAACTCCCCTACATTCCTAAAATAAACAAACTACTTTGCTCCAATGGCTCCCACGGCTTCATCTTTCTGTGTAAATGTCCCAAGAAACATTGTACCCAAAATCCCCATAAGCCCATCTCCTACAAGGATAACAACCATCCTGTTGTGCTACCCATAGCTAGCAATACCTCTTTATTTCACCAAATACTGACCTCACTTCACAACTGCCCTTTGAACTTTGCTCTCTGTGCAAAGGTTCAAATGTTTAAGGAATATCTCTATGAATTTTGGATGACTGCTGAAGTTGTGCAATTAAAAACCAAATCCCAACGTATCACCTTCACCATGCTCTCTGGAAGCATGCTATTTTAACCAAACAACTTCTTGCTAGGGTTCTTCATCTGCCTCAACAAAACATTACTGCTGCTAAAACTGATGCCAAAGACGCCTTGTTTGCCTACTTCTAATACCCCAATGAACTTATGGTAAAAGGAAATTCCATGGTTCACACTCATCTTCCCAAAGAATGGAAATGCCTTATAGCCCATCTAAGCTTCAGTATGACAAGCAAGACAAGAGGTCTTGAGCACGTCAGCGAAATCGTGCTGAAGATGTCCTTTGCTTTGATTCACGATCAAATTATAGACTTTGTTGAAATCATTATGGAGGGTCTGGTTATATCTTTAACCACTAAAAATGTCCCAACATATCCCTTTCCCTCGGTTCATCTCCCTGGTGATTCATTCTCTGATGAGCAGGGATGAATACAACACTGCAACTCGTCTAATCAATCATCCCCCTCTACCAGGCACTGTTTGGGTTGGGTCTTCGACAGCTTACACTCCACCACTACCGAAGACAATGCTAATGTATGTTTTCTATAAACTATACTCCCAATATTCCATACCCTCTTTTTGGTCTTCCCCTCCCAAATGTGTTTGAAACTACTACTACTACTACAACAACAACTACTACTACTACTAAACTCCCTTCAAATCCCACAAAGTAGAGAAAAGGCCAAGCCTCTACCCCTAAATCCAAAGCCACTCAAAAACTTAAACGCCCGTCATCTTCTACCATTGTTGCACCTACCACTTCACCCAAACAACTCAAACACAATCCCAATATCAAACCACCATCTTCATCTTCCATTCCCCCTAAACACTTCAAACCTTCCCAAACCTCCTCTAAAGATACCCAGACTGATGAAGCGATAACTACACCCCAAGTTGTTACTGAAGTCATCCACAAACCACATGTTATTGAATCCCTTGACACATCAGCACTGATGCCATGGATTCAATTGCACAAATTCATGATGCTGACCGAAACCCGTCAGTTGAGACTTCTAAGCCCACTACCAACAGGTCTTTTATCCAGCACAAGTTCATGATTCAACTGCACAAGTTCAGGTACCACCAGGCATGGATGCTCCATATCCAGTACCGCTAAAACTACCCCTTCATCCCTTGAAAGATTAGTTGACCCAACTGACCATATGGATCTAGCCTATGAACATGATACGTCAAACCTAAAACCATCTGATAGTGATGCATTAAACCCTGCTTTCAACGATGCTAACATACCTCCAGCATATAAAGCCCAAAGGCCAGCGAATCTTCTGTCAACCCTGAAGTTGAGGCCCAACCTATATCCCTTGATGGATCAGCAAACCCCACTGGTCCTACGGGTAAAGCACGAGCAAGTGATTTTTCAGTCATAAATCAGACTGAGCGTGATGCTTCCCGACCACCTCCTTTGGTTACTGGTTCTCAAACAATTAGTGAAGCTAGAGCAAACCCAACTACTTTTGAGATTGTATCTGCTCATGAACACAGATTCATAAACTAGAGTGTAACTAAAGCAAATCCTCTTATAGCCTTCAATGTTTCAGCAAACCCAACTGCTGATATGGCTACTAACCCCTTTAAACCAGTCCTCTTTAATCTCATTCTTCCAAACGCTAACACCACTATCATACCTCCTAAAGGTTTTTCCTGTTCAATCAGACCTTTTCCCTCTAACTTCACTAATTCTATTGCTCCGTCTTTGCACTCACACAACATTGACCTTGAACAATTTTTTGCCATACCTTTACCATTCCCTTAACATATCAATCATTCGGATGACAATGCAGATTTTGATCTTCTTTTAACTCCTCATCTCTTTATTCTCCATCGTCTAAATCTAATGTTGATATCTCTACCTCCCTACAAAACATTTTGAGACCTTCAAGTCTCTCTCACATTCTATCAAAACCAATTCCTTCAATCTCACCACCTTCAATAGTGATCAACGAATTTTTCAGTTTGTGTTCAAAAAGCTTGCTGACATCCTTGTACGCTACTCCATCACTCTTATCCGTGATCTTACCTTTCATACCCAAATTTATGTCACCGTGTATAAAAAGATTCGTGACATGATCTCCGAACTTTCTAACACCACATCCTCCTCTATCAAAGAACTAACAGATAAGCACAAATCTCTATCATCCTTTGTTAACGAAATCTTCTCTTCATTCAAAAATATATATGATGTAAATCTTTTTGACGTTGTTTTCAATCGCCTGCAGGATACTTTTCAACCATCCTTTGATAAAATCACAGATCAAATCAATGAACTGTCTCAAAAGATAGAAGCCTCCGGATTGCTTCTAAAGGGGATAAAATCATGAGAGAGTCAAACATTTGTCAAATTATTAGAAAGAAGGCTACAATGGACATAAAGAATCTTCAATGGCTCAATAAACACTCGTAATATTGCCATTCAAAGCTTGGAAGCTCAAGTTAAATGTCTTTAGCTCATAAACAATGCTCAATATGGTACAATAAACATGGCTGAATATGATCTACAAATGGTTGAGCAAGCTAGAGCTCAAGCTAAAGAAGCTAGAGTTCACGCTGAAACAGCCCGAGCTAAAGTTGAGGGGGAGCGGAAAGCCCTGCTTGATAAGAATAAGGCTGAAAAATACTTATTTCAAGCTGATATAGATTAGATAGATGCTGCCACCGTTCAAAAACAGATTGATGATAGAGGTTGTGGACCCTCCAACACTAAACTTGAACCTGATGTAAATTTTAGTGGTTCTGATGTGAATAAACAAGGTCCTGTTTTAGAAGGACCTAGCACCACAAATAAAGAAGTTTCTAAAATGGGTGTTCCTGAGTCTAGTCAGGTAAATAAAGAGACTATCCCAAGTCATATTGACAAATGGAACAAGTCCATGGAACTAAACTCTCCGGATAACTTGTTACTCATTGGCCAATATGATGAGACTTCAATGATGATTGATGAAAACACTTTCCAAAAGGAAGGAAGAGGAACTTAGGAGATTAGAAGCTGAAAAGGTTGCTGCTGAAGAAGCTGAAGATGGGAAATTAGGCCAATCCCCTCGATCTCTTCACCTAAAAATCCAAAAGGATATTAGAGCTGAAAAGGAAAAGGAACTAAAAAAGAAGCACGTTATTGAGGAAAGACAAGAAGAATGGATCTCCACCAAAAACATAAGACATCATACTGATCGAATAATATCAATTGGGCTAAAAAATGAAAACGGAGACACTATTCTAATCCTGCAAAGAAAAGATTATCCTCTTCACTACAAACACACCAAGCATAAGATGGTACTAAAGTCCAGTTACACCGAGTCGTCTGAAATTATGTGCAGCTTGTCAAGACTAAAGATAAGCGATGATATTGACAAAGTTCAGACTGAGATCTATGACCTCATTAAATTCTACAACAACTCAATGAAAGGTTAATCATCTGAAACTAATCACACGTGAAAAGTCCAATACTTCTGCAGCAAAAATGATGTTGGCCAAAAGAAGGAAGTTAATTTAAGGAAGACTCATGATCAAATCCTATAATTAATTGCTATTGGAGAACTGCCCAACTGTAAAGGAATCAATAGTTCCTTCTCTATAGGTCATGTACCTATTATTGGAAAAGTGATTTCTGATCCGCGTGGATTTTTGTTCTTTCATGCTTCTGACGATGTGAGAATTCAACGAGTATCTGAATTCTCTAAAGCCAATTATTTGCGTTTAAAATCGTTAAGATACTTCATGGACTACAAGGATCCATTAGTCAAGGATTTTTCAATGAATACATGAAGCAGGTGAACTTATTGAAACCTGGCTCAAATCAGGCTGTTCGAGAACAATTTCTGCAGAATCCCCACAGATCTTCCCTTCTTAATGTCTCATCTGAAAAACTTCAAAAACATGGAAAAAGAAAAAGAATCCAAAAAGAAAACAAATATGGATCGTGTACATATGAGTTCGCATTCTATAATTCCTTGTAATTCTTAGATTTGTATACATTTCATCATTCAAGATGCATTTCGATGAAGGCTTCTGACTAATACTATTATTGGCTTCTGACTAATACTATTATTTTCGTAAGCCGTTGAACTAGAGATTGAAGGAACTGATGTTTGTCTTCATGGAACAAATGGTTCCCTCAATGGATTTAACACATCACAGCTGTCACTATCATTGCTATATTGAATGCTTTTAAGTTTGTTTATTAATATAATCTTAGTTAGTATTACATCTTTTCTTAAATATATATTCTGCAAAAAAAATTTCTACTTAAAAACCAATGCAAAACGATTTTGAAGTATTTCGAATACTTAAGAACCTCAATATAACATGAACCATTTGAAAAGCACTTATAAACATAACCTTTGATCATCCTATGATCAAATTACACACCATAGTCAACTTGATCCATTAATCACACCTACTTCAGTATTTCACAACATAACCACTAGTTACGGTTCCAATGATCCCAATATGATTATAAAACCAAAGATAACTAATATAAAACATAAATAAATAACATCGTTGATGATTCAAGAACACCTCAGCTTCAAAATCTAACAAAAACCCCAAATTGAAAATTGCTTAGGTTTTATACCTTGAATCTTGATTATACCAGTAAAACTTCAATTCAACTTCTTATGAGAAACATATAGGTATCCAATCTTATACCAACTTGGGGTGTTACATGTATGCACTTTTGAAGATAGAATGATTAAACATATAGGTATCCAGTCTTATATGCTTAAACAACCCATATAGAATGAAAATGTCATCAAATTAATAAAGGCGTAGTAGCATACATATTACCAAAATCTACATTGGAATCATTTTTATCCAAGTAAACTAATTACTTTTAAAACACAATGTTACAAAATCCATGTACAATATTACAAAACAAATTGGATGTTACCAGAATGAATAACTAAAGTTATGGTTGTTGAAGTTATGTTTCAGATTAACAAAGAGAGATTTAAACAATTATATGTTCCCAAACAATATGAACAAACAATATATATAGATATAAAGATTAATACTTGTTTGTTCTTATCTCAAAAACACAGCAATAATAATCCGATTTTATTAATATTACCAAGTTGTTTGCCAACCCTGATGATCCTCCTCGATCAATCAGAAAGAAAGGTAGAAGGAGAGTGTCCCGTTATCGGACTATTTAAAACACAATACTCAAATGTAAAACCAACCTGAAATCGTTGATCTTTAGCAAGTAACACGAAGAACAGATGAAGAACCGCACGGAATAGCTCCTGTCCTTAAAGGTGATTACGTTGCTGTATTGCTGCAGCCTCCAAACGTAATAGACCCAGGATTTAATGCAGCCTCAAGAACACAAAACACAGCACTGTTTTGTGTTTAATCTAGAAGAACGATGGCAGAAAGCTGTATGCAAAAAAACGCAGAGAAGGGGAGAGAGCAGAAGCAGTTTTCGTATGTATACAGAATGGAGAGGCTGGACTCGGTTTTAAAGCCAAGCCTGGAGCTGATCAGCTCCTAAAATCCGGGGCAACTCCCCCAAACGTGGGCTGACCCCCCCTTTCTCGCACCTAACGCAGACTGGGTCCTAACCCGACCCATCTGCTGCTTGGATCAAATACCCGAGACCTCGAAACGAATACCCGGGCTCCGAACCACTTTACTGAAAAAGAAAAGCTCCTTAGCTCCTATCGACGATGCGTATGTGCAAAGTGCGCCTACACGCGCCACTCGCGGGCACGCGGCTCCGGCTCGGCGCGCGTGTGGGGACACCTCTACTAGACCCCCACCATTTGGTTTGAATACTAAGGGAATGAAATCCCTTATAAACCCACCAAAAGTTTCTCTGCCCTCCTATGTGGGACACAAACTTGACAACATTCAAGTTTTTATTTTTAACTCTATAAAAATCCCAACAATCCCCCACCATGTTGGCAAGTTTTCTGTCATTCAGATATGAGATATCACATATGTGTCACGAAGATTAAACCTAGTTTGATGCAAGTGAACAAAGAGAACTCAATTCAATGGTATCCTATGGATTTAAACCAAGAACCAGGTGACCCCTCCGGCTCACCTACACATATCACATAATATCTTCCAGTTTTCACTGAGCGCGTATATGGCCATGCGCTATAAATCCTATTCATGACCCTCTAGAAGATAAACCACAAATCTTCATTCAAGGCAGCACCACCTCTAGGTCATATAGGCAAAGTTTTACATCATCTTCGTTGCTTAGATGCCTCCAAAACTTTGTTAAGAGAATAATCTCAACCTGATTCTCGGCAACGACGCACTATCATTACCACACATGGATCTGTCACATTTGATAGTGCCTTCTATCGATTAAGTGACTCGTTGTTACCCTTTAAACTTGTGAGATAGGAGCACTAAATTCAAGTTGGGTTTCCATCACTAACCGATTCTACTGTGGTTTTAGACCCATGTCTCTTGTGGTAGTTCCAACCAAATCTCTCGTCAGAGGTTTGGTTAGTGGATCTTCCAAGTTCTTACTCGACTTGACAAAGACAACTTTGATGGTACCGTTCTCAATAAGTTGTCTCACAAAATCGTGTCGAAGACCAACATGTCTCGACTTCCCATTATACACTGCATTGTATACTCTGGACAGTGTGGCCTCACTGTCACAGTACATGGGAATAGATGGCATAGGAACATCCCAAAGACGAATGTCCAAGAGTAGATCTCTAATCCACTCTGCCTCTTTGCCCGCCGCAGCTAAGGCTATCAACTCGACTTCCATAGTCGAGTGTGCTATACACGTCTGTTTCTTGCTCGCCCAAGAAATAGCTCCTCCAGCTAAGGTAAAAATCCAACCACTTGTGGTTTTTGAATCACTGGTTTTATCAATCCAGCTAGCATCAGAATACCCTTCTAGTATACCAGAAGATGACGCGTATGTCAATTCAAGAGTAATGGTCCTTTTCAGGTACCCCAATACTCTGCTTACTGCTTTCCAGTGCTCTACACTAGGGTTAACAGTATACTGACTCAGTTTGCTTACAGCAAAAGCAATGTCAGGTCGAGTGCAATGTGTAGCATACATCATGCTACCAATTGCACTAGCATACTCTAGTTGAGCCACTGCTCGACCAGAGTTCACACTAAGTTTCACACTTGAATCAAAGGGAGTATTAAACTCCTTTAAATCCAAATGCTGAAACTTTGCCAGAATTTTCTCTATGTAGTGAGACTGACTTAGAGAAGTCTGGTTGCCTACTCGTTTCACCTTAATACCAAGAATGGTATCAACTTCTCCAAGATCTTTCATCTTAAAGTTCGAGGAGAGATATTTCTTCGTCTCAGAAATACCTTCTAGGTGATTGCTAACGATCAACATATCGTCAACATATAGGCAAATGATTACCGTGTAATCAGAAGTGCATTTAGTATAAATACACCTATCAGCACCATTGTGCCGAAATCTGAAGGCAGTTACAGTGGTATCAAATCTCTCATGCCACTGCGTAGGTGCTTGCTTAAGCCCGTACAAGGATTTAATAAGTCTACACACTTTGTTTTCCTGTCCGGGTATCACAAACCCTTCGGGTTGCTCCAAATAAATCTCCTCATTTAAGTATCCGTTAAGAAAAGCTGTCTTCACATCCATTTGATGAATGTACAGTCCTTTCAAAGCGGATATTGCTATGAGAGTTCTAATATAACTAATCCTAGCAACTGGAGCATAGGTGTCAAAATAGTCAATGCCTTCTCTCTGCCTATACCCCTTAGCAACTAATCTTGCTTTATAGGAAGATATGGATCCATTTGGGTGGTATTTCTTCTTAAATATCCACTTAGATCCAATGGGTTTCTTTCCCTTGGAAAGATCAGCTAACTCCCAAGTTCCATTACCCGAGATTGAGTCCATCTCATCATTTACAGCTTCCTTCCACAAAGGAGCATCTCTAGATGACATGGCCTCAGTAAAGGTTTTAGGATCATCATCCAAATTAATGGTGAAAATGACCTGTCTCGTCACTTTCTTTTGTGTCCCTTCAACCAAATAAGACAAGAAATCATCTCCAAGATTTCTTTCTTTTCTAACTCTAGTACTTCTCCTTGGCTCTTCTATAATACGAGAAGGCTCGGGAACATCTCGAGAAGTACTAGGAGTTACAGTGGGGTTTGAGTTTTCAACATCTTTTGAAAACTTATCTTCGAAGAATTCCACATCTCTGGATTCTACGATAACACCTGATTCTTTATCCAAAAGTCTGTAGGCTTTGCTATTCATCGCATAACCAACGAATATGCTCTAAATAGCTCGGTCTCCCAGTTTGGATCTCTTAGGATCAGGCGTGCGGTAGTAAGCCAAACACCCCCAGACTCTCATATAGTCGATGTTTGGTTTTCTCCCTTTCCACAACTCATATGGACTCGTAGGAATCACACGACTAGTGATCCTATTGTGCACATGACATGCAGTTAGTAGAGCCTCACCCCAAAGATTGGTTGGCAATCCCGATTGGTTCAACATACAGTTGACCATCTCAACTAGGGTTCTATTCTTTCTCTCAGCCAAACCATTCTGTTGGGGAGTGAAGGGTGAAGTTCGTTCATGTTTAATGTCATTCTCTTCGCAGAATGCATCAAACTCTCTCGTGAAGTATTCTCCACCTCTATCTGAACGAAGTATTTTAATCCGTTTCTCTAGTTGATTCTCAACCTCTACCTTATATATTTTAAATGCATCAAAAGCCTCATCTTTTGATCTCAGCAAATAAACATATAAGTAACGGCTAGAGTCATCGCAAAATGTGATGAAATACCTCCTACCTCCTCGTGTAAGTATTCCATTTAATTCACATATATCAGAATGAATCAACTCAAGTAATGATGTATTTCTTTTGACAGAAGGAAATGGTTTCTTTGTAAATTTAGATTTAACACAAGTTTCACATTTACCAAAATCCTCTTTGTCAAATTTTAGCATACCTTTACTTTGCATTTTCTCAATATTTTTAACATTTGTATGTGCTAAACGTTTATGCCATAAAGAAATAGAACAAACAAAATAACCAGAATAAGAAATTTCATTAGCAAAAGCGAAAGGTACATCATTGCTTCCAACACTGGAAGGTACATCATTACTAGCAACATGAGAAACAGTTACATTATTAACTTCACCACCACTAGCTAAAGCTAAACGATACATGCCCCCACAAGACACAGCCTTCCCAATGTAGGTGCCGCTTTTGCTAATCTCGATATGGTTGTCTTCAATCACCATCTTGAAACTAGCCTCATCAAACTTATGAGCAGAAATCAGCCCCTTGCTGATAGTAGGAACATGGAGTGCATCCTTGAGGGTGATCGTGCGACCTCTCTTGAAACTCAGAGTCACATCGCCGAACCCAAGAACCTCAGCACGATGACCATCTGCACATACCACTACCGTCCCTGGAGGCGCAGGACGGTAGGTGTGGAAATCGGTCCTTGGTCCGCTAACATGAATAGTGGCCCCAGTGTCCACAAACCAACCACGAGCCGCAACCACTCTGGTCAAAGAGGAGATCATATAGACCCCTCCTAAATCCACATTAGCAACAAAATGTTCCCCACCTTCAACCACATTAGCCGCAGGTCTGGACTTCCGATCCTTACAGTCTCGTGCATAGTGCCCTGTCTCTCCGCAGACGTGACACGGTCCAGAAAATTTCTTCGGCTGGCTGGAGGAGTTGGCATTGTTCTACTGATTAGCCGGTTTCTTGAAACTAGGCTTGTTAAGGCCAAGATTCTTTCCCTTATTCAGGACCCACGGCTGCTTGTTCTTAGACCCAGAACCCCCAGCAACATGATGCACACTCGGACCAGCCTTATTACGCTTGTCCCTATTGCGCGTTTCCTCCTCAATGCGGAGGTGCTTAAATAGGTCATCCAAGCTGTAATCTTCAGACTTGTGCATCATTCGCTTGGAAAAATCTTTCCAAGAAGGCGGCAATTTTGCAATGATTGCCCCAACCTGAAAGAGCTCTGGGAGGACAACTGAAAGCGCTCTCAATTTGTTAACTAAAACCTGGAGCTCATGAACCTGCTCCATGATCGGTTTGTCGTCAACCATATGGAAGTCTAAGTATTTCGACACAAGGTACTTATTGGTACCTTCTTCATGTGCCTTGTACTTAGCCTCCAACGCTTTCCACAAGTCCCTCGGATCCGTAACCTGCGCGTACATATCGAACAAGCGGTCGGAGAGTGAGTTCTTAATGTGCCCCAGGCACAGATCATCATCCTCCTTCCTCTTCATCCTCTGCTTTTCCAAATCAGAAATCTCTTTCTGATCTGGCTTACTCCCCTCCTTGGGAATGGGGTTAGCAGGGATGGGAGGCAAGCTAGGGTCCAGAATATAATACAACTTCAGGACCATCAGCATGAACTTGACCTTCTCCACCCAACGGGTGTAGTTCTGCCCATCAAAGCGGTCAAGCTTCACAAACTCTTGGTTCATGAAGCGAAGGTTGGCTGAAGGCAATTCAGAGTCCATTGATTGTTGTTGTTAATCTGAAATCAAAATAGTTTCACAAAAAACTATCAAAAGATAATCACCTTTAAGATTGTTGAAGTTATGTTTCAGATTAACAAAGAGAGATTTAAACAATTATATGCTCCCAAACAATATGAACAAACAATATATATAGATATAAAGATTAATACCTGTTTGTTCTTATCTAAAAAACACAGCAATAATAATCCGATTTTATTAATATTACCAAGTTGTTTGCCAACCCTGATGATCCTCCTCGATCAATCAGAAAGAAATGTAGAAGGAGAGTGTCCCGTTATCGGACTATTTAAAACACAATACTCAAATGTAAAACCAACCTGAAATCGTTGATCTTTAGCAAGTAACACGAAGAACAGATGAAGAACCGCACGGAATAGCTCCTGTCCTTAAAGGTGATTACGTTGCTGTATTGCTGCAGCCTCCAAACGTAATAGACCCAAGATTTAATGCAGCCTCAAGAACACAAAACACAGCACTGTTTTGTGTTTAATCTGGAAGAACGATGGCAGAAAGCTGTATGCAAAAAAACGCATAGAAGGGGAGAGAGCAGAAGCAGTTTTCGCATGTATACAGAATGGGGAGGCTGGACTCGGTTTTAAAGCCAAGCCTGGAGCTGATCAGCTCCGAAAATCCGGGGCAACTCCCCCAAACGTGGGCTGACCCCCCCTTTCTCGCACCTGACGCAGACTGGGTCCTAACCCGACCCATTTGCTGCTTGGATCAAATACCCGAGACCTCGAAACGAATACCCGGGCTCCGAACCACTTTACTGAAAAAGAAAAGCTCCTTAGCGGACGTGCAAAGTGCGCCTACACGCGTCACGCGCCACTCGCGGGCACGCGGCTCCGGCTCGGCGCGCGTGTGGGGACACCTCTACTAGACCCCCACCATTTGGTTTGAATACTAAGGGAATGAAATCCCTTATAAACCCACCAAAAGTTTCTCTCCCCTCCTATGTGGGACACAAACTTGACAACATTCAAGTTTTGATTTTTAACTGTATAAAAATCCCAACAATGGTGATGAAGGGGATGAAGAAGGTAGCTCCACAATCTGATTCGGTCCAGCCCTAGCATTCTCAAAAGCTTCAACTACGCTCGAAATGTGTATGGAATTTTCATAATCCGAGAACAATGGAGAAAATGTGTAAAAGAAAGAACCTCCTATCTGTATGCAAACTAAAATTTAAATACGTTCACGGAAGCCTTCACGACAGTGACTTAGGTCCTGAAAGACGTGTTGCATTTTGGCATACGGATAACATAAGGTTTCTCATAGCCCATGAGAATGTCATTAAAGGCAAGGGCTTCACAATCTCACGAAAGAGACATGAAGAGGCCGAGAAGCTTCTTATTTCTTCATTTTTTAACAACTTTGCTAAATCAAGAAGAACGCCTTGTTTGTAGTCGAGTATGCACAATCTCATATATGTTTAGTGCCCAAATCATATACGGAACTCACGATTATGTCAATCATCTAAGACAACGACGAAATCATAATATCGCATCGTTCCACTAAGCTTTGGTAAAGGACACCCATGTAATGTATATAATCAACAACTTACCCAATACCCATAACAATATTGTATCAATTAAATAGGTATCATAAGACTTCAAATATTATAAAAGTGTTTTTGAATATTATGTTTCATTATATTTTAAAATTTCCATTTATATAGGTATAAAAATATATTATTTTAGAAAAAATATTTCATATTCATTTTACGCTAACTCCTTTTACACAAATTATATTGATTATATTCTTTTAGAAAGAATATATCATTTTGTTCGATTTTTTTTTTTTTGAAAAGCAATGCGCGCTGATATATATACATATATATATATATATATATATATATATATATATATATATATATATATATATATATATATAAGGGAGGGTTCATACGAGAACCGTTGTTAGTACGAGAACCGCGAGAACCAATCTCAGCCGCTCCTTAGATATGAGAAGTATCATGGATGGAGAGCGTGGAGGGATAGAATGTGGCAGGGTGTATGTGAGGAATTCATGGGTGGGCAATGACATTGAAGGAGGGGGAATTGGACGGCTTAGATTGGTTCTCGCGGTTCTCGCTTGAACTTTTCTCTATATATATATGTGTAAATGCAAACTTTGTACAGATGTTACAATATGGCCATCAAGATTATGGCAGAAGCAAAACAACTCTTAATACCCTAAATGCCATAGCAATAGCTTTTATCGTATTAACAGTTAGAAACATGCCTTACTCCCTAAACACGGACATAACTAAACAATACTATTTATGATATCAAAGAAGGTAGTGATATTCATCAATCCCACGTAAATGCCGCCACATTTTTTGATCTCGATCGTATCCATTGAAATGCTATGAGCTGGATGTTGAACAAAATATCCATCTCCTTGTTCAATGGTTTGAAAATGGAGTCATTCCTACTTTTCCAAATGAAATAAGCCGTAATCCTCGCGAGCAATTGCCATACCCGAAACGATTGCTTAGAGAGTATCCCCACAGCCGAATCTTCTACAATCACAAATGAGGACACAACGTTGAACGGTAAACCCCACCACCTGTGTATTAGTTTCCATACTTTAACCGAATGTAAACATTTGAAAATTGCATGGCATACCATTTCCTCCTCCAAAGAGCATCTTGGGCAGAGCACAACACAGACGGAATGTCTATGCTTTTGTCTGCTTTACACGAACCGGCAATCTTTGTAAATCCACCCTCCAAGCGAAAATTAATACTTTCTTGGGTATCATGTTAGACCAAAAAGTTGAATGTACAGCCCCCATCCTTGCCCAAATTATGTTGTCAATGTGGAGCCTCATGTTTTTTAGCGAGTACCTACCATCGTGACTTATCTTTAAGTATGTTGCAATTTGTGAATTTCCCTTGAAGATCCTTGAATTCTTCGGCCACCCTGCCAATCATCCTGCTGTGCTCCCCAATCTTCCACGTCCAAGATCCATCCTGTCACCTGCCCAATTCATTGATGTATTTATTGATATCCCCCACTTTGTTGAAGAGCCTTGGGTATGCATCTACCAAGCAAGAGTCACCAAGCCAAATATCTAGCCAGAAATTGACACTTTTCCCATCTCCCACTTTGACCTTGAATAATGAATCAACCGTAATGTCAAACTTGTGTAAGTCCCTCCACACTTTAATTATACCCGCCCAAATACCATTTCACCTTAACACATAATTCTTCCCCAAACCCCCACCCTTACCATAGATACTTTTAATAATCTTTACCCAAAAAGCATTAGATTCATTTTTGAACCTTGACCACCATTTTAGTAGAAGACTAAGATTAAATGAATTAAGATCACCCAAACCCAACCCTCACACTTCATTGTCACAAGTTACCCGAGCCCAATTAAACCAATGTAATTTCCTGCCCCCATGTACAGTACCCCCACCCCAAAATAATTTTTTTCTAATTTTGTCTAATTTAGAAAGGATACTGGATGGAGCGCGAAACACCAACAAATAGTAAACAGGCAAACTAGAGAGCACAGACTTGATTAGCATCCACCTTCCCCCGAATGATAGGCACTTAGATTTCCAACCTGAAAGAACCGTTTCAAATATTTTCACCATCTTCCCCCAATGAATTTTTTTTCATATTAGGTTTACAGGCTGCATATCCACCCCCACCCCTATCAAGGAACTTTTCTTCTAGTTAACTTTTAATCCCGAGGCCTCCTCCCAGCATTTCAGAAGTTTGATTGTCGTTTTAACATTCTTTAATGACCACTTACCCAATATCAACGTATCATCTGCATACTGAAGGTGTGAAACTGTTACTCTATCCATACCCACCATGGCTCCTTCAAACAAGTTATTCTCCACCGCCTCCTGTAACATTACATTTAGTTCTTCAGCTACTAATAAGAACACATAGGGTGCTAACGGATCTCCTTAAAAAACTCTTCTTCCCGATTGAAATTTCTTTGTAGGAGACCCATTGATTAAGATCGACATACGGGATGATTTTAAGCAAACCCTTATCCACTCTATCCATTTTACCCCAAATCCCATATGTCTCATTGTGTCAAATAAGAACTCCCAATGAATGCTATCATACGCCTTTTCAAAATCTATCTTGAACACCATACCTTTTGTTTTTTTGTGTTTCCACTCGTTAAGCACCTCCCCTACTATTAATATGCCATCCAAGATAGACCTTGATTTCAAGAACGCTATTTGCTCTTTCCCAATTAGGCTTGGAATTACTAGTTGTAATCTCGTAGCCAATAGTTTCGAGATTATTTTATAATAACAACCTATCAGGTTTATCGGTCTGTAATCGCTGAAAGTTAGCGGGTCACTTACTTTTGGTATAAGCGTGATGAAAGACGAGTTACATCCCCGAGATCCTACTATGTTCCCAAAACCATTGAATTGCCTTGAATAGGTCCTCTTTTACATCATTTTGTTCGATTTTATCTACAATGTAATTATATCTTAAAATCCATAACTATTGAAAAACATTTTAAAAGTACATTTCATCCATTTAATAATCTTATTTTTATAAGAAGATATTTTATTTATATAACAAACACAATCACGCAATTATGTAGCTACAATATATTAAGGTATAACTTTCTATAAAATGAAGGGAAAATTCCATTAAAACACGATCAACTTTGTTTTAGTTACCATTATATACAACCAACTTTATTTTTATAACCATAATACAACCAACTTTCATAATACTCATATTGTATGCAACTTGTTGTATACTATGGAGGTTATGGCAAAGTTTATTGTAAACAATGATAACTAAGTGACTTATGCATAACAAATTGTTTGCATATAATGAGGGGATTATGAATGTTAATTATATTAATTTTAATAAATATGAAGTTTGTTGTGTACAATGATAACTAAGACAATATTTATTATATTTTCATGCGATTTACCCTAAAATGAAATGTTCTTGTACTGTAATATGATAAAAATATAACATAATATATAAATATATAAATATAAACTAACAAAATATTATATATACAGTGTATAATACGATATAAGATAGATATCATATAATATAATATCAAATAATATAATATATTTACTTTTATAATTTTTTATAATATCATATTTAACGTAATTCTAGATACTATCATTTTAAAATATTATATAATCACTTTAAATTTATTTTTCTTATATCAAATAAATACTTAACCCTATTACCCTAATTATAACAATAATGATCTATAACTTATATGTGAAATACAATTATTCTTTTCGTATTATGATACCACTCTTATGTAGTCATGATTGTCATTAACCTCGTGTGGATGTTTCTACTGTTGGTATTGGTGTTTAACATCGATTCTCTCCATTTTTAAAATTATATTTTTCGTAGTTTATAATTATTTTATATCTTTTTATTAATGTTTAATATTTATCACTATTTAAAAATAATACATTATATTACACGAACATATAATCTAGCAATATAATGGGTTAAAATTGCTTAACACAAACAAATTTTTCTCAATGTTCTGATATGACACATTAAATTTTTTTTACACATATGACCATTTAACTTGTAAGAAACCTGTTATTATAGCCATTTTGGTGATTTTGACCCGCAATAGCAGGTTACCTTCTTCCCCAATTTCCTTCACTTCGAATACAAACTTTGAACCAAAATTCTCCTTCTCCACTTAACGAAAATCAATTATTCTTTATTCTATGGAAAGGTAATCGAGTTGTCTATCAAGTAGTACAAAAAAACGAATAAAAACGAGTTTAAAATGTGTCAATTCATCGAAATACCGTAAGGGTATTGAATTGGTATTTACCGACTTTAATTAGCAATAATTTGGCCTACACTTGATGGTTTTTCATGAATTTGGTGTCCCTTGAAAGGTAAAAAGATTATCTACGACAATCTATAAAAAGAATGATGTAAAACGATCAAAAATCAAGAAAAAAACAATCTTTTTTCTGCCCTGTTTTTGGAAAAAAAAACCAAAAAAAACGAGACTTTGATTATAAATACCAATAAGATGTAGCTATATTTCACAAGATAAATTCATTGTGATTTAATAACATAAATTCATTGTGATTTAATGCAATTTGCCCTATTTAAGATGTAGGATCATGAATTAGAAATATTTATTATGAGGAAATAATTTTTTCAAGAAAAAATGATTATAAATACCAAAAATCCATTTTCGAAGGCCCGTATAACTCGCGAAGTTGTGATACTGTGTTCTAAAACTTTTCACTTCGCAATGAATAAGAATATCATGTGTTTTTTCTTGTTTTGGATGTTATTTACATATTTTATTAACGTGAACGTGATTGCAGACCTTGTACAAGAATATTGCAAATCTCGTGGTAATACTTTCATTGAATTGCATTTTCTTTTTTCTTTTTTTAATGTAAGTGTTTTTGATAACATTAAAACCGCATGAGAAACTAATAAAGGATAGCATTTTAAATTTAATTTTCTACTTAACATTTTTTCAAACAGGTAATGATGATTTAAGATCTTATGTTTATGATCTTGCACCAGCTCCTTGTACCAAGAATGAAAGTTGTCCCCAAACATGTGTAGATAACATAGTTAAGGGAGGAAGAATACAAAAGCATATGTGTCTTGATAATGATCTTTGTCTTTGTTGTATGACAGAAGTATGTTAGAATGATAGTTCTTAATGTAAACTCCTATAATAGGAGATACACCAAATTATCAAATCTTATAGACATTAACATCTTTTGTTTTATCTTTCCTATCTATCTATCTATCTATCTATCTATCTATATCTATCTATCTATATATCCACTATAATTTAGTAACTTAATTGCTGAGTTGGCATGCTATTTTGCCTTTAATTTCAAAACCCTATCTACGTGGCATAAAGTGGCAACGTGGCATCAAATAAGGTGCCAATGTGGCATTCAACTTAAAAGGCATTAAGAAGGTTGAAAACGTAGCATTCAACTTAAAAGGTATTAATTAATTAATAAGCTTTTTAATATAAACTAGCTAAGCGACCCGTGTATCAACACGGGGATGATATAAGTCAATTTTAAATTTAACTAACTTGTAATCTTGTTCAGTTGCAAAGACCTTTAGACTGTTCAAGATTACGAAACATCATTACAGTCACACAAACCTTTAAAGTTAATTTGTGGTATGAAAAACCAGATACTCTTATTGAATTTAGAAGCTTAGGTGACTATAATATGATACCTCCTCACCATCAATCTTTGAAACCATGAAGTCGTTAATACACTCGACATCTTCATTTGTAGGAGCCAAAATTGCTCTTTCCTCGAAAAAAATTATATCATAAAGATCGCCGTTGATGGATGAATATATGGAGTTAATTATTGATTCAACATGATCACCGTTTGCTTTAATAAAAAATTTATCAGGAAATTCAATTTCAACCTCTCCATCGTTTGAACCACCAAGATTTCCTTCTCCAATTTGCAATTTCCAATCCGTAAAATCTTTGATACTTTCAATGTCATCTGTATCAGTTCCAGATTTCAATCGCATGTTTTCTGTCAACTCAAGGACAGAACACTATTGCCATATATTTGAGGAACTCAATGACGCATTAATAATATCTTGTCTTCGTCCTTTATTGATGACTGGAAGTATTTGTCTAATTTCTTCTCCGAAAACAACCACCTTCCCTCCAAATGGCTTACTACTACTTTGAGGATCAACAATCTCTCTCAAAGTTCTTTCAAAAGTTTCAAATCAATGTCTATGCAACATTGGAGCTTCATCCCAAATAATTAAATATAATTGAAAACACAAGATACTATTGAATTTCAAATATCTATGTAATAACTTTTATTTTATGTACCAAGTTATTAGTTAAAAAATAAGAAAACTTAGACAGTTAAATTTTTTATATAAAATTCCAAGTTGTATGTGTAGTTACAAAACCATTAACATGATAGTTGTTTACTACCCAGTAATCATGTAGAATTATAGCTTCTGTAGGGTTATTTAATCACAACTAACAATCATTTTTAAAAAGCTCTAAATGATAGTGGTACTTTTATAAACAATTTTATGTCACTAACCGTGATTATAGTGTAATTTTAATTCTTAAAAGGAATTAATTAATTAATAAGCTTTTTAATATAAATGGCCCTTGACTTTTCTTCCCCTTCAGATGTTCATCGCTACGTCTCCATGGCCTTTGACTTTTCACGACTTTTCCCTTCCCCTTCAGATGTTCATCCCTACTCCTCCTTACGTTCGTCCGACGATTGGTTGCTACCCCCATCAATTTCGTTGTTCTTCGGAAATTCATTCCCTGCGTTGTTTCGTTATCGCTTCTTCCGTTTCGATTTCTTAATTTAATTAATAATGCAGCTGGTTGGGGCCCTATTGTTCGATTAGAAGCGGCCAGCAGCTATAAATATCCTTACTTTGCTTTGAAGTTTGTACAGATCTTTTAAGTTTGTGTAATTGATTTTATTGTGCTTCTATGGCTTTGCAATATCACTTACTCAAGCAACTCAATGCTGATACAGATGGATGGAAGGTCAAAATCCGAGTTGTACGTCTATGGTATCAACATTTGTACATGGAACCTTCGAAAAGGAGTAGCATGGATATGGTATTAATGGATGAGGAGGTATGATGTATCTTTCACTAAGAGATTGTTTAGGTTTATATTGTACGGTCTACTTGATTTTCTTTTTCAAAATTAGTTCCAAACCCCCTGTTGTCATTGCTAAATAATTAGTTTATCCTATCTATTTATTATTAACTGCTGGATTCTCAATTTCTCTGCTTACTCAAACCTTTGTAAGAATTTATTAAATTATTTGTTCTATCATAGGGAGAGAGAATAGCTGCCTCTGTTAGAACAAGCTTGGTGCCAAAATTTGAAAGCCTCTCGGTTGAGGGTGGGGTCTATATGCTGTCAAATTTTGGGCTTGCTGATAATAACGTCCGCATAAAAATGACTAGCCATGCTTGCCGGGTTACTTTCTCCAGATATACGAAGGTGAAGTCCCTATCAAGCGGTTTCCCTCTACATAGAAGCATGTTTTTGTTCACCGAGTTTAGTAATATTGTTGAGGGTAAGGTCGGCGATGACCAAGCTGTTGGTAAGTATGGTTTCTCTTTAGTGATTTATTTGATTGCATCTGTAGGTACAACCACTTATGTACCATGTCATGTATTTATTGTAGATGTTATCGGTATCCTCACTGCTTATACGGAACTAACCTCCACTGGGAATGATGGTCGGTCTATAAAGAGGGTGTCTTTTGAGTTACAAAATCACTCGTACGCTTGCTTTAACTGCACCCTCTTGACTTCTTCTCAACTCCATTATTGTACTTATTCAATTAATAACAACTACATCAATTTTAATAAGCAGGAGGACACGGCTGAGATGCACCCTGTGGTCTGAACTTGCTGAGAATTTCACTGCTCTAATGTCGTCATTCCATGGTCGTGGATAGGTAATTGTGACTATCCAACTAGGGAGAGTCCGTGCTTGGTTGGGTGAGAATAAATGTGTTCTTACCAGTTTATTTGAATTTAAACCTTCCTGTTACGTATGGTAGCTTAAATTTCATGTTCCATTGTCTATTTATCCATGCTGCTGTGACCATCTTCCCTAGGACGGCCTGCACTTTCAAATTGCTACTTTGGTACCAAAATTACCATCAATGCGGATCACCCTGAAGTGGCATCTTTCAGGGAGCTGTAAGTGTGGTGTACTCTGTGTTTTTGCCTCCTACGTACAATTGACTTTTGCATTCATGTTCCAAATTCACACCAGTGTATCAGGTAACCCGTTGATCCCGTAAAATGCCTGGACCTTGAAAGTCTAAACATAGATTACACCTTGAGCGACTTTGCACCTGGCTGTGATAGAATTCTGATTAGTGACATTACAGAGTTACGCGAGGTAAATGTTTGTTTAAGTATTCACTGGACATGCGTTCCTTTTTGTGATATTATCTCAGTAACACTCTAATAGATGATGACACTGTAATGTTTGTACATCCAGCCTACCATGTTTGTTGTATTTGGGAGAGTGGTGCGCGTCCAGAAAGACCAGCTGTGGTACTACATAGGCTGCTGTAAATGTTACAGGGCTGTTGATGAAGATAGCTTGGATGGAAAGTTCACTGTCGAGAATTGTAAAACATGGCAGTGTCAAAGGTGCAACGAAACTGGCCAGGGATTTGCTTATAGGTCTGTTTACCTTCTGCGTGTATTCTTTTTTTTAACCATGTACAAGAAACTATTAAACATAAACTAATCTTTCAGGTACAAGATCCAAATTCGTGTAAAGGACAAGTCCGGGTCTGTTTCACTCTGCCTATTTGATCGTGACGCCTCTAAGCTTGTGGGCATAAGCGCATAAGACCTCTACAAGTTCCTGCCAGATGATGCAGAAGAAGATATATTCCCAGATGAGCTGAACACACTGGCAGGCAGGTTCTTTGTATTCATGGTGAACATCGCAAAGTACAACATTGATAATAATTATCAGGTGTATACTGTTGCTAAAATTAGTGATGGGGCCGAATTGTTAGCCCAGTTCCTAGCTGAAATGGAGTTGGTTGAGGTACTATAAGTTACCTAATTATGTTGTAACTATATATAAAAAAAACATGTACATGTGGTATTACAAACTGCACATCCATAAACTTTGGTTCCTCTATTACTTCAGGAGAATGAAGGGTCTGGTGGAAATGTAGCAGGTGTTAATACCCCTGTGACTTCCCCATCACCAAGTACCATCAGCCCATGTGGTAAGCGTCGCAACAATAGTGAATGCTCCGAGAAAAGTGGTCAAGCCCTTGGCGTGAAGAAAAAGTTGGCCCTTCCAGCGGCAGAAACCAAGTGAGACAACCTGCACCAGCTTCTAATGGTTGCTATGTTAGTCTGGTTTAAATAAATAAGTGTCATGTACACCCTATGAGGTGCTGAATGAATTTCCATGTTTACATTTTGGGTTGTTTAATATATCTAATATATATGAGATTGGAATTAGTTTTCCCCATGGTAACCTTGCTTGGATTTCACCTTACACTATTGCTACATCAGCGTAAAAAGAAAAGGCAACAAAATATCTATTATACAATGTAATCGCTAAATACACTAACTGTAGTAGTCGTTTCGAAAATAAGCACTAAAATGCCAGAAGAAATAAACAAAGAAATATATTGCTATGTAACATTGTATTGGGTTTCAACACGAATTTGATTCTCACAGTAAAAACTTGCGTGTACGATGACGTTATAAAATTTAATGATTCATGTGTGCATTCTTTGGTTCATAAAATTACAAATAATTTACTTGTCATCATGGACACATTTTAAGTACGCGCTCCACATTACAAACCCACATAGGAATCATGCCTATCTACACGTAGATGTTTTCCTTCACTTGTAGCCTTTTAGTGTATGGATTGTATGCACGTATTTCATTCTATGTAATTGATACTTATTACATTGGAAAAAAAAGACACAAATAGCCAAAAAAAAAAAAACACCAACAGGCTTTATAAATCAATTCATGCCGGACGTTTAAACATACAGACTGGTATTGTAACTTTTCCTTCTCTATAGCTGAAATACGTAATAGATTTAAGTGGTGTTAAATTCATACACTATAATTCTTGATAAGAGTCTTTCGTATCCAGTGAGCTATCTGCGCAATTGGGTTCTTATATTGGCTGTTACATGTTTTGCTATTAGAGCTTTGATGCATAAATTGTTTAAATGACTAACCCTCCATTCTTCAACAGTTCAAGTGGTTGTTTTCATCAAAGAAACAGGCAAGTATTTGGAGAAGTACATAAGGAAGAATAGCAGCTTCTTTTTAAACCTTAGATATTAACCTAACCTGATACCCTTATCTTGTGGAATTTCTATTACTTTTTTGCATTTTTTTAAATTTCTATGATTCTATGAACACCAAAGGTTACAGATGACTTCAGCAAATATTATTCTGAGATGCAACTGCAATGCTGCATCATAATGATAAACCTGATGATCACGTTATTAATGAGAATGTGAAATTAAGAGGTTACTATGAGGAAGACCATTCAATTATGAATTCCCTATTTTGATCAACATAAATAATTGATAAGGCTTTAAGCCACTTAAGTTTCCCCATTTTAAATGTTTCTTCCATTTAAGTTGGCTGTTTGCTTTGGTGGACTGTTCGGAAGCACATCGACACATCTACAAGCCTATAAATACAAAGTCACTTCACCCATGTAGCCTCATATGCTGATGCAGAGCCAACACATGTGAACTATACAATGCATGCAACTAATGCTGTCAGGGGAAAACAAATAGGGCTGCTGTCACCAAGAGAAGACTATGTTCGCAATGTAATTGTTCAGGGTATAAATCCTCAATTACCAGGTAAGTTATTTTCAAATTCTTTTTTATATCAGACATGAAAAAAAGTAAATAGTATTTACATAGCTTCCTCCTCCTGTCAAATTTGTTAGTTGCGTAAGGTGCTTAATGCATTTCCATGCTTACATTTTGTATAGTTTAATATTAAATATAGATGGAATTGGATAACATTTTAGTAGTTATTTCACAAAAATAACTATAAAAATGTCATGCCTAGATACAGTCATTTTAGTAGTTATTTCGCAAATAACAAGAAAAATGCTTAAACAAATCAACAGAGAAATAATATTTCAGGATAACATTGTATTGGCCTTTTACACAAATTTAATTCCCATGGTCAAAAGTTTATTTGCCGTAAAGTTATAAAATTTCATGCCGCGTCTGTACATCCTTTTGTCCTCAATCAAAAGGTAAGTTCTTCTATAGATCAGACATGAAAATTATGTAAATAGTGTTACATAGTGGACTTAATCTGAGAGATTTCTTAGGAAAATGCAAGTAGATACTCCTTCCTATGACATTTCCACAGCCAGGTGATGTGCTCTATGTATGATCATTGTTAAAATTTTGTTTGTATGATGATAGTTGATCAACCAACTCATATACGAAAATTTTGTTTGTATGTGCTCTATGTATGATCATTGTTAAAATCTACGTGTTTTGGAAGAAAGAACGTTTCATTGTGCAACTCTATCCCTATCAAAACAGTCGTAGACGTACAGGAAAACGAACTACACATTGGGTTTTAAGAGGTGATTGGAAGTACTTTAAGTCGATAACTGGTCTTCATGTGGGATCAAAAATCACATTCAAGCTTGTCCCCGAGATCCTTAAATACCCACAAATTGAGTTTGATGTATGCTAAACTTTCAACTACTGCTTTCAAGAGATTATGTGTTTTTACCGGTACAAGTAGATTTCTAATGTTTAAAATAAAAATATCTTTAACTCCGGCTCGCCAAAGCTAATATATAATTGACAACCACTCCATTGGGGTTTATGCATTAACAATAATAAATAATAGCAATATGCAATGTATCTTAAGCTATCTAAATTATATATTATGGCTTTGGAACTACATTTAACGGAAATATGGTTTATGGACTAACCTTATAACTCAAATGCAAAAGATGTCCCACCACATGGATAATGACACAACCACGAATTGGGTTAAAATTAATAAAAAAACATAGCACATTAATTTTAAGATTCATAAATTTATTTTAATGCATACGAAGAAAACACTTCAAACCTAGCTAGATTCGGCTACCCGGCCTTCAACAATCTTTGCTAGATATATATACGTTGCTATCCTACTACACACCGTCAATAATGAAAGCATGAAAACTTATATGAGTACTAATGTGTTCTTCAATTACATGACCGTTATGTTTTCATGTATTCAGATTCTACAAAACTTCCTACAAGCCAATAGCAAGGCATATAACCATCTCTAATTCTAGCACAACCATTATCCGTCAAACAAAAACTATAAAAACAAACTAAACAGTAATTCTTAGATGCTAGCTCGTGTTTACATGGGCCTAAAACCTAGTATAGTAATAGGTTGTGTATAGGATTAAACTTCTAAAATTTTAACCTAAATTTTATTCTCGCTCATTATCATATCTCCATAAACATGTTAATCATATAGTTCCTTAAATATTATTCACTCTTGGTCTAACTATATATTAAGACACCAAGTATCTTAAAGGAACTTTTGTCCATACCATAAAATGTTTAAATTATTATTATTTGCTATTAAACATTAATAAAAAAATATAATATTGAACATTTAACATTAAAAAAAAATTAATATAGACAATATACACCTGTATATAATAACAAAACATGTTAGTTTTAAATGTAAACTGATATGGTGTTATGAGATACACCTAATTATCAAATCCTATAGGTATATAACGTACTCCATTTTATCTTTTCTATATAGTATTGTGTTGTATATGCATTAAAATGACGTCTAACATTTTAAACTAAAGACTATTATTCTCATTCATTCTTAATCTCTCTATAAAAATGTTAATCATATAGTTCTCAAATATTATTCGCTCTTAGTCTAACTATATATTAAGACGCCAAGTATCATACAAAGGTACTTCAATCCGTACTATAAAATGTTTAATTTATTATTACTATTATTTTCTTGTTGTTATTAAACATTAATAGAAAATAAAATATTAAACATTTAAAATTAAAGATATTCGATATAGATAATTTTCAATTATTTTAACAGAGATTATTAATATTATTCTTACACATTAAAAAATATTTATATATTGATTATCTGAAAATATTTATTTTTTTACTAGACTAAATATTTAGCTATTGTACAAAAATCGTATATTAATTTTCATTTATGATATATGAAAAAGTTCTATCGAGAACTGTTTTTCGTACAATAACTGTTAGACCTGCGAGAATTGTTTGTACGTAACACCATTATTGACTTATTAATAGATTTATGTTGGTCATTTATTTATAACGCAACCTTGAATTACGTCCAGGCGAGCCTTTATTATCTTAATTTTTCAAAAAACACCCTCATTAATACGTCATTGATGATCCATTAACAAGTCATAAATGAACATCAATAAGTCACCGAAAATTCAGTCATTGATTAATTTTAACTAAGGGCTAAGATTGGTTATCACAGTTCTTATACGGAAAACACTTCTCATTTGAACCCTCACACAAACACACACAAACAAACACACACACACACACACACACACATATATATATATATATAACTTATTAAACATTATTTATAATAATAACTCTAATCTACATTTCTATATAAACCGAAAAGAGTATCTCTTAGAATATTTGTGCTCTTAAAACATCCATTTCAATTTTCAAGTTCTGTAATAGGAAATTAAATAGAGTTAATTAATTTTTGAAAAAGATATAAAACGGGGTATTTAGAGCATTGAATAAACAAAGTATAGAGATGAAAAGAAAAGCATAGTAGTTAAATTAGAATAAGAAGAACTAGAAAAAAAAGTATAAAAACGCCGATTGAATAACTTGTTTTAAGTGATAAATATAAATACCGATTAAAATCCTACCAAACAATAGATAAATATTTATATATTTTCTTTATAACTCAAAATAAAGGATACATTATTTTTTGAGTCATGGATGGTAAATAAAAATAAATTCTGTAATTATTATTGTTGTTATTATACTTCTTTATTATATTGTAGTTAATTTGTCATTTATGAAATTTAGTGAAAGAAGAAGTAAGAAAAACAACAAAATTAGCTGGAAACCAAAAGTTGAATGCTGGTAAGTTAGAAGATGTATATTTTATTTATACATGTGTATGGTAAATTAGTTGACAAATGGAGCTAAAAAGTGTAAAATAATAAAATAGGACAAATCATAAAAATAGAAGGAATTTTAAAATAATTAAAGAGGATATTTAAGTCCAAGTAGTTTTAAAAGTTACTTTAAGAAGTTTTTTTTAAAGAAATTATGGCTTTTTATTTCAAAACAAAAGACTACCGGCTTAAAAAAAACTACGTACCAAACACACCATAAGAAAGTTCTAAAAGTTACTACACAGGTTCGAAACCCACAACTTCCTTTTTTTTCTTCTCCCATCAATATATTCCCTTCTTATTCCCTTTTTACACTATGTGCTTTCCCTTTAGTTTTTATATTACTAATTTTTTTTATATTTTTCATAATTTTCTTTTATATGTTTTAACATATGATGTTCGATGTGTATATAAATAATATTTATGACCTTCACCAGTCACCACTAAAATAAAATCAATAAATAAGATAAAATCTCAACCTAAGACTAAGGATTGAAAAAATTTGTGGTTGTTTGCAAACGTTTCAAATCGTACCATCAATGTTTTACGACCCAGGTCGACGTGGCCGATCGAGCCGGTTGAATTGGGACCTGGTAACTAGACCATGTCAACATGCATATAGTGGGTTTTTGGAAATTTATGCTACGGATTGACCCACCCGGATAATGGTTAAACCGGCCAAACCGGTCTATGTTGGCCCGGTTTGACAAGGTTTAATATACATTTTTTTCTTAAATTTTTAACCCTAATCCCTAACTCACTTTTGAGATTGGTTCCCGCGGTTCTCGCACTAACAACGGTTCTCGCATGAACCCTCCCATATATATATATATATATATATATATATATATATATATATATATATATATATATATATATATATACATCAAATAAAAACTAGAAATATTAATTTATCCAAAATTCAAATCCTATACTTGAAACATGAAGTTGTTTTATTTATTTGAACTTTAGATAAATTTTATCAACAAACTTGTTGATTATAATTTCAAATCTCAATGTTCTATCCTTTAACCATAAAACTAACTAGTTTTTGATTAAAAACTTTAAGATTATTCATATTAACTATACTAGTTGATACTTATGATATACATATATATAAAAACATATATAAACCTTTTTATAGTTTTATCCTTTTTAACTGGCCTTTTCGGATTAAAATAGAAAAACTATAAAAACATAGAATATTAAACAATAAATCTAAGATTAACATGAATTTTATTAATCCCTATATATAAACGAATATATTCATGAATAAATAAAGTGTTCCTAGTTTTAATCCTTTAACCGGTTAAAACTAACTGATTTAACCTTTCTGATTAAGGATTATGAAACTATGAACCTTATCCAAAAACCAACTGTTTTTAAATAAACTTGGATTAACATAAACTTGTTATTCGTTCATGGATTTCGAAAAATACATACACAATAATATCAAATCAATAACATCAGATTAACCATCACACTGTGATAAACTGAGTCGATGCTCTGATACTATTGTTAGGTTTTGGACAGGGCAACTCAAACTAACTTGAGTTATAACTGATTCATAACCTAACTGGTTTGAACCAACTCCGAATTGCAATAAAACTGTTAACATTTATAAAAGCGTAATAAAACAATAACTTTAATCCTTAAACCCTAAAAAGGATTAAGATCTAGTTATATCACAATTGTTTATGGCATGTGTATAAAAATCGATACATGTGTATATGTGTATGTATATATAATCGAAAAACATAATAACATGATATTTTAGATTAGCCAAAACCATATACTAACCAAGATTAAAATGCAACCAAACATGCAATCATACATGCATGCATATAATCGATATATATATATATATATATATATATATATATATATATATATATATATATTCACCAGCGCTTTTCATACCACCAAGAACAAGATTAGGATAAAGATGATACCTCAACTTGGATTGCTCAAGATTGTCCACCCGTAACGAGGCACCACAAGAATTCACTAGAAGGATTAATCAAGAAGGCTTGTTCTTGACTTGTTGATGTTTAGAACACCAAAATCGACACACCCTTTGCCTTTGGGTGATCGATGGCCGAACAAGAGAGGAGAGGGGAGAGAGAGTTAATATCTTTTGTGTTAAATTGTTAATCTAATCAAGCCTCCTTTAATCCCTATTTATAGATAACATCCTTGTAGAGTTTAAATAGGAAACCTTGATTAATTACCATTTACTAATTATTATTAAAATACAAAATATATATTATTTATAATATATATATATATATATATATATATATATATATATATATACAAACTATTATATATATATATATATATATATATATATATATTGTTTTTTTATTTTAATAATTAATTAGCAATAACCTTTATTTAAGATAATATCCAAACTATTTTACTTAAATAGTAATAATTAACAATATATATTTATTAACTAATAAATATATATCTTCTTGTTAATTAACCAACTTAGTAATTATAAATCTCTATACTGGTTTATGACTGACTGTCATAAAACCTTTCTCTCAAACTGTGATTGTATAACCTCTTGAATTACGTGCCCTCACACAGGTGTGACCCTTGAGTGTCTTATGGCATTGGGTGTGTCATCAGGGTTCGACGGTTATGCACACAAATTCCTATCACATCAGGTTCCCCATTGGGAGGTTCTTGAACTTCTTCAATATCAACCTTCATCATACTAGCATTCTTGGATAGCAATTCCCTCTCTAGGAATACCGCCCTTCGAGCAACAAATGACTTGTTCTCCTAAGGTTTGTAAAACAAATATCCCATATACCTAGTAGGATAACCAATGAAGTAACACCTCTCGGCTCTAGGCTCCAACTTGTCCTCTACCTCACGTCTCAAGTTGGCAGGAAAACCTAAACCTTGAGATATGAGAGTGATGGAACCTTTCTATGCCACAATTCATATGGTGTCTTCTTAACCTTCTTTGTTGGTACGAGGTTAAAGATTCTAACAATCGTTTCTAATGCATAACCCAAAAACGTAACAGGAACATCCGTGTTACTCATCATTGGCCGAACCATATCTAACATTGTTCGGTACCTCCTCTCGGTGACACAACACGACGGGCCACCGCTACAATGCCGTGTTTCGCCAGTTTTCGATTTTTCTTCGTTTTTCGCTCGATTTCCTTTGTTTCTTTTATTTGAATGGACATTTGGTTACTTGGGGTTCGAAAAAACAACAATGTATGGAAATCTTCTCATGCGAAACTGAATTTATGGCCGCAACCACCGCAACTTGTCAAGGCATATGGGTTAGTAGACTAGTGAACAGATCAGCTATAGAGCTGATTTTGATAGCAAATCAGCTATGGAGCTGATAAAAAACCTGGAAGGAAAGTAGGTCCGGTGGTGCTTTATTTGGACAACAATTAGCTATAGAGTTGATAAAAAAACCGGGTGTTCCATGGAAGAAGCGTGCATATCGACTTCGATTTCACTTCATAAGGGAGTGTGTGGAACGTGGAGATGTGAAAGTGAAGTATGTATGCACTAAGGAGCAAAGAGCTCATGTTCTCATTGTAGAATAATGAAAACCCCCATAGGTAAAATGTATTAAAATGACAACTATATATAGAATACAAGGGTAGGGTAGAAACCCTAATATGAAACCCTAATGGGTCAAGACAACTATACTAAAACCCTAATTACATTATAATACTCCCCGGCAGTGAGAGCGGTAGAGTTTCATATTATAGTTTCATATTACGGTTTCATATTAAGGTTTAGTGTAGTTGGCTTGGCCCATTAGGTTTCATATTAGGGTTTCTACCCTACCCTTGTACTCTATATATAGTTGTCAACTTGTCATTGTAGTACACTTTACCTATGGGGGTTTTCATTATTCTACACTCATGAATCCTTTGGCTCAACTTCAGTTCATAGAAATGAAAAGGATGTTGAGAGTAAGGAGCATATTGGATTCTGAATTAGCGGGGAAAGTGTTGGCTTAATTCAGAAATTCAACGGTTGTTTTTTAAAATATTTGTGCAAGTTTTATCTCTGACCAAATCAAGGCCATGTTGACCTGTTTAGATTCTACTTTTATGCAAAAGGGAGTCATGGGAATTAGTTCCTGTTATGTTGGCATTTTTTGTTTGTTTAAGTTGTACATTTTTACTATTGTATTCATTACGCAGAAATAGAGAAATAAACCTTGCCCCATATTGCTTTGTTCTCACCTCCTGCTATCTTGTGTCGCTTTGATCTGATCCAAGTTGAAACTTACACCTTGTCAGATATATTTTTCCGACATGTGTGTAGAATCGTGGGATTCTACATTCTTATTGAGAATCGTGGGATTCGACATGTGTGTAGAATCGTTCTGATCTGATCCAATTTTCCGACATCTTATTCGCAAATATGTGTTTCTCTGTTCTAATGGTTTTCTATTGCAAAAGTTTATTATTTAAGTCTAATGAGAATTTATCTGATGACAATCTCATCTCTTGTTCTTTTTGGATGTGAATTTAAAGTTCACTATTCAACTAGAAGTTCTTTGAAATCTATATTTGGAAAGAAAATTGGTTTCACAAAAAAAATGTGTTACCTACATGCAGTGGCGGACCTGTGAGTAGTGGGGAGGGGTCAAGCGTCACCGGTCGTTTGACGGTTCGTAGTGTTAATTTTCGATTTTTTGAGACGTTGCTACCGGTAAATTTTCGGGGTGCACCCGGTGATACCACTAAAATCAAAGGAAAAATGATACTTTTTAAAAAAAATGATAAAAAATAGGTTAATCTTTCAATTTATATCTTTAAAATAGCATTTTAGTTCATAACTTCATGTAAATTGTGTTTTTATTTTAAATTTTGGCCCTAAAATACCAGAATAACCGCCGAAATCGTGTTAATTCGACCTGATTAACCGAAAACCCGGAAAAAATCCCGAACCAGACCCTCAAACTTATTTAATTTTATTCTCGCATTATATGATGCTACCGGTCCCCAGAAATCCTGGGTCCGCCACTGCCTACATGTACTTCTTACAACAATTCTTTACTACAAATGTATGATTTCTTCCATCGTACACAAGTTTTGGAGATAAACATGGTTTTTTCATTTCAAATGGCTTGAAACATGATGAGAAAATATTTGTTTAAGTCCATTCAACACCAAGACTGAATGGGATGATAGATTATTGAAATATTGATAATTCTCTTTCAATCTTGGGTTTGGGGAGAAAATGTTACTGTGTAAATGTTATTGCAGCTCTATCTGTGGAAATGCCAAGAATAAAGTGCTAGTTTGCATATTAAAGCCTACGTATGCTTGGCAAGTGGGCAAGAAAAGGAATTGAGTGACAAGAAGAGGCTGTTTACTGTGTTTCCCAATTGAATTTAGCAATCTAATTTGTTAAACAAAGATTTTATTTGAATTCTAATTTTCCTATTTCGGTATGCAGTTATTTCACTATCAAATCTTGAAGCTCTTATTGTGTAAAGGATGAAAACTTATGCATGATTGGAGTGATTCAAGCTAAATTGGAGGTCTATTCATAGGCACTAGCAAGGTTAAAAAAGGCGCCTTCTTCCTACAATAAGAAGAGAGAGACTGATCTTGTTGTCTCCCGCGTCTTAAAGAAAGCATTTTAATCCTAAATGTTGATATGAAACCATTTGGTTATGTTCTTCACCTTTGTCATATTAACCCGGCCATTTTGGGTCCGATTTGTGCTTAGAGCACCGTTAGTATCCAGAAGCATTCGACTTGTATTGAGCATCAAAACCCTTCTTATGTGTATTAATGATCGTTTGAATCGGTAAAAGAATGATTAATTGTTTTTTAATCGTCTTCGGGTACCAAATCCTTTTAATCTTTATAAACATAGAGTATTCCATGGTTTTTTCAGTATCTCAATCTTCGAGACCATGTTGCATTAGGATATTATTTTTTTTCCACTCACAAATGTACTCCATTTTATTATGTGAAAACAAAACTGTATTAGCAATCAATCATTAATGCTACATCTCCATACTACTGGTTTTACATAGGCAACGACTAGCTTCCACATAGCATTCTTTATAGCTTTTTCACATATTGCATCACCTTCCTTATATGTTAAAATTGGATTTTGTGGTGGTTGTATCGTCTCTTTTAATGTCCAAAATCACTATTCCTCACATCCTTAAATGGTTAAATTGATTCTTGTGGTGGTTGGTATTGTAAGTATATAATTCATGATCCATTATAAAGCTAACTAAATACAAGATTAACACGTGTTTTTCTACCAAAACATTTACTTTATAGATTTGATATTTGTGAACATTGTATTAGTTGCATCTCCTTATGTTCTGTTTATCAATATGCAAATCACCCTTGTAAAGAACATAACAACTGAAATGTTTATGTTGTGGAGGATCTGGAAAGAGCAGCAACCTTCTCTTCTTGTCACTCCACTTAAAATCCATGTTGAGCATCAGCCATACATCTTCTTTTTGTAACATCTTCTGAAAAATTCTTACCTCTTCTTCTGATAAGTAAATTTCATGAGGCTCAAACTCAACTACAATCAGTTGCTGCTTTTCAGAAATTGGTATAGTGCTATTAGATATAGCACTAATAGCGTGATCCACAACTTTATTTGTTGTTATGTTAAAAGTCCCTATGTCTAGCGCAACATTCCCTGTTTTTTCAGATATAACTCGAAGGCTAACATTTCCTTCGAGTGAGAGTGTGGTGTTATTAATTCTACTAATATTGACATACATGTCTTGTATGTCAACAGAATTTACATTTGCATAACCTATATTTAAAGCTACCGCTATAAGTAGATATATTACAAAACAAGCTCTAATGATTAGTCTCGTTAAAATAGGGAGACTAATTCTTATTCTTCGTAGAGGGCGGTTGGTCCTCCAGTCGTCAATTATCTGCTTCAAATATAACAAACCAGAATCATTAAATAGGTTTCGGGTTGATTTCGCTTACGATTATTTGTTAATAGGGTATAACGGATTAAGGTTCACAAAATACATCTTCGCAATTGAGTTTAACTTTCAAACTTTAATTTCAAAAATCTGATAACTTGGTAAAATGTTCGCTCAAAGGACAGTAACACACAGAAAAATATACGTAAATTGGCCAAGTCTAAGATACGTAAAATGATATAATACTGTCGGTTTTAATCAATGAAGGAGAAAATACACGAGTGTTGAGCACGTAAGTTTATAAGCTTATCATACGGTGAAGGCGTTGTTAGAAATTGTAACCGGATTTCTTCTACAATCGTGAATATCACTTTTCAAATTCGATATTTTGACCCTATGTGCCTGGGTATCACAAAATTCGAATTGGGATAATTATAGAAGTATGAAATCAAGATTCTTGACACATAAAATTGATCAGAACCAGAGAGGAGAGTATTTCGAATTAGTCTGTGTTTCAAAAGTTTCATCCGAATTTGAATAATAACAGCGGGACCCCCATTTTGCGTTTAGGGGGCTTCGCCCCCTAAATATTACCGGGACAAGCTTAGACTAAAACAAGTGTGCACTTCACACTCTGCATACTTGTTTTAGAACAAAGTTCAATCCCCTTGAAACACACGTACAAAATCCATTACACTAAATGAAAACGGTGACACTAAAATCACCAACAGGCGTGTAGTAGTAGAATGAGCTAAACAATTCTTTTATGATTTAGATTAGGAATTCACAATTCCTTCGAATTGAATGTGTACACCGGGCCTCAGTCATCAAAAAATCGGTCATTGCATTGATTATTTTCAACAAGGCTAATACAATCCAATAAATTTCAATGTGATATGCTCGTTTTAGAACTATAATATCATTAATAGAACGTAATGTTTAAAAATGATAACATATAAATTATCTTAGTTAGGAAGTGGTAGAATTCAAATAACACAAATGATACGTACCTCTATAAGTTTACAACACAAGTCCCATTCGTCACGGATAACAGCTCTGTCGGTGGTGGTATTGGTTACTGGGATAGAGTTTCCTTCGGTGTGGGAGATGGTGTTGGTGTTGGTTATTTGGATAATGTTTCTCTCCACGTTGTTGTGGGATACCGAGTCTTCAATCTCTTCGATCTCAAATGTTGCTCTTTCCACAGTTGACATCATTGTAGAAGATTTAGCAAGCGGGAGAAAGGAGTAGAAAAAGAGTAATTAGAAGATCACTAACGAGATAGTTACAGAAAATTATACGTCCTGATTGATAAATATCCCTCTATTTATCATTCACCATTTGCACTCTATTGACAAAGATGACAGCTCTTTCACTTTTACTTTCATTAGTTTCTTTAGCCCCTTCTCCCTCAAACACCACCACCCCTCTTTTTCCTTTTTTTCCCTATTTGCATGTTTACGTGAAGATACTCAAATATTCAAACATGAATCCTGTTATTTTTTTTAGCATTTATAGGAAAAGAAGAACTTAACACCAAACTTTTTTATTCTTTTCAGTGTTTGCAGATAAAAAATACCTCCAATATGAATCCTAATAATTTTCTTTTTTTTTCCTTATTGTCCACGTAAAAAACAGTGCAAACGTTGTGTTATAGAAGTTTTGTTGTAAAAGTTGTGTAACACTATGTTATATAAGTTGTCTTAACACCATGTAAAATTTGTGTAATGTAATATATATATATATATATATATATATATATATATTTATTTATATATATATATATATATATATATATATTGAATCAATAAAGAACAATGTGTTAAACAAAGAACCTAAAGAACCAATCTGGACCTTTGGATCATCAAAATCAATGGATGAGATTGATTGGTGGCAAAACTGTAATTATTATGTATTAATTAAGGAAGAAAATGGTAAACATGGAAAATCCCCCCCCCCCCTCCCCCAACAAACTCGATTTTTTAAAAAAAAAAAAACCCACAAAAATTTTAAATTGTCATAACTTTTTAAGTTTTGTGAATTTGAACAAAAAAATTATACCAATCTTTTAGTTTTTTAATCCTCTTTCAAACAAGATCACTCTTCCCATATTTTTCTAAAATTTTTTTAACATGAAAATTTTGTTTGCATTTAGGCAGCATGTACGTTTTCGTTTTTTGCATTTTGTATTTAGGTTTCAATGAACACAGCTCAAAATACAAACAACGGAGTTTGCATTTAGGCTTGAATTGCCCAGCTCAAAATGCAAACTACGGATTTTGCATTTAGGCTTGAATTACCCAGCTCAAAATGCAAACTACGGATTTTGCATTTAGGCTTGAATTACCCAGCTCAAAATGCAAACTACAGATTTTGCATTTTGGGCTTGAATGAACCCAGCTCAAAATGCAAACTTCAGATTTTGCATTTTGAGTTTGAATGAACCCAGCTCAAAATGCAAACTTTGCATTTCAAAAAAAAAAAAAGTTTCAGAAATATATCAAGTCCGGTCTTGTTTGAAAGAGGACGAAAAACTAAATCTAACGGTATAATTTTTATGTTAAAATTGTTAAGAACGAACGAGTTATGATTATTTAAAGTAAATCGGGTTTTTTTTTAAGTTTGTTGTGGGTTTTGGTTGTGGGTGCTGTAGGCGCCGATTGTTTTTTTTTTTTAATTTCCTTTTTTGCCTTAAACAATGTGCCACGTGTTATTACCAGGGAGGTTCTTTAGGTTCTTTGTTTAAGGGAGGTTCTTTGTTTAACCACACCCTATATATATATATATATATATGAAAAAGTTCATGCGAGAACCGCGAGAACCAATCTGAGCCGTCCAATTCCTCCTCTTTCAATGTCATTGCCCACCCATGAATTTCTCACATGCACCCTGCCACACTCTATCACTCCACGCTCAACATCCATGAAACTTTCCATATCCAAGGAACGGCCGAGATTGGTTCTCGCGGTTCTCGCACTAACAACGGTTCTCCTATGAACCCTCCCCTACACACACACACACACACACACACACACACACACACACACACACACACATATATATATATATATATATAACTACAAATACACACCTCACTAAATATTCTACTTCATCGCCTAAAAGAACTTGAATCCTCAATCTCTTATAAAGAGTCACCACTCCACAATACCAGATATCCTAAAAGACTGGTATTTGCGAGATGAATTATCCATACTAATATATAAATTATTAATATAATTCAAAGTGAGAATAAGATAATGCATGATTGATCAACCCCTGTTAATATAATTCAAATTAAGAAAGTAAGAAACAAAAGAAAGACGTAAAACATGCGTTTGTTAATTTAGACGTAACCCTGTTAATATAATTCAAATTAAGAAAGTAAGAAACAAAAGAAAGACGTAAAACATGCGTTTGTTAATTTAGACGTACGTGCTTTAAGAAATATAAAAGAAGTTATGATGTAGTCATCAACAATCGAAAAGCATCAAGAAATGAATTACTAATTAAGGCAGTGTTTGGTTTCCAGGAATAAGGGAAGGAATGGAATAATTCATTCCTGTGTAATTGAAAAAACATATTTGTTTATCACAAAGTAATGCAATGACCCATTACACAAGTAATGTAATTCCTTCACTTTCATTCCATAGGGGAGAGTTGTTTTTTCCTCATTCCATAATGGAATGGAATGAACTTTTTAATTTATCTAAAATTTATAATATTTATTAAAAACTATATTTTCTATAACGTTCTTAACTAAGTTTTTATAATTTTTTAATGATTAATCTTTCTATATAATAAGTTACTGATTTACATAATTTTATTAAACTATTAATTAGTTAAAAGTAAAATACATTTAATAATGGGTATATAAAATATGAAAATTTGATAAACAAAGTAGTGTTTTCAATAAAAAAATATAAATAAAAAATACTATATCAATGATTCATTGTTAGATTATTAAAGTGAGGGTGTAATATGTAAATAACTCAAAGTTGGGCAAATGCTATATAAAGGCATTTGCCCCACAATTCTAAGTAAGCTTTGCATTTCAACATACTTGTGTTTGTGGTGTTTTCTCTCATTAGCTCTCGGCTCTCTCTCAAACAGATTACACACACAAACACACACTAATCTTCTAGCATTGCTTCATCCGTATAAACACGGGACCATCAATTGGTATCAGAGCCAAACTTGTTTTTGGCTCGTGATTGTTCGAAAACATCAAAGAAAATCTCGAAAGTTTCAAGCTCAAAGTGAAGAACAAACTCTCGGGTTTAACAAGATATACAACAACAAGGTTGGTTCAAGAAAGGTGCGATTTTGAATATTCCCGAAGATAGAACACGTTGAAGGTATAAAAACACTACTTTACTATCATTCTTTCGGGTTTATTTGAGGTTATTCACGGTTTTATAAGACTTTCTTGAAGAACACTTCAAAACCGAGTGACATTTTCAAAGGTTAAAGTTCAATATGTCATTAAATGCTCGATTTCTTGACATTTAATTTTCTCGAAATTAAGCATTTATGGTGTTCTTGGGGATTAAATGTAGATTTGAAGAAGGAATATTCAGTTTTTATTAAATTTAAATATTTATTCTTCAAAGTTTAAGTGTTTCACAAGGCAACTCAAGTACTACCCATACCAATCAAGCTACAAGTGGGTAGACACCATAAAGGGTAAGGCCTTCAGATCTGATAGGGACACATCAGAAGCTATCAGCCGGGTCTGTTTGGTCAATGCGATTGACTGGTTTGGCGGCTTATAGGGTTTCTACAAAGCTGAATTTACTAAGTACTATTTCAAAGCTATCAGCCGGGCTCATCCAATCGCATGCGATTGAAACTTAACTAAGGTTTCTATCAGCCGAGTTCAACTGTTGAGTTTCCAATCGCATTCCTTTAAGCTGTGCGATTCAAGGAGTTTGGGTTACCAATTGCACTCTATCAGCCGAACCAAAGGCAATCGCATTCGATTCAGGTTACTTGAATAGCATTCGATTGTAGCAACTAACAGTTTATTCTAAGTGTTTGGTGCTACAGGAATCAATCGCACACTATTGGTTACCCTATTCAATCACAACCAAGAAGTTACTTTGCTCAATTTTCAAGGGTTGTTTCCAATCGCATAACACCTATCGCATACCTTGAACTTATTGGACAAGTGATAGAACCATTGGGACTTGACTTTGAACAAAGAGGACAATCGGACTTAAAACATAAAATTCTAATTCAAAATTGAATTTAATCAAACTCAGATATAATTCAAAGTTAAATTAAAATTAACTCAATTCTATATTATTCAAAGTTGAATTTAATCTTTACAAGATCTAATTCAAAGTTGATGTTGGTGCATATTTTATGAATCCCTAGTTCGTATCAATAAAGTATATACATGAAATATTAATTCAAATGTGTTTTGATTAAGTGTTTGCATGTGTATATATTCTTAGTGATTCTATGTGTTTATCTTAAGCTTACAAGTACTTAACCATGTGTTGGTGTGAGTTTGGAAGTTTAAGTCTGCGTGGAAAAATCACCACTTTGGTGATCAGGTTCACCACGCACGAAATGACCTCACTACGTGCGTAGTGAGTACCACTTCGCACGTGGTGAGGATGTTGGTCAACATGGATTAAATAACAATACCACTTCGTGCGAATTGAGGTCACTACGTGCGTAGTGAATGGAACTTCGCACGTAGTGATTAGTCTGGGCCTATAAATAGTGCTTAATTCGCATATTCGAGAGGAGTTAGCCACGAAACTCGACCTTTACGACCTTAAGCCTCGATTAACGCAAACTAGCCCTCGAAAACCGAAATCTAAGTGATAAATACGAAAACCAAGGGCAGCCTTAAGCATCTATGTGTGAGTTCTTAGAGTGTGTTCTTGTTTGTACTCTGTGTGTTACTGTGTGCCGGACACCTAAGCAGATCTTAGAATCCTTAGGAGGTTTGGGAAATAGAATTCCGCGCTATTTCTCATCCTAGATCAGTCCTAGCATTAGGGTTTTTTAGTTTAGTTTAGAACCCCGTCCCCCAGCCGGTCCTACAAAGTGGTATCAGAGCCTTGTGCTTTGATTGATCACTTTTCCTTAGGATTTGTCAATCTAGGTGTTCCTTTAGGCCTGTATGTGCCCTCTTGCGTCGATTTTAACTGAAAATAGGTCGGAAATAGGGCTCTTTGCGTTAAAAAGGTCATTTTTTTTTCGTTTAGGCTTTTTGAGTTTCGTCCGTGCGTAGTGGATACCCACTTCGTGCGTAGTGGACCCAGTACGCACGAACTGCCTGTGTGTGTTCTAGACTCTTCGTCTGTCTCTGCGTGCGTAGTGGACATCCAGTACGTGCGAACTGCCTTTAGTGCGTGCGTGGTGCCTTTTTGCCCATCTAGAACCTTCGTGTGTCTCTCCGTGCGTGTTGGTCACCAGTACGTGCGAAGTGAATCCAGTCCGCACGTACTGGACTGTGTGATCTTTGTGTTTGTTCATACCTCGTTCCGTGCGTCCATGCCTCTGTGTGTGGTTTCTCTAATCAATCTTTACTCTGTGTGCTTGCTGCCTTGGTTCCTAGCATCAATCTAAATGGCCTCAAAACAAACAACCGCTTTAAACAACCTTCTTCTTGAAACTGAAATGGGTAGCGCCAACAAAGTACCGAAACTGCTAATCATGGAGGACTATCCTATGTGGAAGCCCAGATTTGTGATATTTTTGGATGGGGTTGACTGTAGATTGCGACGAGCCATGAACGTTGAGTATATGGTTCCGAAAGGGGAGGGAAACATTGAAACCCCTTACGATAAGATGACTGTCGAACAGCAGACCAGTTACAATGCCGAAAAGAAGGCCTATGCTCAACTAATTCAGGCGATTCCCAACGAGATCTTCCACCAGTTTAGAAGATATCGAACTTCTTACAGTCTATGGAGAGCCCTTGAGAAGAGGAACGAGGGAAACGCTGCTCTGAAGGAACTAAAAGCAAGTCAATTAAGGAAGGAATTAGACCATTTCATGGCTACAAGAGATGAGAAGATTCTTTCCCTTATTACAAGATACAACCACCTTCTTAGTGAACTGGACAGTCTGGGTGTCACTGTTCCAGAAAAGCAGCAAGTAGAGATCTTGGCGAAAGCTTTGCCAAAGAGTTGGAGGCCATTCATCATGATTCTGAAGAATGGTAACGGTTTTGACGGGATGGACCTTAATGACTTCATCACCAAGTTGAAGGAGCAGGAGCAGGAGGAACTAAATCTGGATTCTATGTCTAGTTATCAACAGAACCCCTCACTCTACTACTCCGGAACACCTGTTTCGTCGTCCACCTCGTCACATGCCCCCTACAGTCTGCCTATGTGACCAACGTGAATGAATCGGGCAGATCTACCTCTGATGCTTCATCCTCTGGGCCATCTTATACTGCATCTTCCTCCGGACTTAATGTCGAACACTTCAAGTATGGGAGTACAGATGAGGTTAAGACACATATGAGCATGCTAAGTGCACTAGTCTCCTCTTATGATGATCTACTGAAGGGGAAGATTGGTAATGCTCATATGACTCAAGAGGACTATGACCAGATCGACGAGGATGAGATGGAGAGACAAGATATCCTCTGGTCGTATGCCAACTTAGTGAGAAGGGCAAAAGCTTATGAGCGAAGAACGTGAAAGTCAATATCAGCAACCAAGGATACCAAACTCGGCTTTGATAAATCTGCTGTGACCTGCTATAACTGTGGTGAAAAGGGTCACTTCGCGCGTGAATGTGAAAAGCCGAAGAATTCGGGACCGAGGTATCCATTCAAAACTGGTTCTGGCAGCAGATCATCTACCTCCACAACCATAAAATCTGAAGCAACTCCAACGCCGACTAAGGCTATGGCGGTTGTTCAAAGAGATGAGGGAGTGGATTGGTCTGTACAGTTCGGGAATGCTGATGCTGACATCAACTTGGCGAACGTTTATGTGTTGAACGAAGATTCTTCATCCGAGACCGAAAGCTATTCAAGTGAAGAAGAATCAAGTGCCAGCAATGATGATGAACCAGCCTCGACACCAGCTGCAGAAGAGACACCAGTGAATGTCCGTGCCAAAGAGTCAAATCAAAAGGTGTGCAGCTGTGGTCAACCGTCTGCGGATCAGGTATGTACCTTTGGATTACCTTGTGGTTCGTGTGATGAATATGTAAAACATATAGTGTTCTTAAAGTCTACTATTTCAGATCTCACATCTAAGTTAGATAATAACCTGTTGATCAAAGGAAGAGAAAATCAATTAAAAGAAAAGAATGAAAGTCTAGGTAAACAGGTTAATGAACTAGGTGTGGCTCTGTTAAATAAACAAGATGCTATCGTGTTTTACATAAACGAAATCGATAAGCTGAAACGGGACCTTGCTACCTCAAAGGTCGATTATGAGACTCTGAGTCAAAAACTCAAAAGCTATTCCACGTCTTCTTATCTTTTTGAGTACATAATCGATCAGAGAGGTCAAGGTACCGATTCAGAAAAGGACAAAAACGTATATTCAAAATGTCCACCACCAGTGTTAAATCAACTGGTGAACGATGATGTCCATTATGAAGTTGACCCACTACTCACAAAGGTTGATGAATCTTTTGCATCAACCTCAAATGAGGATTTAACGTTACATGAGGATGTGGGTAAGCCTCAGAAGAATGAGGTTCAGCAAGAGGTTACCAAAAAGGCTGAACCAGGCATTAGAGAACTGTTGGACAGTTCCTATGTGCAAGGTCCGTTGATGCATCATATCCATGATGCACTTCGGAAATTTGAAAATGAGGGTATTAAGTCTCCTGATACCCGTCCATACCAAGAGGTCAAACAACTACCCAAACATCAAGGGTTAGGGTATCGGCCTCAAAAGGTAACGAAAGGCTCTGTGAAACAATACCCAGAAAGGGTCTGCTATGTGTGCAGGAGACCTGGTCACCTCAGTTACAAGTGTGATAAGAAGACACATCAAAGTTGTAACAAGAAAGTTGAGATTTTGCAAGAAAATAAAACGTTTCTTAAAAACCATCAAAACTCAACTCTTCCTGTTCAGCATCAAAGGATTCCTAAGTGGACTAACAAACTGTGTGTTCAAATGTCCAAGGAATCAAGTGACAGGATCATCAAGACTGGAACATGGATGAAACTTCCAGTGGTTGGAGAAGACGGGAAACCCATGACCATCCGGGCTTGGGTTTCTAATGTTGTCTAACTCATTCTTCTAAGTGAAGGGTGTCAACCGAAATAGTCCAGGTTAAGGTTTCTATGACTGTGTGTCTTTATCATTTTATTTTCTTTGTGCTTATTTTCTGTGTCATTGCATTTCTATTTTCTTAGTTTCTAGTTTGTTTAGTATTTTAGGAGGAGATAGTTAGTTCAGAAAACTTAGAAAATACAAAAAAAATCAGAAAACTTAGAAAATACAAAAAAAAAATCAGAAAACTTAGAAAATACAAAAAAAAATATATATAAAAATGAGAAGTTGATCCAACCTAGATGGAGAGTGATGGCACACTGGCTATCAATACAAAGTATGTCTTAGTAAAATTAGGACTGAAGGCATATACATAATCCTGAGAAAAATGTCTGAAAACATAGCTGAATCAGATAAGAAACAAATAGTGTGTAAGACATATAAGGAAAGTCTAGACAGATAGATGGTTATGCTGTGAAAATCTCATAAGATTTAAGCTATCGAGACATTCCAAGTCTATAGGTCAAAAACAGTTGAGACTAGCTTAGTTTGATGTACACATCTGTACCATGCCAAATGTGATAAATGACATTGAGCTAAAAGAGGGTGAAAAATTGACCCCAAACCTTGTTTATGTCAAAAGAATTTAGACTTATCGATCTAAATGTTAAATTGTCAAAGAGCATAAAATGCATTGACACAAGCTCAGCAAGAAAAATGTCAAGTGAGGTGAAAAATTGACCTCCATGTCAAAGAGCATAAAATGCGTTGACAAATTAACAAAATCACACAAGCATGGTAGTCTAGGTAACCAAGTTGTGCAAACTACTAAGTAAATCAATATACTGTGAGACTTTGAAAGAGATAGCCTTAACCGTGTATCCAATCTAGATAATCTGAAAATGTTGAAAAAAAATCTGTCATTATCTGAGGAAAGTTAGGTTGACAGACAGAGTTTGAGAGAATATGTTTAGGCCCAAAGTTCTGAAATGAATGACTACTAAGTATAGACGAGCTGGTACTGACTCCATATTGGAACCTTCTCACAAAAAGATTTAATTTCAGTAATTTTAAATTCCTGCAATTTCTTTACTGTTTGTTTTTCAGTTTGTTCCTTAGGATTTAGTTAGTAAATAGATTAGATTTAAATTTATTTTCTTTTATTAGTTAAAGTTTCCTTCAGTCTATCTTATTTCTTGATATTATTGTTCGTTATTACTCCGAATGTTCACTGGTACTTATATGTTAATAACTTGCCCTGAAGTTACTAATAGCTGTGTGCTAAGTACAGGACAATCGAGAAAAAGAGCCAACTCTATGTGAGGAAGCTGACTCACACGAAGTGAATCAAAACACACGAAGTTGATAAACAAAACATACGAAGAGGATTGATATGTTTTTATGTCTTTTAGTGTGTTATTTGTTTAGACTTTCTCTTTTCGCTTTGATCTTAGATGCTTATTAGTGGTCTTGAAGTTACTAACTGGTTGCTGCTGAGTGTAGTACTAACAGTATCAAGGTTTACAGAGGAGAAGCTCATCACATGCGAAATGGAGTCACTAAATACGGGTTACAGCTCACAATGTGCTTAGTGCAGGTAAGGGTGTAACGAAAGGTATTCCAATAGCATTGTGCTGTGTGCAGCATGCTATGTACTTTTTGCTTTGTGATGTTTTGCTTTGTGCAAATTTCATTGTGTGCATTTTGCAATTCTGCTTAGTGAAATTTACTGTGTGAATTTTTTGCTTAGTGAACTTTACTTTGTGAATGTTTACTTAGTGAAATGGTTATTGATAGAACTAGGTCTTAGGGGGAGTATGTTGGTGCATATTTTATGAATCCCTAGTTCGTATCAATAAAGTATATACATGAAATATTAATTCAAATGTGTTTTGATTAAGTGTTTGCATGTGTATATATTCTTAGTGATTCTATGTGTTTATCTTAAGCTTACAAGTACTTAACCATGTGTTGGTGTGAGTTTGGAAGTTTAAGTCTGCGTGGAAAAATCACCACTTTGGTGATCAGGTTCACCACGCACGAAATGACCTCACTACGTGCGTAGTGAGTACCACTTCGCACGTGGTGAGGATGTTGGTCAACATGGATTAAATAACAATACCACTTCATGCGAATTGAGGTCACTACGTGCGTAGTGAATGGAACTTCGCACGTAGTGATTAGTCTGGGCCTATAAATAGTGCTTAATTCGCATATTCGAGAGGAGTTAGCCACGAAACTCGACCTTTACGACCTTAAGCCTCGATTAACGCAAACTAGCCCTCGAAAACCAAAATCTAAGTGATAAATACGAAAACCAAGGGCAGCCTTAAGCATCTATGTGTGAGTTCTTAGAGTGTGTTCTTGTTTGTACTCTGTGTGTTACTGTGTGCCGGATACCTAAGCAGATCTTAGAATCCTTAGGAGGTTTGGGAAATAGAATTCCGCGCTATTTCTCATCCTAGATCAGTCCTAGCATTAGGGTGTTTTAGTTTAGTGTAGAACCCCGTCCCCCAGCCTGTCCTACAGTTGAATTAAAGTAAATTAGTCCCACACTTTGTTTATCAAGTTTTTCGAACAATCAATGCATTTATAACAAGTGAACGATCATTTCTTAATTATATTCCCAAAATGTCAAGTTCAAATGAAATGACGTCCATCGGTACCGATACAAAACCTCCAGTTTTGTTCAGAGGTGAATACAATGTATGGAAAGGAAGGTTTAGAGACTTCCTAGAGCACAACGAGCCTCACGGAGAAATGATGATAGAATGTATAGAAAAGGGAAACAAGAAGTTCATTAAAGTTGTTGAGGCTGATCTGAACAACAATCCCGCCATTCTCCGTCATGAAAGGGAAAAGACTGCTGATGAGCTCACAACCCAAGAAAAGGAGATCAAGAAGGCTGAAAGATTGGCTAAGTACTATCTGAAACAAGGACTCTCTTGAGAGATATACACCAAGATAGATAGCGTAGCCACTGCTAAGGAAATCTAGGATGAGACTAAGAAACAGTTGCAGGGTACTGAGCAAGGAGAGTATATCAAGCGTACCCAACTAGTCAACAGCTATCATGACTTTGGCGTCAGAGAGAATGATCTCCTTTCTGAAACTTATGGTAGATTTTGCAAGCTGCAAAATGAGATGAGGTCCAATCAAATCATCCGAACTGACCTAGACTTAAACGGTGTTTTTCTGAAGTCACTGGGTCCAGAGTGGAAGGAATATGTTCGACTGTACAAACAAATCAACAAAGATCTCACTACAGTTACCTTTCACAACATATTTGAAGACCTCAATCAGTACCAAGATGAAATTCTGAAGTCTCTTCCTAAACAACCAGCTGTAGATCCTTTAGCCTTGGTAGCAGTTGAAAGAGTTCCAAGGGAATCCTCATCCAGATCAATGAAATTCAAACAGGTGATTCTAAGTGAATCTGAACCGGATGATAATGATGAAGACACCGTGGAAGCTGCCATTCATGCTCTTTCTGTTGTTGGCAAAACCTTCAGAAATCATTTCAGCAAGACAAACAACAGACAAAGGTTTACTTCTGGGTCTAGAAGACCAGAAAGGCTTGCTCCAGTTGACAAGCCTAGGTTTCAAAGGGAAGAGAGAAAGGAGGAAAAGAAGAATGATCAGAAGTGCTACAACTGCAGGAGATCTGGGCACATGATACAGAACTGTCCTAAAAAAAAGGTTAAGGATGCTGAGTATTACAGACAAAAGTACCGCCTGTCAAAGCATAAGCAGGCTGGGAATGCCCTTATGGTAGAAGAAGACTAGTTCCTGGAGGACACAGACTCCGAAAGTGATCTGGATGGTGAAGATCACGCACAGTTCTGTTTCATGGCCAATGGTGAAACAAGTGGTAGAGATGAAGATGGTGGTGATCTCTCCGATGCTGAGGAGGAGATCGTTGAAAGCGGAAAGGTACATTCTATCTCTAACTCAAACATGGGTTTTAATTTTGAACATATACAAACCATACTAAACCGCATGAAAAAGTTAGAACTTAAGGTGACAAAACTAACAAAGAAAAATCAAGTGTTAAAAGAGGTCATTTTCACACAAGACAAAGAAGCACAAGCTACAATTGAACAGTTAGAGAAAAACATAGATGAATCTAAAGTTCAAATAGCTATGAAAGAATCTGAATTTCTTGAACTAACCAACACAACAAATGTCATCATACATGATCTCAAAGCAGAACGTATTGGTGCTGAAAAGGATTCAGAAATTCTTAAAAATGATCAAAACATTCTTTGTTTGAAAATTAAAGAATTGGAAGACCTTCTAACTAAGAGAGGGAAAAGTGAACAAAACATCTTTCTGTACAAACAAAAAGAACGACCTTTTTCAAGATGGACATTCGATGGACTTGGTTTTGAAAACCCAAATGTCCTGAGTAAGGTGAAGGACTAACTCAACAAATGATATTTGTTGGTCAAGAGAAAGAATGACTTGAAGAGGATGTCAAACGAACCCTACATCTCAAAAATGAAACTCCCTTCAATTATTCTGACCTCAATGACTCATACTTCACTTATCCCATTCCAACACTTAACTATGTTGTCACCACACCAGTATATACAGATGAGGAACTCTACACCCCTGAAGTGCCAAAACCCCAATTTCTATACATTTGCCACAAGGAATTGCAGCAAAGGTTCCAAACCTTACAGCAGTTTTGCTTCACTCATTTGGTACAAGGAGACCTTTCCAAAGCTTTCAATTCTGAAACCACACCTGAAACCATTACAGTTTCTGAAACACTCCCTGAATCGTCTCAACTAGTTCAAGATAACTCCATTCTCCACAAGCATCTTCAAACTGTACTCAATCTTGATGGCAAGATCATTGATGACTTATGAAAAGAAAATTTTACATTGAAAGAACAAATCAAGCAAGTCAAGACTAAAATGCATCCTCCTACTCCATCTACTCTCCCTCCACATGCTGAACGCATTGAACACTCAAAGCATGTGTCTACATCTTCTCAAGATGTCAAATCCAAAATAAAATCTGTTAATAATCCGGTTTTGAAAACTCTAAAGCAAAAACAGATTTTCAAACAGACTTCCACTTTCGCTTCTAAGCACATTTCTCGTATGAACACTGACATACCTGAATCCTCAATGGCAGTTGCTAGTCGAACACGACTCAATACTAACCATTTACATTCTGCTGCAGATGTGAAGAAGCTCGAGAGTGAAGAGCGTAAAATAAACACCACTTGGAAGAGAGTCATTCCTAGATCACATAGGAAATGTTCAAATACTAGCCAAACATGTGAACACATTTTGATGTTTGATTCTGTCTGTAATCATTCCAGTTTACATGATAAAATTGCCTCTTCCATGTTTTGTATTAGTGATGGTTGTCTCCATGGTCATTGTGAATTTAATTGTGAGTATGATCAATTAAGAAAACAAATAGGAATTAAACCATGTGAGGACTGGACAAACTTTTACGCTAATCAAATCTGTGTTCCATTTATAAACTCAAAAGGATACATTATTCATCAGTTGATCACCACTCGTCAGTCACATGCACTCAAATGTTTAAACAAATCAAAACGATTACTGACAATCAAGGAGCTGGAAATCTACAGGAGACAAGGCTATGATGCTTTCAAAAGGGCATGGATTACGCAGGATAAACTTTTACACTCTAAAAAACGCTCATCCAATCCACCTTCGAAACTTGTCAAAAATACCAAATCAAAGCCCTCATCCAATCCGAAAGTAGTACAAGCTACTGCTCCTAAAACTCCTGTTCAACAAAAGTCAGTTGATGCACCGAGACAACAAGGAATTCTTACAAATTCCTCGAAAACTTGTATTCGCAAACATAACGCTTCCGCCACTCTACCGAATCCAAAACCTCAGATTCCATCAACTGTCATACCAACAGTGGTAACGAAACTTCCGCCTAGGCCAATCCTTTCGAAATCTATTCCTTCTCGACAAAAGCTTAAACACACATGGGTACGAAAGGATAAATCATTAGAAGTATTACCACCACATGCACAAAAAGTTATTTCTCAACCAAACGTAGGAACTAACAATTTAGGACCCATTCATATATGGGGACCTAAACGTGCTTTACTCTCTTTTTGCAGGCGCCTCACTTGTGGTACCTGGACTCCGGTTGTTACAAGCATATGACAGGCAACAAAAGTCTTCTAAAAAATTACGTTCCTAAGTACTCCGGGAATGTACCTTTTGGAAACGACAATGTTGCACCAATAATGTGGTACGGAGACATCGAAAAGAAGCACATCAAGATTAAGAAAGTCTCCTATGTTGAAGGGTTGGGTCATAATTTGTTTAGCATCGGACAGTTCTGTGACAAGGACTTAGTAGTAGTGTTCAAAAAGAACAAATGTTCTGTGATAACTGAAACAGGGGATGAATTACTGGCAGGCTCTAGAAAATCTAACCTGTATTCCATTAATTTGGAGAAATACGACTCCCTTACCTCAGTTTGTTTACTGTCCGAAGCTTCAATAGATCTTACTTGGCAATGGCACAGAAAACTCTATCATCTAAACTTTCAGAATATTAACAAACTAGTCGCTGGTGACTTGGTGAGAGGCATTCCCAAGTTAAGTGTTGGTCCCTTGGTGAGAATAACAACAAGCAACAGATGTGTAGAAGGGGGGGTTGAATACACTTTCTGTGGAAATTGAACAAATCAAATAAAAGTGTTACACAAAGTAAATCAAACCATAATCAATCGAATGCTTTCATTAAGAAGATGATTACAATGCTTTGAATAAGAAGATGATTACAATAACTATCAAGTAAGCAACTCTTGATATGTAAACACCTAATGTAAATCTTTCAAACTTTCAAACTTAGCTATCCATAATCAACTTATGATTATAGATACTGACGACTCTCTAAAAAGGATTTTATCACAGATTCAATCAACTTATGATTACTTACCAACTTCACAACAAATGTGAATATTCGAACACACGAACAAGTTGGCAATCTGTGAGTTTTCTTGATCACGTGAACTGACACACAATGAATCAAGATTGTGAAGTACTTTGGCTCTGTAAACGCTGTAGTCATTTTAGTCGTTTTTAAGTCGTACCCCTAAACTTATCAGGATGATAAGTATTTATAATCCTGTTCTACGGTTCCTAACAAACTGGACTAATCCTAATTTGCTAACTAACTACCGGATGACTCGGAATCTTGAATCTTGAATCTTCTTATCTTGAATCTTCAATCTTCAATCTTGATTCTAGAGTCTTCTTATCCTTCCCGTATATATAGAGAGTTAAAAAAGATAAATTTAAAACATATTTAAATTATCTTGAACTGACTTCTTACTTCGGACTGAGTTACTCAACTTGAAACTCATCAAGCTGAGTTCTTCGAGCACAAACTCGAAACACAACGTGAACACACATGTATATTAATTAACTCATCCTTAGAAGTCCTAAGTGTTGGTGCATAATTGTAAATCCCTAGTTCTTATCAATCCAATACATACATGTTTACTTGAAATGTTAATTCAAATGTGTTTTGATTAATGGTTTGCATGTTTATATATTCTAAGTGTTTATTTATATTTGTCTTAAGCTTACAAGTACTTATTCATGTGTTGATGTGTGTTTGGAAGTTTAAGTATGAGTGAAGGTCATCACGTGCGTGATGAGTCCACTACGTGCGTAGTGGAACGCACTACGTGCGTGGTGAGGTGGTCGGTTAAAGTTAAATTAATTATTATTAAAACAACTGGTACGTGCGTACTGGACTCGCTTCGTGCGAAGTGCGATACATTACGTGCGTAGTGAAATTAATTACACTATAAATACTGATTAACTTCATATTAGCGCGGGTAATCGAGTAATCAGCGGGGAATCGCAGAATCGTGAGGTAATCGTCCGTAACCGCATATAACTACCGGAAATCGACCTTAAGCCTTAGTGAGCCTTCGTAATCGTACGTTTAACATCGGTAATCGAGAACTTAGTGTTAATCTCGAATCCAAGGGCAGCCTTAAGCATTCTGTGTGAGTTCTTAGAGTTGTTCTTCGTCCTACTCTGTGTGTTCTTCGTATTAACTGTGTGCCGGACACCTAAGCAGATCTTAGAATCCTTAGGAGGTTTGGGAAATAGATATTCCGCACTATTTCTCATCCTAGATCAGTCATAGCATTAGGGTGTTTTAGTTTAGAACTCCCACGGTCCTACAAAGTGGTATCATCAAATAGTCAATCATATCATCACAATCCCTGGTCAATTTATTCTTAGTCACAAAGGCCCGGATATTGTGCATGTCACTTGCTTTAAGATCCGCCTTTGCCTGACTGCCAGATGCAGTCCCAGTGATGTTTTGAGTCGAGGAGCTTCCAATTTGTGCAGGTTCCATTGTTTAAATTATGTGGAATAAAAATTATGCTCATTATAATGAAACATCCAACAATTTCAACACACAGCTAAAATCTGAAGATTAAAAATTAAACGGTCATTTCGAAAATTTGAAGTTTTCACCACGCGCGCAATGACCATCATTACGCACGTGATGAAAGATCTTCGTCCGAAGTGGTTTGACGTAACAAAACTTTAGTTTATTTAAAACATGACGCACTTCGCACGTGATGCACACAGATCGCACGAAGTGGAGTTCACATCAGCAATGATTGGATCTCTGATGTATCTCACGGCATCCAGACCGGATAGCATGTTTGCCACATGTCTAATGGCAAGATACCAATCCAATCCTAACGTCAAGCATCTGATGATTGTCAAGCGGATTTTTCGCTATCTGAAGGATGCTCCCAATCTTGGACTGTGGTATCCTTGTGATGATAACTTTGAGTTGACGGCCTACAGTGATTCAGACTATGGTAGATGCAAAAAGGATCATAAATCTACCTCTGGGGGTTGTCAGTTTCTCGGATCGAGACTTGTCACGTGGCAGTGTAAGAAACAGACTGCAGTTGCGCTTTCTACGTGTGAAGCTGAATATATTTCGGCGGCGAGCTGCTGTTCTCAGGTCATCTGGATTCAAAAACAACTGCGGGATTACGGTTTGCAATTCTCTACTACTCCCATTTATGTTGATAACATTGCTGCTATAGCCATTACTAAAAATCCCGTACAACACTATAAGACCAAGCACATTGGTATCAAATACCATTTTATACGGGACTGCTGGGAAAAGAAATTAATTGATGTCTTGTCTATTCAAACTGATTTCCAAAAAGCAGACCTGTATACAAAGGCATTTGATAAACCCCGATTTTTGTTCTTAGTGAATGAAAACGGGATGAAAACCAAGTGTGAGGTTGTCCCTGATGATGCGACTTAGTGTCCTTGTCTGTGTGACTTCAGTTTATTTTCTATGTGTCTTTACGTTTCTATTTTCTTAGTTTTTAGTTTCTTTAGTATTTTAGGGGGAGATAGTTCAGAAAACATAGAAAATACAAAAAAAATCAGAAAACATAGAAAATACAAAAAAAAAATCAGAAAAACATAGAAAATACAAAAAAAAATCAGAACACTTAGAAAATACAAAAAAAAAATCAGAAAAACATAGAAAATACAAAAAAAATTAGAAAACTTAGAAAATTCAAAAAAAAAAGAAAAAATCAGGAAAACATAGAAAATACAAAAAAAAAAATCAGAAAACATAGAAAATACAAAAAAAATCAGAAAATATAAAAATGAGAAGTTGATCCAACTCAAATAGAAAATGATGGTACACTGGCGTTCTATACAAAGTATGTCTAGTAAAATTAGGACTGAAGGCATGCACACATTCTTGAGAAAACTGTCTGAAAAATTTAGTTAAATCAGATAAGAAACAGATGGCGTGTAAGGCATATGATGAGAGTCTAGGCTGATAAGTGGTTATGCATGTGGAAATCCATCAAAGATTCAAACTATCGAGACATTCCAAGTCTACAAGTCAATAACAGTTGAGACTAACTTAGTCTGGTGCACACACCTGTTACCATGCCAAATGTGATAGATGACAATGAGCAAAATGTAAAAAGAGGGTGAAAAATTGACCCCAATCTGAGATGTCAAAAGAAATAGATACATAGATCTATTAGTGTTGAATTGTCAAAGAGCATAAAATGCAGTGACAAAAGCTCAACAGATAGATCTATTAGTTTTGAATTGTCAAAGAGCATAAAATGCAGTGACAAAAGCTCAACAGAAATTATCAGAAGAGGTGAAAAATTGACCTCCATGTCAAAGAGCATAAAATGCATTAACAAAATCACAAAGCACATAAGCATGGTGGTTGGGTACTCAAGTTGTGCATCCTACTGAGTGAGTCAAAACACTGTGAGATTTTAAAAGAGATAGTCTTAACCATGTACTCAGTTCTAGATAATCAGAAAATGTTGAAATTAAATCTGTCATTATCTGAGGAAAGTTAGATTGACAGACAGAAATTGAGGGAGTATGTTTGTGCCTAAGGTTCTGAAATGAATGATAACTAAGTATAGATGTGCTGGTACTGACTCCATCTTGGAACCTTCTCACAAAAAGATTTAATTTCATTAATTTTATTTTTGCAATTCTCTTTAGTGTTTTTATTTCTGTCTCTTAGTGTTTAGGATTTAATTTGTTTACAGTCTGCGTTTTCATTTTCTTTATAATCAGAAAAATACAAAAAGATTTTTGGTATGTTCTTATCTCTTTTGGTGTGTTTATTTCTTTTATACATAGTTTCTTGTGTTTTCGTGTGCTTAAAAGCTTTTGTTTTGCATTGAAGTTACTAACCGCTGTGTGCTGAGTACAGGATCGTCAAAAAGAGTTTTGGTGGTTCTAAGTTCTTTTAAATGTACTCTTTTGCTATTCTTTAGGTTTTCTCGTTTCGCTTGGATGTACTTAGATGTTTTTAGTAACCTTGAAGTTACTAACTGTTTATTGCTGAGTGCAGTACTAACAGTATCAAGGTTCACAGATGAGGAACTCATCACATGCGACATGGAGCCACTACGCACGTCCTACTATTCATTACGTGCGTAGTGCAGGTAAGGACATAACGAAAGGTATTCTTATATTTTGTTGCTTTGTGCATTTTGCTTTGTGCATTTTGCTTTGTGCATTTTGCTTTGTGTATTTTGCTTAGTGCAATGTTTGTTGATAAAACTAGGTCTTAGGGGGAGTTTGTTGGTGCATAATTGTAAATCCCTAGTTCTTATCAATCCAATACATACATGTTTACTTGAAATGTTAATTCAAATGTGTTTTGATTAATGGTTTGCATGTTTATATATTCTAAGTGTTTATTTATATTTGTCTTAAGCTTACAAGTACTTATTCATGTGTTGATGTGTGTTTGGAAGTTTAAGTATGAGTGAAGGTCATCACGTGCGTGATGAGTCCACTACGTGCGTAGTGGAACGTACTACGTGCGTGGTGAGGTGGTCGGTTAAAGTTAAATTATTTATTATTAAAACAACTGGTACGTGCGTACTGGACTCGCTTCATGCGAAGTGCGATACATTACGTGCGTAGTGAAATTAATTACACTATAAATACTGATTAACTTCATATTAGCGCGGGTAATCGAGTAATCAGCGGGGAATCGCAGAATCGTGAGGTAATCGTCCGTAACCGCATATAACTACTGTAAATCGACCTTAAGCCTTAGTGAGCCTTCATAATCGTACGTTTAACCTCGGTAATCGCGAACTTAGTGTTAATCTCGAATCCAAGGGCAGCCTTAAGCATTCTGTGTGAGTTCTTAGAGTTGTTCTTCGTCCTACTATGTGTGTTCTTCGTATTAACTGTGTGCCGGACACCTAAGCAGATCTTAGAATCCTTAGGAGGTTTGGGAAATAGATATTCCGCACTATTTCTCATCCTAGATCAGTCATAGCATTAGGGTGTTTTAGTTTAGAACCCCCACGGTCCTACACTAAGAGTTAGCTAGAACTTATTTAGCAACTCTGTCGAGCTGACTCTGCTTTCGAGCTGAGTCACTCAGCTTGAAACACATCAACCTGAATACTCGATATATACCTTATGTGACATACACAACTTATTAAACATATTAATAAACTAACTAAGGTATGGTATGAACTGGTCGAACATATGCTCAGCTTATACTCAGCTTATACTCAGTCTGAATCACTATAAGTGTTCAGTCTGATTAAGCTTCATAATTCTGTTTAAGTTATATTCAGAACACATATTACAAACTTAACTTTGTCTCATCAAATCTAAACTGATGAAATCATTTTCCGAACAAGCTCCCCCTATTTGATGATGACAAAACCATCAAACAGTTATTAAGTTTGTTTAATAGAATTATGTTTTAAATCTTAAACTTATCAAGATTTTCAATTTGAACTAATCAAATACCACTTGAACTTATCAATTTTAATTGAACTTATCAATTATAAGTGGAACACACCAACTTTTAGTTGAACACACCAACTAATCATATCAATGAATAAGAACTTATCATTTATTCATTAAGCTGAACTTATCAGACTAATAAGTATGAACATATCATAATATAGTTGAACATATCAAACAAATATTTGTATTAATTGAACTAATCATAATACAGAAGTATTGATCACTTAGATCATGCACACTGAGTGCTTACAAAAAAATATTAGAACTAATCTAATATTTACATTAGAACTAATCTAATTATCTTATGAACTCAGGATGTAGAAGTTCCCAGTTGATAATTTCTTTGGTTATTTCATAAAGCAACTTTTCAGCTTCTACATTCCCTCTGAGTTCCTTCTGTTGAACTTTGATGATCTTGTTCAGCTTGTATTTTATAAGTTGATTAGAACTTTCATCACCACAACAGCTTTTAATGTTAAAGGCATCCTCAACTTTTAAATAGCAAATTTCATTCAGCTTGATAAAACTGGGTTTGCCTGCCTGATCCTTAAACATAAACCCCTGAACAGGTGCATCAACATATTGATTTTATTTAAACTCTACACCTTCAGGTATTTCAAACAATTCTTCCCATTGTGGACCAGGAACTGGAACATATCTCAGTTCCTCGGCTCTGTTTATCAGCTTGGAAACTTCAGCAAAGATTTCTTGTTTGATTTGGCTTCTTTTGAACTTCTTGAGCATCATCATTATTCTTTGCCATTCTATGTAGCCCATCCTGTGAACATATCTCAGGTCCACCCCCATTGTTGATTTGTCTTAAAATTCAAAGTTGAGGATGATGGCTCCACCGATTCTACTCAAGGTCATGCCTTTGATATCTTCATTGGAGCTCCTTCTAAAATAACATTCTTGAACTTCTGCATCTGTATATGGGACAGGATCAGGTCTTGGACCAGTGTATGTAGCTTCAGCTTGAGCCAAAGATTTTCTTTCCTTTTCTTTTTCTTGGTCTTTTATCTCTTTCTCTTTTCTCTTTCTTAGCTCAGCTACAGAGATCATAAGCTCATCTGCTTCTTCTTGTTCAAGCATCTCTATCAGTTCTCTTGTAGCTTTTTCTTCTTCTGTCTCCTGCTTAAGGGTTGAAATGAGCCTTGAGGTTGACACCTGAAGAGTAGGCGTCTCCCCCTCAACCCCATTCCTATGGAGGGCTCAATGTGATATCAACTCCAGTGATGCCTTTAGGAGTGACACCACCTATGGCAGTTTTTCTAGTATAGGTGCGGATATTCTCCCTAACAGCAGTGGGCATACTAGGGGTGGCTTCTGATTGGGATTGTAGATGGAATGAAGGTGGAGGAGATGGGTTAGACTGAGTTGGGTTTACTGCAGTCTTATATCCAAAAGTGGATGGAGAAAAATGAGAAGAGATAGAAAGTAGAGAGGTCTTACCAGAAGCAGCTTCAGTGTGTGCTGGTTCAGCTTGAACTTCTATGTTAGCTTGGGAAGCTCGCCATTGATTGGATCTATTTGCTTCACTTTCAGATGAAACTGCCTCAGCAATTAGGAGCATAGGTTAACTCAGACCTTCTTGCTCAGTGAAGATGTCATTGTTGAACATCTTGGGGCTGAGTGTTGGGACAGGGAATACATCTTGACCAGCTTCATAATGTTGTTCTCCCAACTCAGCTTCTACCATCAGGGATAAGTACCTTATAAATGGTACATGTAGATCCCTTGATGTCTTCACCACCTGGGCTTTGAGCTCGTTGAAGATGAGCAATGCATAATCCAGATTCCTGGCATGATACATGTTGTAGAGCAGCTGCATCTCGAACTCATTCACATGATCCAGGCCTCTAATCTTAGTTCCTAACGAATGAATCACCGTGGACACCATGAAGCCCCAACCAGTAGGAAAAGTGGCATTTTTGACAACACCCTCTGTCTGCGGGTGACCCATATTAGGTAGGACAGACCTCGCCACTTGCCTAGTAACAGCAGCTTCGAACACATCACTTGCAGGGAGTTAAAGAACTTCCCTTAGCCGCTGTACAGTTATGACAAATGTTCTATCCCCATTTAAAACAGTGCCAGCGATCTCTCCCCTGTTCTGGTCATAAGTGCAGGTGTAGCAGAACTCCAACAGGTGCTGTGGAACCATATGCAATGGTGCTCTAGAGAAGGCAAAATCCAGGGGGCATTTGCGAATGTAATCCACCCAAGCTTCATAACCTCTGCCTTGTTTTTGCACTGGAAGTGCAAGACAGTCCCGTTGGTTGTTTATTCGGATCAACGACACTCCATTATTCCGAAATTGAGCGCCTCTTACCATTCTGTCACCAAGAATAAGAATGGTTCCGTCCATTTTTGAATCATTCTAAGTGAATATGCACAAAGCAGATTGGGAATACGCACTAAGCGATTTGAGAACTGCACTCAGCAAATTTAGGGTTTTGATGAAGGACGGAAAAATGCACTAAGCAATAGTAGCGTTTTAGAAAGGTATTTGAGAGAATGAGAAGTCAGATTTGTAGGCGTAAACATCTCCGAACCGGTTATGAACGATATATACACCTTTCTGAGGAGAGAGAAAAGTTACCGTTAGAATTCCCCTTTTTATCCGTTATGCCGAAAAACTTACGACTTGATGTAACAGTGAGGGTAGAACTTATCATCTTCCAACGGATATAAGTGTAAAATAATAATATTGATTTACAATAAGATTGTAAACATTGATGTATTATACTGATACAGAATTAGTATAATACGTGATTTGAGACTGACCCAAATACGCAGGTACTCATGAATTAATAACACTTAGTAATTAAAACATGGTTTTAGACATACCAAGCTGAGTAAACTTATTACTCAGTTTAAGTCAAGCACTCAGCTTGATTCAAGCACTCAGCTTGAGTTGAGCACTCAGCTTGAGATTGATACTCAGCTTGAGTAAAGGACATAGCTCAGGCTCAATGACACTTAGTCATTTATGTTTAAGACTGACTTAAACATGTAATTTAGCTATACTAAGTAGGTAAAATATGTTTGGAACTCACCAAACGTGTGAACCAATCACATAGCTTGAGTTAAGCACATAGCTCAGACTCAATGACAGTCATTTTGTTCGATACTAACTCAAACTATATATTTTAACCACAATGAGTAGTTAAAATATGTTTTGAACTTACCAAACGCGTGAACTCATCATACAGCTTGACAGGTTATTCAGGTTATAGAAACTGATCTATAAAATGTGCACTCAGCTTAAGACACGTAGTCTCTGTCAAACTGAAAAACTCAGATTCTAGATACTTAGCTAGGGATTGAGCATGCCCAATCACTTAGCAGATACATAAACCTCTTTTCATCAAGGGGTTTAGTAAAGATATCTGCTAATTGGTCATCAGTAGAGATAAACTTTATGTCAACTTTACCTTTTTCCATGATGTCCCTGATGAAGTGATGTCTAATTTCAATGTGCTTGGTTCTTGAGTGGAAGACTGGATTGTAAGTTATGGCTATAGCACTTTGGTTATCACAGAAGATAGGAGTTTTCTTGAAACTTATGGATGTGATCTCTTTGATTCAGCACATAGCATTTTGAACCAAAGACATGGAAATAACCTATATTGGGCTTTCTAGATTTATACATCTCATATGATGTTTTTCCATGTCTTTTGACAATGATTGACCTATTTTGGGTATAACAGGCTGTACTGACAGCTTCATCCCAAAAATAAAGTTTCAATCCTGCCTCACATAACATTGTTCTAGCAGCCTCAATTAAGGTTCTATTTCTCCTCCCAGCAACTCCATTTTATTGGGGAGTTCTGACAGATGAGAAATTTTGTAATATTCCCTTTTGTTCACAGAAGCTTTCAAGAGTAGAGTTTCTGAACTCAGTCCCATGATCACTTCTGAGTTGCTTTACAGACTTACCTTTCTGCAACTCTTCCTGTTTGATAAAACTTATTATCTCCAGGGCAGCCTCACTTTTGGCTTTAAAGAATATTACCCAGGTGAATCTTGAGAACTTATCTACTATCGCCAGTGTGTACTTCTTACCACTTAGGCTTGGAGTAGTTATGGGTCCAAACAGATCCATATGCAACATATGCAGTGGGTCTGTTATTGAAAAGTTTTTCTTTGATTTAAAGGGCCCTTTATGGTGTTTCCCTTGTTCACAAGCTGAACACAATTTGTCTTTGACAAATGTGATATTTAGTAATCCAGAGTCCTTTGGATACCAAAGACCTAGATTTTGTGACCTTTAAGGTATCTAAAGATCCTTTTCACAGCTTGGAGATGTGATTCTTTAGGATCTGCCTGATATCTTGCACAAACACATGTAGCAAACATGATATCAGGTCTACTAGCTGTCAAATAGAGTAATGAACCTATCATTCCTCTATAGGTACACTAACACACAGACTTACCATCTGAGTCTTTGCTCAGCTTGACACCTGGTGACATGGGTGTTCTCATGGTTGAACTGGAATCAAAACCATATTTCTTTATCAAATCAAGAACATACTTGCTTTAATTGATGAATATTCCATCAGGCTTTTGTTAAATTTGTAAGCCTAAGAAGTATATCATCTTACCCATCATGCTCATCTTGTACTTTTGTGACATTATTTTGGAGAACCAGTCATATAGAGATTCATTTGTAGATCCAAAGATAATGTCATCTACATAGATTTGTACAAGAATCACCTGTCCTTTACTCCTTTTAATAAAGAGTGTTTTATCTATACTACCTCTGGTGAAATCCATTGATAGTAGATAAGTGGACAGAGTGTTATACCAAGCTCTTGGAGCTTGTTTAAGACCGTACAAAGCCTTGTCTAACTTATAGACATGATGTGGAAACTTTGAACTGACAAATCCAGGAGGTTGTTTCACATAGACTTCCTCCTGAAGTTTTCCATTTAGGAAAGCACTCTTCACATCCATTTGATAAACTTTGAAGTCTTTATATACTGCATAAGCCAGGAACAGCCTTATAGCTTCAATTCTAGCAACAGGGGCAAAAGTCTCATTATAATCAATTCCTTCCTCTTGCTTATACCCTTGTGCTACCAGTCTTGCTTTGTTCCTAACTATTACTCCATCCTTGTCCATTTTATTTCTATAGACCCACTTAGTGCCTATGATTGAGTGATCTTTGGGGGCAGGGACAAGGTTCTAGACTTTATTCCTCTCAAATTTGTTTAATTCCTCTTGCATAGCTTCAATCCAATCCTCATCCTCTAAGGCTTCTTCATTCCTCTTTGGCTCCATCTGAGATAGGAAACCAAAGTGAGCAGCATAGTTAGCTGTAGCCTTGGATCTGGTCATAACTCTTTCTTGGACATTTCCAATGATCTGATCTTGAGGATGATCTTTTAGGAATTTAAATGTTGTAGTTGGAGAGTCTGGTTCTGGATCTGAGTGATATTGAGAACCCTGAGATGAACTTATCTCCTCAGTCTCAACAGCAGCATTGTTCACAAACTGTTGATCACCAAGATCTTCAGTCTGAGGATTGTCAGCTCTAAATGGATTGACGAACTCATCATCCTTCTCAGCTTGAGAATCCATTTGAGCATGTGATGATTTTTTGATGAACACACATCATCATCACTATCACCTCCCATGACATACATAGGATTTGATAAATTGGTTTCCTTAGGCCTTTCAAGCTCACTCAGACTGACCAAGTCAGCTTGTCGTTAATCAGCTTGATCAAAACTTTCTTCCTCAGACATGAATTGATTCTTCTATGCCCTTTCTCCTTGTGTTATATATTCTATAAGACTTGGAGATTGAGGAATAACCAACGAATATTCCAAGATCAGCTTTAGGTTCCAACTTATGGATGTGATCTCTTTGATTCAGCACATAGCATTTTGAACCAAAGACATGGAAATAACCTATATTGGGCTTTCTAGATTTATACATCTCATATGATGTTTTTCCATGTCTTTTGACAATGATTGACCTATTTTGGGTATAACAGGCTGTACTGACAGCTTCATCCCAAAAATAAAGTTTCAATCCTGCCTCACATAACATTGTTCTAGCAGCCTCAATTAAGGTTCTATTTCTCCTCTCAGCAACTCCATTTTATTGGGGAGTTCTGACAGATGAGAAATTTTGTAATATTCCCTTTTGTTCACAGAAGCTTTCAAGAGTAGAGTTTCTGAACTCAGTCCCATGATCACTTCTGAGTTGCTTTACAGACTTACCTTTCTGCAACTCTTCCTGTTTGATAAAACTTATTATCTCCAGGGCAGCCTCACTTTTGGCTTTAAAGAATATTACCCAGGTGAATCTTGAGAACTTATCTACTATCGCCAGTGTGTACTTCTTACCACTTAGGCTTGGAGTAGTTATGGGTCCAAACAGATCCATATGCAACATATGCAGTGGGTCTGTTATTGAAAAGTTTTTCTTTGATTTAAAGGGCCCTTTATGGTGTTTCCCTTGTTCACAAGCTGAACACAATTTGTCTTTGACAAATGTGATCTTTAGTAATCCAGAGTCCTTTGGATACCAAAGACCTAGATTTTGTGACCTTTAAGGTATCTAAAGATCCTTTTCACAGCTTGGAGATGTGATTCTTTAGGATCTGCCTGATATCTTGCACAAACACATGTAGCAAACATGATATCAGGTCTACTAGCTGTCAAATAGAGTAATGAACCTATCATTCCTCTATAGGTACACTAACACACAGACTTACCATCTGAGTCTTTGCTCAGCTTGACACCTGGTGACATGGGTGTTCTCATGGTTGAACTGGAATCAAAACCATATTTCTTTATCAAATCAAGAACATACTTGCTTTAATTGATGAATATTCCATCAGGCTTTTGTTAAATTTGTAAGCCTAAGAAGTATATCATCTTACCCATCATGCTCATCTTGTACTTTTGTGACATTATTTTGGAGAACCAGTCATATAGAGATTCATTTGTAGATCCAAAGATAATGTCATCTACATAGATTTGTACAAGAATCACCTGTCCTTTACTCCTTTTAATAAAGAGTGTTTTATCTATACTACCTCTGGTGAAATCCATTGATAGTAGATAAGTGGACAGAGTGTTATACCAAGCTCTTGGAGCTTGTTTAAGACCGTACAAAGCCTTGTCTAACTTATAGACATGATGTGGAAACTTTGAACTGACAAATCCAGGAGGTTGTTTCACATAGACTTCCTCCTGAAGTTTTCCATTTAGGAAAGCACTCTTCACATCCATTTGATAAACTTTGAAGTCTTTATATACTGCATAAGCCAGGAACAGCCTTATAGCTTCAATTCTAGCAACAGGGGCAAAAGTCTCATTATAATCAATTCCTTCCTCTTGCTTATACCCTTGTGCTACCAGTCTTGCTTTGTTCCTAACTATTACTCCATCCTTGTCCATTTTATTTCTATAGACCCACTTAGTGCCTATGATTGAGTGATCTTTGGGGGCAGGGACAAGGTTCTAGACTTTATTCCTCTCAAATTTGTTTAATTCCTCTTGCATAGCTTCAATCCAATCCTCATCCTCTAAGGCTTCTTCATTCCTCTTTGGCTCCATCTGAGATAGGAAACCAAAGTGAGCAGCATAGTTAGCTGTAGCCTTGGATCTGGTCATAACTCTTTCTTGGACATTTCCAATGATCTGATCTTGAGGATGATCTTTTAGGAATTTAAATGTTGTAGTTGGAGAGTCTGGTTCTGGATCTGAGTGATATTGAGAACCCTGAGATGAACTTATCTCCTCAGTCTCAACAGCAGCATTGTTCACAAACTGTTGATCACCAAGATCTTCAGTCTGAGGATTGTCAGCTCTAAATGGATTGACGAACTCATCATCCTTCTCAGCTTGAGAATCCATTTGAGCATGTGATGATTTTTTGATGAACACACATCATCATCACTATCACCTCCCATGACATACATAGGATTTGATAAATTGGTTTCCTTAGGCCTTTCAAGCTCACTCAGACTGACCAAGTCAGCTTGTCGTTAATCAGCTTGATCAAAACTTTCTTCCTCAGACATGAATTGATTCTTCTATGCCCTTTCTCCTTGTGTTATATATTCTATAAGACTTGGAGATTGAGGAATAACCAACGAATATTCCAAGATCAGCTTTAGGTTCCAACTTATGGATGTGATCTCTTTGATTCAGCACATAGCATTTTGAACCAAAGACATGGAAATAACCTATATTGGGCTTTCTAGATTTATACATCTCATATGATGTTTTTCCATGTCTTTTGACAATGATTGACCTATTTTGGGTATAACAGGCTGTACTGACAGCTTCATCCCAAAAATAAAGTTTCAATCCTGCCTCACATAACATTGTTCTAGCAGCCTCAATTAAGGTTCTATTTCTCCTCTCAGCAACTCCATTTTGTTGGGGAGTTCTGACAGATGAGAAATTTTGTAATATTCCCTTTTGTTCACAGAAGCTTTCAAGAGTAGAGTTTCTGAACTCAGTCCCATGATCACTTCTGAGTTGCTTTACAGACTTACCTTTCTGCAACTCTTCCTGTTTGATAAAACTTATTATCTCCAGGGCAGCCTCACTTTTGGCTTTAAAGAATATTACCCAGGTGAATCTTGAGAACTTATCTACTATCGCCAGTGTGTACTTCTTACCACTTAGGCTTGGAGTAGTTATGGGTCCAAACAGATCCATATGCAACATATGCAGTGGGTCTGTTATTGAAAAGTTTTTCTTTGATTTAAAGGGCCCTTTATGGTGTTTCCCTTGTTCACAAGCTGAACACAATTTGTCTTTGACAAATGTGATCTTTAGTAATCCAGAGACTAACTCTTTATTGGATAGCATATTTATATATTTGAAATTTAAATGTGACAAACGTTTATGCCATAACCAACTCAACTTAGGAATAGATTGGGAATACAAGCAGGTTTCAGTATAGGGATCAGCAGAATTAAGATCAAGTAGATACACATCTCTTTGCATTATAAATTGTTCTTGCTTTCTTCCTAAAAGTAACAATGTTGTCTTCATCAAACAATTGACTGATACTAATCAGGTTGTGTTTGAGACCCTTGATATATGAAACTTTCTGGAATATAACCTTGCCAGCTTGCATCTTCCCATAGCCTTTAGTTTTTCCATGGGAGTTGTCACCAAAAGTTACTTTAGGACCTTCATCTTCCTGGAAATCACTAAGAAGTCCTTTCCACCCAGTCATGTGCCTTGAGCATCCACTATCTAAGTACCATTTACTTGAACCCTGCACATGATATGAAAACTAAACACATTAGTTTTGTTTGGTAATAGGTGCTTTGTACTAAATGACAAGGATAATCTAGGAAAATTTGCTCCCAAAGCTGATGATGCTATTTTCCTTGGTTATTCTACTGAGTCCAAAGCCTACAGAGTTTTTAACAAACGAACAAAGAGCATTGTTGAAAGTATCAACGTAACATTTGATGATGCATTAAATGTTACAGATTTTCCACCTAAATCAACAATAAACGCTTCTGAACATGCCAGTTCAGGACCGGTTCTTCAAAATAAAGAATCAAACAATTCTTCCAGTTCAAATACTAATCTTGACTTTATGTTTGATTTCTTTAGATCTGAATCTTCTCCTGTTTTAACTGAAAACAGGAACAACACAGCTGCACAAACAAGTGTCACTATCACAGCTCATACGGTCTCTGAGACGAATCCATTTTCCTATCTATACGCTGAGGATTCTACATCTGTCTCTGTCACACGTCCCCCTGCGACTACTCAGATTGATGACCCTGATAGCTCGCCTGTGTTTGATTCAGACCCTCATTTCTCCCGAGAAGATGAAGAGGACGCACAACACCTTCAAGATCTTATTCCTTCCTCTTCTACCTCCCATGAAACAAAATGAACCAGATATCACTCTGAAGAGAACATCATAGGGAATCCCTCAGTTGGAGTTCAAACAAGATCAGTAACAGCAAACGAATGTCAATTCTCGGGTTTCTTAAGCATAATTGAACCCACCAAGACTTGTGAAGCATTAGATGATCCAGATTGGGTAATTGCAATGCAGGAAGAATTACATCAATTTGATTGTCTCAAAGTCTGGAGATTAGTTCCTCTACCTTATGGGAAATCTGTTGTTGGAACTAAGTGGGTATTCAAGAACAAGAGGGATTCGGATGGAGTGGTTGTTCGTAACAAATCTCGGTTGGTTGCTAAATGGTACAATCAGCAAGAGGGCATTGAATATGATGAAACATTTGCCCCCATTGCTCGTATTGAAGCTATCAGACTCTTTCTTGCGTATGCAGCCTCCAGAAGCTTTCGTGTCTTTCAGATGAATGTGCAGACAGTGTTTCTTAACAGCGTTCTCAAAGAAGAAGTCTATGTCTCACAGCCTGAGGGTTTCATCAATTCAAAATATCCTAATCATGTCTATATTCTAGATAACACCTTGTACGGGTTAAAACAAGCTCCACGTGCATGGTACGACGTCTTATCTGAGTATTTGATTGGTGAAGGCTACTCCAAAGGAAAGACAGATACCACTCTATTCACAAAGACTAAAGGTAGGGACAAGATTCTAGTTCAATATATGTGGATGACATCATTTTTGGGTCTACGAATCCAAAATACAGTGACGAGTTTGCTAAGATCATGGCAAACAGATTTCAAATGAGTATGATGGGAGAGATGTCATTCTTTCTTGGACTCCAGGTGAAGCAGTTAAGTCATGGCAGTTTTATTTGTCAATCCAAGTACATCAAAGATCTTCTCACGAAGTATGATATGATTAACTCTACACCCATTTCCACACCCATGGCTGCTAAAGCACAACTATCAGCAGATCTTGATGGTTCACTAGTAGATCTCAAAACTTACCGTGGGATGATTGGTTCGTTACTGTATCTAACTGCAAGTCGTCCGTATATCATGTTCTCTACCGGTCTCTGTGTTAGATACCAGGCGAATCCTAAAGAGTCACATCTTCTGGCAGTTAAGCGGATTTTCAGATATCTCAAAGGATCTATGGATCTTGGTCTGTGGTATCCCAAAGATTCAAATCTGGCTCTCCATGCTTACTTAGATGTTGATTATGCCAGTTGCAAGATTGATAGAAAAAGCACCTCTGGCATTGCACACTTTCTGGGAGATCGTTTAGTATGCTGGGCCTCAAAGAAGCAAAACTGTGTATCCACTTCTACAGCTGAAGCTGAGTATGTTGCTGCTGCAATGTACTGTTCACAAAGTCTATGGATACGTACCCAGTTATCAGACTTTGGCCTCAGGAATGACAAATTTCCACTTCTATGCGATTCCCAGTCTGCCATCGCTATCTCCTGCAATCCGGTACACCACTCTAAAACTAAACATATTGATATTCGTTATCACTTCATAAAAGATAACATCGAGAAATGACTCATTGAGCTACAATATGTTCCTACCAAAAATCAGCTGGCTGACTTGTTTACCAAGCCATTAGACGAAAGTCGCTTTACTGAGTTGGTATCCAAGTTAGGCATGCTAAATCTGAAAATATAACATACTGTTGGTTTATTTTCTTTTCCTTTCTTTTCTTTTGTTTAGAGTAGGTGTTATACTGTTTGTTCTCTGTGCAGATACCAGTTGCAACAATCGAGGGGGAGTGAATTTCTGACTATACACATGTTACATATGTGTAAGGGGAGACATTTAATATACATTATGCACATGTGTAGGGGTAGAAGTATACAATTGACACATTCCCATTTTTGAAAATTTTCATGAACAGATGCAAGAGTCTAGGGGGAGTGTGTCAAAACAAATACTCAAATAAAGATATCTTGGAAAATTAATTTTTTCAACTCTCAAAATCCAGATATGTTGAATTTTCAAAAACATTCCAAGTGTTGGGTTTTGTTTCAAACAATCGCATTCTATGCTCCAATCACATGGGATCTCTTGCAACTTAACAAATTAAATTTTCTAAGTCTTGGTTCAATCGCATGGACTTCAATCGCATGGATAGTCAATCGCATGGGATTACAACTCTTGCTAACTATACCTCAATCGCAAGCGATAGACTATCAGTTGCCATGAAAGCTTCAATCGCATGACTTAGGAAAATTAAGCAAAGGTTTAAACTTCAATCGCATGCGATTGAAGTTAATAGCATGAATCGCATGCGATGCGGACAAATTGATAGAGTTTGTCCAACACAATCTCAATCGCATACGATTAACACACCAAAGGGTGAATCGCATGCGATTCAGAACTCCTACCAGCTGCATCATTTTACTCTATCAGCCGCATTTTTCACCGCCTTCTCATCCAATCATCATGCGACACTTGTCCTGTCCACTTTATAACCGTCCCATCCCCCATCGGTCACTTCATACGATTCAAGAATTCAAATATCACTAAGTTTTCTCTCGTTTTGGTCACTTGAAAACACGAACTCTCTCGGTACGCTGCCAAAATTTACACTTTTAGTCTCAAAACACTCCTAATCACATAGGTAACAACTTGTATGGTTTACATTTTGAAAATTTTGAGTTAAATGGGTGATTTTTGGCCTTCAAATAGCCATTAGCGATAGACTCTTCGAGACTTTGGATGGATTTTTGGGACACGAAACAAACTTGTTTGATCAATCCAAGTTTGCGATGGGTACTTTGAACATATGGGGAACACTTTGATGCAGAAATATTTCAAAAATCTTGAAAAGTGTTCTTCGTGTTCTTGGGGGATATGTACAAACACCAATAATTTGGTTTTTGGCTCAAAAAGAGGTGTTAGGATGATTTTTGGACTATACTCAAGTACTACAAAGTTGTTTATTACTATCTAATTGTCATATTAAAAGTGTAAAAACAACTTGCTTATACTTCAAATCATCCTGTACACAATGGGGTTTCCAGAGTTAAGGTTTTTCACAAAATTTTCATACTTGGTATTTCTGGTCAACAAGGGTCAACATTCTTTCAATCACTTAAGTTTGACCAAAACTCAAAACTGAATGTTGTTTTTCATGCATATCTCTTTATCTTTAACTTAACTGTTTTATCTATTTGTACAGATAAGATGGCTCAAATTGTAAGAGAACCTGAGGAAATCATGCCCCAAGCTGAGTTCCTTAACACTAGGAATCATGCAAACAACCACTATATTGACCTCACCAAAATGAAAATCCCTACTTACCCCATTTTCACTGAAATTCTAAAGATACACCCACTAAATTATCTCTTGACATACAATCCTTCCACAACCGGCACACATGTTCCAGAGCTCTACGTTCAACAATTTTGGAAGACATGTGATGTTCGTCTAAATGAAAGAGGAATGGAGGTCATTCATGCTGAGGTTGACGAGTTTCAAGTTAACATTCCATTACATCGCCTCAGACTGATCTTTGATCTACCCACCGCACTCAGCAGACCTCCAGCAACAGAGTTTGATGAAATCTCCGATGAGGATGCATGTCTTGCAACTATCAGGGAAATGGGTTATGATGGTGAGCTCACCAACAAATATCAGTTCAAACGCACCGGCCTACATCCCAAGTACAATAATTTTATGATGGTGCTTCAACGGTGTCTCAACCCAAAGCATTCGGGGTATGAATTTCCAACGGAGCATTAGCTAAAGATCTTTGTGGCAGCGACCAATCATTTGCATGTGGATTATGCATTCCTTCTCTTCCAAGATAAAAGCTACAATGCTAAGGAAGATCTCTAAAAAGAAAAAGGATGCCAACATGTTGTCGTACCACCGCTTCATACTTATGATCATCCAATATATGATGGATCGTAATGCTGAAATTCCTCGCCGGACAGGTATACCTTCTATAACTCCTAAACTATTTATGCATATTAAACCTGCCATTCCGGCCAATCTACCTATCCCAAAACCTTTCCCTGTAACTCTTTTAAATCTTTGCGAGCAAAATGATACTGTTGTGAGTTATAGGGTGAGTGTAGGAATACCTTCCATGGTTGTGCCAGAACCGGCCATACCTGTCTAGGGAGGTGTAGTACCCAGTGAGGATATAGATGATAGGCCTCAGACATCTGTGGGAGATGCTGAGAGGGAAGAGGAGAGATAAAATGAAGTGAGGGGTGGAGAAGAAGGTGAAGGTGGAGAGATTAGAGAGGGAGGGGATGCATATGATCCCGTCACCGTTCAAGCCATTGTCCAATCTTAGCAACAATCTCTTTCTCAGACTACCCGCGCCCAAGCTGTACTAGAAGAACTTGGTCTTGATGCTTCTGAGTCATCCGGTTCAGAATCTTCTCAAGATGAGTCTGCTTCCCAACCAGGTGGTGCCCCTACCTTTGAACCTATTCTTTCACCTTTGGGCACCCCTGACAGACCCATTGATCAACCTGCTGACAGTACCCCCTCATTCATGAAACTAACCGACCCACACACTACCTCTTTCGACCAGACTCACCCTGTTCAAACTACTCAGGCCATTCCTCAACCTGGTGGTCTGGTCATTTCTTTCAATCCTTCCACACAAATTCCTGACACTCCTGCTGTGCAACCTGCCATAGTAGCCCCAGGGCAGGAGATGCCTATTGATACTCCTTCTCAGGAGTTGTCTGTTGAAACCGGATCTGTCACCCCTGATTCTTTCATGTCTCCCAATCGATATGCAGGGTATGGTCCTGGTAGTGGTGAAGAAGGAGATAGTTCTGTGGTTAGGAGTCTGAGTGCAAGAGAGGAGGTGAGAAATGGAAAACAGAGTGGTGAGGGTCCCCTAAACTCAGAAAGCCGGGAAGCCACATCTACTATGGGGCCTAACTTTTTTGGGCCTCATATTGAACAAGTCGCGGTGATCCCACCCGTGCAAGTTTCTGCCCCACCAAGCTACTACGGTGTCTCTCAACAGGCACCGTCTTTATTGCACAGGGCTATAGCACATACACTAAGTCAACTCCAATCGGGAGTTAGACTTATTGAACAAAGAGGACCGCCTCCCTCGTCCTCGACTCCTTTCAATGCATAACTTGATATACCGCGGACCCGCTTACCTTGACCAACACAGAATTACTATTGATGCACTGAGCTTGTACGTCAGTCAAGTCTCCTCAACTTCTATAGGTGGTACCTCTCAAGGTGCCATTCGAGGATTAGAAGAAAATCCAGCTGGAGCCAACATCCCTGCTGCTCCAGTAGGTGGTATTGCCTCTGTGGCTGGTACCTCAACCGGAAGTCTCCGTGATTCCGGGTTTGTTACACGTGCAGAACTTCAAGATTACATTCAACAAGCCGTGTCACCAATCCACCAACAACTGCAGACGATAAATCAAAGGTTGGATTGGATAGAACAATCCTCTTAGGCCCAAGCTAAGCAGCTAAACAGAATTGAAGCTCTCCTTACTGCAGATCTTCAGTGCCACAACATCAACCACAACCCGATCCAGCTTCTATATATGTGGAAGCCCTGAAGAGCCTGCTGTATGTTAAACTTCTGTAACAAAGACTTGAATCTGCTCATGATTAAGACCTTCTGACAACTCTGCGTAATGAACAACATCCACAGGGAATTACCATGGATGACTTTAAAGAGTTTCATGAAGATGTCAATAGCAAGATCGACGGGGTGTCTAGAGGCTTCTATACTTCTCTGGAGAAGGTTACTGACCGACTGACACTACTAGAACAAACTTGTCAGGGTCAGGCTCAAGGCAACAAGAGGAGACGGGATGATCAAGATCCTGATGATCAACCAGAGGGGGAGAAAAGAAGAAGGATGTATATGACATCTATCTCTGAAGCTGCTACTGTACCTATTCCACGTTTTAGTTCTTACTTATCTGCAGGTACGAGCTCAGCTAGGTCTGGAGGTAAACAACAACAACAAACTGCAAAACAATTGGCCGATGAAGTTTATGAACAACAACAAAAGGAAAATGCTGACAAACAAATAGTACTGTATGTACCTCAGGAACAATCTGAACCGAGGCCAATTGATCTTGAAGAAGGTGAAATACCCTATGAGCAGTCCTATGCCGAGATGTTCGACTTGTTTAGTGACTCAGAAGATGAAATGGAGAATTTATATGAGGCTATACATACATCTTCGACAAGGCATATGGGTGAAAGAAGTTCTGCTCTACTATAGGAGGTCACTGATGATCCTGAAAACGAAAAACTCTTCAAAGGCATAGATGAATATGTCGAGATTGCTACACGCTCAGATTCACCTAGAATGAAGCACAGTTTTAACGAAGTTATCAACGAAAAGGAACTGGCACTGAAAAAGAAAGAATGGGCTGCAATCTCAGGAAGAGAGGCTAGAAGGAAGCCAAAGAAGAAGAAATCTACCTTCGATGTTTCAAGGGTCCTCAGTGGAGTAAACATTGAAGTTCATGAAAGTTTTCCTCCTCCTCGTGGTCAATTTCAAGTTTCAGCTGCTGATGTACTAGAACGAAACAAACAGAAAGAAGCAGCTGAGATAGCAAGACAAGAATCCGAATGGCCCCTGCCACAAAACTTTATTGTGCCACCTACTCCTCCAGTGTATCATGGTGATCTGGGCCTTGATGCAATGAATATGTTCAAAAGAAGTGCTGGTCAACAACCAATACAGAAAAGGTATTTCGTCAATGCTGCCAATCTTGAAGAGAGAATACCAGACATATACAACACGAAGCTGATACAGGTTATATCCCCTGAGTTGCCGAACATGGATGACCAACAGAGAAGAAGATACGAACACATCCTCTCTCAGTCCAGGAATAAATCAGAAGAGATCAAGTCAGAGTATCCAATAATTGAACTCATCAATATTTATACTCAAACCGCCTTCAGAATAAAGTATGCCATCTTTCATGTCAGAAGAGCGAACAACCTGTCATACTTCCTCAATGAAGCAGACTTAAGGTATGTTAGTATAGAAGAGATCAGCTTTATATTTTACATTCTATCTCAGAAAAGAGGAAAGTGGCCTGAAGAAGAGTTTGGAATAGTTGCTTTAATGAAATATATGAGGAATCTAATGGAATACTTTGAAGAACACGATCTGCAAGTTGGAGCTAAAAACACACTACTACAAAACGAGCCTAATGCAACCTTTTAGAAGCAACCTTTTTAGATGAGTTGCTTTTGATTGTAAAATGACTTTGTTTTATATAAAGGTTGCATTAGTATACCATATGCAACCTTTTTATTAAAAGTTGCCAAATTTTATTAAAAATTGCAACTTTTTTTTAAAAAGGTTGCATTACTATAACTTAAAGGCAACTTTTTTTTAAAAAGGTTGCATTAGTATAACTTAAAGGCAACTTTTTTTTAAAAAGGTTGTATTACTATAACCTAAAGGCAACTTTAAATTAAAAGGTTGCATAATAAAAATATTACTTTTATTTAACTTTTAAATTCAAATAATTAAACAAAAAATAGAATAATATATTAATATATAATATTTTATATATTATAAAAGGAATAATTATACATGTATATATAAAAATACTAAAGTAAATTTAAATTGGTTATTAAAAATGCTTAAAAATAATAATTTAGATTAGTTTTGGAGGCAAACAAAAATTTAGGTTCTAATCCAAAATTAAACACCCGCCCTCTTCTAATTTTTATCGTTTCCCTACCAGGCTCCAGCCCCCTCTTTCCTTTATTCAATTGATTTTCATTTGGTTACCTCCTGATCGTTTCCCTACCAGGCTCCAACCCCCTCTTTCCTTCTTCGATTGATTTTCCGATTCTCTGTATGGGCTTCCCATTCATCTATCATCACGAAAGTTCAACCCATCAAAGGTCACAAAGGATTGAATGTTTGATTTCTGCACAAGAAACTTTGGAGGCTGATTTCTGCACATGACTCACGAAGGTCACGAAGGTTTTATTTCTGTTGGTACCACTCACTAAGGTTTAATTTCTGTTGATTGTTGTTACCACTCACTAAGGTTTAATTTTTGTTGATTTCTACCAAAATTATTACACTCAGGTTAGGAATCTTTGATATCTAGTACGGCTCGCAAGCTTTACTTCTATTGAGGAAGCTTGATTTCTGCTGATATCACGAGTCACTTGCTTCACAAAGGTTAATTTCTAGTCGATCGAGACCTATAACCTTTGCACTTTGAGGTACTGTTTGGTATTGATAAGTTATTGCCATGTCTTCTGATTTTTTTTAAATTAAACATTCCAATTCCACTGATTTTGTATATGCATTAATGGTGTATCTGAACTTAATAGATTTCTTAAAGTTTCATTAACTTTAAGTCTGATGAAGTAGATTAGTTGGTTTTCATGTTTGGTTATACAACCCACATATGATGTATCTGCTGTTTGCTATTTGCTATTTGCTGAACTGTTTTTGTTCAACATTAGACTAGTTTTCTCACATCAAAGTTTCATGAAATAAGGTTGTTTTTGCCCCCTGTTATCAATAGCCGTAAACAGTAACGCTATAGCAAATAGCGTAGTTTTATTATTTGAATCATGGTCATGCTTCTATCATTGAACTTTAAGCTTTATTATTTGAATCATGGTCATGCTTTAGTTTTATTATTTGAATCATCTTCATGATCGAATCATGTTCATGCTTTCGGTTTTATTATTTAAATTATCTTCATGAATCATGATTATGCTTTCAGTTTTATTGTTTGAGTCATCTTCATGAATCATGATCATACTTTGATAGCTTATACTAGATAGCTTGGTTTAAAAATGCACGCCTGATGCGTGGTGCGCCCGATGCGGTGCAAGATGTGCTCTGATGTGTGCGATGCGTAATGCGTTGCGATGCGTTTTCTGGGTTGCTAGACTTTTTGATTTCTATTTTTATGGTCTGTAATTAATTTGGGCGGGGCTTAAAAGGGTCTGTTTTAGAAGAAAGTCATCTGCTTTTCTTCCCCAATTTCCCTGCTCCTAAAGACTTTGACAATCGACAGGTGCTGTTTCTTTTTTCCTTTTTTTCTATTTCGTATTTTGTTTTTTTAATTAATTTATCTCTTATTCTTTCCTCCACTCCATATTCATGGCTGTTTTTTTGTAAGTAGTAATTCTGAAAGAAAAAAAAATTCACTACAGCTCATAGATTCACGCCTCTATAATTATTTTTTGGGTTAAGGCCATAAAATAGCAACCTACTTTCTTAAAATTATCTATTTAGGTAACTTACTTTTTTATTACCTAAATAGGTAATGTACTTTCTGATAAGTTGTTAAATTAGGTAACTTACATTTTTATTACCTAAATAGGTAACGTACTTTACAATGACTTGTTAAAATAGGTAACCACTTTGAATACAACATGTAAACATCTTATGTCATGGTTTTTTTGTGGAATGTACTTTGTTTTTGGGTTAATATATGTGTCATAATGCCAATAAAATACAGATTGTGTATTTTGGCGGCATTTATGCAGCATTTCATGTGTGTTTGACGACATTTTATTGCTTTTTTGAACAACATTCTCGATGACAATATTTAGACAGCATTGTTGTTTATTTAGTTATGTATTGACAACATTATATATGATACCTAATCTGTATTTTATTGGCATTATGACACATATATTAACCCAAAAACAAAGTACATTCCACAAAAAAACCATGACATAAGATGTTTACATGTTGTATTCAAAGTGGTTACCTATTTTAACAAGTCATTGTAAAGTACGTTACCTATTTAGGTAATAAAAAAGTAAGTTACCTAATTTAACAACTTATCAGAAAGTACATTACCTATTTAGGTAATAAAAAAGTAAGTTACCTAAATAGATAATTTTAAGAAAGTAGGTTGCTATTTTATGGCCTTAACCCTTATTTTTTAACAGCAGCTCATAAGTCGATAATTGCATATTGTACTTGCTAGTTGATAACTTGATACTTATATAGAGTTTATGGAAATTGGTTTAGCTTTTATGTGTTTATGGAAGTTGGTTAGGTTGTATACTTGTATAGATAATTAGATATTAGATATATTTAACAGCTTCTTTTTTTACATCAATGATGTTTTGCTAGTTGTTAGTTTCTTACGTGATATAAATATGTTTAGGGAAATTGGTTAGGTTAGATAAATTTTTGAATGAAATTTATAATCTATACAACAGTGAAGTAGTGAACACTTATAGACTGTTTAATTAAAGCTTGTATGTTTATAATTTTCCTTAAGAACACAATCAGAATTGTATATTCAGTGTTATATTATCAACTTCTTCATAAGATAATGAAAATTTAACATTAACAATTAACAATTAAAATACAACAGACACAAAGAACTCGCGCTGGTCTTGTAAAAACAACCAGGATCTAAATATGGCAGCAAGTTGTACATTTACAAATAAAATACAATAGTCATTTTTTGAAGCAATATATTCAAAAGAAAACAGGTGCATATAAAGCAATATAGGGTTGAAGAGAAAAAAGAACTAAGCTTCAAGATCATAACATGAAATCAATACAACAAGTACATATCAATAAAACAATCAATATACGAACACGTGCCTTCAATCACGAAATATTAGGGATCCCCACTACTTAGCCTTGAATGGTTCTCGATATATTTACCTAGAAGTTTACCATAGTTTCAAGCCGTAGTTATTGAAATTTCCATTGACTTCAGGATATGAGAGACATGGGGAATGCTAGAGATTGGATGTATTTACCTAGACGGTTACGTGAGTTTGAAGCGGGAGTTATTGAATTTCTTAATGCTTCGTTTGCTAAGGCAGAAAAAGGAGGTCAAATTTGTTGTCCTTGCAAACAGTGTATGAACCGTTATTGGTATCGAAGAGATGAAGTATTCGATCATTTAAAAGGATATGGTTTTGTAGAAGACTACTATGTATGGGATTTTCATGGAGAAAGTCCCTCACAAATAAGATTAAATACCATCGCCGATGATAATGGAGTTGGTATGCATGACAATTTTGTAGAGTTATTGCACGACAGGTTTAACGATACTGCAGAGGGAACAAGTACGTTACAAGAAGGTTTGAATGACGAGGCAAAAAAGTTCTATAAGTTAGTAGAAGAGGGAAAGCAAGAGTTGTTCCGTGGGTGTAAAAGTTTTTGAAAGCTATCTTTCATCGTCCACAATATATTATTATTTTTATATACTACTTTTACCTAATGAAAATGAAATTTGTCATAGCAACATCGTCCACAATTTATTGCACCACTCTTAATGAATAAAGTTGCTAATTTAGCAAAGAAACATCGAATAATTGCTCCAAAAGTCTCCGATGAGTTTCCATTGGGTTCATGTGCAACAAAAGAGAATCAATCTAGGGGAAAAATTACCATGGGTGAACTAATTTTAAACAATAAAGGGACACAATGGGAAAGGGAGGTATTCAAACAAAATGCGGCAAAGTCTACTCGTATTACAAGCGGAGCAAAGATACAATTGAGTTTTGTTGACGAGGATGATGATTTTTTCGAGGATGATGAGACATGTCAAGGTATTTTTTGTGTATCTTAATGTTTGTCTACTTAATGACTAATTACGAAATCACTTATGAAACTACATGTCATATTAAATTACAATAAAGGGTCACAAAGGGAAATGGAGGTATTCAAACAAAATGCGGCAAAGTATAATTGTATTACACGCAGAGCAAATAGACAATTGACTCTTGTTGACGAGCATGATGATATTGCTGAGGATGATGAGACATCTCAAGGTATTTTTCGTGTATCTTAAAGTTTATGTACTTAATGGGTTGTTAGAAAATCACTTACTAAACTACATGTTACATTAATTAATTTACACGTATATGCTTTTAGATGTTAATAGAGAAAATAATGAACAAGATGGTTTTAAAGATGATGAGAATGAAGGGGATATTATGATATCTGAAGGTACTCATGTTTAGTCATTTAACTAGTTAATTGTTCCTTCTTGCTACTTTTTTGCAATTCCTATTTATTGATGATCCTAACTTTACGAATAACAAGATGATGAGTATGGAGACATGGGCGATGATAGTGATGAGAATTTCGAAAATGATATTCAAGAGGACGACAATGATGATAATTTGGAAAATGAGGATGATGCAATAGTTCAAGAACGAGTAGAAGGCTCAAAATTAGAAAGAGCAACAGGTTTTGTCTAACTGTTTAACTATATTTTTGTCATCCCATTGATATATATATATATATATATATATATATATATATATTCAACGTATATTGGACTTTAGCAAATTTAAACCCAAGACAAGAGGGCCGTCAATGATGCACGTTGTGCACACACAGAAAGTAAATGTGCGCCAGATTATTATATGCAACGAATTTGGACAACCTGTTGGACCGGAGGAGAAGGATGTAGTAGGGGAATTCTCTCGATTTTTGGGTACAATAGCTCGTAATCGCACTTATGCACCTTTGATTAATTAATCATGGCACAAGGTGCCAAATAAAGATAAGATATGGGAGTATGTCTTGGTAAGGCTTTTAGTAGTTCTATTTGTTTATTTGCCAACATTTTCGTTATCTTACTAAGTACTAAATTATCTTTTAAGGAAAAATATGATGTGCCTGATGCTGCTAGAACTTGGGTTCTAAAGACTATTGGACACTCTTATAAGGTACACAAATGTAGGATTAAAAAAACACTTCTATTCACTCAAGGACAACAATACACGATGGAAGAATCGACCAAAAAACATCCCAGATGAAGATTTCATGCAATTGTTGAACTTGTGGAATAATAAACACGTGGTGGTAATCTTATAGAAAGTTTTTTTTAATACTAGTATTTGTTTATGTTTATAGTTATTGAGTTGTTAATGTGTGTGCAGAAGCATTGTTTACGGGCTAAGGAAATACGCATGTCTCAAAAAAATATTCACACAGCCTGTCCGAAAAGTTTTGTTAGGATTCGTGACGAGATGGTAATGAATTATGTCTTTTAGTTTTAGTAGAGGAGGATGTATAAAAACCACATGTTGATACTTATGCTTTAGCTTATGTTTATATTTTCATGTATACAGAATAATGATGACCCAAACAAAGAATTACCTACTTTAACACAAATGTTTGAACGTACACGTAAAAGGACAAAAGGGCATGCATATGTTGATACTTACGATGACACAGCAAGGAAAATTGTAAGTTTGTATTTTTGTTTACGTGCATATGTATATACGAATTTTTAGGATGAATTTATTGATTGACTAGCTTGGTTTAAAAATACGCGCATCACCTCATGCGTGATGCGCCCGATGCAGTGGGTGAAACGCATGGGGCGTCTGATGCACTGGGGGTACATGTTGCTCTCTAATGCTCTCGACCGATGCGTGATGCGCCCGATACATATTTGGGTTGCTGAGATTGTTTTATCTGCTTTTTGGGTTACTTAATCTGTGGGCACTTGTGCTTATATTTAATGGGCTTAATTTTTTTGTTTTTGAAGGAGTAAAATACAAATTTTTTTCACAGCAGCTCACAAGAAGTAATAGCCCAGTCACGCTTCTGTTTTTTTTTTTTTTTTGGATATTTCGATGCTGGCATGTTGATACATATCATGTGTTTATGATACTTGGTTAAGTATATTTGTCATTTGAGCAGGTTACCACGTTCTGTTTTTTTTTTCAATAGTGAAGTTTTGCTAATTTTACAACACTTTTAGTTCTAACAATCGGCTCCCGGGACTCTAAACGCATTAGAGCGCATCCTACTTTTTTAAACCAAGTTGACTAGCACTAATGGTGGCAAAACGGGCGGGTTCTGGTAAAAAGATAAGCAACTGTGCAATACTCGGAAAATTATAAACTGCATCTGCCATTGTATTTTTAAACCTGCTATGTGCTAATTGACCTATTGTATGTATTTTTTTAATTAATTTAGCTTATGTATGTGTTTTTTAAATTGGCCTATTGTATGTGCGGTTTGACCCGTTTGAACTTTTATTTAATTGTATCTATTGTTAAGAGGTTGCTAACACAAACACAAAAGTAGTTGGAATAACAACTTTATGCTATGCTGACCCGTTTAGAAGTTTTATGAAGATTTTATGTAGTTCTTTACATAATAGTTTTTTTCTTTTCGTAGGAGCAAATGAAGAACTACAAACCTGTAGAAGATGAAAGTGCATTGGTAGATCCTTTTATGATTGTGATGAACAAAGAACATGATGGATATCGTCGACTTTACGGTAGAGGTGTTACCAACAAGTTGATAAAAAAAGTGGATGGTGGTGATACATCATATATAATTCCGGGGGGGGGGGGGGGGGGGGGGGGGTTATGGAATCACTGAAAGCTAGTGTTGAAGTTGAAAAAAATCAATTGCTTGAAATGCGAACAGAAATTGAAGAGGACCATGAAAGAAAAAAGGCCGAGTTAGAAGCTATGCGAAAAGATATTGACAACGAACGAGAGACCTTGAAGACTATGCAAAAAGATCTCTTGAACCAGCAAGAAAACTTGGAAGTTATGATGCGGAAGCTTATGGAACAACGTTGAAGCTTCGAATTTTATTTCATTAAATATGTTTATCTATTTTGGAGGCGTACTTTTTTGTGTGTTTATGATTTACGAATGACCTTTTTGTGATTTTAATTGACAACCGTGTTGACTAAAGATTTATGGTTGAATTAGTAAAATATTGCATTAAGAATTCGTAAAAATGGTTGCATTTACCGTTAAAAAGGTTGCATCTTTTTTTACAAAGAAAACATTATAATGGTTGCATTTGAGTATATAAAACGTTGCATTCTTGTAGATTAAACTATAACAAAGGTTGCATTTATGTCTTAAAAAGGTTGCATTTGAGATTAAAAAAAAGTTGCATTTGCATATAGAAAAGGTTGCAACTTAAAAAGGTTACATTTAATTAATATGTGCGACTCTTTCATCAAAAGTTGCATTTTCTAAAAAAAAGGTTGCATTAGATCTAATGCAACTCCACCTAACGCAGCCATTGTTAAAAGGTTGCTCTAGGCATAATGCAACCTTTTAATTGAATAATGCAACATTTTACCGGGGTTGCATTAGTTTCATTTTGTTGTAGTGACAATTATCTGAAAGTCAATCTCTTAAAGCCTAACCAGAGCCATCCAGACTTAGAGAAACTTGAAGAGTTGACAGTTATCTATGAAGGGCATGAAAATTTCAAAGATGATCGAGGGGTCATCTCAAAGAACACAAGAGGTGAGAAAATATATTCATCAGACTTGATGAACTGATGTCATATTCAGACGGCACTTTGAAACTCCTTCATCGATCATAACATACATCAGAAGATATGGGATAACTGTGCAACCTACACTGATGAAGAACATATGCAAGCCTACCGTGCCATAAAGAAGATGAGAACTACACTGGCAAGCAGAAGGCAAATCAGGAAGTGGCAAGTGACATTCGGGATTCGCAACAAATCAGCCTATGAATGATTTATGTATTTATTTGTTGTGAATCATTACACACCTCACTTAGGGGGAGATTGTTAGATTATTAAAGTGAGGGTGTAATATGTAAATAACTCAAAGTTGGACAAATGCTGTATAAAGGCATTTGCCCCACAATTCTAAGTAAGCTTTGCATTTCAACATACTTGTGTTTGTGGTGTTTTCTCTCATTAGCTCTCTAGCTCTCGGCTCTCTCTCAAACCGATTACATACACAAACACACACTAATCTTCTAGCATTGCTTCATCCGATAAACATGAAACCATCATTCATTCCATTGGGAGAAAACAACCAAACATGCGGATGGAATAGTAATGAACTATTCCATTCCTTTGACCATTCCATTCCTTTGTCTATTCTATTACATTGTCATTTCTTTCCGTCAACCAAACATACCCTAAGATATTTATTTATTTGGTTCACATATTAACGGAATGATGATATAGATGCAACTTGTAACTAAATATACCAAGATGTATGTAGATGATAACTTAAAAGTAGCATACTTGCACAAGTTGGTTTCCACCGTCCTCATATGTTTGAAAGTTTCTAAAAGAAAAGAAATTGCCGGAATCGCATGGGGTTAGTGCATATCTGGATATGTTATGCTTAGGTTATTATAAGTAATTTCTCTCATATGTGAAAGTAATTAATTGTTTTCTAAATAATTGTCATCGACTTTAGATTATGTTCTGACCGAAAAACCTTTATTGAAGTTTGCGGTTAACTTAAAACGATAAACACATAAGATTTCATGTGATTTGGGATCTATACCTACAAGTATGAACCTTTATTAGAATTGAAAGTATATATATAACTGAACACTAGATAGCTACAATATTTATAGTATAAACTTCAAAAACTAATTAATTTATATCAAGACGCTACACAAGATTAATACTTATAATATAAACTTGAAAAATTAATTAATTAAATCAAGACGCTACACAGTATTAATATATAAGAACAATAGGGATTGTTCCATGCCGTGGAGCTATATCTCTCCACGTGCACTCGTCGCCATGCAAACAATTTACCCGATGCAACCATTAAATCAAGGGCCGCCATTTCAATTAACAATTTAAAATCCCAGTGATAGAGCTCCATATTAATTAGATTTTAGTTTTAAATTATACCATTAATTCGAGTCATACCTAACAATCTCCTTCATACCAACCTTTCCGAATGGATTGCATCCTCATAGAAGTCATGGATTCTAAAGCGCCATCACACTATTTAATCGGAGACCAACTCCGTACGTGATGTCCCATTAAAATTTTCGCTCCAAGGACAATGCAAAAGACGTTCCCCACACATAACTTCTTACAAAACGTACATATCATGTTGCAGTCTGCCTTTCATTACCACTAAAGCAACATTAAAAACCTTCGGTCATGTCCTTCCCCTTTACCAGAATATTCATACAAATTCTCGGCCACAAGTTTGTGTAAATATCAGGTTCATACCAACAAGTAAACCATGTTCCCATTGTTGGGATTACAGGGTACAACTTGCACAGCGGAATAAAACTAATCTCAATCCCAAAGATCACAACTGGATCAACTAGGTGAACAAAAAACAGATAACAATCATATTATATATATATATATATATATATATAAAATCTATGGAGTAAAGGATTAGAATCTATACCCTAGGATTTCTATAGGGGGATACACAGTTACTACACCAATGAAACCGGCTGCTAGACCGCCAAATACGATACCCACGAAAAACTACGCGTCCCGTGTGTGTGTGTCTCGATTACTGCCGACGTAGACCCCACCCTAGGGCTGCCAAGAACAAACCCGCCGCAAAGGGGGGTGTTCGGACGAGATGAGTCATAAAAAAGTTTGATTTGTGTTAATTCTTTTGGATGAAGCATGTATGTTCATCAAATGTGAACGCGATTTACGGAAGGTAACACATTTTTTATTTGTTACTCATATTTCATTGCCTAATTTGTCCTTAAACCTCTTTTAGTTAGCAGTTACATTGAATAACCACAGACTATTTTTTGTTGACTTTTCATTGCCTAATTTTTCCTTAAACCTCATTTGGTTTCTTTCCTTGTTTCTTTGACACATACAAATAGATGAAGTTGATGTCATGAAATTGAATATATCTAAGATCTGCTTCGTTGAACACAAACTTCTGATTATTTTCCCTTTCTACTTCAAACCAAACTATAGCTTGTTCGAATGCAGATTCACTGTATACATTGAGATGCTTGCTTATTGGATATTCTGAAATGATTTGTTCTTTTGGAGTTCTGAATCGATCAAGTACATGCTGATATCTCCTTCTTTGTTTACCATCTAGATGTCTCAATTCTGGAGGAGTTCTTGTTTCAATTGTGTCTACAAATATTTCCTGAATTCTATCTTCAAGGAAAGGACCGTTGACTAAAAAATCACTCCAGATTGGATTAGTTCAAGCCTCTCTGGTATACATATTCCTTCTATCAAGAGCAGGCGATCCTGTATATACTTGAGCACCAGGTGGAATCACTGTATTTGGTGGTATAGGCCATTCTGCATTTTTGTTGAATTCTTCAGCTGCTTTTCTCTGTTGATTTTGCCTAATAATGTCTGTAGCTGAAGTCTGAAATTGACCCTGAGGAGGAGGGAATGTAGTATGTACTTCATACGAAACACCTTTCAGAACCTATGACACATCAAATATTTTCTTTTTAGAAGCTTGTTTCTTCAACCTACTAGAGCTAGCTTTTGGAAATCCTTTTCTTCTCTTTTCAATTTTAGATGGCTGAAGTCTGAAATTGACCCTGAGTAGGAGGGAATGTAGCATGTACTTCATACGAAACACCTTTCAGAACCTATGACACATCAAATATTTTCTTTTTAGAAGCTTGTTTCTTCAACCTACTAGAGCTAGCTTTTGGAAATCCTTTTCTTCTCTTTTCAATTTTAGATTGTTGAAGTCTCAAATTGACCCTTTGTAGGAGGGAATGTAGTATGTACTTCATACGAAACACCTTTCTGAACCTATGACACATCAAATATTCATATAAGGACCAAAGCTTTTAACTACCCTAGTATGAGTTGTTTCAGGATCTGTACCTGATGTAACATATTTATCAATATCAGCATCTAACTCGACATACTCTTCCTCATTTCGTTCAGTTGCACCTATATCACCATAAAGTTCATCAAAATCAAAATCAGAAAATTCATTATAAGCATCCTCCTCATTTTGGTCATTCTGGCTTATCTCCCCCTCTTCACTTACACCAGGACTCTGTTCATATAGTAACATTTGATTATTACCAGTTTCTTGTTGTTCAAGAACATCATCGGCCATTTGTTGAGTTTCACCTTGACCTCTTGCCGAACTTGTACCCTCAAATGGTGGAAGTATTGTGCTCAGAGGAACAATTGGTACAACAGCTGTTGCCAAGTACAACCTATGTCTTTTCTACCCCTTTGGATGATCATCAAGATCCTGATCGTCACGCCTCTTTTTTCTGACTACCCTCTTGTACTTTGCAAGTTACCTCCACAGCTTTTAACTGATCTGACACTTGATGCATTGTAATGACTTTTCAAAGCATCAATAGACAAAGTGGAAGGATCCGAAGCATGAGGTTGAGGTTGGGGTTGAGTTTGAGTTATAGATTGTAAGAGTGACTCAATTCGATCAAGTTTGCCATGTAGAGATTCAAGGCGATCAATTTTAGCATGAAGGGGAGTCACAACTTGATTGATAGCATCTTGTAATTCAGATCGTGTAATAAACTCGGTATCACCAAGATAACCGTTGAGGTTCCAGCCATGAAGGCAAAACCTCTTACTAGAGCTGTTGTGATGCTGACCCAGCAGGATTTCCATCCGATCCTCGAATGATAGCTTCAGTGGTATCACCTACGGATGTTTAGGGTACTTTTTTTATTAACAAGACAAGTGCATTAATGGTGTCCTTGTGTTTAGAAAGATATGCAAAAATCTGCGATATATCAATGTGCTCAGAAACAACAGGCGAGGACGAGGGAGACGGTCCTCTGTTTTCAATACGCCCTTTCTCCGAATGAGTTGGTGGTAGATGATATGTTAAAGCCATGTGCAATAAAGTAGGAGGTTGTTGAGAACCACCTAAGTAGCTTTGTGGGGTTTGAAGATGCACGGGTGGGATAACCGTGTCTATTTTAATATCAGACCTAACCATGTCAGGTCCGATAGTATATGTGTCAACCCGGCTTTCTAGGTTTAGAGGAATCTCAACACTCTCTTGTTCTTGTCTCACAGAACTAACACTCATAAAATCTTCTTCTTCGTTTCCATATCCAGCATAACGATCAGGAGAAAGAAGTGAGTTCGCAGGAGTTACTAAGGCAATTTCAACAGATGGATCTTTAGTGTGATCCGGTGCAATTTGAGCAAACCCTGGAACTACAGCTTGTTGCTGAGAAGGATCAAGAATAAGAGTAAGACCTGCTTGAGTAGCGTGAATTGGTGTTTCAGAATTTGGAGCCAAGTCAACAGTTGACACAATTGGAAAATTAAAAATTGGATAGTGATCAGAAGGATCAGTGAGTTTCATATAGGAAGGAGTGCTATCTGGATTAGTAATGATAGGAGCATCTGGAGTACCCACTGGAGATGAAACAATATTAATAGGTGGTGTACTAACATTATGAGAAACATACTCAGCACTCTCAGAATCTGAATTTGTAAGAGCAATTTGTTCAGTAGAAGCATCAGATTGAACATCAGGTTGAGAAGTGGCAAAGGCCAGAGAGTCAGCAATTGATTGAATAGCTGCTGGATCATAAACATCTCCTCCCTCTCTATATGTTTCACCTTCACCAGCTTCACGACCCCTCTCAGAATTTTCTCTCTCTACAACCCTCTCAGCATCTCCCATCGATGACTAAGGCCTATTCTCTAATCCTTCACTTGGTTTTGAAGGGTTTTGTAGGGTATAAAAAACATGCACAACGGAATAAAATCAAAAACCCCCTTCAGTGATCTCATCTAACTCATATAGAAACTAAAACAAGATAGGTAATAAAATATACCTTTTTACAATAGCCTTGAAACCTTTGATTCTAAAATGCTAAAGGTAGAACACTGCTACTGCACCACCTCGAACAGGCTGCTAGACTGCCAAGGATTTCACCAACGATCAAAAACCGATCGCGTATGTGTGTGTGTGTGCTCGTCGCCGTCGCCGACCCCTAGGGGTTTTCTCGGCCTTGCGCCGATTTGAGAGAGAGAGAGGAGAGTATGAGGGTTGTTTTCTAAATTGTAATTATCTTCATGTAATTCTAAGGTTTAAAGCCCAAGCCCGTTTAATTAAAGCCCAACTTTAATTAAACTATCAAGTAATTACAGAAAATACCCTTTGACCTTTCTAATTAATTAATAACTATTAATTAATTGGTCCTGTTAATATTAAACTAAATATTAACTTCCCCATTAAATAATAAATAACTATTATTTTCCATTCTCTTAATAATTAATTAACTAATTAATTATTCTCACATAGGGTAAAATCCAAATGGTTCTAATTAGTAGAAGTGTGATCCTTTAGTGTCATATAGTATTGGATACGATGGTACATGTTATCTATCTCTGCACACCATCTAACAGACTCCCACTTGTACAAGATAAGTAACACTTCTTGTACATCGTTGGCCTAAGGAGGTCCCTAGCCAGACGCTTAGGTTAACTAGACTATGAGATCTCTTAAATCTAGAGACATAATCCACCCCTTGGATTATCTAGGCTTTTCCTTTTGCATCGCGATATTCCATAATGTGAGTAATAGACATGGAGCAGGGATCTTATTCTACATACTCATATTTTCTCGACTCTGATCTCGACACTCTACAGTTACGGTTTCACCGAATGAACAACCTGTCATTCTTAACCGAGCGCGACCACGCATTTCCAGTAGTCTTAATCGTTGAGGGGCCTAGAAATATCTCTCCTAAAAATAAGAGGTGCAAATCCCATCTTGACTATTTGCAATTTGATCACACAGCTTCCGTTACACCTAGACATGCCCCTTATGATCACCCTGTTATGGCGTGACATTAGAACACGCTAAAGTACACAAGTTACCATACCCCAAACCAAATATCTCAGGTCTACGGACAACCTATCAAGTTTACTTATGTTGTCGCTCCATGAAGTAAACTCGATGCGGATCACACCAATATTTATCCCCTGATAAATACCTATAAATATTTGGTCAGAACCTTGTGCTTTTATTCATCCCCGAATAAATCATCAAATATCCATAATAGCATTACCTCCCTAATGTAGCTCCCACTACATTTAGTAGCTACGGGCATTTATACAATTCATCTCTTGACTTGTCATGGATAGGTTAAACAGGCTAAAAGTAGATAACTAGAAACCATTATGTAAATACCTCCTATTTCAATCCCATGAAATGTAAATACATAATAAAAGTTTCAAGTTTACATCTATAGTAATAATAAAAAAATATGAACTAGCTGCTATGTTCTAAGTACTGCATTCTGTTGGTCCCTTGGTGATAATAACAACAAGCAACATGTGTGTAGAAGGGGGGTTGAATACACTTTCTGCGGAAATTGAACAAATCAAATAAAAATGTTACACATAGTAAATCAAACCACCATAGTCAAATGCTTTTATTAATATGAAGATGATTATAACACTTTGAATAAGAAGATGATAACAGTAATTATCAAGTAAGTAACTCTTGATATATAATCACCTAATATAAATCTCTCAATCTTTCAAACTTAGCTATCTATAATCAACTTATGATTATAGATACTGACGACTCTCTAAAAAAGATTTTTCACAGATTGAATCAACTAATGATTACTTACCAATATCACAACTGATGTGACAATTCGAACACATGAATGATCTGGCAATCTGTGAGTTTCTTGATCACGTTGAACTTACAAACAATGATTCAAGAATCGTAACACATATGGTGAGGTGAGATTTTTGGCTCTGTAATTTGTATCAGAATCGTACCTCTAAACTTACCAGGAGATAAGTATTTATAATCCTGTTGCTACAGTTCCTAACAAATTGGACTAATCCTAATTTGCTAACTAACTATCAGATGACTCGGAATCTTGAATCTTGAATCTTCTTATCTGGACTCTTCAATCTTCAATCTTGATTCTGGAGTCTTTTTATCCGCGCCATAGGTATAGAGACTTAAACATAATTTAAAACACATTTAAATTCACTTACACTGACTTCTTTAGTCAGGCTGAGTTACTCAGCTTGAAACTCATCATGCTGAGTTCTTCGAGAACAAACCCGAATTCAAACATGAACTAACACGTATAATTATTAACTCATCCTTTGAAGTCCATAGTGTTAAATAAAACAAATTTAGTAACTCTGTCGAGCTGACTCTGCTTCTGAGCTGAGTCACTCAGCTTGAAACACATCAAGCTGAATACTCGATATATACCTTATGTGACATACACAGATTATCAAACACATTAATAATTTAACTAAGGTATAATATAAACTGGTCGAACATATGCTCAGTTTACATTCAGCTTATACTCAGTCTGAAACACTATAAGTGTTCAGTCTGACTAAGCTTCATAATTCTGTTTAAGTTATACGTAGAACACATCTTACAAACTTAACTTTGTCTTATCAAATCTTAACTGATGAGATCATTTTCCCAACAAACTCCCCCTATTTGATGATGACAAAACCATCAAATAGTTAGTAAGTTTGTTTAACAAAATTATGTTTTAAATCTTAAACTTATCAAGATTTTTACTTTGAACTAATCAAATATAAATTGAACTTATCAATTTTAATTGAACTTATCAATTTTTAGTGGAACATACCAACTTTTAGTTGAACACACCAACCAAACATATTAATGAAGAAGAACTTATCATTTATTCATTAAGCTGAACTTATCAGACTTATAAATATGAACACATCACAAAACAGTTGAACATATCAAACTTTATACTTGTATTAATTGAACTGATCATAATACAAAATAATTGATCACTTAGATCATGCACACTAAGTGCTTACAAAAATAATAGAACTAATCTAATATCTATTTTAGAACTAATCTATTTATCTTCTGAACTCAGGATGTAGAAGTTCCTAAAGAATGATTTCTCTGTTGATTTCTTCTAGGAGGCTCTCAGCCTCTGCATCCCCTCTGAGTTCTCTCTGTTGCATTCTGATGATCTTATTCAGCTTATACTTTACAAAATGATTTGAGCTATCACCACAGCAACTTCTTATATGTATGGCATCCCTAACTTTTAGATAACATATTTCCTTCAGCTTGATAAAGCTGGGATTGCCAGCCTAATTCTAAAACATGAATCCCTGAACAGGTGTATCAATACCTTGGTTTTCTTTATACTCTACACCTTCAGGTATCTCGAATAAGCTCTCCCACTGCAGACCAGGAATTGGAACATATCTCAATTCCTCAGCTCTGCTAATCAGCTTAGAAACGTCAGTAAGGATCTCTTGCTTGATTTGGCTTTTCTTGAACTTCTTGAGCATCATTAATATTCTTTGCCATTTTATGTAGCCCATCCTGTGAACATATCTCAGGTCCATCCCCATTGTAGATTTATCTTCGAATTCAAAGTTGAGGATGCTGGCTCCATCAATTCTACTCAAAGTCATGCCTCTGATCTCCTTGCTGGTGCTCCTTCTGAAATAGCACTCTTGAATGTCCTCGTCTGTATATGGGATAGGATCAGGTTTCGAAACAGTGTAGTCAGCCTCAGCCTGAGCAAAAGCTTTTCTCTGTTTTTCTTTTTCTTGGTCCTTTGCCTCCTTCTCTTTTCTCTTTCTCAGCTCTTCAAGTGAAATGCCTAACTCATTGGCTTCCTCTTGCTCGAGCATTTCAATCATAAGCCTTGTAGCTTTCTCTTCTTTTGTTTCTTCCTCAGTCTTAGGAACACTGTCAGCTTCATCTTCAGACTCAGATTCTATTACTTTTTGTTTCTTAGCTGCAGGTTCCTCTTTCTCTATCTCCAGCTCCTCCTCAAACTGAGCTTGCATCTCTGCTCCTTTTGCTAATTCCAGTAAAGCTTCAGCTTGAACCAAATCAGCGTCAGCTTGAATATTCTCCCCCTTTTTGTCATCATCACCAGGGGTTGAAGTCTTTCTTTCAGATAAGGCAGCAACCGCAGAGGCAATCTCTTTAACTTCATTAGTCAGCTTCTCAAGTCTTTGATAGATTTTGCGTTTGTTCTTCTTCTGCTTGAGATGGAACAGACCAAACTGAGCTGCTATATACTGCTTTAACTGTTGAACGCCTGAGGAGGCAGATGCTTCTGGAGGAGACTGAGCCTTGTCCTTAGACTCAAAAAGTTTAACCTGTGATGAAAAAGAGTCAAGAACAACAGTAGGTGAGTATGTGGGTGCATTATCTAAGGGTTGATGTATACCCTCAAACTCATTTGCACCAGAGTTTGGACCCTGTGATTCATCTTGGTGTTGAGATGAACCATTGACAGGTCGTGCAAGGGGGTGTGAAAAGTGAAGAGAAGTTATTGGGCTCGAGATGTGAAGTGTATGGGTTGGTGGTCGGCTAATTGGTTTAGAGGAGGGTGATTGACCATGGGGATTGGTCATTCTTTCAATGTAACCTGAGTGTGTCTGCTCAGGCACAGTAACAGGCTCTCCCACGGCTCGAGTAAGTGTGGGCTAAGTAGACACCACACCCGGTATTGGCTGTTGGGTAGATATGAGCCTTGAGGTTGACACCTTAAGAGAAGGCGTCTCCCCCTCAACTCCTGCCTATGGAGGGATCAGTGTGATCTCAGCTCTAGTGATGCCTTTAGGAGTGGCACCACCTATGGCAGTTTTTCTTTGGTATGTTAGGATATTCTCCCTAGCTGCAGTGGGCAAACTAGGGGTGGCTTCAGAGTGGGATTGTCGATGAAATGAAGGTGGAGGAGACGGGTTAGACTGAGTTGGTTCCACTGCAGTCTTATCTCCAAAGGTGGATGGAGATAAGTGAGAAGAAAGAGAGAGTGCAGAGGTCTTACCAGAAGCAGCTTCAAATGTTGCTGGTTCAGCTTGAGCATAGTGCTCAGCTTGAACCTCTGTGTCAGCGTAGGAAGCTCCCCCTTGAGGTGATCCCTCATCTCCACTTGTAGATGAAACTCCCTCAGCCACCAAGAGCATTGGACCACTCAGACCCTCTTGATCAGGGAAGATTTCATTGTTAAACATCTTGGGACTGAGAGTTGGAACAGGGAACACATCCTATCCAGCTTCATATAAATCCCCTAACTCAGCTTCAAGCACCAAGGAAAAGTACCTTATGAATGGTACATGGAAGTCCCTGGTGGTTTTTAGTACTTGGACTTTGATCTCGTTGAATATGAGTTGTGCATAATCAATGCGTCTGTCGAAGAAAATGTTGTACAACAACTGCATTTCAAACTAGGTAATTTGATCCAAGCCTCCAACCTTGGTCCCCAGTGAACGTACCACTGTGGAAACCATGAAGCCCCAGCTGGTTGGGAAAGTGGACTTCTTAATCACCCCTTCAGTTTGACGGTGACCCATTTGAGGTAGAACTGACCTCGCCACTTGTCTAGTCACGGCTAGCTCGAACACATCTTGAACAGGGAGTTGAAGAACATCCCTTAGCCGTTGAACCGTGAGGGCCACTGTTCTATCGCCATTAAGTATAGTGCCGGTGATCTCTCCTCTGTTCTGGTTGAAGGTGCATGTGTACCAGAACTCCAAAAGGTGATGTGGAGCAATATGAGCAGGTGCTCCAATGAAGGCAAATGCCAAAGGGCATTTCCGGATGTAGGCTGTCTAGGTTTCATAACCTCTGCCTTGTTTCCTCGGAGGAATAGCAAGGCAGGCACGCTGATTATTAATTTTGTTTAGCGGCAGTCTGTTGTTTTTGAAAGCAGCACCCCTAACCATTCTATCACCTAGAATAAGAGTGGGTCCTTCCATCGTGAAATCTTGAAAATTACACTGAGTAAAAATGTCGTTGTACAGAGCAAAGAGCGTCGCACTGAGCGAGTTAGGGTTTCGAAGTCGATGGAACAGAGAATTGCACATAGCAAAGAAGGTGAAAGGTATTTGAGAAGGTGAGAAGTCTGGATTGTAAGCGTAAACCCTCTAATCCGAATGTGATCGGTATATATACCTTTCCGAGGAGAGAGAAGTTACCGTTAGAAATCCCTTTTTTAACCGTTACGCCGTAAAATTTTGATGTAACAGTAAACGGGTAGAACTTATCATCTTCCAATGGATACTAAAGTAATATAATAATATTGACTTACAATAAGATTATATACACTGATGTATTATACTTATATACAAGTTAGTATAATACTCGATTTGAGACTAACTCAAATACGCAGTAATGAAATAATAACACTAAGTAATTAAACATGATGTTGGACACACCAAGCCGAGTAAACTTATTACTCAGTTTAACTCAAGCACTCAGCTTGATTCAAGCACTCAGCTTGATTCAAGCACTCAGCTTGAGATATACACTCAGCTTGAGTTTGAAACTCAGTTTGAGTAGAGCACACAGCTCATGGGCAATGACACTAAGTCAGTTTCGTCTGAGACTGACTCAAACGCACCTTTGAACCACACAGAGTAGTTAAAGAATGTTTGGAACCAACCAAACGTGTGAACTAATCACACAGTCTGAGTTAAGCACATAGCTCAGACTCAGTGACACTTAGTCATTTATGTTTGAGACTGACTCAAACTGTATTGTAACTACACTAAGTAGTTGAAGTGTGTTTGGAACTCACCAAACAAAATAACTCATTGTTCAGCTTGATAAGATTTAGTTTATGAAAACTTATTCATAAACTGTGCACTTAGCTTAAGAAACTTAGTCTTTGTCAAACTGAAAACTCGGATTCTAGACACTTAGCTAGGGGTTGAGCATACCCAAGTTACTTAGCATATACATAAACCTCTTCTCATCAAGTGGTTTAGTAAAGAAATCTACTAGTTGGTCATCAGTGGAAATAAATTTAATGTCAACTTTACCTTTTTCCACGATGTCCCTGATGAAGTGATGTCTAATTTCAATGTGCTTGGTTCTTGAGTGGAAGACTGGATTGTAAGTTATGGCTATAGTGCTTTGGTTATCACAGAAGATAGGGGTTTTCTTGAAACTCATGCCAAAGTCTCGAAGCTGATGCTGCATCCATAGGATTTGAGCACAACAGCTACCTGCTGCAACATATTCAGTTTTAGCAGTTGAAGTAGCCACTGAGTTCTGTTTCTTACTAGTCCAACTGACTAACTTCCCACCAAGCATTTGACATCCTCTAGTAGTTGATTTTATGTCTAACTTGCACCCAGCATAGTCAGCATCTGAAAAACCAACTACCTCAAATCCAGAGTCTTTTGGATACCAAAGACCTAGATTTGGTGTACCTTTAAGGTACCTAAAGATCCTTTTCACAGGTTGAAGATATGACTCTTTAGGATCTGCCTGATATCTTGCACAAACACATGTAGCAAACATAATATCAGGTCTACTAGCTGTCAAATAGAGCAATGAACCTATCATTCCTCTATAGGTAGACTGACACACAGACTTTCCATCTGAGTCTTTACTCAGCTTGACAGCTGATGACATAGGTGTTTTCATGGTTGAACTTGAATCAAAACCATATTTCTTTATCAAATCAAGAACATACTTGCTTTGATTGATGAATATTCCATCAGGCTTTTGTTAAATTTGTAAGCCTAGGAAATATGTCATCTTACCCATCATACTCATCTTGTACTTCTTTGACATTATCTTGGAGAACCACTCACACAGAGATTCATTGGTAGAACCAAAGATAATATCATCCACATAGATTTGTACAAGAATCACCCGTCCTTCAATCTTTTTAATAAAGAGTATCTTATCTATACCACCTCTGGTGAAGTCCATTGATAGTAGATAAGTGGACAGAGTATCATACCAAGCTCTTGGAGCTTGTTTAAGACCATACAAAGCCTTGTCCAACTTATAGACATGATATGGAAACTTTGAACTTACAAAGCCAGGAGGTTGTTTCACATAGACTTCCTCCTGAAGTTTTCCATTTAGGAAAGCACTCTTCACATCTATTTGATAGACTTTGAAGTCTTTATATGCTGCATAAGCTAGGAACAGCCTTATGGCTTCAATTCTATTAACAGGGGCATAGGTCTCATCATAATCGATTCCTTCCACTTGCTTATACCCTTGTGCTACCAGCCTGGCTTTGTTCCTCACTATCACTCCATCCTTGTCCATTTTATTTCTATAGACCTACTTAGTGCCTATAATTGAATGATCTTTGGGGGCAGGGACAAGGTTCCAGACCTTATTTCTCTCAAACTCATTTAATTCCTCTTGCATAGCTTCAATCCAATCCTCATCCTCTAAGGCTTCTTCAGTCTTCTTTGGTTCCATTTGAGATAGGAAACCAAAGTTTGCAGCGTAATTAGCTGTAGCCTTGGATCTGGTCATGACCATTTCTTGGACTTTTCCAATAATTTGATCTTGAGGATGATCTCTGAGGAATTTAAATGTTGTAGTTGGAGAGTATGGTTCAAAATCTGAGTGATGTTGGGATTCCTGAGGTGAACTTATCTCCTCAGTATCAGCAGCATTGTCAACAAACTGATGATCACTAAGATTCTCAGTCTGAGTGACTTCAGCTCCAAAGGGGTTGATGAACTCATCATTCTTCTCAGCTTGAGAATCCCTTGGAGTTTGTGATAATTTCTTTGATGAACACACATCATCATCACTATCATCTCCTATGACATACATAGGATTTGATAAGTTGGTTTCCTTAGGCCTTTCAAGCTCACTCAGACTGACCAAGTCAGCTTGACTCTTATCAGCTTGACCAAAATAGTCTTCATCAAAAGAGACATGAATTGCTTCTTCTATGTCCTTTCTCCTTGTATTATATATTCTATAAGACTTGGAGATTGAGGAATAACCAACGAATATTCCAAGATCAGCTTTAGGTTCCAACTTATGGAGCTAATCTCTTTGATTCAGCACATAGCATTTTGAACCAAAGATATGGAAGTAACCTATATTGGGCTTTCTTGACTTATACATCTCATAAGATGTCTTTCCATGTCTTTTGACAATGATTGACCTATTCTGGGTGCAGGCTGTACTAACAGCTTCATCCCAGAAATAGAGTTTCAAACCTGCCTCACATAGCATTGTTCTAGCAGCCTCAATTAGGGTTCTATTTCTCCTTTCAGCAACTCCATTCTGTTGTGGAGTTCTGACAGATGAAAATTTTTGTAATATTTCCTTTTGTTCACAGAAGCTTTCAAGGGTAGAGTTCCTAAACTCAGTCCCATGATCACTTCTTAGTTGCTTTACAGACAAACCTTTTTGCAACTCTTCCTGTTTGATAAAACTGATTATCTCCAGGGCAGCCTCACTTTTGGCTTTAAGGAATATTACCCAGGTGAATCGTGAGAACTCATCTACTATCACCAGTGTGTACTTCTTGCCACTCAGGCTTGGAGTACTTATGGGTTCAAACAGATCCATATGCAACATATGCAGTGGGTCTTTTATTGAAAAATTTTGCTTTGACTTAAAAGACCCTTTATGGTGTTTCCCTTGTTCACAAGCTGAGCACAATTTGTCTTTGACAAATGTGATCTTTGGTAATCCAGAGACTAACTCTTTATTGGACAACATATTTATATTTTTAAAGTTTAGATGAGATAAACGTTTATGCCATACAAGCAGGTTTCATTATAGGGATCAGCAGAATTAAGATCAAGTAGATACACATCTCTTTCTCTTTTAGCTATTAATACAGGCTTTCCCTTAGCATTATAGATTGTTCCTGCTTTCTTCCTAAAAGTAACAACATTATCTTCATCACACAATTGACTGATACTAATCAGGTTGTGTTTGAGACCTTTGACATAGGCAACTCTCTGGAATGTAACTTTGCCAGCTTTCATCTTTCCATAGCCTTTAGTTCTTCCATGTGAGTTGTCTCCAAATGTTACTTTAGGACCTTCATCTTCTTGGAAATCACTAAGAAATCCTTTCCACCCAGTCATGTGCCTTGAGCATCCACTATCCAAGTACCATTTACTTGAACCCTGCACATGAGATGAAAACTAAACACATTAGTTTTGTTTGGGAACCCACTTCTTGGTGGGTTCAGATGAGGAGCACTTAGCATCTCCATATTGTTGAACTGACTGTTCAGCTTGAGCAGGAGCTGAGTCCTGTGTAGGCTGATCAGCTTGTTCTTGTTCAGGCCTTGCGATTTCTGCATCACAGTCCTTAGCCTCATGACCTCTACTTCTGCACTTGTAGCATCTCCTTCTTCCATTGGTTATAGGAGGTAGAGTGTCCAATAATCCTTGTGAGAACTTACTCTCAGTTTTAGGATTATATGTTATGGATAACTTTTCAACTTTCTTAGCAAGTTGATTCACTTGGTGATCACTGACTTTGGACTTACCTTTGTCAGATCTTTGTTTGTTATCCTTTTGATGAGAAGATTGACTAACAACCTTCTTTTCCATGACTTTGGACTTACCTTTGTCATGACTGCTGGACTCACCAGTTTCAACAGGTTTGGACTTACCACTGTTGATCTTCTTGGACTTACCAAGATCTACAACTTTGGACTTACCATTGTTGTACTTTGACCTCTGACTTACAGTGGTCTTCCTATTCTTGTAACTTCTCTCCGATCCAGATAAAGAATGTTGTCTTTTGAAAGGATTTGGATTAAGTCTTTCTATGACTGAAGTTCTTTGAATAGGCTGAGTGCTTAATCTGTCCAGCACAGACTTACCATGCTGTTTGGATGTTGAGCAGTCTTCTCCATGATCTTTAGCCTTGACAAACATATTGTATTTAAGGTTTTGACCATGTTTCTTCTCTGAGGCTGACTTCTGAGAAGTACAACCTTTACAGTAGTCTATCCTCCTCAGAGTCTGTACTTGCTATCTCATCATCAGCTATAAGTACAACCTTTACATAAGCTGCTGTTTGATAGTCACCTCCAAGTACAGCCTTTACCTGTTTAGGTATCTGTTGGTTTATGCACTTTTCAGCAAGCTTTGATGACTTACACCAAGACTCAGTGACCTTTTGAAGTTGGTCAGCTTTGTCTTTAGCTTCCTGAAGTTCTTCACTTAGAAGTTTATTAATGTGTCTTTGACATTCAAGATTACATTGTGCTTTCTTACCAACATCAATGAGAGACTTATTTTCCTTAATCTCATTCTTGAGTTTAGTTATCTCATCTTTGAGGTCATTTTGAGACTTAAGGACGGTCTTGAAATCATTCAGCAGATAATCAAAAGCAAGACCCTTTTCCTCATTAGTATAAGAGTTGAAATTACTGACCTTATACATGGAAGCAGGATCCCAGTCACTAAGCTTGCTGTTTTCCTCAGCTTCCTTCATGTCAGCTTCAAAAGTTGACTCGGACAAACCATAATCAACCTCATCTATCTCCAACTCTTCATCTTATTGAGCCATCAGACATACATCATCATCTGAGATAGATGATTCTGTATCCCAGGTTTCAGCATATAGTCCTTTTGCACTGGGTTTGTCTTCTGGCTTTCCTTTCTTGAGCTGAGTATACTTCTTCTTGTATTTATCAGCTCTGTAAGCATTCTTATCAACAACAGATGTTGATTGCACCTTCTTTGATCTACACTCAGCAGTAATATGTCCCTTCTTCTGACAGTTGAAGCACACAACATTCTTGAGATCAAAGGAACTCTTCCCTTTGCCCCTGTCAGATCTTCCTCCTCCCCTTTGAGCTCTTCTCAAACATCTGGCTAACATTGACATTTGCTCAGTGATATTCTGAACTTCATCAGTATCACTTGAGTTTGAGTCTGAGTGGTCAGCTTGAGATTCTGACTCAGTCTCAGATTCAACAACCAGTGTCTTGGAACATTTCTTCTTTTTCTGTGCAACCAATGCAACTTCATTCTTATCCAAAGACTCCTTGAGTTGTTGTTGAGAAGTTCTCTTGTGTTTAGTTATCTGTTCATGATTTAGCAAGAACCCATAAATGGACTGTAGGTTATACACATGCAGTGTTCCTCCAGCCCTCAGTGCTGTAGTTACATCGTTAAACCTCTCTGGTAACACATCCAGAAATTTCAGCACAAGTTCAGCGTCATCTTTCTTTACACCCACACTTAGTAGGTCATTTATCAAGCAGTGAAACCTTGTGAACAAATCTGACAAGGTTTCATTCTTCTTTGAAAAGAAGTTTTCATAAGATCTATTCAAATGACTTCTCTTATGTTGCTTGACCAGATCCGTTCCCTCATAAGTAACACTCAGTGTGTCCCAAATATCTTTTGCTGATTGACACCCAGTCACAGTACGCAAGATTTCATTTGTCAGGGTATTTGCCAGAACACTTTTTTCCTTGTCATCCAGATTGAAGAGTTTCCAATCTTCATCAGTCCAGGATGCAATATGCTTTCTTGTTTCCTTTTCAGTTTTGCCAGGAGACGTATCACTGACAGTAGCAGGAATCTTGGGGATGATAGGTCATTTTGTAATGACATCAAACATACGAATGTCAATGGACTTGAGGAATAGCATGGCTCTGAACTTCCACATAGGATAGTCAGATCCATTAAATATGGGACAGCCTTTGGCAGACATCTGTGGAAAGTTTGAAGGATTATTGCTTGTAGACATTGTGAACTTTCTCAGAATCTTGAACTTTCAACTTATGAAATCGTTCAGCCTGCTCTGATACCAGTTGTTGGTCAATTGGTTAGAATAACAACAAGCAACAGGTGTGTAGAAGGGGGGTTGAATACACTTTCTGCGGAAATTGAACAAATCAAATAAAAGTGTTACACACAGTAAATCAAACCATAACTAGTCGAATGCTTTTATTAATATGAAGATGATTACAATGCTTTGAATAAGAAGATGATCACAGTAATTATCAAGTAAGCAACTCTTGATATATAATCACCTAATATAAATCTCTCAATCTTTCAAACTTAGCTATCTATAATCAACTTATGATTATAGATACTGACGACTCTCTAAACAGGATTTTTCACAGATTGAATCAACTAATGATTATTTACCAATATCACAACTGATGTAACAATTCGAACACACGAATGATCTGGCAATATGTGAGTTTCTTGATCACGTTGAACTTACAAACAATGATTCAATAATCGTAACACATACGGTGAGGTGAGATTTTTGGTTCTGTAATTTGCATCAGAATCGTACCTCTAAACTTACCAGGAGATATGTATTTATAATCCTGTTGCTACGGTTCTTAACAAATTGGACTAATCCTAATTTGCTAACTAACTATCGGATAACTCGGAATCTTGAGTCTTGAATCTTCTTATCTTGAGTCATCAATCTTCAATCTTGATTCTGGAGTCTTCTTATCCGCGCCGTAGATATAGAGAGTTAAAACAGAATTTAAAACACATTTAAATTCACTTAGACTGACTTCTTTAGTCAGGCTGAGTTACTCAGCTTGAAACTCATCAAGCTGAGTTCTTCGAGAACAAACCCGAATTCAAACATGAACTAACACGTATAATTATTAACTCATCCTTAGAAGTCCAAAGAGTTAAATAAAACAAATTTAGTAACTTTGTCGAGCTGACTCTGCTTCTGAGCTGAGTCACTCAGCTTGAAACACATCAAGCTGAATACTCAATATATACCTTATCTGACATACACAGATTATCAAACACATTAATAATTTAACTAAGGTATAATATAAACTGGTCGAACATATGCTCAGTTTACATTCAGCTTATACTCAGTCTGAAACACTATAAGTGTTCAGTCTGACTAAGCTTCATAATTCTGTTTAAGTTATACGTAGAACACATCTTACAAACTTAACTTTGTCTCATCAAATCTTAACTGATGAGATCATTTTCCCAACACATTCCTATAGAACTCGCATGCCTCTCATGCTTAGCTCTAGCTAGCGGTTTTGTCAACGGGTCAGCAACGTTGTCGTCCGTCGGTATCTTTTGCAACCTAATATCATCTCTTCCAATGATCTCTCAGATGAGGTGATATTTCCTGAGTACATGCCTAGTCCGCTGATGATCTCTAGGCTCTTTAGCTTGCGCTACAGCCCCTGAGTTGTCACAAAATATCTCGATCGGTCTAGAGATACTAGCAACAACTCTAAGATCCGAGATAAAATTCTTGAGCCAGACAACTTCCTTTGCCGCATCACTTGCCGCAATATACTCTGCTTCTGTTGTAGAATCTGCTATTGTATCTTGCTTCTGACTTTTCTAAGATATGGCTCCTCTGTTTAGGGTAAAGACAAATCCTGACTGCGACCTAAAGTCGTCCCTGTCAGTTCGGAAACTGGCATCAGTGTAAAGACAAATCCTGACTTCGACCTAAAGTCGTCCCTGTCGGTTTCGAAACTGGCATCAGTGTAACCAGTTACACTGAGCTCATCCATCGAACCTGCATAAACTAGGAATATGTCTTTTGTCCTTCTCAGGTACTTGAGAATATTTTTGACAGCTACCCAATGGGCTTCACCAGGATTTTGCTGATATCTACTCGTGACACTGATAGAATAGGCAACATCGGGCCTAGTACATAGCATGGCATACATGATTGAACCAACTGTCGAGGCATATGGTATCAATCTCATCTTGTCCTAATCTTGACTAGACACAGGATACTGAGCCTTGCTCAAAATCGCACCAGATTGCATAGGAATAAATCCTTTCTTGGATCCATCCATCTTGAATCTTTTCACGACTTTGTCTATGTATGTGCTTTGACTAAGTCCGATAAGCCTCTTAGATCTATTTCTATAGATCTTTATACCTAGTATATAAGCAGCTTCTTCCAAGTCTTTCATCTGGAAACATTTACCCAACCAGGATTTTACTCCTTGTAACACTGGTATACTATTTCCTATTAGCAGTGGTCATCTACATACAAGACTAGGAAGGTTACCGCGCTCCTACTGAATTTAGTGTAAACACATGACTCGAACTCACTTTTGGTAAAACCAAACTCTTTGATACGCTCATCAAAGTGTAAGTTCCAGCTCCTAGATGCTTTCTTTAGTCCATAAATGGATTTAAGCAACTTGCATACTTTATTAGGGTTCTTTGGATCCGCAAAACCATCCGGTTGTATCATATATACGTCCTCAGTCAACTTCCCGTTAAGGAAGACGGTCTTGACATCCATCTGTCATATTTGAGAGTCAAAATATGCTGATATGGCCATAAGAATCCTAATAGTTTTAAGCATTGCCACTGGGGAAAAAGTTTCTGTTGGGAAAATGAACTCATCAGTTTTAATTTGATGAGACAAAGTGCCAGGATCGGATATTGCTTAATATCAAATAACAAGAATTATCTTTTGAAATAAAATCAGAGTTGTTAAAAAGACAATCTATAGTTTTGATCACAATCAATTAAGAAGTTGCGGAATCAAACTTAATTGATTATAAAGGTTTTGAACACAAGAACAATTCAATCAATAAACACAAAGTAATACTGCCATAAAGATGTTTATTGATAACCAATCGATGATTACAATATTCACCTACACCTCCAATCTAACTTCTTATGTTAGACGAAGAACACAATTTGTTCTTAGGTTTCAAAAGAAACTTAGAGGCTAAACACTTTCTGAAAGCAAATAACAATTACGTACGAATGCAAAACAATATTGTTAAAAGATCTATATTCTAATCGAGTATTTATAGACTCTTGATCCTCCTTGATAAGTTGACAGTTAGGTATTCTTCTATCTTCTGAGATAATCTTGATAATCTTCAAACTTTGATAAAGATATACTTCAAATCCACGAAGATAGCATTTTCCATAAATAGATCAACCGAAACTGTTTGTTGAATGAAACAGTTCTGATCTTCTTCTAACAGTCTTCTCTTCAAGGTCTTCTTAACAGTTGTAAACTTTGTACTAACAGTTCTGATCTCTTGGACTAACAGTTGTAAAGCTTACAGCAACTGTTAGTTACAACTGTCTTCGTATTACAGCTAACAGTCCTCGACTGTTTTATCATAATTCTTCTAACAGTTTTGAACTGTTTTCACAAAATCCATTAACAGTTTTGATCTTTGCATGTATAACAGTTTCAATGACTTAGCCAATTTCTCAACAATCTCCCCCTAACTTAAAGTATTGAACAATACACTTAAGTTGTTTGTTTTAAGGGTTCAACTATAGACAAATTAACATAAGTAAAGAACATATTAACATTGATAATGCAAAGTCAAACTGTTACAATCAAAATATAAAAAGAAAAATTACTTTTCACTTGATTCTATTAGCTCCAACCTTTCCTTCACCCTCTTTATAAGATCTTCCTTCATTTTAGCAGGGCCAAAGAACTTTGTTTTCAACATATATATCAGCTTTATTTTACCATGTTCAACAAAGTCAAAATCAAACCACTGAGTTCTTCCCTTTCCCATTACCATATGATAAACTCTCGATTTGTCATATACTTTCATAGATCTTATTGGAAAGACATCATTACTTATCACCATGGGCATTACCTTCAGTGGATCACATATGCTTGTTAAGTGCCTCATCAAGACTCTGATTTCAACTTCAGCAGCTTCCCCGTAGTAACTTGCTCCATATTCATACATTTCTTGAATATATCTCCTAGTCACACTATCCATCAATTGTAAGAAGCTGGCATAGCTTTCAATCGGCTCTACTTCTCTTACAATTATCACCCCTTTCTTTCAAGTTTCAATCCTCAAAAATTCAAATCTCCACTCAGTAATGTGGGATTTTTGTCGTAGTTGCTCTGCCACAAGTTTATCTATTCTTTCTTCAACTTCCATTCTAAGTCTATCATGAAGGATGGTTTGAACCATTTCAGATTTAGCTTTCTCTTCAGACTTTTGGACTGTTTGGGATTGTTGATGCTGTTGAGGTTTCTTTTGAGGTTCAGCTGCTGGCTTGGGAGGTGGAACTGTTTTCTTCATCACAACTCATTTTCTTTTGACTCCGTTGCCAGCTTTCTTTTCTTTTTCTTCCTCATCAATCTTAGCAGTGATCTCATCAGCCAGCTGTTGAGCTAATTCAAAGTCTTTCAGCTCTTGTTCTTTGAGCTCAGCTTCCAGCCTTAGAGCTATCTCATGATCATGCTCTTCTTGTTGTTCTTTGGTGAGCTTTAGCTTAGGAATATCAACCACAATCTCCTTTCCCTTACCTAGCACAGGGGGCCTCTTTTCATCTTTCTTTCCTTCAATAATTGCAATGCCTTTTAAACCCTGGCTTAGGTGCAAGTGGTTCCAGCTTTGACACTTTCCCATCTAACCACTCATCATCAATCTTTTGAGCCATTTTGAATGTGCTGATGTTAAGAGTTTGAGCACCTATTTCAATCAGATGATTTAGCTTAACCTTTGACCATGCTTTGAACACCTCAGTTGTTGGATAGTCTCCTGTCATAATCATCTTGTTTATCAACACCCTATCCACTGCTGACAACCTTTCTTCTTCTTCAACTGGTTGAACACTTGCAGCTGTTTGTTGAACTGGAGCAACTGTTGGTTCTGAAGTTGCAACTGTTTGTGTATCTGGTGCAACTGTTAGTTCAGTCTGCACAACTGTTTAAGCAACTGTTGGTTCAACCTCCACTTGGTTCGAAGTTTTCTCCCGCTTTTTGATTGGAACGGTTTGAGAAGGGGGTGTTGCACTTGTTTTGGACTGTTGGAGCCGTTGATCATGAACCCGAAGAACATCAGTTGCCTTCTTTAGTGTCTCAGACAAAAGTTTTATCTGTTTATCCTGCCTGATGATCACTTCATTGTGTTTTTCCAGAAGCCTGTCATATTGGAAATTCTTCTTTGAGGAAAGCAGCAACGAATGGTACAAGCTCTGAGTTCTTCAATGCCTTTTGTTTCAGACATGCCTCAAGTTCATCCAATGTTGCCATGGTGAACATATCATCGACAGATACAACTGTTGGGTTACTCCTAGAAGTTTCCACAACAGTACCCCTTTTTCTTGGTACTGGGGATTTCCAGAAGCTGTTTTACCAGCCTCTGTTGCCGTGGCTGAGGTCTTAGCAATGTTAACACTATCTTGTTCATCCCTAGCGGATGAAACAGTAGTATCAGACTCGTAAACCACATGATCACCCTCTAATGGAGTGATCACCTCCTCATTATGCCTGGGAGACAGCACGAATGGTTCCCTTTCGATATTCTGCACAGGTGAATGCACCTGTGCAGGGCTAACAGTTTGGGATTATGGAACTGTGGTGGAAGGAGCACTAACAGTTCTTCTTCTCTTTTTGAATGTTTTCAGAGGAGAGGCTTGTGTTGTAGCTCTATCAAATGTAGCAGAAGGGATTATATAAGTATCATGAGCTGTGGGTTCTAGAGTTGGTGGTGTAGCAATGTTGTGGGCTTCATGCTCAACTCTAGCAGCACTGTTTCTTGAAATGAACTCCACCATTGCAAAGAGTGGTGGAGTTATGGCACCAGAGAAACTCTTGCCATCTATCTACAACTTGCTCAATGTGGAGGCCACATGAGGAGAGGGAATGATCACCCTCTTGTGTGTTTGAAGGTTTGGCAACAAAAAGTTTAGAAAAACTTGCACAAACCTGGGGTACATAAAAAATAGACCATATTTGGTCCCTAGATGCTTTACCATCCCGTTAAATATCATTTTGGAAAAGTTGAAGCAACGATTGTTTGCCAAGCAAATCAAGGCCAAAGCAATGTTGCTTCCAAATTCATTCCACCCTGTTCTTTTAGGACTAATACACTGCTGGAGAGTATGTATTAAATACTTCCAGTGTGCGCAGAACTGTCCTTTATAAAAGGTACCCTTACCCCCAGGGCCCTCATAACCAAGCTTAACTAACTCGGCATGCAAAATTTCTAAAGACACAAAGTTGGAGTACTCACCATGTTGATCATTCAGATGTAGATGTTGGTGGATGATATCTTCAGAGATGGACACATCCATACCATCAACTGTTGTATCAATCCATTGTACTCCAACTTCCTCTTTGATCGTTGCATTTTTACAGAATTGATCCAGATGGGAAGTGTAGATGGTTGGGTTTATGGTGAGAGCAGTGCTGAGATTGGACATTGAAAGGTAATCGATCATGTCATGAAATGCATTTAGGTTATCAGGTTTGGCAAGATATGCTAGCATGTTGTGTTCTTTCACGAAGGGAAGGGGAGCCATTGTGAGTCGAAAGCAAAATTCTAGGGTTTGCGTATGATCGAAGGTCAGTAGGCGTGAATGAACTTGTGAGGAGGGAATGCCTTATATATGTTTCGAATATCAAATGCAATTCAAACATCCTCAGATCCGGCAAAGACTAAAACACCCTTAAGTAAGCTAACAGTTGATGGATAAAAATGAACTAACAGTTGAGAACTGTTATCGTAGGAAAGTACAACTGTTACTTAAAAGAATTTCTCCCCCTTAGATGAACATGCAGTTTGCCTAATAGTTGTGCACTCCATTCACTAACAGTTGAAAACTGTTAGTTGTATTTTTGAAAAACAGTTAGTTGAACACGTGCAACTGTCAGTCAACAAGCATCAGCTGGTAAAAACATTAGCACTTTCAAAGATCATAAGCTGACAACAATCATTAGCGAACATCAGCTAACCCCAGCAGTTGCGACATCATTAATAAAACCATTAGCTGACAAAACATCATCAAATTATGCATTTTATTCATGTTTAACACAGAGGTACTATAAAGTACATTCATTTGACCATGACTAGTCATCAATTACAATAACTTCATCATCATCAACTACAATGACTTCATTATCAGCATCATTCCTTTGGACATTGAACCACACAACCGAGCCTTCAGTGACTTCCAGATTCAATTCAAACAACAAGCAGCAAGTGGTAGGTAAATTGTTGCTTTGATTAAAATGTTCAAATTCACCTCTTATTCGAACATGATCAGTCATTTTGTACGGCCTACGTGGGTCTGGATGCTGGGTTAAAGTGAAAATCTCACGAACTCCATTCATTTCAAGAATACATGAGGAGTACTTCCAAATCTCATGCATCCTAACAAAGGGAGCTGGAATGGTCACATAACTCTGCTTAGCATTGATCTTTTTGAAATTCAAGATGAAATGGTTAGTAGCCATTTGTAGACAAAATTATGCTCTTTGGAATTCAAATGCATGCTAATTTATAGACAAAGTTGTGGTTAAAAAATGGCCAATAATTAAGCATGCAGTGACCTGTCATGTCCATTCAACACACTACACAATAAAGTGACAAACCTTGACCAGTTGAGAACTGTTCTTAATAAAGTAACAAACCTTGACCACACAGCAAGGACGATAAAGATGGGAACACTGTTTGTGGGACATGCAGCCAGATACCTCCAAAACTATTGATGGGACACACAGTTCTTCTCTTCTCTGAACACTTAAACCAACAGTTGTTATATATCAACACTAACAGTTGCAAACTGTTAGTGAGAAAACATAGAGGAACAAATAACTGTTAATCCAGGTTAATCATTCCAATGTTTGAGATCAAAAAGTTAAACCTGCTCACATCAAATGCTTTAGTGAACAGATCAGCTAACTGATCATTAGTAAGGACTTTCATAACTTGGATTAATCTTTTCTCATTGCAATCTCTAATGAAGTGAAACCTGATTTCAATGTGTTTTGTTTTAGAATGCTTCACTGGATTATTGACAATGCTAATAGCACTTGTGTTATCAACATAAATTGGTGTATTCAAGAAAGACAAACCATAATACAGAAGCTGATTCTGGATCCACAATACTCGTGAACAGCAGCTTGATGCAGTAATATATTCAGCCTCAGCTGTTGAAGTTGAAACTGTTATTTGTTTCTTGCACTACCATGAGACCAATCTTGAGCCAAAGAATTAACATCCTCCAGAGGTTGATTTTCTGTCCACATTAGCTCCACCATAGTCACTATCAGAGTATGCCGCCAAATCAAAAGGTGAATCCTTAGGATACCAAAGACCCAGTTTTGGTTGGCCTATGAGATATCTAAAGATTCTCTTTATAGCAAACAGGTGTGACATCTTTGGACTGCATTGAAACCTGGCACAAACACACACAGCAAACATAATATCTGATCTAGAAGCAGTTAAGTACATTAAAGAACCGATCATAGACCTGTACAAATGTATGTCTACTTCCTCCCCCTCAGGATCTGCTCCCAACTGTTTTTGTGTTTCCATTGGAGTACTTGCCAGCTTCACATCTTGATAGCCAAACTTATCCAAAATGTCTTTGACATACTTTGATTGACTAAGGAATATGCCAGTTGGCTTTTGCTTCACTTGTAATCCCAAGAAAAATGTGAGTTCTTCCATGGAACTCATCTGAAATCTCCTTTTCATTATGCCTTCAAACTCCTTGCACAGACTGTCATCAGTGGATCCAAAGATTATATCATCAACATAGATTTGAACAAGAAAAATATCTATTTTAACCATCTTTGTAAACAATGTCTTGTCAATGGTGCCTCTCTTAAAACCATTCTCAAGCAGATAAGATGATAATGTCTCATACCAAGCTCTAGGAGCCTGCTGTAATCCATACAAAGCTTTATCCAACCTATATACCCTATCAGGATACTTTGAGTCTTCAAAACCAGGTGGTTGACACACATATACTTCCTCATCAATAGTTCCATAGAGAAAAGCCGACTTGACATTCATTTGATACACCTTAAATCCTTTATAGCTTGCAAAGGCAAGGAACAGTCTAATTGCTTCTACCCGTGCAACAGGTGCAAAGACATCATCATAGTCTATTCCTTCCTCTTGTGTATAACCCTGTGCAACAAGTCTAGCCTTGTTCTTGATTACAATCCCTCTCTCATCGTTCTTATTTCTGAATACCCACTTAGTGCCAATAGCTCTTTTGCCTCTTGGAAGTTCAACTAACTTCCAAACTTGCTGAATTTGAAACTGTAAGAGCTCTTCTTGCATTGCTTCCACCCATGAAGGATCTTTTAATGCCTCTACTGCTTTCTTTGGTTCTATATGAGATAGAAAGCAGTCATTTACATCAAATTGTTCAAGATCCACAACACTATTTTCATTCTGCAGCATAGCTCTTGTTCTAACAGGAGTGGTTGGATCACCAATGATCTGTTCTATTGGATGATTCTTGTGAATTCTTGATGTAGGGATGTTTTCTTCAGTCAGTACATTCCCTAAATTTGACAAATCAATCTCAGATTCACTATCATTCCCAGAAGAGTTGCATCCCTGATCTGCAACTGTTTGATGTTCAGAATCAGTGTTTTGTTGAGGATCATGAGATTCCATGTCCTTTGAAAGTTCAGCATCATTTATTGGACAAAGAGCATCGGAAGAGTCATGTTGTAACAAGGGAATCACTACAAAGTCTTCAGTAACTTTGTTTCCACCAACAGTTGTTGGAATTGAGCTAACAGTTTCAAAACTGTTTGAGACAGTTTGTTGATTTTCACTAACAGCTGTAGGAGAACCTACAACTGTTTCTATAGAATACTTAAAAGAAAGAGATTTAGACAATGTATCAATATCAAATAACCAATCAGGACCATTACCTGCAATATTGATCCTATTCTCATTGAAGGAGACATTCATACTCTCTTCTATGATTCTAGTGACATTGTTAAAAACTCTGTATGCTTTACTCTGAGTGGAATATCTTACAAAGAATCCTTCTTCTGCTTTATTCTCAAACTTGCCTAATTGTGATTTGGTATTCAGGATAGTGCATGGACAACCAAATGGTTTGAAGAAGTTGATCAAAGGTTTTCGTTTAAGGAACAACTCATAAGGAGTTTTCCCTTTGGACTTGACAACTTGTACTCTATTCTGAACATAGCAGGCAGTGTTCACTGCTTCTGCCCAGAAAGTCATTGGAAGCCTAGAATCAGCTAACATGGATCTAGCAGCCTCAATCAAAGTCCTATTCCTTCTCTCAGCCACTCCATTCTGTTGAGGAGTCCTAGGTGCACTAAACTGTCTTGAAATTCCTTTTTCCTCACAAAAGTTGTTTAATTCATAGTTCTTAAACTCAGAACCATTATCAGATCTAATGACTTTCACCTTCAAATAAGATTGATTCTCAATTCTAAGAATAAGAGACTTAACTAACTCAGCAGTTTCATCTTTAGTTCTAAGAAATTGAACCCATGTAAATCTGGTGAAATCATCAACTATGACTAAACAGTAGGCTTTCTTACCTATACTGACCACAGATGTTGGACCAAAAAGATCCATATGCAACAGTGTCAGGATCGGATATAGTTTAAATCAAATAACAAGAACTAACTTTCGAATAACCAATCAAAGTTGAATAAAAGTTAATCTTTAACTATGATCACAGTCAACTAAGAAGTTGCGAAATCACACTTAATTGATTAAAGAAGATTTTGATCACAAAGAGATTCAATCAAACAGTAATTTTATTAATCAATGAGAATGATTACAATAGCAAACTTCACCCCCAATCTAACTTATTATGTTAGACGAAGAACACAGATTGTTCTTAGGTTTCAACGAGAAACTTAGAGGCTTAGCACTATTCAGAAAGCAAAATTACAACTTGAAATAATGAATGCAAAAATATAATCAATGAGTAAGTACAAATTATGAATTCTAATCTAGCATATATATACTCCTTGATCTTCCTTGATTTTCTGACAGTTAGGTAATCTTCTATCTTCTGAGATAATCTTGATGATCTTCAAAGTATTTCGAGATATCTTCAAAGATAGGGTTTTTCCATATTTAGCTCAACAGAAACTGTTTAATGATTACAACAGTTCTTGGTTCTTCTAACAGTCTTCAGCTTCAAGGTCTTCAAACAGTTGTAGTAGTTTGTACTAACAGTTCTGAACTCTATATAACAGCTTTAAAGTTCACAGCAACTGTTGGTTACAACTGTCTTCACAATTTCAACTAACAGTTCTAAACTGTTTCTTCAACACTTCTTCTAACAATTTTGAACTGTTTTCTCAGTACTTATTAACAGTCTTAATCATTTTTTATATTTGCAAATATAACAGTTTCAATGACTTAGCCAATTTCCCAACAATCTCCCCCTAACTTAATGTATTGAACAATACACTTAAGTTGTTTTTTTTAAGGGTTCAATCATAGACAAATTAACATAAGTAATGAACATATTTATCATTGAATGCAAAATCAAACTGTTATAATCAAAAAGTCAAAAGATAGAAAAATTACTTTTTCTTTGATCTCAGAGATTCAAGTCTATCTTTAAATTTCTGAAGTAGCTCATTCCTTTCTTTAGCTGGATCATAGAACTTGGCTTTCACTAAGTATTGAAGCTTAATCTGACCATGTTCGATGAAATCCATGTCAAACCATTCAGTAATTGCATTTTCCATTACCATGGAGTATACCCTTGGCTTAACATGCACTTTAACAGATTGAATTGGAAAAGTTTCATCAGCCACCAGTATTGACATTATTTTCTTTGGGTTGCAAATACTTGTCAAATGTCTCATCAATAACTTAATTAGAGTTTGCTCAGATCCTCCATAATGCCTTGTTCCATACTCATACAATTCTTGTATGTCTCGCCTAGTCATACTATCCATCATTTGTAAGTAGCCTGTAAACTGTTCAATCTGATCATTCTCCCTTACAATGATTATACCTTCCTTTCCAGTATCAAACCTGACAACATCAAACTTCCATTCTTTAATGTGAGACTTCTGGCCAAGATGTTCTTTTACAAACTTGTTAACACCTTTTTCAACATCGACCAAGAGCCTATCTTGAATGATAGTTTTAACCATTTTAGCTTTGATGGTTTGATCTGTTTGGGTTGGTTGGACAGTTTTGGACTTTTGGGGTTTTGATTGTAGAGGTTGAGACTTCTTCTCAGTTACTGACTTAGGAAGTTGAGGTTGTTTCTTTTTCACAATTCTTTTTCTTTTAACTCCCTTAGCAGCCTTTTCTTGTTTTTCTTCCTCATCAATCTGAGCTGTGATCTCATCAGCTAGCTTCTTTGCTACTTCAAAATCTTTCAATTCTTGTTCCCTTTGCTCAGCTGCTAGCCTTAATGAAATTCATGATCACGCTCTTCTTGTTGTTGCTTTGAAAGCTTGAGCTTAGGACAAGCAACAACAACTTCCTTACCTTTGCCTAGAACAGAGGGCAACTTAGATTCTTTCTTTCCTTCCAGGATGACTATGCCTTTAAACCCTTTCTTTGGTGGTAAAGATTCTAACGTAGCAACCTTTCCATCAAGCCATCCATCATCTATTTTCTGTGCCATTCTAGAAGAACTTATTCCCAGATATTGAGCACTTATATCAACCAAGTAGTTCTGCTTAACTTTTGACCAATATTTGAAAATCTCAGTGCTTGGAACATTTGCAGTTGATACCATCCTGTTGATTAGTACCCTATCAGCATTTGAGAGCTGTTCTTCTTCTTCTTCATTAACAGTTTGGACACTTGCAACTGTTTGTTCACTTGGTGCAACTGTTTTGCCTTCAGCTGCAACTGTTTGTGTACAAGATGCAACTGTTAGTTCATCCACTGCAGCTGTTTGTTCTGGCACTTCAGCAACTGTTGGTAATGAACTCTCTCCCTCTTTGATTGGAACAGTTGAAGGAGGTCTTGCAACAGCTGTCAACTGTTGTAGTACATGATCATGCAGTTTTAGCACCTCTTTAGCATGCTTCAAACTGTTGGTCAAAACCTTAATTTGCTGATCTTGTTGAAGAATCCTTTTGTTTTGTAAGGCAATCTTCCTTTTGAGTTGTATATATGCAGCAAAGAAGGGTGCAATGTTGGAATCCGTCATTGCTTGGTGTTGCATTCTAGCCTCAATGTCAGCCAGTGTTGCCACTGTTAACATATCATTGACAGATAAAACTGGTGGTTCACTCATTTGAGATTCCACACCAGTACCCCTCTTTTCTTGGTACTGGGGATTTCCAGAAACTGTTTGACCAGCCTCTGTTGCCGTAGCTGAGGTCTTAGTTATGTTAACCCTGTCGTGTTTACCCCTTGCGGGTAAAACAGTAGGATCAGCCTCACATACCACATGATCACCCTCTAATGGATTGGTCACCTCCTCATTGTGCCTGGGAGACAGCACAAGGGGTTCCCTTTCGATATTCTGCATAGATGAATGCACCTGTGCAGGGTTAACAGTTTCAGTTTCATGAACTTTGGTGGAAGGAGCACCAACAGTTCTTTTCCTTTTCTTTTGAAATATTTTTAATGCAGGGGCTTGTGTTGTAGCTCGTTCAAAGGAAGCAGAAGGGATTATTTGAGTATCGTGAGCTGTGGGTTCCAGAGGTGGTGGTGTAGCAATAAGTTGGGCTTCATGCTCACCCCTGGCAACTCTGTTTCTTGAAAGAAACTCCATCATTGCAGAGAGTGGTGGAGTTATGGCACCTGAGAAATTCTTCCCATTAACCATCACCTTGCTCAATGTGGAGGCCACATGAGCAGAGGGAATTAGGACCCTCTTGTGTGCTTTAAGATTTGGAATAAAAGAGTTTAGCAAAACTTGCACAAATCGCGGGTACATCAAAAAGAGACCATATTTGGTTTCTAGATGCTTTACCATTCCATTAAAGATCATTTTTGAGAAATTAAAAGCTTTGTTGTTGGCTAAACAAATGAGTGCGAGAGCAATGTTGCTCCCAAATTCATTCCAGCCAGTTCTCTTAGGGCTCATGCACTGCTGGAGAGTATGGATAATGTACTTCCAGTGTGAGCAAAATTGCCCTTTGTAGAAGGTGCCCTTTCCCCTAGGGCCCTCATATCCCAACTTTACGAGTTCAGCATAAATAAACTCAAGTGATAAAGAATCAGAATACTCACTATCCTGATCATTCAGTTGTAGTTGTTGGCTTATTATGCTTTCAGAGATGGAGACAGTAATATCATCCACCATAGAGTTGATCCATTTCACTCCATTTTCTTCCCTTAGTGAGGCATTTTTCCAGAACTGATCAATATGAGAGAGATAAATGGTGGGGTTGACCGTAAGAGCATGGTGGAGTGTGGAGAGTGAGAGATAGTCAATCACATCATGGAAAGCACCGAGATGATCGGGTTTGGACAAATATGCGAACATGTTGTGTTCCTTTACGAATGGAAGGGGAGACATTTTGATTTCGATCGCTGAGAGTTGTTGAGAGATTAGGGTTTGTTTCTGATCAAAGTTCGTTTTGGACGTGTGAGTTGCTTGGTAAGGAGGGAATTGCCTTATATATGTTTCGACTGTTGAATGCAATCCAAAGTTTCCAAAATTCTACAAAGACCAAAACACCCTTTAATAGCTTAACAGTTGACGGACAAAATGAACTAACAGTTGAGGAACTGTTAAGAACTGTTTTCATAAGATGTAACAACTGTTATTCAAAAGTTAACTCCCTTTTGTTTGATCATTTATTTGGATTAACAGTTGTTTAGTGTTTACAACTGTTCTCATTTCTCCCCCTTAGTTGACGAATTTCTCCCCCTCAGTTGCACATGAACTTTGGCTAACAGTTGTGGAAGCCATATACTAACAGTTGAAAACTGTTAGTATTGATTGAAACAGAAATGTGCAACTGTCAAACAAACTTTAGCTCATATATGTCAAATGCTGAAGCAACAATAACAAACCATTAGTGAACACAGTCATCAACATAAGATGTATTTTATTCATGATAATCACAATTGAGCTACAATAATTTTGAGAAAACAATACTGTCTTTTGCTATAGATCTAAACACAACTTATATTAACTGTCTTAACTCCGAGATCTACATGTGACAAATTATCGTTAACATTTTGTATCATCAAATCTGAACTTTAAGGGAAGACAATCATCATCACATTCTTGCTCGTGAATGTCTTCATTATTTAAGAATCGAGTTCAGAATAGCCTCTACAGTGCCGCCATAGCCTTACTGAGAAGCCTGTCTTCAAAGAATGGTCATGTAATGCACAAGCCATTGTTGGTACTGCTTATCTAATTGTGCAAGGCCGTCTCGTAGGTGTGGGAGAACAATGATCTACACCGTAAGTGTAGACAACTTTCTCCGTTAACAGTTGACATGCCTTAAACAATTTTCAAAACATAAAACCCACCAATGGGTGTGCAGTAGACCTTCTCATCATATGCACCACCAGAGACGATTGTCATAATTTGCCTCGTGGGAAGATGGTGAATGATACCAATTCAACATCAGTGGAACTAGTCATCTATTACAATGACTTCCACTGCCTCATCATCCGAGGCCCTCTGGTGGTTATGAGTATTATTTCTTCGAACATTAAACCACACTACGGAGTTTATAGTGCCTGCCAGATTCAAGACGAATCTTAGACAACATGGTGTAGGCAATTCATGGAAGAGAGTGAAAATTTTAAAATCACCTCTTATACGAATATGATCAATTGGTTTATTTGGCCTACGTGGATCAGGATGCTGTGTCAAGGTGAACCTATCTCGATCATCATGCATCTCAAGAACACATGATGAGTATTGCCAAAGCTCATGCATTCTTACAAATGGGGCAGGAATGGTTACATAACTTTGTCTAACATTAATTTCTTTGAAGTTTATGAGAAAGAAGTTAGTAGCCATTTGAAGAGAGAAGTTTGGGCAAATGTAGGTGTGATTTGTGAAGAATGGATGCAAGGCTATTTATAGATAAACTGGGGAGCATGAATGCCCATTAATAACCATTAATGTCCAGTAATTTCTATTAATGGCATGCAGTGACTTGTCATATCAAATTCACAACACTACAAAATAGAGTGACTCACCTTTATCAGTCTGGAACTGTTCTCAATAAAATATTTACCTTTACCACAGAGCAAGGAAATTCACGGGTTTGAAAAACTGTTTGTGGAATAGGTAACCATGTATGTCCAAAACTGGGTTGGAATTTGCACTTTTGCTTTTTCCTGAACACTTAAAATCAACAGTTGTTAGATAACAATATTAACAGTTTCAAACTGTTAGCGTGAAAAACATGGAGTAATGAACAACTGTTAGTCCAAGTTAATCATTCCAATGTTTGAGATCAAAAAGTTGAATCTGCTCACATCAAATGCTTTAGTAAACAGATCAGCTAATTGATCATCAGTATGGACTTTCATAACTTGGATTAATTTCTTTTCATTGCAGTCTCTTATGAAGTGAAATCTGATTTCAATGTGCTTGGTTTTAGAATGCTTTACAGGATTATTAACTATGCTAATAGCACTGGTGTTATCAACATAAATTGGAGTATTCAAGAAAGACAAACCATAATCCAGAAGCTGATTTTGGATCCATAAAACCTGTGAACAGCAGCTTGATGCAGCAATATATTTAGCCTCAGCTGTTGAGGTTGAAACTGTTGTTTGTTTCTTGCATTGCCATGAAACCAGCCTTGATCCAAAGAATTGACATCCTCCAGAGGTTGATTTTCTGTCCACATTTGCTCCACCGTAGTCACTATCAGAATATGCCACCAAATCAAAAGGTGAATCTTTAGGATACCAAAGTCCTAATTTTGATTGGCCTTTGAGGTATCTAAAGATCCTCTTTACAGCAAACAGGTGTGACATCTTTGGACTGCATTGAAACCTGGCACAAACACAAACAACAAACATTATATCAGGTCTAGAAGCAGTTAAGTACATTAATGAACCAATCATTGACCTATAGAGGTGTATATCTACATCCTCCCCCTCAACATCTGCTCCCAACTGTTTGTGTGTCTCCATTGGAGTACTTGCCAGCTTCACATCTTGATAGCCAAACTTGTACAATATGTCTTTGACATACTTAGATTGGCTTATAAAAATACCAGTGGGCTTCTGTTTAACTTGTAATCCCAAGAAAAATGTGAGTTCACCCATTGAACTCATCTGAAACCTTTTGTGCATAATGACTTCGAATTCTTTGCACAAGCTGTCATCAGTGGATCCAAAGATTATATCATCAACATAGATTTGAACAAGCAAAATCTCTGTTTTAACAATCTTTGTAAAAAATGTTTTGTCAATTGTGCCTCTCTTAATACCATTCTCAAGAAGGTAGGATGATAATGTCTCATACCAAGCTCTAGGAGCCTGATGTAGTCTATATAGAGCTTTATCCAACCTATATACCCTGTCAGGGTACTTTGAGTCTTCAAAGCCAGGAGGTTGACACACATATACCTCCTCATCAATAGTTCCATAGAGAAAAGCAGACTTGACATCCATTTGATATACCTTAAATCCTTTGAAGCTTGCAAAGGCAAGAAATAGTCTAATGGCTTCAATCCTTGCAACAGGTGCAAAGACATCATCATAGTCTATTTCTTCCTCTTGTGTATAACCTTGTGCAACCAGTCTTGCTTTATTCTTGATTACAATCCCTCTTTCATTTTTCTTGTTTCTGAACACCCACTTGGTGCCAATTACTCTTTTGCCTCTTGGAAGCTCAACCAACTTCCAAACTTGCTGAATTTGAAATTGTAAGAGTTCCTCTTGCATTGCTTCCACCCATGAAGGGTCTTTCAATGCCTCAATTGCTTTCTTTGGTTCTATTTGAGATAGAAAGCAAGCATTCATATCAAATTGGGCAAGATCCACACCACTATTTTCATTTTGCAGCATATTCCTTGTTCTGATAGGAGTGGTTGGATCACCAATTATTTGTGACATTGGATGATTCTTGTGAACTCTTGATGTAGGAATGTTTTCTTCAGTCAGTTCATTCCCTAGATTAGACAGATCAAACTCACATGCACTTGAATTTTCAGCAGTATCACACACTTGATCAGCAACTTTTTGAGATGCAGAGTCAGTGTGTTGTTGAGGAACATGGAATTCCATGTCCTTTGAAGATTCAGCATCAATCAATGGATCAACAGCACTGGAGAACTCTTGTTAAAGCATAGGAATCACAACAAAGTGTTCAGTAACTTTGTTTGAACCAACAGTTGTTGGTTTTGTGCTGACAGTTTCAGAACTTTTTGGGCTGTTGGAAACTGTTTGTTGATTTTCACCAACAGTTGTTGGGGTACCTGCAGCTGTTTCAGTAGAATACTCAAAAGAAAGAGATTTAGACAATGCATCAATATCAAATAACCAATCAGGTCCATTACCTGCAATATTGATCCTATTCTCATTGAAGGAGACATTCATACTCTCTTCTATGATTCCAGTGACATTGTTAAATACTCTATAAGCTTTACTTTGAGTGGAGTATCCTACAAAGAAACCTTCTTCAGCCTTACTCTCAAACTTGCCTAATTGTGATTTGGTATTAAGAATAGTGCAAGGACAACCAAATGGTTTGAAGAAGTTGATTAAAGGTTTTCTCTTGAGGAACAACTCATAAGGAGTTTTCCCTTTGGACTTGACTACTTGTACTCTATTCTGAACATAGCAGGCAGTGCTCACTGCTTCTGCCCAGAATGTTATTGGGAGCCTAGAATCAGCTAACATGGATCTAGCAGCCTCTATCAAAGTCCTATTCCTTCTCTCAGCAACTCCATTCTGTTGGGGAGTCCTAGGGGCACTAAACTGTCTTTCAATACCTTTACTTTCACAAAAACTGTTTAGCTCATAGTTCTTAAATTCAGAACCATTGTCAGATCTAATGACTTTCACCTTCAAATCAGATTGATTTTCAATTTTAAGAATAAGAGACTTAAGTAACTCAGCAGTTTCATCCTTAGTTCTAAGAAATTGAACCTATGTGAACCTGGTGAAATCATCAACTATGACTAAACAATATGCTTTCTTCCCTATACTCACCACAGATGTAGGACCAAAAAGATCCATATGTAACAATTGTAAAGGTGCAGTAATAGAAGAAACTTCTTTGGTCTTATAAGAAGTTTTGTGTTGCTTGCCTTTGAGACAGGCTACACAATGATCATCACAGGAGAATTCTTTTTGGGGCAAACCTCTTACCAAACTGTTTTTAGCTAACAAGTTCATGGTTTTAAAATTCATGTGCCACATCCTTCTATGCCAAATGGCAGACTCATCATGAGATGCCTTTGAGAGTAAACAGCTTAACACATTCTGTTTAGCAATCTTTTGTGTATCTAGACAGTATACATTATCTTTTCTAGGTGTTCTTAAAAGAACATCCTTCTCACTTAGTTTAAAATCTTTTGAAAGAATAATGCATTCTGAATCTGTAAACAAAACTTTGTTTCCATTGTCACAGATTTGAGATACACTTAACAGATTGTACTTAAACTGTTAAACAAAGAAAACATCATTAAATGTAAGTGTACCTGCCTCAACAGCTCCTTTACCTGTGATTTTTCCTCCCTTAGCATTTCCTCCAAATGCTACAAATCCACCATTGATGCTTCTGAAATTCTTCAAACAGTGTGGATTTCCAGTCATGTGCCTTGAGCATCCACTATCTACATGCCAGATAGATCCATGATTGGCCCTATGAATGCTCTGCACAAATAAAATCAGTTAGTAGCAGGAAGTACCCAGGCCATGCAGGTCTTGGGTACACCATTTAAGTCATAGTACTTAAACAGAGTTTGGTTCTTTTTGATTTCATCCAAATTAGATTTCTCTAATTTGTGTGAGGAATACTTTGTAAGAACATGTGGTTCCCAACTGTTGTGATTAACAGTGGATACCTTTGAACAAACAGCTGGTGGAGTTGGTAAAACAGATGAATCAACTTGTGATTCCTTTTGATTTTCAGTTTGAAGAACAGTTTTACCCTCTCCAGAATCAGTTTGTTTTTGAATTTTCATCCAAGCCAAACCAATAGTTTTTGGTTTTGTTAAAACAGTTTTGGAACTGTTTGTTGGTTTGGATGTAACAGTTGTAGAACTGTTTGCCTGTTTTGATTTAACAGTTTTAGAACTGCTGTTTTGCTTTGACTTAACAGTTTTAGTACTGTTATTTTGTCTTTTGGGACTTTTGTTTTGAGTGCCATTGGTCTGTGGGTTATAGTAACAATCTTGAACTAAATGATTAGATCTCCCACAGATGTAGCACTTTTTGGTTTTCACAATAGGTAAACCAGTTCTTTGTGACCAGAATTGGTTCCTATTTCTTTGATTTCCTCTAACAGCTGCAGATTGAGGAAACTTTTGGACACCATGCTTTTGGCATGTGCATGCAGACATTTCAGTATGCCTGTTCTTAGACTTGGGTTTAGCCTGAGATTTTGAAGCTTCCATCTTCTTCCTTGCATACACAACCTCACCAACTTTCTCCTTTCCTTTGGCTTTTGTACTAACAGTTGGGCCTTTTGGCTTAGAACTGTTTGGGTTCTTTTTAGAACTGTTAGTGTAAAGATGAGGATTATTGGCAACAGTTGTGAAACTTTTTATGGTTTGGATAGCTTTTGAAGGTGTTGGCTCAGTGGTGAAGGGTTCTGTGGATGCTTTTACAAACACCACAGGCTTGAAAGATGGTTTAGTGGGTATGGGTTCACAACATATGTGATTTTCATATGGAATCACCTCATCTTTCTTCACAACTCCCTCATCATCACTTACTTCCTCCACAAATCCTTCCTCATCACTTTCAAATGATGGATTAGCTGACTTCAGTTCCTCTGGTAATGATTCATTAACATACCTATCAGCTACATCGGACATAGGAGTTATGTAGTTGTGATTATATGGAGCTGGGGTTTCCTTATATCCAAGTCCGGTTTTCACCTTGTCTCTCACTTGAGATTGTAGCAGAGTTTCAAGCTTAAGGTTTGCGGCCTTGAACATACCAAGATCAATGTCCACACCTTCCAATTTCTTTGTGAGTTCATCTACCTTGCTTTCTTTTTCCACCAATTTCTTTTTCAGACTATCAATCTCATCTTGAAACTGCTCTTTCTCCCACTTATGATATTTTCTATCATAGTCCATTTGCAGTTCATTAGCCTGATAGTCTTTAATTTTCTTTTCAAGATCTTCTATCACAGCAGTATACTCATACCTTCTCTCCTCCATTTTACTTAGAGCAGCACATTCTTTCTTATTGTGCTCTCTAAACCTCTTAACAATAGCTCTACATTCACCAGGACATAGTTTAGAAGATACCTGTATGTCCTCAGATTCTGATGAATCTATCTTGATGGAGGAGTCAGTCAATGCCATCAAAGCTTTATTGTTTGTAGCCTCTTCTGCTTGATCACTCCAATCAAACCCATGACCTTCTTGTGAGACCAATGCTGAGGAGGTTTGATTCTGAGTTGGCCTCTGACCTTGATTATGGACTTGTCCACCAGATCTGCATTCTCTTGCAAAGTGGCCAAGCTGTTGACATTTGAAGCATCTCACCTTTGACTTGTCAAATCCAGCCTTGCCATCAGCTCTGAAATTCATGTTTTGCCTTCCAGTCCTTTTGATGAACCTCTTGGCTCGAACAGTAAGCATGGCCATCTGCCATTTGAGATCCATCTCCTCAAGATCATCAGGGTGAACTTGTTCAAGATCCTCATTGGTAAGGGTTGAATATGCATGGCTGGCAAGAAAAGCTTCAAGAACAGCATCTGGAGTGTTCACATCTAGTCCAACAGCAGAACTAGTACCTGCACAATTTTCAAAAGAGTTAGTTAAAGAATGATTTGATTCCATACCTGAGGATGACAGGAGAGCAGCATTGTGGCTAGAAACAACAGTTTTTCTTTTTCCCTCTATCTCTCCCTCAAACATTATCAAACTATTATAGAGCTCATCTAACTCTATGTCTTCAAGAGAATCCTTAGTCCTCCATTGTGCAGCAAACACAGTCCATTCATCACCTAGAGACCTAAGAAACTTTCTATTTATCTCATCTTAATCAAGCCTAACCTTAGCACTCTCCAGTTGGCTCACCAGTTTGTAAAACCTATCAAAGATTTGGGTGATACTCTCATTCTTCCCACTGGTGAAGTTCTCATAGGCTTGTTTAAGAATATCTCTTTGGTTTCTCTTAGAACTAGCATTCCCAGCAAACCTCTTCTCCAGAGCATTCCAAGGTTCATGAGCATCATCAAATTTCTTGAATTGATGTTGATACTCATTGGGAATTGCAATCTGGAGGATGCTGAGGGCTTTCATCTCAATCATTCTATCCTTCTTTTCAGCATCTGTCTTTGGTGGTGGTTTCTTCTTTGGTTTTCCATTCTCATCCAGTTCAATGGGATTAATGGGAACAGTTTCAATGATTTGCCAAACAGCATAGTCCATTAGTTGGACATGCTGTTTAATTCTTAGTTTCCACATCTCAAAATCAGATGGTTTGAGCATGGGAACACGAATGTTGGACCCTGGCCCATTGTTATCAGAAGAACCTCCCGAATCCATTGAAACAAATTGATTGAAAAACAGTTTTGAAAAATAAAGCAAAGTAATGCAAAAACCTTCAACTGGTGATCAAAGGAACCTTAATGATAAGGCTCTGATACCACTTGTCAGGATCGGATATAGTTTATATCAAATAACAAGAACTAACTTTCGAATAACCAATCAAAGTTGAATAAAAGTTAATCTTTAACTATGATCACAATCAACTAAGAAGTTGCGGAATCACACTTAATTGATTAAAGAAGATTTTGATCACAAAGAGATTCAATCAAACAGTAATTTTATTAATCAATGAGAACGATTACAATAGCAAACTTCACCCCCAATCTAACTTATTATGTTAGACGAAGAACACAAATTGTTCTTAGGTTTCAACGAGAAACTTAGAGGCTTAGCACTATTCAGAAAGCAAAATTACAACTTGAAATAACGAATGCAAAAATATAATCAATGAGTAAGTACAAATTATGAATTCTAATCTAGCATATATATACTCCTTGATTTTCTGACAGTTAGGTAATCTTCTATCTTCTGAGATAATCTTGATGATCTTCAAAGTATTTCGAGATATCTTCAAAGATAGGGTTTTTCCATATTTAGCTCAACAGAAACTGTTTAATGAATACAACAGTTCTTGGTTCTTCTAACAGTCTTCAGCTTCAAGGTCTTCAAACAGTTGTAGTAGTTTGTACTAACAGTTCTGAACTCTATATAACAGCTTTAAAGTTCACATCAACTGTTGGTTACAACTGTCTTCACAATTTCAACTAACAGTTCTAAACTGTTTCTTCAACACTTCTTCTAACAGTTTTGAACTGTTTTCCCAGCACTTATTAACAGTCTTAATCATTTTTTATATTTGCATATATAACAGTTTCAATGACTTAGCCAATTTCCCAACAAACAGTTGTAAAGGTGCAGTAATGGAAGAAACTTCTTTGGGCTTATAAGAAGTTTTGTGTTGCTTGCCTTTGAGACAGGCTACACAATGATCATCGCATGAGAATTCCTTTTGTGGCAAACCTCTTACCAGATTGTTTTTAACTAACACATTCATGGTTTTAAAGTTCATGTGAAACATCCTTCTATGCCAAATGGCAGACTCATCATGAGATGCCTTTGAGAGTAGACAACTTAATACATTCTGCTTAGCAATCTTTTGTGTATCCAGACAGTATACATTATCCTTTCTAGGTGTTCTTAAAATAACATCTTTTCCATCCAGTTTAAAATCTTTTGACAGGATAATGCATTCAGTGTCTGTAAACAAGACTTTGTTTCCATTGTCACAGATTTGAGATACACTTAGCAGGTTGTATTTAAGTTGTTCAACAAAGAAAACATCATTAAATGTAAGTGTACCTGCCTCCACAGCTCCTTTACCTGTAATTCTTCCTCCCTTAGCATTTCCTCTAAATGCTACATATCCTCCATTGATTCTTCTGAAATCCTTCAAACAATGTGGATTTCCAGTCATGTGCCTTGAGCATCCACTATTCACATGCCAAATTGATCCTTGATCGGCCCTATGAATGCTTTGCATAAATAAAAATCAGTTAGTAGTAGGAAGTACCCAGGCCATGCAGGTCTTGGGTACACCATTCAAGTCATAATACTTAAACACAGATTGAGTTTTCTTGATGTCATCCAAATTAGACTTCTCTATTTTGTGTGAAGAGTATTTTGTGATAACATGTGGTTTCCAACTGTTGTGATTAACAGTTGAGTCTTTTGAACAAACAGTTTTTGGATTTGGTAAGACAGTTGAAGCATGTTTTAACTCAGATTGGTTTTCAGATTGATTAACAGTTTTACCCTCTTCAGAAACTGTTTGTTTTTGCAATTTCACCCAAGCCAGATCAACCGTTTTTAATTTTGGCTAAACAGATGTAGAACTGTTAGTCGGTTTGGATGTAACAGTTGTAGAACTGTTAACCTGTTTTGGCTTAGCAGTCTTAGAACTGTTAGTCTGTTTTCTGGAACTTGGTTTCTGGGTGCTATAGATCTGTGGGTTGTAATAACAATTTTTAGCCAAGTGATTAGTTCTCCCACATATATAGCACCTTTTAGTTTTGACAATAGGCAAACCAGTTCTTTGTGACCAGAACTGGTTCCTATTTCTTTGGTTTCCTTTCACTGGTGCTGACTGAGGAAATTTCTGTACACCATGCTATTTGCATGTGCAGACAGACACTTCAGTATGTCTTTTCACATATTTGGGTTGAGACTTTGCTTTTGAAGCTTCCTTCTTTGGCTTCTTAATCACAACTTCATCAACCTTCACTTTTCCTTTTGACTTAACACTAACAGTTGAGCTGTTTGGGTTAGAACTGTTTGGGTTCCTTTTGGGACTGTTAGTGTAAAGGTGGGGACTGTTTGTAACAGTTGTGGAACTGCTTATAGAATGAACAGCTTTGGACGGTTTTGGCTAATTGGTGAAGGGTTCAGTGGATGCTTTTACAAACACCACAGGTTGTAAAGAGGATTTTGTGGCTATGGGTTCACAACAGATGTGATTTTCAAATGAAATGACCTCTTCGTTCTTCACAACTCCTTCATTCTTATCATCACTCACCTCATACACAACTCCTTCCTCTTCACTTTCAAATTGTGGATCAGCTGACTTCAGTTCCTCTGGTAATGATTCATTAACATACCTATCAGCTACATCAGACATGGGAGTTATGTAGTTGTGATTGTATGGAGGTGGGGTCTGTTTATATCCTAAACCAGTTTTTACCTTGTCTCTAATTTGTGATTGTAACAAGGTTTCAAGCTTAAGATTTGTTGACTTGAACATGCTCAGATCAATATCAACACCCTCCAACTTCTTGGTTAACTCATCAACCTTACTTTCCTTTTCACTTAGCTTTTTCTTTAGACTATCAATCTCTTATTGAAGCTGCTCCTTCTCCCACTTATGATACTTTCTATCATAATCCATTTGCAGTTCATTAGCTTGATAATCTTTGATTTTCTTTTCAAAGCTTTCAATAACAGCACTAGTTTCATACCTTCTCTCCTCCATTTTACTTAGAGCTGCACATACCTTTTTGTTGTGCTCTCTAAACCTTTTAACAATGGCTCTACATTCACCTGGACAGAGTTTAGAAGATACCTGAATGTATTCTGATTCTGGTGAATCCAGTTTGATGGAGGAATCAGTTAATGCCATCAATGCCTTGTTGTTAGTGGCTTCCTCTACTTGATCACTCCAATCAAATCCATGGCCTTCTTGTGATACCAATGCTGAGGAGGTTTGAGTTGGCCCTTGTCCTTGATTCTGGCCTTGTCCACCAGATCTGCACTCTCTGGAAAAGTGACCAAGCTGTTGACATTTAAAACATCTAACTTTTGACTTGTCAAAACCAGCTTTGCCATCAGCTCCGAAGTTCATGTTCTGCCTTCCAGTTCTTTTGATAAACCTTTTGGCTCTGACAGTTAACATGGCCATCTTCCACTTGAGATCCATCTCCTCAAGATCATCAGGATGCACTTGTTCAAGATCCTCATTCGTGAGGGTTGAATGTGCATGACTAGCAAGAAAGGCTTCAAGTATAGCATCAGGAGTGTTTACATCTAGTCCAACCGCAGAACTAGTACCTGCACAACCATCAACAGAGTTAGTTAAAGAATGGTTTGAGTCCATACCTGAGGATGAAAGAAGAGCAGCATTGTGGCTAGGGGTAACATACTTTCTTTTTTCCTCTATCTCTCCCTCAAACACAATCAAACTGTTGTAAAGATCATCTAACTCTATATCCTCTAGAGAATCTTTGGTTCTCCATTGTGCAGCATAGACTGTCCACTCCTCACTCAAGGATCTAAGAAACTTTCTATTGATCTCATCTTGTTCTAATCTAACCTTAGCACTCTCCAATTGACTCACCAGCTTATAGAACCTATCAAATATCTGAGTAATACTCTCATTCTTTCCACTAGTAAAGTTCTCATAAGCTTGTTTCAGTAGATCCCTTTGATTCCTTTTGGAACTAGCATTCCCAACAAACCTCTTCTCTAATACATTCCATAGTTCATGAGCATCATCAAACTTTTTGAATTGATGCTAATACTCATTGGGGATAGCAATCTGAAGGATGCTGAGTGCTTTCATCTCAATCATTCTTTCTTTCTTTTCGGCATCAGTTTTTGGTGGTGGTTTCTTCTTTGGTTTTCCTGTTTCATCTAAATCAACAGTAGTAATGGGGTCCTTTTCTATGATTTCCCAAATAGCATAGTCCAATATTTGGACATGCTGCTTGATTCTTAGTTTCCACATCTTAAAATCAGTTGGTTTGAGCATGGGAACACGAATGTTTGACCCAGATCCAGTGTTGTCAAAAGATCCACCGGACTCCATTGCAGTATGGTGATTGAAAAACACAATTAAACTTTAGAAAAACTTTAAATAAAGAACCACAGCAGATTGGTGCAAAAACCTTCAACTGGTGATCAATGGAACCTTAATGATAAGGCTCTGATACCACTTGTCAGGATCAGATATTGCTTAATATCAAATAACAAGAATTATCTTTTGAAATCAAATCAGAGTTGTTAAAAAGACAATCTATAGTTTTGATCACAATCAATTAAGAAGTTGCGGAATCACACTTAATTGATTATAAAGGTTTTGAACACAAGAACAATTCAATCAATAAACACAAAGTAATACTGCCACAAAGATGTTTATTGATAACCAATCGATGATTACAATATTCACCTACACCTCCAATCTAACTTCTTATGTTAGACGAAGAACACAATTTGTTCTTAGGTTTCAAAAGAAACTTAGAGGCTAAACACTTTCTGAAAGCAAATAACAATTACGTACGAATGCAAAACAATATTGTTAAAAGATCTATATTCTAATCGAGTATTTATAGACTCTTGATCCTCCTTGATAAGTTGACAGTTAGGTAATCTTCTATCTTCTGAGATAATCTTGATAATCTTCGAACTTTGATAAAGATATACTTCAAATCCACGAAGATAGCATTTTCCATAAATAGCTCAACCGAAACTGTTTGTTGAATGAAACAGTTCTGATCTTCTTCTAACAGTCTTCTCTTCAAGGTCTTCTTAACAGTTATAAACTTTGTACTAACAATTCTGATCTCTTGGACTAACAGTTGTAAAGCTTACAGCAACTGTTAGTTACAACTGTCTTCGTATTACAGCTAACAGTCCTCGACTGTTTTATCAGAATTCTTCTAATAGTTTTGAACTGTTTTCACAAAATCCATTAACAGTTTTGATCTTTGCATGTATAACAGTTTCAATGACTTAGCCAATTTCCCAACACAAAGTTAAGTTTGTAAGATGAGTTCTACATATAACTTAAACAGAATTATGAAGCTTAGTCAGGCTGAACACTTAGAGTGATTCAGTCTGAGTATAAGCTGAATGTAAACTGAGCATATGTTCGACCAGTTTATATTATACCTTAGTTAAATAATTAATGTGTTTGATAATCTGTGTATGTCACATAAGGTATATATCGAGTATTCAACTTGAAGTGTTTCAAGCTGAGTGACTCAGCTCAGAAGCAGAGTCAGCTCGACATAGTTAACAAATATGTTTTATTTAACTCTTTGGACTTCTAAGGATGAGTTAATAATTATACATGTTAGTTCATGTTTGAATTCGGGTTTGTTCTCGAAGAACTCAGATTGATGAGTTTCAAGCTGAGTAACTCAGTCCGAGTGAAGAAGTCAGTTTAAAGATAATTTAAATATATTTTAAATTCATCTTTATCTCTCTATATCTATGGCGCAGATAAGAAGACTCCAGAATCAAGATTGAAGATTGAAGACTCAAGATAAGAAGATTCAAGATTAAAGATTCCGGTTTATCCGAAAGTTAGTTAGCGAATTAGGCTAAGTCTAGTTTGTTAGGAACCGTAGCAACAGGATTATAAATACTTATCTCCTGATAAGTTTAGAGGTACGACTCAGTACGACTTTGATCCAATAACAACTAAGTGTTGCAGAGGCAAACCTCACCACATCGTATGTGTTACGAGTCTTGATTCAGTATCAAGATTTAATCACAGATTGCCAAAGAAGTTCATGTGTTCGAATTAATCACATCAGTTGTGATATTGGTAAGTAATCATGTGTTGATTGAATCTGTGAAAATCCTGTTTAGAGAGTCGTCGGTGTCTATAATTATATGTTAATTATAGATATCTAAGTTTGATAGAATTGAGAGATTTATATCCGATGGTTATATATCAAGAGTTACTTACTTGATAGTCATTGTAATCATCTTCTTATTCAAAGCATTGTAATCATCTTCTGATTAATAAAAGCATGTGATTGATTATGGTTTGATTTACTGTGTGTGACACTTTTCTTTGATTTGTTCAATTTCCGCAGAAAGTGTATTCAACCCCCACTTCTACACACGGTTGCTTGTTGTTAATCTCTTGTACAAGGGACCAACAACTGGTATCAAAGCAGGCTGAACAATTTCATCAGTTGAATAGTTCAAGATTCTGAGAAAGATTGAAATGTCAACAAGCAATGCTCCATCCAACTTTCCTCAGATGTCTGCAAAAAGATGTCCCGAATTTGATGGATCTGACTATCCTATGTGGAAGTTCAGAGCCATGCTCTTCTTAAAGTCCATTGACAACCGTATGTCGGAAGTCATCACAAAAGGACCAATCATTCCCAAAATTCCTTCTACTGTCAGTGATACGTCTCCTGGCAAAACTGAAAAGGAAACAAGAAAGCCTACTGCATCTTGGACTGAAGAAGACCGGAAACTCTTCAATCTAGATGACAAGGCAAAGAGTGTTCTAGCGAATTCCCTAACTAATGAAATCCCGCGTACTGTGACTGGGTGTCAAACTGCAAAGGATATCTGGGATACGCTGAGTGTCACTTATGAAGGCACAGATCTGGTCAAGCAGCAAAAGAAGAATCACTTGAATAGATCGTATGAAAACTTCTTTTCAAAGAAGAATGAAACCTTGGCAGATTTGTTCACAAGGTTTCACTGCTTGATAAATGACCTACTTAGTGTAGGTGTAAAGAGAGATGAAGCTGAGCTCGTGCTGAAATTTCTGGATGTGTTACGAGAAAGGTTCAATGAAGTAACCACTGTACTAAGGGCTGGAGGAACATTACACATGTATAACCTACAGTCCATCTATGGGTTTTTGCTGAATCATGAACAGATCATAGAACACAAAAGAGCTTCTCAACAACAACAACTAAAAGAATCTTTGGACAAAACAGAAGTTGCATTAGTTGCACAGAAGAAGAAGAAAGGTTAAAAAGCTATGGTTGTTGAATCTGAGATTGAGTCAGAATCTCAAGCTGACCACTCAGACTCAGACTCAAGTGATACTGATGATGTTCAGACCATCACTGAGCAAATGGCCATGTTAGCCAGACGTTTGAGAAAAGCTCAAAGGGGAAGAGGAAGATCTGACAGGAGCAAAGGGAAGAGTTCCTTTGATCCCAAGAATGCTATTTTCAACTGTCAGAAAAAGGGACATATAGCTGCTGAGTGCAGATCTAAGAAGGTAGAATCAACATCTGTTGTTGATAAGAATGCTTATAGAGCTGATAAGTACAAAAAAAAGTACACTCAACTCAAGAAATCAAAGCCTGACGACAAACCCAGTGGAAAAGGTTTATATGCTGAAACCTGGGATACAGAATCATCCACCTCAGATGATGATGTATGTCTAATGGCTCAAGAAGATGAAGAGCTAGAATTGGATGAGGTTGATTATGGTCAGTCTGAATCAATCTTTGAAGCTGACATGAAGGAAGCTGAGGAAAACAGCAAACTGAGTGGTTGGGACCCTGCTTCCATGTACAAGGTCAGTAATTTCTACTCTTATATAGATGAGGAGAAAGGTCTTGCTTTTGATTATTTGTTGAATGATTTCAAGACCAGCCTTAAGTCTCAGACTGACCTCAAAGCTGAAATAGCTAAACTTAAAGACGAGATTAAGGAAAATAAATCTCTCATTGATGTTGGTAAGAAAGCACATTGGGACCTTGAATGTCAGAGGCACATTAATAAACTTCTTAGTGAAGAGCTTCAGGAAGCAAAAGACAAAGTTGATCAACTTCAAAAGATCACTGAGTCTTGGTGTAAGTCATCAAAGCTTGCTGAACAATGCATAAACCAACAGATACCTAAATAGGTGAAGGCTGTACTTGGAGGTGACTATCAAATAGCAGCTTATGTAGTTGATGATGAGATAGCAAGTACAGATTCTGAGGAAGATAGACAACTGATTAACTCTCAGAAGTCAGCCTCAGAGAAAAGACATGATCCAAACCTAAAATTCAATATGTTTGTGAAGGCAAAAGATCATGGTAATGAGTGCTCAACATCCAAACAACATGGTAAGTCTGTGTTGGACAGATTAGGCACTCAGCCTGTTCAAAGAACCTCAGTCATAGAAAGGCTTAATCCAAATCCTTTCAAAAGACAAAATTCTCTATCTGGCTCGGAGAGAAGTTATAAGAGCAGGAAGACCACTGTAAGTAAGAGGTCAAATCACAACAATGGTAAGTCCAAAGTTGTTGATCTTGGTAATTCCAAGAAGATCAACAGTGGTAAGTCCAAACCTGCTGAAACTGGTGAGTCCAGTAAGCATGACAAAGGTAAGTCCAAAGTCATGCAGAAGGTTGTTAGTCAATCTTCTCAGGATAACAAACAGAGACCTGGCAAAGGTAAGTTCAAAGTCAGTGATCACCAGGTGAATCAGCTTGTAGAGAAAGTTGAGAAGTTATCCACCACATACAATCCTAAAACTGAAAGTAAATTCTCACAAGGATTGTTAGACACTCTACCTCTTGTCATCATTGGAAGAAGGAGATGCTACAAATGCAGAAGTAGAGGTCATGAAGCTAAGGACTGTGATGCTGAAATCTCAAGGCCTGAGCAAGAACAAACTGAACAGCCTACACAGGATTCAGTTCCTGCTCAAGCTGAGCAGTCAGTTCAACAAGATGAAGCTGCTAAGTGCTCCTCATCTGAACCCACCAATAAGTGGGTTCCCAAGCAAAACTAATGTTTTTAGTTTTTATATCATGTGCAGGGTTCAAGTAAATGGTACTTGGATAGTGGATGTTCAACGCACATGACCGGATGGAAAGGACTTCTCAGTGATTTCCAGGAAGATGAAGGTCCTAAAGTAACATTTGGTGACAACTCCCATGGAAGGACCAAAGGCTATGGGAATATGCAAGCTGGTAAAGTCACTTTCCAGAGAGTTGCATATGTCAAAGGCCTCAAACACAACCTGATTAGTATCAGTCAATTGTGTGATGAGGACAATGTTGTTACTTTTAGGAAGAAAGCAGGAACAATTTACAATGCTAAGGGAAAGCCTGTATTAATAGCTAAAAGAGAAAGAAATGTGTATCTACTTGATCTTAATTCTGCTGATCCCAATAATGAAACCTGCTTATATTCCTATTCTGTTCCTAAGCTGAGTTGATTATGCCATAAATGTTTGTCTCATTTGAACTTTAAAAATATAAATATGCTGTCCAATAAAGAGTTAGTCTCTGGATTACCAAAAATCACATTTGTCAAAGACAAATTGTGTTCAGCTTGTGAACAAGGGAAACACCATAAAGGGTCCTTTAAATCAAAGCAAAATTTTTCAATAACAGACCCATTGCATATGTTGCATATGGATCTGTTTGGACCCATAAGTACTGCAAGCCTAAGTGGCAAGAAGTACACTCTGGTGATAGTAGATAAGTTCTCACGATTCACCTGGGTAATATTCCTAAAAGCCAAAAGTGAGGCTGCCCTGGAGATAATAAGTTTCATCAAAAGGGAAGAGTTGCAGAAAGGTTTGTCTGTAAAGCAACTCAGAAGTGATCATGGGACTGAGTTTAGGAACTCAACCCTTGAAAGCTTCTGTGAACAAAAAGGAATATTACAAAATTTCTCATCGGTCAGAACTCCACAACAAAATGGAGTTGCTGAAAGGAGAAATAGAACCTTAATTGAGGCTGCAAGGACAATGCTATGTGAGGCAGGATTGAAACTCTATTTCTGGGATGAAGCTGTTAGTACAGCCTGCTATACTCAGAATAGGTCAATCATTGTCAAAAGAAATGGAAAGACTTCATATGAAATGCATAAGTCTAGAAAGCCCAATATTGGTTATTTCCATATCTTTGGTTCAAAATGCTATGTGTTGAATCAAAGAGATCAGCTCCATAAGTTGGAACCTAAAGCTGATCTTGGAATATTTGTTGGTTATTCCTCAATCTCCAAATCATACAGAGTATATAACTCTAGGAGAAAGGCCATTGAAGAATCAATTCATGTTTCATTTGATGAAGACAGTATTGATCAAGCTGATAAGAGTCAAGCTGACTTGGTTAGTCTGAGTGAGCTTGAAAGGCCTAAGGAAACCAACTTATCAAATCCTATGTATGTCATAGGAGATTATAGTGATGATGATGTGTGTTCATCAAAGAAATCATCACAAACTCCAAGGGATTCTCAAACTGAGAAGGATGATGAGTTCATCAACCCCTTTGGAGCTAATGTCACTAAGACTGAGAATCTCAGTGATAATCAGTTTGTTGACAATGCTGCTGTTGAGACTGAGGAGATAAGTTCACCTCAAGGTTCTCAACATCACTCAGATTCAGAACTTGACTCTCCAACTACCACATTTAAATTCCTCAAAGATCATCCTTAAGATCAAATCATTGGAAATGTCCAAGAGAAAGTCATGACCAGATCTAAGGCTACAGCTAACTATGCTGCTCACTTTGGTTTTCTGTCTCAGATGGAATCAAAGAATACTGAGGAAGCCTTAGCAGATGAGGATTGGATTGAAGCTACGTAAGAAGAATTAAATGAGTTTGAGAGGAATAAAGTCTGGACCCTTGTCCCTGCCCCCAAAGATCATTGAATTATAGGCACTAAGTGGGTCTATAGAAATAAAATGGACAAGGACGGAGTGATAGTTAGGAACAAAGCCAGGCTGGTAGCACAAGTGTATAAGCAAGAGAAAGGAATCGATTATGATGAGACCTTTGCCCCTGTTGCTAGAATTAAAGCTATAAGACTGTTCCTGGCTTATGCAGCATATAAAGACTTCAAAGTCTATCAAATGGATGTGAAGAGTGCTTTCCTAAATGGAAAACTTCAGGAGGAAGTCTATGTGAAACAACCTCCTGTCTTTGTAAGTTCAAAGTTTCCACATCATGTCTATAAGTTGGACAAGGCTTTGTATGGTCTTAAACAAGCTCCAAGAGCTTGGTATGATACACTGTCCACTTATCTACTATCCATGGACTTCACCAGAGGTAGTATAGATAAGACATTCTTTTTTAAAAAGAGCAAAGGACAGGTGATTCTTGTACAAATCTATGTGGATGATATTATTTTTGGTTCAACCAATGAATCTTTGTGTGAGTGGTTCTCCAAAATAATGTCACAAAAGTACAAGATGAGTATGATGGGTGAGATGACATATTTTCTAGGCCTACAAATTCAACAAAAGCCTGATGGAATTTTCATCAATCAAAGAAAATATGTTTTGGATTTGATAAAGAAATATGGTTTTGATTCAAGTTCAACCATGAAAACACCCATGTCACCAGTTGTCAAGCTGAGTAAAGACTCAGATGGTAAGTCTGTGTGTCAGTCTACCTATAGAGGAATGATAGGTTCATTACTCTATTTGACAGCTAGTAGACCTAATATCATGTTTGCTACATGTGTTTGTGCAAGATATCAGGCTGATCCTAAAGAATCACATCTTCAAGCTGTGAAAAGGATCTTTCGGTACCTAAAAGGTACACCAAATCTGGGACTTTGGTATCCAAAGGACTCTGGATTTGAGTTAGTTGGTTTTTCTGATGCTGACTATGCTGGGTGCAAGTTAGATATAAAATCAACCACTGGAGGATGTCAATTGCTTGGAGGTAAATTAGTAAGCTGGACTAGTAAGAAACAGAACTCAGTGGCTACTTCAACTGCTGAAGCTGAGTATGTTGCAGCAGGGAGCTGTTATTTTTGTTTCAACCAATGAATCTTGTGGATGCAGCATCAGCTTCAGGAGTTTGGGATGAGTTTCAAGAAAACTCCTATCTTCTGTGATAACCAAATTGCAATAGCCATCACTTACAATCCAGTATTTACTCAAGAACCAAGCATATTGAAATTAGACATCACTTCATAAGGGACATCGTGGAAAAAGGTAAAGTTGACATTAAATTTATCTCCACTGATGACCAATTAGCAGATATCTTTATTAAGCCCCTTGATGAAAAGAGGTTTATGTATCTGCTAAGTAAATTGGGTATGCTCAACCCCTAGCAAAGTGTCCAAAATTTGAGTTCTCAGTTTGATAGAGACTAAGTGTCTTAAGCTGGGTGCACAGTTTATAAATAAGTTTTCATAAACTGATCTATATGTCAAACTGAATAATGAGTACACACGTTTGGTCAGTTCCAAACATAATTCAACTACTCAGTGTGGTTGAAATGTTAGTTTGAGTTAGTCTCGAACAAAATGACTAAGTGTCATTGAGTCTGAGCTATGTGCTTAACTCACACTGTGTGATTGGTTCACGCGTTTGGTAAGTTCCAAACATATTTTACCTACTTAGTGTGGCTAAAATTACATGTTTAAGTCAGTCTTAAACATAAATGACTAAGTGTCATTGAGCCTGAGCTGTGTGCTCTACTCAAGCTGAGTATCAATCTCAAGCTGAGTGCTCCACTCAAGCTGAGTGAATCAAGCTGAGTGCTTGACTTAGACTGAGTAATATGTTTATTCAGCTTGGTGTGTCCAATCTATGAATTATGTACTATGTGTTATTAATTTTTGTGTCCATACGCATTTGAATCAGTTTCAATTCGTATCGTATATCAATTGTGTATTGATATATTTACAAAGTGTTTGTAATCTTATTATTTGTTAATATTATTGTTTTACACTTGTATCCGTTGGAGAATGATGTGTTTCTACCCTCTAACTGTTACGTTAAACCGAAATTTTTCGACGTAACGGATTAAAAAGGGATTCCAACGGTAATTTTTCTCTCTCCTCGAAAAGGTATATATAACGACCTTAACAGCATTTTAGAGGTTTACGCTTCAACTTCTCATCTCTACACCTCTCATCTGCCTATATACCTTTCAACAAATTTGCTACGTGCGATTCTCAGTTCAATGGATTTTGAAACCCTAAGTCGCTCAGTGCGACACTTATTGCTCAGTGCAAGTAAAGTAGTTACTCAGTGTAATCTGCAATTACATCGATGGAAGGAACCACTCTCATTCTCAGTGATCGAATGGTTCGTGATGCTGCGTTGAAAAACAACGGATTGCCGCTGATCAAAATCAACAATCAGCGTGCATGTCTTGATATCCCTGCGAGGAAATAGGGGAGAGGATATGAAGCATGGGTTGCTTATATTCGGAAATGCCATTTGGCATTTGCTTTCGTTGGAGCGCCTGTTCACATCGTTCCACAGCACCTGTTGGAGTTCTGGTTTACATGCACCTTCAATCAGAACAGAGGCGAGATAACCGACACTGTTCGTAATGGCGATAAAACAGTGGCCCTCACGGTTCAACGGCTATGGGATGTTCTTCAACTCCCTGTTCAAGATGTGTTCGAGCCAACCGTGACTAGACAAGTGGCGAGGTCAGTTCTACCTCAAATGGGTCACCCTCAAACTGAAGGGGTGACTAAGAAGGCCAATTTCCCAACCAGCTGGGGCTTCATGGTTTCCACAGTGGTACGTTCACTGGGGACCAAGGTTGGAGGCTTGGACCAAGTTAACGAGTTCGAAATGCAGCTGCTATACAACATGTTCTTTAATAGGCGTATCGATTATGCACAACTCATATTCAACGAGCTCAAAGTCCAAGTAATGAAGACCACCAGGGACCTCCATGTACCATTCATAAGGTATTTGTCCTTGGTGCTTGAAGCTGAGTTGGGGGATTTATATGAAGTTGGATGGGGTGTGTTCCCTGTTCCAACTCTCAGTCCAAAGATGTTTAACAATGACATCTTCCCAGAGCAAGAGGGTCTAAGTGGTCCAATGCTCTTAGTAGCTGAGGGAGTTTCATCGGCAAGTAGAGATGAGGGATCGAATCACGTTCAGGCTGAGCTCTCTGCTCAAGCTGAACCAGCTCATACAGAAGCTGCTTCAGGTAAAACCTATCCTCCACCTTCATTCCATCTAGAATTCCAATCTGAAGCCACCCCTAGTATGCCTACTGCTGCTAGGGAGAATATCCAAACCTACCAACGAAAAACTGCCAAAGGTGGTGCCACTCCTAAAGGCATCACTGGAGCCGAGATCACATTGATCCCTCCGGCAGGAGTTGAGGGGGAGACGCCTACTCTCAAGGTGTCAACCTCACGGCTCATTCAAACCCAACATCCTAAACCGGGTGTGGTGTCTACTCAGCCCACACTTGCTCGTGCCATGGGAGAGCCTACTTCTGTGCCTGAACAGACACATTCAGGTTACATTGAACATATGACCAATCCCCAGGGTCAATCACCCCCCTCTTTACCCAAAAGCCAACCACCAACCCATACACTTCACGTATCGAGCCCTATTTGTTCTATTCATTTCTCACACTCTAGTGCACGGCCTGTCAATGTTTCATCCTCAAGCCAGGATGAATCACAGGGTCAAGACTCTGGTGCAAATGAGTTTGAAGGTATACACCGACCTTCGGATGATGCACCCAAATTCCAACCTACTCAAGCTGACTTGGATGATTTGCTAACATTCTTCAAAGGTCAGTTTGATACATTGCACCTCAAAAGGAAGAAAGCAAAGAAAGTATGCTGATGATCCTTGATAATCTGGATGAGGAGGTGTTGATGTTAAAATCTGCTGTTGCTGCCTTACAAAAACAAAAGACTTCAACCCCTCTTGATGATGACAAAAAGGGGGAGAAGTTTCAAGAAGCTGAAGCTGAGTCAGTCAAAGCTGAAGCTCTACTATTATTGGCAGAGGGAGCAGATCAGATTGAGGGGGAGAAAGAAACAATGAATCAAATCAACTTTTGAAATACAAGCTGAATAAAATGATTAAAGTTCATCACAAAGAATTCATAGGATATGAAGAAGCTGAAAAATTACTATATGAAGTAACTAAAGATATTATTAACTGGGAGCTTTTACATCCTGAATTCATTCAATAGATTAGTTCTATTGTTGTAAATATTAGATTAGTTCTAATATTTTTGTAAGCACTATGTGTGCATGATCTAAGTGATCAACAACTTTTGTATTATGATCAGTTCTATTAATACAAATATAAAGTTTGATATGTTCAACTGTATTATGATATGTTCATAGCTATAAGCCTGATAAGTTCAGCTTAATGAATAAATGATAAGTTCTTATTCATTAACATAATTAGTTGGTATGTTCAACTAAAAAATTGGTGTGTTCCAATTTAAATTGATAAGTTTAATTAATATTGATATGTTCAATAAATATTTGATCAGTTCAAATAATAAAATATTAATAAGTTTAAGATTTAAAACATAATTCTGTTAAACAAACTTAAGAACTGTTTGATGGTTTTGTCATCATCAAATAGGGGGAGTTTGTTGGGAAAATGATCTCATCAGTTTGAATTTGATGAGACAAAGTTAAGTTTGTAAGATGAGTTCTACATATAACTTAAACAGAATTATGAATCTTAGTCAGGCTGAACACTTAGAGTGATTCAGACTGAGTATAAGCTGAATGTAAACTGAACATATGTTCGACCAGTTTATATTATACCTTAGTTAAATTATTAATGTGTTTGATAATTTGTGTATGTCACATAAGGTATATATCGAGTATTCAGCTTGATGTGTTTCAAGCTGAGTAACTCAGCTCAGAAGCAGAGTCAGCTCGACAGAGTTAACAAATATGTTTTATTTAACTCTTTGGACCTCTAAGGATGAGTTAATAATTATACATGTTAGTTCATGTTTGAATTCGGGTTTGTTCTCGAAGAACTCAGCTTGAAGAGTTTCAAGCTGAGTAACTCAGTCCGAGTGAAGAAGTCAGTGTAAAGATAATTTAAATATGTTTTAAATTCATATTTATCTCTCTATATCTACGGCGCGGATAAGAAGATTCCAGAATCAAGATTGAAGATTGAAGACTCAAGATAAGAAGATTCAAGATTCAAGATTCAAGATTCCGGTTTATCCGAAAGTTAGTTAGCGAATTAGGCTAAGTCTAGTTTGTTAGGAACCGTAGCAACATGATTATAAATACTTATCTCCTGATAAGTTTAGAGGTACGACTCAGTACGACTTTGATCCAATAACAACTAAGTGTTGCCGAGCCAAACCTCACCTCATCGTATGTGTTACGAGTCTTGATTCAGTATCAAGATTTAATCACAGATTTCCAAAGAAGTTCGTGTGTTCGAATTAATCACATCAGTTGTGATATTGGTAAGTAATCATGTGTTGATTCAATCTGTGAAAATCCTGTTTAGGGAGTCGTCGGTGTCTATATTTATATGTTAATTATAGATATCTAAGTTTGAGAGAATTGAGAGATTTATATTAGATGATTATATATCAAGAGTTGCTTACTTGATAGTCATTGTAATCATCTACTTATTCAAAGCATTGTAATCATCTTCTGATTAATAAAAGCATTTGAGTGATTGTGGTTTGATTTACTATGTGTGACACTTTTCTTTGATTTGTTCAATTTCCGCAGAAAGTGTATTCAACCCCCCTTTCTACACACTGTTGCTTGTTGTTAATCTCTCGTACAAGGGACCAACAGTTTCATCATAGTCAACACCATGAGTTTGCGTGAAACCTTTTGCCACTAGCCTTGCTTTAAAAGTATGCACTTTTCCATCCATGTCGGTCTTCTTCTTCAAGACCCATTTGTACCCAACAGCTTTACTATGTTGAGGCAAATCTACTAACTCCCAGACTTGGTTGTCATACATGGATTGAATCTTTGCATTCATGGCTTCTAGCCATTTCTTAGATTCGAAACCTGAAGCAGCATCTTGGTAAGTAGTGGTTTCTAAAAGATCCCCTTCATCTTGAGCAACTAGGAATCCCAGATACCTATCTGGCTCATGACGAGGCCTACTAGAACTACGAAGGTCTTGTGTTTGCACCTCTTCCTCAACCACAGACTCGGGTTGAGATTCAAAAATTCTTTGTTGAACCACGGGTTCAATTATCGGTGGTGGTGTTATCTCTTCCTCTTCAATATCTTGAAGCTCTATTTCTTTTCTTGGAGTTTCTGAGTTAAGAAACTTCTCCTCCAAGAACACCCCTTTACGAGCAACAAAGACTTTGTTCTCATCTGGGTTGTAGAAATAGTATCCCATGGTTTTCTTGGGATAACCCACGGAGATACACTTATCTGATTTGGGATTGAGTTTATCTGTGAATATTCGCTTGACATACACCTCACATCCCCAAACCTTGAGAAAAGACATTTTGAGCTTTTTCCCCGTCCATACCTCGAACGGTGTCTTTTCAACCGATTTGGTCGAAACCGGTTCAGCATGAACGCCACTGCCTCGAGTGCGTGCCCCCAAAACGACAATGGTAGTGAACTTCGACTCATCATTGATCGTACCATGTCAAGCAGTGTACGATTCCTCCTTTCTGATACACCATTCATCTGAGGTGTATACGGAGGTGTGAGTTGTGAAACAATCCCACATTCCTTCAAATGATCGTCGAAATCCTGACTCAGATATTCGCCACCTCGATCCGAACGAAGCAACTTTATCTTCTTGTCCAGCTGATTTTGTACCTGATTCTGAAACTGTTTGAATTTGTCAAAACTTTCAGATTTGAGTCTCATGAGGTATACATAACCGAACCTACTGAAGTCGTCAGTAAAGGTTATAAAATATCGGTATCCTCCTCTAGCTTCTGGAGCAAAGGGTCCACACACATTTGTGTGTATAATCCCTAGTAACTCACTAGCCCTTTCATTCTTACTGCTGAAAGGCTGCTTTGTCATTTTACCAGACAAACAAGATTCTCAAATATCATATGACTCTAAGTCAAATGATTCTAGAATTCATTCATCTCGGAGTTTGTCTATGTGTTTCTCGTTTATATGTCCTAAACGACAATGCCAGAGGTAAGTTTGATTCAAGTTATTCTTGGATCTCTTACTTATATGATAGATGTCATTGTTATCTAGATTTAGCGTATATAGACCATTTTCTGGAATAGCTTTAAAATAGAAAACATCGTTTTTAAAACATGAAATAATCTTTTCATTCAAAATATAATTAAATCCTTAGTCTATAAGCAAATCAAACGAGATAACATATTTAATAAGTCTAGGAACATAATAACAAGGTTCTAGTTCTAAGACCATGCCTGAAGGCAAACTAAGACAATATGTTCCTACAGCTTCAGCACCAACCATGGAGCCCTCACCTACCCGCAGGTCCATATCTCCTTGTCTTAGTTTCTTACTTCTCTTGAATCCCTACAAATGATTGCATATGTGATGACCACATCCGGTATCCAATACCCATGATTCATAAGAAGTAATAAGACAATCTATCATAAAGATACCTGAGTCATTGGGCGAACCAATGTCTAGCTGATCTATGTCGAGTAAGTGCTCGCATGAATCCTTGCTGCCATAGTCTGGGCAACAAACTTCTCCAAGCTCTTCCAACCAGTCATATTTCTTCATAGGGTCCACCACTGTTGACTCTAGCTGTTTTGGATTCAGCTCATCGCTAATCCACATAAGGATCTCGTGCAACTCCGCGACAGTCATCTCAAAATCACCTAGGACGTACATTACCCTCCTCTGGTAATAGTCCGATAATGAACCGAACAAGAGCATAACTAGCTCATGTGGTTTTGATTTTGATCTAAAAATTTCATAGCAATCCAAGAGCCTTCTCATATTAATGAGATGATCGCTAATCGGCTTGTTTTCTTTCATTTTCGATGAAAGAATTTCCTTCATCAGCAAGATGCGACATATCCGTTCACTATACTTGAACTTGCGCTCCAGTCCCTGAACAACCTCATAAGATGACTTCTTATGGAGATCATCCGTAAACTCGGATGACGCTGTGAGAACGAGAATTGACATAACGTCAGATTAGTCAGCCAAAGCGCCATACTCACTATCCTGGGCATCTACCCCTGGTCGCTCTGGAGGTAATGTCTCTATGATGTGAAGCTTTCCCTGTGCATCCAAAACATTTTTTAGATGCATCTTCCAAACAGTAAAGTTTGGACCTGAAAGCTTCCACTTGCCGATGATGAGGCTTAGAGATTCCTTTGGTGAATAAAATGGAATAACAGATATAAAGGACATCTACAGAAAAAGAAAAGATAAAAAACCGATTCAGTATTATATCTTCTAATAATTATTAACTTTTTAAAAATATATTATTAGACTAGGATCCATATTTCACATTTCCCGATGCAAGGTTTGGGAATTTGCACCGGGACAATGCTATTTCTGGTAGGTAAGCCTATACCAATCGTATCCAACCGTGCATGTTTAGTCCCTCTAGTGCTTTGTAGGCCGGGACTCCCGATTATCACCAAAATAGATCGCACCACCTAAGACAGTATGAACTCTGGCCGGGACTCCCGATTATCGCAGAGTCTTTCACACCCTCCCCCGCAATGGTTTGAACCCGAATGCCCAAGGTTTGGTCACTTCCGAAACCTGAGTACCGTTTAACATGAAAGGTGTATCATTAGATGGGTAGCACACTGATCTAAGATTTTTCTAAAAAGGATTTCAAAAGTTTTTGACGAGAAAAAACTTTTTTGCCAGTTTTCTTTAAAACGACTATTTAATAATTGACTATTATTAAAACCCTTGTTTTATTTCATCGTGAGAATCACAACCACGCATAGATAATATGTAAAGAAATAAAACAACCACAAACAACTATGCCTTAGCCTTGCCCTTAACTAATGTCGGTTTTGTAAGCCACACGAAAAACCCGATGGTCAAAACCTAAATGGAAAAACACAACACACATGGCATGGCACTCTGAAGCTCCCACTGGCTCCAGCATCCCCCTGCTCCTTGCTCCTTTGCATTGTCTTCAAAATTATTCTATTTTACACTATTCTACTTTAAAAGCTAGAAAGTAAAAATTACAAATTTTTCAAAGGCACGCAAGCCCGCTAATCTAATACTTTTACAAAATATAATAGGGGTTGTAAATGGCACGCAGGCCTCCCTACACCGTAGAATAAAATATACAATAATCACAACCACAAGTGCAGAAAAAAAAAAGAAACAATCCACAAGGTCTAGGGCTTGGCTATGACATCCCAAACATGTACTAAACTAATACATGAAAGTAAAACAACAACTGATTTCTAATTATTCATCTTGATGAAAAAAATACTGATCTTAACAACCTGTTAAAATCTCCTATATTTTTTTTCTATTATTTGCAATAAATATATATTTCAAATTTCATGCTTGATAATTAATCAAAAAATCTGAAGTAATATTTTTCAATTTTAAAATTAAAAATAACAACTGTATTTTAATTTTATATTAACTACAAATATTTGAACCACGAACTGGGCCAAATATTCAAAACTGGGTCGAGACAAACTAACCTGGCCGAGAAAAAAAATCTGGGCCGTAGCCCCCTTCGGACCTGAGTCGCGGCTGGGCCGGTCCTTATGCCGTAGCACACCACGCGACAGCCGTCGCTGCCCTAGCCGCCGAGCACCACCACGTCGCCGACCACCATACTTGGTGGACCGATCGACTTCCGCTGCTGTTGGGCCGCCGTCGACCGTCGCTAGCAACCGCCGCACCGCCTGAGGCCGCCGCCCATGAGGATGGTGGTTTCGGTTTTGCGCAAATAACAACAATAAAAAAATCAGATTTAATTAAATTTAAATCTAATAATCTTTTATCCAAAAGCAAATAATTTATCCAATAAAAATCAAAACTTGATTTTTATTATCATGGATAATTAAAAACTTTTCTTGATAAAAATAAACCCTTTTTCTATCAGAATAAGAAGAAACCCAACCTAGTTCCCTACGAGGATAGAAGTGGCTCTGATACCACTGAAGGGTTTTGTACGGTATAACAAACATGCACAGCAGAATAAAATCAAAAACCCCCTCCAGTGATCTCATGTAACTCATACAGGAACTAAAACAAGATAGGTAATAAAATTATACCTTTTTACAATAGCCTTGAAACCTTTGGTTCTAGAATGCTAAAGGTAGAACACCGCTAATGCACCACCTCAAACAGGCTACTAGACCGCCAAGGATTTCACCAACGATCAAAAACCGATCACATATGTGTGTGTGTACTCTTCGCCGTCGCCGACCCCTAGGGGTATTCTCGGCCTTGCGCCGATTTGAGAGAGAGAGAGAGAGAGAGGAACGTATGAGGGTTGTTTTCTAAATTGTAATTATCTTCATGTGATTCTAAGGTTTAATAAGTTATATATATATATATATATATATATATATATATATATATATATATATATATCCTTATTAAAGCCCAAGCCCGTTTAATTAAAGTCTAGCTTTAATTAAACTATCAAGTAATTACAAAAAATAACCTTTGACCTTTCTAATTAATTAATAACTATTAATTAATTGGTCCTGTTAATATTAAACTAAATATTAACTTCCCCTTTAAATAATAAATAACTATTATCTTCCTTTCTCTTAATAATTAATTAACTAATTAATTATTCTCACATAGGGTAAAATCCAGATAGTTCTAATTGTGTGTGTAGCAGTGTGATCCTTTAGTGTCACATAGTATTGGATATGATGGTACATGTTATCTATCTCTGCACACAATCTAACAGGTTTTACTCCTCCCTGGATAGGTATGGTTGGGTCTGGCCTAACCATGAGAGGTACACCTACACTCATGTTATAGCTGATTATTAAATTAGTTTGCTCACATAAATCCAACAGAGATATAGGTAAAGGTGGAGGTACAGGAAGTGGAGCAGGAATAGCAGGTTTGACAATATTAAAGACTTTAGAAGAGATAGAAGATGAAACTGCTCTCCGAGGTATTGCAAGATTTTGATCCATCACATGCTGGATGATCATTGGTATAAACCTCAAGTATGGTAGAAACCTCGCTCCAGCTTTTCTTTGAATGTTCTAGAGTAATATTGTTGCTTTAATATCATTGAAAAGTAGAAGTGCATAATCCACATGCAAGTGATTACCAGCAACAACAAATATTTTCATTTGATTCTCAGTCAATAATGCATACCCACTATGTTTAGCTGTCAAACATTTCTGGAGTATGGTCATAAAGATATTGTACATTGGATGCAAGTTGTTTTGCTTGAATTGAGCCTATTTCTCCAATGGACCCGAATACCCAAATGATTGAATAGCAACTATATAGACTGCTTCTTCGGGTATATTATCAAATGAAGTTGCAGGTGAACGACTATCTGCTTTAGGAAGTCAAAAAGTTTCCCTAAGTCTGTCCACAGTGATAGAGATTCTAAACTCATCAACCTCTGCCTTGATTGAAAGATTTCGAGTACGACTTGTGTGCACGTAATAGGATTTCAAGAATTTTTGTGCATACACCTCAGGAACATGAGTACCAGCAGTGGCAGGATTGTAAGTTAGAAGAAAATTTAACTGGTGAATTCTGAGTATCTCAGTTAATACTAGAAAGTAGGATTTTTGAAAGTATCAAGATCAACAAATTGATTATTGTCATGAGTAGTGACTGAAAGAAACTCTGCCCTAGGCATTAGGAGCTCATCAGGTTTTAGGTTTTGTGCTGACTCATGGCTAGCCGTAGAAGAATGATGTGATGCGGATTCACATTCCATATTAGACATAGTACCGCAAGATTCAGCAAATCAAGTTAAATCTGTTATACAACAATACGTATGAAACCCACACACACATGAAAAATAATAATACTTAGATCAAACTAGACCTTTTGATGCTCAGTCTGAGTATTTTGATTCACAACTTGTTGTTTACAAATTCGAAGTTCTTGATAAAAATCCATAACTCCGTAAATCTCATTGAGTACATGATGTTTAAAGACATGAAAATTGTATTTTGACTTTCAATATACACTAATTAAGTGTATATGAACAACTTTGTTTCACTAAAGCAAAGTCAAAATATGATCCTTACATCAAGTAATCACCCAAAAATGGAATTTTTAGTACAAACTTATACACACGAAGAACACTTGGTAAAATTTTAGAAATCTTTTTATAGATCCATGTTCCTCTTGTGCACCCATGACCCGTCGCATGAAAAATAAGTCCAATCGAGGTCAAATCAGTGGTCAAAAAATCAAAAAGAAGTCCGAGAAAACCCTTATTCGTCGGAATTGTTCTAGCATGAAAACCCCCACCAAAAATCATTTTTTAATTAAATTCCACCATACATATTCTTTACCTTGTTGAATGCAACTGATTGACACAAAAATTATAAAATTTGGTAGAGTTTCGGGAAAGTTCGATGAATATAGTAACAAAGTAACAATGGAGGCGTGATGAGAGTAAAAAAGAGAAGAAGATGATTTATTTTAACGGATGAAAGGACATCTAAAATGTCAGTGACACGTCAAACCTATTGATTGGACTGTACTGGTGTGTAAAAACATGGTCGATAGAACCATGTCATCGAATGCGATAAAGAGAAAATTTTGTCATCGAGTTCGATGAGCTGTCTTCGAACACTTGTTTACAATGTTGAGTTCGATGACGGTTTATCGAACTAATACTTAATCTTTCTGAGTTCGATAGGATTATTGAAGTTTCAGAACCCTTGGTATATTCCAGGTCAATGAGTAGTCATCAAAGTGATACTTGATGAACTTTCAGTTCGATGATGAACTATGTTACTCTTAAAAGATTATCGAACTAATAACACTTTTTACACTGTTCGATGAATGGCCATTGAAGTGACACTTGGCCCAATTTTCAGTTCAAACATGTAAAAATTTGTGTATTTAAGTTTGTCTATATTTCTCCCCATACACATATGCAATATGTGTAAAGCTATAGACACACTCCCGCTAGAATCCAGTACTGGTGATTTGCAAAAAAAAAAAAAAAACTGCATAATACCCATTCAAAACGAGAAAATAATAAAGAAAAATGAACAGTTGTATGTCAAATGTACAGATTAAGCATGCCAATCTTAGAGACTAAATTGTTAAAACGACATTCGTTCAACGGTTTAGTAAATAAGTCAGCTAACTGATTGTCAGTAGGAACATACCGAAGTTTATCTAATCCTTTTTCAGCATTATCTTTTATAAAATGATACATGATGTCAATGTGTTTGGTTTTTGAATGATGTGCCGGATTGCATGAAATGGCAATAGCAGATTGCGAATCACATAGCAGTGGGATCTTGTCATACTCCAAACCAAAGTCTGGGTCCTTATCCATAAACTATGTGAGCAACACATTTTGGCAACAACATATTCAGCTTCAGCAGTTGATGTAGAAACACAATTCTGTTTCTTGGAAGCCCAGCACACTAATCTATCTCCCAAGAAATGCGCACTGCCAGAGGTACTTTTTCTGTCTATCATGCATCCAGCATAGTCAGAATCTTAATAAGGATACAAGTCAAGAGTAGAATCTACGTAAATTTGTACTAAAATCTTATCTTTCCTTTTCTGTCTATCATGCATCCAGCATAGTCAGATAAGACATCATACCAAGCACGGGGTGCCTGTTTGAGACCATACAATGCCTTATCTAAAATATAGATATGATGTGGATGCTGAGAATTCACAAATCCTTCAGGTTGTGAAACATATAATTCTTCTTTAATATACCATTAAGAAACACAGTTTTCACATCTATCTGAAAGACTTTAAAACTTCGACTGGCAGCATAAGCTAAAAATAATCGTATTGCTTCAATTCTCGCAACAGGAGCAAAGGTTTCATCATAATCAATACCTTCTTGTTGATTATAACCTTTAGCCACTAGTCGAGCTTTGTTCCAAACAACTACATCATCAGAATCCCTTTTATTTTTGAAAATTCACTTAGTCCCCACCACTGATTTACGATATGGAAGAGGCACTAATCTCCAGACTTGTAGGCGATCAAACTAATTAAGTTTATCTTGCACTGCAATCACCCAGTCTGGATCAGTAAGTGCTTCAGAGACCTTAGTGGGTTCAATAATACTCAGAAAGCTTGAGTATTGACATTTATTTACAGTTGAAGATCATGTATGAACACCAACAGTTGGATTTCCAATAAATAGTGCCTTAGGATAGTGTCTTGTCTATTTTGTTTCATGAGGAGTTAAAGCCGACGGAAAGAAAATATCCCATGCAGGTATTTGATCCTCAGCTTCTGTTGGTGGATTAGGATCTGAATTAAAAATAGGCGGACTCTCAGGTTCTTCTTCTGGAGTAACCTCTTCAGGACGAGTAACAGAATTAGATGTAAATTCTTCAAGAGGAGGATCAGCAAATGGATTCTATCTGTAGCTATGGGAGGCATAATAGTAACACTCTCTTGAACATTTGGTTCAGTCTTGGAAACATCTGGAATAGGAGTAGATTCGGATCGTAAGATATCAAACAAAAAGTCTAAATCAGACAAAGTAGAAATGGACTCAATGTTTTATATATGTACTTTGAAGAGCCGATTCTAAACAGACATGTCCAGAAATGTTTTTAGATTGTACGGGTCGAAAATATGTAATATTTAATGAATCATCAAATTTAACGTTTATGCTTTCTTGTACACTTTTTGTTCTTTTGTTGAAAACTCTATATGCTTTGGACTCTTGTGAAACACCTAGAAAAATTGCTTCATCTGCCTTAGCTGCAAATTTTTCTAAGTGATTTTTGTCATTTAGGACAAAGCACCTATCACCAAATATATTAAAATATTTGATAATAGGTACAATTCTATTGGCTAGTTCATACAGAGTTTTATTTAAACGTTTATGAATAAAAGAACGGTTCTGTGTATACCAGGCTATGTAGATTGCTTCAGCCCAAAAGGAGTGAGAAGAAGTGTTGGGAAGATGATCTCATCAGTTGAGATTTGATAAGACAAAGTTAAGTTTGTTAGATATGTTCTAGATATAAATTAAACAGAATTATGAGGCTTGATTAGACTGAACACTCATAGTGTTTCAGACTGAGCATAAGCTGAGCATATGTTCGATCAGCTTATACTATATCTTAGTAAGATTATCACTATGTGTGATAAGCTGTGTATGTCACCTATGATATATATTGAGCGTTCAGCCTCATGTGTTTCAAGCTGAGTGACTCAGCGTATATACTGAGTCAGCTCAACAGAGTTGCTAAATAAGTTCTAGCTAACTCTTAGGACTTCTAAGGATGAGTTTATTAATACACATGTTAGTTCATGTTTGTTTTCGAGTTTGTTCTCGAAGAACTTAGATTGATGAGTTTCAAGCTGAGTAACTCAGTCCGAGCAAGAAGTCAGCTTAAAGAAAATTTAAATTTGTTTCAAATTTATCTTTTTAACTCTATATATCTATGGGAAGAATAAGAAAACTCCAGAATCAAGATTGAAGATTAAAGACTCAAGAAAAGAATATCCAAGATTCCAGATTCCGAGTTATCTGGTAGTTAGTTAGCAAATTAGGATTAGTCCAGTTTGTTAGGAACCGTAGGAACAGGATTATATATACTTATCATCCTGATAAGTTTAGAGGAACGATTTTGAAAACATTTTGCAGAGCCAAATACATCATCTCAACCGTATGTGTTACGATTCTTGAATCACTATTTGTCAGTTAAACGTGATCAAGATATTCACAGATTGCCAAGCTATTCGTGTGTTCGAATACTCACAATAGTTGTGAGATTGGTAAGTTTTCAATCTGTGATTAAATCCTGTTTAGAGAGTCGTCCAGTATCTATAATCATAAGTTGATTATAGATAGCTAAGTTTGAAAGATTGAGAGATTTATATTAGGTGTTTACATATCAAGAGTTGCTTACTTGATAGAGTCTGTAATCATATTCTTAATTAATGAAAAACAAAGCATTCGATTGTGGTTTGATTTACTTTGTGTAACACTTTATTTTGATTTGTTCAATTTCCACATAATGTGTATTCAACTCCCCCTTCTACACATTTGTTGCTTGTTGTTAATCTCACCAAAGGGACCAATAACTGGTATCAGAGCAGGTTGAACAAGTTCATACGTTGAAAAGTTCAAGATTCTGAGAAAGTTCAAGATGTCTACAAGCAACAATTCTTCAAACTTTCCTCAGATGTCTACCAAGGGTTGTCCTATCTTTGATGGATCTGATTATCCTATGTGGAAATTCAGAGCCATGTTATTTCTCAGTTCCATTGACAATCGTATGTCCGATGTCATTACCAAAGGACCAATAATCCCCAAGATTTCTACTGTTGTCAGTGATACGTCCGCTGATAAAACAGACAAAAGTGAAAAAGAAGTAAGGAAGCCTGTTGCATCCTGGACAGATGAAGACTGGAAGCTGTTCAATCTGGATGACAAGGCAAAGAGTATTCTGGGAAATGCCCTGACCAATGAGATCTTGCATACAGTGACTGGGTGTCAAAGTGCAAAAGAGATCTAGGATAGATTAAGCATTACATATGAGGGTACTGATCTGGTCAAGCAGCAAAAGAAGAGTCATCTGAAAAGATCCTATGAAAACTTCTTTTCAAAGAAGAATGAAACCTTGCCTGATTTGTTCACAAGGTTTTACTGCTTAATAAATGACCTACTAAGTGTGGGTGTGAAGAAAGATGAAGCTGAACTTGTGCTGAAGTTTCGTGATGTGTTACCAGAAAGGTTTAATGAAGTAACTACAACACTAAGGGCTGGAGGAACATTGCATTTGTACATACCTACAGTCCATTTATGGGTTCTTACTCAATCATGAATACATCACAGAGCACAATAGAACTTCTCAACAATAACTCAAGGAGTCTTTGGATAAAGCAGATATTGCATTAGTTGCACAGAAGAAGAAGAAAAGTTCCAAGGCTTTATTTATTGAATCTGAGACTGAGTCAGAATCTTAAACTGACCACTCAGACTCAGACTCAGGTGATACTGATGATGTTCAGACTATCACTGAGCAGATGGCCATGTTAGCCAGACATTTGAGAAGAGCTCAACGGGGAAGAGGAAGATCTGATAGGGGCAAAGGGAATAGTTCCTTTCATCCCAAGAAGGCTGTGTGCTTCAACTGTCAGAAGAAGGGACACATTGCTACTGAGTGCAGATTAAAGAAGGAAGAATCAGCATTAGTTTCTGATAAGAATGATTACAGAGCTGACAAATACAAGAAGAAATATACTCAGCTCAAGAAAGGAAAGCCTGAAGACAAACCCAGTGCAAAAGGTCTATATGCGGAAACCTGGGATACAGAATCATCTACCTCAGATGATGATGTATGTCTAATGGCTCAAGAAGATGAAGAGTTGGAATTGGATGAGGTTGATTATTGTCAGTCCGAGTCAATCTTTGAAGCTGACATGAAGGAAGCTGAGGAAAACAGCAAACTTAGTGATTGGGATCCTACTTCCATGTACAAGGTTAGTAATTTCTACTCTTACACCTGTTGGGAAAATGATCTCATCAGTTAAGATTTGATGAGACAAAGTTAAGTTTGTAAGATGTGTTCTACGTATAACTTAAACAGAATTATGAAGCTTAGTCAGACTGAACACTTATAGTGTTTCAGACTGAGTATAAGCTAAATGTAAACTGAGCATATGTTCGACCAGTTTATATTATACCTTAGTTAAATTATTAATGTGTTTGATAATCTGTGTATGTCACATAAGGTATATATCGAGTATTCAGCTTGATGTGTTTCCAGCTGAGTGACTCAGCTCAGAAGTAGAGTCAGCTCGACAGAGTTACTAAATTTGTTTTATTTAACTCTTTGGACTTCTAAGGATGAGTTAATAATTATACGTGTTAGTTCATGTTTGAATTCGGGTTTGTTCTCGAAGAACTCAGCTTGATGAGTGTCAAGTTGAGTAACTCAGCCTGACTAAAGAAGTCAGTCTAAGTGAATTTAAATGTGTTTTAAATTCTGTTTTAACTTTCTATATCTACGGCGAGAATAAGAAGACTCCAGAATCAAGATTGAAGATTGAAGACTCAAGATAAGAAGATTCAAGATTCAAGATTCCGAGTTATCCGATAGTTAGTTAGCAAATTAGGATTAGTTCAATTTGTTAGGATCCGTAGCAACAAGATTATAAATACTTATCTCCTGGTAAGTTTAGAGGTACGATTCTGATACAAATTACAGAGCCAAAAATCTCACCTCACCGTATGTGTTACGATTCTTGAATCATTGTTTGTAAGTTCAACGTGATCAAGAAACTCACAGATTTCCAGATCATTCGTGTGTTCGAATTGTCACATCAGTTGTGATATTGGTAAGTAATCATTAGTTGATTCAATCTGTGAAAAATCCTGTTTAGAGAGTCGTCAGTATCTATAATCATAAGTTGATTATAGATAGCTAAGTTTGAAAGATTGAGAGATTTATATTAGGTGATTATATATCAAGAGTTGCTTACTTGATAATTACTGTGATCATCTTCTTATTCAAAGCATGTAATCATCTTCATATTAATAAAAGCATTCGACTAGTTGTGGTTTGATTTACTGTGTGTAACACTTTTATTTGATTTGTTCAATTTGCGCAGAAAGTGTATTCAAACCCCCTTTTACACACCTGTTGCTTGTTGTTATTCTCAACAAGGGACCAATAACTGGTATCAGAGCAGACTGAACGATTTCATAAGTTGAAAGTTCAAGATTCTGAGAAAGTTCACAATGTCTTCAAGCAATAATCCTTCAAACTTTCCACAGATGTCTGACAAAGGCTGTCCCATATTTGATGGATCTGACTATCCTATGTGAAAGATCAGAGCCATGCTATTCCTCAAGTCCATTGACATTCGTATGTTTGATGTCATTACAAAAGGACCTATCATCCCCAAGATTCCTGCTACTGTCAGTGATACGTCTCCTCGAAAAACTGAAAAGGAAACAAGAAAGCCTGTTGCATCCTGGACTGATGAAGATTGGAAACTCTTCAATCTGGATGACAAGGAAAAAAGTGTTCTGGCAAATGCCCTGACAAATGAAATCTTGCGCACTGTGATTGGGTGTCAATCAGCAAAAGATATTTGGGATACACTGAGTGTTACTTTTGAGGGAACGGATCTGGTCAAGCAACATAAGAGAAGTCATTTGAATAGATGTTATGAAAACTTCTTTTCAAAGAAGAATGAAACCTTGTCAGATTTGTTCACAAGGTTTCACTGCTTGATAAATGACCTACTAAGTGTGGGTGTAAAGAAAGATGACGCTGAACTTGTGCTGAAATTTCTGGATGTGTTACCAGAGAGGTTTAACGATGTAACTACACCACTGAGGGCTGGAGGAACACTGCATGTGTATAACCTGCAGTCCATTTATGGGTTCTTGCTAAATCATGAACAGATCACTGAACACAAGAGAACTTCTCAACAAAAACTCAAGGAGTCTTTGGATATAATGAAATTGCATTGGTTGCACAGAAAAAGAAGAAAAGTTCCAAGACACTGGTTGTTGAATCTGAGACTGAGTCAGAATCTTAAACTGACCACTCAGACTCAGACTCAGGTGATACTGATGATGTTCAGACTATCACTGAGCAGATGGCCATGTTAGTCAGACATTTGAGAAGAGCTCAACGGGGAAGACGAAGATCTGACAGGGGCAAAGGGAAGTTTTCCTTTGATCCCAAGAAGGCTGTGTGCTTCAACTGTCAGAAGAAGAAACACATTGCTGCTGAGTGCAGATTAAAGAAGGAAGAATCAGCATCAGTTGCTGATAAGAATGCTTACAGAGCTGACAAATACAAGAAGAAATATACTCAGCTCAAGAAAGGAAAGCCTGAAGACAAACCCAGTGCAAAAGGTCTATATGCTGAAACCTGGGATACAGAATCATCTACATCAGATGATGATGTATGTCTGATGGCTCAAGAAGATGAAGAGTTGGAGATAGATGAGGTTGATTATGGTTTGACCGAGTCAACTTTTGAAGCTGACATGAAGGAAGGTGAAGAAAACATCAAGCTTAGTGACTGGGATCCTGTTTCCATGTATAAGGTCAGTAATTTCAACTCTTATACTGATGAGGAAAAGGGTCTTACTTTTGATTATCCGCTGAATGATTTCAAGACCTTCCTTAAGTCTCAAAATGACCTCAAAGATGAGATAACTAAACTCAAGAATGAGATTGAGGAAAATATGTCTCTCATTGATTTTGGTAAGAAAGCACAATGTGATCTTGAATGTCAAAGACACATTAATAAACTTCTAAGTGAAGAACTTCAGGAAGCTAAAGACAAAGCTGACCAACTTAAAAAGGTCACTGAGTCTTGGTGTAAGTCATCAAAGTTTGCTAAAAAGTGCATAAATCAACAGATACCTAAACAGGTAAAGGTTGTACTTGGAGGTGACTATCAAACAGCAGCTTATGTAGCTGATGATGAGATAACAAGTACAGACTCTGAGGAGGATAGACTACTGATTGAGTCTCAGAAGTCAGCCTCAAAGAAAGAAACATCGTCAAAACCTTAAATACAATATGTTTGTAAAGGCTAAAGATCATGGAGAAGAGTGCTCAACATACAAACAGCATGGTAAGTCTGTGCTGGATAGATTAAGCACTTAGCATATTCATAGAACTTCATTCATAGAAAGGCTTAATCCAAATACTTTCAAAAGACAACATTCTCTATCTGGCTCGGAGAGAAGTTACAAGAATAGGAAGACCACTGTAAGTCAGAGGTCAAAGTACAACAATGGTAAGTCCAAAGTTGTAGATCTTGGTAAGTCCAAGAAGATCAACAGTGGTAAGTCCAAACCTATTGAAACTGGTGAGTCCAGTAAGCATGACAAAGGTAAGTCCAAGGTCATGGAAAAGAAGTTTGTGGTCAAGCTTCTAATCAAAAGGATAACAAACAAAGATCTGACAAAGGTAAGTCCAAAGTTAGTGAGCATCAAGTGAATCAACTACAAAGAAAGTTGAAAAGTTATCCACTACATATAATCCTAAGACTGAGAGCAAGTTCTCACAAGGATTATTTGATACTCTACCTCCTCTAATAATTGGAAGAAGGAGATGCTTCAAATGCAGAAGTAGAGGTCATGAGGCTAAGGACTATGATGTTGAAATCTCAAGGCCTGAATAAGAACAGGCTGATCAGTCTACACAGGACTAAACTCCTGCTCAAGCTGAACAGTCAGTTCAACAAGATGGAGATGCTAAGTGCTCCTCATCTGAACCCACCAAGAAGTGGGTTCCCAAACAAAACTAATGTGTTTAGTTTTCATCTCATGTGCAGGGTTCAAGTAAATGGTACTTGGATAGTGGATGCTCAAGGCACATGACTGGGTAGAAAGGATTTTTTAGTGATTTCCAAGAAGATGAAGGTCCTAAAGTAACATTTGGAGACAACTCACATGCAAGAACTAAAGGCTATGGAAAGATGAAAGCTGGCAAAGTTACATTCCAGAGACTTACCTATGTCAAAGGTCTCAAACACAACCTGATTAGTATCAGTCAATTGTGTGATGAAGATAATGTTGTTACTTTTAGGAAGAAAGCAGAAACAATCTATAATGCTAAGGGAAAGCCTGTATTAATAGCTAAAAGAGAAAGAGATGTGTATCTACTTGATCTTAATTCTGCTGATCCCTATAATGAAACCTGGATGTATTCCCATTATGTTCCTAAGCTGAGTTGGTTATGGCATAAACGTTTATCTCATCTAAACTTTAAAAATATAAATATGCTGTCCAATAAAGAGTTAGTCTCTGGATTACCAAAGATCACATTTGTCAAAGACAAATTGTGCTCAGCTTGTGAACAAGGGAAACACCATAAAGGGTCTTTTAAGTCAAAGCAAAAATTTTCAATAACAGACCCACTGCATATGTTGCATATGGATCTGTTTAGACCCATAAGTACTCCAAGCCTGAGTGGCAAGAAATACACATTGGTGATAGTAGATGAGTTCTCATGATTCACATGGGTAATATTCCTTAAAGCCAAAAGTGAGGCTGCCGTGGAGATAATCAGTTTTATCAAACATGAAGAGTTGCAAAAAGGTTTGTCTGTAAAGCAACTAAGAAGTGATCATGGGACTGAGTTCAGGAACTCTACCCTTGAAAGCTTCTGTGAACAAAAGGAAATATTACAAAATTTCTCATCTGTCAGAACTCCACAACAGAATGGAGTTGCTGAAAGGAGAAATAGAACCCTAATTGAGGCTTCTAGAACAATGCTATGTGAGGCAGGTTTGAAACTCTATTTCTGGGATGAAGCTGTTAGTACAGCCTGCTATACCCAGAATAGGTCAATCATTGTCAAAAGACATGGAAAGACATCTTATGAGATGTATAAGTCTAGAAAGCCCAATATAGGTTACTTCCATATCTTTGGTTCAAAATGCTATGTGCTGAATCAAAGAGATCAGCTCCATAAGTTGGAACCTAAAGCTGATCTTGGAATATTTGTTGGTTATTCCTCAATCTCCAAGTCTTATAGAATATATAATACAAGGAGAAAGGCCATAGAAGAATCAATTCATGTCTCTTTTGATGAAGACTGTTTTGGTCAAGCTGATAAGAGTCAAGCTGACTTGGTCAGTCTGAGTGAGCTTGAAAGGCCTAAGGAAACCAACTTATCAAATCCTATGTATGTCATAGGAGATGATAGTGATGATGATGTGTGTTCATCATAGAAATCATCACAAACTCCAAGGGATTCTCAAGCTGAGAAGGATGATGAGTTCATCAATCCCTTTGGAGCTGAAGTTACTCAGACTGAGAATCTTAGTGATCATCAGTTTGTTGACAATGCTGCTGAGACTGAGGAGATAAGTTTACCTCAGGAATCCCAACATCACTCAGATTTTGAACCAGACTCTCCAACTACAACATTCAAATTCCTCAAAGATCATCCTCAAGATCAAATTATTGGAAATGTCCAAGAAAAGGTCATGACCAGATCCAAGGCTACAGCTAATTACACTGCACACTTTGGTTTCCTATCTCAAATGGAACAAAAGAAGACTGAAGAAGCCTTAGAGGATGAGGATTGGATTGAAGCTATGCAAGATGAATTAAATGAGTTTGAGAGAAATAAGGTCTGGAACCTTGTCCCTGCCCCCAAAGATCATTCAATTATAGGCACTAAGTGGGTCTACAGAAATAAAATGGACAAGGATGGAGTGATAGTGAGGAACAAAGCCAGGCTGGTAGCACAAGGCTATAAGCAAGAGAAAGGAATCGATTATGATGAGACCTATGCCCCTGTTGCTAGAATTGAAGTCATAAGGCTGTTCCTAGCTTATGCAGCATATAAAGACTTCAAAGTCTATCAAATGGATGTGAAGAGTGCTTTCCTAAATGGAAAACTTCAAGAGGAAGTCTATGTGAAACAACCTCCTGGCTTTGTAAGTTCAAAGTTTCCACATCATGTCTATAAGTTGGACAAGGCTTTGTATGGTCTTAAACAAGCTCCAAGAGCTTGGTATGATACTCTGTCCACTTATCTACTATCAATGGACTTCACCAGAGGTGCTATAGATAAGACACTCTTTATTAAAAAAAGTGAAGGACAGGTGATTCTTGTACAAATCTATGTGGATGATATTATCTTTGGTTCTACCAATGAATCTCTGTGTGAGTGGTTCTCCAAGATAATGTCACAGAAGTACAAGATGAGTATGATGGGTGAGATGACATATTTCCTAGGCTTACAAATTCAACAAAAGCCTCATGCAATATTCATCAATCAAAGCAAGTATGTTCTTGATTTGATAAAGAAATATGGTTTTGATTCAAGTTCAACCATGAAAACACCCATGTCATTAGCTGTCAAGCAGAGTAAAGACTTAGATGGAAAGTCTGTGTGTCAGTCTACCTATAGAGGAATGATAGGTTCATTGCTTTATTTGACAGCTAGTAGACCTGATATTATGTTTGCTACATGTGTTAGTTCATGTTTGAATTCGGGTTTGTTCTCGAAGAACTCAGCTTGATGAGTTTCAAGCTGAGTAACTCAGCCTGACTAAAGAAGTCAGTCTAAGTGAATTTAATGTGTTTTAAATTATGTTTTAACTCTCTATATCTACGGCGCGGATTAGAAGACTCCAGAATCAAGATTGATGATTGAAGACTCAAGATAAGAAGATTCAAGATTCAAGATTCCGAGTTATCCGATAGTTAGTTAGCAAATTAGGATTAGTCCAATTTGTTAGGAACCGTAGCAACAGGATTATAAATACTTATCTCCTGGTAAGTTTAGAGGTACGATTCTGATGCAAATTACAGAGCCAAAAATCTCACCTCACCGTTTGTGTTACGATTATTGAATCATTGTTTGTAAGTTCAACGTGATCAAGAAACTCACAGATTGCCAGATCATTCGTGTGTTCGAATTGTCACATCAGTTGTGATATTGGTAAGTAATCATTAGTTGATTCAATCTATGAAAAATCATCTTTAGAGAGTCGTCAGTATCTATAATCATAAGTTGATTACATATAGCTAAGTTTGAAAGATTGAGAGATTTATATTAGGTGATTATATATCAAGAGTTGCTTACTTGATAATTACTGTGATCATCTTCTTATTCAAAGCATTGTAATTATCTTCATATTAATAAATGCATTCGACTAGTTGTGGTTTGATTTACTGTGTGTAACACTTTTATTTGATTTGTTCAATTTCCGCAGAAAGTGTATTCAACCCCCCTTCTACACACCTGTTGCTTGTTGTTATTCTCACCAAGGGACCAACAACACCGATGAAGAAAAAGGTCTTGCGTTTGATTATCTGCTAAATGATTTCAAGACCAGCCTTAAGTCTCAAAAGGACCTCAAAGCTGAAATAGCTAAACTAAAGAATGAGATTAAGGAAAATCAATCTCTCATTGATGTTGGCAAGAAAGCACAATGTGATATTGAATGTCAAAGACACATCAATAAACTTCTAAGTGAAGAACTTCAGGAAGCTAAAGTCAAAGCTGCCAACTTCAAAAGGTCACTGAGTCTTACTGTAAGTCATCAAATCTTGCGGAAAAGTGCATAAATCAACAAATTTCTAAACAGGTACAAGCTGTACTTAGAGGTGACTATCAAACATCAGCTTATGTAGCTGATGATGAGATAGCAAGTACAGACTCTGAGGAGGATAGACAACTGATTGAGTCTCAGAAGTTAGCCTCCGAGAAGAAACATGATCAAAACCTTAAATACAATATGTTTGTAAAGGCTAAAGATCCTGGAAATGAGTGCTCAACATCCAAACAACATGGAAGTCTGTGCTGGACATAATAGGCACTCAGCCTATTCAAAGAACTTCAGTCATAGAAATGCTTAATCCAAACCCTTTCAAAAGACAACATTCTCTATGTGGCTCAGAGAGAAGTTACAAGAATAGGAAGACCACTGTAAGTCAGAGGTCAAATCACAACAATGGTAAGTCCAAAGTTGTGGATCTTGGTAAGTCCAAGAAGATCAAAAGTGGTAAGTCCAAACCTGTTGAAACTGGTGAGTCCAGTAAGCATGACAAAGGTAAGTCCAAGGTCATGGAAAAGAAGTTTGTGGTCAAGCTTCTAATCAAAAGGATAACAAACAAAGATCTGACAAAGGTAAGTCCAAAGTTAGTGAGCATCAAGTGAATCAACTAGCAAAGAAAGTTGAAAAGTTATTCACTACATATAATCCTAAGACTGAGAGCAAGTTCTCACAAGGATTATTGGATACTCTACCTCCTCTAATCATTGGAAGAAGGAGATGCTACAAAAGCAGAAGTAGAGGTCATGAGGCTAAGGACTATGATGTTGAAATCTCAAGGCCTGAATAAGAACAGGCTGATCAGTCTACACAGGACTCAGCTCCTGCTCAAGCTGAACAGTCAGTTCAACAAGATAGAAGATGTTTGTCTTTTCAGTTTCATACGAACTCTAACAATCTCCTCTTACAAATATGCAGATTTCTTGCTGCATTCTTTAAGCTTTAGGAGATAAGACTTGAATGATTTCTTTTTGAATCTTCAGTCTTTGATTGGATGTCTTCATAAAGTCTTCTCATCTTGAAAAATAGACTCTTCAATTTTTAAGAACAGTCTTCACTTTATGAGTTTGATGAGAACTTGAATCTTGAAAGCACACAATAACATCCTCTTTCGTCTGACTTTCAGATTGCACCAGTAACCTAAGGTTATGCAACCTTTGGTTGTATGAGCAGTTTAGCTTGAAGTGGTTTTCAGCAAACGTGATCTAGAGCATTTAAACAATATGATTTAGGAAGAATATTTGTTCTCTCCCCCTTGAATGTAGGTCTAGATCTGTTTTCTTCTTCAGAACTTATTGACATTTTCTGTTAAGCACTTTTACTCTTAATTTGAATTCTTTTTCCTTGTTCTTTTATTTTAGTTCTCTTTATCTCCTCCTCAACACATGAATCATTTCTTGATCGATAAGCTCAAAATCAACTGAATGAGTATCAAAATTTTCTCCCCTTCAGAATCAACTGATATTTTTCCCTAAAAAACAACTCATATTTTCCCCCTCATGATGATCAGGATTCTTCATGAACATCATGTATTTGATTTTGTCGTGAATAGATAATCACTTGAAGCTTAGAACCCTCATCATGAGATTCAGTTGAATGAAGGTGTCACTACAATGATATGGCAATGAAAGTATCAATGACAGTCTTTAGGGCACCGTCTCAAAGTTCCCGTGGGGTAACACCGAGATCACATAGATTCTCGTTAACACAACATTTTAAATAAACTGTGTGACCTAGGTTCAGAACTGGCATAACGTTGATTCTGGTAGGATTTCCATCTAATCATCATGAATATCACAAAAGATATCACTCCAAGATGTTCCGGTAGTTACGAAAACTAGATACAATTAATATTTCTACCATGTGTCCTAAGAAATGAAATTTATATTGAAATAAGCTCTAGACTCTATTAGTGCATGAAAGAAGTCGGGGACGGGAGTAGCTGTCCTCCTTGTTTCAATATTAACAATCTCCAAGTGAGATGTCAATAGAAATGTGCTAATTCTTCGTGTGATGTTGAAACAATTATCTTTTAAGAGATAATTGAGTAGTTGGGTGGGGTTAGTGCATTGCATCACTGGGACCATGATGTCTATTTCAATACCAAATCTCAATGAATGAAATCCAGTAGCAGATGTGGCTACCCAAATGAATACTATTTTGTAAGGATCTTTCTTTTCTTTTGATCCTGTCTCACCCATGGCTCTCTAACTATTTTTCAACTTCTCCCTCAAACTCTCTTTCCAAAATTTATGTATGTATCTCTGTGTGTTGGATACATAAGGACACTTGTTATCTTTCTTAACCGGTGTGAGAAATCATGTGAATTAAAACAAGAATGATTTTCAAGAAATATTCAGTTGAGAAGGATTGTCAAGGAAGATTTGAACAATCAAAGATTATGAATAATCAGATAATTTGAACAATGAGGATATTTGAACAAATGATGTCACAAAATGATTTAAACAGTAAGTTCACGATGAATTGTTGATCATATGCACCCCATCTCCTGTTCCACCCCTCTCAATTTCATTTTACCTGTGCACACCAATTAGTATACCGTGATATCTGATTCTGCTCACCTAGTTGACCTAGTAAGTAACCCTTACTATCTCGTTCTAGAATATGTGAACTCCTGGGGCAGGTCCTTCCGGTTCTGGATAGACCATAGGAGTATAAATTCCTACACTCCCTCACTCATGGTGCCATTTTGATCACTTGAATAATATTTATCATGAATGAGCGGTTTATACAAAGAATGAAACATTTAGCACAAAAGGAAGGATATCAATGAGATAATGAGATGGAAGTGCAGAAATGAAAGGAGATCTTACGAAAGATCAACAAATGAGTGAATCAAGAAAGGTATCAGAATGAAACAATGAGTGAATACCTTCTTGAACAGATTAAAGCATATAAAAATTAAAAATCTTCTTGAGTTTCAAAAGTTTATAATGTTTTTGGCGTTTCGATATTTGAATGTTTTTGGAGTTTTCGATATATGAATGTTTTTGGTTTTTTCCGAAAAATATAAAGCAGTAAAAACAAACTCCCCCTAAATTGATGCATTAAAATTGTTTTTCATCAATTAGGTGAAGATAAAACTTTGCTCCCCTTGCAAATATCAATCCGTTAGAAAGCAAGTTAAATCATGAAATGATAAAACTGCACAAAATAAGCATCTGAGGTCATTAGACTCAGGCTAATGCTAAACAAAATTAAATTGAATGGAAATGCAGGGAAACTCAGTTGTTTTTGAAAAATTAAGTTTTAAACCTATTCAGCACACTGAACACAATGACCTTCACTGCAGTCTGAATGATCTTCATTGTGCCCCAACAATGACTCTCTTTGTTTACCTGCAAAATGGATTAACAAAAATTGGTACCCCTTCTCGTGTGGGTCCAGATTTATTAGTCGCAGGTTTAGGCATCCATTTTTGAGTATTTGCATTAATAACAGGTTTATGGACCTTTTTGTTCAATGGTCCTGAATGCCATTGAGGAATTCCGTCCTTTACAACAAACTCTTGTCTTATTCTGGACATCTTACAAATCTTCTCTTTGGAAAGGCGGATTAAGTGCTTTGCTGAGTAAACCACAAAAGGATACATGATGTCTGTCTTAAGAAAAAATTCTCGTGTTGAACTTGGTTTTGAGAAAGATCGGCGTCTGTTGTTGTGATGAGAAGTATTATTTGACTTATCTACTATATTCTGTTTCTTTGGAATCCTCGTAGTTGTATTTGACGAGAAATCATCATTGATCTAAAAACACTAATTTGAATGTACATGATTTATTCAACCACTTGGTGAATTAATGTTTGAAGTTTCTGTGGTTGTCTTCTTTTCAATCCAGAATGATCTCGTAGGCTTTGAAATTGATGTACTACAGATTGATGACAACTTTGCAAATGTTGTAGCTAGATTTTGCTTTGAAAACCATGTTTGTGTTGGTTTCGGCAAAGCATCATCTGTAATCACAGAAGAACTAGAATTAGAAATACTCGATGCAGAAGTATTCTGTTTAGAATTGAAAGCAGCTTGTTTTTGTTTTGGGTTTTGTTTTTGAAATTGAGTCGTTGCGGCTGTAGGTGATTTCACTCGATAGGAAGATCCGACAGATGCTGTGATCTTAGGATGCTTCGCAGTAGTTGAGGCGTTTGTGAAATCTTCAAATGAAAGCTCAGAACCTGCAACAAAGAAATAAGAATCAGATTGGCTACTACAATGTGAAACTGAATCAAAATTAATATTGTCAGCGGAAGTCATGATTGATTCCATAAGTTTTGCAGCGCTAAGCTCAGCATTCAGAATTTTAGCCATTAACTCTTTCTTCTCTTCTCAAACTGCACTCTCTCAGTGTCAAGTATTGTTTGTAGTTCAGATATTTTCCTCTCCAAGATTGAACGAGGAACATATGATTGAATTGACACATGCAGCTTTTCCTCAAGTCCTTTGACTTTTTCTTTCAACGCAGCTTTCTCAGCGCACAATTTGTCTATGACCTTTTCATCGTCTTTCAACACAGTAGACAAATTTTCATTCAACTTGGCATTGGCATGTGTCAATTCGTTAACCTTGTGCATCACATTATCAAAATCAGCTTGTTTTTGCTCCAATTCAACTGCATAAGATTTACATTTCTGTTCGGCAAGTTGAAACTGCTCAAACACTTTAGACACTTGATCTGTTAGCTTTGCATTGGCTGCGGATAGATCATCTGCTCTCTGTCTCTCAGAATGTAACTGTTCAGAATTCTGGTCTAACATATGTTCAATCTGTAAATCATAACGATGATTTTCCTTTTTCAGTGATTGTATTTCCTCATACATTTCGGAAATCTGTTGAATCTTAGATTGACAGTCTTGAAGTTTTGTAGACAAATCAGAATTTTCTTGTGTAAGCTCTGTGAGTTTTTCAGCTGCTTTGCACCGGCCATTCCTTACATTATCATGCATGGTAAACATTATAGTCCACATGTGAAACATGAATCTGTCTTCTTCACTAAACGTATATTAAGATTTCTTCGGTTTATGAACCTCTTGTTCAATGCTAATTCTGTCAAAGGAAGTTCTTGTAAGATCCATCATGATACTCATATTTTGGATCTTTCTCTAAAAGGATTCTGTAAACTTGCAAAAACTGACTAAGTGTTTGAAATTCCGAGTGTTGAATTCCGAATGTCCCACTTTAATTCCGAATGATTGTAAATTCCGAATGAATTTAAATTCCGAGTGAATGAAATCAATTGAATGAATTTCGAATGAATTGTCAAATTCCCAGTGACTTATAGATTCCGGTCAAAATAGAATTCCGGTTAAAAATCATTTGTGAAGAACAATTCCGAGTGAATTGTTAATTCCGAGTAAAGTCACAAATTCCGGTCCAAAACCAATTCCGGTCAAGCTCACAAATTGATAAATCCGATCAAAATGTGTTCGGAAAACAATGTTTCCGATAAAAAAAGTAATCGGAATAGGATAATTCCTATCAAATTCAGTACGGAATAAGGTGATTCCGATCAAAATTTACTCGGAAAGAGTGAATTCTTATCAAATTCTACTCGGAATGTATGAATTCCGGTTGATTCAAGCTAATTCCGATCTCTTTAAATCTGAGATTCCGATCCACTCATACTTTCGAACTGAAATTTTGATTTTTCCACTGAAATGATTCCAATTGATCTAATCTCTTCCAGACAGGTTCGAAATACTCAAATATTCAATCCTAATCCATCAAATCTATCTCTTAAACACACAAAATTGAATTTTGATCAAATTTATCCTCAAGAACTTCGAAAACTCCAAATCAATTCAATCCCGAATCTGATGTTAGACTCTGCCCAAAGCTAATCAATGAAGGTTTCTTTGATGATTTCACTTCCAAACAACCACAAATCTCCCTATTTAATCCATCAGAACTTGAATTTTGATTTTAAGGCCGTAGGTAACTTTTTCTTGAAGAATTCTCAAAAATGCAATCTGTTTGTTGAACCTTTGATGCTATTCTTGCTATCCTCATTCACGAATCCATTCAGAGTTGGCTCTGATACCACTTGTTTGTCCCAAGTGATTCAGGTATCAACAATGAAATATGAAGATCAATGTAACATAATCAAGAATGTAGAGAGAGAATGATTAACACCATGTAAAACACACACATAATATTGTGATTATGCCAAAGATCTTACTAATGACATTTAGTCATTAGTATTTATACCCCTAAGGGTATTTACATATTTGACCCTCTAGTTTGTATATTTATTACAAACTTCAACTAAAATGTAATCTTCTATTCTATACAATATTTATAACCTAACAAAGAGAGTAGAGGACACGACGACCTTCTATGCGCGATATACGAGGCAAGCAACAGTTCTAGACCAAAATTTTGGAGACACTACCGGACGTGTCAGGTGTACTGTTTACCTGGGCCGCGAAAGCCCGAAATGCTTCGCGAATTACATGAAATTTGAAGATGAGACAAAGAAAATAAATAGTCATGGTAGAGGATTATGGCTGTAGGACCCTATTTCACCTAGAAAATGTTGAGATTACAATGAAGGTTTTGAATAAATGGCCCGTTATCTGTTACTAAGAGTACGATTTATGAGCTAGGTAGTGGCTACGACCCTTTCAGGCTCACTCAGAGCCGTCCAACAGGGAACTTTGAGAGATGAGAACCAGATATGAGAACGATTAATAGGAGAAAAAGCACTGGTGAACAAGTTTAGTAATGAATTGATGATAACATATGACATGTTTAGGTAACAAAATGATTGTTACCCGATTTCCAGAAGCGAATGAAGAGTGTATAAATTATTATTGAGCATTAATATTTTCGACGCACCTTGTATAAGCGATTAATTGTATGATAGAGTATGACCTATATGGCTTAGGTTGTTGTGAGCTGGTTTAAAAAGGGATCTTTTATATTGATGATTAATTATTATTACCTTAGATGTACATTGTCCATGTCATAAGTTAAAGGTAAGTTGACCGTTTAAATTATAAAAGAAATGTTTAGTTGGGCATTATTATGATCGAGGTACCCGCGTAAATTATGAATTCAAGTTGGATAGGAATACAATATATTAGCGAATGAACACCTAAGTATTGATCGTTGAGCTAAAAGAATAATTGCGCTCAAGTACCTATTAGACGATATCGATTGTCTGAAATATTAATGGGCTAAGTTACAATCAACAAATTACATGGTAGAGGTTAGGTGATAGTATAGTTAGGGTTCCGGGTGAATATAGGGACTAGAGACGACGAGGAGGAATTACTACCCGGATTGTTCGAAAGTAACTTCGAGGACGAAGTCGTGTTTAAGTGGTGGAGAGTTGTAATACCCGTTTTCTGAATAGCTTCGAAAAAATTGTTTTATTCAGATTACTAAAAGTTTAAGTTTGGATGCGAGTAATTTTCTCATTAGGTTTAGTGATGTTGCGATTTAAAATATATTATTATGCGTGGATGTAATATATATTATTAATAAGTTTGAATTTTATATGCATTATTAAGTTTAGATTTATTGGGTTTTATAAGAATAGTTTAAAAGAAATGAATAGCCTTAGTTATTTAATTTATTTGGGCTTAGTTACTTAGTTAGTTGTGGGGTTAAGTTAAAGAGTGTTTGGAATTGACTAACTAATTGGGCCTAGTTGTTTATGGACTTTTAATTCTGATTTTTGGTTTATTATATATAAAATAGGTATAAATGTATATAGGTAGTATTATAATATGGCACACAAAACTAGGAACAATTTTGGAGGAGGGCTGCAGGTCTCGAGACTGCTGTCCCCATCCACTTCTCCACCCGCCGCAGCTACTCCAGCCACCACAGCCCCGCCGCTGCTCCGCCGTGACGCCGCCGCCGCCATTGACGGAATTTGAAGAAAAACGCACGTAACACTCGTTTCCCTCCCGTATGAGCTTATAATCACTTTTTACTCCATTTTAATCAAGTTCGTGAGGGTTTTCGTGAGCTGCCTTGGTGAGATGTAGAAATAGAAAACCGAGAACCCAATTGCTATACTACTTATAACTTAGGAACCTCTTGGAAGCTAGAACAGTAGAGAGCAGTGTGTGCGTTTACGGGTTTGCGAGTCGCCGGAGAAAGCCGAGAGAGGTGTCTGTGTGTGAGTCGCAGGAAGCGACGGTGTGTGTAGTGTGTGTGTCTGCATCGCCGAACAGAGAAAGAGCAGAGCGTGAGTATGAGAGGGGCGGTGTTGTGCGTGTGTGGTGCGAGCGAGCAGCAACTCCGGTCTACTTGCAAGTCGACCACCGGCGAAGCCATGAGAGAAGATGATCGGAGAAATCGAGAGAGTTGTGGTTATGTGCGTCGCCGAAAACGGGTGTGTGTGTGTGTGTGAGCAGCGGCCACCGCCGCCTGAGGGCTTGCCGCCGGCTGGGGCGCCGACTCCGGCGAAGGGCTGGTTTGCGATAGGAAATGAAGCTGAAGCAGCTGCTAGGGTTTAATGCATGGTGAGAGTGGTTGGGCTTTTTAATTAAAGAAAGTACTAATTGTTGGACTTTAGTAAATCATTTGAAGTGGTATATGTACATATAAAGGTATATATATGTATTTATATATATGAGTATTTATAATTATAAGTAGGTATATATATATTTATATACATACGTGTATATATATATATATATATATATATATATATATATATATATATATATATATATATATATATATATATATATATCCGTGTTAGACCGATTATATTTATAAAGTAAGTTGGAACGACTACCTAAGTACAAAGTATGACGCATAGTGTGCGACTGGGCCTTGGACCGGCCCGATTCTGAGAAGACTAAGTTAGGCCTCGCAAGTTCGGGTTATAGTAATGGGTTATGTTTTCTTGGAGTGGAACGATTCGATTGGAGATCCGATATAGAGTGGTGTGATCCGAGTGTGAGACCACTATAGGAATTATAAGTTAAAGAGTCGTGCGATAGAGGGAATTAAAATATTGATTCAATGAGATATGCATATTGTAGGTCATCGCTATTGGACGTGATAAATGTTCAGACTTGTGAATATGCTGCTTATATCTGTGTTGTGGACCAGGTGAGTCCACTAAGTTATACATGATATTAGTGATGTATATGTTGTATATATGTGTAAATGTGATGTGTGTGCTTGATGTGATGTGAAGGGTTACGTTGTGTGAGTGAAAACGTAACTCGGGCACAGTCAGACATAGTGGTGAAACCCTTTGTACGGATTGGGTAGTCGGCTGTGACCCAAAGGTGAAATCGTCTAGTGCACTGAGTCGGTATATGTGAAATGAATATGTGAACATGGATTGATATGTCAAATATGATATATGCATACCTAGTGTGGTGTGTAAGTTAGTGTGCTCGCTAAGCTTTATGCTTACTGTTGTGGATTTACTATTTTTCAGGACCTAACTGTGGGGAAGCTCCGACACTGTGAAGATAGCTCATCGCTTTTCATGTTTCCGCTGTTTTATCTTTCAAATATTTTTATTTAAACTATATCTGTACTTTTATTTGAAGATACCTGACAACGTGTAGTTCTGGGTGCGGGACCTCGTTGTGTTTTTACGAACTACTCGATATAGATATATTATTAGCTATGAAATGCGTTTCGTCTCCGTTTTACTTGTTTGTTATTTATTTAAAAAAAATTGGGACGTTACACAAGTTAGATAGAAAATCAACAACTGGAGGATGTCAAATGCTTGGAGGGAAGCTAGTAAGCTGGACTAGTAAGAAACAGAACTCAGTGGCTACTTCAACTGCTGAAGCTGAATATGTTGTAGCAGGGAGCTGTTGTGCTCAAATCCTGTGGATGCAACATCAGCTTCAAGAATTTGGTATGAGTTTCAAGAAAACTCCTATCTTTTGTGATAACCAAAGTGCTATAGCCATCACTTACAATCCAGTCTTCCATTCAAGACCCAAGCATATTGAAATTAGACATCACTTCATCAGGGACATCATGGAAAAAGGTAAAGTTGACATCATATTTATCTCCACTGATGACCAGTTAGCAGATATCTTTACAAAACCACTTGATGAAAAGAGGTTTATGTATCTGCTAAGTGAATTGGGTATGCTCAACCCCTAGCTAAGTGTCTAGAATTTGAGTTTCAGTTTGACAAAGACTAAGTGTCTTAAGCTGAGTGCATAGTTTATAAAGAAGTTTTTATAAACTAATTATATTGTAAAGCTGAATGATGAGTTCACAAGTTTGGGTAAGTCTCAAACCGAAATGAATGTGTGATTGGTTCACATGTTTGGTAAGTTCCAAACATGTTTTAACTACTCATTGTAGTTAGAATATGAGTTTGAGTATATCTCAAATATACATGACAAAATGTCATTGAGTCTGACCTATGTGCTTAACTCAAGCTGTGTGATTGTTTCATACGTTTGGTAAGTTTCAAACATATTTTAACTACTCAGTGTAGTTAGAATAGGAGTTTGAGTTAGTCTTAAATAGAAATGACTAAGTGTCAATGATTCTGAGTTGTGTGCTCTACTCAAGCTGAGTTTCAATCTCAAGCTGAGTGCTCAAATCAAGCTGAGTGCTTGACTTAAGCTGAGTAATGAGTTTACTCAGATTTGGTTTGTCCAAACCATGTTTTAATTACTAAGTGTTATTAATTCATGTGTCGCTTTGTGTAACACCGGTTTCACAAGCTTAAAATTAGAGTAAATTAAAACTTTATTTACACAAAAGGTTTGCAGCGGATCAAACCACTGATTACATATTAAGTATCGTTTATCGACTTGGTGATCAAGAACAACGAATCAAGCCAAGGCCCAAAAATATCAACCAGTGTTACCACTACATACTGACCATCGTTACAAGTATCAGAGTAACCTACAAGTGTTCCAAAAGATATGTACATAATAACACTACCCACATCAACCCGCCTCGCCAGGCCATCTTATCACTAACCTACGAAAAGGGAAATATCACGAAACATTAGCTACACTAGCTAGTGAGTATAGATATCACATAAGCACCAATAAGCATGCTATCACGTCACAATAAGGCACACAATGCTAAGCTATCATGTAGCGGTGTGCCGACATGTCAGCGGGATCATATCTTGCGAGATAGCTAGCCTGGCTCAACTATCCAAGCTGGGGAATCAGTCACAACCATCCGCATCGGTGGGGGAGCGAAAAGCAGCCCACCATCATGTTTGAGCCACTAGGATTCAGTTTGGATCTGATCATAGACCAAGATCCTCACTGTATGTCGAGGAACGGCGGCCTGCAGAACCCTCTGGAATTCGGAATTAACCGTCGAATCCCTTAGACCCGGAATTTACAGTCGAGTACCGTTAATCCCGAAAAACACTCAAGGATCCAGCCGCGTTAGCAAACTTACCTCAACCACTACGTCTGTCCGGACAGGAATCATAAACACGTTTGACCCATAGGGTCCATAGTACGCATGCGTAACAATATCACAGTTTATATCACATGGTATCACATATATCCCTATTTCACTGTATCACTATATCACTGTATCACTATACCTCCCCCTTTCACATATAGACACATGCCACATAGCACAGGCAGGCAATAGCCTTACTTACTGAGTCTCATGGGAAACCGGTACTCACCTCGATATCACATGAGGCAGTTATGGATCCGGGAATCCCAAGAACACACGGAGTCGTCCGAATCACCTAACACATTAGGTTCAGGCTTGGTTATCATATATACGTAGCACACACAGATTAAAACACAAGTTATACAAACTGTCAGCACTGGATAGGTTTCTACGGCCGCAGAGAACATGTCCTACGGCCGCAGGACACATGCCAAACCCTTCCTACGGCCGTAGGATCAAGTCCCTACGCCCGCAGAGGTCCTTTCCAACGAATCATGCACTACGGCCGCAATAACCTATTCCTACGCCCGTAGTAGCTGTTCTTGTTAGATTATGTGCAGAGATAGATAAAATGTATCATCATGTCCAATACTATGTGACACTAAAGGATCACACTGCTGCACACCCAAATAGAACCTTTTGGATTTTACCTTTTGTGTATGACAATAATTAATAGTTTAATTAATTATTGAGAAAAGAGAAAAATAATAAAAGATATTTATTATTTAAAAGGAGAAGTTGATATTTAGTTTAAATATTAACGGGACCAATTAATTAATAGTTACTAATTAATTAGAAAGGTCGATGGTATTTTGTGTAATTGATTAATAGTTTAATTAATGTTGGGCTTTAATTAAACGGGCTTAGGCCTAATAAGGGTTTATTATATAAACCTTATTAAGCCTCATTAATCACACAAGTCAATTACAAGTCAAAAGAAAATAACCCTAAAAGCTCTCTCCCTCCTCTTTCTTTCCCGGCGGCGACGCGGAAACACACACACACGCGGGTCACGGTTTGATCCAAGGTTTAATCCTTAGGCGGTCTAGCAGCCAGTTCGAGGTGGTGCAGTAGCGGTAGATAACCTGCAGCTGTCTAGAGGCTTAAAGAAAGTTTTTGTTTTTCATCAAAGGTATAACTTTCTAACCCTCTTCCTCTTTTAGTTTCTGTACGAGTTAGATGAGATCACTGGAGGGGTTTTTATTCCGCTGTGCATGTTTAATAATATGTTTTTATACCCTACAAAACCCTTCAGTTGTATCAGAGCCACTTCTAACCTCGTAGGAGACTAGGTAGATTTCTTTTTATTCTGATTAAATATGATTCTGTTTTATCCAGAAAAAAGCTTTTTGATCATCCAAGTAAATAGAATTTAAGTTTATGATTTCTATTGGATTAGATTAATTAATTTTGGATAAATAGATTGTTAAATTTAAATTTTAATTAAATCTGTTTTTTTTATATTATTGTTGTTATTTGCGATGACCAAGAAATCGACCACCATTCCCGGCGGCGGTCTCAGATAGGGACGGCAGTCGCCGGCTGCCGGTAATCGGTAGAGGTCGATGGTGATCGGCGGCAGACCACGGTGTTTTTGGCTGTACGCGGTGCGGTTAGTAACGCGTTAGCAACGCGAAAGCAGCCCAGTTAGCAGCGCTAAAAGTGTGGTGGACTACGGCCCAGAGAACCACGGCCCTGGAGGCCTGCGGCCCAGTTTGGGTTTAGCGGCTAGGGTTAGCGGCGCTAAAGGCTGTTTTGGCCCTCGGCCCAGTTTTTTGTTTCCCGGTCCGTTTCCGATCAATGACCCAGTTTAAATATTTGGCCCAGCTCGCGGTTCAAATATTTTGTGGTCAATATTAAATTGAAATATAGATGTTATTTTGATTTAAGGTTTAAATATTATTTTGAGTTTTTTGATTAATTATCAAAGTATAAAACTTGAAATATATATTTATTGCAAATAAAGAAAAAAAAACAATATAGGGGTTTTAACAGGTTGTTAAAATCAGTAATTTTTATCAAGATGAATAATTAGAAATCAGTTGTTTTACTTTCATGTATTAGTTTAGTACATGTTTGGGATGTCATAGCCGAGCCCTAGACCTTGTGGATTGTTTAATTTCTCGCACTTGTGGTTGTTTTGGATTTATTATTCTATGGTGTGGGGAGGCCTGCATGCCACTTACAACCCCTATTCTATTATGTAAAAGTTTTAGATTAGCGGGCCTGCGTGCCTTTGATCATCTTGTACTTTTATATTTCTAGTTTTTAGATAATAGAATATAATAGAATTATTAGAATATATATATATATATATATAAATATATATATATATATATAAATATATATATATATATATATATATATATATATATATATATATGGACCAAGGAGCAAGGAGCAAAGAGAAGGATTGGATGCTGGAGCCAGTGGGAGCTTCAGAATGCCATGCCATGTGTGTTGTGTTTTTCCATTTAGGTTTTGACCGTCGGGTTTTTCGTGTGGCTCACGAAACCGACAATAGTTAAGGGCAAGGCTAAGGCATAGTTGTTTTGTGGTTGTTTTATTTCTTTACATATTATATATGCATGGTTGTGATTCTCACGATGAAATAAAACAATGGTTTTAATAATAGTTAATTATTAAACAGATGTTTTTAAAAAGAAAACTGACATTAAAGTTTTTCTCGTTAAAACTTGGAAATCCTTTTTAGAAAAATCTTAGATCAGTGTGCTACCCACCTAATGGTACACCTTTCCTGTTAAACGGTACTCGGGTGTCGAAAGTGACCAAACCTTGGGCATTCGGGTTCAAACCATTGCGGGGGAGGGTGTGAAAGACTCTGTGATAATCGGGAGTTGTAGGACCGTTGGGGGAATGGGGTTCTAAACTAAACTAAAACACCCTTACGCTAGGACTGATCTAGGATGAGAAATAGTGCGGAATTTCTATTTCCCAAACCTCCTAAGGATTCTAAGATCTGCTTAGGTGTCCGGCACACAGTATCACACAGAGTAACACACAGAGTAGAAGCAAGAACAAACTCTAAGAACTCACACAGAATGCTTAAGGCTGCCCGTGGATTCGTAATGAACACTAAGTTCGCGATTTAATAGGCTTAAGGTCGTATATGGTCGATTACGTAAGGCTCCCGGTTGATTTCTAGCGATTACCCTCGAATCACCCCTTTAATTCGTCGATTAGGCGGTATTTATAGAGTAATTAATTTCACTGCGCACATAATGTATCTCACTTCGCACGTATCGCGTCCAGTACGCACGTACTGGTTATATTAATTATAATTAATTTAACTTTAACCGACCTTCTTCACTACGCGCATAGTGAGCTCCACTACGCACGTAGTGAGCCTGACTTCGCACGTGGTGATCTTTCACCAAAACTTAAACTTCCAAACACACATCAACACATGATTAAGTACTTGTAAGCTTAAGATCATCACAAAGAATCACTAAGAATATATACACATGCAAACCATTAATCAAAACACATTTGAATTAACATTTCAAGTAAACATGTATGTATTGGATTGATAAGAACTAGGGATTCACAATTATGCACCAACAAACTCCCCCTAAGACCTAGTTCTATCAATAAAAATTGCACAAAGCAAAAATGCACAAAGCAACATGCACAAAGCAACATGCACAAAGCAAACAAAAATAAGAATACCTTTCGTTATGTCCTTACCTGCACTACGCACGTGTTGAGTTGTAGCCGTGCGTAGTGGCTCCATTTCGCATGTGATGAGTTCCTCATCTGTGAACCTTGATACTGTTAGTACTGCACTCAGCAATAAACAATCAGTAACTTCAAGACCATAACTTTAGATCCAACCGTTGGATTGAAGCAAAAAGCATACCAAATTGATCATGACACAAAGGAGAATCACACAGATGGAACGAAAAACTCTTTCAACACAGAAATGAGAATCAAAATCGAGAGAGAAGTGATGAAGATGTAGTGTAGAAAATATGAATGCGTAATGACGAATACGCACGGAACCATCTTATATACCCTATTTCACTCCGTGCGAAGTGCTTTCACCTCGCGTGTTGTTACCTGAAGTGTACATCCGAAGTGACTATTCATTTCGCACATTATGAGCTTCACATCGTGCGAAATGGGATTCACTTCGCCTCTTGATCCTTGACCGCGGAGTATGCATACACAACGCACGATTTATCACACAGTTCGTGCGAGGTGTTCTTACTTCGTGCGAATTGAATTTCTGACATAAAGCTAGAATATTTCTTGATGATCCTGTACTCAGCAAAAAGCGGTTAGTAACTTCAATGCAAGACATAAACATTAAGCACATGCAAACACAAGAAATTATAAATAAAGAAAATAAACATACCAAAAGAAATAAGAACACACCAAAAATCTTTTTATATTTTTCTGATTATAAAGAAAATGAAAATGCAAAAGTAGACTATTAACGAATTAAATCTTAAAGAACAGAATTAAAAATACTAAGAAAATTGCAGGAATAAAATTACTGAAAATAAATCCTTTTGTGAGAAGGTTCCAAGATGGAATCAGTACTAGCACATCTATACTTAGTTATCATTCATTTCAGAACCTTAGGCACAAACATACTCCCTCAATTTCTGTCTGTCAATCTAACTTTCCTCAGATGATGACAGATTTGATTTCAACATTTTCTGATTATCTAGAACTGAGTACATGGTTAAGACTATCTCTTTTAAAATCTCACAGTGTTTTGACTTACTCAGTAGGATGCACAACTTGAGTACCCAACCACCATGCTTATGTGCTTTGTGATTTTGTCAACGCATTTTATGCTCTTTGACATGGAGGTCAATTTTTCACCTCTTCTGATAATTTTTGTTGAGCTTTTGTCACTGCATTTTATGCTCTTTGACAATTCAACACTAATAGATCTTTCTGTTGAGCTTTTGTCACTGCATTTTATGCTCTTTGACAATTCAACACTAATAAATCTATATATCTATTTCTTTTTACATCTCAGATTGGGGTCAATTTTTCACCCTCTTTTTACATTTTGCTCATTGTCATCTATCACATTTGGCATGGTAACAGGTGTGTGCACCAGACTAAGTTAGTCTAAACTGTTATTGACTTGTAGACTTGGAATGTCTCGATACCACTTTTTCTTTATTTTCTTTATTGACTTGTAGACTTGGAACCACAACGGTCCTACAAAGTGGTATCAGAGCTAGAATATTTTCTTTATTGACTTGTAGACTTGGAATGTCTCGATACCACTAAGCTAGAATTTTCAGACAGTTTTCTCAAGAATGTATGCATGCCTTCAGTCCTAATTTTACTAGACATACTTTGTATAAAACGCCAGTGTACCATTATTTTCCATTTGAGTTGGATCAACCTCTCATTTTTATATTTTCTGATTTTTTTTGTATTTTCTATGTTTTCTGATTTTTTTGTATTTTCTATGTTTTCTGATTTTTTTGTATTTTCTATGTTTTCTGATTTTTTTGTATTTTCTATGTTGCACCTATCTCCCCCTAAAATACTAAAGAAACTAAAAACTAAGAAAATAGAAACGCAAAGACACACAGAAAATAAACACAATGACAAACGAGATATAACCACACAGAAACTAGACACACAGTCACACGAACAAGGACACTAAGTCGCATCATCAGGGACAACCTCACACTTTGTTTTCATCCCGTTTTCATTCACTAAGAATAAAAACCTGGGTACCCTGCACAAAGAGTAAAAAGTTACTTAGCATTAGGAACCCATGCCGGAATGGTCATGGGTTTCCCATCTTCTCCAACAAGTGGCATGTTAATCCAAATACCAGTAGCTTTGAGGTTTGCATTGGTATCTGAACTATTTGACATTTTGGGTTCACGTTTGTTGGTCCATTTGAAATCCTGACGGGAAGGAGTCTTGTGATAAGCACTAGAAGCATTAATAACCTTATGAAACGGTTCCTTCCCCTTCAGACTGACCTTGGGACTTTTGGGTTTACTAGATGTTTCCCCAACCGTCCTTTTGAGCTGATGGGGGTCAGTTGATTTTTGATTTATTTGATTAAACGTTTTATTTTCCTGAAAATTTTCAGAAGAATCAACTTTCCCCCTGCAGCTCTGTTGTTGCTGATCACACTCATAACTGAGGTGACCAGGTCTCCTGCACACATAGCATACCCTGTTTAACTGAGGTTTTGCAGGGTTATGTGGCACTTTTTGCTCTACTTGACTTTTTGACTGAACTCCTAAACCACGTTGTTTTGGCAAAATTTTAACATCCTCATAAGGACGGGTTGCAGGAGACTTTGCACCCTCCTTTTCTATGGTTCGGAGTGCAGCTTGCACATTTTGCATTAATGTACCTTGACCAGAAGAATTGCCTAGAAGTTGTCTCATACCAGATTCAGGCTTTTCTTCTGGTTTGGCCTCTTTCCTCTGAGGCTCACCAACTTTTCCCTTCATTTTTAAATCAGGTTTTGAAGTTGAAGCAGAAGGTGCATCAACCTTGGAAGGAAGTTGGTCAGCTTCAGTAAAGACATCTGTTTGCACCAGTTGGTTCAATACTGGTGGTGGACATTTAGTGTATGTCTTTTTGTCTTTTTCTAAATCGGAACCTTGAGGTCTCCGGTCGATTATGTGCTCAAGCAAGTAAGATGAAGTTGAATAACTTTTAAGTTTCTGGTTTAAAGTTTCATAATCGACTTTAGAACTAGCAAGATCCCGTTTTAGAGTATCAATTTGATTGATGTAAAAGACTATAGCATCCTGTTTATTTAACAAAGCTACCTCTAATTTTCTTATCTGTTTATTTTGACTCTCAATTTTATCTTTTAAGGTCTTTTCCCTACCTTTGATGATAGAGTTTTCATGCAGTTTAGAGGTAAGCTCAGTAACTTGAGATTTCAGGGATACTATATTATTTACATAGTCATTGCACGACACACAGGGAAGACCAGAAATGTTACTTACCTTTGAGTCAGCTTGTCCAGTCATGCACGCCTTAGGATTTTCTGATTCAGTTTGAACAATCACTGGCGTTGGTTCGGCAGATGGCACAGAGGCTGAAGTAACGTTGTGCTCATCAGTAGATGGTGCGGACTCGTTATCATAGACATCGTGGACACTATCCGCTTCAGACTATGAGTCATCATTCAGGTCTTGAACACTGGCCAGATTGGTCTCAGCAACCTCGAAAGCATCATTATTTTTGAAATGCACAGACCAGTCAATCCCCTCATCCTTTTGAACAACCGCCATTGCCTTGGTTGAGCTTTCAGGAGATGTTCTGAAGGGATACTTGGGTCCTGAGTTCTTTGGCTTTTCACATTCTCTTGCAAAATGACCCTTTTCTCCACAGTTGTAGCAGGTTACAGCTGACTTGTCAAAACCCAGCTTTGTATCTTTTGTTGCTGTAATCTGCATCCCTGTTTTCTTGACCAAGGCCTTTGCTCTTCTCACCAAGTTAGCATAAGACCATAGGATGTCCTGTCGCTCCATCTCATCGTTGTCGATCTGGTCATAATCTTCTTGAGTCAGGTAGGCATTGCCGATCTTACCCTTGAGTGCTGCCATGTTCCTTATCATACGAGGTGACCAATGCACTAAGCATCCCCATATGCTCCTTAACTTCTTCAGTGCTGCCATGTTTGAAATGCTCAGTGTTTAAGGCAGGCATTGACGTTTTGCTTGAAGGAGCAGAATAAGGTGGTCCACTATGGGTTTCAGGAGCAGACTTGCTTGATGAACTAACGTTAGAAGTAAAAGCTGTCTGCAACGGAGCATTTGACGAAGTAGCCAGAGAAGCAACTGATCCCGTACAGTATAAAGAAGGATTCTGCACATAGCTGCTTAATCTGTCTAGATTAAACTCCTCCTGTTCATGCTCTTTCAGCTTGGTAATGAAGTCATTCAGATACATGCCTTCAAAACCATCTCCATTCTTCAAAATCATTATGAATGGCCTCCAGCTTTTAGGTAAAGCCTTGGATAGAGTCTCCACTTGTTGTCGTTCCGAGATCTGCACCCCCAAACTATCCATTTCACTAAGAAGATGGTTGTATCTGTTGATCAGATCTGGAAGCTTTTCATTGACATAAGAAGTGAAGTGGTCAAACTCCTTTCTTAACTGCGAGGCCTTGAGCTCTTTTAACGATGCATTCCCCTCGTTCCTCTTTTGTAATGCGTTCCACAAAGAACGTGACGTTCTGTACCGTCGGAACTGATGGAATATCTCGTTCGGAATCGCTTGGATCAGGTAAGAATAGGCTTTCTTTTCTGCATCATAAGCCTTCCTCTGATCATCACTCATCTGATCATAGGGAACTTCGATGTTCCCTCACCCTTAGGTACGATGTAATCGGCGGAAATGGCCCGGTGCAACCGTGGATCAACCCCATCAATAAATATTTCGAAACGTGGTTTCCAGAAAGGGTAGTCTTCCATGGTTAGCAGTCTAGGTACTTTATTAATTCCACCTTGTTCGTTGTCCATTATTAAGTTACTTAATGCGGTGATTGTTTGTTTGGCAGCCATTGCACTCATGTCAGATATTTTAGAAAGAGACTTAAAACAAACTTAACACTACGCACGGAATGTAGATCACTTCGCACGAGCACACAGCACTACGCACGAAGTAGAAGACCTACGTACGGACTGACACGAAAACACACAGACTCTACTTCGTACGAACTAGACACTCACCACGCACGTAGTGGATTGACTACGCACGAAGATTGGAAAGGACAAAATTCACACACAGAATCAATACGTACGAAATGAAATCACTACGCACGTGTTGAGGACCCACTACGCACGGACAGACACACAGCCTATCGAAGATTCTAGAAGATCAACAACCTACTACGCACGAGATGACCTGATGTATGCACGAAGTGAGGAGCACTTCGCACGAGTAAAATTTAACGATTGAGAAAAAAATTTAAGACACTAAGTCACACTACGCACGCACTAATGGTCAATACGCACGCACTGAGAATCACTTCGCACGGGTAATACTCAAACAGTTAACGTAAAAACACAACCCTGTTTAACGAAAAATGACCTATTTTCGACCTAATAACTGATAAAGACCGACGAAAAGGACAAAACACACAGGCCTAATCGACACCTAGATCACGAAACCTAAGGAAAGTGATCAATCAAAGCACAAGGCTCTGATACCACTTTGTAGGACCGTTGGGGGAACGGGGTTCTAAACTAAACTAAAACACCCTTACGCTAGGACTGATCTAGGATGAGAAATAGTGCGGAATTTCTATTTCCCAAACCTCCTAAGGATTCTAAGATCTGCTTAGGTGTCCGGCACACAGTATCACACAGAGTAACACACAGAGTAGAAGCAAGAACAAACTCTAAGAACTCACACAGAATGCTTAAGGCTGCCCGTGGATTCGTAATGAACACTAAGTTCGCGATTTAATAGGCTTAAGGTCGTATATGGTCGATTACGTAAGGCTCCCGGTTGATTTCTAGCGATTACCCTCGAATCACCCCGTTAATTCGTCGATTAGGCGGTATTTATAGAGTAATTAATTTCACTGCGCACGTAATGTATCTCACTTCGCACGTATCGCGTCCAGTACGCACGTACTGGTTATATTAATAATAATTAATTTAACTTTAACCGACCTTCTTCACTACGCGCATAGTGAGCTCCACTACGCACGTAGTGAGCCTGACTTCGCACGTGGTGATCTTTCACCAAAACTTAAACTTCCAAACACACATCAACACATGATTAAGTACTTGTAAGCTTAAGATCATCACAAAGAATCACTAAGAATATATACACATGCAAACCATTAATCAAAACACATTTGAATTAACATTTCAAGTAAACATGTATGTATTGGATTGATAAGAATTAGGGATTCACAATTATGCACCAACAGGAGTCCCGGCCAGAGTTCACACTGTCTTAGGTGGTGCGATCTATTTTGGTGATAATCGGGATCCCGGCCCAAAATGCAGTTGAGGGACTGAACATGCACGGTTCCTGTAACCGATGTCCCGCGGATCTAGGAGTCGTGTCCAGTTAGGATACGATTGGTATAGTTCTTACCTACCAGAAATAGCATTGTCCCGGTGGGAAGTGCCCAAAGCTTGCATCCGGAAATGTGAAATATGGATCCTAGTCTAATAATTTATTGTTTTAAAAGGTAATAATTATTAGAAGATGTAATCAATACTTAATCGGTTTATCTTTTTCCTTTTCCTGTAGATGTCTATTATATCTGTTATTCCGTTTTATTCACCAAGAGAGTCTCTAAGTCTCATCACTAGCAAGTGGAAGCTTTCAGGTCCAAACTTTGTTGTTTGGAAGATGCATCTGAAAAATGTTTTGGATGCACATGGAAAGCTTCACATCATTGAGACATTGCCTCCAGAGCGACTAGGAGTAGATGCCCAGCATAGTGAGTATGACACTTACTATCATTATCTGGCTGATGAATCTGATGTTATGTCGATTCTCGTTCTCACCGCATCATCCGAGTTTATGGACGATCTCTGTGAGAAGTCATCTTATGAGGTTGTTCAAGGACTGGAGCAGAAGTTCAAGTTTAGTGAACGGATATGTCGCATGCTATTGAAGAGGGAAATTCTTTCAGCCAAGATGAAAGAAAGTCAGCCTATTAGCGATCATCTCGTTAACATGAGAAGGCTCTTAGATTGCTATGAGAGTTTTGGATCAAAATCAAAACCACATGAGCTAGTTATGCTCTTGTTCGGTTTCTTATCGGACTATTACTAGAAAAGAGTAATGTATGTCCTCGGTGATTTTGAGATGACTGTCGCAGAGTTGCACGAACTTAGCGATGAGTTGAATCCAAAGCAGCTAGAGTCAACAGTTGTGGATCCTATGCAGGCTGTAAGAACTTGGAGAAATTTGTTGCCCAGACTGTGGTAGAAAGGATTCATGCGAGCACTCACTCGACATAGATCAGCTGGACATTGGTTCGCCCAATGATACATGTATCTTTATGATAGATTGTCTTATTACTTCTTATGAATCATGGGTATTGGATATTGTATGTGGTCATCACATATACAATCATTTGCAGGTATTCAAGAGAAGTAAAAAGCTGAGACAAGGAGATATGGACCTACGGGTAGGCGAAGGCTCCATGGTTGGTGCCGAAGCTGTAGGAACATATTGTCTTAGTTTGCCCTCGGGCATGGTCTTAGAACTAGAACCTTGTTATTATGTTCCTAGACTTATTAAAAATGTTATCTCGTTTGATTTACTTATAGACCGTGAATTTTCTTATATTATGAATGAAAAGGTTATTTCGTGTTTTAAAATTGATATTTTCTTCTTTAAAGCTACTCCAGAAAATGGTCTATATACGCTAAATTTAAATAACAATGACATCTATCATATAAGTAAGAGATCCAAGAGTAACTTGAATCAAACTTACCTCTGGCATTGTCTTTTAGGACATATAAACGAGAAACGCATAGAGAAACTCCGAGATGACGGAATTCTAGAACCATTTGATTTTGAGTCATATGATGTTTGCGAATCTTGTTTGTCTGGTAAAATGACAAAGCAGCCTTTCAACAGTGAGAATGAAAGGGCCAACGAGTTATTAGGGATTATACACACAGATGTGTGCGGACCCTTTACTCCGGAGGCTAGAGGAGGATATATACCGGTATACGATTTCAGTAGGTTCGGTTATGTCTACCTCATGAGACTTAAATCTGAAATCTTTGACAAGTTCAAACAGTTTCAGAATGAGGTACAAAATCAGCTGGACAAGAAGATAAAGTCGCTTCGGTCGGATCGAGGTGGCGAATATCTGAGTCAGGAATTCGACGATCATTTGAAGGAATGTGGGATTGTTTCACAACTCACACCTCCGTATACACCTCAGATGAATGGTGTATCAGAAAGGAGGAATCGTACACTGCTTGACATGGTACGATCAATGATGAGTCGGAGTTCACTACCATTTTCGTTTTGGGGACACGCACTCGAGACAGCAGCGTTCATGCTGAACCGGGTTCCAACCAAATCGGTTGAAAAGACACCGTTCGAGGTATGGACGGGGAAAAAGCCCAAAATGTCTTTTCTAAAGGTTTGGGGATGTGAGGTGTATGTTAAGCGAACATTCACGGATAAACTCAATCCCAAATCAGATAAGTGTATCTTCGTGGGCTATCCCAAGGAAAGCATGGGATACTATTTCTACAACCCAGATGAGAACAAAGTTTTTGTTGCTCGTAAAGGGGTATTCTTGGAAGAAAAGTTTCTAAACTTAGAGACTCCAAGAAAAGAAATAGAGCTTCAAGAAATTGAAGAGGAGGAGATTACACCATCACCGATAGTTGAACCTGTAGTTCAACAGAGAATTGTTGAACCTCAACCCGAGTCAGTGGCTGAGGAAGAAGTGCAAACATAAGACCTTCGCAGGTCTAGTAGGCCTCGTAATGAGCCAGATAGGTATCTGGGATTCCTAGTTGCTCAAGACGAAGGGGATCTATTAGAACCCACTACCTACCTAGATGCTGCCTCAGGTTTAGAATCTGAAAAATGGCTAGATGCCATGAAGGCAGAGATGCAATCCATGTATGACAACCAAGTTTGGGAGTTAGTAGATTTGCCTCAGCACAGTAAAGCTGTTGGGTGCAAATGGGTCTTCAAGAAGAAGATGGACATGGATGTAAAGGTGCATACCTTTAAAGCAAGGCTAGTGGCAAAAGTTTTCACGCATACTCATGGTGTTGACTATGATGAAACTTTTTCCCCAGTGGCAATGCTTAAAATTATTAGGATCCTTATGGCCATATCAGCATATTTTGATTATGAGATATGGCAGATGGATTTCAAAACCGCTTTCCTTAACGGGAAACTGACAGAGGATGTATATATGATGCAACCGGATGGTTTTGCAGATCCAAAGAACCCTAATAAAGTATGCAAGTTTATTAAATCCATCTATGGACTAATGAAAGCATCTAGAAGCTGGAACTTACAGTTTGATGAGCGTATCAAAGAGTTTGGTTTTACCAAAAGTGAGTTCGAGTCGTGTGTTTACACTAAATTCAGTGGGAGCGCGGTAACCTTCCTAATCTTGTATGTAGATGACATACTGTTAATAGGAAACAATATACCAGTATTACAAGGAGTAAAATCTTGGTTAGGTAAATTTTTCCAAATGAAAGACTTGGGAGAAGCTGCTTACATACTGGGTATAAGGATCTATAACAATAAATCTAAGCGGCTTATCGGACTTAGTCAAAGTACATATATTGACAAAGTCGTGAAAAGATTCAAGATGGATGAATCCAAGAAAGGATTTATTCCTATGCAATCTAGCGCGATTTTGAGCAAGGCTCAGTGTCCTGTGTCTAGTCAAGATCAGGACAAGATGAAATTGATACCATATGCCTCGGCAGTTGGTTCAATCATGTATGCCATGCTGTGTACTAGACCCGATGTTGCCTACTCTATCAGTGTCACGAGCAGATATTAGCAAAATCCTGGTGAAGCCCATTGGGTAGCCGTCAAGAATATTCTCAAGTATCTGAGAAGGACGAAAGACATATTCCTAGTATATGGAGGTTCGATGGATGAGCTAAGTGTAACTGGTTACACTGATGCTAGTTTCCAGACCGACAGAGACGACTTCAGGTCGCAGTCAGGATTTGTCTTTACCCTAAACGGAGGAGCCATATCTTGGAAGAGTCAGAAGCAAGATACAATAGCAGATTCTACAACAGAGGCAGAGTATATTGCGGCAAGTGATGCGGCAAAGGAAGCTGTCTGGCTGAAGAATTTTATCCCGGATATTAGAGTTGTTGTCAGTATCTCTACACCGATCGATATATTATGTGACAACTCGGGGGCTGTAGTGCAAGCTAAAGAACCTAGAGATCATCAACGGACTAGGCACGTACTCATGAAAGATCACCTCATCCGAGAGATCATTGGAAGAGATGATATTAGATTGCAAAAGATACCGACGGACGACAACGTTGCTGACCCGTTGACGAAGCCGCCATCTAGGGCTAAGCATGAGAGGCATGCGAGTTCTATAGGAGTGCAGTACTTAGAACATAGCTGCTAGTTCGTGTTTTTGATTATTACTATAGATATAACTTGAGACTCTTTTATTATGTAATTACATTTCATGGGATTGAAATACGAGGTTTTTACATAATTGTTTCTAGTTGTCTTTTTTTAGCATGTTTAACCTATCCATGACAAGTCAAGTGATGAGTTGTCTAAATGCTTGTAGCTACTTAATGTAGCGGGAGCTACATTAGGGAGGTAACGCTATTATGGATATTTGATGATTTATTCGGGTATGAATAAAAGCACAAGGTTGTGACCAAGTATTCATAGAAATTTATCAGGGGATAAATATTGGGGTGATCCGCATCGAGTTTACTTCATGGAGCGTTAACATAAGTAAACTTGATAGGTTGTCCTTAGACCTGAGATATTTGGTTTGGGGCGTTGTAACTTCTGTACTTTAGCATATTCTAACGTCACGCCGTAACAGGGTGATCATAAGGGGCTTGTCTAGGTGCAGCGGAAGCCATGTGCTCAAATTGCAAACAGTCAAGATGGGATTTGCACCTCCTTTTTAGGAGAGATATTTTCTGAGCTCCTTGACGTTTAAGACTACTAAAAATGAGTGGCCGTGCTCTGTTAGAATGATAGTTATTCGTTCGGCAAACCGTAACTGCAGAGTGTCGAAATCAGAGTCGAGAAAATCTGAGTATTTAATGAGATCCCTACTCCATGTCAAATACTCACATTATGGAATATCGCGATGCAAAAGGAAAAGCCTAGATAATCCAAGGTATGAATTATATCTCTAGATGTAAGAGATCTCATAGTCAGGTTAACCTAAGTGTCTGGCTAGGGACCTCCTTAGGCCAACGATGTACAAGGAGTGTTACTTATCTTGCACAAGTGGGAGTCTGTTAGATTATGTGTAGAGATAGATAACATGTATCATCGTGTGCATTACTATGTGACACTAAAGGATCACACCGCTACACACCCAAATATAACAATTTGGATTTTACCTTTTGTGTATGACAATAATTAATAGTTTAATTAATTATTGAGAAAAGAGAAAAATAATAAAATATATTTATTATTTAAAAGGAGAAGTTGATATTTAGTTTAAATATTAACGGAAACAATTAATTAATAGTTATTAATTAATTAGAAAGGTCGAGGGTATTTTCTGTAATTGATTAATAGTTTAATTAAAGTTGGGCTTTAATTAAACGGGATTAGGCCTAATAAGGGTTTATTATATAAACCTTATTAAGCCTCATTAATCACACAAGTCAATTACAAGTCAAAAGAAGATAACCCTAAAAGCTCTCTCCCTCCTCTCTCTTTCCCGGCGGCGACACAGAAACACACACACACGCGGGTCACGGTTTGATCCAAGGTTTAATCCTTAGGCGGTCTAGCAGCCAGTTCGAGGTGGTGCAGTAGCGGTGGATAACCTGCAGCTGTCTAGAGGCTTAAAGAAAGTTTTTGTTTTTCATCAAAGGTATAACTTTCTAACCCTCTTCCCCTTTTAGTTTCTGTACGAGTTAGATGAGATCACTGGGGGGGGGGGGTTATACCCTACAAAACCCTTCAGTTCTTTGGTGACCTACGACCGTAAGTTACATACCTACGCCGGTAGACCTTGTTTCATCGTCAGTAGATGGTAATCCACACAAAAACACATCCTACGACCGCAGAAACCCTGCCTACAGCCGCAGTAAAATACAAATGCCTCCTACGGCCGTAGGACTTATCTTCTACGCCCGTAGGAAGGTCACGAACAGCAGACCTTCGTCCCTGTTTCGACACAGCACCTGCAATTCGCGTTTTCAACATCTTTTTCTACTAAAACTCAGTTTTAACCACTTGTACATTTCACTTGACTTCCTTGGACACTTACAAACACATTTGACACAATTATAAACCAAAAACACACACATAACACCATTTTAATGGTGTTTCCCCTTCAACAACTCAAAAACTAGGTCTTACACAAACATACTTACAAAGTGAAGAAGAAGCAACTGACTTATTACTTGAATCAGCTGTAGAACTCCTTTACAACAGATTGAATCTTGTTTCTCTTTCAAAATCCCCAACTTGAGAGACTGTGTGTGTTTGTACGTATTTTGTATGTGTGTGTGTGTTTTGAGTGAAACCAGGGGATAAGGGAGGATAGAGAACCGCCTTTGGTTCTCAATTTAAACAACGGGGTATTTTGTTCCCCTTTCCAACTTGCAACTTGACACACCGTTTTAACCAACGGGGATATCTACGGAATCATTACGCGGAACCGTATAACACGACATCACTTTCAGACACGTTTAACACTTTTCGCCTAATGACATTTATTTACACAATACACGTTAGTCACGCAAAATAGTTAATTTAATTCACTTAAAGTCACTGTACAAGCTCTAAAGCCCAAGGTACAATACTACACAGCTAGGCCCATTTACAGGGTGTTACAAATCTACCCTCCTTAAGAAGATTCCGTGATCACTTACGAACAGGTGGGGATATCGAGCTCGCATATCATCTTCAGTCTCCCAGGTCATATTCAAACCTAGGTTATATTTCCACTTCACGAGAACGAGCTTGATCACTTTCTTACGCAGCTTTTTAGTCTTTGAGCCGAGAATTTCAACAGGTTCCTCAACGAGGCGCTTTGAAGGATCAACTCTCAGCTCTTGCAACTGCAGAATCTGACTCTCGTCAAGTTTGCACTTGCGTAAGTAACACACGTTGAAGGTATTGTGAATACCCGTAAGTTCTGGAGGTAACTCAAGAGACACAGCTTGATCATTGACTCTGCGCAGGATCTTAAACGGTCCTATAAAACGCGGACTCAACTTTCCTTTACGGCCAAAGCGGATAACACCCTTCCATGGAGAGACTTTCAGGAAAACCCGATCGCCCTCGGTAAACACAACTGGCCGACGTCTCGGGTCAGCGTACACTTTCTATCGATCCCGAGCGGCTTTCAGCTTTTCACGCGCCACCCTCACTTTATCAGAAGTAATTTGCTTAATTTCGGGTCCGGCGAACTGCTTCTCGTTAGGCTCTAGCCAACACGTAGGAGTGCGACAACGTCTCCCGTACAACATCTCGAATGGAGGCATTCCAATACTGGAATGGTATGAGTTGTTATAAGCAAACTCTATCAACGGCAGAAGTGAATCCCACGCACCACGGAACTCAAGTACACATACGCGAAGCATGTCCTCCAGGGTCTGAATAGTTCTCTCTGACTGGCCGTCTGTTTGAGGATGATACGCCGTGCTCAAATGAACACGAGTGCCAAGCTCACGCTGTAAACTCTACCAGAAATTAGAAGTAAACTGCGGATCGCGATCTGACACAATAGAACACGGTACCCCATGGTGTGACACCACTTCAGCAATATACAACTTTGCTAGCTTATCTAACAAAGTAGGCTCGCTAACAGGCAGAAAATGAGCACTTTTGGTCAAGCGGACAACTATGACCCAAACTGCATCGTGTCTTCTGAGCGTTTTTGGCAACTTTGTCACGAAATCCATTGCAATATTATCCCATTTCCACTCAGGAATTTCAAGTTGTTAAAGATTACCGTATGGTTTATGATGCTCAGTCTTCACTTGCGCGCAGATTTGACATTTCTCCACGTAGGAAGCAATGTCTCGCTTTAAAGTAGGCCACCAGTACAAAGCTTTCAAATCATGGTACATTTTGGTGCTGCCCGGATGAACAGACAGTTAAGACTGGTGAGCTTCTTGCAGAATCAGTTTACGATTTCCCCCGTACAGAGGCACCCAAACACGGGACTGAAAAGTCTTTAGTCCACGACTATCATCTGCAAGCAGATCTTTTTGCTTCCGCATCACTTCTGCTTTCAAGTTCTCGTCACGCAAGGCTACAAATTGTGCTTCCTTCAATCTTGCAAGGATATAAGGAACCACCACAAGTTTCATGAACTTCGCCTCAGCCGACGAGCTTTTGCGACTAAGAGCATCCGCCACCACGTTGGCCTTACCAGGATGATAACGGATCTCACAGTCGTAATCTTTGATCAACTCAAGCCAACGCCGCTGCCTCATATTGAGCTCTTTCTGCATAAACACGCATTGCAGACTCTTGTGATCCGTACAGACCACCCACTTGGTACCGTACAGCTAATGCCGCCACAGCTTCAGAGCAAACACAACAACAGCTAGCTCAAGATCATGTGTCGGATAGTTAGCTTCATGTGCCTTTAACTGTCGAGACGCATATGCTATCACTTTATCACGCTGCATTAACACGCAGCCAAGCCCCGAATAAGAAGCAGCAGAATAAACGACGAAGTCATCAGACCTGTCGGGCAAAGAGAGAATCGGAGCTTCACACTATAGCCGTTTCAAAGACTGAAACGCTTGTTCTTGCGCCTCATACCACACAAAAGCAACGTCTTTCCGAGTAAGCTTAGTCAAGGGACCTGCAAGTTTAGAAAAATCACGGATAAACCGCCGATAATATCCAGCTAGGCCGAGAAAACTACGAACTTCAGAAGAAGTTTGGGGAACCCCCCAGTTCATCACTGCATCGACTTTTGCCGGATCCACTTTGACACCATCCCTGCAGATCACATGACAAAGAAAATGCACTTCACGAAGCCAGAATTCACACTTTGAAAATTTTGCATAAAGCTTCTCTCGTTTGAGAGTCTCAAGAACTTGCCGCAAATGCAACTCGTGCTCGGCTTCACTTCTAGAATACACAAGAATATCATCGATAAACACAATAAGGGATTTATCCAAGAAAGGACGACAAATCCGATTCATCATATCCATAAACACAGCAGGCGCGTTGGTTAAGCCAAACGGCATAACCAGAAACTCATAATGGTCATATCGAGTGCGGAAAGCAGTTTTGGGATCATCATCTTCACTAACCCGCACCTGATGGTAGCCAGAACGAAGATCACTCTTAGAGAAGCATGTCGCTCCCTGTAATTGATCGAACAAATCATCAATACGTGGAAGAGGGTATTTATTCTTTACCGTTCGCTTATTCAGCTCCTGGTAATCAATACACATACGCATGGTTCCATCCTTCTTCTTCATGAACAACACAGGAGCTCCCCACGGGGAAGAACTCGGACGAATAAAGCCCTTGTCAAGTAACTCCTGTAATTGAGTCATCATCTCTCGCACCTCTGAAGGAGCAAGACGGTATGGAGATTTATCTACAGGCGTAGCCCCTAGAACAAGATCAATCTTGTACTCCACGTCTCTCACCGGTGGCAAACCCGGAAATTCGTCTGGAAACACCTCCGGATAATCTGACACTACCGGAGTATCTTTGACCACTTGCTTTTCCAGTTTTGCATCGATCACGTGAGCTAGTTAAAACTCGCAGCCTTTAGAAATCAACTTCTTAGCTTTCATCACAGAAATAAGAGGAATATCAGATTCTCGACGTTCCCCTCGAGGTACAGCACAAGACCCATCGGGTAGAGGGATCTTTACCATCTTTTTCGAACAGAGGATCTCCGCGTTCAAACTACTGAGCCAATCCATACCAACTACCGAATCAAAGCCCGCAATTGGCATGAGAAGAAAAGAGATAGGGAAACTATTCCCATCCACGTCAAGGTTAACACAAGGAACACTATCCTTAACCAAAACTACCTTACCACTAGCAATTTCGACTTTAATCGGCTCAGGTAACATATATACAGGCAATTGCAGTTTATCACCAAAAGCCACATATATAAAAGAATTTGTAGCTCCAGAATCAAATAACACACAAGCTGGAACAAAATTTACAAGAAAAATACCAGTAATCACGTCTCCTGCAGCTTTGGCTTCTTCAGTCATCATCTGAAAAGCCCTACCCTTGGCGCAAGGAGTGCCATCTTTCTTGGGTCTAGCAGAAGACCCTCCAGCTCTAGTATCACCCCTCTGTCTCATCCGGCACTCAGTAATCCTGTGCCCCGGCTTTTGACATTTAAAAAAACATTTTCTTTGAACGAGCACTCTGTAGCTGCGTGCCCCTTCTCACCACACTTCATGCATCTGGTAGTAGCCTTCGAGCAGTTACCCGAATAGTAAGTACGGCACATAGAACACCAAGGATTATGAAACCTCGGCTTCTTGCTCGACTCAGATTTCCCACCAACAGCCGATTGCCCTTTGGAAGTACCAGACTTCGAATATTGCTGAACTTTCCTCTTCTGGCCCTCCACAGTCTGATCACCCTTACACTAGCGACGATAACCATCAATCTGTCGGGCTATCTCAAATGCCCGATCCAAAGAAACAGCAGTTCTCACATGAGCTCGATACTCTAGCTGTAGCATATTCACAAACTTCCGCATTTTTGCTCCCTCATCGGTCAAAAGATGTGGTATAAACCTTACCTTATCAGTAAAGGCATGGATAAGGTCCTCCACTGGTTTTTCCCCCTTGCGGGGACTGTTAAACTCATTCTCCATTCTCTCAAGATCGTAATCGGTACAATACTTGCTCTTCACCTTTTCAGAAAACTGCTCCCAAGTCAGAGCAGCGATCACCTCTTTACTCACTGTATCCTTCACGGTATCCCACAAATCCAGAGCTTTGCCTTTCAACATACGAACCGCATACTTGACACGGTTCTCAGCTTCACAATCACAGGACTCAAACACTTGATCAGTCTCACGCAACCAGCGGATAGTCTCTGAGGGATTATCACTACCCTCATACACCTTCGGCCCGCAAGACTTAAACTTCTTGTAAGAGCACGGCTCACGTTGCTTGCCCTTAATAGCTTCCCTCAGTAGCTCCCTAGTCGAGCGAAGCTCCTCCTCGAGTAACAGAATGTAAGCCTCATAATCTCTTTCCGGTCTCGAGCCCTGAGTATCATGCCATGACGATTCCTCCTCGGTCTCCACATGAGTACGAGGAGCCTCATCCTCCATCTGTTTTAGCGCTTTTTCTGTAGTAGCACGTCTCTCAGACATATTTCACTTACTTTCTATACACAAGGGGCGAACACGTTTAGTACACTTGATCACAATTCACTAATACACAAGTTAGTTCACATTGAGCAGTAAACACATAACGCTCACACTCAGCCCCAATTACCCCTCTAGGAACACTTAACGATGGTCAAGCCCGAGTTTGAGATCGAATACTCTCGCAAGTACTCAATTCCCCAAACTTAGGCTCTGATACCTAATTGTAACACCGGTTTCACAAGCTTAAAATTAGAGTAAATTAAAACTTTATTTACACAAAAGGTTTGCAGCGGATCAAACCACTGATGTAAATTCATAAATTGTATAGAAATAGGAGTTTCTATATTATATACTCATGGAGTATATATAGGGATATGGCTATTGTAATAGCTAAGGTTTTGCACACATTGATAAAAAGAACTATGTGTTTTCATGGTGTTTTTACACATTCTCTCTAGTTCTACATATGAAATCCTTCATCTATCCTACATATTACTTGAATCACTTGTTATATGGGACTAACAAGTGGTATCAGAGCCAAAGGAGTGAAGTTTTGATTCTGAATTCATCAACAAAAGTTGAATTTTTGATGATTTTTGAAGAAAAAGTGTACTTTCAGGTTTGAAATCAAAGTGAAGATTTAATGGAGTTTTTGAGTGTTAATTGCTTGGATTCGGGTCGCATTTATCATAGTAACACTCGTTGATCAAAAAGGAGTCAATTCATGCACAAATCAGTAGCCAAATTTGAAGATTTTTGTTTTTTCGGGTTTGTGAAGTTCTTGAAGAAAATTGATCGAATCTGCTCATTTCATCGTTGTTTATGATTATTGTTGATTGAGAAGTGTTAATCGGGGGTAGGCAACGTGATCTGGAGAAGAAATTATCAGATTTGGGCAAAATTCGAGATTTTTTGAATCTGAGCGGGTAAGATCTTCAAGCTGTCAGAATTCCAGGTTTGAAGGTGTCGGAATTACCCTTTGAATCAGTCGGAATTGCTGAATTCCGAGAATAATTTGGTCGGAATTGTCGTATTCCGAGAAGAATATGTCGGAATTGCTGAATTCCGTGTAGAATTGGTTGGTATTGCTATAATCCGAGAAAATTGGTATTGGATTTCAAATTTTCTCTGAATTCAACTTGACCGGAATTAGTTGTTGACCGGAATTGGTGATTTTACTCGGAATTCATATTTTCTCGGAATTCTCTATTTTCTCGGAATTCTCTATTTCATCGGAATTCTCTCAGTACTCAGAATTGTCAATTTTATCGGAATTCAAGATCACCCGGATTTACACTCATTTTTCAAAAATTTAAGATTTCTGATCATTTTTGCCACAACATTATTCTTCATTTACACTCATTTATACTCATTTACACTCATTTCTGATCATTTTTGCCACAGCTCGACCCCAGCCAGGGGCTCTGCCCCTTGGACCCCGCCAGGGGTTTCCACCCCTTGGACCCCGCTATCAGGGGCGCTGCCCCCGAACCCCCGTCGTCGTTGTTGTGACTGAATTATCATGTCACCTTGATTCCTAAGTAAAGTGTTTGGATTTTTTGGCTAAGTCAGATGTTCTCACAGTTTCAGTTATCATTCTGATGTTTCTAAATTCGGGCATAACTTGAGTTATGGTCATTGATACCATGTATTGGAATGTCTAGTCCCTTATGTCTAGTCATCCGGCTCTTTCTTAACTGATTTTTGTTTCTTCTTTCTCAGTGTCACCAATTTTTGGTCTCAAAACCAGATTTTGGCCATCCATTCCTCGTTTCTTCTGAATCTTGGTTATCTTTTATCAGTCATTTTTGAAAACTCCGATCACATTGTTGGTGAAATTATTTGATTAATTGACCTTCATCAAATTACTTCAGGTTTTTGAGAGGATTTTGTTTTTCATACGCGCTTGCTCACGTGCATATCAATTGTTTGGTGCTTCCAAAATCGTTTGGTGCTCTTGAATAAGGATGGATCCGACTCACTAATTATTATATCAAAGTCACATTCCCTCTTATGTGTTCCCAAGTTCATTTGCACCCGTATGTCTTTCAAAATCTTTGTATCTTGCGGTGATTTGGTCAAGGTTGATTACACGGTATTGGGAGACTTACATGATAACATTATTCTCCAATATCAGACTACATCCAACAAAGACTTGTAAATCTTCAAGAATTTAGATCAAATCATTACCACTCCTCAACGATCAAGAGTGGTTCAAGTATATATTCAAGTCAGGAAATGTTTGAAGATTATTTTGACTTGAAGTGTAGGATCCTCCCCACCCCTCTTCCATATTTTTGCAACTAAATCTCATGGTGATGTCTTTTATGCATGATGCTCATAAAGTATTATAATCATCATGAGGGGGAGAATAAAAAGTGAAGAAATTTTACATTGTTGATTCAGTTGTTGAAGGTGTCTACTCAAGGGTGAGAGAGAAAAAGAAACATTAGTCTATATCATGTCTAAGGGGAGTCAAGATTATCAGACTTATGAAGACATGGAAACAATCTGAGCTACATTGTAGGGGGAGACAAAAAGTGTTTATGCTTCCGCTGTCAAAGGCTCAAGATAAAACAATGTTTCAGACTAATGTATATGGTGGGACGCTACATCCAAAACTGCTTATATAATCTAAGGAAGACTTAGGTTACTGGCGTGTACACTACTATTTCAATACAAAGGGGGAGAATGTAAATTACATAAATTGTATAGAAATAGGAGTTTCTATGTAATATACTCATGGAGTATATATAGGGATATGGCTATTGTAATAGCTATGGTTTTGCACACAATGATAAAAAGAACTATGTGTTTTCATTGTGTTTTTACACATTCTCTCTAGTTCTACATATGCAATCCTTCATCTATCCTACATATTACTTGAATCACTTGTTATATGGGACTAACAACTGATTATATATTAAGTATCGTTTATCGACTTGGCGATCAAGAACAACGAATCAAGCCAAGTCCCAAAAATATCAGCCAGTGTTACCACTACGTACTGACCATCGTTACAAGTATCAGAGTTAACTACAAGTGTTCCAAAAGATATGTACATAATAACACTACCCACAGCAACCCCCCTCGCCAGGCCATCTTATCACTAACCTGCGAAAAGGAAAATATCACGAAACATTAGCTACACTAGCTAGTGAGTACAGATATCACATAAGCACCAATAAGCATGCTATCACGTCACAATAAGGCACACAATGCTAAGCTATCACGTAGCGGTGTGCCGACATGTCAGCAGGATCATATCGTGCGAGGTAGCTAGCATGGCTCAACGATCCAAGCTGGGGAATCAGTCACAACCATCCGCATCGGTGGGGGAGCTAAGAGCAGCCCACCATCACGTTTGAGCCACTAGGACTCCGTTTGGATCTGATCAAAGACCAAGATCCTCACTGTATGCCGAGGAACGGCAGCCTGCAGAACCCTCTGGAATTCAGAATTAACCGTCGAATCCCTTAGACCCGGAATTTACCGTCGAGTACCGTTGATCTAAAAAACACTCAAGGATCCAGCCGCGTTAGCAAACTGATCTCAACCACTGCGTCTGTCCGGACAGGAATCATAAACACGTTTGACCCATAGGGTCCATAGTATGCATGCGTAACAATATCACCGTTTATATCACATGGTATCACATATATCACTATTTCACTGTATCACTATATCACTGTATCACTATACCTCGCGCGTTCACATATACATATATGGCACATAGCACAGGCAGGCAATAGCCTTACTTACTGAGTCTCATGGGAAACCGGTACTCACCTCGATATCACAGGAGGCAGATATGGATCCGGGAATCCCAAGAACACACGGAGTCGTTCGAATCACCTAACACATTATGTTCACAGAGAACATGTCCTATGGCCGCAGGACACATGCCAAACCCTTCCTACGGCCGTAGGATCAAGTCCCTATGCCCGCAGAGGTCCTTTCCAACGAATCATGCACTACGTCCGCAGGAACCTATTCCTACGCCCGTAGTAGCTGTTCTTTGGTGACCTACGACCGTTAGTTACATACCTACGCCCATAGACCTTGTTTCATCGTTCGTAGACGGTAATTCACACAAAAACACATCCTACAGCCGCAGTAAACTACAAATGCCTCCTACGACCATAGGATTTATCTCCTACGCCCGTAGGAAGGTCACGAACAGCAGACCTTCGTCCCTGTTTCGACACAGCACCTGCAATTCGCGTTTTCAACATCTTTTTTGACCAATCAATTGACTTCCTTGGATACTTACAAACACGTTTGACATAATTATAAACCACAAACACACACATAACACCATTTTAATGGTGTTTCCCCTTCAATATATCAAAAACTAGGTCTTACACAAAAATACTTACAAAGTGAAGAAGAAGCAACTGACTTATTACTTGAATCAGCTGTGGAACTCCTTTACAACAGATTGAATCTTGTTTCTCTTTTAAAATCCCCAACTTGAGAGACTGTGTGTGTTTGTACGTATTTTGTATGTGTGTGTATGTTTTGAGTGAAACCAGGGGATAACGAAGGATAAAGAACCACGTTTGGTTCTCAATTTAAACAACGGGGTATTTTGTTCCCCTTTCCAACTTGCAACTTGACACACGCCGTCCCGTTTTAACCAACGGGGATATCTACGGAATCATTACGCGAAACCGTATAACACGATATCACTTTCAGACACGTTTAACACTTTTCACATAATCACAATTATTTACACAATACACGTTAGACACACAAAATAGTTAATTTAATTCACTTAAATTCATTGTACAAGCTCTAAAGCACAAGGTACAATACTACACAACTAGACCTATTTACAGGGTGTTACACTGTGTATTTGTGTCAGTTTCAAATCACGTTTTATACCAATTCTGTATTGGTGTAATACAACAGTGTTTAAAATATTTTTGTAAGTCAATAATATTATTTTACACATTTATCCGTTGGAAGATGATGTGTTTCTACCCTATTACTGTTACATCAAGCCGTAATTTCGTTTGGCGTAACGGATAAAAAGGGTTTCCAACGATAACTTTTCTCTCTCCTTAGAAAGGTATATATAACTATCATAACCGGTTTACAGAAGTTTACGCTTACTAAACTTCGGATATTCTCTCTATACCTTCTACTACCACATATTTGCTACGTGAAATCAACCGTTCACATTCAAAACCCTAAATTGCTCAGTGCGATCTCTAAAACGCTCAGGGCGAATTTCACTTTGCTCCGTGCGAACTCAATAGTTACTCAGTGTAATCTACCAAAATCAACGACGGACGGAACCATTCTAAATCTAGGTGATAGAATGGTAAGGGGTGCTGCGTTCAAAAACAATAGATTGCCGTTGATCAAAATCAATATTCAACGTGCGTGCCTTGCAATCCCTGGACGCAAGAGTAACAGGGGATACGAACCATGTGTGGATTACATCCGTAAATGCCCACTGGCATTCATTTTCACTTGAGCACCAATTCATGTGGTTCCTCAGCATCTACTGGAGTTTTGGTATACGTGTGTCTATGACGAAACAACGATGAAATTTGGTCACGGTGCTGAACAGAGAGAGGACCATTGCTCTCACAGGGCAAAGGCTAAGGGAGGTTCTTCACCTTCCTCAATCCGATTAGTTCGAGCCTGTTGTGATGAGGCAGGTGGCTAGGTCTGTCCTACCCATAATAGGTCACCCACAAACAGAGGGTGTTATCAAAAAGACCACATTTCCAACCGGCTGTGGTTTCATGGTGTCTACGGTGATTCATTCCCTAGGTACCAAGGTTAGAGGACAGGACCAAGTGAATGAGTTTGAGATGCAGCTGCTCTACAACATGTATTTTGCAATGAACTTGGATTATGCACAGCTCATCTTCAATGAACTCAAGGTCCAAGTGATGAAGACCACAAGGGATCTTCATGTACCATTTATAAGGTACCTGTCCTTGGAATTTGAAGCCGAGTTGGGGACAGCACTGTACGAAGCTGATCAGGATGTGTTCCTGACACCAACACTCAGCTCAAAGATGTTCAACAATGACATATTTCGAGAGCAAGAAGTTCTGAGTGACCCAATGCGATGGATAACTGAGGGAGCTTCGTCTGAGAGTGAAGCTGAGGAGTCGGATCAAGGGGGAGCATTTGGAGCTGAACCAGATCATCGAGTTGAACAGCCTGCTCAAGCTGAGCCTTCCTCTCCCTTTGGTTCTAAGTCTTCTTTAGAGTCTGGATTCGTTGCAAGAGCAAGACAAGGTATAACTCCTCCTCTCTCAACTTCTTCTCACTTTTCTCCATCATCATTTGGAGATAAGGCTGTGGTAAATCCAACCCAGTCTAACCCATCTCCTCCACCTTCCATTCAACTCCACTCTGAAGTCACCCCTAGTATGCCCACTGTTGCTAGGGAGAATATCCATACCTACACTCGCAAAACTGCCAAAGGTGGTGCCACTCCTATAGGCATCACTGGAGCTGAGATCACATTGATCCCTCCCAAGGCAGGAGTTGAGGGGCAGATGCCTACTCTTAAGGTGTCAACCTCAAGGCTCATTTCAACCCAACAGCCTAAACCGGGTGTAGTGTCTACTCAGCCCACACTCTCCAGAGCCATGGGAGAGCCTGTTACTGTGCCTGAGCATACACACTCGGTTAACATTGAAAGAATGACCAATCCCCAGTGTCAATCACCCTCTCTAAACCAATAATCCAACCACCTACCCATACACTTCACGTTTATAGCCCAATTACTTCACTTCACTTCTCACACCCACCTGTACGACCTGTCAATGTTTCATCTCCATACCAAGATGAATCACAAGGTCCAAACTCTGGTGCACATGAGTTTGAGGGTATACACCAACCCTTGAATGATGCACCCAAGTCCCAACCTTCTCAAGCTGACCTAGATGATCTAATAAATTTCTTTAAAGGTCAGTTTGATAAATTGCACCTCAAGAGAAACAAAGAAGAATATGCTGATGATTCTCGATTCTCTGGATGAGGAGGTGCTGAAATTGAAATCTGCAGTTGCTGCCCTTCAACAACACAAGACTTCAACCCCTATTGATGATGACAAAAAGGGGGAGAAGGTTCAAAAGGATGAAGCTGGGTCTGTCCAAGCTGAAGCCTTATTATTACTGGCAAAGGGAGCAGATCAATTTGAGGGAGAGAAAGAAATAGAGATAGAAGTTGGCCTGACTGAAAAGGCTAAAGGAAAGAGACCTGTAGTAGTCAGCTCAGATGAATCAGAACTCCCAAAAAAGAAAAGAAGGAAGATGATTCTCAGTGAATCAACCTCAGATGAAGACTCTGCAGAAAAGATGACATTACAAGAAAGAGCTTCTCTACTGGCAGTAAGATGATTGGAACAAGAAGATGTTGACCAGCTTGGGATGTCAATCAATGAATTAAGAAGAAGACAAATGGATGTTCAAGATGTGTTAGCAGATGAGAAAGAAGCAAGAGAACAGGCCTGGGCTGAGCAAATCAGAATGCAGAATGAGGAACTAGCAAAACGCAGACTGCCTATTGTGCCCAAGGAGGAAGAGGTAGAAGAACCTCCTATTCAGAATCAACAAGAGCAGGAGAATATAACTCAGTGTTATACAAGAACTTACTTTTCTTCTCAAATTGATTCACACAAGTTGAGTTCAGTTCAAGGAATCATCATTCTAGAGTTTGTCTTAAGAAATGGTGAAACACCTTCTCTGGAGCTGAATCAACTTCATAAACTCGGATATGAATAGTGGAAGCAAGTGGCTATACTTATTAAGCAGATGGAAAAGTCATCTGCCAGAAATCTTAAGGCTACTTGCAAGAGCTGATGCGATGCAAATCATACCCAGATCTGAGATAGCAACCCTGTTGACTTCCTTTCACAAAATGGGGAAGGATAAGTTGAAAAAGCCAGCTGGACTAGAAAATGCAAACAATTACATTCTTGGTATTCCTGAATTCATGGAATTCAAAGAAAATACCTATGTCGAAAAGCCTAAGAAAGGATTTATGTACTTGGACAGAAATGGTGAACAATGCTTCCAACCTGATGCAAACATATACACATATGGGGTATCTCACGTATTTGCTCTGAGACTATTAGTAGAAAACACTGAACAAATAGCCAGGTTCAGATACAGAATTAACAGAGTAATAAGATCACAAAAGGATCAGCTTCAACACTTGCCTAACATGCAAGAACTCCTAGAAGAAATCAACAAGGAGATTAAAGAGTTTGAAGAGTTGCATCCTTAATAGATTAGTTCTATTGTATAAATTAGATTAGTTATAATTTTATAAGCACTAAGTGTGCATGATCTTAGTGATCAAAATTTTTGTATTATGATATGTTTAATTAATACAAGTACTAGTTTGATATGTTCAACTGTGTTATGATATGTCATAAATATTAGTCTAATTAGTTCAGCTTGAGTGAATAATTGATTAGTTCTTATTCATTAACATGTTTGGTTGGTTTGTTCAACTTAAAGTTGGTATGTTCCACTTATAATTGATAAGTTCAATTAAAATTGATAAGTTCAATTAATATTTGATTAGTTCAAAAACAAAATCTTAATAAGTTTAAGATTTAAAACATAATTCTATTAAACAAACATAAAACTGTTTGATGGTTTTTTCATCATCAAATAGGGGAATTTTGTTGCTCAAATGGTCTCATCAGTTGAAATTTGATGAGACAAAGTTAAGTTTGTATGAGATGTTCTGAATATAACTTAAACAGAATTATGAAGCTTAATCAGACTGAACACTTATAGCGTTTCAGACTGAGTATAAGCTGAGTATAAGCTGTACATATGTTTGATCAGCTTAGACTGTATCTTAGTAAGTTTATCAATGTGTTTGATAAGCTGTGTATGCCACCTAAGATATATATTGAGTTTTTAGCTTGATGAGTTTCAAGCTGAGTGACTCAGTGTATAGATTGAGTCATCTCAATAGAGTTGCTAAATAAATTCTAGCTAACTCTTAGGACTTCTAAGGATGAGTTAATTATTATAGGTGTTAGTTCATGTTTGTTTTCGGGTGTGTTCTTGAAGAACACAGCTTGATGAGTTTCAAGCTGAGTAACTCAGTCCGAGTAAGAAGTCAGTTTAAGAGAATTTAAATATTTTTTAAATTCCTCTTTCATCACTCTATATCTACGGCAAGAATAAGAAGATTCCAGAATCAAGATTGAAGATTGAAGACTCAAGATAAGAAGATTCAAGATTCAAGATTTCGGGTTATCCGTTAGTTAGTTAGCAAATTAGGATTAGTTCTAGTTTGTTAGGATCCGTAGGAACAGGATTATAAATACTTATCTCCTGATAAGTCTTGAGGTACGACGACTACGACTACTCAACGAGTTACAGAGCCAAACTCAGTCTCACCTCAAACCATATGTGTTGAGTCTTGATTCACTGTTTGTCAGTTCAACGTGATCAAGAAACTCACAGATTGCCAAGCTATTCGTGTGTTCGGATATTCACATCAGTTGTGAAATTGGTAAGTATTCAATCTGTGATTAAATCCTGTTTAGAGAGTCTTTTGTATCTATAATCATAAGTTGATTATAGATAGCAAAGTTTGAGAGATTGAGAGATTTGATTTACATTAGGTGTTTACATATCAAGTGTTGCTTACTTGATAGAGTCTGTAATCATCTTCTTATTAATGAAAAGCAAACCATTCGACTGTTGTGGTTTGATATGTGTTAACACTTATTATTGATTTGTTCAATTTTCCGCAGAAAGTGTATTCAACCCCCCTTCTACACATTAATTGCTTGTTGACCTTCTCACCAAGGGACCAACACTTGGACCTTGAGCTCATTAAAGATTAGCAAGGCAAAGTCGATTATCCTTGCATGATACATGTTGTATAACAACTGCATCTTAAACTCATTGACTTGGTCCAGTCCTCCAACCTTTGTTCTTAGTGAACGGATCACTATAGATACTAGGAAACCCCATCCGGTTGGAAAGGTAGCTTTCTTGAGGACACCCTCTGTTTGTGGGTGACCCATTCTTGGTAGAACTGGACTTGCTACCTGTCTTGTCACGGGAGGCTCGAATAAATTGTTATTTGGAAGATGTAAAACTTCCCTTAGACTATTGACCGTGATTATCACTATTATCTCTCCGTTTATAATAGTTCCTCTAATTTCTCCTCTAGCCTGGTCACAAACACATGTATACCAGAACTCAAGTAGGTGTAGAGGAACAAAATGGAGTGGTGCTCCTATGAACAACATGTAGTTTACCCACTATTCATATCCCCTACCCTGTTTTCGCACTGGAATCGCAAGGCAGGCTTTTGATTATTAACTTTAATCAATGACACTCCATTGTTCTTGAATGTAGCACCCCGTACCATTCTGTCACTTAGGTTTAGAATGATCCCGTCCACTGTATAAATGTTTAGACTTGAAATTGATTCACACTTAGTAAAATCGTATGTCGTACAGAGCGAATAGGATTTCAAGTTATGAGGACGATTTGATTGCACTTAGAAATTGAGGTGTATGGAGAAGGTATATAGAGTATTGCAGAAGTAGAAAATTGAGAGAAAATAGACGTAAACTTCTGAATGTCAGTTACAATCGATATATATACCTTATTGATGAGAGAGAAAAGTTACCCTTATTATCCGTTACTCTAGCTAACTAATAGATAGAGATAACCGGAATAAAGATGAAACTTATCATATCCAACGGGTAATTTGGTAAAATAATACTCTTGACATATAAAAATATTATTTACACTTTTGTATTACACCAATACATAATCAGTATAAAAATATAATTTGAGACTGACTCAAACATAATTCTGCATGAATTAATAACACAAAGTAATTAAAACATGGTTTGGACATACCAAGCTGAAAAAACTTATCACTCAGCGTGAGTCAAGCACTCATCTTGATTGTATTACTCAGCTTAAGATTAACACTCAACTTGAGTTGAGCACACATCTCAGATTCAATGAAACTTAGTCATTTTTATTTCAGACTAAATCAAACTTATATTTTAACCACACTAAGTAGTTAAACAATGTTTGGAACAAACCAAATGTCTGAACTTATCACTCAGCTTGACTAAGTAAACAGGTTATGGTAACATATCTATAAACTGTACTCTCAGCTTAAGACACATAGTTTTTATCATGCTGAAACTCGGTTGTAGAAACTTATCAAAGGGTTGAGCATACCTAATTTACTTAGCAGATAAGAAAACCGTCTATCATCAAGTACTTTTGTAAATATATCTGCTAGTTGATCATCTGTGGAGATAAAATTTATTTCAACTTTACTTTTTTTCACGATGTCTCTTATGAAGTGATGTCTTATTTCTATATGGTTTGTTCTTGAGTGGAAGAATAGATTATATGTTATGGCTATCGCACTTTGGTTATTACAAAAGATAGGAGTTTTCTTGATATTCGTACCAAAGTCTTGAAGCTGATGTTGCATCCACAGAATTTAAGCACAACAGCTTCTTGCAGCAACATACTCAGCTTCAGCAGTTGAAGTAGCCACCGAATTATGCTTTTTACTTGTCCAGCTTACTAACTTACCTCCAAGCATTTGACATCCTCCTGTTGTAGATTTTCTGTCTAATTTGCACCCAGCATAATCAGCATCAGAAAATCCAACCAATTCAAATCCATAGTCCTTTAGATACCAAAGACCTAGATTTGGTGTACCTTTTAGGTACCTAAAGATTCTTTTCACAGATTAAGGATGTGATTCCTTAGTATCTGCCTGATATCTTGTACAAACACATGTAGCAAACATTATATCAGGTCTACTAGCTGTCAAATAAAGTAATGAACCTTTCATTCCTCTATAGGTAGACTGACATACAGACTTTCCATCTGAGTCCTTGTTCAGCTTGACAGCTGGTGACATGGGATTTTTCATGGTTGAACTAGAATTAAAACCATATTTTTTTATCAAATCAAGAAAATACTTGCTTTGATTTATGAATATTCCATCAGGGTTTTGTTGAATCTATAAGCCTAGGAAATATGTTATTTCAGCCATCATACTCATCTTGTACCTTTTTTATATAGCTTTGTAGAACTATTAACATAGAGATTTATTTGTAGAACCAAAGATAATGTCATCCACATAGATCTGTACAAGAGTCACTTGTCCTTTAATCTTTTTAATGAAGAGTGTCTTATCAATACTACCTCTCGTGAAGTCCATTGATAGTAGATATTTGGACAGTATATCATACCAAGCTCATGGAGCTTGTTTTAGACCATACAAAGCCTTGTGTAACTTATAAACATGATGTGGATACTTTGAACTGACAAAGCCAGGAGGTTGTTTCACATAGACTTCCTCCTGAATTTTTCCATTTAGGAAAGCACTTTTCACATCCATTTGATGGACTTTGAAGTCTTTATGTGCTGCTTAAGCTGAGAACAGCCTAATGGCTTTAATTCTAGCAACAAGGGCAAATGTCTCATCCTAATATATTCCTTCTTCTTGTCTATATGTGTGGCATATCAATGAGTACAAGTATGAATCAAGTAGAGAGAGTATTCAAGAACACCTTTAAGTTTGTGTTTTGATATTAGAAATATGCAAAGGTTACATTCAAAGTCTAAGGTCACCATATATATACCTATGACTAATACAATGATACTAAGACATATAGGTGACCATTTAAACACAAAATACAGACTAGATCTCAAACACATATTTTAGATGTAACAATCTCCCCCTTGTTTGAATCTAGTCTAGATTTCTTTCTCCCAGAATTCTTTGACATCTTCTTAAAGTTGCCCTCTCATACAGTTTTGCTTCAATTAATTCTATGACTTCAGTCAAGCTAACTCTGGTGGATTGATCAAAGTCATCTTTGAGGCTAAGACTGAGTCCCCTGATTTTGATTAACCAAATTCTGAGAGATCCATCTGAATATGCATTAAGCTCATTCAACCTTAGGAAGAACTTTTCTTTCTTGCTATTGAATAGAACAATCCCATCATCTTTTTCATTTCCATCTTCATCATCTTTCCACACGATTTGATAGAGTTCCAGTTGATCTAATTTTGAGTGATGAGTGTTTGGCTTGAGAATGTTTATCGTTTCTTTATCAGCCACTACACCCAATTGAAGACCAGTCATTTTTGCAACTCTAACTCTTTGTCTCATGAACTCTCGCAATATTTGATACCCTTCTCTGTTTGCACGAGAATTTTCTATTCTAGGTTCAAGCATATCTACCATGTACTCTACATCATCCAGACTCAAATGCTTCAAGTCAGTCTGACTAACATAGTATATTTTCTGATCAACTGTAAGCATACTGAAGTACACCCATATGACATTTAGAACCTTACCAAAAAAAAATTAACTCTTGAAACTGGATATTTTGAATCCACTTCTTTCTTTGACTTCCCATACCAATTCATTATCAATCTACGTCCTGCTTCTGAAACATCTGTAACTCCCAACAAATCAATAGGAAGCATTTGCTCCAGCTCATCAGTGTAAATCTCAGGTATATATCCTCAAGAAATGCAACAACCACATCTTGATACCTCCAATTTCTATCCTCTTTTTTCAAAGCTTCTGTAGATAAGACAGCTCTTTTCCTCACATCTCTTAAAGTAGCTGTAGAAATAGGATCAGGATTATAATCATCAGGAACTTTCCTTTCAGCTCCCCTTTTCAACTTTCTAATTCTTTTCTGTTTTGCTTGATCTCTGATCACATCTCTTGCAGTTTTTTTTGAATTTCCCGCGAGATGGTGGAAATAGTTCTGATACTTCTCTGTTAATTCTCAACACACTTTCCATGTTTAGTCGCTCAAAAACTATAGGGATATCTGGAGTTAGTATATGCTGAACCTCAGGCTTTTCAACCCTTGGTGTTGACATTCTTTTGCTTTCTTTTATCTTTGCAACTTGTTGTTGAATAGTCAGCTGTGAATCTTCATCATCAAAAGATCCATATATATCAATTCCTGATTCAGCACCAGTTAGAAACTAAAAAGTATCTTAAATCTGTTGATCCATATCAAACTCATCAATCAGTTGAAGCTGCTTGCCTTTCCCTTTTCCTCTACCCCTTCTTTTCTTCTGTGGTGGTTGTTGTTGAACTTGAGAAGATGCAACTGGTATTTTAGACAAGACAGACTTAATTTGTACTATATCACTGTTCTCCCCCTCATGACGGTCTTGATCTTTATTGTGATCTTCATGCTTTTGCTTTGTACCGTGAGCTTGTACTTTACAGGATTCCAAAGAAGCAACCAGAGCCGCATTAATATCAGCTTCCTCTTCAGTAATAGCATCAACATCATTTGCCGGATCTATAGCATCCATCCTTTTATGAAAGGCTACCCCAAAAGCAGCAATGCTATTATGCATCTCTTTCTTAAAACTTTAAAAATCTGAGCGTTTAAATTCATTTCGAACAAGATCAACTAATGTAGCATCCTCCTCATTGTTGTCTGGCCTGGCGATCAGCTTTAAGTATCATTGAGTTTTCAAATCATCGACAGATAACTCAGGCCCATGATTTGCTAGAAGACGATCCAACTTGTCATTAATAGATGCATTTTCCTTTGCAATCTGATTAAGTCTGGAGTTGACAGCTTCAAACTTTAAGTGGACATTATCAAACTTTGAGTTAACTTCCTTATGCATCATATCCAACTTTGAGTGTACCTCAGAAAGAGCAATGTTAAGGTCAGCCTTGGAAACAAATTCCTTAGCAACCTGAGATAGTGTAACAAATCCGGGATCACTTAGATTACCCGTTAAGACATCTACAACGGGAGAAGTAGAGCCACCCACGTTCATAGCTGGACCAGTCACTGTGGTGGGATCCCCATCTAATCCTTGAAGAACATCTTGAATGATGCCTCCTATATATTTTCTGCTAGATGTTACAAACATGTCACTGTGTAGAAAGATTTTCGGTAATCCGAGAGGTATCGATGTGCTCAAACAAGTGAACGTCGGAAACATGGGGAGGACCAGCAGGTTCACCCGAAGACTGACTCCTAGTATCTAAACTCTCAGAATCTACAACTCTTTGGGTAGGACCAGCAGGTTCTTGCTGTTCCGGAAGAGCAATTTCATTCTCACTCACATATGCCTGTATTATTGGATCATCTAAGTCCATCATCATTACATGTTCAGCTGGCATCACAAAAGCATGAACATCTTCCATAGGCTCAGTTTTATACAACTTTTTCATAACATAAATTATGGGCACCGGAGCTTCATTCTTTCTTGAGATGTCAAAAGGATATCTCAGCATCATTTGTTGTACAATCATTGACAGAAACCTTGGATACGGTAAGAATTTTTTTGCTTGTGACGGAATTTGCTTTTGATGTACAATCTTTTGCAAGTCTTGGAAAATGATAATTGCATAATCCAGAAGCCAATATTTGGCCATTCCAACCAGAATTTTAAACGCACTAAAGCTTCCCCCATCAATACCCTTTGAAATACTTGTAAGGCATCTTGTGATGATAGAATATAATGTTTGCTAGATAGAAACCATATATTCCCTCTTAAAGTCAGACATTTTTGTCAATTCTCCATTGTACCCCAAGTCATTAATATGAGAAAATATGCTCTTCTCATTTGGGACAGGATCATAATCATTCTTGTGAGCATAAGTGGTTGACTTAGAAGGAAGTCTCAGCATCATCCTCAACTGATTATAGTCAAAAGAAAACTCAAACTGTTCAATGGTTCCAGAAATCAACTTTTGTCCTTCATCACTAATGGTATTTGTCATGGTGTGCCACAACTGTTGAACATAAACTTCAGGAACATGTGGTTCCTCACCTTGAGCAACAGGGTTATAGGAAAAGAGTTGTCTCAAAGTATGGGTTTCTATTAGTTCTCCTATGATTGGAAATTGTGTGATGGTTTCAAGTGAGCCATAGAAATTATTGGTCATAACTGTAGGTGGGTAATTATCAGGGTGGAACAAAAGATTTGAAGGCACAAAGGGGTTTGCAGGGTGTCCAGGGTTAGCCATCTGCATATATAACAAGAATACCCAAGGTTAATGATCAAACATTCAAAGTATGAATTGGAATGACAATTGTGCCCCTTTATAAAAATTAGATTTTTGAACAATTTTCAAAATTTCTTTAGTGTTTATGCGGTATTATGAAAAACCGAACACAAAGTGTGGTTTTCAGAAAAAAAAACCCCGGATAAGACTTAGAAAAAACCGAATAATCCTTTGTGAACAAAAACCGTATAAAACCTTGTGAATGAGAAACCGAACTAAGTGAAAAAACGAATAACACTTTTGTGTATGGGAAAAACCGAATGAAGTTGAAAACCGAATAAAGATTCAGTTTTGATGAAAAACCGAATAAAGATTCGGTTTTGATGATAAACCGAATAAAAACCTTCAAATGAAATCCAAGTTTCAAATCATTCGGTTTTAAGAAAAACCGAACATGATTCATTTTTATTCGGTTTTGTGAAAAACCGAATGATTCAAACATGTTCATCGAATTTCCATAAATCAAAAATTGGTAATTACAACCATTTTTAGTATACCCAGTAGGAAAACAAGCATATTTTGTTCTTAATACTCATACAATCACCATCAAACACAGGGTCTTTCTGACCTCTTTTGCAGTCAAACAGAAAAACGCAAAACCCAGATTCAATCATCAACAAACAGCAAGTTCAAGTGAATTAGCAAACAGATCTATAAAATATTCACCCTAACTAAGCATTTCGATAATTCATATAGCATAAACAACAATCGGTTAAGCCCTAAAACCCAAAATACACATCGACGGTTAGGGTTTTCTCAATCTTGGATCTAAAAAAAATCGAACCCTAACCAATGAAATCATGAAATAGAATGTTACCGTGATGATCGCAAATGAAAATACTTGTAGATCTGAAAACTTGATTGATTTTGAACAACTTTCAAAAATCCGAGAGAATTGGTCGTCGAGAATGTTTTAGATTTTGAAAAACGATCAAAAAAGTCAAACCCCGTTCAAAATTTGGTTTTTAAAACCTTAGACTGAAAATCGATCAAAACCTATTCACAAGACATTTATTCGGGTTTGGGTCAAAAACCTAATACAAATTCATTTAGTATTGATTAAAACCGAACTCATCAAAATCTTATTTGGTTTTGGATAAAACCGAACTCAAAGTTATTCGGTGTCGGTGAAAACCAAACACTTATTGGGTTTTGTGTGAAAACCGAACACTTATTCGGTTTTGTGATAAAACTGAACACATCAACACTTGAAGAATTTGAAATTTCAATCTTTTGACTTTTTGAATATTTTTGACTTTGAAATTATTACAAAAGATAAAATAAAAACTCCCCCTCAAACCAAGCACTAATTTGAGATTGAAGAAAAAATCTTTTTGACATTTGAAATTTTACAAATGTTTTTGAATTTTAAAATTTTGAAATTTTTTTGTATTTTTAGATAATAAAGCACTGTATTACAGTATTTCTCCCCCTACAAGCATGAATCATCAGTAATTCATGACTTGTATTAGCAGTTACACTCCTCCTTGACTCATGAATATTTCCTGCACATACTAACACAAACCGTGATATATATGTTCAGCCCAATGTAAATCAGATAAAATCATGTTAAATATCTAGATTCAGCATGCCTAATTTTGATACCAAAGTATTAAAACGAGTTTCATCTAAAGGCCTAGTAAAAATAATGTTAAGCTGATTTTCAGTATTAACATATTGTAATTCAATTAGCCCTTTTTCAACATAGTCCTTAAGAAAATGATACCGAATGTCAATATGTTTTTTCTTGGAATGATGCACTGGATTGCATGAGATGGCTATAGCACTTTTTGAATCACACATCAGTGGAATGTGAGCATAATCCAAACCAAAGTCTGAAAGTTGAGTGCGAATCCACAGACTCTGAGAACAACAACTTGCAGCAGCAATGTATTCAGCTTCAGCAGTAGAAGTAGAAACACAGTTCTGTTTCTTAGAGGCCCAGCATACAACTCTGTCTTTCAGAAAATTTGCACTTCCAGATGTGCTCTTTCTATCAATCATGCATCCTGCATAGTCAGCATCAGAAAAGGCTATTAACTTGAAATCCGAATCTCTTGGATACCACAGACCAAGATCTGAAGCCTTTGCACAAAGACATGTAGAAAACATTATATCAGGTCTACTTGCCGTCAGATATAGCAAAGACCCGATCATACCATGAAAAAATTTAACATCAACTGCTTTTCCATCAGGATCAGCAAAAAGTTTTGTTTTAACAGCCATGGGAGTAGACTTTAGTGAACAATCAGACATATCAAATCTCTTGAGTAGATCTTTTATATATTTAGCCTGATTCATAGAAAAATCCCATGGCTAAGTTGTTTGATTTGCAATTCGAGGAAACAATTAACTTCCCCCATCATGCTCATTTCAAAGCGTTCTTTCATAGTATTTGCAAAGTCATCACCACATTTAGGACTAGTAGAGCCACACATTATATCATCTACATAAATTTGTACTAAGATATATTCCTTTCCCATTTGTTTCTTGAATAGGGTGGTATCAGTTTTTCCTTTGACGTATCCCTTGCTCAGAAGATAGTCGGACAGTTCATCATACCAAGCTCTCGGGGCTTGTTTTAGACCGTACAATGCCTTGTCCAAAATATAAACATCATGAGGTTACTTGGGATCGACAAAGCCTTCAGGTTGTCCAACATAAACCTCCTCTTTAAGTTTACCATTAAGAAAGGCTGTCTTAACGTTCATTTGAACACCTTGAAGTTCTTAAACGCAGCAAAGGCTAGGAATAGTTTGATAGCCTCTAGTCGTGCTACCAGGGAAAACGTTTCATCGTAGTCAATTCCTTTGTGTTGATTGTACCCCTTAGCCACTAGCCTTGCCTTATTTCTCACCACTGTTCCATTTGAATCTTTCTTGTTCTTAAAAATCCTTTTAGTTACCACAATGGATTTTCCTTCAGGTTTAGGAACCAACCGCCACACTTTGAGTCTGTTGAATTGATTCAACTCTTCTTGCATTGTTACTATTCAGTCGGGATCATCTAATGCTTCAGATACTCGAGTGGGCTCAATCATGCTTAGAAAACTAGAGTGCAGGCATTCATTAACTGTAGCAGTTCTCGTTCGAACACCGGCGTTCAAACTTCCAATTACTTGAGTCTCGGGATGGTTTTTTAGCCAAACCAGTTCGGGGGAACGTACCTGAATGAAATCAGTAATGCTAAAATCTTCATAATGAACATTATCCTCTGAAGGATAAAATGAATCATAATGTGGTGACTTTTCAATAACTTAAGAATTTGGCATTTGTTGAATAATTGGACTGTTTGTTGCATCATACTCAGAACTTTCAGGATCAGGTTGTGGTTGAATAATGGATGCACTTGATGGTGCAGTAATCGTCACAGATTCCCATGGTACTGGTTCAGTCCTGTTCAAAGTGATAGAGGAAGTATCATTTGTTTTGAAAAATTGAAACATAAAATCTAAATTTATCTTCATTCTGAATGTTTGAACTAATTGATTGATGTTTTTGAAAAACATATGTTTTTGAAGTTTAAGGTTTCCCTGTCAATGAATTTAAGTTGACTAAATCATCAAACGTAACATTTATGCTTTCGACAATCATGTTCGTTCTCCGATTTAGAACTCTAAAAGCCTTTTTATCAGTTGAATATCCGAGAAAAATTCCTTCGTCTACTTTTGGATTAAACTTAGAGAGTTTGTCCGACTCATTCAGAACAAAGCGCCTATTACCAAATACTTGAAAGTATTTGATAGTAGACAATACTCCATTACACAGCTCATAAGGAGTTTTATTAATACGACGATGAATAAGAGATCTATTCTGTGTGTAGCAAGCGGTGTTAACAGCTTCAGCCCAGTATGATGGTGGTAACTTGGAGTATTGCAGCATGGTTCGCGTAGCTTCAACTAAGGTTCTATTCTTGCGTTCCACTACTCCATTATAGACCGGGGTATAAGCTGCCGAAAACTGATGTGCAATCCCTTCAGACTCTAAATAGGAATCAAGAGTCCTATTTTTTAAATTCCATTCCATTATCAGTCTGAATCGCCTTCACCGGTTAACCTTGTTGAGTTTTGTGTTTAGTCAGAAACAAGTTGATCTGATTAGGAACTTCACTCTTGTGACTAACAAAACGAACCCATGTATACCGGGAGTAATCATCCACTATCACCAAAACATATCTCTTTGCACTCCTGGACTGCACCTTCATTGGTCCACAGAGGTCCATGTGTATCAGTTGCAATGGAGCTGTGCTAGTTGAAATCTGGCTGACCTTATGAGGTACTCGTTTCAATTTGCCCAACTCACAGTCCTTGCAAAGATGGACTTTTTCAAACTTCAGTTTTGGTAGATCTCTAACCAAGTTTCCATTTACTAACTTATTGATATTCTTGAAGTTAAGGTGAGATAACTTTCGGTGCCATGACCAGTTTAGATCTGAAGAAGCTCGAGTAAGTAAACAAACTGAAGAACCAGATCCTTTCTCAGATAAATCTATGGTGTACATATTAGACTTTCTGCTTCCGCCAAGTATCTCATTCCGTTCTTCTGTTCTCAGTAAATATGATTTCTTAAACAAAACTTCCATCCCTCTATCACAGAACTGACCTATACTGAACAATTTATGACCTAAACCTTCCACATATGAAACTTTTTCGATTCTCAGAATTCCAGTCTCCAATACTTCATGCCCTAGAATAGGCGCAACCTGGTCATTCCTAAACTTGACATTGCCAGAATATTTTCCAGCAAAGTCTTTGAGAAGACCCTTGTCTCCCGTCATATGCTTGGTGCATCCTGAATCCATGTACCGAAGATTGTTCTTCTGCACATGGAAAAGAAAGGTGATGTCCTTACCCATTGTGAAATGGGATTAGGCATGTTAGCAGCAGGGACACTAGAAATCAGAGGTTCAGTTGTAACAACTTGTTTAATTCTCCACATTTTATTAGTCAATGAATGCGATGGATATGCTCATCTAACAACTTGTTTAGTTTCTGGTTTGTTTATGCGATGGATATTCATTAGAGCCCATTTTTGTGACACGAACTTATGATTCGATTGAGATGCTTGTTTGGTGACGCCTTTGGCAGATGAACGCACACTCCAATTATTATTCCTGACAGTATGAACTGTTTTGTGAATTGATTTAGAATGTTGTTATGAGTTTGATTTGTGAAAAACATGTGAGTCCTTTGTCATTGGACGTAAGTGTTGTGAATTGAAAGAAGATGTGGTAGAAGTTGAATGTGAAATGGACTGTTTTGACTTATTTTGAAAAATCAATCTTTGTCGTTCATGCTTCTCAACTGCCTTCTTTTGTTGTTTCTCTCTTCGTTCCGAAGCAGCCACTGCGCGCATAGTTTGAAGATGCTGGTAACATTGGTAACTTGCGATGAGCATACTCTCTTAAAAAGTTTCTTACTTCAAACTTTTGAATTCATTGATGGATAATATATCCACGACGATTAACAAACCACGTAAACAGCTTATCATCATCTGGATTTTTCCATCCAATCACTGGCTTAAACTCTCTCTTCATTCTTTCTTGATGATATGAACAAAAATTTACACAATGACCCTGTACGCATCCATTACTCACACAGAAAGTCTCAACTCGTGGTGTTAATGATTTTGAAATTTCAGATTTTTGTTTCCACGAAAAATGAGATTGACATTTTGTATGACAATATGACTTGTGAATATTACAAAAAGATTGAATTTTTTCTTTTGATTTAACATTGAAAGACTTGACAGTTGTCTTCAACTTTTTTCCTGCTTCAGTGACTTCTTCTTCTCAGTCTTTCTATCACACTTTTTTCTTTTAAATGCCGTGAAGAATCTTTTGTGCCGGATGTTGATCCTTTATCGCGTGTGTTGTTTTCATCACAAAATTGATTGCATTTGTGTGTTATATATTCTCTACATGCCTTTGGACACATTGGAATCTTGACACCCCAGCCTAGGTCCACTTCTGCTTAAAGTCTCTTAATTTTCTCATCATGCATTTGTTTCTCAATTGCATTTGAAACAAGTTGTGGAACCAGAATACGAGCAAAATCAGAACCATCTTTGTTTATAAAACTTTATATATCAGAAAATTCATGAATCTATTGTTTCAGTGTCTTATTTTCAATTTGGATTTGAATCACAAAATCAGAGTTTAAATGATTAACTTGTGCAGCGGAAGACTCAGTGTGTTTTTGTGATAAATCATCTTAAAGAATGAGATTTTCCAACTAAATCATGATATTGTTCGTGAAACAATGAGTTTCAAGGATCTCCTGCCTGCGTTGTAATTCCATGTGAGGAATATACATGCGTGATGCATATGATTTAACCAGATGGTCTGATTGACAAGGAATGAAATATTTACCTGGAGATACAGACTTAACCTTGTTGCGTTCACTTTGTTGATATGATGCATTCAAATCATCATAGTTTAGAAATTCCTAACATTTGTTTGTTGTTTTCTGTTTAAACTCTTCCACTCTTTGAATTTCCTTTTCACCCACAAACGTCATTTTCTAAGTCCAACCTAAGTTCATTCTTTCCGCTTGATATAATTGTGTACAATTTATCTTTGAAAAGAAATCACTTTCATCATACCCTAAGCCTTTGTATTTGTTTTTAACATCAGGGGTAAGATCTTTAAACATTGTGTGATGTGTGGTGACTTTCTTCTTGACACACTCTTCAAGATTTTGAACTCTTGTTTGCAAATTATTCTTCTTTTTAATGACCAAATTCAAATTTATCTCAGCACTCAATTTAGCAGCATTTAAATCATGAACTTTACATTTAGTTTCTTGTTGGAGTTTGACAAATTCATCTTCTTTATTATTAATGTCTTGTTGAAGTTGAGTTAATTGTGAGTTCAGGTTTAGCGATGTTTGTTCAGATGTGGCGGCTTGATTCATTTTAAGATTTAGGTTCTGTTCCTCCAATTTCTGATTCATTGTAGTAAGTTTTTGAACCTTGTCGAGAAGTGTTATGATATGATCAACAGAAAGATTAGAATGGTCAAGACATACCTTATCAGTAGACTTGTGATGTATGTACTTGCTTCTGTCTCATTTTCACTTTCATACTCACTTTCATCATCAGTCTCATCAAACTTTGCCATAAACCCACTATCTCAACCAACATTCATCACATCATCACTTTGAATTTCTTTAGCTGATCGTAGCTCTTTAGCGAAGACATTGACAATTTCATCATCACTTTCCCCATCACTCTCAACAAATTCAAACTCTTCAACATTTTCCATGAGGACAAACTGTGCATGTACATCATTATCTTCCTCACTTTCATCAGTATCGGATAAAAATTGATCTTCTTCTGCTAACAAGACTGTGCCACTATTTTCTTGTTTGATCAAGTTCAATTTGGCTTTGTAATATTCAAAATCTTTCACTTTAGGTTTCTAGCAGTCTTTGATTACATGCCCAAGCCTCCACAATTATAACATTTTCTGTCTTGTGATGACTGAAATTTTCTTTCATATCTCTTTTCCAACCTCTGTCCATCTCTTCTTGGAAACTTATCATCTCGTCTGCTGAATCCAGAAGTAAACCTTTGACGATTGTTTGTTTTACTTTAGAAAACTGATTTTGTAACATATTTGTTAGATAAGCCACAGCTTCCATCACTTTATCATTATCCACCTGTTCCTAATTACCAGACTCAGAAGATTCAGACTCTTGAATCTGTTTCATCTTTCAAAGCCTTGATGAGCTTCTAGATTTCTTTTCATTGACAACCAATGCCAATGGATCAACATTTTCTTTGTGAGACCCAATACCAACTTTATCCTGGTATTGGTTGAGTTCTTCAAAGATCATATGATGACAAACCTTGTTTAAGACTTTCTGATTCATTTGTCTATATATAGCTACTTGAGTTTTCCATTCAGTTCCTAAAGAGTTTAGGAACCTTGTATTCTTTGTCAGATCAGAATAACTATCTAGCTTCTGGTTTCTTAGATCATTTAGAAGTTTACACAATCTGTTGTAAGTATGAATTAGGGTTTCACCCTCTCTCGCCTTAAAATGATCAAAGGCATTTACCAATGTAGTCTCTTTAATCCAAACTCTAGACTCGGTACCTTCCATCTCCTTCTTGATTTCAACCCAAATATCTTTAGCGGTATTCAACCCATTAATTTTGATGTAGAACTCAACTGAAAGACCATGTTTCAGATAGGATTTAGCTATCTGATCAGCTGTAGCTCTGAGTTTTTCATGAGATGAATACTCATGAGGCAATTTATCACTGTGGATTTCCTCCAAAGGTGGGTTATGGAGTGGAATCAGTAGCTTGATCAAATCGGAATACACCATTTCCTTCCTCAATACTCTTCTTCATCAATTCACCATATTTCTCATTATTCACTATGAAATCCATATTTCTCATTAATTTCCATGGTGTTGCATTCTCCTTCAATTTCAAAGTTTCCGAAAATTTAAAAGGAACTTGGATTACATGTTATGTACTATAAAGGACATACTTACAATAACGTATAAAGCTTTTTAATAAGTGTTGTGAATTTCATTGTTCGATTTCATTCATTTCACTCCCATTAACCATTAATTGTTTCTTGTTACTCCTCTTTAAAGCTAAATTACTCCTTCCATTCACTTGGTTCTTCCTTTACGCAAATGACAACCGTTGAAATAACAACATTTGAACTTTCGACCTTAATTTCCATGGTGTTGTGTTCTCCTTCGGCTTCAAAACTTCCGAGATTTACATGTTAAGTAATATAAAGGACTTACTTAAAATAATATATAATTCTTTTCTATTAAGTATAGCGAATTTCATAGTTCGATTTCATTCATTTCGCTACCATCAACCATTAATTGTTTCCAGTTACTCCTGATTCAAGCTAAAATACTCCTTCCATTCACTTGCTTCTTCTTTTATGAAAATGGCAACCCTTGAAAGATCAACATTTGAACTTTCTACCTTAATTCCATGGTGTTGCATTCTCCTTCAGTATAAAAAATTCTGAAAATTTAAAAGGTACTTGGATTACATGTTATGTACTATAAAGGACTTACATAAAATAACATATAAAGCTTTTCTATAAGTATAGTGAATTTAATAGTTCTATTTCATTCATTTCGCTCCTATCAACCATTAGTTGTTTCCGTTTACTCATCTTTTAAGCTAAATTACTCCTTCCATTCACTTGATTCTTTCTTTACGAAAATGACAACCATTGAAAGAGGATAATTTGAATTTTCTACCTTAATTTTCATGCTCTTGTGTTCTCCTTTGGTTTTAAAATTTCCTAAACTCTGAAAGGTACTTGGATTACATGTTAAGTAATATAAATTACTTAGTTAAAATAGTGAATAAAGTTTTTTAAAAAGTATAGAGAATTTCATAGTTCGATTTCATTCATTTCGCTCTCATTAACTATTAATTGTTTCCGATTACTCCTCTTTCAAGCTAAATTACTCTTTCCATTCGTTTGGTTCTTCTTTTATGATAATGACAACCGTTTACAAAAGAACATTTAAACTTTCTACGTTAATTTCCATGGTGTTGCGTTCTCCTTTGGCTTCAAAACTTCCGAGAGTTACATGTTATGTAATATAAAGTACTTACTTTAAATAATGTATAATTCTTTTTTATAACTATAGTGAATTTCATAGTTAGATTTCATTCATTTCGCTACCATCAACCATTAATTGTATCCGGTTACTCCTCTTTCAAGCTAAATTACTCCTTCCATTCACTTGGTTATTTTTTTATGAAAATGACAACCGTTGAAAGATCAACATTTGAACTTTCTACCTTAATTTCCATGGTGTTGTATTCTCCTTCAGTTTCAAAATTTGCGAAAATTTAAAAGGTACTTGTATTACATGTTATGTACTATAACGGACTTACTTAAAATAACATATAAAGCTTTTCGATGAGTAAAGTGAAGTTCATAGTTCGATTTCATTCATTTCGCTCCTATCAACCATCAATGGTTTCCGTTACTCCTCTTTTAAGCTAAATTACTCCTTCCATTCACTTGATTCTTTTTTTTAGAAAATGAAAACCGTTGAAAGAGTATAGTTTGAACTTTCTACCTTCCTTGTTGTTGCGTTCTCCTTCGGATTCAAAAATTCCTAAAATCTAAAGGTACTTGGATTACATGTTAAGTAATATAAATTACTTATTTAAAATAATGTATAAAGATTTTTAATAAGTATAACGAATTTCATAGTTTGATTTCATTCATTTCGCTCTCATTAACCATTAATTGTTTCTGGTTAATCCTCTTTCAAGCTAAATTACTCTTTCCATTTGTTTGGTTCTTCTTTCATGAAAATGAAAAATGTTGAAACAACAACATTTGAACGTGCTACCTTATTTTCCATGGTGTTGCGTTCTCTTTCGGCTTCAAAATTTCCGAGAGTTACATGTTAAGTAATATAAAGGACTTACTTAAAATAACATATAATTCTATTCTATAAGTATAGCAAATTTCATCGTTCGATTTCATTCATTTCGCTACCATCAACCATTAATTGTTTGCGGTTACTCCTCTTTCAAGCTAAATTACTCTTTCCATTCGTTTGGTTCTTCTTTTATAAAAATGACAACCGTTGACAGAACAATATTTGAATTTCTACCTTAATTTCCATGGTGTTGCGTTCTACATCGGCTTCAAAACTTCCGAAAATTTAAAAGCGAATTTCATAGTTCGATTTCATTCATTTCGCTTCTATCAACCATTAATTTTTTCCGTTTACTCCTCTTTTAAGCTAAATTAGTCCTTCCATTCACTTGATTTTTTTTTTCGAAAATGGCAACGGTTGAAAGAGGATAATATTCAAATTCTACCTTAATTTTCACGCTGTTGTGTTCTCTTTCGGTTTCAAAATTTCCTAAAATCTGAAAGGTACTTGGATTAGATGTTAAGTAATATAAATTACTTACTTAAAATAATGTATAAATCTTTTTAATAAGTATAGCGAATTTCATAGTTTGATTTCATTCATCTCGCTCTCATTAACCATTAATTGTTTCCGGTTACTCCTCTTTCAAGCTAAATTACTTTTTCCATTCGTTTGGTTCTTCTTTTATGAAAATGAAAACCTTTGACAAAACAAAATTTGAGCTTTCTACATTAATTTCCATGGTGTTGCGTTCTCCTTGGGCTTCAAAACTTCCGAGAGTTACATGTTAAGTAATATAAAGGACTTACTTAAAATAACGTATAATTCTTTTCTATAAGTATAGCGAATTTCATAGTTCGATTCGTTCATTTCGCTCTCATTAACCATTAATTGTTTCCGGTTACACCTCTTTCAAGCTAATTACTCTTTCGATTCGTTTGGTTCTTCTTTTATGAAAATGACAACCGTTGAAAGAACAAGATTTGAACTTTCTACCTTAATTTTCATGGTGGAGCGTTCTACTTCGGCTTCAAAACTTCCGAAAATTTATAAGGTTCTTGGATTACATGTTAAGTAATATAAATGACTTACTTAAAACAACGTATAAAGCTTTTTAATAAGTATTGCGAATTTCATTGTTCGATTTCATTCATTTCGCTCCCATTAACCATTAATTGTTTCTTGTAACTTCTCTTTTAAGCTAAATTACTTCTTCCATTCACTTGGTTCTTCTTTTACGAAAATGCCAACCGATGAAAGAACAACATTTGAACTTTCTACCTTAATTTACATGGTGTTGCGTTCTCCTTCGGCTTCAAAACTTCCGAGAATTATATATTAAGTAATATAAAGGACTTACTTAAAATAACATATAATTCTTTTCTATAAATATAACGAATTTCATAGTTCGATTTCATCATTTCGAACTCATTAACCATTAATTGTTTCCGGTTACTCCTTTTTCAAGCTAAATTACTCTTTCCATTCGTTTAGTTCTTCTTTTATGAAAATGACAACCTTTGACAGAACAACATTTGAGTTTTCTACCTTAATTTCCATGGTGTTGCGTTCTCTTTCGGCTACTTCTGAGAGTTACATGTTAAATAATATAAAGGACTTACTTAAAATAACATATAATTCTTTTCTATAAGTATAGCTAATTTCAAAGTTCGATTTCATTCATTTCGCTACCATCAACCATTAAATGTTTCCGGTTACTCCTCTTTCAAGCTAAATTACTCCTTCCATTCACTTGGTTCTTTTTTTATGAAAATGACAACCGATGAAAGATCAACATTTGAACTTTCTGCATTAATATCCATGGTGTTCCATTCTCCTGCAATTTCAAAATTTCCGAAAATTTAAAAGGTACTTGGATTACATGTTATGTACAATAAAGGACTTAAAATAACATATAAAGATTTTCTATGAGCATGGTGTATAAATAGTTTGATTTCATTCATTTCCCTCCTATCAACCATTAATTGTTTCCAGTTACTCCTCTTTCAAGCTAAATTACTCCTTCCATTCACTTGATTCTTTTTTTACGAAAATGACGACCGTTGAAAGAGGATAATTTGAACTTTCTACCTTAATTTCGATGTTGTATTCTCCTTACGTTTCTAAATTTCCTAAAATCTGAAAGGTACTTGGATTACATGTTAAGTATAAAGCTTTTTAATAAGTATAGCGAATTTTATAGTTCGATTTCATTCATTTTTCTCTCATTAACCATTAATTGTTTTGGGTTACTCCTCTTTAAAGCTAAATTACTCTTTCCATTCATTTGGTTCTTTTATGAAAATGACAACCGTTGAAAGAACAACACTTGAAATTTCTACCTTAATTTCCATGGTGTTGCGTTCTCTTTCGGCTTCAAAATTTCTGAGAGTTAAATATTATGTAATATAAAGGACTTACTTAAAATAACATATAATTCTGTTCTATAAGTATAGCAAATTTCATAGTTCGATTTCATTCATTTCGCTCTCATTAACCATTAATTGTTTGTGGTTACTCCTCTTTAAAGCTAAATTACTCTTTCCAACTGTTTGGTTCTTTTATGAAAATGACAACCGTTGAAAGAACAAAATTTGAAATTTCTACCTTAATTTCCATGGTGTTGCGTTCTCGGCTTCAAAATTTCCGATAGTTACATGTTATATAATATAAAGGACTTACTTAAAATAACATATAATTCTGTTCTATAAGTATAGCAAATTTCATAGGTCGATTTCATTCATTTCGCTTCCATTGTCACACCCCGCCAAGGCGGAAACGCGAAGTGTGACGGAAAGGAATCATCATAACACATTGATATGCTAATAGAGAAATACTAAAATGCAAACAATCCAACGAGTCACGACATTCCCCGACACATGAAAGGATTTGTGTCGTGTATGAATATGTATTCACGACAATAAGTTCAAAGTATTAATAGGAAAATACGCGCAGTAAACCCCACAACCCGGGGCAGGTAATACAAGGCATGCAAGCCCGAAAACCAATTTAAATCCATAACAAAAGTTTAATAATAAAAATAAATGTTTTTAAAACTTGATGGAATTTAAGTCATGCTAAGGCCACCTAAAATCTTCTAGCCAGTCCTTAGTTAGCGTTGTTGGTGTTACCTGAAAATGAACACTCTAAAACGTCAACACAAAGGTTGGTGAGTTCGTAGGTTTTAATGAAAAATATAATATTTACCGTACATAGCTTTGTGATGGAACATTTGCAACAATAATGGCAAGTCACAAGATCAAATAATATAGAATCTAAACGAACATCTCAATTCGATGATAATTGTGTTGTAGCATATAGAGCCAACCGAAATGGTTCAAATGTGTTGTAGAATGTAAAACCGAACCCCAAGAGCTCAAATGTGTTGCCTCCAACGAACTTTAGCCGGCCGGGAACATAGGTTGGGTAAATGTTGTCATAGCATACAAATTGTTGTCCATTAGGGTTCACAACCCATGGATATATAGCATTCAATTGTTGTCAACTAGGGTTTAAAAGCCCATAGTTGAGTTAGCATGCAAACATTGTGTTGAACAAGTAATAAACAAGTTTAATGTATTGAAGCAATGTAACAAATATGGAGTGTCATTTTCCCCAAAACATGTATGAAAAAGGGGCTACGAAACTCACCTTCGGTTCTTCACAACACTAAGCTTGCAATAAGTTTAACACGGGATCTACAATAGATATAAATATATAAGTCTTGTGTATAAGTAATTGTTCAACCTATTGCACTCCTAAGGCTTGTATAGTACAAAAGAAAACCCTACTGCCACAATTCAAAGTTACTGTTTCTAATAACCAACTTTGGAGATTTTTAAAATATAGTAAAGGTTCGATATAAATTCCCAAAATTTTACCACAGAATTCTATGTGTGTCTACTACTTTTCATAATTTATCCAGAATATTTCACTGTGATTAGATATTTAAAATAAATACGAAAAGGTTATACTGTCAGAAAATCAACCATTGATGCGCACCAGAAAGTATAAATTTTATAAAAATAGTAAACGAATCCTAAAAATTATGAAACATGTACAGAAAATTCTAAGCTCCTGAAATATTCTACAGTAAAAAGTTTGATTAAAAACAAGAACTTTAGGTGGGATTTATAAATAAAAACTTAGACTCTAAATCTGTTTAACATACTGGCAGACTTGCACACCTCCATGGTAAAATAGTTTTGACCGGGTAAATGACCTTTAAAAATTACAAATGTTATATATAATGAAACTAGACTCTAAGACCTAAAATTTAGACCCAATAATCGCGTAAAAAGACCAAGTATTTATTTCGTAAGGACTTCTCAAACACGGACCATCCTACTGGTCAGAAACACTTTTTCAAACTCTTGTTGTTTAAAGACCAAAACCACAATTTTTTTTGTTTTCAAAATCCTATAAAACTTTCACCAAAATACTTAAACACATCATTGATGATCCTTATCATATTTCAAAAGAATCAAGAGTAGAATAGGTAGAAGATGAGAAGTTTTTCAAATGGAAATCCTAAAGGTGATATGATTATAAAGTTACCTTGACTTCCAAGCTTCACCACCACTTGAACCTTGAAGAAAAGCTTGTGTTCTTGTTCTTTAGACTTGAAATCGATGGAGAGGAGAGGGTGAAGGGGGGAAGTCGGCCGAATGGGTGCTAAGGGGGGCTAGGGTTAGATTTTTGGTTTATATAAGGAGGCTAGGATTTGTTTATTATAGGAACTAGATACCAAGGTACCAAAAAATAGCCAATTCTTGTATAAAAATAGTTTTAATTTAATATATATATATATATATATATAAATCCGAAAGAAAGCATATATTATTATTGTAATTATATAGTATTATTATTAATTATCATAGGTTGGTGAATTGTGGCAAATCTAAACCGAAGAACTAAATGTAATTCTAACCTAATGAATCAACCTAATAAAATGCTTTAATATAATTATTCTAATACTAAATTGGTATTCTAAGGATGTTTAGAAATATATCAAATGTGAACAAGTGACGGAAACTAGAGTTTTGAATAATACGGTTTGAGCAACTAACCAGGTTTGGTCACGGATGTCACAGTATCCCCCACTTGAGAGAATTTCGTCCCGAAATTCAGCTTCTACTGTTGTAAGGAGTTTAATGCTCGAACAAATGAGGATATCTGGACTTCATGTGGTCTTCCCGTTCCTAAGTAAATTCGGGTCCCCGCTTGGAGTTCCACCGCACCTTGACCAACGGGATCTTACTCCTTTTTAATCTCTTGACCTCCCGATCCAAGATTTCCATAGGCTCCTCCACAAAATGGAGGGTGTTGTCTATTTTGATTTCCTCAAGCAGCACTTGTAGGTTCTCATCCGATAAACACTTTCTCAAATTCGATACGTGAAACGTATCGTGTACCCCACTAAGCTCTTGTGGTAGCTTTAACCGATAAGCTACTGGACCTACCCGTTCAATAATCTCGAATGTTCCCACATATCTCGGTGCCAGTTTCCCTTTTACTCCGAAACGTACCACACCTTTCCATGGTGATACTTTCAATAGTACATGGTTGCCAACCTCGAATTATAATGGTTTCCGTCGATTATCGACATAGCTCTTTTGTTGATCTCTTGCGGTCTTGAGTCTTTCTTTGATCTGGATGATCTTATCAGTTGTTTCTTGTATAATCTCCGGTCCAATCATTTGACTTTCCCCCACTTTGGTCCAAGCAACTGGGGACCTACACTTTCGCCCATACAGTGCCTCAAACGGTGCACATTTAATACTCGTATGGTAACTGTTGTTGTAAGAAAATTCGATCAACGGCAGATGTACATCCCAGTTTCCCCCGAAATCGATAACACATGCCCTAAGCATGTCTTCCAGGGTTTGAATTGTTCGCTCACTCTGACCATCAGTCTGAGGATGGTATGCCGTGCTCATGTCTAGTCTCGTACCCAAGGCCTTCTGGAGTGTTTGCCAAAATCTTGAAGTAAACCGGCTGTCTCGGTCAGATATAATGAACACTGGGACCCCATGTCTAGTTACCACCTCTTTAATGTAAATTCTAGCTAGTTTATCCATCTTGAAATCTTCGCAGATAGGTAAGAAGTGAGCTGATTTAGTCATCCTATCTACAATAACCCAAATAGAATCGTGCCCACTGCTGGTCCTGGGCAATTTTGTGATGAAATCCATGGTTATGATTTCCCATTTCCATTCGGGAATCTCCGACTGTTGCAATAGACCCGAAGGTCTTTGGTGTTCAGCTTTAACTTTTGAACAGGTTAGACATTTTCCAACATAGGTGGCTATATCCTTCTTCACTCCGGGCCACCAATACAAATCCCTGAGATCATGATACATTTTATCAGCACCAGGATGGACGGAATACCTTGTTGTGTGGGCTTCATCCATTATTAGTGTTCTTAGGCCTTTCACTTGCGGGACCCAAATTCGCTCCACAAAGTACAACCCACCGTCTTCCTTCTTCTACAATTGTTTATCCAACCCTTGCAACATCTCATCTGGGGCGTTTATATCCCCGTCGGCCTCTTTCTGAGCCTCTATTATTTTATCCTTAATACTCGATTGAATCGTTAGGCTCATAACCCTGATCCGTCTTGGTTTGACCCTTTCCTTCCTACTTAAGGCATCGGCCACCACATTCGCCTTTCCTGGGTGGTAGCGAATCTCGCAATCGTAATCGCTGAAAAGCTCAACCCAACGTCTCCGCCTCATGTTCAATTCTTTCTGATCAAATATGTGTTGCAAACTTTTATGGTCTGTGTAGATAAAACTTTTTGTCCCGTACAAATAATGCCTCCAACTCTTAAGCGCAAAGACCACGGCTCCGAGTTCTAAATCATGGGTGGTGTAGTTTCTTTGGTGGATTTTTAACTGTCGGGACGCGTATGCAATTACCTTCCCTCTCTGCATTAGCACACAGCCCAAACCTTGATGGGAAGCGTCACAATAAACCACAAAATCGTCAGGTCCGTTAGGGAGAGTCAAAATTGGGGCGTTGCACAACTTTTCTTTAAGAGTTTGAAATGCTTCTTCCTGCTCCTCCTTCCAGTCAAACTTCTTCTCTTTTTGCGTCAGAAGTGTGAGTGGTTTTGCAATTTTTGCGAAACCCTCGATAAACCGTCTGTAATAACCAGCCAAACCTAGAAATGAACGGATTTCGGATGGTGTCGAAGGAGTTTTCTAGAGCTTAATGGACTCGATTTTGCTAGGATCGACATGTATCCCTTTGTCGTTGATCACATGACCGAGAAAGTGTACCTCTTTGAGCCAAAAGTCGCACTTCGAGAGCTTAGCGAATAAATTCTCCTTCCTCAGCAATCCCAAAATTGACTTCAAATGCTCCTCATGATCCTCTTTAGACTTAGAGTAGATTAGGATATCATCAATAGAGACGATGACAAACTTATCCAAGAACGGCTTGCAGACACGATTCATTAGATCCATAAATATTGCCGGTGCATTTGTTAGACCGAAAGGCATAACCGTAAACTCGAAATGTCCATAACGTGTCCTGAACGCTGTTTTTGGGATATCCGTTTCCCGTACCCTGAGTTGATGATAGCTGGATCGAAGATCTATCTTGGAGAAATAACGTAAACCTTGCAACTGATTGAACAGATCATCTATTCTCGGAAGGGGGTAGTGGTTCTTGATGGTTAACTTGTTCAGTTCGCGATAGTCGATGCACATACGGAAAGATCCATCATTCTTCTTAACGAAAAGAACGGGTGCTCCCCAAGGGGACTGACTAGGCCGGATGAAACCCTTGTCGTGTAATTCCTGCAGCTGACTGGCTAACTCTTGCATCTCCCATGGTGCCAACCGGTGTGGTGCTCTTGCTACCGGAGTAGCTCCCGGTATCAAATCAATGGTGAATTCCACTTGTCGGACAGGGGGTAATCCGGACAAATCCTCAGGAAACACCTCCGGAAAATATTGTATTACAGGAATATCTTCGAGTTTTCTTTCCTTGGCTTTGGCGCTCAACAGTCGTTTCGTGACTCCTTCCGGCCGTTCTCCAGAAACTAGAAGTACCTTGCCACACGGCAAAGGAATCCGTACTACCTTTTCATGACAAATGATCTCATCCTTAAAATTCGAAAGCCAATCCATACCCACAATTACATCAAAACTCCCACGCCCGAAAGGAATCAGATCTATACTGAAAGTGACGCCCTCTAATTCTAGAGTGCACTCCCGAACAACTTTATTAATCTCTATTGTTTCCCCATCAGCTATTTCTAACAAGTAAGTAGTGCCTGACTCTCAAGGTTCCAAACCCGAAAAAGTTACAAAATCAGTGGAGACAAAACTATAATCGGCACCAGAATCAAAAAGTACAGTAGCATAAAAGTTATTTAAAGAGAATGTACAGGTAACGATGTTGGGGTCTTGACGAGCTTCATTCACCCCGACGGCAAAAACCCTCCCATGGGCTTGGTTGCCTTGATTTCCTGGATTCCGATTTCCTTCCAGTGCTAAGGGTGGATTTGGTCTATTACCTCCTGCAGCAGGTGTTCGGTTAAGACGCGGGCATGTGTTGCGGTAATGGTCGGTACTTCCACATTCATAACAGGTGCCCCGATTGCCCACTGGATTCGCAGCATTTATCGGTGTCACCATTCTTCCCCCAGTCCTACAGTCCATCGCATAATGCCCAAAACGGTCGCACGTCGTGCAGTGTCGGCACGGCATGTGCTGAAGATGGTGATAGTTGCAAGCAGTGCATTTTGGTGCTGTACCTGAACACTCTTTTCTTACTGGATTCGCTGCCACATAACTACCTGCCACCTTGGGTCGCTTGTTGTTGTTCTAAAATTTTCCTTGTCTACCTGTTTCTCCTTCGTCCTTCCTCTTATCTGCACCCTTGCTCAAAGTTCCGTTCTTAACCATTTCTTTGGTTAGCACCCCTGCCTTTAGTATAGCACTCTGAATTGTCGGCGGTTCAGTCGCCTTAACCATTGCTCGAATCTGAGGCACAAGCCCTGCGATCTACCGTTCGATTCGTTTGGACTCCGGTGTAACTAATCTTGGGATTAATTTGGCTAACTCATGAAACCGGTCAGTATAAGCAGCGTGGTTTGCACCTACCATCTTATGACTCCATAGCTCATCATCCAGTCTCTGGAGCTCAGTACTAGAACAGAATTCCTCTTCCATCAGTGCTTTAAACTCTTCCCAAGTCATACACACAGCAACTGGTCTTCCCCTAGCTTGTATCTGGGTATTCCACCATGTCAGGGCTTTGTTAACCAAGGATCCTGCAGCGTACATCACTTTCTCATACTCCGCACAATTACTGATATCCATGACAGACTCCATCTTTTCAACCCATCTGGTAAAGGCCAAAGCACCTCCTTTACCATCGAATTCTCTTGGCTTACAAGCCAAAAACTCTTTGTACGAGAAACCAATACCCCTGTTGTTGTTGCCCTCGTCGTTGTACCCATTGTCATTACCACCACCTCCGTGGTTGTTATTACTTCCACCTCCGTTGTTATTGTTGTGCTGGTTCATACTGTTAATGACTTGAGTCACAATTGTAGGGATGAGCGCTTGTAACTGCTGCGCGATCATTGCAGCAATGTCAGGGTTCGCGGCTTCGTCTCCCCCTGCACCATTTCCGCGACCGCGACCCCGACCACGCACATTTTGACGGTTTGACCTTCTTGGCGGCATGTTCTATACGAAAAGTGAGGTGATGGGTTACATAAATATTAGATGTTGGCTACATTAGCCATAGCATAAGCGTATAAAGTCTTTTAGTTTGAGGATGTGTTGATATGTCGCGTGCTTCCCAAAAATTCCTAGTCCGCAACTTGCTTCACAGAATGTTTCATACTACCTCATGAGTCCTTGTGATAGGCATGTGTGCATGGCATTGGCCAGATGCTATGCATCCATGCTTAACACAGCTACTCATAAGATATTACTAACCATGCCGTTCCACTTGTACCGGGTACTATCCTATCCTATCGGTCCAGACCTTCATGAATATCCTATTGTGCATGATACTAAAATACATAGTCCTTCGAATAGTTAATCTTACTCTAAGGCAACAATCAAACAAGAACATGCAATAAAGCTAGATTAAAAATTCTAAGTCTATATATGTGGCTCATGCATAGTAATTGTGAATATTCATTCAATCCTTCCCTTTTCCTAAAATTACCTCTAACACATGTATCAGCCAAAGCAAGTAGTCACATAAAGTTTTCGCGTGTAATAGTTTGTCGTAATGTTGTAATTCGAAGCAATAGTTGTTGTGATGAGTTCAGAAGTACAAGTAGTACATACAAGTTTTCATATTGAATATTTCATTAAGATAGAAGAAGGTAGTCAAAAGAAAACACCACTTTATTTATAAGTTGTTGCTTAAATAAAAACAATACGTCAAAATGAAATAAGAGAATGTTCTAGTAGTGGTGATAAGATAGATAGATTAGCGCATGTAGAGACTAATTTAGCTCCGAGCGTCGGACTCGAGATCCGAATCGAATTCGTCTTCACTTGAGTCATCACTCGATATTTCAATCGGTTCCTCTTCCTCGGATGGTTCTTCCTCGAAAGGCTCTTCATCAAATGGCTCCTCTTCAGAGGATTCTTCCTTTGGCGGCTGATTGGTGGACCATTGATCGGATGGTTCATTCGTGGGGATGGTCCTTGGGATAGGCCTTACACTCTTATGGGCGGTTACCTTAGTGAGGGGCCCGTTACCTTTTACCCGATACAAATTTTGTTAGCGGCCTGGCACGTGGGGTGAGGATGCATGGGTTGACATCTTTGAGTTGTTGGTCATGTCGCAGTTAAAACCTCGAAAGTGCCAAACAATTATAAATGCACACATAGTTCCTATAATGCAACTACATGTGGTGCTTAGGTTATAGTCTAGGTCAATCCACCTATTTCTCTATAACCAATGGCTCTGATACCAATCTGTCACACCCCGCCAAGGCGGAAACGCGAAGTGTGACGGAAAGGAATCGTCATAACACATTGATATGCTAATAGAGAAATACTAAAATGCAAACAATCCAACATGTCACGACGTTCCCCGACACAAGAAAGGATTTGTGCCGTGTATGGTCGGTATTCACGACAATAAGTTCAAAGTATTAATAGTTGTCAGGATCGGATATAGATTATATCAAATAACAAGAACTAACTTTTGAATAACAAATCAGAGTTGAATAAAAGTTAATCTTTAACTATGATCAAAATCAACTAAGAAGTTGCGGAATCACACTTAATTGGTTAAAGAAGGTTTTGAACACAAAGCAATTCAATCAAACAGTAGTTTTATTGATCAATCAGAATGATTACAATAGCAAACTTCACCCCCAATCTAACTTATTATGTTAGACGAAGAACACAGATTGTTCTTGGGTTTCAAAGAGAAACTTAGAGGCTTAGCACTATTCTGAAAGCAAATTACAACTTGAAGAATGAATGCAAAACTTAAACAATGAGTACGTACGTATTATAAATTCTAATCTAGTATTTATATACTCCTTGATCTTCCTTGATTTGTTGACAGTTAGGTAATCTTCTATCTTCTGAGATAATCTTGATGATCTTCCAATTATTTCGAGATATCCACAAAGATAGGGTTTTCAATATTTAGCTCAACCGAAACTGTTCATTGGATGCAACAGTTATGGTTCTTCTAACAGTCTTCGGCTTCAAGGTCTTCAAACAGTTGCAGTAGTTTGTACTAACAGTTCTGAACTCTATAGAACAGATTTGAAGTTCACAGCAACTGTTGGTTACAACTGTCTTCACAATCTTCACTAACAGTTCTAAACTGTTTCTTCAACAATTCTTCTAACAGTTTCAAACTGTCTTCCCAACATCCATTAACAGTTTTCCAGAGTTATTCTAACAGTTTTGAACTGTTTGCCACAATTCTTCTAACAGTTTCAACTTTGCATGTTAAACAGTCTTAATGCCTTAGCTAATTTCCCAACAATCTCCCCCTAACTTAAAGAATTGATCAAAATCTTTAAGTTCTTTCGATCATAGGGTTCAATCACTGACAAATTAAGCATAAGCAAAGAATGAATTCCATATATTTATGCAAAGTAAACTGTTATAATCAAAATTGAGAGAAAACTTACATAGACTTGACTCATGCCAGTCTTTCTTTTAATCTCTTGAACAAATCATCTTTTATTCTATCTGATCCAAAGAATTTTGCTTTTAGCATATACTGAAGCTTGACTTTATTGTGCTCTATGAACTCCAAATCAAACCATTGTTGTTTAGAGTTAGCCATCACCATATGGTACACTCCAGCTTTAGCATACACTTTTATTGACTTGATAGGAAAAGCCTCATCAGCAATCAAAACTTGCATAATCTCCTTTGGACGACATATGCTTGTTAGATGCCTCATCAAAACTTTTATCTCAATCTCCTCAGAATTTCCAAAATGATTAACCCCATATACATACATTTCTTCAAGATCTCTCCTTGTACAATTATTTACCAATTGTAAGAAATTAGAGTAACTTTCCATCAACCCTTCTCTGACCACAGATACACCTTTCTTTCCAGTGTCCCCTCTTAACTCCTCAAATCTCCATTTTGTGATATGGGATTTTTGACCCAACTGTTCTTTTACCAATTTATCAATCCCTATTTCTAGTTCAGTTCTCAGTCGGTCTTGAATGATTGTTTGAACCATTTCAGCTTTTGCTTTTTCCACTTGTGACTTGGGAGGAGGTAAAACTGTTTTCTTCTTTACAATTCTTTTTCTTTTCAATCCCTTATCAACTTTCTTTGCTTTCTCTTCCTCATCAATCTCTTTTGTGAACTCATCGGCTAGCTTCTTTGCTATTTCAAAATCAGTCTGTTCTTGTTGTTGAAGATCAGCAGCCAACCTCTGAGCACATTCAAAATCCCTTTCTTCTTGTTGTTCTTTTGTTAATTTTAGCTTTGGTAGCTCAACAACAATCTCTTTGCCCTTTCCTTCTACCTCTTGCACTGGCTTTTCAACAACCTTTTCTACAATATGAATCCCTTTGAATCCAGGCTTTGGCTTAATAGGTTTTAACTTTGCACATTTTCCCTCAAGCCATCCATCATCAATCTTTTGTCTCATTTGGAATTCGTTGCAGTTCATCATCTGAGCACCCACTTTCACCAAATACTCTTGTTTCACCTTGGGCCATGTCTTGTAAACCTCAGTTGTTGGGTAATCTCCCGACATTATCATGTTGTTTATTAAAACTCTATCAATTGCTGACAAAACTGTTTGAGCCTCTACATCTTGTATCTCAGTAACAGTTAAAAGGATTATTGCAGCAGCAGTCAACTGTTGTAGTACTTGATCGTGCATCTTGATAATTTCATTGGCTTGTTTCAGGCTGTTGGTTAAAGCCTTGATTTGCTGGTCTTGGTGAAGAATCCTTTTGTTTTGTAAGGCAATCTTCTTCTTGACTTGCATGTATGCAGCAAAGAAAGGTGCAAAGTTGGAATTCGTCAATGCTTGGTGTTGCATTCTAGCCTCAATGTCAGCCAGTGTTGCCACTGTTAACATATCATTGACAGATAAAACTGGTGGTTCACTCAATTGAGATTCCACACCAGTACCCCTCTTTTCTTGGTACTGGGGATTTCCAGAAGCTGTTTGATCAGCTTCTGTTGCCATGGTTGAGGTCTTAGTTATGTTAACACTGTCATGTTCATCCCTTACGGATAAAACAGTAGTGTCAGCCTCAAAAACCATATGATCACCCTCAGATGGAGTGATCACCTCCTCATTATGTCTGGGAGACAGCACAAGGGGTTCCCTTTGGATATTCTGCACAGGTGAATGCACCTGTGCAGGGCTAACAGTTTCAGTTTCATGAACTGTGGTGGAAGGAGCACCAACAGTTCTTTTCCTCTTCTTTTGAAATGTTTTAAGAGTGGAGGCTTGTGTTGTAGCTATTTCAAAAGTAGCAGAGGGGAAGTTTTGAGTATCATGGGCTATTGGTTCTAGTGTTGGAGGTGTAGCAATATGTTGGGCTTCATGCTCAACACTAGCAGCCCTGTTTCTTGACAAGAACTCCACTATTGCAGAGAGTGGAGGAGTTATGGCACCAGAAAAATTCTTGCCATTAATCAACAATTTGCTCAATGTGGAAGCCACATGAGCGGAGGGAATAATGACCCTCTTGTGTATTTTAAGGTTTGGCATCAAAAAGTTTAAGAAAATTTGCACAAACCTGGGGTACATAAAAAAGAAACCATATTTGGTCCCGAGATGCTTTACCATTCCATTAAAGATTAGTTTTCAAAAATTGAAGCATCTATTGTTTGCTAGACAGATGAGTGCGAGGGCAATGTTGCTCCCAAACTCATTCCAGCCCGTTCTCTTAGGGCTTATGCACTGCTGGAGAGTATGGATAATGAACTTCCAGTGTGCGCAAAACTGCCCTTTGTAGAAGGTGACATTTCCCCTAGGGCCCTCATATCCCAGTTTTACTAACTCAGTGTATAAATAGTCAAGTAAAACCGAGTCAGAATACTCACCATTGACATCATTCACTTGCAGAGATTGACGAATGATGTTTTCAGAGATAGCGACCTCAGTGTCGTCTATCTTGGAGCCAATCCATTGAACTCCATTTTCTTCTCGCACAGTTGCATTTTTCCAAAACTGGTCGACATGCGAGGTATATATGGTGGGATTAGCGGTAAGAGCATTGTGAATGTTGGACATTGAGAGATAATCGATCATGTCATGAAAGACATGCAGATTATCGGGTTTGGCAAGGAAGGCGATCATGTTGTGCTCTTTGACGAATGGAAGGGGAGCCATTTCGAGTTCGAGGGTTAGGATTTAGGGTTTGCGTGTGATTTACGTTTAGAACGAGTGAATGAACTGGTGAGGAGGGAATTGCCTTATATATGTTTCGAATATTCAATGCAATTCAAACATCCTCAAAATTCTGCAAAGACCAAAACACCCTTTAGTAACTTAACAGTTGACGGACAAAAATAAAACTAACAGTTGGAGAACTGTTTTCATAAGATGTAACAACTGTTATTTAGAAATAACTCCCTTTTTGAAGATCATGATTTTGGACTAACAGTTGTGCATTCTACACACTAACAGTTGAAGACTGTTTTTGTTAGAAAGTACAACTGTTATTGGATGAGTTTATCCCCCTCAGATGCACATGGATTTTGCCTAACAGTTGTGCAGGCCATATGCTAACAGTTGAAAACTGTTAGTAGTTTTTCAAACAACTGTTAAAAAAAATTGTGCAACTGTCAACAAAACTTAGCTCATACACCCATCATAAGCTGATTCATCATAAACAAACCATTAGCCAACACAGATGAACTACAAAGTACATGCATTTTCACAAGCCATTGTTGGTACTGTTTATCTAATTGTGCAAGGGTCAACGAAATTTAGTCTTTTCTGACTTCGATTTCTACACCCATCTCTTTCTCTAACGGTTGTCTGTCTCTAATGGTTATGGCTTCCATTAGACTCGGATGATAATGATGATGACTGTCAATTCATCATCAGCTAAGACCATGACGTGCATTGGAACTAGTCATCGATTACAATGACCTCCACTGCATCATCATCCGAGGCTAGAAGGTCATCATCAGCATCATTTCTTCGAACATTGAACCACACTACTGAGCCTGTAGTGCCTTCCATGTTCAAGTCGAACCTTAAACAGCAGTTGGTAGGCAACTCGTGGAAGAGAGTGAAGTTTTCAAAATCACCTCTTATACGAATATGATCTGTCATTTTATTTGGACTACGTGGGTCTGGGTGCTGTGTCAAGGTGATCACATCTCGATCATCATGCATCTCAAGAACACAAGATGAGTATTGCCAAAGCTCATGCATTCTAACAAATGGGGCAAGGATGATTACATAACTTTGTTTAACATTAATTTCTTTGAAGTTTATGAGAAAGAAGTTAGTAGCCATCTGCAAAGAAAATTTTGCTCTTTGAAATGCAAATGTAGGTGTGATTTGTGAAGAATGCATGCAAGCTAATTTATAGACAAACTTGTGGTTGTGAATTGTTCAATAATTTAGCATGCAGTGACTTGTCAAAATAAAGTGACTTACCTTTATCAGTATGGAACTGTTCTCAATAAAGTATTTTACCTTTACCACATATCAAGGACATTAACGTGTTTGAAAACTGTTTGTGGGATAGGCAACCAGATATATCCAAAACTGGTTTGGGATTTGCGCTTTTACACTTCCCTGAACACTTAAAATCAACAGTTGTTAGATAACAATACTAACAGTTGCAAACTGTTAGTGTGAAAACCATTGAGTAATGAACAACTGTTAGTCTAAGTTAATCATTCCAATGTTTGAGATCAAAAAGTTGAATCTGCTCACATCAAATGCTTTAGTGAACAGATTAGCTAATTGATCATCAGTATGGACTTTCATAACTTGGATTAATTTCTTTTCATTGCAGTCTCTTATGAAGTGAAATCTGATTTCAATGTGCTTGGTTTTAGAATGCTTCACTGGATTATTAACTATGCTAATAGCACTGGTGTTATCAACATAAATAGGTGTATTTAAGAAAGACAAACCATAATCCAGAAGCTGATTCTGGATCCATAGAACCTGTGAACAGCAGCTTGATGCAGCTACATATTCAGCCTCAGCTGTTGAAGTTGAAACAGATGTTTGTTTCTTGCATCGCCATGAAACCAGCCTTGATCCAAAGAATTGACATCCTCCAGAGGTTGATTTTCTGTCCACACCATAGTCACTATCAGAATATGCCACCAAATCAAAAGGTGAATCTTTAGGATACCAAAGTCCCAATTTTGGTTGGCCTTTGAGGTATCTAAAGATCCTCTTCACAGCAAATAAGTGTGACATCTTCGGACTGCATTGAAATCTGGCATAAACACACACAGCAAACATTATGTCAGGTCTAGAAGCAGTTAAATACATTAATGAACCTATCATTGACCTATATAGATGTATGTCTACATCCTCCCCCGCAGAGTCTGCTCCCAACTGTTTGTGTGTTTCCATAGGGGTGCTTGCCAGTTTCACATCTTGATAGCCAAACTTGTCCAATATGTCTTTGACATACTTAGATTGGCTTAGAAAGATACCAGAGGGCTTCTGTTTCACTTGTAATCCCAAGAAAAATGTGAGTTCACCCATGGAACTCATCTGAAATCTTTTGTGCATAATGACTTCAAATTCTTTGCACAGGCTGTCATCAGAGGATCCAAAGATTATATCATCAACATAGATTTGCACAAGCAAAATCTCTGTTTTAACAATCTTTGTAAACAATGTTTTGTCAATTGTGCCTCTCTTAAAACCATTCTCAAGAAGGTAGGAAGATAATGTCTCATACCAAGCTCTAGGAGCTTGATGTAGTCCATATAGAGCTTTATCCAACCTATATACCCTGTCAGGGTACTTTGAGTCTTCAAAGCCAGGGGGTTGACACACATATACCTCCTCATCAATAGTTTCATAGAGAAATGCAGACTTGACATCCATTTGATACACCTTAAATCCTTTGAAGCTTGCAAATGCAAGAAATAGTCTAATGGCTTCAATCCTTGCAACAGGTGCAAAGACATCATCATAGTCTATTCCTTCCTCTTGTGTATAGCCCTGTGCAACCAGTCTTGCCTTGTTCTTGATTACAATCCCTCTTTCATCTTTCTTGTTTCCGAACACCCACTTGGTGCCAATTGCTCTTTTGCCTCTTGGAAGCTCAACCAACTTCCAAACTTGCTGAATTTGAAATTGTAAGAGCCCCTCTTGCATTGCTTCCACCCATGAAAGGTCTTTTAATGCTTCCACTGCTTTCTTTGGTTCTATTTGAGATAGAAAGCAGGCATTCACATCAAATTGGGCAAGATCCACACCACTGGTGTCATTTTGCAGCATGCTCCTTGTTCTGATAGGAGTGGTTGGATCACCAATTATTTGTGAAATTGGGTGATTCTTGTGAACTCTTGATGTAGGAATGTTTTCTTCAGTCAGTTCATTCCCTAGATTAGATAGATCAATCTCACTTTCACTTGAATTTCCAGCAGTATCACACACTTGATCAGCAACTGTTTGGGGTGCAGATTCAGTGTGTTGTTGAGGATCATGAGATTCCATGTCCTTTGAAGATTCAGCATCAATCAATGGATCAACAGCATTAGAGAACTCTTGTTGAAGCATAGGAATCACACCAAAGTCTTCAGTAACTTTGTTTGAACCAACAGTTGTTGGTTTTGAGCTAACAGTTTCAAAACTGTTTGAACTAACAGTCTCAAAACTGTTTGGGCTGTTGGAGACTGTTTGTTGATTTTCACCAACAGTTGTTGAGGTACCTGCAGCTGTTCCAGTAGAATACTCAAAAGAAAGAGATTTAGACAATGCATCAATATCAAATAACCAATCAGGCCCATTACCTTCAATATTGATCCTATTCTCATTGAAAGAGACATTCATACTCTCTTCTATGATTCTAGTGACATTGTTAAATACTCTATAAACTTTACTTTGAGTGGAGTATCCTACAAAGAAACCTTCTTCAGCCTTACTCTCAAACTTGCCTAATTGTGATTTGGTGTTAAGGATAGTGCAAGGACAGCCAAATGGTTTGAAGAAGTTGATTAAAGGTTTTCTCTTGAGGAACAACTCATAAGGAGTTTTCCCTTTGGACTTGACTACTTATACTCTATTCTGAACATAGCAGGCAATGTTCACTGCTTCTGCCCACAATATCATTGGGAGCCTAGAATCAGCTAACATGGATCTAGCAGCCTCAATCAAAGTGCTATTCCTTCTCTCAGCCACTCCATTCTGTTGAGGAGTCCTAGAAGCACTAAACTGTCTTGGAATTCCTTTTTCCTCACAAAAACTGTTTAAATCATAGTTCTTAAACTCAGAACCATTATCAGATCTAATGACTTTCACCTTCAAATCAGATTGATTCTCAATCCTAAGAATAAGAGACTTAACTAACTTAGCAGTTTCATCTTTAGTTCTAAGAAATTGAACCCATGTAAATCTGGTGAAATCATCAACTACAACTAAACAGTAGGCTTTCCTACCTATGCTGACCACAGATGTTGGACCAAAAAGATCCATATGCAAAAGTTGTAAAGGTGCAGTAATGGAAGAAACTTCTTTAGTCTTATAAGAAGTTTTGTGTTGCTTGCCTTTGAGACAGGCTACACAATGATCATCACATGAGAATTCCTTTTGTGGCAAACCTCTTACCAGATTGTTTTTAACTAACACATTCATGGTTTTAAAGTTCATGTGACACATCCTTCTATGCCAAATGGCAGACTCATCATGAGATGCCTTTGAGAGTAAATAACTTAACACATTCTGTTTAGCAATCTTTTGTGTATCTAGACAGTATACATTATCCTTTCTAGGTGTTCTCAAAAGAATATCCTTCTCATTTAGTTCAAAATCTTTTGATAGGATAATGCATTCTGAATCTGTAAACAAAACTTTGTTTCCATTATCACAGATTTGAGATACACTTAACAGATTGTACTTAAGTTGTTCAACAAAGAAAACATCATTAAATGTAAGTGTACCTGCCTCAACAGCTTCTTTACCTGTGATTTTTCCTCCCTTAGCATTTCCTCCAAATGCTACAAATCCACCCTTGATGCTTCTGAAAACCTTCAAACAATGTGGATTTCCAGTCATGTGCCTTGAGCATCCACTATCCACATGCCAGATAGATCCATCATTGGCCCTATGAATGCTCTGCACAAATAAAATCAGTTAGTAGCAGGAAGTACCTAGGCCATGCAGGTCTTGGGTACACCATTCAAGTCATAATACTTAAACAGAGTTTGGTTCTTTTTGATTTCATCCAAATTAGATTTCTCTAATTTGTGTGATGAGTACTTTGCAAGAACATGTGGTTCCCAACTATTGTGATTAACAGTTGAGACCTTTGAACAAACAGTTATTGTAGATGGTAAAACAGTTGAGTCATCATGTGACTTATTCTGTTTTGCAATTTGAGTACCAGTTTTACCCTCTTCAGAAACTATTTGTTTCTGCAGTTTCACCTAAGCCAGACCAACAGTTTTTGGTTTTGATAAAACAGTTGTGGAACTGTTAGTTGGTTTGGATGTAACAGTTGTAGAACTGTTAGCCTGTTTTGGCTTAGCAGTTTTAGAACTGTTAATCTGCTTTGACTTAACAGTTTTAGAACTGTTATTTTGTCTTTTGAAACTTGGTTTTTTGGTGCTATACAGCTGTGGGTTATAATAACAATCTTGAGCCAAGTGATTGGATCTCCCACATATATAGCACTTTTTAGCTTTCACAATAGGCAAACCAGTTCTTTGTGACCAGAACTGGTTCCTATTTCTTTGATTTCCTCTAACAGGTGCTGACTGAGGAAACTTTTGTACACCATGCTTTTGGCATGTGCATGCAGGCATTTCAGTATTCCTTTTTACAGATCTGGGTTTAGTCTGTGCTTTTGCAGCCTCCTTCTTGGGCTTTCCAACTACAACTTCACCAACTTTCTCCTTTCCTTTGGTCTTAGTACTAACAGTTGACCTGTTTGGGTTCTTTTTGGAACTGTTAGTGTAGAGATGGGAACTGTTGGCAATAGTTGTGAAACTTTTTATGGAGTTAACAGCTTTTGAGGGTTTTGGCTCATTGGTGAGGGGTTCAGTTGATGCTTTTACAAACACCACAGGTTGTAAAGATGATTTTGTGGGAATAGGCTCACAACAGATGTGATTTTCATATGGAATAACTTCATCCTTCTTCACAACTCCCTCATTATCTTCATCACTTACTTCTGACAGAACTCCATCTTCATAACTCTCAAATTTTTTATCAGCTGACTTAAGTCCTTCTTCCAAAGGGTCATTAAAATACCTGTCAGCTACCTCTGACATTGGAGTTATGTAGTTTTGGTTGTATGGAGGTGGGGTTTGTTTGTATCCTAGGCCAGTTTTCACCTTGTCTCTAACTTGAGATTGTAACAAGGTTTCAAGTTTGAGGTTGGCTGCCTTGAACATACTCAGATCAATGTCCACCCCCTCCAACTTCTTGGTTAATTCATCAACCTTGCTTTCCTTCTCACTTAGCTTCTTTTTCAGACTATCAATCTCCTCTTGAAGCTGCTCTTTTTCCCACTTATGATATTTTCTATCATAATCCATTTGCAGTTCATTGGCTTGATAATCTTTTATTTTCTTTTCAAAACTTTCAATGACTGCACTTGATTCATATCTCCTCTCCTCCATTTTGCTTAGAGCAGCACACATTTTCTTATTGTGCTCTCTAAACCTTTTAACAATAGCTCTACATTCACCAGGACATAGTTTAGAAGATACCTGAATGTCCTCAGATTCTGGTGAATCCAACTTGATAGAGGAGTCAGTCAATGCCATCAAAGCTTTGTTGTTTGTAGCCTCCTCTGCTTGATCACTCCAATCAAACCCATGACCTTCTTGTGAGACCAATGCTGAGGAGGTTTGATTCTGAGTTGGCCTCTGACCTTGATTCTGGACTTGTCCACCAGATCTGCACTCTCTTGCAAAGTGGCCAAGCTGTTGACATTTGAAGCATCTCACCTTTGACTTGTCAAATCCAGCCTTGCCATCAGCTCTGAAGTTCATGTTTTGCCTTCCAGTCCTTTTGATGAACCTCTTGGCTCTAACAGTAAGCATGGCCATCTGCCATTTGAGATCCATCTCCTCAAGATCATCAGGGTGCACTTGTTCAAGATCCTCATTGGTGAGGGTTGAATGTGCATGGCTGGCAAGAAAAGCTTCAAGCACAACATCTGGAGTGTTCACATCTAGTCCAACAGCAGAACTAGTACCTGCACAACTATCAATAGAGTTAGTTAATGAATGGTTTGATTCCATACCTGAGGATGACAGGAGAGCAGCATTGTGGCTATGGACAACCGTTTTTCTTTTTCCCTCTATCTCTCCCTCAAACACTATCAAACTATTATAGAGGTCATCTAACTCTATGTCTTCAAGGGAATCCTTAGTCCTCCATTATGCAGCAACCACAGTCCATTCATCACCTAGAGACCTAAGAAACTTTCTATTTATCTCATCTTGATCAAGCCTAACCTTAGCACTCTCTAGTTGGCTTACCAGCTTGTAAAACCTATCAAAGATTTGGGTGATGCTCTCATTCTTTCCACTGGTGAAGTTCTCATAGGCTTGTTTAAGGAGATCTCTTTGGTTTCTCTTAGAGCTATCATTCCCAGCAAACCTCTTTTCCAGAGCATTCCAAAGTTCATGAGCATCATCAAATTTCTTGAATTGATGTTGATACTCATTGGGAATTGCAATTTGGAGGATGCTAAGAGCTTTCATCTCAATCATTCTCTCCTTCTTTTCAGCATATGTCTTTGGTGGTGGCTTCTTCTTTGGTTTTCCAGTTTCATCCAGATCAACAGGGGTAGTGGGAACAGTTTCAATGATTTCCCAAACAGCATAGTCCATTAATTGGACATGCTGCTTGATTATCAGTTTCCACATCTCAAAATCAGTTGGTTTGAGCATAGGAACACGAATGTTTGACCCAGAGCCATTGTTATCATAAGATCCACCAGAATCCATTGAAACAAATTGATTTGAAAAAAGTTTTAAAGAGCAAAGTAAGATAGAAGCAAAACCTTCAACTGGTGATCAAAGGAACCTTAATGATAAGGCTCTGATACCACTTGTTAGGATCAGATATAGATTATATCAAATAACAAGAACTAACTTTTGAATAACAAATCAGAGTTGAATAAAAGTTAATCTTTAACTATGATCACAATCAACTAAGAAGTTACGGAATCACACTTAATTGGTTAAAGAAGGTTTTGAACACAAAGCAATTCAATCAAACAGTAGTTTTATTGATCAATCAGAATGATTACAATAGCAAACTTCACCCCCAATCTAACTTATTATGTTAGACGAAGAACACAGATTGTTCTTGGGTTTCAAAGAGAAACTTAGAGGCTTAGCACTATTCTGAAAGCAAATTACAACTTGAAGAATGAATGCAAAACTTAAACAATGAGTACGTACGTATTATAAATTCTAATCTAGTATTTATATACTCCTTGATCTTCCTTGATTTGTTGACAGTTAGGTAATCTTCTATCTTCTGAGATAATCTTGATGATCTTCCAATTATTTCGAGATATCCACAAAGATAGGGTTTTCCATAGTTAGCTCAACCGAAACTGTTCATTGGATGCAACAGTTATGGTTCTTCTAACAGTCTTCGGCTTCAAGGTCTTCAAACAGTTTCAGTAGTTTGTACTAACAGTTCTGAACTCTATAGAACTGCTTTGAAGTTCACAGCAACTGTTGGTTACAACTGTCTTCACAATCTTCACTAACAGTTCTAAACTGTTTCTTTAACAATTCTTCTAACAGCTTCAAACTGTCTTCCCAACATCCATTAACAGTTTTCCAGAGTTATTCTAACAGTTTTGAAATGTTTGCCACAATTCTTCTAACAGTTTCAACTTTGCATGTTAATCAGTCTTAATGCCTTAGCTAATTTCCCAACAAAAATACGCGCAGTAAACCCCATAACCCGGGGAAGGTAATACAAGGCATGCAAGCCGGAAAACCAATTTAAATCCATAACAAAAGTTTAATAATAAAAATAAATGTTTTTAAAACTTGATGGAATTTAAGTTAGGCCACCTAAAATCTTCTAGCCAGTCCTTAGTTAGCATTGTTGGTGTTACCTGAAAATGAACACTCTAAAATGTCAACACAAAGGTTGGTGAGTTCGCAGGTTTTAATGAAAAATATAATATTTACCGTACATAGCTTTGTGATGGAACATTTGCAACAATAATGGCAAGTCACAAGATCAAATAATATAGAATCTAAACGAACATCTCAATTCGATGATAATTGTGTTGTAGCATATAGAGCCGAACCGAAATGGTTCAAATGTGTTGTAGCATGTAAAACCGAACCCCAAGGGCTCAAATATGTTGCCTCCAATGAACTTTAGCCGGCCGGGAACATAGGTTGGGTAAATGTTGTCATAGCATACAAATTGTTGTCCATTAGGGTTCACAACCCATGGATATATAGCATTCAATTGTTGTCAACTAGGGTTTAAAAGCCCATAGTTGAGTTAGCATGCAAACATTGTGTTGAACAAGTAATAAACAAGTTTAATGTATTGAAGCAATGTAACAAATATGGAGTGTCATTTTCCCCAAAACGTGTATGAAAAAGGGGCTACGAAACTCACTTTCGGTTCTTCACAACACTAAGCTTGCAATAAGTTTAACACGGGATCTACAATAGATATAAATATATAAGTCTTGTGTATAAGTAATTGTTCAACCTATTGCACTCCTAAGGCTTGTATAGTACAAAAGAAAACCCTACTGCCACAATTCAAAGTTACTGTTTCTAATAACCAAATTTGGAGATTTTTAAAATATAGTAAAGGTTCGATATAAATTCCCAAAATTTTACCACAGAATTCTATGTGTGTCTACTACTTTTCATAATTTATCCAGAATATTTCACTGTGATTAGTTATTTAAAATAAATACGAAAAGGTTATACTATCAGAAAATCAACCATTGATGCGCACCAGAAAGTATAAATTTTATAAAAATAGTAAACGAATCCTAAAAATTATGACAAATTTACAGAAAATTCTAAGCTCCTAAAAATCAAAAACAAGAACTTTAGGTCGGATTTATAAATAAAAACTTATACTCTAAATCTGTTTAACATACTGGCAGACTTGCACACGTCCATGGTAAAATAGTTTTGACCGGGTAAATGAGCTTTAAAAATTACGAATTTTATATATAATGAAACTAGACTCGAAGACCTAAAATTTAGACCCAAGAATCACGTAAAAAGACCAAGTATTTATTTCATAAGGACTCCTCAAACACGGACCATCCTACTGGTCAGAAACACTTTTTCAAACTCTTGTTGTTTAAAGACCAAAACCACAATTTTTTTTGTTTTCAAAATCCTATAAAACTTTCACCAAAATACTTAAACACATCAATGATGATCCTTATCATATTTCAAAAGAATCAAGAGTAGAATAGGTAGAAGATGAGAAGTTTTTCAAATGGAAATCCTAAAGGTGATATGATTATAAAGTTACCTTGACTTCCAAGCTTCACCACCACTTGAACCTTGAAGAAAAGCTTGTGTTCTTGTTCTTTAGACTTGAAATCGATGGAGAGGAGAGGGTGAAGGGGGGAGGTCGGCCGAATGGGTGCTAAGGGGGGCTAGGGTTAGATTTTTGGTTTATATAAGGAGGCTAGGATTTGTTTATTTTAGGAACTAGATACCAAGGTGCCAAAAAATAGCCAATTCTTGTATAAAAATAGTTTTAATTTAAAAAAAAAATCCGAAAGAAAGCATATATTATTATTGTAATTATATAGTATTATTATTAATTATCATAGGTTGGTGAATTGTGGCAAATCTAAACAGAAGAACTAAATGTAATACTAACCTAATGAATCAACCTAATAAAATGCTATAATATAATTATTCTAATACTAAATTGGTATTCTAAGGATGTTTAGAAATATATCAAATGTGAACAAGTGACGGAAACTAGAGTTTTGAATAATACGGTTTGAGCAACTAACCAGGTTTGGTGACGGATGTCACAGTATCCCCCACTTGAGAGAATTTCATCCCGAAATTCAGCTTCTACTGTTGTAAGGAGTTTAATGCTCGAACAAATGAGGATATCTGGACTTCATGTGGTCTTCCCGTTTCCATGTAAACTCGGGTCCCCGCTTGGAGTTCCACCGCACCTTGACCAACGGGATCTTACTCCTTTTTAATCTCTTGACTTTCCTATCCAAGATTTCCATAGGCTCCTCCACAAAATGGAGGGTGTTGTCTATTTTGATTTCCTCAAGCGGCACTTGTAGGTTCTCATCCGATAAACACTTTCTCAAATTCGATACGTGAAACCTATCGTGTACCCCACTAAGCTCTTGTGGTAGCTTTAACCGATAAGCTACTGGACCTACCCGTTAAATAATCTCGAATGGTCCCACATATCTCGGTGCCAGTTTCCCTTTTACTCCGAAACGCACCACACCCTTCAATGGTGATACTTTCAATAGTACACGGTTGCCAACCTCGAATTCTAATCGTTTTCGTCGATTATCGGCATAGCTCTTTTGTCGATCTCTTGCGGTCTTGAATCTTTCTTTGATCTTGATGATCTTATCAGTTGTTTCTTGTACAATCTCCGGTCCAATAATTTGACTTTCCCCCACTTCGGTCCAAGCAACTGGGGACCGACACTTTCGCCCATACAGTGCCTCAAACGGTGCACATTTAATACTCGTATGGTAACTGTTGTTGTATGAATATTCGATCAACGGCAGATGTGCATCCCAGTTTCACCCGAAATCGATAACACATGCCCTAAGCATGTCTTCGAGGGTTTGAATTGTTCGCTCACTCTGACCATCAGTCTGAGGATGGTACTTGGATTACATGTTATGTACTATAAATGACTTACTTAAAATAACATCTAAAGCTTTTCTATAAGTATAGTGAATTTCATAGTTCCATTTCATTCAGTTCGCTATAATCAACTATTAATTGTTTTCGGTTACTCCTCTTTCAAGCTAAATTACTACTTCCATTCACTTGATTCTTTTTTTTACAAAAATGAAAACCATTGAAAGAGGATAGTTTGAGCTTTCTACCTTCCATGCTATTGCATTCTCCCTCGGATTCAAAAATACCTAAAATCTACAAGGTACTTGGATTACATGTTAAGTAATATAAATTACTTACTTAAAATAATGTATAATGCTTTTTAATAAGTATAGCGAATTTCATAGTTCAATTTCATTCATTTCGCTCTCATTAACCATTAATTGTTTCCGGTTACTCCTCTTTCAAACTAAATTATACATTCCATTCGTTTGGTTTTTCTTTTATGAAAATTACAACGGTTGAAAGAACAACATTTGAACATTCTACCTTAATTTCCATGGTGGTGCGTTCTCTTTCGGCTTCAAAATTTCCGAGAGTTACATGTTATGTAATATAAAGGACTTACTTAAAATAACTTATAATTCTGTTCTATAAGTATAGCAAATTTCATAGTTCGATTTCATTCATTTCGCTACCATGAACCATTATTTGTTTCCGGTTACTCCTGTTTCAAGCTAAATTACTCTTTCCATTCGTTTGGTTCTTCTTTTATAAAAATGACAACCGTTGACAGAACAACATTTAAAGTTTCTACCTTAATTTCTATGGTGTTGCGTTCTACTTCGGCTTTAAAACTTGTGAAAATTTAAAAGGTACTTGGATTACATGTTATGTACTATAAGGGACTTACTTAAAATAACATTTAAACCTTATCTATGAGTATAGTGAATTTTATAATTCAATTTCATTCAGTTCGCTACAATCAACCATTAATTGTTTTCGGTTACTCCTCTTTCAAGCTAAATTACTACTTCCATTCACTTGGATTACATGTTATGTAATATAAAGGACTTACTTAAAATAACTTATAATTCTGTTCTATAAGTATAGCAAATTTCATAGTTAGATTTCATTCATTTCGCTACCATGAACCATTATTTGTTTCCGGTTACTCCTGTTTCAAGCTAAATTACTCTTTCCATTCGTTTGGTTCTTCTTTTATAAAAATGACAACCGTTGACAGAACAACATTTAAAGTTTCTACCTTAATTTCTATGGTGTTGCGTTCTACTTCGGCTTTAAAACTTGTGAAAATTTAATAGGTACTTGGATTACATGTTATGTACTATAAAGGACTTACTTAAAATAACATATAAAGCTTTTCTACGAGTATAGTGAATTTTATAGTTCGATTTCATTCAGTTCGCTACAATCAACCATTAATTGTTTTCGGTTACTCCTCTTTCAAGCTAAATTACTACTTCCATTCACTTTATTCTTTTTTAACAAAAATGAAAACCATTGAAAGAGGATAGTTTGAACTTTCTACCTTCCATGCTGTTGCATTCTCCTTCGGATTCAAAAATTCCTAAAATCTAAAAGGTACTTGGATTACATGTTAAGTAATATAAATTACTTACTTAAAATAATGTATAATGGTTTTTAATAAGTATAGCGAATTTCATAGTTCAATTTTATTCATTTCGCTCTCATTAACCATTAATTGTTTCTGGTTACTGCTCTTTCAAGCTAAATTATACTTTCCATTCGTTTGGTTTTTATTTTATGAAAATTACAATGGTTGAAAGAACAACATTTGAACTTTCTACCTTAATTTTCATGGTGGTGCGTTCTCTTTCTGCTTCAAAATTTCCAAGAGTTACATGTTAAGTAATATAAAGGACTTACTTAAAATAACATATAATTCTGTTTTATAAGTATAGCAAATTTCATAATTCGATTTCATTCATTTCACTCTCATTAACCATTAATTGTTTGTGGTTACTCCTCTTTAATGCTAAATTACTCTTTCCATTCGTTTGGTTCTTCTTTTATAAAAATGAGAACGGTTGACAGAACAACATTTAAAGTTTCTACCTTAATTTCTATGGTGTTGCGTTCTACTTCGGCTTTAAAACTTGTGAAAATTTAAAAGGTACTTGGATTACATGTTATGTACTATAAGGGACTTACTTAAAATAACATTTAAACCTTATCTATGAGTATAGTGAATTTTATAGTTCGATTTCATTCAGTTCGCTACAATCAACCATTAATTGTTTTCGGTTACTCCTCTTTCAAGCTAAATTACTACTTCCATTCACTTTATTCTTTTTTTACAAAAATGAAAACCATTGAAAGAGGATAGTTTGAACTTTCTACCTTCCATGCTGTTGCATTCTCCTTCGGATTCAAAAATTCCTAAAATCTAAAAGGTACTTGGATTACATGTTAAGTAATATAAATTACTTACTTAAAATAACATATAATTCTGTTTTATAAGTATAGCAAATTTCATAATTCGATTTCATTCATTTCACTCTCATTAACCATTAATTGTTTGTGGTTACTCCTCTTTAATGCTAAATTACTCTTTCCATTCGTTTGGTTCTTCTTTTATAAAAATGAGAACGGTTGACAGAACAACATTTAAAGTTTCTACCTTAATTTCTATGGTGTTGCGTTCTACTTCGGCTTTAAAACTTGTGAAAATTTAAAAGGTACTTGGATTACATGTTATGTACTATAAGGGACTTACTTAAAATAACATTTAAACCTTATCTATGAGTATAGTGAATTTTATAGTTCGATTTCATTCAGTTCGCTACAATCAACCATTAATTGTTTTCGGTTACTCCTCTTTCAAGCTAAATTACTACTTCCATTCACTTTATTCTTTTTTTACAAAAATGAAAACCATTGAAAGAGGATAGTTTGAACTTTCTACCTTCCATGCTGTTGCATTCTCCTTCGGATTCAAAAATTCCTAAAATCTAAAAGGTACTTGGATTACATGTTAAGTAATATAAATTACTTACTTAAAATAATGTATAATGGTTTTTAATAAGTATAGCGAATTTCATAGTTCAATTTTATTCATTTCGCTCTCATTAACCATTAATTGTTTCCGGTTACTGCTCTTTCAAGCTAAATTATACTTTCCATTCGTTTGGTTTTTATTTTATGAAAATTACAATGGTTGAAAGAACAACATTTGAACTTTCTACCTTAATTTTCATGGTGGTGCGTTCTCTTTCTGCTTAAAAATTTCCAAGAGTTACATGTTAAGTAATATAAAGGACTTACTTAAAATAACATATAATTCTGTTCTATAAGTATAGCAAATTTCATAATTCGATTTCATTCATTTCACTCTCATTAACCATTAATTGTTTGTGGTTACTCCTCTTTAATGCTAAATTACTCTTTCCATTCGTTTGGTTCTTCTTTTATAAAAATGACAACCGTTGACAGAACAACATTTAAAGTTTCTACCTTAATTTCTATGGTGTTGCGTTCTACTTCGGCTTTAAAACTTGTGAAAATTTAAAAGGTACTTGGATTACATGTTATGTACTATAAGGGACTTACTTAAAATAACATTTAAACCTTATCTATGAGTATAGTGAATTTTATAATTCAATTTCATTCAGTTCGCTACAATCAACCATTAATTGTTTTCGGTTACTCCTCTTTCAAGCTAAATTACTACTTCCATTCACTTGGATTACATGTTATGTAATATAAAGGACTTACTTAAAATAACTTATAATTCTGTTCTATAAGTATAGCAAATTTCATAGTTAGATTTCATTCATTTCGCTACCATGAACCATTATTTGTTTCCGGTTACTCCTGTTTCAAGCTAAATTACTCTTTCCATTCGTTTGGTTCTTCTTTTATAAAAATGACAACCGTTGACAGAACAACATTTAAAGTTTCTACCTTAATTTCTATGGTGTTGCGTTCTACTTCGGCTTTAAAACTTGTGAAAATTTAATAGGTACTTGGATTACATGTTATGTACTATAAAGGACTTACTTAAAATAACATATAAAGCTTTTCTATGAGTATAGTGAATTTTATAGTTCGATTTCATTCAGTTCGCTACAATCAACCATTAATTGTTTTCGGTTACTCCTCTTTCAAGCTAAATTACTACTTCCATTCACTTTATTCTTTTTTAACAAAAATGAAAACCATTGAAAGAGGATAGTTTGAACTTTCTACCTTCCATGCTGTTGCATTCTCCTTCGGATTCAAAAATTCCTAAAATCTAAAAGGTACTTGGATTACATGTTAAGTAATATAAATTACTTACTTAAAATAATGTATAATGGTTTTTAATAAGTATAGCGAATTTCATAGTTCAATTTTATTCATTTCGCTCTCATTAACCATTAATTGTTTCTGGTTACTGCTCTTTCAAGCTAAATTATACTTTCCATTCGTTTGGTTTTTATTTTATGAAAATTACAATGGTTGAAAGAACAACATTTGAACTTTCTACCTTAATTTTCATGGTGGTGCGTTCTCTTTCTGCTTCAAAATTTCCAAGAGTTACATGTTAAGTAATATAAAGGACTTACTTAAAATAACATATAATTCTGTTTTATAAGTATAGCAAATTTCATAATTCGATTTCATTCATTTCACTCTCATTAACCATTAATTGTTTGTGGTTACTCCTCTTTAATGCTAAATTACTCTTTCCATTCGTTTGGTTCTTCTTTTATAAAAATGACAACGGTTGACAGAACAACATTTAAAGTTTCTACCTTAATTTCTATGGTGTTGCGTTCTACTTCGGCTTTAAAACTTGTGAAAATTTAAAAGGTACTTGGATTACATGTTATGTACTATAAGGGACTTACTTAAAATAACATTTAAACCTTATCTATGAGTATAGTGAATTTTATAGTTCGATTTCATTCAGTTCGCTACAATCAACCATTAATTGTTTTCGGTTACTCCTCTTTCAAGCTAAATTACTACTTCCATTCACTTTATTCTTTTTTTACAAAAATGAAAACCATTGAAAGAGGATAGTTTGAACTTTCTACCTTCCATGCTGTTGCATTCTCCTTCGGATTCAAAAATTCCTAAAATCTAAAAGGTACTTGGATTACATGTTAAGTAATATAAATTACTTACTTAAAATAATGTATAATGGTTTTTAATAAGTATAGCGAATTTCATAGTTCAATTTTATTCATTTCGCTCTCATTAACCATTAATTGTTTCCGGTTACTGCTCTTTCAAGCTAAATTATACTTTCCATTCGTTTGGTTTTTATTTTATGAAAATTACAATGGTTGAAAGAACAACATTTGAACTTTCTACCTTAATTTTCATGGTGGTGCGTTCTCTTTCTGCTTAAAAATTTCCAAGAGTTACATGTTAAGTAATATAAAGGACTTACTTAAAATAACATATAATTCTGTTCTATAAGTATAGCAAATTTCATAATTCGATTTCATTCATTTCACTCTCATTAACCATTAATTGTTTGTGGTTACTCCTCTTTAATGCTAAATTACTCTTTCCATTCGTTTGGTTCTTCTTTTATAAAAATGACAACCGTTGACAGAACAACATTTAAAGTTTCTACCTTAATTTCTATGGTGTTGCGTTCTACTTCGGCTTTAAAACTTGTGAAAATTTAAAAGGTACTTGGATTACATGTTATGTACTATAAGGGACTTACTTAAAATAACATTTAAACCTTATCTATGAGTATAGTGAATTTTATAGTTCGATTTCATTCAGTTCGCTACAATCAACCATTAATTGTTTTCGGTTACTCCTCTTTCAAGCTAAATTACTACTTCCATTCACTTGGATTACATGTTATGTAATATAAAGGACTTACTTAAAATAACTTATAATTCTGTTCTATAAGTATAGCAAATTTCATAGTTAGATTTCATTCATTTCGCTACCATGAACCATTATTTGTTTCCGGTTACTCCTGTTTCAAGCTAAATTACTCTTTCCATTCGTTTGGTTCTTCTTTTATAAAAATGACAACCGTTGACAGAACAACATTTAAAGTTTCTACCTTAATTTCTATGGTGTTGCGTTCTACTTCGGCTTTAAAACTTGTGAAAATTTAATAGGTACTTGGATTACATGTTATGTACTATAAAGGACTTACTTAAAATAACATATAAAGCTTTTCTATGAGTATAGTGAATTTTATAGTTCGATTTCATTCAGTTCGCTACAATCAACCATTAATTGTTTTCGGTTACTCCTCTTTCAAGCTAAATTACTACTTCCATTCACTTTATTCTTTTTTAACAAAAATGAAAACCATTGAAAGAGGATAGTTTGAACTTTCTACCTTCCATGCTGTTGCATTCTCCTTCGGATTCAAAAATTCCTAAAATCTAAAAGGTACTTGGATTACATGTTAAGTAATATAAATTACTTACTTAAAATAATGTATAATGGTTTTTAATAAGTATAGCGAATTTCATAGTTCAATTTTATTCATTTCGCTCTCATTAACCATTAATTGTTTCTGGTTACTGCTCTTTCAAGCTAAATTATACTTTCCATTCGTTTGGTTTTTATTTTATGAAAATTACAATGGTTGAAAGAACAACATTTGAACTTTCTACCTTAATTTTCATGGTGGTGCGTTCTCTTTCTGCTTCAAAATTTCCAAGAGTTACATGTTAAGTAATATAAAGGACTTACTTAAAATAACATATAATTCTGTTTTATAAGTATAGCAAATTTCATAATTCGATTTCATTCATTTCACTCTCATTAACCATTAATTGTTTGTGGTTACTCCTCTTTAATGCTAAATTACTCTTTCCATTCGTTTGGTTCTTCTTTTATAAAAATGACAACCGTTGACAGAACAACATTTAAAGTTTCTACCTTAATTTCTATGGTGTTGCGTTCTACTTCGGCTTTAAAACTTGTGAAAATTTAAAAGGTACTTGGATTACATGTTATGTACTATAAGGGACTTACTTAAAATAACATTTAAACCTTATCTATGAGTATAGTGAATTTTATAGTTCGATTTCATTCAGTTCGCTACAATCAACCATTAATTGTTTTCGGTTACTCCTCTTTCAAGCTAAATTACTACTTCCATTCACTTTATTCTTTTTTTACAAAAATGAAAACCATTGAAAGAGGATAGTTTGAACTTTCTACCTTCCATGCTGTTGCATTCTCCTTCGGATTCAAAAATTCCTAAAATTTAAAAGGTACTTGGATTACATGTTAAGTAATATAAATTACTTACTTAAAATAATGTATAATGGTTTTTAATAAGTATAGCGAATTTCATAGTTCAATTTTATTCATTTCGCTCTCATTAACCATTAATTGTTTCCGGTTACTGCTCTTTCAAGCTAAATTATACTTTCCATTCGTTTGGTTTTTATTTTATGAAAATTACAATGGTTGAAAGAACAACATTTGAACTTTCTACCTTAATTTTCATGGTGGTGCGTTCTCTTTCTGCTTAAAAATTTCCAAGAGTTACATGTTAAGTAATATAAAGGACTTACTTAAAATAACATATAATTCTGTTCTATAAGTATAGCAAATTTCATAATTCGATTTCATTCATTTCACTCTCATTAACCATTAATTGTTTGTGGTTACTCCTCTTTAATGCTAAATTACTCTTTCCATTCGTTTGGTTCTTCTTTTATAAAAATGACAACCGTTGACAGAACAACATTTAAAGTTTCTACCTTAATTTCTATGGTGTTGCGTTCTACTTCGGCTTTAAAACTTGTGAAAATTTAAAAGGTACTTGGATTACATGTTATGTACTATAAGGGACTTACTTAAAATAACATTTAAACCTTATCTATGAGTATAGTGAATTTTATAGTTCGATTTCATTCAGTTCGCTACAATCAACCATTAATTGTTTTCGGTTACTCCTCTTTCAAGCTAAATTACTACTTCCATTCACTTGGATTACATGTTATGTAATATAAAGGACTTACTTAAAATAACTTATAATTCTGTTCTATAAGTATATCAAATTTCATAGTTAGATTTCATTCATTTCGCTACCATGAACCATTATTTGTTTCCGGTTACTCCTGTTTCAAGCTAAATTACTCTTTCCATTCGTTTGGTTCTTCTTTTATAAAAATGACAACCGTTGACAGAACAACATTTAAAGTTTCTACCTTAATTTCTATGGTGTTGCGTTCTACTTCGGCTTTAAAACTTGTGAAAATTTAAAAGGTACTTGGATTACATGTTATGTACTATAAAGGACTTACTTAAAATAACATATAAAGCTTTTCTATGAGTATAGTGAATTTTATAGTTCGATTTCATTCAGTTCGCTACAATCAACCATTAATTGTTTTCGGTTACTCCTCTTTCAAGCTAAATTACTACTTCCATTCACTTTATTCTTTTTTTACAAAAATGAAAACCATTGAAAGAGGATAGTTTGAACTTTCTACCTTCCATGCTGTTGCATTCTCCTTCGGATTCAAAAATTCCTAAAATCTAAAAGGTACTTGGATTACATGTTAAGTAATATAAATTACTTACTTAAAATAATGTATAATGGTTTTTAATAAGTATAGCGAATTTCATAGTTCAATTTTATTCATTTCGCTCTCATTAACCATTAATTGTTTCCGGTTACTGCTCTTTCAAGCTAAATTATACTTTCCATTCGTTTGGTTTTTATTTTATGAAAATTACAATGGTTGAAAGAACAACATTTGAACTTTCTACCTTAATTTTCATGGTGGTGCGTTCTCTTTCTACTTCAAAATTTCCAAGAGTTACATGTTAAGTAATATAAAGGACTTACTTAAAATAACATATAATTCTGTTCTATAAGTATAGCAAATTTCATAATTCGATTTCATTCATTTCACTCTCATTAACCATTAATTGTTTGTGGTTACTCCTCTTTAATGCTAAATTACTCTTTCCATTCGTTTGGTTCTTCTTTTATAAAAATGACAACCGTTGACAGAACAACATTTAAAGTTTCTACCTTAATTTCTATGGTGTTGCGTTCTACTTCGGCTTTAAAACTTGTGAAAATTTAAAAGGTACTTGGATTACATGTTATGTACTATAAGGGACTTACTTAAAATAACATTTAAACCTTATCTATGAGTATAGTGAATTTTATAGTTCGATTTCATTCAGTTCGCTACAATCAACCATTAATTGTTTTCGGTTACTCCTCTTTCAAGCTAAATTACTACTTCCATTCACTTTATTCTTTTTTTACAAAAATGAAAACCATTGAAAGAGGATAGTTTGAACTTTCTACCTTCCATGCTGTTGCATTCTCCTTCGGATTCAAAAATTCCTAAAATTTAAAAGGTACTTGGATTACATGTTAAGTAATATAAATTACTTACTTAAAATAATGTATAATGGTTTTTAATAAGTATAGCGAATTTCATAGTTCAATTTTATTCATTTCGCTCTCATTAACCATTAATTGTTTCCGGTTACTGCTCTTTCAAGCTAAATTATACTTTCCATTCGTTTGGTTTTTATTTTATGAAAATTACAATGGTTGAAAGAACAACATTTGAACTTTCTACCTTAATTTTCATGGTGGTGCGTTCTCTTTCTGCTTAAAAATTTCCAAGAGTTACATGTTAAGTAATATAAAGGACTTACTTAAAATAACATATAATTCTGTTCTATAAGTATAGCAAATTTCATAATTCGATTTCATTCATTTCACTCTCATTAACCATTAATTGTTTGTGGTTACTCCTCTTTAATGCTAAATTACTCTTTCCATTCGTTTGGTTCTTCTTTTATAAAAATGACAACCGTTGACAGAACAACATTTAAAGTTTCTACCTTAATTTCTATGGTGTTGCGTTCTACTTCGGCTTTAAAACTTGTGAAAATTTAAAAGGTACTTGGATTACATGTTATGTACTATAAGGGACTTACTTAAAATAACATTTAAACCTTATCTATGAGTATAGTGAATTTTATAGTTCGATTTCATTCAGTTCGCTACAATCAACCATTAATTGTTTTCGGTTACTCCTCTTTCAAGCTAAATTACTACTTCCATTCACTTGGATTACATGTTATGTAATATAAAGGACTTACTTAAAATAACTTATAATTCTGTTCTATAAGTATAGCAAATTTCATAGTTAGATTTCATTCATTTCGCTACCATGAACCATTATTTGTTTCCGGTTACTCCTGTTTCAAGCTAAATTACTCTTTCCATTCGTTTGGTTCTTCTTTTATAAAAATGACAACCGTTGACAGAACAACATTTAAAGTTTCTACCTTAATTTCTATGGTGTTGCGTTCTACTTCGGCTTTAAAACTTGTGAAAATTTAATAGGTACTTGGATTACATGTTATGTACTATAAAGGACTTACTTAAAATAACATATAAAGCTTTTCTATGAGTATAGTGAATTTTATAGTTCGATTTCATTCAGTTCGCTACAATCAACCATTAATTGTTTTCGGTTACTCCTCTTTCAAGCTAAATTACTACTTCCATTCACTTTATTCTTTTTTAACAAAAATGAAAACCATTGAAAGAGGATAGTTTGAACTTTCTACCTTCCATGCTGTTGCATTCTCCTTCGGATTCAAAAATTCCTAAAATCTAAAAGGTACTTGGATTACATGTTAAGTAATATAAATTACTTACTTAAAATAATGTATAATGGTTTTTAATAAGTATAGCGAATTTCATAGTTCAATTTTATTCATTTCGCTCTCATTAACCATTAATTGTTTCTGGTTACTGCTCTTTCAAGCTAAATTATACTTTCCATTCGTTTGGTTTTTATTTTATGAAAATTACAATGGTTGAAAGAACAACATTTGAACTTTCTACCTTAATTTTCATGGTGGTGCGTTCTCTTTCTGCTTCAAAATTTCCAAGAGTTACATGTTAAGTAATATAAAGGACTTACTTAAAATAACATATAATTCTGTTTTATAAGTATAGCAAATTTCATAATTCGATTTCATTCATTTCACTCTCATTAACCATTAATTGTTTGTGGTTACTCCTCTTTAATGCTAAATTACTCTTTCCATTCGTTTGGTTCTTCTTTTATAAAAATGACAACCGTTGACAGAACAACATTTAAAGTTTCTACCTTAATTTCTATGGTGTTGCGTTCTACTTCGGCTTTAAAACTTGTGAAAATTTAAAAGGTACTTGGATTACATGTTATGTACTATAAGGGACTTACTTAAAATAACATTTAAACCTTATCTATGAGTATAGTGAATTTTATAGTTCGATTTCATTCAGTTCGCTACAATCAACCATTAATTGTTTTCGGTTACTCCTCTTTCAAGCTAAATTACTACTTCCATTCACTTTATTCTTTTTTTACAAAAATGAAAACCATTGAAAGAGGATAGTTTGAACTTTCTACCTTCCATGCTGTTGCATTCTCCTTCGGATTCAAAAATTCCTAAAATTTAAAAGGTACTTGGATTACATGTTAAGTAATATAAATTACTTACTTAAAATAATGTATAATGGTTTTTAATAAGTATAGCGAATTTCATAGTTCAATTTTATTCATTTCGCTCTCATTAACCATTAATTGTTTCCGGTTACTGCTCTTTCAAGCTAAATTATACTTTCCATTCGTTTGGTTTTTATTTTATGAAAATTACAATGGTTGAAAGAACAACATTTGAACTTTCTACCTTAATTTTCATGGTGGTGCGTTCTCTTTCTGCTTAAAAATTTCCAAGAGTTACATGTTAAGTAATATAAAGGACTTACTTAAAATAACATATAATTCTGTTCTATAAGTATAGCAAATTTCATAATTCGATTTCATTCATTTCACTCTCATTAACCATTAATTGTTTGTGGTTACTCCTCTTTAATGCTAAATTACTCTTTCCATTCGTTTGGTTCTTCTTTTATAAAAATGACAACCGTTGACAGAACAACATTTAAAGTTTCTACCTTAATTTCTATGGTGTTGCGTTCTACTTCGGCTTTAAAACTTGTGAAAATTTAAAAGGTACTTGGATTACATGTTATGTACTATAAGGGACTTACTTAAAATAACATTTAAACCTTATCTATGAGTATAGTGAATTTTATAGTTCGATTTCATTCAGTTCGCTACAATCAACCATTAATTGTTTTCGGTTACTCCTCTTTCAAGCTAAATTACTACTTCCATTCACTTGGATTACATGTTATGTAATATAAAGGACTTACTTAAAATAACTTATAATTCTGTTCTATAAGTATATCAAATTTCATAGTTAGATTTCATTCATTTCGCTACCATGAACCATTATTTGTTTCCGGTTACTCCTGTTTCAAGCTAAATTACTCTTTCCATTCGTTTGGTTCTTCTTTTATAAAAATGACAACCGTTGACAGAACAACATTTAAAGTTTCTACCTTAATTTCTATGGTGTTGCGTTCTACTTCGGCTTTAAAACTTGTGAAAATTTAAAAGGTACTTGGATTACATGTTATGTACTATAAAGGACTTACTTAAAATAACATATAAAGCTTTTCTATGAGTATAGTGAATTTTATAGTTCGATTTCATTCAGTTCGCTACAATCAACCATTAATTGTTTTCGGTTACTCCTCTTTCAAGCTAAATTACTACTTCCATTCACTTTATTCTTTTTTTACAAAAATGAAAACCATTGAAAGAGGATAGTTTGAACTTTCTACCTTCCATGCTGTTGCATTCTCCTTCGGATTCAAAAATTCCTAAAATCTAAAAGGTACTTGGATTACATGTTAAGTAATATAAATTACTTACTTAAAATAATGTATAATGGTTTTTAATAAGTATAGCGAATTTCATAGTTCAATTTTATTCATTTCGCTCTCATTAACCATTAATTGTTTCCGGTTACTGCTCTTTCAAGCTAAATTATACTTTCCATTCGTTTGGTTTTTATTTTATGAAAATTACAATGGTTGAAAGAACAACATTTGAACTTTCTACCTTAATTTTCATGGTGGTGCGTTCTCTTTCTACTTCAAAATTTCCAAGAGTTACATGTTAAGTAATATAAAGGACTTACTTAAAATAACATATAATTCTGTTCTATAAGTATAGCAAATTTCATAATTCGATTTCATTCATTTCACTCTCATTAACCATTAATTGTTTGTGGTTACTCCTCTTTAATGCTAAATTACTCTTTCCATTCGTTTGGTTCTTCTTTTATAAAAATGACAACCGTTGACAGAACAACATTTAAAGTTTCTACCTTAATTTCTATGGTGTTGCGTTCTACTTCGGCTTTAAAACTTGTGAAAATTTAAAAGGTACTTGGATTACATGTTATGTACTATAAGGGACTTACTTAAAATAACATTTAAACCTTATCTATGAGTATAGTGAATTTTATAGTTCGATTTCATTCAGTTCGCTACAATCAACCATTAATTGTTTTCGGTTACTCCTCTTTCAAGCAAAATTACTACTTCCATTCACTTGGATTACATTTTATGTAATATAAAGGACTTACTTAAAATAACTTATAATTCTGTTCTATAAGTATAGCAAATTTCATAGTTAGATTTCATTCATTTCGCTACCATGAACCATTATTTGTTTCCGGTTACTCCTGTTTCAAGCTAAATTACTCTTTCCATTCGTTTGGTTCTTCTTTTATAAAAATGACAACCGTTGACAGAACAACATTTAAAGTTTCTACCTTAATTTCTATGGTGTTGCGTTCTACTTCGGCTTTAAAACTTGTGAAAATTTAAAAGGTACTTGGATTACATGTTATGTACTATAAAGGACTTACTTAAAATAACATATAAAGCTTTTCTATGAGTATAGTGAATTTTATAGTTCGATTTCATTCAGTTCGCTACAATCAACCATTAATTGTTTTCGGTTACTCCTCTTTCAAGCTAAATTACTACTTCCATTCACTTTATTCTTTTTTTACAAAAATGAAAACCATTGAAAGAGGATAGTTTGAACTTTCTACCTTCCATGCTGTTGCATTCTCCTTCGGATTCAAAAATTCCTAAAATCTAAAAGGTACTTGGATTACATGTTAAGTAATATAAATTACTTACTTAAAATAATGTATAATGGTTTTTAATAAGTATAGCGAATTTCATAGTTCAATTTTATTCATTTCGCTCTCATTAACCATTAATTGTTTCCGGTTACTGCTCTTTCAAGCTAAATTATACTTTCCATTCGTTTGGTTTTTTTTTTTTTAAAATTACAATGGTTGAAAGAACAACATTTGAACTTTCTACCTTAATTTTCATGGTGGTGCGTTCTCTTTCTGCTTCAAAATTTCCAAGAGTTACATGTTAAGTAATATAAAGGACTTACTTAAAATAACATATAATTCTGTTCTATAAGTATAGCAAATTTCATAATTCGATTTCATTCATTTCACTCTCATTAACCATTAATTGTTTGTGGTTACTCCTCTTTAATGCTAAATTACTCTTTCCATTCGTTTGGTTCTTCTTTTATAAAAATGACAACCGTTGACAGAACAACATTTAAAGTTTCTACCTTAATTTCTATGGTGTTGCGTTCTACTTCGGCTTTAAAACTTGTGAAAATTTAAAAGGTACTTGGATTACATGTTATGTACTATAAGGGACTTACTTAAAATAACATTTAAACCTTATCTATGAGTATAGTGAATTTTATAGTTCGATTTCATTCAGTTCGCTACAATCAACCATTAATTGTTTTCGGTTACTCCTCTTTCAAGCTAAATTACTACTTCCATTCACTTTATTCTTTTTTTACAAAAATGAAAACCATTGAAAGAGGATAGTTTGAACTTTCTACCTTCCATGCTGTTGCATTCTCCTTCGGATTCAAAAATTCCTAAAATTTAAAAGGTACTTGGATTACATGTTAAGTAATATAAATTACTTACTTAAAATAATGTATAATGGTTTTTAATAAGTATAGCGAATTTCATAGTTCAATTTTATTCATTTCGCTCTCATTAACCATTAATTGTTTCCGGTTACTGCTCTTTCAAGCTAAATTATACTTTCCATTCGTTTGGTTTTTATTTTATGAAAATTACAATGGTTGAAAGAACAACATTTGAACTTTCTACCTTAATTTTCATGGTGGTGCGTTCTCTTTCTGCTTAAAAATTTCCAAGAGTTACATGTTAAGTAATATAAAGGACTTACTTAAAATAACATATAATTCTGTTCTATAAGTATAGCAAATTTCATAATTCGATTTCATTCATTTCACTCTCATTAACCATTAATTGTTTGTGGTTACTCCTCTTTAATGCTAAATTACTCTTTCCATTCGTTTGGTTCTTCTTTTATAAAAATGACAACCGTTGACAGAACAACATTTAAAGTTTCTACCTTAATTTCTATGGTGTTGCGTTCTACTTCGGCTTTAAAACTTGTGAAAATTTAAAAGGTACTTGGATTACATGTTATGTACTATAAGGGACTTACTTAAAATAACATTTAAACCTTATCTATGAGTATAGTGAATTTTATAGTTCGATTTCATTCAGTTCGCTACAATCAACCATTAATTGTTTTCGGTTACTCCTCTTTCAAGCTAAATTACTACTTCCATTCACTTGGATTACATGTTATGTAATATAAAGGACTTACTTAAAATAACTTATAATTCTGTTCTATAAGTATATCAAATTTCATAGTTAGATTTCATTCATTTCGCTACCATGAACCATTATTTGTTTCCGGTTACTCCTGTTTCAAGCTAAATTACTCTTTCCATTCGTTTGGTTCTTCTTTTATAAAAATGACAACCGTTGACAGAACAACATTTAAAGTTTCTACCTTAATTTCTATGGTGTTGCGTTCTACTTCGGCTTTAAAACTTGTGAAAATTTAAAAGGTACTTGGATTACATGTTATGTACTATAAAGGACTTACTTAAAATAACATATAAAGCTTTTCTATGAGTATAGTGAATTTTATAGTTCGATTTCATTCAGTTCGCTACAATCAACCATTAATTGTTTTCGGTTACTCCTCTTTCAAGCTAAATTACTACTTCCATTCACTTTATTCTTTTTTTACAAAAATGAAAACCATTGAAAGAGGATAGTTTGAACTTTCTACCTTCCATGCTGTTGCATTCTCCTTCGGATTCAAAAATTCCTAAAATCTAAAAGGTACTTGGATTACATGTTAAGTAATATAAATTACTTACTTAAAATAATGTATAATGGTTTTTAATAAGTATAGCGAATTTCATAGTTCAATTTTATTCATTTCGCTCTCATTAACCATTAATTGTTTCTGGTTACTGCTCTTTCAAGCTAAATTATACTTTCCATTCGTTTGGTTTTTATTTTATGAAAATTACAATGGTTGAAAGAACAACATTTGAACTTTCTACCTTAATTTTCATGGTGGTGCGTTCTCTTTCTGCTTCAAAATTTCCAAGAGTTACATGTTAAGTAATATAAAGGACTTACTTAAAATAACATATAATTCTGTTTTATAAGTATAGCAAATTTCATAATTCGATTTCATTCATTTCACTCTCATTAACCATTAATTGTTTGTGGTTACTCCTCTTTAATGCTAAATTACTCTTTCCATTCGTTTGGTTCTTCTTTTATAAAAATGACAACGGTTGACAGAACAACATTTAAAGTTTCTACCTTAATTTCTATGGTGTTGCGTTCTACTTCGGCTTTAAAACTTGTGAAAATTTAAAAGGTACTTGGATTACATGTTATGTACTATAAGGGACTTACTTAAAATAACATTTAAACCTTATCTATGAGTATAGTGAATTTTATAGTTCGATTTCATTCAGTTCGCTACAATCAACCATTAATTGTTTTCGGTTACTCCTCTTTCAAGCTAAATTACTACTTCCATTCACTTTATTCTTTTTTTACAAAAATGAAAACCATTGAAAGAGGATAGTTTGAACTTTCTACCTTCCATGCTGTTGCATTCTCCTTCGGATTCAAAAATTCCTAAAATCTAAAAGGTACTTGGATTACATGTTAAGTAATATAAATTACTTACTTAAAATAATGTATAATGGTTTTTAATAAGTATAGCGAATTTCATAGTTCAATTTTATTCATTTCGCTCTCATTAACCATTAATTGTTTCCGGTTACTGCTCTTTCAAGCTAAATTATACTTTCCATTCGTTTGGTTTTTATTTTATGAAAATTACAATGGTTGAAAGAACAACATTTGAACTTTCTACCTTAATTTTCATGGTGGTGCGTTCTCTTTCTACTTCAAAATTTCCAAGAGTTACATGTTAAGTAATATAAAGGACTTACTTAAAATAACATATAATTCTGTTCTATAAGTATAGCAAATTTCATAATTCGATTTCATTCATTTCACTCTCATTAACCATTAATTGTTTGTGGTTACTCCTCTTTAATGCTAAATTACTCTTTCCATTCGTTTGGTTCTTCTTTTATAAAAATGACAACCGTTGACAGAACAACATTTAAAGTTTCTACCTTAATTTCTATGGTGTTGCGTTCTACTTCGGCTTTAAAACTTGTGAAAATTTAAAAGGTACTTGGATTACATGTTATGTACTATAAGGGACTTACTTAAAATAACATTTAAACCTTATCTATGAGTATAGTGAATTTTATAGTTCGATTTCATTCAGTTCGCTACAATCAACCATTAATTGTTTTCGGTTACTCCTCTTTCAAGCAAAATTACTACTTCCATTCACTTGGATTACATTTTATGTAATATAAAGGACTTACTTAAAATAACTTATAATTCTGTTCTATAAGTATAGCAAATTTCATAGTTAGATTTCATTCATTTCGCTACCATGAACCATTATTTGTTTCCGGTTACTCCTGTTTCAAACTAAATTACTCTTTCCATTCGTTTGGTTCTTCTTTTATAAAAATGACAACCGTTGACAGAACAACATTTAAAGTTTCTACCTTAATTTCTATGGTGTTGCGTTCTACTTCGGCTTTAAAACTTGTGAAAATTTATAAGGTACTTGGATTACATGTTATGTACTATAAAGGACTTACTTAAAATAACATATAAAGCTTTTCTATGAGTATAGTGAATTTTATAGTTCGATTTCATTCAGTTCGCTACAATCAACCATTAATTGTTTTCGGTTACTCCTCTTTCAAGCTAAATTACTACTTCCATTCACTTTATTCTTTTTTTACAAAAATGAAAACCATTGAAAGAGGATAGTTTGAACTTTCTACCTTCCATGCTGTTGCATTCTCCTTCGGATTCAAAATTTCCTAAAATCTAAAAGGTACTTGGATTACATGTTAAGTAATATAAATTACTTACTTAAAATAATGTATAATGGTTTTTAATAAGTATAGCGAATTTCATAGTTCAATTTTATTCATTTCGCTCTCATTAACCATTAATTGTTTCCGGTTACTGCTCTTTCAAGCTAAATTATACTTTCCATTCGTTTGGTTTTTTTTTTTTTTAAATTACAATGGTTGAAAGAACAACATTTGAACTTTCTACCTTAATTTTCATGGTGGTGCGTTCTCTTTCTGCTTCAAAATTTCCAAGAGTTACATGTTAAGTAATATAAAGGACTTACTTAAAATAACATATAATTCTGTTCTATAAGTATAGCAAATTTCATAATTCGATTTCATTCATTTCACTCTCATTAACCATTAATTGTTTGTGGTTACTCCTCTTTAATGCTAAATTACTCTTTCCATTCGTTTGGTTCTTCTTTTATAAAAATGACAACCGTTGACAGAACAACATTTAAAGTTTCTACCTTAATTTCTATGGTGTTGCGTTCTACTTCGGCTTTAAAACTTGTGAAAATTTAAAAGGTACTTGGATTACATGTTATGTACTATAAGGGACTTACTTAAAATAACATTTAAACCTTATCTATGAGTATAGTGAATTTTATAGTTCGATTTCATTCAGTTCGCTACAATCAACCATTAATTGTTTTCGGTTACTCCTCTTTCAAGCTAAATTACTACTTCCATTCACTTGGATTACATGTTATGTAATATAAAGGACTTACTTAAAATAACTTATAATTCTGTTCTATAAGTATAGCAAATTTCATAGTTAGATTTCATTCATTTCGCTACCATGAACCATTATTTGTTTCCGGTTACTCCTGTTTCAAGCTAAATTACTCTTTCCATTCGTTTGGTTCTTCTTTTATAAAAATGACAACCGTTGACAGAACAACATTTAAAGTTTCTACCTTAATTTCTATGGTGTTGCGTTCTACTTCGGCTTTAAAACTTGTGAAAATTTATAAGGTACTTGGATTACATGTTATGTACTATAAAGGACTTACTTAAAATAACATATAAAGCTTTTCTATGAGTATAGTGAATTTTATAGTTCGATTTCATTCAGTTCGCTACAATCAACCATTAATTGTTTTCGGTTACTCCTCTTTCAAGCTAAATTACTACTTCCATTCACTTTATTCTTTTTTTACAAAAATGAAAACCATTGAAAGAGGATAGTTTGAACTTTCTACCTTCCATGCTGTTGCATTCTCCTTCGGATTCAAAAATTCCGAAAATCTAAAAGGTACTTGGATTACATGTTAAGTAATATAAATTACTTACTTAAAATAATGTATAATGGTTTTTAATAAGTATAGCGAATTTCATAGTTCAATTTTATTCATTTCGCTCTCATTAACCATTAATTGTTTCCGGTTACTGCTCTTTCAAGCTAAATTATACTTTCCATTCGTTTGGTTTTTTTTTTTTTTTAAATTACAATGGTTGAAAGAACAACATTTGAACTTTCAACCTTAATTTTCATGGTGGTGCGTTCTCTTTCTGCTTCAAAATTTCCAAGAGTTACATGTTAAGTAATATAAAGGACTTACTTAAAATAACATATAATTCTGTTCTATAAGTATAGCAAATTTCATAATTCGATTTCATTCATTTCACTCTCATTAACCATTAATTGTTTGTGGTTACTCCTCTTTAATGCTAAATTACTCTTTCCATTCGTTTGGTTCTTCTTTTATAAAAATGACAACCGTTGACAGAACAACATTTAAAGTTTCTACCTTAATTTCTATGGTGTTGCGTTCTACTTCGGCTTTAAAACTTGTGAAAATTTAAAAGGTACTTGGATTACATGTTATGTACTATAAGGGACTTACTTAAAATAACATTTAAACCTTATCTATGAGTATAGTGAATTTTATAGTTCGATTTCATTCAGTTCGCTACAATCAACCATTAATTGTTTTCGGTTACTCCTCTTTCAAGCAAAATTACTACTTCCATTCACTTGGATTACATTTTATGTAATATAAAGGACTTACTTAAAATAACTTATAATTCTGTTCTATAAGTATAGCAAATTTCATAGTTAGATTTCATTCATTTCGCTACCATGAACCATTATTTGTTTCCGGTTACTCCTGTTTCAAGCTAAATTACTCTTTCCATTCGTTTGGTTCTTCTTTTATAAAAATGACAACCGTTGACAGAACAACATTTAAAGTTTCTACCTTAATTTCTATGGTGTTGCGTTCTACTTCGGCTTTAAAACTTGTGAAAATTTATAAGGTACTTGGATTACATGTTATGTACTATAAAGGACTTACTTAAAATAACATATAAAGCTTTTCTATGAGTATAGTGAATTTTATAGTTCGATTTCATTCAGTTCGCTACAATCAACCATTAATTGTTTTCGGTTACTCCTCTTTCAAGCTAAATTACTACTTCCATTCACTTTATTCTTTTTTTACAAAAATGAAAACCATTGAAAGAGGATAGTTTGAACTTTCTACCTTCCATGCTGTTGCATTCTCCTTCGGATTCAAAAATTCCTAAAATCTAAAAGGTACTTGGATTACATGTTAAGTAATATAAATTACTTACTTAAAATAATGTATAATGGTTTTTAATAAGTATAGCGAATTTCATAGTTCAATTTTATTCATTTCGCTCTCATTAACCATTAATTGTTTCCGGTTACTGCTCTTTCAAGCTAAATTATACTTTCCATTCGTTTGGTTTTTTTTTTTTTAAAATTACAATGGTTGAAAGAACAACATTTGAACTTTCTACCTTAATTTTCATGGTGGTGCGTTCTCTTTCTGCTTCAAAATTTCCAAGAGTTACATGTTAAGTAATATAAAGGACTTACTTAAAATAACATATAATTCTGTTCTATAAGTATAGCAAATTTCATAATTCGATTTCATTCATTTCACTCTCATTAACCATTAATTGTTTGTGGTTACTCCTCTTTAATGCTAAATTACTCTTTCCATTCGTTTGGTTCTTCTTTTATAAAAATGACAACCGTTGACAGAACAACATTTAAAGTTTCTACCTTAATTTCTATGGTGTTGCGTTCTACTTCGGCTTTAAAACTTGTGAAAATTTAAAAGGTACTTGGATTACATGTTATGTACTATAAGGGACTTACTTAAAATAACATTTAAACCTTATCTATGAGTATAGTGAATTTTATAGTTCGATTTCATTCAGTTCGCTACAATCAACCATTAATTGTTTTCGGTTACTCCTCTTTCAAGCTAAATTACTACTTCCATTCACTTGGATTACATGTTATGTAATATAAAGGACTTACTTAAAATAACTTATAATTCTGTTCTATAAGTATAGCAAATTTCATAGTTAGATTTCATTCATTTCGCTACCATGAACCATTATTTGTTTCCGGTTACTCCTGTTTCAAGCTAAATTACTCTTTCCATTCGTTTGGTTCTTCTTTTATAAAAATGACAACCGTTGACAGAACAACATTTAAAGTTTCTACCTTAATTTCTATGGTGTTGCGTTCTACTTCGGCTTTAAAACTTGTGAAAATTTATAAGGTACTTGGATTACATGTTATGTACTATAAAGGACTTACTTAAAATAACATATAAAGCTTTTCTATGAGTATAGTGAATTTTATAGTTCGATTTCATTCAGTTCGCTACAATCAACCATTAATTGTTTTTGGTTACTCCTCTTTCAAGCTAAATTACTACTTCCATTCACTTTATTCTTTTTTTACAAAAATGAAAACCATTGAAAGAGGATAGTTTGAACTTTCTACCTTCCATGCTGTTGCATTCTCCTTCGGATTCAAAAATTCCGAAAATCTAAAAGGTACTTGGATTACATGTTAAGTAATATAAATTACTTACTTAAAATAATGTATAATGGTTTTTAATAAGTATAGCGAATTTCATAGTTCAATTTTATTCATTTCGCTCTCATTAACCATTAATTGTTTCCGGTTACTGCTCTTTCAAGCTAAATTATACTTTCCATTCGTTTGGTTTTTTTTTTTTTTAAATTACAATGGTTGAAAGAACAACATTTGAACTTTCAACCTTAATTTTCATGGTGGTGCGTTCTCTTTCTGCTTCAAAATTTCCAAGAGTTACATGTTAAGTAATATAAAGGACTTACTTAAAATAACATATAATTCTGTTCTATAAGTATAGCAAATTTCATAATTCGATTTCATTCATTTCACTCTCATTAACCATTAATTGTTTGTGGTTACTCCTCTTTAATGCTAAATTACTCTTTCCATTCGTTTGGTTCTTCTTTTATAAAAATGACAACCGTTGACAGAACAACATTTAAAGTTTCTACCTTAATTTCTATGGTGTTGCGTTCTACTTCGGCTTTAAAACTTGTGAAAATTTAAAAGGTACTTGGATTACATGTTATGTACTATAAGGGACTTACTTAAAATAACATTTAAACCTTATCTATGAGTATAGTGAATTTTATAGTTCGATTTCATTCCGTTCGCTACAATCAACCATTAATTGTTTTCGGTTACTCCTCTTTCAAGCTAAATTACTACTTCCATTCACTTGGATTACATGTTATGTAATATAAAGGACTTACTTAAAATAACTTATAATTCTGTTCTATAAGTATATCAAATTTCATAGTTAGATTTCATTCATTTCGCTACCATGAACCATTATTTGTTTCCGGTTACTCCTGTTTCAAGCTAAATTACTCTTTCCATTCGTTTGGTTCTTCTTTTATAAAAATGACAACCGTTGACAGAACAACATTTAAAGTTTCTACCTTAATTTCTATGGTGTTGCGTTCTACTTCGGCTTTAAAACTTGTGAAAATTTATAAGGTACTTGGATTACATGTTATGTACTATAAAGGACTTACTTAAAATAACATATAAAGCTTTTCTATGAGTATAGTGAATTTTATAGTTCGATTTCATTCAGTTCGCTACAATCAACCATTAATTGTTTTCGGTTACTCCTCTTTCAAGCTAAATTACTACTTCCATTCACTTTATTCTTTTTTTACAAAAATGAAAACCATTGAAAGAGGATAGTTTGAACTTTCTACCTTCCATGCTGTTGCATTCTCCTTCGGATTCAAAAATTCCGAAAATCTAAAAGGTACTTGGATTACATGTTAAGTAATATAAATTACTTACTTAAAATAATGTATAATGGTTTTTAATAAGTATAGCGAATTTCATAGTTCAATTTTATTCATTTCGCTCTCATTAACCATTAATTGTTTCCGGTTACTGCTCTTTCAAGCTAAATTATACTTTCCATTCGTTTGGTTTTTTTTTTTTTTTAAATTACAATGGTTGAAAGAACAACATTTGAACTTTCAACCTTAATTTTCATGGTGGTGCGTTCTCTTTCTGCTTCAAAATTTCCAAGAGTTACATGTTAAGTAATATAAAGGACTTACTTAAAATAACATATAATTCTGTTCTATAAGTATAGCAAATTTCATAATTCGATTTCATTCATTTCACTCTCATTAACCATTAATTGTTTGTGGTTACTCCTCTTTAATGCTAAATTACTCTTTCCATTCGTTTGGTTCTTCTTTTATAAAAATGACAACCGTTGACAGAACAACATTTAAAGTTTCTACCTTAATTTCTATGGTGTTGCGTTCTACTTCGGCTTTAAAACTTGTGAAAATTTAAAAGGTACTTGGATTACATGTTATGTACTATAAGGGACTTACTTAAAATAACATTTAAACCTTATCTATGAGTATAGTGAATTTTATAGTTCGATTTCATTCCGTTCGCTACAATCAACCATTAATTGTTTTCGGTTACTCCTCTTTCAAGCTAAATTACTACTTCCATTCACTTGGATTACATGTTATGTAATATAAAGGACTTACTTAAAATAACTTATAATTCTGTTCTATAAGTATAGCAAATTTCATAGTTAGATTTCATTCATTTCGCTACCATGAACCATTATTTGTTTCCGGTGACTCCTGTTTCAAGCTAAATTACTCTTTCCATTCGTTTGGTTCTTCTTTTATAAAAATGACAACCGTTGACAGAACAACATTTAAAGTTTCTACCTTAATTTCTATGGTGTTGCGTTCTACTTCGGCTTTAAAACTTGTGAAAATTTATAAGGTACTTGGATTACATGTTATGTACTATAAAGGACTTACTTAAAATAACATATAAAGCTTTTCTATGAGTATAGTGAATTTTATAGTTCGATTTCATTCAGTTCGCTACAATCAACCATTAATTGTTTTCGGTTACTCCTCTTTCAAGCTAAATTACTACTTCCATTCACTTTATTCTTTTTTTACAAAAATGAAAACCATTGAAAGAGGATAGTTTGAACTTTCTACCTTCCATGCTGTTGCATTCTCCTTCGGATTCAAAAATTCCGAAAATCTAAAAGGTACTTGGATTACATGTTAAGTAATATAAATTACTTACTTAAAATAATGTATAATGGTTTTTAATAAGTATAGCGAATTTCATAGTTCAATTTTATTCATTTCGCTCTCATTAACCATTAATTGTTTCCGGTTACTGCTCTTTCAAGCTAAATTATACTTTCCATTCGTTTGGTTTTTTTTTTTTTTTAAATTACAATGGTTGAAAGAACAACATTTGAACTTTCAACCTTAATTTTCATGGTGGTGCGTTCTCTTTCTGCTTCAAAATTTCCAAGAGTTACATGTTAAGTAATATAAAGGACTTACTTAAAATAACATATAATTCTGTTCTATAAGTATAGCAAATTTCATAATTCGATTTCATTCATTTCACTCTCATTAACCATTAATTGTTTGTGGTTACTCCTCTTTAATGCTAAATTACTCTTTCCATTCGTTTGGTTCTTCTTTTATAAAAATGACAACCGTTGACAGAACAACATTTAAAGTTTCTACCTTAATTTCTATGGTGTTGCGTTCTACTTCGGCTTTAAAACTTGTGAAAATTTAAAAGGTACTTGGATTACATGTTATGTACTATAAGGGACTTACTTAAAATAACATTTAAACCTTATCTATGAGTATAGTGAATTTTATAGTTCGATTTCATTCCGTTCGCTACAATCAACCATTAATTGTTTTCGGTTACTCCTCTTTCAAGCTAAATTACTACTTCCATTCACTTGGATTACATGTTATGTAATATAAAGGACTTACTTAAAATAACTTATAATTCTGTTCTATAAGTATAGCAAATTTCATAGTTAGATTTCATTCATTTCGCTACCATGAACCATTATTTGTTTCCGGTTACTCCTGTTTCAAGCTAAATTACTCTTTCCATTCGTTTGGTTCTTCTTTTATAAAAATGACAACCGTTGACAGAACAACATTTAAAGTTTCTACCTTAATTTCTATGGTGTTGCGTTCTACTTCGGCTTTAAAACTTGTGAAAATTTATAAGGTACTTGGATTACATGTTATGTACTATAAAGGACTTACTTAAAATAAAATATAAAGCTTTTCTATGAGTATAGTGAATTTTATAGTTCGATTTCATTCAGTTCGCTACAATCAACCATTAATTGTTTTCGGTTACTCCTCTTTCAAGCTAAATTACTACTTCCATTCACTTTATTCTTTTTTTACAAAAATGAAAACCATTGAAAGAGGATAGTTTGAACTTTCTACCTTCCATGCTGTTGCATTCTCCTTCGGATTCAAAAATTCCGAAAATCTAAAAGGTACTTGGATTACATGTTAAGTAATATAAATTACTTACTTAAAATAATGTATAATGGTTTTTAATAAGTATAGCGAATTTCATAGTTCAATTTTATTCATTTCGCTCTCATTAACCATTAATTGTTTCCGGTTACTGCTCTTTCAAGCTAAATTATACTTTCCATTCGTTTGGTTTTTTTTTTTTTTTAAATTACAATGGTTGAAAGAACAACATTTGAACTTTCAACCTTAATTTTCATGGTGGTGCGTTCTCTTTCTGCTTCAAAATTTCCAAGAGTTACATGTTAAGTAATATAAAGGACTTACTTAAAATAACATATAATTCTGTTCTATAAGTATAGCAAATTTCATAATTCGATTTCATTCATTTCACTCTCATTAACCATTAATTGTTTGTGGTTACTCCTCTTTAATGCTAAATTACTCTTTCCATTCGTTTGGTTCTTCTTTTATAAAAATGACAACCGTTGACAGAACAACATTTAAAGTTTCTTCCTTAATTTCTATGGTGTTGCGTTCTACTTCGGCTTTAAAACTTGTGAAAATTTAAAAGGTACTTGGATTACATGTTATGTACTATAAGGGACTTACTTAAAATAACATTTAAACCTTATCTATGAGTATAGTGAATTTTATAGTTCGATTTCATTCAGTTCGCTACAATCAACCATTAATTGTTTTCGGTTACTCCTCTTTCAAGCTAAATTACTACTTCCATTCACTTGGATTACATGTTATGTAATATAAAGGACTTACTTAAAATAACTTATAATTCTGTTCTATAAGTATAGCAAATTTCATAGTTAGATTTCATTCATTTCGCTACCATGAACCATTATTTGTTTCCGGTTACTCCTGTTTCAAGCTAAATTACTCTTTCCATTCGTTTGGTTCTTCTTTTATAAAAATGACAACCGTTGACAGAACAACATTTAAAGTTTCTACCTTAATTTCTATGGTGTTGCGTTCTACTTCGGCTTTAAAACTTGTGAAAATTTATAAGGTACTTGGATTACATGTTATGTACTATAAAGGACTTACTTAAAATAACATATAAAGCTTTTCTATGAGTATAGTGAATTTTATAGTTCGATTTCATTCAGTTCGCTACAATCAACCATTAATTGTTTTCGGTTACTCCTCTTTCAAGCTAAATTACTACTTCCATTCACTTTATTCTTTTTTTACAAAAATGAAAACCATTGAAAGAGGATAGTTTGAACTTTCTACCTTCCATGCTGTTGCATTCTCCTTCGGATTCAAAAATTCCGAAAATCTAAAAGGTACTTGGATTACATGTTAAGTAATATAAATTACTTACTTAAAATAATGTATAATGGTTTTTAATAAGTATAGCGAATTTCATAGTTCAATTTTATTCATTTCGCTCTCATTAACCATTAATTGTTTCCGGTTACTGCTCTTTCAAGCTAAATTATACTTTCCATTCGTTTGGTTTTTTTTTTTTTTTAAATTACAATGGTTGAAAGAACAACATTTGAACTTTCAACCTTAATTTTCATGGTGGTGCGTTCTCTTTCTGCTTCAAAATTTCCAAGAGTTACATGTTAAGTAATATAAAGGACTTACTTAAAATAACATATAATTCTGTTCTATAAGTATAGCAAATTTCATAATTCGATTTCATTCATTTCACTCTCATTAACCATTAATTGTTTGTGGTTACTCCTCTTTAATGCTAAATTACTCTTTCCATTCGTTTGGTTCTTCTTTTATAAAAATGACAACCGTTGACAGAACAACATTTAAAGTTTCTTCCTTAATTTCTATGGTGTTGCGTTCTACTTCGGCTTTAAAACTTGTGAAAATTTAAAAGGTACTTGGATTACATGTTATGTACTATAAGGGACTTACTTAAAATAACATTTAAACCTTATCTATGAGTATAGTGAATTTTATAGTTCGATTTCATTCAGTTCGCTACAATCAACCATTAATTGTTTTCGGTTACTCCTCTTTCAAGCTAAATTACTACTTCCATTCACTTGGATTACATGTTATGTAATATAAAGGACTTACTTAAAATAACTTATAATTCTATTCTATAAGTATAGCAAATTTCATAGTTAGATTTCATTCATTTCGCTACCATGAACCATTATTTGTTTCCGGTTACTCCTGTTTCAAGCTAAATTACTCTTTCCATTCGTTTGGTTCTTCTTTTATAAAAATGACAACCGTTGACAGAACAACATTTAAAGTTTCTACCTTAATTTCTATGGTGTTGCGTTCTACTTCGGCTTTAAAACTTGTGAAAATTTATAAGGTACTTGGATTACATGTTATGTACTATAAAGGACTTACTTAAAATAACATATAAAGCTTTTCTATGAGTATAGTGAATTTTATAGTTCGATTTCATTCAGTTCGCTACAATCAACCATTAATTGTTTTCGGTTACTCCTCTTTCAAGCTAAATTACTACTTCCATTCACTTTATTCTTTTTTTACAAAAATGAAAACCATTGAAAGAGGATAGTTTGAACTTTCTACCTTCCATGCTGTTGCATTCTCCTTCGGATTCAAAAATTCCGAAAATCTAAAAGGTACTTGGATTACATGTTAAGTAATATAAATTACTTACTTAAAATAATGTATAATGGTTTTTAATAAGTATAGCGAATTTCATAGTTCAATTTTATTCATTTCGCTCTCATTAACCATTAATTGTTTCCGGTTACTGCTCTTTCAAGCTAAATTATACTTTCCATTCGTTTGGTTTTTTTTTTTTTTTAAATTACAATGGTTGAAAGAACAACATTTGAACTTTCAACCTTAATTTTCATGGTGGTGCGTTCTCTTTCTGCTTCAAAATTTCCAAGAGTTACATGTTAAGTAATATAAAGGACTTACTTAAAATAACATATAATTCTGTTCTATAAGTATAGCAAATTTCATAATTCGATTTCATTCATTTCACTCTCATTAACCATTAATTGTTTGTGGTTACTCCTCTTTAATGCTAAATTACTCTTTCCATTCGTTTGGTTCTTCTTTTATAAAAATGACAACCGTTGACAGAACAACATTTAAAGTTTCTTCCTTAATTTCTATGGTGTTGCGTTCTACTTCGGCTTTAAAACTTGTGAAAATTTAAAAGGTACTTGGATTACATGTTATGTACTATAAGGGACTTACTTAAAATAACATTTAAACCTTATCTATGAGTATAGTGAATTTTATAGTTCGATTTCATTCAGTTCGCTACAATCAACCATTAATTGTTTTCGGTTACTCCTCTTTCAAGCTAAATTACTACTTCCATTCACTTGGATTACATGTTATGTAATATAAAGGACTTACTTAAAATAACTTATAATTCTGTTCTATAAGTATAGCAAATTTCATAGTTAGATTTCATTCATTTCGCTACCATGAACCATTATTTGTTTCCGGTTACTCCTGTTTCAAGCTAAATTACTCTTTCCATTCGTTTGGTTCTTCTTTTATAAAAATGACAACCGTTGACAGAACAACATTTAAAGTTTCTACCTTAATTTCTATGGTGTTGCGTTCTACTTCGGCTTTAAAACTTGTGAAAATTTATAAGGTACTTGGATTACATGTTATGTACTATAAAGGACTTACTTAAAATAACATATAAAGCTTTTCTATGAGTATAGTGAATTTTATAGTTCGATTTCATTCAGTTCGCTACAATCAACCATTAATTGTTTTCGGTTACTCCTCTTTCAAGCTAAATTACTACTTCCATTCACTTTATTCTTTTTTTACAAAAATGAAAACCATTGAAAGAGGATAGTTTGAACTTTCTACCTTCCATGCTGTTGCATTCTCCTTCGGATTCAAAAATTCCGAAAATCTAAAAGGTACTTGGATTACATGTTAAGTAATATAAATTACTTACTTAAAATAATGTATAATGGTTTTTAATAAGTATAGCGAATTTCATAGTTCAATTTTATTCATTTCGCTCTCATTAACCATTAATTGTTTCCGGTTACTGCTCTTTCAAGCTAAATTATACTTTCCATTCGTTTGGTTTTTTTTTTTTTTTAAATTACAATGGTTGAAAGAACAACATTTGAACTTTCAACCTTAATTTTCATGGTGGTGCGTTCTCTTTCTGCTTCAAAATTTCCAAGAGTTACATGTTAAGTAATATAAAGGACTTACTTAAAATAACATATAATTCTGTTCTATAAGTATAGCAAATTTCATAATTCGATTTCATTCATTTCACTCTCATTAACCATTAATTGTTTGTGGTTACTCCTCTTTAATGCTAAATTACTCTTTCCATTCGTTTGGTTCTTCTTTTATAAAAATGACAACCGTTGACAGAACAACATTTAAAGTTTCTTCCTTAATTTCTATGGTGTTGCGTTCTACTTCGGCTTTAAAACTTGTGAAAATTTAAAAGGTACTTGGATTACATGTTATGTACTATAAGGGACTTACTTAAAATAACATTTAAACCTTATCTATGAGTATAGTGAATTTTATAGTTCGATTTCATTCAGTTCGCTACAATCAACCATTAATTGTTTTCGGTTACTCCTCTTTCAAGCTAAATTACTACTTCCATTCACTTGGATTACATGTTATGTAATATAAAGGACTTACTTAAAATAACTTATAATTCTATTCTATAAGTATAGCAAATTTCATAGTTAGATTTCATTCATTTCGCTACCATGAACCATTATTTGTTTCCGGTTACTCCTGTTTCAAGCTAAATTACTCTTTCCATTCGTTTGGTTCTTCTTTTATAAAAATGACAACCGTTGACAGAACAACATTTAAAGTTTCTACCTTAATTTCTATGGTGTTGCGTTCTACTTCGGCTTTAAAACTTGTGAAAATTTATAAGGTACTTGGATTACATGTTATGTACTATAAAGGACTTACTTAAAATAACATATAAAGCTTTTCTATGAGTATAGTGAATTTTATAGTTCGATTTCATTCAGTTCGCTACAATCAACCATTAATTGTTTTCGGTTACTCCTCTTTCAAGCTAAATTACTACTTCCATTCACTTTATTCTTTTTTTACAAAAATGAAAACCATTGAAAGAGGATAGTTTGAACTTTCTACCTTCCATGCTGTTGCATTCTCCTTCGGATTCAAAAATTCCGAAAATCTAAAAGGTACTTGGATTACATGTTAAGTAATATAAATTACTTACTTAAAATAATGTATAATGGTTTTTAATAAGTATAGCGAATTTCATAGTTCAATTTTATTCATTTCGCTCTCATTAACCATTAATTGTTTCCGGTTACTGCTCTTTCAAGCTAAATTATACTTTCCATTCGTTTGGTTTTTTTTTTTTTTTAAATTACAATGGTTGAAAGAACAACATTTGAACTTTCAACCTTAATTTTCATGGTGGTGCGTTCTCTTTCTGCTTCAAAATTTCCAAGAGTTACATGTTAAGTAATATAAAGGACTTACTTAAAATAACATATAATTCTGTTCTATAAGTATAGCAAATTTCATAATTCGATTTCATTCATTTCACTCTCATTAACCATTAATTGTTTGTGGTTACTCCTCTTTAATGCTAAATTACTCTTTCCATTCGTTTGGTTCTTCTTTTATAAAAATGACAACCGTTGACAGAACAACATTTAAAGTTTCTTCCTTAATTTCTATGGTGTTGCGTTCTACTTCGGCTTTAAAACTTGTGAAAATTTAAAAGGTACTTGGATTACATGTTATGTACTATAAGGGACTTACTTAAAATAACATTTAAACCTTATCTATGAGTATAGTGAATTTTATAGTTCGATTTCATTCAGTTCGCTACAATCAACCATTAATTGTTTTCGGTTACTCCTCTTTCAAGCTAAATTACTACTTCCATTCACTTGGATTACATGTTATGTAATATAAAGGACTTACTTAAAATAACTTATAATTCTGTTCTATAAGTATAGCAAATTTCATAGTTAGATTTCATTCATTTCGCTACCATGAACCATTATTTGTTTCCGGTTACTCCTGTTTCAAGCTAAATTACTCTTTCCATTCGTTTGGTTCTTCTTTTATAAAAATGACAACCGTTGACAGAACAACATTTAAAGTTTCTACCTTAATTTCTATGGTGTTGCGTTCTACTTCGGCTTTAAAACTTGTGAAAATTTATAAGGTACTTGGATTACATGTTATGTACTATAAAGGACTTACTTAAAATAACATATAAAGCTTTTCTATGAGTATAGTGAATTTTATAGTTCGATTTCATTCAGTTCGCTACAATCAACCATTAATTGTTTTCGGTTACTCCTCTTTCAAGCTAAATTACTACTTCCATTCACTTTATTCTTTTTTTACAAAAATGAAAACCATTGAAAGAGGATAGTTTGAACTTTCTACCTTCCATGCTGTTGCATTCTCCTTCGGATTCAAAAATTCCGAAAATCTAAAAGGTACTTGGATTACATGTTAAGTAATATAAATTACTTACTTAAAATAATGTATAATGGTTTTTAATAAGTATAGCGAATTTCATAGTTCAATTTTATTCATTTCGCTCTCATTAACCATTAATTGTTTCCGGTTACTGCTCTTTCAAGCTAAATTATACTTTCCATTCGTTTGGTTTTTTTTTTTTTTTAAATTACAATGGTTGAAAGAACAACATTTGAACTTTCAACCTTAATTTTCATGGTGGTGCGTTCTCTTTCTGCTTCAAAATTTCCAAGAGTTACATGTTAAGTAATATAAAGGACTTACTTAAAATAACATATAATTCTGTTCTATAAGTATAGCAAATTTCATAATTCGATTTCATTCATTTCACTCTCATTAACCATTAATTGTTTGTGGTTACTCCTCTTTAATGCTAAATTACTCTTTCCATTCGTTTGGTTCTTCTTTTATAAAAATGACAACCGTTGACAGAACAACATTTAAAGTTTCTTCCTTAATTTCTATGGTGTTGCGTTCTACTTCGGCTTTAAAACTTGTGAAAATTTAAAAGGTACTTGGATTACATGTTATGTACTATAAGGGACTTACTTAAAATAACATTTAAACCTTATCTATGAGTATAGTGAATTTTATAGTTCGATTTCATTCAGTTCGCTACAATCAACCATTAATTGTTTTCGGTTACTCCTCTTTCAAGCTAAATTACTACTTCCATTCACTTGGATTACATGTTATGTAATATAAAGGACTTACTTAAAATAACTTATAATTCTATTCTATAAGTATAGCAAATTTCATAGTTAGATTTCATTCATTTCGCTACCATGAACCATTATTTGTTTCCGGTTACTCCTGTTTCAAGCTAAATTACTCTTTCCATTCGTTTGGTTCTTCTTTTATAAAAATGACAACCGTTGACAGAACAACATTTAAAGTTTCTACCTTAATTTCTATGGTGTTGCGTTCTACTTCGGCTTTAAAACTTGTGAAAATTTATAAGGTACTTGGATTACATGTTATGTACTATAAAGGACTTACTTAAAATAACATATAAAGCTTTTCTATGAGTATAGTGAATTTTATAGTTCGATTTCATTCAGTTCGCTACAATCAACCATTAATTGTTTTCGGTTACTCCTCTTTCAAGCTAAATTACTACTTCCATTCACTTTATTCTTTTTTTACAAAAATGAAAACCATTGAAAGAGGATAGTTTGAACTTTCTACCTTCCATGCTGTTGCATTCTCCTTCGGATTCAAAAATTCCGAAAATCTAAAAGGTACTTGGACTACATGTTAAGTAATATAAATTACTTACTTAAAATAATGTATAATGGTTTTTAATAAGTATAGCGAATTTCATAGTTCAATTTTATTCATTTCGCTCTCATTAACCATTAATTGTTTCCGGTTACTGCTCTTTCAAGCTAAATTATACTTTCCATTCGTTTGGTTTTTTTTTATTTTAAATTACAATGGTTGAAAGAACAACATTTGAACTTTCTACCTTAATTTTCATGGTGGTGCGTTCTCTTTCTGCTTCAAAATTTCCAAGAGTTACATGTTAAGTAATATAAAGGACTTACTTAAAATAACATATAATTCTGTTCTATAAGTATAGCAAATTTCATAATTCGATTTCATTCATTTCACTCTCATTAACCATTAATTGTTTGTGGTTACTCCTCTTTAATGCTAAATTACTCTTTCCATTCGTTTGGTTCTTCTTTTATAAAAATGACAACCGTTGACAGAACAACATTTAAAGTTTCTTCCTTAATTTCTATGGTGTTGCGTTCTACTTCGGCTTTAAAACTTGTGAAAATTTAAAAGGTACTTGGATTACATGTTATGTACTATAAGGGACTTACTTAAAATAACATTTAAACCTTATCTATGAGTATAGTGAATTTTATAGTTCGATTTCATTCAGTTCGCTACAATAAACCATTAATTGTTTTCGGTTACTCCTCTTTCAAGCTAAATTACTACTTCCATTCACTTGGATTACATGTTATGTAATATAAAGGACTTACTTAAAATAACTTATAATTCTATTCTATAAGTATAGCAAATTTCATAGTTAGATTTCATTCATTTCGCTACCATGAACCATTATTTGTTTCCGGTTACTCCTGTTTCAAGCTAAATTACTCTTTCCATTCGTTTGGTTCTTCTTTTATAAAAATGACAACCGTTGACAGAACAACATTTAAAGTTTCTACCTTAATTTCTATGGTGTTGCGTTCTACTTCGGCTTTAAAACTTGTGAAAATTTATAAGGTACTTGGATTACATGTTATGTACTATAAAGGACTTACTTAAAATAACATATAAATCTTTTCTATGAGTATAGTGAATTTTATAGTTCGATTTCATTCAGTTCGCTACAATCAACCATTAATTGTTTTCGGTTACTCCTCTTTCAAGCTAAATTACTACTTCCATTCACTTTATTCTTTTTTTACAAAAATGAAAACCATTGAAAGAGGATAGTTTGAACTTTCTACCTTCCATGTTGTTGCATTCTCCTTCGGATTCAAAAATTCCTAAACTCTAAAAGGTACTTGGATTACATGTTAAGTAATATAAATTACTTACTTAAAATAATGTATAATGGTTTTTAATAAGTATAGCGAATTTCATAGTTCAATTTTATTCATTTCGCTCTCATTAACCATTAATTGTTTCCGGTTACTGCTCTTTCAAGCTAAATTATACTTTCCATTCGTTTGGTTTTTATTTTATGAAAATTACAATGGTTGAAAGAACAACATTTGAACTTTCTACCTTAATTTTCATGGTGGTGCGTTCTCTTTCTGCTTCAAAATTTCCAAGAGTTACATGTTAAGTAATATAAAGGACTTACTTAAAATAACATATAATTCTGTTCTATAAGTATAGCAAATTTCATAATTCGATTTCATTCATTTCACTCTCATTAACCATTAATTGTTTGTGGTTACTCCTCTTTAATGCTAAATTACTCTTTCCATTCGTTTGGTTCTTCTTTTATAAAAATGACAACTGTTGAAAGAACAACATTTGAAATTTCTACCTAAATTTCCATGGTGTTGCATTCTCTTTCGGCTACAAAATTTCCGAGAGTTACATGTTATGTAATATAAAGGACTTACTTAAAATAACATATAATTATGTTCTATAAGTATAGCAAATTTCATAGTTCGATTTCATTCATTTCGCTACCATGAACCATTATTTGTTTCCGGTTACTCTTGTTTCAAGCTAAATTACTATTTCCATTCGTTTGGTTCTTCTTTTATAAAAATGACAACCGTTGACAGAACAACATTTGAACTTTCTACCTTACTTTCTATGGTGTTGTGTTCTACTTCGGCTTTAAAACTTGTGAAAATTTAAAAGGTACTTGGATTACATGTTATGTACTATAAAGGACTTACTTAAAATAACATATAAACCTTATCTATAAGTATAGCGAATTTCATAGTTCGATTTCATTCATTTCGCTCCTATCAACCATTAATTGTTTCCGTTTACTCCTCTTTCAATCTAAAATACTCCTTTCATTCACTTGATTCTTTTGTTACGATAATGACAACCGTTCAAAGAGGATAATTTGAACTTTCTACCTTAATTTCCATGCTGTTGTGTTCCCCTTCGGTTTCAAAATTTTCTAAAATCTGAAAAGTACTTGGATTACATGTTAAGTAATATAATTTACTTACTTAAAATTATGTATAAAGCTTTTTAAAAAGTATAGCGAATTTCATAGTTCGATTTCATTCATTTGGCTCTCATTAACCATTAATTGTTTCGGGTTACTCCTCTTTAAAGCTAAATTACTCTTTCCAACCGTTTGGTTCTTTTATGAAAATGACAACCGTTGAAAGAACAAAATCTGAAATTTCTACCTTAATTTCCATGGTGTTGCGTTCTCTTTGGGCTTTAAAATTTCCGAGAGTTACATGTTATGTAAAATAAAGGACATACTTAAAATAACATATAATTCTGTTTTATAAGTATAGCAAATTTCATAGTTCGATTTCATTTATTTCGCTACCATGAACCATTATTTGTTTCCGGTTACTCCTGTTTCAAGCTAAATTACTCTTTCCATTCGTTTGGTTCTTCTTTTATAAAAATGACAACCGTTGACAGAACAACATTTGAACTTTCTACCTTAATTTCTATGGTGTTGTGTTCTACTTCGGCTTTAAAACTTGTGAAAATTTAAAAGGTACTTGGATTACATGTTATGTACTATAAAGGACTTACTTAAAATAACATATAAACCTTAACTATAAGTATAGCGAATTTCATAGTTCGATTTCATTCATTTCGCTCCTATCAACCATTAATTGTTTCCGTTTACTCCTCTTTCAAGCTAAATTACTCCTTTCATTCACTTGATTCTTTTTTTACGATAATGACAACCGCTGATAGAGGATAATTTGAAGTTTCTACCTTAATTTCCATGCTGTTGTGTTCCCCTTCGGTTTCAAAATTTTCTAAAATCTGAAAGGTACTTGGATTACATGTTAAGAAAAATAATTTACTTACTTAAAATTATGTATAAAGCTTTTTAAAAAGTATAGTGAATTTCATAGTTCGATTACTTTCATTTCGCTCTCATTAGCCATTAATTATTTCCGGTTACTCCTCTTTCAAGCTAAATTACTCTTTCCATTCGTTTGGTTCTTCTTTTATGAAAATGACAACCGTTGACAGAACAACATTAGAGCTTTCTACCTTAATTTACATGGTGTTGCGTTCTCCTTCGGCTTCAAAACATCGAGAGTTACATGTTAAGTAATATAATGGACTTACTTAAAATAACGTATAATTCTTTTCTATAAGTATAGTGAATTTAAAAGTTAGATTTCAATCATTTCGCTACCATCAACCATTAATTGTTTTCGGTTAATCCTCTTTCAAGCTAAATTACACCTAAAATTTACTTGGTTCTTTTTTTATGAAAATGACAACCGTTGAAAGATCAACATTTGAACTTTCTACCTTAATTTCCATGGTGTTGCATTCTCCTTCAGTTTCAAAATTTCCAAAAATTTAAACGGTACTTGGATTACATGTTATGTACTATAACTGACTTACTTAAAATAACATATAAAGCTTTTCTATGAGTATAGTGAATTTCATAGTTCGATTTCATTTGGTGCGCTACTATCAACCATTAATTGTTTTCCGTTACTCCTCTTTCAAGCTAAATTACTACTTCCATTCACTGGATTCTTATTTTACAAAAATGAAAACCATTGAAAGATGATAGTTTGAACTTTCTACCTTCCACGCTGTTGCATTCTCCTTCGGATTCAAAAATTCCTAAAATCTAAAAGGTACTTGGATTACATGTTAAGTAATATAAATTACTTACTTAAAATAATGTATAATGCTTTTTAATAAGTATAGCGAATTTCATAGTTCAATTATATTCATTTCGCTCTCATTAACCAGTAATTGATTCCGGTTATTCCTCTTTCAAGCTAAATTATTCTTTCCATTCGTTTGGTTTTTCTTTTATGAAAATTACAATGGTTGAAATAACAATATTTGAACTTTCTACCTTAATTTCCATGGTGGTACGTTCTCTTTTGGCTTTAAAATTTCCAAGAGTTGCATGTTAAGTAATATAAAGGACTTACTTAAAATAACATATAATTCTGTTCTATAAGTAGAGCAAATTTCATAGTTTGATTTCATTCATTTCGCTCTCATTAACAATTAATTGTTTGTGGTTACTCCTCTTTAAAGCTAAATTTCTCTTTCCATTCGTTTCGTTCTTCTTTTATGAAAATGACAACCGTTGAAAGAATAACATTTGAAATTTCTACCTTAATTTACATGGTGTTGCGTTCTGTTTCGGCTTCAAAACATCCAGAGTTACATGTTAAGTAATATAATGGACTTACTTAAAATAACGTATAATTCTTTTTTATAAGTATAGTGAATTTCAAAGTTCGATTTCAATCATTTCGCTACCATCAACCATTAATTGTTTCCGGTTACTCCTCATTCAAGCTAAATTACTCCTAAAACTCACTTGGTTCTTTTTTATGAAAATGACAACCGTTGAAAGATCAACATTTGAACTTTCTATCTTAATTTCCATGGTGTTGCATTTTCCTTCAGTTTCAAAATTTCCAAAAAATTAAACGGTACTTGGATTACATGTTATGTACTACTTCCATTCACTTGATTCTTTTTTTACAAAAATGAAAACCGTTGAAAGAGGATAGTTTGAACTTTCTACCTTCCTTGTTGTTGCATTCTCCTTCGGATTCACAAATTCCAAAAATCAAAAAGGTACTTGGATTACATGTTAAGTAATATAAATAACTTACTTAAAATAATGTATAATGCTTTTTAATAATTAAAGCCAATTTCATAGTTCAATTTCATTCATTTCGCTCTCATTAACCATTAATTGTCTCCAGTTACTCCTCTTTCAAGCTAAATTATTCTTAAAATTAGTTTGGTTCTTCTTTTATGAAAACGACAACGGTTCATTTGAACTTTCTACCTTAATTTCCATGATGGTGCGTTCGCTTTCGGTTTAATTTCCGAGAGTTACAAGTTAAGAAATATAAAGGACTTACTTAAAATAACATATAATTCTGTTCTATAAGTATAGCAAATTTAATAGTTCGATTTCATTCATTTCGCTACCATCAATCATTAATTGTTTCCGGTTACTCCTCTTTCAAGCTAAATTACTCTTTCCATTCGTTTGGTTTTTCTTTTATATAAATGACAACTGTTGACAGAACAACATTTGAACTTTCTACCTTAACTTCTATGGTGTTGCGTTCTACTTCGGCTTCAAAACTTCTGAAAATTTTAAAAGGTACTTGGATTACATGTTATGTACTATAAATGACTTACTTAAAATAACATATAAACCTTATCTATAAGTATAGCGAGTTTCATAGTTCGATTTCATTCATTCCGCTCCTATCAACCATTAATTGTTTACGTTTACTCCTCTTTCAAGATAAATTACTCCTTTCATTCACTTCATTCTTTTTTTTACGATAATGACAACCGTTGAAAGAAGATAATTTAAGCTTTCTACCTTAATTTCCATGCTGTTGTGTTCCCCTTCGGTTTCAAAATTTTCTAAAATCTGAAAGGTACTTGGATTACATGTTAAGTAATATTATTTACTTACTTAAAATTATGTATAAAGCTTTTTAAAAAGTATAGCGAATTTCATAGTTCGATTACATTCATTTCGCTCTCATTAGCCATTAATTGTTTCCGGTTACTCCTCTTTCAAGCTAAATTACTCTTTCCATTCATTTGGTTCTTCTTTTATGAAAACGACAACCATTGACAAAACAACATTTGAGCTTTCTACCTTAATTTCCATGGTGTTGCGTTCTCGTTGGGCTTCAAAACTTCTGAGAGTTACATGTTATATAATATAATGGACTTACTTAAAATAACGTATAATTCTTTTCTATAAGTATAGTGAATTTCAAAGTTCGATTTCAATCATATTGCTACCAGCAACCATTAATTGTTTCCGTTTACTCCTCTTTCAAGCTAAATCACTCCTAAAATTCAATTGGTTCTTTTATTATAAAAATGACAACCGTTGAAAGATCAATATTTGATCTTTCTACCTTAATTTCCATTGTGTTGCATTTTTCTTCAGTTTCAATATTTCCAAAATTTTAAACGGTACTTGGATTACATGGTATGTACTATAAAGGACTTACTTAAAATAGCATATAAAGCTTTTGTATGACTATAGTGAATTTCATAGTTCGATTTCATTCAATTCGCTACTATCAACCCTTAATTCTTTTCGGTTACTCCTCTTTCAAGCTAAATTACTATTTACATTCACTTGATTCTTTTTTTACAAAAATGAAAACCGTTGAAATAGGATAGTTTGAGCTTTCTACCTTCAATGCTGTTGGATTCCCCTTCGGATTCAAATATTCCTAAAATCTAAAAGGTAATTGGATTACTTGTTAAATAATATAAATTACTTACTTAAAATAATGTATAATGTTTTTTAATAAGTATAGCGAATTTAATAGTTCAATTTCATTCATTTCACTCTCATTAACCATTAATTGTTTCCGGTTAATCCTCTTTCAAGCTAAATTATTCTTTCCATTCGTTTGGTTTTTCTTTTATGTAAATGACAACGGTTGAAAGAACAACATTTGAACTTTCTACCTTAATTTCCATGGTGGTGCGTTCTCTTTCGGCTTCAAAATTTCCGAGAGTTACATGTTAAGTAATATAAAGGACTTACTTAAAATAACATATAATTATGTTGTGTAAGTATAGCGAATTTCATAGTTCGATTTCATTCATTCCGCTCCTATCAACCATTAATTGTTTCCGTTTACTCCTCTTTCAAGCTAAATTACTCCTTTCATTCACTTCATTCTTTTTTCACCATAATGACAACCGTTGAGAGAAGATAATTTGAACTTTCTACCTTAATTTCCATGCTGTTGTTTTCCCTTTCGGTTTCAAAAATTTTCTAAAATCTGAAAGGTACTTGGATTACATGTTAAGTGATATAATTTACTTACTTAAAACTATGTATAAAGCTTTTTAAAAAGTATATCGAATTTCATAGTTCAATTACATTCATTTCGCTCTCATTAACCATTAATTGTTTCCGGTTACTCCTCTTTCAAGCTAAATTACTCTTTCCATTCGTTTGGTTCTTCTTTTATAAAAATGACAACCGCACATTTGAGACCTTAATTTCTATGGTGTTGCGTTCTCCTTCGGCTTCAAAACATCCAGAGTTACATGTTAAGTAATATAATGGACTTACTTAAAATAACGTATAATTCTTTTCTATAAGTATAGTGAATTTCAAAGTTAGATTTCAATCATTTCGCTACCATGAACCATTAATTGTTTCCGGTTAATCCTCTTTCAAGCTAAATTATTCCTAAAATTTACTTGGTTCTTTTTTTATGAAAATGACAACCGTTGAAAGATCAACATTTGAACTTTCTACCTTAATTTCCATGGTGTTGCATTTTCCTTCTGTTTCAAAATTTTCAAAAATTTAAACGGTACTTGGATTACATGTTATGTACTATAAAGGACTTACTTAAAATAACCTATAAAGATTTTCTATGAGTATAGTGAATTTCATAGTTCGATTTCATTCAATTCGCTACTATCAACCATTAATTGTTTCCGGTTACTCCTCTTTCAAGCTAAATTACTACTTCCATTTGATTCTTTTTTTACAAAAATGAAAACCGTTGAAAGAGGATAGTTTGAGCTTTCTACATTCCATGTTGCATTCTCCTTGGGATTCACAAATTCCTAAAATCTAAAAGGTACTTGGATTACATGTTAAGTAATATAAATAACTTACTTAAAATAATGTATAATGCTTTTTAATAAATATAGCGAATTTTATAGTTCAATTTCATTCATTTCACTCTCATTACCCATTAATTGTCTCCGGTTACTCCTCTTTCAAGCTAATTATTCTTTCCATTCGTTTGGTTTTCCTTTTATGAAAATGACAACGGTTCATTTGAACTTTCTACCTTAATTTCGATGATGGTGCGTTCTCTTTCGGTTTCAAAATTTCCGAGAGTTACATGTGAAGTAATATAAAGGACTTACTTAAAATAACATATAATTATGTCGTATAAGTATAGCAAATTTCGTAGTTCGATTTCATTCATCTCGCAACCATCAACCATTAATTGTTTCCGGTTACTCGTCTTTCAAGCTAAATTACTCTTTTCATTCGTTTGGTTCTTCTTTTATATAAATGACAACCGTTGACAGAGCAACATTTGAAAATTTTAAAAGGTACTTGGATTTTAAAATTTCCTTCAGTTTCAAAATTTCCAAAAATTTAAACGGTACTTGGATTACATGTTATATACTATAAATGACTTACTTAAAAGAACATATAAAGGTTCTCTATGAGTATAGTGAATTTCATAGTTCAATTTCATTCATTTCGCTCTCATTAACCATTAATTGTTTCCGGTTACTCCTCTTTCAAACTAAATTATACATTCCATTCGTTTGGTTTTTCTTTTATGAAAATTACAACGGTTGAAAGAACAACATTTGAACATTCTACCTTAATTTCCATGGTGGTGCGTTCTCTGTCGGCTTCAAAATTTCCGAGAGTTACATGTTATGTAATATAAAGGACTTACTTAAAATAACTTATAATTCTGTTCTATAAGTATAGCAAATTTCATAGTTCGATTTCATTCATTTCGCTACCATGAACCATTATTTGTTTCCGGTTACTCCTGTTTCAAGCTAAATTACTCTTTCCATTCATTTGGTTCTTCTTTTATAAAAATGACAACCGTTTACAGAACAACATTTAAAGTTTCTACCTTAATTTCTAAGGTGTTGCGTTCTATTTTTGCTTTAAAACTTGTGAAAATTTAAAAGGTACTTGGATTACATGTTATGTACTATAAGGGACTTACTTAAAATAACATTTAAACCTTATCTATGAGTATAGTGAATTTTATAGTTCGATTTCATTCGGTTCGCTACAATCAACCATTAATTGTTTTCGGTTACTCCTCTTTCAAGCTAAATTACTACTTCCATTCAGTTGGATTACATGTTATGTAATATAAAGGACTTACTTAAAATAACTTATAATTCTGTTCTATAAGTATAGCAAATTTCATAGTTCGATTTCATTCATTTCGCTACCATGAACCATTATTTGTTTCCGGTTACTCCTGTTTCAAGCTAAATTACTCTTTCCATTCGTTTGGTTCTTCTTTTATAAAAATGACAACCGTTGACAGAACAACATTTAAAGTTTCTACCTTAATTTCTATGGTGTTGCGTTCTACTTCGGCTTTAAAACTTTCTACCTTAAATTCCATGTTGTTGTGTTCCCATTCGGTTTCAAAATTTTCTAAAATCTGAAAGGTACTTGGATTACATTTGAGATTTCTACGTTAATTTCCATGGTGTTGCGTTCTCCTTCGGCTTCAAAACTTCCGAGAGTTACAAGTTAAGTAATATGATGGACTTACTTAAAATAACGTATAATTCTTTTCTATAAGTATAGTGAATTTCAAAGTTCGATTTCAATCATTTCGCTACCATCAACCATTAATTGTTTCCGGTTACTCCTCTTTCAAGCTAAATCTCTCCTAAAATTCACTTGGTTCTCTTTTTATAAAAATGACAACCGTTGAAAGATCAATATTTGATCTTTCTACCTTAATTTCCACGGTGTTGCATTTTACTTCAGTTTCAAAATTTCCAAAAATTTAAACGGAACTTGGATTACATGGTATGTACTATAAAGGACTTCCTTAAAATAGCATATAAAGCTTTTTGTGAGTATAGTGAATTTCATAGTTCGATTTCATTCAATTCGCTACTATCAACCATTAATTCTTTTCGGTTACTCCCCTTTCAAGCTAAATTACTACTTCCATTCACTTGATTCTGTTATTTACAAAAATGAACACCGTTGAAAGAGGATAGTTTGAGATTTCTACCTTCCATTCTGTTGTATTCTCCTTCGGATTCAAATATTCCTAAAATCTAAAAGGTACTTGGATTACATGTTAAGTAATATAAATTACTTACTTAAAGTAATGTACAATGGTTTTTAAAAAGTATAGCGAATTTCATAGTTCAATTTCATTCATTTAGCTCTCATTAACCATTAATTGTTTCCGGTTACTCCTCTTTCAACCTAAATTATTCTTTCCATTCGTTTGGTTTTTCTTTTATGAAAGTGACAATGGTTGAAAGAACAACATTTGAACTTTCTACTTTAATTTCCATGGTGGTGCGTTCTCTTTCGGCTTCAAAATTTCCGAGAGTTACTTGTTAAGTAATATAAAGGACTTACTTAAAATAACATATAATTATGTTCTATAAGTATAGCGAATTTCATAGTTCGATTTTATTCATTCCGCTCCTATCAACCATTAATTGTTTCCGTTTACTCCTCTTTCAAGGTAAATTACTCCTTTCATTAACTTGATTCTCTTTTTACCATAATGACAACCGTTGAAAGAAGATAATTTGAACTTTCTACCTTAATTTCCATGCTGTTGTGTTCCCCTTCGGTTCCAAAATTTTCTAAAATCTGAAAGGTACTTGGATTACATGTTAAGTGATATAATTTACTTACTTAAAATTATGTATAAAGCTTTTTAAAAAGTATAGCGAATTTCATAGTTCGATTACATTCATTTCGCTCTCATTAACCATTAATTGTTTCCGGTTACTCCTCTTTCAAGCTAAATTACTCTTTCCATTCGTTTGGTTCTTCTTTTATGAAAATGACAACCGTTGACACAACAACATTTGAGCTTTCTACCTTAATTTCCATGGTATTGCGTTCTCCTTCGGCTTCAAAACTTCCGAGAGTTACATGTTAAGTAATATAATGGACTTACTTAAAATAACGTATAATTCTTTTCTATAAGTATAGTGAATTTCAAAGTTCGATTTAAATCGTTTCGCTTCCATCAACCATTAATTGTTTCTGGTTACTCCTCTTTCAAGCTAAATCACTCCTAAAATTCATTTGGTTCTTTTTTTATGAAAATGACAACCGTTGAAAGATCAATATTTGATCTTTCTACGTTAATTTCCATGGTGTTGCATTTTCCTTGAGTTTCAAATTTTCCAAAAATTTAAACGGTACTTGGATTACATGGTATGTACTATAAAGGACTTACTTAAAATAACATATAAAGCTTTTCTATGAGTATAGTGAATTTCATAGTTCGATTTCATTAAATTCGCTACTATCAACCATTAATTCTTTTCGGTTACTCCTCTTTCAAGATAAATTACTACTTCCATTCACTTGATTCTTTTTAAAAAAAAATGAAAACCGTTAAAAGAGGATAGTTTGAGCTTTCTACCTTCCATGCTGTGGCATTCTCCTTGGGATTCAAATATTCCTAAAATCTAAAAGGTACTTGGATTACATGTTAAGTAATATAAATTACTTACTTAAATAATGTAAAATGGTTTTTAATAAGTATAGCGAATTTCATAGTTCAATTTCATTCATTTCGCTCTCATTAACCATTAATTGTTTCTGGTTACTCCTCTTTGAAGCTAAATTACTCTTTCCATTCGTTTGGTTCTTCTTTTATGAAAATCACAACCGTTGACAGAACAACATTTGAGATTTCTACGTTAATTTCCATGGTGTTGCGTTCTCCTTCGGCTTCAAAACTTCGGAGAGTTACATGTTAAGTAATATAATGGACTTACTTAAAATAACGTATAATTCTTTTCTATAAGTATAGTGAATTTCAAAGTTCGATTTCAATCATTTCGCTACCATCAACCATTAATTGTTTCCGGTTACTCCTCTTTCAAGCTAAATTACTCTTTCCATTTGTTTGGTTCTTCTTTTATATAAATGACAACCATTGACAGAACAACATTTGAACTTTCTACCTTAATTTCTATGGTGTTGCGTTCTACTTCGGCTTCAAAACTTGTGAAAATTTTAAAAGGTACTTGGATTACATGTTATGTACTATAAAGGACTTACTTAAAATAACATATAAACCTTATCTATAAGTATAGCGAATTTCAAAGTTCGATTTAATTCATTTCGTTCCTATAAACCATTAATTGTTTCCGTTTATTCCTCTTTCAAGCTAAATTACTCCTTTCATTCGCTTGATTCATTTTTTACGATAATGACAAACGTTGAAAGAAGAGAATTTGAACTTTCTACCTTAATTTCCATGCTGCTGTGTTCCCCTTCGGTTTCAAAATTTTCTAAAATCTGAAAGGTACTTGGATTACATGTTAAGTAATATTATTTACTTACTTAAAATTATGTATAAAGCTTTTTAAAAAGTATAGCCAAATTCATAGTTTGATTACATTCATTTCGCTCTCATTAACCATTAATTGTTTCCGGTTACTCCTCTTTCAAGCTAAATTACTCTTTCCATTCGTTTGGTTCTTCTTTTATGAAAATGACAACCGTTCACACAACAACATTTGAGATTTCTACGTTAATTTCCATGGTGTTGCGTTCTCCTTCGGCTTCAAAACTTCCGAGAGTTACATGTTAAGTAATATAATGGACTTACTTAAAATAACGTATAATTCTTTTCTATAAGTATAGTGAATTTCAAAGTTCGATTTCAATCATTTCTCTACCATCAACCATTAATTGTTTCCGGTTACTCCTCTTTCAAGCTAAATCTCTCCTAAAATTCACTTGGTTCTCTTTTTATAAAAATGACAACCGTTGAAAGATCAATATTTGATCTTTCTACCTTAATTTCCACGGTGTTGCATTTTCCTTCAGTTTCAAAATTTCCAAAAATTTAAACGGAACTTGGATTACATGGTACGTACTATAAAGGACTTCCTTAAAATAGCATATAAAGCTTTTCTATGAGTATAGTGAATTTCATAGTTCGATTTCATTCAATTCGCTACTATCAACCATTAATTCTTTTCGGTTACTCCTCTTTCAAGCTAAATTACTACTTCCATTCACTTGATTCTGTTATTTACAAAAATGAACACCGTTGACAGAGGATAGTTTGAGCTTTCTACCTTCCATTCTGTTGCATTCTCCTTAGGATTCAAATATTCCTAAAATCTAAAAGGTACTTGGATTACATGTTAAGTAATATAAATTACTTACTTAAAGTAATGTACAATGGTTTTTAATAAGTATAGCGAATTTCATAGTTCAATTTCATTCATTTAGCTCTCATTAACCATTAATTGTTTCCGGTTACTCCTCTTTCAACCTAAATTATTCTGTCCATTCGTTTGGTTTTTCTTTTATGAAAGTGACAATGGTTGAAAGAACAACATTTGAACTTTCTACTTTAATTTCCATGGTGGTGCGTTCTCTTTCGGCTTTAAAATTTCCGAGAGTTACTTGTTAAGTAATATAAAGGACTTACTTAAAATAACATATAATTATGTTCTATAAGTATAGCGAATTTCATAGTTCGATTTTCCGCTCCTATCAACCATTAATTGTTTCCGTTTACTCCTCTTTCAATCTAAAATACTCCTTTCATTCACTTGATTCTTTTGTTACGATAATGACAACCGTTCAAAGAGGATAATTTGAACTTTCTACCTTAATTTCCATGCTGTTGTGTTCCCCTTCGGTTTCAAAATTTTCTAAAATCTGAAAAGTACTTGGATTACATGTTAAGTAATATAATTTACTTACTTAAAATTATGTATAAAGCTTTTTAAAAAGTATAGCGAATTTCATAGTTCGATTTCATTCATTTGGCTCTCATTAACCATTAATTGTTTCGGGTTACTCCTCTTTAAAGCTAAATTACTCTTTCCAACCGTTTGGTTCTTTTATGAAAATGACAACCGTTGAAAGAACAAAATCTGAAATTTCTACCTTAATTTCCATGGTGTTGCGTTCTCTTTGGGCTTTAAAATTTCCGAGAGTTACATGTTATGTAAAATAAAGGACATACTTAAAATAACATATAATTCTGTTTTATAAGTATAGCAAATTTCATAGTTCGATTTCATTCATTTCGCTACCATGAACCATTATTTGTTTCCGGTTACTCCTGTTTCAAGCTAAATTACTCCTTTCATTAACTTGATTCTCTTTTTACCATAATGACAACCGTTGAAAGAAGATAATTTGAACTTTCTACCTTAATTTCCATGCTGTTGTGTTCCCCTTCGGTTCCAAAATTTTCTAAAATCTGAAAGGTACTTGGATTACATGTTAAGTGATATAATTTACTTACTTAAAATTATGTATAAAGCTTTTTAAAAAGTATAGCGAATTTCATAGTTCGATTACATTCATTTCGCTCTCATTAACCATTAATTGTTTCCGGTTACTCCTCTTTCAAGCTAAATTACTCTTTCCATTCGTTTGGTTCTTCTTTTATGAAAATGACAACCGTTGACACAACAACATTTGAGCTTTCTACCTTAATTTCCATGGTGTTGCGTTCTCCTTCGGCTTCAAAACTTCCGAGAGTTACATGTTAAGTAATATAATGGACTTACTTAAAATAACGTATAATTCTTTTCTATAAGTATAGTGAATTTCAAAGTTCGATTTAAATCGTTTCGCCTCCATCAACCATTAATTGTTTCTGGTTACTCCTCTTTCAAGCTAAATCACTCCTAAAATTCATTTGGTTCTTTTTTTATGAAAATGACAACCGTTGAAAGATCAATATTTGATCTTTCTACATTAATTTCCATGGTGTTGCATTTTCCATGAGTTTCAAAATTTCCAAAAATTTAAACGGTACTTAGATTACATGGTATGTACTATAAAGGACTTACTTAAAATAACATATAAAGCTTTTCTATGAGTATAGTGAATTTCATAGTTCGATTTCATTAAATTCGCTACTATCAACCATTAATTCTTTTCGGTTACTCCTTTTTCAAGATAAATTACTACGTCCATTCACTTGATTCTTTTTTAAAAAAAATGAAAACCGTTAAAAGAGGATAGTTTGAGCTTTCTACCTTCAATGCTGTGGCATTCTCCCTCGGATTCAAATATTCCTAAAATCTAAAAGGTACTTGGATTACATGTTAAGTAATATAAATTACTTACTTAAATAATGTATAATCGTTTTTAATAAGTATAGCGAATTACATAGTTTAATTTCATTCATTTCGCTCTCATTAACCATTAATTGTTTCCGGTTACTCCTCTTTCAAGCTAAATTACTCTTTCCATTCGTTTGGTTCTTCTTTTATGAAAATGACAACCGTTGACACAACAACATTTGAGCTTTCTACCTTAATTTCCATGGTATTGCGTTCTCCTTCGGCTTCAAAACTTCCGAGAGTTACATGTTAAGTAATATAATGGACTTACTTAAAATAACGTATAATTCTTTTCTATAAGTATAGTGAATTTCAAAGTTCGATTTAAATCGTTTCGCTTCCATCAACCATTAATTGTTTCTGGTTACTCCTCTTTCAAGCTAAATCACTCCTAAAATTCATTTGGTTCTTTTTTTATAAAAATGACAACCGTTGAAAGATCAATATTTGACCTTTCTACCTTAATTTCCACGGTGTTGCTTTTCCCTTCAGTTTCAAAATTTCCAAAAATTTAAACGGAACTTGGATTACATGGTATGTACTATAAAGGACTTCCTTAAAATAGCATATAAAGCTTTTGTGTGAGTATAGTGAATTTCATAGTTCGATTTCATTCAATTCGCTACTATCAACCATTAATTCTTTTCGGTTACTCCTCTTTCAAGCTAAATTACTACTTCCATTCACTTGATTCTGTTATTTACAAAAATGAACACCGTTGAAAGAGGATAGTTTGAGCTTTCTACCTTCCATGCTGTTGCATTCTCCTTCGGATTCAAATATTCCTAAAATCTAAAAGGTACTTGGATTACATGTGAAGTAATATAAATTACTTACTTAAAGTAATGTATAATGGTTTTTAATAAGTATAGCGAATTTCATAGTTCAATTTCATTCATTTCGCTCTCATTAACCATTAATTGTTTCCGGTTACTCCTCTTTCAACCTAAATTATTCTTTCCATTCGTTTGGTTTTTATTTTAAGAAAGTGACAATGGTTGAAAGTACAACATTTGAACTTTCTACTTTAATTTCCATGGTGGTGCGTTCTCTTTCGGCTTCAAAATTTCCGAGAGTTACTTGTTAAGTAATATAAAGGACTTACTTAAAATAACATATATTTATGTTCTATAAGTATAGCGAATTTCATAGGTCGATTTCATTCATTCCGCTCCTATCAACCATTAATTGTTTCCGTTTACTCCTCTTTCAACCTAAATTACTCCTTTCATTAACTTGATTCTCTTTTTACCATAATGACAACCGTTGAAAGAAGATAATTTGAACTTTCTACCTTAATTTCCATGCTGTTGTGTTCCCCTTCGTTTCCAAAATTTTCTAAAATCTGAAAGGTACTTGGATTACATGTTAAGTGATATAATTTACTTACTTAAAATAATGTATAAAGCTTTTTAAAAAGTATAGCGAATTTCATAGTTCGATTACATTCATTTCGCTATCATTAACCATTAATTGTTTCCGGTTACTCCTCTTTCAAGCTAAATTACTCTTTCCATTCGTTTGGTTCTTCTTTTATGAAAATGACAACCGTTGACACAACAACATTTGAGCTTTCTACCTTAATTTCCATGGTATTGCGTTCTCCTTCGGCTTCAAAACTTCCGAGAGTTACATGTTAAGTAATATAATGGATTTACTTAAAATAACGTATAATTCTTTTCTATAAGTATAGTGAATTTCAAAGTTCGATTTAAATCGTTTCGCTTCCATCAACCATTAATTGTTTCTGGTTACTCCTCTTTCAAGCTAAATCACTCCTAAAATTCATTTGGTTCTTTTTTTATGAAAATGACAACCGTTGAAAGATCAATATTTGATCTTTCTATGTTAATTTCCATCGTGTTGCATTTTCCTTGAGTTTCAAAATTTCCAAAAATTTAAACGGTACTTGGATTACATGGTATGTACTATAAAGGACTTACTTAAAATAACATATAAAGCCTTTCTATGAGTATAGTGAATTTCACAGTTCGATTTCATTAAATTCGCTACTATCAACCATTAATTCTTTTCGGTTACTCCTCTTTCAAGATAAATTACTACTTCCATTCACTTGATTCTTTTAAAAAAAAGTGAAAACCGTTAAAAGAGGATAGTTTGAGCTTTCTACCTTCCATGCTGTGGCATTCTCCTTGGGATTCAAATATTCCTAAAATCTAAAAGGTACTTGGATTACATGTTAAGTAATATAAATTACTTACTTAAATAATGTATAATGGTTTTTAATAAGTATAGCGAATTTCATAGTTCAATTTCATTCATTTCGCTCTCATTAACCATTAATTGTTTCCGGTTACTCCTCTTTGAAGCTAAATTACTCTTTCCATTCGTTTGGTTCTTCTTTTATGAAAATCACAACCGTTGACAGAACAACATTTGAGATTTCTACGTTAATTTCCATGGTGTTGCGTTCCCCTTCGGCTTCAAAACTTCGGAGAGTTACATGTTAAGTAATATAATGGACTTACTTAAAATAACGTATAATTCTTTTCTATAAGTATAGTGAATTTCAAAGTTCGAGTTCAATCATTTCGCTACCATCAACCATTAATTGTTTCCGGTTACTCCTCTTTCAAGCTAAATTACTCTTTCCATTTGTTTGGTTCTTCTTTTATATAAATGACAACCATTGACAGAACAAAATTTGAACTTTCTACCTTAATTTCTATGGTGTTGCGTTCTACTTCGGCTTCAAAACTTGTGAAAATTTTAAAAGGTACTTGGATTACATGTTATGTACTATAAAGGACTTACTTAAAATAACATATAAACCTTATCTATAAGTATAGCGAATTTCAAAGTTCGATTTAATTCATTTCGTTCCTATAAACCATTAATTGTTTCCGTGTACTCCTCTTTCAAGCTAAATTACTCCTTTCATTCGCTTGATTCATTTTTTACGATAATGACAACCGTTGAAAGAAGATAATTTGAACTTTCTACCTTAATTTCCATGCTGCTGTGTTCCCCTTCGGTTTCAAAATTTTCTAAAATCTGAAAGGTACTTGGATTACATGTTAAGTAATATTATTTACTTACTTAAAATTATGTATAAAGCTTTTTAAAAAGTATAGCCAATTTCATAGTTCGATTACATTCATTTCGCTCTCATTAACCATTAATTGTTTCCGGTTACTCCTCTTTCAAGCTAAATTACTCTTTCCATTCGTTTGGTTCTTCTTTTATGAAAATCACAACCGTTGACAGAACAACATTTGAGATTTCTACGTTAATTTCCATGGTGTTGCGTTCTCCTTCGGCTTCAAAACTTCCGAGAGTTACATGTTAAGTAATATAATGGACTTACTTAAAATAACGTATAATTCTTTTCTATAAGTATAGTGAATTTCAAAGTTCGATTTAAATCGTTTCGCTTCCATCAACCATTAATTGTTTCTGGTTACTCCTTTTTCAAGCTAAATCACTCCTAAAATTCATTTGGTTCTTTTTTTATGAAAATGACAACCGTTGAAAGATCAATATTTGATCTTTCTATGTTAATTTCCATAGTGTTGCATTTTCCTTGAGTTTCAAAATTTCCAAAAATTTAAACGGTACTTGGATTACATGGTATGTACTATAAAGGACTTACTTAAAATAACATATAAAGCCTTTCTATGAGTATAGTGAATTTCACAGTTCGATTTCATTAAATTCGCTACTATCAACCATTAATTCTTTTCGGTTACTCCTCTTTCAAGATAAATTACTACTTCCATTCACTTGATTCTTTTAAAAAAAAGTGAAAACCGTTAAAAGAGGATAGTTTGAGCTTTCTACCTTCCATGCTGTGGCATTCTCCTTGGGATTCAAATATTCCTAAAATCTAAAAGGTACTTGGATTACATGTTAAGTAATATAAATTACTTACTTAAATAATGTATAATGGTTTTTAATAAGTATAGCGAATTTCATAGTTCAATTTCATTCATTTCGCTCTCATTAACCATTAATTGTTTCCGGTTACTCCTCTTTGAAGCTAAATTACTCTTTCCATTCGTTTGGTTCTTCTTTTATGAAAATCACAACCGTTGACAGAACAACATTTGAGATTTCTACGTTAATTTCCATGGTGTTGCGTTCCCCTTCGGCTTCAAAACTTCGGAGAGTTACATGTTAAGTAATATAATGGACTTACTTAAAATAACGTATAATTCTTTTCTATAAGTATAGTGAATTTCAAAGTTCGAGTTCAATCATTTCGCTACCATCAACCATTAATTGTTTCCGGTTACTCCTCTTTCAAGCTAAATTACTCTTTCCATTTGTTTGGTTCTTCTTTTATATAAATGACAACCATTGACAGAACAAAATTTGAACTTTCTACCTTAATTTCTATGGTGTTGCGTTCTACTTCGGCTTCAAAACTTGTGAAAATTTTAAAAGGTACTTGGATTACATGTTATGTACTATAAAGGACTTACTTAAAATAACATATAAACCTTATCTATAAGTATAGCGAATTTCAAAGTTCGATTTAATTCATTTCGTTCCTATAAACCATTAATTGTTTCCGTGTACTCCTCTTTCAAGCTAAATTACTCCTTTCATTCGCTTGATTCATTTTTTACGATAATGACAACCGTTGAAAGAAGATAATTTGAACTTTCTACCTTAATTTCCATGCTGCTGTGTTCCCCTTCGGTTTCAAAATTTTCTAAAATCTGAAAGGTACTTGGATTACATGTTAAGTAATATTATTTACTTACTTAAAATTATGTATAAAGCTTTTTAAAAAGTATAGCCAATTTCATAGTTCGATTACATTCATTTCGCTCTCATTAACCATTAATTGTTTCCGGTTACTCCTCTTTCAAGCTAAATTACTCTTTCCATTCGTTTGGTTCTTCTTTTATGAAAATCACAACCGTTGACAGAACAACATTTGAGATTTCTACGTTAATTTCCATGGTGTTGCGTTCTCCTTCGGCTTCAAAACTTCCGAGAGTTACATGTTAAGTAATATAATTGACTTACTTAAAATAACGTATAATTCTTTTCTATAAGTATAGTGAATTTCAAAGTTCGATTTCAATCATTTCACTACCATCAACCATTAATTGTTACCGGTTACTCCTCTTTCAAGCTAAATCTCTCCTAAAATTCACTTGGTTCTCTTTTTATAAAAATGACAACCGTTGAAAGATCAATATTTGATCTTTCTACCTTAATTTCCACGGTGTTGCATTTTCCTTGAGTTTCAAAATTTCCAAAAATTTAAACGGAACTTGGATTACATGGTACGTACTATAAAGGACTTCCTTAAAATAGCATATAAAGCTTTTCTATGAGTATAGTGAATTTCATAGTTCGATTTCATTCAATTCGCTACTATCAACCATTAATTCTTTTCGGTTACTCCTCTTTCAAGATAAATTACTACTTCCATTCACTTGATTCTTTTTTTAAAAAAATGAAAACCGTTAAAGGAGGATAGTTTGAGCTTTCTACCTTCCATTCTGTTGCATTCTCCTTAGTATTCAAATATTCCTAAAATCTAAAAGGTACTTGGATTACATGTTAAGTAATATAAATTACTTACTTAAGTAATGTAAAATGGTTTTTAATAAGTATAGCGAATTTCATAGTTTAATTTCATTCATTTAGCCCTCATTAACCATTAATTGTTTCCGGTTACTCCTCTTTCAAGCTAAATTACTCTTTCCATTCGTTTGGTTCTTCTTTTATGAAAATGACAACCGTTAACACAACAACATTTGAGCTTTCTACCTTAATTTCCATGGTGTTGCGTTCTCCCTCGGCTTCAAAACTTCCAAGAGTTACATGTTAAGTAATATAATGGACTTACTTAAAATAACGTATAATTCTTTTCTATAAGTATAGTGAATTTCAAAGTTCGATTTCAATCGTTTCGCTTCCATCAACCATTAATTGTTTCTGGTTACTCCTCTTTCAAGCTAAATCACTCCTAAAATTCATTTGGTTCTTTTTTTATGAAAATGACAACCGTTGAAAGATCAATATTTGATCTTTCTACGTAAATTTCCATGGTGTTGCATTTTCCTTGAGTTTCAAAATTTCCAAAAATTTAAACGGTACTTGGATTACATGGTATGTACTATAAAGGACTGACTTAAAATAACATATAAAGCTTTTCTATGAGTATAGTGAATTTCATAGTTCGATTTCATTAAATTCGCTACTATCAACCATTAATTCTTTTAGGTTACTCCTCTTTCAACATAAATTACTACTTCCATTCACTTGATTCTTTTTTTAAAAATATGAAAACCGTTAAAAGAGGATAGTTTGAGCTTTCTACCTTCCATGCTGTGGTATTCTCCTTGGGATTCAAATATTCCTAAAATCTAAAAGGTACTTGGATTACATGTTAAGTAATATAAATTACTTACTTAAATAATGTATAATGGTTTTTAATAAGTATAGAGAATTTCATAGTTCAATTTCATTCATTTCGCTCTCATTAACCATTAATTGTTTCCGGTTACTCCTCTTTCAAGCTAAATTAATCTTTCCATTCGTTTGGTTCTTCTTTTATGAAAATCACAACCGTTGACAGAACAAAATTTGAGATTTCTACGTTAATTTCCATGGTGTTGCGTTCTCCTTCGGCTTCAAAACTTCCGAGAGTTACATGTTAAGTAATATAATGGACTTACTTAAAATAACGTATAATTCTTTTCTATAAGTATAGTGAATTTCAAAGTTCGATTTAAATCGTTTCGCTTCCATCAACCATTAATTGTTTCTGGTTACTCCTCTTTCAAGCTAAATCACTCCTAAAATTCATTTGGTTCTTTTTTTATGAAAATGACAACCGTTGAAAGATCAATATTTGATCTTTCTACGTTAATTTCCATGGTGTTGCATTTTCCTTGAGTTTCAAAATTTCCAAAAATTTAAACGGTACTTGGATTACATGGTATGTACTATAAAGGACTTCCTTAAAATAGCATATAAAGCTTTTCTGTGAGTATAGTGAATTTCATAGTTCGATTTCATTCAATTCGCTACTATCAACCATTAATTCTTTTCGGTTACTCCTCTTTCAAGCTAAATTACTACTTCCATTCACTTAATTCTGTTATTTACAAAAATGAACACCGTTGAAAGAGGATAGTTTGAGGTTTCTACCTTCCATGATGTTGCACTCTCCTTCGGATTCAAATATTCCTAAAATCTAAAAGGTACTTGGATTACATGTTAAGTAATATAAATTACTTACTTAAAGTAATGTATAATGGTTTTTAAGAAGTATAGCGAATTTCATAGTTCAATTTCATTAATTTCGCTCTCATTAACCATTAATTGTTTCCGGTTACTCCTCTTTCAACCTAAATTATTCTTTCCATTCGTTTGGTTTTTCTTTTATAAAAGTGACAATGGTTGAAAGAACAACATACTTTAATTTCCATGGTGGTGCGTTCTCTTTCGGCTTCAAAATTTCTGAGAGTTACTTGTTAAGTAATATAAAGGACTTACTTAAAATAACATATAATTATGTTCTATAAGTATAGCGAATTTCATAGTTCGATTTTATTCATTCCGCTACTATCAACCATTAATTGTTTCCGTTTACTCCTCTTTCAAGATAAATTACTCCTTTCATTCACTTGATTCTCTTTTTACCATAATGACAACCGTTGAAAGAAGATAATTTGAACCTTGTACCTTAATTTCCATGCTGTTGTGTTCCCCTTCGGAACCAAAATTTTCTAAAATCTGAAAGGTACTTGGATTACATGTTAAGTGATATAATTTACTTACTTAAAATTATTTATAAAGCTTTTTAAAAATTATAGCGAATTTCATAGTTCGATTACATTCATTTCGCTCTCATTAACCATTAATTGTTTCCGGTTACTCCTCTTTCAAGCTAAATTACTCTTTCCATTCGTTTGGTTCTTCTTTTATGAAAATGACAACCGTTGACACAACAACATTTGAGCTTTCTACCTTAATTTCCATGGTGTTGCGTTCTCCTTCGGCTTCAAAACTTCCGAGAGTTACATGTTAAGTAATATAATGGACTTACTTAAAATAACGTATAATTCTTTTTTATAAGTATAGTGAATTTCAAAGTTCGATTTAAATCGTTTCGCTTCCATCAACCATTAATTGTTTCTGGTTACTCCTCTTTCAAGCTAAATCACTCCTAAAATTCATTTGGTTCTTTTTTTATGAAAATGACAACCGTTGAAAGATCAATATTTGATCTTTCTACGTTAATTTCCATGGTGTTGCATTTTCCTTGAGTTTCAAAATTTCCAAAAATTTAAACGGTACTTGGATTACATGGTATGTACTATAAAGGACTTACTTAAAATAACATATAAAGCTTTTCTATGAGTATAGTGAATTTCATAGTTCGATTTCATTAAATTCGCTACTATCAACCATTAATTCTTTTCGGTTACTCCTCTTTCAAGATAAATTACTACTTCCATTCACTTGATTCTTTTTAAAAAAAAATGAAAACCGTTAAAAGAGGATAGTTTGAGCTTTCTACCTTCCATGCTGTGGCATTCTCCTTGGGATTCAAATATTCCTAAAATCTAAAAGGTACTTGGATTACATGTTAAGTAATATAAATTACTTACTTAAATAATGTATAATGGTTTTTAATAAGTATAGCGAATTTCATAGTTCAATTTCATTCATTTCGCTCTCATTAACCATTAACTGTTTCCGGTTACTCGTCTTTGAAGCTAAATTACTCTTTCCATTCGTTTGGTTCTTCTTTTATGAAAATCACAACCGTTGACAGAACAACATTTGAGATTTCTACGTTAATTTCCATGGTGTTGCGTTCTTCTTCGGCTTCAAAACTTCCGAGAGTTACATGTTAAGTAATATAATGGGCTTACTTAAAATAACATATAATTCTTTTCTATAAGTATAGTGAATTTCAAAGTTCGATTTCAATCATTTCGCTACCATCAACCATTAATTGTTTCCGGTTACTCCTCTTTCAAGCTAAATCATTCCTAAAATTCACTTGGTTCTCTTTTTATAAAAATGACAACCGTTGAAAGATCAATATTTGATCTTCCTACCTTAATTTCCACGGTGTTGCATTTTCCTTCAGTTTCAAAATTTCCAAAAATTTAAACGGAACATGGATTACATGGTATGTACTATAAAGGACTTCCTTAAAATAGCATATAAAGCTTTTCTGTGAGTATAGTGAATTTCATTCGATTTCATTCAATTCGCTACTATCAACCATTAATTCTTTTCGGTTACTCCTCTTTCAAGTTAAATTACTACTTACATTCACTTGATTCTGTTATTTACAATAATGAACACCGTTGAAAGAGGATAGTTTGAGCTTTCTATCTTCCATGCTGTTGCATTCTCCTTCGGATTCAAATATTCCTAAAATCTAAAAGGTACTTGGATTACATGTTAAGTAATATAAATTACTTACTTAAAGTAATTTATAATGGTTTTTAATAAGTATAGTGAATTTCATAGTTCAATTTCATTCATTTCGCTCTCATTAACCATTAATTGTTTCCGGTTACTCCTCTTTCAACCTAAATTATTCTTTCCATTCGTTTGGTTTTTCTTTTAAGAAAGTGACAATGGTTGAAAGAACAACATTTGAGCTTTCTACTTTAATTTCCATGGTGGTGCGTTCTCTTTCGGCTTCAAAATTTCCGAGAGTTACTTGTTAAGTAATATAAAGGACTTACTTAAAATAACATATAATTATGTTCTGTAAGTATAGCGAATTTCATAGTTCGATTTCATTCATTCCGCTCCTATCAACCATTAATTGTTTCCGTTTACTCCACTTTCAAGGTAAATTACTCCTTTCATTAACTTGATTCTCTTTTTACCATAATGACAACCGTTGAAAGAAGATAATTTGAACTTTCTACCTTAATTTCCATGCTGTTGTGTTCCCCTTCGGTTCCAAAATTTTCTAAAATCTGAAAGGTACTTGCATTACATGTTAAGTGATATAATTTACTTACTTAAAATTATGTATAAAGCTTTTTAAAAAGTATAGCGAATTTCATAGTTCGATTACATTCATTTCGCTCTCATTAACCATTAATTGTTTCCGGTTACTCCTCTTTCAAGCTAAATTACTCTTTCCATTCGTTTGGTTCTTCTTTTATGAAAATGACAACCGTTGACACAACAACATTTGAGCTTTCTACCTTAATTTCCATGGTGTTGCGTTCTCCTTCGGCTTCAAAACTTCCTAGAGTTACATGTTAAGTAATATAATGGACTTACTTAAAATAACGTATAATTCTTTTCTATAAATATAGTGAATTTCAAAGTTCGATTTAAATCGTTTCGCTTCAATCAACCATTAATTGTTTGTGGTTACTCCTCTTTGAAGCTAAATCACTCCTAAATTTCATTTGGTTCTTTTTTTATGAAAATGAAAACCGTTGAAAGATCAATATTTGATCTTTCTACGTTAATTTCCATGGTGTTGCATTTTCCTTGAGTTTCAAAATTTCCAAAAATTTAAACGGTACTTGGATTACATGGTATGTACTATAAAGGACTTACTTAAAATAACATATAAAGCTTTTCTATGAGTATAGTGAATTTCATAGTTCGATTTCATTAAATTCGCTACTATCAACCATTAATTCTTTTCGGTTACTCCTCTTTCAAGATAAATTACTACTTCCATTCACTTGATTCTTTTTAAAAAAAATGAAAACCGTTAAAAGAGGATAGTTTGAGCTTTCTACCTTCCATGCTGTGGCATTCTCCTTGGGATTCAAATATTCCTTAAATCTAAAAGGTACTTGGATTACATGTTAAGTAATATAAATTACTTACTTAAATAATGTATAATGGTTTTTAATAAGTATAGCGAATTTCATAGTTCAATTTCATTCATTTCGCTCTCATTAACCATTAATTGTTTCCGGTTACTCGTCTTTGAAGCTAAATTACTCTTTCCATTCGTTTGGTTCTTCTTTTATGAAAATCACAACGGTTGACAGAACAACATTTGAGATTTCTACGTTAATTTCCATGGTGTTGCGTTCTCCTTCGGCTTCAAAACTACCGAGAGTTACATGTTAAGTAATATAATGGACTTACTTAAAATAACGTATAATTCTTTTCTATAAGTATAGTGAATTTCAAAGTTCGATGTCAATCATTTCGCTACCATCAACCATTAATTGTTTCCGGTTACTCCTCTTTCAAGCTAAATCATTCCTAAAATTCACTTGGTTCTCTTTCAAGGTAAATTACTCCTTTCATTAACTTGATTCTCTTTTTACCATAATGAAAACCGTTGAAAGAAGATAATTTGAACTTTCTACCTTAATTTCCATGCTGTTGTGTTCCCCTTCGGTTCCAAAATTTTCTAAAATCTGAAAGGTACTTGGATTACATGTTAAGTGATATAATTTACTTACTTAAAATTATGTATAAAGCTTTTTAAAAAGTATAGCGAATTTCATAGTTCGATTACATTCATTTCGCTCTCATTAACCATTAATTGTTTCCGGTTACTCCTCTTTCAAGCTAAAATAACTCTTTCCATTCGTTTGGTTCTTCTTTTATGAAAATGACAACCGTTGACACAACAACATTTGAGCTTTCTACCTTAATTTCAATGGTGTTGCGTTCTCCTTCGGCTTCAAAACTTCCGAGAGTTACATGTTAAGTAATATAATGGACTTACTTAAAATAACGTATAATTCTTTTCTATAAGTATAGTGATTTTCAAAGTTCGATTTAAATCGTTTCGCTTCCATCAACCATTAATTGTTTCTGGTTACTCCTCTTTCAAGCTAAATCACTCCTAAAATTCATTTGGTTCTTTTTTTATGAAAATGACAACCGTTGAAAGATCAATATTTGATCTTTCTACGTTAATTTCCATGGTGTTGCATTTTCCTTGAGTTTCAAAATTTCCAAAAATTTAAACGGTACTTGGATTACATGGTATGTACTATAAAGGACTTCCTTAAAATAGCATATAAAGCTTTTGTGTGAGTATAGTGAATTTCATAGTTCGATTTCATTCAATTCGCTACTATCAACCATTAATTCTTTTCGGTTACTCCTCTTTCAAGCTAAATTACTACTTCCATTCACTTAATTCTGTTATTTACAAAAATGAACACCGTTGAAAGAGGATAGTTTGAGGTTTCTACCTTCCATGATGTTGCACTCTCCTTCGGATTCAAATATTCCTAAAATCTAAAAGGTACTTGGATTACATGTTAAGTAATATAAATTACTTACTTAAAGTAATGTATAATGGTTTTTAAGAAGTATAGCGAATTTCATAGTTCAATTTCATTAATTTCGCTCTCATTAACCATTAATTGTTTCCGGTTACTCCTCTTTCAACCTAAATTATTCTTTCCATTCGTTTGGTTTTTCTTTTATAAAAGTGACAATGGTTGAAAGAACAACATACTTTAATTTCCATGGTGGTGCGTTCTCTTTCGGCTTCAAAATTTCTGAGAGTTACTTGTTAAGTAATATAAAGGACTTACTTAAAATAACATATAATTATGTTCTATAAGTATAGCGAATTTAATAGTTCGATTTCATTCATTCCGCTCCTATCAACCATTAATTGTTTCCGTTTACTCCTCTTTCAAGATAAATTACTCCTTTCATTCACTTGATTCTCTTTTTACCATAATGACAACCGTTGAAAGAAGATAATTTGAACTTTGTACCTTAATTTCCATGCTGTTGTGTTCCCCTTCGGAACCAAAATTTTCTAAAATCTGAAAGGTACTTGGATTACATGTTAAGTGATATAATTTACTTACTTAAAATTATTTATAAAGCTTTTTAAAAATTATAGCGAATTTCATAGTTCGATTAAATTCATTTCGCTCTCATTAACCATTAATTGTTTCCGGTTACTCCTCTTTCAAGCTAAATTACTCTTTCCATTCGTTTGGTTCTTCTTTTATGAAAATGACAACCGTTGACACAGCAACATTTGAGCTTTCTACCTTAATTTCCATGGTGTTGCGTTCTCCTTCGGCTTCAAAACTTCCGAGAGTTACATGTAAAGTAATATAATGGACTTACCTAAAATAACGTATAATTCTTTTCTATAAGTATAGTGAATTTCAAAGTTCGATTTAAATCGTTTCGCTTCCATCAACCATTAATGGTTTCTGGTTACTCCTCTTTCAAGCTAAATCACTCCTAAAATTCATTTGGTTCTTTTTTTATGAAAATGACAACCTTTGAAAGATCAATATTTGATCTTTCTACATTAATTTCCATGGTGTTGCATTTTCCTTGAGTTTCAAAATTTCCTAAAATTTAAACGGTACTTGGATTACATGGTATGTACTATAAAGGACTTACCTAAAATAACATATAAAGCTTTCCTATGAGTATAGTGAATTTCATAGTTCGATTTCATTAAATTCGCTACTATCAACCATTAATTCTTTTCGGTTATTCCTCTTTCAAGATAAATTACTACTTCCATTCACTTGATTCTTTTTAAAAAAAATGAAAACCGTTAAAAGAAGATAGTTTGAGCTTTCTACCTTCCATGCTGTGGCATTCTCCTTGGGATTCAAATATTCCTAAAATCTAAAAGGTACTTGGATTACATGTTAAGTAATATAAATTACTTACTTAAATAATGTATAATGGTTTTTAATAAGTATAGAGAATTTCATAGTTCAATTTCATTCATTTCGCTCTCATTAACCATTAATTGTTTCCGGTTACTCCTCTTTCAAGCTAAATTAATCTTTCCATTCGTTTGGTTCTTCTTTTATGAAAATCACAACCGTTGACAGAACAACATTTGAGATTTATACGTTAATTTCCATGGTGTTGCTTTCTCCTTCGGCTTCAAAACTTCCGAGAGTTACATGTTAAGTAATATAATGGACTTGCTTAAAATAACGTATAATTCTTTTCTATAAGTATAGTGAATTTCAAAGTTCGATTTCAATCATTTCGCTACCATCAACCATTAATTGTTTCCGGTTACTTCTCTTTCAAGCTAAATCACTCTTAAAATTCACTTGGTTCTCTTTTTATAAAAATGACAACCGTTGAAAGATCAATATTTGATCTTTCTACCTTAAATTCCACCGTGTTGCATTTTCCTTCAGTTTCAAAATTTCCAAAAATTTAAACGGAACTTGGATGACATGGTATGTACTATAAAGGACTTCTTTAAAATAACATATAAAGCTTTTCTGTGAGTATAGTGAATTTCATAGTTCGATTTCATTCAATTCGCTACTATCAACCATTAATTCTTTTCGGTTACTCCTCTTTCAAGCTAAATTACTACTTGCATTCACTTGATTCTGTTATTTATAAAAATGAACACCATTGAAAGAGGATAGTTTGAGCTTTCTACCTTCCATGCTGTTGCATTCTCCTTCGGATTCAAATATTCCTAAAATCTAAAAGGTACTTGGATTACATGGTAAGTAATATAAATTACTTACTTAAAGTAATGTATAATGGTTTTAAATAAGTATAGCGAATTTCATAGTTCAATTTCATTCATTTCGCTCTCATTAACCATTAATTGTTTCCGGTTACTCCTCTTTCAACCTAAATTATTCTTTCCATTCGATTGGTTTTTCTTTTATGAAAGTGACAATGATTGAAAGAACAACATTTGAATTTTCTACTTTAATTTCCATGGTGGTGCGTTCTCTTTCGGCTTCAAAATTTCCGAGAGTTACTTGTTAAGTAATATAAAGGACTTACTTAAAATAACATATAATTATGTTCTATAAGTGTAACGAATTTCATAGTTCGATTTCATTTATTCCGCTCCTATCAACCATTAATTGTTTCCGTTTACTTCTCTTTCAAGGTAAATTACTTCTTTCATTCACTTGATTCTCTTTTTACCATAATGACAACCGTTGAAAGAAGATAATTTGAACTTTCTACCTTAATTTCCATGTTGTTGTGTTCCCCTTCGGTTCCAAAATTTTCTAAAATCTGAAAGGTACTTGGATTACATGTTAAGTCATAAAATTTACTTACTTAAAATTATGTATAAAGCTTTTTAAAAAGTATAGCGAATTTCATAGTTCGATTACATTCATTTCGCTCTCATTAACCATTAATTGTTTCCGGTTACTCCTCTTTCAAGCTAAATTACTCTTTCCATTCGTTTGGTTCTTCTTTTATGAAAATGACAACCGTTGACACAACAACATTTGAGGTTTCTACCTTAATTTCCATGGTGTTGCGTTCTCCTTCGGCTTCAAAACTTCGGAGAGTTACATGGTATGTACTATAAAGGACTTACTTAAAATAACATATAAAGCTTTTCTATGAGTATAGTGAATTTCATAGTTCGATTTCATTAAATTCGCTACTATCAACCATTAATTCTTTTCGGTTACTCCTCTTTCAAGATAAATTACTACTTCCATTCACTTGATTCTTTTAAAAAAAAATGAAAACCGTTAAAAGAGGATAGTTTGAGCTTTCTACCTTCCATGCTGTGGCATTCTCCTTGGGATTCAATATATTCCTAAAATCTAAAAGGTACTTGGATTACATGTTAAGTAATATAAATTACTTACTTAAATAATGTATAATGGTTTTTAATAAGAATAGTGAATTTCATAGTTCGATTACATTCATTTCGCTCTCATTAACCATTAATTGTTTCCGGTTACTCCTCTTTCAAGCTAAATTACTCTTTCCATTCGTTTGGTTCTTCTTTTATGAAAATGACAACCGTTGACACAACAACATTTGAGCTTTCTACCTTAATTTCCATGGTGTTGCTTCTCCTTCGGCTTCAAAACTTCCGAGAGTTACATGTTAAGTAATATAATGGACTTACTTAAAATAACGTATAATTCTTTTCTATAAGTATAGTGAATTTCAAAGTTCGATTTAAATCGTTTCGCTTCCATCAACCATTAATTGTTTCTGGTTACTCCTCTTTCAAGCTAAATCACTCCTAAAATTCATTTGGTTCTTTTTTTATGAAAATGACAACCGTTGAAAGATCAATATTTGATCTTTCTACGTTAATTTCCATGGTGTTGCATTTTCCTTGAGTTTCAAAATTTCCAAAAATTTAAACGGTACTTGGATTACATGGTATGTACTATAAAGGACTTACTTAAAATAACATATAAAGCTTTTCTATGAGTATAGTGAATTTCATAGTTCGATTTCATTAAATTCGCTACTATCAACCATTAATTCTTTTCGGTTACTCCTCTTTCAAGATAAATTACTACTTCCATTCACTTGATTCTTTTTAAAAAAAAATGAAAACCGTTAAAAGAGGATAGTTTGAGCTTTCTACCTTCCATGCTGTGGCATTCTCCTTGGGATTCAAATATTCCTTAAATCTAAAAGGTACTTGGATTACATGTTAAGTAATATAAATTACTTACTTAAATAATGTATAATGGTTTTTAATAAGTATAGCGAATTTCATAGTTCAATTTCATTCATTTCGCTCTCATTAACCATTAATTGTTTCCGGTTACTCGTCTTTGAAGCTAAATTACTCTTTCCATTCGTTTGGTTCTTCTTTTATGAAAATCACAACGGTTGACAGAACAACATTTGAGATTTCTACGTTAATTTCCATGGTGTTGCGTTCTCCTTCGGCTTCAAAACTACCGAGAGTTACATGTTAAGTAATATAATGGACTTACTTAAAATAACGTATAATTCTTTTCTATAAGTATAGTGAATTTCAAAGTTCGATGTCAATCATTTCGCTACCATCAACCATTAATTGTTTCCGGTTACTCCTCTTTCAAGCTAAATCATTCCTAAAATTCACTTGGTTCTCTTTCAAGGTAAATTACTCCTTTCATTAACTTGATTCTCTTTTTACCATAATGAAAACCGTTGAAAGAAGATAATTTGAACTTTCTACCTTAATTTCCATGCTGTTGTGTTCCCCTTCGGTTCCAAAATTTTCTAAAATCTGAAAGGTACTTGGATTACATGTTAAGTGATATAATTTACTTACTTAAAATTATGTATAAAGCTTTTTAAAAAGTATAGCGAATTTCATAGTTCGATTACATTCATTTCGCTCTCATTAACCATTAATTGTTTCCGGTTACTCCTCTTTCAAGCTAAAATAACTCTTTCCATTCGTTTGGTTCTTCTTTTATGAAAATGACAACCGTTGACACAACAACATTTGAGCTTTCTACCTTAATTTCAATGGTGTTGCGTTCTCCTTCGGCTTCAAAACTTCCGAGAGTTACATGTTAAGTAATATAATGGACTTACTTAAAATAACGTATAATTCTTTTCTATAAGTATAGTGAATTTCAAAGTTCGATTTAAATCGTTTCCCTTCCATCAACCATTAATTGTTTCTGGTTACTCCTCTTTCAAGCTAAATCACTCCTAAAATTCATTTGGTTCTTTTTTTATGAAAATGACAACCGTTGAAAGATCAATATTTGATCTTTCTACGTTAATTTCCATGGTGTTGCATTTTCCTTGAGTTTCAAAATTTCCAAAAATTTAAACGGTACTTGGATTACATGGTATGTACTATAAAGGACTTACTTAAAATAACATATAAAGCTTTTCTATGAGTATAGTGAATTTCATAGTTCGATTTCATTAAATTCGCTACTATCAATCATTAATTCTTTTCTGTTACTCCTCTTTCAAGATAAATTACTAAGTCCATTCACTTGATTCTTTTTTTAAAAAAATGAAAACCGTCAAAAGAGGATAGTTTGAGCTTTCTACCTTCCATGCTGTGGCATTCTCCTTGGGAGTCAAATATTCCTAAAATCTAAAAGGTACTTGGATTACATGTTAAGTAATATAAATTACTTACTTAAATAATGTATAATGGTTTTTAATAAGTATAGAGAATTTCATAGTTCAATTTCATTCATTTCGCTCTCATTAACCATTAATTGTTTCCGGTTACTCCTCTTTCAAGCTAAATTAATCTTTCCATTCGTTTGGTTCTTCTTTTATGAAAATCACAACCGTTGACAGAACAACATTTGAGATTAATACGTTAATTTCCATGGTGTTGCGTTCTCCTTCGGCTTCAAAACTTCCGAGAGTTACATGTTAAGTAATATAATGGACTTGCTTAAAATAACGTATAATTCTTTTCTATAAGTATAGTGAATTTCAAAGTTCGATTTCAATCATTTCGCTACCATCAACCATTAATTGTTTCCGGTTACTTCTCTTTCAAGCTAAATCACTCTTAAAATTCACTTGGTTCTCTTTTTATAAAAATGACAACCGTTGAAAGATCAATATTTGATCTTTCTACCTTAAATTCCACCGTGTTGCATTTTCCTTCGGTTTCAAAATTTCCAAAAATTTAAACGGAACTTGGATGACATGGTATGTACTATAAAGGACTTCTTTAAAATAACATATAAAGCTTTTCTGTGAGTATAGTGAATTTCATAGTTCGATTTCATTCAATTCGCTACTATCAACCATTAATTCTTTTCGGTTACTCCTCTTTCAAGCTAAATTACTACTTGCATTCACTTGATTCTGTTATTTATAAAAATGAACACCATTGAAAGAGGATAGTTTGAGCTTTCTACCTTCCATGCTGTTGCATTCTCCTTCGGATTCAAATATTCCTAAAATCTAAAAGGTACTTGGATTACATGGTAAGTAATATAAATTACTTACTTAAAGTAATGTATAATGGTTTTAAATAAGTATAGCGAATTTCATAGTTCAATTTCATTCATTTCGCTCTCATTAACCATTAATTGTTTCCGGTTACTCCTCTTTCAACCTAAATTATTCTTTCCATTCGATTGGTTTTTCTTTTATGAAAGTGACAATGATTGAAAGAACAACATTTGAATTTTCTACTTTAATTTCCATGGTGGTGCGTTCTCTTTCGGCTTCAAAATTTCCGAGAGTTACTTGTTAAGTAATATAAAGGACTTACTTAAAATAACATATAATTATGTTCTATAAGTGTAACGAATTTCATAGTTCGATTTCATTTATTCCGCTCCTATCAACCATTAATTGTTTCCGTTTACTTCTCTTTCAAGGTAAATTACTTCTTTCATTCACTTGATTCTCTTTTTACCATAATGACAACCGTTGAAAGAAGATAATTTGAACTTTCTACCTTAATTTCCATGTTGTTGTGTTCCCCTTCGGTTCCAAAATTTTCTAAAATCTGAAAGGTACTTGGATTACATGTTAAGTCATAAAATTTACTTACTTAAAATTATGTATAAAGCTTTTTAAAAAGTATAGCGAATTTCATAGTTCGATTACATTCATTTCGCTCTCATTAACCATTAATTGTTTCCGGTTACTCCTCTTTCAAGCTAAATTACTCTTTCCATTCGTTTGGTTCTTCTTTTATGAAAATGACAACCGTTGACACAACAACATTTGAGGTTTCTACCTTAATTTCCATGGTGTTGCGTTCTCCTTCGGCTTCAAAACTTCGGAGAGTTACATGGTATGTACTATAAAGGACTTACTTAAAATAACATATAAAGCTTTTCTATGAGTATAGTGAATTTCATAGTTCGATTTCATTAAATTCGCTACTATCAACCATTAATTCTTTTCGGTTACTCCTCTTTCAAGATAAATTACTACTTCCATTCACTTGATTCTTTTAAAAAAAAATGAAAACCGTTAAAAGAGGATAGTTTGAGCTTTCTACCTTCCATGCTGTGGCATTCTCCTTGGGATTCAATATATTCCTAAAATCTAAAAGGTACTTGGATTACATGTTAAGTAATATAAATTACTTACTTAAATAATGTATAATGGTTTTTAATAAGAATAGTGAATTTCATAGTTTAATTTCATTCATTTCGCTCTCATTAACCATTAATTGTTTCCGGTTACTCCTCTTTCAAGCTAAATTACTCTTTCCATTCGTTTGGTTCTTCTTTTATGAAAATGACAACCGTTGACACAACAACATTTGAGCTTTCTACCTTAATTTCCATGGTGTTGCTTCTCCTTCGGCTTCAAAACTTCCGAGAGTTACATGTTAAGTAATATAATGGACTTACTTAAAATAACGTATAATTCTTTTCTATAAGTATAGTGAATTTCAAAGTTCGATTTAAATCGTTTCGCTTCCATCAACCATTAATTGTTTCTGGTTACTCCTCTTTCAAGCTAAATCACTCCTAAAATTCATTTGGTTCTTTTTTTATGAAAATGACAACCGTTGAAAGATCAATATTTGAACTTTCTACGTTAATTTCCATGGTGTTGCATTTTCCTTGAGTTTCAAAATTTCCAAAAATTTAAACGGTACTTGGATTACATGGTATGTACTATAAAGGACTTACTTAAAATAACATATAAAGCTTTTCTATGAGTATAGTGAATTTCATAGTTCGATTTCATTAAATTCGCTACTATCAACCATTAATTCTTTTCGGTTACTCCTCTTTCAAGATAAATTACTACTTCCATTCACTTGATTCTTTTTAAAAAAAATGAAAACCGTTAAAAGAGGATAGTTTGAGCTTTCTACCTTCCATGCTGTGGCATTCTCCTTGGGATTCAAATATTCCTTAAATCTAAAAGGTACTTGGATTACATGTTAAGTAATATAAATTACTTACTTAAATAATGTATAATGGTTTTTAATAAGTATAGCGAATTTCATAGTTCAATTTCATTCATTTCGCTCTCATTAACCATTAATTGTTTCCGGTTACTCGTCTTTGAAGCTAAATTACTCTTTCCATTCGTTTGGTTCTTCTTTTATGAAAATCACAACGGTTGACAGAACAACATTTGAGATTTCTACGTTAATTTCCATGGTGTTGCGTTCTCCTTCGGCTTCAAAACTACCGAGAGTTACATGTTAAGTAATATAATGGACTTACTTAAAATAACGTATAATTCTTTTCTATAAGTATAGTGAATTTCAAAGTTCGATGTCAATCATTTCGCTACCATCAACCATTAATTGTTTCCGGTTACTCCTCTTTCAAGCTAAATCATTCCTAAAATTCACTTGGTTCTCTTTCAAGGTAAATTACTCCTTTCATTAACTTGATTCTCTTTTTACCATAATGAAAACCGTTGAAAGAAGATAATTTGAACTTTCTACCTTAATTTCCATGCTGTTGTGTTCCCCTTCGGTTCCAAAATTTTCTAAAATCTGAAAGGTACTTCGATTACATGTTAAGTGATATAATTTACTTACTTAAAATTATGTATAAAGCTTTTTAAAAAGTATAGCGAATTTCATAGTTCGATTACATTCATTTCGCTCTCATTAACCATTAATTGTTTCCGGTTACTCCTCTTTCAAGCTAAAATAACTCTTTCCATTCGTTTGGTTCTTCTTTTATGAAAATGACAACCGTTGACACAACAACATTTGAGCTTTCTACCTTAATTTCAATGGTGTTGCGTTCTCCTTCGGCTTCAAAACTTCCGAGAGTTACATGTTAAGTAATATAATGGACTTACTTAAAATAACGTATAATTCTTTTCTATAAGTATAGTGATTTTCAAAGTTCGATTTAAATCGTTTCCCTTCCATCAACCATTAATTGTTTCTCGTTACTCCTCTTTCAAGCTAAATCACTCCTAAAATTCATTTGGTTCTTTTTTTATGAAAATGACAACCGTTGAAAGATCAATATTTGATCTTTCTACGTTAATTTCCATGGTGTTGCATTTTCCTTGAGTTTCAAAATTTCCAAAAATTTAAACGGTACTTGGATTACATGGTATGTACTATAAAGGACTTACTTAAAATAACATATAAAGCTTTTCTATGAGTATAGTGAATTTCATAGTTCGATTTCATTAAATTCGCTACTATCAATCATTAATTCTTTTCTGTTACTCCTCTTTCAAGATAAATTACTACGTCCATTCACTTGATTCTTTTTTTAAAAAAATGAAAACCGTCAAAAGAGGATAGTTTGAGCTTTCTACCTTCCATGCTGTGGCATTCTCCTTGGGAGTCAAATATTCCTAAAATCTAAAAGGTACTTGGATTACATGTTAAGTAATATAAATTACTTACTTAAATAATGTATAATGGTTTTTAATAAGTATAGAGAATTTCATAGTTCAATTTCATTCATTTCGCTCTCATTAACCATTAATTGTTTCCGGTTACTCCTCTTTCAAGCTAAATTAATCTTTCCATTCGTTTGGTTCTTCTTTTATGAAAATCACAACCGTTGACAGAACAACATTTGAGATTTATACGTTAATTTCCATGGTGTTGCGTTCTCCTTCGGCTTCAAAACTTCCGAGAGTTACATGTTAAGTAATATAATGGACTTGCTTAAAATAACGTATAATTCTTTTCTATAAGTATAGTGAATTTCAAAGTTCGATTTCAATCATTTCGCTACCATCAACCATTAATTGTTTCCGGTTACTTCTCTTTCAAGCTAAATCACTCTTAAAATTCACTTGGTTCTCTTTTTATAAAAATGACAACCGTTGAAAGATCAATATTTGATCTTTCTACCTTAAATTCCACCGTGTTGCATTTTCCTTCAGTTTCAAAATTTCCAAAAATTTAAACGGAACTTGGATGACATGGTATGTACTATAAAGGACTTCTTTAAAATAACATATAAAGCTTTTGTGTGAGTATAGTGAATTTCATAGTTCGATTTCATTCAATTCGCTACTATCAACCATTAATTCTTTTCGGTTACTCCTCTTTCAAGCTAAATTACTACTTGCATTCACTTGATTCTGTTATTTATAAAAATGAACACCATTGAAAGAGGATAGTTTGAGCTTTCTACCTTCCATGCTGTTGCATTCTCCTTCGGATTCAAATATTCCTAAAATCTAAAAGGTACTTGGATTACATGGTAAGTAATATAAATTACTTACTTAAAGTAATGTATAATGGTTTTAAATAAGTATAGCGAATTTCATAGTTCAATTTCATTCATTTCGCTCTCATTAACCATTAATTGTTTCCGGTTACTCCTCTTTCAACCTAAATTATTCTTTCCATTCGATTGGTTTTTCTTTTATGAAAGTGACAATGATTGAAAGAACAACATTTGAATTTTCTACTTTAATTTCCATGGTGGTGCGTTCTCTTTCGGCTTCAAAATTTCCGAGAGTTACTTGTTAAGTAATATAAAGGACTTACTTAAAATAACATATAATTATGTTCTATAAGTGTAACGAATTTCATAGTTCGATTTCATTTATTCCGCTCCTATCAACCATTAATTGTTTCCGTTTACTTCTCTTTCAAGGTAAATTACTTCTTTCATTCACTTGATTCTCTTTTTACCATAATGACAACCGTTGAAAGAAGATAATTTGAACTTTCTACCTTAATTTCCATGTTGTTGTGTTCCCCTTCGGTTCCAAAATTTTCTAAAATCTGAAAGGTACTTGGATTACATGTTAAGTCATAAAATTTACTTACTTAAAATTATGTATAAAGCTTTTTAAAAAGTATAGCGAATTTCATAGTTCGATTACATTCATTTCGCTCTCATTAACCATTAATTGTTTCCGGTTACTCCTCTTTCAAGCTAAATTACTCTTTCCATTCGTTTGGTTCTTCTTTTATGAAAATGACAACCGTTGACACAACAACATTTGAGGTTTCTACCTTAATTTCCATGGTGTTGCGTTCTCCTTCGGCTTCAAAACTTCGGAGAGTTACATGGTATGTACTATAAAGGACTTACTTAAAATAACATATAAAGCTTTTCTATGAGTATAGTGAATTTCATAGTTCGATTTCATTAAATTCGCTACTATCAACCATTAATTCTTTTCGGTTACTCCTCTTTCAAGATAAATTACTACTTCCATTCACTTGATTCTTTTAAAAAAAAATGAAAACCGTTAAAAGAGGATAGTTTGAGCTTTCTACCTTCCATGCTGTGGCATTCTCCTTGGGATTCAATATATTCCTAAAATCTAAAAGGTACTTGGATTACATGTTAAGTAATATAAATTACTTACTTAAATAATGTATAATGGTTTTTAATAAGAATAGTGAATTTCATAGTTTAATTTCATTCATTTCGCTCTCATTAACCATTAATTGTTTCCGGTTACTCCTCTTTCAAGCTAAATTACTCTTTCCATTCGTTTGGTTCTTCTTTTATGAAAATGACAACCGTTGACACAACAACATTTGAGCTTTCTACCTTAATTTCCATGGTGTTGCGTTCTCCTTCGGCTTCAAAACTTCCGAGAGTTACATGTTAAGTAATATAATGGACTTACTTAAAATAACGTATAATTCTTTTCTATAAGTATAGTGAATTTCAAAGTTCGATTTAAATCGTTTCGCTTCCATCAACCATTAATTGTTTCTGGTTACTCCTCTTTCAAGCTAAATCACTCCTAAAATTCATTTGGTTCTTTTTTTATGAAAATGACAACCGTTGAAAGATCAATATTTGATCTTTCTACGTTAATTTCCATGGTGTTGCATTTTTCTTGAGTTTCAAAATTTCCAAAAATTTAAACGGAACATGAATTACATGGTATGTACTATAAAGGACTTCCTTAAAATAGCATATAAAGCTTTTGTGTGAGTATAGTGAATTTAATAGTTCGATTTCATTCAATTCGCTACTATCAACCATTAATTCTTTTCGGTTACTCCTCTTTCAAGCTTAATTACTACTTCCATTCACTTAATTCTATTATTTACAAAAATGAACACCGTTGAAAGAGGATAGTTTGAGCTTTCTACCTTCCAGGATGTTGAATTCTCCTTCGGATTCAAATATTCCTAAAATCTAAAAGGTACTTGGATTACATGTTAAGTAATATAAATTACTTACTTAAAGTAATGTATAATGGTTTTTAATAAGTATAGCGAATTTCATAGTTCAATTTCATTCATTTCGCTCTCATTAACCATTAATTGTTTCTGGTTACTCCTCTTTCAACCTAAATTATTCTTTCCATTCGTTTGGTTTTTCTTTTATGAAAGTGACAATGGTTGAAAGAACAACATACTTTAATTTCCATGGTGGTGCGTTCTCTTTCGGCTTCAAAATTTCCGAGAGTTACTTGTTAAGTAATATAAAGGACTTACTTAAAATAACATATAATTATGTTCTATAAGTATAGCGAATTTCATAGTTCGATTTCATTCAGTCCGCTCCTATCAACCATTAATTGTTTCCGTTTACTCCTCTTTCAAGATAAATTACTCCTTTCATTCACTTGATTCTCTTTTTACCATAATGACAACTGTTGAAAGAAGATAATTTGAACTTTGTACCTTAATTTCCATGCTGTTGTGTTCCCCTTCGGATCCAAAATTTTCTAAAATGTGAAAGGTACTTGGATTACATGTTAAGTGATATAATTTACTTACTTAAAATTATTTATAAAGCTTTTTAAAAATTATAGCGAATTTCATAGTTCGATTACATTCATTTCGCTCTCATTAACCATTAATTGTTTCCGGTTACTCCTCTTTCAAGCTAAATTACTCTTTCCATTCGTTTGGTTCTTCTTTTATGAAAATGACAACCGTTGACACACCAACATTTGAGCTTTCTACCTTAATTTCCATGGTGTTGCGTTCTCCTTCGGCTTCAAAACTTCGGAGAGTTACATGTTAAGTAATATAATGGACTTACTTAAAATAACGTATAATTCTTTTCTATAAGTATAGTGAATTTCAAAGTTCGATTTAAATCGTTTCGCTTCCATCAACCATTAATTGTTTCTGGTTACTCCTCTTTCAAGCTAAATCACTCCTAAAATTCATTTGGTTCTTTTTTTATGAAAATGACAACCGTTGAAAGATCAATATTTGATCTTTCTACGTTAATTTCCATGGTGTTGCATTTTCCTTGAGTTTCAAAATTTCCAAAAATTTAAACGGTACTTGGATTACATGGTATGTACTATAAAGGACTTACTTAAAATAACATATAAAGCTTTTCTATGAGTATAGTGAATTTCATAGTTCGATTTCATTAAATTCGCTACTATCAACCATTAATTCTTTTTGGTTACTCCTCTTTCAAGATAAATTACTACTTCCATTCACTTGATTCTTTTTAAAAAAAATGAAAACCGTTAAAAGAGGATAGTTTGAGCTTTCTACCTTCCATGCTGTGGCATTCTCCTTGGGATTCAAATATTCCTAAAATCTAAAAGGTACTTGGATTACATGTTAAGTAATATAAATTACTTACTTAAATAATGTATAATGGTTTTTAATAAGTATAGAGAATTTCATAGTTCAATTTCATTCATTTCGCTCTCATTAACCATTAATTGTTTCCGGTTACTCCTCTTTCAAGCTAAATTAATCTTTCCATTCGTTTGGTTCTTCTTTTATGAAAATCACAACCGTTGACAGAACAACATTTGAGATTTCTACGTTAATTTCGATGGTGTTGCGTTCTCCTTCGGCTTCAAAACTTCCGAGAGTTACATGTTAAGTAATATAATGGACTTACTTAAAATAACGTATAATTCTTTTCTATAAGTATAGTGAATTTCAAAGTTCGATTTAAATCGTTTCGCTACCATCAACGATTAATTGTTTCCGGTTACTCCTCTTTCAAGCTAAATCACTCCTAAAATTTACTTGGTTCTCTTTTTATAAAAATGACAACCGTTGAAAGATCAATATTTGATCTTTCTACCGTAATTTCCACGGTGTTGCATTTTCCTTTAGTTTCAAAATTTCCAAAAATTTGAACGGAATTTGGATTACATGGTATGTACTATAAAGGACTTCCTTAAAATGGCATATAAAGCTTTTCTGTGAGTATAGTGAATTTCATAGTTCGATTTCATTCAATTCGCTACTATCAACCATTAATTCTTTTCGGTTACTCCTCTTTCAAGTTAAATTACTACTTCCATTCACTTGATTCTGTTATTTACAAAAATGAACACCGTTGAAAGAGGATAGTTTGAGCTTTCTACCTTCCATGCTGTTGCATTCTCCATGCTGTTGCATTCTCCTTCGGATTCAAATATTCCTAAAATCTAAAAGGTACTTGGATTACATGTTAAGTAATATAAATTACTTACTTAAAGTAATTTATAATGGTTTTTAATAAGTATAGTGAATTTCATAGTTCAATTTCATTCATTTCGCTCTCATTAACCATTAATTGTTTCCGGTTACTCCTCTTTCAACCTAAATTATTCTTTCCATTCGTTTGGTTTTTCTTTTAAGAAAGTGACAATGGTTGAAAGAACAACATTTGAACTTTCTACTTTAATTTCCATGGTGGTGCGTTCTCTTTCGGCTTCAAAATTTCCGAGAGTTACTTGTTAAGTAATATAAAGGACTTACTTAAAATAACATATAATTATGTTCTATAAGTATAGCGAATTTCATAGTTCGATATCATTCATTCCGCTCCTATCAACCATTAATTGTTTCCGTTTACTCCACTTTCAAGGTAAATTACTCCTTTCATTAACTTGATTCTCTTTTTACCATAATGACAACCGTTGAAAGAAGATAATTTGAACTTTCTACCTTAATTTCCATGCTGTTGTGTTCCCCTTCGGTTCCAAAATTTTCTAAAATCTGAAAGGTACTTGGATTACATGTTAAGTGATATAATTTACTTACTTAAAATAATGTATAAAGCTTTTTAAAAAGTATAGCGAATTTCATAGTTCGATTACATTCATTTCGCTCTCATTAACCATTAATTGTTTCCGGTTACTCCTCTTTCAAGCTAAATTACTCTTTCCATTCGTTTGGTTCTTCTTTTATGAAAATGACAACCGTTGACACAACAACATTTGAGCTTTCTACCTTAATTTCAATGGTGTTGAGCTCTCCTTCGGCTTCAAAACTTCCGAGAGTTACATGTTAAGTAATATAATGGACTTACTTAAAATAACGTATAATTCTTTTCTATAAGTATAGTGAATTTCAAAGTTCGATTTAAATCGTTTCCCTTCCATCAACCATTAATTGTTTCTCGTTACTCCTCTTTCAAGCTAAATCACTCCTAAAATTCATTTGGTTCTTTTTTTATGAAAATGACAACCGTTGAAAGATCAATATTTGATCTTTCTACGTTAATTTCCATGGTGTTGCATTTTCCTTGAGTTTCAAAATTTCCAAAAATTTAAACGGTACTTGGATTACATCGTATGTACTATAAAGGACTTACTTAAAATAACATATAAAGCTTTTCTATGAGTATAGTGAATTTCATAGTTCGATTTCATTAAATTCGCAACTATCAACCATTAATTCTTTTCGGTTACTCCTCTTTCAAGATAAATTACTACGTCCATTCACTTGATTCTTTTTATAAAAAAATGAAAACCGTCAAAAGAGGATAGTTTGAGCTTTCTACCTTCCATGCTGTGGCATTCTCCTTGGGAGTCAAATATTCCTAAAATCTAAAAGGTACTTGGATTACATGTTAAGTAATATAAATTACTTACTTAAATAATGTATAATGGTTTTTAATAAGTATAGAGAATTTCATAGTTCAATTTCATTCATTTCGCTCTCATTAACCATTAATTGTTTCCGGTTACTCCTCTTTCAAGCTAAATTAATATTTCCATTCGTTTGGTTCTTCTTTTATGAAAATCACAACCGTTGAGAGAACTACATTTGAGATTTCTACGTTAATTTCCATGGTGTTGCGTTCTCCTTCGGCTTCAAAACTTCGGAGAGTTACATGTTAAGTAATATAATGAACTTACTTAAAATAACGTATAATTCTTTTCTATAAGTATAGTGAATTTCAAAGTTCGATTTCAATCCTTTCGCTACCATCAACCATTAATTGTTTCCGGTTACGACTCTTTCTAGCTAAATCACTCCTAAAATTTACTTGGTTCTCTTTTTATAAAAATGACAACCGTTGAAAGATCAATATTTGATCTTTCTACGTTAATTTCCATGGTGTTGCATTTTCCTTGAGTTTCAAAATTTCCAAAAATTTAAACGGTACTTGGATTACATGGTATGTACTATAAAGGACTTACTTAAAATAACATATAAAGCTTTTCTATGAGTATAGTGAATATCATAGTTCGATTTCATTAAATTCGCTACTATCAACCATTAATTCTTTTCGGTTACACCTCTTTCAAGATAAATTACTACTTCCATTCACTTGATTCTTTTTAAAAAAAAATGAAAACCGTTAAAAGAGGATAGTTTGAGCTTTCTACCTTCCATGCTGTGGCATTCTCCTTGGGATTCAAATATTCCTAAAATCTAAAAGGTACTTGGATTACATGTTAAGTAATATAAATTACTTACTTAAATAATGTATAATGGTTTTTAATAAGTATAGCGAATTTCGTAGTTCAATTTCATTCATTTCGCTCTCATTAACCATTAATTGTTTCCGGTTACTCCTCTTTCAAGCTAAATTACTCTTTCCATTCGTTTGGTTCTTCTTTTATGAAAATCACAACCGTTGACAGAACAACATTTGAGATTTCTACGTTAATTTCCATGGTGGTGCGTTCTCCTTCGGCTTCAAAACTTCCGAGAGTTAAATGTTAAGTAATATAATGGACTTACTTAAAATAACGTATAATTCTTTTCTATAAGTATAGTGAATTTCAAAGTTCGATTTCAATCATTTCGCTACCATCAACCATTAATTGTTTCCGGTTACTCCTCTTTCAAGCTAAATCACTCCTAAAATTCACTTGGTTCTCTTTTTATAAAAATGACAACCGTTGAAAGATCAATATTTGATCTTTCTACCTTAATTTCCACGGTGTTGCATTTTCCTTCAGTTTCAAAATTTCCAAAAATTTAAACGGAACATGGATTACATGGTATGTACTATAAAGGACTTCCTTAAAATAGCATATAAAGCTTTTCTGTGAGTATAGTGAATTTCATAGTTCGATTTCATTCAATTCGCTACTATCAACCATTAATTCTTTTCGGTTACTCCTCTTTCAAGTTAAATTACTACTTCCATTCACTTGATTCTGTTATTTACAAAAATGAACACCGTTGAAAGAGGATAGTTTGAGCTTTCTACCTTCCATGCTGTTGCATTCTCCTTCGGATTCAAATATTCCTAAAATCTAAAAGGTACTTGGATTACATGTTAAGTAATATAAATTACTTACTTAAAGTAATTTATAATGGTTTTTAATAAGTATAGTGAATTTCATAGTTCAATTTCATTCATTTCGCTCTCATTAACCATTAATTGTTTCCGGTTACTCCTCTTTCAACCTAAATTATTCTTTCCATTCGTTTGGTTTTTCTTTTAAGAAAGTGACAATGGTTGAAAGAACAACATTTGAACTTTCTACTTTAATTTCCATGGTGGTGCGTTCTCTTTCGGCTTCAAAATTTCCGAGAGTTACTTGTTAAGTAATATAAAGGACTTACTTAAAATAACATATAATTATGTTCTATAAGTATAGCGAATTTCATAGTTCGATTTCATTCATTCCGCTCCTATCAACCATTAATTGTTTCCGTTTACTCCACTTTCAAGGTAAATTACTCCTTTCATTAACTTGATTCTCTTTTTACCATAATGACAACCGTTCAAAGAAGATAATTTGAACTTTCTACCTTAATTTCCATGCTGTTGTGTTCCCCTTCGGTTCCAAAATTTTCTAAAATCTGAAAAGTACTTGGATTACATGTTAAGTGATATAATTTACTTACTTAAAATTATGTATAAAGCTTTTTAAAAAGTATAGCGAATTTCATAGTTCGATTACATTCATTTCGCTCTCATTAACCATTAATTGTTTCCGGTTACTCCTCTTTCAAGATAAATTACTCTTTCCATTCGTTTGGTTCTTCTTTTATGAAAATGACAACCGTTGACACAACAACATTTGAGCTTTCTACCTTAATTTCAATGGTGTTGCGTTCTCCTTCGGCTTCAAAACTTCCGAGAGTTACATGTTAAGTAATATAATGGACTTACTTAAAATAACGTATAATTCTTTTCTATAAGTATAGTGAATTTCAAAGTTCGATTTAAATCGTTTCCCTTCCATCAACCATTAATTGTTTCTGGTTACTCCTCTTTCAAGCTAAATCACTCCTAAAATTCATTTGGTTCTTTTTTTATGAAAATGACAACCGTTGAAAGATCAATATTTGATCTTTCTACGTTAATTTCCATGGTGTTGCATTTTCCTTGAGTTTCAAAATTTCCAAAAATTTAAACGGTACTTGGATTACATGGTATGTACTATAAAGGACTTACTTAAAATAACATATAAAGCTTTTCTATGAGTATAGTGAATTTCATAGTTCGATTTCATTAAATTCGCTACTATCAACCATTAATTCTTTTCGGTTACTCCTCTTTCAAGATAAATTACTACTTCCATTCACTTGATTCTTTTTAAAAAAAAATGAAAACCGTTAAAAGAGGATAGTTTGAGCTTTCTACCTTCCATGCTGTGGCATTCTCCTTTGGATTCAAATATTCCTATAATCTAAAAGGTACTTGGATTACATGTTAAGTAATATAAATTACTTACTTAAATAATGTATAATGGTTTTTAATAAGTATAGCGAATTTCATAGTTCAATTTCATTCATTTCGCTCTCATTAACCATTAAATGTTTCCGGTTACTCCTCTTTCAAGCTAAATTACTCTTTCCATTCGTTTGGTTCTTCTTTTATGAAAATCACAACCGTTGACAGAACAACATTTGAGATTTCTACGTTAATTTCCATGGTGGTGCGTTCTCCTTCGGCTTCAAAACTTCCGAGAGTTAGATGTTAAGTAATATAATGGACTTACTTAAAATAACGTATAATTCTTTTCTATAAGTATAGTGAATTTCAAAGTTCGATTTCAATCATTTCGCTACCATCAACCATTAATTGTTTCCGGTTACTCCTCTTTCAAGCTAAATCACTCCTAAAATTCACTTGGTTCTCTTTTTATAAAAATGACAACCGTTGAAAGATCAATATTTGATCTTTCTACCTTAATTTCCACGGTGTTGCATTTTCCTTCAGTTTCAAAATTTCCAAAAATTTAAACGGAACATGGATTACATGGTATGTACTATAAAGGACTTCCTTAAAATAGCATATAAAGCTTTTGTGCGAGTATAGTGAATTTCATAGTTCGATTTCATTCAATTCGCTACTATCAACCATTAATTCTTTTCGGTTACTCCTCTTTCAAGTTAAATTACTACTTCCATTCACTTGATTATGTTATTTACAAAAATGAACACCGTTGAAAGAGGATAGTTTGAGCTTTCTACCTTCCATGCTGTTGCATTCTCCTTCGGATTCAAATATTCCTAAAATCTAAAAGGTACTTGGATTACATGTTAAGTAATATAAATTACTTACTTAAAGTAATTTATAATGGTTTTTAATAAGTATAGTGAATTTCATAGTTCAATTTCATTCATTTCGCTCTCATTAACCATTAATTGTTTCCGGTTACTCCTCTTTCAACCTAAATTATTCTTTCCATTCGTTTGGTTTTTCTTTTAAGAAAGTGACAATGGTTGAAAGAACAACATTTGAACTTTCTACTTTAATTTCCATGGTGGTGCGTTCTCTTTCGGCTTCAAAATTTCCGAGAGTTACTTGTTAAGTAATATAAAGGACTTACTTAAAATAACATATAATTATGTTCTATAAGTATAGCGAATTTCATAGTTCGATTTCATTCATTCCGCTCCTATCAACCATTAATTGTTTCCGTTTACTCCACTTTCAAGGTAAATTACTCCTTTCATTAACTTGATTCTCTTTTTACCATAATGACAACCGTTCAAAGAAGATAATTTGAACTTTCTACCTTAATTTCCATGCTGTTGTGTTCCCCTTCGGTTCCAAAATTTTCTAAAATCTGAAAGGTACTTGGATTACATGTTAAGTGATATAATTTACTTACTTAAAATTATGTATAAAGCTTTTTAAAAAGTATAGCGAATTTCATAGTTCGATTACATTCATTTCGCTCTCATTAACCATTAATTTTTTCCGGTTACTCCTCTTTCAAGCTAAATTACTCTTTCCATTCGTTTGGTTCTTCTTTTATGAAAATGACAACCGTTGACACAACAACATTTGAGCTTTCTACCTTAATTTCAATGGTGTTGCGTTCTCCTTCGGCTTCAAAACTTCCGAGAGTTACATGTTAAGTAATATAATGGACTTACTTAAAATAACGTATAATTCTTTTCTATAAGTATAGTGAATTTCAAAGTTCGATTTAAATCGTTTCCCTTCCATCAACCATTAATTGTTTCTGGTTACTCCTCTTTCAAGCTAAATCACTCCTAAAATTTACTTGGTTCACTTTTTATAAAAATGACAACCGTTGAAAGATAAATATTTGATCTTTCTACCTTAATTTCCACGGTGTTGCATTTTCCTTCAGTTTCAAAATTTCCAAAAATTTAAACGGAACTTGGATTACATGGTATGTACTATAAAGAACTTCCTTAAAATAGCATATAAAGCTTTTCTGTGAGTATAGTGAATTTCATAGTTCGATTTCATTTAATTCGCTACTATCAACCATTAATTCTTTTCGGTTACTCCTCTTTCAAGCTAAATTACAACTTCCATTCACTTGATTCTGTTATTTACAAAAATGAACACCATTGAAAGAGGATAGTTTGAGCTTTCTACCTTCCATGATATTGCATTCTCCTTCGGATTCAAATATTCCTAAAATCTAAAAGGTACTTGGATTACATGTTAAGTAATATAAATTATTTACTTAAAGTAATGTATAATGGTTTTTAATAAGTATAGCGAATTTCATAGTTTAATTTCATTCATTTCGCTCTCATTAGCCATTAATTGTTTCCGGATACTCCTCTTTCAAGATAAATTACTCTTTCCATTCGTTTGGTTCTTCTTTTATGAAAATGACAACCGTTGACACAACAACATTTGAGCTTTCTACATTAATTTCCATGGTGTTGCGTTCCCCTTCGGCTTCAAAACTTCCGAGAGTTACATGTTAAGTAATATAACGGACTTACTTAAAATAACGTATAATTCTTTTCTACAAGTATAGTGAATTTCAAAGTTCGATTTAAATCGTTTCGCTTCCATCAACCATTAATTATTTCTGGTTACTCCTCTTTCAAGCTAAATCACTCCTAAAATTCATTTGGTTCTTTTTTTATGAAAAGGACAACCGTTGAAAGATTAATATTTGATCTTTCTACGTTAATTTCCATGGTGTTGCATTTTCCTTGAGTTTCAAAATTTCCAAAAATTTAAACGGTACTTGGATTACATGGTATGTACTATAAAGGACTTACTTAAAATAACATATAAAGCTTTTCTATGAGTATAGTGAATTTCATAGTTCGATTTCATTAAATTCGCTACTATCAACCATTAATTCTTTTCGGTTACTCCTCATTCAAGATAAATTACTACTTCCATTCACTTGATTCTTTAAAAAAAAAATGAAAACCGTTAAAAGAGGATAGTTTGAGCTTTCTACCTTCCATGCTGTTTGGGATTCAAATATTCCTAAAATCTAAAAGGTACTTGGATTACATGTTAAGTAATATAAATTACTTACTTAAATAATGTATAATGGTTTTTAATAAGTATAGCGAATTTCATAGTTCGATTACATTCATTTCGCTCTCATTAACCATTAATTGTTTCCGGTTACTCCTCTTTCAAGCTAAATTACTCTTTTCATTCGTTTGGTTCTTCTTTTATGAAAATGACAACCGTTGACACAACAACATTTGAGATTTATACGTTAATTTCCATGGTGTTGCGTTCTCCTTCGGCTTCAAAACTTCCGAGAGTTACATGTTAAGTAATATAATGGACTTGCTTAAAATAACGTATAATTCTTTTCTATAAGTATAGTGAATTTCAAAGTTCGATTTCAATCATTTCGCTACCATCAACCATTAATTGTTTCCGGTTACTTCTCTTTCAAGCTAAATCACTCTTAAAATTCACTTGGTTCTCTTTTTATAAAAATGACAACCGTTGAAAGATCAATATTTGATCTTTCTACCTTAAATTCCACGGTGTTGCATTTTCCTTTAGTTTCAAAATTTCCAAAAATTTAAACGGAACTTGGATGACATGGTATGTACTATAAAGGACTTCCTTAAAATAGCATATAAAGCTTTTGTGTGAGTATAGTGAATTTCATTGTTCGATTTCATTCAATTCGCTACTATCAACCATTAATTCTTTTCCGTTACTCCTCTTTCAAGCTAAATTACTACTTCCATTCACTTGATTCTGTTATTTATAAAAATGAACACCGTTGAAAGAGGATAGTTTGAGCTTTCTACCTTCCATGCTGTTGCATTCTCCTTCGGATTCAAATATTCCTAAAATCTAAAAGGTACTTGGATTACATGTTAAGTAATATAAATTACTTACTTAAAGTAATTTATAATGGTTTTTAATAAGTATAGTGAATTTCATAGTTCAATTTCATTCATTTCGCTCTCATTAACCATTAATTGTTTCCGGTTACTCCTCTTTCAACCTAAATTATTCTTTCCATTCGTTTGGTTTTTCTTTTAAGAAAGTGACAATGGTTGAAAGAACAACATTTGAACTTTCTACTTTAATTTCCATGGTGGTGCGTTCTCTTTCGGCTTCAAAATTTCCGAGAGTTACATGTTAAGTAATATAAAGGACTTACTTAAAATAACATATAATTATGTTCTATAAGTATAGCGAATTTCATAGTTCGATTTCATTCATTCCGCTCCTATCAACCATTAATTGTTTCCGTTTACTCCACTTTCAAGGTAAATTACTCCTTTCATTAACTTGATTCTCTTTTTACCATAATGACAACCGTTGAAAGAAGATAATTTGAACTTTCTACCTTAAATTCCATGTTGTTGTGTTCCCCTTCGGTTCCAAAATTTTCTAAAATCTGAAAGGTACTTGGATTACATGTTAAGTGATATAATTTACTTACTTAAAATTATGTATAAAGCTTTTTAAAAAGTATAGCGAATTCCATAGTTCGATTACATTCATTTCGCTCTCATTAACCATTAATTGTTTCCGGTTACTCCTCTTTCAAGCTAAATTACTCTTTCCATTCGTTTGGTTCTTCTTTTATGAAAATGACAACCGTTGACACAACAACATTTGAGCTTTCTACCTTAATTTCCATGGTGTTGCGTTCTCCTTCGGCTTCAAAACGTCCGAGAGTTACATGGTATGTACTATAAAGGACTTACTTAAAATAACATATAAAGCTTTTCTATGAGTATAGTGAATTTCATAGTTCGATTTCATTAAATTCGCTACTATCAACCATTAATTCTTTTCGGTTACTCCTCTTTCAAGATATATTACTACTTCCATTCACTTGATTCTTTTTAAAAAAAATGAAAACCGTTAAAAGAGGATAGTTTGAGCTTTCTACCTTCCATGCTGTGGCATTCTCCTTGGGATTCAAATATTCCTAAAATCTAAAAGGTACTTGGATTACATGTTAAGTAATATAAATTACTTACTTATATAATGTATAATGGTTTTTAATAAGTATAGCGAATTTCATAGTTTAATTTCATTCATTTCGCTCTCATTAACCATTAATTGTTTCCGGTTACTCCTCTTTCCAGCTAAATTACTCTTTCCATTCGTTTGGTTCTTCTTTTATGAAAATGACAACCGTTGACACAACAACATTTGAGCTTTCTACCTTAATTTCCATGGTGTTGCGTTCTCCTTCGGCTTCAAAACTTCCGAGAGTTCCATGTTAAGTAATATAATGGACTTACTTAAAATAACGTATAATTCTTTTCTATAAGTATAGTGAATTTCAAAGTTCGATTTCAATCGTTTAGCTTCCATCAACCATTAATTGTTTCTGGTTACTCCTCTTTCAAGCTAAATCACTCCTAAAATTCATTTGGTTCTTTTTTTATGAAAATGACAACCGTTGAAAGATCAATATTTGATCTTTCTACGTTAATTTCCATGGTGTTGCATTTTCCTTGAATTTCAAAATTTCCAAAAATTTAAACGGTACTTGGATTACATGGTATGTACTATAAAGGACTTACTTAAAATAACATATAAAGCTTTTCTATGATTATAGTGAATTTCATAGTTCGATTTCATTAAATTCGCTACTATCAACCATTAATTCTTTTCGGTTACTCCTCTTTCAAGATAAATTACTACTTCCATTCACTTGATTCTTTTTAAAAAAAAATGAAAACCGTTAAAAGAGGATAGTTTGAGCTTTCTACCTTCCATGCTGTGGCATTCTCCTTGGGATTCAAATATTCCTAAAATCTAAAAGGTACTTGGATTACATGTTAAGTAATATAAATTACTTACTTATATAATGTATAATGGTTTTTAATAAGTATAGCGAATTTCATAGTTTAATTTCATTCATTTCGCTCTCATTAACCATTAATTGTTTCCGGTTACTCCTCTTTCCAGCTAAATTACTCTTTCCATTCGTTTGGTTCTTCTTTTATGAAAATGACAACCGTTGACACAACAACATTTGAGCTTTCTACCTTAATTTCCATGGTGTTGCGTTCTCCTTCGGCTTCAAAACTTCCGAGAGTTCAATGTTAAGTAATATAATGGACTTACTTAAAATAACGTATAATTCTTTTCTATAAGTATAGTGAATTTCAAAGTTCGATTTCAATCGTTTCGCTTCCATCAACCATTAATTGTTTCTGGTTACTCCTCTTTCAAGCTAAATCACTCCTAAAATTCATTTGGTTCTTTTTTTATGAAAATGACAACCGTTGAAAGATCAATATTTGATCTTTCTACGTTAATTTCCATGGTGTTGCATTTTCCTTGAATTTCAAAATTTCCAAAAATTTAAACGGTACTTGGATTACATGGTATGTACTATAAAGGACTTACTTAAAATAACATATAAAGATTTTCTATGAGTATAGTGAATTTCATAGTTCGATTTCATTAAATTCGCTACTATCAACCATTAATTCTTTTCGGTTACTCCTCTTTCAAGATAAATTACTACTTCCTTTCACTTGATTCTTTTTAAAAAAAAATGAAAACCGTTAAAAGAGGATAGTTTGAGCTTTCTACCTTCCATGCTGTGGCATTCTCCTTGGGATTCAAATATTCCTAAAATCTAAAAGGTACTTGGATTATATGTTAAGTAATATAAATTACTTACTTAATTAATGTATAATGGTTTTTAATAAGTATAGCGAATTTCATAGTTCAATTTCATTCATTTCGCTCTCATTAACCATTAATCGTTTCCGGTTACTCCTCTTTCAAGCTAAATTATTCTTTCCATTCGTTTGGTTTTTCTTTTATGAAAATGACAACGGTTGAAAGAACAACATTTGAACTTTCTACCTTAATTTCCATGGTGGTGCGTTCTCTTTCGGCTTCAAAATTTCCGAGAGTTACATGTTAAGTAATATAAAGGACTTACTTAAAATAACATATAATTATGTTCTATAAGTATAGTGAATTTCATAGTTCGATTTCATTCATTCCGCTCCTATCAACCATTAATTGTTTCCGTTTACTCCTCTTTCAAGGTAAATTACTCCTTTCATTCACTTGATTCTTTTTTTACCATAATGACAACCGTTGAAAGAAGATAATTTGAACTTTCTACCTTCATTTCCATGTTGTTGTGTTCCCCTTCGGTTTCAAAATTTTCTAAAATCTGAAAGGTACTTGGATTACATGTTAAGTGATATAATTTACTTACTTAAAATAATGTATAAAGCTTTTAAAAAGTATAGCGAATTTGATAGTTCCATTACATTCATTTCGCTCTCATTAACCATTAATTGTTTCCGGTTACTCCTCTTTCAAGCTAAATTACTCTTTCCATTCGTTTGGTTCTTCTTTTATGAAAATGACAACCGTTGACACAACAACATTTGAGATTTATACGTTAATTTCCATGGTGTTGCGTTCTCCTTCGGCTTCAAAACTTCCGAGAGTTACATGTTAAGTAATATAATGGACTTGCTTAAAATAACGTATAATTCTTTTCTATAAGTATAGTGAATTTCAAAGTTCGATTTTAATCATTTCGCTACCATCAACCATTAATTGTTTCCGGTTACTTCTCTTTCAAGCTAAATCACTCTTAAAATTCACTTGGTTCTCTTTTTATAAAAATGACAACCGTTGAAAGATCAATATTTGATCTTTCTACCTTAAATTCCACGGTGTTGCATTTTCCTTCAGTTTCAAAATTTCCAAAAATTTAAACGGAACTTGGATGACATGGTATGTACTATAAAGGACTTCCTTAAAATAGCATATAAAGCTTTTGTGTGAGTATAGTGAATTTCATTGTTCGATTTCATTCAATTCGCTACTATCAACCATTAATTCTTTTCCGTTACTCCTCTTTCAAGCTAAATTACTACTTCCATTCACTTGATTCTGTTATTTATAAAAATGAACACGGTTGAAAGAGGATAGTTTGAGCTTTCTACCTTCCATGCTGTTGCATTCTCCTTCGGATTCAAATATTCCTAAAATCTAAAAGGTACTTGGATTACATGTTAAGTAATATAAATTACTTACTTAAAGTAATTTATAATGGTTTTTAATAAGTATAGTGAATTTCATAGTTCAATTTCATTCATTTCGCTCTCATTAACCATTAATTGTTTCCGGTTACTCCTCTTTCAACCTAAATTATTCTTTCCATTCGTATGGTTTTTCTTTTAAGAAAGTGACAATGGTTGAAAGAACAACATTTGAACTTTCTACTTTAATTTCCATGGTGGTGCGTTCTCTTTCGGCTTCAAAATTTCCGAGAGTTACATGTTAAGTAATATAAAGGACTTACTTAAAATAACATATAATTATGTTCTATAAGTATAGCGAATTTCATAGTTCGATTTCATTCATTCCGCTCCTATCAACCATTAATTGTTTCCGTTTACTCCACTTTCAAGGTAAATTACTCCTTTCATTAACTTGATTCTCTTTTTACCATAATGACAACCGTTGAAAGAAGATAATTTGAACTTTCTACCTTAAATTCCATGCTGTTGTGTTCCCCTTCGGTTCCAAAATTTTCTAAAATATGAAAGGTACTTGGATTACATGTTAAGTGATATAATTTACTTACTTAAAATTATGTATAAAGCTTTTTAAAAAGTATAGCGAATTTCATAGTTCGATTACATTCATTTCGCTCTCATTAACCATTAATTGTTTCCGGTTACTCCTCTTTCAAGCTAAATTACTCTTTCCATTCGTTTGGTTCTTCTTTTATGAAAATGACAACCGTTGACACAACAACATTTGAGCTTTCTACCTTAATTTCCATGGTGTTGCGTTCTCCTTCGGCTTCAAAACTTCCGAGAGTTACATGGTATGTACTATAAAGGACTTACTTAAAATAACATATAAAGCTTTTCTATGATTATAGTGAATTTCATAGTTCGATTTCATTAAATTCGCTACTATCAACCATTAATTCTTTTCGGTTACTCCTCTTTCAAGATAAATTACTACTTCCATTCACTTGATTCTTTTTAAAAAAAAATGAAAACCGTTAAAAGAGGATAGTTTGAGCTTTCTACCTTCCATGCTGTGGCATTCTCCTTGGGATTCAAATATTCCTAAAATCTAAAAGGTACTTGGATTACATGTTAAGTAATATAAATTACTTACTTATATAATGTATAATGGTTTTTAATAAGTATAGCGAATTTCATAGTTTAATTTCATTCATTTCGCTCTCATTAACCATTAATTGTTTCCGGTTACTCCTCTTTCTAGCTAAATTACTCTTTCCATTCGTTTGGTTCTTCTTTTATGAAAATGACAACCGTTGACACAACAACATTTGAGCTTTCTACCTTAATTTCCATGGTGTTGCGTTCTCCTTCGGCTTCAAAACTTCCGAGAGTTCCATGTTAAGTAATATAATGGACTTACTTAAAATAACGTATAATTCTTTTCTATAAGTATAGTGAATTTCAAAGTTCGATTTCAATCGTTTCGCTTCCATCAACCATTAATTGTTTCTGGTTACTCCTCTTTCAAGCTAAATCACTCCTAAAATTCATTTGGTTCTTTTTTTATGAAAATGACAACCGTTGAAAGATCAATATTTGATCTTTCTACGTTAATTTCCATGGTGTTGCATTTTCCTTGAATTTCAAAATTTCCAAAAATTTAAACGGTACTTGGATTACATGGTATGTACTATAAAGGACTTACTTAAAATAACATATAAAGATTTTCTATGAGTATAGTGAATTTCATAGTTCGATTTCATTAAATTCGCTACTATCAACCATTAATTCTTTTCGGTTACTCCTCTTTCAAGATAAATTACTACTTCCTTTCACTTGATTCTTTTTTAAAAAAAATGAAAACCGTTAAAATAGGATAGTTTGAGCTTTCTACCTTCCATGCTGTGGCATTCTCCTTGGGATTCAAATATTCCTAAAATCTAAAAGGTACTTGGATTATATGTTAAGTAATATAAATTACTTACTTAATTAATGTATAATGGTTTTTAATAAGTATAGCGAATTTCATAGTTCAATTTCATTCATTTCGCTCTCATTAACCATTAATCGTTTCCGGTTACTCCTCTTTCAAGCTAAATTATTCTTTCCATTCGTTTGGTTTTTCTTTTATGAAAATGACAACGGTTGAAAGAACAACATTTGAACTTTCTACCTTAATTTCCATGGTGGTGCGTTCTCTTTCGGCTTCAAAATTTCCGAGAGTTACATGTTAAGTAATATAAAGGACTTACTTAAAATAACATATAATTATGTTCTATAAGTATAGTGAATTTCATAGTTCGATTTCATTCATTCCGCTCCTATCAACCATTAATTGTTTCCGTTTACTCCTCTTTCAAGGTAAATTACTCCTTTCATTCACTTGATTCTTTTTTTACCATAATGACAACCGTTGAAAGAAGATAATTTGAACTTTCTACCTTCATTTCCATGTTGTTGTGTTCCCCTTCGGTTTCAAAATTTTCTAAAATCTGAAAGGTACTTGGATTACATGTTAAGTGATATAATTTACTTACTTAAAATAATGTATAAAGCTTTTAAAAAGTATAGCGAATTTGATAGTTCGATTACATTCATTTCGCTCTCATTAACCATTAATTGTTTCCGGTTACTCCTCTTTCAAGATAAATTACTCTTTCCATTCGTTTGGTTCTTCTTTTATGAAAATGACAACCGTTGACACAACAACATTTGAGCATTCTACCTTAATTTCCATGGTGTTGCGTTCTCCTTCGGCTTCAAAACTTCCAAGAGTTACATGTTAAGTAATATAATGGACATACTTAAAATAACGTATAATTCTTTTCTATAAGTACAGTGAATTTCAAAGTTCGATTTCAATCGTTTCGCTTCCATCAACCATTAATTGTTTCTGGTTACTCCTCTTTCAAGCTAAATCACTCCTAAATTTCATTTGGTTCTTTTTTTTATGAAAATGACAACCGTTGAAAGATCAATATTTGACCTTTCTACCTTAATTTCCATGGTGTTGCATTTTCCTTCGGTTTCAAAATTTCCAAAATTTAAACGGTACTTGGATTACATGGTATGTACTATAAAGGACTTACTTAAAATAACATATAAAACTTTTCTATGAGTATAGTGAATTTCATAGTTCGATTTCATTCAATTCGCTACAATCAACCATTAATTCTTTTCGGTTCCTCCTCTTTCAAGATAAATTACTACTTCCATTCACTTGATTCTTTTAAAAAAAAATGAAAACCGTAGAAAGAGGATAGATTGAGCTTTCTACTTTCCATGCTGTTGCATTCTTCTAGGGATTCAAATATTCCTAAAATCTAAAAGGTACTTGGATTACATGTTATGTTATATAAATTACTTACTTAAAATAATGTATAATGTGTTTTAATATGTATAGCAAATTTCATAGTTCGATTTCATTCATTTCGCTCTCATTAACCATTAATTGTTTCCGGTTACTCCTCTTTCAAGATAAATTATTCTTTCCATTCGTTTGGTTTTTCTTTTATGAAAATGACAACGGTTGAAAGAACAACATTTGAACTTTCTACCTTAATTTCCATGGTGGTGCGTTCTCTTTCGGCTTCAAAATTTCCGTGAGTTACATGTTAAGTAATATAAAGGACATACTTAAAATAACATATAATTATGTTCTACAATTATAGTAAATTTTATAGTTCGATTGCATTCATTTCGTTCTTATTAACCACTAATTGTTTCCATTTACTCCTCTTTCCAGCCAAATTACTCTTTCTATTCGTTTGGTTCTTCTTTTATGGAAGTGACAACCGTTGACAGAACAACATTTGAACTTTCTACCTAAATTTCCATGGTGTTGCGTTCTATTTCGGCTTCTAAACATCCGAAAATTTAAAAGGTACTTGGATTAAATGTTATGTACTATAAATGAGTAACTTAAAATAACATATAAAGCGTTTCTATGAGTATAGTGAATTTCATAGTTCGATTTCATTCGTTTCGCTCTTATCAATCATTAATTGTTTTCGGTTACTCCTCTTTCAAGCTAAATTACTCCTTCCATTCACTTGATTCTTTTTTTACGAAAATGACAACCAAGGACAATTTGAACTTTCTACCTTAATTTCGAAGCTGTTGCATTCTCCTTCGGATTCAAAATTTCCTAAAATCTAAAATTTACTTGGATTACATGTTAAGTAATGTAAATGACTTACTTAAATAACGTATAAAGCTTTTTAACAAGTATATCAAATTTCATAGTTCGATTTCATTCATTTCGCTCTCATTAACCATTAATTGTTTCCGGTTACTCCTCTTTCAAGATAAATTATTCTTTCCATTCGTTTGGTTTTTCTTTTATGAAAATGACAACGGTTGAAAGAACAACATTTGAACTTTCTACCTTAATTTCCATGGTGGTGCGTTCTCTTTCGGCTTCAAAATTTCCGTGAGTTACATGTTAAGTAATATAAAGGACATACTTAAAATAACATATAATTATGTTCTACAAGTATAGCAAATTTTATAGTTCGATTGCATTCATTTCGTTCTTATTAACCATTAATTGTTTCCATTTACTCCTCTTTCCAGCCAAATTACTCTTTCTATTCGTTTGGTTCTTCTTTTATGGAAGTGACAACCGTTGACAGAACAACATTTGAACTTTCTACCTAAATTTCCATGGTGTTGCGTTCTATTTCGGCTACTAAACATCCGAAAATTTAAAAGGTACTTGGATTAAATGTTATGTACTATAAATGAGTAACTTAAAATAACATATAAAGCGTTTCTATGAGTATAGTGAATTTCATAGTTTGATTTCATTCGTTTCGCTCTTATCAATCATTAATTGTTTTTGGTTACTCCTTTTTCAAGCTAAATTACTCCTTCCATTCACTTGATTCTTTTTTTACGAAAATGACAACCATGGAAACAGGACAATTTGAACTTTCTACCTTAATTTCGAAGCTGTTGCATTCTCCTTCGGATTCAAAATTTCCTAAAATCTAAAATTTACTTGGATTACATGTTAAGTAATGTAAATGACTTACTTAAATAACGTATAAAGCTTTTTAACAAGTATAGCAAATTTCATAGTACGATTTCATTCATTTCGCTCTCATTAACCATTAATTGTTTCCGGTTACTCCTCTTTCAAGATAAATTATTCTTTCCATTCGTTTGGTTTTATTTTATGAAAATGACAACGGTTGAAAGAACAACATTTGAACTTTCTACCTTAATTTCCATGGCGGTGCGTTCTCTTTCGGCTTCAAAATTTCCGTGAGTTACATGTTAAGTAATATAAAGGACATACTTAAAATAACATATAATTATGTTCTACAAGTATAGCAAATTTTATAGTTCGATTGCATTCATTTCGTTCTTATTAACCATTAATTGTTTCCATTTACACCTCTTTCCAGCCAAATTACTCTTTCTATTCGTTTGGTTCTTCTTTTATGGAAGTGACAACCGTTGACAGAACAACATTTGAACTTTCTACCTAAATTTCCATGGTGTTGCGTTCTATTTCGGCTTCTAAACATCCGAAAATTTAAAAGGTACTTGGATTAAATGTTATGTGCTACAAATGAGTAACTTAAAATAACATATAAAGCGTTTCTATGAGTATAGTGAATTTCATAGTTCGATTTCATTCGTTTCGCTCTTATCAATCATTAATTGTTTTCGGTTACTCCTCTTTCAAGCTAAATTACTCCTTCCATTCACTTGATTCTTTTTTCACGAAACTGACAACCATGGAAACAGGACAATTTGAACTTTCTACCTTAATTTCGAAGCTGTTGCATTCTCCTTCGGATTCAAAATTTCCTAAAATCTAAAATTTACTTGGATTACATGTTAAGTAATGTAAATGACTTACTTAAATAACGTATAAAGCTTTTTAACAAGTATAGCAAATTTCATAGTTCGATTTCATTCATTTCGCTCTCATTAACCATTAATTGTTTCCGGTTACTCCTCTTTCAAGATAAATTATTCTTTCCATTCGTTTGGTTTTTCTTTTATGAAAATGACAACGGTTGAAAGAACAACATTTGAACTTTCTACCTTAATATTCATGGTGGTACGTTCTCTTTCGGCTTCAAAATTTCCGTGAGTTACATGTTAAGTAATATAAAGGACATACTTAAAATAACATATAATTATGTTCTATAAGTATAGAAAATTTTATAGTTCGATTGCATTCATTTCGTTCTTATTAACCATTAATTGTTTCCATTTACTCCTCTTTCAAGCTAAATTACTCTTTCTATTCATTTGGTTCTTCTTTTATGGAAGTCACAACCGTTGACAGAACAACATTTGAACTTTCTATCTAAATTTCCATGGTGTTGCGTTCTATTTCGGCTTCTAAACATCTGAAAATTTAAAAGGTACTTGGATTACATGTTATGTACTATAAATGACTTACTTAAAATAACATATAAGGCGTTTCTATGAGTATAGTGAATTTCATAGTTCGATTTCATTCATTTCGCTCTTATCACCCACTAATTGTTTTCGGTTACTCCTGTTTCAAGCTAAATTACTCCTTCCATTCACTTGATTCTTTTCTTACGAAAATGACAACCATGGAAACAGGACAATTTGAACTTTCTACCTTAATTTCCATGCTGTTGCGTTCTCCTTCGGATTGAAAATTTCCTAAAATCTAAAAGTTACTTGGATTACATGTTAAGTAATATAAATGACTTACTTAAAATAATGTATAAAGCTTTTTTACAAGTATAGCGAATTTCATTGTTCGGTTTCATTCATTTCGCTCTCATTAACCATTTATTGTTTCTGGTTACTCCTGTTTTAAGCTAAATTACTCCATCCATTCACTTGGTTCTTCTTTTACGAAAATGACAACCGTTAAAAGAACAACATTTGAACTTTCTACCTAAATTTCAATGGTGTTGCGTTCTCATTCGGCTTCAAAACTTCCGTGAATTACATGTTAAGTAATATAAATGACTTACTTAAAATAACATATAATTCTTTTCAATAAGTATAGCGAATTTCCTAGTTCAATTTCATTCATTTCGCTACCATCAACCGTTAATTGTTTCTAGTTACTACTCTATCAAGCTAAATTACTCCTTCCACTCACTTGGTTCTTCTTTTATGAAAATGAATACCGTTGAATGATCAACATTTGAACTTTCTACCTTAATTTCCATGGTGTTGCATTCACCTTCAATTTCAAAATATCCGAAAATTGAAAAGGTACTTGGATTACATGTTTTGTACTATAAAGGACATACTTAATATAACATATAAAGCTTTTCTATGAGTATAGCGAATTTCATAGTTCAATTTCATTCATTTCGCTCCTATCAACCATTAATTGTTTCCGGTTACTCCACTTTGAAGCTAAATTACTCCTTCCATACACTTGATTCTCTTTTTACGAAAATGACAACCATGGAAACATGACAATTTGAACTTTCTACCTTAATTTCCATGCTGTTGCGTTCTCCTTTGGATTCAAAATTTCCTAAAATCTAATATTTACTTGGATTACATGTTAAGTAATATAAATGACTTACTTAAAATAACGTATAAAGCTTTTTAATAAGTATAGCGAATTTCATTGTTCGATTTCATTCATTTCGCTCCCATTAACCATTAATTGTGTCCGGGTACTCCTATTTTAAGCTAAATTACTCCTTCCATTCACTTTGTTCTTCTTTTACGAAAATGACAACAGTAAAAAGAACAACATTTGAACTTTCTACCTTAATTTCATTGATGTTGCGTTATCCTTGGGCTTCAAAACTTGGGAGAATTACATTTTAAGTAATATAAAGGACTTACTTAAGATAACATATAATTCTTTTCTATAAGTATAGCGAATTTCATAGTTCGATTTCATTCATTTCGCTACCATCAACTGTTAAATGTTTCCAATTACTACTATTTCAAGCTAAATTACTCCTTCCATTGGTTCTTCTTCAATGAAAATGAATACGGTTGAATGATCAACATTTGAACTTTTACCTTAATTTCCATGGTGTTGCATTCTCCTTCCGATTCAAAATTTCCGAAAATTTAAAAGGTACTTGGATTACATGTTATGTACTATAAAGGACATACATAAAATAACATATAAAGATTTTCTATGAGTATAGGGAATTTCATAGTTCGATTTCATTAATTTTGCTCCTATCAACCATTAATTGTTTCCGGTTACTCCACTTTCAAGCTAAATTACTCCTTCCATACACTTGATTCTTTTTTCTTACGAAAATGACAACCATGGAAAGAGGACAATTTGAACATTCTACCTTAATTTCCATTCTGTTGCGTTTTCCTTCAGATTCAAAATTTCCTAAAATCTAAAATTTACTTGGATTACATGTTAAGTAATGTAAATGACTTACTTAAAATAACGTATAAAGGTTTTTAACAAGTATAGCGAATTTCATTGTTCGATTTCATTCATTTCGCTCCCATTAACCATTAATTGTATCCGGGTACTCCTCTTTTAAGTTAAATTACACCTTCCATTTTGTTGGTTCTTCTTTTACGAAAATGACAACCGTAAAAAGAACAACATTTCAACTTTCTACCTTAATTTCATTGGTGTTGATGTCACACCCCGCGAAGGCGCAAACACGAAGTGTAACGGAAAGGAATCGTCATAACACATTGATATGATAATAGAGAAATACTAGAATGCAAACAATTCAACATGTCACGACGTTCCCCGGCACAGAAAAGGGTCTGTGCCGTGTGAGGTCGGTATTCACGACAAAGTGAACAAAATTGTAAAAGAAATACGCAGAAGTAAACCCCACAACCCGGGGCAGGTAATACAGGGCATGCAAGCCCAAAAACCAAGAGTAAATCCATAAACAAAGTTCGATAAAATGAAATAATTGTTTTAAGTCTTGATAGAGTTTTAGTCAATCTAAGGTCCGTCTAGCATCCCCTAGGCATCCTTAGTTTGCATTATTGGCGTTACCTGAAAATGAACACTCTAAACGTCAACGCAAAGGTTGGTGAGTTCGCAGGTTTTAATAAGAAAATAAAGGTTTACCGTATACAGCTTTGAGATGGATCATTTACAATTATATAGCATGTCACATAACCAAATAGCATAGTACACAAGCAAGCGTCTCAACTTGATAATAGTTGTGTTGTAGCATGTATAAACCGAACCCCGAGGGCTCAAATGTGTTGCCTCCAACGAACTTTAGCCGGCCGGGAACATAGGTTGGGTAAATGTTGTCATAGCATACAAGTTGTTGTCCATTAGGGTTCACAACCCATGGATATATAGCATTCAATTGTTGTCAACTAGGGCTTACAACCCATAGTTAAATAGCATCCTAAATTGTTGTCAAATAGGGTTAAAAAGTCTATAGTGGAATTAGCATGCAAACATTTTGTTGAACAAGTTGTTAGAAATATTAAAGTGAGGGGTGTAATATGTAATTACTCAAAGTTGGGGAAATGCTATATAAAGGCATTTCCCCCACATTTCAATACAAGCTTTGCATAACCAACATATTGTGTTTGTGTACTTTCTCTCTCTAACTCTCGGTTCTCTCATCTCTACCGAAACACACACACAAACACACACTTACTTCATAGCATTGCTTCATCCGTATACCATACGGGACAATCAATTGGTATCAGAGCCAAACTTGTTTTTGGCTCTTGATTGTTCGAAAGATCTCAAAGAAGAACAAGAAAAGTTCGAGGTTGAAGAAAAGAAGAAGATCTCGAGTTGAAGCTATTCAAGAAAGCTACAAGTTCAGGATTTCCAAAAGGTTTAACACATTCAAGGTATAAAATTTTAGTGTTTTATCCTCTTTTCTGAGCTGTTCTTGGTTAGAACTACTGTTCTATAAGTTTTGCTTGGGTCACACTTCAAAACCGTACTCAAATCTTCAAAGAAAAGGTTTTAACAGTGTAAAGAACACGTGATTTAAATCATTAAATTTCTGGAAATCTTTCATTTAATGTGTTCTTGAGACTTAAATGCAGTTTTGAATAGGAAGAACTCGTTTTTTTATATTTAAAATAATTTTTAATTATTCCAAGCTTAACCATCAAGCAAGTAAACTTGAGTACTACCCATCCAATCAAAGTACAAGTGGGTAGACACCTTAAGAGGAAAGTCCATCAGTTCTGACAAGGACACATCAGGGCTCACTAGTCAATGCGATTAAACCCTGGTGCGGCTTATAGAACTTTGCCTTAGTCACGTTGCAATCTCTCAGCCGAAATTCTCTCCAATCGCACGCGATTGAAACTAGAATTGTTAAGGGAATCGAACTTGATTTAGTCGTGAAAAGTTATCAGCCGGAGACAACTTACTAATCGCATGCGATTGAGACAGTAAAAACAGCCTCTTATCAATCGCACGCGATTGAAAAGTGTCGATTCACACGATTACTCGAATTCACATGTGGGAATCGCACGCGATTGACAAATGTCACGATTGATATAGCTTGATTCGCACACTATTAACACAAAGAGGGAATTGCACTCGATTGAATTATTGTTTCCACGCGATTAGTCTAATTTGCATACAATTAATTGTTCTCTTTGGTAATCGCATTTGATTGTCAGGTTTAACCGTTTGATTTCCAAGTGTTAAGATTACAGGTTGAATCGCATTTGATTGCCTTCATATTCAATCTTTACTAAGCTCATTGCTCATTTGCTTTAAAGGAAGTCATTCGATTCAATTGGACCAATCGCACTCGATAACAGAACAGATTCCCAAAACTTGGACAAGTGATTGACTCTTTGGACTTGACCTAAAAGAACCTGAGCATTTGAACTTAATTAAAACAATCTAATTCACAATTGAATTTAATTTAAATCAGATTTAATTCAAAGGTGAATTACATTACTTAAAAGTCTACTTAATTCAAAATTGAATTTAATCTTTACAAGATCTAATTCAAAGTTGAAATTCATAAGACTTTGTTCTTTCATCAGTTTTTGAAAAGCTTTCGAACAATCAAACTCTCTTACAAGTAAACGATCATCTCTTACTTAATTCACTTAACATGGCAAGCTCAAATGAGATGATGTCCATTGGTACCGACACAAAACCACCTGTTTTGTTTCGGGGGGAATATAATGTTTGGAAAGGAAGGTTCATGGACTTCCTCGAGCACAACGAAATTTATGGAGACAAGATGATGGAGTGCATCTACAAAGGAAACTCCAAGTTCACCAGAATCTTTGAAGCGGAACCAAACAACAATCCCCCCATCCTCAGACATGAGCGTGAAAAGACAAATGAGGAACTGACAGCCGATGAGAAGGAAACGAAGAAGGCAGAGAGACTGGCCAAGTACTACCTGAAACAAGGTCTTTCTTCAGAGATCTATCTTAAGATAGATAGCTTGGGCACTGCTAAAGAAATCTGGGATGAGATCAAGAAGCAACTTCAAGGCACTGAGCAGGGAGAATACATCAAGAGAACTCAGCTGGTGAATAGCTACCATCAGTTCAAAGCTCGTGAAAATGAACTCCTGTCTGAAACTTATAGGAGATTCTGCAAGCTGCAGAATGAGATGAGATCTAACCAAATTGTTAGAACTGACCTTGATTTAAACTGTGTTTTTCTGAACTCTCTAGGTACTGAGTGGAAGGGGTATGGAAGACTGTACAAACAAATCAACAAAGATCTTACTTCAGTCACCTTCCACAACATATTTGAAGATCTCAATCAGTACAAGGATGAGATATTACAGTCCCTCCCAAAACAGCCAGCTGCAGATCCTCTTGCTTTGATTGTTGGTGATAGACCTCCTAGAGAAACCTCATCAAGACAAATGAAGCTGAAACAAGTGGTAGTCAGCGACTCAGATCAAGATGATGATGAGGATGACTCTATCGAAGCTGCTTTCCAGACTCTGACGATGGCCAGTAAGAACATCAAGAACCGGTTCAGCAAGACTAACAATAGACAGCGGTTCATATCTGGCTCAAGAAGACCTGAGAGAGCTGCTCCTGTAGACAAACCCAGATTTCAGAGAGAAGAAAGGAAAGAGGAGAAGAAGACTGATGGCAAGTGCTACAACTGTGGTAGATCAGGCCACATGATCAGGAACTGTCCTCTCAAAAAGACTAAAGATGCTGAGTACTACCGGCAAAAGTACCGCCTTTCTAAACAGAAACAGGCTGGGAATGTGCTGTTAGTCGAAGAGGATCAGTTCCTAGATGACACAGGATCGGATAGTGATCTTGATGGTGAAGATCACGCCCAGTTCTGTCTTATGGCACGCAATGGAGAAGGTTGCAGAGAAGATGATGGCGGAGATGATCTCTCCGAGTCAGATGAGGAGAGCTTAGAAAGCGGAAAGGTATTTTCTAACTCCAACTTTACTATGGGTATTCAACATGAACATATTCGTACCATCTTAGCCCGTATAAAAGAGTTAGAAAGTCAGGCTCTAGAATTAACCTCAAGAAATCAGGTTCTAGAAGATGATTCACACACACACAAGATGAAGGCCCAAACGACAATTAAGAAGTTAGATAACAACTTAATCAGCCTTAGAAACCAACTAGCTGCAAAAGAATCTGAGCTTCTTGAATTAACCAATAGGACTAATAACACCATATTAGACCTCAAAGCAGAATGTACATGTGCTGAAAAAGACTCTGAGTTCCTTAAGCATGAACTTAAAAATGAATTAGGAACTCTTCACTCTAGAATCTATGAACTTGAGTACTGCTTTGTAAACGAGATCAGAGTGATCAGATCATATCTCAGTACAAAGAGAAGGAACGTCCTTTCCCCAGATGGAATTTTGATGGCCTTGGCTATAAATCAGCAAGATCACATCCAAACAGCTATACAATGCTGATCTATTTGGATTAGGACTTACCAAGAGAATGGTCTTTATTAGCCAGGAAGAGACATTAATAGAAGAAGAAGTCAAACGCACTCTTAACCTCAAATCTGAAATTCCATTTGATTATTCTGATTTAAATGACTCATACCTCACAGATCTCTGTTCTTCATCAGACTCTGAATGCTCATCTGTTTACACTAGCGAAGAACTCTGCTCACCTCTCTCACCAAAACCTGTTTTTGAATACATTCCTCACGTAGAATTGCAAAATAGGTTCAACACCTTGCAAGAATTTTGCTTTACTCAACACATTCAGCAGGACCTTTTCAGCATAATCCAAACTGAGTCTATACCCCTTCCTGTTGAGTCATCATCCTCTTATCCACAAGAAATCATCATTTGTCAACAACAACCCACAAAGTCATTTGAGCACGAAGAAAAGATCATAGATGACCTTTGTAGGAAACAGTTTATCTTGAAAGAAAGAATCAAGGAACTTGAAATAAAGTTGCAAACTCCACCTGTTCCTTTCAGTTTCTCACTCTACGGTTCCGCATGTGATGATTTAACAAATGAAAACACCAAGACTAACCCGTCCACAACCTCATTAAAATATGTTAACAAACCTGATTTAACTGATCTTAAGCTTAAACAGATTTCAAAACCTAAGCAACAAATCCCTTCTAATCACAATTCTTGTGTGCACTTAGACATACCTGAATCCTCACATGCTGCTGCCAGTCGACCACGACAAATTTCTCATCTTTTATCATCTACTGCAGATATGACGGAGCAAGGGAACAAGAAGCCACAGATTGCCTCATGGAAAAGAGTCATTCCTAGATCCACTAGGAGATGTTCAAACTCAAACTCTGTCTGTGAAAACGTTTTGATGTTTGATTCTGTGTGTAATTATTCATGTTCACAAGACACAATCGCCTCAACCATGTTTTGTGTGGGTAATGGATGTACCCATGGGCACTGTGAAAACAATTGTTGCTATGATCAATTACGAAAATCCTTAGGCGTTAAACCATGTGATGATTGGATAGATATTTATGCTAATCAAGTATATGTTCCATTTTTAAATGCAAACGGCTATATCATTCACCAGTGGATCACCACTCGCCAATCATATGCACTTAAACGTTTAAACAAATCCAAACGCTTGTTAACCATCACAGAGCTTGAAGCGTACAGAAACCAAGGATTTGAGGCATTTCGAAAGGCCTGGAGCGCTCGTGAACAATTTCTACAAAGTCGAAAACGCTCATACACTCAATCACACACCACGGTCAAACATACCAAACCCAAGGCGAGAAGAACAACTGTTGTTAACAAACATAAGCCACCAATTAATCAACAGTCTGCTGCACCAAAGGTTCACAGGAAACCCATTTATACCAAAACAGTCGATATGCGCAAGTCCACACCCATTCATAGCAAACCAAAAATGACAAATCCAGTTGTCTCTAAACAAAAGACCAAATTAATCTGGGTTCCTAAGAACAAATCATCACAAGTTTCAACTTCAGCAGTGTCAACACACACCTCACTGTTAAATGTTAAAACTAACACTCATGGACCCATTCTTAAGTGGGGACCTAAACCTAATTTTGATTCATTTTGCAGGCGTCTCACTTATGGTACCTGGATTCCGGTTGCTCCAAGCATATGACTGGCAACAAGAGTCTTCTAAAAAATTACGTTCCTAAGTACTCCGGGACCGTACGTTTTGGGAATGACCAAGTTGCACCAATAATGGGGTACGGAGACATAGAGAAAAAACATGTGAAAATCAAGAAAGTCTTCTACGTAGAAGGCTTGGGGCACAACCTATTCAGCATTGGTCAGTTCTGTGACAAAGACATGGTGGTTGTATTTAAAAAGAACAAATGCTCAGTGATCACAGAAACCGGTGATGAAGTACTTGCAGGATGCAGAAATTCTAATTTGTATTCCATAGATCTGGAGAAGTATGACTCTCCTACATCTGTGTGTCTTCTGTCAGAAGCCTCCAATAATCTTACTTGGCTCTGGCACAGAAGACTCTCTCACCTGAACTTTCAAAACATAAACAAACTAGTCAATGGTGACTTGGTGAGAGGGATACCCAAACTGAAGTTCAACAAGGATCATTTGTGTGCTGATTGTGAAAAAGGGAAGATGAAGAAGGCCTCACACAAATCAAAGCAAGCATTCAGCATAACCAAGCCTTTGGATCTCCTGCACATGGATCTCTACGGTCCAATAAGAATACAGTCCAAACATGGGAAGAAGTATATCCTGGTCATGGTGGATGACTACTCACGGTATACTTGGGTCAAATTTCTGCGCTCTAAGGATGAAGCTTCTCCAACGATCATCACTTTCCTTAAACAGCAGCAGAATAAATATGGTCAAAGTGTTGTCTCCATTCGAACAGACAATGGAACGGAATTTAAGAACAACACTCTGCAAAATTTCTGGGACCTAGTTGGGATCAACCATCAGTTCTCTGCAGCTTACACACCTCAACAAAATGGTGTTGTTGAAAGAAGAAACAGAACTCTGGTTGAAGCTGCCCGAACAATGCTTTCTTACTCTAGGCTCCCTCCTTCCTTATGGGCTGAAGCTATTAACACTGCCTGCTATACGCAGAATCGCTCTTTCATTAACAAACGTTTTAATAAAACTCCTTATGAACTGGCAAATGGCATTGTACCTAATATCAAATACTTTCATGTATTTGGTAATAGGTGTTTTGTCTTAAATGAAAAGGATAATCTAGGAAAATATGCTCCGAAAGCTGATGAAGCTATTTTCTTAGGTTATTCTACCGTCTCAAAAGCATATAGAGTTTTAAACACACACACAAAGAGCATCATCGAGAGTATCAATGTAACATTTGATGATACATTGACTGTCTCTGGCTCCCCACCACAGTCCAACACTTTTGCTTCTGAACATACCAGTTCAGGACCAGTTCTTAACTCTAAAGAATCAGACATTCCCGCTACTTCTGATAATAATCTCGATTTCATGTTTGATTTCTTTAGATCTGACTCTTCCCCTGTTTTGGCTAACAACAGGGATAATGCAGGTGCACAGATAAGCGACCCGATCACAGATACAACACTCACCGAAATGAATCCATTTGCTGAGGATTCTACATCTGTTTCTGTCACACAATCCCCTGTGACAGAACCAATAGTTGATCAGGAGAGCTCACCTGTGTTCGACTCCGATCCAAACTTCTCCAGAGAAATGGAAGAGGAAGCGCAACATATTCAAGATCTCATCCCTTCCTCCTCTAACTCGCATGAGCTAAAATGGATCCGACATCACTCTGAGGAGAATATCATTGGAGATCCCTCTGTTGGCATTCAAACAAGGTCAGCCACAGCTAACGAGTGCCAATTTGCAGGTTTCTTAAGCATGATTGAACCCACAAAGACTTGGAGGCACTGAATGATCCGGACTGGGTACTAGCTATGCAAGCAGAATTACACCAGTTTGCTCGTCTCAAAGTCTGGAGACTAGTTCCTCTGCCCTACGGAAAATCTGTTGTAGGAACTAAGTGGGTATTTAAGAACAAACGGGATTCTGACGGAGTGGTGGTACGAAACAAAGCTCGGTTGGTTGCAAAGGGCTACAATCAGCAAGAGGGGATTGACTACGATGAAACTTTTGCCCCCGTTGCTCGTATTGAAGCAATACGTCTATTCCTTGCATATGCAGCCTCCCGTAGCTTTCGTGTCTTTCAAATGGATGTACAGACTGCATTCCTCAATGGTGTACTCAAAGAAGAGGTCTATGTCTCACAACCAGAGGGATTCATAAACTCCAAGCATCCTAATCATGTCTATATTTTGGATAAGGCATTGTATGGCTTAAAACAAGCCCTACGTGCATGGTATGATGTCTTATCTGAATATTTGATAGGTGAAGGATACTCCAAAGGAAAGACTGACACCACTTTATTCACCAAGACCAAGGGTAGGGACAAGATTCTTGTCCAGATTTATGTGGATGACATCATCTTTGGATCGACAAATCCGAAGTACAGTGAAGAGTTTGCACAGACTATGTCCAACCGGTTCCGAATGAGTATGATGGGAGAGATGTCATTCTTTCTCGGTCTTCAAGTCAAACAGTTGAGTCATGGCACGTTCCTCTGCCAATCTAAGTATATTAAAGATCTTCTAACGAAGTATGATATGCTCAACTGCAACCCTATCTCAACTCCCATGGCGGCCAAATCGCAACTATCGGCAGACCCTGATGGTTCTCCGGTGGATCTCAAGACATACCGTGGGATGATTGGATCTTTACTCTATCTCACTGCAAGTCGTCCAGACATTATGTTATCTACCTGTCTGTGTGCCAGATTTCAGGTAGATCCCAAAGAGTCACATCTGTTGGCTGTTAAGCGAATTTTCAGATATCTCAAAGGATCCATGGATCTTGGTCTGTGGTATCCCAAGGATTCCAATATGGATCTTCATGCTTATTCAGATGCTGACTATGCCGGTTGAAAGATTGATAGGAAAAGCACCTATGGTAGTGCACACTTTCTCGGAGATCGTCTAGTCTGCTGGGCTTCAAAGAAGCAAAAATGTGTTTCCACTTCTACTGCAGAGGCAGAGTATGTTGCTGCTGCAATGTGCTGTTCACAAAGTCTATGGATACGCACCCAGCTATCTGACTTTGGTCTCAGGTATGATAATATACCACTGTTATGTGACTCCCAGTCTGCCATTGCCATCTCCTGCAATCCGGTACATCACTCTAAAACCAAACATATCGATATCCGTTATCACTTCATAAAAGATAACGTAGAAAAAGGATTAATTGAGTTACAGTATGTTCCCACCGAGAATCAGCTTGCTGACTTGTTTACCAAACCTTTAGATGAAAGTCGTTTTACTGAACTGGTATCCAAGTTGGGCATGTTGAATTTGCAAATCTAACATACTGTTAACTTGTTTACTTTCCTTTTCTTTCTTTTTAGAGTTGGTGTTACACTGTGTGTTCAATGTACAGATGTCTACTGAAACTGCAAAGGGGGAGTTCTGAAGTCATACACATGATGCCCATGTGTAGGGGGAGAAATTCAAAATTATCACACTCTCAAAGTTAAAAGGCAACAATCGAGGGGGAGTGTGTCAAAATAAACATTCTCAAATAAACGATCTTGGAATATAAATTTTTAAACTCAACATTCCAGATAGTTTGTAGATGAAAAGAAATTTTTACGTGTTAAGGACTATCAAAGCTTAATAGATTCTATGTACAAATCGCATGGGATTATCCTTAGTCAATTCACTAAAATTTTCTAAGTCAACGGTCAATCGCATGGGAATACAGTCTATTTCTTAATCGCATGCGATTACCAAAGCAAAATGAAATACCCTTCAATAGCATACAAGATGAATAGCATGATCCAACAAATGCGATTAAGGCCAAGGATAGGATGATTCGCATGCAATTTTGACTAAGGTTGAATCGCATGCGATTCGGTTTAAGATAGTATTAATCGCACGCGATTAAGCTTACAGTATGAATCGAACGCGATTCGGTCATAGGCTGAATCGCACGCGATTGATTCAGATAGTGGGATTCGCACGCGATTCAGTCATAGACTGAATCGCACGCGATTGATTCAAATAGTGGGATTCGCACGCGATTCGGATGCACATGGTTCTAACACCCAAGCTGAATCGCATGCGATTAACACACCACAGTGTGAATCGCATGCGATTGAAAACACTTATCAGCCGCATCCACACTTCTATCAGCCGCTTTTTTTTAACCGCTTTAACAACCAATCAGGGCTTGACACGTGTCCTTTTACACGGCTACAAGTTACCCCAACCGTTACAATCCTCATTTACGTGATTCAAAATTTACACAAAGTGCTCTCGAGTTCTTGCTCTCTTTCATACTCAAATCCTCTCGTTACTCTGCCAAAATTTGATATTTTAGTGTCAAAATACTCGAAATCACTAACGTAACAACTTGTACGGTTTGTATTTTGAAGATTTTGAGTTAAAAGTGTACTTTTTGGCCTTAGAACACTGAAAACGAATGAGGATTACGAGACTTAGAATGAACGTTTGGGACATAAAACAACCTTGTTTGATAAAATCAAGTTTGCGATGGGATGTTTGAACACTTGGGGAACACTTTGATGCAAATATATTTCAAAAATCTCAAAAAGTGTTCTTCGTGTTCTTGAGGGGTATGAACACACTCTACGATTCGGTTTTTGGCCTAAAAAGATGTGTTAGAGTGATTTTTGGGGGGTGGTTCAGTACTGCAAATGTGTTCATTATTGTTCATCTAATGAAATAAGAGGCTAACAATAATCTTTAAACACATCAAATTGATATCTTCACACTGAAGCCAACCAGAGTTAGACAATTTTTTATCAAAAACTTGACACTTGAAATTCTTGGTCCAATGTATACTCAACTCTGTATATCACACATTGGATCCAAAATTCATAAGAATTGTTGATCTCTAATCTCATTCTTGTACCTGTGCCTTAATGTTTCTCTCTATTTGTACAGATAAAATGGCCCAAGTTGTTCGTGACCCAGAAGAGATCATGCCTCAGGCTGAGTTTCTTAGCACCAGAACTCACCCCAACAACCACTATATTGATCTTACAAAATTCACAACCCCCACTCACCCCATTGTCACTGAAATCCTCAAGATTCACCCTCTGAACCACCTTCTAACCTACAACCCTGCAACTACACGCACACATGTCCCTGAACTTTATGTTCAACAATTCTGGAGGACATGTGATGTACGAATAAACGAAAAAGGACAGGAGGTTATCCATGCTGAGGTGGATGAGTTTAATGTAGACATCCCGGTCAGTCGTCTACGGTCAATCTTCAGACTACCAAAAGCTAATAGCAGACCTTATGTGGTGGATTATGAGGAGATCCCCAATGAGGAAACATGTCTGGCAGCAATAAGACAGTTGGGCTATGCTGGAGAGCTCACAACTAAGAATCAATTCAAACGCACTGGTCTTCACCCAAAGTATAACATCTTTATGACCGTGCTGCAAAGGTGCCTCACCCCAAAACACTCGGGGTATGAGTTTCCAACGGAGAACCAGCTAAAAATCTTCGTTGCTGCTGCCACACATATGCATGTGGATTACGCATTCCTTCTCTTCCAGGACATAAAAGCTACCATGCAAAGGAAGAATTCCCAGAAGAAGAAGGAGGCCAACCTGCTGCCTTACCATCGCTTCCTTCCGATGATCATACAATATGTGATGGATAGGAATGCTGACATTCCACGACGGGCAGGTTTACCCTCTGTAACACCCAAACTCTTCCAATCAATTAAACCTGCTACTCCTACTAATATGCCCATTCCTAAACCATTCCCTGAGTCTCTGCTGGATCTGTGTGAGCAAAATGATGTAGTGAGAACATATAGGGAGAGTGTAGGGATACCCTCTATGGTTGTGCCAGAGCCGGCCATACCTACCCAAGAGGGAGTAGCACCCGGTGAGAATATAGAGGATAGGACTCAGCAATCTGTGGGAGATGCTGAGAGGGATGTGCTGAGAGAAAATCAAGAGAGGGGAGGAGAAGTGGGTGAAGGTGATGAGAGTAGAGAGGGAGAAAATGCATATGATCCAGCAGTCATCCAATCCATTGTCCAATCCCTCTCTGTATCCACCCGTACCCAAGCCGTTTTAACCGAACTTGGACTTGACTTTTCTGAGTCATCCCGTTCCTCTCAAGAAGAGTCAGCCTCCCATCCAGGTGGTGCCCCTGACCCCGAAACAGAAATATCACCTTTGGGCACCCCTGAGCAACCAATAGACCAACCTACTGATAGCACCCCATCCTTCATGAAAATAACCGACCCCAATCCTATCAGTCCAAACCAGGCCCATACCACTTAGACAACACCACCCTCTCCTACCCGTGGTCTGGTCATACCACTTCAAATCACCTCAACCATTCGCAATGCGATGGTTTCTCCTGAGCATGACATCCTACCACCTTCTCAATCACCTGACGTATCTTTTGAGGTAGGCTCTATCACTCCAGACTCCCTTCTAGACCCAAATCAGTATACCGGTTATGGTATCGGTAGCTTTGTAGATGAAGATATGAGTGTGAGCGATGGTGAGGTAGTGAGAAAAGAACAAGAGAGTGCTGAGGGACCCCTAAACCAAGAAATCCGGGAAGCCACATCTGCTATGGGGCCTGACATTGTTGGGCCTCATATTGAACAAGACACGGTTATCCCACCCGTGCAAGTTTCTGCCCCTCCAAGCTACTACGGTGTCTCTCAACAGACACCGTCTTTATTGCACAGGGTAATAGCACATAGTCTAGGTCAATCCCAATTGGGCGTTGGACCTATTGAACACAGAGGACTGCCTCCCTCGTCCTCGACTCCTCTTCGTGCACGATTTGATATGCCGCGGATCTCCGCTTATCTTGAACAACACGAAGTTACCACTAATGCACTGAGATTGTTGGCCCAACAATACTCCCTAACTTCCATAGGTGGTACCTATCAAGGTGCCACTCGAGGATTGGAAGGAAATCCTGCTGGAGCATATATCCATACTGCTCAAGTAGGTGGTTCTGCCTCTGTGGCAGGTACCTCAACCGGAAGTCTGCGTGATTCCGGGTTTGTTACACATGCAGATCTTGAAAGAGCTATCCAACAAGCCGTGTCCCCCATCCAACAACAACTGCAAGAAACAAATCAGAAATTGGATCGGTTAGAAGAGACTTCAAGGGCACAATTTGAGCAGCTGAACAGAATTGAAAGTCTTCTTGCTGCTCGCCCTCCAGTTCCAGCACCTCAAGCTGATGTCACCTCGTACTCTGTAGATGCACTGAAAAGCATTCTTTATGCGAAAATCCTTGAACAGAGACCAGCAACTGCCTATGATCAAGATCTTCTGACAACTCTTCGGGCTGAACGAAATCCACAGGGAATCTCCTTGGATGACTTGGATGAGTTTCATGAGGACGTCAATAGGAAAATTGACGGGGTAACAAGAGGTTTCTACACCTCTCTGGAAAAGGTTACTGAGCGGCTAACAGTGCTTGAACAAACTTGTCAAGCCCAGGCTCAAGGAGTAAAGAGGAGGCGGGATGATCAGGATCCTGATGATCGTCCCGAGGGGGAGAAAAGAAGAAGATACATAACTGCCCCCTCAGCTGCAACTGTACCTGTACCATCCATAAGCAAATATCTACTTACTGGTACTAGTTCTGCTGGAAGTCAGCCTCAGCAACAACAACAAGCAACAGAACAGATGGCCGATGAAGTTCATGAACGACAACAAATAGAAAATGCTGACAAACAAATTGTACTCTATGTACCTCAACAACAAAATGAACCAAGGCCTGCAAATCTTAAAGAAGGGGAAATATCGTCTGAACAGGCCCATTCCTTTGATTTTAACTGGATTAGTGATTCTGATGCTGAAATGGAAGATTTATATGGATCACTACACAAATCATCATCAAGGCAAATGGGAGAAAGCAATATTTCTGAACCAGAAGAGGAAACCTATGACCCAGAAATTCAAAGGATTTTTGAAGGTATTGATGATTATGTCGAGATTGCTACTCGTCCTGCTTCCCCCAGAATCGTGGATAGATTCGAAGAAACCTTTAATGAACGAGAAATTGCTGCAAGAAGAAAAGAAAGAGCAGCAATTTCTAGAAGGGAAGCAAGGAGAAAACCAAAGCAGCCAAAGCCTTTCTTTGATGTTTCAAGGGTTCTAAGGGATATAAACTTTGAAGTTCATCAACAATTCCCTCCTCCTCCGGGTCAGTTTCAAGAATCAGCTGCTGACATTCTAGAAAGAAACAGACAAGCAGAAGCAGCTGAAAAGTTCAGACAAGAGTCTGAATGGCCCATGCCACCACACTTCATAGTACCTCCTGCTCCACCAGTGTATCGGGGAGACCCTGGTCTTGATACCGGGAATATGTTTACAAGAAACGCTGCAGAAAATCCGATATGGAAACCATTCTTTGTCAATGCTGCCAATCTTGAAGAAAGAATATCAGAGATCTTCAGCAGTCAGTTGATAGAGGTTATCTCGCCCGAGCTGAGAAACATGAACGATAGACAAAGAAGAAGATATGATCATATTCTTACTCGTTCCAAAACCAAACCAGAAGATATCAAATCAAAGTATCCCATAAGTGACCTTCTCAGTGTTTATACCGAAACCAACTTCAACATAAAATATGCCATCTTTCATGTCAAGAGAGCTAACAACCTCACATACTTTCTTACTGAAGCAGATTTGAGGTATGTGAACATCGAAGACATCAGCTTCATATTTGACATCCTTTCCCAGAAAAAGGGAAAATGGCCTGATGAAGAATTTGGTAGAGTTGCGTTAATGAGGTACATGAGAAATCTTATGGAGTTCTTTGAGGAACATGATATCCAGCTCGGGGCAGAGAATAACTATCGGAAGGTCAATCTTCTTAAGCCTAATCAGAATCATCCAGATCTAGAAAAGCTTGAAGAGTTGACTGTTATCTATGATGTTCATCCCAACTTTAAAGGTGCTCGAGGGGTTGTCTCCAAGAATACAAAAGGCGAAAAGATCTTCATCAGACTATATGAACTCAACGGGTATTCTGATGGCACCTTGAAAATCCTTCATCACAAGATTCATCAAAAGGTTTGGGATAACCGAGCAGCGTACACGGATGAAGAACATTCCCAGGTATACAATGCAATAGAAAAGATCAAGAAAGCACGGGCAAACAGGAGAGAAATCAGAAAGTGGCAAGTGGCATTCGGCATTCGCAACAAATCTGCTTATGAATAGTTTTATGTATTAATTTGTTGTGAATGATTACACACCTCACTTAGGGGGAGATTGTTAGAAATATTAAAGTGAGGGGTGTAATATGTAATTACTCAAAGTTGGGGAAATGCTATATAAAGGCATTTCCCCCACATTTCAATACAAGCTTTGCATAACCAACATATTGTGTTTGTGTACTTTCTCTCTCTAACTCTCGGTTCTCTCATCTCTACCGAAACACACACACAAACACACACTTACTTCATAGCATTGCTTCATCCGTATACCATACGGGACAATCACAAGTAACAATCAAGTTTAACGTATTGAAGCAATGTAACAAATATGGAGTGTCATTTTCCCAAAAACGTGTATGAAAAGGGGCTACGAAACTCACCTTCGGTTCTTCACAACACTAGGCTTGAAATAAGTTTAACACTTGATCTACAATAGATATAAATATATAAGTCATGTGTATAAGTAATTGCTCAACCTATTGCACTCCTAAGGCTTGTACGATATGAAAGAAAACCCTACTGCCACAATTCAAAGTTACTGTTTCTAATAACCAACTTTGGAGATTTTTAAAACATAGTAAAGGTTCAATATAAATTCTGAAAATTTTACTACAGAATGTTGTATGTGTATACTACTTTGTATAATTTATTCATAATTTTTCACTGAGGTTAGCTATTTAAATAAAATACGAAAAAGTGATATGGTCAGAAAGTTAGTCATTGATGCGCACCAGAAAGTATAATTCTTATAAAAATAGTAAACGGGTCCTAAAAATTATAAAAACATTACAGAAAATTCTAAATCCATCAAATATTCTACAGTAAAAAGTTTGGTCAAAAACAAGATCTTTAGGTCGGATATATAAGTTAGAACTTTGACCGAGTATATGACCTCCAAAAATTACAATTTTTATATATAATGAAACTAGACTCCAAGACATACAATCTAGACCAAAGAATCGTACAAAAGGACTACGTATCGACTTCGAAAATGCTCTTCAAACACGGATCATCTTACTGGTTAGAAAACATTTTTTCAAACCTTTGCTCTTTAAAGACCAAAATCACCATTTTTGTTTTCAAAAACCTATAAAACTTCCACCCAAACATACTTAAACACGTTTTTTTGTTGATCCTTATCATTTTTCAAAGAAACAAGAGTAGTGTAGGTCGAAGAATGAGAAGATGTCAAGAAGAGTCCTAAGAATGAATGGTATTAGTTGTTACCTTGATTGCAAATCTTCCAAAACCAACTTTGAAGCTTGAACCTTGTTTTCTTGAACTTCAAAAAAAAAAGCGAAATGGAGAGAAGGGGGAGGGGGGGGGGGGGGGGGGGTCGGCCGAAGATTGGTGTTAGGGGGGCTAGGGTTTATTTTTTTGTTTATATAAGGTGGCTATGGTGGGGATGGATTAGGAAACAAGAATAACATGGCCTAAAATAAAGATTCTTGCCATAAAATGATTTTTTTAAATTAATATATATATATATATATATATATATATATATCCGAAAATTGTAAAGGAGTTAATAAAAAAAATAAAAAAATAGTATGCTATTATTATAAGATACTTAGAGTTCTTGAGATTTATTTAAAATTAGTGTAGGTTGGTAACTTGTGACATTCTAAACCAAGGCTAAATGAAATTCTATCTAAATGAAGTAATCTAATGAACTTATAATATTATTGTCCTCATACTAAATTTTTGTTTCTAATGATGTCTTAGAATGGTAACGAATATTAGCAAGTGATGGAATTTAAGGTTTCGAATAATACGGTTAGAGCAACTAACCAGGTTTAGAGACGGATGTCACAGTTGCGTTCTCCTTCGGCTTCAAAACTTCCGAGAATTACATGTTAAGTAATATAAAGGACATACTTAAAATAACATATAATTCTTTTCTATAAATATAGCGAATTTCATAGTTCGATTTCATTCATTTCGCTACCATCAACTGTTAATTGTTTTCAATTACTACTCTTTCAAGCTAAATTACTCCTTCCATTGGTTCTTCTTCTATGAAAATGAATACGGTTGAATGATCAACATTTGAACTTTCTACCTTAATTTCCATGGTGTTGCATTCTCCTTCGGATTCAAAATTTCCGAAAATTTAAAAGGTACTTGGATTACATGTTATGTACTATAAAGGGCATACATAAAATAATATATAAATCTTTTCTATGAGTATAGGGAATTTCATAGTTTGATTTCATTCATTTCGCTCCTATCAACCATTAAATGTTTCCGGTTACTCCACTTTCAAGCTAAATTACTCCTTCCATACACTTGATTCTTTTTTTTTTACGAAAATGACAACCATGGAAAGAGGACAATTTGAACTTTCTACCTTAATTTCCATGCTGTTGCGTTCTCCTTCGGATCCAAAATTTCCTAAAATCTAAAATTTTCTTGGATTACATGTTATGTAATGTAAATGACTTACTTAAAATAACTTATAAAGCTTTTTAACAAGTATAGCCAATTTCATTGTTCGATTTCATTCATTTCGCTCCCATTAACCATTAATTGTATCCCGGGATTCCTCTTTTAAGCTAAATTACAACTTCCATTTTGTTGGTTCTTCTATTACGAAAATGACAGTAGTAAAAAAAACAACATTTGAACTTTCTACCTTAATTTCATTGGTGTTGCGTTCTCCTTCGGCTTCAAAACTTCGGAGAAGTACATGTTAGCTAATATAAAAGTCTTACTTAAAATAACATATAATTCTTTTCTATAAGTATAGCGAATTTCATAGTTCGATTTCATTCATTTCGCTCCTATCAACCATTAATTGTTTCCGGTTACTCCACTTTCAAGCTAAATTACTCCTTCCATACACTTGATTCTTTTTTTTTTTTACGAAAATGACAACCATGGAAAGAGGACAATTTGAACTTTCTACCTTAATTTCCATGCTGTTGCGTTCTACTTCGGATTCAAAATTTCCTAAAATCTAAAATTTACTTGGTTTACATGTTAATTAATGTAAATGACTTACTTAAAATAACTTATAAAGCTTTTTAACAAGTATAGCGAATTTCATTGTTAGATTTCATTCATTTCGCTCCCATTAACCATTAATTGTATCCGGGTATTCCTCTTTTAAGCTAAATTACTCCTTCCATTTTGTTGGTTCTTCTTTTACGAAAATGACAATAGTAAAAAAAAACAACATTTGAACTTTCTACCTTAATTTCATTGGTGTTGCGTTCTCCTTCGGCTTCAAAACTTCTGAGAAGTACATGTTAGCTAATATAAAAGACTTACTTAAAATAAAATATAATTCTTTTTATAAGTATAGCGAATTTTATAGTTCGATTTCATTCATTTCGCTACCATCAACTGTTAATTGTTTCTAATTACTACTCTTTCAAGCTAAATTACTCCTTCCATTGGTTCTTCTTCTATGAAAATGAATACGGTTGAATGATCAACATTTGAACTTTCTACCTTAATTTCCATGGTGTTGCATTCTCCTTCCGATTCAAAATTTCCGAAAATTTAAAAGGTACTTGGATTACATGTTATGTACTATAAAGGACATACATAAAATAACATATAAAGATTTTCTATGAGTATAGCGAATTTCATAGTTCGATTTCATTCATTTCGCTCCTATCAACCATTAATTGTTTCCGGTTACTCCACTTTCAAGCTAAATTACTTCTTCCATACACTTGATTCTTTTTTCTTACGAAAATGATAACCATGGAAAGAGGACAATTTGAACTTTCTACCTTAATTTCCATTATGTTGCGTTCTCCTTCGGATTCAAAATTTCCTAAAATCTAAAATTTACTTGGATTACATGTTAAGTAATGTAAATGACTTACTTAAAATAACGTATAAAGGTTTTTAACAAGTATAGCGAATTTCATTGTTCGATTTCATTCATTTCGCTCCCATTAACCATTAATTGTATCCGGGTACTCCTCTTTTAAGCTAAATTACTACTTCCATTTTGTTGGTTCTTCTTTTACGAAAGTGACAACCGTAAAAAGAACAACATTTCAACTTTCTACCTTAATTTCATTCGTGTTGCTGTCACACCCCGCCAAGGCGGAAACGAGAAGTGTAACGGAAAGGAATCGTCATAACACATTGATATGATAATAGAGAAATACTAGAATGCAAACAATTTAAAATGTCACGACGTTCCCCGGCACACAAAAGGGTCTGTGCCATGTGAGGTCGGTATTCACGACAAAGTGAAAAAAATTGTAAAAGAAATACGCAGAAGTAAACCCCACAACCCGGGGCACGTAATACAAGGCATGCAAGCCCGAAAACCAAGAGTAAATCCATAAACAAAGTTCGATAAAATGAAATAATTGTTTTAAGTCTTGATAGAGTTTTAGTCAATCTAAGGTCCGTCTAGCATCCCCTAGGCATCCTTAATTTGCATTATTGGCGTTACCTGAAAATGAACACTCTAAACGTCAACGCAAAGGTTGGTGAGTTCGCAGGTTTTAATAAGAAAATAGAGGTTTACCATATATAGTTTTGAGATGGATCATTTACAATTATATAGCATGTCACATAACCAAATAGCATAGTACACAAGCAAGCGTCTCAACTTGATAATAGTTGTGTTGTAGCATGTATAAACCGAACCCCGAGGGCTCAAATGTGTTTCCTCCAACGAACTTTAGCCGGCCAGGAACATAGGTTGGGTAAATGTTGTCATAGCATACAAGTTGTTGTCCATTAGGGTTCACAACCCATGGATATATAGCATTCAATTGTTGTCAACTAGGGCTTACAACCCATAGTTAAATAGCATCCAAAATTGTTGTCAAATAGGGTTTAAAAGTCTATAGTGGAATTAGCATGCAAACATTTTGTTGAACAAGTAACAATACAGTTTAACGTATTGAAGCAATGTAACAAATATGGAGTGTCATTTTCCCAAAAACGTGTATGAAAAGGGGCTACGAAACTCACCTTCGGTTCTTCACAACACTAGGCTTGAAATAAGTTTAATACTTTATCTACAATAGATATAAATATATAAGTCATGTGTATAAGTAATTGCTCAACCTATTGCACTCCTAAGGCTTGTACGATATGAAAGAAAACCCTACTGCCACAATTCAAAGTTACTGTTTCTAATAACCAACTTTGGAGATTTTTAAAACATAGTAAAGGTTCAATATAAATTCCGAAAATTTTACTACAGAATGTTGTATGTGTATACTACTTTTTATAATTTATTCATAATTTTTCACTGAGGTTAGCTATTTAAATAAAATACGAAAAAGTGATATGGTCAGAAAGTTAGTCATTGATGCGCACCAGAAAGCATAATTCTTATAAAAATAGTAAACGGGTCCTAAAAATTATAAAAACATTACAGAAAATTCTAAACCCATCAAATATTCTACAGTAAAAAGTTTGGTCAAAAACAAGATCTTTAGGTCGGATATATAAGTTAGAACTTTGACCGAGTATATGACCTCCAAAAATTACAATTTTTATATATAATGAAACTAGACTCCAAGACCTACAATCTAGACCAAATAATCGTACAAAAGGACTACGTATCGACTTCGAAAATGCTCTTCCAACACGGATCATCTTACTGGTTAGAAAACATTTTTTCAAACCTTTGCTCTTTAAAGACCAAAATCACCATTTTTGTTTTCAAAAACCTATAAAACTTCCACCCAAACATACTTAAACACGTTTTTTTGTTGATCCTTATCATTTTTCATAGAAACAAGAGTAGTGTAGGTCGAAGAATGAGAAGATGTCAAGAAGAGTCCTAAGAATGAATGGTATTAGTTGTTACCTTGATTGCAAATCTTCCAAAACCAACTTTGAAGCTTGACCCTTGTTTTCTTGAACTTGAAAAAAAAAACGAAATGGAGAGAAGGGGGAGGGGGGGGGGGGGGGGTCGGCCGAAGATTGGTGTTAGGGGGGCTATGGTTTATTTTTTTGTTTATATAAGGTTGCTATGGTGGGGATGGATTAGGAAACAAGAATAACATGGCCTAAAATAAAGATTCTTGACATAAAATGGATTTTTTTTAAATTAATATATATATATATATATATATATATATATATATATATATATATATATATTCGAAAATTGTAAAGTAGTTAATAAAAAAAAATAGTATGCTATTATTATAAGATACTTAGAGTTCTTGAGGTTTATTTAAAATTAGTGTAGGTTGGTAACTTGTGACATTCTAAACCAAGGCTAAATGAAATTCTATCTAAATGAAGTAATCTAATGAACTTATAATATTATTGTCCTCATACTAAATTTGTGTTTCTAATGATGTCTTAGAATGGTACCGAATATTAACAAGTGACGGATTTTAAGGTTTCGAATAATACGGTTAGAGCAACTAACCAGGTTTAGAGACGGATGTCACAGTATCCCCCACTTGAGAGAATTTTGTTCCGAAATTCAGTTTCAACTGTTGTAAGGAGTTTAACATTCGAACAAAAGAGGATATTTGGACTTCATGTGGTCTTCTCGTTCCCAAGTAAACTCGGGTCCCCGCTTGGAGTTCCATCGTACCTTGACCAACGGAATCTTACTCCTCTTCAATCTCTTGACTTCCCGATCCAAGATTTCCTTAGGCTCCTCCACAAAATGGAGGGTGTTGTCTACTTTGATTTCGTTAAGCGGCACTTGTAAGTTCTCATCCGATAAACACTTTCTCAAATTCGATATGTGAAACGTATCGTGTACCCCACTAAGCTCTTGTGGTAGCTTTAACCGATAAGCTACTGGACCTACCCGCTCAATAATCTCGAAGGGTCCCACATATCTCGGTGCCAGTTTCCCTTTTACTCTGAAACGCACCACACCCTTCCATGGTGATACTTTTACTAGCACACGGTTGCCGACTTCAAGTTCTAATGGTTTCCGCCGATTATCAGCGTAGCTCTTTTGTCGATCTCTTGCGGTCTTGAGTCTTTCCTTGATCTGGATGATCTTATCAGTTGTTTCTTGTATAATCTCCGGTCCAATCATTTGACTTTCTCCCACTTCGGTCCAAGCTACTGGAGACCGACACTTGCGTCCATACAGTGCGTCAAACGGCGCACATTTAATGCTCGTATGATAACTGTTGTTGTAAGAAAATTCGACCAACGGTAGATGTGCATCCCAGTTTCCCCCGAAATCGATAACACACGCCCTAAGCATGTCTTCCAAGGTTTGAATTGTTCGCTCACGCTGACCATTAGTCTGAGGATGGTATGCCGTGCTCATGTCTAACCTCGTACCCAAGGCCTTCTGAAGTGTTTGCCAAAATCTTGAAGTGAACCGACTGTCTCGATCAGATATAATGGACACTGGGACTCCGTGTCTAGTTACCACCTCCTTGATATAAATTCTAACTAGTTTATCCATCTTGAAATCTTCGCGGATAGCTAAGAAGTGAGCTGATTTGGTCATCCTATCCACGATCACCCAAATAGAATCGTGCCCACTACTGGTCCTGTCCAATTTCGTGATGAAATCCATGGTTATGTTTTCCCATTTCCATTCGGGAATCTTCGGCTGTTGTAATAGACCCGAAGTTCTTTGGTGTTCAGCTTTAACTTTTGAACAGGTTAGACATTTACCAACATAGGTGGCTATATCCTTCTTCATTCCGGGCCACCAATACATATCCCTGAGATCATGATACATTTTATCTGCGCCAGGGTGGACGGAATACCTCGTTGTGTGGGCTTCATCCATTATTAGTGTTCTTAGGCCTTTCACTTGCGGGACCCAAATTCGCTCCACAAAGTACAACCCACCGTCTTCCTTCTTCTCCATTTGTTTATCCAACCCTCACAACATCTCATCTGGGCCGTTCATATCCCCGCCGGCCTCCTTCTGGGCCTCTATTATTTTATCCTTAATGCTCGATTGAATCGTTAGGCTCATAGCCCTGATCCGTCTTGGTTTGACCCTTTCCTTCCTACTTAAGGCGTTGGCTACCACATTCGCCTTTCATGGGTGGTAGCGGATCTCGCAATCGTAATCGCTGAAAAGCTCAACCCAACGTCTCTGCCTCATGTTCAATTCTTTTTGATCAAATATGTGTTGCAAACTTTTATGGTCGGTGTAGATAACACTTTTTGTCCCGTACAAATAATGCCTCCAACTCTTAAGCGCAAAGACCACGGCTCCGAGTTCTAAATCATGGGTGGTGTAGTTTCTTTCGTGAATTTTTAACTGTCGGGACGCGCATGCAATTACCTTCCCTCTCTGCATTAGCACACAGCCCAAACCTTGATGGGAAGCGTCACAATAAACCACAAAATCATCAGGTCCGTCAGGGAGAGTCAAAATTGGAGTGTTGCACAACTTTTCTTTAAGGGTTTGAAATGCTTCTTCATGCTCTTCCTCCCAGTCAAACTTCTTCTCTTTTTGTGTCAGCAGTGTGAGTGGTTTTGCGATTTTTACGAAGCCCTCGATAAACCGTCTGTAATAACCAGCCAAACCTAGAAACGAACGGATTTCGGATGGTGTCGAAGGGGTTTTCCAAAGCTTAATGGACTCGATTTTGCTAGGGTCAACATGTATCCCTTTGTCGTTGATTACATGACCAAGAAAGTGTACCTCTTTGAGCCAAAAGTCGCACTTCGAGAGCTTAGCGAATAAATTCTCCTTCCTTAGCAATCCCAAAATTGACTTCAAATGCTCCTCATGATCCTCTTTAGACTTAGCGTAGATTAGGATATCGTCAATAAAGACGATGACAAGCTTATCCAAGAACGGCTTGAAGACACGATTCATTAGATCCATAAATACTGCCGGTGCGTTTGTTAGGCCAAAAGGCATAACCGTAAACTCTAAATGTCCATAACGCATTCTGAACGCGGTTTTTGGGATATCCGTTTCCCGTACTCTGAGTTGATGATAGCCGGATCGAAGATCTATCTTGGAGAAATAACGTGAACCTTGCAATTGATCGAACAGATCATCTATTCTCTGAAGAGGGTAGCGGTTCTTGATGGTTAACTTGTTCAGTTCGCGATAGTCGATGCACATACGGAAGGATCCATCCTTCTTCTTAACGAAAAGAACGGGTGCTCCGCAAGGGGACTGACTAGGCCGGATGAAACCCTTGTCTTGTAATTCCTGTAGTTGACTGGCTAACTCCTGCATCTATGATGGTGCCAACCGGTATGGTGCTCTTGCTACCGGAGTAGCTCCCGGTATCAAATCAATGGTGAATTCCACTTGTCGGACTGGGGTAATCCGGTCAAATCCTCACCAAACACCTCCGGAAAATGTCGTATTATAGGAATATCTTCGAGTTTTCTTTCTTTGGCTTTAGCGCTCAACAGTCGTTTCGTGACTCCTTCTGGACGTTCTCCAGAAACTAGAAGTACCTTGCCACATGGCAAAGGAATCCGTACAACCTTTTCGTGACAAATGATCTCAGCCTTAAAATTCGAAAGCTAATCCATACCCACAATTACGTCAAAACTCCCACGCCCGAAAGGTATTAGATCTATACTGAAAGTGACGCCCTCTAATTCTAGAGTGCACTCCCGAACAACCTTATTAATCTCTACTGTTTCTCCATCAGCTAATTCTATCAAGTAAGTAGTGCCTAACCCTCTAGGTTCCAAACCCGAAATAGTTACAAAATCAGTAGAGACAAAACTGTAATCAGAACCAGAATCGAAAAGTACAGTAGCATAAAAGTTATTTAAAGAAAATGTACCGGTAACGATGTTGGGGTCTTGACGAGCTTCATTCACTCCCACGGCAAAAACCCTCCCACGGGCTTGGTTTCCTTGATTTCCTGGGTTACGATTTCCTTCCCGTGCTAAGGGTGGATTTGGTCTATTACCTACTGCAACAGGTGTTCGGTTAAGTCGCGGGCATGCATTACGGTAATGGTCGGTACTCCCGCATTCGTAACAGGTACCCCGATTGCCCACGGGATTCACCGTATTTATTGGTGTCACCATTCTTCCTCCAGTCCTACCGTCCCTAGCATAATGCCCATAACGATCGCACGTCGTGCAGTCTCGACACGAAGATGATGGTAGTTGCAAGCAGTGCATTTTGGTGCTGTACCTGAATACTCTTTTCTTGTTGGATTCGCTGCCACATAACCAGCTGCCACCTTGGGTCGCTTGGTGTTGTTTTTAAAGTTTCCTTGTCTACCTGTTTCTCCCTCGTCCTTCCTCTTATCTGCACCCTTGCTTAAAGTTCCGTTCTTAACCATTTCTTCGGTTAGCACCCCTGCCTTCAATATAGCACTCTGAATTATTGGCGGTTCAGTCACCTTAATCATTGCTCGGATATGAGGTACAAGCCCTGCGATGTACCATTCGATTCGTTTGGACTCCGGTGTAACTAATCGTGGGACCAGTTTGGCCAACTCATGAAACCGATCAGTATAAGCAGCATGGTTTGCACCTACCATCTTATGATTCCATAGCTCATCATCCAGTCTCTGGAGCTCAGTACTGGAACAGAATTCCTCTTCCATCAGTGCTTTAAACTCATCCCATGTCATTCCTACAACAGTTGGTCTTCCCCTGGCCTGTATCTGGGTGTTCCACCATGTCAGGGCTTTGTTAACCAAGGATCCTGCATCGTACATCACTTTCTCATGCTCCACACAATTACTAATGTCCATGATGGACTCCATCTTTTCAACCCATCTGGTAAAGGCCAAAGCAGCCCCTTTACCATCGAATTCTTTCGGCTTACAACCCAAAAACTCCATGTACGAACAACAAGTACCCCTGTTGTTGTTGCCCTCGTCGTTGTACCCATTGTCATTACAACCACCTCCATGATTGTTATTACTTCCACCTCCGTTGTTATTGTTGTGCTGGTTCATGCTGTTGCTGACTTGTGTCACAATGGCAGGGATGAGCCCCTGAAGCTGCTGGGCGATCATTGCAGCAATGTCAAGGTTCGCGGCCTCGTTTTCCCCCGCTCCATTTCCGCGACCGCGACCCCGACCACGCCTATTTTGACGGTTCGGCCTTCTTGGCGGCATGTTCTATACGAAAAGTGAGTTGATAGGTTACATAAACATCATATGTTGGCTACATTAGCCTTAGCATAAGTCTATAATTTCTTGAAGTGTGAAGATGTGTTGATGTGTCGCATGCTTCCCAAAAATTCCTAGTCCGCAACTTGCTTCACAGAATGTTTCGTACTACCTCATGAGTCCTTGTGATAGGCATGTGTGCATGGCGTTGGCCAGACGCTATGCATCCATGCTTATCACAGCTACTCATAAGATTTTACTAACCATGCCGTTCCACTTGCACGGGACACTACCCTATCCTATCGGTTCAGACCTTCATGAATATCCTACTGTGCATGATACTAAAATACATAGTCCTTCGAATAGTTAATCTTACTCTAAAGCAACAATCAAACAAGAACATGCAATAAAGCTAGATTAAAAATTCTAAGTCTATATATTTTGCTCATGCATAGTAATTGTGAATATTCATTCAATCCGTCCCTTTTCCTAAAATTACCTCTAACACATGTATCAGCAAAAGCAAGTAGTCACATAAAGTTTTCACGTGTAATAGTTTGTCGAAATGTTGTAATTCGAAGCTTATTCAGTAGTGCATACAAGTTTTCATATTGAATATTGCATTAAAATAAAAGAGAGTAGTCAAAAGGAAACACCACTTTATTTATAAGTTGTCGCTTTAATAGAAACAATACGTCATAATGAACTAAAGAAAATATTCTAGTAGTGGTGATAAGATAGATAGATTAGGGAATCTAGAGACTAGTTTAGCTCCGAGCGTCGGACTCGAGATCCGAATCGATTTCATTGTCACTTGTGTCATCGCTCGGTATCTCGATCGGTTCTTTCTCAAAGGGCTCTTCCTCGGAAGGTTCTTCCTCGAAGGGTTCTTCCTCGAAGGGTTCTTCCTCGGAGGATTCTTCCTCGAATAGTTCTTTCATGACTTCCTCCGGGATCGTGAAAGTAGCCTTTTGAATTAGTGGAGCTCTCTTGCGTGCCGTTTCCCAAATGAGGGGTCCCTTACCGTTAACACGGTAAGGTTTCTTTGAAGCGCCAGGGCGTGGAGGAATAATGTATGATGGGTATTCCTTGTTCGACATTTTCGAGTTGTTGATCATGTCGCAGTTAAAACCTCGAAGTGCCAAAACAAATATAAATGCACACATAGTTCCTATAATGCAACTACATGTGGTGCTTAGGTTATAGTCTAGGTCATTCCACCTAATTCTCTATAACCAATGGCTCTGATACCAATCTGTCACACCCCGCGAAGGCGGAAACGCGAAGTGTAACGGAAAGGAATCGTCATAACACATTGATATGATAATAGAGAAATACTAGAATGCAAACAATTCAACATGTCACGACGTTCCCCGGCACAGAAAAGGGTCTGTGCCGTGTGAGGTCGGTATTCACGACAAAGTGAACAAAATTGTAAAAGAAATACGCAAAAGTAAACCCCACAACCCGGGGCAGGTAATACAGGGCATGCAAGCCTGAAAACCAAGAGTAAATCCATAAACAAAGTTCGATAAAATGAAATAATTGTTTTAAGTCTTGATAGAGTTTTAGTCAATCTAAGGTCCGTCTAGCATCCCCTAGGCATCCTTAGTTTGCATTATTGGCGTTACCTGAAAATGAACACTCTAAACGTCAACGCAAAGGTTAGTGAGTTCGCAGGTTTTAATAAGAAAATAAAGGTTTACCGTATACAGCTTTGAGATGGATCATTTACAATTATATAGCATGTCACATAACCAAATAGCATAGTACACAAGCAAGCGTCTCAACTTGATAATAGTTGTGTTGTAGCATGTATAAACCGAACCCCGAGGGCTCAAATGTGTTGCCTCCAACGAACTTTAGCCGGCCGGGAACATAGGTTGGGTAAATGTTGTCATAGCATACAAGTTGTTGTCCATTAGGGTTCACAACCCATGGATATATAGCATTCAATTGTTGTCAACTAGGGCTTACAACCCATAGTTAAATAGCATCCAAAATTGTTGTCAAATAGGGTTTAAAAGTCTATAGTGGAATTAGCATGCAAACATTTTGTTGAACAAGTAACAATCAAGTTTAATGTATTGAAGCAATGTAACAAATATGGAGTGTCATTTTCCCAAAAACGTGTATGAAAAGGGGCTACGAAACTCACCTTCGGTTCTTCACAACACTAGGCTTGAAATAAGTTTAACACTTGATCTACAAAAGATATAAATATATAAGTCATGTGTATAAGTAATTGCTCAACCTATTGCACTCCTAAGGCTTGTACGATATGAAAGAAAACCCTACTGCCACAATTCAAAGTTACTGTTTCTAATAACCAACTTTGGAGATTTTTAAAACATAGTAAAGGTTCAACATAAATTCCGAAAATTTTACTACAGAATGTTGTATGTGTATACTACTTTGTATAATTTATCCATAATTTTTCATTGAGGTTAGCTATTTAAATAAAATACGAAAAAGTGATATGGTCAGAAAGTTAGTCATTGATGCGCACCAGAAAGTATAATTCTTATAAAAATAGTAAACGGGTCCTAAAAATTATAAAAACATTACTGAAAATTCTAAATCCATCAAATATTCTACAGTAAAAAGTTTGGTCAAAAACAAGATCTTTAGGTCGGATATATAAGTTAGAACTTTGACCGAGTATATGACCTCCAAAAATTACAATTTTTATATATAATGAAACTAGACTCCAAGACATACAATCTAGACCAAAGAATCGTACAAAAGGACTACGTATCGACTTCGAAAATGCTCTTCAAACACGGATCATCTTACTGGTTAGAAAACATTTTTTCAAACCTTTGCTCTTTAAAGACCAAAATCACCATTTTTGTTTTCAAAAACCTATAAAACTTCCACCCAAACATACTTAAACACGTTTTTTTTGTTGATCCTTATCATTTTTCAAAGAAACAAGAGTAGTGTAGGTCGAAGAATGGGAAGATGTCAAGAAGAGTCCTAAGAATGAATGGTATTAGTTGTTACCTTGATTGCAAATCTTCCAAAACCAACTTTGAAGCTTGAACCTTGTTTTCTTGAACTTGAAAAAAAAAACGAAATGGAGAGAAGGGGGAGGGGGGGCGGGTCGGCCGAAGATTGGTGTTAGGGGGGCTAGGGTTTATTTTTTTGTTTATATAAGGTGGCTATGGTGGGGATGGATTAGGAAACAAGAATAACATGGCCTAAAATAAAGATTCTTGCCATAAAATGATTTTTTTTAAATTAATATATATATATATATATATATATATATATATATATATATATATATATATATATATATATATATCCGAAAATTGTAAAGTAGTTAATAAAAAAAATAGTATGCTATTATTATAAGATACTTAGAGTTCTTGAGGTTTATTTAAAATTAGTGTAGGTTGGTAACTTGTGACATTCTAAATCAAGGCTAAATGAAATTCTATCTAAATGAAGTAATCTAATGAACTTATAATATTATTGTCCTCATACTAAATTTGTGTTTCTAATGATGTCTTAGAATGGTACCGAATATTAACAAGTGATGGAATTTAAGGTTTCGAATAATACGGTTAGAGATGTCACAGTTGCGTTCTCCTTCGGCTTCAAAACTTCCGAGAATTACATGTTAAGTAATATAAAGGACTTACTTAAAATAACATATAATTCTTTACTATAAGTATAGCGAATTTCATAGTTCGATTTTATTCATTTCGCTACCATCAACTGTTAATTGTTTCCAATTACTACTCTTTCAACCTAAATTACTCCTTCCATTGGTTCTTCTTCTATGAAAATGAATACGGTTGAATGATCAACATTTGAACTTTCTACCTTAATTTCCAGGGTGTTGCATTCTCCTTCGGATTCAAAATTTCCGAAAATTTAAAAGGTACTTGGATTACATGTTATGTACTATAAAGGGCATACATAAAATAATATATAAAGCTTTTCTATGAGTATAGCGAATTTCATAGTTCGATTTCATTTATTTCGCTCCTATAAACCATTAATTGTTTTCGGTTACTCCACTTTCAAGCTAAATTACTCCTTCCATACACTTAATTCTTTTTTTTTTACGAAAATGACAACCATTGAAAGAGGACAATTTGAACTTTCTACCTTAATTTCCATGCTGTTGCGTTCTCCTTCGGATTCAAAATTTCCTAAAATCTAAAATTTACTTGGATTACATGTTAAGTAATGTAAATGACTTACTTAAAATAACATATAAAGCTTTTTAACAAGTATAGCGAATTTCATTGTTAGATTTCATTTATTTCGCTCCCATTAACCATTAATTGTATCCAGGTATTCCTCTTTTAAGCTAAATTACTCCTTCCATTTTGTTGGTTCTTCTTTTACGAAAATGACAATAGTAAAAAAATAACAACATTTGAACTTTCTACGTTAATTTCATTGGTGTTGCGTTCTCCTTCGCCTTCAAAACTTCCGAGAAGTACATGTTAGCTAATATAAAAGACTTACTTAAAATAACATATAATTCTTTTTTATAAGTATAGCGAATTTCATAGTTCGATTTCATTAATTTCGCTACCATCAACTGTTAATTGTTTCCAATTACAATTTTTCAAGCTAAATTACTCCTTCCATTGGTTCTTCTTCTATGAAAATGAATACGGTTGAATGATCAACATTTGATCTTTCTACCTTAATTTCCATGGTGTTGCATTCTCCTTGAGATTCAAAATTTCCCAAAATTTAAAAGGTACTTGGATTACATGTTATGTACTATAAAGGACATACATAAAATAATATATAAAGCTTTTCTATGAGTATAGCGAATTTCATAGTTCGATTTCATTCATTTCGCTCCAATCAACCATTAATTGTTTACTCCACTTTTAAGCTAAATTACTCCTTCCATACACTTGATTCTTTATTTACGAAAATGACAACCATGGAAAGAGGACAATTTGAACTTTCTACCTTAATTTCCATGTTGTTGCATTCTCTTTCGGATTCAAAATTTACTAAAATCTAAAATTTACTTGCATTACATGTTAAGTAATGTAAATGACTTACTTAAAATAACGTATAAAGCTTTTTAACAAGTATAGCGAATTTCATTGTTCGATTTCATTCATTTCGCTACCATTAACCATTAATTGTGTCCGGGTACTCCTATTTTAAGCTAAATTACTTCTTCCATTCAGTTTGTTCTTCTTTTACGAAAATGACAACAGTAAAAAGAACAACATTTGAACTTTCTACCTTAATTTCATTGATGTTGCGTTATCCTTGGGCTTCAAAACTTGGGAGAATTACATGCTAAGTAATATAAAGGACTTACTTAAAATAATATAAAATTCTTTTCAATAAGTATAGCGAATTTCATAATTCGATTTCATTCATTTCGCTACCATCAACTGTTAATTGTTTCCAGTTACTACTCTTTCAAGCTAAATTACTCCTTCCATTGGTTCTTCTTCTATGAAAATGAATACGGTTGAATGATCAACATTTGAACTTTCTACCTTAATTTCCATGGTGTTGCATTCTCCTTCCGATTCAAAATTTCCGAAAATTTAAAAGGTACTTGGATTACATGTTATGTACTATAAAGGACATACATAAAATAACATATAAAGATTTTCTATGAGTATAGCGAATTTCATAGTTCGATTTCATTCATTTCGCTCCTATCAACCATTAATTGTTTCCGGTTACTCCACTTTCAAGCTAAATTACTCTTTCCATACACTTGATTCTTTTTTTTTAACGAAAATGACAACCATGGAAAGAGGACAATTTGAACTTTCTACCTTAATTTCCATGATGTTGCGTTCTCCTTCGGATTCAAAATTTCCTAAAATCTAAAATTTACTTGGATTACATGTTAAGTAATGTAAATGACTTGCTTGAAATAACGTAAAAGCTTTTTTAACAAGTATAGCGAATTTCATTGTTCGATTTCATTCATTTCGCTCCCATTAACCATTAATTGTATGGGGGTACTCCTCTTTTAAGCTAAATTTCTCCTTCCATTTTCTTGGTTCTTCTTTTATGAAAATGACACCCGTAAAAAGAACAACATTTGAACATTCTACCTTAATTTCATTGGTGTTGCGTTCTCCTTCGGCTTCAAAACTTCCGAGACTTGCATGTTAATTAATATAAAGGACTTACTTAAAATAACATATAATTCTTTTCTATAAGTATAGCGAATTTCATAGTTCGATTTCATTCATTTCGCTCCTATCAACCATTAATTGTTTCCGGTTACTCCACTTTCAAGCTAAATTACTCCTTCCATCCACTTAATTCTTTTTTTTACGAAAATGACAACCATGGAAAGAGGACAATTTGAACTTTCTACCTTAATTTCCGTGCTGTTACGTTCTCCTTCGGATTCAAAATTTTGAAAAATCTAAAAGTTACTTGGATTACATGTTAAGTAATGTAAATGACTTACTTAAAATAACGTATAAACCTTTTTAACAAGTATAGCGAATTTCATTGTTCGTTTTCATTCATTTCGCTACCATTAACCATTAATTGTGTCCGGGTACTCCTATTTTAAGCTAAATTACTCCTTCCATTCACTTTGTTCTTCTTTTACGAAAACAACAACAGTAAAAAGAACAACATTTGAACTTTCTACCTTAATTTCATTGATGTTGCGTTATCCTTGGGCTTCAAAACTTGGGAGAATTACATGTTAAGTAATATAAAGGACTTACTTAAAAGAACATATAATTCTTTTCTATAAGTATAACGAATTTCATAGTTCGATTTCATTCATTTCGCTCCCATTAACCATTAATTGTATCGGGGTACACCTCTTTTAAGCTAAATTACTCCTTCCATTTTCTTGGTTCTTCTTTTATGAAAATGACAACCGTAAAAAGAACAACATTTCAACATTCTACCTTAATTTCATTGGTGTTGCGTCCTCCTTCGGCTTCAAAACTTCCGAGACTTACATGTTAAGTAATGTAAATGACCTACATAAAATAACATATAATTCTTTTTTATAAGTATAGCGAATTTCATAGTTTGATTTCTTTAATTTCGCTACCATCAACTATTAATTGTTTCCAATTACTACTCTTTCAAGCTAAATTACTCCTTCCATTGGTTCTTCTTCTATGAAAATGAATACCGTTGTATGATCAACATTTGAACGTTCTACCTTAATTTCCATGGTGTGGCATTCTCCTTGAGATTCAAAATTTCCGAAAATTTAAAAGGTACTTGGATTACATGTTATGTACTATAAAGGACATACATAAAATAACATATAAAGCTTTTCTATGAGTATAGCGAATTTCATAATTCGATTTCATTCATTTCGCACCTATCAACCATTAATTGTTTCCGGTTACTCCACTTTCAAGCTAAATTACTCCTTCCATACACTTAATTCTTTTTTTTTACGAAAATGACAACCATGGAAAGAGGACAATTTGAACTTTCTACCTTAATTTCCATGTTGTTGCGTTCTCATTCGGATTCAAAATTTCCTAAAATCTAAAATTTACTTGGATTACATGTTAAGTAATGTAAATGACTTACTTAAAATAACTTATAAAGCTTTTTAACAAGTATAGCGAATTTCATTGTTAGATTTCATTTATTTCGCTACCATCAACTGTTAATTGTTTCCGGTTACTACTCTTTCAAGCTAAATTACTCCTTCCATTGGTTCTTCTTCTATGAAAATGAATACGGTTGAATGATCAACATTTGAACTTTCTATAAGTATAGCGAATTTCACAATTCGATTTCATTCATTTCTCTACCATCAACTGTTAATTGTTTCCAGTTACTACTCTTTCAAGCTAAATTACTCCTTCCATTGGTTCTTCTTCTATGAAAATGAATACGGTTGAATGATCAACATTTGAACTTTCTACCTTAATTTCCATGTTGTTGCGTTCTCCTTCGGATTCATAATTTACTAAAATCTAAAATTTACTTGGATACATGTTAAGTAATGTAAATGACTTACTTAAAATAACGTATAAAGCTTTTTAACAAGTATAGCGAATTTCATTGTTCGTTTTCATTCATTTCGCTACCATTCACCATTAATTGTGTCCGGGTACTCCTATTTTAAGCTAAATTACTCCTTCCATTCACTTTGTTCTTCTTTTACGAAAACGACAACAGTAAAAAGAACAACATTTGAACTTTCTACCTTAATTTCATTGATGTTGCGTTATCCTTGGGCTTCAAAACTTGGGAGAATTACATGTTAAGTAATATAAAGGACTTACTTAAAAGAACATATAATTCTTTTCTATAAGTATAACGAATTTAATAGTTCGATTTCATTCATTTCGCTCCCATTAACAATTAATTGTATCGGGGTACACCTCTTTTAAGCTAATATACTCCTTCCATTTTCTTTGTTCTTCTTTTATGAAAATGACAACGGTAAAAAGAACAACATTTGAACATTCTACCTTAATTTCATTGGTGTTGCGTCCTCCTTCGGCTTCAAAACTTCCGAGACTTACATGTTAAGTAATATAAAGGACTTACTTAAAAGAACATATAATTCTTTTCTATAAGTATAGCGAATTTCATAGTTCGATTTCATTCATTCCGCTACCATCAACTGTTAATTATTTCCAATAACTACTCTTTCAAGCTAAATTACTCCTTCCATTGGTTCTTCTTCTATGAAAATGAATACCGTTGAATGATCAACATTTGAACGTTCTACCTTAATTTCCATGGTGTGGCATTCTCCTTCAGATTCAAAATTTCCGAAAATTTAAAAGGTACTTGGATTACATGTTATGTACTATAAAGGACATACATAAAATAACATATAAAGCTTTTCTATGAGTATAGCGAATTTTATAATTCGATTTCATTCATTTCGCACCTATCAACCATTAATTGTTTCCGGTTACTCCACTTTCAAGCTAAATTACTCCTTCCATCCACTTGATTCTTTTTTTTACGAAAATGACAACCATGGAAAGAGGAAAATTTGAACTTTCTACCTTAATTTCCATGTTGTTGCGTTCTCCTTCGGATTCATAATTTACTAAAATCTAAAATTTACATGGATTACATGTTAAGTAATGTAAATGACTTACTTAAAATATCGTATAAACCTTTTTAACAAGTATAGCGAATTTCATTGTTCGTTTTCATTCATTTCGCTACCATTAACCATTAATTGTGTCCGGGTACTCCTATTTTAAGCTAAATTACTCCTTCCATTCACTTTGTTCTTCTTTTACGAAAACAACATCAGTAAAAAGAACAACATTTGAACTTTCTACCCTAATTTCATTGATGTTGCGTTATCCTTGGTCTTCAAAACTTGGGAGAATTACATGTTAAGTAATATAAAGGACTTACTTAAAAGAACATATAATTCTTTTCTATAAGTATAACGAATTTCATAGTTCGATTTCATTCATTTCGCTCCCATTAACCATTAATTGTATCGGGGTACACCTCTTTTAAGCTAAATTACTCCTTCCATTTTCTTGGTTCTTCTTTTATGAAAATGACAACCGTAAAAAGAACAACATTTCAACAATCTACCTTAATTTCATTGGTGTTGCGTCCTCCTTCGGCTTCAAAACTTCCGAGACTTACATGTTAAGTAATGTAAATGACCTACATAAAATAACATATAATTCTTTTTTATAAGTATAGCGAATTTCATAGTTCGATTTCATTAATTTCGCTACCATCATCTGTTAATTGTTTCCAATTACTACTCTTTCAAGCTAAATTACTCCTTCCATTGGTTCTTCTTCTATGAAAATGAATACCGTTGTATGATCAACATTTGAACGTTCTACCTTAATTTCCATGGTGTTGCATTCTCCTTGAGATTCAAAATTTCCCAAAATTTAAAAGGTACTTGGAATACATGTTATGTACTATAAAGGACATACATAAAATAATATATAAAGCTTTTCTATGAGTATAGCGAATTTCATAGTTCGATTTCATTCATTTCGCTCCTATCAACCATTAATTGTTTCCGGTTACTCCACTTTCAAGCTAAATTACTCCTTCCATACACTTGATTCTATTTTTTACGAAAATGACAACCATGGAAAGAGGACAATTTGAACTTTCTACCTTAATTTCCATGTTGTTGCGTTCTCCTTCGGATTCAAAATTTACTAAAATCTAAAATTTACTTGGATTACATGTTAAGTAATGTAAATGACTTATTTAAAATAACGTATAAAGCTTTTTAACAAGTATAGCGAATTTCATTGTTCGTTTTCATTCATTTCGCTACCATTAACCATTAATTGTGTACGGGTACTCCTATTTTAAGCTAAATTACTCCTTCCATTCACTTTGTTCTTCTTTTACGAAAACGACAACAGTAAAAAGAACAACATTTGAACTTTCTACCTTAATTTCATTGATGTTGCGTTATCCTTGGGCTTCAAAACTTGGGAGAATTACATGTTAAGTAATATAAAGGACTTACTTAAAAGAACATATAATTCTTTTCTATAAGTATAACGAATTTCATAGTTCGATTTCATTCATTTCGCTCCCATTAACAATTAATTGTATCGGGGTACACCTCTTTTAAGCTAATATACTCCTTCCATTTTCTTTGTTCTTCTTTTATGAAAATGACAACGGTAAAAAGAACAACATTTGAACATTCTACCTTAATTTCATTGGTGTTGCGTCCTCCTTCGGCTTCAAAACTTCCGAGACTTACATGTTAAGTAATATAAAGGACTTACTTAAAATAACATATAATTCTTTTCTATTAAGTATAGCGAATTTCATAGTTCGATTTCATTCATTCCGCTACCATCAACTGTTAATTGTTTCCTATAACTACTCTTTCAAGCTAAATTACTCCTTCCATTGGTTCTTCTTCTATGAAAATGAATACCGTTGAATGATCAACATTTGAACGTTCTACCTTAATTTCCATGGTGTGGCATTCTCCTTCAGATTCAAAATTTCCGAAAATTTAAAAGGTACTTGGATTACATGTTATGTACTATAAAGGACATACATAAATTAACATATAAAGCTTTTCTATGAGTATAGCGAATTTTATAATTCGATTTCATTCATTTCGCACCTATCAACCATTAATTGTTTCCGATTACTCCACTTTCAAGCTAAATTACTCCTTCCATACACTTAATTCTTTTTTTTTTACGAAAATGACAACCATGGAAAGAGGACAATTTGAACTTTCTACCTTAATTTCCATGATGTTGCGTTCTCCTTCGGATTCAAAATTTACTAAAATCTAAAATTTACTTCGATTACATGTTAAGTAATGTAAATGACTTACTTAAAATAACGTATAAAGCTTTTTAACAAGTATAGCGAATTTCATTGTTCGTTTTCATTCATTTCGCTACCATTAACCATTAATTGTGTCCGGGTACTCCTATTTTAAGCTAAATTACTCCTTCCATTCACTTTGTTCTTCTTTTACGAAAACGACAACAGTAAAAAGAACAACATTTGAACTTTCTACCTTAATTTCATTGATGTTGCGTTATCCTTGGGCTTCAAAACTTAGGAGAATTACATGTTAAGTAATATAAAGGACTTACTTAAAAGAACATATAATTCTTTTCTATAAGTATAACAAATTTCATAGTTCGATTTCATTCATTTCGCTCCCATTAACAATTAATTGTATCGGGGTACACCTCTTTTAAGCTAATATACTCCTTCCATTTTCTTTGTTCTTCTTTTATGAAAATGACAACGGTAAAAAGAACAACATTTGAACATTCTACCTTAATTTCATTGGTGTTGCGTCCTCCTTCGGCTTCAAAACTTCCGAGACTTACATGTTAAGTAATATAAAGGACTTACTTAAAATAACATATAATTCTTTTCTATTAAGTATAGCGAATTTCATAGTTCGATTTCATTCATTCCGCTACCATCAACTGTTAATTGTTTCCTATAACTACTCTTTCAAGCTAAATTACTCCTTCCATTGGTTCTTCTTCTATGAAAATGAATACCGTTGAATGATCAACATTTGAACGTTCTACCTTAATTTCCATGGTGTGGCATTCTCCTTCAGATTCAAAATTTCTGAAAATTTAAAAGGTACTTGGATTACATGTTATGTACTATAAAGGACATACATAAAATAACATATAAAGCTTTTCTATGAGTATAGCGAATTTTATAATTCGATTTCATTCATTTCGCACCTATCAACCATTAATTGTTTCCGATTACTCCACTTTCAAGCTAAATTACTCCTTCCATACACTTAATTCTTTTTTTTTTACGAAAATGACAACCATGGAAAGAGGACAATTTGAACTTTCTACCTTAATTTCCATGATGTTGCGTTCTCCTTCGGATTCAAAATTTCCTAAAATCTAAAATTTACTTGGATTACATGTTAAGTAATGTAAATGACTTGCTTGAAATAACGTAAAAGATTTTTTAACAAGTATAGCGAATTTCATTGTTCGATTTCATTCATTTCGCTCCCATTAACCATTAATTGTATCGGGGTACTCCTCTTTTAAGCTAAATTTCTCCTTCCATTTTCTTGGTTCTTCTTTTATGAAAATGACACCCGTAAAAAGAACAACATTTGAACATTCTACCTTAATTTCATTGGTGTTGTGTTCTCCTTCGGCTTCAAAACTTCCGAGACTTGCATGTTAAGTAATATAAAGGACTTACTTAAAATAACATATAATTCTTTTCTATAAGTATAGCGAATTTCATAGTTCGATTTCATTCATTTCGCTCCTATCAACCATTAATTGTTTCCGGTTACTCCACTTTCAAGCTAAATTACTCCTTCCATCCACTTAATTCTTTTTTTTACGAAAATGACAACCATGGAAAGAGGACAATTTGAACTTTCTACCTTAATTTCCGTGCTGTTACGTTCTCCTTCGGATTCAATATTTTGAAAAATCTAAAAGTTACTTGGATTACATGTTAAGTAATGTAAATGACTTACTTAAAATAACGTATAAACCTTTTTAACAAGTATAGCGAATTTCATTGTTCGATTTCATTCATTTCGCTACGATTAACCATTAATTGTGTCCGAGTACTCCTATTTTAAGCTAAATTAATCATTCCATTCACTTTGTTCTTCTTTAACGAAAATGACAACAGTAAAAAGAACAACATTTGAACATTCTACCTTAATTTCATTGATGTTGCGTTATCCTTGGGCTTCAAAACTTGGGAGAATTACATGTTAAGTAATATAAAGGACTTACTTAAAAGAACATATAATTCTTTTCTATAAGTATAGCGAATTTCATAGTTCGATTTCATTCATTTCGCTCCCATTAACCATTAATTGTATCGGGGTACACCTCTTTTAAGCTAAATTACTCCTTCCATTTTCTTTGTTCTTCTTTTATGAAAATGACAACCGTAAAAAGAACAACATTTGAACATTCTACCTTAATTTCATTGGTGTTGCGTCCTGCTTCGGCTTCAAAATTTCCGAGACTTACATGTTAAGTAATATAAAGGACTTACTTAAAATAACATATAATTCTTTTCTATAAGTATAGCGAATTTCATAGTTCGATTTCATTCATTCCGCTACCATCAACTATTAATTGTTTCCAATAACTACTATTTCAAGCTAAATTACTCCTTCCATTGGTTCTTCTTCTATGAAAATGAATACCGTTGAATGATCAACATTTGAACGTTCTACCTTAATTTCCATGGTGTGGCATTCTCCTTCAGATTCAAAATTTCCGAAAATTTAAAAGGTACTTGGATTACATGTTATGTACTATAAAGGACATACATAAAATAACATATAAAGCTTTTCTATGAGTATAGCGAATTTCATAATTCGATTTCATTCATTTCGCACCTATCAACCATTAATTGTTTCCGGTTACTCCACTTTCAAGCTAAATTACTCCTTCCATACACTTAATTCTTTTTTTTTACGAAAATGACAACCATGGAAAGAGGACAATTTGAACTTTCTACCTTAATTTCCATGTTGTTGCGTTCTCATTCGGATTCAAAATTTCCTAAAATCTAAAATTTACTTGGATTACATGTTAAGTAATGTAAATGACTTACTTAAAATAACTTATAAAGCTTTTTAACAAGTATAGCGAATTTCATTGTTAGATTTCATTTATTTCGCTACCATCAACTGTTAATTGTTTCCGGTTACTACTCTTTCAAGCTAAATTACTCCTTCCATTGGTTCTTCTTCTATGAAAATGAATACGGTTGAATGATCAACATTTGAACTTTCTATAAGTATAGCGAATTTCACAATTCGATATCATTCATTTCTCTACCATCAACTGTTAATTGTTTCCAGTTACTACTCTTTCAAGCTAAATTACTCCTTCCATTGGTTCTTCTTCTATGAAAATGAATACGGTTGAATGATCAACATTTGAACTTTCTACCTTAATTTCCATGTTGTTGCGTTCTCCTTCGGATTCATAATTTACTAAAATCTAAAATTTACTTGGATACATGTTAAGTAATGTAAATGACTTACTTAAAATAACGTATAAAGCTTTTTAACAAGTATAGCGAATTTCATTGTTCGTTTTCATTCATTTCGCTACTATTAACCATTAATTGTGTCCGGGTACTCCTATTTTAAGCTAAATTACTCCTTCCATTCACTTTGTTCTTCTTTTACGAAAACGACAACAGTAAAAAGAACAACATTTGAACTTTCTACCTTAATTTCATTGATGTTGCGTTATCCTTGGGCTTCAAAACTTGGGAGAATTACATGTTAAGTAATATAAAGGACTTACTTAAAAAACATATAATTCTTTTCTATAAGTATAACGAATTTCATAGTTCGATTTCATTCATTTCGCTCCCATTAACAATTAATTGTATCGGGGTACACCTCTTTTAAGCTAATATACTCCTTCCATTTTCTTTGTTCTTCTTTTATGAAAATGACAACGGTAAAAAGAACAACATTTGAACATTCTACCTTAATTTCATTGGTGTTGCGTCATCCTTCGGCTTCAAAACTTCCGAGACTTACATGTTATGTAATATAAAGGACTTACTTAAAATAACATATAATTCTTTTCTATAAGTATAGCGAATTTCATAGTTCGATTTCATTCATTCCGCTACCATCAACTGTTAATTATTTCCAATAACTACTCTTTCAAGCTAAATTACTCCTTCCATTGGTTCTTCTTCTACGAAAATGAATACCGTTGAATGATCAACATTTGAACGTTCTACCTTAATTTCCATGGTGTGGCATTCTCCTTCGGATTCAAAATTTCCGAAAATTTAAAAGGTACTTGGATTACATGTTATGTACTATAAAGGACATACATAAAATAACATATAAAGCTTTTCTATGAGTATAGCGAATTTTATAATTCGATTTCATTCATTTCGCACCTATCAACCATTAATTGTTTCCGGTTACTCCACTTTCAAGTTAAATTACTCCTTCCATCCACTTGATTCTTTTTTTTACGAAAATGACAACCATGGAAAGAGGAAAATTTGAACTTTCTACCTTAATTTCCATGTTGTTGCGTTCTCCTTCGGATTCATAATTTACTAAAATCTAAAATTTACTTGGATTACATGTTAAGTAATGTAAATGACTTACTTAAAATATCGTATAAACCTTTTTAACAAGTATAGCGAATTTCATTGTTCGTTTTCATTCATTTCGCTACCATTAACCATTAATTGTGTCCGGGTACTCCTATTTTAAGCTAAATTACTCCTTCCATTCACTTTGTTCTTCTTTTACGAAAACAACAACAGTAAAAAGAACAACATTTGAACTTTCTACCTTAATTTCATTGATGTTGCGTTATCCTTGGGCTTCAAAACTTGGGAGAATTACATGTTAAGTAATATAAAGGACTTACTTAAAAGAACATATAATTCTTTTCTATAAGTATAACGAATTTCATAGTTCGATTTCATTCATTTCGCTCCCATTAACCATTAATTGTATCGGGGTACACCTCTTTTAAGCTAAATTACTCCTTCCATTTTCTTGGTTCTTCTTTTATGAAAATGACAACCGTAAAAAGAACAACATTTCAACATTCTACCTTAATTTCATTGGTGTTGCGTCCTCCTTCGGCTTCAAAACTTCCGAGACTTACATGTTAAGTAATGTAAATGACCTACATAAAATAACATATAATTCTTTTTTATAAGTATAGCGAATTTCATAGTTTGATTTCTTTAATTTCGCTACCATCAACTATTAATTGTTTCCAATTACTACTCTTTCAAGCTAAATTACTCCTTCCATTGGTTCTTCTTCTATGAAAATGAATACCGTTGTATGATCAACATTTGAACGTTCTACCTTAATTTCCATGGTGTTGCATTCTCCTTGAGATTCAAAATTTCCCAAAATTTAAAAGGTACTTGGAATACATGTTATGTACTATAAAGGACATACATAAAATAATATATAAAGCTTTTCTATGAGTATAGCGAATTTCATAGTTCGATTTCATTCATTTCGCTCCTATCAACCATTAATTGTTTCCGGTTACTCCACTTTCAAGCTAAATTACTCCTTCCATACACTTGATTCTATTTTTTACGAAAATGACAACTATGGAAAGAGGACAATTTGAACTTTCTACCTTAATTTCCATGTTGTTGCGTTCTCCTTCGGATTCAAAATTTACTAAAATCTAAAATTTACTTGGATTACATGTTAAGTAATGTAAATGACTTACTTAAAATAACGTATAAAGCTTTTTAACAAGTATAGCGAATTTCATTGTTCGTTTTCATTCATTTCGCTACCATTAACCATTAATTGTGTACGGGTACTCCTATTTTAAGCTAAATTACTCCTTCCATTCACTTTGTTCTTCTTTTACGAAAACGACAACAGTAAAAAGAACAACATTTGAACTTTCTACCTTAATTTCATTGATGTTGCGTTATCCTTGGGCTTCAAAACTTGGGAGAATTACATGTTAAGTAATATAAAGGACTTACTTAAAAGAACATATAATTCTTTTCTATAAGTATAACGAATTTCATAGTTCGATTTCATTCATTTCGCTCCCATTAACCATTAATTGTATCGGGGTACACCTCTTTTAAGCTAAATTACTCCTTCCATTTTCTTTGTTCTTCTTTTATGAAAATGACAACCGTAAAAAGAACAACATTTGAACATTCTACCTTAATTTCATTGGTGTTGCGTCCTCCTTCGGCTTCAAAATTTCCGAGACTTACATGTTAAGTAATATAAAGGACTTACTTAAAATAACATATAATTCTTTTCTATAAGTATAGCGAATTTCATAGTTCGATTTCATTCATTCCGCTACCATCAACTATTAATTGTTTCCAATAACTACTCTTTCAAGCTAAATTACTCCTTCCATTGGTTCTTCTTCTATGAAAATGAATACCGTTGAATGATCAACATTTGAACGTTCTACCTTAATTTCCATGGTGTGGCATTCTCCTTTTGATTCAAAATTTCCGAAAATTTAAAAGGTACTTGGATTACATGTTATGTACTATAAAGGAGATACATAAAATAACATATAAAGCTTTTCTATGAGTATAGCGAATTTCATAATTCGATTTCATTCATTTCGCACCTATCAACCATTAATTGTTTCCGGTTACTCCACTTTCAAGCTAAATTACTCCTTCCATACACTTAATTCTTTTTTTTTACGAAAATGACAACCATGGAAAGAGGACAATTTGAACTTTCTACCTTAATTTCCATGTTGTTGCGTTCTCATTCGGATTCAAAATTTCCTAAAATCTAAAATTTACTTGGATTACATGTTAAGTAATGTAAATGACTTACTTAAAATAACTTATAAAGCTTTTTAACAAGTATAGCGAATTTCATTGTTAGATTTCATTTATTTCGCTACCATCAACTGTTAATTGTTTCCGGTTACTACTCTTTCAAGCTAAATTACTCCTTCCATTGGTTCTTCTTCTATGAAAATGAATACGGTTGAATGATCAACATTTGAACTTTCTATAAGTATAGCGAATTTCACAATTCGATTTCATTCATTTCTCTACCATCAACTGTTAATTGTTTCCAGTTACTACTCTTTCAAGCTAAATTACTCCTTCCATTGGTTCTTCTTCCATGAAAATGAATACGGTTGAATGATCAACATTTGAACTTTCTACCTTAATTTCCATGTTGTTGCGTTCTCCTTCGGATTCATAATTTACTAAAATCTAAAATTTACTTGGATACATGTTAAGTAATGTAAATGACTTACTTAAAATAACGTATAAAGCTTTTTAACAAGTATAGCGAATTTCATTGTTCGTTTTCATTCATTTCGCTACCATTAACCATTAATTGTGTCCGGGTACTCCTATTTTAAGCAAAATTACTCCTTCCATTCACTTTGTTCTTCTTTTACGAAAACGACAACAGTAAAAAGAACAACATTTGAACTTTCTACCTTAATTTCATTGATGTTGCGTTATCCTTGGGCTTCAAAACTTGGGAGAATTACATGTTAAGTAATATAAAGGACTTACTTAAAAGAACATATAATTCTTTTCTATAAGTATAACGAATTTCATAGTTCGATTTCATTCATTTCGCTCCCATTAACAATTAATTGTATCGGGGTACACCTCTTTTAAGCTAATATACACCTTCCATTTTCTTTGTTCTTCTTTTATGAAAATGACAACGGTAAAAAGAACAACATTTGAACATTCTACCTTAATTTCATTGGTGTTGCGTCCTCCTTCGGCTTCAAAACTTCCGAGACTTACATGTTAAGTAATATAAAGGACTTACTTAAAATAACATATAATTCTTTTCTATAAGTATAGCGAATTTCATAGTTCGATTTCATTCATTCCGCTACCATCAACTGTTAATTATTTCCAATAACTACTCTTTCAAGCTAAATTACTCCTTCCATTGGTTCTTCTTCTACGAAAATGAATACCGTTGAATGATCAACATTTGAACGTTCTACCTTAATTTCCATGGTGTGGCATTCTCCTTAAGATTCAAAATTTCCGAAAATTTAAAAGGTACTTGGATTACATGTTATGTACTATAAAGGACATACATAAAATAACATATAAAGCTTTTCTATGAGTATAGCGAATTTTATAATTCGATTTCATTCATTTCGCACCTATCAACCATTAATTGTTTCCGGTTACTCCACTTTCAAGCTAAATTACTCCTTCCATCCACTTGATTCTTTTTTTTACGAAAATGACAACCATGGAAAGAGGAAAATTTGAACTTTCTACCTTAATTTCCATGTTGTTGCGTTCTCCTTCGGATTCATAATTTACTAAAATCTAAAATTTACTTGGATTACATGTTAAGTAATGTAAATGACTTACTTAAAATATCGTATAAACCTTTTTAACAAGTATAGCGAATTTCATTGTTCGTTTTCATTCATTTCGCTACCATTAACCATTAATTGTGTCCGGGTACTCCTATTTTTAGCTAAATTACTCCTTCCATTCACTTTGTTCTTCTTTTACGAAAACAACAACAGTAAAAAGAACAACATTTGAACTTTCTACCTTAATTTCATTGATGTTGCGTTATCCTTGGGCTTCAAAACTTGGGAGAATTACATGTTAAGTAATATAAAGGACTTACTTAAAAGAACATATAATTCTTTTCTATAAGTATAACGAATTTCATAGTTCGATTTCATTCATTTCGCTCCCATTAACAATTAATTGTATCCGGGTACACCTCTTTTAAGCTAAATTACTCCTTCCATTTTCTTTGTTCTTCTTTTATGAAAATGACAACCGTAAAAAGAACAACATTTGAACATTCTACCTTAATTTCATTGGTGTTGCGTCCTCCTTCGGCTTCAAAATTTCCGAGACTTACATGTTAAGTAATATAAAGGACTTACTTAAAATAACATATAATTCTTTTCTATAAGTATAGCGAATTTCATAGTTCGATTTCATTCATTCCGCTACCATCAACTATTAATTGTTTCCAATAACTACTCTTTCAAGCTAAATTACTCCTTCCATTGGTTCTTCTTCTATGAAAATGAATACCGTTGAATGATCAACATTTGAACGTTCTACCTTAATTTCCATGGTGTGGCATTCTCCTTTTGATTCAAAATTTCCGAAAATTTAAAAGGTACTTGGATTACATGTTATGTACTATAAAGGAGATACATAAAATAACATATAAAGCTTTTCTATGAGTATAGCGAATTTCATAATTCGATTTCATTCATTTCGCACCTATCAACCATTAATTGTTTCCGGTTACTCCACTTTCAAGCTAAATTACTCCTTCCATACACTTAATTCTTTTTTTTTACGAAAATGACAACCATGGAAAGAGGACAATTTGAACTTTCTACCTTAATTTCCATGTTGTTGCGTTCTCATTCGGATTCAAAATTTCCTAAAATCTAAAATTTACTTGGATTACATGTTAAGTAATGTAAATGACTTACTTAAAATAACTTATAAAGCTTTTTAACAAGTATAGCGAATTTCATTGTTAGATTTCATTTATTTCGCTACCATCAACTGTTAATTGTTTCCGGTTACTACTCTTTCAAGCTAAATTACTCCTTCCATTGGTTCTTCTTCTATGAAAATGAATACGGTTGAATGATCAACATTTGAACTTTCTATAAGTATAGCGAATTTCACAATTCGATTTCATTCATTTCTCTACCATCAACTGTTAATTGTTTCCAGTTACTACTCTTTCAAGCTAAATTACTCCTTCCATTGGTTCTTCTTCTATGAAAATGAATACGGTTGAATGATCAACATTTGAACTTTCTACCTTAATTTCCATGTTGTTGCGTTCTCCTTCGGATTCATAATTTACTAAAATCTAAAATTTACTTGGATACATGTTAAGTAATGTAAATGACTTACTTAAAATAACGTATAAAGCTTTTTAACAAGTATAGCGAATTTCATTGTTCGTTTTCATTCATTTCGCTACCATTAACCATTAATTGTGTCCGGGTACTCCTATTTTAAGCAAAATTACTCCTTCCATTCACTTTGTTCTTCTTTTACGAAAACGACAACAGTAAAAAGAACAACATTTGAACTTTCTACCTTAATTTCATTGATGTTGCGTTATCCTTGGGCTTCAAAACTTGGGAGAATTACATGTTAAGTAATATAAAGGACTTACTTAAAAGAACATATAATTCTTTTCTATAAGTATAACGAATTTCATAGTTCGATTTCATTCATTTCGCTCCCATTAACAATTAATTGTATCGGGGTACACCTCTTTTAAGCTAATATACACCTTCCATTTTCTTTGTTCTTCTTTTATGAAAATGACAACGGTAAAAAGAACAACATTTGAACATTCTACCTTAATTTCATTGGTGTTGCGTCCTCCTTCGGCTTCAAAACTTCCGAGACTTACATGTTAAGTAATATAAAGGACTTACTTAAAATAACATATAATTCTTTTCTATAAGTATAGCGAATTTCATAGTTCGATTTCATTCATTCCGCTACCATCAACTGTTAATTATTTCCAATAACTACTCTTTCAAGCTAAATTACTCCTTCCATTGGTTCTTCTTCTACGAAAATGAATACCGTTGAATGATCAACATTTGAACGTTCTACCTTAATTTCCATGGTGTGGCATTCTCCTTAAGATTCAAAATTTCCGAAAATTTAAAAGGTACTTGGATTACATGTTATGTACTATAAAGGACATACATAAAATAACATATAAAGCTTTTCTATGAGTATAGCGAATTTTATAATTCGATTTCATTCATTTCGCACCTATCAACCATTAATTGTTTCCGGTTACTCCACTTTCAAGCTAAATTACTCCTTCCATCCACTTGATTCTTTTTTTTACGAAAATGACAACCATGGAAAGAGGAAAATTTGAACTTTCTACCTTAATTTCCATGTTGTTGCGTTCTCCTTCGGATTCATAATTTACTAAAATCTAAAATTTACTTGGATTACATGTTAAGTAATGTAAATGACTTACTTAAAATATCGTATAAACCTTTTTAACAAGTATAGCGAATTTCATTGTTCGTTTTCATTCATTTCGCTACCATTAACCATTAATTGTGTCCGGGTACTCCTATTTTAAGCTAAATTACTCCTTCCATTCACTTTGTTCTTCTTTTACGAAAACAACAACAGTAAAAAGAACAACATTTGAACTTTCTACCTTAATTTCATTGATGTTGCGTTATCCTTGGGCTTCAAAACTTGGGAGAATTACATGTTAAGTAATATAAAGGACTTACTTAAAAGAACATATAATTCTTTTCTATAAGTATAACGAATTTCATAGTTCGATTTCATTCATTTCGCTCCCATTAACAATTAATTGTATCCGGGTACACCTCTTTTAAGCTAAATTACTCCTTCCATTTTCTTGGTTCTTCTTTTATGAAAATGACAACCGTAAAAAGAACAACATTTCAACATTCTACCTTAATTTCATTGGTGTTGCGTCCTCCTTCGGCTTTAAAACTTCCGAGACTTACATGTTAAGTAATGTAAATGACCTACATAAAATAACATATAATTCTTTTTTATAAGTATAGCGAATTTCATAGTTTGATTTCATTAATTTCGCTACCATCAACTGTTAATTGTTTCCAATTACTACTCTTTCAAGCTAAATTACTCCTTCCATTGGTTCTTCTTCTATGAAAATGAATACCATTGTATGATCAACATTTGAACGTTCTACCTTAATTTCCATGGTGTTGCATTCTCCTTGAGATTCAAAATTTCCCAAAATTTAAAAGGTACTTGGAATACATGTTATGTACTATAAAGGACATACATAAAATAACATATAAAGCTTTTCTATGAGTATAGCGAATTTTATAATTCGATTTCATTCATTTTGCACCTATCAACCATTAATTATTTCCGGTTACTCCACTTTCAAGCTAAATTACTCCTTCCATACACTTAATTCTTTTTTTTTTACGAAAATGACAACCATGGAAAGAGGACAATTTGAACTTTCTACCTTAATTTCCATGCTGTTGCGTTCTCATTCGGATTCAAAATTTCCTAAAATCTAAAATTTACTTGGATTACATGTTAAGTATGTAAATGACTTACATAAAATAACTTATAAAGCTTTTTAACAATTATAGCGAATTTCATTGTTAGATTTCATTTATTTCGCTCCCATTAACCATTAATTGCATCCAGGTATTCCTCTTTTAAGCTAAATTACTCCTTCCATTTTGTTGGTTCTTCTTTTACGAAAATGACAATAGTAAAAAAAAACAACATTTGAACTCTCTACCTTAATTTCATTGGTGTTGCGTTCTCCTTCGGCTTCAAAACTTCCGAGAAGTACATGTTAGCTAATATATAAGACTTACTTAAAATAATATATAATTCTTTTTTATAAGTATAGCGAATTTCATAGTTCGATTTCATTAATTTCGCTACCATCAACTGTTAATTGTTTCCAATTACTACTCTTTCAAGCTAAATTACTCCTTCCATTGGTTCTTCTTCTATGAAAATGAATACGGTTGAATGATCAACATTTGAACGTTCTACCTTAATTTCCATGGTGTTGCATTCTCCTTGAGATTCAAAATTTCCCAAAATTTAAAAGGTACTTGGAATACATGTTATGTACTATAAAGGACATACATAAAATAATATATAAAGTTTTTCTATGAGTATACCGAATTTCATAGTTCGATTTCATTCATTTCGCTCCTATCAACCATTAATTGTTTCCGGTTACTCCACTTTCAAGCTAAATTACTCCTTCCATCCACTTAATTCTTTTTTTTACGAAAATGACAACCATGGAAAGAGGAAAATTTGAACTTTCTACCTTAATTTCCATGTTGTTGCGTTCTCCTTCGGATTCATAATTTACTAAAATCTAAAATTTACTTGGATTACATGTTAAGTAATGTAAATGACTTACTTAAAATATCGTATAAACCTTTTTAACAAGTATAGCGAATTTCATTGTTCGTTTTCATTCATTTCGCTACCATTAACCATTAATTGTGTCCGGGTACTCCTATTTTAAGCTAAATTACTCCTTCCATTCACTTTGTTCTTCTTTTACGAAAACAACAACAGTAAATAGGAACAACATTTGAACTTTCTACCTTAATTTCATTGATGTTGCGTTATCCTTGGGCTTCAAAACTTGGGAGAATTACATGTTAAGTAATATAAAGGACTTACTTAAAAGAACATATAATTCTTTTCTATAAGTATAACGAATTTCATAGTTCGATTTCATTCATTTCGCTCCCATTAACCATTAATTGTATAGGGGTACACCTCTTTTAAGCTAAATGACTCCTTCCATTTTCTTTGTTCTTCTTTTATGAAAATGACAACCGTAAAAAGAACAACATTTGAACATTCTACCTTAATTTCATTGGTGTTGCGTCCTCCTTCGGCTTCAAAACTTCCGAGACTTACATGTTAAGTAATATAAAGGACTTACTTAAAATAACATATAATTCTTTTCTATAAGTATAGCGAATTTCATAGTTCGATTTTAATTCATTCCGCTACCATCAACTGTTAATTGTTTCCAATAACTACTCTTTCAAGCTAAATTACTCCTTCCATTGGTTCTTCTTCTATGAAAATGAATACCGTTGAATGATCAACATTTGAACGTTCTACCTTAATTTCCATGGTGTGGCATTCTCCTTCAGATTCAAAATTTCCGAAAATTTAAAAGGTACTTGGATTACATGTTATGTACTATAAAGGACATACATAAAATAACATATAAAGCTTTTCTATGAGTATAGCGAATTTCATAATTCGATTTCATTCATTTCGCACCTATCAACCATTAATTGTTTCCGGTTACTCCACTTTCAAGCTAAATTACTCCTTCCATACACTTGATTCTTTTTTTTTACGTAAATGACAACCATGGAAAGAGGACAATTTGAACTTTCTACCTTAATTTCCATGCTGTTGCGTTCTCATTCGGATTCAAAATTTCCTAAAATCTAAAATTTACTTGGATTACATGGTAAGTAATGTAAATGACTTACATAAAATAACTTATAAAGCTTTTTAACAAGTATAGCGAATTTCATTGTTAGATTTCATTTATTTCGCTACCATCAACTGTTAATTGTTTCCAGTTACTACTCTTTCAAGCTAAATTACTCCTTCCATTGGTTCTTCTTCTATGAAAATGAATACGGTTGAATGATCGACATTTGAACTTTCTATAAGTATAGCGAATTTCATAATTCGATTTCATTCATTTCGCTACCATCAACTGTTAATTGTTTCCAGTTACTACTCTTTCAAGCTAAATTACTCCTTCCATTGGTTCTTCTTCTATGAAAATGAATACGGTTGAATGATCAACATTTGAACTTTCTACCTTAATTTCCATGTTGTTGCGTTCTCCTTCGGATTCATAATTTACTAAAATCTAAAATTTACTTGGATACATGTTAAGTAATGTAAATGACTTACTTAAAATAACGTATAAAGCTTTTTAACAAGTATAGCGAATTTCATTGTTCGTTTTCATTCATTTCGCTACCATTAACCATTAATTGTGTCCGGGTACTCCTATTTTAAGCTAAATTACTCCTTCCATTCACTTTGTTCTTCTTTTACCAAAACGACAACAGTAAAAAGAACAACATTTGAACTTTCTACCTTAATTTCATTGATGTTGCGTTATCCTTGGGCTTCAAAACTTGGGAGAATTACATGTTAAGTAATATAAAGGACTTACTTAAAAGAACATATAATTCTTTTCTATAAGTATAACGAATTTCATAGTTCGATTTCATTCATTTCGCTCCCATTAACCATTAATTGTATCGGGGTACACCTCTTTTAAGCTAAATGACTCCTTCCATTTTCTTGGTACTTCTTTTATGAAAATGACAACCGTAAAAAGAACAACATTTCAACATTCTACCTTAATTTCATTGGTGTTGCGTCCTCCTTCGGCTTCAAAACTTCCGAGACTTACATGTTAAGTAATGTAAATGACCTACATAAAATAACATATAATTCTTTTTTATAAGTATAGCGAATTTCATAGTTTGATTTCATTAATTTCGCTACCATCAACTGTTAATTGTTTCCAATTACTACTCTTTCAAGCTAAATTACTCCTTCCATTGGTTCTTCTTCTATGAAAATGAATACCGTTGTATGATCAACATTTGAACGTTCTACCTTAATTTCCATGGTGTTGCATTCTCCTTGAGATTCAAAATTTCCCAAAATTTAAAAGGTACTTGGAATACATGTTATGTACTATAAAGGACATACATAAAATAATATATAAAGCTTTTCTATGAGTATAGCGAATTTCATAGTTCGATTTCATTCATTTCGCTCCTATCAACCATTAATTGTTTCCGGTTACTCCACTTTCAAGCTAAATTACTCCTTCCATACACTTGATTCTATTTTTTACGAAAATGACAACCATGGAAAGAGGACAATTTGAACTTTCTACCTTAATTTCCATGTTGTTGCGTTCTCCTTCGGATTCAAAATTTACTAAAATCTAAAATTTACTTGGATTACATGTTAAGTAATGTAAATGACTTACTTAAAATAACGTATAAAGCTTTTTAACAAGTATAGCGAATTTCATTGTTCGTTTTCATTCATTTCGCTACCATTAACCATTAATTGTGTCCGGGTACTCCTATTTTAAGCTAAATTACTCCTTCCATTCACTTTGTTCTTCTTTTACGAAAACGACAACAGTAAAAAGAACAACATTTGAACTTTCTACCTTAATTTCATTGATGTTGCGTTATCCTTGGGCTTCAAAACTTGGGAGAATTACATGTTAAGTAATATAAAGGACTTACTTAAAAGAACATATAATTCTTTTCTATAAGTATAACGAATTTCATAGTTCGATTTCATTCATTTCGCTCCCATTAACAATTAATTGTATCGGGGTACACCTCTTTTAAGCTAATATACTCCTTCCATTTTCATTGGTGTTGCGTCCTCCTTCGGCTTCAAAACTTCCGAGACTTACATGTTAAGTAATATAAAGGACTTACTTAAAATAACATATAATTCATTTCTATTAAGTATAGCGAATTTCATAGTTCGATTTCATTCATTCCGCTACCATCAACTGTTAATTGTTTCCAATAACTACTCTTTCAAGCTAAATTACTCCTTCCATTTGTTCTTCTTCTATGAAAATGAATACCGTTGAATGATCAACATTTGAACGTTCTACCTTAATTTCCATGGTGTGGCATTCTCCTTCAGATTCAAAATTTCCGAAAATTTAAAAGGTACTTGGATTACATGTTATGTACTATAAAGGACATACATAAAATAACATATAAAGCTTTTCTATGAGTATAGCGAATTTTATAATTCGATTTCATTCATTTTGCACCTATCAACCATTAATTGTTTCCGGTTACTCCACTTTCAAGCTAAATTACTCCTTCCATACACTTAATTCTTTTTTTTTTACGAAAATGACAACCATGGAAAGAGGACAATTTGAACTTTCTACCTTAATTTCCATGCTGTTGCGTTCTCCTTCGGATTCAAAATTTCCTAAAATCTAAAATTTACTTGGATTACATGTTAAGTATGTAAATGACTTACTTAAAATAACTTATAAAGCTTTTTAACAAGTATAGCGAATTTCATTGTTAGATTTCATTTATTTCGCTCCCATTAACCATTAATTGCATCCAGGTATTCCTCTTTTAAGCTAAATTACTCCTTCCATTTTGTTGGTTCTTCTTTTACGAAAATGACAATAGTAAAAAAAAACAACATTTGAACTCTCTACCTTAATTTCATTGGTGTTGCGTTCTCCTTCGGCTTCAAAACTTCCGAGAAGTACATGTTAGCTAATATAAAAGACTTACTTAAAATAATATATAATTCTTTTTTATAAGTATAGCGAATTTCATAGTTCGATTTCATTAATTTCGCTACCATCAACTGTTAATTGTTTCCAATTACTACTCTTTCAAGCTAAATTACTCCTTCCATTGGTTCTTCTTCTATGAAAATGAATACGGTTGAATGATCAACATTTGAACGTTCTACCTTAATTTCCATGGTGTTGCATTCTCCTTGAGATTCAAAATTTCCCAAAATTTAAAAGGTACTTGGAATACATGTTATGTACTATAAAGGACATACATAAATAATATATAAAGTTTTTCTATGAGTATACCGAATTTCATAGTTCGATTTCATTCATTTCGCTCCTATCAACCATTAATTGTTTCCGGTTACTCCACTTTCAAGCTAAATTACTCCTTCCATCCACTTGATTCTTTTTTTTACGAAAATGACAACCATGGAAAGAGGAAAATTTGAACTTTCTACCTTAATTTCCATGTTGTTGCGTTCTCCTTCGGATTCATAATTTACTAAAATCTAAAATTTACTTGGATTACATGTTAAGTAATGTAAATGACTTACTTAAAATATCGTATAAACCTTTTTAACAAGTATAGCGAATTTCATTGTTCGTTTTCATTCATTTCGCTACCATTAACCATTAATTGTGTCCGGGTACTCCTATTTTAAGCTAAATTACTCCTTCCATTCACTTTGTTCTTCTTTTACGAAAACAACAACAGTAAAAAGAACAACATTTGAACTTTCTACCTTAATTTCATTGATGTTGCGTTATCCTTGGGCTTCAAAACTTGGGAGAATTACATGTTAAGTAATATAAAGGACTTACTTAAAAGAACATATAATTCTTTTCTATAAGTATAACGAATTTCATAGTTCGATTTCATTCATTTCGCTCCCATTAACCATTAATTGTATCGGGGTACACCTCTTTTAAGCTAAATTACTCCTTCCATTTTCTTGGTTCTTCTTTTATGAAAATGACAACCGTAAAAAGAACAACATTTCAACATTCTACCTTAATTTCATTGGTGTTGCGTCCTCCTTCGGCTTCAAAACTTCCGAGACTTACATGTTAAGTAATGTAAATGACCTACATAAAATAACATATAATTCTTTTTTATAAGTATAGCGAATTTCATAGTTTGATTTCATTAATTTCGCTACCATCAACTGTTAATTGTTTCCAATTACTACTCTTTCAAGCTAAATTACTCCTTCCATTGGTTCTTCTTCTATGAAAATGAATACCGTTGTATGATCAACATTTGAACGTTCTACCTTAATTTCCATGGTGTTGCATTCTCCTTGAGATTCAAAATTTCCCAAAATTTAAAAGGTACTTGGAATACATGTTATGTACTATAAAGGACATACATAAAATAATATATAAAGCTTTTCTATGAGTATAGCGAATTTCATAGTTCGATTTCATTCATTTCGCTCCTATCAACCATTAATTGTTTCCGGTTACTCCACTTTCAAGCTAAATTACTCCTTCCATACACTTGATTCTATTTTTTACGAAAATGACAACCATGGAAAGAGGACAATTTGAACTTTCTACCTTAATTTCCATGCTGTTGCGTTCTCATTCGGATTCAAAATTTCCTAAAATCTAAAATTTACTTGGATTACATGTTAAGTATGTAAATGACTTACTTAAAATAACTTATAAAGCTTTTTAACAAGTATAGCGAATTTCATTGTTAGATTTCATTTATTTCGCTCCCATTAACCATTAATTGCATCCAGGTATTCCTCTTTTAAGCTAAATTACTCCTTCCATTTTGTTGGTTCTTCTTTTACGAAAATGACAATAGTAAAAAAAAACAACATTTGAACTCTCTACCTTAATTTCATTGGTGTTGCGTTCTCCTTCGGCTTCAAAACTTCCGAGAAGTACATGTTAGCTAATATAAAAGACTTACTTAAAATAATATATAATTCTTTTTTATAAGTATAGCGAATTTCATAGTTCGATTTCATTAATTTCGCTACCATCAACTGTTAATTGTTTCCAATTACTACTCTTTCAAGCTAAATTACTCCTTCCATTGGTTCTTCTTCTATGAAAATGAATACGGTTGAATGATCAACATTTGAACGTTCTACCTTAATTTCCATGGTGTTGCATTCTCCTTGAGATTCAAAATTTCCCAAAATTTAAAAGGTACTTGGAATACATGTTATGTACTATAAAGGACATACATAAAATAATATATAAAGTTTTTCTATGAGTATACCGAATTTCATAGTTCGATTTCATTCATTTCGCTCCTATCAACCATTAATTGTTTCCGGTTACTCCACTTTTAAGCTAAATTACTCCTTCCATACACTTGATTCTTTTTTTTACGAAAATGACAACCATGGAAAGAGGACAATTTGAACTTTCTACGTTAATTTCCATGTTGTTGCGTTCTCCTTCGGATTCAAAATTTACTAAAATCTAAAATTTACTTGGATTACATGTTAAGTAATGTAAATGACTTACTTAAAATAACGTATAAAGCTTTTTAACAAGTATAGCGAATTTCATTGTTCGATTTCATTCATTTCGCTCCCATTAACCATTAATTGTATCGGGGTACACCTCTTTTAAGCTAAATGACTCCTTCCATTTTCTTTTTTCTTCTTTTACTTGGGCTTCAAAACTTGGGAGAATTATATGTTAAGTAATATAAAGGACTTACTTAAAATAACATATAATTCTTTTCTATAAGTATAGCGAATATAAAGGATTTCATTCATTCCGCTACCATCAACTGTTAATTGTTTCCAATAACTACTCTTTCAAGCTAAATTACTCCTTCCTTTGGTTCTTCTTCTATGAAAATGAATACCGTTGAATGATCAACATTTGAACGTTCTACCTTAATTTCCATGGTGTGGCATTCTCCTTCAGATTCAAAATTTCCGAAAATTTAAAAGGTACTTGGATTACATTTTATGTACTATAAAGGACATACATAAAATAACATATAAAACTTTTCTATGAGTATAGCGAATTTCATAATTCGATTTCAATCATTTCGCACCTATCAACCATTAATTGTTTCCGGTTACTCCACTTTCAAGCTAAATTACTTCTTCCATACACTTGATTCTTTTTTTTTACGTAAATGACAACCATGGAAAGAGGACAATTTGAACTTTCTACCTTAATTTCCATGCTGTTGCGTTCTCATTCGGATTCAAAATTTCCTAAAATCTAAAATTTACTTGGATTACATGTTAAGTAATGTAAATGACTTGCATAAAATAACTTATAAAGCTTTTTAACAAGTATAGCGAATTTCATTGTTAGATTTCATTTATTTCGCTACCATCAACTGTTAATTGTTTCCAGTTACTACTCTTTCAAGCTAAATTACTCCTTCCATTGGTTCTTCTTCTATGAAAATGAATACGGTTGAATGATCAACATTTGAACTTTCTATAACTATAACGAATTTCATAATTCGATTTCATTCATTTCGCTACCATCAACTGTTAATTGTTTCCAGTTACTACTCTTTCAAGCTAAATTATTCCTTCCATTGGTTCTTCTTCTATGAAAATGAATACGGTTGAATGATCAACATTTGAACTTTCTACCTTAATTTCCATGTTGTTGCGTTCTCCTTCGGATTCATAATTTACTAAAATCTAAAATTTACTTGGATACATGTTAAGTAATGTAAATGACTTACTTAAAATAACGTATAAAGCTTTTTAACAAGTATAGCGAATATCATTGTTCGTTTTCATTCATTTCGCTACCATTAACCATAATTGTGTTCGGGTACTCCTATTTTAAGCTAAATTACTCCTTCCATTCACTTTGTTCTTCTTTTACGAAAACGACAACAGTAAAAAGAACAACATTTGAACTTTCTACCTTAATTTCATTGATGTTGCGTTATCCTTGGGCTTCAAAACTTGGGAGAATTACATGTTAAGTAATATAAAGGACTTACTTAAAAGAACATATAATTCTTTTCTATAAGTATAACGAATTTCATAGTTCGATTTCACTCATTTCGCTCCCATTAACCATTAATTGTATCGGGGTACACCTCTTTTAAGCTAAATGATTCCTTCCATTTTCTTTGTTCTTCTTTTATGAAAATGACAACCGTAAAAAGAACAACATTTGAACATTCTACCTTAATTTCATTGGTGTTGCGTCCTCCTTCGGCTTCAAAACTTCGGAGACTTACATGTTAAGTAATATAAAGGACTTACATAAAATAACATATAATTCTTTTCTATAAGTATAGCGAATTTCATAGTTCGATTTCATTCATTCCGCTACCATCAACTGTTAATTGTTTCCAATAACTACTCTTTCAAGCTAAATTACTCCTTCCATTGGTTCTTCTTCTATGAAAATGAATACCGTTGAATGATCAACATTTGAACGTTCTACCTTAATTTCCATGGTGTGGCATTCTCCTTCAGATTCAAAATTTCCGAAAATTTAAAAGGTACTTGGATTACATGTTATGTACTATAAAGGACATACATAAAATAACATATAAAGCTTTTCTATGAGTATAGCGAATTTCATAATTCGATTTCAATCATTTCGCACCTATCAACCATTAATTGTTTCCGGTTACTCCACTTTCAAGCTAAATTACTTCTTCCATACACTTGATTCTTTTTTTTTACGTAAATGACAACCATGGAAAGAGGACAATTTGAACTTTCTACCTTAATTTCCATGCTGTTGCGTTCTCATTCGGATTCAAAATTTCCTAAAATCTAAAATTTACTTGGATTACATGTTAAGTAATGTAAATGACTTGCATAAAATAACTTATAAAGCTTTTTAACAAGTATAGCGAATTTCATTGTTAGATTTCATTTATTTAGCTACCATCAACTGTTAATTGTTTCCAGTTACTACTCTTTCAAGCTAAATTACTCCTTCCATTGGTTCTTCTTCTATGAAAATGAATACGGTTGAATGATCAACATTTGAACTTTCTATAAGTATAGCGAATTTCATAATTCGATTTCATTCATTTCGCTACCATCAATTGTTAATTGTTTCTAGTTACTACTCTTTCAAGCTAAATTACTCCTTCCATTGGTTCTTCTTCTATGAAAATGAATACCGTTGTATGATCAACATTTGAACGTTCTACCTTAATTTCCATGGTGTTGCATTCTCCTTGAGATTCAAAATTTCCCAAAATTTAAAAGGTACTTGGAATACATGTTATGTACTATAAAGGACATACATAAAATAATATATAAAGCTTTTCTATGAGTATAGCGAATTTCATAGTTCGATTTCATTCATTTCGCTCCTATCAACCATTAATTGTTTCCGGTTACTCCACTTTCAAGCTAAATTACTCCTTCCATACACTTGATTCTATTTTTTACGAAAATGACAACCATGGAAAGAGGACAATTTGAACTTTCTACCTTAATTTCCATGTTGTTGCGTTCTCCTTCGGCTTCAAACTTTACTAAAATCTAAAATTTACTTGGATTACATGTTAAGTAATGTAAATGACTTACTTAAAATAACGTATAAAGCTTTTTAACAAGTATAGCGAATTTCATTGTTCGTTTTCATTCATTTCGCTACCATTAACCATTAATTGTGTCCGGGTACTCCTATTTTAAGCTAAATTACTCCTTCCATTCACTTTGTTCTTCTTTTACGAAAACGACAACAGTAAAAAGAACAACATTTGAACTTTCTACCTTAATTTCATTGATGTTGCGTTATCCTTGGGCTTCAAAACTTGGGAGAATTACATGTTAAGTAATATAAAGGACTTACTTAAAAGAACATATAATTCTTTTCTATAAGTATAACGAATTTCATAGTTCGATTTCATTCATTTCGCTCCCATTAACAATTAATTGTATCGGGGTACACCTCTTTTAAGCTAATATACTCCTTCCATTTTCTTTGTTCTTCTTTTATGAAAATGACAACCGTAAAAAGAACAACATTTGAACATTCTACCTTAATTTCATTGGTGTTGCGTCCTCCTTCGGCTTCAAAACTTCCGAGACTTACATGTTAAGTAATATAAAGGACTTACTTAAAATAACATATAATTCTTTTCTATAAGTATAGCGAATTTCATAGTTCGATTTCATTCATTCCGCTACCATCAACTGTTAATTGTTTCCAATAACTACTCTTTCAAGCTAAATTACTCCTTCCATTGGTTCTTCTTCTATGAAAATGAATACCGTTGAATGATCAACATTTGAACGTTCTACCTTAATTTCCATGGTGTGGCATTCTCCTTCAGATTCAAAATTTCCGAAAATTTAAAAGGTACTTGGATTACATGTTATGTACTATAAAGGACATACATAAAATAACATATAAAGCTTTTCTATGAGTATAGCGAATTTTATAATTCGATTTCATTCATTTCGCACCTATCAACCATTAATTGTTTTCGGTTACTCCACTTTCAAGCTAAATTACTCCTTCCATACACTTAATTCTTTTTTTTTACGAAAATGACAACCATGGAAAGAGGACAATTTGAACTTTCTACCTTAATTTCCATGCTGTTGCGTTCTCCTTCGGATTCAAAATTTCCTAAAATCTAAAATTTACTTGGATTACATGTTAAGTAATGTAAATGACTTACTTAAAATAACTTATAAAGCTTTTTAACAAGTATAGCGAATTTCATTGTTAGATTTCATTTATTTCGCTCCCATTAACCATTAATTGCATCCAGGTATTCCTCTTTTAAGCTAAATTACTCCTTCCATTTTGTTGGTTCTTCTTTTACGAAAATGACAATAGTAAAAAAAAACAACATTTGAACTTTCTACCTTAATTTCATTGGTGTTGCGTTCTCCTTCGGCTTCAAAACTTCCGAGAAGTACATGTTAGCTAATATAAAAGACTTACTTAAAATAATATATAATTCTTTTTTATAAGTATAGCGAATTTCATAGTTCGATTTCATTAATTTCGCTACCATCAACTGTTAATTGTTTCCAATTACTACTCTTTCAAGCTAAATTACTCCTTCCATTGGTTCTTCTTCTATGAAAATGAATACGGTTGAATGATCAACATTTGAACTTTCTACCTTAATTTCCATGGTGTTGCATTCTCCTTGAGATTCAAAATTTCCCAAAATTTAAAAGGTACTTGGATTACATGTTATGTACTATAAAGGACATACATAAAATAATATATAAAGTTTTTCTATGAGTATACCGAATTTCATAGTTCGATTTCATTCATTTCGCTCCTATCAACCATTAATTGTTTCCGGTTACTCCACTTTCAAGCTAAATTACTCCTTCCATACACTTGATTCTTTTTTTTACGAAAATGACAACCATGGAAAGAGGACAATTTGAACTTTCTACGTTAATTTCCATGTTGTTGCGTTCTCCTTCGGATTCAAAATTTACTAAAATCTAAAATTTACTTGGATTACATGTTAAGTAATGTAAATGACTTACTTAAAATAACATATAAAGCTTTTTAACAAGTATAGCGAATTTCATTGTTCGATTTCATTCATTTCGCTCCCATTAACCATTAATTGTATCGGGGTACACCTCTTTTAAGCTAAATGACTCCTTCCATTTTCTTTGTTCTTCTTTTACTTGGGCTTCAAAACTTGGGCTTCAAAACTTGGGAGAATTATATGTTAAGTAATATAAAGGACTTACTTAAAATAACATATAATTCTTTTCTATAAGTATAGCGAATTTCATAGTTCGATTTCATTCATTCCGCTACCATCAACTGTTAATTGTTTCCAATAACTACTCTTTCAAGCAAAATTACTCCTTCCATTGGTTCTTCTTCTATGAAAATGAATACCGTTGAATGATCAACATTTGAACGTTCTACCTTAATTTCCATGGTGTGACATTCTCCTTCAGATTCAAAATTTCCGAAAATTTAAAAGGTACTTGGATTACATGTTATGTACTATAAAGGACATACATAAAATAACATATAAAGCTTTTCTATGAGTATAGCGAATTTCATAATTCGATTTCAATCATTTCGCACCTATCAACCATTAATTGTTTCCGGTTACTCCACTTTCAAGCTAAATTACTTCTTCCATACACTTGATTCTTTTTTTTTACGTAAATGACAACCATGGAAAGAGGACAATTTGAACTTTCTACCTTAATTTCCATGCTGTTGCGTTCTCATTCGGATTCAAAATTTCCTAAAATATAAAATTTACTTGGATTACATGTTAAGTAATGTAAATGACTTGCATAAAATAACTTATAAAGCTTTTTAACAAGTATAGCGAATTTCATTGTTAGATTTCATTTATTTCGCTACCATCAACTGTTAATTGTTTCCAGTTACTACTCTTTCAAGCTAAATTACTCCTTCCATTGGTTCTTCTTCTATGAAAATGAATACGGTTGAATGATCAACATTTGAACTTTCTATAAGTATAGCGAATTTCATAATTCGATTTCATTCATTTCGCTATCATCAAGTGTTAATTGTTTCCAGTTACTACTCTTTCAAGCTAAATTATTCCTTCCATTGGTTCTTCTTCTATGAAAATGAATACGGTTGAATGATCAACATTTGAACTTTCTACCTTAATTTCCATGTTGTTGCGTTCTCCTTCGGATTCATAATTTACTAAAATCTAAAATTTACTTGGATACATGTTAAGTAATGTAAATGACTTACTTAAAATAACGTATAATGCTTTTTAACAAGTATAGCGAATATCATTGTTCGTTTTCATTCATTTCGCTACCATTAACCATAATTGTGTTCGGGTACTCCTATTTTAAGCTAAATTACTCCTTCCATTCACTTTTTTCTTCTTTTACGAAAACGACAACAGTAAAAAGAACAGCATTTGAACTTTCTACCTTAATTTCATTGATGTTGCGTTATCCTTGGGCTTCAAAACTTGGGAGAATTACATGTTAAGTAATATAAAGGACTTACTTAAAAGAACATATAATTCTTTTCTATAAGTATAACGAATTTCATAGTTCGATTTCACTCATTTCGCTCCCATTAACCATTAATTGTATCGGGGTACACCTCTTTTAAGCTAAATGATTCCTTCCATTTTCTTTGTTCTTCTTTTATGAAAATGACAACCGTAAAAAGAACAACATTTGAACATTCTACCTTAATTTCATTGGTGTTGCGTCCTCCTTCGGCTTCAAAACTTCGGAGACTTACATGTTAAGTAATATAAAGGACTTACATAAAATAACATATAATTCTTTTCTATAAGTATAGCGAATTTCATAGTTCGATTTCATTCATTCCGCTACCATCAACTGTTAATTGTTTCCAATAACTACTCTTTCAAGCTAAATTACTCCTTCCATTGGTTCTTCTTCTATGAAAATGAATACCGTTGAATGATCAACATTTGAACGTTATACCTTAATTTCCATGGTGTGGCATTCTCCTTCAGATTCAAAATTTTCGAAAATTTAAAAGGTACTTGGATTACATGTTATGTACTATAAAGGACATACATAAAATAACATATAAAGCTTTTCTATGAGTATAGCGAATTTCATAATTCGATTTCATTCATTTCGCACCTATCAACCATTAATTGTTTCCGGTTACTCCACTTTCAAGCTAAATTACTCCTTCCATACACTTGATTCTTTTTTTTTACGTAAATGACAACCATGGAAAGAGGACAATTTGAACTTTCTACCTTAATTTCCATGCTGTTGCGTTCTCATTCGATTCAAAATTTCCAAAAATCTAAAATTTACTTGGATTACATGTTAAGTAATGTAAATGACTTACATAAAATAACTTATAAAGCTTTTTAACAAGTATAGCGAATTTCATTGTTAGATTTCATTTATTTCGCTACCATCAACTGTTAATTGTTTCCAGTTACTACTCTTTCAAGCTAAATTACTCCTTCCATTGGTTCTCCTTCTATGAAAATGAATACGGTTGAATGATCAACATTTGAACTTTCTATAAGTATAGCGAATTTCATAATTCGATTTCATTCATTTCGCTACCATCAACTGTTAATTGTTTCCAGTTACTACTCTTTCAAGCTAAATTACTCCTTCCATTGGTTCTTCTTCTATGAAAATGAATACGGTTGAATGATCAACATTTGAACTTTCTACCTTAATTTCCATGTTGTTGCGTTCTCCTTCGAATTCATAATTTACTAAAATCTAAAATTTACTTGGATACATGTTAAGTAATGTGAATGACTTACTTAAAATAACGTATAAAGCTTTTTAACAAGTATAGCGAATTTCATTGTTCGTTTTCATTCATTTCGCTACCATTAACCATTAATTGTGTCCGGGTACTCCTATTTTAAGCTAAATTACTCCTTCCATTCACTTTGTTCTTCTTTTACGAAAACGACAACAGTAAAAAGAACAACATTTGAACTTTCTACCTTAATTTGATTGATATTACGTTATCCTTGGGCTTCAAAACTTGGGAGATTTACATGTTAAGTAATATAAAGGACTTACTTAAAAGAACATATAATTCTTTTCTATAAGTATAACGAATTTCATAGTTCGATTTCATTCATTTCGCTCCCATTAACCATTAATTGTATCGGGGTACACCTCTTTTAAGCTAAATGACTCCTTCCATTTTCTTTGTTCTTCTTTTATGAAAATGACAACCGTAAAAAGAACAACATTTGAACATTCTACCTTAATTTCATTGGTGTTGCGTCCTCCTTCGGCTTCAAAACTTCCGAGACTTACATGTTAAGTAATATAAAGGACTTACTTAAAATAACATATAATTCTTTTCTATAAGTATAGCGAATTTCATAGTTCGATTTCATTCATTCCGCTACCATCAACTGTTAATTGTTTCCAATAACTACTCTTTCAAGCTAAATTACTCCTTCCATTGGTTCTTCTTCTATGAAAATGAATACCGTTGAATGATCAACATTTGAACGTTCTACCTTAATTTCCATGGTGTGGCATTCTCCTTCAGATTCAAAATTTTCGAAAATTTAAAAGGTACTTGGATTACATGTTATGTACTATAAAACACATACATAAAATAACATATAAAGCTTTTCTATGAGTATAGCGAATTTCATAATTCGATTTCATTCATTTCGCACCTATCAACCATTAATTGTTTCCGGTTACTCCACTTTCAAGCTAAATTACTCCTTCCATACACTTGATTCTTTTTTTTTACGTAAATGACAACCATGGAAAGAGGACAATTTGAACTTTCTACCTTAATTTCCATGCTGTTGCGTTCTCATTCGGATTCAAAATTTCCTAAAATCTAAAATTTACTTGGATTACATGTTAAGTAATGTAAATGACTTACATAAAATAACTTATAAAGCTTTTTAACAAGTATAGCGAATTTCATTGTTAGATTTCATTTATTTCGCTACCATCAACTGTTAATTGTTTCCAGTTACTACTCTTTCAAGCTAAATTACTCCTTCCATTGGTTCTCCTTCTATGAAAATGAATACGGTTGAATGATCAACATTTGAACTTTCTATAAGTATAGCGAATTTCATAATTCGATTTCATTCATTTCGCTACCATCAACTGTTAATTGTTTCCAGTTACTACTCTTTCAAGCTAAATTACTCCTTCCATTGGTTCTTCTTCTATGAAAATGAATACGGTTGAATGATCAACATTTGAACTTTCTACCTTAATTTCCATGTTGTTGCGTTCTCCTTCGGATTCATAATTTACTAAAATCAAAAATTTACTTGGATACATGTTAAGTAATGTGAATGACTTACTTAAAATAACGTATAAAGCTTTTTAACAAGTATAGCGAATTTCATTGTTCGTTTTCATTCATTTCGCTACCATTAACCATTAATTGTGTCCGGGTACTCCTATTTTAAGCTAAATTACTCCTTCCATTCACTTTGTTCTTCTTTTACCAAAACGACAACAGTAAAAAGAACAACATTTGAACTTTCTACCTTAATTTCATTGATGTTGCGTTATCCTTGGGCTTCAAAACTTGGGAGAATTACATGTTAAGTAATATAAAGGACTTACTTAAAAGAACATATAATTCTTTTCTATAAGTATAACGAATTTCATAGTTCGATTTCATTCATTTCGCTCCCATTAACCATTAATTGTATCGGGGTACACCTCTTTTAAGCTAAATGACTCATTCCATTTTCTTTGTTCTTCTTTTATGAAAATGACAACCGTAAAAAGAACAACATTTGAACATTCTACCTTAATTTCATTGGTGTTGCGTCCTCCTTCGGCTTCAAAACTTCCGAGACTTACATGTTAAGTAATATAAAGGACTTACTTAAAATAACATATAATTCTTTTCTATAAGTATAGCGAATTTCATAGTTCGATTTCATTCATTCCGCTACCATCAACTGTTAATTGTTTCCAATAACTACTCTTTCAAGCTAAATTACTCCTTCCATTGGTTCTTCTTCTATGAAAATGAATCCGTTGAATGATCAACATTTGAACGTTCTACCTTAATTTCCATGGTGTGACATTCTCCTTCAGATTCAAAATTTCCGAAAATTTAAAAGGTACTTGGATTACATGTTATGTACTATAAAGGACATACATAAAATAACATATAAAGCTTTTCTATGAGTATAGCGAATTTCATAATTCGATTTCATTCATTTCGCACCTATCAACCATTAATTGTTTCCGGTTACTCCACTTTCAAGCTAAATTAATCCTTCCATACACTTGATTCTTTTTTTTTACGTAAATGACAACCATGGAAAGAGGACAATTTGAACTTTCTACCTTAATTTCCATGCTGTTGCGTTCTCATTCGGATTCAAAATTTCCTAAAATCTAAAATTTACTTGGATTACATGTTAAGTAATGTAAATGACTTACATAAAATAACTTATAAAGCTTTTTAACAAGTATAGCGAATTTCATTGTTAGATTTCATTTATTTCGCTACCATCAACTGTTAATTGTTTCCAGTTACTACTCTTTCAAGCTAAATTACTCCTTCCATTGGTTCTTCTTCTATGAAAATGAATACGGTTGAATGATCGACATTTGAACTTTCTATAAGTATAGCGAATTTCATAATTCGATTTCATTCATTTCGCTACCATCAACTGTTAATTGTTTCCAGTTACTACTCTTTCAAGCTAAATTACTCCTTCCATTGGTTATTCTTCTATGAAAATGAATACGGTTGAATGATCAACATTTGAACTTTCTACCTTAATTTCCATGTTGTTGCGTTCTCCTTCGGATTCATAATTTACTAAAATCTAAAATTTACTTGGATACATGTTAAGTAATGTGAATGACTTACTTAAAATAACGTATAAAGCTTTTTAACAAGTATAGCGAATTTCATTGTTCGTTTTCATTCATTTCGCTACCATTAACCATTAATTGTGTCCGGGTACTCCTATTTTAAGCTAAATTACTCCTTCCATTCACTTTGTTCTTCTTTTACCAAAACGACAACAGTAAAAAGAACAACATTTGAACTTTCTACCTTAATTTCATTGATGTTGCGTTATCCTTGGGCTTCAAAACTTGGGAGAATTACATGTTAAGTAATATAAAGGACTTACTTAAAAGAACATATAATTCTTTTCTATAAGTATAACGAATTTCATAGTTCGATTTCATTCATTTCGCTCCCATTAACCATTAATTGTATCGGGGTACACCTCTTTTAAGCTAAATGACTCCTTCCATTTTCTTTGTTCTTCTTTTATGAAAATGACAACCGTAAAAAGAACAACATTTGAACATTCTACCTTAATTTCATTGGTGTTGCGTCCTCCTTCGGCTTCAAAACTTCCGAGACTTACATGTTAAGTAATATAAAGGACTTACTTAAAATAACATATAATTCATTTCTATAAGTATAGCGAATTTCATAGTTCGATTTCATTCATTCCGCTACCATCAACTGTTAATTGTTTCCAATAACTACTCTTTCAAGCTAAATTACTCCTTCCATTGGTTCTTCTTCTATGAAAATGAATCCGTTGAATGATCAACATTTGAACGTTCTACCTTAATTTCCATGGTGTGACATTCTCCTTCAGATTCAAAATTTCCGAAAATTTAAAAGGTACTTGGATTACATGTTATGTACTATAAAGGACATACATAAAATAACATATAAAGCTTTTCTATGAGTATAGCGAATTTCATAATTCGATTTCATTCATTTCGCACCTATCAACCATTAATTGTTTCCGGTTACTCCACTTTCAAGCTAAATTAATCCTTCCATACACTTGATTCTTTTTTTTTACGTAAATGACAACCATGGAAAGAGGACAATTTGAACTTTCTACCTTAATTTCCATGCTGTTGCGTTCTCATTCGGATTCAAAATTTCCTAAAATCTAAAATTTACTTGGATTACATGTTAAGTAATGTAAATGACTTACATAAAATAACTTATAAAGCTTTTTAACAAGTATAGCGAATTTCATTGTTAGATTTCATTTATTTCGCTACCATCAACTGTTAATTGTTTCCAGTTACTACTCTTTCAAGCTAAATTACTCCTTCCATTGGTTCTTCTTCTATGAAAATGAATACGGTTGAATGATCGACATTTGAACTTTCTATAAGTATAGCGAATTTCATAATTCGATTTCATTCATTTCGCTACCATCAACTGTTAATTGTTTCCAGTTACTACTCTTTCAAGCTAAATTACTCCTTCCATTGGTTATTCTTCTATGAAAATGAATACGGTTGAATGATCAACATTTGAACTTTCTACCTTAATTTCCATGTTGTTGCGTTCTCCTTCGGATTCATAATTTACTAAAATCTAAAATTTACTTGGATACATGTTAAGTAATGTGAATGACTTACTTAAAATAACGTATAAAGCTTTTTAACAAGTATAGCGAATTTCATTGTTCGTTTTCATTCATTTCGCTACCATTAACCATTAATTGTGTCCGGGTACTCCTATTTTAAGCTAAATTACTCCTTCCATTCACTTTGTTCTTCTTTTACCAAAACGACAACAGTAAAAAGAACAACATTTGAACTTTCTACCTTAATTTCATTGATGTTGCGTTATCCTTGGGCTTCAAAACTTGGGAGAATTACATGTTAAGTAATATAAAGGACTTACTTAAAAGAACATATAATTCTTTTCTATAAGTATAACGAATTTCATAGTTCGATTTCATTCATTTCGCTCCCATTAACCATTAATTGTATCGGGGTACACCTCTTTTAAGCTAAATGACTCCTTCCATTTTCTTTGTTCTTCTTTTATGAAAATGACAACCGTAAAAAGAACAACATTTGAACATTCTACCTTAATTTCATTGGTGTTGCGTCCTCCTTCGGCTTCAAAACTTCCGAGACTTACATGTTAAGTAATATAAAGGACTTACTTAAAATAACATATAATTCTTTTCTATAAGTATAGCGAATTTCATAGTTCGATTTCATTCATACCGCTACCATCAAATGTTAATTGTTTCCAATAACTACTCTTTCAAGCTAAATTACTCCTTCCATTGGTTCTTCTTCTATGAAAATGAATACCGTTGAATGATCAACATTTGAACGTTCTACCTTAATTTCCATGGTGTGGCATTCTCCTTCAGATTCAAAATTTCCGAAAATTTAAAAGGTACTTGGATTACATGTTATGTACTATAAAGGACATACATAAAATAACATATAAAGCTTTTCTATGAGTATAGCGAATTTCATAATTCGATTTCATTCATTTCGCACCTATGAACCATTAATTGTTTCCGGTTACTCCACTTTCAAGCTAAATTACTCCTTCCATACACTTGATTCTTTTTTTTTACGTAAATGACAACCATGGAAAGAGGACAATTTGAACTTTCTACCTTAATTTCCATGCTGTTGCGTTCTCATTCGGATTCAAAATTTCCTAAAATCTAAAATTTACTTGGATTACATGTTAAGTAATGTAAATGACTTACATAAAATAACTTATAAAGCTTTTTAACAAGTATAGCGAATTTCATTGTTAGATTTCATTTATTTCGCTACCATCAACTGTTAATTGTTTCCAGTTACTACTCTTTCAAGCTAAATTACTCCTTCCATTGGTTCTCCTTCTATGAAAATGAATACGGTTGAATGATCAACATTTGAACTTTCTATAAGTATAGCGAATTTCATAATTCGATTTCATTCATTTCGCTACCATCAACTGTTAATTGTTTCCAGTTACTACTCTTTCAAGCTAAATTACTCCTTCCATTGGTTCTTCTTCTATGAAAATGAATACGGTTGAATGATCAACATTTGAACTTTCTACCTTAATTTCCATGTTGTTGCGTTCTCCTTCGGATTCATAATTTACTAAAATCTAAAATTTACTTGGATACATGTTAAGTAATGTGAATGACTTACTTAAAATAACGTATAAAGCTTTTTAACAAGTATAGCGAATTTCATTGTTCGTTTTCATTCATTTCGCTACCATTAACCATTAATTGTGTCCGGGTACTCCTATTTTAAGCTAAATTACTCCTTCCATTCACTTTGTTCTTCTTTTACCAAAACGACAACAGTAAAAAGAACAACATTTGAACTTTCTACCTTAATTTGATTGATATTACGTTATCCTTGGGCTTCAAAACTTGGGAGATTTACATGTTAAGTAATATAAAGGACTTACTTAAAAGAACATATAATTCTTTTCTATAAGTATAACGAATTTCATAGTTCGATTTCATTCATTTCGCTCCCATTAACCATTAATTGTATCGGGGTACACCTCTTTTAAGCTAAATGACTCCTTCCATTTTCTTTGTTCTTCTTTTATGAAAATGACAACCGTAAAAAGAACAACATTTGAACATTCTACCTTAATTTCATTGGTGTTGCGTCCTCCTTCGGCTTCAAAACTTCCGAAACTTACATGTTAAGTAATATAAAGGACTTACTTAAAATAACATATAATTCTTTTCTATAAGTATAGCGAATTTCATAGTTCGATTTCATTCATTCCGCTACCATCAACTGTTAATTGTTTCCAATAACTACTCTTTCAAGCTAAATTACTCCTTCCATTGGTTCTTCTTCTATGAAAATGAATCCGTTGAATGATCAACATTTGAACGTTCTACCTTAATTTCCATGGTGTGGCATTCTCCTTCAGATTCAAAATTTCCGAAAATTTAAAAGGTACTTGGATTACATGTTATGTACTATAAAGGACATACATAAAATAACATATAAAGCTTTTCTATGAGTATAGCGAATTTCATAATTCGATTTCATTCATTTCGCACCTATCAACCATTAATTGTTTCCGGTTACTCCACTTTCAAGCTAAATTAATCCTTCCATACACTTGATTCTTTTTTTTTACGTAAATGACAACCATGGAAAGAGGACAATTTGAACTTTCTACCTTAATTTCCATGCTGTTGCGTTCTCATTCGGATTCAAAATTTCCTAAAATCTAAAATTTACTTGGATTACATGTTAAGTAATGTAAATGACTTACATAAAATAACTTATAAAGCTTTTTAACAAGTATAGCGAATTTCATTGTTAGATTTCATTTATTTCGCTACCATCAACTGTTAATTGTTTCCAGTTACTACTCTTTCAAGCTAAATTACTCCTTCCATTGGTTCTTCTTCTATGAAAATGAATACGGTTGAATGATCGACATTTGAACTTTCTATAAGTATAGCGAATTTCATAATTCGATTTCATTCATTTCGCTACCATCAACTGTTAATTGTTTCCAGTTACTACTCTTTCAAGCTAAATTACTCCTTCCATTGGTTCTTCTTCTATGAAAATGAATACGGTTGAATGATCAACATTTGAACTTTCTACCTTAATTTCCATGTTGTTGCGTTCTCCTTCGGATTCATAATTTACTAAAATCTAAAATTTACTTGGATACATGTTAAGTAATGTGAATGACTTACTTAAAATAACGTATAAAGCTTTTTAACAAGTATAGCGAATTTCATTGTTCGTTTTCATTCATTTCGCTACCATTAACCATTAATTGTGTCCGGGTACTCCTATTTTAAGCTAAATTACTCCTTCCATTCACTTTGTTCTTCTTTTACCAAAACGACAACAGTAAAAAGAACAACATTTGAACTTTCTACCTTAATTTCATTGATGTTGCGTTATCCTTGGGCTTCAAAACTTGGGAGAATTACATGTTAAGTAATATAAAGGACTTACTTAAAAGAACATATAATTCTTTTCTATAAGTATAACGAATTTCATAGTTCGATTTCATTCATTTCGCTCCCATTAACCATTAATTGTATCGGGGTACACCTCTTTTAAGCTAAATGACTCCTTCCATTTTCTTTGTTCTTTTTTTATGAAAATGACAACCGTAAAAAGAACAACATTTGAACATTCTACCTTAATTTCATTGGTGTTGCGTCCTCCTTCGGCTTCAAAACTTCCGAGACTTACATGTTAAGTAATATAAAGGACTTACTTAAAATAACATATAATTCTTTTCTATAAGTATAGCGAATTTCATAGTTCGATTTCATTCATTCCGCTACCATCAACTGTTAATTGTTTCCAATAACTACTCTTTCAAGCTAAATTACTCCTTCCATTGGTTCTTCTTCTAAGAAAATGAATACGGTTGAATGATCAACATTTGAACGTTCTACCTTAATTTCCATGGTTTGGCATTCTATTTAAGATTCAAAATTTCCGAAAAGTTAAAAGGTACTTGGATTACATGTTATGTACTATAAAGGACATACATAAAATAACATATAAAGCTTTTCTATGAGTATAGCGAATTTCATAATTCGATTTCATTCATTTCGCACCTATCAACCATTAATTGTTTCCGGTTACTCCACTTTCAAGCTAAATTACTCCTTCCATACACTTGATTCTTTTTTTTTACGTAAATGACAACCATGGAAAGAGGACAATTTGAACTTTCTACCTTAATTTCCATGCTGTTGCGTTCTCATTCGGATTCAAAATTTCCTAAAATCTAAAATTTACTTGGATTACATGTTAAGTAATGTAAATGACTTACATAAAATAACTTATAAAGCTTTTTAACAAGTATAGCGAATTTCATTGTTAGATTTCATTTATTTCGCTATCAACTGTTAATTGTTTCCGGTTACTACTCTTTCAAGCTAAATTACTCCTTCCATTGGTTCTTCTTCTATGAAAATGAATACGGTTGAATGATCGACATTTGAACTTTCTATAAGTATAGCGAATTTCATAATTCGATTTCATTCATTTCGCTACCATCAACTGTTAATTGTTTCCAGTTACTACTCTTTCAAGCTAAATTACTCCTTCCATTGGTTCTTCTTCTATGAAAATGAATACGGTTGAATGATCAACATTTGAACTTTCTACCTTAATTTCCATGTTGTTGCGTTCTCCTTCGGATTCATAATTTACTAAAATCTAAAATTTACTTGGATACATGTTAAGTAATGTGAATGACTTACTTAAAATAACGTATAAAGCTTTTTAACAAGTATAGCGAATTTCATTGTTCGTTTTCATTCATTTCGCTACCATTAACCATTAATTGTGTCCGGGTACTCTTATTTTATGCTAAATTACTCCTATTCACTTTGTTCTTCTTTTACGAAAACGACAACAGTAAAAAGAACAACATTTGAACTTTCTACCTTAATTTCATTGATGTTGCGTTATCCTTGGGCTTCAAAACTTGGGAGAATTACATGTTAAGTAATATAAAGGACTTACTTAAAAGAACATATAATTCTTTTCTATAAGTATAACGAATTTCATAGTTCGATTTCATTCATTTCGCTCCCATTAACCATTAATTGTATCGGGGTACACCTCTTTTAAGCTAAATGACTCCTTCCATTTTCTTTGTTCTTCTTTTATGAAAATGACAACCGTAAAAAGAACAACATTTGAACATTCTACCTTAATTTCATTGGAGTTGCGTCCTCCTTCGGCTTCAAAACTTCCGAGACTTACATGTTAAGTAATATAAAAGACTTACTTAAAATAACATATAATTCTTTTCTATAAGTATAGCGAATTTCATAGTTCGATTTCATTCATTCCGCTACCATCAACTGTTAATTGTTTCCAATAACTACTCTTTCAAGCTAAATTACTCCTTCCATTGGTTCTTCTTCTATGAAAATAAATACCGTTGAATGATCAACATTTGAACGTTCTACCTTAATTTCCATGGTGTGGCATTCTCCTTCAGATTCAAAATTTCCGAAAATTTAAAAGGTACTTGGATTACATGTTATGTACTATAAAGGACATACATAAAATAACATATAAAGCTTTTCTATGAGTATAGCGAATTTCATAATTCGATTTCATTCATTTCGCACCTATCAACCATTAATTGTTTCCGGTTACTCCACTTTCAAGCTAAATTACTCCTTCCATACACTTGATTCTTTTTTTTTACGTAAATGACAACCATGGAAAGAGGACAATTTGAACTTTCTACCTTAATTTCCATGCTGTTGCGTTCTCATTCGGATTCAAAATTTCCTAAAATCTAAAATTTACTTGGATTACATGTTAAGTAATGTAAATGACTTACATAAAATAACTTATAAAGCTTTTTAACAAGTTTAGCGAATTTCATTGTTAGATTTCATTTATTTCGCTACCATCAACTGTTAATTGTTTCCAGTTACTACTCTTTCAAGCTAAATTACTCCTTCCATTGGTTCTTCTTCTATGAAAATGAATACGGTTGAATGATCAACATTTGAACTTTCTATAAGTATAGCGAATTTCATAATTCGATTTCATTCATTTCGCTACCATCAACTGTTAATTGTTTCCAGTTACTACTCTTTCAAGCTAAATTACTCCTTCCATTGGGTCTTCTTCTATGAAAATGAATACGGTTGAATGATCAACATTTGAACTTTCTACCTTAATTTCCATGTTGTTGCGTTCTCCTTCGGATTCATAATTTACTAAAATCTAAAATTTACTTGGATACATGTTAAGTAATGTAAATGACTTACTGAAAATAACGTATAAAGCTTTTTAACAAGTATAGCGAATTTCATTGTTCGTTTTCATTCATTTCGCCACCATTAACCATTAATTGTGTCCGCGTACTCCTATTTTAAGCTAAATTACTCCTTCCATTCACTTTGTTCTTCTTTTACGAAAACGACAACAGTAAAAAGAACAACATTTGAACTTTCTACCTTAATTTCATTGATGTTGCGTTATCCTTGGGCTTCAAAACTTGGGAGAATTACATGTTAAGTAATATAAAGGACTTACTTAAAAGAACATATAATTCTTTTCTATAAGTATAACGAATTTCATAGTTCGATTTCATTCATTTCGCTCCCATTAACCATTAATTGTATCGGGGTACACCTCTTTTAAGCTAAATGACTCCTTCCATTTTCTTTGTTCTTCTTTTATGAAAATGACAACCGTAAAAAGAACAACATTTGAACATTCTACCTTAATTTCATTGGTGTTGCGTCCTCCTTCGGCTTCAAAACTTCCGAGACTTACATGTTAAGTAATATAAAGGACTTACTTAAAATAACATATAATTCTTTTCTATAAGTATAGCGAATTTCATAGTTCGATTTCATTCATTCCGCTACCATCAACTGTTAATTGTTTCCAATAACTACTCTTTCAAGCTAAATTACTCCTTCCATTGGTTCTTCTTCTATGAAAATGAATACGGTTGAATGATCAACATTTGAACGTTCTACCTTAATTTCCATGGTGTGGCATTCTCCTTCAGATTCAAAATTTCCGAAAATTTAAAAGGTACTTGGATTACATGTTATGTACTATAAAGGACATACATAAAATAACATATAAAGCTTTTCTATGAGTATAGCGAATTTCATAATTCGATTTCATTCATTTCGCACCTATCAACCATTAATTGTTTCCGGTTACTCCACTTTCAAGCTAAATTAATCCTTCCATACACTTGATTCTTTTTTTTTTACGTAAATGACAACCATGGAAAGAGGACAATTTGAACTTTCTACCTTAATTTCCATGCTGTTGCGTTCTCATTCGGATTCAAAATTTCCTAAAATTTAAAATTTACTTGGATTACATGTTAAGTAATGTAAATGACTTACATAAAATAACTTATAAAGCTTTTTAACAAGTATAGCGAATTTCATTGTTAGATTTCATTTATTTCGCTACCATCAACTGTTAATTGTTTCCAGTTACTACTCTTTCAAGCTAAATTACTCATTCCATTGGTTCTTCTTCTATGAAAATGAATACGGTTGAATGATCGACATTTGAACTTTCTATAAGTATAGCGAATTTCATAATTCGATTTCATTCATTTCGCTACCATCAACTGTTAATTGTTTCCAGTTACTACTCTTTCAAGCTAAATTACTCCTTCCATTGGTTCTTCTTCTATGAAAATGAATACGGTTGAATGATCAACATTTGAACTTTCTACCTTAATTTCCATGTTGTTGCGTTCTCCTTCGGATTCATAATTTACTAAAATCTAAAATTTACTTGGATACATGTTAAGTAATGTAAATGACTTACTTAAAATAACGTATAAAGCTTTTTAACAAGTATAGCGAATTTCATTGTTCGTTTTCATTCATTTCGCTACCATTAACCATTAATTGTGTCCGGGTACTCCTATTTTAAGCTAAATTACTCCTTCCATTCACTTTGTTCTTCTTTTACCAAAACGACAACAGTAAAAAGAACAACATTTGAACTTTCTACCTTAATTTCATTGATGTTGCGTTATCCTTGGGCTTCAAAACTTGGGAGAATTACATGTTAAGTAATATAAAGGACTTACTTAAAAGAACATATAATTCTTTTCTATAAGTATAACGAATTTCATAGTTCGATTTCATTCATTTCGCTCCCATTAACCATTAATTGTATCGGGGTACACCTCTTTTAAGCTAAATGACTCCTTCCATTTTCTTTGTTCTTCTTTTATGAAAATGACAACCGTAAAAAGAACAACATTTGAACATTCTACCTTAATTTCATTGGTGTTGCGTCCTCCTTCGGCTTCAAAACTTCCGAGACTTACATGTTAAGTAATATAAAGGACTTACTTAAAATAACATATAATTCTTTTCTATAAGTATAGCGAATTTCATAGTTCGATTTCATTCATTCCGCTACCATCAACTGTTAATTGTTTCCAATAACTACTCTTTCAAGCTAAATTACTCCTTCCATTGGTTCTTCTTCTATGAAAATAAATACCGTTGAATGATCAACATTTGAACGTTCTACCTTAATTTCCATGGTGTGGCATTCTCCTTCAGATTCAAAATTTCCGAAAATTTAAAAGGTACTTGGATTACATGTTATGTACTATAAAGGACATACATAAAATAACATATAAAGCTTTTCTATGAGTATAGCGAATTTCATAATTCGATTTCATTCATTTCGCACCTATCAACCATTAATTGTTTCCGGTTACTCCACTTTCAAGCTAAATTAATCCTTCCATACACTTGATTCTTTTTTTTTTACGTAAATGACAACCATGGAAAGAGGACAATTTGAACTTTCTACCTTAATTTCCATGCTGTTGCGTTCTCATTTGGATTCAAAATTTCCTAAAATCTAAAATTTACTTGGATTACATGTTAAGTAATGTAAATGACTTACATAAAATAACTTATAAAGCTTTTTAACAAGTATAGCGAATTTCATTGTTAGATTTCATTTATTTCGCTACCATCAACTGTTAATTGTTTCCAGTTACTACTCTTTCAAGCTAAATTACTCATTCCATTGGTTCTTCTTCTATGAAAATGAATACGGTTGAATGATCGACATTTGAACTTTCTATAAGTATAGCGAATTTCATAATTCGATTTCATTCATTTCGCTACCATCAACTGTTAATTGTTTCCAGTTACTACTCTTTCAAGCTAAATTACTCCTTCCATTGGTTCTTCTTCTATGAAAATGAATACGGTTGAATGATCAACATTTGAACTTTCTACCTTAATTTCCATGTTGTTGCGTTCTCCTTCGGATTCATAATTTACTAAAATCTAAAATTTACTTGGATACATGTTAAGTAATGTAAATGACTTACTTAAAATAACGTATAAAGCTTTTTAACAAGTATAGCGAATTTCATTGTTCGTTTTCATTCATTTCGCTACCATTAACCATTAATTGTGTCCGGGTACTCCTATTTTAAGCTAAATTACTCCTTCCATTCACTTTGTTCTTCTTTTACCAAAACGACAACAGTAAAAAGAACAACATTTGAACTTTCTACCTTAATTTCATTGATGTTGCGTTATCCTTGGGCTTCAAAACTTGGGAGAATTACATGTTAAGTAATATAAAGGACTTACTTAAAAGAACATATAATTCTTTTCTATAAGTATAACGAATTTCATAGTTCGATTTCATTCATTTCGCTCCCATTAACCATTAATTGTATCGGGGTACACCTCTTTTAAGCTAAATGACTCCTTCCATTTTCTTTGTTCTTCTTTTATGAAAATGACAACCGTAAAAAGAACAACATTTGAACATTCTACCTTAATTTCATTGGTGTTGCGTCCTCCTTCGGCTTCAAAACTTCCGAGACTTACATGTTAAGTAATATAAAGGACTTACTTAAAATAACATATAATTCTTTTCTATAAGTATAGCGAATTTCATAGTTCGATTTCATTCATTCCGCTACCATCAACTGTTAATTGTTTCCAATAACTACTCTTTCAAGCTAAATTACTCCTTCCATTGGTTCTTCTTCTATGAAAATAAATACCGTTGAATGATCAACATTTGAACGTTCTACCTTAATTTCCATGGTGTGGCATTCTCCTTCAGATTCAAAATTTCCGAAAATTTAAAAGGTACTTGGATTACATGTTATGTACTATAAAGGACATACATAAAATAACATATAAAGCTTTTCTATGAGTATAGCGAATTTCATAATTCGATTTCATTCATTTCGCACCTATCAACCATTAATTGTTTCCGGTTACTCCACTTTCAAGCTAAATTAATCCTTCCATACACTTGATTCTTTTTTTTTACGTAAATGACAACCATGGAAAGAGGACAATTTGAACTTTCTACCTTAATTTCCATGCTGTTGCGTTCTCATTCGGATTCAAAATTTCCTAAAATCTAAAATTTACTTGGATTACATGTTAAGTAATGTAAATGACTTACATAAAATAACTTATAAAGCTTTTTAACAAGTTTAGCGAATTTCATTGTTAGATTTCATTTATTTCGCTACCATCAACTGTTAATTGTTTCCAGTTACTACTCTTTCAAGCTAAATTACTCCTTCCATTGGTTCTTCTTCTATGAAAATGAATACGGTTGAATGATCGACATTTGAACTTTCTATAAGTATAGCGAATTTCATAATTCGATTTCATTCATTTCGCTACCATCAACTGTTAATTGTTTCCAGTTACTACTCTTTCAAGCTAAATTACTCCTTCCATTGGTTCTTCTTCTATGAAAATGAATACGGTTGAATGATCAACATTTGAACTTTCTACCTTAATTTCCATGTTGTTGCGTTCTCCTTCGGATTCATAATTTACTAAAATCTAAAATTTACTTGGATACATGTTAAGTAATGTGAATGACTTACTTAAAATAACGTATAAAGCTTTTTAACAAGTATAGCGAATTTCATTGTTCGTTTTCATTCATTTCGCTACCATTAACCATTAATTGTGTCCGGGTACTACTATTTTAAGCTAAATTACTCCTTCCATTCACTTTGTTCTTCTTTTACCAAAACGACAACAGTAAAAAGAACAACATTTGAACTTTCTACCTTAATTTCATTGATGTTGCGTTATCCTTGGGCTTCAAAACTTGGGAGAATTACATGTTAAGTAATATAAAGGACTTACTTAAAAGAACATATAATTCTTTTCTATAAGTATAACGAATTTCATAGTTCGATTTCATTCATTTCGCTCCCATTAACCATTAATTGTATCGGGGTACACCTCTTTTAAGCTAAATGACTCCTTCCATTTTCTTTGTTCTTCTTTTATGAAAATGACAACCGTAAAAAGAACAACATTTGAACATTCTACCTTAATTTCATTGGTGTTGCGTCCTCCTTCGGCTTCAAAACTTCCGAGACTTACATGTTAAGTAATATAAAGGACTTACTTAAAATAACATATAATTCTTTTCTATAAGTATAGCGAATTTCATAGTTCGATTTCATTCATTCCGCTACCATCAACTGTTAATTGTTTCCAATAACTACTCTTTCAAGCTAAATTACTCCTTCCATTGGTTCTTCTTCTATGAAAATGAATCCGTTGAATGATCAACATTTGAACGTTCTACCTTAATTTCCATGGTGTGGCATTCTCCTTCAGATTCAAAATTTCCGAAAATTTAAAAGGTACTTGGATTACATGTTATGTACTATAAAGGACATACATAAAATAACATATAAAGCTTTTCTATGAGTATAGCGAATTTCATAATTCGATTTCATTCATTTCGCACCTATCAACCATTAATTGTTTCCGGTTACTCCACTTTCAAGCTAAATTAATCCTTCCATACACTTGATTCTTTTTTTTTACGTAAATGACAACCATGGAAAGAGGACAATTTGAACTTTCTACCTTAATTTCCATGCTGTTGCGTTCTCATTCGGATTCAAAATTTCCTAAAATCTAAAATTTACTTGGATTACATGTTAAGTAATGTAAATGACTTACATAAAATAACTTATAAAGCTTTTTAACAAGTATAGCGAATTTCATTGTTAGATTTCATTTATTTCGCTACCATCAACTGTTAATTGTTTCCAGTTACTACTCTTTCAAGCTAAATTATTCCTTCCATTGGTTCTTCTTCTATGAAAATGAATACGGTTGAATGATCGACATTTGAACTTTCTATAAGTATAGCGAATTTCATAATTCGATTTCATTCATTTCGCTACCATCAACTGTTAATTGTTTCCAGTTACTACTCTTTCAAGCTAAATTACTCCTTCCATTGGTTCTTCTTCTATGAAAATGAATACGGTTGAATGATCAACATTTGAACTTTCTACCTTAATTTCCATGTTGTTGCGTTCTCCTTCGGATTCATAATTTACTAAAATCTAAAATTTACTTGGATACATGTTAAGTAATGTGAATGACTTACTTAAAATAACGTATAAAGCTTTTTAACAAGTATAGCGAATTTCATTGTTCGTTTTCATTCATTTCGCTACCATTAACCATTAATTGTGTCCGGGTACTCCTATTTTAAGCTAAATTACTCCTTCCATTCACTTTGTTCTTCTTTTACCAAAACGACAACAGTAAAAAGAACAACATTTGAACTTTCTACCTTAATTTCATTGATGTTGCGTTATCCTTGGGCTTCAAAACTTGGGAGAATTACATGTTAAGTAATATAAAGGACTTACTTAAAAGAACATATAATTCTTTTCTATAAGTATAACGAATTTCATAGTTCGATTTCATTCATTTCGCTCCCATTAACCATTAATTGTATCGGGGTACACCTCTTTTAAGCTAAATGACTCCTTCCATTTTCTTTGTTCTTTTTTTATGAAAATGACAACCGTAAAAAGAACAACATTTGAACATTCTACCTTAATTTCATTGGTGTTGCGTCCTCCTTCGGCTTCAAAACTTCCGAGACTTACATGTTAAGTAATATAAAGGACTTACTTAAAATAACATATAATTCTTTTCTATAAGTATAGCGAATTTCATAGTTCGATTTCATTCATTCCGCTACCATCAACTGTTAATTGTTTCCAATAACTACTCTTTCAAGCTAAATTACTCCTTCCATTGGTTCTTCTTCTATGAAAATAAATACCGTTGAATGATCAACATTTGAACGTTCTACCTTAATTTCCATGGTGTGGCATTCTCCTTCAGATTCAAAATTTCCGAAAATTTAAAAGGTACTTGGATTACATGTTATGTACTATAAAGGACATACATAAAATAACATATAAAGCTTTTCTATGAGTATAGCGAATTTCATAATTCGATTTCATTCATTTCGCACCTATCAACCATTAATTGTTTCCGGTTACTCCACTTTCAAGCTAAATTAATCCTTCCATACACTTGATTCTTTTTTTTTACGTAAATGACAACCATGGAAAGAGGACAATTTGAACTTTCTACCTTAATTTCCATGCTGTTGCGTTCTCATTCGGATTCAAAATTTCCTAAAATCTAAAATTTACTTGGATTACATGTTAAGTAATGTAAATGACTTACATAAAATAACTTATAAAGCTTTTTAACAAGTATAGCGAATTTCATTGTTAGATTTCATTTATTTCGCTACCATCAACTGTTAATTGTTTCCAGTTACTACTCTTTCAAGCTAAATTACTCCTTCCATTGGTTCTTCTTCTATGAAAATGAATACGGTTGAATGATCGACATTTGAACTTTCTATAAGTATAGCGAATTTCATAATTCGATTTCATTCATTTCGCTACCATCAACTGTTAATTGTTTCCAGTTACTACTCTTTCAAGCTAAATTACTCCTTCCATTGGTTCTTCTTCTATGAAAATGAATACGGTTGAATGATCAACATTTGAACTTTCTACCTTAATTTCCATGTTGTTGCGTTCTCCTTCGGATTCATAATTTACTAAAATCTAAAATTTACTTGGATACATGTTAAGTAATGTGAATGACTTACTTAAAATAACGTATAAAGCTTTTTAACAAGTATAGCGAATTTCATTGTTCGTTTTCATTCATTTCGCTACCATTAACCATTAATTGTGTCCGGGTACTCCTATTTTAAGCTAAATTACTCCTTCCATTCACTTTGTTCTTCTTTTACCAAAACGACAACAGTAAAAAGAACAACATTTGAACTTTCTACCTTAATTTCATTGATGTTGCGTTATCATTGGGCTTCAAAACTTGGGAGAATTACATGTTAAGTAATATAAAGGACTTACTTAAAAGAACATATAATTCTTTTCTATAAGTATAACGAATTTCATAGTTCGATTTCATTCATTTCGCTCCCATTAACCATTAATTGTATCGGGGTACACCTCTTTTAAGCTAAATGACTCCTTCCATTTTCTTTATTCTTCTTTTATGAAAATGACAACCGTAAAAAGAACAACATTTGAACATTCTACCTTAATTTCATTGGTGTTGCGTCCTCCTTCGGCTTCAAAACTTCCGAGACTTACATGTTAAGTAATATAAAGGACTTACTTAAAATAACATATAATTCTTTTCTATAAGTATAGCGAATTTCATAGTTCGATTTCATTCATTCCGCTACCATCAACTGTTAATTGTTTCCAATAACTACTCTTTCAAGCTAAATTACTCCTTCCATTGGTTCTTCTTCTATGAAAATGAATCCGTTGAATGATCAACATTTGAACGTTCTACCTTAATTTCCATGGTGTGGCATTCTCCTTCAGATTCAAAATTTCCGAAAATTTAAAAGGTACTTGGATTACATGTTATGTACTATAAAGGACATACATAAAATAACATATAAAGCTTTTCTATGAGTATAGCGAATTTCATAATTCGATTTCATTCATTTCGCACCTATCAACCATTAATTGTTTCCGGTTACTCCACTTTCAAGCTAAATTAATCCTTCCATACACTTGATTCTTTTTTTTTACGTAAATGACAACCATGGAAAGAGGACAATTTGAACTTTCTACCTTAATTTCCATGCTGTTGCGTTCTCATTCGGATTCAAAATTTCCTAAAATCTAAAATTTACTTGGATTACATGTTAAGTAATGTAAATGACTTACATAAAATAACTTATAAAGCTTTTTAACAAGTATAGCGAATTTCATTGTTAGATTTCATTTATTTCGCTACCATCAACTGTTAATTGTTTCCAGTTACTACTCTTTCAAGCTAAATTACTCCTTCCATTGGTTCTTCTTCTATGAAAATGAATACGGTTGAATGATCGACATTTGAACTTTCTATAAGTATAGCGAATTTCATAATTCGATTTCATTCATTTCGCTACCATCAACTGTTAATTGTTTCCAGTTACTACTCTTTCAAGCTAAATTACTCCTTCCATTGGTTCTTCTTCTATGAAAATGAATACGGTTGAATGATCAACATTTGAACTTTCTACCTTAATTTCCATGTTGTTGCGTTCTCCTTCGGATTCATAATTTACTAAAATCTAAAATTTACTTGGATACATGTTAAGTAATGTGAATGACTTACTTAAAATAACGTATAAAGCTTTTTAACAAGTATAGCGAATTTCATTGTTCGTTTTCATTCATTTCGCTACCATTAACCATTAATTGTGTCCGGGTACTCCTATTTTAAGCTAAATTACTCCTTCCATTCACTTTGTTCTTCTTTTACCAAAACGACAACAGTAAAAAGAACAACATTTGAACTTTCTACCTTAATTTCATTGATGTTGCGTTATCCTTGGGCTTCAAAACTTGGGAGAATTACATGTTAAGTAATATAAAGGACTTACTTAAAAGAACATATAATTCTTTTCTATAAGTATAACGAATTTCATAGTTCGATTTCATTCATTTCGCTCCCATTAACCATTAATTGTATCGGGGTACACCTCTTTTAAGCTAAATGACTCCTTCCATTTTCTTTGTTCTTCTTTTATGAAAATGACAACCGTAAAAAGAACAACATTTGAACATTCTACCTTAATTTCATTGGTGTTGCGTCCTCCTTCGGCTTCAAAACTTCCGAGACTTACATGTTAAGTAATATAAAGGACTTACTTAAAATAACATATAATTCTTTTCTATAAGTATAACGAATTTCATAGTTCGATTTCATTCATTCCGCTACCATCAACTGTTAATTGTTTCCAATAACTACTCTTTCAAGCTAAATTACTCCTTCCATTGGTTCTTCTTCTATGAAAATGAATCCGTTGAATGATCAACATTTGAACGTTCTACCTTAATTTCCATGGTGTGGCATTCTCCTTCAGATTCAAAATTTCCGAAAATTTAAAAGGTACTTGGATTACATGTTATGTACTATAAAGGACATACATAAAATAACATATAAAGCTTTTCTATGAGTATAGCGAATTTCATAATTCGATTTCATTCATTTCGCACCTATCAACCATTAATTGTTTCCGGTTACTCCACTTTCAAGCTAAATTAATCCTTCCATACACTTGATTCTTTTTTTTTACGTAAATGACAACCATGGAAAGAGGACAATTTGAACTTTCTACCTTAATTTCCATGCTGTTGCGTTCTCATTCGGATTCAAAATTTCCTAAAATCTAAAATTTACTTGGATTACATGTTAAGTAATGTAAATGACTTACATAAAATAACTTATAAAGCTTTTTAACAAGTATAGCGAATTTCATTGTTAGATTTCATTTATTTCGCTACCATCAACTGTTAATTGTTTCCAGTTACTACTCTTTCAAGCTAAATTACTCCTTCCATTGGTTCTTCTTCTATGAAAATGAATACGGTTGAATGATCGACATTTGAACTTTCTATAAGTATAGCGAATTTCATAATTCGATTTCATTCATTTCGCTACCATCAACTGTTAATTGTTTCCAGTTACTACTCTTTCAAGCTAAATTACTCCTTCCATTGGTTCTTCTTCTATGAAAATGAATACGGTTGAATGATCAACATTTGAACTTTCTACCTTAATTTCCATGTTGTTGCGTTCTCCTTCGGATTCATAATTTACTAAAATCTAAAATTTACTTGGATACATGTTAAGTAATGTGAATGACTTACTTAAAATAACGTATAAAGCTTTTTAACAAGTATAGCGAATTTCATTGTTCGTTTTCATTCATTTCGCTACCATTAACCATTAATTGTGTCCGGGTACTCCTATTTTAAGCTAAATTACTCCTTCCATTCACTTTGTTCTTCTTTTACCAAAACGACAACAGTAAAAAGAACAACATTTGAACTTTCTACCTTAATTTCATTGATGTTGCGTTATCCTTGGGCTTCAAAACTTGGGAGAATTACATGTTAAGTAATATAAAGGACTTACTTAAAAGAACATATAATTCTTTTCTATAAGTATAACGAATTTCATAGTTCGATTTCATTCATTTCGCTCCCATTAACCATTAATTGTATCGGGGTACACCTCTTTTAAGCTAAATGACTCCTTCCATTTTCTTTGTTCTTCTTTTATGAAAATGACAACCGTAAAAAGAACAACATTTGAACATTCTACCTTAATTTCATTGGTGTTGCGTCCTCCTTCGGCTTCAAAACTTCCGAGACTTACATGTTAAGTAATATAAAGGACTTACTTAAAATAACATATAATTCTTTTCTATAAGTATAACGAATTTCATAGTTCGATTTCATTCATTCCGCTACCATCAACTGTTAATTGTTTCCAATAACTACTCTTTCAAGCTAAATTACTCCTTCCATTGGTTCTTCTTCTATGAAAATGAATCCGTTGAATGATCAACATTTGAACGTTCTACCTTAATTTCCATGGTGTGGCATTCTCCTTCAGATTCAAAATTTCCGAAAATTTAAAAGGTACTTGGATTACATGTTATGTACTATAAAGGACATACATAAAATAACATATAAAGCTTTTCTATGAGTATAGCGAATTTCATAATTCGATTTCATTCATTTCGCACCTATCAACCATTAATTGTTTCCGGTTACTCCACTTTCAAGCTAAATTAATCCTTCCATACACTTGATTCTTTTTTTTTACGTAAATGACAACCATGGAAAGAGGACAATTTGAACTTTCTACCTTAATTTCCATGCTGTTGCGTTCTCATTCGGATTCAAAATTTCCTAAAATCTAAAATTTACTTGGATTACATGTTAAGTAATGTAAATGACTTACATAAAATAACTTATAAAGCTTTTTAACAAGTATAGCGAATTTCATTGTTAGATTTCATTTATTTCGCTACCATCAACTGTTAATTGTTTCCAGTTACTACTCTTTCAAGCTAAATTACTCCTTCCATTGGTTCTTCTTCTATGAAAATGAATACGGTTGAATGATCGACATTTGAACTTTCTATAAGTATAGCGAATTTCATAATTCGATTTCATTCATTTCGCTACCATCAACTGTTAATTGTTTCCAGTTACTACTCTTTCAAGCTAAATTACTCCTTCCATTGGTTCTTCTTCTATGAAAATGAATACGGTTGAATGATCAACATTTGAACTTTCTACCTTAATTTCCATGTTGTTGCGTTCTCCTTCGGATTCATAATTTACTAAAATCTAAAATTTACTTGGATACATGTTAAGTAATGTGAATGACTTACTTAAAATAACGTATAAAGCTTTTTAACAAGTATAGCGAATTTCATTGTTCGTTTTCATTCATTTCGCTACCATTAACCATTAATTGTGTCCGGGTACTCCTATTTTAAGCTAAATTACTCCTTCCATTCACTTTGTTCTTCTTTTACCAAAACGACAACAGTAAAAAGAACAACATTTGAACTTTCTACCTTAATTTCATTGATGTTGCGTTATCCTTGGGCTTCAAAACTTGGGAGAATTACATGTTAAGTAATATAAAGGACTTACTTAAAAGAACATATAATTCTTTTCTATAAGTATAACGAATTTCATAGTTCGATTTCATTCATTTCGCTCCCATTAACCATTAATTGTATCGGGGTACACCTCTTTTAAGCTAAATGACTCCTTCCATTTTCTTTGTTCTTCTTTTATGAAAATGACAACCGTAAAAAGAACAACATTTGAACATTCTACCTTAATTTCATTGGTGTTGCGTCCTCCTTCGGCTTCAAAACTTCCGAGACTTACATGTTAAGTAATATAAAGGACTTACTTAAAATAACATATAATTCTTTTCTATAAGTATAGCGAATTTCATAGTTCGATTTCATTCATTCCGCTACCATCAACTGTTAATTGTTTCCAATAACTACTCTTTCAAGCTAAATTACTCCTTCCATTGGTTCTTCTTCTATGAAAATGAATCCGTTGAATGATCAACATTTGAACGTTCTACCTTAATTTCCATGGTGTGGCATTCTCCTTCAGATTCAAAATTTCCGAAAATTTAAAAGGTACTTGGATTACATGTTATGTACTATAAAGGACATACATAAAATAACATATAAAGCTTTTCTATGAGTATAGCGAATTTCATAATTCGATTTCATTCATTTCGCACCTATCAACCATTAATTGTTTCCGGTTACTCCACTTTCAAGCTAAATTAATCCTTCCATACACTTGATTCTTTTTTTTTACGTAAATGACAACCATGGAAAGAGGACAATTTGAACTTTCTACCTTAATTTCCATGCTGTTGCGTTCTCATTCGGATTCAAAATTTCCTAAAATCTAAAATTTACTTGGATTACATGTTAAGTAATGTAAATGACTTACATAAAATAACTTATAAAGCTTTTTAACAAGTATAGCGAATTTCATTGTTAGATTTCATTTATTTCGCTACCATCAACTGTTAATTGTTTCCAGTTACTACTCTTTCAAGCTAAATTACTCCTTCCATTGGTTCTTCTTCTATGAAAATGAATACGGTTGAATGATCGACATTTGAACTTTCTATAAGTATAGCGAATTTCATAATTCGATTTCATTCATTTCGCTACCATCAACTGTTAATTGTTTCCAGTTACTACTCTTTCAAGCTAAATTACTCCTTCCATTGGTTCTTCTTCTATGAAAATGAATACGGTTGAATGATCAACATTTGAACTTTCTACCTTAATTTCCATGTTGTTGCGTTCTCCTTCGGATTCATAATTTACTAAAATCTAAAATTTACTTGGATACATGTTAAGTAATGTGAATGACTTACTTAAAATAACGTATAAAGCTTTTTAACAAGTATAGCGAATTTCATTGTTCGTTTTCATTCATTTCGCTACCATTAACCATTAATTGTGTCCGGGTACTCCTATTTTAAGCTAAATTACTCCTTCCATTCACTTTGTTCTTCTTTTACCAAAACGACAACAGTAAAAAGAACAACATTTGAACTTTCTACCTTAATTTCATTGATGTTGCGTTATCCTTGGGCTTCAAAACTTGGGAGAATTACATGTTAAGTAATATAAAGGACTTACTTAAAAGAACATATAATTCTTTTCTATAAGTATAACGAATTTCATAGTTCGATTTCATTCATTTCGCTCCCATTAACCATTAATTGTATCGGGGTACACCTCTTTTAAGCTAAATGACTCCTTCCATTTTCTTTGTTCTTCTTTTATGAAAATGACAACCGTAAAAAGAACAACATTTGAACATTCTACCTTAATTTCATTGGTGTTGCGTCCTCCTTCGGCTTCAAAACTTCCGAGACTTACATGTTAAGTAATATAAAGGACTTACTTAAAATAACATATAATTCTTTTCTATAAGTATAGCGAATTTCATAGTTCGATTTCATTCATTCCGCTACCATCAACTGTTAATTGTTTCCAATAACTACTCTTTCAAGCTAAATTACTCCTTCCATTGGTTCTTCTTCTATGAAAATGAATCCGTTGAATGATCAACATTTGAACGTTCTACCTTAATTTCCATGGTGTGGCATTCTCCTTCAGATTCAAAATTTCCGAAAATTTAAAAGGTACTTGGATTACATGTTATGTACTATAAAGGACATACATAAAATAACATATAAAGCTTTTCTATGAGTATAGCGAATTTCATAATTCGATTTCATTCATTTCGCACCTATCAACCATTAATTGTTTCCGGTTACTCCACTTTCAAGCTAAATTAATCCTTCCATACACTTGATTCTTTTTTTTTACGTAAATGACAACCATGGAAAGAGGACAATTTGAACTTTCTACCTTAATTTCCATGCTGTTGCGTTCTCATTCGGATTCAAAATTTCCTAAAATCTAAAATTTACTTGGATTACATGTTAAGTAATGTAAATGACTTACATAAAATAACTTATAAAGCTTTTTAACAAGTATAGCGAATTTCATTGTTAGATTTCATTTATTTCGCTACCATCAACTGTTAATTGTTTCCAGTTACTACTCTTTCAAGCTAAATTACTCCTTCCATTGGTTCTTCTTCTATGAAAATGAATACGGTTGAATGATCGACATTTGAACTTTCTATAAGTATAGCGAATTTCATAATTCGATTTCATTCATTTCGCTACCATCAACTGTTAATTGTTTCCAGTTACTACTCTTTCAAGCTAAATTACTCCTTCCATTGGTTCTTCTTCTATGAAAATGAATACGGTTGAATGATCAACATTTGAACTTTCTACCTTAATTTCCATGTTGTTGCGTTCTCCTTCGGATTCATAATTTACTAAAATCTAAAATTTACTTGGATACATGTTAAGTAATGTGAATGACTTACTTAAAATAACGTATAAAGCTTTTTAACAAGTATAGCGAATTTCATTGTTCGTTTTCATTCATTTCGCTACCATTAACCATTAATTGTGTCCGGGTACTCCTATTTTAAGCTAAATTACTCCTTCCATTCACTTTGTTCTTCTTTTACCAAAACGACAACAGTAAAAAGAACAACATTTGAACTTTCTACCTTAATTTCATTGATGTTGCGTTATCCTTGGGCTTCAAAACTTGGGAGAATTACATGTTAAGTAATATAAAGGACTTACTTAAAAGAACATATAATTCTTTTCTATAAGTATAACGAATTTCATAGTTCGATTTCATTCATTTCGCTCCCATTAACCATTAATTGTATCGGGGTACACCTCTTTTAAGCTAAATGACTCCTTCCATTTTCTTTGTTCTTCTTTTATGAAAATGACAACCGTAAAAAGAACAACATTTGAACATTCTACCTTAATTTCATTGGTGTTGCGTCCTCCTTCGGCTTCAAAACTTCCGAGACTTACATGTTAAGTAATATAAAGGACTTACTTAAAATAACATATAATTCTTTTCTATAAGTATAGCGAATTTCATAGTTCGATTTCATTCATTCCGCTACCATCAACTGTTAATTGTTTCCAATAACTACTCTTTCAAGCTAAATTACTCCTTCCATTGGTTCTTCTTCTATGAAAATGAATCCGTTGAATGATCAACATTTGAACGTTCTACCTTAATTTCCATGGTGTGGCATTCTCCTTCAGATTCAAAATTTCCGAAAATTTAAAAGGTACTTGGATTACATGTTATGTACTATAAAGGACATACATAAAATAACATATAAAGCTTTTCTATGAGTATAGCGAATTTCATAATTCGATTTCATTCATTTCGCACCTATCAACCATTAATTGTTTCCGGTTACTCCACTTTCAAGCTAAATTAATCCTTCCATACACTTGATTCTTTTTTTTTACGTAAATGACAACCATGGAAAGAGGACAATTTGAACTTTCTACCTTAATTTCCATGCTGTTGCGTTCTCATTCGGATTCAAAATTTCCTAAAATCTAAAATTTACTTGGATTACATGTTAAGTAATGTAAATGACTTACATAAAATAACTTATAAAGCTTTTTAACAAGTATAGCGAATTTCATTGTTAGATTTCATTTATTTCGCTACCATCAACTGTTAATTGTTTCCAGTTACTACTCTTTCAAGCTAAATTACTCCTTCCATTGGTTCTTCTTCTATGAAAATGAATACGGTTGAATGATCGACATTTGAACTTTCTATAAGTATAGCGAATTTCATAATTCGATTTCATTCATTTCGCTACCATCAACTGTTAATTGTTTCCAGTTACTACTCTTTCAAGCTAAATTACTCCTTCCATTGGTTCTTCTTCTATGAAAATGAATACGGTTGAATGATCAACATTTGAACTTTCTACCTTAATTTCCATGTTGTTGCGTTCTCCTTCGGATTCATAATTTACTAAAATCTAAAATTTACTTGGATACATGTTAAGTAATGTGAATGACTTACTTAAAATAACGTATAAAGCTTTTTAACAAGTATAGCGAATTTCATTGTTCGTTTTCATTCATTTCGCTACCATTAACCATTAATTGTGTCCGGGTACTCCTATTTTAAGCTAAATTACTCCTTCCATTCACTTTGTTCTTCTTTTACCAAAACGACAACAGTAAAAAGAACAACATTTGAACTTTCTACCTTAATTTCATTGATGTTGCGTTATCCTTGGGCTTCAAAACTTGGGAGAATTACATGTTAAGTAATATAAAGGACTTACTTAAAAGAACATATAATTCTTTTCTATAAGTATAACGAATTTCATAGTTCGATTTCATTCATTTCGCTCCCATTAACCATTAATTGTATCGGGGTACACCTCTTTTAAGCTAAATGACTCCTTCCATTTTCTTTGTTCTTCTTTTATGAAAATGACAACCGTAAAAAGAACAACATTTGAACATTCTACCTTAATTTCATTGGTGTTGCGTCCTCCTTCGGCTTCAAAACTTCCGAGACTTACATGTTAAGTAATATAAAGGACTTACTTAAAATAACATATAATTCTTTTCTATAAGTATAGCGAATTTCATAGTTCGATTTCATTCATTCCGCTACCATCAACTGTTAATTGTTTCCAATAACTACTCTTTCAAGCTAAATTACTCCTTCCATTGGTTCTTCTTCTATGAAAATAAATACCGTTGAATGATCAACATTTGAACGTTCTACCTTAATTTCCATGGTGTGGCGTTCTCCTTCAGATTCAAAATTTCCGAAAATTTAAAAGGTACTTGGATTACATGTTATGTACTATAAAGGACATACATAAAATAACATATAAAGCTTTTCTATGAGTATAGCGAATTTCATAATTCGATTTCATTCATTTCGCACCTATCAACCATTAATTGTTTCCGGTTACTCCACTTTCAAGCTAAATTAATCCTTCCATACACTTGATTCTTTTTTTTTACGTAAATGACAACCATGGAAACAGGACAATTTGAACTTTCTACCTTAATTTCCATGCTGTTGCGTTCTCATTCGGATTCAAAATTTCCTAAAATCTAAAATTTACTTGGATTACATGTTAAGTAATGTAAATGACTTACATAAAATAACTTATAAAGCTTTTTAACAAGTATAGCGAATTTCATTGTTAGATTTTATTTATTTCGCTACCATCAACTGTTAATTGTTTCCAGTTACTACTCTTTCAAGCTAAATTACTCCTTCCATTGGTTCTTCTTCTATGAAAATGAATACGGTTGAATGATCGACATTTGAACTTTCTATAAGTATAGCGAATTTCATAATTCGATTTCATTCATTTCGCTACCATCAACTGTTAATTGTTTCCAGTTACTACTCTTTCAAGCTAAATTACTCCTTCCATTGGTTCTTCTTCTATGAAAATGAATACGGTTGAATGATCAACATTTGAACTTTCTACCTTAATTTCCATGTTGTTGCGTTCTCCTTCGGATTCATAATTTACTAAAATCTAAAATTTACTTGGATACATGTTAAGTAATGTAAATGACTTACTTAAAATAACGTATAAAGCTTTTTAACAAGTATAGCGAATTTCATTGTTCGTTTTCATTCATTTCGCTACCATTAACCATTAATTGTGTCCGGGTACTCCTATTTTAAGCTAAATTACTCCTTCCATTCACTTTGTTCTTCTTTTACCAAAACGACAACAGTAAAAAGAACAACATTTGAACTTTCTACCTTAATTTCATTGATGTTGCGTTATCCTTGGGCTTCAAAACTTGGGAGAATTACATGTTAAGTAATATAAAGGACTTACTTAAAAGAACATATAATTCTTTTCTATAAGTATAACGAATTTCATAGTTCGATTTCATTCATTTCGCTCCCATTAACCATTAATTGTATCGGGGTACACCTCTTTTAAGCTAAATGACTCCTTCCATTTTCTTTGTTCTTCTTTTATGAAAATGACAACCGTAAAAAGAACAACATTTGAACATTCTACCTTAATTTCATTGGTGTTGCGTCCTCCTTCGGCTTCAAAACTTCCGAGACTTACATGTTAAGTAATATAAAGGACTTACTTAAAATAACATATAATTCTTTTCTATAAGTATAGCGAATTTCATAGTTCGATTTCATTCATTCCGCTACCATCAACTGTTAATTGTTTCCAATAACTACTCTTTCAAGCTAAATTACTCCTTCCATTGGTTCTTCTTCTATAAAAATAAATACCGTTGAATGATCAACATTTGAACGTTCTACCTTAATTTCCATGGTGTGGCATTCTCCTTCAGATTCAAAATTTCCGAAAATTTAAAAGGTACTTGGATTACATGTTATGTACTATAAAGGACATACATAAAATAACATATAAAGCTTTTCTATGAGTATAGCGAATTTCATAATTCGATTTCATTCATTTCGCACCTATCAACCATTAATTGTTTCCGGTTACTCCACTTTCAAGCTAAATTACTCCTTCCATACACTTGATTCTTTTTTTTTACGTAAATGACAACCATGGAAAGAGGACAATTTGAACTTTCTACCTTAATTTCCATGCTGTTGCGTTCTCATTCGGATTCAAAATTTCCTAAAATCTAAAATTTACTTGGATTACATGTTAAGTAATGTAAATGACTTACATAAAATAACTTATAAAGCTTTTTAACAAGTTTAGCGAATTTCATTGTTAGATTTCATTTATTTCGCTACCATCAACTGTTAATTGTTTCCAGTTACTACTCTTTCAAGCTAAATTACTCCTTCCATTGGTTCTTCTTCTATGAAAATGAATACGGTTGAATGATCGACATTTGAACTTTCTATAAGTATAGCGAATTTCATAATTCGATTTCATTCATTTCGCTACCATCAACTGTTAATTGTTTCCAGTTACTACTCTTTCAAGATAAATTACTCCTTCCATTGGTTCTTCTTCTATGAAAATGAATACGGTTGAATGATCAACATTTGAACTTTCTACCTTAATTTCCATGTTGTTGCGTTCTCCTTCGGATTCATAATTTACTAAAATCTAAAATTTACTTGGATACATGTTAAGTAATGTAAATGACTTACTTAAAATAACGTATAAAGCTTTTTAACAAGTATAGCGAATTTCATTGTTCGTTTTCATTCATTTCGCTACCATTAACCATTAATTGTGTCCGCGTACTCCTATTTTAAGCTAAATTACTCCTTCCATTCACTTTGTTCTTCTTTTACGAAAACGACAACAGTAAAAAGAACAACATTTGAACTTTCTACCTTAATTTCATTGATGTTGCGTTATCCTTGGGCTTCAAAACTTGGGAAAATTACATGTTAAGTAATATAAAGGACTTACTTAAAAGAACATATAATTCTTTTCTATAAGTATAACGAATTTCATAGTTCGATTTCATTCATTTCGCTCCCATTAACCATTAATTGTATCGGGGTACACCTCTTTTAAGCTAAATGACTCCTTCCATTTTCTTTGTTCTTCTTTTATGAAAATGACAACCGTAAAAAGAACAACATTTGAACATTCTACCTTAATTTCATTGGTGTTGCGTCCTCCTTCGGCTTCAAAACTTCCGAGACTTACATGTTAAGTAATATAAAGGACTTACTTAAAATAACATATAATTCTTTTCTATAAGTATAGCGAATTTCATAGTTCGATTTCATTCATTCCGCTACCATCAACTGTTAATTGTTTCCAATAACTACTCTTTCAAGCTAAATTACTCCTTCCATTGGTTCTTCTTCTATGAAAATGAATACCGTTGAATGATCAACATTTGAACGTTCTACCTTAATTTCCATGGTGTGGCATTCTCCTTCAGATTCAAAATTTCCGAAAATTTAAAAGGTACTTGGATTACATGTTATGTACTATAAAGGACATACATAAAATAACATATAAAGCTTTTCTATGAGTATAGCGAATTTCATAATTCGATTTCATTCATTTCGCACCTATCAACCATTAATTGTTTCCGGTTACTCCACTTTCAAGATAAATTACTCCTTCCATACACTTGATTCTTTTTTTTACGTAAATGACAACCATGGAAAGAGGACAATTTGAACTTTCTACCTTAATTTCCATGCTGTTGCGTTCTCATTCGGATTCAAAATTTCCTAAAATCTAAAATTTACTTGGATTACATGTTAAGTAATGTAAATGACTTACATAAAATAACTTATAAAGCTTTTTAACAAGTATAGCGAATTTCATTGTTAGATTTCATTTATTTCGCTACCATCAACTGTTAATTGTTTCCGGTTACTACTCTTTCAAGCTAAATTACTCCTTCCATTGGTTCTTCTTCTATGAAAATGAATACGGTTGAATGATCGACATTTGAACTTTCTATAAGTATAGCGAATTTCATAATTCGATTTCATTCATTTCGCTACCATCAACTGTTAATTGTTTCCAGTTACTACTCTTTCAAGCTAAATTACTCCTTCCATTGGTTCTTCTTCTATGAAAATGAATACGGTTGAATGATCAACATTTGAACTTTCTACCTTAATTTCCATGTTGTTGCGTTCTCATTCGGATTCAAAATTTCCTAAAATCTAAAATTTACTTGGATTACATGTTAAGTAATGTAAATGACTTACATAAAATAACTTATAAAGCTTTTTAACAAGTATAGCGAATTTCATTGTTAGATTTCATTTATTTCGCTACCATCAACTGTTAATTGTTTCCAGTTACTACTCTTTCAAGCTAAATTACTCCTTCCATTGGTTCTTCTTCTATGAAAATGAATACGGTTGAATGATCGACATTTGAACTTTCTATAAGTATAGCGAATTTCATAATTCGATTTCATTCATTTCGCTACCATCAACTGTTAATTGTTTCCAGTTACTACTCTTTCAAGATAAATTACTCCTTCCATTGGTTCTTCTTCTATGAAAATGAATACGGTTGAATGATCAACATTTGAACTTTCTACCTTAATTTCCATGTTGTTGCGTTCTCCTTCGGATTCATAATTTACTAAAATCTAAAATTTACTTGGATACATGTTAAGTAATGTAAATGACTTACTTAAAATAACGTATAAAGCTTTTTAACAAGTATAGCGAATTTCATTGTTCGTTTTCATTCATTTCGCTACCATTAACCATTAATTGTGTCCGCGTACTCCTATTTTAAGCTAAATTACTCCTTCCATTCACTTTGTTCTTCTTTTACCAAAACGACAACAGTAAAAAGAACAACATTTGAACTTTCTACCTTAATTTCATTGATGTTGCATTATCCTTGGGCTTCAAAACTTGGGAAAATTACATGTTAAGTAATATAAAGGACTTACTTAAAAGAACATATAATTCTTTTCTATAAGTATAACGAATTTCATAGTTCGATTTCATTCATTTCGCTCCCATTAACCATTAATTGTATCGGGGTACACCTCTTTTAAGCTAAATGACTCCTTCCATTTTCTTTGTTCTTCTTTTATGAAAATGACAACCGTAAAAAGAACAACATTTGAACATTCTACCTTAATTTCATTGGTGTTGCGTCCTCCTTCGGCTTCAAAACTTCCGAGACTTACATGTTAAGTAATATAAAGGACTTACTTAAAATAACATATAATTCTTTTCTATAAGTATAGCGAATTTCATAGTTCGATTTCATTCATTCCGCTACCATCAACTGTTAATTGTTTCCAATAACTACTCTTTCAAGCTAAATTACTCCTTCCATTGGTTCTTCTTCTATGAAAATGAATACCGTTGAATGATCAACATTTGAACGTTCTACCTTAATTTCCATGGTGTGGCATTCTCCTTCAGATTCAAAATTTCCGAAAATTTAAAAGGTACTTGGATTACATGTTATGTACTATAAAGGACATACATAAAATAACATATAAAGCTTTTCTATGAGTATAGCGAATTTCATAATTCGATTTCATTCATTTCGCACCTATCAACCATTAATTGTTTCCGGTTACTCCACTTTCAAGCTAAATTACTCGTTCCATACACTTGATTCTTTTTTTTTACGTAAATGACAACCATGGAAAGAGGACAATTTGAACTTTCTACCTTAATTTCCATGCTGTTGCGTTCTCATTCGGATTCAAAATTTCCTAAAATCTAAAATTTACTTGGATTACATGTTAAGTAATGTAAATGACTTACATAAAATAACTTATAAAGCTTTTTAACAAGTTTAGCGAATTTCATTGTTAGATTTCATTTATTTCGCTACCATCAACTGTTAATTGTTTCCAGTTACTACTCTTTCAAGCTAAATTACTCCTTCCATTGGTTCTTCTTCTATGAAAATGAATACGGTTGAATGATCGACATTTGAACTTTCTATAAGTATAGCGAATTTCATAATTCGATTTCATTCATTTCGCTACCATCAACTGTTAATTGTTTCCAGTTACTACTCTTTCAAGATAAATTACTCCTTCCATTGGTTCTTCTTCTATGAAAATGAATACGGTTGAATGATCAACATTTGAACTTTCTACCTTAATTTCCATGTTGTTGCGTTCTCCTTCGGATTCATAATTTACTAAAATCTAAAATTTACTTGGATACATGTTAAGTAATGTAAATGACTTACTTAAAATAACGTATAAAGCTTTTTAACAAGTATAGCGAATTTCATTGTTCGTTTTCATTCATTTCGCTACCATTAACCATTAATTGTGTCCGCGTACTCCTATTTTAAGCTAAATTACTCCTTCCATTCACTTTGTTCTTCTTTTACCAAAACGACAACAGTAAAAAGAACAACATTTGAACTTTCTACCTTAATTTCATTGATGTTGCGTTATCCTTGGGCTTCAAAACTTGGGAAAATTACATGTTAAGTAATATAAAGGACTTACTTAAAAGAACATATAATTCTTTTCTATAAGTATAACGAATTTCATAGTTCGATTTCATTCATTTCGCTCCCATTAACCATTAATTGTATCGGGGTACACCTCTTTTAAGCTAAATGACTCCTTCCATTTTCTTTGTTCTTCTTTTATGAAAATGACAACCGTAAAAAGAACAACATTTGAACATTCTACCTTAATTTCATTGGTGTTGCGTCCTCCTTCGGCTTCAAAACTTCCGAGACTTACATGTTAAGTAATATAAAGGACTTACTTAAAATAACATATAATTCTTTTCTATAAGTATAGCGAATTTCATAGTTCGATTTCATTCATTCCGCTACCATCAACTGTTAATTGTTTCCAATAACTACTCTTTCAAGCTAAATTACTCCTTCCATTGGTTCTTCTTCTATGAAAATAAATACCGTTGAATGATCAACATTTGAACGTTCTACCTTAATTTCCATCGTGTGGCATTCTCCTTCAGATTCAAAATTTCCGAAAATTTAAAAGGTACTTGGATTACATGTTATGTACTATAAAGGACATACATAAAATAACATATAAAGCTTTTCTATGAGTATAGCGAATTTCATAATTCGATTTCATTCATTTCGCACCTATCAACCATTAATTGTTTCCGGTTACTCCACTTTCAAGCTAAATTACTCCTTCCATACACTTGATTCTTTTTTTTACGTAAATGACAACCATGGAAAGAGGACAATTTGAACTTTCTACCTTAATTTCCATGCTGTTGCGTTCTCATTCGGATTCAAAATTTCCTAAAATCTAAAATTTACTTGGATTACATGTTAAGTAATGTAAATGACTTACATAAAATAACTTATAAAGCTTTTTAACAAGTATAGCGAATTTCATTGTTAGATTTCATTTATTTCGCTACCATCAACTGTTAATTGTTTCCAGTTACTACTCTTTCAAGCTAAATTACTCCTTCCATTGGTTCTTCTTCTATGAAAATGAATACGGTTGAATGATCGACATTTGAACTTTCTATAAGTATAGCGAATTTCATAATTCGATTTCATTCATTTCGCTACCATCAACTGTTAATTGTTTCCAGTTACTACTCTTTCAAGCTAAATTACTCCTTCCATTGGTTCTTCTTCTATGAAAATGAATACGGTTGAATGATCAACATTTGAACTTTCTACCTTAATTTCCATGTTGTTGCGTTCTCCTTCGGATTCATAATTTACTAAAATCTAAAATTTACTTGGATACATGTTAAGTAATGTAAATGACTTACTTAAAATAACGTTTAAAGCTTTTTAACAAGTATAGCGAATTTCATTGTTCGTTTTCATTCATTTCGCTACCATTAACCATTAATTGTGTCCGGGTACTCCTATTTTAAGCTAAATTACTCCTTCCATTCACTTTGTTCTTCTTTTACCAAAACGACAACAGTAAAAAGAACAACATTTGAACTTTCTACCTTAATTTCATTGATGTTGCGTTATCCTTGGGCTTCAAAACTTGGGAGAATTACATGTTAAGTAATATAAAGGACTTACTTAAAAGAACATATAATTCTTTTCTATAAGTATAACGAATTTCATAGTTCGATTTCATTCATTTCGCTCCCATTAACCATTAATTGTATCGGGGTACACCTCTTTTAAGCTAAATGACTCCTTCCATTTTCTTTGTTCTTCTTTTATGAAAATGACAACCGTAAAAAGAACAACATTTGAACATTCTACCTTAATTTCATTGGTGTTGCGTCCTCCTTCGGCTTCAAAACTTCCGAGACTTACATGTTAAGTAATATAAAGGACTTACTTAAAATAACATATAATTCTTTTCTATAAGTATAGCGAATTTCATAGTTCGATTTCATTCATTCCGCTACCATCAACTGTTAATTGTTTCCAATAACTACTCTTTCAAGCTAAATTACTCCTTCCATTGGTTCTTCTTCTATGAAAATAAATACCGTTGAATGATCAACATTTGAACGTTCTACCTTAATTTCCATGGTGTGGCATTCTCCTTCGGATTCAAAATTTCCGAAAATTTAAAAGGTACTTGGATTACATGTTATGTACTATAAAGGACATACAAAAAATAACATATAAAGCTTTTCTATGAGTATAGCGAATTTCATAATTCGATTTCATTCATTTCGCACCTATCAACCATTAATTGTTTCCGGTTACTCCACTTTCAAGCTAAATTAATCCTTCCATACACTTGATTCTTTTTTTTTACGTAAATGACAACCATGGAAAGAGGACAATTTGAACTTTCTACCTTAATTTCCATGCTGTTGCGTTCTCATTCGGATTCAAAATTTCCTAAAATCTAAAATTTACTTGGATTACATGTTAAGTAATGTAAATGACTTACATAAAATAACTTATAAAGCTTTTTAACAAGTATAGCGAATTTCATTGTTAGATTTCATTTATTTCGCTACCATCAACTGTTAATTGTTTCCAGTTACTACTCTTTCAAGCTAAATTACTCCTTCCATTGGTTCTTCTTCTATGAAAATGAATACGGTTGAATGATCGACATTTGAACTTTCTATAAGTATAGCGAATTTCATAATTCGATTTCATTCATTTCGCTACCATCAACTGTTAATTGTTTCCAGTTACTACTCTTTCAAGCTAAATTACTCCTTCCATTGGTTCTTCTTCTATGAAAATGAATACGGTTGAATGATCAACATTTGAACTTTCTACCTTAATTTCCATGTTGTTGCGTTCTCCTTCGGATTCATAATTTACTAAAATCTAAAATTTACTTGGATACATGTTAAGTAATGTAAATGACTTACTTAAAATAACGTATAAAGCTTTTTAACAAGTATAGCGAATTTCATTGTTCGTTTTCATTCATTTCGCTACCATTAACCATTAATTGTGTCCGGGTACTCCTATTTTAAGCTAAATTACTCCTTCCATTCACTTTGTTCTTCTTTTACCAAAACGACAACAGTAAAAAGAACAACATTTGAACTTTCTACCTTAATTTCATTGATGTTGCGTTATCCTTGGGCTTCAAAACTTGGGAGAATTACATGTTAAGTAATATAAAGGACTTACTTAAAAGAACATATAATTCTTTTCTATAAGTATAACGAATTTCATAGTTCGATTTCATTCATTTCGCTCCCATTAACCATTAATTGTATCGGGGTACACCTCTTTTAAGCTAAATGACTCCTTCCATTTTCTTTGTTCTTCTTTTATGAAAATGACAACCGTAAAAAGAACAACATTTGAACATTCTACCTTAATTTCATTGGTGTTGCGTCCTCCTTCGGCTTCAAAACTTCCGAGACTTACATGTTAAGTAATATAAAGGACTTACTTAAAATAACATATAATTCTTTTCTATAAGTATAGCGAATTTCATAGTTCGATTTCATTCATTCCGCTACCATCAACTGTTAATTGTTTCCAATAACTACTCTTTCAAGCTAAATTACTCCTTCCATTGGTTCTTCTTCTATGAAAATAAATACCGTTGAATGATCAACATTTGAACGTTCTACCTTAATTTCCATGGTGTGGCATTCTCCTTCAAATTCAAAATTTCCGAAAATTTAAAAGATACTTGGATTACATGTTATGTACTATAAAGGACATACATAAAATAACATATAAAGCTTTTCTATGAGTATAGCGAATTTCATAATTCGATTTCATTCATTTCGCACCTATCAACCATTAATTGTTTCCGGTTACTCCACTTTCAAGCTAAATTACTCCTTCCATACACTTGATTCTTTTTTTTTACGTAAATGACAACCATGGAAAGAGGACAATTTGAACTTTCTACCTTAATTTCCATGCTGTTGCGTTCTCATTCGGATTCAAAATTTCCTAAAATCTAAAATTTACTTGGATTACATGTTAAGTAATGTAAATGACTTACATAAAATAACTTATAAAGCTTTTTAACAAGTATAGCGAATTTCATTGTTAGATTTCATTTATTTCGCTACCATCAACTGTTAATTGTTTCCAGTTACTACTCTTTCAAGCTAAATTACTCCTTCCATTGGTTCTTCTTCTATGAAAATGAATACGGTTGAATGATCGACATTTGAACTTTCTATAAGTATAGCGAATTTCATAATTCGATTTCATTCATTTCGCTACCATCAACTGTTAATTGTTTCCAGTTACTACTCTTTCAAGCAAAATTACTCCTTCCATTGGTTCTTCTTCTATGAAAATGAATACGGTTGAATGATCAACATTTGAACTTTCTACCTTAATTTCCATGTTGTTGCGTTCTCCTTCGGATTCATAATTTACTAAAATCTAAAATTTACTTGGATACATGTTAAGTAATGTAAATGACTTACTTAAAATAACGTTTAAAGCTTTTTAACAAGTATAGCGAATTTCATTGTTCGTTTTCATTCATTTCGCTACCATTAACCATTAATTGTGTCCGGGTACTCCTATTTTAAGCTAAATTACTCCTTCCATTCACTTTGTTCTTCTTTTACCAAAACGACAACAGTAAAAAGAACAACATTTGAACTTTCTACCTTAATTTCATTGATGTTGCGTTATCCTTGGGCTTCAAAACTTGGGAGAATTACATGTTAAGTAATATAAAGGACTTACTTAAAAGAACATATAATTCTTTTCTATAAGTATAACGAATTTCATAGTTCGATTTCATTCATTTCGCTCCCATTAACCATTAATTGTATCGGGGTACACCTCTTTTAAGCTAAATGACTCCTTCCATTTTCTTTGTTCTTCTTTTATGAAAATGACAACCGTAAAAAGAACAACATTTGAACATTCTACCTTAATTTCATTGGTGTTGCGTCCTCCTTCGGCTTCAAAACTTCCGAGACTTACATGTTAAGTAATATAAAGGACTTACTTAAAATAACATATAATTCTTTTCTATAAGTATAGCGAATTTCATAGTTCGATTTCATTCATTCCGCTACCATCAACTGTTAATTGTTTCCAATAACTACTCTTTCAAGCTAAATTACTCCTTCCATTGGTTCTTCTTCTATGAAAATAAATACCGTTGAATGATCAACATTTGAACGTTCTACCTTAATTTCCATGGTGTGGCATTCTCCTTCAGATTCAAAATTTCCGAAAATTTAAAAGGTACTTGGATTACATGTTATGTACTATAAAGGACATACATAAAATAACATATAAAGCTTTTCTATGAGTATAGCGAATTTCATAATTCGATTTCATTCATTTCGCACCTATCAACCATTAATTGTTTCCGGTTACTCCACTTTCAAGCTAAATTACTCCTTCCATACACTTGATTCTTTTTTTTTACGTAAATGACAACCATGGAAAGAGGACAATTTGAACTTTCTACCTTAATTTCCATGCTGTTGCGTTCTCATTCGGATTCAAAATTTCCTAAAATCTAAAATTTACTTGGATTACATGTTAAGTAATGTAAATGACTTACATAAAATAACTTATAAAGCTTTTTAACAAGTTTAGCGAATTTCATTGTTAGATTTCATTTATTTCGCTACCATCAACTGTTAATTGTTTCCAGTTACTACTCTTTCAAGCTAAATTACTCCTTCCATTGGTTCTTCTTCTATGAAAATGAATACGGTTGAATGATCGACATTTGAACTTTCTATAAGTATAGCGAATTTCATAATTCGATTTCATTCATTTCGCTACCATCAACTGTTAATTGTTTCCAGTTACTACTCTTTCAAGCTAAATTACTCCTTCCATTGGTTCTTCTTCTATGAAAATGAATAGGGTTGAATGATCAACATTTGAACTTTCTACCTTAATTTCCATGTTGTTGCGTTCTCCTTCGGATTCATAATTTACTAAAATCTAAAAGTTACTTGGATACATGTTAAGTAATGTGAATGACTTACTTAAAATAACGTATAAAGCTTTTTAACAAGTATAGCGAATTTCATTGTTCGTTTTCATTCATTTCGCTACCATTAACCATTAATTGTGTCCGGGTACTCCTATTTTAAGCTAAATTACTCCTTCCATTCACTTTGTTCTTCTTTTACCAAAACGACAACAGTAAAAAGAACAACATTTGAACTTTCTACCTTAATTTCATTGATGTTGCGTTATCCTTGGGCTTCAAAACTTGGGAGAATTACATGTTAAGTAATATAAAGGACTTACTTAAAAGAACATATAATTCTTTTCTATAAGTATAACGAATTTCATAGTTCGATTTCATTCATTTCGCTCCCATTAACCATTAATTGTATCGGGGTACACCTCTTTTAAGCTAAATGACTCCTTCCATTTTCTTTGTTCTTCTTTTATGAAAATGACAACCGTAAAAAGAACAACATTTGAACATTCTACCTTAATTTCATTGGTGTTGCGTCCTCCTTCGGCTTCAAAACTTCCGAGACTTACATGTTAAGTAATATAAAGGACTTACTTAAAATAACATATAATTCTTTTCTATAAGTATAGCGAATTTCATAGTTCGATTTCATTCATTCCGCTACCATCAACTGTTAATTGTTTCCAATAACTACTCTTTCAAGCTAAATTACTCCTTCCATTGGTTCTTCTTCTATGAAAATAAATACCGTTGAATGATCAACATTTGAACGTTCTACCTTAATTTCCATGGTGTGGCATTCTCCTTCAGATTCAAAAATTCCGAAAATTTAAAAGGTACTTGGATTACATGTTATGTACTATAAAGGACATACATAAAATAACATATAAAGCTTTTCTATGAGTATAGCGAATTTCATAATTCGATTTCATTCATTTCGCACCTATCAACCATTAATTGTTTCCGGTTACTCCACTTTCAAGCTAAATTACTCCTTCCATACACTTGATTCTTTTTTTTTACGTAAATGACAACCATGGAAAGAGGACAATTTGAACTTTCTACCTTAATTTCCATGCTGTTGCGTTCTCATTCGGATTCAAAATTTCCTAAAATCTAAAATTTACTTGGATTACATGTTAAGTAATGTAAATGACTTACATAAAATAACTTATAAAGCTTTTTAACAAGTTTAGCGAATTTCATTGTTAGATTTCATTTATTTCGCTACCATCAACTGTTAATTGTTTCCAGTTACTACTCTTTCAAGCTAAATTACTCCTTCCATTGGTTCTTCTTCTATGAAAATGAATACGGTTGAATGATCGACATTTGAACTTTCTATAAGTATAGCGAATTTCATAATTCGATTTCATTCATTTCGCTACCATCAACTGTTAATTGTTTCCAGTTACTACTCTTTCAAGCTAAATTACTCCTTCCATTGGTTCTTCTTCTATGAAAATGAATAGGGTTGAATGATCAACATTTGAACTTTCTACCTTAATTTCCATGTTGTTGCGTTCTCCTTCGGATTCATAATTTACTAAAATCTAAAAGTTACTTGGATACATGTTAAGTAATGTAAATGACTTACTTAAAATAACGTATAAAGCTTTTTAACAAGTATAGCGAATTTCATTGTTCGTTTTCATTCATTTCGCTACCATTAACCATTAATTGTGTCCGGGTACTCCTATTTTAAGCTAAATTACTCCTTCCATTCACTTTGTTCTTCTTTTACCAAAACGACAACAGTAAAAAGAACAACATTTGAACTTTCTACCTTAATTTCATTGATGTTGCGTTATCCTTGGGCTTCAAAACTTGGGAGAATTACATGTTAAGTAATATAAAGGACTTACTTAAAAGAACATATAATTCTTTTCTATAAGTATAACGAATTTCATAGTTCGATTTCATTCATTTCGCTCCCATTAACCATTAATTGTATCGGGGTACACCTCTTTTAAGCTAAATGACTCCTTCCATTTTCTTTGTTCTTCTTTTATGAAAATGACAACCGTAAAAAGAACAACATTTGAACATTCTACCTTAATTTCATTGGTGTTGCGTCCTCCTTCGGCTTCAAAACTTCCGAGACTTACATGTTAAGTAATATAAAGGACTTACTTAAAATAACATATAATTCTTTTCTATAAGTATAGCGAATTTCATAGTTCGATTTCATTCATTCCGCTACCATCAACTGTTAATTGTTTCCAATAACTACTCTTTCAAGCTAAATTACTCCTTCCATTGGTTCTTCTTCTATGAAAATGAATCCGTTGAATGATCAACATTTGAACGTTCTACCTTAATTTCCATGGTGTGGCATTCTCCTTCAGATTCAAAATTTCCGAAAATTTAAAAGGTACTTGGATTACATGTTATGTACTATAAAGGACATACATAAAATAACATATAAAGCTTTTCTATGAGTATAGCGAATTTCATAATTCGATTTCATTCATTTCGCACCTATCAACCATTAATTGTTTCCGGTTACTCCACTTTCAAGCTAAATTAATCCTTCCATACACTTGATTCTTTTTTTTTACGTAAATGACAACCATGGAAAGAGGACAATTTGAACTTTCTACCTTAATTTCCATGCTGTTGCGTTCTCATTCGGATTCAAAATTTCCTAAAATCTAAAATTTACTTGGATTACATGTTAAGTAATGTAAATGACTTACATAAAATAACTTATAAAGCTTTTTAACAAGTATAGCGAATTTCATTGTTAGATTTCATTTATTTCGCTACCATCAACTGTTAATTGTTTCCAGTTACTACTCTTTCAAGCTAAATTACTCCTTCCATTGGTTCTTCTTCTATGAAAATGAATACGGTTGAATGATCGACATTTGAACTTTCTATAAGTATAGCGAATTTCATAATTCGATTTCATTCATTTCGCTACCATCAACTGTTAATTGTTTCCAGTTACTACTCTTTCAAGCTAAATTACTCCTTCCATTGGTTCTTCTTCTATGAAAATGAATACGGTTGAATAATCAACATTTGAACTTTCTACCTTAATTTCCATGTTGTTGCGTTCTCCTTCGGATTCATAATTTACTAAAATCTAAAATTTACTTGGATACATGTTAAGTAATGTAAATGACTTACTTAAAATAACGTATAAAGCTTTTTAACAAGTATAGCGAATTTCATTGTTCGTTTTCATTCATTTCGCTACCATTAACCATTAATTGTGTCCGGGTACTCCTATTTTAAGCTAAATTACTCCTTCCATTCACTTTGTTCTTCTTTTACGAAAACGACAACAGTAAAAAGAACAACATTTGAACTTTCAACCTTAATTTCATTGATGTTGCGTTATCCTTGGGCTTCAAAACTTGGGAGAATTACATGTTAAGTAATATAAAGGACTTACTTAAAAGAACATATAATTCTTTTCTATAAGTATAACGAATTTCATAGTTCGATTTCATTCATTTCGCTCCCATTAACCATTAATTGTATCGGGGTACACCTCTTTTAAGCTAAATGACTCCTTCCATTTTCTTTGTTCTTCTTTTATGAAAATGACAACCGTAAAAAGAACAACATTTGAACATTCTACCTTAATTTCATTGGTGTTGCGTCCTCCTTCGGCTTCAAAACTTCCGAGACTTACATGTTAAGTAATATAAAGGACTTACTTAAAATAACATATAATTCTTTTCTATAAGTATAGCGAATTTCATAGTTCGATTTCATTCATTCCGCTACCATCAACTGTTAATTGTTTCCAATAACTACTCTTTCAAGCTAAATTACTCCTTCCATTGGTTCTTCTTCTATGAAAATAAATACCGTTGAATGATCAACATTTGAACGTTCTACCTTAATTTCCATGGTGTGGCATTCTCCTTCAGATTCAAAAATTCCGAAAATTTAAAAGGTACTTGGATTACATGTTATGTACTATAAAGGACATACATAAAATAACATATAAAGCTTTTCTATGAGTATAGCGAATTTCATAATTCGATTTCATTCATTTCGCACCTATCAACCATTAATTGTTTCCGGTTACTCCACTTTCAAGCTAAATTACTCCTTCCATACACTTGATTCTTTTTTTTTACGTAAATGACAACCATGGAAAGAGGACAATTTGAACTTTCTACCTTAATTTCCATGCTGTTGCGTTCTCATTCGGATTCAAAATTTCCTAAAATCTAAAATTTACTTGGATTACATGTTAAGTAATGTAAATGACTTACATAAAATAACTTATAAAGCTTTTTAACAAGTTTAGCGAATTTCATTGTTAGATTTCATTTATTTCGCTACCATCAACTGTTAATTGTTTCCAGTTACTACTCTTTCAAGCTAAATTACTCCTTCCATTGGTTCTTCTTCTATGAAAATGAATACGGTTGAATGATCGACATTTGAACTTTCTATAAGTATAGCGAATTTCATAATTCGATTTCATTCATTTCGCTACCATCAACTGTTAATTGTTTCCAGTTACTACTCTTTCAAGCTAAATTACTCCTTCCATTGGTTCTTCTTCTATGAAAATGAATACGGTTGAATGATCAACATTTGAACTTTCTACCTTAATTTCCATGTTGTTGCGTTCTCCTTCGGATTCATAATTTACTAAAATCTAAAAGTTACTTGGATACATGTTAAGTAATGTGAATGACTTACTTAAAATAACGTATAAAGCTTTTTAACAAGTATAGCGAATTTCATTGTTCGTTTTCATTCATTTCGCTACCATTAACCATTAATTGTGTCCGGGTACTCCTATTTTAAGCTAAATTACTCCTTCCATTCACTTTGTTCTTCTTTTACCAAAACGACAACAGTAAAAAGAACAACATTTGAACTTTCTACCTTAATTTCATTGATGTTGCGTTATCCTTGGGCTTCAAAACTTGGGAGAATTACATGTTAAGTAATATAAAGGACTTACTTAAAAGAACATATAATTCTTTTCTATAAGTATAACGAATTTCATAGTTCGATTTCATTCATTTCGCTCCCATTAACCATTAATTGTATCGGGGTGCACCTCTTTTAAGCTAAATGACTCCTTCCATTTTCTTTGTTCTTCTTTTATGAAAATGACAACCGTAAAAAGAACAACATTTGAACATTCTACCTTAATTTCATTGGTGTTGCGTCCTCCTTCGGCTTCAAAACTTCCGAGACTTACATGTTAAGTAATATAAAGGACTTACTTAAAATAACATATAATTCTTTTCTATAAGTATAGCGAATTTCATAGTTCGATTTCATTCATTCCGCTACCATCAACTGTTAATTGTTTCCAATAACTACTCTTTCAAGCTAAATTACTCCTTCCATTGGTTCTTCTTCTATGAAAATGAATACGGTTGAATGATCAACATTTGAACGTTCTACCTTAATTTCCATGGTGTGGCATTCTCCTTCAGATTCAAAATTTCCGAAAATTTAAAAGGTACTTGGATTACATGTTATGTACTATAAAGGACATACATAAAATAACATATAAAGCTTTTCTATGAGTATAGCGAATTTCATAATTCGATTTCATTCATTTCGCACCTATCAACCATTAATTGTTTCCGGTTACTCCACTTTCAAGCTAAATTACTCCTTCCATACACTTGATTCTTTTTTTTTACGTAAATGACAACCATGGAAAGAGGACAATTTGAACTTTCTACCTTAATTTCCATGCTGTTGCGTTCTCATTCGGATTCAAAATTTCCTAAAATCTAAAATTTACTTGGATTACATGTTAAGTAATGTAAATGACTTACATAAAATAACTTATAAAGCTTTTTAACAAGTATAGCGAATTTCATTGTTAGATTTCATTTATTTCGCTACCATCAACTGTTAATTGTTTCCAGTTACTACTCTTTCAAGCTAAATTACTCCTTCCATTGGTTCTTCTTCTATGAAAATGAATACGGTTGAATGATCGACATTTGAACTTTCTATAAGTATAGCGAATTTCATAATTCGATTTCATTCATTTCGCTACCATCAACTGTTAATTGTTTCCAGTTACTACTCTTTCAAGCTAAATTACTCCTTCCATTGGTTCTTCTTCTATGAAAATGAATACGGTTGAATGATCAACATTTGAACTTTCTACCTTAATTTCCATGTTGTTGCGTTCTCCTTCGGATTCATAATTTACTAAAATCTAAAATTTACTTGGATACATGTTAAGTAATGTAAATGACTTACTTAAAATAACGTATAAAGCTTTTTAACAAGTATAGCGAATTTCATTGTTCGTTTTCATTCATTTCGCTACCATTAACCATTAATTGTGTCCGGGTACTCCTATTTTAAGCTAAATTACTCCTTCCATTCACTTTGTTCTTCTTTTACCAAAACGACAACAGTAAAAAGAACAACATTTGAACTTTCTACCTTAATTTCATTGATGTTGCGTTATCCTTGGGCTTCAAAACTTGGGAGAATTACATGTTAAGTAATATAAAGGACTTACTTAAAAGAACATATAATTCTTTTCTATAAGTATAACGAATTTCATAGTTCGATTTCATTCATTTCGCTCCCATTAACCATTAATTGTATCGGGGTACACCTCTTTTAAGCTAAATGACTCCTTCCATTTTCTTTGTTCTTCTTTTATGAAAATGACAACCGTAAAAAGAACAACATTTGAACATTCTACCTTAATTTCATTGGTGTTGCGTCCTCCTTCGGCTTCAAAACTTCCGAGACTTACATGTTAAGTAATATAAAGGACTTACTTAAAATAACATATAATTCTTTTCTATAAGTATAGCGAATTTCATAGTTCGATTTCATTCATTCCGCTACCATCAACTGTTAATTGTTTCCAATAACTACTCTTTCAAGCTAAATTACTCCTTCCATTGGTTCTTCTTCTATGAAAATGAATACCGTTGAATGATCAACATTTGAACGTTCTACCTTAATTTCCATGGTGTGGCATTCTCCTTCAGATTCAAAATTTCCGAAAATTTAAAAGGTACTTGGATTACATGTTATGTACTATAAAGGACATACATAAAATAACATATAAAGCTTTTCTATGAGTATAGCGAATTTCATAATTCGATTTCATTCATTTCGCACCTATCAACCATTAATTGTTTCCGGTTACTCCACTTTCAAGCTAAATTACTCCTTCCATACACTTGATTCTTTTTTTTTACGTAAATGACAACCATGGAAAGAGGACAATTTGAACTTTCTACCTTAATTTCCATGCTGTTGCGTTCTCATTCGGATTCAAAATTTCCTAAAATCTAAAATTTACTTGGATTACATGTTAAGTAATGTAAATGACTTACATAAAATAACTTATAAAGCTTTTTAACAAGTATAGCGAATTTCATTGTTAGATTTCATTTATTTCGCTACCATCAACTGTTAATTGTTTCCAGTTACTACTCTTTCAAGCTAAATTACTCCTTCCATTGGTTCTTCTTCTATGAAAATGAATACGGTTGAATGATCGACATTTGAACTTTCTATAAGTATAGCGAATTTCATAATTCGATTTCATTCATTTCGCTACCATCAACTGTTAATTGTTTCCAGTTACTACTCTTTCAAGCTAAATTACTCCTTCCATTGGTTCTTCTTCTATGAAAATGAATACGGTTAAATGATCAACATTTGAACTTTCTACCTTAATTTCCATGTTGTTGCGTTCTCCTTCGGATTCATAATTTACTAAAATCTAAAATTTACTTGGATACATGTTAAGTAATGTGAATGACTTACTTAAAATAACGTATAAAGCTTTTTAACAAGTATAGCGAATTTCATTGTTCGTTTTCATTCATTTCGCTACCATTAACCATTAATTGTGTCCGGGTACTCCTATTTTAAGCTAAATTACTCCTTCCATTCACTTTGTTCTTCTTTTACGAAAACGACAACAGTAAAAAGAACAACATTTGAACTTTCTACCTTAATTTCATTGATGTTGCGTTATCCTTGGGCTTCAAAACTTGGGAGAATTACATGTTAAGTAATATAAAGGACTTACTTAAAAGAACATATAATTCTTTTCTATAAGTATAACGAATTTCATAGTTCGATTTCATTCATTTCGCTCCCATTAACCATTAATTGTATCGGGGTACACCTCTTTTAAGCTAAATGACTCCTTCCATTTTCTTTGTTCTTCTTTTATGAAAATGACAACCGTAAAAAGAACAACATTTGAACATTCTACCTTAATTTCATTGGTGTTGCGTCCTCCTTCGGCTTCAAAACTTCCGAGACTTACATGTTAAGTAATATAAAGGACTTACTTAAAATAACATATAATTCTTTTCTATAAGTATAGCGAATTTCATAGTTCGATTTCATTCATTCCGCTACCATCAACTGTTAATTGTTTCCAATAACTACTCTTTCAAGCTAAATTACTCCTTCCATTGGTTCTTCTTCTATGAAAATGAATACCGTTGAATGATCAACATTTGAACGTTCTACCTTAATTTCCATGGTGTGGCATTCTCCTTCAGATTCAAAATTTCCGAAAATTTAAAAGGTACTTGGATTACATGTTATGTACTATAAAGGACATACATAAAATAACATATAAAGCTTTTCTATGAGTATAGCGAATTTCATAATTCGATTTCATTCATTTCGCACCTATCAACCATTAATTGTTTCCGGTTACTCCACTTTCAAGCTAAATTACTCCTTCCATACACTTGATTCTTTTTTTTTACGTAAATGACAACCATGGAAAGAGGACAATTTGAACTTTCTACCTTAATTTCCATGCTGTTGCGTTCTCATTCGGATTCAAAATTTCCTAAAATCTAAAATTTACTTGGATTACATGTTAAGTAATGTAAATGACTTACATAAAATAACTTATAAAGCTTTTTAACAAGTATAGCGAATTTCATTGTTAGATTTCATTTATATCGCTACCATCAACTGTTAATTGTTTCCAGTTACTACTCTTTCAAGCTAAATTACTCCTTCCATTGGTTCTTCTTCTATGAAAATGAATACGGTTGAATGATCGACATTTGAACTTTCTATAAGTATAGCGAATTTCATAATTCGATTTCATTCATTTCGCTACCATCAACTGTTAATTGTTTCCAGTTACTACTCTTTCAAGCTAAATTACTCCTTCCATTGGTTCTTCTTCTATGAAAATGAATACGGTTGAATGATCAACATTTGAACTTTCTACCTTAATTTCCATGTTGTTGCGTTCTCCTTCGGATTCATAATTTACTAAAATCTAAAATTTACTTGGATACATGTTAAGTAATGTAAATGACTTACTTAAAATAACGTATAAAGCTTTTTAACAAGTATAGCGAATTTCATTGTTCGTTTTCATTCATTTCGCTACCATTAACCATTAATTGTGTCCGGGTACTCCTATTTTAAGCTAAATTACTCCTTCCATTCACTTTGTTCTTCTTTTACCAAAACGACAACAGTAAAAAGAACAACATTTGAACTTTCTACCTTAATTTCATTGATGTTGCGTTATCCTTGGGCTTCAAAACTTGGGAGAATTACATGTTAAGTAATATAAAGGACTTACTTAAAAGAACATATAATTCTTTTCTATAAGTATAACGAATTTCATAGTTCGATTTCATTCATTTCGCTCCCATTAACCATTAATTGTATCGGGGTACACCTCTTTTAAGCTAAATGACTCCTTCCATTTTCTTTGTTCTTCTTTTATGAAAATGACAACCGTAAAAAGAACAACATTTGAACATTCTACCTTAATTTCATTGGTGTTGCGTCCTCCTTCGGCTTCAAAACTTCCGAGACTTACATGTTAAGTAATATAAAGGACTTACTTAAAATAACATATAATTCTTTTCTATAAGTATAGCGAATTTCATAGTTCGATTTCATTCATTCCGCTACCATCAACTGTTAATTGTTTCCAATAACTACTCTTTCAAGCTAAATTACTCCTTCCATTGGTTCTTCTTCTATGAAAATAAATACCGTTGAATGATCAACATTTGAACGTTCTACCTTAATTTCCATGGTGTGGCATTCTCCTTCAGATTCAAAATTTCCGAAAATTTAAAAGGTACTTGGATTACATGTTATGTACTATAAAGGACATACATAAAATAACATATAAAGCTTTTCTATGAGTATAGCGAATTTCATAATTCGATTTCATTCATTTCGCACCTATCAACCATTAATTGTTTCCGGTTACTCCACTTTCAAGCTAAATTACTCCTTCCATACACTTGATTCTTTTTTTTTACGTAAATGACAACCATGGAAAGAGGACAATTTGAACTTTCTACCTTAATTTCCATGCTGTTGCGTTCTCATTCGGATTCAAAATTTCCTAAAATCTAAAATTTACTTGGATTACATGTTAAGTAATGTAAATGACTTACATAAAATAACTTATAAAGCTTTTTAACAAGTATAGCGAATTTCATTGTTAGATTTCATTTATTTCGCTACCATCAACTGTTAATTGTTTCCAGTTACTACTCTTTCAAGCTAAATTACTCCTTCCATTGGTTCTTCTTCTATGAAAATGAATACGGTTGAATGATCGACATTTGAACTTTCTATAAGTATAGCGAATTTCATAATTCGATTTCATTCATTTCGCTACCATCAACTGTTAATTGTTTCCAGTTACTACTCTTTCAAGCTAAATTACTCCTTCCATTGGTTCTTCTTCTATGAAAATGAATACGGTTGAATGATCAACATTTGAACTTTCTACCTTAATTTCCATGTTGTTGCGTTCTCCTTCGGATTCATAATTTACTAAAATCTAAAAGTTACTTGGATACATGTTAAGTAATGTGAATGACTTACTTAAAATAACGTATAAAGCTTTTTAACAAGTATAGCGAATTTCATTGTTCGTTTTCATTCATTTCGCTACCATTAACCATTAATTGTGTCCGGGTACTCCTATTTTAAGCTAAATTACTCCTTCCATTCACTTTGTTCTTCTTTTACCAAAACGACAACAGTAAAAAGAACAACATTTGAACTTTCTACCTTAATTTCATTGATGTTGCGTTATCCTTGGGCTTCAAAACTTGGGAGAATTACATGTTAAGTAATATAAAGGACTTACTTAAAAGAACATCTAATTCTTTTCTATAAGTATAACGAATTTCATAGTTCGATTTCATTCATTTCGCTCCCATTAACCATTAATTGTATCGGGGTACACCTCTTTTAAGCTAAATGACTCCTTCCATTTTCTTTGTTCTTCTTTTATGAAAATGACAACCGTAAAAAGAACAACATTTGAACATTCTACCTTAATTTCATTGGTGTTGCGTCCTCCTTCGGCTTCAAAACTTCCGAGACTTACATGTTAAGTAATATAAAGGACTTACTTAAAATAACATATAATTCTTTTCTATAAGTATAGCGAATTTCATAGTTCGATTTCATTCATTCCGCTACCATCAACTGTTAATTGTTTCCAATAACTACTCTTTCAAGCTAAATTACTCCTTCCATTGGTTCTTCTTCTATGAAAATAAATACCGTTGAATGATCAACATTTGAACGTTCTACCTTAATTTCCATGGTGTGGCATTCTCCTTCAGATTCAAAATTTCCGAAAATTTAAAAGGTACTTGGATTACATGTTATGTACTATAAAGGACATACATAAAATAACATATAAAGCTTTTCTATGAGTATAGCGAATTTCATAATTCGATTTCATTCATTTCGCACCTATCAACCATTAATTGTTTCCGGTTACTCCACTTTCAAGCTAAATTACTCCTTCCATACACTTGATTCTTTTTTTTTACGTAAATGACAACCATGGAAAGAGGACAATTTGAACTTTCTACCTTAATTTCCATGCTGTTGCGTTCTCATTCGGATTCAAAATTTCCTAAAATCTAAAATTTACTTGGATTACATGTTAAGTAATGTAAATGACTTACATAAAATAACTTATAAAGCTTTTTAACAAGTATAGCGAATTTCATTGTTAGATTTCATTTATTTCGCTACCATCAACTGTTAATTGTTTCCAGTTACTACTCTTTCAAGCTAAATTACTCCTTCCATTGGTTCTTCTTCTATGAAAATGAATACGGTTGAATGATCGACATTTGAACTTTCTATAAGTATAGCGAATTTCATAATTCGATTTCATTCATTTCGCTACCATCAACTGTTAATTGTTTCCAGTTACTACTCTTTCAAGCTAAATTACTCCTTCCATTGGTTCTTCTTCTATGAAAATGAATACGGTTGAATGATCAACATTTGAACTTTCTACCTTAATTTCCATGTTGTTGCGTTCTCCTTCGGATTCATAATTTACTAAAATCTAAAATTTACTTGGATACATGTTAAGTAATGTGAATGACTTACTTAAAATAACGTATAAAGCTTTTTAACAAGTATAGCGAATTTCATTGTTCGTTTTCATTCATTTCGCTACCATTAACCATTAATTGTGTCCGGGTACTCCTATTTTAAGCTAAATTACTCCTTCCATTCACTTTGTTCTTCTTTTACCAAAACGACAACAGTAAAAAGAACAACATTTGAACTTTCTACCTTAATTTCATTGATGTTGCGTTATCCTTGGGCTTCAAAACTTGGGAGAATTACATGTTAAGTAATATAAAGGACTTACTTAAAAGAACATATAATTCTTTTCTATAAGTATAACGAATTTCATAGTTCGATTTCATTCATTTCGCTCCCATTAACCATTAATTGTATCGGGGTACACCTCTTTTAAGCTAAATGACTCCTTCCATTTTCTTTGTTCTTCTTTTATGAAAATGACAACCGTAAAAAGAACAACATTTGAACATTCTACCTTAATTTCATTGGTGTTGCGTCCTCCTTCGGCTTCAAAACTTCCGAGACTTACATGTTAAGTAATATAAAGGACTTACTTAAAATAACATATAATTCTTTTCTATAAGTATAGCGAATTTCATAGTTCGATTTCATTCATTCCGCTACCATCAACTGTTAATTGTTTCCAATAACTACTCTTTCAAGCTAAATTACTCCTTCCATTGGTTCTTCTTCTATGAAAATGAATCCGTTGAATGATCAACATTTGAACGTTCTACCTTAATTTCCATGGTGTGGCATTCTCCTTCAGATTCAAAATTTCCGAAAATTTAAAAGGTACTTGGATTACATGTTATGTACTATAAAGGACATACATAAAATAACATATAAAGCTTTTCTATGAGTATAGCGAATTTCATAATTCGATTTCATTCATTTCGCACCTATCAACCATTAATTGTTTCCGGTTACTCCACTTTCAAGCTAAATTAATCCTTCCATACACTTGATTCTTTTTTTTTACGTAAATGACAACCATGGAAAGAGGACAATTTGAACTTTCTACCTTAATTTCCATGCTGTTGCGTTCTCATTCGGATTCAAAATTTCCTAAAATCTAAAATTTACTTGGATTACATGTTAAGTAATGTAAATGACTTACATAAAATAACTTATAAAGCTTTTTAACAAGTATAGCGAATTTCATTGTTAGATTTCATTTATTTCGCTACCATCAACTGTTAATTGTTTCCAGTTACTACTCTTTCAAGCTAAATTACTCCTTCCATTGGTTCTTCTTCTATGAAAATGAATACGGTTGAATGATCGACATTTGAACTTTCTATAAGTATAGCGAATTTCATAATTCGAATTCATTCATTTCGCTACCATCAACTGTTAATTGTTTCCAGTTACTACTCTTTCAAGCTAAATTACTCCTTCCATTGGTTCTTCTTCTATGAAAATGAATACGGTTGAATGATCAACATTTGAACTTTCTACCTTAATTTCCATGTTGTTGCGTTCTCCTTCGGATTCATAATTTACTAAAATCTAAAATTTACTTGGATACATGTTAAGTAATGTGAATGACTTACTTAAAATAACGTATAAAGCTTTTTAACAAGTATAGCGAATTTCATTGTTCGTTTTCATTCATTTCGCTACCATTAACCATTAATTGTGTCCGGGTACTCCTATTTTAAGCTAAATTACTCCTTCCATTCACTTTGTTCTTCTTTTACCAAAACGACAACAGTAAAAAGAACAACATTTGAACTTTCTACCTTAATTTCATTGATGTTGCGTTATCCTTGGGCTTCAAAACTTGGGAGAATTACATGTTAAGTAATATAAAGGACTTACTTAAAAGAACATATAATTCTTTTCTATAAGTATAACGAATTTCATAGTTCGATTTCATTCATTTCGCTCCCATTAACCATTAATTGTATCGGGGTACACCTCTTTTAAGCTAAATGACTCCTTCCATTTTCTTTGTTCTTCTTTTATGAAAATGACAACCGTAAAAAGAACAACATTTGAACATTCTACCTTAATTTCATTGGTGTTGCGTCCTCCTTCGGCTTCAAAACTTCCGAGACTTACATGTTAAGTAATATAAAGGACTTACTTAAAATAACATATAATTCTTTTCTATAAGTATAGCGAATTTCATAGTTCGATTTCATTCATTCCGCTACCATCAACTGTTAATTGTTTCCAATAACTACTCTTTCAAGCTAAATTACTCCTTCCATTGGTTCTTCTTCTATGAAAATGAATCCGTTGAATGATCAACATTTGAACGTTCTACCTTAATTTCCATGGTGTGGCATTCTCCTTCAGATTCAAAATTTCCGAAAATTTAAAAGGTACTTGGATTACATGTTATGTACTATAAAGGACATACATAAAATAACATATAAAGCTTTTCTATGAGTATAGCGAATTTCATAATTCGATTTCATTCATTTCGCACCTATCAACCATTAATTGTTTCCGGTTACTCCACTTTCAAGCTAAATTAATCCTTCCATACACTTGATTCTTTTTTTTTACGTAAATGACAACCATGGAAAGAGGACAATTTGAACTTTCTACCTTAATTTCCATGCTGTTGCGTTCTCATTCGGATTCAAAATTTCCTAAAATCTAAAATTTACTTGGATTACATGTTAAGTAATGTAAATGACTTACATAAAATAACTTATAAAGCTTTTTAACAAGTATAGCGAATTTCATTGTTAGATTTCATTTATTTCGCTACCATCAACTGTTAATTGTTTCCAGTTACTACTCTTTCAAGCTAAATTACTCCTTCCATTGGTTCTTCTTCTATGAAAATGAATACGGTTGAATGATCGACATTTGAACTTTCTATAAGTATAGCGAATTTCATAATTCGATTTCATTCATTTCGCTACCATCAACTGTTAATTGTTTCCAGTTACTACTCTTTCAAGCTAAATTACTCCTTCCATTGGTTCTTCTTCTATGAAAATGAATACGGTTGAATGATCAACATTTGAACTTTCTACCTTAATTTCCATGTTGTTGCGTTCTCCTTCGGATTCATAATTTACTAAAATCTAAAATTTACTTGGATACATGTTAAGTAATGTAAATGACTTACTTAAAATAACGTATAAAGCTTTTTAACAAGTATAGCGAATTTCATTGTTCGTTTTCATTCATTTCGCTACCATTAACCATTAATTGTGTCCGGGTACTCCTATTTTAAGCTAAATTACTCCTTCCATTCACTTTGTTCTTCTTTTACCAAAACGACAACAGTAAAAAGAACAACATTTGAACTTTCTACCTTAATTTCATTGATGTTGCGTTATCCTTGGGCTTCAAAACTTGGGAGAATTACATGTTAAGTAATATAAAGGACTTACTTAAAAGAACATATAATTCTTTTGTATAAGTATAACGAATTTCATAGTTCGATTTAATTCATTTCGCTCCCATTAACCATTAATTGTATCGGGTACACCTCTTTTTAGCTAAATGACTCCTTCCATTTTCTTTGTTCTTCTTTTATGAAAATGACAACCGTAAAAAGAACAACATTTGAACATTCTACCTTAATTTCATTGGTGTTGCGTCCTCCTTCGGCTTCAAAACTTCCGAGACTTACATGTTAAGTAATATAAAGGACTTACTTAAAATAACATATAATTCTTTTCTATAAGTATAGCGAATTTCATAGTTCGATTTCATTCATTCCGCTACCATCAACTGTTAATTGTTTCCAATAACTACTCTTTCAAGCTAAATTACTCCTTCCATTGGTTCTTCTTCTATGAAAATGAATACCGTTGAATGATCAACATTTGAACGTTCTACCTTAATTTCCATGGTGTGGCATTCTCCTTCAGATTCAAAATTTCCGAAAATTTAAAAGGTACTTGGATTACATGTTATGTACTATAAAGGACATACATAAAATAACATATAAAGCTTTTCTATGAGTATAGCGAATTTCATAATTCGATTTCATTCATTTCGCACCTATCAACCATTAATTGTTTCCGGTTACTCCACTTTCAAGCTAAATTACTCCTTCCATACACTTGATTCTTTTTTTTACGTAAATGACAACCATGGAAAGAGGACAATTTGAACTTTCTACCTTAATTTCCATGCTGTTGCGTTCTCATTCGGATTCAAAATTTCCTAAAATCTAAAATTTACTTGGATTACATGTTAAGTAATGTAAATGACTTACATAAAATAACTTATAAAGCTTTTTAACAAGTATAGCGAATTTCATTGTTAGATTTCATTTATTTCGCTACCATCAACTGTTAATTGTTTCCAGTTACTATTCTTTCAAGCTAAATTACTCCTTCCATTGGTTCTTCTTCTATGAAAATGAATACGGTTGAATGATCGACATTTGAACTTTCTATAAGTATAGCGAATTTCATAATTCGATTTCATTCATTTCGCTACCATCAACTGTTAATTGTTTCCAGTTACTACTCTTTCAAGCTAAATTACTCCTTCCATTGGTTCTTCTTCTATGAAAATGAATACGGTTGAATGATCAACATTTGAACTTTCTACCTTAATTTCCATGTTGTTGCGTTCTCCTTCGGATTCATAATTTACTAAAATCTAAAATTTACTTGGATACATGTTAAGTAATGTAAATGACTTACTTAAAATAACGTATAAAGCTTTTTAACAAGTATAGCGAATTTCATTGTTCGTTTTCATTCATTTCGCTACCATTAATCATTAATTGTGTCCGGGTACTCCTAATTTAAGCTAAATTACTCCTTCCATTCACTTTGTTCTTCTATTACGAAAACGACAACAGTAAAAAGAACAACATTTGAACTTTCTACCTTAATTTCATTGATGTTGCGTTATCCTTGGGCTTCAAAACTTGGGAGAATTACATGTTAAGTAATATAAAGGACTTACTTAAAAGAACATATAATTCTTTTCTATAAGTATAACGAATTTCATAGTTCGATTTCATTCATTTCGCTCCGATTAACCATTAATTGTATCGGGGTACACCTCTTTTAAGCTAAATGACTCCTTCCATTTTCTTTGTTCTTCTTTTATGAAAATGACAACCGTAAAAAGAACAACATTTGAACATTCTACCTTAATTTCATTGGTGTTGCGTCCTCCTTCGGCTTCAAAACTTCCGAGACTTACATGTTAAGTAATATAAAGGACTTACTTAAAATAACATATAATTCTTTTCTATAAGTATAGCGAATTTCATAGTTCGATTTCATTCATTCCGCTACCATCAACTGTTAATTGTTTCCAATAACTACTCTTTCAAGCTAAATTACTCCTTCCATTGGTTCTTCTTCTATGAAAATGAATACCGTTGAATGATCAACATTTGAACGTTCTACCTTAATTTCCATGGTGTGGCATTCTCCTTCAGATTCAAAATTTCCGAAAATTTAAAAGGTACTTGGATTACATGTTATGTACTATAAAGGACATACATAAAATAACATATAAAGCTTTTCTATGAGTATAGCGAATTTCATAATTCGATTTCATTCATTTCGCACCTATCAACCATTAATTGTTTCCGGTTACTCCACTTTCAAGCTAAATTACTCCTTCCATACACTTGATTCTTTTTTTTTACGTAAATGACAACCATGGAAAGAGGACAATTTGAACTTTCTACCTTAATTTCCATGCTGTTGCGTTCTCATTCGGATTCAAAATTTCCTAAAATCTAAAATTTACTTGGATTACATGTTAAGTAATGTAAATGACTTACATAAAATAACTTATAAAGCTTTTTAACAAGTATAGCGAATTTCATTGTTAGATTTCATTTATTTCGCTACCATCAACTGTTAATTGTTTCCAGTTACTACTCTTTCAAGCTAAATTACTCCTTCCATTTTGTTGGTTCTTCTTTTACGAAAATGACAATAGTAAAAAAAAACAACATTTGAAATTTCTACCTTAATTTCATTGGTGTTGCGTTCTCCTTCGGCTTCAAAACTTCCGAGAAGTACATGTTAGCTAATATAAAATACTTACTTAAAATAACATATAATTCTTTTTTATAAGTATAGCGAATTTCATAGTTCGATTTCATTCATTTCGCTACCATCAACAGTTAATTGTTTCTAATTACTACTCTTTCAAGCTAAATTACTCCTTCCATTGGTTCTTCTTCTATGAAAATGAATACCGTTGAATGTTCAACATTTGAACTGTCTACCTTAATTTCCATGGTGTTGCATTCTCCTTGAGATTCAAAATTTCCGAAAATTTAAAAGGTACTTGGATTACATATTATGTACTATAAAGGACATACATAAAATAACCTATAAAGCTTTTCTATGAGTATAGCGAATTTCATAGTTCGATTTCATTCATTTCGCTCCTATCAACCATTAATTGTTTCCGGTTACTCCACTTTCAAGCTAAATTACTCATTCCACACACTTGATTCTTTTTTTTTACCAAAATGACAACCATGGAAAGAGGACAATTTGAACTTTCTACCTTAATTTCTATGCTGTTGCGTTCTCTTTCGGATTCAAAATTTCCTAAAATCTAGAATTTACTTGGATTACATGTTAAGTAATGTAAAAGACTTACTTAAAATAACGTATAAATCTTTCTAACAAATTTAGCGAATTTCATTGTTCGATTTCATTCATTTCGCTCCCATTACCATTAATTGTATCGGGGTACTCCTCTTTTAACTAAATTACTCCTTCCATTTTCTTAGTTCTTCTTTTACGACAATGACAGCCGTAAAAATAACAACATTTGAACTTTCTACCTTAATTTCATTGGTGTTGTGTTCTCCTTCGGCTTCAAAACTTCGAAGAATTACATGTTAAGTAATATAAAAGACTTACTTAAAATAACATATAATTCTTTTCTATAAGTATAACGAATTTCATAGTTCGATTTCATTCATTTCGCTACCATCAAATGTTAATTGTTTCCAATTACTACTCTTTCAACCAAAATTACTCCTTCCACTGGTTCTTCTTCTATGAAAATGAATACCGTTGAATCATCAACATTTGAACTTTCTACCTTAATTTCCATGGTCTTGCATTCTCCTTCAGATTCAAAATTTCCGAAAATTTAAAAGGTACCTGGATTAGATGTTATGTACTATAAAGGACATACATAAAATAACATATAAAGCTTTTCTATGAGTATAGCGAATTTCATAGTTCGATTTCATTCATTTCGCTCCTATCAACCATTAATTGTTTCCGGTTACTCCACTTTCAATCTAAATTACTCATTCCACACACTTGATTCTTTTTTTTTTACGAAAATGACAACGATGGAAAGATGACAATTTGAACTTTCTACCTTAATTTCCATGCTGTTGCGTTATCCTTCGGATTCAAAATTTCCTAAAATCTAGAATTTACTTGGAGTATATGTTAAGTAATGTAAATGACTTACATAAAATAACGTATAAAGCTTTTTAACAAGTATAGCGAATTTCATTGTTCGATTTTATTCATTTCGCTCCCATTAACCATTAATTGTATCCGGGTACTCCTCTTTTAAGCAAAATTACACATTCCATTTGGATTTTTCTTCTTTTACGAAAATGACAACATTTCAACTTTCTACCTTAATTTCATTGGTTTTGCGTTCTCCTTCAGCTTCAAAACTTCCGAAAATTACATGTTAAGTTATATAAAGGACTTACTTAAAATAACATATAATTCTTTTCTATAAGTATAGCCAATTTCATAGTTCGATTTCATTCATTTCGCTACCATCAACTGTTAATTGTTTCCAATTACTACTCTTTCAAGCTAAATTACTCCTTCCATTGGGTCTTCTTCTATGAAAATGAATACGGTTGAATGATCAACATTTGAACTTTCTACCTTAATTTCCATTGTGTTGCATTCTCCTTTAGATTCAAAATTTCCGAAAATTTAATAGGTACTTGGATTACATGTTATGTACTATAAAGGACAAACATAAAATAATATATAAAGCTTTTCTATGAGTATAGCGAATTTCATAGTTCGATTTCATTCATTTCGCTCCTATCAACCATTAATTATTTCCGGTTACTCCACTTTCAAGCTAAATTACTCCTTCCATATACTTGATTCTTTTTTTTTACGAAAATGACAACCATGGAAAGAGGACAATTTGAACTTTCAACCTTAATTTCCATGCTGTTTCGTTCTCCTTCGGATTCAAAATTTCCTAAAATCTAAAATTTACTTGGATTACATGTTAAGTAATGTAAATGACTTACTTAAAATAACGTATAAAGCTTTTTAACAAGTATAGCGAATTTCATTGTTCGATTTCATTCATTTCGCTACCAGTAACCATTAATTGTATCGGGGTACTCTTCTTTTAAGCTAAATTACTCCTTCCATTTTCTTGGTTCTTCTTTTACCAAAATGACAACCGTAAAAAGAACAACATTTCAACATTCTACCTTAATTTCATTGGTGTTGCGTTCTTCTTCGGCTTCAAAACTTCCGAGAATTAAATGTTAAGTAATATAAAGGACTTACTTAAAATAACATATAATTCTTTTCTATAGGTATAGCGAATTTCATAGTTCGATTTCATTCATTTCGCTACCATCAACTGTTAATTGTTTCCAATTACTACTCTTTCAAGCTAAATTACTCCTTCCATTGGTTCTTCTTCTATGAAAATGAATACCGTTGAATGATCAACATTTGAACGTTCTACCTTAATTTCCATGGTGTGGCATTCTCCTTTAGATTCAAAATTTCCGAAAATTTAAAAGGTACTTGGATTACATGTTATGTACTATAAAGGACATACATAAAATAACATATAAAGCTTTTCTATGAGTATAGCGAATTTCATAATTCGATTTCAATCATTTCACACCTATCAACCATTAATTGTTTCCGGTTACTCCACTTTCAAGCTAAATTACTTCTTCCAAACACTTGATTCTTTTTTTTTACGTAAATGACAACCATGGAAAGAGGACAATTTGAACTTTCTACCTTAATTTCCATGCTGTTGCGTTCTCATTCGGATTCAAAATTTCCTAAAATCTAAAATTTACTTGGATTACATGTTAAGTAATGTAAATGACTTACATAAAATAACTTATAAAGCTTTTTAACAAGTATAGCGAATTTCATTGTTTGATTTCATTTATTTCGCTACCATCAACTGTTAATTGTTTCCAGTTACTACTCTTTCAAGCTAAATTACTCCTTCCATTGGTTCTCCTTCTATGAAAATGAATACGGTTGAATGATCAACATTTGAACTTTCTATAAGTATAGCGAATTTCATAATTCGATTTCATTCATTTCGCTACCATCAACTGTTAATTGTTTCCGGTTACTACTCTTTCAAGCTAAATTACTCCTTCCATTGGTTCTTCTTCTATGAAAATGAATACGGTTAAATGATCAACATATGAACTTTCTACCTTAATTTCCATGTTGTTGCGTTCTCCTTCGGATTCATAATTGACTAAAATCTAAAATTTACTTGGATACATGTTAAGTAATGTGAATGACTTACTTAAAATAACGTATAAAGCTTTTTAACAAGTATAGCGAATTTCATTGTTCGTTTTCATTCATTTCGCTACCATTAACCATTAATTGTGTCCGGGTACTCCTATTTTAAGGTAAATTACTCCTTCCATTCACTTTGTTCTTCTTTTACGAAAACGACAACAGTAAAAAGAACAACATTTGAACTTTCTACCTTAATTTCATTGATGTTGCGTTATCCTTGGGCTTCAAAACTTGGGAGAATTACATGTTAAGTAATATAAAGGACTTACTTAATAAAACATATAATTCTTTTCTATAAGTATAACGAATTTCATAGTTCGATTTCATTCATTTCGCTCCCATTAACCATTAATTGTATCGGGGTACACCTCTTTTAAGCTAAATGACTCCTTCCATTTTCTTTGTTCTTCTTTTATGAAAATGACAACCGTAAAAAGAACAACATTTGAACATTCTACCTTAATTTCATTGGTGTTGCGTCCTCCTTCGGCTTCAAAACTTCGGAGACTTACATGTTAAGTAATATAAAGGACTTACATAAAATAACATATAATTCTTTTCTATAAGTATAGCGAATTTCATAGTTCGATTTCATTCATTCCGCTACCATCAACTGTTAATTGTTTCCAATAACTACTCTTTCAAGCTAAATTACTCCTTCCATTGGTTCTTCTTCTATGAAAATGAATACCGTTGAATGATCAACATTTGAACGTTCTACCTTAATTTCCATGGTGTGGCATTCTCCTTCAGATTCAAAATTTCCGAAAATTTAAAAGGTACTTGGATTACATGTTATGTACTATAAAGGACATACATAAAATAAAATATAAAGCTTTTCTATGAGTATAGCGAATTTCATAATTCGATTTCAATCATTTCGCACCTATCAACCTTTAATTGTTTCCGGTTACTCCACTTTCAAGCTAAATTACTTCTTCCATACACTTGATTCTTTTTTTTTACGTAAATGACAACCATGGAAAGAGGACAATTTGAACTTTCTACCTTAATTTCCATGCTGTTGCGTTCTCATTCGGATTCAAAATTTCCTAAAATCTAAAATTTACTTGGATTACATGTTAAGTAATGTAAATGACTTGCATAAAATAACTTATAAAGCTTTTTAACAAGTATAGCGAATTTCATTGTTAGATTTCATTTATTTCGCTACCATCAACTGTTAATTGTTTCCGGTTACTACTCTTTCAAGCTAAATTACTCCTTCCATTGGTTCTTCTTCTATGAAAATGAATACGGTTGAATGATCAACATTTGAACTTTCTATAAGTATAGCGAATTTCATAATTCGATTTCATTCATTTCGCTACCATCAAGTGTTAATTGTTTCCAGTTACTACTCTTTCAAGCTAAATTATTCCTTCCATTGGTTCTTCTTCTATGAAAATGAATACGGTTGAATGATCAACATTTGAACTTTCTACCTTAATTTCCATGTTGTTGCGTTCTCCTTCGGATTCATAATTTACTAAAATCTAAAATTTACTTGGATACATGTTAAGTAATGTAAATGACTTACTTAAAATAACGTATAATACTTTTTAACAAGTATAGCGAATATCATTGTTCGTTTTCATTCATTTCGCTACCATTAACCATAATTGTGTTCGGGTACTCCTATTTTAAGCTAAATTACTCCTTCCATTCACTTTGTTCTTCTTTTACGAAAACGACAACTGTAAAAAGAACAACATTTGAACTTTCTACCTTAATTTCATTGATGTTGCGTTATCCTTGGGCTTCAAAACATGGGAGAATTACATGTTAAGTAATATAAAGGACTTACTTAAAAGAACATATAATTCTTTTCTATAAGTATAACGAATTTCATAGTTCGATTTCACTCATTTCGCTCCCATTAACCATTAATTGTATCGGGGTACACCTCTTTTAAGCTAAATGATTCCTTCCATTTTCTTTGTTCTTCTTTTATGAAAATGACAACCATAAAAAGAACAACATTTGAACATTCTACCTTAATTTCATTGGTGTTGCGTCCTCCTTCGGCTTCAAAACTTCGGAGACTTACATGTTAAGTAATATAAAGGACTTACATAAAATAACATATAATTCTTTTCTATAAGTATAGCGAATTTCATAGTTCGATTTCATTCATTCCGCTACCATCAACTGTTAATTGTTTCCAATAACTACTCTTTCAAGCTAAATTACTCCTTCCATTGGTTCTTCTTCTATGAAAATGAATACCGTTGAATGATCAACATTTGAACGTTCTACCTTAATTTCCATGGTGTGGCATTCTCCTTCAGATTCAAAATTTCCGAAAATTTAAAAGGTACTTGGATTACATGTTATGTACTATAAAAGACATACATAAAATAACATATAAAGCTTTTCTATGAGTATAGCGAATTTAATAATTCGATTTCATTCATTTCGCACCTATCAACCATTAATTGTTTCCGGTTACTCCACTTTCAAGCTAAATTACTCCTTCCATACACTTGATTCTTTTTTTTTACGTAAATGACAACCATGGAAAGAGGACAATTTGAACTTTCTACCTTAATTTCCATGCTGTTGCGTTCTCATTCGGATTCAAAATTTCCTAAAATCTAAAATTTACTTGGATTACATGTTAAGTAATGTAAATGACTTACATAAAATAACTTATAAAGCTTTTTAACAAGTATAGCGAATTTCATTTTTAGATTTCTTTTATTTCGCTACCATCAACTGTTAATTGTTTCCAGTTACTACTCTTTCAAGCTAAATTACTCCTTCCATTGGTTCTCCTTCTATGAAAATGAATACGGTTGAATGATCAACATTTGAACTTTCTATAAGTATAGAGAATTTCATAATTCGATTTCATTCATTTCGCTACCATCAACTGTTAATTGTTTCCAGTTACTACTCTTTCAAGCTAAATTACTCCTTCCATTGGTTCTTCTTCTATGAAAATGAATACGGTTGAATGATCAACATTTGAACTTTCTACCTTAATTTCCATGTTGTTGCGTTCTCCTTTGGATTCATAATTTACTAAAATCTAAAATTTACTTGGATACATGTTAAGTAATGTGAATGACTTACTTAAAATAACGTATAAAGCTTTTTAACAAGTATAGCGAATTTCATTGTTCGTTTTCATTCATTTCGCTACCATTAACCATTAATTGTGTCCGGGTACTCCTATTTTAAGCTAAATTACTCCTTCCATTCACTTTGTTCTTCTTTTACGAAAACGACAACAGTAAAAAGAACAACATTTGAACTTTCTACCTTAATTTCATTGATATTACGTTATCCTTGGGCTTCAAAACTTGGGAGAATTACATGTTAAGTAATATAAAGGACTTACTTAAAAGAACATATAATTCTTTTCTATAAGTATAACGAATTTCATAGTTCGATTTCATTCATTTCGCTCCCATTAACCATTAATTGTATCGGGGTACACCTCTTTTAAGCTAAATGACTCCTTCCATTTTCTTCGTTCTTCTTTTATGAAAATGACAACCGTAAAAAGAACAACATTTGAACATTCTACCTTAATTTCATTGGTGTTGCGTCCTCCTTCGGCTTCAAAACTTCCGAGACTTACATGTTAAGTAATATAAAGGACTTACTTAAAATAACATATAATTCTTTTCTATAAGTATAGCGAATTTCATAGTTCTATTTCATTCATTCCGCTACCATCAACTGTTAATTGTTTCCAATAACTACTCTTTCAAGCTAAATTACTCCTTCCATTGGTTCTTCTTCTATGAAAATGAATACCGTTGAATGATCAACATTTGAACGTTCTACCTTAATTTCCATGGTGTGGCATTCTCCTTCAGATTCAAAATTTCCGAAAATTTAAAAGGTACTTGGATTACATGTTATGTACTATAAAGGACATACATAAAATAACATATAAAGCTTTTCTATGAGTATAGCGAATTTCATAATTCGATTTCATTCATTTCGCACCTATCAACCATTAATTGTTTCCGGTTACTCCACTTTCAAGCTAAATTACTCCTTCCATACACTTGATTCTTTTTTTTTACGTAAATGACAACCATGGAAAGAGGACAATTTGAACTTTCTACCTTAATTTCCATGCTGTTGCGTTCTCATTCGGATTCAAAATTTCCTAAAATCTAAAATTTACTTGGATTACATGTTAAGTAATGTAAATGACTTACATAAAATAACTTATAAAGCTTTTTAACAAGTATAGCGAATTTCATTGTTAGATTTCATTTATTTCGCTACCATCAACTGTTAATTGTTTCCAGTTACTACTCTTTCAAGCTAAATTACTCCTTCCATTGGTTCTCCTTCTATGAAAATGAATACGGTTGAATGATCAACATTTGAACTTTCTATAAGTATAGAGAATTTCATAATTCGATTTCATTCATTTCGCTACCATCAACTGTTAATTGTTTCCGGTTACTACTCTTTCAAGCTAAATTACTCCTTCCATTGGTTCTTCTTCTATGAAAATGAATACGGTTGAATGATCAACATATGAACTTTCTACCTTAATTTCCATGTTGTTGCGTTCTCCTTCGGATTCATAATTTACTAAAATCTAAAATTTACTTGGATACATGTTAAGTAATGTGAATGACTTACTTAAAATAACGTATAAAGCTTTTTAACAAGTATAGCGAATTTCATTGTTCGTTTTCATTCATTTCGCTACCATTAACCATTAATTGTGTCCGGGTACTCCTATTTTAAGCTAAATTACTCCTTCCGTTCACTTTGTTCTTCTTTTACGAAAACGACAACAGTAAAAAGAACAACATTTGAACTTTCTACCTTAATTTCATTGATGTTGCGTTATCCTTGGGCTTCAAAACTTTGGGAAAATTACATGTTAAGTAATATAAAGGACTTACTTAAAAGAACATATAATTCTTTTCTCTAAGTATAACGAATTTCATAGTTCGATTTCATTCATTTCGCTCCCATTAACCATTAATTGTATCGGGGTACACCTCTTTTAAGCTAAATGACTCCTTCCATTTTCTTTGTTCTTCTTTTATGAAAATGACAACCGTAAAAAGAACAACATTTGAACATTCTACCTTAATTTCATTGGTGTTGCGTCCTCCTTCGGCTTCAAAACTTCCGAGACTTACATGTTAAGTAATATAAAGGACTTACTTAAAATAACATATAATTCTTTTCTATAAGTATAGCGAATTTCATAGTTCGATTTCATTCATTCCGCTACCATCAACTGTTAATTGTTTCCAATAACTACTCTTTCAAGCTAAATTACTCCTTCCATTGGTTCTTCTTCTATGAAAATGAATACCGTTGAATGATCAACATTTGAACGTTCTACCTTAATTTCCATGGTGTGGCATTCTCCTTCAGATTCAAAATTTTCGAAAATTTAAAAGGTACTTGGATTACATGTTATGTACTATAAAGGACATACATAAAATAACATATAAAGCTTTTCTATGAGTATAGCGAATTTCATAATTCGATTTCATTCATTTCGCACCTATCAACCATTAATTGTTTCCGGTTACTCCACTTTCAAGCTAAATTACTCCTTCCATACACTTGATTCTTTTTTTTTACGTAAATGACAACCATGGAAAGAGGACAATTTGAACTTTCTACCTTAATTTCCATGCTGTTGCGTTCTCATTCGGATTCAAAATTTCCTAAAATCTAAAATTTACTTGGATTACATGTTAAGTAATGTAAATGACTTACATAAAATAACTTATAAAGCTTTTTAACAAGTATAGCGAATTTCATTGTTAGATTTCATTTATTTCGCTACCATCAACTGTTAATTGTTTCCAGTTACTACTCTTTCAAGCTAAATTACTCCTTCCATTGGTTCTCCTTCTATGAAAATGAATACGGTTGAATGATCAACATTTGAACTTTCTATAAGTATAGAGAATTTCATAATTCGATTTCATTCATTTCGCTACCATCAACTGTTAATTGTTTCCGGTTACTACTCTTTCAAGCTAAATTACTCCTTCCATTGGTTCTTCTTCTATGAAAATGAATACGGTTGAATGATCAACATATGAACTTTCTACCTTAATTTCCATGTTGTTGCGTTCTCCTTCGGATTCATAATTTACTAAAATCTAAAATTTACTTGGATACATGTTAAGTAATGTGAATGACTTACTTAAAATAACGTATAAAGCTTTTTAACAAGTATAGCGAATTTCATTGTTCGTTTTCATTCATTTCGCTACCATTAACCATTAATTGTGTCCGGGTACTCCTATTTTAAGCTAAATTACTCCTTCCATTCACTTTGTTCTTCTTTTACGAAAACGACAACAGTAAAAAGAACAACATTTGAACTTTCTACCTTAATTTCATTGATGTTGCGTTATCCTTGGGCTTCAAAACTTGGGAGAATTACATGTTAAGTAATATAAAGGACTTACTTAAAAGAACATATAATTCTTTTCTATAAGTATAACGAATTTTATAGTTCGATTTCATTCATTTCGCTCCCATTAACCATTAATTGTATGGGGGTACACCTCTTTTAAGCTAAATGACTCCTTCCATTTTCTTTGTTCTTCTTTTATGAAAATGACAACCGTAAAAAGAACAACATTTGAACATTCTACCTTAATTTCATTGGTGTTGCGTCCTCCTTCGGCTTCAAAACATCCGAGACTTACATGTTAAGTAATATAAAGGACTTACTTAAAATAACATATAATTCTTTTCTATAAGTATAGCGAATTTCATAGTTCGATTTCATTCATTCCGCTACCATCAACTGTTAATTGTTTCCAATAACTACTCTTTCAAGCTAAATTACTCCTTCCATTGGTTCTTCTTCTATGAAAATGAATACCGTTGAATGATCAACATTTGAACGTTCTACCTTAATTTCCATGGTGTGGCATTCTCCTTCAGATTCAAAATTTCCGAAAATTTAAAAGGTACTTGGATTACATGTTATGTACTATAAAGGACATACATAAAATAACATATAAAGCTTTTCTATGAGTATAGCGAATTTCATAATTCGATTTCATTCATTTCGCACCTATCAACCATTAATTGTTTCCGGTTACTCCACTTTCAAGCTAAATTACTCCTTCCATACACTTGATTCTTTTTTTTTACGTAAATGACAACCATGGAAAGAGGACAATTTGAACTTTCTACCTTAATTTCCATGCTGTTGCGTTCTCATTCGGATTCAAACTTTCCTAAAATCTAAAATTTACTTGGATTACATGTTAAGTAATGTAAATGACTTACATAAAATAACTTATAAAGCTTTTTAACAAGTATAGCGAATTTCATTGTTAGATTTCATTTATTTCGCTACCATCAACTGTTAATTGTTTCCAGTTACTACTCTTTCAAGCTAAATTACTCCTTCCATTGGTTCTCCTTCTATGAAAATGAATACGGTTGAATGATCAACATTTAAACTTTCTATAAGTATAGCGAATTTCATAATTCGATTTCATTCATTTCGCTACCATCAACTGTTAATTGTTTCCGGTTACTACTCTTTCAAGCTAAATTACTCCTTCCATTGGTTCTTCTTCTATGAAAATGAATACGGTTGAATGATCAACATATGAACTTTCTACCTTAATTTCCATGTTGTTGCGTTCTCCTTCGGATTCATAATTTACTAAAATCTAAAATTTACTTGGATACATGTTAAGTAATGTGAATGACTTACTTAAAATAACGTATAAAGCTTTTTAACAAGTATAGCGAATTTCATTGTTCGTTTTCATTCATTTCGCTACCATTAACCATTAATTGTGTCCGGGTACTCCTATTTTAAGCTAAATTACTCCTTCCATTCACTTTGTTCTTCTTTTACGAAAACGACAACAATAAAAAGAACAACATTTGAACTTTCTACCTTAATTTCATTGATGTTGCGTTATCCTTGGGCTTCAAAACTTGGGAGAATTACATGTTAAGTAATATAAAGGACTTACTTAAAAGAACATATAATTCTTTTCTATAAGTATAACGAATTTCATAGTTCGATTTCATTCATTTCGCTCCCCATTAACCATTAATTGTATCGGGGTACACCTCTTTTAAGCTAAATGACTCCTTCCATTTTCTTTGTTCTTCTTTTATGAAAATGACAACCGTAAAAAGAACAACATTTGAACATTCTACCTTAATTTCATTGGTGTTGCGTCCTCCTTCGGCTTCAAAACTTCCGAGACTTACATGTTAAGTAATATAAAGGACTTACTTAAAATAACATATAATTCTTTTCTATAAGTATAGCGAATTTCATAGTTCGATTTCATTCATTCCGCTACCATCAACTGTTAATTGTTTCCAATAACTACTCTTTCAAGCTAAATTACTCCTTCCATTGGTTCTTCTTCTATGAAAATGAATACCGTTGAATGATCAACATTTGAACGTTCTACCTTAATTTCCATGGTGTGGCATTCTCCTTCAGATTCAAAATTTCCGAAAATTTAAAAGGTACTTGGATTACATGTTATGTACTATAAAGGACATACATAAAATAACATATAAAGCTTTTCTATGAGTATAGCGAATTTCATAATTCGATTTCATTCATTTCGCACCTATCAACCATTAATTGTTTCCGGTTACTCCACTTTCAAGCTAAATTACTCCTTCCATACACTTGATTCTTTTTTTTTACGTAAATGACAACCATGGAAAGAGGACAATTTGAACTTTCTACCTTAATTTCCATGCTGTTGCGTTCTCATTCGGATTCAAAATTTCCTAAAATCTAAAATTTACTTGGATTACATGTTAAGTAATGTAAATGACTTACATAAAATAACTTATAAAGCTTTTTAACAAGTATAGCGAATTTCATTGTTAGATTTCATTTATTTCGCTACCATCAACTGTTAATTGTTTCCAGTTACTACTCTTTCAAGCTAAATTACTCCTTCCATTGGTTCTCCTTCTATGAAAATGAATACGGTTGAATGATCAACATTTGAACTTTCTATAAGTATAGCGAATTTCATAATTCGATTTCATTCATTTCGCTACCATCAACTGTTAATTGTTTCCGGTTACTACTCTTTCAAGCTAAATTACTCCTTCCATTGGTTCTTCTTCTATGAAAATGACTACGGTTGAATGATCAACATATGAACTTTCTACCTTAATTTCCATGTTGTTGCGTTCTCCTTCGGATTCATAATTTACTAAAATCTAAAATTTACTTGGATACATGTTAAGTAATGTGAATGACTTACTTAAAATAACGTATAAAGCTTTTTAACAAGTATAGCGAATTTCATTGTTCGTTTTCATTCATTTCGCTACCATTAACCATTAATTGTGTCCGGGTACTCCTATTTTAAGCTAAATTACTCCTTCCATTCACTTTTTTCTTCTTTTACGAAAACGACAACAGTAAAAAGAACAACATTTGAAGTTTCTACCTTAATTTCATTGATGTTGCGTTATCCTTGGGCTTCAAAACTTGGGAGAATTACATGTTAAGTAATATAAAGGACTTACTTAAAAGAACATATAATTCTTTTCTATAAGTATAACGAATTTCATAGTTCGATTTCATTCATTTCGCTCCCATTAACCATTAATTGTATCGGGGTACACCTCTCTTAAGCTAAATGACTCCTTCCATTTTCTTTGTTCTTCTTTTATGAAAATGACAACCGTAAAAAGAACAACATTTGAACATTCTACCTTAATTTCATTGGTGTTGCGTCCTCCTTCGGCTTCAAAACTTCCGAGACTTACATGTTAAGTAATATAAAGGACTTACTTAAAATAACATATAATTCTTTTCTATAAGTATAGCGAATTTCATAGTTCGATTTCATTCATTCCGCTACCATCAACTGTTAATTGTTTCCAATAACTACTCTTTCAAGCTAAATTACTCCTTCCATTGGTTCTTCTTCTATGAAAATGAATACCGTTGAATGATCAACATTTGAACGTTCTACCTTAATTTCCATGGTGTGGCATTCTCCTTCAGATTCAAAATTTCCGAAAATTTAAAAGGTACTTGGATTACATGTTATGTACTATAAAGGACATACATAAAATAACATATAAAGCTTTTCTATGAGTATAGCGAATTTCATAATTCGATTTCATTCATTTCGCACCTATCAACCATTAATTGTTTCCGGTTACTCCACTTTCAAGCTAAATTACTCCTTCCATACACTTGATTCTTTTTTTTTACGTAAATGACAACCATGGAAAGAGGACAATTTGAACTTTCTACCTTAATTTCCATGCTGTTGCGTTCTCATTCGGATTCAAAATTTCCTAAAATCTAAAATTTACTTGGATTACATGTTAAGTAATGTAAATGACTTACATAAAATAACTTATAAAGCTTTTTAACAAGTTTAGCGAATTTCATTGTTAGATTTCATTTATTTCGCTACCATCAACTGTTAATTGTTTCCAGTTACTACTCTTTCAAGCTAAATTACTCCTTCCATTGGTTCTCCTTCTATGAAAATGAATACGGTTGAATGATCAACATTTGAACTTTCTATAAGTATAGCGAATTTCATAATTCGATTTCATTCATTTCGCTACCATCAACTGTTAATTGTTTCCGGTTACTACTCTTTCAAGCTAAATTACTCCTTCCATTGGTTCTTCTTCTATGAAAATGACTACGGTTGAATGATCAACATATGAACTTTCTACCTTAATTTCCATGTTGTTGCGTTCTCCTTCGGATTCATAATTTACTAAAATCTAAAATTTACTTGGATACATGTTAAGTAATGTGAATGACTTACTTAAAATAACGTATAAAGCTTTTTAACAAGTATAGCGAATTTCATTGTTCGTTTTCATTCATTTCGCTACCATTAACCATTAATTGTGTCCGGGTACTCCTATTTTAAGCTAAATTACTCCTTCCATTCACTTTTTTCTTCTTTTACGAAAACGACAACAGTAAAAAGAACAACATTTGAAGTTTCTACCTTAATTTCATTGATGTTGCGTTATCCTTGGGCTTCAAAACTTGGGAGAATTACATGTTAAGTAATATAAAGGACTTACTTAAAAGAACATATAATTCTTTTCTATAAGTATAACGAATTTCATAGTTCGATTTCATTCATTTCGCTCCCATTAACCATTAATTGTATCGGGGTACACCTCTTTTAAGCTAAATGACTCCTTCCATTTTCTTTGTTCTTCTTTTATGAAAATGACAACCGTAAAAAGAACAACATTTGAACATTCTACCTTAATTTCATTGGTGTTGCGTCCTCCTTCGGCTTCAAAACTTCCGAGACTTACATGTTAAGTAATATAAAGGACTTACTTAAAATAACATATAATTCTTTTCTATAAGTATAGCGAATTTCATAGTTCGATTTCATTCATTCCGCTACCATCAACTGTTAATTGTTTCCAATAACTACTCTTTCAAGCTAAATTACTCCTTCCATTGGTTCTTCTTCTATGAAAATGAATACCGTTGAATGATCAACATTTGAACGTTCTACCTTAAATTCCATGGTGTGGCATTCTCCTTCAGATTCAAAATTTCCGAAAATTTAAAAGGTACTTGGATTACATGTTATGTACTATAAAGGACATACATAAAATAACATATAAAGCTTTTCTATGAGTATAGCGAATTTCATAATTCGATTTCCTTCATTTCGCACCTATCAACCATTAATTGTTTCCGGTTACTCCACTTTCAAGCTAAATTACTCCTTCCATACACTTGATTCTTTTTTTTTACGTAAATGACAACCATGGAAAGAGGACAATTTGAACTTTCTACCTTAATTTCCATGCTGTTGCGTTCTCATTCGGATTCAAAATTTCCTAAAATCTAAAATTTACTTGGATTACATGTTAAGTAATGTAAATGACTTACATAAAATAACTTATAAAGCTTTTTAACAAGTTTAGCGAATTTCATTGTTAGATTTCATTTATTTCGCTACCATCAACTGTTAATTGTTTCCAGTTACTACTCTTTCAAGCTAAATTACTCCTTCCATTGGTTTTTCTTCTATGAAAATGAATACGGTTGAATGATCGACATTTGAACTTTCTATAAGTATAGCGAATTTCATAATTCGATTTCATTCATTTCGCTACCATCAACTGTTAATTGTTTCCAGTTACTACTCTTTCAAGATAAATTACTCCTTCCATTGGTTCTTCTTCTATGAAAATGAATACGGTTGAATGATCAACATTTGAACTTTCTACCTTAATTTCCATGTTGTTGCGTTCTCCTTCGGATTCATAATTTACTAAAATCTAAAATTTACTTGGATACATGTTAAGTAATGTAAATGACTTACTTAAAATAACGTATAAAGCTTTTTAACAAGTATAGCGAATTTCATTGTTCGTTTTCATTCATTTCGCTACCATTAACCATTAATTGTGTCCGCGTACTCCTATTTTAAGCTAAATTACTCCTTCCATTCACTTTGTTCTTCTTTTACGAAAACGACAACAGTAAAAAGAACAACATTTGAAGTTTCTACCTTAATTTCATTGATGTTGCGTTATCCTTGGGCTTCAAAACTTGGGAGAATTACATGTTAAGTAATATAAAGGACTTACTTAAAAGAACATATAATTCTTTTCTATAAGTATAACGAATTTCATAGTTCGATTTCATTCATTTCGCTCCCATTAACCATTAATTGTATCGGGGTACACCTCTTTTAAGCTAAATGACTCCTTCCATTTTCTTTGTTCTTCTTTTATGAAAATGACAACCGTAAAAAGAACAACATTTGAACATTCTACCTTAATTTCATTGGTGTTGCGTCCTCCTTCGGCTTCAAAACTTCCGAGACTTACATGTTAAGTAATATAAAGGACTTACTTAAAATAACATATAATTCTTTTCTATAAGTATAGCGAATTTCATAGTTCGATTTCATTCATTCCGCTACCATCAACTGTTAATTGTTTCCAATAACTACTCTTTCAAGCTAAATTACTCCTTCCATTGGTTCTTCTTCTATGAAAATGAATACCGTTGAATGATCAACATTTGAACGTTCTACCTTAATTTCCATGGTGTGGCATTCTCCTTCAGATTCAAAATTTCCGAAAATTTAAAAGGTACTTGGATTACATGTTATGTACTATAAAGGACATACATAAAATAACATATAAAGCTTTTCTATGAGTATAGCGAATTTCATAATTCGATTTCATTCATTTCGCACCTATCAACCATTAATTGTTTCCGGTTACTCCACTTTCAAGCTAAATTACTCCTTCCATACACTTGATTCTTTTTTTTTACGTAAATGACAACCATGGAAAGAGGACAATTTGAACTTTCTACCTTAATTTCCATGCTGTTGCGTTCTCATTCGGATTCAAAATTTCCTAAAATCTAAAATTTACTTGGATTACATGTTAAGTAATGTAAATGACTTACATAAAATAACTTATAAAGCTTTTTAACAAGTATAGCGAATTTCATTGTTAGATTTCATTTATTTCGCTACCATCAACTGTTAATTGTTTCCAGTTACTACTCTTTCAAGCTAAATTACTCCTTCCATTGGTTCTCCTTCTATGAAAATGAATACGGTTGAATGATCAACATTTGAACTTTCTATAAGTATAGCGAATTTCATAATTCGATTTCATTCATTTCGCTACCATCAACTGTTAATTGTTTCCGGTTACTACTCTTTCAAGCTAAATTACTCCTTCCATTGGTTCTTCTTCTATGAAAATGACTACGGTTGAATGATCAACATATGAACTTTCTACCTTAATTTCCATGTTGTTGCGTTCTCCTTCGGATTCATAATTTACTAAAATCTAAAATTTACTTGGATACATGTTAAGTAATGTGAATGACTTACTTAAAATAACGTATAAAGCTTTTTAACAAGTATAGCGAATTTCATTGTTCGTTTTCATTCATTTCGCTACCATTAACCATTAATTGTGTCCGGGTACTCCTATTTTAAGCTAAATTACTCCTTCCATTCACTTTGTTCTTCTTTTACGAAAACGACAACAGTAAAAAGAACAACATTTGAAGTTTCTACCTTAATTTCATTGATGTTGCGTTATCCTTGGGCTTCAAAACTTGGGAGAATTACATGTTAAGTAATATAAAGGACTTACTTAAAAGAACATATAATTCTTTTCTATAAGTATAACGAATTTCATAGTTCGATTTCATTCATTTCGCTCCCATTAACCATTAATTGTATCGGGGTACACCTCTTTTAAGCTAAATGACTCCTTCCATTTTCTTTGTTCTTCTTTTATGAAAATGACAACCGTAAAAAGAACAACATTTGAACATTCTACCTTAATTTCATTGGTGTTGCGTCCTCCTTCGGCTTCAAAACTTCCGAGACTTACATGTTAAGTAATATAAAGGACTTACTTAAAATAACATATAATTCTTTTCTATAAGTATAGCGAATTTCATAGTTCGATTTCATTCATTCCGCTACCATCAACTGTTAATTGTTTCCAATAACTACTCTTTCAAGCTAAATTACTCCTTCCATTGGTTCTTCTTCTATGAAAATGAATACCGTTGAATGATCAACATTTGAACGTTCTACCTTAATTTCCATGGTGTGGCATTCTCTTTCAGATTCAAAATTTCCGAAAATTTAAAAGGTACTTGGATTACATGTTATGTACTATAAAGGACATACATAAAATAACATATAAAGCTTTTCTATGAGTATAGCGAATTTCATAATTCGATTTCATTCATTTCGCACCTATCAACCATTAATTGTTTCCGGTTACTCCACTTTCAAGCTAAATTACTCCTTCCATACACTTGATTCTTTTTTTTACGTAAATGACAACCATGGAAAGAGGACAATTTGAACTTTCTACCTTAATTTCCATGCTGTTGCGTTCTCATTCGGATTCAAAATTTCCTAAAATCTAAAATTTACTTGGATTACATGTTAAGTAATGTAAATGACTTACATAAAATAACTTATAAAGCTTTTTAACAAGTATAGCGAATTTCATTGTTAGATTTCATTTATTTCGCTACCATCAACTGTTAATTGTTTCCAGTTACTACTCTTTCAAGCTAAATTACTCCTTCCATTGGTTCTCCTTCTATGAAAATGAATACGGTTGAATGATCAACATTTGAACTTTCTATAAGTATAGCGAATTTCATAATTCGATTTCATTCATTTCGCTACCATCAACTGTTAATTGTTTCCGGTTACTACTCTTTCAAGCTAAATTACTCCTTCCATTGGTTCTTCTTCTATGAAAATGAATACGGTTGAATGATCAACATATGAACTTTCTACCTTAATTTCCATGTTGTTGCGTTCTCCTTCGGATTCATAATTTACTAAAATCTAAAATTTACTTGGATACATGTTAAGTAATGTGAATGACTTACTTAAAATAACGTATAAAGCTTTTTAACAAGTATAGCGAATTTCATTGTTCGTTTTCATTCATTTCGCTACCATTAACCATTAATTGTGTCCGGGTACTCCTATTTTAAGCTAAATTACTCCTTCCATTCACTTTGTTCTTCTTTTACGAAAACGACAACAGTAAAAAGAACAACATTTGAAGTTTCTACCTTAATTTCATTGATGTTGCGTTATCCTTGGGCTTCAAAACTTGGGAGAATTACATGTTAAGTAATATAAAGGACTTACTTAAAAGAACATATAATTCTTTTCTATAAGTATAACGAATTTCATAGTTCGATTTCATTCATTTCGCTCCCATTAACCATTAATTGTATCGGGGTACACCTCTTTTAAGCTAAATGACTCCTTCCATTTTCTTTGTTCTTCTTTTATGAAAATGACAACCGTAAAAAGAACAACATTTGAACATTCTACCTTAATTTCATTGGTGTTGCGTCCTCCTTCGGCTTCAAAACTTCCGAGACTTACATGTTAAGTAATATAAAGGACTTACTTAAAATAACATATAATTCTTTTCTATAAGTATAGCGAATTTCATAGTTCGATTTCATTCATTCCGTTACCATCAACTGTTAATTGTTTCCAATAACTACTCTTTCAAGCTAAATTACTCCTTCCATTGGTTCTTCTTCTATGAAAATGAATACCGTTGAATGATCAACATTTGAACGTTCTACCTTAATTTCCATGGTGTGGCATTCTCCTTCAGATTCAAAATTTCCGAAAATTTAAAAGGTACTTGGATTACATGTTATGTACTATAAAGGACATACATAAAATAACATATAAAGCTTTTCTATGAGTATAGCGAATTTCATAATTCGATTTCATTCATTTCGCACCTATCAACCATTAATTGTTTCCGGTTACTCCACTTTCAAGCTAAATTACTCCTTCCATACACTTGATTCTTTTTTTTTACGTAAATGACAACCATGGAAAGAGGACAATTTGAACTTTCTACCTTAATTTCCATGCTGTTGCGTTCTCATTCGGATTCAAAATTTCCTAAAATCTAAAATTTACTTGGATTACATGTTAAGTAATGTAAATGACTTACATAAAATAACTTATAAAGCTTTTTAACAAGTATAGCGAATTTCATTGTTAGATTTCATTTATTTCGCTACCATCAACTGTTAATTGTTTCCGGTTACTACTCTTTCAAGCTAAATTACTCCTTCCATTGGTTCTCCTTCTATGAAAATGAATACGGTTGAATGATCAACATTTGAACTTTCTATAAGTATAGCGAATTTCATAATTCGATTTCATTCATTTCGCTACCATCAACTGTTAATTGTTTCCGGTTACTACTCTTTCAAGCTAAATTACTCCTTCCATTGGTTCTTCTTCTATGAAAATGAATACGGTTGAATGATCAACATATGAACTTTCTACCTTAATTTCCATGTTGTTGCGTTCTCCTTCGGATTCATAATTTACTAAAATCTAAAATTTACTTGGATACATGTTAAGTAATGTGAATGACTTACTTAAAATAACGTATAAAGCTTTTTAACAAGTATAGCGAATTTCATTGTTCGTTTTCATTCATTTCGCTACCATTAACCATTAATTGTGTCCGGGTACTCCTATTTTAAGCTAAATTACTCCTTCCATTCACTTTGTTCTTCTTTTACGAAAACGACAACAGTAAAAAGAACAACATTTGAAGTTTCTACCTTAATTTCATTGATGTTGCGTTATCCTTGGGCTTCAAAACTTGGGAGAATTACATGTTAAGTAATATAAAGGACTTATTTAAAAGAACATATAATTCTTTTCTATAAGTATAACGAATTTCATAGTTCGATTTCATTCATTTCGCTCCCATTAACCATTAATTGTATCGGGGTACACCTCTTTTAAGCTAAATGACTCCTTCCATTTTCTTTGTTCTTCTTTTATGAAAATGACAACCGTAAAAAGAACAACATTTGAACATTCTACCTTAATTTCATTGGTGTTGCGTCCTCCTTCGGCTTCAAAACTTCCGAGACTTACATGTTAAGTAATATAAAGGACTTACTTAAAATAACATATAATTCTTTTCTATAAGTATAGCGAATTTCATAGTTCGATTTCATTCATTCCGCTACCATCAACTGTTAATTGTTTCCAATAACTACTCTTTCAAGCTAAATTACTCCTTCCATTGGTTCTTCTTCTATGAAAATGAATACCGTTGAATGATCAACATTTGAACGTTCTACCTTAATTTCCATGGTGTGGCATTCTCCTTCAGATTCAAAATTTCCGAAAATTTAAAAGGTACTTGGATTACATGTTATGTACTATAAAGGACATACATAAAATAACATATAAAGCTTTTCTATGAGTATAGCGAATTTCATAATTCGATTTCATTCATTTCGCACCTATCAACCATTAATTGTTTCCGGTTACTCCACTTTCAAGCTAAATTACTCCTTCCATACACTTGATTCTTTTTTTTTACGTAAATGACAACCATGGAAAGAGGACAATTTGAACTTTCTACCTTAATTTCCATGCTGTTGCGTTCTCATTCGGATTCAAAATTTCCTAAAATCTAAAATTTACTTGGATTACATGTTAAGTAATGTAAATGACTTACATAAAATAACTTATAAAGCTTTTTAACAAGTATAGCGAATTTCATTGTTAGATTTCATTTATTTCGCTACCATCAACTGTTAATTGTTTCCAGTTACTACTCTTTCAAGCTAAATTACTCCTTCCATTGGTTCTCCTTCTATGAAAATGAATACGGTTGAATGATCAACATTTGAACTTTCTATAAGTATAGCGAATTTCATAATTCGATTTCATTCATTTCGCTACCATCAACTGTTAATTGTTTCCGGTTACTACTCTTTCAAGCTAAATTACTCCTTCCATTGGTTCTTCTTCTATGAAAATGACTACGGTTGAATGATCAACATATGAACTTTCTACCTTAATTTCCATGTTGTTGCGTTCTCCTTCGGATTCATAATTTACTAAAATCTAAAATTTACTTGGATACATGTTAAGTAATGTGAATGACTTACTTAAAATAACGTATAAAGCTTTTTAACAAGTATAGCGAATTTCATTGTTCGTTTTCATTCATTTCGCTACCATTAACCATTAATTGTGTCCGGGTACTCCTATTTTAAGCTAAATTACTCCTTCCATTCACTTTGTTCTTCTTTTACGAAAACGACAACAGTAAAAAGAACAACATTTGAAGTTTCTACCTTAATTTCATTGATGTTGCGTTATCCTTGGGCTTCAAAACTTGGGAGAATTACATGTTAAGTAATATAAAGGACTTACTTAAAAGAACATATAATTCTTTTCTATAAGTATAACGAATTTCATAGTTCGATTTCATTCATTTCGCTCCCATTAACCATTAATTGTATCGGGGTACACCTCTTTTAAGCTAAATGACTCCTTCCATTTTCTTTGTTCTTCTTTTATGAAAATGACAACCGTAAAAAGAACAACATTTGAACATTCTACCTTAATTTCATTGGTGTTGCGTCCTCCTTCGGCTTCAAAACTTCCGAGACTTACATGTTAAGTAATATAAAGGACTTACTTAAAATAACATATAATTCTTTTCTATAAGTATAGCGAATTTCATAGTTCGATTTCATTCATTCCGCTACCATCAACTGTTAATTGTTTCCAATAACTACTCTTTCAAGCTAAATTACTCCTTCCATTGGTTCTTCTTCTATGAAAATGAATACCGTTGAATGATCAACATTTGAACGTTCTACCTTAATTTCCATGGTGTGGCATTCTCTTTCAGATTCAAAATTTCCGAAAATTTAAAAGGTACTTGGATTACATGTTATGTACTATAAAGGACATACATAAAATAACATATAAAGCTTTTCTATGAGTATAGCGAATTTCATAATTCGATTTCATTCATTTCGCACCTATCAACCATTAATTGTTTCCGGTTACTCCACTTTCAAGCTAAATTACTCCTTCCATACACTTGATTCTTTTTTTTACGTAAATGACAACCATGGAAAGAGGACAATTTGAACTTTCTACCTTAATTTCCATGCTGTTGCGTTCTCATTCGGATTCAAAATTTCCTAAAATCTAAAATTTACTTGGATTACATGTTAAGTAATGTAAATGACTTACATAAAATAACTTATAAAGCTTTTTAACAAGTATAGCGAATTTCATTGTTAGATTTCATTTATTTCGCTACCATCAACTGTTAATTGTTTCCAGTTACTACTCTTTCAAGCTAAATTACTCCTTCCATTGGTTCTCCTTCTATGAAAATGAATACGGTTGAATGATCAACATTTGAACTTTCTATAAGTATAGCGAATTTCATAATTCGATTTCATTCATTTCGCTACCATCAACTGTTAATTGTTTCCGGTTACTACTCTTTCAAGCTAAATTACTCCTTCCATTGGTTCTTCTTCTATGAAAATGAATACGGTTGAATGATCAACATATGAACTTTCTACCTTAATTTCCATGTTGTTGCGTTCTCCTTCGGATTCATAATTTACTAAAATCTAAAATTTACTTGGATACATGTTAAGTAATGTGAATGACTTACTTAAAATAACGTATAAAGCTTTTTAACAAGTATAGCGAATTTCATTGTTCGTTTTCATTCATTTCGCTACCATTAACCATTAATTGTGTGCGGGTACTCCTATTTTAAGCTAAATTACTCCTTCCATTCACTTTGTTCTTCTTTTACGAAAACGACAACAGTAAAAAGAACAACATTTGAAGTTTCTACCTTAATTTCATTGATGTTGCGTTATCCTTGGGCTTCAAAACTTGGGAGAATTACATGTTAAGTAATATAAAGGACTTACTTAAAAGAACATATAATTCTTTTCTATAAGTATAACGAATTTCATAGTTCGATTTCATTCATTTCGCTCCCATTAACCATTAATTGTATCGGGGTACACCTCTTTTAAGCTAAATGACTCCTTCCATTTTCTTTGTTCTTCTTTTATGAAAATGACAACCGTAAAAAGAACAACATTTGAACATTCTACCTTAATTTCATTGGTGTTGCGTCCTCCTTCGGCTTCAAAACTTCCGAGACTTACATGTTAAGTAATATAAAGGACTTACTTAAAATAACATATAATTCTTTTCTATAAGTATAGCGAATTTCATAGTTCGATTTCATTCATTCCGCTACCATCAACTGTTAATTGTTTCCAATAACTACTCTTTCAAGCTAAATTACTCCTTCCATTGGTTCTTCTTCTATGAAAATGAATACCGTTGAATGATCAACATTTGAACGTTCTACCTTAATTTCCATGGTGTGGCATTCTCCTTCAGATTCAAAATTTCCGAAAATTTAAAAGGTACTTGGATTACATGTTATGTACTATAAAGGACATACATAAAATAACATATAAAGCTTTTCTATGAGTATAGCGAATTTCATAATTCGATTTCATTCATTTCGCACCTATCAACCATTAATTGTTTCCGGTTACTCCACTTTCAAGCTAAATTACTCCTTCCATACACTTGATTCTTTTTTTTTACGTAAATGACAACCATGGAAAGAGGACAATTTGAACTTTCTACCTTAATTTCCATGCTGTTGCGTTCTCATTCGGATTCAAAATTTCCTAAAATCTAAAATTTACTTGGATTACATGTTAAGTAATGTAAATGACTTACATAAAATAACTTATAAAGCTTTTTAACAAGTTTAGCGAATTTCATTGTTAGATTTCATTTATTTCGCTACCATCAACTGTTAATTGTTTCCAGTTACTACTCTTTCAAGCTAAACTACTCCTTCCATTGGTTCTTCTTCTATGAAAATGAATACGGTTGAATGATCGACATTTGAACTTTCTATAAGTATAGCGAATTTCATAATTCGATTTCATTCATTTCGCTACCATCAACTGTTAATTGTTTCCAGTTACTACTCTTTCAAGCTAAATTACTCCTTCCATTGGTTCTTCTTCTATGAAAATGAATACGGTTGAATGATCAACATTTGAACTTTCTACCTTAATTTCCATGTTGTTGCGTTCTCCTTCGGATTCATAATTTACTAAAATCTAAAATTTACTTGGATACATGTTAAGTAATGTAAATGACTTACTTAAAATAACCTATAAAGCTTTTTAACAAGTATAGCGAATTTCATTGTTCGTTTTCATTCATTTCGCTACCATTAACCATTAATTGTGTCCGGGTACTCCTATTTTAAGCTAAATTACTCCTTCCATTCACTTTGTTCTTCTTTTACCAAAACGACAACAGTAAAAAGAACAACATTTGAACTTTCTACCTTAATTTCATTGATGTTGCGTTATCCTTGGGCTTCAAAACTTGGGAGAATTACATGTTAAGTAATATAAAGGACTTACTTAAAAGAACATATAATTCTTTTCTATAAGTATAACGAATTTCATAGTTCGATTTCATTCATTTCGCTCCCATTAACCATTAATTGTATCGGGGTACACCTCTTTTAAGCTAAATGACTCCTTCCATTTTCTTTGTTCTTCTTTTATGAAAATGACAACCGTAAAAAGAACAACATTTGAACATTCTACCTTAATTTCATTGGTGTTGCGTCCTACTTCGGCTTCAAAACTTCCGAGACTTACATGTTAAGTAATATAAAGGACTTACTTAAAATAACATATAATTCTTTTCTATAAGTATAGCGAATTTCATAGTTCGATTTCATTCATTCCGCTACCATCAACTGTTAATTGTTTCCAATAACTACTCTTTCAAGCTAAATTACTCCTTCCATTGGTTCTTCTTCTATGAAAATAAATACTGTTGAATGATCAACATTTGAACGTTCTACCTTAATTTCCATGGTGTGGCATTCTCCTTCGGATTCAAAATTTCCGAAAATTTAAAAGGTACTTGGATTACATGTTATGTACTATAAAGGACATACATAAAATAACATATAAAGCTTTTCTATGAGTATAGCGAATTTCATAATTCGATTTCATTCATTTCGCACCTATCAACCATTAATTGTTTCCGGTTACTCCACTTTCAAGCTAAATTACTCCTTCCATACACTTGATTCTTTTTTTTTACGTAAATGACAACCATGGAAAGAGGACAATTTGAACTTTCTACCTTAATTTCCATGCTGTTGCGTTCTCATTCGGATTCAAAATTTCCTAAAATCTAAAATTTACTTGGATTACATGTTAAGTAATGTAAATGACTTACATAAAATAACTTATAAAGCTTTTTAACAAGTATAGCGAATTTCATTGTTAGATTTCATTTATTTCGCTACCATCAACTGTTAATTGTTTCCGGTTACTACTCTTTCAAGCTAAATTACTCCTTCCATTGGTTCTTCTTCTATGAAAATGAATACGGTTGAATGATCGACATTTGAACTTTCAATAAGTATAGCGAATTTCATAATTCGATTTCATTCATTTCGCTACCATCAACTGTTAATTGTTTCCAGTTACTACTCTTTCAAGCTAAATTACTCCTTCCATTGGTTCTTCTTCTATGAAAATGAATACGGTTGAATGATCAACATTTGAACTTTCTACCTTAATTTCCATGTTGTTGCGTTCTCCTTCGGATTCATAATTTACTAAAATCTAAAATTTACTTGGATACATGTTAAGTAATGTAAATGACTTACTTAAAATAACGTATAAAGCTTTTTAACAAGTATAGCGAATTTCATTGTTCGTTTTCATTCATTTCGCTACCATTAACCATTAATTGTGTCCGCGTACTCCTATTTTAAGCTAAATTACTCCTTCCATTCACTTTGTTCTTCTTTTACGAAAACGACAACAGTAAAAAGAACAACATTTGAACTTTCTACCTTAATTTCATTGATGTTGCGTTATCCTTGGGCTTCAAAACTTGGGAGAATTACATGTTAAGTAATATAAAGGACTTACTTAAAAGAACATATAATTCTTTTCTATAAGTATAACGAATTTCATAGTTCGATTTCATTCATTTCGCTCCCATTAACCATTAATTGTATCGGGGTACACCTCTTTTAAGCTAAATGACTCCTTCCATTTTCTTTGTTCTTCTTTTATGAAAATGACAACCGTAAAAAGAACAACATTTGAACATTCTACCTTAATTTCATTGGTGTTGCGTCCTCCTTCGGCTTCAAAACTTCCGAGACTTACATGTTAAGTAATATAAAGGACTTACTTAAAATAACATATAATTCTTTTCTATAAGTATAGCGAATTTCATAGTTCGATTTCATTCATTCCGCTACCATCAACTGTTAATTGTTTCCAATAACTACTCTTTCAAGCTAAATTACTCCTTCCATTGGTTCTTCTTCTATGAAAATGAATACCGTTGAATGATCAACATTTGAACGTTCTACCTTAATTTCCATGGTGTGGCATTCTCCTTCAGATTCAAAATTTCCGAAAATTTAAAAGGTACTTGGATTACATGTTATGTACTATAAAGGACATACATAAAATAACATATAAAGCTTTTCTATGAGTATAGCGAATTTCATAATTCGATTTCATTCATTTCGCACCTATCAACCATTAATTGTTTCCGGTTACTCCACTTTCAAGCTAAATTAATCCTTCCATACACTTGATTCTTTTTTTTTACGTAAATGACAACCATGGAAAGAGGACAATTTGAACTTTCTACCTTAATTTCCATGCTGTTGCGTTCTCATTCGGATTCAAAATTTCCTAAAATCTAAAATTTACTTGGATTACATGTTAAGTAATGTAAATGACTTACATAAAATAACTTATAAAGCTTTTTAACAAGTTTAGCGAATTTCATTGTTAGATTTCATTTATTTCGCTACCATCAACTGTTAATTGTTTCCAGTTACTACTCTTTCAAGCTAAACTACTCCTTCCATTGGTTCTTCTTCTATGAAAATGAATACGGTTGAATGATCGACATTTGAACTTTCTATAAGTATAGCGAATTTCATAATTCGATTTCATTCATTTCGCTACCATCAACTGTTAATTGTTTCCAGTTACTACTCTTTCAAGCTAAATTACTCCTTCCATTGGTTCTTCTTCTATGAAAATGAATACGGTTGAATGATCAACATTTGAACTTTCTACCTTAATTTCCATGTTGTTGCGTTCTCCTTCGGATTCATAATTTACTAAAATCTAAAATTTACTTGGATACATGTTAAGTAATGTAAATGACTTACTTAAAATAACGTATAAAGCTTTTTAACAAGTATAGCGAATTTCATTGTTCGTTTTCATTCATTTCGCTACCATTAACCATTAATTGTGTCCGCGTACTCCTATTTTAAGCTAAATTACTCCTTCCATTCACTTTGTTCTTCTTTTACGAAAACGACAACAGTAAAAAGAACAACATTTGAACTTTCTACCTTAATTTCATTGATGTTGCGTTATCCTTGGGCTTCAAAACTTGGGAGAATTACATGTTAAGTAATATAAAGGACTTACTTAAAAGAACATATAATTCTTTTCTATAAGTATAACGAATTTCATAGTTCGATTTCATTCATTTCGCTCCCATTAACCATTAATTGTATCGGGGTACACCTCTTTTAAGCTAAATGACTCCTTCCATTTTCTTTGTTCTTCTTTTATGAAAATGACAACCGTAAAAAGAACAACATTTGAACATTCTACCTTAATTTCATTGGTGTTGCGTCCTCCTTCGGCTTCAAAACTTCCGAGACTTACATGTTAAGTAATATAAAGGACTTACTTAAAATAACATATAATTCTTTTCTATAAGTATAGCGAATTTCATAGTTCGATTTCATTCATTCCGCTACCATCAACTGTTAATTGTTTCCAATAACTACTCTTTCAAGCTAAATTACTCCTTCCATTGGTTCTTCTTCTATGAAAATGAATACCGTTGAATGATCAACATTTGAACGTTCTACCTTAATTTCCATGGTGTGGCATTCTCCTTCAGATTCAAAATTTCCGAAAATTTAAAAGGTACTTGGATTACATGTTATGTACTATAAAGGACATACATAAAATAACATATAAAGCTTTTCTATGAGTATAGCGAATTTCATAATTCGATTTCATTCATTTCGCACCTATCAACCATTAATTGTTTCCGGTTACTCCACTTTCAAGCTAAATTACTCCTTCCATACACTTGATTCTTTTTTTTTACGTAAATGACAACCATGGAAAGAGGACAATTTGAACTTTCTACCTTAATTTCCATGCTGTTGCGTTCTCATTCGGATTCAAAATTTCCTAAAATCTAAAATTTACTTGGATTACATGTTAAGTAATGTAAATGACTTACATAAAATAACTTATAAAGCTTTTTAACAAGTTTAGCGAATTTCATTGTTAGATTTCATTTATTTCGCTACCATCAACTGTTAATTGTTTCCAGTTACTACTCTTTCAAGCTAAACTACTCCTTCCATTGGTTCTTCTTCTATGAAAATGAATACGGTTGAATGATCGACATTTGAACTTTCTATAAGTATAGCGAATTTCATAATTCGATTTCATTCATTTCGCTACCATCAACTGTTAATTGTTTCCAGTTACTACTCTTTCAAGCTAAATTACTCCTTCCATTGGTTCTTCTTCTATGAAAATGAATACGGTTGAATGATCAACATTTGAACTTTCTACCTTAATTTCCATGTTGTTGCGTTCTCCTTCGGATTCATAATTTACTAAAATCTAAAATTTACTTGGATACATGTTAAGTAATGTAAATGACTTACTTAAAATAACCTATAAAGCTTTTTAACAAGTATAGCGAATTTCATTGTTCGTTTTCATTCATTTCGCTACCATTAACCATTAATTGTGTCCGGGTACTCCTATTTTAAGCTAAATTACTCCTTCCATTCACTTTGTTCTTCTTTTACCAAAACGACAACAGTAAAAAGAACAACATTTGAACTTTCTACCTTAATTTCATTGATGTTGCGTTATCCTTGGGCTTCAAAACTTGGGAGAATTACATGTTAAGTAATATAAAGGACTTACTTAAAAGAACATATAATTCTTTTCTATAAGTATAACGAATTTCATAGTTCGATTTCATTCATTTCGCTCCCATTAACCATTAATTGTATCGGGGTACACCTCTTTTAAGCTAAATGACTCCTTCCATTTTCTTTGTTCTTCTTTTATGAAAATGACAACCGTAAAAAGAACAACATTTGAACATTCTACCTTAATTTCATTGGTGTTGCGTCCTACTTCGGCTTCAAAACTTCCGAGACTTACATGTTAAGTAATATAAAGGACTTACTTAAAATAACATATAATTCTTTTCTATAAGTATAGCGAATTTCATAGTTCGATTTCATTCATTCCGCTACCATCAACTGTTAATTGTTTCCAATAACTACTCTTTCAAGCTAAATTACTCCTTCCATTGGTTCTTCTTCTATGAAAATAAATACTGTTGAATGATCAACATTTGAACGTTCTACCTTAATTTCCATGGTGTGGCATTCTCCTTCGGATTCAAAATTTCCGAAAATTTAAAAGGTACTTGGATTACATGTTATGTACTATAAAGGACATACATAAAATAACATATAAAGCTTTTCTATGAGTATAGCGAATTTCATAATTCGATTTCATTCATTTCGCACCTATCAACCATTAATTGTTTCCGGTTACTCCACTTTCAAGCTAAATTACTCCTTCCATACACTTGATTCTTTTTTTTTACGTAAATGACAACCATGGAAAGAGGACAATTTGAACTTTCTACCTTAATTTCCATGCTGTTGCGTTCTCATTCGGATTCAAAATTTCCTAAAATCTAAAATTTACTTGGATTACATGTTAAGTAATGTAAATGACTTACATAAAATAACTTATAAAGCTTTTTAACAAGTATAGCGAATTTCATTGTTAGATTTCATTTATTTCGCTACCATCAACTGTTAATTGTTTCCGGTTACTACTCTTTCAAGCTAAATTACTCCTTCCATTGGTTCTTCTTCTATGAAAATGAATACGGTTGAATGATCGACATTTGAACTTTCAATAAGTATAGCGAATTTCATAATTCGATTTCATTCATTTCGCTACCATCAACTGTTAATTGTTTCCAGTTACTACTCTTTCAAGCTAAATTACTCCTTCCATTGGTTCTTCTTCTATGAAAATGAATACGGTTGAATGATCAACATTTGAACTTTCTACCTTAATTTCCATGTTGTTGCGTTCTCCTTCGGATTCATAATTTACTAAAATCTAAAATTTACTTGGATACATGTTAAGTAATGTAAATGACTTACTTAAAATAACGTATAAAGCTTTTTAACAAGTATAGCGAATTTCATTGTTCGTTTTCATTCATTTCGCTACCATTAACCATTAATTGTGTCCGCGTACTCCTATTTTAAGCTAAATTACTCCTTCCATTCACTTTGTTCTTCTTTTACGAAAACGACAACAGTAAAAAGAACAACATTTGAACTTTCTACCTTAATTTCATTGATGTTGCGTTATCCTTGGGCTTCAAAACTTGGGAGAATTACATGTTAAGTAATATAAAGGACTTACTTAAAAGAACATATAATTCTTTTCTATAAGTATAACGAATTTCATAGTTCGATTTCATTCATTTCGCTCCCATTAACCATTAATTGTATCGGGGTACACCTCTTTTAAGCTAAATGACTCCTTCCATTTTCTTTGTTCTTCTTTTATGAAAATGACAACCGTAAAAAGAACAACATTTGAACATTCTACCTTAATTTCATTGGTGTTGCGTCCTCCTTCGGCTTCAAAACTTCCGAGACTTACATGTTAAGTAATATAAAGGACTTACTTAAAATAACATATAATTCTTTTCTATAAGTATAGCGAATTTCATAGTTCGATTTCATTCATTCCGCTACCATCAACTGTTAATTGTTTCCAATAACTACTCTTTCAAGCTAAATTACTCCTTCCATTGGTTCTTCTTCTATGAAAATGAATACCGTTGAATGATCAACATTTGAACGTTCTACCTTAATTTCCATGGTGTGGCATTCTCCTTCAGATTCAAAATTTCCGAAAATTTAAAAGGTACTTGGATTACATGTTATGTACTATAAAGGACATACATAAAATAACATATAAAGCTTTTCTATGAGTATAGCGAATTTCATAATTCGATTTCATTCATTTCGCACCTATCAACCATTAATTGTTTCCGGTTACTCCACTTTCAAGCTAAATTAATCCTTCCATACACTTGATTCTTTTTTTTTACGTAAATGACAACCATGGAAAGAGGACAATTTGAACTTTCTACCTTAATTTCCATGCTGTTGCGTTCTCATTCGGATTCAAAATTTCCTAAAATCTAAAATTTACTTGGATTACATGTTAAGTAATGTAAATGACTTACATAAAATAACTTATAAAGCTTTTTAACAAGTTTAGCGAATTTCATTGTTAGATTTCATTTATTTCGCTACCATCAACTGTTAATTGTTTCCAGTTACTACTCTTTCAAGCTAAACTACTCCTTCCATTGGTTCTTCTTCTATGAAAATGAATACGGTTGAATGATCGACATTTGAACTTTCTATAAGTATAGCGAATTTCATAATTCGATTTCATTCATTTCGCTACCATCAACTGTTAATTGTTTCCAGTTACTACTCTTTCAAGCTAAATTACTCCTTCCATTGGTTCTTCTTCTATGAAAATGAATACGGTTGAATGATCAACATTTGAACTTTCTACCTTAATTTCCATGTTGTTGCGTTCTCCTTCGGATTCATAATTTACTAAAATCTAAAATTTACTTGGATACATGTTAAGTAATGTAAATGACTTACTTAAAATAACGTATAAAGCTTTTTAACAAGTATAGCGAATTTCATTGTTCGTTTTCATTCATTTCGCTACCATTAACCATTAATTGTGTCCGCGTACTCCTATTTTAAGCTAAATTACTCCTTCCATTCACTTTGTTCTTCTTTTACGAAAACGACAACAGTAAAAAGAACAACATTTGAACTTTCTACCTTAATTTCATTGATGTTGCGTTATCCTTGGGCTTCAAAACTTGGGAGAATTACATGTTAAGTAATATAAAGGACTTACTTAAAAGAACATATAATTCTTTTCTATAAGTATAACGAATTTCATAGTTCGATTTCATTCATTTCGCTCCCATTAACCATTAATTGTATCGGGGTACACCTCTTTTAAGCTAAATGACTCCTTCCATTTTCTTTGTTCTTCTTTTATGAAAATGACAACCGTAAAAAGAACAACATTTGAACATTCTACCTTAATTTCATTGGTGTTGCGTCCTCCTTCGGCTTCAAAACTTCCGAGACTTACATGTTAAGTAATATAAAGGACTTACTTAAAATAACATATAATTCTTTTCTATAAGTATAGCGAATTTCATAGTTCGATTTCATTCATTCCGCTACCATCAACTGTTAATTGTTTCCAATAACTACTCTTTCAAGCTAAATTACTCCTTCCATTGGTTCTTCTTCTATGAAAATGAATACCGTTGAATGATCAACATTTGAACGTTCTACCTTAATTTCCATGGTGTGGCATTCTCCTTCAGATTCAAAATTTCCGAAAATTTAAAAGGTACTTGGATTACATGTTATGTACTATAAAGGACATACATAAAATAACATATAAAGCTTTTCTATGAGTATAGCGAATTTCATAATTCGATTTCATTCATTTCGCACCTATCAACCATTAATTGTTTCCGGTTACTCCACTTTCAAGCTAAATTACTCCTTCCATACACTTGATTCTTTTTTTTTACGTAAATGACAACCATGGAAAGAGGACAATTTGAACTTTCTACCTTAATTTCCATGCTGTTGCGTTCTCATTCGGATTCAAAATTTCCTAAAATCTAAAATTTACTTGGATTACATGTTAAGTAATGTAAATGACTTACATAAAATAACTTATAAAGCTTTTTAACAAGTTTAGCGAATTTCATTGTTAGATTTCATTTATTTCGCTACCATCAACTGTTAATTGTTTCCAGTTACTACTCTTTCAAGCTAAACTACTCCTTCCATTGGTTCTTCTTCTATGAAAATGAATACGGTTGAATGATCGACATTTGAACTTTCTATAAGTATAGCGAATTTCATAATTCGATTTCATTCATTTCGCTACCATCAACTGTTAATTGTTTCCAGTTACTACTCTTTCAAGCTAAATTACTCCTTCCATTGGTTCTTCTTCTATGAAAATGAATACGGTTGAATGATCAACATTTGAACTTTCTACCTTAATTTCCATGTTGTTGCGTTCTCCTTCGGATTCATAATTTACTAAAATCTAAAATTTACTTGGATACATGTTAAGTAATGTAAATGACTTACTTAAAATAACGTATAAAGCTTTTTAACAAGTATAGCGAATTTCATTGTTCGTTTTCATTCATTTCGCTACCATTAACCATTAATTGTGTCCGCGTACTCCTATTTTAAGCTAAATTACTCCTTCCATTCACTTTGTTCTTCTTTTACGAAAACGACAACAGTAAAAAGAACAACATTTGAACTTTCTACCTTAATTTCATTGATGTTGCGTTATCCTTGGGCTTCAAAACTTGGGAGAATTACATGTTAAGTAATATAAAGGACTTACTTAAAAGAACATATAATTCTTTTCTATAAGTATAACGAATTTCATAGTTCGATTTCATTCATTTCGCTCCCATTAACCATTAATTGTATCGGGGTACACCTCTTTTAAGCTAAATGACTCCTTCCATTTTCTTTGTTCTTCTTTTATGAAAATGACAACCGTAAAAAGAACAACATTTGAACATTCTACCTTAATTTCATTGGTGTTGCGTCCTCCTTCGGCTTCAAAACTTCCGAGACTTACATGTTAAGTAATATAAAGGACTTACTTAAAATAACATATAATTCTTTTCTATAAGTATAGCGAATTTCATAGTTCGATTTCATTCATTCCGCTACCATCAACTGTTAATTGTTTCCAATAACTACTCTTTCAAGCTAAATTACTCCTTCCATTGGTTCTTCTTCTATGAAAATGAATACCGTTGAATGATCAACATTTGAACGTTCTACCTTAATTTCCATGGTGTGGCATTCTCCTTCAGATTCAAAATTTCCGAAAATTTAAAAGGTACTTGGATTACATGTTATGTACTATAAAGGACATACATAAAATAACATATAAAGCTTTTCTATGAGTATAGCGAATTTCATAATTCGATTTCATTCATTTCGCACCTATCAACCATTAATTGTTTCCGGTTACTCCACTTTCAAGCTAAATTACTCCTTCCATACACTTGATTCTTTTTTTTTACGTAAATGACAACCATGGAAAGAGGACAATTTGAACTTTCTACCTTAATTTCCATGCTGTTGCGTTCTCATTCGGATTCAAAATTTCCTAAAATCTAAAATTTACTTGGATTACATGTTAAGTAATGTAAATGACTTACATAAAATAACTTATAAAGCTTTTTAACAAGTTTAGCGAATTTCATTGTTAGATTTCATTTATTTCGCTACCATCAACTGTTAATTGTTTCCAGTTACTACTCTTTCAAGCTAAACTACTCCTTCCATTGGTTCTTCTTCTATGAAAATGAATACGGTTGAATGATCGACATTTGAACTTTCTATAAGTATAGCGAATTTCATAATTCGATTTCATTCATTTCGCTACCATCAACTGTTAATTGTTTCCAGTTACTACTCTTTCAAGCTAAATTACTCCTTCCATTGGTTCTTCTTCTATGAAAATGAATACGGTTGAATGATCAACATTTGAACTTTCTACCTTAATTTCCATGTTGTTGCGTTCTCCTTCGGATTCATAATTTACTAAAATCTAAAATTTACTTGGATACATGTTAAGTAATGTAAATGACTTACTTAAAATAACCTATAAAGCTTTTTAACAAGTATAGCGAATTTCATTGTTCGTTTTCATTCATTTCGCTACCATTAACCATTAATTGTGTCCGGGTACTCCTATTTTAAGCTAAATTACTCCTTCCATTCACTTTGTTCTTCTTTTACCAAAACGACAACAGTAAAAAGAACAACATTTGAACTTTCTACCTTAATTTCATTGATGTTGCGTTATCCTTGGGCTTCAAAACTTGGGAGAATTACATGTTAAGTAATATAAAGGACTTACTTAAAAGAACATATAATTCTTTTCTATAAGTATAACGAATTTCATAGTTCGATTTCATTCATTTCGCTCCCATTAACCATTAATTGTATCGGGGTACACCTCTTTTAAGCTAAATGACTCCTTCCATTTTCTTTGTTCTTCTTTTATGAAAATGACAACCGTAAAAAGAACAACATTTGAACATTCTACCTTAATTTCATTGGTGTTGCGTCCTACTTCGGCTTCAAAACTTCCGAGACTTACATGTTAAGTAATATAAAGGACTTACTTAAAATAACATATAATTCTTTTCTATAAGTATAGCGAATTTCATAGTTCGATTTCATTCATTCCGCTACCATCAACTGTTAATTGTTTCCAATAACTACTCTTTCAAGCTAAATTACTCCTTCCATTGGTTCTTCTTCTATGAAAATAAATACTGTTGAATGATCAACATTTGAACGTTCTACCTTAATTTCCATGCTGTTGCGTTCTCATTCGGATTCAAAATTTCCGAAAATTTAAAAGGTACTTGGATTACATGTTATGTACTATAAAGGACATACATAAAATAACATATAAAGCTTTTCTATGAGTATAGCGAATTTCATAATTCGATTTCATTCATTTCGCACCTATCAACCATTAATTGTTTCCGGTTACTCCACTTTCAAGCTAAATTACTCCTTCCATACACTTGATTCTTTTTTTTTACGTAAATGACAACCATGGAAAGAGGACAATTTGAACTTTCTACCTTAATTTCCATGCTGTTGCGTTCTCATTCGGATTCAAAATTTCCTAAAATCTAAAATTTACTTGGATTACATGTTAAGTAATGTAAATGACTTACATAAAATAACTTATAAAGCTTTTTAACAAGTATAGCGAATTTCATTGTTAGATTTCATTTATTTCGCTACCATCAACTGTTAATTGTTTCCGGTTACTACTCTTTCAAGCTAAATTACTCCTTCCATTGGTTCTTCTTCTATGAAAATGAATACGGTTGAATGATCGACATTTGAACTTTCAATAAGTATAGCGAATTTCATAATTCGATTTCATTCATTTCGCTACCATCAACTGTTAATTGTTTCCAGTTACTACTCTTTCAAGCTAAATTACTCCTTCCATTGGTTCTTCTTCTATGAAAATGAATACGGTTGAATGATCAACATTTGAACTTTCTACCTTAATTTCCATGTTGTTGCGTTCTCCTTCGGATTCATAATTTACTAAAATCTAAAATTTACTTGGATACATGTTAAGTAATGTAAATGACTTACTTAAAATAACGTATAAAGCTTTTTAACAAGTATAGCGAATTTCATTGTTCGTTTTCATTCATTTCGCTACCATTAACCATTAATTGTGTCCGCGTACTCCTATTTTAAGCTAAATTACTCCTTCCATTCACTTTGTTCTTCTTTTACGAAAACGACAACAGTAAAAAGAACAACATTTGAACTTTCTACCTTAATTTCATTGATGTTGCGTTATCCTTGGGCTTCAAAACTTGGGAGAATTACATGTTAAGTAATATAAAGGACTTACTTAAAAGAACATATAATTCTTTTCTATAAGTATAACGAATTTCATAGTTCGATTTCATTCATTTCGCTCCCATTAACCATTAATTGTATCGGGGTACACCTCTTTTAAGCTAAATGACTCCTTCCATTTTCTTTGTTCTTCTTTTATGAAAATGACAACCGTAAAAAGAACAACATTTGAACATTCTACCTTAATTTCATTGGTGTTGCGTCCTCCTTCGGCTTCAAAACTTCCGAGACTTACATGTTAAGTAATATAAAGGACTTACTTAAAATAACATATAATTCTTTTCTATAAGTATAGCGAATTTCATAGTTCGATTTCATTCATTCCGCTACCATCAACTGTTAATTGTTTCCAATAACTACTCTTTCAAGCTAAATTACTCCTTCCATTGGTTCTTCTTCTATGAAAATGAATACCGTTGAATGATCAACATTTGAACGTTCTACCTTAATTTCCATGGTGTGGCATTCTCCTTCAGATTCAAAATTTCCGAAAATTTAAAAGGTACTTGGATTACATGTTATGTACTATAAAGGACATACATAAAATAACATATAAAGCTTTTCTATGAGTATAGCGAATTTCATAATTCGATTTCATTCATTTCGCACCTATCAACCATTAATTGTTTCCGGTTACTCCACTTTCAAGCTAAATTAATCCTTCCATACACTTGATTCTTTTTTTTTACGTAAATGACAACCATGGAAAGAGGACAATTTGAACTTTCTACCTTAATTTCCATGCTGTTGCGTTCTCATTCGGATTCAAAATTTCCTAAAATCTAAAATTTACTTGGATTACATGTTAAGTAATGTAAATGACTTACATAAAATAACTTATAAAGCTTTTTAACAAGTTTAGCGAATTTCATTGTTAGATTTCATTTATTTCGCTACCATCAACTGTTAATTGTTTCCAGTTACTACTCTTTCAAGCTAAACTACTCCTTCCATTGGTTCTTCTTCTATGAAAATGAATACGGTTGAATGATCGACATTTGAACTTTCTATAAGTATAGCGAATTTCATAATTCGATTTCATTCATTTCGCTACCATCAACTGTTAATTGTTTCCAGTTACTACTCTTTCAAGCTAAATTACTCCTTCCATTGGTTCTTCTTCTATGAAAATGAATACGGTTGAATGATCAACATTTGAACTTTCTACCTTAATTTCCATGTTGTTGCGTTCTCCTTCGGATTCATAATTTACTAAAATCTAAAATTTACTTGGATACATGTTAAGTAATGTAAATGACTTACTTAAAATAACCTATAAAGCTTTTTAACAAGTATAGCGAATTTCATTGTTCGTTTTCATTCATTTCGCTACCATTAACCATTAATTGTGTCCGGGTACTCCTATTTTAAGCTAAATTACTCCTTCCATTCACTTTGTTCTTCTTTTACCAAAACGACAACAGTAAAAAGAACAACATTTGAACTTTCTACCTTAATTTCATTGATGTTGCGTTATCCTTGGGCTTCAAAACTTGGGAGAATTACATGTTAAGTAATATAAAGGACTTACTTAAAAGAACATATAATTCTTTTCTATAAGTATAACGAATTTCATAGTTCGATTTCATTCATTTCGCTCCCATTAACCATTAATTGTATCGGGGTACACCTCTTTTAAGCTAAATGACTCCTTCCATTTTCTTTGTTCTTCTTTTATGAAAATGACAACCGTAAAAAGAACAACATTTGAACTTTCTACCTTAATTTCCATGCTGTTGCGTTCTCATTCGGATTCAAAATTTCCTAAAATCTAAAATTTACTTGGATTACATGTTAAGTAATGTAAATGACTTACATAAAATAACTTATAAAGCTTTTTAACAAGTATAGCGAATTTCATTGTTAGATTTCATTTATTTCGCTACCATCAACTGTTAATTGTTTCCAGTTACTACTCTTTCAAGCTAAATTACTCCTTCCATTGGTTCTTCTTCTATGAAAATGAATACGGTTGAATGATCGACATTTGAACTTTCTATAAGTATAGCGAATTTCATAATTCGATTTCATTCATTTTGCTACCATCAACTGTTAATTGTTTCCAGTTACTACTCTTTCAAGCTAAATTACTCCTTCCATTGGTTCTTCTTCTATGAAAATGAATACGGTTGAATGATCAACATTTGAACTTTCTACCTTAATTTCCATGTTGTTGCGTTCTCCTTCGGATTCATAATTTACTAAAATCTAAAATTTACTTGGATACATGTTAAGTAATGTAAATGACTTACTTAAAATAACGTATAAAGCTTTTTAACAAGTATAGCGAATTTCATTGTTCGTTTTCATTCATTTCGCTACCATTAACCATTAATTGTGTCCGGGTACTCCTATTTTAAGCTAAATTACTCCTTCCATTCACTTTGTTCTTCTTTTACCAAAACGACAACAGTAAAAAGAACAACATTTGAACTTTCTACCTTAATTTCATTGATGTTGCGTTATCCTTGGGCTTCAAAACTTGGGAGAATTACATGTTAAGTAATATAAAGGACTTACTTAAAAGAACATATAATTCTTTTCTATAAGTATAACGAATTTCATAGTTCGATTTCATTCATTTCGCTCCCATTAACCATTAATTGTATCGGGGTACACCTCTTTTAAGCTAAATGACTCCTTCCATTTTCTTTGTTCTTCTTTTATGAAAATGACAACCGTAAAAAGAACAACATTTGAACATTCTACCTTAATTTCATTGGTGTTGCGTCCTCCTTCGGCTTCAAAACTTCCGAGACTTACATGTTAAGTAATATAAAGGACTTACTTAAAATAACATATAATTCTTTTCTATAAGTATAGCGAATTTCATAGTTCGATTTCATTCATTCCGCTACCATCAACTGTTAATTGTTTCCAATAACTACTCTTTCAAGCTAAATTACTCCTTCCATTGGTTCTTCTCCTATGAAAATGAATACCGTTGAATGATCAACATTTGAACGTTCTACCTTAATTTCCATGGTGTGGCATTCTCCTTCAGATTCAAAATTTCCGAAAATTTAAAAGGTACTTGGATTACATGTTATGTACTATAAAGGACATACATAAAATAACATATAAAGCTTTTCTATGAGTATAGCGAATTTCATAATTCGATTTCATTCATTTCGCACCTATCAACCATTAATTGTTTCCGGTTACTCCACTTTCAAGCTAAATTAATCCTTCCATACACTTGATTCTTTTTTTTTACGTAAATGACAACCATGGAAAGAGGACAATTTGAACTTTCTACCTTAATTTCCATGCTGTTGCGTTCTCATTCGGATTCAAAATTTCCTAAAATCTAAAATTTACTTGGATTACATGTTAAGTAATGTAAATGACTTACATAAAATAACTTATAAAGCTTTTTAACAAGTATAGCGAATTTCATTGTTAGATTTCATTTATTTCGCTACCATCAACTGTTAATTGTTTCCGGTTACTACTCTTTCAAGCTAAATTACTCCTTCCATTGGTTCTTCTTCTATGAAAATGAATACGGTTGAATGATCGACATTTGAACTTTCTATAAGTATAGCGAATTTCATAATTCGATTTCATTCATTTCGCTACCATCAACTGTTAATTGTTTCCAGTTACTACTCTTTCAAGCTAAATTACTCCTTCCATTGGTTCTTCTTCTATGAAAATGAATACGGTTGAATGATCAACATTTGAACTTTCTACCTTAATTTCCATGTTGTTGCGTTCTCCTTCGGATTCATAATTTACTAAAATCTAAAATTTACTTGGATACATGTTAAGTAATGTAAATGACTTACTTAAAATAACGTATAAAGCTTTTTAACAAGTATAGCGAATTTCATTGTTCGTTTTCATTCATTTCGCTACCATTAACCATTAATTGTGTCCGGGTACTCCTATTTTAAGCTAAATTACTCCTTCCATTCACTTTGTTCTTCTTTTACCAAAACGACAACAGTAAAAAGAACAACATTTGAACTTTCTACCTTAATTTCATTGATGTTGCGTTATCCTTGGGCTTCAAAACTTGGGAGAATTACATGTTAAGTAATATAAAGGACTTACTTAAAAGAACATATAATTCTTTTCTATAAGTATAACGAATTTCATAGTTCGATTTCATTCATTTCGCTCCCATTAACCATTAATTGTATCGGGGTACACCTCTTTTAAGCTAAATGACTCCTTCCATTTTCTTTGTTCTTCTTTTATGAAAATGACAACCGTAAAAAGAACAACATTTGAACATTCTACCTTAATTTCATTGGTGTTGCGTCCTACTTCGGCTTCAAAACTTCCGAGACTTACATGTTAAGTAATATAAAGGACTTACTTAAAATAACATATAATTCTTTTCTATAAGTATAGCGAATTTCATAGTTCGATTTCATTCATTCCGCTACCATCAACTGTTAATTGTTTCCAATAACTACTCTTTCAAGCTAAATTACTCCTTCCATTGGTTCTTCTTCTATGAAAATAAATACTGTTGAATGATCAACATTTGAACGTTCTACCTTAATTTCCATGGTGTGGCATTCTCCTTCGGATTCAAAATTTCCGAAAATTTAAAAGGTACTTGGATTACATGTTATGTACTATAAAGGACATACATAAAATAACATATAAAGCTTTTCTATGAGTATAGCGAATTTCATAATTCGATTTCATTCATTTCGCACCTATCAACCATTAATTGTTTCCGGTTACTCCACTTTCAAGCTAAATTACTCCTTCCATACACTTGATTCTTTTTTTTTACGTAAATGACAACCATGGAAAGAGGACAATTTGAACTTTCTACCTTAATTTCCATGCTGTTGCGTTCTCATTCGGATTCAAAATTTCCTAAAATCTAAAATTTACTTGGATTACATGTTAAGTAATGTAAATGACTTACATAAAATAACTTATAAAGCTTTTTAACAAGTTTAGCGAATTTCATTGTTAGATTTCATTTATTTCGCTACCATCAACTGTTAATTGTTTCCAGTTACTACTCTTTCAAGCTAAACTACTCCTTCCATTGGTTCTTCTTCTATGAAAATGAATACGGTTGAATGATCGACATTTGAACTTTCTATAAGTATAGCGAATTTCATAATTCGATTTCATTCATTTCGCTACCATCAACTGTTAATTGTTTCCAGTTACTACTCTTTCAAGCTAAATTACTCCTTCCATTGGTTCTTCTTCTATGAAAATGAATACGGTTGAATGATCAACATTTGAACTTTCTACCTTAATTTCCATGTTGTTGCGTTCTCCTTCGGATTCATAATTTACTAAAATCTAAAATTTACTTGGATACATGTTAAGTAATGTAAATGACTTACTTAAAATAACGTATAAAGCTTTTTAACAAGTATAGCGAATTTCATTGTTCGTTTTCATTCATTTCGCTACCATTAACCATTAATTGTGTCCGCGTACTCCTATTTTAAGCTAAATTACTCCTTCCATTCACTTTGTTCTTCTTTTACGAAAACGACAACAGTAAAAAGAACAACATTTGAACTTTCTACCTTAATTTCATTGATGTTGCGTTATCCTTGGGCTTCAAAACTTGGGAGAATTACATGTTAAGTAATATAAAGGACTTACTTAAAAGAACATATAATTCTTTTCTATAAGTATAACGAATTTCATAGTTCGATTTCATTCATTTCGCTCCCATTAACCATTAATTGTATCGGGGTACACCTCTTTTAAGCTAAATGACTCCTTCCATTTTCTTTGTTCTTCTTTTATGAAAATGACAACCGTAAAAAGAACAACATTTGAACATTCTACCTTAATTTCATTGGTGTTGCGTCCTCCTTCGGCTTCAAAACTTCCGAGACTTACATGTTAAGTAATATAAAGGACTTACTTAAAATAACATATAATTCTTTTCTATAAGTATAGCGAATTTCATAGTTCGATTTCATTCATTCCGCTACCATCAACTGTTAATTGTTTCCAATAACTACTCTTTCAAGCTAAATTACTCCTTCCATTGGTTCTTCTTCTATGAAAATGAATACCGTTGAATGATCAACATTTGAACGTTCTACCTTAATTTCCATGGTGTGGCATTCTCCTTCAGATTCAAAATTTCCGAAAATTTAAAAGGTACTTGGATTACATGTTATGTACTATAAAGGACATACATAAAATAACATATAAAGCTTTTCTATGAGTATAGCGAATTTCATAATTCGATTTCATTCATTTCGCACCTATCAACCATTAATTGTTTCCGGTTACTCCACTTTCAAGCTAAATTAATCCTTCCATACACTTGATTCTTTTTTTTTACGTAAATGACAACCATGGAAAGAGGACAATTTGAATTTTCTACCTTAATTTCCATGCTGTTGCGTTCTCATTCGGATTCAAAATTTCCTAAAATCTAAAATTTACTTGGATTACATGTTAAGTAATGTAAATGACTTACATAAAATAACTTATAAAGCTTTTTAACAAGTATAGCGAATTTCATTGTTAGATTTCATTTATTTCGCTACCATCAACTGTTAATTGTTTCCAGTTACTACTCTTTCAAGCTAAATTACTCATTCCATTGGTTCTTCTTCTATGAAAATGAATACGGTTGAATGATCGACATTTGAACTTTCTATAAGTATAGCGAATTTCATAATTCGATTTCATTCATTTCGCTACCATCAACTGTTAATTGTTTCCAGTTACTACTCTTTCAAGCTAAATTACTCCTTCCATTGGTTCTTCTTCTATGAAAATGAATACGGTTGAATGATCAACATTTGAACTTTCTACCTCAATTTCCATGTTGTTGCGTTCTCCTTCGGATTCATAATTTACTAAAATCTAAAATTTACTTGGATACATGTTAAGTAATGTAAATGACTTACTTAAAATAACGTATAAAGCTTTTTAACAAGTATAGCGAATTTCATTGTTCGTTTTCATTCATTTCGCTACCATTAACCATTAATTGTGTCCGGGTACTCCTATTTTAAGCTAAATTACTCCTTCCATTCACTTTGTTCTTCTTTTACCAAAACGACAACAGTAAAAAGAACAACATTTGAACTTTCTACCTTAATTTCATTGATGTTGCGTTATCCTTGGGCTTCAAAACTTGGGAGAATTACATGTTAAGTAATATAAAGGACTTACTTAAAAGAACATATAATTCTTTTCTATAAGTATAACGAATTTCATAGTTCGATTTCATTCATTTCGCTCCCATTAACCATTAATTGTATCGGGGTACACCTCTTTTAAGCTAAATGACTCCTTCCATTTTCTTTGTTCTTCTTTTATGAAAATGACAACCGTAAAAAGAACAACATTTGAACTTTCTACCTTAATTTCCATGCTGTTGCGTTCTCATTCGGATTCAAAATTTCCTAAAATCTAAAATTTACTTGGATTACATGTTAAGTAATGTAAATGACTTACATAAAATAACTTATAAAGCTTTTTAACAAGTATAGCGAATTTCATTGTTAGATTTCATTTATTTCGCTACCATCAACTGTTAATTGTTTCCAGTTACTACTCTTTCAAGCTAAATTACTCCTTCCATTGGTTCTTCTTCTATGAAAATGAATACGGTTGAATGATCGACATTTGAACTTTCTATAAGTATAGCGAATTTCATAATTCGATTTCATTCATTTTGCTACCATCAACTGTTAATTGTTTCCAGTTACTACTCTTTCAAGCTAAATTACTCCTTCCATTGGTTCTTCTTCTATGAAAATGAATACGGTTGAATGATCAACATTTGAACTTTCTACCTTAATTTCCATGTTGTTGCGTTCTCCTTCGGATTCATAATTTACTAAAATCTAAAATTTACTTGGATACATGTTAAGTAATGTAAATGACTTACTTAAAATAACGTATAAAGCTTTTTAACAAGTATAGCGAATTTCATTGTTCGTTTTCATTCATTTCGCTACCATTAACCATTAATTGTGTCCGGGTACTCCTATTTTAAGCTAAATTACTCCTTCCATTCACTTTGTTCTTCTTTTACCAAAACGACAACAGTAAAAAGAACAACATTTGAACTTTCTACCTTAATTTCATTGATGTTGCGTTATCCTTGGGCTTCAAAACTTGGGAGAATTACATGTTAAGTAATATAAAGGACTTACTTAAAAGAACATATAATTCTTTTCTATAAGTATAACGAATTTCATAGTTCGATTTCATTCATTTCGCTCCCATTAACCATTAATTGTATCGGGGTACACCTCTTTTAAGCTAAATGACTCCTTCCATTTTCTTTGTTCTTCTTTTATGAAAATGACAACCGTAAAAAGAACAACATTTGAACATTCTACCTTAATTTCATTGGTGTTGCGTCCTCCTTCGGCTTCAAAACTTCCGAGACTTACATGTTAAGTAATATAAAGGACTTACTTAAAATAACATATAATTCTTTTCTATAAGTATAGCGAATTTCATAGTTCGATTTCATTCATTCCGCTACCATCAACTGTTAATTGTTTCCAATAACTACTCTTTCAAGCTAAATTACTCCTTCCATTGGTTCTTCTCCTATGAAAATGAATACCGTTGAATGATCAACATTTGAACGTTCTACCTTAATTTCCATGGTGTGGCATTCTCCTTCAGATTCAAAATTTCCGAAAATTTAAAAGGTACTTGGATTACATGTTATGTACTATAAAGGACATACATAAAATAACATATAAAGCTTTTCTATGAGTATAGCGAATTTCATAATTCGATTTCATTCATTTCGCACCTATCAACCATTAATTGTTTCCGGTTACTCCACTTTCAAGCTAAATTAATCCTTCCATACACTTGATTCTTTTTTTTTACGTAAATGACAACCATGGAAAGAGGACAATTTGAACTTTCTACCTTAATTTCCATGCTGTTGCGTTCTCATTCGGATTCAAAATTTCCTAAAATCTAAAATTTACTTGGATTACATGTTAAGTAATGTAAATGACTTACATAAAATAACTTATAAAGCTTTTTAACAAGTATAGCGAATTTCATTGTTAGATTTCATTTATTTCGCTACCATCAACTGTTAATTGTTTCCGGTTACTACTCTTTCAAGCTAAATTACTCCTTCCATTGGTTCTTCTTCTATGAAAATGAATACGGTTGAATGATCGACATTTGAACTTTCTATAAGTATAGCGAATTTCATAATTCGATTTCATTCATTTCGCTACCATCAACTGTTAATTGTTTCCAGTTACTACTCTTTCAAGCTAAATTACTCCTTCCATTGGTTCTTCTTCTATGAAAATGAATACGGTTGAATGATCAACATTTGAACTTTCTACCTTAATTTCCATGTTGTTGCGTTCTCCTTCGGATTCATAATTTACTAAAATCTAAAATTTACTTGGATACATGTTAAGTAATGTAAATGACTTACTTAAAATAACGTATAAAGCTTTTTAACAAGTATAGCGAATTTCATTGTTCGTTTTCATTCATTTCGCTACCATTAACCATTAATTGTGTCCGGGTACTCCTATTTTAAGCTAAATTACTCCTTCCATTCACTTTGTTCTTCTTTTACCAAAACGACAACAGTAAAAAGAACAACATTTGAACTTTCTACCTTAATTTCATTGATGTTGCGTTATCCTTGGGCTTCAAAACTTGGGAGAATTACATGTTAAGTAATATAAAGGACTTACTTAAAAGAACATATAATTCTTTTCTATAAGTATAACGAATTTCATAGTTCGATTTCATTCATTTCTCTCCCATTAACCATTAATTGTATCGGGGTACACCTCTTTTAAGCTAAATGACTCCTTCCATTTTCTTTGTTCTTCTTTTATGAAAATGACAACCGTAAAAAGAACAACATTTGAACATTCTACCTTAATTTCATTGGTGTTGCGTCCTCCTTCGGCTTCAAAACTTCCGAGACTTACATGTTGAGTAATATAAAGGACTTACTTAAAATAACATATAATTCTTTTCTATAAGTATAGCGAATTTCATAGTTCGATTTCATTCATTCCGCTACCATCAACTGTTAATTGTTTCCAATAACTACTCTTTCAAGCTAAATTACTCCTTCCATTGGTTCTTCTCCTATGAAAATGAATACCGTTGAATGATCAACATTTGAACGTTCTACCTTAATTTCCATGGTGTGGCATTCTCCTTCAGATTCAAAATTTCCGAAAATTTAAAAGGTACTTGGATTACATGTTATGTACTATAAAGGACATACATAAAATAACATATAAAGCTTTTCTATGAGTATAGCGAATTTCATAATTCGATTTCATTCATTTCGCACCTATCAACCATTAATTGTTTCCGGTTACTCCACTTTCAAGCTAAATTAATCCTTCCATACACTTGATTCTTTTTTTTTACGTAAATGACAACCATGGAAAGAGGACAATTTGAACTTTCTACCTTAATTTCCATGCTGTTGCGTTCTCATTCGGATTCAAAATTTCCTAAAATCTAAAATTTACTTGGATTACATGTTAAGTAATGTAAATGACTTACATAAAATAACTTATAAAGCTTTTTAACAAGTATAGCGAATTTCATTGTTAGATTTCATTTATTTCGCTACCATCAACTGTTAATTGTTTCCGGTTACTACTCTTTCAAGCTAAATTACTCCTTCCATTGGTTCTTCTTCTATGAAAATGAATACGGTTGAATGATCGACATTTGAACTTTCTATAAGTATAGCGAATTTCATAATTCGATTTCATTCATTTCGCTACCATCAACTGTTAATTGTTTCCAGTTACTACTCTTTCAAGCTAAATTACTCCTTCCATTGGTTCTTCTTCTATGAAAATGAATACGGTTGAATGATCAACATTTGAACTTTCTACCTTAATTTCCATGTTGTTGCGTTCTCCTTCGGATTCATAATTTACTAAAATCTAAAATTTACTTGGATACATGTTAAGTAATGTAAATGACTTACTTAAAATAACGTATAAAGATTTTTAACAAGTATAGCGAATTTCATTGTTCGTTTTCATTCATTTCGCTACCATTAACCATTAATTGTGTCCGGGTACTCCTATTTTAAGCTAAATTACTCCTTCCATTCACTTTGTTCTTCTTTTACCAAAACGACAACAGTAAAAAGAACAACATTTGAACTTTCTACCTTAATTTCATTGATGTTGCGTTATCCTTGGGCTTCAAAACTTGGGAGAATTACATGTTAAGTAATATAAAGGACTTACTTAAAAGAACATATAATTCTTTTCTATAAGTATAACGAATTTCATAGTTCGATTTCATTCATTTCGCTCCCATTAACCATTAATTGTATCGGGGTACACCTCTTTTAAGCTAAATGACTCCTTCCATTTTCTTTGTTCTTCTTTTATGAAAATGACAACCGTAAAAAGAACAACATTTGAACATTCTACCTTAATTTCATTGGTGTTGCGTCCTCCTTCGGCTTCAAAACTTCCGAGACTTACATGTTAAGTAATATAAAGGACTTACTTAAAATAACATATAATTCTTTTCTATAAGTATAGCGAATTTCATAGTTCGATTTCATTCATTCCGCTACCATCAACTGTTAATTGTTTCCAATAACTACTCTTTCAAGCTAAATTACTCCTTCCATTGGTTCTTCTTCTATGAAAATGAATACCGTTGAATGATCAACATTTGAACGTTCTACCTTAATTTCCATGGTGTGGCATTCTCCTTCAGATTCAAAATTTCCGAAAATTTAAAAGGTACTTGGATTACATGTTATGTACTATAAAGGACATACATAAAATAACATATAAAGCTTTTCTATGAGTATAGCGAATTTCATAATTCGATTTCATTCATTTCGCACCTATCAACCATTAATTGTTTCCGGTTACTCCACTTTCAAGCTAAATTACTCCTTCCATACACTTGATTCTTTTTTTTTACGTAAATGACAACCATGGAAAGAGGACAATTTGAACTTTCTACCTTAATTTCCATGCTGTTGCGTTCTCATTCGGATTCAAAATTTCCTAAAATCTAAAATTTACTTGGATTACATGTTAAGTAATGTAAATGACTTACATAAAATAACTTATAAAGCTTTTTAACAAGTATAGCGAATTTCATTGTTAGATTTCATTTATTTCGCTACCATCAACTGTTAATTGTTTCCGGTTACTACTCTTTCAAGCTAAATTACTCCTTCCATTGGTTCTTCTTCTATGAAAATGAATACGGTTGAATGATCGACATTTGAACTTTCTATAAGTATAGCGAATTTCATAATTCGATTTCATTCATTTCGCTACCATCAACTGTTAATTGTTTCCAGTTACTACTCTTTCAAGCTAAATTACTCCTTCCATTGGTTCTTCTTCTATGAAAATGAATACGGTTGAATGATCAACATTTGAACTTTCTACCTTAATTTCCATGTTGTTGCGTTCTCCTTCGGATTCATAATTTACTAAAATCTAAAATTTACTTGGATACATGTTAAGTAATGTAAATGACTTACTTAAAATAACGTATAAAGCTTTTTAACAAGTATAGCGAATTTCATTGTTCGTTTTCATTCATTTCGCTACCATTAACCATTAATTGTGTCCGGGTACTCCTATTTTAAGCTAAATTACTCCTTCCATTCACTTTGTTCTTCTTTTACCAAAACGACAACAGTAAAAAGAACAACATTTGAACTTTCTACCTTAATTTCATTGATGTTGCGTTATCCTTGGGCTTCAAAACTTGGGAGAATTACATGTTAAGTAATATAAAGGACTTACTTAAAAGAACATATAATTCTTTTCTATAAGTATAACGAATTTCATAGTTCGATTTCATTCATTTCTCTCCCATTAACCATTAATTGTATCGGGGTACACCTCTTTTAAGCTAAATGACTCCTTCCATTTTCTTTGTTCTTCTTTTATGAAAATGACAACCGTAAAAAGAACAACATTTGAACATTCTACCTTAATTTCATTGGTGTTGCGTCCTCCTTCGGCTTCAAAACTTCCGAGACTTACATGTTGAGTAATATAAAGGACTTACTTAAAATAACATATAATTCTTTTCTATAAGTATAGCGAATTTCATAGTTCGATTTCATTCATTCCGCTACCATCAACTGTTAATTGTTTCCAATAACTACTCTTTCAAGCTAAATTACTCCTTCCATTGGTTCTTCTCCTATGAAAATGAATACCGTTGAATGATCAACATTTGAACGTTCTACCTTAATTTCCATGGTGTGGCATTCTCCTTCAGATTCAAAATTTCCGAAAATTTAAAAGGTACTTGGATTACATGTTATGTACTATAAAGGACATACATAAAATAACATATAAAGCTTTTCTATGAGTATAGCGAATTTCATAATTCGATTTCATTCATTTCGCACCTATCAACCATTAATTGTTTCCGGTTACTCCACTTTCAAGCTAAATTAATCCTTCCATACACTTGATTCTTTTTTTTTACGTAAATGACAACCATGGAAAGAGGACAATTTGAACTTTCTACCTTAATTTCCATGCTGTTGCGTTCTCATTCGGATTCAAAATTTCCTAAAATCTAAAATTTACTTGGATTACATGTTAAGTAATGTAAATGACTTACATAAAATAACTTATAAAGCTTTTTAACAAGTATAGCGAATTTCATTGTTAGATTTCATTTATTTCGCTACCATCAACTGTTAATTGTTTCCGGTTACTACTCTTTCAAGCTAAATTACTCCTTCCATTGGTTCTTCTTCTATGAAAATGAATACGGTTGAATGATCGACATTTGAACTTTCTATAAGTATAGCGAATTTCATAATTCGATTTCATTCATTTCGCTACCATCAACTGTTAATTGTTTCCAGTTACTACTCTTTCAAGCTAAATTACTCCTTCCATTGGTTCTTCTTCTATGAAAATGAATACGGTTGAATGATCAACATTTGAACTTTCTACCTTAATTTCCATGTTGTTGCGTTCTCCTTCGGATTCATAATTTACTAAAATCTAAAATTTACTTGGATACATGTTAAGTAATGTAAATGACTTACTTAAAATAACGTATAAAGCTTTTTAACAAGTATAGCGAATTTCATTGTTCGTTTTCATTCATTTCGCTACCATTAACCATTAATTGTGTCCGGGTACTCCTATTTTAAGCTAAATTACTCCTTCCATTCACTTTGTTCTTCTTTTACCAAAACGACAACAGTAAAAAGAACAACATTTGAACTTTCTACCTTAATTTCATTGATGTTGCGTTATCCTTGGGCTTCAAAACTTGGGAGAATTACATGTTAAGTAATATAAAGGACTTACTTAAAAGAACATATAATTCTTTTCTATAAGTATAACGAATTTCATAGTTCGATTTCATTCATTTCGCTCCCATTAACCATTAATTGTATCGGGCTACACCTCTTTTAAGCTAAATGACTCCTTCCATTTTCTTTGTTCTTCTTTTATGAAAATGACAACCGTAAAAAGAACAACATTTGAACATTCTACCTTAATTTCATTGGTGTTGCGTCCTCCTTCGGCTTCAAAACTTCCGAGACTTACATGTTAAGTAATATAAAGGACTTACTTAAAATAACATATAATTCTTTTCTATAAGTATAGCGAATTTCATAGTTCGATTTCATTCATTCCGCTACCATCAACTGTTAATTGTTTCCAATAACTACTCTTTCAAGCTAAATTACTCCTTCCATTGGTTCTTCTTCTATGAAAATGAATACCGTTGAATGATCAACATTTGAACGTTCTACCTTAATTTCCATGGTGTGGCATTCTCCTTCAGATTCAAAATTTCCGAAAATTTAAAAGGTACTTGGATTACATGTTATGTACTATAAAGGACATACATAAAATAACATATAAAGCTTTTCTATGAGTATAGCGAATTTCATAATTCGATTTCATTCATTTCGCACCTATCAACCATTAATTGTTTCCGGTTACTCCACTTTCAAGCTAAATTACTCCTTCCATACACTTGATTCTTTTTTTTTACGTAAATGACAACCATGGAAAGAGGACAATTTGAACTTTCTACCTTAATTTCCATGCTGTTGCGTTCTCATTCGGATTCAAAATTTCCTAAAATCTAAAATTTACTTGGATTACATGTTAAGTAATGTAAATGACTTACATAAAATAACTTATAAAGCTTTTTAACAAGTATAGCGAATTTCATTGTTAGATTTCATTTATTTCGCTACCATCAACTGTTAATTGTTTCCGGTTACTACTCTTTCAAGCTAAATTACTCCTTCCATTGGTTCTTCTTCTATGAAAATGAATACGGTTGAATGATCGACATTTGAACTTTCTATAAGTATAGCGAATTTCATAATTCGATTTCATTCATTTCGCTACCATCAACTGTTAATTGTTTCCAGTTACTACTCTTTCAAGCTAAATTACTCCTTCCATTGGTTCTTCTTCTATGAAAATGAATACGGTTGAATGATCAACATTTGAACTTTCTACCTTAATTTCCATGTTGTTGCGTTCTCCTTCGGATTCATAATTTACTAAAATCTAAAATTTACTTGGATACATGTTAAGTAATGTAAATGACTTACTTAAAATAACGTATAAAGCTTTTTAACAAGTATAGCGAATTTCATTGTTCGTTTTCATTCATTTCGCTACCATTAACCATTAATTGTGTCCGGGTACTCCTATTTTAAGCTAAATTACTCCTTCCATTCACTTTGTTCTTCTTTTACCAAAACGACAACAGTAAAAAGAACAACATTTGAACTTTCTACCTTAATTTCATTGATGTTGCGTTATCCTTGGGCTTCAAAACTTGGGAGAATTACATGTTAAGTAATATAAAGGACTTACTTAAAAGAACATATAATTCTTTTCTATAAGTATAACGAATTTCATAGTTCGATTTCATTCATTTCTCTCCCATTAACCATTAATTGTATCGGGGTACACCTCTTTTAAGCTAAATGACTCCTTCCATTTTCTTTGTTCTTCTTTTATGAAAATGACAACCGTAAAAAGAACAACATTTGAACATTCTACCTTAATTTCATTGGTGTTGCGTCCTCCTTCGGCTTCAAAACTTCCGAGACTTACATGTTGAGTAATATAAAGGACTTACTTAAAATAACATATAATTCTTTTCTATAAGTATAGCGAATTTCATAGTTCGATTTCATTCATTCCGCTACCATCAACTGTTAATTGTTTCCAATAACTACTCTTTCAAGCTAAATTACTCCTTCCATTGGTTCTTCTCCTATGAAAATGAATACCGTTGAATGATCAACATTTGAACGTTCTACCTTAATTTCCATGGTGTGGCATTCTCCTTCAGATTCAAAATTTCCGAAAATTTAAAAGGTACTTGGATTACATGTTATGTACTATAAAGGACATACATAAAATAACATATAAAGCTTTTCTATGAGTATAGCGAATTTCATAATTCGATTTCATTCATTTCGCACCTATCAACCATTAATTGTTTCCGGTTACTCCACTTTCAAGCTAAATTAATCCTTCCATACACTTGATTCTTTTTTTTTACGTAAATGACAACCATGGAAAGAGGACAATTTGAACTTTCTACCTTAATTTCCATGCTGTTGCGTTCTCATTCGGATTCAAAATTTCCTAAAATCTAAAATTTACTTGGATTACATGTTAAGTAATGTAAATGACTTACATAAAATAACTTATAAAGCTTTTTAACAAGTATAGCGAATTTCATTGTTAGATTTCATTTATTTCGCTACCATCAACTGTTAATTGTTTCCGGTTACTACTCTTTCAAGCTAAATTACTCCTTCCATTGGTTCTTCTTCTATGAAAATGAATACGGTTGAATGATCGACATTTGAACTTTCTATAAGTATAGCGAATTTCATAATTCGATTTCATTCATTTCGCTACCATCAACTGTTAATTGTTTCCAGTTACTACTCTTTCAAGCTAAATTACTCCTTCCATTGGTTCTTCTTCTATGAAAATGAATACGGTTGAATGATCAACATTTGAACTTTCTACCTTAATTTCCATGTTGTTGCGTTCTCCTTCGGATTCATAATTTACTAAAATCTAAAATTTACTTGGATACATGTTAAGTAATGTAAATGACTTACTTAAAATAACGTATAAAGCTTTTTAACAAGTATAGCGAATTTCATTGTTCGTTTTCATTCATTTCGCTACCATTAACCATTAATTGTGTCCGGGTACTCCTATTTTAAGCTAAATTACTCCTTCCATTCACTTTGTTCTTCTTTTACCAAAACGACAACAGTAAAAAGAACAACATTTGAACTTTCTACCTTAATTTCATTGATGTTGCGTTATCCTTGGGCTTCAAAACTTGGGAGAATTACATGTTAAGTAATATAAAGGACTTACTTAAAAGAACATATAATTCTTTTCTATAAGTATAACGAATTTCATAGTTCGATTTCATTCATTTCGCTCCCATTAACCATTAATTGTATCGGGCTACACCTCTTTTAAGCTAAATGACTCCTTCCATTTTCTTTGTTCTTCTTTTATGAAAATGACAACCGTAAAAAGAACAACATTTGAACATTCTACCTTAATTTCATTGGTGTTGCGTCCTCCTTCGGCTTCAAAACTTCCGAGACTTACATGTTAAGTAATATAAAGGACTTACTTAAAATAACATATAATTCTTTTCTATAAGTATAGCGAATTTCATAGTTCGATTTCATTCATTCCGCTACCATCAACTGTTAATTGTTTCCAATAACTACTCTTTCAAGCTAAATTACTCCTTCCATTGGTTCTTCTTCTATGAAAATGAATACCGTTGAATGATCAACATTTGAACGTTCTACCTTAATTTCCATGGTGTGGCATTCTCCTTCAGATTCAAAATTTCCGAAAATTTAAAAGGTACTTGGATTACATGTTATGTACTATAAAGGACATACATAAAATAACATATAAAGCTTTTCTATGAGTATAGCGAATTTCATAATTCGATTTCATTCATTTCGCACCTATCAACCATTAATTGTTTCCGGTTACTCCACTTTCAAGCTAAATTACTCCTTCCATACACTTGATTCTTTTTTTTTACGTAAATGACAACCATGGAAAGAGGACAATTTGAACTTTCTACCTTAATTTCCATGCTGTTGCGTTCTCATTCGGATTCAAAATTTCCTAAAATCTAAAATTTACTTGGATTACATGTTAAGTAATGTAAATGACTTACATAAAATAACTTATAAAGCTTTTTAACAAGTATAGCGAATTTCATTGTTAGATTTCATTTATTTCGCTACCATCAACTGTTAATTGTTTCCAGTTACTACTCTTTCAAGCTAAATTTCTCCTTCCATTGGTTCTTCTTCTATGAAAATGAATACGGTTGAATGATCGACATTTGAACTTTCTATAAGTATAGCGAATTTCATAATTCGATTTCATTCATTTCGCTACCATCAACTGTTAATTGTTTCCAGTTACTACTCTTTCAAGCTAAATTACTCCTTCCATTGGTTCTTCTTCTATGAAAATGAATACGGTTGAATGATCAACATTTGAACTTTCTACCTTAATTTCCATGTTGTTGCGTTCTCCTTCGGATTCATAATTTACTAAAATCTAAAATTTACTTGGATACATGTTAAGTAATGTAAATGACTTACTTAAAATAACGTATAAAGCTTTTTAACAAGTATAGCGAATTTCATTGTTCGTTTTCATTCATTTCGCTACCATTAACCATTAATTGTGTCCGGGTACTCCTATTTTAAGCTAAATTACTCCTTCCATTCACTTTGTTCTTCTTTTACCAAAACGACAACAGTAAAAAGAACAACATTTGAACTTTCTACCTTAATTTCATTGATGTTGCGTTATCCTTGGGCTTCAAAACTTGGGAGAATTACATGTTAAGTAATATAAAGGACTTACTTAAAAGAACATATAATTCTTTTCTATAAGTATAACGAATTTCATAGTTCGATTTCATTCATTTCTCTCCCATTAACCATTAATTGTATCGGGGTACACCTCTTTTAAGCTAAATGACTCCTTCCATTTTCTTTGTTCTTCTTTTATGAAAATGACAACCGTAAAAAGAACAACATTTGAACATTCTACCTTAATTTCATTGGTGTTGCGTCCTCCTTCGGCTTCAAAACTTCCGAGACTTACATGTTGAGTAATATAAAGGACTTACTTAAAATAACATATAATTCTTTTCTATAAGTATAGCGAATTTCATAGTTCGATTTCATTCATTCCGCTACCATCAACTGTTAATTGTTTCCAATAACTACTCTTTCAAGCTAAATTACTCCTTCCATTGGTTCTTCTCCTATGAAAATGAATACCGTTGAATGATCAACATTTGAACGTTCTACCTTAATTTCCATGGTGTGGCATTCTCCTTCAGATTCAAAATTTCCGAAAATTTAAAAGGTACTTGGATTACATGTTATGTACTATAAAGGACATACATAAAATAACATATAAAGCTTTTCTATGAGTATAGCGAATTTCATAATTCGATTTCATTCATTTCGCACCTATCAACCATTAATTGTTTCCGGTTACTCCACTTTCAAGCTAAATTAATCCTTCCATACACTTGATTCTTTTTTTTTACGTAAATGACAACCATGGAAAGAGGACAATTTGAACTTTCTACCTTAATTTCCATGCTGTTGCGTTCTCATTCGGATTCAAAATTTCCTAAAATCTAAAATTTACTTGGATTACATGTTAAGTAATGTAAATGACTTACATAAAATAACTTATAAAGCTTTTTAACAAGTATAGCGAATTTCATTGTTAGATTTCATTTATTTCGCTACCATCAACTGTTAATTGTTTCCGGTTACTACTCTTTCAAGCTAAATTACTCCTTCCATTGGTTCTTCTTCTATGAAAATGAATACGGTTGAATGATCGACATTTGAACTTTCTATAAGTATAGCGAATTTCATAATTCGATTTCATTCATTTCGCTACCATCAACTGTTAATTGTTTCCAGTTACTACTCTTTCAAGCTAAATTACTCCTTCCATTGGTTCTTCTTCTATGAAAATGAATACGGTTGAATGATCTACATTTGAACTTTCTACCTTAATTTCCATGTTGTTGCGTTCTCCTTCGGATTCATAATTTACTAAAATCTAAAATTTACTTGGATACATGTTAAGTAATGTAAATGACTTACTTAAAATAACGTATAAAGATTTTTAACAAGTATAGCGAATTTCATTGTTCGTTTTCATTCATTTCGCTACCATTAACCATTAATTGTGTCCGGGTACTCCTATTTTAAGCTAAATTACTCCTTCCATTCACTTTGTTCTTCTTTTACCAAAACGACAACAGTAAAAAGAACAACATTTGAACTTTCTACCTTAATTTCATTGATGTTGCGTTATCCTTGGGCTTCAAAACTTGGGAGAATTACATGTTAAGTAATATAAAGGACTTACTTAAAAGAACATATAATTCTTTTCTATAAGTATAACGAATTTCATAGTTCGATTTCATTCATTTCGCTCCCATTAACCATTAATTGTATCGGGCTACACCTCTTTTAAGCTAAATGACTCCTTCCATTTTCTTTGTTCTTCTTTTATGAAAATGACAACCGTAAAAAGAACAACATTTGAACATTCTACCTTAATTTCATTGGTGTTGCGTCCTCCTTCGGCTTCAAAAACTTCCGAGACTTACATGTTAAGTAATATAAAGGACTTACTTAAAATAACATATAATTCTTTTCTATAAGTATAGCGAATTTCATAGTTCGATTTCATTCATTCCGCTACCATCAACTGTTAATTGTTTCCAATAACTACTCTTTCAAGCTAAATTACTCCTTCCATTGGTTCTTCTTCTATGAAAATGAATACCGTTGAATGATCAACATTTGAACGTTCTACCTTAATTTCCATGGTGTGGCATTCTCCTTCAGATTCAAAATTTCCGAAAATTTAAAAGGTACTTGGATTACATGTTATGTACTATAAAGGACATACATAAAATAACATATAAAGCTTTTCTATGAGTATAGCGAATTTCATAATTCGATTTCATTCATTTCGCACCTATCAACCATTAATTGTTTCCGGTTACTCCACTTTCAAGCTAAATTACTCCTTCCATACACTTGATTCTTTTTTTTTACGTAAATGACAACCATGGAAAGAGGACAATTTGAACTTTCTACCTTAATTTCCATGCTGTTGCGTTCTCATTCGGATTCAAAATTTCCTAAAATCTAAAATTTACTTGGATTACATGTTAAGTAATGTAAATGACTTACATAAAATAACTTATAAAGCTTTTTAACAAGTATAGCGAATTTCATTGTTAGATTTCATTTATTTCGCTACCATCAACTGTTAATTGTTTCCAGTTACTACTCTTTCAAGCTAAATTACTCCTTCCATTGGTTCTTCTTCTATGAAAATGAATACGGTTGAATGATCGACATTTGAACTTTCTATAAGTATAGCGAATTTCATAATTCGATTTCATTCATTTCGCTACCATCAACTGTTAATTGTTTCCAGTTACTACTCTTTCAAGCTAAATTACTCCTTCCATTGGTTCTTCTTCTATGAAAATGAATACGGTTGAATGATCAACATTTGAACTTTCTACCTTAATTTCCATGTTGTTGCGTTCTCCTTCGGATTCATAATTTACTAAAATCTAAAATTTACTTGGATACATGTTAAGTAATGTAAATGACTTACTTAAAATAACGTATAAAGCTTTTTAACAAGTATAGCGAATTTCATTGTTCGTTTTCATTCATTTCGCTACCATTAACCATTAATTGTGTCCGGGTACTCCTATTTTAAGCTAAATTACTCCTTCCATTCACTTTGTTCTTCTTTTACCAAAACGACAACAGTAAAAAGAACAACATTTGAACTTTCTACCTTAATTTCATTGATGTTGCGTTATCCTTGGGCTTCAAAACTTGGGAGAATTACATGTTAAGTAATATAAAGGACTTACTTAAAAGAACATATAATTCTTTTCTATAAGTATAACGAATTTCATAGTTCGATTTCATTCATTTCGCTCCCATTAACCATTAATTGTATCGGGCTACACCTCTTTTAAGCTAAATGACTCCTTCCATTTTCTTTGTTCTTCTTTTATGAAAATGACAACCGTAAAAAGAACAACATTTGAACATTCTACCTTAATTTCATTGGTGTTGCGTCCTCCTTCGGCTTCAAAACTTCCGAGACTTACATGTTAAGTAATATAAAGGACTTACTTAAAATAACATATAATTCTTTTCTATAAGTATAGCGAATTTCATAGTTCGATTTCATTCATTCCGCTACCATCAACTGTTAATTGTTTCCAATAACTACTCTTTCAAGCTAAATTACTCCTTCCATTGGTTCTTCTTCTATGAAAATGAATACCGTTGAATGATCAACATTTGAACGTTCTACCTTAATTTCCATGGTGTGGCATTCTCCTTCAGATTCAAAATTTCCGAAAATTTAAAAGGTACTTGGATTACATGTTATGTACTATAAAGGACATACATAAAATAACATATAAAGCTTTTCTATGAGTATAGCGAATTTCATAATTCGATTTCATTCATTTCGCACCTATCAACCATTAATTGTTTCCGGTTACTCCACTTTCAAGCTAAATTAATCCTTCCATACACTTGATTCTTTTTTTTTACGTAAATGACAACCATGGAAAGAGGACAATTTGAACTTTCTACCTTAATTTCCATGTTGTTGCGTTCTCATTCGGATTCAAAATTTCCTAAAATCTAAAATTTACTTGGATTACATGTTAAGTAATGTAAATGACTTACTTAAAATAACTTATAAAGCTTTTTAACAAGTATAGCGAATTTCATTGTTAGATTTCATTTATTTCGCTACCATCAACTGTTAATTGTTTCCGGTTACTACTCTTTCAAGCTAAATTACTCCTTCCATTGGTTCTTCTTCTATGAAAATGAATACGGTTGAATGATCGACATTTGAACTTTCTATAAGTATAGCGAATTTCATAATTCGATTTCATTCATTTCGCTACCATCAACTGTTAATTGTTTCCAGTTACTACTCTTTCAAGCTAAATTACTCCTTCCATTGGTTCTTCTTCTATGAAAATGAATACGGTTGAATGATCAACATTTGAACTTTCTACCTTAATTTCCATGTTGTTGCGTTCTCCTTCGGATTCATAATTTACTAAAATCTAAAATTTACTTGGATACATGTTAAGTAATGTAAATGACTTACTTAAAATAACGTATAAAGCTTTTTAACAAGTATAGCGAATTTCATTGTTCGTTTTCATTCATTTCGCTACCATTAACCATTAATTGTGTCCGGGTACTCCTATTTTAAGCTAAATTACTCCTTCCATTCACTTTGTTCTTCTTTTACCAAAACGACAACAGTAAAAAGAACAACATTTGAACTTTCTACCTTAATTTCATTGATGTTGCGTTATCCTTGGGCTTCAAAACTTGGGAGAATTACATGTTAAGTAATATAAAGGACTTACTTAAAAGAACATATAATTCTTTTCTATAAGTATAACGAATTTCATAGTTCGATTTCATTCATTTCGCTCCCATTAACCATTAATTGTATCGGGGTACACCTCTTTTAAGCTAAATGACTCCTTCCATTTTCTTTGTTCTTCTTTTATGAAAATGACAACCGTAAAAAGAACAACATTTGAACATTCTACCTTAATTTCATTGGTGTTGCGTCCTCCTTCGGCTTCAAAACTTCCGAGACTTACATGTTAAGTAATATAAAGGACTTACTTAAAATAACATATAATTCTTTTCTATAAGTATAGCGAATTTCATAGTTCGATTTCATTCATTCCGCTACCATCAACTGTTAATTGTTTCCAATAACTACTCTTTCAAGCTAAATTACTCCTTCCATTGGTTCTTCTTCTATGAAAATGAATACCGTTGAATGATCAACATTTGAACGTTCTACCTTAATTTCCATGGTGTGGCATTCTCCTTCAGATTCAAAATTTCCGAAAATTTAAAAGGTACTTGGATTACATGTTATGTACTATAAAGGACATACATAAAATAACATATAAAGCTTTTCTATGAGTATAGCGAATTTCATAATTCGATTTCATTCATTTCGCACCTATCAACCATTAATTGTTTCCGGTTACTCCACTTTCAAGCTAAATTACTCCTTCCATACACTTGATTCTTTTTTTTTACGTAAATGACAACCATGGAAAGAGGACAATTTGAACTTTCTACCTTAATTTCCATGCTGTTGCGTTCTCATTCGGATTCAAAATTTCCTAAAATCTAAAATTTACTTGGATTACATGTTAAGTAATGTAAATGACTTACATAAAATAACTTATAAAGCTTTTTAACAAGTATAGCGAATTTCATTGTTAGATTTCATTTATTTCGCTACCATCAACTGTTAATTGTTTCCGGTTACTACTCTTTCAAGCTAAATTACTCCTTCCATTGGTTCTTCTTCTATGAAAATGAATACGGTTGAATGATCGACATTTGAACTTTCTATAAGTATAGCGAATTTCATAATTCGATTTCATTCATTTCGCTACCATCAACTGTTAATTGTTTCCAGTTACTACTCTTTCAAGCTAAATTACTCCTTCCATTGGTTCTTCTTCTATGAAAATGAATACGGTTGAATGATCAACATTTGAACTTTCTACCTTAATTTCCATGTTGTTGCGTTCTCCTTCGGATTCATAATTTACTAAAATCTAAAATTTACTTGGATACATGTTAAGTAATGTAAATGACTTACTTAAAATAACGTATAAAGCTTTTTAACAAGTATAGCGAATTTCATTGTTCGTTTTCATTCATTTCGCTACCATTAACCATTAATTGTGTCCGGGTACTCCTATTTTAAGCTAAATTACTCCTTCCATTCACTTTGTTCTTCTTTTACCAAAACGACAACAGTAAAAAGAACAACATTTGAACTTTCTACCTTAATTTCATTGATGTTGCGTTATCCTTGGGCTTCAAAACTTGGGAGAATTACATGTTAAGTAATATAAAGGACTTACTTAAAAGAACATATAATTCTTTTCTATAAGTATAACGAATTTCATAGTTCGATTTCATTCATTTCGCTCCCATTAACCATTAATTGTATCGGGTTACACCTCTTTTAAGCTAAATGACTCCTTCCATTTTCTTTGTTCTTCTTTTATGAAAATGACAACCGTAAAAAGAACAACATTTGAACATTCTACCTTAATTTCATTGGTGTTGCGTCCTCCTTCGGCTTCAAAAACTTCCGAGACTTACATGTTAAGTAATATAAAGGACTTACTTAAAATAACATATAATTCTTTTCTATAAGTATAGCGAATTTCATAGTTCGATTTCATTCATTCCGCTACCATCAACTGTTAATTGTTTCCAGTAACTACTCTTTCAAGCTAAATTACTCCTTCCATTGGTTCTTCTTCTATGAAAATGAATACCGTTGAATGATCAACATTTGAACGTTCTACCTTAATTTCCATGGTGTGGCATTCTCCTTCAGATTCAAAATTTCCGAAAATTTAAAAGGTACTTGGATTACATGTTATGTACTATAAAGGACATACATAAAATAACATATAAAGCTTTTCTATGAGTATAGCGAATTTCATAATTCGATTTCATTCATTTCGCACCTATCAACCATTAATTGTTTCCGGTTACTCCACTTTCAAGCTAAATTACTCCTTCCATACACTTGATTCTTTTTTTTTACGTAAATGACAACCATGGAAAGAGGACAATTTGAACTTTCTACCTTAATTTCCATGCTGTTGCGTTCTCATTCGGATTCAAAATTTCCTAAAATCTAAAATTTACTTGGATTACATGTTAAGTAATGTAAATGACTTACATAAAATAACTTATAAAGCTTTTTAACAAGTATAGCGAATTTCATTGTTAGATTTCATTTATTTCGCTACCATCAACTGTTAATTGTTTCCGGTTACTACTCTTTCAAGCTAAATTACTCCTTCCATTGGTTCTTCTTCTATGAAAATGAATACGGTTGAATGATCGACATTTGAACTTTCTATAAGTATAGCGAATTTCATAATTCGATTTCATTCATTTCGCTACCATCAACTGTTAATTGTTTCCAGTTACTACTCTTTCAAGCTAAATTACTCCTTCCATTGGTTCTTCTTCTATGAAAATGAATACGGTTGAATGATCAACATTTGAACTTTCTACCTTAATTTCCATGTTGTTGCGTTCTCCTTCGGATTCATAATTTACTAAAATCTAAAATTTACTTGGATACATGTTAAGTAATGTAAATGACTTACTTAAAATAACGTATAAAGCTTTTTAACAAGTATAGCGAATTTCATTGTTCGTTTTCATTCATTTCGCTACCATTAACCATTAATTGTGTCCGGGTACTCCTATTTTAAGCTAAATTACTCCTTCCATTCACTTTGTTCTTCTTTTACCAAAACGACAACAGTAAAAAGAACAACATTTGAACTTTCTACCTTAATTTCATTGATGTTGCGTTATCCTTGGGCTTCAAAACTTGGGAGAATTACATGTTAAGTAATATAAAGGACTTACTTAAAAGAACATATAATTCTTTTCTATAAGTATAACGAATTTCATAGTTCGATTTCATTCATTTCGCTCCCATTAACCATTAATTGTATCGGGGTACACCTCTTTTAAGCTAAATGACTCCTTCCATTTTCTTTGTTCTTCTTTTATGAAAATGACAACCGTAAAAAGAACAACATTTGAACATTCTACCTTAATTTCATTGGTGTTGCGTCCTCCTTCGGCTTCAAAACTTCCGAGACTTACATGTTAAGTAATATAAAGGACTTACTTAAAATAACATATAATTCTTTTCTATAAGTATAGCGAATTTCATAGTTCGATTTCATTCATTCCGCTACCATCAACTGTTAATTGTTTCCAATAACTACTCTTTCAAGCTAAATTACTCCTTCCATTGGTTCTTCTTCTATGAAAATGAATACCGTTGAATGATCAACATTTGAACGTTCTACCTTAATTTCCATGGTGTGGCATTCTCCTTCAGATTCAAAATTTCCGAAAATTTAAAAGGTACTTGGATTACATGTTATGTACTATAAAGGACATACATAAAATAACATATAAAGCTTTTCTATGAGTATAGCGAATTTCATAATTCGATTTCATTCATTTCGCACCTATCAACCATTAATTGTTTCCGGTTACTCCACTTTCAAGCTAAATTACTCCTTCCATACACTTGATTCTTTTTTTTTACGTAAATGACAACCATGGAAAGAGGACAATTTGAACTTTCTACCTTAATTTCCATGCTGTTGCGTTCTCATTCGGATTCAAAATTTCCTAAAATCTAAAATTTACTTGGATTACATGTTAAGTAATGTAAATGACTTACATAAAATAACTTATAAAGCTTTTTAACAAGTATAGCGAATTTCATTGTTAGATTTCATTTATTTCGCTACCATCAACTGTTAATTGTTTCCGGTTACTACTCTTTCAAGCTAAATTACTCCTTCCATTGGTTCTTCTTCTATGAAAATGAATACGGTTGAATGATCGACATTTGAACTTTCTATAAGTATAGCGAATTTCATAATTCGATTTCATTCATTTCGCTACCATCAACTGTTAATTGTTTCCAGTTACTACTCTTTCAAGCTAAATTACTCCTTCCATTGGTTCTTCTTCTATGAAAATGAATACGGTTGAATGATCAACATTTGAACTTTCTACCTTAATTTCCATGTTGTTGCGTTCTCCTTCGGATTCATAATTTACTAAAATCTAAAATTTACTTGGATACATGTTAAGTAATGTAAATGACTTACTTAAAATAACGTATAAAGCTTTTTAACAAGTATAGCGAATTTCATTGTTCGTTTTCATTCATTTCGCTACCATTAACCATTAATTGTGTCCGGGTACTCCTATTTTAAGCTAAATTACTCCTTCCATTCACTTTGTTCTTCTTTTACGAAAACGACAACAGTAAAAAGAACAACATTTGAACTTTCTACCTTAATTTCATTGATGTTGCGTTATCCTTGGGCTTCAAAACTTGGGAGAATTACATGTTAAGTAATATAAAGGACTTACTTAAAAGAACATATAATTCTTTTCTATAAGTATAATGAATTTCATAGTTCGATTTCATTCATTTCGCTCCCATTAACCATTAATTGTATCGGGCTACACCTCTTTTAAGCTAAATGACTCCTTCCATTTTCTTTGTTCTTCTTTTATGAAAATGACAACCGTAAAAAGAACAACATTTGAACATTCTACCTTAATTTCATTGGTGTTGCGTCCTCCTTCGGCTTCAAAAACTTCCGAGACTTACATGTTAAGTAATATAAAGGACTTACTTAAAATAACATATAATTCTTTTCTATAAGTATAGCGAATTTCATAGTTCGATTTCATTCATTCCGCTACCATCAACTGTTAATTGTTTCCAATAACTACTCTTTCAAGCTAAATTACTCCTTCCATTGGTTCTTCTTCTATGAAAATGAATACCGTTGAATGATCAACATTTGAACGTTCTACCTTAATTTCCATGGTGTGGCATTCTCCTTCAGATTCAAAATTTCCGAAAATTTAAAAGGTACTTGGATTACATGTTATGTACTATAAAGGACATACATAAAATAACATATAAAGCTTTTCTATGAGTATAGCGAATTTCATAATTCGATTTCATTCATTTCGCACCTATCAACCATTAATTGTTTCCGGTTACTCCACTTTCAAGCTAAATTACTCCTTCCATACACTTGATTCTTTTTTTTTACGAAAATGACAACCATGGAAAGAGGACAATTTGAACTTTCTACCTTAATTTCCATGCTGTTGCGTTCTCATTCGGATTCAAAATTTCCTAAAATCTAAAATTTACTTGGATTACATGTTAAGTAATGTAAATGACTTACATAAAATAACTTATAAAGCTTTTTAACAAGTATAGCGAATTTCATTGTTAGATTTCATTTATTTCGCTACCATCAACTGTTAATTGTTTCCGGTTACTACTCTTTCAAGCTAAATTACTCCTTCCATTGGTTCTTCTTCTATGAAAATGAATACGGTTGAATGATCGACATTTGAACTTTCTATAAGTATAGCGAATTTCATAATTCGATTTCATTCATTTCGCTACCATCAACTGTTAATTGTTTCCAGTTACTACTCTTTCAAGCTAAATTACTCCTTCCATTGGTTCTTCTTCTATGAAAATGAATACGGTTGAATGATCAACATTTGAACTTTCTACCTTAATTTCCATGTTGTTGCGTTCTCCTTCGGATTCATAATTTACTAAAATCTAAAATTTACTTGGATACATGTTAAGTAATGTAAATGACTTACTTAAAATAACGTATAAAGCTTTTTAACAAGTATAGCGAATTTCATTGTTCGTTTTCATTCATTTCGCTACCATTAACCATTAATTGTGTCCGGGTACTCCTATTTTAAGCTAAATTACTCCTTCCATTCACTTTGTTCTTCTTTTACCAAAACGACAACAGTAAAAAGAACAACATTTGAACTTTCTACCTTAATTTCATTGATGTTGCGTTATCCTTGGGCTTCAAAACTTGGGAGAATTACATGTTAAGTAATATAAAGGACTTACTTAAAAGAACATATAATTCTTTTCTATAAGTATAACGAATTTCATAGTTCGATTTCATTCATTTCGCTCCCATTAACCATTAATTGTATCGGGCTACACCTCTTTTAAGCTAAATGACTCCTTCCATTTTCTTTGTTCTTCTTTTATGAAAATGACAACCGTAAAAAGAACAACATTTGAACATTCTACCTTAATTTCATTGGTGTTGCGTCCTCCTTCGGCTTCAAAAACTTCCGAGACTTACATGTTAAGTAATATAAAGGACTTACTTAAAATAACATATAATTCTTTTCTATAAGTATAGCGAATTTCATAGTTCGATTTCATTCATTCCGCTACCATCAACTGTTAATTGTTTCCAATAACTACTCTTTCAAGCTAAATTACTCCTTCCATTGGTTCTTCTTCTATGAAAATGAATACCGTTGAATGATCAACATTTGAACGTTCTACCTTAATTTCCATGGTGTGGCATTCTCCTTCAGATTCAAAATTTCCGAAAATTTAAAAGGTACTTGGATTACATGTTATGTACTATAAAGGACATACATAAAATAACATATAAAGCTTTTCTATGAGTATAGCGAATTTCATAATTCGATTTCATTCATTTCGCACCTATCAACCATTAATTGTTTCCGGTTACTCCACTTTCAAGCTAAATTACTCCTTCCATACACTTGATTCTTTTTTTTTACGTAAATGACAACCATGGAAAGAGGACAATTTGAACTTTCTACCTTAATTTCCATGCTGTTGCGTTCTCATTCGGATTCAAAATTTCCTAAAATCTAAAATTTACTTGGATTACATGTTAAGTAATGTAAATGACTTACATAAAATAACTTATAAAGCTTTTTAACAAGTATAGCGAATTTCATTGTTAGATTTCATTTATTTCGCTACCATCAACTGTTAATTGTTTCCGGTTACTACTCTTTCAAGCTAAATTACTCCTTCCATTGGTTCTTCTTCTATGAAAATGAATACGGTTGAATGATCGACATTTGAACTTTCAATAAGTATAGCGAATTTCATAATTCGATTTCATTCATTTCGCTACCATCAACTGTTAATTGTTTCCAGTTACTACTCTTTCAAGCTAAATTACTCCTTCCATTGGTTCTTCTTCTATGAAAATGAATACGGTTGAATGATCAACATTTGAACTTTCTACCTTAATTTCCATGTTGTTGCGTTCTCCTTCGGATTCATAATTTACTAAAATCTAAAATTTACTTGGATACATGTTAAGTAATGTAAATGACTTACTTAAAATAACGTATAAAGCTTTTTAACAAGTATAGCGAATTTCATTGTTCGTTTTCATTCATTTCGCTACCATTAACCATTAATTGTGTCCGGGTACTCCTATTTTAAGCTAAATTACTCCTTCCATTCACTTTGTTCTTCTTTTACCAAAACGACAACAGTAAAAAGAACAACATTTGAACTTTCTACCTTAATTTCATTGATGTTGCGTTATCCTTGGGCTTCAAAACTTGGGAGAATTACATGTTAAGTAATATAAAGGACTTACTTAAAAGAACATATAATTCTTTTCTATAAGTATAACGAATTTCATAGTTCGATTTCATTCATTTCGCTCCCATTAACCATTAATTGTATCGGGCTACACCTCTTTTAAGCTAAATGACTCCTTCCATTTTCTTTGTTCTTCTTTTATGAAAATGACAACCGTAAAAAGAACAACATTTGAACATTCTACCTTAATTTCATTGGTGTTGCGTCCTCCTTCGGCTTCAAAACTTCCGAGACTTACATGTTAAGTAATATAAAGGACTTACTTAAAATAACATATAATTCTTTTCTATAAGTATAGCGAATTTCATAGTTCGATTTCATTCATTCCGCTACCATCAACTGTTAATTGTTTCCAATAACTACTCTTTCAAGCTAAATTACTCCTTCCATTGGTTCTTCTTCTATGAAAATGAATACCGTTGAATGATCAACATTTGAACGTTCTACCTTAATTTCCATGGTGTGGCATTCTCCTTCAGATTCAAAATTTCCGAAAATTTAAAAGGTACTTGGATTACATGTTATGTACTATAAAGGACATACATAAAATAACATATAAAGCTTTTCTATGAGTATAGCGAATTTCATAATTCGATTTCATTCATTTCGCACCTATCAACCATTAATTGTTTCCGGTTACTCCACTTTCAAGCTAAATTACTCCTTCCATACACTTGATTCTTTTTTTTTACGTAAATGACAACCATGGAAAGAGGACAATTTGAACTTTCTACCTTAATTTCCATGCTGTTGCGTTCTCATTCGGATTCAAAATTTCCTAAAATCTAAAATTTACTTGGATTACATGTTAAGTAATGTAAATGACTTACATAAAATAACTTATAAAGCTTTTTAACAAGTATAGCGAATTTCATTGTTAGATTTCATTTATTTCGCTACCATCAACTGTTAATTGTTTCCGGTTACTACTCTTTCAAGCTAAATTACTCCTTCCATTGGTTCTTCTTCTATGAAAATGAATACGGTTGAATGATCGACATTTGAACTTTCTATAAGTATAGCGAATTTCATAATTCGATTTCATTCATTTCGCTACCATCAACTGTTAATTGTTTCCAGTTACTACTCTTTCAAGCTAAATTACTCCTTCCATTGGTTCTTCTTCTATGAAAATGAATACGGTTGAATGATCAACATTTGAACTTTCTACCTTAATTTCCATGTTGTTGCGTTCTCCTTCGGATTCATAATTTACTAAAATCTAAAATTTACTTGGATACATGTTAAGTAATGTAAATGACTTACTTAAAATAACGTATAAAGCTTTTTAACAAGTATAGCGAATTTCATTGTTCGTTTTCATTCATTTCGCTACCATTAACCATTAATTGTGTCCGGGTACTCCTATTTTAAGCTAAATTACTCCTTCCATTCACTTTGTTCTTCTTTTACCAAAACGACAACAGTAAAAAGAACAACATTTGAACTTTCTACCTTAATTTCATTGATGTTGCGTTATCCTTGGGCTTCAAAACTTGGGAGAATTACATCTTAAGTAATATAAAGGACTTACTTAAAAGAACATATAATTCTTTTCTATAAGTATAACGAATTTCATAGTTCGATTTCATTCATTTCGCTCCCATTAACCATTAATTGTATCGGGGTACACCTCTTTTAAGCTAAATGACTCCTTCCATTTTCTTTGTTCTTCTTTTATGAAAATGACAACCGTAAAAAGAACAACATTTGAACATTCTACCTTAATTTCATTGGTGTTGCGTCCTCCTTCGGCTTCAAAACTTCCGAGACTTACATGTTAAGTAATATAAAGGACTTACTTAAAATAACATATAATTCTTTTCTATAAGTATAGCGAATTTCATAGTTCGATTTTATTCATTCCGCTACCATCAACTGTTAATTGTTTCCAATAACTACTCTTTCAAGCTAAATTACTCCTTCCATTGGTTCTTATTCTATGAAAATGAATACCGTTGAATGATCAACGTTTGAACGTTCTACCTTAATTTCCATGGTGTGGCATTCTCCTTCAGATTCAAAATTTCCGAAAATTTAAAAGGTACTTGGATTACATGTTATGTACTATAAAGGACATACATAAAATAACATATAAAGCTTTTCTATGAGTATAGCGAATTTCATAATTCGATTTCATTCATTTCGCACCTATCAACCATTAATTGTTTCCGGTTACTCCACTTTCAAGCTAAATTACTCCTTCCATACACTTGATTCTTTTTTTTTACGTAAATGACAACCATGGAAAGAGGACAATTTGAACTTTCTACCTTAATTTCCATGCTGTTGCGTTCTCATTCGGATTCAAAATTTCCTAAAATCTAAAATTTACTTGGATTACATGTTAAGTAATGTAAATGACTTACATAAAATAACTTATAAAGCTTTTTAACAAGTATAGCGAATTTCATTGTTAGATTTCATTTATTTCGCTACCATCAACTGTTAATTGTTTCCGGTTACTACTCTTTCAAGCTAAATTACTCCTTCCATTGGTTCTTCTTCTATGAAAATGAATACGGTTGAATGATCGACATTTGAACTTTCTATAAGTATAGCGAATTTCATAATTCGATTTCATTCATTTCGCTACCATCAACTGTTAATTGTTTCCAGTTACTACTCTTTCAAGCTAAATTACTCCTTCCATTGGTTCTTCTTCTATGAAAATGAATACGGTTGAATGATCAACATTTGAACTTTCTACCTTAATTTCCATGTTGTTGCGTTCTCCTTCGGATTCATAATTTACTAAAATCTAAAATTTACTTGGATACATGTTAAGTAATGTAAATGACTTACTTAAAATAACGTATAAAGCTTTTTAACAAGTATAGCGAATTTCATTGTTCGTTTTCATTCATTTCGCTACCATTAACCATTAATTGTGTCCGGGTACTCCTATTTTAAGCTAAATTACTCCTTCCATTCACTTTGTTCTTCTTTTACCAAAACGACAACAGTAAAAAGAACAACATTTGAACTTTCTACCTTAATTTCATTGATGTTGCGTTATCCTTGGGCTTCAAAACTTGGGAGAATTACATGTTAAGTAATATAAAGGACTTACTTAAAAGAACATATAATTCTTTTCTATAAGTATAACGAATTTCATAGTTCGATTTCATTCATTTCGCTCCCATTAACCATTAATTGTATCGGGGTACACCTCTTTTAAGCTAAATGACTCCTTCCATTTTCTTTGTTCTTCTTTTATGAAAATGACAACCGTAAAAAGAACAACATTTGAACATTCTACCTTAATTTCATTGGTGTTGCGTCCTCCTTCGGCTTCAAAACTTCCGAGACTTACATGTTAAGTAATATAAAGGACTTACTTAAAATAACATATAATTCTTTTCTATAAGTATAGCGAATTTCATAGTTCGATTTTATTCATTCCGCTACCATCAACTGTTAATTGTTTCCAATAACTACTCTTTCAAGCTAAATTACTCCTTCCATTGGTTCTTCTTCTATGAAAATGAATACCGTTGAATGATCAACATTTGAACGTTCTACCTTAATTTCCATGGTGTGGCATTCTCCTTCAGATTCAAAATTTCCGAAAATTTAAAAGGTACTTGAATTACATGTTATGTACTATAAAGGACATACATAAAATAACATATAAAGATTTTCTATGAGTATAGCGAATTTCATAATTCGATTTCATTCATTTCGCACCTATCAACCATTAATTGTTTCCGGTTACTCCACTTTCAAGCTAAATTACTCCTTCCATACACTTGATTCTTTTTTTTTACGTAAATGACAACCATGGAAAGAGGACAATTTGAACTTTCTACCTTAATTTCCATGCTGTTGCGTTCTCATTCGGATTCAAAATTTCCTAAAATCTAAAATTTACTTGGATTACATGTTAAGTAATGTAAATGACTTACATAAAATAACTTATAAAGCTTTTTAACAAGTATAGCAAATTTCATTGTTAGATTTCATTTATTTCGCTACCATCAACTGTTAATTGTTTCCAGTTACTACTCTTTCAAGCTAAATTACTCCTTCCATTGGTTCTTCTTCTATGAAAATGAATACGGTTGAATGATCGACATTTGAACTTTCTATAAGTATAGCGAATTTCATAATTCGATTTCATTCATTTCGCTACCATCAACTGTTAATTGTTTCCAGTTACTACTCTTTCAAGCTAAATTACTCCTTCCATTGGTTCTTCTTCTATGAAAATGAATACGGTTGAATGATCAACATTTGAACTTTCTACCTTAATTTCCATGTTGTTGCGTTCTCCTTCGGATTCATAATTTACTAAAATCTAAAATTTACTTGGATACATGTTAAGTAATGTAAATGACTTACTTAAAATAACGTATAAAGCTTTTTAACAAGTATAGCGAATTTCATTGTTCGTTTTCATTCATTTCGCTACCATTAACCATTAATTGTGTCCGGGTACTCCTATTTTAAGCTAAATTACTCCTTCCATTCACTTTGTTCTTCTTTTACGAAAACGACAACAGTAAAAAGAACAACATTTGAACTTTCTACCTTAATTTCATTGATGTTGCGTTATCCTTGGGCTTCAAAACTTGGGAGAATTACATGTTAAGTAATATAAAGGACTTACTTAAAAGAACATATAATTCTTTTCTATAAGTATAACGAATTTCATAGTTCGATTTCATTCATTTCGCTCCCATTAACCATTAATTGTATCGGGGTACACCTCTTTTAAGCTAAATGACTCCTTCCATTTTCTTTGTTCTTCTTTTATGAAAATGACAACCGTAAAAAGAACAACATTTGAACATTCTACCTTAATTTCATTGGTGTTGCGTCCTCCTTCGGCTTCAAAACTTCCGAGACTTACATGTTAAGTAATATAAAGGACTTACTTAAAATAACATATAATTCTTTTCTACAAGTATAGCGAATTTCATAGTTCGATTTCATTCATTCCGCTACCATCAACTGTTAATTGTTTCCAATAACTACTCTTTCAAGCTAAATTACTCCTTCCATTGGTTCTTCTTCTATGAAAATGAATACCGTTGAATGATCAACATTTGAACGTTCTACCTTAATTTCCATGGTGTGGCATTCTCCTTCAGATTCAAAATTTCCGAAAATTTAAAAGGTACTTGGATTACATGTTATGTACTATAAAGGACATACATAAAATAACATATAAAGCTTTTCTATGAGTATAGCGAATTTCATAATTCGATTTCATTCATTTCGCACCTATCAACCATTAATTGTTTCCGGTTACTCCACTTTCAAGCTAAATTACTCCTTCCATACAATTGATTCTTTTTTTTTACGTAAATGACAACCATGGAAAGAGGACAATTTGAACTTTCTACCTTAATTTCCATGCTGTTGCGTTCTCATTCGGATTCAAAATTTCCTAAAATCTAAAATTTACTTGGATTACATGTTAAGTAATGTAAATGACTTACATAAAATAACTTATAAAGCTTTTTAACAAGTATAGCGAATTTCATTGTTAGATTTCATTTATTTCGCTACCATCAACTGTTAATTGTTTCCGGTTACTACTCTTTCAAGCTAAATTACTCCTTCCATTGGTTCTTCTTCTATGAAAATGAATACGGTTGAATGATCGACATTTGAACTTTCTATAAGTATAGCGAATTTCATAATTCGATTTCATTCATTTCGCTACCATCAACTGTTAATTGTTTCCAGTTACTACTCTTTCAAGCTAAATTACTCCTTCCATTGGTTCTTCTTCTATGAAAATGAATACGGTTGAATGATCAACATTTGAACTTTCTACCTTAATTTCCATGTTGTTGCGTTCTCCTTCGGATTCATAATTTACTAAAATCTAAAATTTACTTGGATACATGTTAAGTAATGTAAATGACTTACTTAAAATAACGTATAAAGCTTTTTAACAAGTATAGCGAATTTCATTGTTCGTTTTCATTCATTTCGCTACCATTAACCATTAATTGTGTCCGGGTACTCCTATTTTAAGCTAAATTACTCCTTCCATTCACTTTGTTCTTCTTTTACCAAAACGACAACAGTAAAAAGAACAACATTTGAACTTTCTACCTTAATTTCATTGATGTTGCGTTATCCTTGGGCTTCAAAACTTGGGAGAATTACATGTTAAGTAATATAAAGGACTTACTTAAAAGAACATATAATTCTTTTCTATAAGTATAACGAATTTCATAGTTCGATTTCATTCATTTCGCTCCCATTAACCATTAATTGTATCGGGGTACACCTCTTTTAAGCTAAATGACTCCTTCCATTTTCTTTGTTCTTCTTTTATGAAAATGACAACCGTAAAAAGAACAACATTTGAACATTCTACCTTAATTTCATTGGTGTTGCGTCCTCCTTCGGCTTCAAAACTTCCGAGACTTACATGTTAAGTAATATAAAGGACTTACTTAAAATAACATATAATTCTTTTCTATAAGTATAGCGAATTTCATAGTTCGATTTCATTCATTCCGCTACCATCAACTGTTAATTGTTTCCAATAACTACTCTTTCAAGCTAAATTACTCCTTCCATTGGTTCTTCTTCTATGAAAATGAATACCGTTGAATGATCAACATTTGAACGTTCTACCTTAATTTCCATGGTGTGGCATTCTCCTTCAGATTCAAAATTTCCGAAAATTTAAAAGGTACTTGGATTACATGTTATGTACTATAAAGGACATACATAAAATAACATATAAAGCTTTTCTATGAGTATAGCGAATTTCATAATTCGATTTCATTCATTTCGCACCTATCAACCATTAATTGTTTCCGGTTACTCCACTTTCAAGCTAAATTACTCCTTCCATACACTTGATTCTTTTTTTTTACGTAAATGACAACCATGGAAAGAGGACAATTTGAACTTTCTACCTTAATTTCCATGCTGTTGCGTTCTCATTCGGATTCAAAATTTCCTAAAATCTAAAATTTACTTGGATTACATGTTAAGTAATGTAAATGATTTACATAAAATAACTTATAAAGCTTTTTAACAAGTATAGCGAATTTCATTGTTAGATTTCATTTATTTCGCTACCATCAACTGTTAATTGTTTCCGGTTACTACTCTTTCAAGCTAAATTACTCCTTCCATTGGTTCTTCTTCTATGAAAATGAATACGGTTGAATGATCGACATTTGAACTTTCTATAAGTATAGCGAATTTCATAATTCGATTTCATTCATTTCGCTACCATCAACTGTTAATTGTTTCCAGTTACTACTCTTTCAAGCTAAATTACTCCTTCCATTGGTTCTTCTTCTATGAAAATGAATACGGTTGAATGATCAACATTTGAACTTTCTACCTTAATTTCCATGTTGTTGCGTTCTCCTTCGGATTCATAATTTACTAAAATCTAAAATTTACTTGGATACATGTTAAGTAATGTAAATGACTTACTTAAAATAACGTATAAAGCTTTTTAACAAGTATAGCGAATTTCATTGTTCGTTTTCATTCATTTCGCTACCATTAACCATTAATTGTGTCCGGGTACTCCTATTTTAAGCTAAATTACTCCTTCCATTCACTTTGTTCTTCTTTTACGAAAACGACAACAGTAAAAAGAACAACATTTGAACTTTCTACCTTAATTTCATTGATGTTGCGTTATCCTTGGGCTTCAAAACTTGGGAGAATTACATGTTAAGTAATATAAAGGACTTACTTAAAAGAACATATAATTCTTTTCTATAAGTATAACGAATTTCATAGTTCGATTTCATTCATTTCGCTCCCATTAACCATTAATTGTATCGGGGTACACCTCTTTTAAGCTAAATGACTCCTTCCATTTTCTTTGTTCTTCTTTTATGAAAATGACAACCGTAAAAAGAACAACATTTGAACATTCTACCTTAATTTCATTGGTGTTGCGTCCTCCTTCGGCTTCAAAACTTCCGAGACTTACATGTTAAGTAATATAAAGGACTTACTTAAAATAACATATAATTCTTTTCTATAAGTATAGCGAGTTTCATAGTTCGATTTCATTCATTCCGCTACCATCAACTGTTAATTGTTTCCAATAACTACTCTTTCAAGCTAAATTACTCCTTCCATTGGTTCTTCTTCTATGAAAATGAATACCGTTGAATGATCAACATTTGAACGTTCTACCTTAATTTCCATGGTGTGGCATTCTCCTTCAGATTCAAAATTTCCGAAAATTTAAAAGGTACTTGGATTACATGTTATGTACTATAAAGGACATACATAAAATAACATATAAAGCTTTTCTATGAGTATAGCGAATTTCATAATTCGATTTCATTCATTTCGCACCTATCAACCATTAATTGTTTCCGGTTACTCCACTTTCAAGCTAAATTACTCCTTCCATACACTTGATTCTTTTTTTTTACGTAAATGACAACCATGGAAAGAGGACAATTTGAACTTTCTACCTTAATTTCCATGCTGTTGCGTTCTCATTCGGATTCAAAATTTCCTAAAATCTAAAATTTACTTGGATTACATGTTAAGTAATGTAAATGACTTACATAAAATAACTTATAAAGCTTTTTAACAAGTATAGCGAATTTCATTGTTAGATTTCATTTATTTCGCTACCATCAACTGTTAATTGTTTCCAGTTACTACTCTTTCAAGCTAAATTACTCCTTCCATTGGTTCTTCTTCTATGAAAATGAATACGGTTGAATGATCGACATTTGAACTTTCTATAAGTATAGCGAATTTCATAATTCGATTTCATTCATTTCGCTACCATTAACCATTAATTGTTTCCGGTTACTCCTCTTTCAAGCTAAATTACTCCTTCCATTGGTTCTTCTTCTATGAAAATGAATACGGTTGAATGATCAACATTTGAACTTTCTACCTTAATTTCCATGTTGTTGCATTCTCCTTCGGATTCATAATTTACTAAAATCTAAAATTTACTTGGATACATGTTAAGTAATGTAAATGACTTACTTAAAATAACGTATAAAGCTTTTTAACAAGTATAGCGAATTTCATTGTTCGTTTTCATTCATTTCGCTACCATTAACCATTAATTGTGTCCGGGTACTCCTATTTTAAGCTAAATTACTCCTTCCATTCACTTTGTTCTTCTTTTACGAAAACGACAACAGTAAAAAGAACAACATTTGAACTTTCTACCTTAATTTCATTGATGTTGCGTTATCCTTGGGCTTCAAAACTTGGGAGAATTACATGTTAAGTAATATAAAGGACTTACTTAAAAGAACATATAATTCTTTTCTATAAGTATAACGAATTTCAAAGTTCGATTTCATTCATTTCGCTCCCATTAACCATTAATTGTATCGGGGTACACCTCTTTTAAGCTAAATGACTCCTTCCATTTTCTTTGTTCTTCTTTTATGAAAATGACAACCGTAAAAAGAACAACATTTGAACATTCTACCTTAATTTCATTGGTGTTGCGTCCTCCTTCGGCTTCAAAACTTCCGAGACTTACATGTTAAGTAATATAAAGGACTTACTTAAAATAACATATAATTCTTTTCTATAAGTATAGCGAGTTTCATAGTTCGATTTCATTCATTCCGCTACCATCAACTGTTAATTGTTTCCAATAACTACTCTTTCAAGCTAAATTACTCCTTCCATTGGTTCTTCTTCTATGAAAATGAATACGGTTGAATGATCAACATTTGAACGTTCTACCTTAATTTCCATGGTGTGGCATTCTCCTTCACATTCAAAATTTCCGAAAATTTAAAAGGTACTTGGATTACATGTTATGTACTATAAAGGACATACATAAAATAACATATAAAGCTTTTCTATGAGTATAGCGAATTTCATAATTCGATTTCATTCATTTCGCACCTATCAACCATTAATTGTTTCCGGTTACTCCACTTTCAAGCTAAATTACTCCTTCCATACACTTGATTCTTTTTTTTTACGTAAATGACAACCATGGAAAGAGGACAATTTGAACTTTCTACCTTAATTTCCATGCTGTTGCGTTCTCATTCGGATTCAAAATTTCCTAAAATCTAAAATTTACTTGGATTACATGTTAAGTAATGTAAATGACTTACATAAAATAACTTATAAAGCTTTTTAACAAGTATAGCGAATTTCATTGTTAGATTTCATTTATTTCGCTACCATCAACTGTTAATTGTTTCCAGTTACTACTCTTTCAAGCTAAATTACTCCTTCCATTGGTTCTTCTTCTATGAAAATGAATACGGTTGAATGATCGACATTTGAACTTTCTATAAGTATAGCGAATTTCATAATTCGATTTCATTCATTTCGCTACCATCAACTGTTAATTGTTTCCGGTTACTACTCTTTCAAGCTAAATTACTCCTTCCATTGGTTCTTCTTCTATGAAAATGAATACGGTTGAATGATCAACATTTGAACTTTCTACCTTAATTTCCATGTTGTTGCATTCTCCTTCGGATTCATAATTTACTAAAATCTAAAATTTACTTGGATACATGTTAAGTAATGTAAATGACTTACTTAAAATAACGTATAAAGCTTTTTAACAAGTATAGCGAATTTCATTGTTCGTTTTCATTCATTTCGCTACCATTAACCATTAATTGTGTCCGGGTACTCCTATTTTAAGCTAAATTACTCCTTCCATTCACTTTGTTCTTCTTTTACGAAAACGACAACAGTAAAAAGAACAACATTTGAACTTTCTACCTTAATTTCATTGATGTAGCGTTATCCTTGGGCTTCAAAACTTGGGAGAATTACATGTTAAGTAATATAAAGGACTTACTTAAAAGAACATATAATTCTTTTCTATAAGTATAACGAATTTCATAGTTCGATTTCATTCATTTCGCTCCCATTAACCATTAATTGTATCGGGGTACACCTCTTTTAAGCTAAATGACTCCTTCCATTTTCTTTGTTCTTCTTTTATGAAAATGACAACCGTAAAAAGAACAACATTTGAACATTCTACCTTAATTTCATTGGTGTTGCGTCCTCCATCGGCTTCAAAACTTCCGAGACTTACATGTTAAGTAATATAAAGGACTTACTTAAAATAACATATAATTCTTTTCTATAAGTATAGCGAATTTCATAGTTCGATTTCATTCATTCCGCTACCATCAACTGTTAATTGTTTCCAATAACTACTCTTTCAAGCTAAATTACTCCTTCCATTGGTTCTTCTTCTATGAAAATGAATACGGTTGAATGATCAACATTTGAACGTTCTACCTTAATTTCCATGGTGTGGCATTCTCCTTCAGATTCAAAATTTCCGAAAATTTAAAAGGTACTTGGATTACATGTTATGTACTATAAAGGACATACATAAAATAACATATAAAGCTTTTCTATGAGTATAGCGAATTTCATAATTCGAATTCATTCATTTCGCACCTATCAACCATTAATTGTTTCCGGTTACTCCACTTTCAAGCTAAATTACTCCTTCCATACACTTGATTCTTTTTTTTTACGTAAATGACAACCATGGAAAGAGGACAATTTGAACTTTCTACCTTAATTTCCATGCTGTTGCGTTCTCATTCGGATTCAAAATTTCCTAAAATCTAAAATTTACTTGGATTACATGTTAAGTAATGTAAATGACTTACATAAAATAACTTATAAAGCTTTTTAACAAGTATAGCGAATTTCATTGTTAGATTTCATTTATTTCGCTACCATCAACTGTTAATTGTTTCCGGTTACTACTCTTTCAAGCTAAATTACTCCTTCCATTGGTTCTTCTTCTATGAAAATGAATACGGTTGAATGATCGACATTTGAACTTTCTATAAGTATAGCGAATTTCATAATTCGATTTCATTCATTTCGCTACCATCAACTGTTAATTGTTTCCAGTTACTACTCTTTCAAGCTAAATTACTCCTTCCATTGGTTCTTCTTCTATGAAAATGAATACGGTTGAATGATCAACATTTGAACTTTCTACCTTAATTTCCATGTTGTTGCGTTCTCCTTCGGATTCATAATTTACTAAAATCTAAAATTTACTTGGATACATGTTAAGTAATGTAAATGACTTACTTAAAATAACGTATAAAGCTTTTTAACAAGTATAGCGAATTTCATTGTTCGTTTTCATTCATTTCGCTACCATTAACCATTAATTGTGTCCGGGTACTCCTATTTTAAGCTAAATTACTCCTTCCATTCACTTTGTTCTTCTTTTACGAAAACGACAACAGTAAAAAGAACAACATTTGAACTTTCTACCTTAATTTCATTGATGTTGCGTTATCCTTGGGCTTCAAAACTTGGGAGAATTACATGTTAAGTAATATAAAGGACTTACTTAAAAGAACATATAATTCTTTTCTATAAGTATAACGAATTTCATAGTTCGATTTCATTCATTTCGCTCCCATTAACCATTAATTGTATCGGGGTACACCTCTTTTAAGCTAAATGACTCCTTCCATTTTCTTTGTTCTTCTTTTATGAAAATGACAACCGTAAAAAGAACAACATTTGAACATTCTACCTTAATTTCATTGGTGTTGCGTCCTCCATCGGCTTCAAAACTTCCGAGACTTACATGTTAAGTAATATAAAGGACTTACTTAAAATAACATATAATTCTTTTCTATAAGTATAGCGAATTTCATAGTTCGATTTCATTCATTCCGCTACCATCAACTGTTAATTGTTTCCAATAACTACTCTTTCAAGCTAAATTACTCCTTCCATTGGTTCTTCTTCTATGAAAATGAATACGGTTGAATGATCAACATTTGAACGTTCTACCTTAATTTCCATGGTGTGGCATTCTCCTTCAGATTCAAAATTTCCGAAAATTTAAAAGGTACTTGGATTACATGTTATGTACTATAAAGGACATACATAAAATAACATATAAAGCTTTTCTATGAGTATAGCGAATTTCATAATTCGAATTCATTCATTTCGCACCTATCAACCATTAATTGTTTCCGGTTACTCCACTTTCAAGCTAAATTACTCCTTCCATACACTTGATTCTTTTTTTTTACGTAAATGACAACCATGGAAAGAGGACAATTTGAACTTTCTACCTTAATTTCCATGCTGTTGCGTTCTCATTCGGATTCAAAATTTCCTAAAATCTAAAATTTACTTGGATTACATGTTAAGTAATGTAAATGACTTACATAAAATAACTTATAAAGCTTTTTAACAAGTATAGCGAATTTCATTGTTAGATTTCATTTATTTCGCTACCATCAACTGTTAATTGTTTCCGGTTACTACTCTTTCAAGCTAAATTACTCCTTCCATTGGTTCTTCTTCTATGAAAATGAATACGGTTGAATGATCGACATTTGAACTTTCTATAAGTATAGCGAATTTCATAATTCGATTTCATTCATTTCGCTACCATCAACTGTTAATTGTTTCCAGTTACTACTCTTTCAAGCTAAATTACTCCTTCCATTGGTTCTTCTTCTATGAAAATGAATACGGTTGAATGATCAACATTTGAACTTTCTACCTTAATTTCCATGTTGTTGCGTTCTCCTTCGGATTCATAATTTACTAAAATCTAAAATTTACTTGGATACATGTTAAGTAATGTAAATGACTTACTTAAAATAACGTATAAAGCTTTTTAACAAGTATAGCGAATTTCATTGTTCGTTTTCATTCATTTCGCTACCATTAACCATTAATTGTGTCCGGGTACTCCTATTTTAAGCTAAATTACTCCTTCCATTCACTTTGTTCTTCTTTTACGAAAACGACAACAGTAAAAAGAACAACATTTGAACTTTCTACCTTAATTTCATTGATGTTGCGTTATCCTTGGGCTTCAAAACTTGGGAGAATTACATGTTAAGTAATATAAAGGACTTACTTAAAAGAACATATAATTCTTTTCTATAAGTATAATGAATTTCATAGTTCGATTTCATTCACTTCGCTCCCATTAACCATTAATTGTATCGGGGTACACCTCTTTTAAGCTAAATGACTCCTTCCATTTTCTTTGTTCTTCTTTTATGAAAATGACAACCGTAAAAAGAACAACATTTGAACATTCTACCTTAATTTCATTGGTGTTGCGTCCTCCTTCGGCTTCAAAACTTCCGAGACTTACATGTTAAGTAATATAAAGGACTTACTTAAAATAACATAAAATTCTTTTCTATAAGTATAGCGAATTTCATAGTTCGATTTCATTCATTCCGCTACCATCAACTGTTAATTGTTTCCAATAACTACTCTTTCAAGCTAAATTACTCCTTCCATTGGTTCTTCTTCTATGAAAATGAATACGGTTGAATGATCAACATTTGAACGTTCTACCTTAATTTCCATGGTGTGGCATTCTCCTTCAGATTCAAAATTTCCGAAAATTTAAAAGGTACTTGGATTACATGTTATGTACTATAAAGGACATACATAAAATAACATATAAACTTTTCTATGAGTATAGCGAATTTCATAATTCGATTTCATTCATTTCGCACCTATCAACCATTAATTGTTTCCGGTTACTCCACTTTCAAGCTAAATTACTCCTTCCATACACTTGATTCTTTTTTTTTACGTAAATGACAACCATGGAAAGAGGACAATTTGAACTTTCTACCTTAATTTCCATGCTGTTGCGTTCTCATTCGGATTCAAAATTTCCTAAAATCTAAAATTTACTTGGATTACATGTTAAGTAATGTAAATGACTTACATAAAATAACTTATAAAGCTTTTTAACAAGTATAGCGAATTTCATTGTTAGATTTCATTTATTTCGCTACCATCAACTGTTAATTGTTTCCGGTTACTACTCTTTCAAGCTAAATTACTCCTTCCATTGGTTCTTCTTCTATGAAAATGAATACGGTTGAATGATCGACATTTGAACTTTCTATAAGTATAGCGAATTTCATAATTCGATTTCATTCATTTCGCTACCATCAACTGTTAATTGTTTCCAGTTACTACTCTTTCAAGCTAAATTACTCCTTCCATTGGTTCTTCTTCTATGAAAATGAATACGGTTGAATGATCAACATTTGAACTTTCTACCTTAATTTCCATGTTGTTGCGTTCTCCTTCGGATTCATAATTTACTAAAATCTAAAATTTACTTGGATACATGTTAAGTAATGTAAATGACTTACTTAAAATAACGTATAAAGCTTTTTAACAAGTATAGCGAATTTCATTGTTCGTTTTCATTCATTTCGCTACCATTAACCATTAATTGTGTCCGGGTACTCCTATTTGAAGCTAAATTACTCCTTCCATTCACTTTGTTCTTCTTTTACCAAAACGACAACAGTAAAAAGAACAACATTTGAACTTTCTACCTTAATTTCATTGATGTTGCGTTATCCTTGGGCTTCAAAACTTGGGAGAATTACATGTTAAGTAATATAAAGGACTTACTTAAAAGAACATATAATTCTTTTCTATAAGTATAACGAATTTCATAGTTCGATTTCATTCACTTCTCTCCCATTAACCATTAATTGTATCGGGGTACACCTCTTTTAAGCTAAATGACTCCTTCCATTTTCTTTGTTCTTCTTTTATGAAAATGACAACCGTAAAAAGAACAACATTTGAACATTCTACCTTAATTTCATTGGTGTTGCGTCCTCCTTCGGCTTCAAAACTTCCGAGACTTACATGTTAAGTAATATAAAGGACTTACTTAAAATAACATAAAATTCTTTTCTATAAGTATAGCGAATTTCATAGTTCGATTTCATTCATTCCGCTACCATCAACTGTTAATTGTTTCCAATAACTACTCTTTCAAGCTAAATTACTCCTTCCATTGGTTCTTCTTCTATGAAAATGAATACGGTTGAATGATCAACATTTGAACGTTCTACCTTAATTTCCATGGTGTGGCATTCTCCTTCAGATTCAAAATTTCCGAAAATTTAAAAGGTACTTGGATTACATGTTATGTACTATAAAGGACATACATAAAATAACATATAAAGCTTTTCTATGAGTATAGCGAATTTCATAATTCGAATTCATTCATTTCGCACCTATCAACCATTAATTGTTTCCGGTTACTCCACTTTCAAGCTAAATTACTCCTTCCATACACTTGATTCTTTTTTTTTACGTAAATGACAACCATGGAAAGAGGACAATTTGAACTTTCTACCTTAATTTCCATGCTGTTGCGTTCTCATTCGGATTCAAAATTTCCTAAAATCTAAAATTTACTTGGATTACATGTTAAGTAATGTAAATGACTTACATAAAATAACTTATAAAGCTTTTTAACAAGTATAGCGAATTTCATTGTTAGATTTCATTTATTTCGCTACCATCAACTGTTAATTGTTTCCGGTTACTACTCTTTCAAGCTAAATTACTCCTTCCATTGGTTCTTCTTCTATGAAAATGAATACGGTTGAATGATCGACATTTGAACTTTCTATAAGTATAGCGAATTTCATAATTCGATTTCATTCATTTCGCTACCATCAACTGTTAATTGTTTCCAGTTACTACTCTTTCAAGCTAAATTACTCCTTCCATTGGTTCTTCTTCTATGAAAATGAATACGGTTGAATGATCAACATTTGAACTTTCTACCTTAATTTCCATGTTGTTGCGTTCTCCTTCGGATTCATAATTTACTAAAATCTAAAATTTACTTGGATACATGTTAAGTAATGTAAATGACTTACTTAAAATAACGTATAAAGCTTTTTAACAAGTATAGCGAATTTCATTGTTCGTTTTCATTCATTTCGCTACCATTAACCATTAATTGTGTCCGGGTACTCCTATTTTAAGCTAAATTACTCCTTCCATTCACTTTGTTCTTCTTTTACCAAAACGACAACAGTAAAAAGAACAACATTTGAACTTTCTACCTTAATTTCATTGATGTTGCGTTATCCTTGGGCTTCAAAACTTGGGAGAATTACATGTTAAGTAATATAAAGGACTTACTTAAAAGAACATATAATTCTTTTCTATAAGTATAACGAATTTCATAGTTCGATTTCATTCACTTCGCTCCCATTAACCATTAATTGTATCGGGGTACACCTCTTTTAAGCTAAATGACTCCTTCCATTTTCTTTGTTCTTCTTTTATGAAAATGACAACCGTAAAAAGAACAACATTTGAACATTCTACCTTAATTTCATTGGTGTTGCGTCCTCCTTCGGCTTCAAAACTTCCGAGACTTACATGTTAAGTAATATAAAGGACTTACTTAAAATAACATAAAATTCTTTTCTATAAGTATAGCGAATTTCATAGTTCGATTTCATTCATTCCGCTACCATCAACTGTTAATTGTTTCCAATAACTACTCTTTCAAGCTAAATTACTCCTTCCATTGGTTCTTCTTCTATGAAAATGAATACCGTTGAATGATCAACATTTGAACGTTCTACCTTAATTTCCATGGTGTGGCATTCTCCTTCAGATTCAAAATTTCCGAAAATTTAAAAGGTACTTGGATTACATGTTATGTACAATAAAGGACATACATAAAATAACATATAAAGCTTTTCTATGAGTATAGCGAATTTCATAATTCGAATTCATTCATTTCGCACCTATCAACCATTAATTGTTTCCGGTTACTCCACTTTCAAGCTAAATTACTCCTTCCATACACTTGATTCTTTTTTTTTACGTAAATGACAACCATGGAAAGAGGACAATTTGAACTTTCTACCTTAATTTCCATGCTGTTGCGTTCTCATTCGGATTCAAAATTTCCTAAAATCTAAAATTTACTTGGATTACATGTTAAGTAATGTAAATGACTTACATAAAATAACTTATAAAGCTTTTTAACAAGTATAGCGAATTTCATTGTTAGATTTCATTTATTTCGCTACCATCAACTGTTAATTGTTTCCGGTTACTACTCTTTCAAGCTAAATTACTCCTTCCATTGGTTCTTCTTCTATGAAAATGAATACGGTTGAATGATCGACATTTGAACTTTCTATAAGTATAGCGAATTTCATAATTCGATTTCATTCATTTCGCTACCATCAACTGTTAATTGTTTCCAGTTACTACTCTTTCAAGCTAAATTACTCCTTCCATTGGTTCTTCTTCTATGAAAATGAATACGGTTGAATGATCAACATTTGAACTTTCTACCTTAATTTCCATGTTGTTGCGTTCTCCTTCGGATTCATAATTTACTAAAATCTAAAATTTACTTGGATACATGTTAAGTAATGTAAATGACTTACTTAAAATAACGTATAAAGCTTTTTAACAAGTATAGCGAATTTCATTGTTCGTTTTCATTCATTTCGCTACCATTAACCATTAATTGTGTCCGGGTACTCCTATTTGAAGCTAAATTACTCCTTCCATTCACTTTGTTCTTCTTTTACCAAAACGACAACAGTAAAAAGAACAACATTTGAACTTTCTACCTTAATTTCATTGATGTTGCGTTATCCTTGGGCTTCAAAACTTGGGAGAATTACATGTTAAGTAATATAAAGGACTTACTTAAAAGAACATATAATTCTTTTCTATAAGTATAACGAATTTCATAGTTCGATTTCATTCACTTCGCTCCCATTAACCATTAATTGTATCGGGGTACACCTCTTTTAAGCTAAATGACTCCTTCCATTTTCTTTGTTCTTCTTTTATGAAAATGACAACCGTAAAAAGAACAACATTTGAACATTCTACCTTAATTTCATTGGTGTTGCGTCCTCCTTCGGCTTCAAAACTTCCGAGACTTACATGTTAAGTAATATAAAGGACTTACTTAAAATAACATAAAATTCTTTTCTATAAGTATAGCGAATTTCATAGTTCGATTTCATTCATTCCGCTACCATCAACTGTTAATTGTTTCCAATAACAACTCTTTCAAGCTAAATTACTCCTTCCATTGGTTCTTCTTCTATGAAAATGAATACCGTTGAATGATCAACATTTGAACGTTCTACCTTAATTTCCATGGTGTGGCATTCTCCTTCAGATTCAAAATTTCCGAAAATTTAAAAGGTACTTGGATTACTTGTTATGTACTATAAAGGACATACATAAAATAACATATAAAGCTTTTCTATGAGTATAGCGAATTTCATAATTCGATTTCATTCATTTCGCACCTATCAACCATTAATTGTTTCCGGTTACTCCACTTTCAAGCTAAATTACTCCTTCCATACACTTGATTCTTTTTTTTTACGTAAATGACAACCATGGAAAGAGGACAATTTGAACTTTCTACCTTAATTTCCATGCTGTTGCGTTCTCATTCGGATTCAAAATTTCCTAAAATCTAAAATTTACTTGGATTACATGTTAAGTAATGTAAATGACTTACATAAAATAACTTATAAAGCTTTTTAACAAGTATAGCGAATTTCATTGTTAGATTTCATTTATTTCGCTACCATCAACTGTTAATTGTTTCCGGTTACTACTCTTTCAAGCTAAATTACTCCTTCCATTGGTTCTTCTTCTATGAAAATGAATACGGTTGAATGATCGACATTTGAACTTTCTATAAGTATAGCGAATTTCATAATTCGATTTCATTCATTTCGCTACCATCAACTGTTAATTGTTTCCAGTTACTACTCTTTCAAGCTAAATTACTCCTTCCATTGGTTCTTCTTCTATGAAAATGAATACGGTTGAATGATCAACATTTGAACTTTCTACCTTAATTTCCATGTTGTTGCGTTCTCCTTCGGATTCATAATTTACTAAAATCTAAAATTTACTTGGATACATGTTAAGTAATGTAAATGACTTACTTAAAATAACGTATAAAGCTTTTTAACAAGTATAGCGAATTTCATTGTTCGTTTTCATTCATTTCGCTACCATTAACCATTAATTGTGTCCGGGTACTCCTATTTTAAGCTAAATTACTCCTTCCATTCACTTTGTTCTTCTTTTACGAAAACGACAACAGTAAAAAGAACAACATTTGAACTTTCTACCTTAATTTCATTGATGTTGCGTTATCCTTGGGCTTCAAAACTTGGGAGAATTACATGTTAAGTAATATAAAGGACTTACTTAAAAGAACATATAATTCTTTTCTATAAGTATAACGAATTTCATAGTTCGATTTCATTCACTTCGCTCCCATTAACCATTAATTGTATCGGGGTACACCTCTTTTAAGCTAAATGACTCCTTCCATTTTCTTTGTTCTTCTTTTATGAAAATGACAACCGTAAAAAGAACAACATTTGAACATTCTACCTTAATTTCATTGGTGTTGCGTCCTCCTTCGGCTTCAAAACTTCCGAGACTTACATGTTAAGTAATATAAAGGACTTACTTAAAATAACATAAAATTCTTTTCTATAAGTATAGCGAATTTCATAGTTCGATTTCATTCATTCCGCTACCATCAACTGTTAATTGTTTCCAATAACAACTCTTTCAAGCTAAATTACTCCTTCCATTGGTTCTTCTTCTATGAAAATGAATACCGTTGAATGATCAACATTTGAACGTTCTACCTTAATTTCCATGGTGTGGCATTCTCCTTCAGATTCAAAATTTCCGAAAATTTAAAAGGTACTTGGATTACATGTTATGTACTATAAAGGACATACATAAAATAACATATAAAGCTTTTCTATGAGTATAGCGAATTTCATAATTCGATTTCATTCATTTCGCACCTATCAACCATTAATTGTTTCCGGTTACTCCACTTTCAAGCTAAATTACTCCTTCCATACACTTGATTCTTTTTTTTTACGTAAATGACAACCATGGAAAGAGGACAATTTGAACTTTCTACCTTAATTTCCATGCTGTTGCGTTCTCATTCGGATTCAAAATTTCCTAAAATCTAAAATTTACTTGGATTACATGTTAAGTAATGTAAATGACTTACATAAAATAACTTATAAAGCTTTTTAACAAGTATAGCGAATTTCATTGTTAGATTTCATTTATTTCGCTACCATCAACTGTTAATTGTTTCCGGTTACTACTCTTTCAAGCTAAATTACTCCTTCCATTGGTTCTTCTTCTATGAAAATGAATACGGTTGAATGATCGACATTTGAACTTTCTATAAGTATAGCGAATTTCATAATTCGATTTCATTCATTTCGCTACCATCAACTGTTAATTGTTTCCAGTTACTACTCTTTCAAGCTAAATTACTCCTTCCATTGGTTCTTCTTCTATGAAAATGAATACGGTTGAATGATCAACATTTGAACTTTCTACCTTAATTTCCATGTTGTTGCGTTCTCCTTCGGATTCATAATTTACTAAAATCTAAAATTTACTTGGATACATGTTAAGTAATGTAAATGACTTACTTAAAATAACGTATAAAGCTTTTTAACAAGTATAGCGAATTTCATTGTTCGTTTTCATTCATTTCGCTACCATTAACCATTAATTGTGTCCGGGTACTCCTATTTTAAGCTAAATTACTCCTTCCATTCACTTTGTTCTTCTTTTACGAAAACGACAACAGTAAAAAGAACAACATTTGAACTTTCTACCTTAATTTCATTGATGTTGCGTTATCCTTGGGCTTCAAAACTTGGGAGAATTACATGTTAAGTAATATAAAGGACTTACTTAAAAGAACATATAATTCTTTTCTATAAGTATAACGAATTTCATAGTTCGATTTCATTCACTTCGCTCCCATTAACCATTAATTGTATCGGGGTACACCTCTTTTAAGCTAAATGACTCCTTCCATTTTCTTTGTTCTTCTTTTATGAAAATGACAACCGTAAAAAGAACAACATTTGAACATTCTACCTTAATTTCATTGGTGTTGCGTCCTCCTTCGGCTTCAAAACTTCCGAGACTTACATGTTAAGTAATATAAAGGACTTACTTAAAATAACATAAAATTCTTTTCTATAAGTATAGCGAATTTCATAGTTCGATTTCATTCATTCCGCTACCATCAACTGTTAATTGTTTCCAATAACAACTCTTTCAAGCTAAATTACTCCTTCCATTGGTTCTTCTTCTATGAAAATGAATACCGTTGAATGATCAACATTTGAACGTTCTACCTTAATTTCCATGGTGTGGCATTCTCCTTCAGATTCAAAATTTCCGAAAATTTAAAAGGTACTTGGATTACATGTTATGTACTATAAAGGACATACATAAAATAACATATAAAGCTTTTCTATGAGTATAGCGAATTTCATAATTCGATTTCATTCATTTCGCACCTATCAACCATTAATTGTTTCCGGTTACTCCACTTTCAAGCTAAATTACTCCTTCCATACACTTGATTCTTTTTTTTTACGTAAATGACAACCATGGAAAGAGGACAATTTGAACTTTCTACCTTAATTTCCATGCTGTTGCGTTCTCATTCGGATTCAAAATTTCCTAAAATCTAAAATTTACTTGGATTACATGTTAAGTAATGTAAATGACTTACATAAAATAACTTATAAAGCTTTTTAACAAGTATAGCGAATTTCATTGTTAGATTTCATTTATTTCGCTACCATCAACTGTTAATTGTTTCCGGTTACTACTCTTTCAAGCTAAATTACTCCTTCCATTGGTTCTTCTTCTATGAAAATGAATACGGTTGAATGATCGACATTTGAACTTTCTATAAGTATAGCGAATTTCATAATTCGATTTCATTCATTTCGCTACCATCAACTGTTAATTGTTTCCAGTTACTACTCTTTCAAGCTAAATTACTCCTTCCATTGGTTCTTCTTCTATGAAAATGAATACGGTTGAATGATCAACATTTGAACTTTCTACCTTAATTTCCATGTTGTTGCGTTCTCCTTCGGATTCATAATTTACTAAAATCTAAAATTTACTTGGATACATGTTAAGTAATGTAAATGACTTACTTAAAATAACGTATAAAGCTTTTTAACAAGTATAGCGAATTTCATTGTTCGTTTTCATTCATTTCGCTACCATTAACCATTAATTGTGTCCGGGTACTCCTATTTTAAGCCAAATTACTCCTTCCATTCACTTTGTTCTTCTTTTACCAAAACGACAACAGTAAAAAGAACAACATTTGAACTTTCTACCTTAATTTCATTGATGTTGCGTTATCCTTGGGCTTCAAAACTTGGGAGAATTACATGTTAAGTAATATAAAGGACTTACTTAAAAGAACATATAATTCTTTTCTATAAGTATAACGAATTTCATAGTTCGATTTCATTCACTTCGCTCCCATTAACCATTAATTGTATCGGGGTACACCTCTTTTAAGCTAAATGACTCCTTCCATTTTCTTTGTTCTTCTTTTATGAAAATGACAACCGTAAAAAGAACAACATTTGAACATTCTACCTTAATTTCATTGGTGTTGCGTCCTCCTTCGGCTTCAAAACTTCCGAGACTTACATGTTAAGTAATATAAAGGACTTACTTAAAATAACATAAAATTCTTTTCTATAAGTATAGCGAATTTCATAGTTCGATTTCATTCATTCCGCTACCATCAACTGTTAATTGTTTCCAATAACAACTCTTTCAAGCTAAATTACTCCTTCCATTGGTTCTTCTTCTATGAAAATGAATACCGTTGAATGATCAACATTTGAACGTTCTACCTTAATTTCCATGGTGTGGCATTCTCCTTCAGATTCAAAATTTCCGAAAATTTAAAAGGTACTTGGATTACATGTTATGTACTATAAAGGACATACATAAAATAACATATAAAGCTTTTCTATGAGTATAGCGAATTTCATAATTCGATTTCATTCATTTCGCACCTATCAACCATTAATTGTTTCCGGTTACTCCACTTTCAAGCTAAATTACTCCTTCCATACACTTGATTCTTTTTTTTTACGTAAATGACAACCATGGAAAGAGGACAATTTGAACTTTCTACCTTAATTTCCATGCTGTTGCGTTCTCATTCGGATTCAAAATTTCCTAAAATCTAAAATTTACTTGGATTACATGTTAAGTAATGTAAATGACTTACATAAAATAACTTATAAAGCTTTTTAACAAGTATAGCGAATTTCATTGTTAGATTTCATTTATTTCGCTACCATCAACTGTTAATTGTTTCCGGTTACTACTCTTTCAAGCTAAATTACTCCTTCCATTGGTTCTTCTTCTATGAAAATGAATACGGTTGAATGATCGACATTTGAACTTTCTATAAGTATAGCGAATTTCATAATTCGATTTCATTCATTTCGCTACCATCAACTGTTAATTGTTTCCAGTTACTACTCTTTCAAGCTAAATTACTCCTTCCATTGGTTCTTCTTCTATGAAAATGAATACGGTTGAATGATCAACATTTGAACTTTCTACCTTAATTTCCATGTTGTTGCGTTCTCCTTCGGATTCATAATTTACTAAAATCTAAAATTTACTTGGATACATGTTAAGTAATGTAAATGACTTACTTAAAATAACGTATAAAGCTTTTTAACAAGTATAGCGAATTTCATTGTTCGTTTTCATTCATTTCGCTACCATTAACCATTAATTGTGTCCGGGTACTCCTATTTGATGCTAAATTACTCCTTCCATTCACTTTGTTCTTCTTTTACCAAAACGACAACAGTAAAAAGAACAACATTTGAACTTTCTACCTTAATTTCATTGATGTTGCGTTATCCTTGGGCTTCAAAACTTGGGAGAATTACATGTTAAGTAATATAAAGGACTTACTTAAAAGAACATATAATTCTTTTCTATAAGTATAACGAATTTCATAGTTCGATTTCATTCACTTCGCTCCCATTAACCATTAATTGTATCGGGGTACACCTCTTTTAAGCTAAATGACTCCTTCCATTTTCTTTGTTCTTCTTTTATGAAAATGACAACCGTAAAAAGAACAACATTTGAACATTCTACCTTAATTTCATTGGTGTTGCGTCCTCCTTCGGCTTCAAAACTTCCGAGACTTACATGTTAAGTAATATAAAGGACTTACTTAAAATAACATAAAATTCTTTTCTATAAGTATAGCGAATTTCATAGTTCGATTTCATTCATTCCGCTACCATCAACTGTTAATTGTTTCCAATAACAACTCTTTCAAGCTAAATTACTCCTTCCATTGGTTCTTCTTCTATGAAAATGAATACCGTTGAATGATCAACATTTGAACGTTCTACCTTAATTTCCATGGTGTGGCATTCTCCTTCAGATTCAAAATTTCCGAAAATTTAAAAGGTACTTGGATTACATGTTATGTACTATAAAGGACATACATAAAATAACATATAAAGCTTTTCTATGAGTATAGCGAATTTCATAATTCGATTTCATTCATTTCGCACCTATCAACCATTAATTGTTTCCGGTTACTCCACTTTCAAGCTAAATTACTCCTTCCATACACTTGATTCTTTTTTTTTACGTAAATGACAACCATGGAAAGAGGACAATTTGAACTTTCTACCTTAATTTCCATGCTGTTGCGTTCTCATTCGGATTCAAAATTTCCTAAAATCTAAAATTTACTTGGATTACATGTTAAGTAATGTAAATGACTTACATAAAATAACTTATAAAGCTTTTTAACAAGTATAGCGAATTTCATTGTTAGATTTCATTTATTTCGCTACCATCAACTGTTAATTGTTTCCGGTTACTACTCTTTCAAGCTAAATTACTCCTTCCATTGGTTCTTCTTCTATGAAAATGAATACGGTTGAATGATCGACATTTGAACTTTCTATAAGTATAGCGAATTTCATAATTCGATTTCATTCATTTCGCTACCATCAACTGTTAATTGTTTCCAGTTACTACTCTTTCAAGCTAAATTACTCCTTCCATTGGTTCTTCTTCTATGAAAATGAATACGGTTGAATGATCAACATTTGAACTTTCTACCTTAATTTCCATGTTGTTGCGTTCTCCTTCGGATTCATAATTTACTAAAATCTAAAATTTACTTGGATACATGTTAAGTAATGTAAATGACTTACTTAAAATAACGTATAAAGCTTTTTAACAAGTATAGCGAATTTCATTGTTCGTTTTCATTCATTTCGCTACCATTAACCATTAATTGTGTCCGGGTACTCCTATTTTAAGCTAAATTACTCCTTCCATTCACTTTGTTCTTCTTTTACGAAAACGACAACAGTAAAAAGAACAACATTTGAACTTTCTACCTTAATTTCATTGATGTTGCGTTATCCTTGGGCTTCAAAACTTGGGAGAATTACATGTTAAGTAATATAAAGGACTTACTTAAAAGAACATATAATTCTTTTCTATAAGTATAACGAATTTCATAGTTCGATTTCATTCACTTCGCTCCCATTAACCATTAATTGTATCGGGGTACACCTCTTTTAAGCTAAATGACTCCTTCCATTTTCTTTGTTCTTCTTTTATGAAAATGACAACCGTAAAAAGAACAACATTTGAACATTCTACCTTAATTTCATTGGTGTTGCGTCCTCCTTCGGCTTCAAAACTTCCGAGACTTACATGTTAAGTAATATAAAGGACTTACTTAAAATAACATAAAATTCTTTTCTATAAGTATAGCGAATTTCATAGTTCGATTTCATTCATTCCGCTACCATCAACTGTTAATTGTTTCCAATAACTACTCTTTCAAGCTAAATTACTCCTTCCATTGGTTCTTCTTCTATGAAAATGAATACGGTTGAATGATCAACATTTGAACGTTCTACCTTAATTTCCATGGTGTGGCATTCTCCTTCAGATTCAAAATTTCCGAAAATTTAAAAGGTACTTGGATTACATGTTATGTACTATAAAGGACATACATAAAATAACATATAAAGCTTTTCTATGAGTATAGCGAATTTCATAATTCGAATTCATTCATTTCGCACCTATCAACCATTAATTGTTTCCGGTTACTCCACTTTCAAGCTAAATTACTCCTTCCATACACTTGATTCTTTTTTTTTACGTAAATGACAACCATGGAAAGAGGACAATTTGAACTTTCTACCTTAATTTCCATGCTGTTGCGTTCTCATTCGGATTCAAAATTTCCTAAAATCTAAAATTTACTTGGATTACATGTTAAGTAATGTAAATGACTTACATAAAATAACTTATAAAGCTTTTTAACAAGTATAGCGAATTTCATTGTTAGATTTCATTTATTTCGCTACCATCAACTGTTAATTGTTTCCGGTTACTACTCTTTCAAGCTAAATTACTCCTTCCATTGGTTCTTCTTCTATGAAAATGAATACGGTTGAATGATCGACATTTGAACTTTCTATAAGTATAGCGAATTTCATAATTCGATTTCATTCATTTCGCTACCATCAACTGTTAATTGTTTCCAGTTACTACTCTTTCAAGCTAAATTACTCCTTCCATTGGTTCTTCTTCTATGAAAATGAATACGGTTGAATGATCAACATTTGAACTTTCTACCTTAATTTCCATGTTGTTGCGTTCTCCTTCGGATTCATAATTTACTAAAATCTAAAATTTACTTGGATACATGTTAAGTAATGTAAATGACTTACTTAAAATAACGTATAAAGCTTTTTAACAAGTATAGCGAATTTCATTGTTCGTTTTCATTCATTTCGCTACCATTAACCATTAATTGTGTCCGGGTACTCCTATTTTAAGCTAAATTACTCCTTCCATTCACTTTGTTCTTCTTTTACCAAAACGACAACAGTAAAAAGAACAACATTTGAACTTTCTACCTTAATTTCATTGATGTTGCGTTATCCTTGGGCTTCAAAACTTGGGAGAATTACATGTTAAGTAATATAAAGGACTTACTTAAAAGAACATATAATTCTTTTCTATAAGTATAACGAATTTCATAGTTCGATTTCATTCACTTCGCTCCCATTAACCATTAATTGTATCGGGGTACACCTCTTTTAAGCTAAATGACTCCTTCCATTTTCTTTGTTCTTCTTTTATGAAAATGACAACCGTAAAAAGAACAACATTTGAACATTCTACCTTAATTTCATTGGTGTTGCGTCCTCCTTCGGCTTCAAAACTTCCGAGACTTACATGTTAAGTAATATAAAGGACTTACTTAAAATAACATAAAATTCTTTTCTATAAGTATAGCGAATTTCATAGTTCGATTTCATTCATTCCGCTACCATCAACTGTTAATTGTTTCCAATAACTACTCTTTCAAGCTAAATTACTCCTTCCATTGGTTCTTCTTCTATGAAAATGAATACGGTTGAATGATCAACATTTGAACGTTCTACCTTAATTTCCATGGTGTGGCATTCTCCTTCAGATTCAAAATTTCCGAAAATTTAAAAGGTACTTGGATTACATGTTATGTACTATAAAGGACATACATAAAATAACATATAAAGCTTTTCTATGAGTATAGCGAATTTCATAATTCGAATTCATTCATTTCGCACCTATCAACCATTAATTGTTTCCGGTTACTCCACTTTCAAGCTAAATTACTCCTTCCATACACTTGATTCTTTTTTTTTACGTAAATGACAACCATGGAAAGAGGACAATTTGAACTTTCTACCTTAATTTCCATGCTGTTGCGTTCTCATTCGGATTCAAAATTTCCTAAAATCTAAAATTTACTTGGATTACATGTTAAGTAATGTAAATGACTTACATAAAATAACTTATAAAGCTTTTTAACAAGTATAGCGAATTTCATTGTTAGATTTCATTTATTTCGCTACCATCAACTGTTAATTGTTTCCGGTTACTACTCTTTCAAGCTAAATTACTCCTTCCATTGGTTCTTCTTCTATGAAAATGAATACGGTTGAATGATCGACATTTGAACTTTCTATAAGTATAGCGAATTTCATAATTCGATTTCATTCATTTCGCTACCATCAACTGTTAATTGTTTCCAGTTACTACTCTTTCAAGCTAAATTACTCCTTCCATTGGTTCTTCTTCTATGAAAATGAATACGGTTGAATGATCAACATTTGAACTTTCTACCTTAATTTCCATGTTGTTGCGTTCTCCTTCGGATTCATAATTTACTAAAATCTAAAATTTACTTGGATACATGTTAAGTAATGTAAATGACTTACTTAAAATAACGTATAAAGCTTTTTAACAAGTATAGCGAATTTCATTGTTCGTTTTCATTCATTTCGCTACCATTAACCATTAATTGTGTCCGGGTAATCCTATTTTAAGCTAAATTACTCCTTCCATTCACTTTGTTCTTCTTTTACCAAAACGACAACAGTAAAAAGAACAACATTTGAACTTTCTACCTTAATTTCATTGATGTTGCGTTATCCTTGGGCTTCAAAACTTGGGAGAATTACATGTTAAGTAATATAAAGGACTTACTTAAAAGAACATATAATTCTTTTCTATAAGTATAACGAATTTCATAGTTCGATTTCATTCACTTCGCTCGCATTAACCATTAATTGTATCGGGGTACACCTCTTTTAAGCTAAATGACTCCTTCCATTTTCTTTGTTCTTCTTTTATGAAAATGACAACCGTAAAAAGAACAACATTTGAACATTCTACCTTAATTTCATTGGTGTTGCGTCCTCCTTCGGCTTCAAAACTTCCGAGACTTACATGTTAAGTAATATAAAGGACTTACTTAAAATAACATAAAATTCTTTTCTATAAGTATAGCGAATTTCATAGTTCGATTTCATTCATTCCGCTACCATCAACTGTTAATTGTTTCCAATAACTACTCTTTCAAGCTAAATTACTCCTTCCATTGGTTCTTCTTCTATGAAAATGAATACCGTTGAATGATCAACATTTGAACGTTCTACCTTAATTTCCATGGTGTGGCATTCTCCTTCAGATTCAAAATTTCCGAAAATTTAAAAGGTACTTGGATTACATGTTATGTACTATAAAGGACATACATAAAATAACATATAAAGCTTTTCTATGAGTATAGCGAATTTCATAATTCGATTTCATTCATTTCGCACCTATCAACCATTAATTGTTTCCGGTTACTCCACTTTCAAGCTAAATTACTCCTTCCATACACTTGATTCTTTTTTTTTACGTAAATGACAACCATGGAAAGAGGACAATTTGAACTTTCTACCTTAATTTCCATGCTGTTGCGTTCTCATTCGGATTCAAAATTTCCTAAAATCTAAAATTTACTTGGATTACATGTTAAGTAATGTAAATGACTTACATAAAATAACTTATAAAGCTTTTTAACAAGTATAGCGAATTTCATTGTTAGATTTCATTTATTTCGCTACCATCAACTGTTAATTGTTTCCGGTTACTACTCTTTCAAGCTAAATTACTCCTTCCATTGGTTCTTCTTCTATGAAAATGAATACGGTTGAATGATCGACATTTGAACTTTCTATAAGTATAGCGAATTTCATAATTCGATTTCATTCATTTCGCTACCATCAACTGTTAATTGTTTCCAGTTACTACTCTTTCAAGCTAAATTACTCCTTCCATTGGTTCTTCTTCTATGAAAATGAATACGGTTGAATGATCAACATTTGAACTTTCTACCTTAATTTCCATGTTGTTGCGTTCTCCTTCGGATTCATAATTTACTAAAATCTAAAATTTACTTGGATACATGTTAAGTAATGTAAATGACTTACTTAAAATAACGTATAAAGCTTTTTAACAAGTATAGCGAATTTCATTGTTCGTTTTCATTCATTTCGCTACCATTAACCATTAATTGTGTCCGGGTACTCCTATTTTAAGCTAAATTACTCCTTCCATTCACTTTGTTCTTCTTTTACGAAAACGACAACAGTAAAAAGAACAACATTTGAACTTTCTACCTTAATTTCATTGATGTTGCGTTATCCTTGGGCTTCAAAACTTGGGAGAATTACATGTTAAGTAATATAAAGGACTTACTTAAAAGAACATATAATTCTTTTCTATAAGTATAACGAATTTCATAGTTCGATTTCATTCACTTCGCTCCCATTAACCATTAATTGTATCGGGGTACACCTCTTTTAAGCTAAATGACTCCTTCCATTTTCTTTGTTCTTCTTTTATGAAAATGACAACCGTAAAAAGAACAACATTTGAACATTCTACCTTAATTTCATTGGTGTTGCGTCCTCCTTCGGCTTCAAAACTTCCGAGACTTACATGTTAAGTAATATAAAGGACTTACTTAAAATAACATATAATTCTTTTCTATAAGTATAGCGAATTTCATAGTTCGATTTCATTCATTCCGCTACCATCAACTGTTAATTGTTTCCAATAACTACTCTTTCAAGCTAAATTACTCCTTCCATTGGTTCTTCTTCTATCAAAATGAATACCGTTGAATGATCAACATTTGAACGTTCTACCTTAATTTCCATGGTGTGGCATTCTCCTTCAGATTCAAAATTTCCGAAAATTTAAAAGGTACTTGGATTACATGTTATGTACTATAAAGGACATACATAAAATAACATATAAAGCTTTTCTATGAGTATAGCGAATTTCATAATTCGATTTCATTCATTTCGCACCTATCAACCATTAATTGTTTCCGGTTACTCCACTTTCAAGCTAAATTACTCCTTCCATACACTTGATTCTTTTTTTTTACGTAAATGACAACCATGGAAAGAGGACAATTTGAACTTTCTACCTTAATTTCCATGCTGTTGCGTTCTCATTCGGATTCAAAATTTCCTAAAATCTAAAATTTACTTGGATTACATGTTAAGTAATGTAAATGACTTACATAAAATAACTTATAAAGCTTTTTAACAAGTATAGCGAATTTCATTGTTAGATTTCATTTATTTCGCTACCATCAACTGTTAATTGTTTCCGGTTACTACTCTTTCAAGCTAAATTACTCCTTCCATTGGTTCTTCTTCTATGAAAATGAATACGGTTGAATGATCGACATTTGAACTTTCTATAAGTATAGCGAATTTCATAATTCGATTTCATTCATTTCGCTACCATCAACTGTTAATTGTTTCCAGTTACTACTCTTTCAAGCTAAATTACTCCTTCCATTGGTTCTTCTTCTATGAAAATGAATACGGTTGAATGATCAACATTTGAACTTTCTACCTTAATTTCAATGTTGTTGCGTTCTCCTTCGGATTCATAATTTACTAAAATCTAAAATTTACTTGGATACATGTTAAGTAATGTAAATGACTTACTTAAAATAACGTATAAAGCTTTTTAACAAGTATAGCGAATTTCATTGTTCGTTTTCATTCATTTCGCTACCATTAACCATTAATTGTGTCCGGGTACTCCTATTTTAAGCTAAATTACTCCTTCCATTCACTTTGTTCTTCTTTTACGAAAACGACAACAGTAAAAAGAACAACATTTGAACTTTCTACCTTAATTTCATTGATGTTGCGTTATCCTTGGGCTTCAAAACTTGGGAGAATTACATGTTAAGTAATATAAAGGACTTACTTAAAAGAACATATAATTCTTTTCTATAAGTATAACGAATTTCATAGTTCGATTTCATTCACTTCGCTCCCATTAACCATTAATTGTATCGGGGTACACCTCTTTTAAGCTAAATGACTCCTTCCATTTTCTTTGTTCTTCTTTTATGAAAATGACAACCGTAAAAAGAACAACATTTGAACATTCTACCTTAATTTCATTGGTGTTGCGTCCTCCTTCGGCTTCAAAACTTCCGAGACTTACATGTTAAGTAATATAAAGGACTTACTTAAAATAACATATAATTCTTTTCTATAAGTATAGCGAATTTCATAGTTCGATTTCATTCATTCCGCTACCATCAACTGTTAATTGTTTCCAATAACTACTCTTTCAAGCTAAATTACTCCTTCCATTGGTTCTTCTTCTATCAAAATGAATACCGTTGAATGATCAACATTTGAACGTTCTACCTTAATTTCCATGGTGTGGCATTCTCCTTCAGATTCAAAATTTCCGAAAATTTAAAAGGTACTTGGATTACATGTTATGTACTATAAAGGACATACATAAAATAACATATAAAGCTTTTCTATGAGTATAGCGAATTTCATAATTCGATTTCATTCATTTCGCACCTATCAACCATTAATTGTTTCCGGTTACTCCACTTTCAAGCTAAATTACTCCTTCCATACACTTGATTCTTTTTTTTTACGAAAATGACAACCATGGAAAGAGGACAATTTGAACTTTCTACCTTAATTTCCATGCTGTTGCGTTCTCATTCGGATTCAAAATTTCCTAAAATCTAAAATTTACTTGGATTACATGTTAAGTAATGTAAATGACTTACATAAAATAACTTTTAAAGCTTTTTAACAAGTATAGCGAATTTCATTGTTAGATTTCATTTATTTCGCTACCATCAACTGTTAATTGTTTCCGGTTACTACTCTTTCAAGCTAAATTACTCCTTCCATTGGTTCTTCTTCTATGAAAATGAATACGGTTGAATGATCGACATTTGAACTTTCTATAAGTATAGCGAATTTCATAATTCGATTTCATTCATTTCGCTACCATCAACTGTTAATTGTTTCCAGTTACTACTCTTTCAAGCTAAATTACTCCTTCCATTGGTTCTTCTTCTATGAAAATGAATACGGTTGAATGATCAACATTTGAACTTTCTACCTTAATTTCCATGTTGTTGCGTTCTCCTTCGGATTCATAATTTACTAAAATCTAAAATTTACTTGGATACATGTTAAGTAATGTAAATGACTTACTTAAAATAACGTATAAAGCTTTTTAACAAGTATAGCGAATTTCATTGTTCGTTTTCATTCATTTCGCTACCATTAACCATTAATTGTGTCCGGGTAATCCTATTTTAAGCTAAATTACTCCTTCCATTCACTTTGTTCTTCTTTTACCAAAACGACAACAGTAAAAAGAACAACATTTGAACTTTCTACCTTAATTTCATTGATGTTGCGTTATCCTTGGGCTTCAAAACTTGGGAGAATTACATGTTAAGTAATATAAAGGACTTACTTAAAAGAACATATAATTCTTTTCTATAAGTATAACGAATTTCATAGTTCGATTTCATTCACTTCGCTCCCATTAACCATTAATTGTATCGGGGTACACCTCTTTTAAGCTAAATGACTCCTTCCATTTTCTTTGTTCTTCTTTTATGAAAATGACAACCGTAAAAAGAACAACATTTGAACATTCTACCTTAATTTCATTGGTGTTGCGTCCTCCTTCGGCTTCAAAACTTCCGAGACTTACATGTTAAGTAATATAAAGGACTTACTTAAAATAACATATAATTCTTTTCTATAAGTATAGCGAATTTCATAGTTCGATTTCATTCATTCCGCTACCATCAACTGTTAATTGTTTCCAATAACTACTCTTTCAAGCTAAATTACTCCTTCCATTGGTTCTTCTTCTATCAAAATGAATACCGTTGAATGATCAACATTTGAACGTTCTACCTTAATTTCCATGGTGTGGCATTCTCCTTCAGATTCAAAATTTCCGAAAATTTAAAAGGTACTTGGATTACATGTTATGTACTATAAAGGACATACATAAAATAACATATAAAGCTTTTCTATGAGTATAGCGAATTTCATAATTCGATTTCATTCATTTCGCACCTATCAACCATTAATTGTTTCCGGTTACTCCACTTTCAAGCTAAATTACTCCTTCCATACACTTGATTCTTTTTTTTTACGAAAATGACAACCATGGAAAGAGGACAATTTGAACTTTCTACCTTAATTTCCATGCTGTTGCGTTCTCATTCGGATTCAAAATTTCCTAAAATCTAAAATTTACTTGGATTACATGTTAAGTAATGTAAATGACTTACATAAAATAACTTATAAAGCTTTTTAACAAGTATAGCGAATTTCATTGTTAGATTTCATTTATTTCGCTACCATCAACTGTTAATTGTTTCCGGTTACTACTCTTTCAAGCTAAATTACTCCTTCCATTGGTTCTTCTTCTATGAAAATGAATACGGTTGAATGATCGACATTTGAACTTTCTATAAGTATAGCGAATTTCATAATTCGATTTCATTCATTTCGCTACCATCAACTGTTAATTGTTTCCAGTTACTACTCTTTCAAGCTAAATTACTCCTTCCATTGGTTCTTCTTCTATGAAAATGAATACGGTTGAATGATCAACATTTGAACTTTCTACCTTAATTTCCATGTTGTTGCGTTCTCCTTCGGATTCATAATTTACTAAAATCTAAAATTTACTTGGATACATGTTAAGTAATGTAAATGACTTACTTAAAATAACGTATAAAGCTTTTTAACAAGTATAGCGAATTTCATTGTTCGTTTTCATTCATTTCGCTACCATTAACCATTAATTGTGTCCGGGTACTCCTATTTTAAGCTAAATTACTCCTTCCATTCACTTTGTTCTTCTTTTACCAAAACAACAACAGTAAAAAGAACAACATTTGAACTTTCTACCTTAATTTCATTGATGTTGCGTTATCCTTGGGCTTCAAAACTTGGGAGAATTACATGTTAAGTAATATAAAGGACTTACTTAAAAGAACATATAATTCTTTTCTATAAGTATAACGAATTTCATAGTTCGATTTCATTCACTTCGCTCCCATTAACCATTAATTGTATCGGGGTACACCTCTTTTAAGCTAAATGACTCCTTCCATTTTCTTTGTTCTTCTTTTATGAAAATGACAACCGTAAAAAGAACAACATTTGAACATTCTACCTTAATTTCATTGGTGTTGCGTCCTCCTTCGGCTTCAAAACTTCCGAGACTTACATGTTAAGTAATATAAAGGACTTACTTAAAATAACATAAAATTCTTTTCTATAAGTATAGCGAATTTCATAGTTCGATTTCATTCATTCCGCTACCATCAACTGTTAATTGTTTCCAATAACTACTCTTTCAAGCTAAATTACTCCTTCCATTGGTTCTTCTTCTATCAAAATGAATACCGTTGAATGATCAACATTTGAACGTTCTACCTTAATTTCCATGGTGTGGCATTCTCCTTCAGATTCAAAATTTCCGAAAATTTAAAAGGTACTTGGATTACATGTTATGTACTATAAAGGACATACATAAAATAACATATAAAGCTTTTCTATGAGTATAGCGAATTTCATAATTCGATTTCATTCATTTCGCACCTATCAACCATTAATTGTTTCCGGTTACTCCACTTTCAAGCTAAATTACTCCTTCCATACACTTGATTCTTTTTTTTTACGTAAATGACAACCATGGAAAGAGGACAATTTGAACTTTCTACCTTAATTTCCATGCTGTTGCGTTCTCATTCGGATTCAAAATTTCCTAAAATCTAAAATTTACTTGGATTACATGTTAAGTAATGTAAATGACTTACATAAAATAACTTATAAAGCTTTTTAACAAGTATAGCGAATTTCATTGTTAGATTTCATTTATTTCGCTACCATCAACTGTTAATTGTTTCCGGTTACTACTCTTTCAAGCTAAATTACTCCTTCCATTGGTTCTTCTTCTATGAAAATGAATACGGTTGAATGATCGACATTTGAACTTTCTATAAGTATAGCGAATTTCATAATTCGATTTCATTCATTTCGCTACCATCAACTGTTAATTGTTTCCAGTTACTACTCTTTCAAGCTAAATTACTCCTTCCATTGGTTCTTCTTCTATGAAAATGAATACGGTTGAATGATCAACATTTGAACTTTCTACCTTAATTTCCATGTTGTTGCGTTCTCCTTCGGATTCATAATTTACTAAAATCTAAAATTTACTTGGATACATGTTAAGTAATGTAAATGACTTACTTAAAATAACGTATAAAGCTTTTTAACAAGTATAGCGAATTTCATTGTTCGTTTTCATTCATTTCGCTACCATTAACCATTAATTGTGTCCGGGTACTCCTATTTTAAGCTAAATTACTCCTTCCATTCACTTTGTTCTTCTTTTACCAAAACGACAACAGTAAAAAGAACAACATTTGAACTTTCTACCTTAATTTCATTGATGTTGCGTTATCCTTGGGCTTCAAAACTTGGGAGAATTACATGTTAAGTAATATAAAGGACTTACTTAAAAGAACATATAATTCTTTTCTATAAGTATAACGAATTTCATAGTTCGATTTCATTCACTTCGCTCCCATTAACCATTAATTGTATCGGGGTACACCTCTTTTAAGCTAAATGACTCCTTCCATTTTCTTTGTTCTTCTTTTATGAAAATGACAACCGTAAAAAGAACAACATTTGAACATTCTACCTTAATTTCATTGGTGTTGCGTCCTCCTTCGGCTTCAAAACTTCCGAGACTTACATGTTAAGTAATATAAAGGACTTACTTAAAATAACATATAATTCTTTTCTATAAGTATAGCGAATTTCATAGTTCGATTTCATTCATTCCGCTACCATCAACTGTTAATTGTTTCCAATAACTACTCTTTCAAGCTAAATTACTCCTTCCATTGGTTCTTCTTCTATCAAAATGAATACGGTTGAATGATCAACATTTGAACGTTCTACCTTAATTTCCATGGTGTGGCATTCTCCTTCAGATTCAAAATTTCCGAAAATTTAAAAGGTACTTGGATTACATGTTATGTACTATAAAGGACATACATAAAATAACATATAAAGCTTTTCTATGAGTATAGCGAATTTCATAATTCGATTTCATTCATTTCGCACCTATCAACCATTAATTGTTTCCGGTTACTCCACTTTCAAGCTAAATTACTCCTTCCATACACTTGATTCTTTTTTTTTACGAAAATGACAACCATGGAAAGAGGACAATTTGAACTTTCTACCTTAATTTCCATGCTGTTGCGTTCTCATTCGGATTCAAAATTTCCTAAAATCTAAAATTTACTTGGATTACATGTTAAGTAATGTAAATGACTTACATAAAATAACTTATAAAGCTTTTTAACAAGTATAGCGAATTTCATTGTTAGATTTCATTTATTTCGCTACCATCAACTGTTAATTGTTTCCGGTTACTACTCTTTCAAGCTAAATTACTCCTTCCATTGGTTCTTCTTCTATGAAAATGAATACGGTTGAATGATCGACATTTGAACTTTCTATAAGTATAGCGAATTTCATAATTCGATTTCATTCATTTCGCTACCATCAACTGTTAATTGTTTCCAGTTACTACTCTTTCAAGCTAAATTACTCCTTCCATTGGTTCTTCTTCTATGAAAATGAATACGGTTGAATGATCAACATTTGAACTTTCTACCTTAATTTCCATGTTGTTGCGTTCTCCTTCGGATTCATAATTTACTAAAATCTAAAATTTACTTGGATACATGTTAAGTAATGTAAATGACTTACTTAAAATAACGTATAAAGCTTTTTAACAAGTATAGCGAATTTCATTGTTCGTTTTCATTCATTTCGCTACCATTAACCATTAATTGTGTCCGGGTACTCCTATTTTAAGCTAAATTACTCCTTCCATTCACTTTGTTCTTCTTTTACCAAAACGACAACAGTAAAAAGAACAACATTTGAACTTTCTACCTTAATTTCATTGATGTTGCGTTATCCTTGGGCTTCAAAACTTGGGAGAATTACATGTTAAGTAATATAAAGGACTTACTTAAAAGAACATATAATTCTTTTCTATAAGTATAACGAATTTCATAGTTCGATTTCATTCATTTCGCTCCCATTAACCATTAATTGTATCGGGGTACACCTCTTTTAAGCTAAATGACTCCTTCCATTTTCTTTGTTCTTCTTTTATGAAAATGACAACCGTAAAAAGAACAACATTTGAACATTCTACCTTAATTTCATTGGTGTTGCGTCCTCCTTCGGCTTCAAAACTTCCGAGACTTACATGTTAAGTAATATAAAGGACTTACTTAAAATAACATATAATTCTTTTCTATAAGTATAGCGAATTTCATAGTTCGATTTCATTCATTCCGCTACCATCAACTGTTAATTGTTTCCAATAACTACTCTTTCAAGCTAAATTACTCCTTCCATTGGTTCTTCTTCTATCAAAATGAATACCGTTGAATGATCAACATTTGAACGTTCTACCTTAATTTCCATGGTGTGGCATTCTCCTTCAGATTCAAAATTTCCGAAAATTTAAAAGGTACTTGGATTACATGTTATGTACTATAAAGGACATACATAAAATAACATATAAAGCTTTTCTATGAGTATAGCGAATTTCATAATTCGATTTCATTCATTTCGCACCTATCAACCATTAATTGTTTCCGGTTACTCCACTTTCAAGCTAAATTACTCCTTCCATACACTTGATTCTTTTTTTTTACGAAAATGACAACCATGGAAAGAGGACAATTTGAACTTTCTACCTTAATTTCCATGCTGTTGCGTTCTCATTCGGATTCAAAATTTCCTAAAATCTAAAATTTACTTGGATTACATGTTAAGTAATGTAAATGACTTACATAAAATAACTTATAAAGCTTTTTAACAAGTATAGCGAATTTCATTGTTAGATTTCATTTATTTCGCTACCATCAACTGTTAATTGTTTCCGGTTACTACTCTTTCAAGCTAAATTACTCCTTCCATTGGTTCTTCTTCTATGAAAATGAATACGGTTGAATGATCGACATTTGAACTTTCTATAAGTATAGCGAATTTCATAATTCGATTTCATTCATTTCGCTACCATCAACTGTTAATTGTTTCCAGTTACTACTCTTTCAAGCTAAATTACTCCTTCCATTGGTTCTTCTTCTATGAAAATGAATACGGTTGAATGATCAACATTTGAACTTTCTACCTTAATTTCCATGTTGTTGCGTTCTCCTTCGGATTCATAATTTACTAAAATCTAAAATTTACTTGGATACATGTTAAGTAATGTAAATGACTTACTTAAAATAACGTATAAAGCTTTTTAACAAGTATAGCGAATTTCATTGTTCGTTTTCATTCATTTCGCTACCATTAACCATTAATTGTGTCCGGGTACTCCTATTTTAAGCTAAATTACTCCTTCCATTCACTTTGTTCTTCTTTTACCAAAACGACAACAGTAAAAAGAACAACATTTGAACTTTCTACCTTAATTTCATTGATGTTGCGTTATCCTTGGGCTTCAAAACTTGGGAGAATTACATGTTAAGTAATATAAAGGACTTACTTAAAAGAACATATAATTCTTTTCTATAAGAATAACGAATTTCATAGTTCGATTTCATTCATTTCGCTCCCATTAACCAATAATTGTATCGGGGTACACCTCTTTTAAGCTAAATGACTCCTTCCATTTTCTTTGTTCTTCTTTTATGAAAATGACAACCGTAAAAAGAACAACATTTGAACATTCTACCTTAATTTCATTGGTGTTGCGTCCTCCTTCGGCTTCAAAACTTCCGAGACTTACATGTTAAGTAATATAAAGGACTTACTTAAAATAACATATAATTCTTTTCTATAAGTATAGCGAATTTCATAGTTCGATTTCATTCATTCCGCTACCATCAACTGTTAATTGTTTCCAATAACTACTCTTTCAAGCTAAATTACTCCTTCCATTGGTTCTTCTTCTATCAAAATGAATACCGTTGAATGATCAACATTTGAACGTTCTACCTTAATTTCCATGGTGTGGCATTCTCCTTCAGATTCAAAATTTCCGAAAATTTAAAAGGTACTTGGATTACATGTTATGTACTATAAAGGACATACATAAAATAACATATAAAGCTTTTCTATGAGTATAGCGAATTTCATAATTCGATTTCATTCATTTCGCACCTATCAACCATTAATTGTTTCCGGTTACTCCACTTTCAAGCTAAATTACTCCTTCCATACACTTGATTCTTTTTTTTTACGAAAATGACAACCATGGAAAGAGGACAATTTGAACTTTCTACCTTAATTTCCATGCTGTTGCGTTCTCATTCGGATTCAAAATTTCCTAAAATCTAAAATTTACTTGGATTACATGTTAAGTAATGTAAATGACTTACATAAAATAACTTATAAAGCTTTTTAACAAGTATAGCGAATTTCATTGTTAGATTTCATTTATTTCGCTACCATCAACTGTTAATTGTTTCCGGTTACTACTCTTTCAAGCTAAATTACTCCTTCAATTGGTTCTTCTTCTATGAAAATGAATACGGTTGAATGATCGACATTTGAACTTTCTATAAGTATAGCGAATTTCATAATTCGATTTCATTCATTTCGCTACCATCAACTGTTAATTGTTTCCAGTTACTACTCTTTCAAGCTAAATTACTCCTTCCATTGGTTCTTCTTCTATGAAAATGAATACGGTTGAATGATCAACATTTGAACTTTCTACCTTAATTTCCATGTTGTTGCGTTCTCCTTCGGATTCATAATTTACTAAAATCTAAAATTTACTTGGATACATGTTAAGTAATGTAAATGACTTACTTAAAATAACGTATAAAGCTTTTTAACAAGTATAGCGAATTTCATTGTTCGTTTTCATTCATTTCGCTACCATTAACCATTAATTGTGTCCGGGTACTCCTATTTTAAGCTAAATTACTCCTTCCATTCACTTTGTTCTTCTTTTACCAAAACGACAACAGTAAAAAGAACAACATTTGAACTTTCTACCTTAATTTCATTGATGTTGCGTTATCCTTGGGCTTCAAAACTTGGGAGAATTACATGTTAAGTAATATAAAGGACTTACTTAAAAGAACATATAATTCTTTTCTATAAGTATAACGAATTTCATAGTTCGATTTCATTCACTTCGCTCCCATTAACCATTAATTGTATCGGGGTACACCTCTTTTAAGCTAAATGACTCCTTCCATTTTCTTTGTTCTTCTTTTATGAAAATGACAACCGTAAAAAGAACAACATTTGAACATTCTACCTTAATTTCATTGGTGTTGCGTCCTCCTTCGGCTTCAAAACTTCCGAGACTTACATGTTAAGTAATATAAAGGACTTACTTAAAATAACATAAAATTCTTTTCTATAAGTATAGCGAATTTCATAGTTCGATTTCATTCATTCCGCTACCATCAACTGTTAATTGTTTCCAATAACTACTCTTTCAAGCTAAATTACTCCTTCCATTGGTTCTTCTTCTATGAAAATGAATACCGTTGAATGATCAACATTTGAACGTTCTACCTTAATTTCCATGGTGTGGCATTCTCCTTCAGATTCAAAATTTCCGAAAATTTAAAAGGTACTTGGATTACATGTTATGTACTATAAAGGACATACATAAAATAACATATAAAGCTTTTCTATGAGTATAGCGAATTTCATAATTCGATTTCATTCATTTCGCACCTATCAACCATTAATTGTTTCCGGTTACTCCACTTTCAAGCTAAATTACTCCTTCCATACACTTGATTCTTTTTTTTTACGTAAATGACAACCATGGAAAGAGGACAATTTGAACTTTCTACCTTAATTTCCATGCTGTTGCGTTCTCATTCGGATTCAAAATTTCCTAAAATCTAAAATTTACTTGGATTACATGTTAAGTAATGTAAATGACTTACATAAAATAACTTATAAAGCTTTTTAACAAGTATAGCGAATTTCATTGTTAGATTTCATTTATTTCGCTACCATCAACTGTTAATTGGTTCCGGTTACTACTCTTTCAAGCTAAATTACTCCTTCCATTGGTTCTTCTTCTATGAAAATGAATACGGTTGAATGATCGACATTTGAACTTTCTATAAGTATAGCGAATTTCATAATTCGATTTCATTCATTTCGCTACCATCAACTGTTAATTGTTTCCAGTTACTACTCTTTCAAGCTAAATTACTCCTTCCATTGGTTCTTCTTCTATGAAAATGAATACGGTTGAATGATCAACATTTGAACTTTCTACCTTAATTTCCATGTTGTTGCGTTCTCCTTCGGATTCATAATTTACTAAAATCTAAAATTTACTTGGATACATGTTAAGTAATGTAAATGACTTACTTAAAATAACGTATAAAGCTTTTTAACAAGTATAGCGAATTTCATTGTTCGTTTTCATTCATTTCGCTACCATTAACCATTAATTGTGTCCGGGTACTCCTATTTTAAGCTAAATTACTCCTTCCATTCACTTTGTTCTTCTTTTACCAAAACGACAACAGTAAAAAGAACAACATTTGAACTTTCTACCTTAATTTCATTGATGTTGCGTTATCCTTGGGCTTCAAAACTTGGGAGAATTACATGTTAAGTAATATAAAGGACTTACTTAAAAGAACATATAATTCTTTTCTATAAGTATAACGAATTTCATAGTTCGATTTCATTCACTTCGCTCCCATTAACCATTAATTGTATCGGGGTACACCTCTTTTAAGCTAAATGACTCCTTCCATTTTCTTTGTTCTTCTTTTATGAAAATGACAACCGTAAAAAGAACAACATTTGAACATTCTACCTTAATTTCATTGGTGTTGCGTCCTCCTTCGGCTTCAAAACTTCCGAGACTTACATGTTAAGTAATATAAAGGACTTACTTAAAATAACATAAAATTCTTTTCTATAAGTATAGCGAATTTCATAGTTCGATTTCATTCATTCCGCTACCATCAACTGTTAATTGTTTCCAATAACTACTCTTTCAAGCTAAATTACTCCTTCCATTGGTTCTTCTTCTATGAAAATGAATACCGTTGAATGATCAACATTTGAACGTTCTACCTTAATTTCCATGGTGTGGCATTCTCCTTCAGATTCAAAATTTCCGAAAATTTAAAAGGTACTTGGATTACATGTTATGTACTATAAAGGACATACATAAAATAACATATAAAGCTTTTCTATGAGTATAGCGAATTTCATAATTCGATTTCATTCATTTCGCACCTATCAACCATTAATTGTTTCCGGTTACTCCACTTTCAAGCTAAATTACTCCTTCCATACACTTGATTCTTTTTTTTTACGTAAATGACAACCATGGAAAGAGGACAATTTGAACTTTCTACCTTAATTTCCATGCTGTTGCGTTCTCATTCGGATTCAAAATTTCCTAAAATCTAAAATTTACTTGGATTACATGTTAAGTAATGTAAATGACTTACATAAAATAACTTATAAAGCTTTTTAACAAGTATAGCGAATTTCATTGTTAGATTTCATTTATTTCGCTACCATCAACTGTTAATTGGTTCCGGTTACTACTCTTTCAAGCTAAATTACTCCTTCCATTGGTTCTTCTTCTATGAAAATGAATACGGTTGAATGATCGACATTTGAACTTTCTATAAGTATAGCGAATTTCATAATTCGATTTCATTCATTTCGCTACCATCAACTGTTAATTGTTTCCAGTTACTACTCTTTCAAGCTAAATTACTCCTTCCATTGGTTCTTCTTCTATGAAAATGAATACGGTTGAATGATCAACATTTGAACTTTCTACCTTAATTTCCATGTTGTTGCGTTCTCCTTCGGATTCATAATTTACTAAAATCTAAAATTTACTTGGATACATGTTAAGTAATGTAAATGACTTACTTAAAATAACGTATAAAGCTTTTTAACAAGTATAGCGAATTTCATTGTTCGTTTTCATTCATTTCGCTACCATTAACCATTAATTGTGTCCGGGTACTCCTATTTTAAGCTAAATTACTCCTTCCATTCACTTTGTTCTTCTTTTACCAAAACGACAACAGTAAAAAGAACAACATTTGAACTTTCTACCTTAATTTCATTGATGTTGCGTTATCCTTGGGCTTCAAAACTTGGGAGAATTACATGTTAAGTAATATAAAGGACTTACTTAAAAGAACATATAATTCTTTTCTATAAGTATAACGAATTTCATAGTTCGATTTCATTCACTTCGCTCCCATTAACCATTAATTGTATCGGGGTACACCTCTTTTAAGCTAAATGACTCCTTCCATTTTCTTTGTTCTTCTTTTATGAAAATGACAACCGTAAAAAGAACAACATTTGAACATTCTACCTTAATTTCATTGGTGTTGCGTCCTCCTTCGGCTTCAAAACTTCCGAGACTTACATGTTAAGTAATATAAAGGACTTACTTAAAATAACATATAATTCTTTTCTATAAGTATAGCGAATTTCATAGTTCGATTTCATTCATTCCGCTACCATCAACTGTTAATTGTTTCCAATAACTACTCTTTCAAGCTAAATTACTCCTTCCATTGGTTCTTCTTCTATCAAAATGAATACCGTTGAATGATCAACATTTGAACGTTCTACCTTAATTTCCATGGTGTGGCATTCTCCTTCAGATTCAAAATTTCCGAAAATTTAAAAGGTACTTGGATTACATGTTATGTACTATAAAGGACATACATAAAATAACATATAAAGCTTTTCTATGAGTATAGCGAATTTCATAATTCGATTTCATTCATTTCGCACCTATCAACCATTAATTGTTTCCGGTTACTCCACTTTCAAGCTAAATTACTCCTTCCATACACTTGATTCTTTTTTTTTACGTAAATGACAACCATGGAAAGAGGACAATTTGAACTTTCTACCTTAATTTCCATGCTGTTGCGTTCTCATTCGGATTCAAAATTTCCTAAAATCTAAAATTTACTTGGATTACATGTTAAGTAATGTAAATGACTTACATAAAATAACTTATAAAGCTTTTTAACAAGTATAGCGAATTTCATTGTTAGATTTCATTTATTTCGCTACCATCAACTGTTAATTGTTTCCGGTTACTACTCTTTCAAGCTAAATTACTCCTTCCATTGGTTCTTCTTCTATGAAAATGAATACGGTTGAATGATCGACATTTGAACTTTCTATAAGTATAGCGAATTTCATAATTCGATTTCATTCATTTCGCTACCATCAACTGTTAATTGTTTCCAGTTACTACTCTTTCAAGCTAAATTACTCCTTCCATTGGTTCTTCTTCTATGAAAATGAATACGGTTGAATGATCAACATTTGAACTTTCTACCTTAATTTCCATGTTGTTGCGTTCTCCTTCGGATTCATAATTTACTAAAATCTAAAATTTACTTGGATACATGTTATGTAATGTAAATGACTTACTTAAAATAACGTATAAAGCTTTTTAACAAGTATAGCGAATTTCATTGTTCGTTTTCATTCATTTCGCTACCATTAACCATTAATTGTGTCCGGGTACTCCTATTTTAAGCTAAATTACTCCTTCCATTCACTTTGTTCTTCTTTTACCAAAACGACAACAGTAAAAAGAACAACATTTGAACTTTCTACCTTAATTTCATTGATGTTGCGTTATCCTTGGGCTTCAAAACTTGGGAGAATTACATGTTAAGTAATATAAAGGACTTACTTAAAAGAACATATAATTCTTTTCTATAAGTATAACGAATTTCATAGTTCGATTTCATTCATTTCGCTCCCATTAACCATTAATTGTATCGGGGTACACCTCTTTTAAGCTAAATGACTCCTTCCATTTTTTTTGTTCTTCTTTTATGAAAATGACAACCGTAAAAAGAACAACATTTGAACATTCTACCTTAATTTCATTGGTGTTGCGTCCTCCTTCGGCTTCAAAACTTCCGAGACTTACATGTTAAGTAATATAAAGGACTTACTTAAAATAACATATAATTCTTTTCTATAAGTATAGCGAATTTCATAGTTCGATTTCATTCATTCCGCTACCATCAACTGTTAATTGTTTCCAATAACTACTCTTTCAAGCTAAATTACTCCTTCCATTGGTTCTTCTTCTATCAAAATGAATACCGTTGAATGATCAACATTTGAACGTTCTACCTTAATTTCCATGGTGTGGCATTCTCCTTCAGATTCAAAATTTCCGAAAATTTAAAAGGTACTTGGATTACATGTTATGTACTATAAAGGACATACATAAAATAACATATAAAGCTTTTCTATGAGTATAGCGAATTTCATAATTCGATTTCATTCATTTCGCACCTATCAACCATTAATTGTTTCCGGTTACTCCACTTTCAAGCTAAATTACTCCTTCCATACACTTGATTCTTTTTTTTTTACGTAAATGACAACCATGGAAAGAGGACAATTTGAACTTTCTACCTTAATTTCCATGCTGTTGCGTTCTCATTCGGATTCAAAATTTCCTAAAATCTAAAATTTACTTGGATTACATGTTAAGTAATGTAAATGACTTACATAAAATAACTTATAAAGCTTTTTAACAAGTATAGCGAATTTCATTGTTAGATTTCATTTATTTCGCTACCATCAACTGTTAATTGTTTCCGGTTACTACTCTTTCAAGCTAAATTACTCCTTCCATTGGTTCTTCTTCTATGAAAATGAATACGGTTGAATGATCGACATTTGAACTTTCTATAAGTATAGCGAATTTCATAATTCGATTTCATTCATTTCGCTACCATCAACTGTTAATTGTTTCCAGTTACTACTCTTTCAAGCTAAATTACTCCTTCCATTGGTTCTTCTTCTATGAAAATGAATACGGTTGAATGATCAACATTTGAACTTTCTACCTTAATTTCCATGTTGTTGCGTTCTCCTTCGGATTCATAATTTACTAAAATCTAAAATTTACTTGGATACATGTTAAGTAATGTAAATGACTTACTTAAAATAACGTATAAAGCTTTTTAACAAGTATAGCGAATTTCATTGTTCGTTTTCATTCATTTCGCTACCATTAACCATTAATTGTGTCCGGGTACTCCTATTTTAAGCTAAATTACTCCTTCCATTCACTTTGTTCTTCTTTTACCAAAACGACAACAGTAAAAAGAACAACATTTGAACTTTCTACCTTAATTTCATTGATGTTGCGTTATCCTTGGGCTTCAAAACTTGGGAGAATTACATGTTAAGTAATATAAAGGACTTACTTAAAAGAACATATAATTCTTTTCTATAAGAATAACGAATTTCATAGTTCGATTTCATTCATTTCGCTCCCATTAACCATTAATTGTATCGGGGTACACCTCTTTTAAGCTAAATGACTCCTTCCATTTTCTTTGTTCTTCTTTTATGAAAATGACAACCGTAAAAAGAACAACATTTGAACATTCTACCTTAATTTCATTGGTGTTGCGTCCTCCTTCGGCTTCAAAACTTCCGAGACTTACATGTTAAGTAATATAAAGGACTTACTTAAAATAACATATAATTCTTTTCTATAAGTATAGCGAATTTCATAGTTCGATTTCATTCATTCCGCTACCATCAACTGTTAATTGTTTCCAATAACTACTCTTTCAAGCTAAATTACTCCTTCCATTGGTTCTTCTTCTATCAAAATGAATACCGTTGAATGATCAACATTTGAACGTTCTACCTTAATTTCCATGGTGTGGCATTCTCCTTCAGATTCAAAATTTCCGAAAATTTAAAAGGTACTTGGATTACATGTTATGTACTATAAAGGACATACATAAAATAACATATAAAGCTTTTCTATGAGTATAGCGAATTTCATAATTCGATTTCATTCATTTCGCACCTATCAACCATTAATTGTTTCCGGTTACTCCACTTTCAAGCTAAATTACTCCTTCCATACAATTGATTCTTTTTTTTTTACGAAAATGACAACCATGGAAAGAGGACAATTTGAACTTTCTACCTTAATTTCCATGCTGTTGCGTTCTCATTCGGATTCAAAATTTCCTAAAATCTAAAATTTACTTGGATTACATGTTAAGTAATGTAAATGACTTACATAAAATAACTTATAAAGCTTTTTAACAAGTATAGCGAATTTCATTGTTAGATTTCATTTATTTCGCTACCATCAACTGTTAATTGTTTCCGGTTACTACTCTTTCAAGCTAAATTACTCCTTCCATTGGTTCTTCTTCTATGAAAATGAATACGGTTGAATGATCGACATTTGAACTTTCTATAAGTATAGCGAATTTCATAATTCGATTTCATTCATTTCGCTACCATCAACTGTTAATTGTTTCCAGTTACTACTCTTTCAAGCTAAATTACTCCTTCCATTGGTTCTTCTTCTATGAAAATGAATACGGTTGAATGATCAACATTTGAACTTTCTACCTTAATTTCCATGTTGTTGCGTTCTCCTTCGGATTCATAATTTACTAAAATCTAAAATTTACTTGGATACATGTTAAGTAATGTAAATGACTTACTTAAAATAACGTATAAAGCTTTTTAACAAGTATAGCGAATTTCATTGTTCGTTTTCATTCATTTCGCTACCATTAACCATTAATTGTGTCCGGGTACTCCTATTTTAAGCTAAATTACTCCTTCCATTCACTTTGTTCTTCTTTTACCAAAACGACAACAGTAAAAAGAACAACATTTGAACTTTCTACCTTAATTTCATTGATGTTGCGTTATCCTTGGGCTTCAAAACTTGGGAGAATTACATGTTAAGTAATATAAAGGACTTACTTAAAAGAACATATAATTCTTTTCTATAAGTATAACGAATTTCATAGTTCGATTTCATTCACTTCGCTCCCATTAACCATTAATTGTATCGGGGTACACCTCTTTTAAGCTAAATGACTCCTTCCATTTTCTTTGTTCTTCTTTTATGAAAATGACAACCGTAAAAAGAACAACATTTGAACATTCTACCTTAATTTCATTGGTGTTGCGTCCTCCTTCGGCTTCAAAACTTCCGAGACTTACATGTTAAGTAATATAAAGGACTTACTTAAAATAACATATAATTCTTTTCTATAAGTATAGCGAATTTCATAGTTCGATTTCATTCATTCCGCTACCATCAACTGTTAATTGTTTCCAATAACTACTCTTTCAAGCTAAATTACTCCTTCCATTGGTTCTTCTTCTATCAAAATGAATACCGTTGAATGATCAACATTTGAACGTTCTACCTTAATTTCCATGGTGTGGCATTCTCCTTCAGATTCAAAATTTCCGAAAATTTAAAAGGTACTTGGATTACATGTTATGTACTATAAAGGACATACATAAAATAACATATAAAGCTTTTCTATGAGTATAGCGAATTTCATAATTCGATTTCATTCATTTCGCACCTATCAACCATTAATTGTTTCCGGTTACTCCACTTTCAAGCTAAATTACTCCTTCCATACACTTGATTCTTTTTTTTTTACGTAAATGACAACCATGGAAAGAGGACAATTTGAACTTTCTACCTTAATTTCCATGCTGTTGCGTTCTCATTCGGATTCAAAATTTCCTAAAATCTAAAATTTACTTGGATTACATGTTAAGTAATGTAAATGACTTACATAAAATAACTTATAAAGCTTTTTAACAAGTATAGCGAATTTCATTGTTAGATTTCATTTATTTCGCTACCATCAACTGTTAATTGTTTCCGGTTACTACTCTTTCAAGCTAAATTACTCCTTCCATTGGTTCTTCTTCTATGAAAATGAATACGGTTGAATGATCGACATTTGAACTTTCTATAAGTATAGCGAATTTCATAATTCGATTTCATTCATTTCGCTACCATCAACTGTTAATTGTTTCCAGTTACTACTCTTTCAAGCTAAATTACTCCTTCCATTGGTTCTTCTTCTATGAAAATGAATACGGTTGAATGATCAACATTTGAACTTTCTACCTTAATTTCCATGTTGTTGCGTTCTCCTTCGGATTCATAATTTACTAAAATCTAAAATTTACTTGGATACATGTTAAGTAATGTAAATGACTTACTTAAAATAACGTATAAAGCTTTTTAACAAGTATAGCGAATTTCATTGTTCGTTTTCATTCATTTCGCTACCATTAACCATTAATTGTGTCCGGGTACTCCTATTTTAAGCTAAATTACTCCTTCCATTCACTTTGTTCTTCTTTTACCAAAACGACAACAGTAAAAAGAACAACATTTGAACTTTCTACCTTAATTTCATTGATGTTGCGTTATCCTTGGGCTTCAAAACTTGGGAGAATTACATGTTAAGTAATATAAAGGACTTACTTAAAAGAACATATAATTCTTTTCTATAAGAATAACGAATTTCATAGTTCGATTTCATTCATTTCGCTCCCATTAACCATTAATTGTATCGGGGTACACCTCTTTTAAGCTAAATGACTCCTTCCATTTTCTTTGTTCTTCTTTTATGAAAATGACAACCGTAAAAAGAACAACATTTGAACATTCTACCTTAATTTCATTGGTGTTGCGTCCTCCTTCGGCTTCAAAACTTCCGAGACTTACATGTTAAGTAATATAAAGGACTTACTTAAAATAACATATAATTCTTTTCTATAAGTATAGCGAATTTCATAGTTCGATTTCATTCATTCCGCTACCATCAACTGTTAATTGTTTCCAATAACTACTCTTTCAAGCTAAATTACTCCTTCCATTGGTTCTTCTTCTATCAAAATGAATACCGTTGAATGATCAACATTTGAACGTTCTACCTTAATTTCCATGGTGTGGCATTCTCCTTCAGATTCAAAATTTCCGAAAATTTAAAAGGTACTTGGATTACATGTTATGTACTATAAAGGACATACATAAAATAACATATAAAGCTTTTCTATGAGTATAGCGAATTTCATAATTCGATTTCATTCATTTCGCACCTATCAACCATTAATTGTTTCCGGTTACTCCACTTTCAAGCTAAATTACTCCTTCCATACAATTGATTCTTTTTTTTTTACGAAAATGACAACCATGGAAAGAGGACAATTTGAACTTTCTACCTTAATTTCCATGCTGTTGCGTTCTCATTCGGATTCAAAATTTCCTAAAATCTAAAATTTACTTGGATTACATGTTAAGTAATGTAAATGACTTACATAAAATAACTTATAAAGCTTTTTAACAAGTATAGCGAATTTCATTGTTAGATTTCATTTATTTCGCTACCATCAACTGTTAATTGTTTCCGGTTACTACTCTTTCAAGCTAAATTACTCCTTCCATTGGTTCTTCTTCTATGAAAATGAATACGGTTGAATGATCGACATTTGAACTTTCTATAAGTATAGCGAATTTCATAATTCGATTTCATTCATTTCGCTACCATCAACTGTTAATTGTTTCCAGTTACTACTCTTTCAAGCTAAATTACTCCTTCCATTGGTTCTTCTTCTATGAAAATGAATACGGTTGAATGATCAACATTTGAACTTTCTACCTTAATTTCCATGTTGTTGCGTTCTCCTTCGGATTCATAATTTACTAAAATCTAAAATTTACTTGGATACATGTTAAGTAATGTAAATGACTTACTTAAAATAACGTATAAAGCTTTTTAACAAGTATAGCGAATTTCATTGTTCGTTTTCATTCATTTCGCTACCATTAACCATTAATTGTGTCCGGGTACTCCTATTTTAAGCTAAATTACTCCTTCCATTCACTTTGTTCTTCTTTTACCAAAACGACAACAGTAAAAAGAACAACATTTGAACTTTCTACCTTAATTTCATTGATGTTGCGTTATCCTTGGGCTTCAAAACTTGGGAGAATTACATGTTAAGTAATATAAAGGACTTACTTAAAAGAACATATAATTCTTTTCTATAAGTATAACGAATTTCATAGTTCGATTTCATTCATTTCGCTCCCATTAACCATTAATTGTATCGGGGTACACCTCTTTTAAGCTAAATGACTCCTTCCATTTTCTTTGTTCTTCTTTTATGAAAATGACAACCGTAAAAAGAACAACATTTGAACATTCTACCTTAATTTCATTGGTGTTGCGTCCTCCTTCGGCTTCAAAACTTCCGAGACTTACATGTTAAGTAATATAAAGGACTTACTTAAAATAACATATAATTCTTTTCTATAAGTATAGCGAATTTCATAGTTCGATTTCATTCATTCCGCTACCATCAACTGTTAATTGTTTCCAATAACTACTCTTTCAAGCTAAATTACTCCTTCCATTGGTTCTTCTTCTATGAAAATGAATACCGTTGAATGATCAACATTTGAACGTTCTACCTTAATTTCCATGGTGTGGCATTCTCCTTCAGATTCAAAATTTCCGAAAATTAAAAAGGTACTTGGATTACATGTTATGTACTATAAAGGACATACATAAAATAACATATAAAGCTTTTCTATGAGTATAGCGAATTTCATAATTCGATTTCATTCATTTCGCACCTATCAACCATTAATTGTTTCCGGTTACTCCACTTTCAAGCTAAATTACTCCTTCCATACACTTGATTCTTTTTTTTTACGAAAATGACAACCATGGAAAGAGGACAATTTGAACTTTCTACCTTAATTTCCATGCTGTTGCGTTCTCATTCGGATTCAAAATTTCCTAAAATCTAAAATTTACTTGGATTACATGTTAAGTAATGTAAATGACTTACATAAAATAACTTATAAAGCTTTTTAACAAGTATAGCGAATTTCATTGTTAGATTTCATTTATTTCGCTACCATCAACTGTTAATTGTTTCCGGTTACTACTCTTTCAAGCTAAATTACTCCTTCCATTGGTTCTTCTTCTATGAAAATGAATACGGTTGAATGATCGACATTTGAACTTTCTATAAGTATAGCGAATTTCATAATTCGATTTCATTCATTTCGCTACCATCAACTGTTAATTGTTTCCAGTTACTACTCTTTCAAGCTAAATTACTCCTTCCATTGGTTCTTCTTCTATGAAAATGAATACGGTTGAATGATCAACATTTGAACTTTCTACCTTAATTTCCATGTTGTTGCGTTCTCCTTCGGATTCATAATTTACTAAAATCTAAAATTTACTTGGATACATGTTAAGTAATGTAAATGACTTACTTAAAATAACGTATAAAGCTTTTTAACAAGTATAGCGAATTTCATTGTTCGTTTTCATTCATTTCGCTACCATTAACCATTAATTGTGTCCGGGTACTCCTATTTTAAGCTAAATTACTCCTTCCATTCACTTTGTTCTTCTTTTACGAAAACGACAACAGTAAAAAGAACAACATTTGAACTTTCTACCTTAATTTCATTGATGTTGCGTTATCCTTGGGCTTCAAAACTTGGGAGAATTACATGTTAAGTAATATAAAGGACTTACTTAAAAGAACATATAATTCTTTTCTATAAGTATAACGAATTTCATAGTTCGATTTCATTCATTTCGCTCCCATTAACCATTAATTGTATCGGGTACACCTCTTTTAAGCTAAATGACTCCTTCCATTTTCTTTGTTCTTCTTTTATGAAAATGACAACCGTAAAAAGAACAACATTTGAACATTCTACCTTAATTTCATTGGTGTTGCGTCCTCCTTCGGCTTCAAAACTTCCGAGACTTACATGTTAAGTAATATAAAGGACTTACTTAAAATAACATATAATTCTTTTCTATAAGTATAGCGAATTTCATAGTTCGATTTCATTCATTCCGCTACCATCAACTGTTAATTGTTTCCAATAACTACTCTTTCAAGCTAAATTACTCCTTCCATTGGTTCTTCTTCTATGAAAATGAATACCGTTGAATGATCAACATTTGAACGTTCTACCTTAATTTCCATGGTGTGGCATTCTCCTTCAGATTCAAAATTTCCGAAAATTAAAAAGGTACTTGGATTACATGTTATGTACTATAAAGGACATACATAAAATAACATATAAAGCTTTTCTATGAGTATAGCGAATTTCATAATTCGATTTCATTCATTTCGCACCTATCAACCATTAATTGTTTCCGGTTACTCCACTTTCAAGCTAAATTACTCCTTCCATACACTTGATTCTTTTTTTTTACGAAAATGACAACCATGGAAAGAGGACAATTTGAACTTTCTACCTTAATTTCCATGCTGTTGCGTTCTCATTCGGATTCAAAATTTCCTAAAATCTAAAATTTACTTGGATTACATGTTAAGTAATGTAAATGACTTACATAAAATAACTTATAAAGCTTTTTAACAAGTATAGCGAATTTCATTGTTAGATTTCATTTATTTCGCTACCATCAACTGTTAATTGTTTCCGGTTACTACTCTTTCAAGCTAAATTACTCCTTCCATTGGTTCTTCTTCTATGAAAATGAATACGGTTGAATGATCGACATTTGAACTTTCTATAAGTATAGCGAATTTCATAATTCGATTTCATTCATTTCGCTACCATCAACTGTTAATTGTTTCCAGTTACTACTCTTTCAAGCTAAATTACTCCTTCCATTGGTTCTTCTTCTATGAAAATGAATACGGTTGAATGATCAACATTTGAACTTTCTACCTTAATTTCCATGTTGTTGCGTTCTCCTTCGGATTCATAATTTACTAAAATCTAAAATTTACTTGGATACATGTTAAGTAATGTAAATGACTTACTTAAAATAACGTATAAAGCTTTTTAACAAGTATAGCGAATTTCATTGTTCGTTTTCATTCATTTCGCTACCATTAACCATTAATTGTGTCCGGGTACTCCTATTTTAAGCTAAATTACTCCTTCCATTCACTTTGTTCTTCTTTTACGAAAACGACAACAGTAAAAAGAACAACATTTGAACTTTCTACCTTAATTTCATTGATGTTGCGTTATCCTTGGGCTTCAAAACTTGGGAGAATTACATGTTAAGTAATATAAAGGACTTACTTAAAAGAACATATAATTCTTTTCTATAAGTATAACGAATTTCATAGTTCGATTTCATTCATTTCGCTCCCATTAACCATTAATTGTATCGGGGTACACCTCTTTTAAGCTAAATGACTCCTTCCATTTTCTTTGTTCTTCTTTTATGAAAATGACAACCGTAAAAAGAACAACATTTGAACATTCTACCTTAATTTCATTGGTGTTGCGTCCTCCTTCGGCTTCAAAACTTCCGAGACTTACATGTTAAGTAATATAAAGGACTTACTTAAAATAACATATAATTCTTTTCTACAAGTATAGCGAATTTCATAGTTCGATTTCATTCATTCCGCTACCATCAACTGTTAATTGTTTCCAATAACTACTCTTTCAAGCTAAATTACTCCTTCCATTGGTTCTTCTTCTATGAAAATGAATACGGTTGAATGATCAACATTTGAACGTTCTACCTTAATTTCCATGGTGTGGCATTCTCCTTCAGATTCAAAATTTCCGAAAATTTAAAAGGTACTTGGATTACATGTTATGTACTATAAAGGACATACATAAAATAACATATAAAGCTTTTCTATGAGTATAGCGAATTTCATAATTCGATTTCATTCATTTCGCACCTATCAACCATTAATTGTTTCCGGTTACTCCACTTTCAAGCTAAATTACTCCTTCCATACACTTGATTCTTTTTTTTTACGTAAATGACAACCATGGAAAGAGGACAATTTGAACTTTCTACCTTAATTTCCATGCTGTTGCGTTCTCATTCGGATTCAAAATTTCCTAAAATCTAAAATTTACTTGGATTACATGTTAAGTAATGTAAATGACTTACATAAAATAACTTATAAAGCTTTTTAACAAGTATAGCGAATTTCATTGTTAGATTTCATTTATTTCGCTACCATCAACTGTTAATTGTTTCCGGTTACTACTCTTTCAAGCTAAATTACTCCTTCCATTGGTTCTTCTTCTATGAAAATGAATACGGTTGAATGATCGACATTTGAACTTTCTATAAGTATAGCGAATTTCATAATTCGATTTCATTCATTTCGCTACCATCAACTGTTAATTGTTTCCAGTTACTACTCTTTCAAGCTAAATTACTCCTTCCATTGGTTCTTCTTCTATGAAAATGAATACGGTTGAATGATCAACATTTGAACTTTCTACCTTAATTTCCATGTTGTTGCGTTCTCCTTCGGATTCATAATTTACTAAAATCTAAAATTTACTTGGATACATGTTAAGTAATGTAAATGACTTACTTAAAATAACGTATAAAGCTTTTTAACAAGTATAGCGAATTTCATTGTTCGTTTTCATTCATTTCGCTACCATTAACCATTAATTGTGTCCGGGTACTCCTATTTTAAGCTAAATTACTCCTTCCATTCACTTTGTTCTTCTTTTACGAAAACGACAACAGTAAAAAGAACAACATTTGAACTTTCTACCTTAATTTCATTGATGTTGCGTTATCCTTGGGCTTCAAAACTTGGGAGAATTACATGTTAAGTAATATAAAGGACTTACTTAAAAGAACATATAATTCTTTTCTATAAGTATAACGAATTTCATAGTTCGATTTCATTCATTTCGCTCCCATTAACCATTAATTGTATCGGGGTACACCTCTTTTAAGCTAAATGACTCCTTCCATTTTCTTTGTTCTTCTTTTATGAAAATGACAACCGTAAAAAGAACAACATTTGAACATTCTACCTTAATTTCATTGGTGTTGCGTCCTCCTTCGGCTTCAAAACTTCCGAGACTTACATGTTAAGTAATATAAAGGACTTACTTAAAATAACATATAATTCTTTTCTACAAGTATAGCGAATTTCATAGTTCGATTTCATTCATTCCGCTACCATCAACTGTTAATTGTTTCCAATAACTACTCTTTCAAGCTAAATTACTCCTTCCATTGGTTCTTCTTCTATGAAAATGAATACGGTTGAATGATCAACATTTGAACGTTCTACCTTAATTTCCATGGTGTGGCATTCTCCTTCAGATTCAAAATTTCCGAAAATTAAAAAGGTACTTGGATTACATGTTATGTACTATAAAGGACATACATAAAATAACATATAAAGCTTTTCTATGAGTATAGCGAATTTCATAATTCGATTTCATTCATTTCGCACCTATCAACCATTAATTGTTTCCGGTTACTCCACTTTCAAGCTAAATTACTCCTTCCATACACTTGATTCTTTTTTTTTACGTAAATGACAACCATGGAAAGAGGACAATTTGAACTTTCTACCTTAATTTCCATGCTGTTGCGTTCTCATTCGGATTCAAAATTTCCTAAAATCTAAAATTTACTTGGATTACATGTTAAGTAATGTAAATGACTTACATAAAATAACTTATAAAGCTTTTTAACAAGTATAGCGAATTTCATTGTTAGATTTCATTTATTTCGCTACCATCAACTGTTAATTGTTTCCGGTTACTACTCTTTCAAGCTAAATTACTCCTTCCATTGGTTCTTCTTCTATGAAAATGAATACGGTTGAATGATCGACATTTGAACTTTCTATAAGTATAGCGAATTTCATAATTCGATTTCATTCATTTCGCTACCATCAACTGTTAATTGTTTCCAGTTACTACTCTTTCAAGCTAAATTACTCCTTCCATTGGTTCTTCTTCTATGAAAATGAATACGGTTGAATGATCAACATTTGAACTTTCTACCTTAATTTCCATGTTGTTGCGTTCTCCTTCGGATTCATAATTTACTAAAATCTAAAATTTACTTGGATACATGTTAAGTAATGTAAATGACTTACTTAAAATAACGTATAAAGCTTTTTAACAAGTATAGCGAATTTCATTGTTCGTTTTCATTCATTTCGCTACCATTAACCATTAATTGTGTCCGGGTACTCCTATTTTAAGCTAAATTACTCCTTCCATTCACTTTGTTCTTCTTTTACGAAAACGACAACAGTAAAAAGAACAACATTTGAACTTTCTACCTTAATTTCATTGATGTTGCGTTATCCTTGGGCTTCAAAACTTGGGAGAATTACATGTTAAGTAATATAAAGGACTTACTTAAAAGAACATATAATTCTTTTCTATAAGTATAACGAATTTCATAGTTCGATTTCATTCATTTCGCTCCCATTAACCATTAATTGTATCGGGGTACACCTCTTTTAAGCTAAATGACTCCTTCCATTTTCTTTGTTCTTCTTTTATGAAAATGACAACCGTAAAAAGAACAACATTTGAACATTCTACCTTAATTTCATTGGTGTTGCGTCCTCCTTCGGCTTCAAAACTTCCGAGACTTACATGTTAAGTAATATAAAGGACTTACTTAAAATAACATATAATTCTTTTCTATAAGTATAGCGAATTTCATAGTTCGATTTCATTCATTCCGCTACCATCAACTGTTAATTGTTTCCAATAACTACTCTTTCAAGCTAAATTACTCCTTCCATTGGTTCTTCTTCTATGAAAATGAATACCGTTGAATGATCAACATTTGAACGTTCTACCTTAATTTCCATGGTGTGGCATTCTCCTTCAGATTCAAAATTTCCGAAAATTAAAAAGGTACTTGGATTACATGTTATGTACTATAAAGGACATACATAAAATAACATATAAAGCTTTTCTATGAGTATAGCGAATTTCATAATTCGATTTCATTCATTTCGCACCTATCAACCATTAATTGTTTCCGGTTACTCCACTTTCAAGCTAAATTACTCCTTCCATACACTTGATTCTTTTTTTTTACGAAAATGACAACCATGGAAAGAGGACAATTTGAACTTTCTACCTTAATTTCCATGCTGTTGCGTTCTCATTCGGATTCAAAATTTCCTAAAATCTAAAATTTACTTGGATTACATGTTAAGTAATGTAAATGACTTACATAAAATAACTTATAAAGCTTTTTAACAAGTATAGCGAATTTCATTGTTAGATTTCATTTATTTCGCTACCATCAACTGTTAATTGTTTCCGGTTACTACTCTTTCAAGCTAAATTACTCCTTCCATTGGTTCTTCTTCTATGAAAATGAATACGGTTGAATGATCGACATTTGAACTTTCTATAAGTATAGCGAATTTCATAATTCGATTTCATTCATTTCGCTACCATCAACTGTTAATTGTTTCCAGTTACTACTCTTTCAAGCTAAATTACTCCTTCCATTGGTTCTTCTTCTATGAAAATGAATACGGTTGAATGATCAACATTTGAACTTTCTACCTTAATTTCCATGTTGTTGCGTTCTCCTTCGGATTCATAATTTACTAAAATCTAAAATTTACTTGGATACATGTTAAGTAATGTAAATGACTTACTTAAAATAACGTATAAAGCTTTTTAACAAGTATAGCGAATTTCATTGTTCGTTTTCATTCATTTCGCTACCATTAACCATTAATTGTGTCCGGGTACTCCTATTTTAAGCTAAATTACTCCTTCCATTCACTTTGTTCTTCTTTTACGAAAACGACAACAGTAAAAAGAACAACATTTGAACTTTCTACCTTAATTTCATTGATGTTGCGTTATCCTTGGGCTTCAAAACTTGGGAGAATTACATGTTAAGTAATATAAAGGACTTACTTAAAAGAACATATAATTCTTTTCTATAAGTATAACGAATTTCATAGTTCGATTTCATTCATTTCGCTCCCATTAACCATTAATTGTATCGGGTACACCTCTTTTAAGCTAAATGACTCCTTCCATTTTCTTTGTTCTTCTTTTATGAAAATGACAACCGTAAAAAGAACAACATTTGAACATTCTACCTTAATTTCATTGGTGTTGCGTCCTCCTTCGGCTTCAAAACTTCCGAGACTTACATGTTAAGTAATATAAAGGACTTACTTAAAATAACATATAATTCTTTTCTATAAGTATAGCGAATTTCATAGTTCGATTTCATTCATTCCGCTACCATCAACTGTTAATTGTTTCCAATAACTACTCTTTCAAGCTAAATTACTCCTTCCATTGGTTCTTCTTCTATCAAAATGAATACCGTTGAATGATCAACATTTGAACGTTCTACCTTAATTTCCATGGTGTGGCATTCTCCTTCAGATTCAAAATTTCCGAAAATTTAAAAGGTACTTGGATTACATGTTATGTACTATAAAGGACATACATAAAATAACATATAAAGCTTTTCTATGAGTATAGCGAATTTCATAATTCGATTTCATTCATTTCGCACCTATCAACCATTAATTGTTTCCGGTTACTCCACTTTCAAGCTAAATTACTCCTTCCATACACTTGATTCTTTTTTTTTACGAAAATGACAACCATGGAAAGAGGACAATTTGAACTTTCTACCTTAATTTCCATGCTGTTGCGTTCTCATTCGGATTCAAAATTTCCTAAAATCTAAAATTTACTTGGATTACATGTTAAGTAATGTAAATGACTTACATAAAATAACTTATAAAGCTTTTTAACAAGTATAGCGAATTTCATTGTTAGATTTCATTTATTTCGCTACCATCAACTGTTAATTGTTTCCGGTTACTACTCTTTCAAGCTAAATTACTCCTTCCATTGGTTCTTCTTCTATGAAAATGAATACGGTTGAATGATCGACATTTGAACTTTCTATAAGTATAGCGAATTTCATAATTCGATTTCATTCATTTCGCTACCATCAACTGTTAATTGTTTCCAGTTACTACTCTTTCAAGCTAAATTACTCCTTCCATTGGTTCTTCTTCTATGAAAATGAATACGGTTGAATGATCAACATTTGAACTTTCTACCTTAATTTCCATGTTGTTGCGTTCTCCTTCGGATTCATAATTTACTAAAATCTAAAATTTACTTGGATACATGTTAAGTAATGTAAATGACTTACTTAAAATAACGTATAAAGCTTTTTAACAAGTATAGCGAATTTCATTGTTCGTTTTCATTCATTTCGCTACCATTAACCATTAATTGTGTCCGGGTACTCCTATTTTAAGCTAAATTACTCCTTCCATTCACTTTGTTCTTCTTTTACGAAAACGACAACAGTAAAAAGAACAACATTTGAACTTTCTACCTTAATTTCATTGATGTTGCGTTATCCTTGGGCTTCAAAACTTGGGAGAATTACATGTTAAGTAATATAAAGGACTTACTTAAAAGAACATATAATTCTTTTCTATAAGTATAACGAATTTCATAGTTCGATTTCATTCATTTCGCTCCCATTAACCATTAATTGTATCGGGGTACACCTCTTTTAAGCTAAATGACTCCTTCCATTTTCTTTGTTCTTCTTTTATGAAAATGACAACCGTAAAAAGAACAACATTTGAACATTCTACCTTAATTTCATTGGTGTTGCGTCCTCCTTCGGCTTCAAAACTTCCGAGACTTACATGTTAAGTAATATAAAGGACTTACTTAAAATAACATATAATTCTTTTCTATAAGTATAGCGAATTTCATAGTTCGATTTCATTCATTCCGCTACCATCAACTGTTAATTGTTTCCAATAACTACTCTTTCAAGCTAAATTACTTCTTCCATTGGTTCTTCTTCTATGAAAATAAATACCGTTGAATGATCAACATTTGAACGTTCTACCTTAATTTCCATGGTGTGGCATTCTCCTTCAGATTCAAAATTTCCGAAAATTTAAAAGGTACTTGGATTACATGTTATGTACTATAAAGGACATACATAAAATAACATATAAAGCTTTTCTATGAGTATAGCGAATTTCATAATTCGATTTCATTCATTTCGCACCTATCAACCATTAATTGTTTCCGGTTACTCCACTTTCAAGCTAAATTACTCCTTCCATACACTTGATTCTTTTTTTTTACGTAAATGACAACCATGGAAAGAGGACAATTTGAACTTTCTACCTTAATTTCCATGCTGTTGCGTTCTCATTCGGATTCAAAATTTCCTAAAATCTAAAAGTTACTTGGATTACATGTTAAGTAATGTAAATGACTTACATAAAATAACTTATAAAGCTTTTTAACAAGTATAGCGAATTTCATTGTTAGATTTCATTTATTTCGCTACCATCAACTGTTAATTGTTTCCAGTTACTACTCTTTCAAGCTAAATTACTCCTTCCATTGGTTCTTCTTCTATGAAAATGAATACGGTTGAATGATCGACATTTGAACTTTCTATAAGTATAGCGAATTTCATAATTCGATTTCATTCATTTCGCTACCATCAACTGTTAATTGTTTCCAGTTACTACTCTTTCAAGCTAAATTACTCCTTCCATTGGTTCTTCTTCTATGAAAATGAATACGGTTGAATGATCAACATTTGAACTTTCTACCTTAATTTCCATGTTGTTGCGTTCTCCTTCGGATTCATAATTTACTAAAATCTAAAATTTACTTGGATACATGTTAAGTAATGTAAATGACTTACTTAAAATAACGTATAAAGCTTTTTAACAAGTATAGCGAATTTCATTGTTCGTTTTCATTCATTTCGCTACCATTAACCATTAATTGTGTCCGGGTACTCCTATTTTAAGCTAAATTACTCCTTCCATTCACTTTGTTCTTCTTTTACGAAAACGACAACAGTAAAAAGAACAACATTTGAACTTTCTACCTTAATTTCATTGATGTTGCGTTATCCTTGGGCTTCAAAACTTGGGAGAATTACATGTTAAGTAATATAAAGGACTTACTTAAAAGAACATATAATTCTTTTCTATAAGTATAACGAATTTCATAGTTCGATTTCATTCATTTCGTTCCCATTAACCATTAATTGTATCGGGGTACACCTCTTTTAAGCTAAATGACTCCTTCCATTTTCTTTGTTCTTCTTTTATGAAAATGACAACCGTAAAAAGAACAACATTTGAACATTCTACCTTAATTTCATTGGTGTTGCGTCCTCCTTCGGCTTCAAAACTTCCGAGACTTACATGTTAAGTAATATAAAGGACTTACTTAAAATAACATATAATTCTTTTCTATAAGTATAGCGAATTTCATAGTTCGATTTCATTCATTCCGCTACCATCAACTGTTAATTGTTTCCAATAACTACTCTTTCAAGCTAAATTACTTCTTCCATTGGTTCTTCTTCTATGAAAATAAATACCGTTGAATGATCAACATTTGAACGTTCTACCTTAATTTCCATGGTGTGGCATTCTCCTTCAGATTCAAAATTTCCGAAAATTTAAAAGGTACTTGGATTACATGTTATGTACTATAAAGGACATACATAAAATAACATATAAAGCTTTTCTATGAGTATAGCGAATTTCATAATTCGATTTCATTCATTTCGCACCTATCAACCATTAATTGTTTCCGGTTACTCCACTTTCAAGCTAAATTACTCCTTCCATACACTTGATTCTTTTTTTTTACGTAAATGACAACCATGGAAAGAGGACAATTTGAACTTTCTACCTTAATTTCCATGCTGTTGCGTTCTCATTCGGATTCAAAATTTCCTAAAATCTAAAAGTTACTTGGATTACATGTTAAGTAATGTAAATGACTTACATAAAATAACTTATAAAGCTTTTTAACAAGTATAGCGAATTTCATTGTTAGATTTCATTTATTTCGCTACCATCAACTGTTAATTGTTTCCAGTTACTACTCTCTCAAGCTAAATTACTCCTTCCATTGGTTCTTCTTCTATGAAAATGAATACGGTTGAATGATCGACATTTGAACTTTCTATAAGTATAGCGAATTTCATAATTCGATTTCATTCATTTCGCTACCATCAACTGTTAATTGTTTCCAGTTACTACTCTTTCAAGCTAAATTACTCCTTCCATTGGTTCTTCTTCTATGAAAATGAATACGGTTGAATGATCAACATTTGAACTTTCTACCTTAATTTCCATGTTGTTGCGTTCTCCTTCGGATTCATAATTTACTAAAATCTAAAATTTACTTGGATACATGTTAAGTAATGTAAATGACTTACTTAAAATAACGTATAAAGCTTTTTAACAAGTATAGCGAATTTCATTGTTCGTTTTCATTCATTTCGCTACCATTAACCATTAATTGTGTCCGGGTACTCCTATTTTAAGCTAAATTACTCCTTCCATTCACTTTGTTCTTCTTTTACGAAAACGACAACAGTAAAAAGAACAACATTTGAACTTTCTACCTTAATTTCATTGATGTTGCGTTATCCTTGGGCTTCAAAACTTGGGAGAATTACATGTTAAGTAATATAAAGGACTTACTTAAAAGAACATATAATTCTTTTCTATAAGTATAACGAATTTCATAGTTCGATTTCATTCATTTCGCTCCCATTAACCATTAATTGTATCGGGGTACACCTCTTTTAAGCTAAATGACTCCTTCCATTTTCTTTGTTCTTCTTTTATGAAAATGACAACCGTAAAAAGAACAACATTTGAACATTCTACCTTAATTTCATTGGTGTTGCGTCCTCCTTCGGCTTCAAAACTTCCGAGACTTACATGTTAAGTAATATAAAGGACTTACTTAATACATATAATTCTTTTCTATAAGTATAGCGAATTTCATAGTTCGATTTCATTCATTCCGCTACCATCAACTGTTAATTGTTTCCAATAACTACTCTTTCAAGCTAAATTACTCCTTCCATGGGTTCTTCTTCTATGAAAATGAATACCGTTGAATGATCAACATTTGAACGTTCTACCTTAATTTCCATGGTGTGGCATTCTCCTTCAGATTCAAAATTTCCGAAAATTTAAAAGGTACTTGGATTACATGTTATGTACTATAAAGGACATACATAAAATAACATATAAAGCTTTTCTATGAGTATAGCGAATTTCATAATTCGATTTCATTCATTTCGCACCTATCAACCATTAATTGTTTCCGGTTACTCCACTTTCAAGCTAAATTACTCCTTCCATACACTTGATTCTTTTTTTTTACGTAAATGACAACCATGGAAAGAGGACAATTTGAACTTTCTACCTTAATTTCCATGCTGTTGCGTTCTCATTCGGATTCAAAATTTCCTAAAATCTAAAATTTACTTGGATTACATGTTAAGTAATGTAAATGACTTACATAAAATAACTTATAAAGCTTTTTAACAAGTATAGCGAATTTCATTGTTAGATTTCATTTATTTCGCTACCATCAACTTTCCAGTTACTACTCTTTCAAGCTAAATTACTCCTTCCATTTTGTTGGTTCTTCTTTTACGAAAATGACAATAGTAAAAAAAAACAACATTTGAACTTTCTACCTTAATTTCATTGGTGTTGCGTTCTCCTTCGGCGTCAAAACTTCCGAGAAGTACATGTTAGCTAATATAAAATACTTACTTAAAATAACATATAATTCTTTTTTATAAGTATAGCGAATTTCATAGTTCGATTTCATTCATTTCGCTACCATCAACAGTTAATTGTTTCTAATTACTACTCTTTCAAGCTAAATTACTCCTTCCATTGGTTCTTCTTCTATGAAAATGAATACCGTTGAATGTTCAACATTTGAACTGTCTACCTTAATTTCCATGGTGTTGCATTCTCCTTGAGATTCAAAATTTCCGAAAATTTAAAAGGTACTTGGATTACATATTATGTACTATAAAGGACATACATAAAATAACCTATAAAGCTTTTCTATGAGTATAGCGAATTTCATAGTTCGATTTCATTCATTTCGCTCCTATCAACCATTAATTGTTTCCGGTTACTCCACTTTCAAGCTAAATTACTCATTCCACACACTTGATTCTTTTTTTTTACCAAAATGACAACCATGGAAAGAGGACAATTTGAACTTTCTACCTTAATTTCTATGCTGTTGCGTTCTCTTTCGGATTCAAAATTTCCTAAAATCTAGAATTTACTTGGATTACATGTTAAGTAATGTAAAAGACTTACTTAAAATAACGTATAAAGCTTTTTAACAAATTTAGCGAATTTCATTGTTCGATTTCATTCATTTCGCTCCCATTACCATTAATTGTATCGGGGTACTCCTCTTTTAAGCTAAATTACTCCTTCCATTTTCTTGGTTGTTCTTTTACGACAATGACAACCGTAAAAAGAACAACATTCGAACTTTCTACCTTAATTTCATTGGTGTTGTGTTCTCCTTCGGCTTCAAAACTTTGGAGAATTACATGTTAAGTAATATAAAGGACTTACTTAAAATAACATATAATTCTTTTATATAAGTATAACGAATTTCATAGTTCGATTTCATTAATTTCGCTACCATCAACTATTAATGGTTTCCAATTACTACTCTTTCAAGCTAAATTACTCCTTCCATTGGTTCTTCTTCTATGAAAATGAATACCGTTGAATGATCAACATTTAAACTTTCTACCTTAATTTCTAGGTGTTGCATTATCCTTTTGATTCAAAATTTCCTAAAATTTAAAAGGTACTTGGATTACATGTTATGTACTATAAAGGACATAATAAAATAACATATAAAGCTTTTCTATGAGTATAGCGAATTTCATAGTTCGATTTCATTCATTTCGTTCCTATCAACCATTAATGGTTTCCGGTTATTCCACATTCAAGCTAAATTACTCCTTCCACACACTTGATTCTTTTTTTTTACGAAAATGACAACGATGGAAAGAGGACAATTTGAACTTTCTACCTTAATTTCCATGTTGTTGCGTTCTCCTTCGGATTCAAAACTTCCTAAAATCTAAAATTTACTTGGATTACATGTTAAGTAATGTAAATGACTTACTTCAAATAACGTATAAAGCTTTTTAACAAGTATAGCGAATTTCATTGTTCGATTTCATTCATTTCGCTCCCATTAACCATTAATTGTATCCGGGTACTCCTCTTTTAAGCAAAATTACTCCTTCTATTTTCTTGGTTCTTCTTTTACGACAATGACAGCCGTAAAAAGAACAACATTTGAACTTTCTACCTTAATTTCATTGGTGTTGTGTTCTCCTTCGGCTTCAAAACTTCGAAGAATTACATGTTAAGTAATATAAAAGACTTACTTAAAATAACATATAATTCTTTTCTATAAGTATAACGAATTTCATAGTTCGATTTCATTCATTTCGCTACCATCAAATGTTAATTGTTTCCAATTACTACTCTTTCATCCAAAATTACTCCTTCCACTGGTTCTTCTTCTATGAAAATGAATACCGTTGAATCATCAACATTTGAACTTTCTACCTTAATTTCCATGGTCTTGCATTCTCCTTCAGATTCAAAATTTCCGAAAATTTAAAAGGTACCTGGATTAGATGTTATGTACTATAAAGGACATACATAAAATAACATATAAAGCTTTTCTATGAGTATAACGAATTTCATAGTTCGATTTCATTCATTTCGCTCCTATCAACCATTAATTGTTTCCGGTTACTCCACTTTCAATCTAAATTACTCATTCCACACACTTGATTCTTTTTTTTTTACGAAAATGACAACCATGGAAAGATGACAATTTGAACTTTCTACCTTAATTTCCATGCTGTTGCGTTATCCTTCGGATTCAAAATTTCCTAAAATCTAGAATTTACTTGGAGTATATGTTAAGTAATGTAAATGACTTACTTAAAATAACGTATAAAGCTTTTTAACAAGTATAGCGAATTTCATTGTTCGATTTCATTCATTTCGCTCCCATTAACCATTAATTGTATCCGGGTACTCCTCTTTTAAGCAAAATTACACATTCCATTTGGATTTTTCTTCTTTTACGAAAATGACAACATTTCAACTTTCTACCTTAATTTCATTGGTTTTGCGTTCTCCTTCAGCTTCAAAACTTCCGAAAATTACATGTTAAGTTATATAAAGGACTTACTTAAAATAACATATAATTCTTTTCTATAAGTATAGCCAATTTCATAGTTCGATTTCATTCATTTCGCTACCATCAACTGTTAATTGTTTCCAATTACTACTCTTTCAAGCTAAATTACTCCTTCCATTGGTTCTTCTTCTATGAAAATGAATACGGTTGAATGATCAACATTTGAACTTTCTACCTTAATTTCCATGGTGTTGCATTCTCCTTTAGATTCAAAATTTCCGAAAATTTAATAGGTACTTGGATTACATGTTATGTACTATAAAGGACAAACATAAAATAATATATAAAGCTTTTCTATGAGTATAGCGAATTTCATAGTTCGATTTCATTCATTTCGCTCCTATCAACCATTAATTGTTTCCGGTTACTCCACTTTCAAGCTAAATTACTCCTTCCATATACTTGATTCTTTTTTTTTACGAAAATGACAACCATGGAAAGAGGACAATTTGAACTTTCAACCTTAATTTCCATGCTGTTTCGTTCTCCTTCGGATTCAAAATTTCCTAAAATCTAAAATTTACTTGGATTACATGTTAAGTAATGTAAATGACTTACTTAAAATAACGTATAAAGCTTTTTAACAAGTATAGCGAATTTCATTGTTCGATTTCATTTATTTCGCTACCAGTAACCATTAATTGTATCGGGGTACTCTTCTTTTAAGCTAAATTACTCCTTCCATTTTCTTGGTTCTTCTTTTACCAAAATGACAACCGTAAAAAGAACAACATTTCAACATTCTACCTTAATTTCATTGGTGTTGCGTTCTTCTTCGGCTTCAAAACTTCCGAGAATTAAATGTTAAGTAATATAAATGACTTACTTAAAATAACATATAATTCTTTTCTATAGGTATAGCGAATTTCATAGTTCGATTTCATTCATTTCGCTACCATCAACTGTTAATTGTTTCCAATTACTACTCTTTCAAGCTAAATTACTCCTTCCATTGGTTCTTCTATGAAAATGAATACCGTTGAATGATCAACATTTGAACTTTCTACCTTAATTTCCATGGTGTTGCATTCTCCTTCAGATTCAAAATTTCCCAAAATTTAAAAGGTACTTGGATTACATGTTATGTACTATAAAGGACATACATAAATAACATATAAAGCTTTTCTATGATCATAGCGAATTTCATAGTTCGATTTCATTCATTTCGCTCCTATCAACCATTAATTGTTTCCGGTTACTCCACTTTCAATCTAAATTACTCATTCCACACCCTTGATTCTTTTTTTTTTACGGAAAATGACAACAATGGAAAGATGACAATTTGAACTTTCTACCTTAATTTCCATGCTGTTGCATTATCCTTCGGATTCAAAATTTCCTAAAATCTAGAATTTACTTGGATTATATGTTAAGTAATGTAAATTACTTACTTAAAATAACGTATAAAGCTTTTTAACAAGTATAGCGAATTTCATTGTTCGATTTCAATCATTTCGCTCCCATTAACCTATCGGGGTATTCCTCTTTTAAGCTAAATTACTCCTTCCATTTTCATGGTTCTTCTTTTACGAAAATGACATCGGTAAAAAGAACAACATTTGAACTTTCTACCTTAATTTCATTGGTGTTGCGTTCTCCTTCGGCTTCAAAACATCCGAGAATTACATGTTAAGTAATATAAAGGACTTACTTAAAATAACATATAATTCTTTTCTATAAGTATAGCGAATTTCATAGTTCGATTTCATTCATTTCACTACCATCAACTGTTAATTGTTTCCAATTACTACTCTTTCAAGCTAAATTACTCCTTCCATTGGTTCTTCTTCTATGAAAATGAATACGGTTGAATGATCAACATTTGAACTTTCTACCTTAATTTCCATGGTGCTGCATTCTCCTTGAGATTCAAAATTTCCGAAAATTTAAAAGGTACTTGGATTAGATGTTATGTACTATAAAGGACATACATAAAATAACATATAAAGCTTTTCTATGAGTATAGCGAATTTCATACTTCGATTTCATTCATTTCGCTCCTATCAACCATTAATTGATTCCGGTTACTCCACTTTCAAGCTAAATTACTCATTCCACACACTTGATTCTTTTTTTTTACGAAAATGACAACCATGGAAAGATGACAATTTGAACTTTCTACATTAATTTCCATGTTGTTGCGTTATCCTTCGGATTCAAAATTTCCTAAAATCTAGAATTTACTTGGATTACATGTTAAGTAATGTAAATGACTTACTTAAAATAACGTATAAAGCTTTTTAACAAGTATAGCGAACTTCATTGTTTGATTTCATTCATTTCGCTCCCAATAACCATTAATTGTATCCGGGTATTCCTCTTTTAAGCTAAATTACTCCTTCCATTTTCTTGGTTCTTCTTTTATGAAAATGACAACCGTAAATAGAACAACATTTCAACTTTCTACCTTAATTTCATTGGTTTTGCGTTCTCCTTCCGCTTCAAAACTTCCGAGAATTACATGTTAGCTAATATAAAAGACTTACTTAAAATAACATATAATTCTTTTTTATAAGTATAGCCAATTTCATAGTTCGATTTCATTCATTTCGCCACCATCAACTGTTAATTGTTTCTAATTACTACTCTTTCAAGCTAAATTACTCCTTCCATTGGTTCTTCTTCTATGAAAATGAATACGGTTGAATGTTCAACATTTGAACTTTCTACCTTAATTTCTATGGTGTTGCATTCTCCTTGAGATTCAAAATTTCCCAAAATTTTAAAGGTACTTGGATTAGATGTTATGTACTATAAAGGACATACATAAAATAATATATAAAGCTTTTCTATGAATATAGCGAATTTCATAGTTCAATTTCATTCATTTCGCTCCTATCAACCATTAATTGTTTCCGGTTACTCCACTTTCAAGCTAAATTACTCCTTCCATACACTTGATTCTCTTTTTTACGAAAATGACAACTATGGAAAGAGGACAATTTGAACTTTCTACCTTAATTTCCATGTTGTTGCGTTCTCCTTCGGATTCAAAATTTACTAAAATCTAAAATTTACTTGGATTACATGTTAAGTAATGTAAATGACTTACTTAAAATAACGTATAAAGCTTTTTAACAAATATAGCGAATTTCATTGTTCGATTTCATTCATTTCGCTCCCAGTAACCATTAATTGTATCGGGGTACTCCTCTTTTAAGCTAAATTACTCCTTCCATTTTCTTGGTTCTTCTTTTACCAAAATGACAACCGTAAAAAGAACAACATTTGAACTTTCTACCTTAATTTCATTGGTGTTGTGTTCTCCTTCGGCTTCAAAACTTCCGAGAAGTACATGTTAGCTAATATAAAAGTCTTACTTAAAATAACATATAATTCTTTTTTATAAGTATAGCGAATTTCATAGTTCGATTTCATTAATTTCGCTACCATCAACTGGTAATTGTTTCTAATTACTACTCTTTCAAGCTAAATTACTCCTTCCATTGGTTCTTCTTCTATGAAAATGAATACGGTTGAATGTTCAACATTTGAACTTTCTACCTTAATTTCTATGGTGTTGCATTCTCCTTGAGATTCAAAATTTCCGAAAATTTAAAAGGTAGTTGGATTAGATGTTATGTACTATAAAGGACATACATAAAATAACATATAAAGCTTTTCTATGAGTATAGCGAATTTCATACTTCGATTTCATTCATTTCGCTCCTATCAACCATTAATTGTTTCCGGTCACTCCACTTTCAAGCTAAATTACTCATTCCACACACTTGATTCTTTTTTTTTACGAAAATGACAACCATGGAAAGATGACAATTTGAACTTTCTACCTTAATTTCCATGCTGTAGCGTTATCCTTCGGATTCAAAATTTCCTAAAATCTAGAATTTACTTGGATAACATGTTAAGTAATGTAAATGACTTACTTAAAATAACGTATAAAGCTTTTTAACAAGTATAGCGAACTTCATTGTTTGATTTCATTCATTTCGCTCCCATTAACCATTAATTGTATCCCGGTATTCCTCTTTTAAGCTAAATTACTCCTTCCATTTTCTTGGTTCTTCTTTTACGAAAATGACAACCGTAAAAAGAACAACATTTCAACTTTCTACCTTAATTTCATTGGTTTTGCGTTCTCCTTCCGCTTCAAAACTTCCGAGAATTACATGTTAGGCAATATAAAGGACTTACTTAAAATAACATATAATTCTTTTCTATAGGTATAGCTAATTTCATAGTTCGATTTCATTCATTTCGCTACCATCAACTGTTAATTGTTTCCAATTACTACTCTTTCAAGCTAAATTACTCCTTCCATTGGTTCTTCTTCTATGAAAATGAATACGGTTGAATGATCAACATTTGAACTTTCTACCTTAATTTCCATGGTGTTGCATTCTCCTTGAGATTCAAAATTTCCGAAAATTTAAAAGGTACTTGGATTAGATGTTATGTACTATAAAGGACATACATAAAATAACATATAAAGGTTTTCTATGAGAATAGCGAATTTCATACTTCGATTTCATTCATTTCGCTCCTATCAACTATTAATTGTTTCCGGTTACTCCAATTTCAAGCTAAATTACTCATTCCACACACTTGATTCTTTTTTCTTTTACGAAAATGACAACCATGGAAAGATGACAATTTGAACTTTCTACCTTAATTTCCATGTTGTTGCGTTATCCTTTGGATTCAAAATTTCCTAAAATCTAGAATTTACTTGGATTACATGTTAAGTAATGTAGATGACTTACTTAAAATAACGTATAAAGCTTTTTAACAAGTATAGCGAACTTCATTGTTTGATTTCATTCATTTCGCTCCCATTAACTATTAATTGTATCCGGGTATTCCTCTTTTAAGCTAAATTACTCCTTCCATTTTCTTGGTTCTTCTTTTACGAAAATGACAACCGTAAAAAGAACAACATTTCAACTTTCTACCTTAATTTCATTGGTTTTGCGTTCTCCTTCCGCTTCAAAACTTCCGAGAATTACATGTTAGCTAATATAAAAGACTTACTTAAAATAACATATAATTCTTTTTTATAAGAATAGCCAATTTCATAGTTCGATTTCATTCATTTCGCTACCATCAACTGTTAATTGTTTCTAATTACTACTCTTTCAAGCTAAATTACACCTTCCATTGGTTCTTCTTCTATGAAAATGAATACGGTTGAATGTTCAACATTTGAACTTTCTACCTTAATTTCTATGGTGTTGCATTCTCCTTGAGATTCAAAATTTCCGAAAATTTAAAAGGTACTTAGATTAGATGTTATGTACTATAAAGGACATACATAAAATAACATATAAAGCTTTTCTATGAGTATAGCGAATTTCATACTTCGATTTCATTCATTTCGCTCCTATCAACCATTAATTGTTTTCGGTCACTCCACTTTCAAGCTAAATTACTCATTCCACACACTTGATTCTTTTTTTTTACGAAAATGACAACCATGGAAAGATGACAATTTGAACTTTCTACCTTAATTTCCATGCTGTAGCGTTATCCTTCGGATTCAAAATTTCCTAAAATCTAGAATTTACTTGGATAACATGTTAAGTAATGTAAATGACTTACTTAAAATAACGTATAAAGCTTTTTAACAAGTATAGCGAACTTCATTGTTTGATTTCATTCATTTCGCTCCCATTAACCATTAATTGTATCCCGGTATTCCTCTTTTAAGCTAAATTACTCCTTCCATTTTCTTGGTTCTTCTTTTACGAAAATGACAACCGTAAAAAGAACAACATTTCAACTTTCTACCTTAATTTCATTGGTTTTGCGTTCTCCTTCCGCTTCAAAACTTCCGAGAATTACATGTTAGGCAATATAAAGGACTTACTTAAAATAACATATAATTCTTTTCTATAGGTATAGCGAATTTCATAGTTCGATTTCATTCATTTCGCTACCATCAACTGTTAATTGTTTCCAATTACTACTCTTTCAAGCTAAATTACTCCTTCCATTGGTTCTTCTTCTATGAAAATGAATACGGTTGAATGATCAACATTTGAACTTTCTACCTTAATTTCCATGGTGTTGCATTGTCCTTGAGATTCAAAATTTCCGAAAATTTAAAAGGTACTTGGATTAGATGTTATGTACTATAAAGGACATACATAAAATAACATATAAAGGTTTTCTATGAGAATAGCGAATTTCATACTTCGATTTCATTCATTTCGCTCCTATCAACTATTAATTGTTTCCGGTTACTCCACTTTCAAGCTAAATTACTCATTCCACACACTTGATTCTTTTTTCTTTTACGAAAATGACAACCATGGAAAGATGACAATTTGAACTTTCTACCTTAATTTCCATGTTGTTGCGTTATCCTTTGGATTCAAAATTTCCTAAAATCTAGAATTTACTTGGATTACATGTTAAGTAATGTAGATGACTTACTTAAAATAACGTATAAAGCTTTTTAACAAGTATAGCGAACTTCATTGTTTGATTTCATTCATTTCGCTCCCATTAACTATTAATTGTATCCGGGTATTCCTCTTTTAAGCTAAATTACTCCTTCCATTTTCTTGGTTCTTCTTTTACGAAAATGACAACCGTAAAAAGAACAACATTTCAACTTTCTACCTTAATTTCATTGGTTTTGCGTTCTCCTTCCGCTTCAAAACTTCCGAGAATTACATGTTAGCTAATATAAAAGACTTACTTAAAATAACATATAATTCTTTTTTATAAGAATAGCCAATTTCATAGTTCGATTTCATTCATTTCGCTACCATCAACTGTTAATTGTTTCTAATTACTACTCTTTCAAGCTAAATTACACCTTCCATTGGTTCTTCTTCTATGAAAATGAATACGGTTGAATGTTCAACATTTGAACTTTCTACCTTAATTTCTATGGTGTTGCATTCTCCTTGAGATTCAAAATTTCCGAAAATTTAAAAGGTACTTAGATTAGATGTTATGTACTATAAAGGACATACATAAAATAACATATAAAGCTTTTCTATGAGTATAGCGAATTTCATACTTCGATTTCATTCATTTCGCTCCTATCAACCATTAATTGTTTCCGGTTACTCCACTTTCAAGCCAAATTACTCATTCCACACACTTGATTCTTTTTTTCTTACGAAAATTACAACCATGGAAAGATGACAATTTGAACTTTCTACCTTAATTTCCATGTTGTTGCGTTATCCTTTGGATTCAAAATTTCCTAAAATCTAGAATTTACTTGGATTACATGTTAAGTAATGTAGATGACTTACTTAAAATAACGTATAAAGCTTTTTAACAAGTATAGCGAACTTCATTGTTTGATTTCATTCATTTCGCTCCCATTAACCATTAATTGTATCCGGGTATTCCTCTTTTAAGCTAAATTACTCCTTCCATTTTCTTGATTCTTCTTTTACGAAAATGACAACCGTAAAAAGAACAACATTTCAACTTTCTACCTTAATTTCATTGGTTTTGCGTTCTCCTTCCGCTTCAAAACTTCCGAGAATTACATGTTAGCTAATATAAAAGACTTACTTAAAATAACATATAATTCTTTTTTATAAGAATAGCCAATTTCATAGTTCGATTTCATTCATTTCGCTACCATCAACTGTTAATTGTTTCTAATTACTACTCTTTCAAGCTAAATTACACCTTCCATTGGTTCTTCTTCTATGAAAATGAATACGGTTGAATGTTCAACATTTGAACTTTCTACCTTAATTTCTATGGTGTTGCATTCTCCTTGAGATTCAAAATTTCCGAAAATTTAAAAGGTACTTAGATTAGATGTTATGTACTATAAAGGACATACATAAAATAACATATAAAGCATTTCTATGAGTATAGCGAATTTCATACTTCGATTTCATTCATTTCGCTCCTATCAACTATTAATTGTTTCCGGTTACTCCACTTTCAAGCCAAATTACTCATTCCACACACTTGATTCTTTTTTTCTTACGAAAATGACAACCATGGAAAGATGACAATTTGAACTTTCTACCTTAATTTCCATGTTGTTGCGTTATCCTTTGGATTCAAAATTTCCTAAAATCTAGAATTTACTTGGATTACATGTTAAGTAATGTAGATGACTTACTTAAAATAACGTATAAAGCTTTTTAACAAGTATAGCGAACTTCATTGTTTGATTTCATTCATTTCGCTCCCATTAACCATTAATTGTATCCGGGTATTCCTCTTTTAAGCTAAATTACTCCTTCCATTTTCTTGGTTCTTCTTTTACGAAAATGACAACCGTAAAAAGAACAACATTTCAACTTTCTACCTTAATTTCATTGGTTTTGCGTTCTCCTTCCGCTTCAAAACTTCCGAGAATTACATGTTAGCTAATATAAAAGACTTACTTAAAATAACATATAATTCTTTTTTATAAGAATAGCCAATTTCATAGTTCGATTTCATTCATTTCTCTACCATCAACTGTTAATTGTTTCTAATTACTACTCTTTCAAGCTAAATTACACCTTCCATTGGTTCTTCTTCTATGAAAATGAATACGGTTGAATGTTCAACATTTGAACTTTCTACCTTAATTTCTATGGTGTTGCATTCTCCTTGAGATTCAAAATTTCCGAAAATTTAAAAGGTACTTAGATTAGATGTTATGTACTATAAAGGACATACATAAAATAACATATAAAGCTTTTCTATGAGTATAGCGAATTTCATACTTCGATTTCATTCATTTCGCTCCTATCAACCATTAATTGTTTCTGGTTACTCCACTTTCAAGCCAAATTACTCATTCCACACACTTGATTCTTTTTTTCTTACGAAAATGACAACCATGGAAAGATGACAATTTGAACTTTCTACCTTAATTTCCATGTTGTTGCGTTATCCTTTGGATTCAAAATTTCCTAAAATCTAGAATTTACTTGGATTACATGTTAAGTAATGTAGATGACTTACTTAAAATAACGTATAAAGCTTTTTAACAAGTATAGCGAACTTCATTGTTTGATTTCATTCATTTCGCTCCCATTAACCATTAATTGTATCCGGGTATTCCTCTTTTAAGCTAAATTACTCCTTCCATTTTCTTGATTCTTCTTTTACGAAAATGACAACCGTAAAAAGAACAACATTTCAACTTTCTACCTTAATTTCATTGGTTTTGCGTTCTCCTTCCGCTTCAAAACTTCCGAGAATTACATGTTAGCTAATATAAAAGACTTACTTAAAATAACATATAATTCTTTTTTATAAGAATAGCCAATTTCATAGTTCGATTTCATTCATTTCGCTACCATCAACTGTTAATTGTTTCTAATTACTACTCTTTCAAGCTAAATTACACCTTCCATTGGTTCTTCTTCTATGAAAATGAATACGGTTGAATGTTCAACATTTGAACTTTCTACCTTAATTTCTATGGTGTTGCATTCTCCTTGAGATTCAAAATTTCCGAAAATTTAAAAGGTACTTAGATTAGATGTTATGTACTATAAAGGACATACATAAAATAACATATAAAGCTTTTCTATGAGTATAGCGAATTTCATACTTCGATTTCATTCATTTCGCTCCTATCAACCATTAATTGTTTCCGGTTACTCCACTTTCAAGCCAAATTACTCATTCCACACACTTGATTCTTTTTTTCTTACGAAAATGACAACCATGGAAAGATGACAATTTGAACTTTCTACCTTAATTTCCATGTTGTTGCGTTATCCTTTGGATTCAAAATTTCCTAAAATCTAGAATTTACTTGGATTACATGTTAAGTAATGTAGATGACTTACTTAAAATAACGTATAAAGCTTTTTAACAAGTATAGCGAACTTCATTGTTTGATTTCATTCATTTCGCTCCCATTAACCATTAATTGTATCCGGGTATTCCTCTTTTAAGCTAAATTACTCCTTCCATTTTCTTGGTTCTTCTTTTACGAAAATGACAACCGTAAAAAGAACAACATTTCAACTTTCTACCTTAATTTCATTGGTTTTGCGTTCTCCTTCCGCTTCAAAACTTCCGAGAATTACATGTTAGCTAATATAAAAGACTTACTTAAAATAACATATAATTCTTTTTTATAAGAATAGCCAATTTCATAGTTCGATTTCATTCATTTCTCTACCATCAACTGTTAATTGTTTCTAATTACTACTCTTTCAAGCTAAATTACACCTTCCATTGGTTCTTCTTCTATGAAAATGAATACGGTTGAATGTTCAACATTTGAACTTTCTACCTTAATTTCTATGGTGTTGCATTCTCCTTGAGATTCAAAATTTCCGAAAATTTAAAAGGTACTTGGATTAGATGTTATGTACTATAAAGGACATACATAAAATAACATATAATGCTTTTCTATGAGTATAGCGAATTTCATACTTCGATTTCATTCATTTCGCTCCTATCAACTATTAATTGTTTCCGGTTACTCCACTTTCAAGCCAAATTACTCATTCCACACACTTGATTCTTTTTTTCTTACGAAAATGACAACCATGGAAAGATGACAATTTGAACTTTCTACCTTAATTTCCATGTTGTTGCGTTATCCTTTGGATTCAAAATTTCCTAAAATCTAGAATTTACTTGGATTACATGTTAAGTAATGTAGATGACTTACTTAAAATAACGTATAAAGCTTTTTAACAAGTATAGCGAACTTCATTGTTTGATTTCATTCATTTCGCTCCCATTAACCATTAATTGTATCCGGGTATTCCTCTTTTAAGCTAAATTACTCCTTCCATTTTCTTGGTTCTTCTTTTACGAAAATGACAACCGTAAAAAGAACAACATTTCAACTTTCTACCTTAATTTCATTGGTTTTGCGTTCTCCTTCCGCTTCAAAACTTCCGAGAATTACATGTTAGCTAATATAAAAGACTTACTTAAAATAACATATAATTCTTTTTTATAAGAATAGCCAATTTCATAGTTCGATTTCATTCATTTCTCTACCATCAACTGTTAATTGTTTCTAATTACTACTCTTTCAAGCTAAATTACACCTTCCATTGGTTCTTCTTCTATGAAAATGAATACGGTTGAATGTTCAACATTTGAACTTTCTACCTTAATTTCTATGGTGTTGCATTCTCCTTGAGATTCAAAATTTCCGAAAATTTAAAAGGTACTTGGATTAGATGTTATGTACTATAAAGGACATACATAAAATAACATATAATGCTTTTCTATGAGTATAGCGAATTTCATACTTCGATTTCATTCATTTCGCTCCTATCAACCATTAATTGTTTCCGGTCACTCCACTTTCAAGCTAAATTACTCATTCCACACACTTAATTCTTTTTTTTTACGAAAATGACAACCATGGAAAGATGACAATTTGAACTTTCTACCTTAATTTCCATGTTGTTGCGTTATCCTTTGGATTCAAAATTTCCTAAAATCTAGAATTTACTTGGATTACATGTTAAGTAATGTAGATGACTTACTTAAAATAACGTATAAAGCTTTTTAACAAGTATAGCGAACTTCATTGTTTGATTTCATTCATTTCGCTCCCATTAACCATTAATTGTATCCGGGTATTCCTCTTTTAAGCTAAATTACTCCTTCCATTTTCTTGGTTCTTCTTTTACGAAAATGACAACCGTAAAAAGAACAACATTTCAACTTTCTACCTTAATTTCATTGGTTTTGCGTTCTCCTTCCGCTTCAAAACTTCCGAGAATTACATGTTAGCTAATATAAAAGACTTACTTAAAATAACATATAATTCTTTTTTATAAGAATAGCCAATTTCATAGTTCGATTTCATTCATTTCTCTACCATCAACTGTTAATTGTTTCTAATTACTACTCTTTCAAGCTAAATTACACCTTCCATTGGTTCTTCTTCTATGAAAATGAATACGGTTGAATGTTCAACATTTGAACTTTCTACCTTAATTTCTATGGTGTTGCATTCTCCTTGAGATTCAAAATTTCCGAAAATTTAAAAGGTACTTGGATTAGATGTTATGTACTATAAAGGACATACATAAAATAACATATAATGCTTTTCTATGAGTATAGCGAATTTCATACTTCGATTTCATTCATTTCGCTCCTATCAACCATTAATTGTTTCCGGTCACTCCACTTTCAAGCTAAATTACTCATTCCACACACTTAATTCTTTTTTTTTACGAAAATGACAACCATGGAAAGATGACAATTTGAACTTTCTACCTTAATTTCCATGTTGTTGCGTTATCCTTTGGATTCAAAATTTCCTAAAATCTAGAATTTACTTGGATTACATGTTAAGTAATGTAGATGACTTACTTAAAATAACGTATAAAGCTTTTTAACAAGTATAGCGAACTTCATTGTTTGATTTCATTCATTTCGCTCCCATTAACCATTAATTGTATCCGGGTATTCCTCTTTTAAGCTAAATTACTCCTTCCATTTTCTTGGTTCTTCTTTTACGAAAATGACAACCGTAAAAAGAACAACATTTCAACTTTCTACCTTAATTTCATTGGTTTTGCGTTCTCCTTCCGCTTCAAAACTTCCGAGAATTACATGTTAGCTAATATAAAAGACTTACTTAAAATAACATATAATTCTTTTTTATAAGAATAGCCAATTTCATAGTTCGATTTCATTCATTTCGCTACCATCAACTGTTAATTGTTTCTAATTACTACTCTTTCAAGCTAAATTACACCTTCCATTGGTTCTTCTTCTATGAATATGAATACGGTTGAATGTTCAACATTTGAACTTTCTACCTTAATTTCTATGGTGTTGCATTCTCCTTGAGATTCAAAATTTCCGAAAATTTAAAAGGTACTTGGATTAGATGTTATGTACTATAAAGGACATACATAAAATAACATATAATGCTTTTCTATGAGTATAGCGAATTTCATACTTCGATTTCATTCATTTCGCTCCTATCAACCATTAATTGTTTCCGGTCACTCCACTTTCAAGCTAAATTACTCATTCCACACACTTAATTCTTTTTTTTTACGAAAATGACAACCATGGAAAGATGACAATTTGAACTTTCTACCTTAATTTCCATGCTGTTGCGTTATCCTTCGGATTCAAAATTTCCTAAAATCTAGAATTTAATTGGATTACATGTTAAGTAATGTAAATGACTTACTTAAAATAACGTATAAAGCTTTTTAACAAGTATAGCGAACTTCATTGTTTGATTTCATTCATTACGCTCCCATTAACCATTAATTGTATCCCGGTATTCCTCTTTTAAGCTAAATTACTCCTTCCATTTTCTTGGTTCTTCTTTTACGAAAATGACAACCGTAAAAAGAACAACATTTCAACTTTCTACCTTAATTTCATTGGTTTTGCGTTCTCCTTCCGCTTCAAAACTTCGGAGAATTACATGTTAGGCAATATAAAGGACTTACTTAAAATAACATATAATTCTTTTCTATAAGTATAGCGAATTTCATTGTTCGATTTCATTCATTTCGCTACCATCAACTGTTAATTGTTTCCAATTACTACTCTTTCAAGTTAAATTACTCCTTCCATTAGTTCTTCTTCTATGAAAATGAATACGGTTGAATGATCAACATTTGAACTTTCTTCCTTAATTTCCATGGTGTTGCATTCTCCTTGAGATTCAAAATTTCCGAAAATTTAAAAGGTACTTGGATTACATGTTATGTACTATAAAGGACATACATAAAATAATATATAAAGCTTTTCTATGAGTATAGCGAATTTCATAGTTCGATTTCATTCATTTCGCTCCTATCAACCATTAATTATTTCCGGTTAGTCCACTTTCAAGCTAAATTACTCCTTCGATACACTTGATTCTTTTTTTTACGAAAATGACAACCATGGAAAGAGGACAATTTGAATTTTCTACCTTAATTTCCAGCGTGTTGTGTTCTCCTTCGGTTTCAAAATTTACTAAAATCTAAAATTTACTTGGATTACATGTTAAGTAATGTAAATGACTTACTTCAAATAACGTATAAAGCTTTTTAACAAGTTTAGCGAATTTCATTGTTCGATTTCATTCATTTCGCTCTCATTAACCATTAATTGTATCGGGGTACTCCTCTTTTAAGCTAAATTACTCCTTCCATTTTCTTGGTTCATCTTTTACCAAAATGACAACCGTAAAAATAAACAACATTGAACTTTCTACCTTAATTTCATTGGTGTTACGTTCTCCTTTTGCTTCAAAACTTCCGAGAAGTACATGTTAGGTAATATAAATGACTTACTTAAAATAACATATAATTCTTTTCTATAAGTATAGCGAATTTCATAGTTCGATTTCATTAATTTCGCTACCATCAACTGTTAATTGTTTCCAATTACTACTCTTTCAAGCTAAATTACTCCTTCCATTGGTTCTTCTTCTATGAAAATGAATACGGTTGAATGTTCAACATTTGAACTTTCTACCTTAATTTCTATGGTGTTGCATTCTCCTTGAGATTCAAAATTTCCGAAAATTTAAAAGTTACTTGGATTACATGTTATGTACTGTAAAGGACATAGATAAAATAACATATAAAGCTTTTCTATGAGTATAGCGAATTTCATACTTCGATTTCATTTATTTCGCTCCTATCAACCATTAATTGTTTCCGGTTACTCCACTTTCAAGCTAAATTACTCATTCCACACACTTGATTCTTTTTTTTTACGAAAATGACAACCATGGAAAGAGGACAATTTGAACTTTCTACCTTAATTTCCATGCTGTTGCGTTATCCTTCGGATTCAAAATTTCCTAAAATCTAGAATTTACTTGGATTACATGTTAAGTAATGTAAATGACTTACTAAAAAATAACGTATAAAGCTTTTTAACAAGTATAGCGAATTTCATTGTTCGATTTCATTCATTTCGCTCCCATTAACCATTAATTGTATCCGTGTACTCCTCTTTTAAGCTAAATTACTCCTTCCATTTTCTTGGTTCTTCTTTTACAAAAATGACAACCGTAAAAAGAACAACATTTCAACTTTCTACCTTAATTTCATTGGTTTTGCGTTCTCCTTCCGCTTCAAAACTTCCGAGAATTACATGTTAAGTAATATAAAGGACTTACTTAAAATAACATATAATTCTTTTCTATAAGTATAGCGAATTTCATAGTTCGATTTCATTTATTTCGCTACCATCAACTGTTAATTGTTTCCAATTACTACTCTTTCAAGCTAAATTACTCCTTCCATTAGTTCTTCTTCTATGAAAATGAATACGGTTGAATGATCAACATTTGAACTTTCTTCCTTAATTTCCATGGTGTTGCATTCTCCTTGAGATTCAAAATTTCCGAAAATTTAAAAGGTACTTGGATTACATGTTATGTACTATAAAGGACATACATAAAATAATATATAAAGCTTTTCTATGAGTATAGCGAATTTCATAGTTCGATTTCATTCATTTCGCTCCTATCAACCATTAATTATTTCCGGTTACTCCACTTTCAAGCTAAATTACTCCTTCGATACACTTGATTCTTTTTTTTACGAAAATGACAACAATGGAAAGAGGACAACTTGAACTTTCTACCTTAATTTCCAGGGTGTTGTCTTCTCCTTCGGTTTCAAAATTTACTAAAATCTAAATTTTACTTGGATTACATGTTAAGTAATGTAAATGACTTACTTCAAATAACGTATAAAGCTTTTTAACAAGTTTAGCGAATTTCATTGTTCGATTTCATTCATTTCGCTCTCATTAACCATTAATTGTATCGGGGTACACCTCTTTTAAGCTAAATTACTCCTTCCATTTTCTTGGTTCATCTTTTACCAAAATGACAACCGTAAAAAGAAACAACATTTGAACTTTCTACCTTAATTTCATTGGTGTTACGTTCTCCTTTTGCTTCAAAACTTCCGAGAAGTACATGTTAGGTAATATATAAGACTTACTTAAAATAACATATAATTCTTTTCTATAAGTATAGCGAATTTCATAGTTCGATTTCATTCATTTCGCTACCATCAACTGTTAATTGTTTCCAATTACTACTCTTTCAAGCTAAATTACTCCTTCCATTGGTTCTTCTTCTATGAAAATGAATACGGTTGAATGTTCAACATTTGAACTTTCTACCTTAATTTCTATGGTGTTGCATTCTCCTTGAGATTCAAAATTTCCGAAAATTTAAAAGTTACTTGGATTACATGTTATGTACTGTAAAGGACATAGATAAAATAACATATAAAGCTTTTCTATGAGTATAGCGAATTTCATACTTCGATTTCATTTATTTCGCTCCTATCAACCATTAATTGTTTCCGGTTACTCCACTTTCAAGCTAAATTACTCATTCCACACACTTGATTCTTTTTTTTTTACGAAAATGACAACCATGGAAAGAGGACAATTTGAACTTTCTACCTTAATTTCCATGCTGTTGCGTTATCCTTCGGATTCAAAAATTCCTAAAATCTAGAATTTACATGGATTACATGTTAAGTAATGTAAATGACTTACTAAAAAATAACGTATAAAGCTTTTTAACAAGTATAGCGAATTTCATTGTTCGATTTCATTCATTTCGCTCCCATTAACCATTAATTGTATCCGTGTACTCCTCTTTTAAGCTAAATTACTCCTTCCATTATCTTGGTTCTTCTTTTACGAAAATGACAACCGTAAAAAGAACAACATTTCAACTTTCTACCTTAATTTAATTGGTTTTGCGTTCTCCTTCCGCTTCAAAACATCCGAGAATTACATGTTAAGTAATATAAAGGACTTACTTAAAATAACATATAATTCTTTTCTATAAGTATAGCGAATTTCATAGTTCGATTTCATTCATTTCGCTACCATCAACTGTTAATTGTTTCCAATTACTACTCTTTCAAGCTAAATTACTCCTTTCATTTGTTCTTCTTCTATGAAAATGAATACGGTTGAATGATCAACATTTGAACTTTCTTCCTTAATTTCCATGGTGTTTCATTCTCCTTGATATTCAAAATTTCCGAAAATTTAAAAGGTACTTGGATTACATGTTATGTACTATAAAGGACATACATAAAATAATATATAAAGCTTTTCTATGAGTATAGCGAATTTCATAGTTCGATTTCATTCATTTCGCTCCTATCAACCATTAATTGTTTCCGGTTACTCCACTTTCAAGCTAAATTACTCCTTCCATACACTTGATTCTTTTTTTTACGAAAATGACAACCATGGAAAGAGGACAATTTGAACTTTCTACCTTAATTTCCACGGTGTTGCGTTCTCCTTCGGTTTCAAAATTTACTAAAATCTAAAATTTACTTGGATTACATGTTATGTAATGTAAATGCCTTACTTCAAATAACGTATAAAGCTTTTTAACAAGTTTAGCGAATTTCATTGTTCGATTTCATTCATTTCGCTCCCATTAACCATTAATTGTATCCGTGTACTCCTCTTTTAAGCTAAATTACTCCTTCCATTTTCTTGGTTCTTCTTTTACCAAAATGACAACCGTAAAAAGAAACAACATTTCAACTTTCTACCTTAATTTCAATGGTTTTGCGTTCTCCTTCCGCTTCAAAACTTCCGAGAAGTACATGGTAGGTAATATAAAAGACTTACTTAAAATAACATATAATTCTTTTCTATAAGTATAGCGAATTTCATAGTTCGATTTCATTCATTTCGCTACTATCAACTGTTAATTGTTTCCAATTACTACTCTTTCAAGCTAAATTACTCCTTCCATTGGTTCTTCTTCTATGAAAATGAATACGGTTGAATGTTCAACATTTGAACTTTCTTCCTTAATTTCTATGGTGTTGCATTCTCCTTGAGATTCAAAATTTCCGAAAATTTAAAAGGTACTTGGATTAGATGTTATGTACTGTAAAGGACATACATAAAATAACATATAAAGCTTTTCTATGAGTATAGCGAATTTCATACTTCGATTTCATTCATTTCGCTCCTATCAACCATTAATTGTTTCCGGTTACTCCACTTTCAAGTTAAATTACTCATTCCACACACTTGATTATTTTTTTTTTACGAAAATGACAACAATGGAAAGAGGACAATTTGAACTTTCTACCTTAATTTCCATGCTGTTGCGTTATCCTTCGGATTCAAAATTTCCTAAAATCTAGAATTTACTTGGATTACATGTTAAGTAATGTAAATGACTTACTAAAAAATAACGTATAAAGCTTTTTAACAAGTATAGCGAATTTCATTGTTCGATTTCATTCATTTCGCTCCCATTAACCATTAATTGTATCCGTGTACTCCTCTTTTAAGCTAAATTACTCCTTCCATTTTCTTGGTTCTTCTTTTACCAAAATGACAACCGTAAAAAGAAACAACATTTGAACTTTCTACCTTAATTTCATTGGTGTTACGTTCTCCTTTTGCTTCAAAACTTCCGAGAAGTACATGTTAGGTAATATAAAAGACTTACTTAAAATAACATATAATTCTTTTCTATAAGTATAGCGAATTTCATAGTTCGATTTCATTCATTTCGCTACTATCAACTGTTAATTGTTTCCAATTACTACTCTTTCAAGCTAAATTACTCATTCCATTGGTTCTTCTTCTATGAAAATGAATACGGTTGAATGTTCAACATTTGAACTTTCTACCTTAATTTCTATGGTGTTGCATTCTCCTTGAGATTCAAAATTTCCGAAAATTTAAAAGGTACTTGGATTAGATGTTATGTACTGTAAAGGACATACATAAAATAACATATAAAGCTTTTCTATGAGTATAGCGAATTTCATACTTCGATTTCATTCATTTCGCTCCTATCAACCATTAATTGTTTCCGGTTACTCCACTTTCAAGCTAAATTACTCATTCCACACACTTGATTATTTTTTTTTTACGAAAATGACAACAATGGAAAGAGGACAATTTGAACTTTCTACCTTAATTTCCATGCTGTTGCGTTATCCTTCGGATTCAAAATTTCCTAAAATCTAGAATTTACTTGGATTACATGTTAAGTAATGTAAATGACTTACTAAAAAATAACGTATAAAGCTTTTTAACAAGTATAGCGAATTTCATTGTTCGATTTCATTCATTTCGCTCCCATTAACCATTAATTGTATCCGTGTACTCCTCTTTTAAGCTAAATTACTCCTTCTATTTTCTTGGTTCTTCTTTAACGAAAATGACAACCGTAAAAAGAACAACATTTCAACTTTCTACCTTAATTTCAATGGTTTTGCGTTCTCCTTCCGCTTCAAAACTTCCGAGAATTACATGTTAAGTAATATAAAGGACTTACTTAAAATAACATATAATTCTTTTCTATAAGTATAGCGAATTTCATAGTTCGATTTCATTCATTTCGCTACCATCAACTGTTAATTGTTTCCAATTACTACTCTTTCAAGCTAAATTACTCCTTCCATTTGTTCTTCTTCTATGAAAATGAATACGGTTGAATGATCAACATTTGAATTTTCTTCCTTAATTTCCATGGTGTTGCATTCTCCTTGAGATTCAAAATTTCCGTAAATTTAAAAGGTACTTGGATTAAATGTTATATACTATAAAGGACATACATAAAATAATATATAAAGCTTTTCTATGAGTATAGCGAATTTCATAGTTCGATTTCATTCATTTCGCTCCTATCAACCATTAATTGTTTCCGGTTACTCCACTTTCAAGCTAAATTACTCCTTCCATACACTTGATTCTTTTTTATACGAAAATGACAACCATGGAAAGAGGACAATTTGAACTTTCTACCTTAATTTCCACGGTGTTGCGTTCTCCTTCGGTTTCAAAATTTACTAAAATCTAAAATTTACTTGGATTACATGTTATGTAATGTAAATGCCTTACTTCAAATAACGTATAAAGCTTTTTAACAAGTTTAGCGAATTTCATTGTTCGATTTCATTAATTTCGCTCCCATTAACCATTAATTGTATCGGGGTACTCCTCTTTTAAGCTAAATTACTCCTTCCATTTTCTTGGTTCTTCTTTTACCAAAATGACAACCGTAAAAAGAAACAACATTTGAACTTTCTACCTTAATTTCATTGGTGTTACGTTCTCCTTTTGCTTCAAAACTTCCGAGAAGTACATGTTAGGTAATATAAAAGACTTACCTAAAATAACATATAATTCTTTTCTATAAGTATAGCGAATTTCATAGTTCGATTTCATTCATTTCGCTACTATCAACTGTTAATTGTTTCCAATTACTACTCTTTCAAGCTAAATTACTCCTTCCATTGGTTCTTCTTCTATGAAAATGAATACGGTTGAATGTTCAACATTTGAACTTTCTACCTTAATTTCTATGGTGTTGCATTCTCCTTGAGATTCAAAATTTCCGAAAATTTAAAAGGTACTTGGATTAGATGTTATGTACTGTAAAGGACATACATAAAATAATATATAAAGCTTTTCTATGAGTATAGCGAATTTCATACTTCGATTTCATTCATTTCGCTCCTATCAACCATTAATTGTTTCCGGTTACTCCACTTTCAAGCTAAATTACTCATTCCACACACTTGATTATTTTTTTTTTACGAAAATGACAACAATGGAAAGAGGACAATTTGAACTTTCTACCTTAATTTCCATGCTGTTGCGTTATCCTTCGGATTCAAAATTTCCTAAAATCTAGAATTTACTTGGATTACATGTTAAGTAATGTAAATGACTTACTAAAAAATAACGTATAAAGCTTTTTAACAAGTATAGCGAATTTCATTGTTCGATTTCATTCATTTCGCTCCCATTAACCATTAATTGTATCCGTGTACTCCTCTTTTAAGCTAAATTACTCCTTCCATTTTCTTGGTTCTTCTTTAACGAAAATGACAACCGTAAAAAGAACAACATTTCAACTTTCTACCTTAATTTCAATGGTTTTGCGTTCTCCTTCCGCTTCAAAACTTCCGAGAATTACATGTTAAGTAATATAAAGGACTTACTTAAAATAACATATAATTCTTTTCTATAAGTATAGCGAATTTCATAGTTCGATTTCATTCATTTCGCTACCATCAACTGTTAATTGTTTCCAATTACTACTCTTTCAAGCTAAATTACTCCTTCCATTTGTTCTTCTTCTATGAAAATGAATACGGTTGAATGATCAACATTTGAACTTTCTTCCTTAATTTCCATGGTGTTGCATTCTCCTTGAGATTCAAAATTTCCGAAAATTTAAAAGGTACTTGGATTACATGTTATATACTATAAAGGACATACATAAAATAATATATAAAGCTTTTCTATGAGTATAGCGAATTTCATAGTTCGATTTCATTCATTTCGCTCCTATCAACCATTAATTGTTTCCGGTTACTCCACTTTCAAGCTAAATTACTCCTTCCATACACTTGATTCTTTTTTTTACGAAAATGACAACCATGGAAACAGGACAATTTGAACTTTCTACCTTAATTTCCACGGTGTTGCGTTCTCCTTCGGTTTCAAAATTTACTAAAATCTAAAATTTACTTGGATTACATGTTATGTAATGTAAATGCCTTACTTCAAATAACGTATAAAGCTTTTTAACAAGTTTAGCGAATTTCATTGTTCGATTTCATTAATTTCGCTCCCATTAACCATTAATTGTATCGAGGTACTCCTCTTTTAAGCTAAATTACTCCTTCCATTTTCTTGGTTCTTCTTTTACCAAAATGACAACGGTAAAAAGAAACAACATTTGAACTTTCTACCTTAATTTCATTGGTGTTACGTTCTCCTTTTGCTTCAAAACTTCCGAGAAGTACATGTTAGGTAATATAAAAGACTTACTTAAAATAACATATAATTCTTTTCTATAAGTATAGCGAATTTCATAGTTCGATTTCATTCATTTCGCTACCATCAACTGTTAATTGTTTCCAATTACTACTCTTTCAAGCTAAATTACTCCTTCCATTGGTTCTTCTTCTATGAAAATGAATACGGTTGAATGTTCAACATTTGAACTTTCTACGTTAATTTCTATGGTGTTGCATTCTCCTTGAGATTCAAAATTTCCGAAAATTTAAAAGGTACTTGGATTAGATGTTATGTACTGTAAAGGACATACATAAAATAATATATAAAGCTTTTCTATGAGTATAGCGAATTTCATACTTCGATTTCATTCATTTCGCTCCTATCAACCATTAATTGTTTCCGGTTACTCCACTTTCAAGCTAAATTACTCATTCCACACACTTGATTATTTTTTTTTTACGAAAATGACAACAATGGAAAGAGGACAATTTGAACTTTCTACCTTAATTTCCATGCTGTTGCGTTATCCTTCGGATTCAAAATTTCCTAAAATCTAGAATTTACTTGGATTACATGTTAAGTAATGTAAATGACTTACTAAAAAATAACGTATAAAGCTTTTTAACAAGTATAGCGAATTTCATTGTTCGATTTCATTCATTTCGCTCCCATTAACCATTAATTGTATCCGTGTACTCCTCTTTTAAGCTAAATTATTCCTTCCATTTTCTTGGTTCTTCTTTTACCAAAATGACAACCGTAAAAAGAAACAACATTTGAACTTTCTACCTTAATTTCATTGGTGTTACGTTCTCCTTTTGCTTCAAAACTTCGGAGAATTACATGTTAGGCAATATAAAGGACTTACTTAAAATAACATATAATTCTTTTCTATAAGTATAGCGAATTTCATAGTTCGATTTCATTCATTTCGCTACTATCAATTGTTAATTGTTTCCAATTACTACTCTTTCAAGCTAAATTACTCCTTCCATTGGTTCTTCTTCTATGAAAATGAATACGGTTGAATGTTCAACATTTGAACTTTCTACCTTAATTTCTATGGTGTTGCATTCTCCTTGAGATTCAAAATTTCCGAAAATTTAAAAGGTACTTGGATTAGATGTTATGTACTGTAAAGGACATACATAAAATAACATATAAAGCTTTTCTATGAGTATAGCGAATTTCATACTTCGATTTCATTCATTTCGCTCCTATCAACCATTAATTGTTTCCGGTTACTCCACTTTCAAGCTAAATTACTCATTCCACACACTTGATTATTTTTTTTTTACGAAAATGACAACAATGGAAAGAGGACAATTTGAACTTTCTACCTTAATTTCCATGCTGTTGCGTTATCCTTCGGATTCAAAATTTCCTAAAATCTAGAATTTACTTGGATTACATGTTAAGTAATGTAAATGACTTACTAAAAAATAACGTATAAAGCTTTTTAACAAGTATAGCGAATTTCATTGTTCGATTTCATTCATTTCGCTCCCATTAACCATTAATTGTATCCGTGTACTCCTCTTTTAAGCTAAATTACTCCTTCTATTTTCTTGGTTCTTCTTTAACGAAAATGACAACCGTAAAAAGAACAACATTTCAACTTTCTACCTTAATTTCAATGGTTTTGCGTTCTCCTTCCGCTTCAAAACTTCCGAGAATTACATGTTAAGTAATATAAAGGACTTACTTAAAATAACATATAATTCTTTTCTATAAGTATAGCGAATTTCATAGTTCGATTTCATTAATTTCGCTACTATCAACTGTTAATTGTTTCCAATTACTACTCTTTCAAGCTAAATTACTCCTTCCATTGGTTCTTCTTCTATGAAAATGAATACGGTTTAATGTTCAACATTTGAACTTTCTACCTTAATTTCTATGGTGTTGCATTCTCCTTGAGATTCAAAATTTCCGTAAATTTAAAAGGTACTTGGATTACATGTTATATACTATAAAGGACATACATAAAATAATATATAAAGCTTTTCTATGAGTATAGCGAATTTCATAGTTCGATTTCATTCATTTCGCTCCTATCAACCATTAATTGTTTCCGGTTACTCCACTTTCAAGCTAAATTACTCCTTCCATACACTTGATTCTTTTTTTTACGAAAATGACAACCATGGAAAGAGGACAATTTGAACTTTCTACCTTAATTTCCACGGTGTTGCGTTCTCCTTCGGTTTCAAAATTTACTAAAATCTAAAATTTACTTGGATTACATGTTATGTAATGTAAATGCCTTACTTCAAATAACGTATAAAGCTTTTTAACAAGTTTAGCGAATTTCATTGTTCGATTTCATTAATTTCGCTCCCATTAACCATTAATTGTATCGGGGTACTCCTCTTTTAAGCTAAATTACTCCTTCCATTTTCTTGGTTCTTCATTTACCAAAATGACAACCGTAAAAAGAAACAACATTTGAACTTTCTACCTTAATTTCATTGGTGTTACGTTCTCCTTTTGCTTCAAAACTTCCGAGAAGTACATGTTACGTAATATAAAAGACTTACTTAAAATAACATATAATTCTTTTCTATAAGTATAGCGAATTTCATAGTTCGATTTCATTAATTTCGCTACAATCAACTGTTAATTGTTTCCAATTACTACTCTTTCAAGCTAAATTACTCCTTCCATTGGTTCTTCTTCTATGAAAATGAATACGGTTTAATGTTCAACATTTGAACTTTCTACCTTAATTTCTATGGTGTTGCATTCTCCTTGAGATTCAAAATTTCCGAAAATTTAAAAGGTACTTGGATTAGATGTTATGTACTGTAAAGGACATACATAAAATAACATATAAAGCTTTTCTATGAGTATAGCGAATTTCATACTTCGATTTCATTCATTTCGCTCCTATCAACCATTAATTGTTTCCGGTTACTCCACTTTCAAGCTAAATTACTCATTCCACACACTTGATTCTTTTTTTTTTACGAAAATGACAACAATGGAAAGAGGACAATTTGAACTTTCTACCTTAATTTCCATGCTGTTGCGTTATCCTTGGATTCAAAATTTCCTAAAATCTAGAATTTACTTGGATTACATGTTAAGTAATGTAAATGACTTACTAAAAAATAACGTATAAAGCTTTTTAACAAGTATAGCGAATTTCATTGTTCGATTTCATTCATTTCGCTCCCATTAACCATTAATTGTATCCGTGTACTCCTCTTTTCAGCTAAATTACTCCTTCCATTTTCTTGGTTCTTCTTTAACGAAAATGACAACCGTAAAAAGAACAACATTTCAACTTTCTACCTTAATTTCAATGGTTTTGCGTTCTCCTTCCGCTTCAAAACTTCCGAGAATTACATGTTAAGTAATATAAAGGACTTACTTAAAATAACATATAATTCTTTTCTATAAGTATAGCGAATTTCATAGTTCGATTTCATTCATTTCGCTACCATCAACTGTTAATTGTTTCCAATTACTACTCTTTCAAGCTAAATTACTCCTTCCATTTGTTCTTCTTCTATGAAAATGAATACGGTTGAATGATCAACATTTGAACTTTCTTCCTTAATTTCCATGGTGTTGCATTCTCCTTGAGATTCAAAATTTCCGAAAATTTAAAAGGTACTTGGATTACATGTTATATACTATAAAGGACATACATAAAATAATATATAAAGCTTTTCTATGAGTATAGCGAATTTCATAGTTCGATTTCATTCATTTCGCTCCTATCAACCATTAATTGTTTCCGGTTACTCCACTTTCAAGCTAAATTACTCCTTCCATACACTTGATTCTTTTTTTTACGAAAATGACAACCATGGAAAGAGGACAATTTGAACTTTCTACCTTAATTTCCACGGTGTTGCGTTCTCCTTCGGTTTCAAAATTTACTAAAATCTAAAATTTACTTGGATTACATGTTATGTAATGTAAATGCCTTACTTCAAATAACGTATAAAGCTTTTTAACAAGTTTAGCGAATTTCATTGTTCGATTTCATTAATTTCGCTCCCATTAACCATTAATTGTATCGGGGTACTCCTCTTTTAAGCTAAATTACTCCTTCCATTTTCTTGGTTCTTCTTTTACCAAAATGACAACGGTAAAAAGAAACAACATTTGAACTTTCTACCTTAATTTCATTGGTGTTACGTTCTCCTTTTGCTTCAAAACTTCCGAGAAGTACATGTTAGGTAATATAAAAGACTTACTTAAAATAACATATAATTCTTTTCTATAAGTATAGCGAATTTCATAGTTCGATTTCATTCATTTCGCTACCATCAACTGTAAATTGTTTCCAATTACTACTCTTTCAAGCTAAATTACTCCTTCCATTGGTTCTTCTTCTATGAAAATGAATACGGTTGAATGTTCAACATTTGAACTTTCTACCTTAATTTCTATGGTGTTGCATTCTCCTTGAGATTCAAAATTTCCGAAAATTTAAAAGGTACTTGGATTAGATGTTATGTACTGTAAAGGACATACATAAAATAACATATAAAGCTTTTCTATGAGTATAGCGAATTTCTTACTTCGATTTCATTCATTTCGCTCCTATCAACCATTAATTGTTTCCGGTTACTCCACTTTCAAGCTAAATTACTCATTCCACACACTTGATTATTTTTTTTTTACGAAAATGACAACAATGGAAAGAGGACAATTTGAACTTTCTACCTTAATTTCCATGCTGTTGCGTTATCCTTCGGATTCAAAATTTCCTAAAATCTAGAATTTACTTGGATTACATGTTAAGTAATGTAAATGACTTACTAAAAAATAACGTATAAAGCTTTTTAACAAGTATAGCGAATTTCATTGTTCGATTTCATTCATTTCGCTCCCATTAACCATTAATTGTATCCGTGTACTCCTCTTTTAAGCTAAATTACTCCTTCTATTTTCTTGGTTCTTCTTTAACGAAAATGACAACCGTAAAAAGAACAACATTTCAACTTTCTACCTTAATTTCAATGGTTTTGCGTTCTCCTTCCGCTTCAAAACTTCCGAGAATTACATGTTAAGTAATATAAAGGACTTACTTAAAATAACATATAATTCTTTTCTATAAGTATAGCGAATTTCATAGTTCGATTTCATTAATTTCGCTACTATCAACTGTTAATTGTTTCCAATTACTACTCTTTCAAGCTAAATTACTCCTTCCATTGGTTCTTCTTCTATGAAAATGAATACGGTTTAATGTTCAACATTTGAACTTTCTACCTTAATTTCTATGGTGTTGCATTCTCCTTGAGATTCAAAATTTCCGTAAATTTAAAAGGTACTTGGATTACATGTTATATACTATAAAGGACATACATAAAATAATATATAAAGCTTTTCTATGAGTATAGCGAATTTCATAGTTCGATTTCATTCATTTCGCTCCTATCAACCATTAATTGTTTCCGGTTACTCCACTTTCAAGCTAAATTACTCCTTCCATACACTTGATTCTTTTTTTTACGAAAATGACAACCATGGAAAGAGGACAATTTGAACTTTCTACCTTAATTTCCACGGTGTTGCGTTCTCCTTCGGTTTCAAAATTTACTAAAATCTAAAATTTACTTGGATTACATGTTATGTAATGTAAATGCCTTACTTCAAATAACGTATAAAGCTTTTTAACAAGTTTAGCGAATTTCATTGTTCGATTTCATTAATTTCGCTCCCATTAACCATTAATTGTATCGGGGTACTCCTCTTTTAAGCTAAATTACTCCTTCCATTTTCTTGGTTCTTCATTTACCAAAATGACAACCGTAAAAAGAAACAACATTTGAACTTTCTACCTTAATTTCATTGGTGTTACGTTCTCCTTTTGCTTCAAAACTTCCGAGAAGTACATGTTAGGTAATATAAAAGACTTACTTAAAATAACATATAATTCTTTTCTATAAGTATAGCGAATTTCATAGTTCGATTTCATTAATTTCGCTACAATCAACTGTTAATTGTTTCCAATTACTACTCTTTCAAGCTAAATTACTCCTTCCATTGGTTCTTCTTCTATGAAAATGAATACGGTTTAATGTTCAACATTTGAACTTTCTACCTTAATTTCTATGGTGTTGCATTCTCCTTGAGATTCAAAATTTCCGAAAATTTAAAAGGTACTTGGATTAGATGTTATGTACTGTAAAGGACATACATAAAATAACATATAAAGCTTTTCTATGAGTATAGCGAATTTCATACTTCGATTTCATTCATTTCGCTCCTATCAACCATTAATTGTTTCCGGTTACTCCACTTTCAAGCTAAATTACTCATTCCACACACTTGATTCTTTTTTTTTTACGAAAATGACAACAATGGAAAGAGGACAATTTGAACTTTCTACCTTAATTTCCATGCTGTTGCGTTATCCTTGGATTCAAAATTTCCTAAAATCTAGAATTTACTTGGATTACATGTTAAGTAATGTAAATGACTTACTAAAAAATAACGTATAAAGCTTTTTAACAAGTATAGCGAATTTCATTGTTCGATTTCATTCATTTCGCTCCCATTAACCATTAATTGTATCCGTGTACTCCTCTTTTCAGCTAAATTACTCCTTCCATTTTCTTGGTTCTTCTTTAACGAAAATGACAACCGTAAAAAGAACAACATTTCAACTTTCTACCTTAATTTCAATGGTTTTGCGTTCTCCTTCCGCTTCAAAACTTCCGAGAATTACATGTTAAGTAATATAAAGGACTTACTTAAAATAACATATAATTCTTTTCTATAAGTATAGCGAATTTCATAGTTCGATTTCATTCATTTCGCTACCATCAACTGTTAATTGTTTCCAATTACTACTCTTTCAAGCTAAATTACTCCTTCCATTTGTTCTTCTTCTATGAAAATGAATACGGTTGAATGATCAACATTTGAACTTTCTTCCTTAATTTCCATGGTGTTGCATTCTCCTTGAGATTCAAAATTTCCGAAAATTTAAAAGGTACTTGGATTACATGTTATATACTATAAAGGACATACATAAAATAATATATAAAGCTTTTCTATGAGTATAGCGAATTTCATAGTTCGATTTCATTCATTTCGCTCCTATCAACCATTAATTGTTTCCGGTTACTCCACTTTCAAGCTAAATTACTCCTTCCATACACTTGATTCTTTTTTTTACGAAAATGACAACCATGGAAAGAGGACAATTTGAACTTTCTACCTTAATTTCCACGGTGTTGCGTTCTCCTTCGGTTTCAAAATTTACTAAAATCTAAAATTTACTTGGATTACATGTTATGTAATGTAAATGCCTTACTTCAAATAACGTATAAAGCTTTTTAACAAGTTTAGCGAATTTCATTGTTCGATTTCATTAATTTCGCTCCCATTAACCATTAATTGTATCGGGGTACTCCTCTTTTAAGCTAAATTACTCCTTCCATTTTCTTGGTTCTTCTTTTACCAAAATGACAACGGTAAAAAGAAACAACATTTGAACTTTCTACCTTAATTTCATTGGTGTTACGTTCTCCTTTTGCTTCAAAACTTCCGAGAAGTACATGTTAGGTAATATAAAAGACTTACTTAAAATAACATATAATTCTTTTCTATAAGTATAGCGAATTTCATAGTTCGATTTCATTCATTTCGCTACCATCAACTGTAAATTGTTTCCAATTACTACTCTTTCAAGCTAAATTACTCCTTCCATTGGTTCTTCTTCTATGAAAATGAATACGGTTGAATGTTCAACATTTGAACTTTCTACCTTAATTTCTATGGTGTTGCATTCTCCTTGAGATTCAAAATTTCCGAAAATTTAAAAGGTACTTGGATTAGATGTTATGTACTGTAAAGGACATACATAAAATAACATATAAAGCTTTTCTATGAGTATAGCGAATTTCATACTTCGATTTCATTCATTTCGCTCCTATCAACCATTAATTGTTTCCGGTTACTCCACTTTCAAGCTAAATTACTCATTCCACACACTTGATTATTTTTTTTTTACGAAAATGACAACAATGGAAAGAGGACAATTTGAACTTTCTACCTTAATTTCCATGCTGTTGCGTTATCCTTCGGATTCAAAATTTCCTAAAATCTAGAATTTACTTGGATTACATGTTAAGTAATGTAAATGACTTACTAAAAAATAACGTATAAAGCTTTTTAACAAGTATAGCGAATTTCATTGTTCGATTTCCTTCATTTCGCTCCCATTAACCATTAATTGTATCCGTGTACTCCTCTTTTAAGCTAAATTACTCCTTCCATTTTCTTGGTTCTTCTTTAACGAAAATGACAACCGTAAAAAGAACAACATTTCAACTTTCTACCTTAATTTCAATGGTTTTGCGTTCTCCTTCCGCTTCAAAACTTCCGAGAATTACATGTTAAGTAATATAAAAGACTTACTTAAAATAACATATAATTCTTTTCTATAAGTATAGCGAATTTCATAGTTCGATTTAATTCATTTCGCTACCATCAACTGTTAATTGTTTCCAATTACTACTCTTTCAAGCTAAATTACTCCTTCCATTTGTTCTTCTTCTATGAAAATGAATACGGTTGAATGATCAACATTTGAACTTTCTTCCTTAATTTCCATGGTGTTGCATTCTCCTTGAGATTCAAAATTTCCGAAAATTTAAAAGGTACTTGGATTACATGTTATGTACTATAAAGGACATACATAAAATAATATATAAAGCTTTTCTATGAGTATAACGAATTTCATAGTTCGATTTCATTCATTTCGCTCCTATCAAACATTAATTGTTTCCGGTTACTCCACTTTCAAGCTAAATTACTCCTTCCATACACTTGATTCTTTTTTTTACGAAAATGAAAACCATGGAAAGAGGACAATTTGAACTTTCTACCTTAATTTCCTCGGTGTTGCGTTCTCCTTCGGTTTCAAAATTTACTAAAATCTAAAATTTACTTGGATTACATGTTATGTAATGTAAATGACTTACTTCAAATAACGTATAAAGCTTTTTAACAAGTTTAGCGAATTTCATTGTTCGATTTCATTCATTTCGCTCTCATTAACCATTAATTGTATCGGGGTACTCCTCTTTTAAGCTAAATTACTCCTTCCATTTTCTTGGTTCTTCTTATACCAAAATGACAACCGTAAAAAGAAACAACATTTGAACTTTTTACCTTAATTTCATTGGTGTTACGTTCTCCTTTTGCTTCAAAACTTCCGAGAAGTACATGTTAGGTAATATAAAAGACTTACTTAAAATAACATATAATTCTTTTCTATAAGTATAGCGAATTTCATAGTTCGATTTCATTCATTTCGCTACCATCAACTGTTAATTGTTTCCAATTACTACTCTTTCAAGCTAAATTACTCCTTCCATTGGTTCTTCTTCTATGAAAATGAATACGGTTGAATGTTCAACATTTGAACTTTCTACCTTAATTTCTATGGTGTTGCATTCTCCTTGAGATTCAAAATTTCCGAAAATTTAAAAGGTACTTGGATTAGATGTTATGTACTGTAAAGGACATACATAAAATAACATATAAAGCTTTTCTATGAGTATAGCGAATTTCATACTTCGATTTCATTCATTTCGTTCCTATCAACCATTAATTGTTTCCGGTTACTCCACTTTCAAGCTAAATTACTCATTCCACACACTTGATTATTTTTTTTTACGAAAATGACAACCATGGAAAGATGACAATTTGAACTTTCTACCTTAATTTCCATGCTGTTGCGTTATCCTTCGGATTCAAAATTTCCTAAAATCTAGAATTTACTTGGATTACATGTTAAGTAATGTAAATGACTTACTTAAAATAACGTATAAAGCTTTTTAACAAGTATAGCGAATTTCATTGTTCGATTTCATTCATTTCGCTCCCATTAACCATTAATTGTATCCGGGTACTCCTCTTTTAAGCTAAATTACTCCTTCCATTTTCTTGGTTCTTCTTTTACGAAAATGACAACCGTAAAATGAACAACATTTGAACACTATACCTTAATTTCATTGGTGTTGCGTTCTCCTTCGGCTTCAAAACTTCGGAGAATTACATGTTAAGTAATATAAAGGACTTACTTAAAATAACATATAATTCTTTTCTATAAGTATAGCGAATTTCATAGTTCGATTTCATTCATTTTGCTACCATCAACTGTTAATTGTTTCTAATTACTACTCTTTCAAGCTAAATTACTCCTTCCATTGGTTCTTCTTCTATGAAAATGAATACGGTTGAATGTTCAACATTTGAACTTTCTACCTTAATTTCTATGGTGTTGCATTCTCCTTGATATTCAAAATTTCCCAAAATTTTAAAGGTACTTGGATTAGATGTTATGTACTATAAAGGACATACATAAAATAATATATAAAGCTTTTCTATGAATATAGCGAATTTCATAGTTCGATTTCATTCATTTCGCTCCTATCAACCATTAATTGTTTCCGGTTACTCCACTTTCAAGCTAAATTACTCCTTCCATACACTTGATTCACTTTTTTACCTAAATGACAACCATGGAAAGAGGACAATTTGAACTTTCTACCTTAATTTCCAGGGTGTTGTGTTCTCCTTCGGTTTCAAAATTTACTAAAATCTAAAATTTACTTGGATTACATGTTAAGTAATGTAAATGACTTACTTCAAATAACGTATAAAGCTTTTTAACAAGTTTAGCGAATTTCATTGTTCGATTTCATTCATTTCGCTCTCATTAACCATTAATTGTATCGGGGTACTCCTCTTTTAAGCTAAATTACTCCTTCCATTTTCTTGGTTCATCTTTTACCAAAATGACAACCGTAAAAATAAACAACATTTGAACTTTCTACCTTAATTTCATTGGTGTTACGTTCTCCTTTTGCTTCAAAACTTCCGAGAAGTACATGTTAGGTAATATAAAAGACTTACTTAAAATAACATATAATTCTTTTCTATAAGTATAGCGAATTTCATAGTTCGATTTCATTAATTTCGCTACCATCAACTGTTAATTGTTTCTAATTACTATTCTTTCAAGCTAAATTACTCCTTCCATTGGTTCTTCTTCTATGAAAATGAATACGGTTGAATGTTCAACATTTGAACTTTCTACCTTAATTTCTATGGTGTTGCATTCTCCTTGAGATTCAAAATTTCCGAAAATTTAAAAGGTACTTGGATTAGATGTTATGTACTGTAAAGGACATACATAAAATAATATATAAAGCTTTTCTATGAGTATAGCGAATTTCATACTTCGATTTCATTCATTTCGCTCCTATCAACCATTAATTGTTTCCGGTTACTCCACTTTCAAGCTAAATTACTCATTCCACACACTTGATTATTTTTTTTTTACGAAAATGACAACAATGGAAAGAGGACAATTTGAACTTTCTACCTTAATTTCCATGCTGTTGCGTTATCCTTCGGATTCAAAATTTCCTAAAATCTAGAATTTACTTGGATTACATGTTAAGTAATGTAAATGACTTACTAAAAAATAACGTATAAAGCTTTTTAACAAGTATAGCGAATTTCATTGTTCGATTTCATTCATTTCGCTCCCATTAACCATTAATTGTATCCGTGTACTCCTCTTTTAAGCTAAATTACTCCTTCCATTTTCTTGGTTCTTCTTTAACGAAAATGACAACCGTAAAAAGAACAACATTTCAACTTTCTACCTTAATTTCAATGGTTTTGCGTTCTCCTTCCGCTTCAAAACTTCCGAGAATTACATGTTAAGTAATATAAAGGACTTACTTAAAATAACATATAATTCTTTTCTATAAGTATAGCGAATTTCATAGTTCGATTTCATTCATTTCGCTACCATCAACTGTTAATTGTTTCCAATTACTACTCTTTCAAGCTAAATTACTCCTTCCATTTGTTCTTCTTCTATGAAAATGAATACGGTTGAATGATCAACATTTGAACTTTCTTCCTTAATTTCCATGGTGTTGCATTCTCCTTGAGATTCAAAATTTCCGAAAATTTAAAAGGTACTTGGATTACATGTTATATACTATAAAGGACATACATAAAATAATATATAAAGCTTTTCTATGAGTATAGCGAATTTCATAGTTCGATTTCATTCATTTCGCTCCTATCAACCATTAATTGTTTCCGGTTACTCCACTTTCAAGCTAAATTACTCCTTCCATACACTTGATTCTTTTTTTTACGAAAATGACAACCATGGAAACAGGACAATTTGAACTTTCTACCTTAATTTCCACGGTGTTGCGTTCTCCTTCGGTTTCAAAATTTACTAAAATCTAAAATTTACTTGGATTACATGTTATGTAATGTAAATGCCTTACTTCAAATAACGTATAAAGCTTTTTAACAAGTTTAGCGAATTTCATTGTTCGATTTCATTAATTTCGCTCCCATTAACCATTAATTGTATCGAGGTACTCCTCTTTTAAGCTAAATTACTCCTTCCATTTTCTTGGTTCTTCTTTTACCAAAATGACAACGGTAAAAAGAAACAACATTTGAACTTTCTACCTTAATTTCATTGGTGTTACGTTCTCCTTTTGCTTCAAAACTTCCGAGAAGTACATGTTAGGTAATATAAAAGACTTACTTAAAATAACATATAATTCTTTTCTATAAGTATAGCGAATTTCATAGTTCGATTTCATTCATTTCGCTACCATCAACTGTTAATTGTTTCCAATTACTACTCTTTCAAGCTAAATTACTCCTTCCATTGGTTCTTCTTCTATGAAAACGAATACGGTTGAATGTTCAACATTTGAACTTTCTACGTTAATTTCTATGGTGTTGCATTCTCCTTGAGATTCAAAATTTCCGAAAATTTAAAAGGTACTTGGATTAGATGTTATGTACTGTAAAGGACATACATAAAATAATATATAAAGCTTTTCTATGAGTATAGCGAATTTCATACTTCGATTTCATTCATTTCGCTCCTATCAACCATTAATTGTTTCCGGTTACTCCACTTTCAAGCTAAATTACTCATTCCACACACTTGATTATTTTTTTTTTACGAAAATGACAACAATGGAAAGAGGACAATTTGAACTTTCTACCTTAATTTCCATGCTGTTGCGTTATCCTTCGGATTCAAAATTTCCTAAAATCTAGAATTTACTTGGATTACATGTTAAGTAATGTAAATGACTTACTAAAAAATAACGTATAAAGCTTTTTAACAAGTATAGCGAATTTCATTGTTCGATTTCATTCATTTCGCTCCCATTAACCATTAATTGTATCCGTGTACTCCTCTTTTAAGCTAAATTATTCCTTCCATTTTCTTGGTTCTTCTTTTACCAAAATGACAACCGTAAAAAGAAACAACATTTGAACTTTCTACCTTAATTTCATTGGTGTTACGTTCTCCTTTTGCTTCAAAACTTCGGAGAATTACATGTTAGGCAATATAAAGGACTTACTTAAAATAACATATAATTCTTTTCTATAAGTATAGCGAATTTCATAGTTCGATTTCATTCATTTCGCTACTATCAACTGTTAATTGTTTCCAATTACTACTCTTTCAAGCTAAATTACTCCTTCCATTGGTTCTTCTTCTATGAAAATGAATACGGTTGAATGTTCAACATTTGAACTTTCTACCTTAATTTCTATGGTGTTGCATTCTCCTTGAGATTCAAAATTTCCGAAAATTTAAAAGGTACTTGGATTAGATGTTATGTACTGTAAAGGACATACATAAAATAACATATAAAGCTTTTCTATGAGTATAGCGAATTTCATACTTCGATTTCATTCATTTCGCTCCTATCAACCATTAATTGTTTCCGGTTACTCCACTTTCAAGCTAAATTACTCATTCCACACACTTGATTATTTTTTTTTTACGAAAATGACAACAATGGAAAGAGGACAATTTGAACTTTCTACCTTAATTTCCATGCTGTTGCGTTATCCTTCGGATTCAAAATTTCCTAAAATCTAGAATTTACTTGGATTACATGTTAAGTAATGTAAATGACTTACTAAAAAATAACGTATAAAGCTTTTTAACAAGTATAGCGAATTTCATTGTTCGATTTCATTCATTTCGCCCCCATTAACCATTAATTGTATCCGTGTACTCCTCTTTTAAGCTAAATTACTCCTTCTATTTTCTTGGTTCTTCTTTAACGAAAATGACAACCGTAAAAAGAACAACATTTCAACTTTCTACCTTAATTTCAATGGTTTTGCGTTCTCCTTCCGCTTCAAAACTTCCGAGAATTACATGTTAAGTAATATAAAGGACTTACTTAAAATAACATATAATTCTTTTCTATAAGTATAGCGAATTTCATAGTTCGATTTCATTAATTTCGCTACTATCAACTGTTAATTGTTTCCAATTACTACTCTTTCAAGCTAAATTACTCCTTCCATTGGTTCTTCTTCTATGAAAATGAATACGGTTTAATGTTCAACATTTGAACTTTCTACCTTAATTTCTATGGTGTTGCATTCTCCTTGAGATTCAAAATTTCCGTAAATTTAAAAGGTACTTGGATTACATGTTATATACTATAAAGGACATACATAAAATAATATATAAAGCTTTTCTATGAGTATAGCGAATTTCATAGTTCGATTTCATTCATTTCGCTCCTATCAACCATTAATTGTTTCCGGTTACTCCACTTTCAAGCTAAATTACTCCTTCCATACACTTGATTCTTTTTTTTACGAAAATGACAACCATGGAAAGAGGACAATTTGAACTTTCTACCTTAATTTCCACGGTGTTGCGTTCTCCTTCGGTTTCAAAATTTACTAAAATCTAAAATTTACTTGGATTACATGTTATGTAATGTAAATGCCTTACTTCAAATAACGTATAAAGCTTTTTAACAAGTTTAGCGAATTTCATTGTTCGATTTCATTAATTTCGCTCCCATTAACCATTAATTGTATCGGGGTACTCCTCTTTTAAGCTAAATTACTCCTTCCATTTTCTTGGTTCTTCATTTACCAAAATGACAACCGTAAAAAGAAACAACATTTGAACTTTCTACCTTAATTTCATTGGTGTTACGTTCTCCTTTTGCTTCAAAACTTCCGAGAAGTACATGTTAGGTAATATAAAAGACTTACTTAAAATAACATATAATTCTTTTCTATAAGTATAGCGAATTTCATAGTTCGATTTCATTAATTTCGCTACAATCAACTGTTAATTGTTTCCAATTACTACTCTTTCAAGCTAAATTACTCCTTCCATTGGTTCTTCTTCTATGAAAATGAATACGGTTTAATGTTCAACATTTGAACTTTCTACCTTAATTTCTATGGTGTTGCATTCTCCTTGAGATTCAAAATTTCCGAAAATTTAAAAGGTACTTGGATTAGATGTTATGTACTGTAAAGGACATACATAAAATAACATATAAAGCTTTTCTATGAGTATAGCGAATTTCATACTTCGATTTCATTCATTTCGCTCCTATCAACCATTAATTGTTTCCGGTTACTCCACTTTCAAGCTAAATTACTCATTCCACACACTTGATTCTTTTTTTTTTACGAAAATGACAACAATGGAAAGAGGACAATTTGAACTTTCTACCTTAATTTCCATGCTGTTGCGTTATCCTTGGATTCAAAATTTCCTAAAATCTAGAATTTACTTGGATTACATGTTAAGTAATGTAAATGACTTACTAAAAAATAACGTATAAAGCTTTTTAACAAGTATAGCGAATTTCATTGTTCGATTTCATTCATTTCGCTCCCATTAACCATTAATTGTATCCGTGTACTCCTCTTTTCAGCTAAATTACTCCTTCCATTTTCTTGGTTCTTCTTTAACGAAAATGACAACCGTAAAAAGAACAACATTTCAACTTTCTACCTTAATTTCAATGGTTTTGCGTTCTCCTTCCGCTTCAAAACTTCCGAGAATTACATGTTAAGTAATATAAAGGACTTACTTAAAATAACATATAATTCTTTTCTATAAGTATAGCGAATTTCATAGTTCGATTTCATTCATTTCGCTACCATCAACTGTTAATTGTTTCCAATTACTACTCTTTCAAGCTAAATTACTCCTTCCATTTGTTCTTCTTCTATGAAAATGAATACGGTTGAATGATCAACATTTGAACTTTCTTCCTTAATTTCCATGGTGTTGCATTCTCCTTGAGATTCAAAATTTCCGAAAATTTAAAAGGTACTTGGATTACATGTTATATACTATAAAGGACATACATAAAATAATATATAAAGCTTTTCTATGAGTATAGCGAATTTCATAGTTCGATTTCATTCATTTCGCTCCTATCAACCATTAATTGTTTCCGGTTACTCCACTTTCAAGCTAAATTACTCCTTCCATACACTTGATTCTTTTTTTTACGAAAATGACAACCATGGAAAGAGGACAATTTGAACTTTCTACCTTAATTTCCACGGTGTTGCGTTCTCCTTCGGTTTCAAAATTTACTAAAATCTAAAATTTACTTGGATTACATGTTATGTAATGTAAATGCCTTACTTCAAATAACGTATAAAGCTTTTTAACAAGTTTAGCGAATTTCATTGTTCGATTTCATTAATTTCGCTCCCATTAACCATTAATTGTATCGGGGTACTCCTCTTTTAAGCTAAATTACTCCTTCCATTTTCTTGGTTCTTCTTTTACCAAAATGACAACGGTAAAAAGAAACAACATTTGAACTTTCTACCTTAATTTCATTGGTGTTACGTTCTCCTTTTGCTTCAAAACTTCCGAGAAGTACATGTTAGGTAATATAAAAGACTTACTTAAAATAACATATAATTCTTTTCTATAAGTATAGCGAATTTCATAGTTCGATTTCATTCATTTCGCTACCATCAACTGTTAATTGTTTCCAATTACTACTCTTTCAAGCTAAATTACTCCTTCCATTGGTTCTTCTTCTATGAAAATGAATACGGTTGAATGTTCAACATTTGAACTTTCTACCTTAATTTCTATGGTGTTGCATTCTCCTTGAGATTCAAAATTTCCGAAAATTTAAAAGGTACTTGGATTAGATGTTATGTACTGTAAAGGACATACATAAAATAACATATAAAGCTTTTCTATGAGTATAGCGAATTTCATACTTCGATTTCATTCATTTCGCTCCTATCAACCATTAATTGTTTCCGGTTACTCCACTTTCAAGCTAAATTACTCATTCCACACACTTGATTATTTTTTTTTTACGAAAATGACAACAATGGAAAGAGGACAATTTGAACTTTCTACCTTAATTTCCATGCTGTTGCGTTATCCTTCGGATTCAAAATTTCCTAAAATCTAGAATTTACTTGGATTACATGTTAAGTAATGTAAATGACTTACTAAAAAATAACGTATAAAGCTTTTTAACAAGTATAGCGAATTTCATTGTTCGATTTCATTCATTTCGCTCCCATTAACCATTAATTGTATCCGTGTACTCCTCTTTTAAGCTAAATTACTCCTTCCATTTTCTTGGTTCTTCTTTAACGAAAATGACAACCGTAAAAAGAACAACATTTCAACTTTCTACCTTAATTTCAATGGTTTTGCGTTCTCCTTCCGCTTCAAAACTTCCGAGAATTACATGTTAAGTAATATAAAAGACTTACTTAAAATAACATATAATTCTTTTCTATAAGTATAGCGAATTTCATAGTTCGATTTAATTCATTTCGCTACCATCAACTGTTAATTGTTTCCAATTACTACTCTTTCAAGCTAAATTACTCCTTCCATTTGTTCTTCTTCTATGAAAATGAATACGGTTGAATGATCAACATTTGAACTTTCTTCCTTAATTTCCATGGTGTTGCATTCTCCTTGAGATTCAAAATTTCCGAAAATTTAAAAGGTACTTGGATTACATGTTATGTACTATAAAGGACATACATAAAATAATATATAAAGCTTTTCTATGAGTATAACGAATTTCATAGTTCGATTTCATTCATTTCGCTCCTATCAAACATTAATTGTTTCCGGTTACTCCACTTTCAAGCTAAATTACTCCTTCCATACACTTGATTCTTTTTTTTACGAAAATGAAAACCATGGAAAGAGGACAATTTGAACTTTCTACCTTAATTTCCTCGGTGTTGCGTTCTCCTTCGGTTTCAAAATTTACTAAAATCTAAAATTTACTTGGATTACATGTTATGTAATGTAAATGACTTACTTCAAATAACGTATAAAGCTTTTTAACAAGTTTAGCGAATTTCATTGTTCGATTTCATTCATTTCGCTCTCATTAACCATTAATTGTATCGGGGTACTCCTCTTTTAAGCTAAATTACTCCTTCCATTTTCTTGGTTCTTCTTATACCAAAATGACAACCGTAAAAAGAAACAACATTTGAACTTTTTACCTTAATTTCATTGGTGTTACGTTCTCCTTTTGCTTCAAAACTTCCGAGAAGTACATGTTAGGTAATATAAAAGACTTACTTAAAATAACATATAATTCTTTTCTATAAGTATAGCGAATTTCATAGTTCGATTTCATTCATTTCGCTACCATCAACTGTTAATTGTTTCCAATTACTACTCTTTCAAGCTAAATTACTCCTTCCATTGGTTCTTCTTCTATGAAAATGAATACGGTTGAATGTTCAACATTTGAACTTTCTACCTTAATTTCTATGGTGTTGCATTCTCCTTGAGATTCAAAATTTCCGAAAATTTAAAAGGTACTTGGATTAGATGTTATGTACTGTAAAGGACATACATAAAATAACATATAAAGCTTTTCTATGAGTATAGCGAATTTCATACTTCGATTTCATTCATTTCGTTCCTATCAACCATTAATTGTTTCCGGTTACTCCACTTTCAAGCTAAATTACTCATTCCACACACTTGATTATTTTTTTTTACGAAAATGACAACCATGGAAAGATGACAATTTGAACTTTCTACCTTAATTTCCATGCTGTTGCGTTATCCTTCGGATTCAAAATTTCCTAAAATCTAGAATTTACTTGGATTACATGTTAAGTAATGTAAATGACTTACTTAAAATAACGTATAAAGCTTTTTAACAAGTATAGCGAATTTCATTGTTCGATTTCATTCATTTCGCTCCCATTAACCATTAATTGTATCCGGGTACTCCTCTTTTAAGCTAAATTACTCCTTCCATTTTCTTGGTTCTTCTTTTACGAAAATGACAACCGTAAAATGAACAACATTTGAACACTATACCTTAATTTCATTGGTGTTGCGTTCTCCTTCGGCTTCAAAACTTCGGAGAATTACATGTTAAGTAATATAAAGGACTTACTTAAAATAACATATAATTCTTTTCTATAAGTATAGCGAATTTCATAGTTCGATTTCATTCATTTTGCTACCATCAACTGTTAATTGTTTCTAATTACTACTCTTTCAAGCTAAATTACTCCTTCCATTGGTTCTTCTTCTATGAAAATGAATACGGTTGAATGTTCAACATTTGAACTTTCTACCTTAATTTCTATGGTGTTGCATTCTCCTTGATATTCAAAATTTCCCAAAATTTTAAAGGTACTTGGATTAGATGTTATGTACTATAAAGGACATACATAAAATAATATATAAAGCTTTTCTATGAATATAGCGAATTTCATAGTTCGATTTCATTCATTTCGCTCCTATCAACCATTAATTGTTTCCGGTTACTCCACTTTCAAGCTAAATTACTCCTTCCATACACTTGATTCACTTTTTTACCTAAATGACAACCATGGAAAGAGGACAATTTGAACTTTCTACCTTAATTTCCAGGGTGTTGTGTTCTCCTTCGGTTTCAAAATTTACTAAAATCTAAAATTTACTTGGATTACATGTTAAGTAATGTAAATGACTTACTTCAAATAACGTATAAAGCTTTTTAACAAGTTTAGCGAATTTCATTGTTCGATTTCATTCATTTCGCTCTCATTAACCATTAATTGTATCGGGGTACTCCTCTTTTAAGCTAAATTACTCCTTCCATTTTCTTGGTTCATCTTTTACCAAAATGACAACCGTAAAAATAAACAACATTTGAACTTTCTACCTTAATTTCATTGGTGTTACGTTCTCCTTTTGCTTCAAAACTTCCGAGAAGTACATGTTAGGTAATATAAAAGACTTACTTAAAATAACATATAATTCTTTTCTATAAGTATAGCGAATTTCATAGTTCGATTTCATTAATTTCGCTACCATCAACTGTTAATTGTTTCTAATTACTATTCTTTCAAGCTAAATTACTCCTTCCATTGGTTCTTCTTCTATGAAAATGAATACGGTTGAATGTTCAACATTTGAACTTTCTACCTTAATTTCTATGGTGTTGCATTCTCCTTGAGATTCAAAATTTCCGAAAATTTAAAAGGTACTTGGATTAGATGTTATGTACTATAAAGGACATACATAAAATAACATATAATGCTTTTCTATGAGTATAGCGAATTTCATACTTCGATTTCATTCATTTCGCTCCTATCAACCATTAATTGTTTCCGGTTACTCCACTTTCAAGCTAAATTACTCCTTCCATACACTTGATTCACTTTTTTACCAAAATGACAACCATGGAAAGAGGACAATTTGAACTTTCTACCTTAATTTCCAGGGTGTTGTGTTCTCCTTCGGTTTCAAAATTTAATAAAATCTAAAATTTACTTGGATTACATGTTAAGTAATGTAAATGACTTACTTAAAATAACGTATAAAGCTTTTTAACAAGTATAGCGAACTTCATTGTTTGATTTCATTCATTTCGCTCCCATTACCCATTAATTGTATCCCGGTATTCCTCTTTTAAGCTAAATTACTCCTTCCATTTTCTTGGTTCTTCTTTTACGAAAATGACAACCGTAAAAAGAACAACATTTCAACTTTCTACCTTAATTTCATTGGTTTTGCGTTCTCCTTCCGCTTCAAAACTTCCGAGAATTACATGTTAGGCAATATAAAGGACTTACTTAAAATAACATATAATTCTTTTCTATAAGTATAGCGAATTTCATTGTTCGATTTCATTCATTTCGCTACCATCAACTGTTAATTGTTTCCAATTACTACTCTTTCAAGCTAAATTACTCCTTCCATTAGTTCTTCTTCTATGAAAATGAATACGGTTGAATGATCAACATTTGAACTTTCTTCCTTAATTTCCATGGTGTTGCATTCTCCTTGAGATTCAAAATTTCCGAAAATTTAAAAGGTACTTGGATTAGATGTTATGTACTATAAAGGACATACATAAAATAATATATAAAGCTTTTCTATGAATATAGCGAATTTCATAGTTCGATTTCATTCATTTCGCTCATATCAACCATTAATTGTTTCCGGTTACTCCACTTTCAAGCTAAATTACTCCTTCCATACACTTGATTCACTTTTTTACCAAAATGACAACCATGGAAAGAGGACAATTTGAACTTTCTACCTTAATTTCCAGGGTGTTGTGTTCTCCTTCGGTTTCAAAATTTACTAAAATCTAAAATTTACTTGGATTACATGTTAAGTAATGTAAATGACTTACTTCAAATAACGTATAAAGCTTTTTAACAAGTTTAGCGAATTTCATTGTTCGATTTCATTCATTTCGCTCTCATTAACCATTAATTGTATCGGGGTACTCCTCTTTTAAGCTAAATTACTCCTTCCATTTTCTTGGTTCATCTTTTACCAAAATGACAACGGTAAAAAGAAACAACATTTGAACTTTCTACCTTAATTTCATTGGTGTTACGTTCTCCTTTTGCTTCAAAACTTCCGAGAAGTACATGTTAGGTAATATAAAAGACTTACTTAAAATAACATATAATTCTTTTCTATAAGTATAGCGAATTTCATAGTTCGATTTCATTCATTTCGCTACCATCAACTGTTAATTGTTTCCAATTACTACTCTTTCAAGCTAAATTACTCCTTCCATTGGTTCTTCTTCTATGAAAATGAATACGGTTGAATGTTCAACATTTGAACTTTCTACCTTAATTTCTATGGTGTTGCATTCTCCTTGAGATTCAAAATTTCCGAAAATTTAAAAGTTACTTGGATTACATGTTATGTACTGTAAAGGACATAGATAAAATAACATATAAAGCTTTTCTATGAGTATAGCGAATTTCATACTTCGATTTCATTTATTTCGCTCCTATCAACCATTAATTGTTTCCGGTTACTCCACTTTCAAGCTAAATTACTCATTCCACACACTTGATTCTTTTTTTTTACGAAAATGACAACCATGGAAAGAGGACAATTTGAACTTTCTACCTTAATTTCCATGCTGTTGCGTTATCCTTCGGATTCAAAATTTCCTAAAATCTAGAATTTACTTGGATTACATGTTAAGTAATGTAAATGACTTACTAAAAAATAACGTATAAAGCTTTTTAACAAGTATAGCGAATTTCATTGTTCGATTTCATTCATTTCGCTCCCATTAACCATTAATTGTATCCGTGTACTCCTCTTTTAAGCTAAATTACTCCTTCCATTTTCTTGGTTCTTCTTTTACGAAAATGACAACCGTAAAAAGAACAACATTTCAACTTTCTACCTTAATTTCATTGGTTTTGCGTTCTCCTTCCGCTTCAAAACTTCCGAGAATTACATGTTAAGTAATATAAAGGACTTACTTAAAATAACATATAATTCTTTTCTATAAGTATAGCGAATTTCATAGTTCGATTTCATTCATTTCGCTACCATCAACTGTTAATTGTTTCCAATTACTACTCTTTCAAGCTAAATTACTCCTTCCATTTGTTCTTCTTCTATGAAAATGAATACGGTTGAATGTTCAACATTTGAACTTTCTTCCTTAATTTCCATGGTGTTGCATTCTCCTTGATATTCAAAATTTCCGAAAATTTAAAAGGTACTTGGATTACATGTTATGTACTATAAAGGACATACATAAAATAATATATAAAGCTTTTCTATGAGTATAGCGAATTTCATAGTTCGATTTCATTCATTTCGCTCCTATCAACCATTAATTGTTTCCGGTTACTCCACTTTCAAGCTAAATTACTCCTTCCATACACTTGATTCTTTTTTTTACAAAAATGACAACCATGGAAAGAGGACAATTTGAACTTGCTACCTTAATTTCCAGGGTGTTGCGTTCTCCTTCGGTTTCAAATTTTACTAAAATCTAAAATTTACTTGGATTACATGTTAAGTAATGTAAATGACTTGCTTCAAATAACGTATAAAGCTTTTTAACAAGTTTAGCGAATTTCATTGTTCGATTTCATTCATTTCGCTCTCATTAACCATTAATTGTATCGGGGTACTCCTCTTTTAAGCTAAATGACTCCTTCCATTTTCTTGGTTCATCTTTTACCAAAATGACAACCGTAAAAAGAAACAACATTTGAACTTTCTACCTTAATTTCATTGGTGTTACGTTCTCCTTTTGCTTCAAAACTTCCGAGAAGTACATGTTAGGTAATATAAAAGACTTACTTAAAATAACATATAATTCTTTTCTATAAGTATAGCGAATTTCATAGTTCGATTTCATTCATTTCGCTACCATCAACTGTTAATTGTTTCCAATTACTACTCTTTCAAGCTAAATTACTCCTTCCATTGGTTCTTCTTCTATGAAAATGAATACGGTTGAATGTTCAACATTTGAACTTTCTACCTTAATTTCTATGGTGTTGCATTCTCGTTGAGATTCAAAATTTCCGAAAATTTAAAAGTTACTTGGATTACATGTTATGTACTGTAAAGGACATAGATAAAATAACATATAAAACTTTTCTATGAGTATAGCGAATTTCATACTTCGATTTCATTTATTTCGCTCCTATCAACCATTAATTGTTTCCGGTTACTCCACTTTCAAGCTAAATTACTCATTCCACACACTTGATTCTTTTTTTTTACGAAAATGACAACCATGGAAAGAGGACAATTTGAACTTTCTACCTTAATTTCCATGCTGTTGCGTTATCCTTCGCATTCAAAATTTCCTAAAATCTAGAATTTACTTGGATTACATGTTAAGTAATGTAAATGACTTACTAAAAAATAACGTATAAAGCTTTTTAACAAGTATAGCGAATTTCATTGTTCGATTTCATTCATTTCGCTCCCATTAACCATTAATTGTATCCGTGTACTCCTCTTTTAAGCTAAATTACTCCTTCCATTTTCTTGGTTCTTCTTTTACGAAAATGACAACCGTAAAAAGAACAACATTTCAACTTTCTACCTTAATTTCATTGGTTTTGCGTTCTCCTTCCGCTTCAAAACTTCCGAGAATTACATGTTAAGTAATATAAAGGACTTACTTAAAATAACATATAATTCTTTTCTATAAGTATAGCGAATTTAATAGTTCGATTTCATTCATTTCGCTAACATCAACTGTTAATTGTTTCCAATTACTACTCTTTCAAGCTAAATTACTCCTTCCATTTGTTCTTCTTCTATGAAAATGAATACGGTTGAATGATCAACATTTGAACTTTCTTCCTTAATTTCCATGGTGTTGCATTCTCCTTGAGATTCAAAATTTCCGAAAATTTAAAAGGTACTTGGATTACATGTTATGTACTATAAAGGACATACATAAAATAATATATAAAGCTTTTCTATGAGTATAGCGAATTTCATAGTTCGATTTCATTCATTTCGCTCCTATCAACCATTAATTATTTCCGGTTACTCCACTTTCAAGCTAAATTACTCCTTCGATACACTTGATTCTTTTTTTTACGAAAATGACAACAATGGAAAGAGGACAATTTGAACTTTCTACCTTAATTTCCAGGGTGTTGAGTTCTCCTTCGGTTTCAAAATTTACTAAAATCTAAATTTTACTTGGATTACATGTTAAGTAATGTAAATGACTTACTTCAAATAACGTATAAAGCTTTTTAACAAGTTTAGCGAATTTCATTGTTCGATTTCATTCATTTCGCTCTCATTATCCATTAATTGTATCGGGGTACTCCTCTTTTAAGCTAAATTACTCCTTCCATTTTCTTGGTTCATCTTTTACCAAAATGACAACCGTAAAAATAAACAACATTTGAACTTTCTACCTTAATTTCATTGGTGTTACGTTCTCCTTTTGCTTCAAAACTTCCGAGAAGTACATGTTAGGTAATATAAAAGACTTACTTAAAATAACATATAATTCTTTTCTATAAGTATAGCGAATTTCATAGTTCGATTTCATTCATTTCGCTACCATCAACTGTTAATTGTTTCCAATTACTACTCTTTCAAGCTAAATTACTCCTTCCATTTGTTCTTCTTCTATGAAAATGAATACGGTTGAATGTTCAACATTTGAACTTTCTACCTTAATTTCTATGGTGTTGCATTCTCCTTGAGATTCAAAATTTCCGAAAATTTAAAAGTTACTTGGATTACATGTTATGTACTGTAAAGGACATAGATAAAATAACATATAAAGCTTTTCTATGAGTATAGCGAATTTCATACTTCGATTTCATTTATTTCGCTCCTATCAACCATTAATTGTTTCCGGTTACTCCACTTTCAAGCTAAATTACTCATTCCACACACTTGATTCTTTTTTTTTACGAAAATGACAACCATGGAAAGAGGACAATTTGAACTTTCTACCTTAATTTCCATGCTGTTGCGTTATCCTTCGGATTCAAAATTTCCTAAAATCTAGAATTTACTTGGATTACATGTTAAGTAATGTAAATGACTTACTAAAAAATAACGTATAAAGCTTTTTAACAAGTATAGCGAATTTCATTGTTCGATTTCATTCATTTCGCTCCCATTAACCATTAATTGTATCCGTGTACTCCTCTTTTAAGCTAAATTACTCCTTCCATTTTCTTGGTTCTTATTTTACGAAAATGACAACTATAAAAAGAACAACATTTCAACTTTCTACCTTAATTTCATTAGTTTTGCGTTCTCCTTCCGCTTCAAAACTTCCGAGAATTACATGTTAAGTAATATAAAGGACTTACTTAAAATAACATATAATTCTTTTCTATAAGTATAGCGAATTTCATAGTTCGATTTCATTCATTTCGCTACCATCAACTGTTAATTGTTTCCAATTACTACTCTTTCAAGCTAAATTACTCCTTCCATTTGTTCTTCTTCTATGAAAATGAATACGGTTGAATGATCAACATTTGAACTTTCTTCCTTAATTTCCATGGTGTTGCATTCTCCTTGATATTCAAAATTTCCGAAAATTTAAAAGGTACTTGGATTACATGTTATGTACTATAAAGGACATACATAAAATAATATATAAAGCTTTTCTATGAGTATAGCGAATTTCATAGTTCGATTTCATTCATTTCGCTCCTATCAACCATTAATTGTTTCCGGTTACTCCACTTTCAAGCTAAATTACTCCTTCCATACACTTGATTCTTTTTTTTACAAAAATGACAACCATGGAAAGAGGACAATTTGAACTTGCTACCTTAATTTCCAGGGTGTTGCGTTCTCCTTCGGTTTCAAATTTTACTAAAATCTAAAATTTACTTGGATTACATGTTAAGTAATGTAAATGACTTGCTTCAAATAACGTATAAAGCTTTTTAACAAGTTTAGCGAATTTCATTGTTCGATTTCATTCATTTCGCTCTCATTAACCATTAATTGTATCGGGGTACTCCTCTTTTAAGCTAAATTACTCCTTCCATTTTCTTGGTTCATCTTTTACCAAAATTGACAACCGTAAAAAGAAACAACATTTGAACTTTCTACCTTAATTTCATTGGTGTTACGTTCTCCTTTTGCTTCAAAACTTCCGAGAAGTACATGTTAGGTAATATAAAAGACTTACTTAAAATAACATATAATTCTTTTCTATAAGTATAGCGAATTTCATAGTTCGATTTCATTCATTTCGCTACCATCAACTGTTAATTGTTTCCAATTACTACTCTTTCAAGCTAAATTACTCCTTCCATTGGTTCTTCTTCTATGAAAATGAATACGGTTTAATGTTCAACATTTGAACTTTCTACCTTAATTTCTATGGTGTTGCATTCTCGTTGAGATTCAAAATTTCCGAAAATTTAAAAGTTACTTGGATTACATGTTATGTACTGTAAAGGACATAGATAAAATAACATATAAAACTTTTCAATGAGTATAGCGAATTTCATACTTCGATTTCATTTATTTCGCTCCTATCAACCATTAATTGTTTCCGGTTACTCCACTTTCAAGCTAAATTACTCATTCCACACACTTGATTCTTTTTTTTTACGAAAATGACAACCATGGAAAGAGGACAATTTGAACTTTCTACCTTAATTTCCATGCTGTTGCGTTATCCTTCGCATTCAAAATTTCCTAAAATCTAGAATTTACTTGGATTACATGTTAAGTAATGTAAATGACTTACTAAAAAATAACGTATAAAGCTTTTTAACAAGTATAGCGAATTTCATTGTTCGATTTCATTCATTTCGCTCCCATTAACCATTAATTGTATCCGTGTACTCCTCTTTTAAGCTAAATTACTCCTTCCATTTTCTTGGTTCTTCTTTTACGAAAATGACAACCGTAAAAAGAACAACATTTCAACTTTCTACCTTAATTTCATTGGTTTTGCGTTCTCCTTCCGCTTCAAAACTTCCGAGAATTACATGTTAAGTAATATAAAGGACTTACTTAAAATAACATATAATTCTTTTCTATAAGTATAGCGAATTTAATAGTTCGATTTCATTCATTTCGCTAACATCAACTGTTAATTGTTTCCAATTACTACTCTTTCAAGCTAAATTACTCCTTCCATTTGTTCTTCTTCTATGAAAATGAATACGGTTGAATGATCAACATTTGAACTTTCTTCCTTAATTTCCATGGTGTTGCATTCTCCTTGAGATTCAAAATTTCCGAAAATTTAAAAGGTACTTGGATTACATGTTATGTACAATAAAGGACATACATAAAATAATATATAAAGCTTTTCTATGAGTATAACGAATTTCATAGTTCGATTTCATTCATTTCGCTCCTATCAACCATTAATTGTTTCCGGTTACTCCACTTTCAAGCTAAATTACTCCTTCCATACACTTGATTCTTATTTTTACAAAAATGACAACCATGGAAAGAGGACAATTTGAACTTGCTACCTTAATTTCTAGGGTGTTGCGTTCTCCTTCGGTTTCAAAATTTACTAAAATCTAAAATTTACTTGGATTACATGTTAAGTAATGTAAATGACTTACTTCAAATAACGTATAAAGCTTTTTAACAAGTTTAGCGAATTTCATTGTTCGATTTCATTCATTTCGCTCTCATTAACCGTTAATTGTATCGGGGTACTCCTCTTTTAAGCTAAATTACTCTTTCCATTTTTTTGGTTCATCTTTTACCAAAATGACAACCGTAAAAATAAACAACATTTGAACTTTCTACCTTAATTTCATTGGTGTTACGTTCTCCTTTTGCTTCAAAACTTCCGAGAAGTACATGTTAGGTAATATAAAAGACTTACTTAAAATAACATATAATTCTTTTCTATAAGTATAGCGAATTTCATAGTTCGATTTCATTCATTTCGCTACCATCAAGTGTTAATTCTTTCCAATTACTACTCTTTCAAGCTAAATTACTCCTTCCATTGGTTCTTCTTCTATGAAAATGAATACGGTTGAATGTTCAACATTTGAACTTTCTACCTTAATTTCTATGGTGTTGCATTCTCCTTGAGATTCAAAATTTCCGAAAATTTAAAAGATACTTGGATTACATGTTATGTACTGTAAAGGACATAGATAAAATAACATATAAAGCTTTTCTATGAGTATAGCGAATTTCATACTTCGATTTCATTCATTTCGCTCCTATCAACCATTAATTGTTTCCGGTTACTCCACTTTCAAGCTAAATTACTCATTCCACACACTTGATTCTTTTTTTTTACGAAAATGACAACAATGGAAAGAGGACAATTTGAACTTTCTACCTTAATTTCCATGCTGTTGCGTTATCCTTCGGATTCAAAATTTCCTAAAATCTAGAATTTACTTGGATTACATGTTAAGTAATGTAAATGACTTACTAAAAAATAACGTATAAAGCTTTTTAACAAGTATAGCGAATTTCATTGTTCGATTTCATTTATTTCGCTCCGATTAACCATTAATTGTATCCGTGTACTCCTCTTTTAAGCTAAATTACTCCTTCCATTTTCTTGGTTCTTCTTTAACGAAAATGACAACCGTAAAAAGAACAACATTTCAACTTTCTACCTTAATTTCAATGGTTTTGCGTTCTCCTTCCGCTTCAAAACTTCCGAGAATTACATGTTAAGTAATATAAAGGACTTACTTAAAATAACATATAATTCTTTTCTATAAGTATAGCGAATTTCATAGTTCGATTTCATTTATTTCGCTACCATCAACTGTTAATTGTTTCCAATTACTACTCTTTCAAGCTAAATTACTCCTTCCATTTGTTCTTCTTCTATGAAAATGAATACGGTTGAATGATCAACATTTGAACTTTCTTCCTTAATTTCCATGGTGTTGCATTCTCCTTGAGATTCAAAATTTCCGAAAATTTAAAAGGTACTTGGATTACATGTTATATACTATAAAGGACATACAAAAAATAATATATAAAGCTTTTCTATGAGTATAGCGAATTTCATAGTTCGATTTCATTCATTTCGCTCCTATCAACCATTAATTGTTTCCGGTTACTCCACTTTCAAGCTAAATTACTCCTTCCAAACACTTGATTCTTTTTTTTACGAAAATGACAACCATGGAAAGAGGACAATTTGAACTTTCTACCTTAATTTCCACGGTGTTGCGTTCTCCTTCGGTTTCAAAATTTACTAAAATCTAAAATTTACTTGGATTACATGTTATGTAATGTAAATGACTTACTTCAAATAACGTATAAAGCTTTTTAACAAGTTTAGCGAATTTCATTGTTCGATTTCATTCATTTCGCTCCCATTAACCATTAATTGTATCGGGGTACTCCTCTTTTAAGCTAAATTACTCCTTCCATTTTCTTGGTTCTTCTTTTACCAAAATGACAACCGTAAAAAGAAACAACATTTGAACTTTCTACCTTAATTTCATTGGTGTTACGTTCTCCTTTTGCTTCAAAACTTCCGAGAAGTACATGTTAGGTAATATAAAAGACTTACTTAAAATAACATATAATTCTTTTCTATAAGTATAGCGAATTTCATAGTTCGATTTCATTCATTTCGCTACCATCAACTGTTATTTGTTTCCAATTACTACTCTTTCAAGCTAAATTACTCCTTCCATTGGTTCTTCTTCTATGAAAATGAATACAGTTGAATGTTCAACATTTAAACTTTCTACCTTAATTTCTATGGTGTTGCATTCTCCTTGAGATTCAAAATTTCCGAAAATTTAAAAGGTACTTGGATTAGATGTTATGTACTGTAAAGGACATACATAAAATAACATATAAAGCTTTTCTATGAGTATAGAGAATTTCATACTTCGATTTCATTCATTTCGCTCCTATCAACCATTAATTGTTTCCGGTTACTCCACTTTCAAGCTAAATTACTCATTCCACACACTTGATTATTTTTTTTTTACGAAAATGACAACCATGGAAAGATGACAATTTGAACTTTCTACCTTAATTTCCATGCTGTTGCGTTATCCTTCGGATTCAAAATTTCCTAAAATCTAGAATTTACTTGGATTACATGTTAAGTAATGTAAATGACTTACTAAAAAATAACGTATAAATCTTTTTAACAAGTATAGCGAATTTCATTGTTCGATTTCATTTATTTCGCTCCCATTAACCATTAATTGTATCCGTGTACTCCTATTTTAAGCTAAATTACTCCTTCCATTTTCTTGGTTCTTCTTTAACGAAAATGACAACCGTAAAAAGAACAACATTTCAACTTTCTACCTTAATTTCAATGGTTTTGCGTTCTCCTTCCGCTTCAAAACTTCCGAGAATTACATGTTAAGTAATATAAAGGACTTACTTAAAATAATATATAATTCTTTTCTATAAGTATAGCGAATTTCATAGTTCGATTTCATTCATTTCGCTACCATCAACTGTTAATTGTTTCCAATTACTACTCTTTCAAGCTAAATTACTCCTTCCATTTGTTCTTCTTCTATGAAAATGAATACGGTTGAATGATCAACATTTGAACTTTCTTCCTTAATTTCCATGGTGTTGCATTCTCCTTGATATTCAAAATTTCCGAAAATTTAAAAGGTACTTGGATTACATGTTATGTACTATAAAGGACATACATAAAATAATATATAAAGCTTTTCTATGAGTATAGCGAATTTCATAGTTCGATTTCATTCATTTCGCTCCTATCAACCATTAATTGTTTCCGGTTACTCCACTTTCAAGCTAAATTACTCCTTCCATACACTTGATTCTTTTTTTTACAAAAATGACAACCATGGAAAGAGGACAATTTGAACTTGCTACCTTAATTTCCAGGGTGTTGCGTTCTCCTTCGGTTTCAAATTTTACTAAAATCTAAAATTTACTTGGATTACATGTTAAGTAATGTAAATGACTTGCTTCAAATAACGTATAAAGCTTTTTAACAAGTTTAGCGAATTTCATTGTTCGATTTCATTCATTTCGCTCCCATTAACCATTAATTGTATCGGGGTACTCCTCTTTTAAGCTAAATTACTCCTTCCATTTTCTTGGTTCTTCTTTTACCAAAATGACAACCGTAAAAAGAAACAACATTTGAACTTTCTACCTTAATTTCGTTGGTGTTACGTTCTCCTTTTGCTTCAAAACTTCCGAGAAGTACATGTTAGGTAATATAAAAGACTTACTTAAAATAACATATAATTCTTTTCTATAAGTATAGCGAATTTCATAGTTCGATTTCATTCATTTCGCTACCATCAACTGTTAATTGTTTCCAATTACTACTCTTTCAAGCTAAATTACTCCTTCCATTGGTTCTTCTTCTATGAAAATGAATACGGTTTAATGTTCAACATTTGAACTTTCTACCTTAATTTCTATGGTGTTGCATTCTCCTTGAGATTCAAAATTTCCGAAAATTTAAAAGGTACTTGGATTAGATGTTATGTACTGTAAAGGACATACATAAAATAACATATAAAGCTTTTCTATGAGTATAGGGAATTTCATACTTCGATTTCATTCATTTCGCTCCTATCAACCATTAATTGTTTCCGGTTACTCCACTTTCAAGCTAAATTACTCATTCCACACACTTGATTATTTTTTTTTTACGAAAATGACAACCATGGAAAGATGACAATTTGAACTTTCTACCTTAATTTCCATGCTGTTGCGTTATCCTTCGGATTCAAAATTTCCTAAAATCTAGAATTTACTTGGATTACATGTTAAGTAATGTAAATGACTTACTAAAAAATAACGTATAAAGCTTTTTAACAAGTATAGCGAATTTCATTGTTCGATTTCATTTATTTCGCTCCCATTAACCATTAATTGTATCCGTGTACTCCTCTTTTAAGCTAAATTACTCCTTCCATTTTCTTGGTTCTTCTTTAACGAAAATGACAACCGTAAAAAGAACAACATTTCAACTTTCTACCTTAATTTCAATGGTGTTGCGTTCTCCTTCCGCTTCAAAACTTCCGAGAATTACATGTTAAGTAATATAAAGGACTTACTTAAAATAACATATAATTCTTTTCTATAAGTATAGCGAATTTCATAGTTCGATTTCATTCATTTCGCTACCATCAACTGTTAATTGTTTCCAATTACTACTCTTTCAAGCTAAATTACTCCTTCCATTTGTTCTTCTTCTATGAAAATGAATACGGTTGAATGATCAACATTTGAACTTTCTTCCTTAATTTCCATGGTGTTGCATTCTCCTTGATATTCAAAATTTCCGAAAATTTAAAAGGTACTTATATTACATGTTATGTACTATAAAGGACATACATAAAATAATATATAAAGCTTTTCTATGAGTATAGCGAATTTCATAATTCGATTTCATTCATTTCGCTCCTATCAACCATTAATTGTTTCCGGTTACTCCACTTTCAAGCTAAATTACTCCTTCCATACACTTGATTCTTTTTTTTACAAAAATGACAACCATGGAAAGAGGACAATTTGAACTTGCTACCTTAATTTCCACGGTGTTGCGTTCTCCTTCGGTTTCAAAATTTACTAAAATCTAAAATTTACTTGGATTACATGTTAAGTAATGTAAATGACTTGCTTCAAATAACGTATAAAGCTTTTTAACAAGTTTAGCGAATTTCATTGTTCGATTTCATTCATTTCGCTCCCATTAACCATTAATTGTATCGGGGTACTCCTCTTTTAAGCTAAATTACTCCTTCCATTTTCTTGGTTCTTCTTTTACCAAAATGACAACCGTAAAAAGAAACAACATTTGAACTTTCTACCTTAATTTCATTGGTGTTACGTTCTCCTTTTGCTTCAAAACTTCCGAGAAGTACATGTTAGGTAATATAAAAGACTTACTTAAAATAACATATAATTCTTTTCTATAAGTATAGCGAATTTCATAGTTCGATTTCATTCATTTCGCTACCATCAACTGTTAATTGTTTCCAATTACTACTCTTTCAAGCTAAATTACTCCTTCCATTGGTTCTTCTTCTATGAAAATGAATACGGTTGAATGTTCAACATTTGAACTTTCTACCTTAATTTCTATGGTGTTGCATTCTCCTTGAGATTCAAAATTTCCGAAAATTTAAAAGGTACTTGGATTAGATGTTATGTACTGTAAAGGACATACATAAAATAACATATAAAGCTTTTCTATGAGTATAGCGAATTTCATACTTCGATTTCATTCATTTCGCTCCTATCAACCATTAATTGTTTCCGGTTACTCCACTTTCAAGCTAAATTACTCATTCCACACACTTGATTATTTTTTTTTTACGAAAATGACAACAATGGAAAGATGACAATTTGAACTTTCTACCTTAATTTCCATGCTGTTGCGTTATCCTTCGGATTCAAAATTTCCTAAAATCTAGAATTTACTTGGATTACATGTTAAGTAATGTAAATGACTTGCTTCAAATAACGTATAAAGCTTTTTAACAAGTTTAGCGAATTTCATTGTTCGATTTCATTCATTTCGCTCCCATTAACCATTAATTGTATCGGGGTACTCCTCTTTTAAGCTAAATTACTCCTTCCATTTTCTTGGTTCTTCTTTTACCAAAATGACAACCGTAAAAAGAAACAACATTTGAACTTTCTACCTTAATTTCATTGGTGTTACGTTCTCCTTTTGCTTCAAAACTTCCGAGAAGTACATGTTAGGTAATATAAAAGACTTACTTAAAATAACATTATTTTCTTTTCTATAAGTATAGCGAATTTCATAGTTCGATTTCATTCATTTCGCTACCATCAACTGTTAATTGTTTCCAATTACTACTCTTTCAAGCTAAATTACTCCTTCCATTGGTTCTTCTTCTATGAAAATGAATACGGTTGAATGTTCAACATTTGAACTTTCTACCTTAATTTCTATGGTGTTGCATTCTCCTTGAGATTCAAAATTTCCGAAAATTTAAAAGGTACTTGGATTAGATGTTATGTACTGTAAAGGACATACATAAAATAACATATAAAGCTTTTCTATGAGTATAGCGAATTTCATACTTCGATTTAATTCATTTCGCTCCTATCAACCATTAATTGTTTCCGGTAACTCCACTTTCAAGCTAAATTACTCATTCCACACACTTGATTATTTTTTTTTTACGAAAATGACAACAATGGAAAGATGATAATTTGAACTTTCTACCTTAATTTCCATGCTGTTGCGTTATCCTTCGGATTCAACATTTCCTAAAATCTAGAATTTACTTGGATTACATGTTAAGTAATGTAAATGACTTGCTTCAAATAACGTATAAAGCTTTTTAACAAGTTTAGCGAATTTCATTGTTCGATTTCATTCATTTCGCTCCCATTAACCATTAATTGTATCGGGGTACTCCTCTTTTAAGCTAAATTACTCCTTCCATTTTCTTGGTTCTTCTTTTACCAAAATGACAACCGTAAAAAGAAACAACATTTGAACTTTCTACCTTAATTTCATTGGTGTTACGTTCTCCTTTTGCTTCAAAACTTCCGAGAAGTACATGTTAGGTAATATAAAAGACTTACTTAAAATAACATATAATTCTTTTCTATAAGTATAGCGAATTTCATAGTTCGATTTCATTCATTTCGCTACCATCAACTGTTAATTGTTTCCAATTACTACTCTTTCAAGCTAAATTACTCCTTCCATTGGTTCTTCTTCTATGAAAATGAATACGGTTGAATGTTCAACATTTGAACTTTCTACCTTAATTTCTATGGTGTTGCATTCTCCTTGAGATTCAAAATTTCCGAAAATTTAAAAGGTACTTGGATTAGATGTTATGTACTGTAAAGGACATACATAAAATAACATATAAAGCTTTTCTATGAGTATAGCGAATTTCATACTTCGATTTAATTCATTTCGCTCCTATCAACCATTAATTGTTTCCGGTAACTCCACTTTCAAGCTAAATTACTCATTCCACACACTTGATTATTTTTTTTTTACGAAAATGACAACAATGGAAAGATGACAATTTGAACTTTCTACCTTAATTTCCATGCTGTTGCGTTATCCTTCGGATTCAAAATTTCCTAAAATCTAGAATTTACTTGGATTACATGTTAAGTAATGTAAATGACTTACTAAAAAATAACGTATAAAGCTTTTTAACAAGTATAGCGAATTTCATTGTTCGATTTCATTCATTTCGCTCCCATTAACCATTAATTGTATCCGTGTACTCCTCTTTTAAGCTAAATTACTCCTTCCATTTTCTTGGTTCTTCTTTAACGAAAATGACAACGGTAAAAAGAACAACATTTCAACTTTCTACCTTAATTTCAATGGTTTTGCGTTCTCCTTCCGCTTCAAAACTTCCGAGAATTACATGTTAAGTAATATAAAGGACTTACTTAAAATAACATATAATTCTTTTCTATAAGTATAGCGAATTTCATAGTTCGATTTCATTCATTTCGCTACCATCAACTGTTAATTGTTTCCAATTACTACTCTTTCAAGCTAAATTACTCCTTCCATTTGTTCTTCTTCTATGAAAATGAATACGGTTGAATGATCAACATTTGAACTTTCTTCCTTAATTTCCATGGTGTTGCATTCTCCTTGATATTCAAAATTTCCGAAAATTTAAAAGGTACTTGGATTACATGTTATATACTATAAAGGACATACATAAAATAATATATAAAGCTTTTCTATGAGTATAGCGAATTTCATAGTTCGATTTCATTCATTTCGCTCCTATCAACCATTAATTGTTTCCGGTTACTCCACTTTCAAGCTAAATTACTCCTTCCATACACTTGATTCTTTTTTTTACAAAAATGACAACCATGGAAAGAGGACAATTTGAACTTTCTACCTTAATTTCCACGGTGTTGCGTTCTCCTTCGGTTTCAAAATTTACTAAAATCTAAAATTTACTTGGATTACATGTTAAGTAATGTAAATGACTTACTTCAAATAACGTATAAAGCTTTTTATCAAGTTTAGCGAATTTCATTGTTCGATTTCATTCATTTCGCTCTCATTAACCATTAATTGTATCGGGGTACTCCTCTTTTAAGCTAAATTACTCCTTCCATTTTCTTGGTTCTTCTTTTACCAAAATGACAACCGTAAAAAGAAACAACATTTGAACTTTCTACCTTAATTTCATTGGTGTTACGTTCTCCTTTTGCTTCAAAACTTCCGAGAAGTACATGTTAGGTAATATAAAAGACTTACTTAAAATAACATATAATTCTTTTCTATAAGTATAGCGAATTTCATAGTTCGATTTCATTCATTTCGCTACCATCAACTGTTAATTGTTTCCAATTACTACTCTTTCAAGCTAAATTACTCCTTCCATTGGTTTTTCTTCTATGAAAATGAATACGGTTGAATGTTCAACATTTGAACTTTCTACCTTAATTTCTATGGTGTTGCATTCTCCTTGAGATTCAAAATTTCCGAAAATTTAAAAGGTACTTGGATTAGATGTTATGTACTGTAAAGGACATACATAAAATAACATAGAAAGCTTTTCTATGAGTATAGCGAATTTCATACTTCGATTTCATTCATTTCGCTCCTATCAACCATTAATTGTTTCCGGTTACTCCACTTTCAAGCTAAATTACTCATTCCACACACTTGATTATTTTTTTTTTTACGAAAATGACAACAATGGAAAGAGGACAATTTGAACTTTCTACCTTAATTTCCATGCTGTTGCGTTATCCTTCGGATTCAAAATTTCCTAAAATCTAGAATTTACTTGGATTACATGTTAAGTAATGTAAATGACTTACTAAAAAATAACGTATAAAGCTTTTTAACAAGTATAGCGAATTTCATTGTTCGATTTCATTCATTTCGCTCCCATTAACCATTAATTGTATCCGTGTACTCCTCTTTTAAGCTAAATTACTCCTTCCATTTTCTTGGTTCTTCTTTAACGAAAATGACAACCGTAAAAAGAACAACATTTCAACTTTCTACCTTAATTTCAATGGTTTTGCGTTCTCCTTCCGCTTCAAAACTTCCGAGATTTACATGTTAAGTAATATAAAGGACTTACTTAAAATAACATATAATTCTTTTCTATAAGTATAGCGAATTTCATAGTTCGATTTCATTCATTTCGCTACCATCAACTGTTAATTGTTTCCAATTACTACTCTTTCAAGCTAAATTACTCCTTCCATTTGTTCTTCTTCTATGAAAATGAATACGGTTGAATGATCAACATTTGAACTTTCTTCCTTAATTTCCATGGTGTTGCATTCTCCTTGATATTCAAAATTTCCGAAAATTTAAAAGGTACTTGGATTACATGTTATATACTATAAAGGACATACATAAAATAATATATAAAGCTTTTCTATGAGTATAGCGAATTTCATATTTCGATTTCATTCATTTCGCTCCTATCAACCATTAATTGTTTCCGGTTACTCCACTTTCAAGCTAAATTACTCCTTCCATACACTTGATTCTTTTTTTTACGAAAATGACAACCATGGAAAGAGGACAATTTGAACTTTCTACCTTAATTTCCACGGTGTTGCGTTCTCCTTCGGTTTCAAAATTTACTAAAATCTAAAATTTACTTGGATTACATGTTAAGTAATGTAAATGACTTACTTCAAATAACGTATAAAGCTTTTTAACAAGTTTAGCGAATTTCATTGTTCGATTTCATTCATTTCGCTCCCATTAACCATTAATTGTATCGGGGTACTCCTCTTTTAAGCTAAATTACTCCTTCCATTTTCTTGGTTCTTCTTTTACCAAAATGACAACCGTAAAAAGAAACAACATTTGAACTTTCTACCTTAATTTCATTGGTGTTGCGTTCTCCTTTTGCTTCAAAACTTCCGAGAAGTACATGTTAGGTAATATAAAAGACTTACTTAAAATAACATATAATTCTTTTCTATAAGTATAGCGAATTTCATAGTTCGATTTCATTCATTTCGCTACCATCAACTGTTAATTGTTTCCAATTACTACTCTTTCAAGCTAAATTACTCCTTCCATTGGTTCTTCTTCTATGAAAATGAATACGATTGAATGTTCAACATTTGAACTTTCTACCTTAATTTCTATAGTGTTGCATTCTCCTTGAGATTCAAAATTTCCAAAAATTTAAAAGGTACTTGGATTAGATGTTATGTACTGTAAAGGACATACATAAAATAACATATAAAGCTTTTCTATGAGTATAGCGAATTTCATACTTCGATTTCATTCATTTCGCTCCTATCAACCATTAATTGTTTCCGGTTACTCCACTTTCAAGCTAAATTACTCATTCCACACACTTGATTCTTTTTTTTTTTACGAAAATGACAACAATGGAAAGAGGACAATTTGAACTTTCTACCTTAATTTCCATGCTGTTGCGTTATCCTTCGGATTCAAAATTTCCTAAAATCTAAAATTTACTTGGATTACATGTTAAGTAATGTAAATGACTTACTAAAAAATAACGTATAAAGCTTTTTAACAAATATAGCGAATTTCATTTTTCGATTTCATTCATTTCGCTCCCATTAACCATTAATTGTATCCGTGTACTCCTCTTTTAAGCTAAATTACTCCTTCCATTTTCTTGGTTCTTCTTTAACGAAAATGACAACCGTAAAAAGAACAACATTTCAACTTTCTACCTTAATTTCAATGGTTTTGCGTTCTCCTTCCGCTTCAAAACTTCCGAGAATTACATGTTAAGTAATATAAAGGACTTACTTAAAATAACATATAATTCTTTTCTATAAGTATAGCGAATTTCATAGTTCGATTTCATTCATTTCTCTACCATCAACTGTTAATTGTTTCCAATTACTACTCTTTCAAGCTAAATTACTCCTTCCATTGGTTCTTCTTCTATGAAAATGAATACGGTTGAATGTTCAACATTTGAACTTTCTACCTTAATTTCTATGGTGTTGCATTCTCTTTGAGATTCAAAATTTCCGAAAATTTAAAAGGTACTTGGATTAGATGTTATGTACTGTAAAGGACATACATAAAATAACATATAAAGCTTTTCTATGAGTATAGCGAATTTCATACTTCGATTTCATTCATTTCGCTCCTATCAACCATTAATTGTTTCCGGTTACTCCACTTTCAAGCTAAATTACTCATTCCACACACTTGATTATTTTTTTTACGAAAATGACAATCATGGAAAGATGACAATTTGAACTTTCTACCTTAATTTCCATGCAGTTGCGTTATCCTTCGGATTCAAAATTTCCTAAAATCTAGAATTTACTTGGATTACATGTTAAGTAATGTAAATGACTTACTTAAAATAACGTATAAAGCTTTTTAACAAGTATAGCGAATTTCATTGTTCGATTTCATTCATTTCGCTCCCATTAACCAATAATTGTATGCGGGTACTCCTCTTTTAAGCTAAATTACTCCTTCCATTTTCTTGGTTCTTCTTTTACGAAAATGACAACCGTAAAAACAACAACATTTGAACACTATACCTTAATTTCATTGGTGTTGCGTTCTCCTTCGGCTTCAAAACTTCCGAGAATTACATGTTAAGTAATATAAAGGACTTACTTAAAATAACATATAATTCTTTTCTATAAGTTTAGCGAATTTCATAGTTCGATTTCATTCATTTTGCTACGATTAACTGTTAATTGTTTCCATTTACTACTCTTTCAAGCTAAATTACTCCTTCCATTGGTTCTTCTTCTATGAAAATGAATACCGTTGAATGATCAACATTTGAACTTTCTACCTTAATTTCCATCGTGTTGCATTCTCCTTCAGATTCAAAATTTTTGAAAATTTAAAAGGTACTTGGATTAGATGTTATGTACTATAAAGGACATACATAAAATAACATATAAAGGTTTTCTATGAGTATAGCGAATTTCATACTTCGATTTCATTCATTTCGCTCCTATCAACTATTAATTGTTTCCGGTTACTCCACTTTCAAGCTAAATTACTCATTCCACACACTTGATTCTTTTTTCTTTTACGAAAATGACAACCATGGAAAGATGACAATTTGAACTATCTACCTTAATTTCCATGCTGTTGCGTTCTCCTTCAGATTCAAAATTTCCTAAAATCTAGAATTTACTAGGATTACATGTTAAGTAATGTAAATGACTTACTTAAAATAACGTATAAAGCTTTTTAACAAATATAGAGAATTTGATTGTTCGATTTCATTCATTTCGCTCCCATTAACCATTAATTGTATCGGGGTACTCCTCTTTTAAGCTAAATTACTCCTTCCATTTTCTTGGTTCTTCTTTTACGAAAATGACTACCGTAAAAAGAACTACATTTGAACACTCTACCTTAATTTAATTGGTGTTGCGTTCTCCTTCGGCTTCGAAACTTCGGAGAATTACATGTTAAGTAATATAAAGGACTTACTTAAAATAACATATAATTTTTTTCTATAAGTATAGCGAATTTCATAGTTCGATTTCATTCATTTCGTTACCATCAACTGTTAATTGTTTCCATTTACTACTCTTTCAAGCTAAATTACTCCTTCCATCGGTTCTTCTTCTATGAAAATGAATACAGTTGAATGATCAACATTTGAACTTTCTACCTTTATTTCCATGGTGTTGCATTCTCCTTCAGAATCAAAATTTCCTTGGATTACATGGTATGTACTATAAAGGACATACATAAAATAACATATAAAGCTTTTCTATGAGTATAGAGAATTTCATACTTCGATTTCATTCATTTCGCTCCTACCAACCATTAATTTTTTCCGGTTACTCCACTTTCAAGCTAAATTACTCATTCCACACACTTGATTCTTTTTTTTTACGAAAATGACAACCATGGAAAGATGACAATTTGAACTTTCTACCTTAATTTCCATGCTGTTGCGTTATCCTTCGGATTCAAAATTTCCTAAAATCTAAAATTTACTTGGATTACATGTTAAGTAATGTAAATGACTTACTTAAAATAGCGTATAAAGCTTTTTAACAAGTATAGCGAATTTCATTGTTCGATTTCATTCATTTCGCTCCCATTAACCTTTAATTGTATCCGGGTACTCCTCTTTTAAGCTAAATTACTCCTTCCATTTTCTTGGTTCTTTTTTTACGAAAATGACAACGGTAAAAAGAACAACATTTGAACTTTCTACCTTAATATCATTGGTGTTGCGTTCTCCTTCGGCTTCAAAACTTCCGAGAATTACATGTTAAGTAATATAAAGGACATACTTAAAATAACATATAATTCTTTTCTATAAGGATACCGAATTTCATAGTTCGATTTCATTCATTTCACTACCATCAACTGTTAATTGTTTTCAATTACTACTCTTTCAAGCTAAATTACTCCTTCCATTGGTTCTTATTCTATGAAAATGAATACCGTTGAATGATCAACATTTGAACATTTTACCTTAATTTCCATGATGTTGCATTATCCTTCTGATTCAAAATTTCCGAAAATTTAAAACGTACTTGGATTACATGGTATGTACTATAAAGGACATACATAAAGTAACATATAAAGCTTTTCTATGAGTATAGCGAATTTCATACTTCGATTTCATTCATTTCGCTCCTATCAACCATTAATTGTTTCCGGTTACTCCACTTTCAAGCTAAATTACTCATTCCACACACTTGATTATTTTTTTTACGAAAATGACAATCATGGAAAGATGACAATTTGAACTTTCTACCTTAATTTCCATGCTGTTGCGTTATCCTTCGGATTCAAAATTTCCTAAAATCTAGAATTTACTTGGATTACATGTTAAGTAATGTAAATGACTTACTTAAAATAACGTATAAAGCTTTTTAACAAGTATAGCGAATTTCATTGTTCGATTTCATTCATTTCGCTCCCATTAACAAATAATTGTATGCGGGTACTCCTCTTTTAAGCTAAATTACTCCTTCCATTTTCTTGGTTCTTCTTTTACGAAAATGACAACCGTAAAAACAACAACATTTGAACACTATACCTTAATTTCATTGGTGTTGCGTTCTCCTTCGGCTTCAAAACTTCCGAGAATTACATGTTAAGTAATATAAAGGACTTACTTAAAATAACATATAATTCTTTTCTATAAGTTTAGCGAATTTCATAGTTCGATTTCATTCATTTTGCTACCATTAACTGTTAATTGTTTCCATTTACTACTCTTTCAAGCTAAATTACTCCTTCCATTGGTTCTTCTTCTATGAAAATGAATACCGTTGAATGATCAACATTTGAACTTTCTACCTTAATTTCCATCGTGTTGCATTCTCCTTCAGATTCAAAATTTTTGAAAATTTAAAAGGTACTTGGATTAGATGTTATGTACTATAAAGGACATACATAAAATAACATATAAAGGTTTTCTATGAGAATAGCGAATTTCATACTTCGATTTCATTCATTTCGCTCCTATCAACTATTAATTGTTTCCGGTTACTCCACTTTCAAGCTAAATTACTCATTCCACACACTTGATTCTTTTTTCTTTTACGAAAATGACAACCATGGAAAGATGACAATTTGAACTATCTACCTTAATTTCCATGCTGTTGCGTTCTCCTTCAGATTCAAAATTTCCTAAAATCTAGAATTTACTAGGATTACATGTTAAGTAATGTAAATGACTTACTTAAAATAACGTATAAAGCTTTTTAACAAATATAGAGAATTTGATTGTTCGATTTCATTCATTTCGCTCCCATTAACCATTAATTGTATCGGGGTACTCCTCTTTTAAGCTAAATTACTCCTTCCATTTTCTTGGTTCTTCTTTTACGAAAATGACTACCGTAAAAAGAACTACATTTGAACACTCTACCTTAATTTCATTGGTGTTGCGTTCTCCTTCGGCTTCGAAACTTCGGAGAATTACATGTTAAGTAATATAAAGGACTTACTTAAAATAACATATAATTTTTTTCTATAAGTATAGCGAATTTCATAGTTCGATTTCATTCATTTCGTTACCATCAACTGTTAATTGTTTCCATTTACTACTCTTTCAAGCTAAATTACTCCTTCCATCGGTTCTTCTTCTATGAAAATGAATACAGTTGAATGATCAACATTTGAACTTTCTACCTTTATTTCCATGGTGTTGCATTCTCCTTCAGAATCAAAATTTCCTTGGATTACATGGTATGTACTATAAAGGACATACATAAAATAACATATAAAGCTTTTCTATGAGTATAGAGAATTTCATACTTCGATTTCATTCATTTCGCTCCTACCAACCATTAATTTTTTCCGGTTACTCCACTTTCAAGCTAAATTACTCATTCCACACACTTGATTCTTTTTTTTTTACGAAAATGACAACCATGGAAAGATGACAATTTGAACTTTCTACCTTAATTTCCATGCTGTTGCGTTATCCTTCGGATTCAAAATTTCCTAAAATCTAAAATTTACTTGGATTACATGTTAAGTAATGTAAATGACTTACTTAAAATAGCGTATAAAGCTTTTTAACAAGTATAGCGAATTTCATTGTTCGATTTCATTCATTTCGCTCCCATTAACCTTTAATTGTATCCGGGTACTCCTCTTTTAAGCTAAATTACTCCTTCCATTTTCTTGGTTCTTTTTTTACGAAAATGACAACGGTAAAAAGAACAACATTTGAACTTTCTACCTTAATATCATTGGTGTTGCGTTCTCCTTCGGCTTCAAAACTTCGGAGAATTACATGTTAAGTAATATAAAGGACATACTTAAAATAACATATAATTCTTTTCTATAAGGATACCGAATTTCATAGTTCGATTTCATTCATTTCACTACCATCAACTGTTAATTGTTTTCAATTACTACTCTTTCAAGCTAAATTACTCCTTCCATTGGTTCTTATTCTATGAAAATGAATACCGTTGAATGATCAACATTTGAACATTTTACCTTAATTTCCATGATGTTGCATTATCCTTCTGATTCAAAATTTCCGAAAATTTAAAACGTACTTGGATTACATGGTATGTACTATAAAGGACATACATAAAGTAACATATAAAGCTTTTCTATGAGTATAGAGAATTTCATACTTCGATTTCATTCATTTCGCTCCTATCAACCATTAATTGTTTCCGGTTACTCCACTTTCAAGCTAAATTACTCATTCCACACAGTTGATTATTTTTTTTTACGAAAATGACAACGATGGAAAGATGACAATTTGAACTTTCTACCTTAATTTCCATGCTGTTGCGTTATCCTTCGGATTCAAAATTTCCTAAAATCTAGAATTTACTTGGATTACATGTTAAGTAATGTAAATGACTTACTTAAAATAACGTATAAAGCTTTTTAACAAGTATAGCGAATTTCATTGTTCGATTTCATTCATTTCGCTCCCATTAACCATTAATTGTATCCGCGTACTCCTCTTTTAAGCTAAATTACTCCTTCCATTTTCTTGGTTATTCTTTTACGAAAATGACAACCGTAAAAAGAACAACATTTGAACACTATACCTTAATTTCATTGGTGTTGCGTTCTCCTTCGGCTTCAAAACTTGCTAGAATTACATGTTAAGTAATATAAAGGACTTACTTAAAATAACATATAATTCTTTTCTATAAGTATAGCGAATTTCATAGTTCGATTTCATTCATTTCGCTACCATTAACTGTTAATTGTTTCCATTTACTACTCTTTCAAGCTAAATTACTCCTTCCATTGGTTCTTCTTCTATGAAAATGAATACCGTTGAATGATCAACATTTGAACTTTCTACCTTAATTTCCATGGTGTTGCATTCTCCTTGATATTCAAAATTTCCGAAAATTTAAAAGGTACTTGGATTAGATGTTATGTACTATAAAGGATATACATAAAATAACATATAAAGCTTTTCTATGAGTATAGCGAATTTCATACTTCGATTTCATTCATTTCGCTCCTATCAACTATTAATTGTTTCCGGTTACTCCACTTTCAAGCTAAATTACTCATTCCACACACTTGATTCTTTTTTCTTTTACGAAAATGACAACCATGGAAAGATGACAATTTGAACTATCTACCTTAATTTCCATGCTGTTGCGTTCTCCTTCAGATTCAAAATTTCCTAAAATCTAAAATTTACTTGGATTACATGTTAAGTAATGTAAATGACTTACTTAAAATAACGTATAAAGCTTTTTAACAAGTATAGCGAATTTCATTGTTCGATTTCATTCATTTCGCTCCCATTAACCATTAATTGTATCCGGGTACTCCTCTTTTAAGCTAAATTACTCCTTCCATTTTCTTGGTTCTTTTTTTACGAAAATGACAACGGTAAAAAGAACAACATTTGAACTTTCTACCTTAATATCATTGGTGTTGCGTTCTCCTTCGGCATCAAAACTTCCGAGAATTACATGTTAAGTAATATAAAGGACTTACTTAAAATAACATATAATTCTTTTCTATAAGGATACCGAATTTCATAGTTCGATTTCATTCATTTCGCTACCATCAACTGTTAATTGTTTCCAATTACTACTCTTTCAAGCTAAATTGCTCCTTCCATTGGTTCTTCTTCTATGAAAATGAATACCGTTGAATGATCAACATTTGAAATTTCTACCTTAATTTCTAGGTGTTGCATTATCCTGCTGATTCAAAATTTCCAAATTTTGAAAAGGTACTTGGATTACATATTATGTACTATAAAGGACATACATAAAATAACGTATAAAGCTTTTCTATGAGTATAGCGAATTTCATAGTTCGATTTCATTCATTTCGCTCCTATCAACCATTAATGCTTTCCGGTTATTCCACATTCAAGCTAAATTACTCCTTCCATACACTTGATTCTTTTTTTTTACGAAAATGACAACCATGGAAAGAGGACAATTTGAACTTTCTACCTTAATTTCCATGTTGTTGTGTTCTCCTTCGGATTCAAAATTTCGTAAAATCTAAAATTTACTTGGATTACATGTTAAGTAATGTAAATGACTTACTTCAAATAACGTATAAATCTTTTTAACAAGTATAACGAATTTCATTGTTCGATTTCATTCATTTCGCTCCCATTAACCATTAATTGTATCCGGGTACTCCTCTTTTAACCAATATTACTCCTTCCATTTTCTTGGTTCTTCTTTTACGACAATGACAACCGTAAAAAGAACAACATTTGAACTTTCTACCTTAATTTCATTGGTGGTGTGTTCTCCTTCGGCTTCAAAATTTCGAAGAATTACATGTGAAGTAATATAAAAGACTTACTTAAAATAACATCTAATTCTTTTCTATAAGTATAACGAATTTCATAGTTCGATTTCATTCATTTCGCTACCATCAACTGTTAATTGTTTCCAATTACTACTCTTTCAAGCTAAATTACTCCTTCCATTGGTTCTTCTTCTATGAAAATGAATACCGTTGAATGATCAACATTTGAACTTTCTACGTTAATTTCTAGGTGTTGCTTTATCCTTCTGATTCAAAATTTCCAAAAATTTAAAAGGTACTTGGATTACATGTTATGTACTATAAAGGACATACATAAAATAACATATAAAGCTTTTCTATGAGTATAGCGAATTTTATAGTTCGATTTCATTCATTTCGCCCCTATCAACCATTAATGGTTTCCGGTTATTCCATTCAAGCTAAATTACTCCTTCAATACACTTGATTCTTTTTTTTTACGAAAATGACAACCATGGAAAGAGGACAATTTGAACTTTCTACCTTAATTTCCATGTCGTTGCGTTTTCCTTCGGATTCAAAATTTACTAAAATCTAAAATTTACTTGGATTACATGTTAAGTAATGTAAATGACTTACTTCAAATAATGTATAAAGCTTTTTAACAAGTATAGCGAATTTCATTATTCGATTTCATTCATTTCGCTCCCATTAACCATTAATTGTATCTGGGTACTTCTCTTTTAAGCAAAATTACTCATTCCATTTTCTTGGTTCTTCTTTTTCGACAATGACAACCGTAAAAAGAACAACATTTGAAATTTCTACCTTAATTTCATTGGTGTTTTGTTCTCCTTCGGCTTCAAAACTTTGGAGAATTACATGTTAAATAATATAAAGGACTTACTTAAAATAACATATAATTCTTTTCTATAAGTATAACGAACTTCATAGTTCGATTTCATTCATTTCGCTACTATCAACTGTTAATTGTTTCCAATTAGTACTATTTCAAGCTAAATTACTCCTTCCATTGGTTCTTCTTCTATGAAAAAGAATACCGTTGAATAATCAACATTTGAACTTTCTACCTTAATTTCCATGGTGTTGCATTCTCCTTCAGATTCAAAATTTCCGAAAATTTAAAAGGTACTTGGATTACATGTTATGTACTATAAATGACATGCATAAAATAACATATAAAGCTTTTCTATGAGTATAGCGAATTTCATAGTTCGATTTCATTCATTTCGCTACCATCAACTGTTAATTGTTTCCAATTACTACTCTTTCAAGATAAATTACTCCTTCCATTGGTTCTTCTTCTATGAAAATGAATACTGTTGATTGATTAACATTTGAACATTCTACCTTACTTTCCATGGTGTTGCATTCACCTTCAGATTCAAAATTTCCTAAAATTTAAAAGGTACTTGGATTACATGTTATGTACTATAAATGACATACATAAAATAACATATAAAGCTTTTCTATGAGTATAGTGAATTTCATAATTCGATTTCATTCATTTCGCTCCTATCAACCATTAATTGTTTCCGGTTACTCCAATTTCAATCTAAATTACTCCTTCCATACACTTGATTCTTTTTTTTTACAAAAATTACAACCATGGAAAGAGAACAATTTGAACTGTCTACCTTAATTTCCATGCTGTTGCGTTCTCCTTCGGATTCAAAATTTCCTAAAATCTAAAAGTTACTTGGATTACATGTTAAGTAATGTAAATGACTTACTTAAAATAACGTATAAAGCTTTTTAACAAGTATAGCGAATTTCATTGTTCGATTTCATTCATTTCGCTCCCATTAACCATTAATTGTATCCGGGTACTCCTCTTTTAACCAATATTACTCCTTCCATTTTCTTGGTTCTTCTTTTACAAAAATGACAACCGTAAAAAGAACAACATTTGAACATTCTACCTTAATTTCATTGGTGTTGCGTCCTCCTTCGGCTTCAAAACTTCCGAGACTTACATGTTAAGTAATATAAAGGACTTACTTAAAATAACATATAATTCTTTTCTATAAGTATAGCAAATTTCATAGTTCGATTTCATTCATTCCGCTACCATCAACTGTTAATTGTTTCCAATAACTACTCTTTCAAGCTAAATTACTCCTTCCATTGGTTCTTCTTCTATGAAAATGAATACGGTTGAATGATCAACATTTGAACGTTCTACCTTAATTTCCATGGTGTGGCATTCTCCTTCAGATTCAAAATTTCCGAAAATTTAAAAGGTACTTGGATTACATGTTATGTACTATAAAGGACATACATAAAATAACATATAAAGCTTTTCTATGAGTATAGCGAATTTCATAATTCGATTTCATTCATTTCGCACCTATCAACCATTAATTGTTTCCGGTTACTCCACTTTCAAGCTAAATTACTCCTTCCATACACTTGATTCTTTTTTTTACGTAAATGACAACCATGGAAAGAGGACAATTTGAACTTTCTACCTTAATTTCCATGCTGTTGCGTTCTCATTCGGATTCAAAATTTCCTAAAATCTAAAATTTACTTGGATTACATGTTAAGTAATGTAAATGACTTACATAAAATAACTTATAAAGCTTTTTAACAAGTATAGCGAATTTCATTGTTAGATTTCATTTATTTCGCTACCATCAACTGTTAATTGTTTCCAGTTACTACTCTTTCAAGCTAAATTACTCCTTCCATTGGTTCTTCTTCTATGAAAATGAATACGGTTGAATGATCGACATTTGAACTTTCTATAAGTATAGCGAATTTCATAATTCGATTTCATTCATTTCGCTACCATCAACTGTTAATTGTTTCCAGTTACTACTCTTTCAAGCTAAATTACTCCTTCCATTGGTTCTTCTTCTATGAAAATGAATACGGTTGAATGATCAACATTTGAACTTTCTACCTTAATTTCCATGTTGTTGCGTTCTCCTTCGGATTCATAATTTACTAAAATCTAAAATTTACTTGGATACATGTTAAGTAATGTAAATGACTTACTTAAAATAACGTATAAAGCTTTTTAACAAGTATAGCGAATTTCATTGTTCGTTTTCATTCATTTCGCTACCATTAACCATTAATTGTGTCCGGGTACTCCTATTTTAAGCTAAATTACTCCTTCCATTCACTTTGTTCTTCTTTTACCAAAACGACAACAGTAAAAAGAACAACATTTGAACTTTCTACCTTAATTTCATTGATGTTGCGTTATCCTTGGGCTTCAAAACTTGGGAGAATTACATGTTAAGTAATATAAAGGACTTACTTAAAAGAACATATAATTCTTTTCTATAAGTATAACGAATTTCATAGTTCGATTTCATTCATTTCGCTCCCATTAACCATTAATTGTATCGGGGTGCACCTCTTTTAAGCTAAATGACTCCTTCCATTTTCTTTGTTCTTCTTTTATGAAAATGACAACCGTAAAAAGAACAACATTTGAACATTCTACCTTAATTTCATTGGTGTTGCGTCCTCATTCGGCTTAAAAACTTCCGAGACTTACATGTTAAGTAATATAAAGGACTTACTTAAAATAACATATAATTCTTTTCTATAAGTATAGCGAATTTCATAGTTCGATTTCATTCATTCCGCTACCATCAACTGTTAATTGTTTCCAATAACTACTCTTTCAAGCTAAATTACTCCTTCCATTGGTTCTTCTTCTATGAAAATGAATACGGTTGAATGATCAACATTTGAACGTTCTACCTTAATTTCCATGGTGTGGCATTCTCCTTCAGATTCAAAATTTCCGAAAATTTAAAAGGTACTTGGATTACATGTTATGTACTATAAAGGACATACATAAAATAACATATAAAGCTTTTCTATGAGTATAGCGAATTTCATAATTCGATTTCATTCATTTCGCACCTATCAACCATTAATTGTTTCCGGTTACTCCACTTTCAAGCTAAATTACTCCTTCCATACACTTGATTCTTTTTTTTTACGTAAATGACAACCATGGAAAGAGGACAATTTGAACTTTCTACCTTAATTTCCATGCTGTTGCGTTCTCATTCGGATTCAAAATTTACTAAAATCTAAAATTTACTTGGATTACATGTTAAGTAATGTAAATGACTTACATAAAATAACTTATAAAGCTTTTTAACAAGTATAGCGAATTTCATTGTTAGATTTCATTTATTTCGCTACCATCAACTGTTAATTGTTTCCAGTTACTACTCTTTCAAGCTAAATTACTCCTTCCATTGGTTCTTCTTCTATGAAAATGAATACGGTTGAATGATCGACATTTGAACTTTCTATAAGTATAGCGAATTTCATAATTCGATTTCATTCATTTCGCTACCATCAACTGTTAATTGTTTCCAGTTACTACTCTTTCAAGCTAAATTACTCCTTCCATTGGTTCTTTTTCTATGAAAATGAATACGGTTGAATGATCAACATTTGAACTTTCTACCTTAATTTCCATGTTGTTGCGTTCTCCTTCGGATTCATAATTTACTAAAATCTAAAATTTACTTGGATACATGTTAAGTAATGTAAATGACTTACTTAAAATAACGTATAAAGCTTTTTAACAAGTATAGCGAATTTCATTGTTCGTTTTCATTCATTTCGCTACCATTAACCATTAATTGTGTCCGGGTACTCCTATTTTAAGCTAAATTACTCCTTCCATTGACTTTGTTCTTCTTTTACCAAAACGACAACAGTAAAAAGAACAACATTTGAACTTTCTACCTTAATTTCATTGATGTTGCGTTATCCTTGGGCTTCAAAACTTGGGAGAATTACATGTTAAGTAATATAAAGGACTTACTTAAAAGAACATATAATTCTTTTCTATAAGTATAACGAATTTCATAGTTCGATTTCATTCATTTCGCTCCCATTAACCATTAATTGTATCGGGGTGCACCTCTTTTAAGCTAAATGACTCCTTCCATTTTCTTTGTTCTTCTTTTATGAAAATGACAACCGTAAAAAGAACAACATTTGAACATTCTACCTTAATTTCATTGGTGTTGCGTCCTCATTCGGCTTCAAAACTTCCGAGACTTACATGTTAAGTAATATAAAGGACTTACTTAAAATAACATATAATTCTTTTCTATAAGTATAGCGAATTTCATAGTTCGATTTCATTCATTCCGCTACCATCAACTGTTAATTGTTTCCAATAACTACTCTTTCAAGCTAAATTACTCCTTCCATTGGTTCTTCTTCTATGAAAATGAATACGGTTGAATGATCAACATTTGAACGTTCTACCTTAATTTCCATGGTGTGGCATTCTCCTTCAGATTCAAAATTTCCGAAAATTTAAAAGGTACTTGGATTACATGTTATGTACTATAAAGGACATACATAAAATAACATATAAAGCTTTTCTATGAGTATAGCGAATTTCATAATTCGATTTCATTCATTTCGAACCTATCAACCATTAATTGTTTCCGGTTACTCCACTTTCAAGCTAAATTACTCCTTCCATACACTTGATTCTTTTTTTTTACGTAAATGACAACCATGGAAAGAGGACAATTTGAACTTTCTACCTTAATTTCCATGCTGTTGCGTTCTCATTCGGATTCAACATTTCCTAAAATCTAAAATTTACTTGGATTACATGTTAAGTAATGTAAATGACTTACATAAAATAACTTATAAAGCTTTTTAACAAGTATAGCGAATTTCATTGTTAGATTTCATTTATTTCGCTACCATCAACTGTTAATTGTTTCCAGTTACTACTCTTTCAAGCTAAATTACTCCTTCCATTGGTTCTTCTTCTATGAAAATGAATACGGTTGAATGATCGACATTTGAACTTTCTATAAGTATAGCGAATTTCATAATTCGATTTCATTCATTTCGCTACCATCAACTGTTAATTGTTTCCAGTTACTACTCTTTCAAGCTAAATTACTCCTTCCATTGGTTCTTCTTCTATGAAAATGAATACGGTTTAATGATCAACATTTGAACTTTCTACCTTAATTTCCATGTTGTTGCGTTCTCCTTCGGATTCATAATTTACTAAAATCTAAAATTTACTTGGATACATGTTAAGTAATGTAAATGACTTACTTAAAATAACGTATAAAGCTTTTTAACAAGTATAGCGAATTTCATTGTTCGTTTTCATTCATTTCGCTACCATTAACCATTAATTGTGTCCGCGTACTCCTATTTTAAGCTAAAATACTCCTTCCATTCACTTTGTTCTTCTTTTACGAAAACGACAACAGTAAAAAGAACAACATTTGAACTTTCTACCTTAATTTCATTGATGTTGCGTTATCCTTGGGCTTCAAAACTTGGGAGAATTACATGTTAAGTAATATAAAGGACTTACTTAAAAGAACATATAATTCTTTTCTATAAGTATAACGAATTTCATAGTTCGATTTCATTCATTTCGCTCCCATTAACCATTAATTGTATCGGGGTACACCTCTTTTAAGCTAAATGACTCCTTCCATTTTCTTTGTTCTTCTTTTATGAAAATGACAACCGTAAAAAGAACAACATTTGAACATTCTACCTTAATTTCATTGGTGTTGCGTCCTCCTTCGGCTTCAAAACTTCCGAGACTTACATGTTAAGTAATATAAAGGACTTACTTAAAATAACATATAATTCTTTTCTATAAGTATAGCGAATTTCATAGTTCGATTTCATTCATTCCGCTACCATCAACTGTTAATTGTTTCCAATAACTACTCTTTCAAGCTAAATTACTCCTTCCATTGGTTCTTCTTCTATGAAAATGAATACCGTTGAATGATCAACATTTGAACGTTCTACCTTAATTTCCATGGTGTGGCATTCTCCTTCAGATTCAAAATTTCCGAAAATTTAAAAGGTACTTGGATTACATGTTATGTACTATAAAGGACATACATAAAATAACATATAAAGCTTTTCTATGAGTATAGCGAATTTCATAATTCGATTTCATTCATTTCGCACCTATCAACCATTAATTGTTTCCGGTTTCTCCACTTTCAAGCTAAATTACTCCTTCCACACCCTTGATTCTTTTTTTTTACAAAAATGACAACCATGGAAAGAGGACAATTTGAACTTTCTACCTTAATTTCAATGCTGTTGCGTTCTACTTCGGATTCAAAATTTCCTAAAATCTAAAAGTTACTTGGATTACATGTTAAGTAATGTAAATGACTTACTTAAAATAACGTATAAAGCTTTTTACCAAGTATAGCGAATATCATTGTTCGATTTCATTCATTTCGCTCCCATTAACCATTAATTGTATCCGGGTACTCCTATTTTAAGCAAAATTACTCCTTCCATTTTCTTGGTTCTTCTTTTACGACAATGACAACCGTAAAAAGAACAACAATTCAACTTTCTACCTTAATTTCAATGGTTTTGCGTTCTCCTTCCGCTTCAAAACTTCCGAGAATTACATGTTAAGTAATATAAAGGACTTACTTAAAATAACATATAATTCTTTTCTATAAGTATAGCGAATTTCATAGTTCGATTTCATTCATTTCGCTACCATCAACTGTTAATTGTTTCCAATTACTACTCTTTCAAGCTAAATTACTCCTTCCATTTGTTCTTCTTCTATGAAAATGAATACGGTTGAATGATCAACATTTGAACTTTCTTCCTTAATTTCCATGGTGTTGCATTCTCCTTGAGATTCAAAATTTCCGAAAATTTAAAAGGTACTTGGATTACATGTTATGTACTATAAATGACATGCATAAAATAACTTTAAAAGCTTTTCTATGAGTATAGGGAATTTCATAGTTCGATTTCATTCATTTCGCTCCTATCAACCATTAATTGTTTCCGGTTACTCCACTTTCAAGCTAAATTACTCCTTCCATACACTTGATTCTTTTTTTTTTACAAAAATTACAACCATGGAAAGAGGACAATTTGAACTTTCTACCTTAATTTCCGTGTTGTTGCGTTCTCCTTCGGATTCAAAATTTCCAAAAATCTAAAAGTTACTTGGATTACATGTTAAGTAATGTAAATGACTTACTTAAAATAACGTATAAAGCTTTTTAACAAGTATAGCGAATTTCATTGTTCGATTTCATTCATTTCGCTCCCATTAACCATTAATTGTATGCGGGTACTCCTCTTTTACGCAAAATTACTCCTTCCATTTTCTTGGTTCTTCTTTTACGACAATGACAACGGTAAAATAAACAACATTTGAACTTTCTACCTTAATTTCATTGGTGTTGCGTTCTCCTTCGGATTTAAAACTTCCGAGAATTACATGTTAAGTAATATAACGGACTTACTTAAAATAACATATATATCTTTTCTATAAGTATAACGAATTTCATAGTTCGATTTCCTTCATTTCGCTACCATCAACTGTTAATGGTTTCCAATTACTACTATTTTAAGCTAAATTACTCCTTCAATTGGTTCTTCTTCTACGAAAATGAATACCGTTGAACCATCAACATTTGAACTTTCTACCTTAATTTCCATGGTGTTGCATTCTCCTTCAGATTCAAAATTTCCGAAAATTTAAAAGGTACTTGGATTACATGTTATGTACTATAAAGGACATACATAAAATAACATATAAAGCTTTTCTATGAGTATAGCGAATTTCATAGTTCGATTTCATTAATTTCGCTCCTATCAACCATTAATTGTTTCCGGTTATTCCACTTTCAAGCTAAATTACACCTTCCATACACTTGATTCTTTTTTTTTTTACGAAAATGACAACCATGGAAAGAAGACAATTTGAACTATCTACCTTAATTTCCATGCTGTTGCGTTATCCTTCGGATTCAAAATTTCCTAAAATCTAAAATTTACTTGGATTACATGTTAAGTAACGTAAATGACTTACTAAAAATAACGTACAAAGCTTTTTAATAAGTATAGCGAATTTCATTGTTCGATTTCATTCATTTCGCTCCTATTAACCATTAATTGTATCCGGGTACTCCTCTTTTAAGCAAAATTACTACTTCCATTTTGTTGGTTCATCTTTTAAGAAAATGACAACCGTAAAAAGAACAACATTTGAAGATTCTACCTTAATTTCATTGGTGTTGCGTTCTCCTTCGTCTTCAAAACTTCGGAGAATTACATGTTTAGTAATATAAAGGACATACTTAAAATAACATATAATTCTTTTCTATAAGTATAGCGAATTTCATAGTTCGATTTCATTCATTTCGCTACCATCAACTGTTAATTGTTACCAATTACTACTCTTTCAAGCTAAATTACTCCTTTAATTGGTTCTTCTTCTATGAAAATGAATACCGTTGAATGATCAACATTTGAACTTTCTACCTTAATTTCCATGCTGTTGCATTCCCCTTCAGATTCAAAATTTCCTAAAATTTAAAAGGTACTTGGATTACATGTTATGTACTATAAAGGACATACATAAATAACATATAAAGCTTTTCTATGAGTATAGCGAATTTCATAGTTTGATTTCATTCATTTCGCTACCATCAACTGTTAATTGTTTTCAATTACTACTCTTTCCAGCTAAATTACTCCTTCCATTGGTTCTTCTTCTATGCAAATGAATACCGTTGAATGATCAACATTTGAACTTTCTACCTTAATTTCCATGGTATTGCATTCCCCTTCAGATTCAAAATTTCCTAAAATTTAAAAGGTACTTGGATTACATGTTATGTACTGTAAAGGACATACATAAATAACATATAAAGCTTTTCTATGAGTATAGCGAATTTCATAGTTTGATTTCATTCATTTCGCTACCATCAACTGTTAATTGTTTTCAATTACTACTCTTTCCAGCTAAATTAGTCCTTCCAACGGTTCTTCTTCTATGCAAATGAATACCGTTGAATGATCAACATTTCAACTTTCTACCTTAATTTCCATGGTGTTGCATTCTCCTTCAGATTCAAAATTTCCGAAAATTTAAAAGGTACTTGGATTACATGTTATGTACTATAAAGGACATACATAAAATAACATATAAAGCTTTTCTATGAGTATAGCGAATTTCATAGTTCGATTTCATTCACTTCGCTCCTATCAACCATTAATTGTTTCCGGTTATTCCACTTTCAAGCTAAATTACTCCTTCCATACACTTGATTCTTTTTTTTTTTACGAAAATGACAACCATGGAAAGAAGACAATTTGAACTATCTACCTTAATTTCCATGCTGTTGCGTTATCCTTCGGATTCAAAATTTCCTAAAATCTAAAATTTACTTGGATTACATGTTAAGTAACGTAAATGACTTACTAAAAATAACGTACAAAGCTTTTTAACAAGTATAGCGAATTTCATTGTTCGATTTCATTCATTTCGCTCCTATTAACCATTAATTGTATCCGGGTACTCCTCTTTCAAGCAAAATAACTACTTCCATTTTGTTGGTTCTTCTTTTAAGAAAATGACAACCGTAAAAAGAACAACATTTGAACATTCTACCTTAATTTCATTGGTGTTGCGTTCTCCTTCGTCTTCAAAACTTCGGAGAATTACATGTTTAGTAATATAAAGGACATACTTAAAATAACATATAATTCTTTTCTATAAGTATAGCGAATTTCATAGTTCGATTTCATTCATTTCGCTACCATCAACTGTTAATTGTTACCAATTACTACTCTTTCAAGCTAAATTACTCCTTTAATTGGTTCTTCTTCTATGAAAATGAATACCGTTGAATGATCAACATTTGAACTTTCTACCTTAATTTCCATGGTGTTGCATTCCCCTTCGGATTCAAAATTTCCTAAAATTTAAAAGGTACTTGGATTACATGTTATGTACTATAAAGGACATACATAAATAACATATAAAGCTTTTCTATGAGTATAGCGAATTTCATAGTTTGATTTCATTCATTTCGCTACCATCAACTGTTAATTGTTTTCAATTACTACTCTTTCCAGCTAATTTACTCCTTCCATTGGTTCTTCTTCTATGCAAATGAATACCGTTGAATGATCAACATTTGAACTTTCTACCTTAATTTCCATGGTGTTGCATTCCCCTTCAGATTCAAAATTTCCGAAAATTTAAAAGGTACTTGGATTACATGTTATGTACTATAAAGGACATACATAAAATAACATATAAAGCTTTTCTATGAGTATAGCGAATTTCATAGTTCGATTTCATTCATTTCGCTTCTATCAACCATTAATTGTTTCCGGTTATTCCACTTTCAAGCTAAATTACTCCTTCCATACACTTGATTCTTTTTTTTTTACGAAAATGACAACCATGGAAAGAGGACAATTTGAACTATCTACCTTAATTTCCGTGCTGTTGCGTTATCCTTCGGATTCAAAATTTCCTAAAATCTAAAATTTACTTGGATTACATGTTAAGTAACGTAAATGACTTACTAAAAATAACGTACAAAACTTTTTAACAAGTATAGCGAATTTCATTGTTCGATTTCATTCATTTCGCTCCTATTAACCATTAATTGTATCCGGGTACTCCTCTTTTAAGCAAAATTACTACTTCCATTTTGTTGGTTCTTCTTTTAAGAAAATGACAACCGTAAAAAGAACAACATTTGAACATTCTACCTTAATTTCATTGGTGTTGCGTTCTCCTTCGCCTTCAAAACTTCGGAGAATTACATGTTTAGTAATATAAAGGACATACTTAAAATAACATATAATTCTTTTCTATAAGTATAGCGAATTTCATAGTTCGATTTCATTCATTTCGCTACCATCAACTGTTAATTGTTACCAATTACTACTCTTTCAAGCTAAATTACTCCTTTAATTGGTTCTTATTCTATGAAAATGAATACCGTTGAATGATCAAAATTTGAACTTTCTACCTTAATTTCCATGGTGTTGCATTCCCCTTCATATTCAAAATTTCCTAAAATTTAAAAGGTACTTGGATTACATGTTATGTACTATAAAGGACATACATAAATAACATATAAAGCTTTTCTATGAGTATAGCGAATTTCATAGTTTGATTTCATTCATTTCGCTACCATCAACTGTTAATTGTTTTCCATTACTACTCTTTCCAGCTAAATTACTCCTTCCATTGGTTCTTCTTCTATGCAAATGAATACCGTTGAATGATCAACATTTGAACTTTCTACCTTAATTTCCATGGTGTTGCATTCTCCTTCAGATTCAAAATTTCCGAAAATTTAAAAGGTACTTGGATTACATGTTATGTACTATAAAGGACATACATAAAATAACATATAAAGCTTTTCTATGAGTATAGCGAATTTCATAGTTCGATTTCATTCATTTCGCTCCTATCAACCATTAATTGTTTCCGGTTATTCCACTTTCAAGCTAAATTACTCCTTCCATACACTTGATTCTTTTTTTTTTTTACGAAAATGACAACCTTGGAAAGAGGACAATTTGAACTTTCTACCTTAATTTCCGTGCTGTTGCGTTCTTCTTCGGATTCAAAATTTCCTAAAATCTAAAAGTTACTTGGATTACATGTTAAGTAACGTAAATGACTTACTAAAAATAACGTACAAAGCTTTTTAACAAGTATAGCGAATTTCATTGTTCGATTTCATTCATTTCGCTCCTATTAACCATTAATTGTATCCGGGTACTCCTCTTTCAAGCAAAATAACTACTTCCATTTTGTTGGTTCTTCTTTTAAGAAAATGACAACCGTAAAAAGAACAACATTTGAACATTCTACCTTAATTTCATTGGTGTTGCGTTCTCCTTCGTCTTCAAAACTTCGGAGAATTACATGTTTAGTAATATAAAGGACATACTTAAAATAACATATAATTCTTTTCTTTAAGTATAGCGAATTTCATAGTTCGATTTCATTCATTTCGCTACCATCAACTGTTAATTGTTACCAATTACTACTCTTTCAAGCTAAATTACTCCTTTAATTGGTTCTTCTTCTATGAAAATGAATACCGTTGAATGATCAACATTTGAACTTTTTACCTTAATTTCCATGGTGTTGCATTCCCCTTCGGATTCAAAATTTCCTAAAATTTAAAAGGTACTTGGATTACATGTTATGTACTATAAAGGACATACATAAATAACATATAAAGCTTTTCTATGAGTATAGCGAATTTCATAGTTTGATTTCATTCATTTCGCTACCATCAACTGTTAATTGTTTTCAATTACTACTCTTTCCAGCTAAATTACTCCTTCCATTGGTTCTTCTTCTATGCAAATGAATACCGTTGAATGATCAACATTTGAACTTTCTACCTTAATTTCCATGGTGTTGTATTCCCCTTCAGATTCAAAATTTCCGAAAATTTAAAAGGTACTTGGATTACATGTTATGTACTATAAAGGACATACATAAAATAACATATAAAGCTTTTCTATGAGTATAGCGAATTTCATAGTTCGATTTCATTCATTTCGCTTCTATCAACCATTAATTGTTTCCGGTTATTCCACTTTCAAGCTAAATTACTCCTTCCATACACTTGATTCTTTTTTTTTTACGAAAATGACAACCATGGAAAGAGGACAATTTGAACTATCTACCTTAATTTCCGTGCTGTTGCGTTATCCTTCGGATTCAAAATTTCCTAAAATCTAAAATTTACTTGGATTACATGTTAAGTAACGTAAATGACTTACTAAAAATAACGTACAAAACTTTTTAACAAGTATAGCGAATTTCATTGTTCGATTTCATTCATTTCGCTCCTATTAACCATTAATTGTATCCGGGTACTCCTCTTTTAAGCAAAATTACTACTTCCATTTTGTTGGTTCTTCTTTTAAGAAAATGACAACCGTAAAAAGAACAACATTTGAACATTCTACCTTAATTTCATTGGTGTTGCGTTCTCCTTCGCCTTCAAAACTTCGGAGAATTACATGTTTAGTAATATAAAGGACATACTTAAAATAACATATAATTCTTTTCTATAAGTATAGCGAATTTCATAGTTCGATTTCATTCATTTCGCTACCATCAACTGTTAATTGTTACCAATTACTACTCTTTCAAGCTAAATTACTCCTTTAATTGGTTCTTATTCTATGAAAATGAATACCGTTGAATGATCAAAATTTGAACTTTCTACCTTAATTTCCATGGTGTTGCATTCCCCTTCATATTCAAAATTTCCTAAAATTTAAAAGGTACTTGGATTACATGTTATGTACTATAAAGGACATACATAAATAACATATAAAGCTTTTCTATGAGTATAGCGAATTTCATAGTTTGATTTCATTCATTTCGCTACCATCAACTGTTAATTGTTTTCCATTACTACTCTTTCCAGCTAAATTACTCCTTCCATTGGTTCTTCTTCTATGCAAATGAATACCGTTGAATGATCAACATTTGAACTTTCTACCTTAATTTCCATGGTGTTGCATTCTCCTTCAGATTCAAAATTTCCGAAAATTTAAAAGGTACTTGGATTACATGTTATGTACTATAAAGGACATACATAAAAAAACATATAAAGCTTTTCTATGAGTATAGCGAATTTCATAGTTCGATTTCATTCATTTCGCTCCTATCAACCATTAATTGTTTCCGGTTATTCCACTTTCAAGCTAAATTACTCCTTCCATACACTTGATTCTTTTTTTTTTTTACGAAAATGACAACCTTGGAAAGAGGACAATTTGAACTTTGTACCTTAATTTCCGTGCTGTTGCGTTCTCCTTTGGATTCAAAATATCCAAAAATCTAAAAGTTACTTGGATTACATGTTAAGTAATGTAAATGACTTACTTAAAATAACGTATAAAGCTTTTTAACAAGTATAGCGAATTTCATTGTTCGATTTCATTCATTTCGCTCCCATTAACCTTTAACTGTATCGGGGTACTCCTCTTTTAAGCTAAATTACTGTTTCCATTTTCTTGGTTCTTCTTTTACGACAATGACAACGGTAAAAAGAACAACATTTGACCTTTCTACCTTAATTTCATTGGTGTTGCGTTCTCCTTCAGCTTCAAAACTTCCGAGAATTACATGTTAAGTAATATAAAGGACTTACTTAAAATAACATATAATTCTTTTCTATAAGTATAGCGAATTTAATAGTTCGATTTCATTCATTTCGCTACAATCAACTGTTAATTGTTTCCAATTACTACTCTTTCATGCTAAATTACTCCTTCCATTGGTTCTTCTTCTACGAAAATGAATACCGTTGAACGATCAACATTTGAACTTTCAACCTTAATTTCCATGCTGTTGCGTTTTCCTTCGGATTCAAAATTTCCTAAAATCTAAAATTTACTTGGATTACATGTTAACTAATGTAAATGACTTACTTAAAATAACGTATAAAGCTTTTTAACAAGTATAGCGAATTTCATTGTTCGATTTCATTCATTTCGCTCCCATTAACCATTAATTGTATCCGGGTACTCCTCTTTTATGCTATATTACTCCTTCCATTTTCTTGGTTCTTCTTTTACGAAAATGACAACCGTAAAAAGAACAACATTTGAACTTTCTACCTTAATTTCATTGGTGTTGCGTTCTCCTTCGGCTTCAAAACTTCTGAGAAGTACATGTTAAGTAATATAAAGGACTTAATTAAAATAACATATAATTCTTTTCTATAAGTATAGTGAATTTCATAGTTCGATTTCATTCATTTCACTACCATTAACTGTTAATTGTTTCCAATTACTACTCTTTCAAGCTAAATTACTCCTTCCATTGGTTCTTATTCTATGAAAAAGAATACTGTTGAATGATCAACATTTGAACTTTCTAACTTAATTTCCATGGTTTTGCATTCTCATTCAGATTCAAAATTTCCGAAAATTTAAAAGGTACTTGGATTACATGTTATGTACTATAAAGGACATACATAAAATAACATATAAAGCTTTTCTATGAGTATAAGGAATTTCATAGTTCGATTTAATTCATTTCGCTCCTATCAACCATTAATTGTTTCCGATTTCTCCACTTTCAAGCTAAATTACTCCTTCCATACACTTGATTCTTTTTTTTACCAAAGTGACAACCATGGAAAGAGGACAATTTGAACTTTCTACCTTAATTTCCGTGCTGTTACGTTCTCCTTCGGATTCAAAATTTCGAAAAATCTAAAAGTTACTTGGATTACATGTTAAGTAATGTAAATGACTTACTTAAAATAACGTATAAAGCTTTTTAACAAGTATAGCGAATTTCATTGTTCGATTTCATTCATTTCGCTCCCATTAACCATTAATTGTATCCGGGTACTCCTCTTTTATGCTATATTACTCCTTCCATTTTCTTGGTTCTTCTTTTACGAAAATGACAACCGTAAAAAGAACAACATTTGAACTTTCTACCTTAATTTCATTTGTGTTGCGTTCTCCTTCGGCTTCAAAACTTCTGAGAAGTACATGTTAAGTAATATAAAGGACTTACTTAAAATAACATATAATTCCTTTCTATAAGTATAGTGAATTTCATAGTTCGATTTCATTCATTTCATTACCATCAACTGTTAATTGTTTCCAATTACTACTCTTTCAAGCTAAATTACTCCTTCCATTGGTTCTTATTCTATGAAAAAGAATACTGTTGAATGATCAACATTTGAACTTTCTAACTTAATTTCCATGGTGTTGCATTCTCATTCAGATTCAAAATTTCCGAAAATTTAAAAGGTACTTGGATTACATGTTATGTACTATAAAGGACATATATAAAATAACATATAAAGCTTTTCTATGAGTATAAGGAATTTCTTAGTTCGATTTAATTCATTTCGCTCCTATCAAACATTAATTGTTTCCGGTTTCTCCACTTTCAAGCTAAATTACTCCTTTCATACACTTGATTCTTTTTTTTACAAAAGTGACAACCATGGAAAGAGGATAATTTGAACTTTCTACCTTAATTTCCATGCTGTTGCGTTCTCCTTCGGATTCAAATTTTCCTAAAATCTAATATTAGACTTGGATTACATGTTAAGTAATGTAAATGACTTGCTTCAAATAACGTATAAAGCTTTTTAACAAGTTTAGCGAATTTCATTGTTCGATTTCATTCATTTCGCTCCCATTAACCATTAATTGTATCGGGGTACTCCTCTTTTAAGCTAAATTACTCCTTCCATTTTCTTGGTTCTTCTTTTACCAAAATGACAACCGTAAAAAGAACAACATTTGAACTTTCTACCTTAATTTCATTGGAATTGCGTTCTCCTTCGGCTTCAAAACTTCCGAGAAGTACATGTTAAGTAATATAAAGGACTTACTTAAAATAACACATAATTCTTTTCTATAAGTATAGCGAATTTCATAGTTTGATTTCATTCACTTCACTACCATCAACTGTTAATTGTTTCCAATTACTACTCTTTCAAGCTAAATTACTCCTTCCATTGGTTCTTCTTCTATGAAAATGAATACCGTTGAATGATCAACATTTGAACGTTCTACCTTAATTTCCATGGTGTTGCATTCTCCTTGAGATTCAAAATTTCCCAAAATTTAAAAGGTACTTGGAATACATGTTATGTTAATAAAGGACATACATAAAATAATATATAAAGCTTTTCTATTAGTATAGCGAATTTCATAGTTCGATTTCATTCATTTCGCTTCTATCAACCATTAATTGTTTCCGGTTACACCAGTTTCAAGCTAAATTACTCCTTCCATACACTTGATTCTTTTTTTTTTTACGAAAATGACAACCATGGAAACAAGACAATTTGAACTTTCTACCTTAATTTCCGTGCTGTTGCGTTCTCCTTTGGATTCAAAATATCCAAAAATCTAAAAGTTACTTGGATTACATGTTAAGTAATGTAAATGACTTACTTAAAATAACGTATAAAGCTTTTTAAAAAGTATAGCGAATTTCATTGTTCGATTTCATTCATTTCGCTCCCATTAACCATTAATTGTATCCGGGTACTCCTCTTTTATGCCATATTACTCCTTCCATTTTCTTGGTTCTTCTTTTACGAAAATGACAACCGTAAAAAGAACAACATTTGAACTTTCTACCTTAATTTCATTGGTGTTGCGTTCTCCTTCGGCTTCAAAACTTGTGAGAAGTACATGTTAAGTAATATAAAGGACTTACTTAAAATAACATATAATTCTTTTCTATAAGTATAGTGAATTTCATAGTTCGATTTCATTCATTTCACTACCATCAACTGTTAATTGTTTCCAATTACTACTCTTTCAAGCTAAATTACTCCTTCCATTGGTTCTTATTCTATGAAAAAGAATACTGTTGAATGATCAACATTTGAACTTTCTAACTTAATTTCCATGGTGTTGCATTCTCATTCAGATTCAAAATTTCCGAAAATTTAAAAGGTACTTGGATTACATGTTATGTACTATAAAGGACATACATAAAATAACATATAAAGCTTTTCTATGAGTATAAGGAATTTCATAGTTCGATTTAATTCATTTCGCTCCTATCAACCATTAATTGTTTCCGGTTTCTCCACTTTCAAGCTAAAGTACTCCTTCCATACACTTGATTCTTTTTTTTTACGAAAATGACAACCATGGAAAGAGGACAATTTGAACTTTCTACCTTAATTTCCGTGCTGTTACGTTCTCCTTCGGATTCAAAATTTCGAAAAATCTAAAAGTTACTTGGATTACATGTTAAGTAATGTAAATGACTTACTTAAAATATCGTATAAAGCTTTTTAACAAGTATAGCGAATTTCATTGTTCGATTTCATTCATTTCGCTCCCATTAACCATTAATTGTATCCGGGTACTCCTCTTTTAACCAATATTACTCCTTCCATTTTCTTGGTTCTTCTTTTATAAAAATGACAACCGTAAAAAGAACAACATTTGAACTTTCTACCTTAATTTCATTGGTGTTGCGTTCTCCTTCGGCTTCAAAACTTCGGAGAAGTACATGTTAAATAATATAAAGGACTTACTTAAAATAACATATAATTCTTTTCTATAAGTATAGCGAATTTCATAGTTCGATTTCATTCATTTCGCTACCATCAACTGTTAATTGTTTCCAATTACTACTCTTTCATGCTAAATTACTCCTTCCATTGGTTCTTCTTCTACGAAAATGAATACCGTTGAACGATCAACATTTGAACTTTCAACCTTAATTTCCATGCTGTTGCGTTTTCCTTCGGATTCAAAATTTCCTAAAATCTAAAATTTACTTGGATTTCATGTTAACTAATGTAAATGACTTACTTAAAATAACGTATAAAGCTTTTTAAAAAGTATAGCAAATTTCATTGTTCGATTTCATTCATTTCGCTCCCATTAACCATTAATTGTATGCGGGTACTCCTCTTTTAAGCTAAATTACTACTTGCATTTTCTTGGTTCTTCTTTTACGACAATGACATCCGTAAAAAAAAACATTTGAACTTTCTACCTTAATTTCATTGGTGTTGCGTTCTCCTTCGGCTTTAAAACTTCGGAGAATTACATGTTAAGTAATATAACGGACTTACTTAAAATAACATATAATTCTTTTCTATAAGTATAACGAATATCATAGTTCGATTTCCTTCATTTCGCTACCATCAACTGTTAATTGTTTCCAATTACTACTCTTTTAAGCTAAATTACTCCTTCCATTGGTTCTTCTTCTACGAAAATGAATACCGTTGAACCATTAACATTTGAACTTTCTACCTTAATTTCCATGGTGGTGCATTCTCCTTCATATTCAAAATTTCCGAAAATTTAAAAGGTACTTGGATTACATGTTATGTACTATAAAGGACATACATAAAATAACATATAAAGCTTTTCTATGAGTATAGCGAATTTCATAGTTCTATTTCATTCATTTCGCTCCTATCAACCATTAATTGTTTCCGGTTACTCCAGTTTCAAGCTAAAGTACTCCTTCCATACACTTGATTCTTTTTTTTTACGAAAATGACAACCATGGAAAGAGGACAATTTGAACTTTCTACCTTAATTTCCGTGCTGTTACGTTCTCCTTCGGATTCAAAATTTCGAAAAATCTAAAAGTTACTTGGATTACATGGTAAGTAATGTAAATGACTTACTTAAAATAACATATAAAGCTTTTTAACAAGTATAGCGAATTTCATTGTTCGATTTCATTCATTTCGCTCCCATTAACCATTAATTGTATCCGGGTACTCCTCTTTTAAGCAAAATTACTCCTTCCATTTTCTTGGTTCTTCTTTTACAAAAATGACAACCGTAAAAACAACAACATTTGAACTTTCTACCTTAATTTCATTGGAGTTGCGTTCTCCTTCGGCTTCAAAACTTCCGAGAAGTACATGTTAAGTAATAAAAAGGACTTACTTAAAATAACATATAATTCTTTTCTATAAGTATAGCGAATTTCATAGTTTGATTTCATTCATTTCACTACCATCAACTGTTAATTGTTTCCAATTACTACTCTTTCAAGCTAAATTACTCCTTCCATTGGTTCTTCTTCTATGAAAATGAATACCGTTGAATGAGCAACATTTGAACGTTCTACCTTAATTTCCATGGTGTTGCATTCTCCTTGAGATTCAAAATTTCCCAACATTTAAAAGGTACTTGGAATACATGTTATGTACTATAAAGGACATACATAAAATAACATATAAAGCTTTTCTATGAGTATAAGGAATTTCATAGTTCGATTTAATTAATTTCGCTCCTATCAACCATTAATTGTTTCCGGTTTCTCCACTTTCAAGCTAAATTACTCCTTCCATACACTTGATTCTTTTTTTTACCAAAGTGACAACCATGGAAAGAGGACAATTTGAACTTTCTACCTTAATTTCCGTGCTGTTACGTTCTCCTTGGGATTCAAAATTTCGAAAAATCTAAAAGTTACTTGGATTACATGTTAAGTAATGTAAATGACTTACTTAAAATAACGTATAAAGCTTTTTAAAAAGTATAGCGAATTTCATTGTTCGATTTCATTCATTTCGCTCCCATTAACCATTAATTGTATCCGGGTACTCCTCTTTTATGCTATATTACTCCTTCCATTTTCTTGGTTCTTCTTTTACGAAAATGACAACCGTAAAAAGAACAACATTTGAACTTTCTACCTTAATTTCATTGGTGTTGCGTTCTCCTTCGGCTTCAAAACTTGTGAGAAGTACATGTTAAGTAATATAAAGGACTTACTTAAAATAACATATAATTCTTTTCTATAAGTATAGTGAATTTCATAGTTCGATTTCATTCATTTCACTACCATCAACTGTTAATTGTTTCCAATTACTACTCTTTCAAGCTAAATTACTCCTTCCATTGGTTCTTATTCTATGAAAAAGAATACTGTTGAATGATCAACATTTGAACTTTCTAACTTAATTTCCATGGTGTTGCATTCTCATTCAGATTCAAAATTTCCGAAAATTTAAAAGGTACTTGGATTACATGTTATGTACTATAAAGGACATACATAAAATAACATATAAAGCTTTTCTATGAGTATAAGGAATTTCATAGTTCGATTTAATTCATTTCGCTCCTATCAACCATTAATTGTTTCCGGTTTCTCCACTTTCAAGCTAAAGTACTCCTTCCATACACTTGATTCTTTTTTTTTACGAAAATGACAACCATGGAAAGAGGACAATTTGAACTTTCTACCTTAATTTCCGTGCTGTTACGTTCTCCTTCGGATTCAAAATTTCGAAAAATCTAAAAGTTACTTGGATTACATGTTAAGTAATGTAAATGACTTACTTAAAATATCGTATAAAGCTTTTTAACAAGTATAGCGAATTTCATTGTTCGATTTCATTCATTTCGCTCCCATTAACCATTAATTGTATCCGGGTACTCCTCTTTTAACCAATATTACTCCTTCCATTTTCTTGGTTCTTCTTTTATAAAAATGACAACCGTAAAAAGAACAACATTTGAACTTTCTACCTTAATTTCATTGGTGTTGCGTTCTCCTTCGGCTTCAAAACTTCCGAGAAGTACATGTTAAATAATATAAAGGACTTACTTAAAATAACATATAATTCTTTTCTATAAGTATAGCGAATTTCATAGTTCGATTTCATTCATTTCGCTACCATCAACTGTTAATTGTTTCCAATTACTACTCTTTCATGCTAAATTACTCCTTCCATTGGTTCTTCTTCTACGAAAATGAATACCGTTGAACGATCAACATTTGAACTTTCAACCTTAATTTCCATGCTGTTGCGTTTTCCTTCGGATTCAAAATTTCCTAAAATCTAAAATTTACTTGGATTTCATGTTAACTAATGTAAATGACTTACTTAAAATAACGTATAAAGCTTTTTAAAAAGTATAGCAAATTTCATTGTTCGATTTCATTCATTTCGCTCCCATTAACCATTAATTGTATGCGGGTACTCCTCTTTTAAGCTAAATTACTACTTGCATTTTCTTGGTTCTTCTTTTACGACAATGACATCCGTAAAAAAAAACATTTGAACTTTCTACCTTAATTTCATTGGTGTTGCGTTCTCCTTCGGCTTTAAAACTTCGGAGAATTACATGTTAAGTAATATAACGGACTTACTTAAAATAACATATAATTCTTTTCTATAAGTATAACGAATATCATAGTTCGATTTCCTTCATTTCGCTACCATCAACTGTTAATTGTTTCCAATTACTACTCTTTTAAGCTAAATTACTCCTTCCATTGGTTCTTCTTCTACGAAAATGAATACCGTTGAACCATTAACATTTGAACTTTCTACCTTAATTTCCATGGTGGTGCATTCTCCTTCATATTCAAAATTTCCGAAAATTTAAAAGGTACTTGGATTACATGTTATGTACTATAAAGGACATACATAAAATAACATATAAAGCTTTTCTATGAGTATAGCGAATTTCATAGTTCTATTTCATTCATTTCGCTCCTATCAACCATTAATTGTTTCCGGTTACTCCAGTTTCAAGCTAAAGTACTCCTTCCATACACTTGATTCTTTTTTTTTACGAAAATGACAACCATGGAAAGAGGACAATTTGAACTTTCTACCTTAATTTCCGTGCTGTTACGTTCTCCTTCGGATTCAAAATTTCGAAAAATCTAAAAGTTACTTGGATTACATGGTAAGTAATGTAAATGACTTACTTAAAATAACATATAAAGCTTTTTAACAAGTATAGCGAATTTCATTGTTCGATTTCATTCATTTCGCTCCCATTAACCATTAATTGTATCCGGGTACTCCTCTTTTAAGCAAAATTACTCCTTCCATTTTCTTGGTTCTTCTTTTACAAAAATGACAACCGTAAAAACAACAACATTTGAACTTTCTACCTTAATTTCATTGGAGTTGCGTTCTCCTTCGGCTTCAAAACTTCCGAGAAGTACATGTTAAGTAATAAAAAGGACTTACTTAAAATAACATATAATTCTTTTCTATAAGTATAGCGAATTTCATAGTTTGATTTCATTCATTTCACTACCATCAACTGTTAATTGTTTCCAATTACTACTCTTTCAAGCTAAATTACTCCTTCCATTGGTTCTTCTTCTATGAAAATGAATACCGTTGAATGAACAACATTTGAACGTTCTACCTTAATTTCCATGGTGTTGCATTCTCCTTGAGATTCAAAATTTCCCAACATTTAAAAGGTACTTGGAATACATGTTATGTACTATAAAGGACATACATAAAATAACATATAAAGCTTTTCTATGAGTATAAGGAATTTCATAGTTCGATTTAATTAATTTCGCTCCTATCAACCATTAATTGTTTCCGGTTTCTCCACTTTCAAGCTAAATTACTCCTTCCATACACTTGATTCTTTTTTTTACCAAAGTGACAACCATGGAAAGAGGACAATTTGAACTTTCTACCTTAATTTCCGTGCTGTTACGTTCTCCTTGGGATTCAAAATTTCGAAAAATCTAAAAGTTACTTGGATTACATGTTAAGTAATGTAAATGACTTACTTAAAATAACGTATAAAGCTTTTTAAAAAGTATAGCGAATTTCATTGTTCGATTTCATTCATTTCGCTCCCATTAACCATTAATTGTATCCGGGTACTCCTCTTTTATGCTATATTACTCCTTCCATTTTCTTGGTTCTTCTTTTACGAAAATGACAACCGTAAAAAGAACAACATTTGAACTTTCTACCTTAATTTCATTGGTGTTGCGTTTTCCTTCGGCTTCAAAACTTCTGAGAAGTACATGTTAAGTAATATAAAGGACTTACTTAAAATAACATATAATTCTTTTCTATAAGTATAGTGAATTTCATAGTTCGATTTCATTCATTTCACTACCATCAACTGTTAATTGTTTCCAATTACTACTCTTTCAAGCTAAATTACTCCTTCCATTGGTTCTTATTCTATGAAAAAGAATACTGTTGAATGATCTACATTTGAACTTTCTAACTTAATTTCCATGGTGTTGCATTCTCATTCAGATTCAAAATTTCCGAAAATTTAAAAGGTACTTGGATTACATGTTATGTACTATAAAGGACATACATAAAATAACATATAAAGCTTTTCTATGAGTATAAGGAATTTCATAGTTCGATTTAATTCATTTCGCTCCTATCAACCATTAATTGTTTCCGGTTTCTCCACTTTCAAGCTAAAGTACTCCTTCCATACACTTGATTCTTTTTTTTTACGAAAATGACAACCATGGAAAGAGGACAATTTGAACTTTCTACCTTAATTTCCGTGCTGTTACGTTCTCCTTGGGATTCAAAATTTCGAAAAATCTAAAAGTTACTTGGATTACATGTTAAGTAATGTAAATGACTTACTTAAAATAACGTATAAAGCTTTTTAACAAGTATAGCGAATTTCATTGTTCGATTTCATTCATTTCGCACCCATTAACCATTAATTGTATCCGGGTACTCCTCTTTTAACCAATATTACTCCTTCCATTTTCTTGGTTCTTCTTTTACAAAAATGACAACCGTAAAAAGAACAACATTTGAACTTTCTACCTTAATTTCATTGGTGTTGCGTTCTCCTTCGGCTTCAAAACTTCGGAGAAGTACATGTTAAATAATATAAAGGACTTACTTAAAATAACATATAATTCTTTTCTATAAGTATAGCGAATTTCATAGTTTGATTTCATTCATTTCACTATCATCAACTGTTAATTGTTTCCAATTACTACTCTTTCAAGCTAAATTACTCCTTCCATTGGTTCTTCTTCTATGAAAATGAATACCGTTGAATGATCAACATTTGAACGTTCTACCTTAATTTCCATGGTGTTGCATTCTCCTTGAGATTCAAAATTTCCCAAAATTTAAAAGGTACTTGGAATACATGTTATGTACTATAAAGGACATACATAAAATAATATATAAAGCTTTTCTATGAGTATAGCGAATTTCATAGTTCGATTTCATTCATTTCTCTCCTATCAACCATTAATTGTTTCCGGTTACTCCAGTTTCAAGCTAAATTACTCCTTCCATACACTTGATTCTTTTTTTTTTACGAAAATGACAACCATGGAAACAAGACAATTTGAACTTTCTACCTTAATTTCCGTGCTGTTGCGTTCTCCTTTGGATTCAAAATATCCAAAAATCTAAAAGTTACTTGGATTACATGTTAAGTAATGTAAATGACTTACTTAAAATAACGTATAAAGCTTTTTAACAAGTATAGCGAATTTCATTGTTCGATTTCATTCATTTCGCTCTCATTAACCTTTAACTGTATCGGGGTACTCCTCTTTTAAGCTAAATTATTGTTTCCATTTTCTTGGTTCTTCTTTTACGAAAATGAAATCGGTAAAAAGAACAACATTTGAACTTTCTACCTTAATTTCATTGGTGTTGCGTTCTCCTTCAGCTTCAAAACTTCCGAGAATTACATGTTAAGTAATATAAAGGACTTACTTAAAATAACATATAATTCTTTTCTATAAGTATAGCGAATTTCATAGTTCGATTTCATTCATTTCGCTACCATCAACTGTTAATTGTTTCCAATTACTACTCTTTCATGCTAAATTACTCCTTCCATTGGTTCTTCTTCTACGAAAATGAATACCGTTGAACGATCAACATTTGAACTTTCAACCTTAATTTCCATGCTGTTGCGTTTTCCTTCGGATTCAAAATTTCCTAAAATCTAAAATTTACTTGGATTACATGTTAACTAATGTAAATGACTTACTTAAAATAACGTATAAAGCTTTTTAAAAAGTATAGCGAATTTCATTGTTCAATTTCATTCATTTCGCTCCCATTAACCATTAATTGTATGCGGGTACTCCTCTTTTAAGCTAAATTACTCCTTCCATTTTCTTGGTTCTTCTTTTACGACAATGACATCCGTAAAAAAAAACATTTGAACTTTCTACCTTAATTTCATTGGTGTTGCGTTCTCCTTCGGCTTTAAAACTTCGGAGAATTACATGTTAAGTAATATAACGGACTTACTTAAAATAACATATAATTCTTTTCTATAAGTATAACGAATATCATAGTTCGATTTCCTTCATTTCGCTACCATCAACTGTTAATTGTTTCCAATTACTACTCTTTTAAGCTAAATTACTCCTTCCATTGGTTCTTCTTCTACGAAAATGAATACCGTTGAACCATTAACATTTGAACTTTCTACGTTAATTTCCATGGTGGTGCATTCTCCTTCATATTCAAAATTTCCGAAAATTTAAAAGTTACTTGGATTACATGTTATGTACTATAAAGGACATACATAAAATAACATATAAAGCTTTTCTATGAGTATAGCGAATTTCATAGTTCTATTTCATTCATTTCGCTCCTATCAACCATTAATTGTTTCCGGTTACTCCAGTTTCAAGCTAAAGTACTCCTTCCATACACTTGATTCTTTTTTTTTACGAAAATGACAACCATGGAAAGAGGACAATTTGAACTTTCTACCTTAATTTCCGTGCTGTTACGTTCTCCTTCGGATTCAAAATTTCGAAAAATCTAAAAGTTACTTGGATTACATGTTAAGTAATGTAAATGACTTACTTAAAATAACATATAAAGCTTTTTAACAAGTATAGCGAATTTCATTGTTCGATTTCATTCATTTCGCTCCCATTAACCATTAATTGTATCCGGGTACTCCTCTTTTATGCTATATTACTCCTTCCATTTTCTTGGTTCTTCTTTTACGAAAATGACAACCGTAAAAAGAACAACATTTGAACATTCTACCTTAATTTCATTGGTGTTGCGTTCTCCTTCGTCTTCAAAACTTCGGAGAATTACATGTTTAGTAATATAAAGGACATACTTAAAATAACATATAATTCTTTTCTATAAGTATAGCGAATTTCATAGTTCGATTTCATTCATTTCGCTACCATCAACTGTTAATTGTTCCCAATTACTACTCTTTCAAGCTAAATTACTCCTTTAATTGGTTCTTCTTCTATGAAAATGAATACCGTTGAATGATCAACATTTGAACTTTCTACCTTAATTTCCATGGTGTTGCATTCCCCTTCAGATTCAAAATTTCCTAAAATTTAAAAGGTACTTGGATTACATGTTATGTACTATAAAGGACATACATAAATAACATATAAAGCTTTTCTATGAGTATAGCGAATTTCATAGTTTGATTTCAATCATTTCGCTACCATCAACTGTTAATTGTTTATAATTACTACTCTTTCAAGCTAAATTACTCCTTCCATTGGTTCTTTTTCTATGAAAATGAATACCGTTGAATGATCAACATTTGAACTTTCTACCTTAATTTCCATGGTGTTGCATTCTCCTTCAGATTCAAAATTTCCTAAAATTTAAAAGGTACTTGGATTACATGTTATGTACTATAAAGGACATACATAAATAACATATAAAGCTTTTCTATGAGTATAGCGAATTTCATAGTTCGATTTCATTCATTTCACTCCTATCAACCATTAATTGTTTCCGGTTACTCCACTTTGAAGCTAAATTACTCCTTCCATACTCTTGATTCTTTTTTTTACGAAAATGACAACCATGGAAAGAAGAAAATTTAAACTTTCTACCTTAATTTTCATGTTGTTGCGTTCTCCTTCGGATTCAAAATTTCCTAAAATCTAAAATTTACTTGGATTACATGTTAACTAATGTAAATGACTTACTTAAAATAACGTACAAAGCTTTTTATCAAGTATAGCGAATTTCATAGTTCGATTTCATTCATTTCGCTACCATCAACTGTTAAATGTTTCCAATTACTACTCTTTCAAGCTAAATTACTCCTTCCATTGGTTCTTCTTCTATGAAAATGAATACCGTTGAATGAACTTTCTACCTTAATTTCCATGGTGTTGCATTCTCCTTAAGATTCAAAATTTCCGAAAATTTAAAAGGTACTTGGATTACATGTTATGTACTATAAAGGACATACATAAAATAACATATAAAGCTTTTCTATCAGTATAGCGAATTTCATAGTTAGATTTCATTCATTTCGCTCCTATCAACCATTAATTGTTTCCGGTTATTCCACTTTCAAGCTAAATTACTCCTTCCATACACTTGATTCTTTTTTTTTTTTACGAAAATGACAACCATGGAAAGAAGACAATTTGAACTATCTACCTTAATTTCCATGCTGTTGCGTTATCCTTCGGATTCAAAATTTCCTAAAATCTAAAATTTACTTGGATTACATGTTAAGTAATGTAAATGACTTACTAAAAATAACGTACAAAGCTTTTTAACAAGTATAGCGAATTTCATTGTTCGATTTCATTCATTTCGATCCTATTAACCATTAATTGTATCCGGGTACTCCTCTTTTAAGCAAAATTACTACTTCCATTTTGTTGGTTCTTCTTTTAAGAAAATGACAACCGTAAAAAGAACAACATTTGAACATTCTACCTTAATTTCATTGGTGTTGCGTTCTCCTTCGTCTTCAAAACTTCGGAGAATTACATGTTTAGTAATATAAAGGACATACTTAAAATAACATATAATTCTTTTCTATAAGTATAGCGAATTTCATAGTTCGATTTCATTCATTTCGCTACCATCAACTGTTAATTGTTTCCAATTACTACTCTTTCAAGCTAAATTACTCCTTTAATTGGTTCTTCTTCTATGAAAATGAATACCGTTGAATGATCAACATTTGAACTTTCTATCTTAATTTCCATGGTGTTGCATTCCCCTTCAGATTCAAAATTTCCTAAAATTTAAAACGTACTTGGATTACATGTTATGTACTATAAAGGACATACATAAATAACATATAAAGCTTTTCTATGAGTATAGCGAATTTCATAGTTCGATTTCATTCATTTCGCTCCTATCAACCATTAATTGTTTCCGGTTATTCCACTTTCAAGCTAAATTACTCCTTCCATTGGTTCTTCTTCTATGAAAATGAATACCGTTGAATGATCAACATTTGAACTTTCTACCTTAATTTCCATGGTGTTGCATTCTCCTTCAGATTCAAAATTTTCTAAAATTTAAAAGGTACTTGGATTACATGTTATGTACTATAAAGGACATACATAAATAACATATAAAGCTTTTCTATGAGTATAGCGAATTTCATAGTTCGATTTCATTCATTTCGCTCCTATCAACCATTAATTGTTTCCGGTTACTCCACTTTCAAGTTAAATTACTCCTTCCATACACTTGATTCTTTTTTTTTTTACCAAAATGACAACCATGGAAAGAAGACAATTTAAACTTTCTACCTTAATTTCCATGTTGTTGCTTTCTCCTTCGGATTCAAAATTTCCTAAAATCTAAAATTTACTTGGATTACATGTTAACTAATGTAAATGACTTACTTAAAATAACGTACAAAGCTTTTTATCAAGTATAGCGAATTTCATAGTTCGATTTCATTCATTTCGCTACCATCAGCTGTTAAATGTTTCCAATTACTACTCTTTCAAGCTAAATTACTCCTTCCATTGGTTCTTCTTCTATGAAAATGAATACCGTTGAATGAACTTTCTACCTTAATTTCCATGTTGTTGCATTCTCCTTCAGATTCAAAATTTCCAAAAATTTAAAAGGTACTTGGATTACATGATATGTACTATAAAGGACATACATAAATAACATATAAAGCCTTTCTATGAGTATAGCGAATTTCATAGTTTGATTTCAATCATTTCGCTACCATCAACTGTTAATTGTTTATAATTACTACTCTTTCAAGCTAAATTACTCCTTCCATTGGTTCTTCTTCTATGAAAATGAATACCGTTGAATGATCAACATTTGAACTTTCTACCTTAATTTCCATGGTGTTGCATTCTCCTTCAGATTCAAAATTTCCTAAAATTTAAAAGGTACTTGGATTACATGTTATGTACTATAAAGGACATACATAAATAACATATAAAGCTTTTCTATGAGTATAGCGAATTTCATAGTTCGATTTCATTCATTTCACTCCTATCAACCATTAATTGTTTCCGGTTACTCCACTTTGAAGCTAAATTACTCCTTCCATACTCTTGATTCTTTTTTTTACGAAAATGACAACCATGGAAAGAAGAAAATTTAAACTTTCTACCTTAATTTTCATGTTGTTGCGTTCTCCTTCGGATTCAAAATTTCCTAAAATCTAAAATTTACTTGGATTATATGTTAACTAATGTAAATGACTTACTTAAAATAACGTACAAAGCTTTTTATCAAGTATAGCGAATTTCATAGTTCGATTTCATTCATTTCGCTACCATCAACTGTTAAATGTTTCCAATTACTACTCTTTCAAGCTAAATTACTCCTTCCATTGGTTCTTCTTCTATGAAAATGAATACCGTTGAATGAACTTTCTACCTTAATTTCCATGGTGTTGCATTCTCCTTAAGATTCAAAATTTCCGAAAATTTAAAAGGTACTTGGATTACATGTTATGTACTATAAAGGACATACATAAAATAACATATAAAGCTTTTCTATGAGTATAGGGAATTTCATAGTACGATTTCATTCATTTCGCTCCTATCAACCATTAATTGTTTCCGGTTACTCCAGTTTCAAGCTAAATTACTCCTTCCATACACTTGATTCTTTTTTTTTTTACGAAAATGACAACCATGGAAACAAGACAATTTGAACTTTCTACCTTAATTTCCGTGCTGTTGCGTTCTCCTTTGGATTCAAAATATCCAAAAATCTAAAAGTTACTTGGATTACATGTTAAGTAATGTAAATGACTTACTTAAAATAACGAATAAAGCTTTTTAACAATTATAGCGAATTTCATTGTTCGATTTCATTCATTTCGCTCCCATTAACCTTTAACTGTATCGGGGTACTCCTCTTTTAAGCAAAATTACTGTTTCCATTTTCTTGGTTCTTCTTTTACGAAAATGAAATCGGTAAAAAGAACAACATTTGAACTTTCTACCTGAATTTCATTGGTGTTGCGTTCTCCTTCAGCTTCAAAACTTCCGAGAATTACATGTTAAGTAATATAAAGGACTTACTTAAAATAAGATATAATTCTTTTCTATAAGTATAGCGAATTTCATAGTTCGATTTCATTCATTTCGCTACCATCAACTGTTAATTGTTTCCAATTACTACTCTTTCATGCTAAATTACTCCTTCCATTGGTTCTTCTTCTACGAAAATGAATACCGTTGCACGATCAACATTTGAACTTTCAACCTTAATTTCCATGCTGTTGCGTTTTCTTTGGATTCAAAATTTCCTAAAATCTAAAATTTACTTGGATTATATGTTAAATAATGTAAATGACTTACTTAAAATAACGTATAAAGATTTTTAATAAGTATAGCGAATTTCATTGTTCGATTTCATTCATTTCGCTCCCATTAACCATTAATTGTATCCGGGTACTACTCTTTTATGCTATATTACTCCTTCCATTTTCTTGGTTCTTCTTTTACGAAAATGACAACCGTAAAAATAACAACATTTGAACTTTCTACCTTAATTTCATTGGTGTTGCGTTCTCCTTCGGCTTCAAAACTTCTGAGAAGTACATGTTAAGTAATATAAAGGACTTACTTAAAATAACATATAATTCTTTTCTATAAGTATAGTGAATTTCATAGTTCGATTTCATTCATTTCACTACCATCAACTGTTAATTGTTTCCAATTACTACTCTTTCAAGCTAAATTACTCCTTCCATTGGTCCTTATTCTATGAAAAAGAATACTATTGAATGATCAACATTTGAACTTTCTAACTTAATTTCCATGGTGTTGCAATCTCATTCAGATTCAAAATTTCCGAAAATTTAAAAGGTACTTGGATTACATGTTATGTACTATAAAGGACATACATAAAATAACATATAAAGCTTTTCTATGAGTATAAGGAATTTCATAGTTCGATTTAATTCATTTCGCTCCTATCAACCATTAATTGTTTCCGGTTTCTCCACTTTCAAGCTAAATTACTCCTTCCATACACTTGATTTTTTTTTTACGAAAATGACAACCATGAAAAGAGGACAATTTGAACTTTCTACCTTAATTTCCGTGCTGTTACGTTCTCGTTCGGATTCAAAATTTCGAAAAATCTAAAAGTTACTTGGATTACATGTTAAGTAATGTAAATGACTTACTTAAAATAACGTATAAAGCTTTTTAACACGTATAGCGAATTTCATTGTTCGATTTCATTCATTTCGCTCCCATTAACCATTAATTGTATGCGGGTACTCCTCTTTTAAGATAAATTACTCCTTCCATTTTCTTGGTTCTTCTTTTACGACAATGACATCCGTAAAAAAAAACATTTGAACTTTCTACCTTAATTTCATTGGTGTTGCGTTCTCCTTCGGCTTTAAAACTTCGGAGAATTACGTGTTAAGTAATATAACGGACTTACTTAAAATAACATATAATTCTTTTCTATAAGTATAACGAATATCATAGTTCGATTTCCTTCATTTCGCTACCATCAACTGTTAATTGTTTCCAATTACTACTCTTTTAAGCTAAATTACTCCTTCCATTGGTTCTTCTTCTACGAAAATGAATACCGTTGAACCATCAACATTTGAACTTTCTACCTTAATTTCCATGGTGGTGTATTCTCATTCATATTCAAAATTTCCGAAAATTTAAAAGGTACTTGGATTACATGTTATGTACTATAAAGGACATACATAAAATAACATATAAAGCTTTTCTATGAGTATAGCGAATTTCATAGTTCGATTTCATTCATTTCGCTCCTATCAACCATGAATTGTTTCCGGTTACTCCAGTTTCAAGCTAAAGTACTCCTTCCATACACTTGATTCTTTTTTTTTACGAAAATGACAACCATGGAAAGAGGACAATTTGAACTTTCTACCTTAATTTCCGTGCTGTTACGTTCTCCTTCGGATTCAAAATTTCGAAAAATCTAAAAGTTACTTGGATTACATGTTAAGTAATGTAAATGACTTACTTAAAATAACGTATAAAGCTTTTTAACAAGTATAGCGAATTTCATTGTTCGATTTCATTCATTTCGCTCCCATTAACCATTAATTGTAAGCGGGTACTTCTCTTTTAAGCTAAATTGCTCCTTCCATTTTCTTGGTTCTTCTTTTACAACAATGACAACCGTCAAAAGAACAACATTTGAACTTTCTACCTTAATTTCATTGGCGTTGCGTTCTCCTTCGGCTTTAAAACTTTCGAGAATTACATGTTAAGTAATATAAAGGACTTACTTAAAATAACATATAATTCTTTTCTATAAGTATAACGAATTTCATAGTTCGATTTCATTCATTTCGCTACCATCAACTGTTAATTGTTTCCAATTACTACTCTTTCAAGCTAAATTACTCCTTCCATTGGTTCTTATTCTATGAAAATGAATACTGTTGAATGATCAACATTTGAACTTTCTAACTTAATTTCCATGGTGTTGCATTCTCATTCAGATTCAAAATTTCCGAAAATTTAAAAGGTACTTGGATTACATGTTATGTACTATAAAGGACATACATAAAATAACATATAAAGCTTTTCTATGAGTATAAGGAATTTCATAGTTCGATTTAATTCATTTCGCTCCTATCAACCATTAATTGTTTCCTGTTTCTCCACTTTCAAGCTAAATTACTCCTTCCATACACTTGATTTTTTTTTTTTTACGAAAATGACAACCATGGAAAGAGGACAATTTGAACTTTCTACCTTAATTTCCGTGCTGTTACGTTCTCCTTCGGATTCAAAATTTCGAAAAATCTAAAAGTTACTTGGATTACATGTTAAGTAATGTAAATGACTTACTTAAAATAACGTATAAAGCTTTTTAACAAGTATAGCGAATTTCATTGTTCGATTTCATTCATTTCGCTCCCATTAACCATTAATTGTATGCGGGTACTCCTCTTTTAAGCTAAATTACTCCTTCCATTTTCTTGGTTCTTCTTTTACGACTATGACATCCGTAAAAAAAACATTTGAACTTTCTACCTTAATTTCATTGGTGTTGCGTTCTCCTTCGGCTTTAAAACTTCGGAGAATTACATGTTAAGTGATATAACGGACTTACTTAAAATAACATATAATTCTTTTCTATAAGTATAACGAATATCATAGTTCGATTTCCTTCATTTCGCTACCATCAACTGTTAATTGTTTCCAATTACTACTCTTTTAAGCTAAATTACTCCTTCCATTGGTTCTTCTTCTACGAAAATGAATACCGTTGAACTATCAACATTTGAACTTTCTACCTTAATTTCCATGGTGGTGCATTCTCCTTCATATTCAAAATTTCCGAAAATTTAAAAGGTACTTGGATTACATGTTATGTACTATAAAGGACATACATAAAATAACATATAAAGCTTTTCTATGAGTATAAGGAATTTCATAGTTCGATTTAATTCATTTCGCTCCTATCAACCATTAATTGTTTCCTGTTTCTCCACTTTCAAGCTAAATTACTCCTTCCATACACTTGATTTTTTTTTTTTAACGAAAATGACAACCATGGAAAGAGGACAATTTGAACTTTCTACCTTAATTTCGTGCTGTTACGTTCTCCTTCGGATTCAAAATTTCGAAAAATCTAAAAGTTACTTGGATTACATGTTAAGTAATGTAAATGACTTACTTAAAATAACGTATAAAGCTTTTTAACACGTATAGCGAATTTCATTGTTCGATTTCATTCATTTCGCTCCCATTAACCATTAATTGTATGCGGGTACTCCTCTTTTAAGATAAATTACTCCTTCCATTTTCTTGGTTCTTCTTTTACGACAATGACAACCGTCAAAAGAACAACATTTGAACTTTCTACCTTAATTTCATTAGTGTTGCGTTCTCCTTCGGCTTTAAAACTTTCGAGAATTACATGTTAAGTAATATAAAGGACTTACTTAAAATAACATATAATTCTTTTCTATAAGTATAACGAATTTCATAGTTCGGTTTCATTCATTTCGCTACCATCAACTGTTAATTGTTTCCAATTACTACTCTTTCAAGCTAAATTACTCCTTCCATTGGTTCTTCTTCTACGAAAATGAATACGGTTGAAGTATCAACATTTGAACTTTCTACCTTAATTTCTATGGTGTTGCATTCTCCATCAGATTCAAAATTTCCAAAAATTTAAAAGGTACTTGGATTACATGTTATGTACTATAAAGGACATCCATAAAAAAACATATAAAGCTTTTCTATGAGTATAGCGAATTTCATAGTTCGATTTCATTCATTTCGCTCCTATCAACCATTAATTGTTTCCGGTTACTCCACTTTCAAGTTAAATTACTCCTTCCATACACTTGATTCTTTTTTTTTTTACCAAATTGACAACCATGGAAAGAGGATAATTTGAACTTTCTACCTTAATTTCCATGCTGTTGCGTTCTCCTTCGGATTCAAATTTCCAAAAATCTAAAATTTACTTGGATTACATGTTAAGTAATGTAAATGACTTACTTAAAATATTGTATAAAGCTTTTCTACAAGTATAGCGAATTTAATTGTTCGATTTCATTCAATTCGCTCCCATTAACCTTTAACTGTATCGGGGTACTCCTCTTTTAAGCTTCTTCTTTTACGAAAATGACATCGGTAAAAAGAACAACATTTGAACATTCTACCTTAATTTCATTGGTGTTGCGTTCTCCTTCGGCTTCAAAACTTCCGAGAATTACATGTTAAGTAATATAAAGGACTTACTTAAAATAACATATATTTCTTTTCTATAAGTATAGCGAATTTCATAGTTTGATTTCATTCATTTCACTACCATCAACTGTTAATTGTTTCCAATTACTACTCTTTCAAGCTAAATTACTCCTTCCATTGGTTCTTATTCTATGAAAATGAATACTGTTGAATGATCAACATTTGAACTTTCTAACTTAATTTCCATGGTGTTGCATTCTCATTCAGATTCAAAATTTCCGAAAATTTAAAAGGTACTTGGATTACATGTTATGTACTATAAAGGACATACATAAAATAACATATAAAGCTTTTCTATGAGTATAAGGAATTTCATAGTTCGATTTAATTCATTTCGCTCCTATCAACCATTAATTGTTTCCTGTTTCTCCACTTTCAAGCTAAATTACTCCTTCCATACACTTGATTTTTTTTTTTTTACAAAAATGACAACCATGGAAAGAGGACAATTTGAACTTTCTACCTTAATTTCCGTGCTGTTACGTTCTCCTTCGGATTCAAAATTTCGAAAAATCTAAAAGTTACTTGGATTACATGTTAAGTAATGTAAATGACTTACTTAAAATAACGTATAAAGCTTTTTAACAAGTATAGCGAATTTCATTGTTCGATTTCATTCATTTCGCTCCCATTAACCATTAATTGTATGCGGGTACTCCTCTTTTAAGCAAAATTACTCCTTCCATTTTCTTGGTTCTTCTTTTACGACAATGACATCCGTAAAAAAAACATTTGAACTTTCTACCTTAATTTCATTGCTGTTGCGTTCTCCTTCGGCTTTAAAACTTCGGAGAATTACATGTTAAGTGATATAACGGACTTACTTAAAATAACATATAATTCTTTTCTATAAGTATAACGAATATCATAGTTCGATTTCCTTCATTTCGCTACCATCAACTGTTAATTGTTTCCAATTACTACTCTTTTAAGCTAAATTACTCCTTCCATTGGTTCTTCTTCTACGAAAATGAATACCGTTGAACTATCAACATTTGAACTTTCTACCTTAATTTCCATGATGGTGCATTCTCCTTCATATTCAAAATTTCCGAAAATTTAAAAGGTACTTGGATTACATGTTATGTACTATAAAGGACATACATAAAATAACATATAAAGCTTTTCTATGAGTATAGCGAATTTCATAGTTCGATTTCATTCATTTCACTCTTATCAACCATTAATTGTTTCCGGTTACTCCAGTTTCAAGCTAAAGTACTACTTCCATACACTTGATTCTTTTTTTTTACGAAAATGACAACCATGGAAAGAGGACAATTTGAACTTTCTACCTTAATTTCGTGCTGTTACGTTCTCCTTCGGATTCAAAATTTCGAAAAATCTAAAAGTTACTTGGATTACATGTTAAGTAATGTAAATGACTTAGTTAAAATAACGTATAAAGCTTTTTAACAAGTATAGTGAATTTCATTGTTCGATTTCATTCATTTCGCTCCCATTAATCATTAATTGTACGCGGGTACTCCTCTTTTAAGCTAAATTGCTCCTTCCATTTTCTTGGTTCTTCTTTTACGACAATGACAACCGTCAAAAGAACAACATTTGAACTATCTACTTTAATTTCATTGGTGTTGCGTTCTCCTTCCGCTTTAAAACTTCGGAGAATTACATGTTAAGTAATATAACGGACATACTTAAAATAACATATAATTCTTTTCTATAAGTATAACGAATATCATAGTTCGATTTCCTTCATTTCGCTACCATCAACTGTTAATTGTTTCCAATTACTACTCTTTCAAGCTAAATTACTCCTTCCATTGGTTCTTCTTCTACGAAAATGAATACGGTTGAACTATCAACATTTGAACTTTCTACCTTAATTTCTATGGTGTTGTATTCTCCTTCATATTCAAAATTTCCGAAAATTTAAAAGGTACTTGGATTACATGTTAAGTAATGTAAATGACTTACTTAAAATAACGTATAAAGCTTTTTAACACGTATAGCGAATTTCATTGTTCGATTTCATTCATTTCGCTCCCATTAACCATTAATTGTATGCGGGTACTCCTCTTTTAAGATAAATTACTCCTTCCATTTTCTTGGTTCTTCTTTTACGACAATGACATCCGTAAAAAAAAACATTTGAACTTTCTACCTTAATTTCATTGGTGTTGCGTTCTCCTTCGGCTTTAAAACTTCGGAGAATTACGTTTTAAGTAATATAACGGACTTACTTAAAATAACATATAATTCTTTTCTATAAGTATAACGAATATCATAGTTCGATTTCCTTCATTTCGCTACCAACAACTGTTAATTGTTTCCAATTACTACTCTTTTAAACTAAATTACTCCTTCCATTGGTTCTTCTTCTACGAAAATGAATACCGTTGAACCATCAACATTTGAACTTTCTACCTTAATTTCCATGGTGGTGCATTCCCCTTCATATTCAAAATTTCCGAAAATTTAAAAGGTACTTGGATTACATGTTATGTACTATAAAGGACATACATAAAATAACATATAAAGCTTTTCTATGAGTGTAGCGAATTTCATAGTTCGATTTCATTCATTTCGCTCCTATCAACCATTAATTGTTTCCGGTTACTCCAGTTTCAAGCTAAAGTACTCCTTCCATACACTTGATTATTTTTTTTTACGAAAATGACAACCATGGAAAGAGGACAATTTGAACTTTCTACCTTAATTTCCGTGCTGTTACGTTCTCCTTCGGATTCAAAATTTCGAAAAATCTAAAAGTTACTTGGATTACATGTTAAGTAATGTAAATGACTTACTTAATATAACGTATAAAGCTTTTTAACAAGTATAGCGAATTTCATTGTTCGATTTCATTCATTTCGCTCCCATTAACCATTAATTGTACGCGGGTACTTCTCTTTTAAGCTAAATTGCTCCTTCCATTTTCTTGGTTCTTCTTTTACGACAATGACAACCGTCAAAAGAACAACATTTGAACTTTCTACCTTAATTTCATTGGTGTTGCGTTCTCCTTCGACTTTAAAACTTTCGAGAATTACATGTTAAGTAATATAAAGGACTTACTTAAAATAACATATAATTCTTTTCTATAAGTATAACGAATTTCATAGTTCGATTTCATTCATTTCGCTACCATCAACTGTTAATTGTTTCCAATTACTACTCTTTCAAGCTAAATTACTCCTTCCATTGGTTCTTCTTCTACGAAAATGAATACGGTTGAAGTATCAACATTTGAACTTTCTACCTTAATTTCTATGGTGTTGCATTCTCCTTCAGATTCAAAATTTCCAAAAATTTAAAAGGTACTTGGATTACATGTTATGTACTATAAAGGACATCCATAAAAAAACATATAAAGCTTTTCTATGAGTATAGCGAATTTCATAGTTCGATTTCATTCATTTCGCTCCTATCAACCATTAATTGTTTCCGGTTACTCCACTTTCAAGTTAAATTACTCCTTCCATACACTTGATTCTTTTTTTTTTTACCAAATTGACAACCATGGAAAGAGGATAATTTGAACTTTCTACCTTAATTTCCATGCTGTTGCGTTCTCCTTCGGATTCAAATTTCCTAAAATCTAAAATTTACTTGGATTACATGTTAAGTAATGTAAATGACTTACTTAAAATATTGTATAAAGCTTTTTTACAAGTATAGCGAATTTAATTGTTCGATTTCATTCAATTCGCTCCCATTAACCTTTAACTGTATCGGGGTACTCCTCTTTTAAGCTTCTTCTTTTACGAAAATGACATCGGTAAAAAGAACAACATTTGAACTTTCTACCTTAATTTCATTGGTGTTGCGTTCTCCTTCGGCTTCAAAACTTCCGAGAATTACATGTTAAGTAATATAAAGGACTTACTTAAAATAACATATAATTCTTTTCTATAAGTATAGCGAATTTCATAGTTTGATTTCATTCATTTCACTACCATCAACTGTTAATTGTTTCCAATTACTACTCTTTCAAGCTAAATTACTCCTTCCATTGGTTCTTATTCTATGAAAATGAATACTGTTGAATGATCAACATTTGAACTTTCTAACTTAATTTCCATGGTGTTGCATTCTTATTCAGATTCAAAATTTCCGAAAATTTAAAAGGTACTTGGATTACATGTTATGTACTATAAAGGACATACATAAAATAACATATAAAGCTTTTCTATGAGTATAAGGAATTTCATAGTTCGATTTAATTCATTTCGCTCCTATCAACCATTAATTGTTTCCGGTTTCAAGCTAAATTACTCCTTCCATACACTTGATTTTTTTTTTACGAAAATGACAACCATGGAAAGAGGACAATTTGAACTTTCTACCTTAATTTCCGTGCTGTTACGTTCTCCTTCGGATTCAAAATTTCGAAAAATCTAAAAGTTACTTGGATTACATGTTAAGTAATGTAAATGACTTACTTAAAATAACGTATAAAGCTTTTTAACAAGTATAGCGAATTTCATTGTTCGATTTCATTCATTTCGCTCCCATTAACCATTAATTGTACGCGGGTACTCCTCTTTTAAGCTAAATTGATCCTTCCATTTTCTTGGTTCTTCTTTTACGACAATGACAACCGTCAAAAGAACAACATTTGAACTATCTACTTTAATTTCATTGGTGTTGCGTTCTCATTCGGCTTTAAAACTTTGGAGAATTACATGTTAAGTAATATAACGGACTTACTTAAAATAACATATAATTCTTTTCTATAAGTATAACGAATATCATAGTTCGATTTCCTTCATTTCGCTACCATCAACTGTTAATTGTTTCCAATTACTACTCTTTTAAGCTAAATTACTCCTTCCATTGGTTCTTCTTCTACGAAAATGAATACCGTTGAACTATCAACATTTGAACTTTCTACCTTAATTTCCATGGTGGTGCATTCTCCTTCATATTCAAAATTTCCGAAAATTTAAAAGGTACTTGGATTACATGTTATGTACTATAAAGGACATACATAAAATAACATATAAACCTTTTCTATGAGTATAGCGAATTTCATAGTTCGATTTCATTCATTTCGCTCCTATCAACCATTAATTGTTTCCGGTTACTCCAGTTTCAAGCTAAAGTACTCCTTCCATACACTTGATTAATTTTTTTTACGAAAATGACAACCATGGAAAGAGGACAATTTGAACTTTCTACCTTAATTTCCGTGCTGTTACGTTCTCCTTCGGATTCAAAATTTCGAAAAATCTAAAGGTTACTTGGATTACATGTTAAGTAATGTCAATGACTTACTTAAAATAACGTATAAAGCTTTTTAACAAGTATAGCGAATTTCATTGTTCGATTTCATTCATTTCGCTCCCATTAACCATTAATTGTACGCGGGTACTCCTCTTTTAAGCTAAATTGCTCCTTCCATTTTCTTGGTTCTTCTTTTACGACAATGACAACCGTCAAAAGAACAACATTTGAACTATCTACTTTAATTTCATTGGTGTTGCGTTCTCCTTGGGCTTTAAAACTTTGGAGAATTACATGTTAAGTAATATAACGGACTTACTTAAAATAACATATAATTCTTTTCTATAAGTATAACGAATATCATAGTTCGATTTCCTTCATTTCGCTACCATCAACTGTTAATTGTTTCCAATTACTACTCTTTCAAGCTAAATTACTCCTTCCATTGGTTCTTCTTCTACGAAAATGAATACCATTGAACTATCAACATTTGAACTTTCTACCTTAATTTCTATGGTGTTGCATTCTCCTTAAGATTCAAAATTTCCAAAAATTTAAAAGGTACTTGGATTACATGTTATGTACTATAAAGGACATCCATAAAAAAACATATAAAGCTTTTCTATGAGTATAGCGAATTTCATAGTTCGATTTCATTCATTTCGCTCCTATCAACCATTAATTGTTTCCGGTTACCCCACTTTCAAGTTAAATTACTCCTTCCATACACTTGATTCTTTTTTTTTTTACCAAAATGACAACCATGGAAAGAGGATAATTTGAACTTTCTACCTTAATTTCCATGCTGTTGCGTTCTCCTTCGGATTCAAATTTCCTAAAATCTAAAATTTACTTGGATTACATGTTAAGTAATGTAAATGACTTACTTAAAATATTGTATAAAGCTTTTTTACAAGTATAGCGAATTTAATTGTTCGATTTCATTCAATTCGCTCCCATTAACCTTTAACTGTATCGGGGTACTCCTCTTTTAAGCTTCTTCTACCTTAATATCATTGGTGTTGCGTTCTCCTTCGGCTTCAAAACTTCCGAGAATTACATGTTAAGTAATATAAAGGACTTACTTAAAATAACATATAATTCTTTTCTATAAGTATAGCGAATTTCATAGTTTGATTTCATTCATTTCACTACCATCAACTGTTAATTGTTTCCAATTACTACTCTTCCAAGCTAAATTAAACCTTCCATTGGTTCTTATTCTATGAAAATGAATACCATTGAATGATCAACATTTAAACTTTCTAACTTAATTTCCATGGTGTTGCATTCTCCTTCAGATTCAAAATTTCCGAAAATTTAAAAGATACTTGGATTACATGTTATGTACTATAAAGGACATACATAAAATAAAATATAAAGCTTTTCGATGAGTATAGAATATTTCATAGTTCGATTTCATTCATTTCTCTCCTAGCAACCATTAATTCTTTCCGGTTACTCCACTTTCAAGCTAAATTACTCCTTCCATACACTTGATTCTTTTTTTTTACGAAAATGACAACCACGGAAAGAGGACAATTTGAACCTTCTACCTTAATTTCCGTGCGGTTGCGTTCTACTTCGGATTCAAAATTTCCTAAAATCTAAAAGTTACTTGGATTACATGTTAAGTAACGTAAATGACTTAATTAAAATAACGTATAAAGCTTTTTAACAAATATAGCGAATATCATTGTTCGATTTCATTCATTTCGCTCCCATTAACCATTAATTGTATCCGGGTACTCATTTTTTAAGCTAAATTACTCTTTCCATTTTCATGTTTCTTCTTTTACGACAATGACAACCGGAAAAAAAACCATATTTGAACTTACTACCTTAATTTCATTGGTGTTGCGTTCTCCTTCGGCTTTAAAACTTTTGGAGAATTACATGTTAAGTAATTTAAAGGACTTACTTAAAATAACATATAATTCTTTTCTATAAGTATAACGAATTTCATAGTTCGATTTCATTCATTTCGCTACCATCAAGTGTTAATTGTTTCCAATTACTACTCTTTCAAGCTAAATTACTCCTTCCATTGGTTCTTCTTCTACGAAAATGAATACCGTTGAACGATCAACATTTGAACTTTCTACCTTAATTTCCATGGTGTTGCATTCTCCTTCAGATTCAAAATTTCCGAAAATTTAAAAGGTACTTGGATTACATGTTATGTACTAGAAAGGACATACATAAAATAACATATAAAGCTTTTTTATGAGTATAGCGAATTTCATAGTTCGATTTCATTCATTTCGCTCCTATCAACCATTAATTGTTTCCGGTTACTCCACTTTCAAGCTAAATTACTCCTTCAATACACTTGATTCTTTTTTTTACGAAAGTGACAACCATGGAAAGAGGATAATTTGAACTTTCTACCTTAATTTCCATACTTTTGCGTTCTCCTTCGGATTCAAATTTTCCTAAAATCTAAAATTAGACTTGGATTACATGTAAAATAATGTAAATGACTTACTTAAAATAACGAATAAAGCTTTTTAACAAGTATAGCGAATTTCATTGTTCGATTTCATTCATTTCGCTCCCATTAACCATTAATTGTATCCGGGTACTCCTCTTTTAAGCTATATTACTCCTTCCATTTTTTTGGTTCTTCTTTTACGAAAATGACAACCGTAAAAAGAACAACATTTGAACTTTCTACCTTAATTTCATTGGTGTTGCGTTCTCCTTCGGCTTCAAAACATCCGAGAATTACATGTTAAGTAATATAAAGGACTTACTTAAAATAACATATAATTCTTTTCTATAAGTATAGCGAATTTCATAGTTCGATTTCATTCATTTCACTACCATCAACTGTTAATTGTTTCCAATTACTACTCTTTCAAGCTAAATTACTCCTTCCATTGGTTCTTATTCTATGAAAATGAATACCGTTGAATGATCAACATTTGAACTTTCTAACTTAATTTCCATGGTGTTGCATTCTCCTTCAGGTTCAAAATTTCCAAAAATTTAAAGGTACTTGGATTACATGTTATGTACTATAAAGGACATACATAAAATAAAATATAAAGCTTTTCGATGAGTATAGAATATTTCATACTTCGATTTCATTCATTTCTCTCCTAGCAACCATTAATTGTTTCCGGTTACTCCACTTTCAAGCTAAATTACTCCTTCCATACACTTGATTCTTTTTTTTTTACGAAAATGACAACCATGGAAAGAGGACAATTTGAACTTTCTACCTTAATTTCCGTGCGGTTGCGTTCTACTTCGGATTCAAAATTTCCTAAAATCTAAAAGTTACTTGGATTACATGTTAAGTAATGTAAATGACTTAATTAAAATAACGTATAAAGCTTTTTAACAAGTAAAGCAAATATCATTGTTCGATTTCATTCATTTGGCTCCCATTAACCATTAATTGTATGCGGGTACTCCTTTTTTAAGCTAAAGTACTTCTTCAATTTTCGTGGTTCTTCTTTTACGACAATGACAACCGTAAAAAAACAACATTTGAACTTTCTACCTTAATTTCATTGGTATTGCGTTCTCCTTCGGCTTTAAAACTTTCGAGAATTACATGTTAAGTAATATAAAGGACTTACTTAAAATAACATATAATTCTTTTCTATAAGTATAGCGAATTTCATAGTTCGATTTCATTCATTTCACTACCATCAACTGTTAATTGTTTCCAATTACTACTCTTTCAAGCTAAATTACTCCTTCCATTGGTTCTTATTCTATGAAAATGAATACGGTTGAATGATCAACATTTGAACTTTCTAACTTAATTTCCATGGTGTTGCATTCTCCTTCAGATTCAAAATTTCCGAAAATTTAAAAGGTACTTGGATTACATGTTATGTACTATAAAGGACATACATAAAATAAAATATAAAGCTTTTCTATGAGTATAGAATATTTCATAGTTCGATTTCATTCATTTCTCTCCAAGCAACCATTAATTGTTTCCGGTTACTCCACTTTCAAGCTAAATTACTCCTTCCATACACTTGATTCTTTTGTTTTACGAAAATGACAACCATGGAAAGAGGACAATTTGAACTTTCTACCTTAATTTCTGTGCGGTTGCGTTCTACTTCGGATTCAAAATTTCCTAAAATCTAAAAGTTACTTGGATTACATGTTAAGTAATTTAAATGACTTAATTAAAATAACGTATAAAGCTTTTTAACAAGTAAAGCAAATATCATTGTTCGATTTCATTCATTTGGCTCCCATTAACCATTAATTGTATGCGGGTACTCCTTTTTTAAGCTAAAGTACTTCTTCAATTTTCATGGTTCTTCTTATACGACAATGACAACCGTAAAAAAACAACATTTGAACTTTCTACCTTAATTTCATTGGTATTGCGTTCTCCTTCGGCTTTAAAACTTTCGAGAATTACATGTTAAGTAATATAAAGGACTTACTTAAAATAACATATAATTCTTTTCTATAAGTATAGCGAATTTCATAGTTCGATTTCATTCATTTCGCTACCATCAACTGTTAATTGTTTCCAATTACTACTCTTTCAAGCTAAATTACTCCTTCCATTGGTTCTTCTTCTACGAAAATGAATACCGTTGAACGATCAACATTTGAACATTCTACCTTAATTTCCATGGTGTTGCATTGTACTTCAGATTCAAAATTTCCGAAAATTTAAAAGGTACTTGGATTGCATGTTATGTACTATAAAGGACATACATAAAATAACATATAAAGATTTTCTATGAGTATAGCGAATTTCATTGTTCGATTTCATTCATTTCGCTCCTATCAACCATTAATTGTTTCCGGTTACTCCACTTTCAAGCTAAATTACTCCTTCCAGACACTTGATTCTTTTTTTTACGAAAATGACAACCATGGAAAGAGGATAATTTGAACTTTCTACCTTAATTTCCATGCTGTTGCGTTCTCCTTCGGATTCAAATTTCCTAAAATCTAAAATTTACTTGGATTACATGTTAAGTAATGTAAATGACTTACTTAAAATAACGTATAAAGCTTTTTAACAACTATAGCGAATTTAATTGTTCGATTTCATTCATTTCGCTCCCATTAACCTTTAACTGTATCGGGGTATTCCTCTTTTAAGCTAAATTACTCCTTCCATTTTCATGGTTCTTCTTTTACCAAAATGACATCCGTAAAAAGAACAACATTTGAACTTTCTACGTTAATTTCATTGGTGTTTCGTTCTCCTTCGGCTTCAAAACATCCGAGAATTACATGTTAAGTAATATAAAGGACTTACTTAAAATAACATATAATTCTTTTCTATAAGTATAGCGAATTTCATAGTTCGATTTCATTCATTTCACTACCATCAACTGTTAATTGTTTCCAATTACTACTCTTTTAAGCTAAATTACTCCTTCCATTGGTTCTTATTCTATGAAAATGAATACCGTTGAATGATCAACATTTGAACTTTCTAACTTAATTTCCATGATGTTGCATTCTCCTTCAGGTTCAAAATTTCCAAAAATTTAAAGGTACTTGGATTACATGTTATGTACTATAAAGGACATACATAAAATAAAATATAAAGCTTTTCGATGAGTATAGAATATTTCATACTTCGATTTCATTCATTTCTCTCCTAGCAACCATTAATTGTTTCCGGTTACTCCACTTTCAAGCTAAATTACTCCTTCCATACACTTGATTCTTTTTTTTTTACGAAAATGACAACCATGGAAAGAGGACAATTTGAACTTTCTACCTTAATTTCCGTGCGGTTGCGTTCTACTTCGGATTCAAAATTTCGAAAAATCTAAAAGTTACTTGGATTACATGTTAAGTAATGTAAATGACTTACTTAAAATAACGTATAAAGCTTTTTAACAAGTATAGCGAATTTCATTGTTCGATTTCATTCATTTCGCTCCCATTAACCATTAATTGTACGCGGGTACTCCTCTTTTAAGCTAAATTGATCCTTCCATTTTCTTGGTTCTTCTTTTACGACAATGACAACCGTCAAAAGAACAACATTTGAACTATCTACTTTAATTTCATTGGTGTTGCGTTCTCCTTCGGCTTTAAAACTTTGGAGAATTACATGTTAAGTAATATAACGGACTTACTTAAAATAACATATAATTCTTTTCTATAAGTATAACGAATATCATAGTTCGATTTCCTTCATTTCGCTACCATCAACTGTTAATTGTTTCCAATTACTACTCTTTTAAGCTAAATTACTCCTTCCATTGGTTCTTCTTCTACGAAAATGAATACCGTTGAACTATCAACATTTGAACTTTCTACCTTAATTTCCATGGTGGTGCATTCTCCTTCATATTCAAAATTTCCGAAAATTTAAAAGGTACTTGGATTACATGTTATGTACTATAAAGGACATACATAAAATAACATATAAACCTTTTCTATGAGTATAGCGAATTTCATAGTTCGATTTCATTCATTTCGCTCCTATCAACCATTAATTGTTTCCGGTTACTACAGTTTCAAGCTAAAGTACTCCTTCCATACACTTGATTAATTTTTTTTACGAAAATGACAACCATGGAAAGAGGACAATTTGAACTTTCTACCTTAATTTCCGTGCTGTTACGTTCTCCTTCGGATTCAAAATTTCGAAAAATCTAAAGGTTACTTGGATTACATGTTAAGTAATGTAAATGACTTACTTAAAATAACGTATAAAGCTTTTTAACAAGTATAGCGAATTTCATTGTTCGATTTCATTCATTTCGCTCCCATTAACCATTAATTGTACGCGGGTACTCCTCTTTTAAGCTAAATTGCTCCTTCCATTTTCTTGGTTCTTCTTTTACGACAATGACAACCGTCAAAAGAACAACATTTGAACTATCTACTTTAATTTCATTGGTGTTGCGTTCTCCTTGGGCTTTAAAACTTTGGAGAATTACATGTTAAGTAATATAACGGACTTACTTAAAATAACATATAATTCTTTTCTATAAGTATAACGAATATCATAGTTCGATTTCCTTCATTTCGCTACCATCAACTGTTAATTGTTTCCAATTACTACTCTTTCAAGCTAAATTACTCTTTCCATTGGTTCTTCTTCTACGAAAATGAATACCATTGAACTATCAACATTTGAACTTTCTACCTTAATTTCTATGGTGTTGCATTCTCCTTAAGATTCAAAATTTCCAAAAATTTAAAAGGTACTTGGATTACATGTTATGTACTATAAAGGACATCCATAAAAAAACATATAAAGCTTTTCTATGAGTATAGCGAATTTCATAGTTCGATTTCATTCATTTCGCTCCTATCAACCATTAATTGTTTCCGGTTACCCCACTTTCAAGTTAAATTACTCCTTCCATACACTTGATTCTTTTTTTTTTACCAAAATGACAACCATGGAAAGAGGATAATTTGAACTTTCTACCTTAATTTCCATGCTGTTGCGTTCTCCTTCGGATTCAAATTTCCTAAAATCTAAAATTTACTTGGATTACATGTTAAGTAATGTAAATGACTTACTTAAAATATTGTATAAAGCTTTTTTACAAGTATAGCGAATTTAATTGTTCGATTTCATTCAATTCGCTCCCATTAACCTTTAACTGTATCGGGGTACTCCTCTTTTAAGCTTCTTCTACCTTAATATCATTGGTGTTGCGTTCTCCTTCGGCTTCAAAACTTCCGAGAATTACATGTTAAGTAATATAAAGGACTTACTTAAAATAACATATAATTCTTTTCTATAAGTATAGCGAATTTCATAGTTTGATTTCATTCATTTCACTACCATCAACTGTTAATTGTTTCCAATTACTACTCTTCCAAGCTAAATTACACCTTCCATTGGTTCTTATTCTACGAAAATGAATACCGTTGAATGATCAACATTTGAACTTTCTAACTTAATTTCCATGGTGTTGCATTCTCCTTCAGATTCAAAATTTCCGAAAATTTAAAAGATACTTGGATTACATGTTATGTACTATAAAGGACATACATAAAATAAAATATAAAGCTTTTCGATGAGTATAGAATATTTCATAGTTCGATTTCATTCATTTCTCTCCTAGCAACCATTAATTCTTTCCGGTTACTCCACTTTCAAGCTAAATTACTCCTTCCATACACTTGATTCTTTTTTTTTACGAAAATGACAACCACGGAAAGAGGACAATTTGAACCTTCTACCTTAATTTCCGTGCGGTTGCGTTCTACTTCGGATTCAAAATTTCCTAAAATCTAAAAGTTACTTGGATTACATGTTAAGTAACGTAAATGACTTAATTAAAATAACGTATAAAGCTTTTTAACAAATATAGCGAATATCATTGTTCGATTTCATTCATTTCGCTCCCATTAACCATTAATTGTATCCGGGTACTCCTTTTTTAAGCTAAATTACTCTTTCCATTTTCATGTTTCTTCTTTTACGACAATGACAACCGGAAAAAAAACCATATTTGAACTTACTACCTTAATTTCATTGGTGTTGCGTTCTCCTTCGGCTTTAAAACTTTTGGAGAATTACATGTTAAGTAATTTAAAGGACTTACTTAAAATAACATATAATTCTTTTCTATAAGTATAACGAATTTCATAGTTCGATTTCATTCATTTCGCTACCATCAAGTGTTAATTGTTTCCAATTACTACTCTTTCAAGCTAAATTACTCCTTCCATTGGTTCTTCTTCTACGAAAATGAATACCGTTGAACGATCAACATTTGAACTTTCTACCTTAATTTCCATGGTGTTGCATTCTCCTTCAGATTCAAAATTTCCGAAAATTTAAAAGGTACTTGGATTACATGTTATGTACTAGAAAGGACATACATAAAATAACATATAAAGCTTTTTTATGAGTATAGCGAATTTCATAGTTCGATTTCATTCATTTCGCTCCTATCAACCATTAATTGTTTCCGGTTACTCCACTTTCAAGCTAAATTACTCCTTCAATACACTTGATTCTTTTTTTTACGAAAGTGACAACCATGGAAAGAGGATAATTTGAACTTTCTACCTTAATTTCCATACTTTTGCGTTCTCCTTCGGATTCAAATTTTCCTAAAATCTAAAATTAGACTTGGATTACATGTAAAATAATGTAAATGACTTACTTAAAATAACGAATAAAGCTTTTTAACAAGTATAGCGAATTTCATTGTTCGATTTCATTCATTTCGCTCCCATTAACCATTAATTGTATCCGGGTACTCCTCTTTTAAGCTATATTACTCCTTCCATTTTTTTGGTTCTTCTTTTACGAAAATGACAACCGTAAAAAGAACAACATTTGAACTTTCTACCTTAATTTCATTGGTGTTGCGTTCTCCTTCGGCTTCAAAACATCCGAGAATTACATGTTAAGTAATATAAAGGACTTACTTAAAATAACATATAATTCTTTTCTATAAGTATAGCGAATTTCATAGTTCGATTTCATTCATTTCACTACCATCAACTGTTAATTGTTTCCAATTACTACTCTTTCAAGCTAAATTACTCCTTCCATTGGTTCTTATTCTATGAAAATGAATACCGTTGAATGATCAACATTTGAACTTTCTAACTTAATTTCCATGGTGTTGCATTCTCCTTCAGGTTCAAAATTTCCAAAAATTTAAAGGTACTTGGATTACATGTTATGTACTATAAAGGACATACATAAAATAAAATATAAAGCTTTTCGATGAGTATAGAATATTTCATACTTCGATTTCATTCATTTCTCTCCTAGCAACCATTAATTGTTTCCGGTTACTCCACTTTCAAGCTAAATTACTCCTTCCATACACTTGATTCTTTTTTTTTTACGAAAATGACAACCATGGAAAGAGGACAATTTGAACTTTCTACCTTAATTTCCGTGCGGTTGCGTTCTACTTTGGATTCAAAATTTCCTAAAATCTAAAAGTTACTTGGATTACATGTTAAGTAATGTAAATGACTTAATTAAAATAACGTATAAAGCTTTTTAACAAGTAAAGCAAATATCATTGTTCGATTTCATTCATTTGGCTCCCATTAACCATTAATTGTATGCGGGTACTCCTTTTTTAAGCTAAAGTACTTCTTCAATTTTCATGGTTCTTCTTTTACGACAATGACAACCGTAAAAAAACAACATTTGAACTTTCTACCTTAATTTCATTGGTATTGCGTTCTCCTTCGGCTTTAAAACTTGCGAGAATTACATGTTAAGTAATATAAAGGACTTACTTAAAATAACATATAATTCTTTTCTATAAGTATAGCGAATTTCATAGTTCGATTTCATTCATTTCGCTACCATCAACTGTTAATTGTTTCCAATTACTACTCTTTCAAGCTAAATTACTCCTTCCATTGGTTCTTCTTCTATGAAAATGAATACCGTTGAACGATCAACATTTGAACATTCTACCTTAATTTCCATGGTGTTGCATTGTACTTCAGATTCAAAATTTCCGAAAATTTAAAAGGTACTTGGATTGCATGTTATGTACTATAAAGGACATACATAAAATAACATATAAAGCTTTTCTATGAGTATAGCGAATTTCATTGTTCGATTTCATTCATTTCGCTCCTATCAACCATTAATTGTTTCCGGTTACTCCACTTTCAAGCTAAATTACTCCTTCCAGACACTTGATTCTTTTTTTTACGAAAATGACAACCATGGAAAGAGGATAATTTGAACTTTCTACCTTAATTTCCATGCTGTTGCGTTCTCCTTCGGATTCAAATTTCCTAAAATCTAAAATTTACTTGGATTACATGTTAAGTAATGTAAATGACTTACTTAAAATAACGTATAAAGCTTTTTAACAACTATAGCGAATTTAATTGTTCGATTTCATTCATTTCGCTCCCATTAACCTTTAACTGTATCGGGGTATTCCTCTTTTAAGCTAAATTACTCCTTCCATTTTCATGGTTCTTCTTTTACCAAAATGACATCCGTAAAAAGAACAACATTTGAACTTTCTACGTTAATTTCATTGGTGTTTCGTTCTCCTTCGGCTTCAAAACATCCGAGAATTACATGTTAAGTAATATAAAGGACTTACTTAAAATAACATATAATTCTTTTCTATAAGTATAGCGAATTTCATAGTTCGATTTCATTCATTTCACTACCATCAACTGTTAATTGTTTCCAATTACTACTCTTTTAAGCTAAATTACTCCTTCCATTGGTTCTTATTCTATGAAAATGAATACCGTTGAATGATCAACATTTGAACTTTCTAACTTAATTTCCATGATGTTGCATTCTCCTTCAGGTTCAAAATTTCCAAAAATTTAAAGGTACTTGGATTACATGTTATGTACTATAAAGGACATACATAAAATAAAATATAAAGCTTTTCGATGAGTATAGAATATTTCATACTTCGATTTCATTCATTTCTCTCCTAGCAACCATTAATTGTTTCCGGTTACTCCACTTTCAAGCTAAATTACTCCTTCCATACACTTGATTCTTTTTTTTTACGAAAATGACAACCATGGAAAGAGGACAATTTGAACTTTCTACCTTAATTTCCGTGCGGTTGCGTTCTACTTCGGATTCAAAATTTCCTAAAATCTAAAAGTTACTTGGATTACATGTTAAGTAATGTAAATGACTTAATTAAAATAACGTATAAAGCTTTTTAACAAGTAAAGCAAATATCATTGTTCGATTTCATTCATTTGGCTCCCATTAACCATTAATTGTATGCGGGTACTCCTTTTTAAGCTAAAGTACTTCTTCAATTTTCATGGTTCTTCTTTTACGACAATGACAACCGTAAAAAAACAACATTTGAACTTTCTACCTTAATTTCATTGGTATTGCGTTCTCGTTCGGCTTTAAAACTTTCGAGAATTACATGTTAAGTAATATAAAGGACTTACTTAAAATAACATATAATTCTTTTCTATAAGTATAGCGAATTTCATAGTTCGATTTCATTCATTTCACTACCATCAACTGTTAATTGTTTCCAATTACTACTCTTTCAAGCTAAATTACTCCTTCCATTGGTTCTTATTCTATGAAAATGAATACGGTTGAATGATCAACATTTGAACTTTCTAACTTAATTTCCATGGTGTTGCATTCTCCTTCAGATTCAAAATTTCCGAAAATTTAAAAGGTACTTGGATTACATGTTATGTACTATAAAGGACATACATAAAATAAAATATAAAGCTTTTCTATGAGTATAGAATATTTCATAGTTCGATTTCATTCATTTCTCTCCAAGCAACCATTAATTGTTTCCGGTTACTCCACTTTCAAGCTAAATTACTCCTTCCATACACTTGATTCTTTTGTTTTACGAAAATGACAACCATGGAAAGAGGACAATTTGAACTTTCTACCTTAATTTCTGTGCGGTTGCGTTCTACTTCGGATTCAAAATTTCCTAAAATCTAAAAGTTACTTGGATTACATGTTAAGTAATGTAAATGACTTAATTAAAATAACGTATAAAGCTTTTTAACAAATATAGCGAATATCATTGTTCGATTTCATTCATTTCGCTCCCATTAACCATTAATTGTATGCGGGTACTCCTTTTTTAAGCTAAAGTACTTCTTCAATTTTCATGGTTCTTCTTTTACGACAATGACAACCGTAAAAAAACAACATTTGAACTTTCTACCTTAATTTCATTGGTATTGCGTTCTCCTTCGGCTTTAAAACTTTCGAGAATTACATGTTAAGTAATATAAAGGACTTACTTAAAATAACATATAATTCTTTTCTATAAGTATAGCGAATTTCATAGTTCGATTTCATTCATTTCGCTACCATCAACTGTTAATTGTTTCCAATTACTACTCTTTCAAGCTAAATTACTCCTTCCATTGGTTCTTCTTCTACGAAAATGAATACCGTTGAACGATCAACATTTGAACATTCTACCTTAATTTCCATGGTGTTGCATTGTACTTCAGATTCAAAATTTCCGAAAATTTAAAAGGTACTTGGATTGCATGTTATGTACTATAAAGGACATACATAAAATAACATATAAAGCTTTTCTATGAGTATAGCGAATTTCATTGTTCGATTTCATTCATTTCGCTCCTATCAACCATTAATTGTTTCCGGTTACTCCACTTTCAAGCTAAATTACTCCTTCCAGACACTTGATTCTTTTTTTTACGAAAATGACAACCATGGAAAGAGGATAATTTGAACTTTCTACCTTAATTTCCATGCTGTTGCGTTCTCCTTCGGATTCAAATTTCCTAAAATCTAAAATTTACTTGGATTACATGTTAAGTAATGTAAATGACTTACTTAAAATAACGTATAAAGCTTTTTAACAACTATAGCGAATTTAATTGTTCGATTTCATTCATTTCGCTCCCATTAACCTTTAACTGTATCGGGGTATTCCTCTTTTAAGCTAAATTACTCCTTCCATTTTCATGGTTCTTCTTTTACCAAAATGACATCCGTAAAAAGAACAACATTTGAACTTTCTACGTTAATTTCATTGGTGTTTCGTTCTCCTTCGGGTTCAAAACATCCGAGAATTACATGTTAAGTAATATAAAGGACTTACTTAAAATAACATATAATTCTTTTCTATAAGTATAGCGAATTTCATAGTTCGATTTCATTCATTTCACTACCATCAACTGTTAATTGTTTCCAATTACTACTCTTTTAAGCTAAATTACTCCTTCCATTGGTTCTTATTCTATGAAAATGAATACCGTTGAATGATCAACATTTGAACTTTCTAACTTAATTTCCATGATGTTGCATTCTCCTTCAGGTTCAAAATTTCCAAAAATTTAAAGGTACTTGGATTACATGTTATGTACTATAAAGGACATACATAAAATAAAATATAAAGCTTTTCGATGAGTATAGAATATTTCATACTTCGATTTCATTCATTTCTCTCCTAGCAACCATTAATTGTTTCCGGTTACTCCACTTTCAAGCTAAATTACTCCTTCCATACACTTGATTCTTTTTTTTTACGAAAATGACAACCATGGAAAGAGGACAATTTGAACTTTCTACCTTAATTTCCGTGCGGTTGCGTTCTACTTCGGATTCAAAATTTCCTAAAATCTAAAAGTTACTTGGATTACATGTTAAGTAATGTAAATGACTTAATTAAAATAACGTATAAAGCTTTTTAACAAGTAAAGCAAATATCATTGTTCGATTTCATTCATTTGGCTCCCATTAACCATTAATTGTATGCGGGTACTCCTTTTTTAAGCTAAAGTACTTCTTCAATTTTCATGGTTCTTCTTTTACGACAATGACAACCGTAAAAAAACAACATTTGAACTTTCTACCTTAATTTCATTGGTATTGCGTTCTCCTTCGGCTTTAAAACTTTCGAGAATTACATGTTAAGTAATATAAAGGACTTACTTAAAATAACATATAATTCTTTTCTATAAGTATAGCGAATTTCATAGTTCGATTTCATTCATTTCGCTACCATCAACTGTTAATTGTTTCCAATTACTACTCTTTCAAGCTAAATTACTCCTTCCATTGGTTCTTCTTCTACGAAAATGAATACCGTTGAACGATCAACATTTGAACATTCTACCTTAATTTCCATGGTGTTGCATTGTACTTCAGATTCAAAATTTCCGAAAATTTAAAAGGTACTTGGATTGCATGTTATGTACTATAAAGGACATACATAAAATAACATATAAAGCTTTTCTATGAGTATAGCGAATTTCATTGTTCGATTTCATTCATTTCGCTCCTATCAACCATTAATTGTTTCCGGTTACTCCACTTTCAAGCTAAATTACTCCTTCCAGACACTTGATTCTTTTTTTTACGAAAATGACAACCATGGAAAGAGGATAATTTGAACTTTCTACCTTAATTTCCATGCTGTTGCGTTCTCCTTCGGATTCAAATTTCCTAAAATCTAAAATTTACTTGGATTACATGTTAAGTAATGTAAATGACTTACTTAAAATAACGTATAAAGCTTTTTAACAACTATAGCGAATTTAATTGTTCGATTTCATTCATTTCGCTCCCATTAACCTTTAACTGTATCGGGGTATTCCTCTTTTAAGCTAAATTACTCCTTCCATTTTCATGGTTCTTCTTTTACCAAAATGACATCCGTAAAAAGAACAACATTTGAACTTTCTACGTTAATTTCATTGGTGTTTCGTTCTCCTTCGGCTTCAAAACATCCGAGAATTACATGTTAAGTAATATAAAGGACTTACTTAAAATAACATATAATTCTTTTCTATAAGTATAGCGAATTTCATAGTTCGATTTCATTCATTTCACTACCATCAACTGTTAATTGTTTCCAATTACTACCCTTTTAAGCTAAATTACTCCTTCCATTGGTTCTTATTCTATGAAAATGAATACCGTTGAATGATCAACATTTGAACTTTCTAACTTAATTTCCATGATGTTGCATTCTCCTTCAGGTTCAAAATTTCCAAAAATTTAAAGGTACTTGGATTACATGTTATGTACTATAAAGGACATACATAAAATAAAATATAAAGCTTTTCGATGAGTATACAATATTTCATACTTCGATTTCATTCATTTCTCTCCTAGCAACCATTAATTGTTTCCGGTTACTCCACTTTCAAGCTAAATTACTCCTTCCATACACTTGATTCTTTTTTTTTACGAAAATGACAACCATGGAAAGAGGACAATTTGAACTTTCTACCTTAATTTCCATGCGGTTGCGTTCTACTTCGGATTCAAAATTTCCTAAAATCTAAAAGTTACTTGGATTACATGTTAAGTAATGTAAATGACTTAATTAAAATAACGTATAAAGCTTTTTAACAAGTAAAGCAAATATCATTGTTCGATTTCATTCATTTGGCTCCCATTAACCATTAATTGTATGCGGGTACTCCTTTTTTAAGCTAAAGTACTTCTTCAATTTTCATGGTTCTTCTTTTACGACAATGACAACCGTAAAAAAACAACATTTGAACTTTCTACCTTAATTTCATTGGTATTGCGTTCTCCTTCGGCTTTAAAACTTTCGAGAATTACATGTTAAGTAATATAAAGGACTTACTTAAAATAACATATAATTCTTTTCTATAAGTATAGCGAATTTCATAGTTCGATTTCATTCATTTCACTACCATCAACTGTTAATTGTTTCCAATTACTACTCTTTCAAGCTAAATTACTCCTTCCATTGGTTCTTATTCTATGAAAATGAATACGGTTGAATGATCAACATTTGAACTTTCTAACTTAATTTCCATGGTGTTGCATTCTCCTTCAGATTCAAAATTTCCGAAAATTTAAAAGGTACTTGGATTACATGTTATGTACTATAAAGGACATACATAAAATAAAATATAAAGCTTTTCTATGAGTATAGAATATTTCATAGTTCGATTTCATTCATTTCTCTCCAAGCAACCATTAATTGTTTCCGGTTACTCCACTTTCAAGCTAAATTACTCCTTCCATACACTTGATTCTTTTGTTTTACGAAAATGACAACCATGGAAAGAGGACAATTTGAACTTTCTACCTTAATTTCTGTGCGGTTGCGTTCTACTTCGGATTCAAAATTTCCTAAAATCTAAAAGTTACTTGGATTACATGTTAAGTAATGTAAATGACTTAATTAAAATAACGTATAAAGCTTTTTAACAAATATAGCGAATATCATTGTTCGATTTCATTCATTTCGCTCCCATTAACCATTAATTGTATGCGGGTACTCCTTTTTTAAGCTAAAGTACTTCTTCAATTTTCATGGTTCTTCTTTTACGACAATGACAACCGTAAAAAAACAACATTTGAACTTTCTACCTTAATTTCATTGGTATTGCGTTCTCCTTCGGCTTTAAAACTTTCGAGAATTACATGTTAAGTAATATAAAGGACTTACTTAAAATAACATATAATTCTTTTCTATAAGTATAGCGAATTTCATAGTTCGATTTCATTCATTTCGCTACCATCAACTGTTAATTGTTTCCAATTACTACTCTTTCAAGCTAAATTACTCCTTCCATTGGTTCTTCTTCTACGAAAATGAATACCGTTGAACGATCAACATTTGAACATTCTACCTTAATTTCCATGGTGTTGCATTGTACTTCAGATTCAAAATTTCCGAAAATTTAAAAGGTAATTGGATTGCATGTTATGTACTATAAAGGACATACATAAAATAACATATAAAGCTTTTCTATGAGTATAGCGAATTTCATTGTTCGATTTCATTCATTTCGCTCCTATCAACCATTAATTGTTTCCGGTTACTCCACTTTCAAGCTAAGACACTTGATTCTTTTTTTTACGAAAATGACAACCATGGAAAGAGGATAATTTGAACTTTCTACCTTAATTTCAATGCTGTTGCGTTCTCCTTCGGATTCAAATTTCCTAAAATCTAAAATTTACTTGGATTACATGTTAAGTAATGTAAATGACATACTTAAAATAACGTATAAAGCTTTTTAACAACTATAGCGAATTTAATTGTTCGATTTCATTCATTTCGCTCCCATTAACCTTTAGCTGTATCGGGGTATTCCTCTTTTAAGCTAAATTACTCCTTCCATTTTCATGGTTCTTCTTTTACGAAAATGACATCGGTAAAAAGAATAACATTTGAACTTTCTACCTTAATTTCATTGGTGTTGCGTTCTCCTTCGGCTTCAAAACATCCGAGAATTACATGTTAAGTAATATAAAGGACTTACTTAAAATAACATATAATTCTTTTCTATAAGTATAGCGAATTTCATAGTTCGATTTCATTCATTTCACTACCATCAACTATTAATTGTTTCCAATTACTACTCTTTCAAGCTAAATTACTCCTTCCATTGGTTCTTATTCTATGAAAATGAATACCGTTGAATGATCAACATTTGAACTTTCTAACTTAATTTCCATGGTGTTGCATTCTCCTTCAGGTTCAAAATTTACAAAAATTTAAAGGTACTTGGATTACATGTTATGTACTATAAAGGACATACATAAAATAAAATATAAAGCTTTTCGATGAGTATAGAATATTTCATACTTCGATTTCATTCATTTCTCTCCTAGCAACCATTAATTGTTTCCGGTTACTCCACTTTCAAGCTAAATTACTCCTTCCATACACTTGATTCTTTTTTTTTTACGAAAATGACAACCATGGAAAGAGGACAATTTGAACTTTCTACCTTAATTTCCGTGCGGTTGCGTTCTACTTCGGATTCAAAATTTCCTAAAATCTAAAAGTTACTTGGATTACATGTTAAGTAATGTAAATGACTTAATTAAAATAACGTATAAAGCTTTTTAACAAGTAAAGCAAATATCATTGTTCGATTTCATTCATTTGGCTCCCATTAACCATTAATTGTATGCGGGTACTCCTTTTTTAAGCTAAAGTACTTCTTCAATTTTCATGGTTCTTCTTTTACGACAATGACAACCGTAAAAAAACAACATTTGAACTTTCTACCTTAATTTCATTGGTATTGCGTTCTCCTTCGGCTTTAAAACTTTCGAGAATTACATGTTAAGTAATATAAAGGACTTACTTAAAATAACATATAATTCTTTTCTATAAGTATAGCGAATTTCATAGTTCGATTTCATTCATTTCACTACCATCAACTGTTAATTGTTTCCAATTACTACTCTTTCAAGCTAAATTACTCCTTCCATTGGTTCTTATTCTATGAAAATGAATACGGTTGAATGATCAACATTTGAACTTTCTAACTTAATTTCCATGGTGTTGCATTGTACTTCAGATTCAAAATTTCCGAAAATTTAAAAGGTACTTGGATTACATGTTATGTACTATAAAGGACATACATAAAATAAAATATAAAGCTTTTCTATGAGTATAGAATATTTCATAGTTCGATTTCATTCATTTCTCTCCAAGCAACCATTAATTGTTTCCGGTTACTCCACTTTCAAGCTAAATTACTCCTTCCATACACTTGATTCTTTTGATTTACGAAAATGACAACCATGGAAAGAGGACAATTTGAACTTTCTACCTTAATTTCTGTGCGGTTGCGTTCTACTTCGGATTCAAAATTTCCTAAAATCTAAAAGTTACTTGGATTACATGTTAAGTAATGTAAATGACTTAATTAAAATAACGTATAAAGCTTTTTAACAAATATAGCGAATATCATTGTTCGATTTCATTCATTTCGCTCCCATTAACCATTAATTGTATGCGGGTACTCCTTTTTTAAGCTAAAGTACTTCTTCAATTTTCATGGTTCTTCTTTTACGACAATGACAACCGTAAAAAAACAACATTTGAACTTTCTACCTTAATTTCATTGGTATTGCGTTCTCCTTCGGCTTTAAAACTTTCGAGAATTACATGTTAAGTAATATAAAGGACTTACTTAAAATAACATATAATTCTTTTCTATAAGTATAGCGAATTTCATAGTTCGATTTCATTCATTTCGCTACCATCAACTGTTAATTGTTTCCAATTACTACTCTTTCAAGCTAAATTACTCCTTCCATTGGTTCTTCTTCTACGAAAATGAATACCGTTGAACGATCAACATTTGAACATTCTACCTTAATTTCCATGGTGTTGCATTGTACTTCAGATTCAAAATTTCCGAAAATTTAAAAGGTACTTGGATTGCATGTTATGTACTATAAAGGACATACATAAAATAACATATAAAGCTTTTCTATGAGTATAGCGAATTTCATTGTTCGATTTCATTCATTTCGCTCCTATCAACCATTAATTGTTTCCGGTTACTCCACTTTCAAGCTAAATTACTCCTTCCAGACACTTGATTCTTTTTTTTACGAAAATGACAACCATGGAAAGAGGATAATTTGAACTTTCTACGTTAATTTCCATGCTGTTGCGTTCTCCTTCGGATTCAAATTTCCTAAAATCTAAAATTTACTTGGATTACATGTTAAGTAATGTAAATGACTTACTTAAAATAACGTATAAAGCTTTTTAACAACTATAGCGAATTTAATTGTTCGATTTCATTCATTTCGCTCCCATTAACCTTTAACTGTATCGGGGTATTCCTCTTTTAAGCTAAATTACTCCTTCCATTTTCATGGTTCTTCTTTTACGAAAATGACATCCGTAAAAAGAACAACATTTGAACTTTCTACCTTAATTTCATTGGTGTTGCGTTCTCCTTCGGCTTCAAAACATCCGAGAATTACATGTTAAGTAATATAAAGGACTTACTTAAAATAACATATAATTCTTTTCTATAAGTATAGCGAATTTCATAGTTCGATTTCATTCATTTCACTACCATCAACTGTTAATTGTTTCCAATTACTACTCTTTCAAGCTAAATTACTCCTTCCATTGGTTCTTATTCTATGAAAATGAATACCGTTGAATGATCAACATTTGAACTTTCTAACTTAATTTCCATATGGTGTTGCATTCTCCTTCAGGTTCAAAATTTCCAAAAATTTAAAAGGTACTTGGATTACATGTTATGTACTATAAAGGACATACATAAAATAAAATATAAAGCTTTTCGATGAGTATAGAATATTTCATACTTCGATTTCATTCATTTCTCTCCTAGCAACCATTAATTGTTTCCGGTTACTCCACTTTCAAGCTAAATTACTCCTTCCATACACTTGATTCTTTTTTTTTTTTACGAAAATGACAACGATGGAAAGAGGATAATTTGAACTTTCTACCTTAATTTCAATGCGGTTGCGTTCTACTTCGGATTCAAAATTTCCTAAAATCTTAAAGTTACTTGGATTACATGTTAAGTAATGTAAATGACTTAATTAAAATAACGTATAAAGCTTTTTAACAAGTAAAGCAAATATCATTGTTCGATTTCATTCATTTGGCTCCCATTAACCATTAATTGTATGCGGGTACCCTCTTTTTAAGCTAAAGTACTTCTTCAATTTTCATGGTTCTTCTTTTACGACAATGACAACCGTAAAAAAACAACATTTGAACTTTCTACCTTAATTTCATTGGTATTGCGTTCTCCTTCGGCTTTAAAACTTTCGAGAATTACATGTTAAGTAATATAAAGGACTTACTTAAAATAACATATAATTCTTTTCTATAAGTATAGCGAATTTCATAGTTCGATTTCATTCATTTCACTACCATCAACTGTTAATTGTTTCCAATTACTACTCTTTCAAGCTAAATTACTCCTTCCATTGGTTCTTATTCTATGAAAATGAATACGGTTGAATGATCAACATTTGAACTTTCTAACTTAATTTCCATGGTGTTGCATTGTACTTCAGATTCAAAATTTCCGAAAATTTAAAAGGTACTTGGATTACATGTTATGTACTATAAAGGACATACATAAAATAAAATATAAAGCTTTTCTATGAGTATAGAATATTTCATAGTTCGATTTCATTCATTTCTCTCCAAGCAACCATTAATTGTTTCCGGTTACTCCACTTTCAAGCTAAATTACTCCTTCCATACACTTGATTCTTTTGATTTACGAAAATGACAACCATGGAAAGAGGACAATTTGAACTTTCTACCTTAATTTCTGTGCGGTTGCGTTCTACTTCGGATTCAAAATTTCCTAAAATCTAAAAGTTACTTGGATTACATGTTAAGTAATGTAAATGACTTAATTAAAATAACGTATAAAGCTTTTTAACAAATATAGCGAATATCATTGTTCGATTTCATTCATTTCGCTCCCATTAACCATTAATTGTATGCGGGTACTCCTTTTTTAAGCTAAAGTACTTCTTCAATTTTCATGGTTCTTCTTTTACGACAATGACAACCGTAAAAAAACAACATTTGAACTTTCTACCTTAATTTCATTGGTATTGCGTTCTCCTTCGGCTTTAAAACTTGCGAGAATTACATGTTAAGTAATATAAAGGACTTACTTAAAATAACATATAATTCTTTTCTATAAGTATAGCGAATTTCATAGTTCGATTTCATTCATTTCGCTACCATCAACTGTTAATTGTTTCCAATTACTACTCTTTCAAGCTAAATTACTCCTTCCATTGGTTCTTCTTCTACGAAAATGAATACCGTTGAACGATCAACATTTGAACATTCTACCTTAATTTCCATGGTGTTGCATTGTACTTCAGATTCAAAATTTCCGAAAATTTAAAAGGTACTTGGATTGCATGTTATGTACTATAAAGGACATACATAAAATAACATATAAAGCTTTTCTATGAGTATAGCGAATTTCATTGTTCGATTTCATTCATTTCGCTCCTATCAACCATTAATTGTTTCCGGTTACTCCACTTTCAAGCTAAATTACTCCTTCCAGACACTTGATTCTTTTTTTTACGAAAATGACAACCATGGAAAGAGGATAATTTGAACTTTCTACCTTAATTTCCATGCTGTTGCGTTCTCCTTCGGATTCAAATTTCCTAAAATCTAAAATTTACTTGGATTACATGTTAAGTAATGTAAATGACTTACTTAAAATAACGTATAAAGCTTTTTAACAACTATAGCGAATTTAATTGTTCGATTTCATTCATTTCGCTCCCATTAACCTTTAACTGTATCGGGGTATTCCTCTTTTAAGCTAAATTACTCCTTCCATTTTCATGGTTCTTCTTTTACGAAAATGACATCCGTAAAAAGAACAACATTTGAACTTTCTACCTTAATTTCATTGGTGTTGCGTTCTCCTTCGGCTTCAAAACATCCGAGAATTACATGTTAAGTAATATAAAGGACTTACTTAAAATAACATATAATTCTTTTCTATAAGTATAGCGAATTTCATAGTTCGATTTCATTCATTTCACTACCATCAACTGTTAATTGTTTCCAATTACTACTCTTTCAAGCTAAATTACTCCTTCCATTGGTTCTTATTCTATGAAAATGAATACCGTTGAATGATCAACATTTGAACTTTCTAACTTAATTTCCATATGGTGTTGCATTCTCCTTCAGGTTCAAAATTTCCAAAAATTTAAAAGGTACTTGGATTACATGTTATGTACTATAAAGGACATACATAAAATAAAATATAAAGCTTTTCGATGAGTATAGAATATTTCATACTTCGATTTCATTCATTTCTCTCCTAGCAACCATTAATTGTTTCCGGTTACTCCACTTTCAAGCTAAATTACTCCTTCCATACACTTGATTCTTTTTTTTTTTTACGAAAATGACAACGATGGAAAGAGGACAATTTGAACTTTCTACCTTAATTTCCGTGCGGTTGCGTTCTACTTCGGATTCAAAATTTCCTAAAATCTTAAAGTTACTTGGATTACATGTTAAGTAATGTAAATGACTTAATTAAAATAACGTATAAAGCTTTTTAACAAGTAAAGCAAATATCATTGTTCGATTTCATTCATTTGGCTCCCATTAACCATTAATTGTATGCGGGTACCCTCTTTTTAAGCTAAAGTACTTCTTCAATTTTCATGGTTCTTCTTTTACGACAATGACAACCGTAAAAAAACAACATTTGAACTTTCTACCTTAATTTCATTGGTATTGCGTTCTCCTTCGGCTTTAAAACTTTCGAGAATTACATGTTAAGTAATATAAAGGACTTACTTAAAATAACATATAATTCTTTTCTATAAGTATAGCGAATTTCATAGTTCGATTTCATTCATTTCACTACCATCAACTGTTAATTGTTTCCAATTACTACTCTTTCAAGCTAAATTACTCCTTCCATTGGTTCTTATTCTATGAAAATGAATACGGTTGAATGATCAACATTTGAACTTTCTAACTTAATTTCCATGGTGTTGCATTGTACTTCAGATTCAAAATTTCCGAAAATTTAAAAGGTACTTGGATTACATGTTATGTACTATAAAGGACATACATAAAATAAAATATAAAGCTTTTCTATGAGTATAGAATATTTCATAGTTCGATTTCATTCATTTCTCTCCAAGCAACCATTAATTGTTTCCGGTTACTCCACTTTCAAGCTAAATTACTCCTTCCATACACTTGATTCTTTTGATTTACGAAAATGACAACCATGGAAAGAGGACAATTTGAACTTTCTACCTTAATTTCTGTGCGGTTGCGTTCTACTTCGGATTCAAAATTTCCTAAAATCTAAAAGTTACTTGGATTACATGTTAAGTAATGTAAATGACTTAATTAAAATAACGTATAAAGCATTTTAACAAATATAGCGAATATCATTGTTCGATTTCATTCATTTCGCTCCCATTAACCATTAATTGTATGCGGGTACTCCTTTTTTAAGCTAAAGTACTTCTTCAATTTTCATGGTTCTTCTTTTACGACAATGACAACCGTAAAAAAACAACATTTGAACTTTCTACCTTAATTTCATTGGTATTGCGTTCTCCTTCGGCTTTAAAACTTTCGAGAATTACATGTTAAGTAATATAAAGGACTTACTTAAAATAACATATAATTCTTTTCTATAAGTATAGCGAATTTCATAGTTCGATTTCATTCATTTCGCTACCATCAACTGTTAATTGTTTCCAATTACTACTCTTTCAAGCTAAATTACTCCTTCCATTGGTTCTTCTTCTACGAAAATGAATACCGTTGAACGATCAACATTTGAACATTCTACCTTAATTTCCATGGTGTTGCATTGTACTTCAGATTCAAAATTTCCGAAAATTTAAAAGGTACTTGGATTGCATGTTATGTACTATAAAGGACATACATAAAATAACATATAAAGCTTTTCTATGAGTATAGCGAATTTCATTGTTCGATTTCATTCATTTCGCTCCTATCAACCATTAATTGTTTCCGGTTACTCCACTTTCAAGCTAAATTACTCCTTCCAGACACTTGATTCTTTTTTTTACGAAAATGACAACCATGGAAAGAGGATAATTTGAACTTTCTACCTTAATTTCCATGCTGTTGCGTTCTCCTTCGGATTCAAATTTCCTAAAATCTAAAATTTACTTGGATTACATGTTAAGTAATGTAAATGACTTACTTAAAATAACGTATAAAGCTTTTTAACAACTATAGCGAATTTAATTGTTCGATTTCATTCATTTCGCTCCCATTAACCTTTAACTGTATCGGGGTATTCCTCTTTTAAGCTAAATTACTCCTTCCATTTTCATGGTTCTTCTTTTACGAAAATGACATCCGTAAAAAGAACAACATTTGAACTTTCTACCTTAATTTCATTGGTGTTGCGTTCTCCTTCGGCTTCAAAACATCCGAGAATTACATGTTAAGTAATATAAAGGACTTACTTAAAATAACATATAATTCTTTTCTATAAGTATAGCGAATTTCATAGTTCGATTTCATTCATTTCACTACCATCAACTGTTAATTGTTTCCAATTACTACTCTTTCAAGCTAAATTACTCCTTCCATTGGTTCTTATTCTATGAAAATGAATACCGTTGAATGATCAACATTTGAACTTTCTAACTTAATTTCCATATGGTGTTGCATTCTCCTTCAGGATCAAAATTTCCAAAAATTTAAAAGGTACTTGGATTACATGTTATGTACTATAAAGGACATACATAAAATAAAATATAAAGCTTTTCGATGAGTATAGAATATTTCATACTTCGATTTCATTCATTTCTCTCCTAGCAACCATTAATTGTTTCCGGTTACTCCACTTTCAAGCTAAATTACTCCTTCCATACACTTGATTCTTTTTTTTTTTTACGAAAATGACAACGATGGAAAGAGGACAATTTGAACTTTCTACCTTAATTTCCGTGCGGTTGCGTTCTACTTCGGATTCAAAATTTCCTAAAATCTTAAAGTTACTTGGATTACATGTTAAGTAATGTAAATGACTTAATTAAAATAACGTATAAAGCTTTTTAACAAGTAAAGCAAATATCATTGTTCGATTTCATTCATTTGGCTCCCATTAACCATTAATTGTATGCGGGTACCCTCTTTTTAAGCTAAAGTACTTCTTCAATTTTCATGGTTCTTCTTTTACGACAATGACAACCGTAAAAAAACAACATTTGAACTTTCTACCTTAATTTCATTGGTATTGCGTTCTCCTTCGGCTTTAAAACATTCGAGAATTACATGTTAAGTAATATAAAGGACTTACTTAAAATAACATATAATTCTTTTCTATAAGTATAGCGAATTTCATAGTTCGATTTCATTCATTTCACTACCATCAACTGTTAATTGTTTCCAATTACTACTCTTTCAAGCTAAATTACTCCTTCCATTGGTTCTTATTCTATGAAAATGAATACGGTTGAATGATCAACATTTGAACTTTCTAACTTAATTTCCATGGTGTTGCATTCTCCTTCAGATTCAAAATTTCCGAAAATTTAAAAGGTACTTGGATTACATGTTATGTACTATAAAGGACATACATAAAATAAAATATAAAGCTTTTCTATGAGTATAGAATATTTCATAGTTCGATTTCATTCATTTCTCTCCAAGCAACCATTAATTGTTTCCGGTTACTCCACTTTCAAGCTAAATTACTCCTTCCATACACTTGATTCTTTTGTTTTACGAAAATGACAACCATGGAAAGAGGACAATTTGAACTTTCTACCTTAATTTCTGTGCGGTTGCGTTCTACTTCGGATTCAAAATTTCCTAAAATCTAAAAGTTACTTGGATTACATGTTAAGTAATGTAAATGACTTCATTAAAATAACATATAAAGCTTTTTACCAAATATAGCGAATATCATTGTTCGATTTCATTCATTTCGCTCCCATTAACCATTAATTGTATGCGGGTACTCCTTTTTTAAGCTAAAGTACTTCTTCAATTTTCATGGTTCTTTTACGACAATGACAACCGTAAAAAAACAACATTTGAACTTTCTACCTTAATTTCATTGGTGTTGCGTTCTCCTTCGGCTTCAAAACATCCGAGAATTACATGTTAAGTAATATAAAGGACTTACTTAAAATAACATATAATTCTTTTCTATAAGTATAGCGAATTTCATAGTTCGATTTCATTCATTTCGCTACCATCAACTGTTAATTGTTTCCAATTACTACTCTTTCAAGCTAAATTACTCCTTCCATTGGTTCTTCTTCTACGAAAATGAATACCGTTGAACGATCAACATTTGAACATTCTACCTTAATTTCCATGGTGTTGCATTGTACTTCAGATTCAAAATTTCCGAAAATTTAAAAGGTACTTGGATTGCATGTTATGTACTATAAAGGACATACATAAAATAACATATAAAGCTTTTCTATGAGTATAGCGAATTTCATTGTTCGATTTCATTCATTTCGCTCCTATCAACCATTAATTGTTTCCGGTTACTCCACTTTCAAGCTAAATTACTCCTTCCAGACACTTGATTCTTTTTTTTACCAAAATAACAACCATGGAAAGAGGATAATTTGAATTTTCTACCTTAATTTCCATGCTGTTGCGTTCTCCTTCGGATTCAAATTTCCTAAAATCTAAAATTTACTTGGATTACATGTTAAGTAATGTAAATGACTTACTTAAAATAACGTATAAAGCTTTTTAACAACTATAGCGAATTTAATTGTTCGATTTCATTCATTTCGCTCCCATTAACCTTTAACTGTATCGGGGTATTCCTCTTTTAAGCTAAATTACTCCTTCCATTTTCATGGTTCTTCTTTTACCAAAATGACATCCGTAAAAAGAACAACATTTGAACTTTCTACCTTAATTTCATTGGTGTTGCGTTCTCCTTCGGCTTCAAAACATCCGAGAATTACATGTTAAGTAATATAAAGGACTTACTTAAAATAACATATAATTCTTTTCTATAAGTATAGCGAATTTCATAGTTCGATTTCATTCATTTCGCTACCATCAACTGTTAATTGTTTCCAATTACTACTCTTTCAAGCTAAATTACTCATTCCATTGGTTCTTATTCTATGAAAATGAATACCGTTGAATGATCAACATTTGAACTTTCTAACTTAATTTCCATGGTGTTGCATTCTCCTTCAGGTTCAAAATTTCCAAAAATTTAAAGGTACTTGGATTACATGTTATGTACTATAAAGGACATACATAAAATAAAATATAAAGCTTTTCGATGAGTATAGAATATTTCATACTTCGATTTCATTCATTTCTCTCCTAGCAACCATTAATTGTTTCCGGTTACTCCACTTTCAAGCTAAATTACTCCTTCCATACACTTGATTCTTTTTTTTTTTACGAAAATGACAACCATGGAAAGAGGACAATTTGAACTTTCTACCTTAATTTCCGTGCGGTTGCGTTCTACTTCGGATTCAAAATTTCCTAAAATCTAAAAGTTACTTGGATTACATGTTAAGTAATGTAAATGACTTAATTAAAATAACGTATAAAGCTTTTTAACAAGTAAAGCAAATATCATTGTTCGATTTCATTCATTTGGCTCCCATTAACCATTAATTGTATGCGGGTACTCCTTTTTTAAGCTAAAGTACTTCATCAATTTTCATGGTTCTTCTTTTACGACAATGACAACCGTAAAAAAACAACATTTGAACTTTCTACCTTAATTTCATTGGTATTGCGTTCTCCTTCGGCTTTAAAACTTTCGAGAATTACATGTTAAGTAATATAAAGGACTTACTTAAAATAACATATAATTCTTTTCTATAAGTATAGCGAATTTCATAGTTCGATTTCATTCATTTCACTACCATCAACTGTTAATTGTTTCCAATTACTACTCTTTCAAGCTAAATTACTCCTTCCATTGGTTCTTATTCTATGAAAATGAATACGGTTGAATGATCAACATTTGAACTTTCTAACTTAATTTCCATGGTGTTGCATTCTCCTTCAGGTTCAAAATTTCCGAAAATTTAAAAGGTACTTGGATTACATGTTATGTACTATAAAGGACATACATAAAATAAAATATAAAGCTTTTCTATGAGTATAGAATATTTCATAGTTCGATTTCATTCATTTCTCTCCAAGCAACCATTAATTGTTTCCGGTTACTCCACTTTCAAGCTAAATTACTCCTTCCATACACTTGATTCTTTTGTTTTACGAAAATGACAACCATGGAAAGAGGACAATTTGAACTTTCTACCTTAATTTCTGTGCGGTTGCGTTCTACTTCGGATTCAAAATTTCCTAAAATCTAAAAGTTACTTGGATTACATGTTAAGTAATGTAAATGACTTAATTAAAATAACGTATAAAGCTTTTTAACAAATATAGCGAATATCATTGTTCGATTTCATTCATTTCGCTCCCATTAACCATTAATTGTATGCGGGTACTCCTTTTTTAAGCTAAAGTACTTCTTCAATTTTCATGGTTCTTCTTTTACGACAATGACAACCGTAAAAAAACAACATTTGAACTTTCTACCTTAATTTCATTGGTATTGCGTTCTCCTTCGGCTTTAAAACTTTCGAGAATTACATGTTAAGTAATATAAAGGACTTACTTAAAATAACATATAATTCTTTTCTATAAGTATAGCGAATTTCATAGTTCGATTTCATTCATTTCGCTACCATCAACTGTTAATTGTTTCCAATTACTACTCTTTCAAGCTAAATTACTCCTTCCATTGGTTCTTCTTCTACGAAAATGAATACCGTTGAACGATCAACATTTGAACATTCTACCTTAATTTCCATGGTGTTGCATTGTACTTCAGATTCAAAATTTCCGAAAATTTAAAAGGTACTTTGATTGCATGTTATGTACTATAAAGGACATACATAAAATAACATATAAAGCTTTTCTATGAGTATAGCGAATTTCATTGTTCGATTTCATTCATTTCGCTCCTATCAACCATTAATTGTTTCCGGTTACTCCACTTTCAAGCTAAATTACTCCTTCCAGACACTTGATTCTTTTTTTTACCAAAATGACAACCATGGAAAGAGGATAATTTGAACTTTCTACCTTAATTTCCATGCTGTTGCGTTCTCCTTCGGATTCAAATTTCCTAAAATCTAAAATTTACTTGGATTACATGTTAAGTAATGTAAATGACTTACTTAAAATAACGTATAAAGCTTTTTAACAACTATAGCGAATTTAATTGTTCGATTTCATTCATTTCGCTCCCATTAACCTTTAACTGTATCGGGGTATTCCTCTTTTAAGCTAAATTACTCCTTCCATTTTCATGGTTCTTCTTTTACCAAAATGACATCCGTAAAGAGAACAACATTTGAACTTTCTACCTTAATTTCATTGGTGTTGCGTTCTCCTTTGGCTTCAAAACATCCGAGAATTACATGTTAAGTAATTTAAAGGACTTACTTAAAATAACATATAATTCTTTTCTATAAGTATAGCGAATTTCATAGTTCGATTTCATTCATTTCACTACCATCAACTGTTAATTGTTTCCAATTACTACTCTTTCAAGCTAAATTACTCCTTCCATTGGTTCTTATTCTATGAAAATGAATACCGTTGAATGATCAACATTTGAACTTTCTAACTTAATTTCCATGGTGTTGCATTCTCCTTCAGGTTCAAAATTTCCGAAAATTTAAAAGGTACTTGGATTACATATTATGTACTATAAAGGACATACATAAAATAAAATATAAAGCTTTTCGATGAGTATAGAATATTTCATACTTCGATTTCATTCATTTCTCTCCTAGCAACCATTAATTGTTTCCGGTTACTCCACTTTCAAGCTAAATTACTCCTTCCATACACTTGATTCTTTTTTTTTTACGAAAATGACAACCATGGAAAGAGGACAATTTGAACTTTCTACCTTAATTTCCGTGCGGTTGCGTTCTACTTCGGATTCAAAATTTCCTAAAATCTAAAAGTTACTTGGATTACATGTTAAGTAATGTAAATGACTTAATTAAAATAACGTATAAAGCTTTTTAACAAGTAAAGCAAATATCATTGTTCGATTTCATTCATTTCGCTCCCATTAACTATTAATTGTATGCGGGTACTCCTTTTTTAAGCTAAAGTACTTCAATTTTCATGGTTCTTCTTTTAAGACAATGACAACCGTAAAAAAACAACATTTGAACTTTCTACCTTAATTTCATTGGTATTGCGTTCTCCTGCGGCTTTAAAACTTTCGAGAATTACATGTTAAGTAATATAAAGGACTTACTTATAATAACATATAATTCTTTTCTATAAGTATAGCGAATTTCATAGTTCGATTTCATTCATTTCACTACCATCAACTGTTAATTGTTTCCAATTACAACTCTTTCAAGCTAAATTACTCCTTCCATTGGTTCTTATTCTATGAAAATGAATACGGTTGAATGATCAACATTTGAACATTCTACCTTAATTTCCATGGTGTTGCATTGTACTTCAGATTCAAAATTTCCGAAAATTTAAAAGGTACTTGGATTGCATGTTATGTACTATAAAGGACATACATAAAATAACATATAAAGCTTTTCTATGAGTATAGCGAATTTCATTGTTCGATTTCATTCATTTCGCTCCTATCAACCATTAATTGTTTCCGGTTACTCCACTTTCAAGCTAAATTACTCCTTCCAGACACTTGATTCTTTTTTTTACCAAAATAACAACCATGGAAAGAGGATAATTTGAATTTTCTACCTTAATTTCCATGCTGTTGCGTTCTCCTTCGGATTCAAATTTCCTAAAATCTAAAATTTACTTGGATTACATGTTAAGTAATGTAAATGACTTACTTAAAATAACGTATAAAGCTTTTTAACAACTATAGCGAATTTAATTGTTCGATTTCATTCATTTCGCTCCCATTAACCTTTAACTGTATCGGGGTATTCCTCTTTTAAGCTAAATTACTCCTTCCATTTTCATGGTTCTTCTTTTACCAAAATGACATCCGTAAAAAGAACAACATTTGAACTTTCTACCTTAATTTCATTGGTGTTGCGTTCTCCTTCGGCTTCAAAACATCCGAGAATTACATGTTAAGTAATATAAAGGACTTACTTAAAATAACATATAATTCTTTTCTATAAGTATAGCAAATTTCATAGTTCGATTTCATTCATTTCGCTACCATCAACTGTTAATTGTTTCCAATTACTACTCTTTCAAGCTAAATTACTCCTTCCATTGGTTCTTATTCTATGAAAATGAATACCGTTGAATGATCAACATTTGAACTTTCTAACTTAATTTCCATGGTGTTGCATTCTCCTTCAGGTTCAAAATTTCCAAAAATTTAAAGGTACTTGGATTACATGTTATGTACTATAAAGGACATACATAAAATAAAATATAAAGCTTTTCGATGAGTATAGAATATTTCATACTTCGATTTCATTCATTTCTCTCCTAGCAACCATTAATTGTTTCCGGTTACTCCACTTTCAAGCTAAATTACTCCTTCCATACACTTGATTCTTTTTTTTTTACGAAAATGACAACCATGGAAAGAGGACAATTTGAACTTTCTACCTTAATTTCCGTGCGGTTGCGTTCTACTTCGGATTCAAAATTTCCTAAAATCTAAAAGTTACTTGGATTACATGTTAAGTAATGTAAATGACTTAATTAAAATAACGTATAAAGCTTTTTAACAAGTAAAGCAAATATCATTGTTCGATTTCATTCATTTGGCTCCCATTAACCATTAATCGTATGCGGGTACTCCTTTTTTAAGCTAAAGTAATTCATCAATTTTCATGGTTCTTCTTTTACGACAATGACAACCGTAAAAAAACAACATTTGAACTTTCTACCTTAATTTCATTGGTATTGCGTTCTCCTTCGGCTTTAAAACTTTCGAGAATTACATGTTAAGTAATATAAAGGACTTACTTAAAATAACATATAATTCTTTTCTATAAGTATAGCGAATTTCATAGTTCGATTTCATTCATTTCACTACCATCAACTGTTAATTGTTTCCAATTACTACTCTTTCAAGCTAAATTACTCCTTCCATTGGTTCTTATTCTATGAAAATGAATACGGTTGAATGATCAACATTTGAACTTTCTAACTTAATTTCCATGGTGTTGCATTCTCCTTCAGGTTCAAAATTTCCGAAAATTTAAAAGGTACTTGGATTACATGTTATGTACTATAAAGGACATACATAAAATAAAATATAAAGCTTTTCTATGAGTATAGAATATTTCATAGTTCGATTTCATTCATTTCTCTCCAAGCAACCATTAATTGTTTCCGGTTACTCCACTTTCAAGCTAAATTACTCCTTCCATACACTTGATTCTTTTGTTTTACGAAAATGACAACCATGGAAAGAGGACAATTTGAACTTTCTACCTTAATTTCTGTGCGGTTGCGTTCTACTTCGGATTCAAAATTTCCTAAAATCTAAAAGTTACTTGGATTACATGTTAAGTAATGTAAATGACTTCATTAAAATAACATATAAAGCTTTTTACCAAATATAGCGAATATCATTGTTCGATTTCATTCATTTCGCTCCCATTAACCATTAATTGTATGCGGGTACTCCTTTTTTAAGCTAAAGTACTTCTTCAATTTTCATGGTTCTTCTTTTACGACAATGACAACCGTAAAAAAACAACATTTGAACTTTCTACCTTAATTTCATTGGTATTGCGTTCTCCTTCGGCTTTAAAACTTTCGAGAATTACATGTTAAGTAATATAAAGGACTTACTTAAAATAACATATAATTCTTTTCTATAAGTATAGCGAATTTCATAGTTCGATTTCATTCATTTCGCTACCATCAACTGTTAATTGTTTCCAATTACTACTCTTTCAAGCTAAATTACTCCTTCCATTGGTTCTTCTTCTACGAAAATGAATACCGTTGAACGATCAACATTTGAACATTCTACCTTAATTTCCATGGTGTTGCATTGTACTTCAGATTCAAAATTTCCGAAAATTTAAAAGGTACTTTGATTGCATGTTATGTACTATAAAGGACATACATAAAATAACATATAAAGCTTTTCTATGAGTATAGCGAATTTCATTGTTCGATTTCATTCATTTCGCTCCTATCAACCATTAATTGTTTCCGGTTACTCCACTTTCAAGCTAAATTACTCCTTCCAGACACTTGATTCTTTTTTTTACCAAAATGACAACCATGGAAAGAGGATAATTTGAACTTTCTACCTTAATTTCCATGCTGTTGCGTTCTCCTTCGGATTCAAATTTCCTAAAATCTAAAATTTACTTGGATTACATGTTAAGTAATGTAAATGACTTACTTAAAATAACGTATAAAGCTTTTTAACAACTATAGCGAATTTAATTGTTCGATTTCATTCATTTCGCTCCCATTAACCTTTAACTGTATCGGGGTATTCCTCTTTTAAGCTAAATTACTCCTTCCATTTTCATGGTTCTTCTTTTACCAAAATGACATCCGTAAAGAGAACAACATTTGAACTTTCTACCTTAATTTCATTGGTGTTGCGTTCTCCTTTGGCTTCAAAACATCCGAGAATTACATGTTAAGTAATTTAAAGGACTTACTTAAAATAACATATAATTCTTTTCTATAAGTATAGCGAATTTCATAGTTCGATTTCATTCATTTCACTACCATCAACTGTTAATTGTTTCCAATTACTACTCTTTCAAGCTAAATTACTCCTTCCATTGGTTCTTATTCTATGAAAATGAATACCGTTGAATGATCAACATTTGAACTTTCTAACTTAATTTCCATGGTGTTGCATTCTCCTTCAGGTTCAAAATTTCCGAAAATTTAAAAGGTACTTGGATTACATATTATGTACTATAAAGGACATACATAAAATAAAATATAAAGCTTTTCGATGAGTATAGAATATTTCATACTTCGATTTCATTCATTTCTCTCCTAGCAACCATTAATTGTTTCCGGTTACTCCACTTTCAAGCTAAATTACTCCTTCCATACACTTGATTCTTTTTTTTTTACGAAAATGACAACCATGGAAAGAGGACAATTTGAACTTTCTACCTTAATTTCCGTGCGGTTGCGTTCTACTTCGGATTCAAAATTTCCTAAAATCTAAAAGTTACTTGGATTACATGTTAAGTAATGTAAATGACTTAATTAAAATAACGTATAAAGCTTTTTAACAAATATAGCGAATATCATTGTTCGATTTCATTCATTTCGCTCCCATTAACCATTAATTGTATGCGGGTACTCCTTTTTTAAGCTAAAGTACTTCTTCAATTTTCATGGTTCTTCTTTTACGACAATGACAACCGTAAAAAAACAACATTTGAACTTTCTACCTTAATTTCATTGGTATTGCGTTCTCCTTCGGCTTTAAAACTTTCGAGAATTACATGTTAAGTAATATAAAGGACTTACTTAAAATAACATATAATTCTTTTCTATAAGTATAGCGAATTTCATAGTTCGATTTCATTCATTTCGCTACCATCAACTGTTAATTGTTTCCAATTACTACTCTTTCAAGCTAAATTACTCCTTCCATTGGTTCTTCTTCTACGAAAATGAATACCGTTGAACGATCAACATTTGAACATTCTACCTTAATTTCCATGGTGTTGCATTGTACTTCAGATTCAAAATTTCCGAAAATTTAAAAGGTACTTTGATTGCATGTTATGTACTATAAAGGACATACATAAAATAACATATAAAGCTTTTCTATGAGTATAGCGAATTTCATTGTTCGATTTCATTCATTTCGCTCCTATCAACCATTAATTGTTTCCGGTTACTCCACTTTCAAGCTAAATTACTCCTTCCAGACACTTGATTCTTTTTTTTACCAAAATGACAACCATGGAAAGAGGATAATTTGAACTTTCTACCTTAATTTCCATGCTGTTGCGTTCTCCTTCGGATTCAAATTTCCTAAAATCTAAAATTTACTTGGATTACATGTTAAGTAATGTAAATGACTTACTTAAAATAACGTATAAAGCTTTTTAACAACTATAGCGAATTTAATTGTTCGATTTCATTCATTTCGCTCCCATTAACCTTTAACTGTATCGGGGTATTCCTCTTTTAAGCTAAATTACTCCTTCCATTTTCATGGTTCTTCTTTTACCAAAATGACATCCGTAAAGAGAACAACATTTGAACTTTCTACCTTAATTTCATTGGTGTTGCGTTCTCCTTTGGCTTCAAAACATCCGAGAATTACATGTTAAGTAATTTAAAGGACTTACTTAAAATAACATATAATTCTTTTCTATAAGTATAGCGAATTTCATAGTTCGATTTCATTCATTTCACTACCATCAACTGTTAATTGTTTCCAATTACTACTCTTTCAAGCTAAATTACTCCTTCCATTGGTTCTTATTCTATGAAAATGAATACCGTTGAATGATCAACATTTGAACTTTCTAACTTAATTTCCATGGTGTTGCATTCTCCTTCAGGTTCAAAATTTCCGAAAATTTAAAAGGTACTTGGATTACATATTATGTACTATAAAGGACATACATAAAATAAAATATAAAGCTTTTCGATGAGTATAGAATATTTCATACTTCGATTTCATTCATTTCTCTCCTAGCAACCATTAATTGTTTCCGGTTACTCCACTTTCAAGCTAAATTACTCCTTCCATACACTTGATTCTTTTTTTTTTTACGAAAATGACAACCATGGAAAGAGGACAATTTGAACTTTCTACCTTAATTTCCGTGCGGTTGCGTTCTACTTCGGATTCAAAATTTCCTAAAATCTAAAAGTTACTTGGATTACATGTTAAGTAATGTAAATGACTTAATTAAAATAACGTATAAAGCTTTTTAACAAGTAAAGCAAATATCATTGTTCGATTTCATTCATTTCGCTCCCATTAACTATTAATTGTATGCGGGTACTCCTTTTTTAAGCTAAAGTACTTCAATTTTCATGGTTCTTCTTTTAAGACAATGACAACCGTAAAAAAACAACATTTGAACTTTCTACCTTAATTTCATTGGTATTGCGTTCTCCTTCGGCTTTAAAACTTTCGAGAATTACATGTTAAGTAATATAAAGGACTTACTTATAATAACATATAATTCTTTTCTATAAGTATAGCGAATTTCATAGTTCGATTTCATTCATTTCACTACCATCAACTGTTAATTGTTTCCAATTACTACTCTTTCAAGCTAAATTACTCCTTCCATTGGTTCTTATTCTATGAAAATGAATACGGTTGAATGATCAACATTTGAACTTTCTAACTTAATTTCCATGGTGTTGCATTCTCCTTCAGATTCAAAATTTCCGAAAATTTAAAAGGTACTTGGATTACATGTTATGTACTATAAAGGACATACATAAAATAAAATATAAAGCTTTTCTATGAGTATAGAATATTTCATAGTTCGATTTCATTCATTTCTCTCCAAGCAACCATTAATTGTTTCCGGTTACTCCACTTTCAAGCTAAATTACTCCTTCCATACACTTGATTCTTTTTTTTTACCAAAATGACAACCATGGAAAGAGGATAATTTGAACTTTCTACCTTAATTTCCATGCTGTTGCGTTCTCCTTCGGATTCAAATTTCCTAAAATCTAAAATTTACTTGGATTACATGTTAAGTAATGTAAATGACTTACTTAAAATAATGTATAAAGCTTTTTAACAAGTATAGCGAATTTAATTGTTCAATTTCATTCAATTCGCTCCCATTAACCTTTAACTGTATCGGGGTACTCCTCTTTTAAGCTTCTTCTTATACGAAAATGACATGGGTAAAAAGAACAACATTTGAACTTTCTACCTTAATTTCATTGGTGTTGCGTTCTCCTTCGGCTTCAAAACTTCCGAGAATTACATGTTAAGTAATATAAAGGACTTACTTAAAATAACATATAATTCTTTTCTATAAGTATAGCGAATTTGATAGTTTGATTTCATTCATTTCACTACAATCAACTGTTAATTGTTTCCAATTACTACTCTTTCAAGCTAAATTACTCCTTTCATTGGTTCTTATTCTATGAAAATGAATACGGTTGAATGATCAACATTTGAACTTTCTAACTTAATTTCCATGGTGTTGCATTCTCCTTCAGATTCAAAATTTCCGAAAATTTAAAAGGTACTTGGATTACATGTTATGTACAATAAAGGACATACATAAAATAAAATATAAAGCTTTTCTATGAGTATAGAATATTTCATAGTTCGATTTCATTCATTTCTCTCCAAGCAACCATTAATTGTTTCCGGTTACTCCACTTTCAAGCTAAATTACTCCTTCCATACACTTGATTCTTTTTTTTTACGAAAATGACAAATATGGAAAGAGGACAATTTGAACTTTCTACCTTAATTTCTGTGCGGTTGCGTTCTACTTCGGATTCAAAATTTCCTAAAATCTAAAAGTTACTTGGATTACATGTTAAGTAATGTAAATGACTTAATTCAAATAACATATAAAGCTTTTTAACAAATATAGCGAATATCATTGTTCGATTTCATTCATTTCGCTCCCATTAACCATTAATTGTATCCGGGTACTCCTTTTTTAAGCTAAATTACTCTTTCCATTTTCATGGTTCTTCTTTTACCACAATGACAACGGAAAAAAAAACAACATTTGAACTTTCTACCTTAATTTCATTGGTGTTGCGTTCTCCTTGGGCTTTAAAACTTTCGAGAATTACATGTTAATTAATATAAAGGACTTACTTAAAATAACATATAATTCTTTTCTATAAGTATAACGAATTTCATAGTTCGATTTCATTCATTTCGCTACCATCAACTGTTAATTGTTTCCAATTACTACTCTTTCAAGCTAAATTACTCCTTCCATTGGTTCTTCTTCTACGAAAATGAATACCGTTGAATGATCAACATTTGAACTTTCTACCTTAATTTCTATGGTGTTGCATTCTCCTTAAGATTCAAAATTTCCAAAAATTTAAAAGGTACTTGGATTACATGTTATGTACTATAAAGGACATACATAAAATAACATATAAAGCTTTTCTATGAGTATAGCGAATTTCATAGTTCGATTTCATTCATTTCGCTCCTATCAACCATTAATTGTTACCTGTTACTCCACTTTCAAGTTAAATTACTCCTTCCATACACTTGATTCTTTTTTTTTAACCAAAATGACAACCATGGAAAGAGGATAATTTGAACTTTCTACCTTAATTTCCATGCTGTTGCGTTCTCCTTCGGATTCAAATTTCCTAAAATGTAAAATTTACTTGGATTACATGTTAAGTAATGTAAATGACTTACTTAAAATAATGTATAAATCTTTTTAACAAGTATAGCGAATTTAATTGTTCAATTTCATTCAATTCGCTCCCATTAACCTTTAACTGTATCGGGGTACTCCTCTTTTAAGCTTCTTCTTATACGAAAATGACATCGGTAAAAAGAACAACATTTGAACTTTCTACCTTAATTTCATTGGTGTTGCGTTCTCCTTCGGCTTCAAAACTTCCGAGAATTACATGTTAAGTAATATAAAGGACTTACTTAAAATAACATATAATTCTTTTCTATAAGTATAGCGAATTTGATAGTTTGATTTCATTCATTTCACTACAATCAACTGTTAATTGTTTCCAATTACTACTCTTTCAAGCTAAATTACTCCTTTCATTGGTTCTTATTCTATGAAAATGAATACGGTTGAATGATCAACATTTGAACTTTCTAACTTAATTTCCATGGTGTTGCATTCTCCTTCAGATTCAAAATTTCCGAAAATTTAAAAGGTACTTGGATTACATGTTATGTACTATAAAGGACATACATAAAATAAAATATAAAGCTTTTCTATGAGTATAGAATATTTCATAGTTCGATTTCATTCATTTCTCTCCAAGCAACCATTAATTGTTTCCGGTTACTCCACTTTCAAGCTAAATTACTCCTTCCATACACTTGATTCTTTTTTTTTACGAAAATGACAAATATGGAAAGAGGACAATTTGAACTTTCTACCTTAATTTCTGTGCGGTTGCGTTCTACTTCGGATTCAAAATTTCCTAAAATCTAAAAGTTACTTGGATTACATGTTAAGTAATGTAAATGACTTAATTCAAATAACATATAAAGCTTTTTAACAAATATAGCGAATATCATTGTTCGATTTCATTCATTTCGCTCCCATTAACCATTAATTGTATCCGGGTACTCCTTTTTTAAGCTAAATTACTCTTTCCATTTTCATGGTTCTTCTTTTACCACAATGACAACCGAAAAAAAAACAACATTTGAACTTTCTACCTTAATTTCATTGGTGTTGCGTTCTCCTTCGGCTTTAAAACTTTCGAGAATTACATGTTAATTAATATAAAGGACTTACTTAAAATAACATATAATTCTTTTCTATAAGTATAACGAATTTCATAGTTCGATTTCATTCATTTCGCTACCATCAACTGTTAATTGTTTCCAATTACTACTCTTTCAAGCTAAATTACTCCTTCCATTGGTTCTTCTTCTACGAAAATGAATACCGTTGAATGATCAACATTTGAACTTTCTACCTTAATTTCTATGGTGTTGCATTCTCTTTCAGATTCAAAATTTCCAAAAATTTAAAAGGTACTTGGATTACATGTTATGTACTATAAAGGACATACATAAAATAACATATAAAGCTTTTCTATGAGTATAGCGAATTTCATAGTTCGATTTCATTCATTTCGCTCCTATCAACCATTAATTGTTACCTGTTACTCCACTTTCAAGTTAAATTACTCCTTCCATACACTTGATTCTTTTTTTTTTACCAAAATGACAACCATGGAAAGAGGATAATTTGAACTTTCTACCTTAATTTCCATGCTGTTGCGTTCTCCTTCGGATTCAAATTTCCTAAAATGTAAAATTTACTTGGATTACATGTTAAGTAATGTAAATGACTTACTTAAAATAATGTATAAATCTTTTTAACAAGTATAGCGAATTTAATTGTTCAATTTCATTCAATTCGCTCCCATTAACCTTTAACTGTATCGGGGTACTCCTCTTTTAAGCTTCTTCTTATACGAAAATGACATCGGTAAAAAGAACAACATTTGAACTTTCTACCTTAATTTCATTGGTGTTGCGTTCTCCTTCGGCTTCAAAACTTCCGAGAATTACATGTTAAGTAATATAAAGGACTTACTTAAAATAACATATAATTCTTTTCTATAAGTATAGAGAATTTCATAGTTTGATTTCATTCATTTCACTACCATCAACTGTTAATTGTTTCCAATTACTACTCTTTCAAGCTAAATTATTCCTTCCATTGGTTCTTATTCTATGAAAATGAATACGGTTGAATGATCAACATTTGAACTTTCTAACTTAATTTCCATGGTGTTGCATTCTCCTTCAGATTCAAAATTTCCGAAAATTTAAAAGGTACTTGGATTACATGTTATGTACTATAAAGGACATACATAAAATAAAATATAAAGCTTTTCTATGAGTATAGAATATTTCATAGTTCGATTTCATTCATTTCTCTCCAAGCAACCATTAATTGTTTCCGGTTACTCCACTTTCAAGCTAAATTACTCCTTCCAAACACTTGATTCTTTTGTTTTACGAAAATGACAACCATGGAAAGAGGACAATTTGAACTTTCTACCTTAATTTCTGTGCGGTTGCGTTCTTCTTCGGATTCAAAATTTCCTAAAATATAAAAGTTACTTGGATTACATGTTAAGTAATGTAAATGACTTAATTAAAATAACGTATAAAGCTTTTTAACAAATATAGCGAATATCATTGTTCGATTTCATTCATTTCGCTCCCATTAACCATTAATTGTATCCGGGTACTCCTTTTTTAAGCTAAATTACTCTTTCCATTTTCATGGTTCTTCTTTTACGACAATGACAACCGAAAAAAAAACAACATTTGAACTTTCTACCTTAATTTCATGGGTGTTTCGTTCTCCTTCGGCTTTAAAACTTTCGAGAATTACATGTTAAGTAATATAAAGGACTTACTTAAAATAACATATAATTCTTTTCTATAAGTATAACGAATTTCATAGTTCGATTTCATTCATTTCGCTACCATCAACTGTTAATTGTTTCTAATTACTACTCTTTCAAGCTAAATTACTCCTTCCATTGGTTCTTCTTCTACGAAAATGAATACCGTTGAACGATCAACATTTGAACATTCTACCTTAATTTCCATGGTGTTGCATTCTACTTCAGATTCAAAATTTCCGAAAATTTAAAAGGTACTTCGATTGCATGTTATGTACTATAAAGGACATACATAAAATAACATATAAAGTTTTTCTATAAGTATAGCGAATTTCATTGTTCGATTTCATTCATTTCGCTCCTATCAACCATTAATTGTTTCCGGTTACTCCACTTTCAAGCTAAATTACTCCTTCCAGACACTTGATTCATTTTTTTACGAAAATGACAACCATGGAAAGAGGATAATTTGAACTTTCTACCTTAATTTCCATGCTGTTGCGTTCTCCGTCGGATTCAAATTTCCTAAAATCTAAAATTTACTTGGATTACATGTTAAGTAATGTAAATGACTTACTTAAAATAACGTATAAATCTTTTTAACAAGTATAGCGAATTTAATTGTTCAATTTCATTCAATTCGCTCCCATTAACCTTTAACTGTATCGGGGTACTCCTCTTTTAAGCTTCTTCTTATACGAAAATGACATCGGTAAAAAGAACAACATTTGAACTTTCTACCTTAATTTCATTGGTGTTGTTGCGTTCTCCTTCGGCTTCAAAACTTCCGAGAATTACATGTTAAGTAATATAAAGGACTTACTTAAAATAACATATAATTCTTTTCTATAAGTATAGCGAATTTCATAGTTTGATTTCATTCATTTCACTACCATCAACTGTTAATTGTTTCCAATTACTACTCTTTCAAGCTAAATTACTCCTTCCATTGGTTCTTATTCTATGAAAATGAATACGGTTGAATGATCAACATTTGAACTTTCTAACTTAATTTCCATGGTGTTGCATTCTCCTTCAGATTCAAAATTTCCGAAAATTTAAAAGGTACTTGGATTACATGTTATGTACTATAAAGGACATACATAAAATAAAATATAAAGCTTTTCTATGAGTATAGAATATTTCATAGTTCGATTTCATTCATTTCTCTCCAAGCAACCATTAATTGTTTCCGGTTACTCCACTTTCAAGCTAAATTACTCCTTCCAAACACTTGATTCTTTTGTTTTACGAAAATGACAACCATGGAAAGAGGACAATTTGAACTTTCTACCTTAATTTCTGTGCGGTTGCGTTCTTCTTCGGATTCAAAATTTCCTAAAATATAAAAGTTACTTGGATTACATGTTAAGTAATGTAAATGACTTAATTAAAATAACGTATAAAGCTTTTTAACAAATATAGCGAATATCATTGTTCGATTTCATTCATTTCGCTCCCATTAACCATTAATTGTATCCGGGTACTCCTTTTTTAAGCTAAATTACTCTTTCCATTTTCATGGTTCTTCTTTTACGACAATGACAACCGAAAAAAAAACAACATTTGAACTTTCTACCTTAATTTCATGGGTGTTTCGTTCTCCTTCGGCTTTAAAACTTTCGAGAATTACATGTTAAGTAATATAAAGGACTTACTTAAAATAACATATAATTCTTTTCTATAAGTATAACGAATTTCATAGTTCGATTTCATTCATTTCGCTACCATCAACTGTTAATTGTTTCTAATTACTACTCTTTCAAGCTAAATTACTCCTTCCATTGGTTCTTCTTCTACGAAAATGAATACCGTTGAACGATCAACATTTGAACATTCTACCTTAATTTCCATGGTGTTGCATTCTACTTCAGATTCAAAATTTCCGAAAATTTAAAAGGTACTTCGATTGCATGTTATGTACTATAAAGGACATACATAAAATAACATATAAAGTTTTTCTATAAGTATAGCGAATTTCATTGTTCGATTTCATTCATTTCGCTCCTATCAACCATTAATTGTTTCCGGTTACTCCACTTTCAAGCTAAATTACTCCTTCCAGACACTTGATTCATTTTTTTACGAAAATGACAACCATGGAAAGAGGATAATTTGAACTTTCTACCTTAATTTCCATGCTGTTGCGTTCTCCGTCGGATTCAAATTTCCTAAAATCTAAAATTTACTTGGATTACATGTTAAGTAATGTAAATGACTTACTTAAAATAACGTATAAATCTTTTTAACAAGTATAGCGAATTTAATTGTTCAATTTCATTCAATTCGCTCCCATTAACCTTTAACTGTATCGGGGTACTCCTCTTTTAAGCTTCTTCTTATACGAAAATGACATCGGTAAAAAGAACAACATTTGAACTTTCTACCTTAATTTCATTGGTGTTGTTGCGTTCTCCTTCGGCTTCAAAACTTCCGAGAATTACATGTTAAGTAATATAAAGGACTTACTTAAAATAACATATAATTCTTTTCTATAAGTATAGCGAATTTCATAGTTTGATTTCATTCATTTCACTACCATCAACTGTTAATTGTTTCCAATTACTACTCTTTCAAGCTAAATTACTCCTTCCATTGGTTCTTATTCTATGAAAATGAATACGGTTGAATGATCAACATTTGAACTTTCTAACTTAATTTCCATGGTGTTGCATTCTCCTTCAGATTCAAAATTTCCGAAAATTTAAAAGGTACTTGGATTACATGTTATGTACTATAAAGGACATACATAAAATAAAATATAAAGCTTTTCTATGAGTATAGAATATTTCATAGTTCGATTTCATTCATTTCTCTCCAAGCAACCATTAATTGTTTCCGGTTACTCCACTTTCAAGCTAAATTACTCCTTCCAAACACTTGATTCTTTTGTTTTACGAAAATGACAACCATGGAAAGAGGACAATTTGAACTTTCTACCTTAATTTCTGTGCGGTTGCGTTCTTCTTCGGATTCAAAATTTCCTAAAATATAAAAGTTACTTGGATTACATGTTAATTAATGTAAATGACTTAATTAAAATAACGTATAAAGCTTTTTAACAAATATAGCGAATATCATTGTTCGATTTCATTCATTTCGCTCCCATTAACCATTAATTGTATCCGGGTACTCCTTTTTTAAGCTAAATTACTCTTTCCATTTTCATGGTTCTTCTTTTACGACAATGACAACCGAAAAAAAAACAACATTTGAACTTTCTACCTTAATTTCATGGGTGTTTCGTTCTCCTTCGGCTTTAAAACTTTCGAGAATTACATGTTAAGTAATATAAAGGACTTACTTAAAATAACATATAATTCTTTTCTATAAGTATAACGAATTTCATAGTTCGATTTCATTCATTTCGCTACCATCAACTGTTAATTGTTTCTAATTACTACTCTTTCAAGCTAAATTACTCCTTCCATTGGTTCTTCTTCTACGAAAATGAATACCGTTGAACGATCAACATTTGAACATTCTACCTTAATTTCCATGGTGTTGCATTCTACTTCAGATTCAAAATTTCCGAAAATTTAAAAGGTACTTGGATTGCATGTTATGTACTATAAAGGACATACATAAAATAACATATAAAGCTTTTCTATGAGTATAGCGAATTTCATTGTTCGATTTCATTCATTTCGCTCCTATCAACCATTAATTGTTTCCGGTTACTCCACTTTCAAGCTAAATTACTCCTTCCAGACACTTGATTCATTTTTTTACGAAAATGACAACCATGGAAAGAGGATAATTTGAACTTTCTACCTTAATTTCCATGCTGTTGCGTTCTCCGTCGGATTCAAATTTCCTAAAATCTAAAATTTACTTGGATTACATGTTAAGTAATGTAAATGACTTACTTAAAATAACGTATAAAGCTTTTTAACAAGTATAGCGAATTTAATTGTTCGATTTCATTCATTTCGCTCCCATTAACCTTTAACTGTATCGGGGTATTCCTCTTTTAAGCTAAATTACTCCTTCCATTTTGTTGGTTCTTCTTTTACGAAAGTGACAACCGTAAAAAGAACAACATTTGAATTTTCTACCTTAATTTCATTGGTGTTGCGTTCTCGTTCGGATTCAAAACTTCGGAGAATTACATGTTTAGTAATATAAAGGACATACTTAAAATAACATATAATTCTTTTCTATAAGTATAGCGAATTTCATAGTTCGATTTCATTCATTTCGCTACCATCAACCGTTAATTGTTTCCAATTACTACTCTTTCAAGCTAAATTACTCCTTTCATTGGTTCTTCTTCTATGAAAATGAATACCGTTGAATGATCAACATTTGAACTTTCTACCTTAATTTCCATGGTGTTGCATTCTCCTTCAGGTTCAAAATTTCCTAAAATTTAAAAGGTACTTGGATTACATGTTATGTACTATAAAGGACATACATAAAATAAAATATAAAGCTTTTCGATGAGTATAGAATATTTCATACTTCGATTTCATTCATTTCTTTCCTAGCAACCATTAATTGTTTCCGGTTACTCCACTTTCAAGCTAAATTACTCCTTCCATACACTTGATTCTTTTTTTTTTACCAAAATGACAACCATGGAAAGAGGACAATTTGAACTTTCTACCTTAATTTCCGTGCGGTTGCGTTCTACTTCTGATTCAAAATTTCCTAAAATCTAAAAGTTACTTGGATTACATGTTAAGTAATGTAAATGACTTAATTAAAATAACGTATAAAGCTTTTTAACAAGTAAAGCGAATATCATTGTTCGATTTCATTCATTTCGCTCCCATTAACCATTAATTGTATGCGGGCACTCCTTTTTTAAGCTAAAGTACTTCTACAATTTTCATGGTTCTTCTTTTACGACAATGACAACCGTAAAAAAACATCATTTGAACTTTCTACCTTAATTTCATTGGTATTGCGTTCTCCTTCGGCTTTAAAACTTTCGAGAATTACATGTTAAGTAATATAAATGACTTACTTAAAATAACATATAATTCTTTTCTATAAGTATAACGAATTTTATAGTTCGATTTCATTCATTTCGCTACCATCAACTGTTAATTGTTTCCAATTACTACTCTTTCAAGCTAAATTACTCCTTCCATTGGTTCTTCTTCTACGAAAATGAATACCGTTGAACGATCAACATTTGAACTTTCTACCATAATTTCCATCGTGTTGCATTCTCCTTCAGATTCAAAATTTCCGAAAATTAAAAAGGTACTTCGATTACATGTTATGTACTATAAAGGACATACATAAAATAAAATATAAAGCTTTTCGATGAGTATAGAATATTTGATAGTTCGATTTCATTCATTTCTCTCCTAGCAACCATTAATTGTTTCCAGTTACTCCACTTTCAAGCTAAATTACTCCTTCCATACACTTTATTCTTTTTTTTTTACGAAAATGACAACCATGGAAAGAGGACAATTTGAACTTTCTACCTTAATTTCCGTGCGGTTGCGTTCTACTTCGGATTCAAAATTTCCTAAAATCTAAAAGTTACTTGGATTACATGTTAAGTAATGTAAATGACTTAATTAAAATAACGTATAAAGCTTTTTAACAAGTATAGCGAATATCATTGTTCGATTTCATTCATTTCGCTCCCATTAACCCTTAATTGTATCCGGGTACTCCTTTTTTAAGCTAAATTACTCTTTCCATTTTCATGGTTCTTCTTTTACCACAATGACAACCGGAAAAAAAACAACATTTGAACTTTCTACCTTAATTTAATTGGTGTTGCGTTCTCCTTCGTCTTTAAAACTTTCGAGAATTACATGTTAAGTAATATAAAGGACTTACTTAAAATAACATATAATTCTTTTCTATAAGTATAGCGAATTTCACAGTTCGATTTCATTCATTTCGCTCCTATCAACCATTAATTGTTTCTGATTACTCCACTTTCAAGCTAAATTACTCCTTCCATACACTTGATTCTTTTTTTTACGAAAATGACAACCATGGAAAGAGGATAATTTGAACTTTCTACCTTAATTTCCATGCTGTTGCGTTCTCCTTCGGATTCAAATTTCATAAAATCTAAATTTTACTTGGATTACATGTTAAGTAATGTAAATGACTTACTAAAAATAACGTACAAAGCTTTTTAACAATCATAGCGAATTTCATTGTTCGATTTCATTCATTTCGCTCCTATTAACCATTAATTGTATCCGGGTACTCCTCTTTTAAGCTAAATTACTCCTTCCATTTTGTTGGTTCTTCTTTTACGAAAGTGACAACCGTAAAAAGAACAACATTTGAATTTTCTACCTTAATTTCATTGGTGTTGCGTTCTCGTTCGGATTCAAAACTTCGGAGAATTACATGTTTAGTAATATAAAGGACATACTTAAAATAACATATAATTCTTTTCTATATGTATAGCGAATTTCATAGTTCGATTTCATTCATTTCGCTACCATCAACCGTTAATTGTTTCCAATTACTACTCTTTCAAGCTAAATTACTCCTTTCATTGGTTCTTCTTCTATGAAAATGAATACCGTTGAATGATCAACATTTGAACTTTCTACCTTAATTTCCATGGTGTTGCATTCTCCTTCAGATTCAAAATTTCCTAAAATTTAAAGGTACTTGGATTACATGTTATGTACTATAAAGGACATACATAAATAACATATAAAGCTTTTCTATGAGAATAGCGAATTTCATTGTTCGATTTCATTCATTTCACTCCTATCAACCATTCATTGTTTCCGGTTACTCCACTTTCAAGCTAAATTACTCCTTCCATACACTTAATTCTTTTTTTTTTTACGAAAATGACAACCATGGAAAGAAGACAATTTGAACTTTCTACCTTAATTTCCATGCTGTTGCGTTCTCCTTCGAATTCAAAATTTCCTAAAATCTAAAATTTACTTGGATTACATATTAACTAATGTAAATGACTTACTTAAAATAACGTACAAAGGTTTTTAACAAGTATAGCGAATTTCATTGTTCGATTTCATTCATTTAGCTCCTATTAACCATTAATTGTATTCGGGTACTCCTCTTTTAAGCTAAATTACTCCTTCCATTTTGTTGGTTCTTCTTTTACGAAAATGACAACCGTAAAAAGAACAACATTTGAACTTTCTACCTTAATTTGATTGGTGTTGCGTTCTCCTTCGGCTTCAAAACTTCGGAGATAATTCTTTTCTATAAGTATAGCGAATTTCATAGTTCGATTTCATTCATTTCGCTACCAACAACTGTTAATTGTTTCCAATTACTACTATTTCAAGCTAAATTATTCCTTCCATTGGTTCTTCTTCTATGAAAATGAATACAGTTGAATGATCAACATTTGAACTTTCTACCTTAATTTCCATGGTGTTGCATCCTCCTTCAGATTGAAAATTTCCGAAAATTTAAAAGGTACTTGGATTAGATGTTATCTACTATAAAGGACATACATAAAATAAAATATAAAGCTTTTCGATGAGTATAGAATATTTCATAGTTCGATTTCATTCATTTCTCTCCTAGCAACCATTAATTGTTTCCGGTTACTCCACTTTAAAGCTAAATTACTCCTTCCATACACTTGATTCTTTTTTTTACGAAAATGACAACCATGGAAAGAAGACAATTTAAACTTTCTACCTTAATTTCAATGCTGTTGCGTTCTCCTTCGGATTCAAAATTTCCTAAAATCTAAAATTTACTTGGATTACATGTTAACTAATGTAAATGACTTACTTAAAATAACGTACAAAGCTTTTTATTAAGTATAGCGAATTTCATTGTTCGATTTCATTCATTTTGCTCCTATTAACCATTAATTGTATCCGGGTACTCCTCTTTTAAGCTAAATTACTCCTTCCATTTTGTTGGTTCTTCTTTTACGAAAATGACAACCGTAAAAAGAACAACATTTGAACTTTCTACCTTAATTTAATTGGTGTTGCGTTCTCCTTCGGCTTCAAAACTTCGGAGAATTACATGTTTAGTAATATAAAGGACATACTTAAAATAACATATAATTCTTTTCTATAAGTATAACGAATTTCATAGTTCGATTTCATTCATTTTGCTACCATCAACGGTTAAATGTTTCCAATTACTACTCTTTCAAGCTAAATTACTCCTTCCATTGGTTCTTCTTCTATGAAAATGAATACCGTTGAATGATCAACATTTGAACTTTCTACCTTAATTTCCATGCTGTTGCATTCTCCTTCATATTCAAAATTTCCTAAAATTGAAAAGGTACTTGGATTACATGTTATGTACTATAAAGGACATACATAAATAACATATAATTCTATTCTATAAGTATAGCGAATTTCATAGTTCGATTTCATTCATTTCGCTACCATCAACTGTTAAATGTTTCAAATTACTACTCTTTCATGCTAAATTACGCCTTCCATTGGTTCTTCTTCTATTAAAATGAATACCGTTGAATGATCAACATTTGAACTTTCTACCTTAATTTCCATGGTATTGCATTCTCCTTCAGATTCAAAATTTCCGAAAATTTAAAAAGGTACTAGGATTACATGTTATGTACTATAAAGGACATACATAAAATAAAATATAAAGCATTTCTATGAGTATAGAATATTTCATAGTTCGATTTCATTCATTTCTCTCCTAGAAACCATTAATTGTTTCCGGTTACTCCACTTTCAAGCTAAATTACTCCTTCCATACACATGATTCTTTTTTTTTTACGAAAATGACAACAATGGAAAGAGGACAATTTGAACTTTCTACCTTAATTTCGGTGCTTTTGCGTTCTCCTTCGGATTCAAAATTTCCTAAAATGTAAAATTTACTTGGATTACATGTTAAGTAATGTAAATGACTTACTTAAAATAACATATAAAGCTTTTTAACAAGTATAGCTAATTTCATTGTTCGATTTCATTCATTTCGCTCCCATTAACCATTAATTGTATCCGGGTACTCCTCTTTTCAGCTAAATTACTCCTTCCATTTTGTTGATTCTTCTTTTACGACAATGACATCGGTAAAAAGACCAACATTTGAACTTTCTACCTTAATTTCATTGGTGTTGCGTTCTCCTTCGGCTTCAAAATTTCCGAGAATTACATCTTAAGTAATAAAAAGGACTTACTTAAAATAACATAAAATTCTTTTTTATATGTATACAGAATTTCATAGTTCGATTTCATACATTTCGCTACCATCAACTGTTAATTGTTTCCAATTACTACTCTTTCAAGTTAAATTACTCCTTCCATTGGTTCTTCTTCTATGAAAATGAATACCGTTGAATGATCAACATTTGAACTTTCTACCTTAATTTCATTGGTGTTCCATTCTCCTTCAGATTCAAAATTTCCGAAAATTTAAAAGGTACTTGGATTACATGTTATGTACTATAAAGGACATACATAAAATAACATATAAAGCTTTTCTATGAGTATAGGGAATTTCATAGTTCGATTTCATTCATTTCGCTCCTATCAACCATTAATTGTTTCGGGTTACTCCACTTTCAAGATAAATTACTCCTTCCATACACTTGATTCTTTTTTTTACGAAAATGACAACCATGGAAAGAGGACACTTTGAACTTTCTACATTAATTTCCGTGCTTCTGCGTTCTCCTTCGGATTTTAAATTTCCAAAAATCTAAAAGTTACTTGGATTACATGTTAAGTAATGTAAATGACTTACTTAAAATAACGTATAAAGCTTTTTAACAAGTATAGCGAATTTCATTGTTCGATTTCATTCATTTCGCTCCCATTAACCATTAATTGTATGCAGGTACTCCTCTTTTTAAGCTAAATTTCTCCTTCCATTTTCTTGGTTCTTCTTTTACGACAATGACAACCGTAAAAAGAACAACATTTGAACTTTCTACCTTAATTTCATTGGTGTTGCGTTCTCCTTCAGCTTCAAAACATCGGAGAATTACATGTTTAGTAATATAAAGGACATACTTAAAATAACATATAATTCTTTTCTATAAGTATAGCGAATTTCATAGTTCGATTTCATTCATTTCGCTACCATCAACAGTTAATTGTTTCCAATTACTACTCTTTCAAGCTAAATTATTCCTTTCATTGGTTCTTCTTCTATGAAAATGAATACCGTTGAATGATCAACATTTGAACTTTCTACCTTAACTTCCATGGTGTTGCATTCTCCTTCAGATTCAAAATTTCCGAAAATTTAAAAGGTACTTGGATTACATGTTATGTACTATAAAGGACATACATAAAATAAAATATAAAGCATTTCTATGAGTATAGAATATTTCATAGTTCGATTTCATTCATTTCTCTCCTAGAAACCATTAATTGTTTCCGGTTACTCCACTTTCAAGCTAAATTACTCCTTCCATACACATGATTCTTTTTTTTTTACGAAAATGACAACAATGGAAAGAGGACAATTTGAACTTTCTACCTTAATTTCCGTGCTGTTGCGTTCTCCTTCGGATTCAAAATTTCCTAATATGTAAAATTTACTTGGATTACATGTTAACTAATGTAAATGACTTACTTAAAATAACGTACAAAGCTTTTTATTAAGTATAGCGAATTTCATTGTTCGATTTCATTCATTTTGCTCCTATTAACCATTAATTGTATCCGGGTACTCCTCTTTTAAGCTAAATTACTCCTTCCATTTTGTTGGTTCTTCTTTTACGAAAATGACAACGGTAAAAAGAACAACATTTGAACTTTCTACCTTAATTTCATTGGTGTTGCGTTCTCCTTCGGCTTCAAAACTTCGGAGAATTACATGTTTAGTAATATAAAGGACATACTTAAAATAACATATAATTCTTTTCTATAAGTATAGCGAATTTCATAGTTCGATTTCATTCATTTTGCTACCATCAACTGTTAAATGTTTCCAATTACTACTCTTTCAAGCTAAATTACTCCTTCCATTGGTTCTTCTTCTATGAAAATGAATACCGTTGAATGATCAACATTTGAACTTTCTACCTTAATTTCCATGCTGTTGCATTCTCCTTCATATTCAAAATTTCCTAAAATTGAAAAGGTACTTGGATTACATGTTATGTACTATAAAGGACATACATAAATAACATATAATTCTATTCTATAAGTATAGCGAATTTCATAGTTCGATTTCATTCATTTCGCTACCATCAACTGTTAAATGTTTCAAATTACTACTCTTTCATGCTAAATTACGCCTTCCATTGGTTTTTTTTCTATGAAAATGAATACCGTTGAATGATCAACATTTGAACTTTCTACCTTAATTTCCATGGTATTGCATTCTCCTTCAGATTCAAAATTTCCAAAAATTTAAAAAGGTACTAGGATTACATGTTATGTACTATAAAGGACATACATAAAATAAAATATAAAGCATTTCTATGAGTATAGAATATTTCATAGTTCGATTTCATTCATTTCTCTCCTAGAAATCATTAATTGTTTCCGGTTACTCCACTTTCAAGCTAAATTACTCCTTCCATACACATGATTCTTTTTTTTTTACGAAAATGACAACAATGGAAAGAGGACAATTTGAATTTTCTACCTTAATTTCGGTGCTTTTGCGTTCTCCTTCGGATTCAAAATTTCCTAAAATGTAAAATTTACTTGGATTACATGTTAAGTAATGTAAATGACTTACTTAAAATAACATATAAAGCTTTTTAACAAGTATAGCTAATTTCATTGTTCGATTTCATTCATTTCGCTCCCATTAACCATTAATTGTATCCGGGTACTCCTCTTTTCAGCTAAATTACTCCTTCCATTTTGTTGATTCTTCTTTTACGACAATGACATCGGTAAAAAGACCAACATTTGAACTTTCTACCTTAATTTCATTGGTGTTGCGTTCTCCTTCGGCTTCAAAATTTCCGAGAATTACATCTTAAGTAATAAAAAGGACTTACTTAAAATAACATAAAATTCTTTTTTATATGTATACAGAATTTCATAGTTCGATTTCATTCATTTCGCTACCATCAACTGTTAATTGTTTCCAATTACTACTCTTTCAAGTTAAATTACTCCTTCCATTGGTTCTTCTTCTATGAAAATGAATACCGTTGAATGATCAACATTTGAACTTTCTACCTTAATTTCATTGGTGTTCCATTCTCCTTCAGATTCAAAATTTCCGAAAATTTAAAAGGTACTTGGATTACATGTTATGTACTATAAAGGACATACATAAAATAACATATAAAGCTTTTCTATGAGTATAGGGAATTTCATAGTTCGATTTTATTCATTTCGCTCCTATCAACCATTAATTGTTTCGGGTTACTCCACTTTCAAGATAAATTACTCCTTCCATACACTTGATTCTTTTTTTTACGAAAATGACAACCATGGAAAGAGGACACTTTGAACTTTCTACATTAATTTCCGTGCTTCTGCGTTCTCCTTCGGATTTTAAATTTCCAAAAATCTAAAAGTTACTTGGATTACATGTTAAGTAATGTAAATGACTTACTTAAAATAACGTATAAAGCTTTTTAACAAGTATAGCGAATTTCATTGTTCGATTTCATTCATTTCGCTCCCATTAACCATTAATTGTATGCAGGTACTCCTCTTTTTAAGCTAAATTTCTCCTTCCATTTTCTTGGTTCTTCTTTTACGACAATGACAACCGTAAAAAGAACAACATTTGAACTTTCTACCTTAATTTCATTGGTGTTGCGTTCTCCTTCAGCTTCAAAACATCGGAGAATTACATGTTTAGTAATATAAAGGACATACTTAAAATAACATATAATTCTTTTCTATAAGTATAGCGAATTTCATAGTTCGATTTCATTCATTTCGCTACCATCAACAGTTAATTGTTTCCAATTACTACTCTTTCAAGCTAAATTATTCCTTTCATTGGTTCTTCTTCTATGAAAATGAATACCGTTGAATGATCAACATTTGAACTTTCTACCTTAACTTCCATGGTGTTGCATTCTCCTTCAGATTCAAAATTTCCGAAAATTTAAAAGGTACTTGGATTACATGTTATGTACTATAAAGGACATACATAAAATAAAATAGAAAGCATTTCTATGAGTATAGAATATATCATAGTTCGATTTCATTCATTTCTCTCCTAGAAACCATTAATTGTTTCCGGTTACTCCACTTTCAAGCTAAATTACTCCTTCCATACACATGATTATTTTTTTTTTACGAAAATGACAACAATGGAAAGAGGACAATTTGAACTTTCTACCTTAATTTCCGTGCTTTGCGTTCTCCTTCGGATTCAAAATTTCCTAATATGTAAAATTTACTTGGATTACATGTTAAGCAATGTAAATGACTTACTTAAAATAACATATAAAGCTTTTTAACAAGTATAGCTAATTTCATTGTTCGATTTCATTCATTTCGCTCCCATTAACCATTAATTGTATCCGGGTACTCCTCTTTTAAGCTATATTACTCCTTCCATTTTCTTGGTTCTTCTTTTACGACAATGACATCGGTAAAAAGAACAACATTTGAACTTTCTACCTTAATTTCATTGGTGTTGCGTTCTCCTTCGGCTTCAAAATTTCCGAGAATTACATCTTAAGTAATATAAAGGACTTACTTAAAATGACATAAAATTCTTTTTTATATGTATACAGAATTTCATAGTTCGATTTCATTCATTTCGCTACCATCAACTTTTAATTGTTTCCAATTACTACTCTTTCAAGTTAAATTACTCCTTCCATTGGTTCTTCTTCTATGAAAATGAATACCGATGAATGATCAACATTTGAACTTTCTACCTTAATTTCGATGGTGTTGCATTCTCCTTCAGATTCAAAATTTCCGAAAATTTAAAAGGTACTTGGATTACATGTTATGTACTATAAAGGACATACATAAAATAACATATAAAGCTTTTCTATGAGTATAGGGAATTTCATAGTTCGATTTCATTCATTTCGCTCCTATCAACCATTAATTGTTTCGGGTTACTCCACTTTCAAGATAAATTACACCTTCCATACACTTGATTCTTTTTTTTACGAAAATGACAACCATGGAAAGAGGACAATTTGAACTTTCTACATTAATTTCCGTGCTTTTGCGTTCTCCTTCGGATTTTAAATTTCCAAAAATCTAAAAGTTACTTGGATTACATGTTAAGTAATGTAAATGACTTACTTAAAATAACGTATAAAGCTTTTTAACAAGTATAGCGAATTTCATTGTTCGATTTCATTCATTTCGCTCCCATTAACCATTAATTGTATGCGGGTACTCCTCTTTTTAAGCTAAATTGCTTCTTCCATTTTCTTGGTTCTTCTTTTACGACAATGACAACCGTAAAAAGAACAACATTTGATCTTTTTACATTAATTTCATTGGTGTTGCGTTCTCCTTCGGCTTCAAAACATCGGAGAATTACATGTTTAGTAATATAAAGGACATACTTAAAATAACATATAATTCTTTTCAATAAGTATAGCGAATTTCATAGTTCGATATCAATCATTTCGCTACCATCAACTGTTAATTGTTTCCAATTACTACTCTTTCAAGCTAAATTATTCCTTTCATTGGTTCTTTTTCTATGAAAATGAATACCGTTGAATGATCAACATTTGAACTTTCTACCTTAATTTCCATGGTGTTGCATTCTCCTTCAGATTCAAAATTTCCGAAAATTTAAAAGGTACTTGGATTACATGTTATGTACTATAAAGGACATACATAAAATAAAATATAAAGCATTTCTATGAGTATAGAATATTTTATAGTTCGATTTCATTCATTTCTCTCCTAGAAACCATTAATTGTTTCCGGTTACTCCACTTTCAAGCTAAATTACTCCTTCTATACACATGATTCTTTTTTTTTTACCAAAATGACAACCATGGAAAGAGGACAATTTGAACTTTCTACCTTAATTTCCGTGCTGTTGCGTTCTCCATCGGATTCAAAATTTCCTAAAATGTAAAATTTACTTGGATTACATGTTAAGTAATGTAAATGACTTACTTAAAATAACATATAAAGCTTTTTAACAAGTATAGCTAGTTTCATTGTTCGATTTCATTCATTTCGCTCCCATTAACCATTAATTGTATTTGGGTACTCCTCTTTTCAGCTAAATTACTCTTTCCATTTTGTTGGTTCTTCTTTTACGACAATGACATCGGTAAAAAGAACAACATTTGAACTTTCTACCTTAATTTCATTGGTGTTGCGTTCTCCTTCGGCTTCAAAATTTCCGAGAATTACATCTTAAGTAATATAAAGGACTTACTTAAAATGACATTAAATTCTTTTTTATATGTATACAAAATTTCATAGTTCGATTTCATTCATTTCGCTACCATCAACTGTTAATTGTTTCCAATTACTACTCTTTCAAGTTAAATTACTTCTTCCATTGGTTCTTCTTCTATGAAAATGAATACCGTTGAATGATCAACATTTGAACTTTCTACCTTAATTTCAATGGTGTTGCATTCTCCTTCAGATTCAAAATTTCCGAAAATTTAAAAGGTACTTGGATTATATGTTATGTACTATAAAGGACATACATAAAATAACATATAAAGCTTTTCTATGAGTATAGGGAATTTCATAGTTCGATTTCATTCATTTCGCTCCTATCAACCATTAATTGTTTCGGGTTACTCCACTTTCAAGATAAATTACTCCTTCCATACACTTGATTCTTTTTTTTACGAAAATGACAACCATGGAAAGAGGACAATTTGAACTTTCTACATTAATTTCCGTGCTTTTGCGTTCTCCTTCGGATTTTAAATTTCCAAAAATCTAAAAGTTACTTGGATTACATGTTAAGTAATGTAAATGACTTAAAATAACGTATAAAGCTTTTTAACAAGTATAGCGAATTTCATTGTTCGATTTCATTCATTTCGCTCCCATTAACCATTAATTGTATGCGGGTACTCCTCTTTTTAAGCTAAATTGCTCCTTCCATTTTCTTGGTTCTTCTTTTACGACAATGACAACTGTAAAAAGAACAACATTTGATCTTTTTACCTTAATTTCATTGGTGTTGCGTTCTCCTTCGGCTTCAAAACATCGGAGAATTACATGTTTAGTAATATAAAGGACATACTTAAAATAACATATAATTCTTTTCTATAAGTATAGCGAATTTCATAGTTCGATATCATTCATTTCGCTACCATCAACTGTTAATTGTTTCCAATTACTACTCTTTCAAGCTAAATTATTCCTTTCATTGGTTCTTCTTCTATGAAAATGAATACCGTTGAATGATCAACATTTGAACTTTCTACCTTAATTTCCATGGTGTTGCATTCTCCTTCAGATTCAAAATTTGCTAAAATTTAAAAGGTACTTGGATTACATGTTATGTACTATAAAAGACATACATAAATAACATATAAAGCTTTTCTATGAGTATAGCGAATTTCATAGTTCGATTTCATTCATTTCACTCCTATCAACCATTAATTGTTTCTGGTTACTCCACTTTCAAGCTAAATTACTCCTTCCATACACTTGATTCTTTTTTTTTACGAAAATGACAACCATGGAAAGAAGACAATTTGAACTTTCTACGTTAATTTCCATGCTGTTGCGTTCTCCTTCAGATTCAAAATTTCCTAAAATCTAAAATTTACTTGGATTACATGTTAAGTAATGTAAATGACTTACTAAAAATAACATACAAAGCTTTTTAACAAGTATAGCGAATTTCATTGTTCCATTTCGCTCCTATTAACCATTAATTGTATAAGGGTACTCCTATTTTAAGCTAACTTACTCCTTCCATTTTGTTGGTACTTCTTTTACGAAAATGACAACCGTAAAAAGAACAACATTTGAACTTTCTACCTTAATTTCCATGGTGTTGCATTCTACTTCAGATTCAAAATTTCGGGAAATTTAAAAGGTACTTGGATTACATGTTATGTACTATAAATGACATAAATAAAATAAAATATAAAGCTTTTCTATGAGTGTAGAATATTTCATAGTTCGATTTCATTCATTTCTCTCCTAGCAACCATTAATTGTTTCCGGTTACTCCACTTTCAAGCTAAATTACTACTTCCTTACACTTGATTCTTTTTTTACGAAAATGACAACCATGGATAGAGGACAATGTGAACTTTCTACCTTAATTTCGGTGCTGTTGCGTTCTCCTTCGGATTCAAAAGTTCCTAAAATGTAAAATTTACTTGGATTACATGTTAAGTAATGTAAATGACTTACTTAAAATAACATATAAAGTTTTTTAACAAGTATAGCGAATTTCATTGTTCGATTTCATTCATTTCGCTCCCATTAACCATTAATTGTATCTGGGTACTCCTCTTTTAAGCTAAATTACTCCTTCCATTTTCTTGGTTCTTCTTTTACGACAATGACAACCGTAAAAAAAACAACATTTGAACTTTCTACCTTAATTTCATTGGTGTTGCGTTCTCCTTCGGGTTTAAAACTTGTGAGAATTACATGTTAAGTAATATAAAGGACTTACTTAAAATAACATATAATTCTTTTCTATAAGTATAACGAAATTCATAGTTCGATTTCATTTATTTCGCTACCATCAACTGTTAATTGTTTCCAATTACTAGTCTTTCAAGCTAAATTACTCCTTCCATTGGTTCTTCTTCTATGAAAATGAATACCGTTGAACGATCAACATTTGAACTTTCTACCTTAATTTCCATGGTGTTGCATTCTCCTTCAGATTCAAAATTTCCGAAAATTTAAAAGGTACTTGGATTACATGTTATGTACTATAAAGGACATACATAAAATAACATATAAAGCTTTTCTATGAGTATAGCGAATTTCATAGTTCAATTTCATTCATTTCGCTCATATCAACCATTAATTGTTTCCGGTTACTCCACTTTCAAGCTAAATTACTCCTTCCATACACTTGATTCTTTTTTTTACGAAAATGACAACCATGGAAAGAGGACAATTTGAACTTTGTACTTTAAGTTCCATGCTGTTGCGTTCTCCTTCGGATTCAAAATTCCTAAAATCTAAAATTTACTTGAATTACATGTTAAGTAATGTAAATGACTTACTTAAAATAACGTACAAAGCTTTTTAACAAGTATAGCGAATTTCATTGTTCGATTTCATTTATTTCGCTCCTATTAACCATTAATTGTATCTGGGAACTCCTCTTTTAGGCTAAATTACTCCTTCCATTTTCTTGGTTCTTCTTTTACGACAATGACAACTCTAAAAAAAACAACATTTGAACTTTCTACCTTAATTTCATTGGTGTTGCGTTCTCCTTCGGGTTTAAAACTTGTGAGAATTACATGTTAAGTAATATAAAGGACATACTTAAAATAACATATAATTCTTTTCTATAAGTATAGCAAATTTCATAGTTCGATTTCATTCATTTCGCTACCATCAACAATTAAATGTTTCCAATTACTACTCTTTCAAGCTAAATTATGCCTTCCATTGGTTCTTCTTCTATGAAAATGAATACCGTTGAATGATCAACATTTGAACTTTCTACCTTAATTTCCATGGTGTTGCATTCTCGTTCAGATTCAAAATTTCCGAAAATTTAAAAGGTACTTGGATTACATGTTATGTACTATAAAGGACATACATAAAATAAAATATAAAGCTTTTCTATGAGTATAGAATATTTCATAGTTCGATTTCATTCATTTCTCTCCTAGAAACCATTAATTGTTTCCGGTTACTCCACATTCAAGCTAAATTACTCCTTCCATACACATGATTTTTTTTTTTTTACGAAAATGACAACCATGGAAAGAGGACAATTTGAACTTTCTACCTTAATTTCCGTGCTGTTGCGTTCTCCTACGGATTCAAAATTTCCTAAAATGTAAAATTTACTTGGATTACATGTTAAGTAATGTAAATGACTTACTTAAAATAACATATAAAGCTTTTTAACAAGTATAGCTAATTTCATTGTTCGATTTCATTCATTTCGCTCCCATTAACCATTAATTGTATCCGGGTACTCCTCTTTTCAGCTAAATTACTCCTTCCATTTTGTTGGTTCTTCTTTTACAACATTTGACCTTTCTACCTTAATTTCATTGGTGTTGCGTTCTCCTTCGGCTTCAAAATTTCCGAGAATTACATCTTAAGTAATATAAAGGACTTACTTAAAATAACAAAAAATTGTTTTTTATATGTATACAGAATTTCATAGTTCGATTTCATTCATTTCGCTACCATCAACTGTTAATTGTTTCCAATTACTACTCTTTCAAGTTAAATTACTCCTTCCATTGGTTCTTCTTCTATGAAAATGAATACCGTTGAATGATCAACATTTGAAGTTTCCACCTTAATTTCCATGGTGTTGCATTCTCCTTCAGATTCAAAATTTCCGAAAATTTAAAAGGTACTTGGATTACATGTTATGTACTATAAAGGACATACATAAAATAACATATAAAGCTTTTCTATGAGTATAGGGAATTTCATAGATCGATTTCATTCATTTCGCTCCTATCAACCATTAATTGTTTCGGGTTACTCCACTTTCAAGATAAATTACTCCTTCCATACACTTGATTCTTTTTTTTTACGAAAATGACAACCATGGAAAGAGGTAAATTTGAACTTTCTACCTTAATTTCCGTGCTTTTGCGTTCTCCTTCGGATTTTAAATTTCCAAAAATCTAAAAGTTACTTGGATTACATGTTAAGTAATGTAAATGACTTACTTAAAATAACGTATAAAGCTTTTTAACAAGTATAGCGAATTTCATTGTTCGATTTCATTCATTTCGCTCCCATTAACCATTTAATTGTATGCGGGTACTACTCTTTTAAGCTAAATTGCTCCTTCCATTTTCTTGGTTCTTCTTTTACGACAATGACAACTGTAAAAAGAACAACATTTGATCTTTTTACCTTAATTTCATTGGTGTTGCGTTCTCCTTCGGCTTCAAAACATGGGAGAATTACATGTTTAGTAATATAAAGGACATACTTAAAATAACATATAATTCTTTTCTATAAGTATAGCGAATTTCATAGTTTGATATCATTCATTTCGCTACCATCAACTGTTAATTGTTTCCAATTACTACTCTTTCAAGCTAAATAATTCCTTTCATTGGTTCTTCTTCTATGAAAATGAATACCGTTGAATGATCAACATTTGAACTTTCTACCTTAATTTCCATGGTGTTGCATTCTCCTTCAGATTCAAAATTTGCTAAAATTTAAAAGGTACTTGGATTACATGGTATGTACTATAAAGGACATACATAAATAACATATAAAGCTTTTCTATGAGTATAGCGAATTTCATAGTTCGATTTCATTCATTTCACTCCTATCAACCATTAATTGTTTCTGGTTACTCCACTTTCAAGCTAAATTACTCCTTCCATACACTTGATTCTTTTTTTTTACGAAAATGACAACCATGGAAAGAAGACAATTTGAACTTTCTACGTTAATTTCCATGCTGTTGCGTTCTCCTTCAGATTCAAAATTTCCTAAAATCTAAAATTTACTTGGATTACATGTTAAGTAATGTAAATGACTTACTAAAAATAACATACAAAGCTTTTTAACAAGTATAGCGAATTTCATTGTTCCATTTCGCTCCTATTAACCATTAATTGTATAAGGGTACTCCTATTTTAAGCTAACTTACTCCTTCCATTTTGTTGGTACTTCTTTTACGAAAATGACAACCGTAAAAAGAACAACATTTGAACTTTCTACCTTAATTTCCATGGTGTTGCATTCTACTTCAGATTCAAAATTTCGGGAAATTTAAAAGGTACTTGGATTACATGTTATGTACTATAAATGACATAAATAAAATAAAATATAAAGCTTTTCTATGAGTGTAGAATATTTCATAGTTCGATTTCATTCATTTCTCTCCTAGCAACCATTAATTGTTTCCGGTTACTCCACTTTCAAGCTAAATTACTACTTCCTTACACTTGATTCTTTTTTTACGAAAATGACAACCATGGATAGAGGACAATGTGAACTTTCTACCTTAATTTCGGTGCTGTTGCGTTCTCCTTCGGATTCAAAAGTTCCTAAAATGTAAAATTTACTTGGATTACATGTTAAGTAATGTAAATGACTTACTTAAAATAACATATAAAGTTTTTTAACAAGTATAGCGAATTTCATTGTTCGATTTCATTCATTTCGCTCCCATTAACCATTAATTGTATCCGGGTACTCCTCTTTTAAGCTAAATTACACCTTCCATTTTCTTGGTTCTTCTTTTACGACAATGACAACCGTAAAAAAAACAACATTTGAACTTTCTACCTTAATTTCATTGGTGTTGCGTTCTCCTTCGGGTTTAAAACTTGTGAGAATTACATGTTAAGTAATATAAAGGACTTACTTAAAATAACATATAATTCTTTTCTATAAGTATAACGAAATTCATAGTTCGATTTCATTTATTTCGCTACCATCAACTGTTAATTGTTTCCAATTACTAGTCTTTCAAGCTAAATTACTCCTTCCATTGGTTCTTCTTCTATGAAAATGAATACCGTTGAACGATCAACATTGGAACTTTCTACCTTAATTTCCATGGTGTTGCATTCTCCTTCAGATTCAAAATTTCCGAAAATTTAAAAGGTACTTGGATTACATGTTATGTACTATAAAGGACATACATAAAATAACATATAAAGCTTTTCTATGAGTATAGCGAATTTCATAGTTCAATTTCATTCATTTCTCTCCTAGAAACCATTAATTGTTTCCGGTTACTCCACTTTCAAGCTAAATTACTCCTTCCATACACATGATTATTTTTTTTTTACGAAAATGACAACAATGGAAAGAGGACAATTTGAACTTTCTACCTTAATTTCCGTGCTTTGCGTTCTCCTTCGGATTCAAAATTTCCTAATATGTAAAATTTACTTGGATTACATGTTAAGCAATGTAAATGACTTACTTAAAATAACATATAAAGCTTTTTAACAAGTATAGCTAATTTCATTGTTCGATTTCATTCATTTCGCTCCCATTAACCATTAATTGTATCCGGGTACTCCTCTTTTAAGCTATATTACTCCTTCCATTTTCTTGGTTCTTCTTTTACGACAATGACATCGGTAAAAAGAACAACATTTGAACTTTCTACCTTAATTTCATTGGTGTTGCGTTCTCCTTCGGCTTCAAAATTTCCGAGAATTACATCTTAAGTAATATAAAGGACTTACTTAAAATGACATAAAATTCTTTTTTATATGTATACAGAATTTCATAGTTCGATTTCATTCATTTCGCTACCATCAACTTTTAATTGTTTCCAATTACTACTCTTTCAAGTTAAATTACTCCTTCCATTGGTTCTTCTTCTATGAAAATGAATACCGATGAATGATCAACATTTGAACTTTCTACCTTAATTTCGATGGTGTTGCATTCTCCTTCAGATTCAAAATTTCCGAAAATTTAAAAGGTACTTGGATTACATGTTATGTACTATAAAGGACATACATAAAATAACATATAAAGCTTTTCTATGAGTATAGGGAATTTCATAGTTCGATTTCATTCATTTCGCTCCTATCAACCATTAATTGTTTCGGGTTACTCCACTTTCAAGATAAATTACTCCTTCCATACACTTGATTCTTTTTTTTACGAAAATGACAACCATGGAAAGAGGACAATTTGAACTTTCTACATTAATTTCCGTGCTTTTGCGTTCTCCTTCGGATTTTAAATTTCCAAAAATCTAAAAGTTACTTGGATTACATGTTAAGTAATGTAAATGACTTACTTAAAATAACGTATAAAGCTTTTTAACAAGTATAGCGAATTTCATTGTTCGATTTCATTCATTTCGCTCCCATTAACCATTAATTGTATGCGGGTACTCCTCTTTTTAAGCTAAATTGCTTCTTCCATTTTCTTGGTTCTTCTTTTACGACAATGACAACCGTAAAAAGAACAACATTTGATCTTTTTACATTAATTTCATTGGTGTTGCGTTCTCCTTCGGCTTCAAAACATCGGAGAATTACATGTTTAGTAATATAAAGGACATACTTAAAATAACATATAATTCTTTTCAATAAGTATAGCGAATTTCATAGTTCGATATCAATCATTTCGCTACCATCAACTGTTAATTGTTTCCAATTACTACTCTTTCAAGCTAAATTATTCCTTTCATTGGTTCTTTTTCTATGAAAATGAATACCGTTGAATGATCAACATTTGAACTTTCTACCTTAATTTCCATGGTGTTGCATTCTCCTTCAGATTCAAAATTTCCGAAAATTTAAAAGGTACTTGGATTACATGTTATGTACTATAAAGGACATACATAAAATAAAATATAAAGCATTTCTATGAGTATAGAATATTTTATAGTTCAATTTTATTCATTTCTCTCCTAGAAACCATTAATTGTTTCCGGTTACTCCACTTTCAAGCTAAATTACTCCTTCTATACACATGATTCTTTTTTTTTTACCAAAATGACAACCATGGAAAGAGGACAATTTGAACTTTCTACCTTAATTTCCGTGCTGTTGCGTTCTCCATCGGATTCAAAATTTCCTAAAATGTAAAATTTACTTGGATTACATGTTAAGTAATGTAAATGACTTACTTAAAATAACATATAAAGCTTTTTAACAAGTATAGCTAATTTCATTGTTCGATTTCATTCATTTCGCTCCCATTAACCATTAATTGTATTTGGGTACTCCTCTTTTCAGCTAAATTACTCTTTCCATTTTGTTGGTTCTTCTTTTACGACAATGACATCGGTAAAAAGAACAACATTTGAACTTTCTACCTTAATTTCATTGGTGTTGCGTTCTCCTTCGGCTTCAAAATTTCCGAGAATTACATCTTAAGTAATATAAAGGACTTACTTAAAATGACATAAAATTCTTTTGTATATGTATACAAAATTTCATAGTTCGATTTCATTCATTTCGCTACCATCAACTGTTAATTGTTTCCAATTACTACTCTTTCAAGTTAAATTACTTCTTCCATTGGTTCTTCTTCTATGAAAATGAATACCGTTGAATGATCAACATTTGAACTTTCTACCTTAATTTCAATGGTGTTGCATTCTCCTTCAGATTCAAAATTTCCGAAAATTTAAAAGGTACTTGGATTATATGTTATGTACTATAAAGGACATACATAAAATAACATATAAAGCTTTTCTATGAGTATAGGGAATTTCATAGTTCGATTTCATTCATTTCGCTCCTATCAACCATTAATTGTTTCGGGTTACTCCACTTTCAAGATAAATTACTCCTTCCATACACTTGATTCTTTTTTTTACGAAAATGACAACCATGGAAAGAGGACAATTTGAACTTTCTACATTAATTTCCGTGCTTTTGCGTTCTCCTTCGGATTTTAAATTTCCAAAAATCTAAAAGTTACTTGGATTACATGTTAAGTAATGTAAATGACTTAAAATAACGTATAAAGCTTTTTAACAAGTATAGCGAATTTCATTGTTCGATTTCATTCATTTCGCTCCCATTAACCATTAATTGTATGCGGGTACTCCTCTTTTTAAGCTAAATTGCTCCTTCCATTTTCTTGGTTCTTCTTTTACGACAATGACAACTGTAAAAAGAACAACATTTGATCTTTTTACCTTAATTTCATTGGTGTTGCGTTCTCCTTCGGCTTCAAAACATCGGAGAATTACATGTTTAGTAATATAAAGGACATACTTAAAATAACATATAATTCTTTTCTATAAGTATAGCGAATTTCATAGTTCGATATCATTCATTTCGCTACCATCAACTGTTAATTGTTTCCAATTACTACTCTTTCAAGCTAAATTATTCCTTTCATTGGTTCTTCTTCTATGAAAATGAATACCGTTGATTGATCAACATTTGAACTTTCTACCTTAATTTCCATGGTGTTGCATTCTCCTTCAGATTCAAAATTTGCTAAAATTTAAAAGGTACTTGGATTACATGTTATGTACTATAAAAGACATACATAAATAACATATAAAGCTTTTCTATGAGTATAGCGAATTTCATAGTTCGATTTCATTCATTTCACTCCTATCAACCATTAATTGTTTCTGGTTACTCCACTTTCAAGCTAAATTACTCCTTCCATACACTTGATTCTTTTTTTTTACGAAAATGACAACCATGGAAAGAAGACAATTTGAACTTTCTACGTTAATTTCCATGCTGTTGCGTTCTCCTTCAGATTCAAAATTTCCTAAAATCTAAAATTTACTTGGATTACATGTTAAGTAATGTAAATGACTTACTAAAAATAACATACAAAGCTTTTTAACAAGTATAGCGAATTTCATTGTTCCATTTCGCTCCTATTAACCATTAATTGTATAAGGGTACTCCTATTTTAAGCTAACTTACTCCTTCCATTTTGTTGGTACTTCTTTTACGAAAATGACAACCGTAAAAAGAACAACATTTGAACTTTCTACCTTAATTTCCATGGTGTTGCATTCTACTTCAGATTCAAAATTTCGGGAAATTTAAAAGGTACTTGGATTACATGTTATGTACTATAAATGACATAAATAAAATAAAATATAAAGCTTTTCTATGAGTGTAGAATATTTCATAGTTCGATTTCATTCATTTCTCTCCTAGCAACCATTAATTGTTTCCGGTTACTCCACTTTCAAGCTAAATTACTACTTCCTTACACTTGATTCTTTTTTTACGAAAATGACAACCATGGATAGAGGACAATGTGAACTTTCTACCTTAATTTCGGTGCTGTTGCGTTCTCCTTCGGATTCAAAAGTTCCTAAAATGTAAAATTTACTTGGATTACATGTTAAGTAATGTAAATGACTTACTTAAAATAACATATAAAGTTTTTTAACAAGTATAGCGAATTTCATTGTTCGATTTCATTCATTTCGCTCCCATTAACCATTAATTGTATCCGGGTACTCCTCTTTTAAGGTAAATTACTCCTTCCATTTTCTTGGTTCTTCTTTTACGACAATGACAACCGTAAAAAAAACAACATTTGAACTTTCTACCTTAATTTCATTGGTGTTGCGTTCTCCTTCGGGTTTAAAACTTGTGAGAATTACATGTTAAGTAATATAAAGGACTTACTTAAAATAACATATAATTCTTTTCTATAAGTATAACGAAATTCATAGTTCGATTTCATTTATTTCGCTACCATCAACTGTTAATTGTTTCCAATTACTAGTCTTTCAAGCTAAATTACTCCTTCCATTGGTTCTTCTTCTATGAAAATGAATACCGTTGAACGATCAACATTTGAACTTTCTACCTTAATTTCCATGGTGTTGCATTCTCCTTCAGATTCAAAATTTCCGAAAATTTAAAAGGTACTTGGATTACATGTTATGTACTATAAAGGACATACATAAAATAACATATAAAGCTTTTCTATGAGTATAGCGAATTTCATAGTTCAATTTCATTCATTTCGCTCATATCAACCATTAATTGTTTCCGGTTACTCCACTTTCAAGCTAAATTACTCCTTCCATACACTTGATTCTTTTTTTTACGAAAATGACAACCATGGAAAGAGGACAATTTGAACTTTGTACTTTAAGTTCCATGCTGTTGCGTTCTCCTTCGGATTCAAAATTCCTAAAATCTAAAATTTACTTGAATTACATGTTAAGTAATGTAAATGACTTACTTAAAATAACGTACAAAGCTTTTTAACAAGTATAGCGAATTTCATTGTTCGATTTCATTTATTTCGCTCCTATTAACCATTAATTGTATCTGGGAACTCCTCTTTTAGGCTAAATTACTCCTTCCATTTTCTTGGTTCTTCTTTTACGACAATGACAACTCTAAAAAAAACAACATTTGAACTTTCTACCTTAATTTCATTGGTGTTGCGTTCTCCTTCGGGTTTAAAACTTGTGAGAATTACATGTTAAGTAATATAAAGGACATACTTAAAATAACATATAATTCTTTTCTATAAGTATAGCAAATTTCATAGTTCGATTTCATTCATTTCGCTACCATCAACAATTAAATGTTTCCAATTACTACTCTTTCAAGCTAAATTATGCCTTCCATTGGTTCTTCTTCTATGAAAATGAATACCGTTGAATGATCAACATTTGAACTTTCTACCTTAATTTCCATGGTGTTGCATTCTCCTTCAGATTCAAAATTTCCGAAAATTTAAAAGGTACTTGGATTACATGTTATGTACTATAAAGGACATACATAAAATAAAATATAAAGCTTTTCTATGAGTATAGAATATTTCATAGTTCGATTTCATTCATTTCTCTCCTAGAAACCATTAATTGTTTCCGGTTACTCCACATTCAAGCTAAATTACTCCTTCCATACACATGATTTTTTTTTTTTACGAAAATGACAACCATGGAAAGAGGACAATTTGAACTTTCTACCTTAATTTCCGTGCTGTTGCGTTCTCCTACGGATTCAAAATTTCCTAAAATGTAAAATTTACTTGGATTACATGTTAAGTAATGTAAATGACTTACTTAAAATAACATATAAAGCTTTTTAACAAGTATAGCTAATTTCATTGTTCGATTTCATTCATTTCGCTCCCATTAACCATTAATTGTATCCGGGTACTCCTCTTTTCAGCTAAATTACTCCTTCCATTTTGTTGGTTCTTCTTTTACAACATTTGACCTTTCTACCTTAATTTCATTGGTGTTGCGTTCTCCTTCGGCTTCAAAATTTCCGAGAATTACATCTTAAGTAATATAAAGGACTTACTTAAAATAACAAAAAATTGTTTTTTATATGTATACAGAATTTCATAGTTCGATTTCATTCATTTCGCTACCATCAACTGTTAATTGTTTCCAATTACTACTCTTTCAAGTTAAATTACTCCTTCCATTGGTTCTTCTTCTATGAAAATGAATACCGTTGAATGATCAACATTTGAAGTTTCCACCTTAATTTCCATGGTGTTGCATTCTCCTTCAGATTCAAAATTTCCGAAAATTTAAAAGGTACTTGGATTACATGTTATGTACTATAAAGGACATACATAAAATAACATATAAAGCTTTTCTATGACTATAGGGAATTTCATAGATCGATTTCATTCATTTCGCTCCTATCAACCATTAATTGTTTCGGGTTACTCCACTTTCAAGATAAATTACTCCTTCCATACACTTGATTCTTTTTTTTTACGAAAATGACAACCATGGAAAGAGGTAAATTTGAACTTTCTACCTTAATTTCCGTGCTTTTGCGTTCTCCTTCGGATTTTAAATTTCCAAAAATCTAAAAGTTACTTGGATTACATGTTAAGTAATGTAAATGACTTACTTAAAATAACGTATAAAGCTTTTTAACAAGTATAGCGAATTTCATTGTTCGATTTCATTCATTTCGCTCCCATTAACCATTTAATTGTATGCGGGTACTACTCTTTTAAGCTAAATTGCTCCTTCCATTTTCTTGGTTCTTCTTTTACGACAATGACAACTGTAAAAAGAACAACATTTGATCTTTTTACCTTAATTTCATTGGTGTTGCGTTCTCCTTCGGCTTCAAAACATGGGAGAATTACATGTTTAGTAATATAAAGGACATACTTAAAATAACATATAATTCTTTTCTATAAGTATAGCGAATTTCATAGTTTGATATCATTCATTTCGCTACCATCAACTGTTAATTGTTTCCAATTACTACTCTTTCAAGCTAAATAATTCCTTTCATTGGTTCTTCTTCTATGAAAATGAATACCGTTGAATGATCAACATTTGAACTTTCTACCTTAATTTCCATGGTGTTGCATTCTCCTTCAGATTCAAAATTTGCTAAAATTTAAAAGGTACTTGGATTACATGTTATGTACTATAAAGGACATACATAAATAACATATAAAGCTTTTCTATGAGTATAGCGAATTTCATAGTTCGATTTCATTCATTTCACTCCTATCAACCATTAATTGTTTCTGGTTACTCCACTTTCAAGCTAAATTACTCCTTCCATACACTTGATTCTTTTTTTTTACGAAAATGACAACCATGGAAAGAAGACAATTTGAACTTTCTACGTTAATTTCCATGCTGTTGCGTTCTCCTTCAGATTCAAAATTTCCTAAAATCTAAAATTTACTTGGATTACATGTTAAGTAATGTAAATGACTTACTAAAAATAACATACAAAGCTTTTTAACAAGTATAGCGAATTTCATTGTTCCATTTCGCTCCTATTAACCATTAATTGTATAAGGGTACTCCTATTTTAAGCTAACTTACTCCTTCCATTTTGTTGGTACTTCTTTTACGAAAATGACAACCGTAAAAAGAACAACATTTGAACTTTCTACCTTAATTTCCATGGTGTTGCATTCTACTTCAGATTCAAAATTTCGGGAAATTTAAAAGGTACTTGGATTACATGTTATGTACTATAAATGACATAAATAAAATAAAATATAAAGCTTTTCTATGAGTGTAGAATATTTCATAGTTCGATTTCATTCATTTCTCTCCTAGCAACCATTAATTGTTTCCGGTTACTCCACTTTCAAGCTAAATTACTACTTCCTTACACTTGATTCTTTTTTTACGAAAATGACAACCATGGATAGAGGACAATGTGAACTTTCTACCTTAATTTCGGTGCTGTTGCGTTCTCCTTCGGATTCAAAAGTTCCTAAAATGTAAAATTTACTTGGATTACATGTTAAGTAATGTAAATGACTTACTTAAAATAACATATAAAGTTTTTTAACAAGTATAGCGAATTTCATTGTTCGATTTCATTCATTTCGCTCCCATTAACCATTAATTGTATCCGGGTACTCCTCTTTTAAGCTAAATTACTCCTTCCATTTTCTTGGTTCTTCTTTTACGACAATGACAACCGTAAAAAAAACAACATTTGAACTTTCTACCTTAATTTCATTGGTGTTGCGTTCTCCTTCGGGTTTAAAACTTGTGAGAATTACATGTTAAGTAATATAAAGGACTTACTTAAAATAACATATAATTCTTTTCTATAAGTATAACGAAATTCATAGTTCGATTTCATTTATTTCGCTACCATCAACTGTTAATTGTTTCCAATTACTAGTCTTTCAAGCTAAATTACTCCTTCCATTGGTTCTTCTTCTATGAAAATGAATACCGTTGAACGATCAACATTGGAACTTTCTACCTTAATTTCCATGGTGTTGCATTCTCCTTCAGATTCAAAATTTCCGAAAATTTAAAAGGTACTTGGATTACATGTTATGTACTATAAAGGACATACATAAAATAACATATAAAGCTTTTCTATGAGTATAGCGAATTTCATAGTTCAATTTCATTCATTTCTCTCCTAGAAACCATTAATTGTTTCCGGTTACTCCACTTTCAAGCTAAATTACTCCTTCCATACACATGATTATTTTTTTTTTACGAAAATGACAACAATGGAAAGAGGACAATTTGAACTTTCTACCTTAATTTCCGTGCTTTGCGTTCTCCTTCGGATTCAAAATTTCCTAATATGTAAAATTTACTTGGATTACATGTTAAGCAATGTAAATGACTTACTTAAAATAACATATAAAGCTTTTTAACAAGTATAGCTAATTTCATTGTTCGATTTCATTCATTTCGCTCCCATTAACCATTAATTGTATCCGGGTACTCCTCTTTTAAGCTATATTACTCCTTCCATTTTCTTGGTTCTTCTTTTACGACAATGACATCGGTAAAAAGAACAACATTTGAACTTTCTACCTTAATTTCATTGGTGTTGCGTTCTCCTTCGGCTTCAAAATTTCCGAGAATTACATCTTAAGTAATATAAAGGACTTACTTAAAATGACATAAAATTCTTTTTTATATGTATACAGAATTTCATAGTTCGATTTCATTCATTTCGCTACCATCAACTTTTAATTGTTTCCAATTACTACTCTTTCAAGTTAAATTACTCCTTCCATTGGTTCTTCTTCTATGAAAATGAATACCGATGAATGATCAACATTTGAACTTTCTACCTTAATTTCGATGGTGTTGCATTCTCCTTCAGATTCAAAATTTCCGAAAATTTAAAAGGTACTTGGATTACATGTTATGTACTATAAAGGACATACATAAAATAACATATAAAGCTTTTCTATGAGTATAGGGAATTTCATAGTTCGATTTCATTCATTTCGCTCCTATCAACCATTTATTGTTTCGGGTTACTCCACTTTCAAGATAAATTACTCCTTCAATACACTTGATTCTTTTTTTTACGAAAATGACAACAATGGAAAGAGGACAATTTGAACTTTCTACATTAATTTCCGTGCTTTTGCGTTCTCCTTCGGATTTTAAATTTCCAAAAATCTAAAAGTTACTTGGATTACATGTTAAGTAATGTAAATGACTTACTTAAAATAACGTATAAAGCTTTTTAACAAGTATAGCGAATTTCATTGTTCGATTTCATTCATTTCGCTCCCATTAACCATTAATTGTATGCGGGTACTCCTCTTTTTAAGCTAAATTGCTTCTTCCATTTTCTTGGTTCTTCTTTTACGACAATGACAACCGTAAAAAGAACAACATTTGATCTTTTTACATTAATTTCATTGGTGTTGCGTTCTCCTTCGGCTTCAAAACATCGGAGAATTACATGTTTAGTAATATAAAGGACATACTTAAAATAACATATAATTCTTTTCAATAAGTATAGCGAATTTCATAGTTCGATATCAATCATTTCGCTACCATCAACTGTTAATTGTTTCCAATTACTAGTCTTTCAAGCTAAATTACTCCTTCCGTTGGTTCTTCTTCTATGAAAATGAATACCGTTGAACGATCAACATTTGAACTTTCTACCTTAATTTCCATGGTGTTGCATTCTCCTTCAGATTCAAAATTTCCGAAAATTTAAAAGGTACTTGGATTACATGTTATGTACTATAAAGGACATACATAAAATAACATATAAAGCTTTTCTATGAGTATAGCGAATTTCATAGTTCAATTTCATTCATTTCGCTCATATCAACCATTAATTGTTTCCGGTTACTCCACTTTCAAGCTAAATTACTCCTTCCATACACTTGATTCTTTTTTTTACGAAAATGACAACCATGGAAAGAGGACAATTTGAACTTTGTACTTTAAGTTCCATGCTGTTGCGTTCTCCTTCGGATTCAAAATTCCTAAAATCTAAAATTTACTTGAATTACATGTTAAGTAATGTAAATGACTTACTTAAAATAACGTACAAAGCTTTTTAACAAGTATAGCGAATTTCATTGTTCGATTTCATTTATTTCGCTCCTATTAACCATTAATTGTATCTGGGAACTCCTCTTTTAGGCTAAATTACTCCTTCCATTTTCTTGGTTCTTCTTTTACGACAATGACAACTCTAAAAAAAACAACATTTGAACTTTCTACCTTAATTTCATTGGTGTTGCGTTCTCCTTCGGGTTTAAAACTTGTGAGAATTACATGTTAAGTAATATAAAGGACATACTTAAAATAACATATAATTCTTTTCTATAAGTATAGCAAATTTCATAGTTCGATTTCATTCATTTCGCTACCATCAACAATTAAATGTTTCCAATTACTACTCTTTCAAGCTAAATTATGCCTTCCATTGGTTCTTCTTCTATGAAAATGAATACCGTTGAATGATCAACATTTGAACTTTCTACCTTAATTTCCATGGTGTTGCATTCTCGTTCAGATTCAAAATTTCCGAAAATTTAAAAGGTACTTGGATTACATGTTATGTACTATAAAGGACATACATAAAATAAAATATAAAGCTTTTCTATGAGTATAGAATATTTCATAGTTCGATTTCATTCATTTCTCTCCTAGAAACCATTAATTGTTTCCGGTTACTCCACATTCAAGCTAAATTACTCCTTCCATACACATGATTTTTTTTTTTTTACGAAAATGACAACCATGGAAAGAGGACAATTTGAACTTTCTACCTTAATTTCCGTGCTGTTGCGTTCTCCTACGGATTCAAAATTTCCTAAAATGTAAAATTTACTTGGATTACATGTTAAGTAATGTAAATGACTTACTTAAAATAACATATAAAGCTTTTTAACAAGTATAGCTAATTTCATTGTTCGATTTCATTCATTTCGCTCCCATTAACCATTAATTGTATCCGGGTACTCCTCTTTTCAGCTAAATTACTCCTTCCATTTTGTTGGTTCTTCTTTTACAACATTTGACCTTTCTACCTTAATTTCATTGGTGTTGCGTTCTCCTTCGGCTTCAAAATTTCCGAGAATTACATCTTAAGTAATATAAAGGACTTACTTAAAATAACAAAAAATTGTTTTTTATATGTATACAGAATTTCATAGTTCGATTTCATTCATTTCGCTACCATCAACTGTTAATTGTTTCCAATTACTACTCTTTCAAGTTAAATTACTCCTTCCATTGGTTCTTCTTCTATGAAAATGAATACCGTTGAATGATCAACATTTGAAGTTTCCACCTTAATTTCCATGGTGTTGCATTCTCCTTCAGATTCAAAATTTCCGAAAATTTAAAAGGTACTTGGATTACATGTTATGTACTATAAAGGACATACATAAAATAACATATAAAGCTTTTCTATGACTATAGGGAATTTCATAGATCGATTTCATTCATTTCGCTCCTATCAACCATTAATTGTTTCGGGTTACTCCACTTTCAAGATAAATTACTCCTTCCATACACTTGATTCTTTTTTTTTACGAAAATGACAACCATGGAAAGAGGTAAATTTGAACTTTCTACCTTAATTTCCGTGCTTTTGCGTTCTCCTTCGGATTTTAAATTTCCAAAAATCTAAAAGTTACTTGGATTACATGTTAAGTAATGTAAATGACTTACTTAAAATAACGTATAAAGCTTTTTAACAAGTATAGCGAATTTCATTGTTCGATTTCATTCATTTCGCTCCCATTAACCATTTAATTGTATGCGGGTACTACTCTTTTAAGCTAAATTGCTCCTTCCATTTTCTTGGTTCTTCTTTTACGACAATGACAACTGTAAAAAGAACAACATTTGATCTTTTTACCTTAATTTCATTGGTGTTGCGTTCTCCTTCGGCTTCAAAACATGGGAGAATTACATGTTTAGTAATATAAAGGACATACTTAAAATAACATATAATTCTTTTCTATAAGTATAGCGAATTTCATAGTTTGATATCATTCATTTCGCTACCATCAACTGTTAATTGTTTCCAATTACTACTCTTTCAAGCTAAATAATTCCTTTCATTGGTTCTTCTTCTATGAAAATGAATACCGTTGAATGATCAACATTTGAACTTTCTACCTTAATTTCCATGGTGTTGCATTCTCCTTCAGATTCAAAATTTGCTAAAATTTAAAAGGTACTTGGATTACATGTTATGTACTATAAAGGACATACATAAATAACATATAAAGCTTTTCTATGAGTATAGCGAATTTCATAGTTCGATTTCATTCATTTCACTCCTATCAACCATTAATTGTTTCTGGTTACTCCACTTTCAAGCTAAATTACTCCTTCCATACACTTGATTCTTTTTTTTTACGAAAATGACAACCATGGAAAGAAGACAATTTGAACTTTCTACGTTAATTTCCATGCTGTTGCGTTCTCCTTCAGATTCAAAATTTCCTAAAATCTAAAATTTACTTGGATTACATGTTAAGTAATGTAAATGACTTACTAAAAATAACATACAAAGCTTTTTAACAAGTATAGCGAATTTCATTGTTCCATTTCGCTCCTATTAACCATTAATTGTATAAGGGTACTCCTATTTTAAGCTAACTTACTCCTTCCATTTTGTTGGTACTTCTTTTACGAAAATGACAACCGTAAAAAGAACAACATTTGAACTTTCTACCTTAATTTCCATGGTGTTGCATTCTACTTCAGATTCAAAATTTCGGGAAATTTAAAAGGTACTTGGATTACATGTTATGTACTATAAATGACATAAATAAAATAAAATATAAAGCTTTTCTATGAGTGTAGAATATTTCATAGTTCGATTTCATTCATTTCTCTCCTAGCAACCATTAATTGTTTCCGGTTACTCCACTTTCAAGCTAAATTACTACTTCCATACACTTGATTCTTTTTTTACGAAAATGACAACCATGGATAGAGGACAATGTGAACTTTCTACCTTAATTTCGGTGCTGTTGCGTTCTCCTTCGGATTCAAAAGTTCCTAAAATGTAAAATTTACTTGGATTACATGTTAAGTAATGTAAATGACTTACTTAAAATAACATATAAAGCTTTTTAACAAGTATAGCGAATTTCATTGTTCGATTTCATTCATTTCGCTCCCATTAACCATTAATTGTATCCGGGTACTCCTCTTTTAAGCTAAATTACTCCTTCCATTATCTTGGTTCTTCTTTTACGACAATGACAACCCTAAAAAAAACAACATTTGAACTTTCTACCTTAATTTCATTGGTGTTGCGTTCTCCTTCGGGTTTAAAACTTGTGAGAATTACATGTTAAGTAATATAAAGGACTTACTTAAAATAACATATAATTCTTTTCTATAAGTATAACGAAATTCATAGTTCGATTTCATTTATTTCGCTACCATCAACTGTTAATTGTTTCCAATTACTAGTCTTTCAAGCTAAATTACTCCTTCCATTGGTTCTTCTTCTATGAAAATGAATACCGTTGAACGATCAACATTTGAACTTTCTACCTTAATTTCCATGGTGTTGCATTCTCCTTCAGATTCAAAATTTCCGAAAATTTAAAAGGTACTTGGATTACATGTTATGTACTATAAAGGACATACATAAAATAACATATAAAGCTTTTCTATGAGTATAGCGAATTTCATAGTTCAATTTCATTCATTTCGCTCATATCAACCATTAATTGTTTCCGGTTACTCCACTTTCAAGCTAAATTACTCCTTCCATACACTTGATTCTTTTTTTTACGAAAATGACAACCATGGAAAGAGGACAATTTGAACTTTGTACCTTAATTTCCATGCTGTTGCGTTCTCCTTCGGATTCAAAATTCCTAAAATCTAAAATTTACTTGAATTACATGTTAAGTAATGTAAATGACCTACTTAAAATAACGTACAAAGCTTTTTAACAAGTATAGCGAATTTCATTGTTCGATTTCATTTATTTCGCTCCTATTAACCATTAGTTGTATCCGGGAACTCCTCTTTTAAGCTAAATTACTCCTTCCATTTTGTTAGTTCTTCTTTTACGAAAATGACAACCGTAAAAAGAACAACATTTAAACTTTCTACCTTAATTTCATTGGTGTTGCGTTCTCCTTCGGCTTCAAAACTTCGGAGAATTACATGTTTAGTAATATAAAGGACATACTTAAAATAACATATAATTCTTTTCTATAAGTATAGCAAATTTCATAGTTCGATTTCATTCATTTCGATACCATCAACAATTAAATGTTTCCAATTACTACTCTTTCAAGCTAAATTATGCCTTCCATTGGTTCTTCTTCTATGAAAATGAATACCGTTGAATGATCAACATTTGAACTTTCTACCTTAATTTTCATGGTGTTGCATTCTCGTTCAGATTCAAAATTTCCGAAAATTTAAAAGGTACTTGGATTACATGTTATGTACTATAAAGGACATACATAAAATAAAATATAAAGCTTTTCTATGAGTATAGAATATTTCATAGTTCGATTTCATTCATTTCTCTCCTAGAAACCATTAATTGTTTCTGGTTACTCCACATTCAAGCTAAATTACTCCTTCCATACACATGATTCTTTTTTTTTTTTACGAAAATGACAACCATGGAAAGAGGACAATTTGAACTTTCTACCTTAATTTCCGTGCTGTTGCGTTCTCCTACGGATTCAAAATTTCCTAAAATGTAAAATTTACTTGGATTACATGTTAAGTAATGTAAATGACTTACTTAAAATAACATATAAAGCTTTTTAACAAGTATAGCTAATTTCATTGTTCGATTTCATTCATTTTGCTCCCATTAACCATTAATTGTATCCGGGTACTCCTCTTTTCAGCTAAATTACTACTTCCATTTTGTTGGTTCTTCTTTTACGACAATCACATCGGTAAAAAGAACAACATTTGACCTTTCTACCTTAATATCATTGGTGTTGCGTTCTCCTTCGGCTTCAAAATTTCCGAGAATTACATCTTAAGTAATATAAAGGACTTACTTAAAATAACATAAAATTCTTTTTTATATGTATACAAAATTTCATAGTTCGATTTCATTCATTTCGCTACCATCAACTGTTAATTGTTTCGAATTAGTACTGTTTCAAGTTAAATTACTCCTTCCATTGGTTCTTCTTCTATGAAAATGAATACCGTTGAATGATCAACATTTGAAGTTTCCACCTTAATTTCCATGGTGTTGCATTCTCCTTCAGATTCAAAATTTCCGGAAATTTAAAAGGTACTTGGATTACATGTTATGTACTATTAAGGACATACATAAAATAACATATAAAGCTTTTCTATGAGTATAGGGAATTTCATAGATCGATTTCATTCATTTCGCTCCTATCAACCATTAATTGTTTCGGGTTACTCCACTTTCAAGATAAATTACTCCTTCCATACACGTGATTCTTTTTTTTTACGAAAATAACAACCATGGAAAGAGGTAAATTTGAACTTTCTACCTTAATTTCCGTGCTTTTGCGTTCTCGTTCGGATTTTAAATTTCCAAAAATCTAAAAGTTATTTGGATTACATGTTAAGTAATGTAAATGACTTACTTAAAATAACGTATAAAGCTTTTTAACAAGTATAGCGAATTTCATTGTTCGATTTCATTCATTTCGCTCCCATTAACCATTAATTGTATGCGGGCACTCCTCTTTTAAGCTAAATTGCTCCTTCCATTTTCTTGGTTCTTCTTTTACGACAATGACAACTGTAAAAAGAACAACATTTGATCTTTTTACCTTAATTTCATTGGTGTTGCGTTCTCCTTCGGCTTCAAAACATCGGAGAATTACATGTTTAGTAATATAAAGGACATACTTAAAATAACATATAATTCTTTTCTATAAGTATAGCGAATTTCATAGTTCGATATCATTCATTTCGCTACCATCAACTGTTAATTGTTTCCAATTACTACTCTTTCAAGCTAAATTATTCCTTTCATTGGTTCTTCTTCTATGAAAATGAATACCGTTGAATGATCAACATTTGAACTTTCTACCTTAATTTCCATGGTGTTGCATTCTCCTTCAGATTCAAAATTTGCTAAAATTTAAAAGGTACTTGGATTACATGTTATGTACTATAAAAGACATACATAAATAACATATAAAGCTTTTCTATGAGTATAGCGAATTTCATAGTTCGATTTCATTCATTTCACTCCTATCAACCATTAATTGTTTCTGGTTACTCCACTTTCAAGCTAAATTACTCCTTCCATACACTTGATTCTTTTTTTTTACGAAAATGACAACCATGGAAAGAAGACAATTTGAACTTTCTACGTTAATTTCCATGCTGTTGCGTTCTCGTTTAGATTCAAAATTTCCTAAAATCTAAAATTTACTTGGATTACATGTTAAGTAATGTAAATGACTTACTAAAAATAACATACAAAGCTTTTTAACAAGTATAGCGAATTTCATTGTTCCATTTCGCTCCTATTAACCATTAATTGTATAAGGGTACTCCTATTTTAAGCTAAATTACTCCTTCCATTTTGTTGATACTTCTTTTACGAAAATGACAACCGTAAAAAGAACAACATTTGAACTTTCTACCTTAATTTCCATGGTGTTGCATTCTACTTCAGATTCAAAATTTCGGGAAATTTAAAAGGTACTTGGATTACATGTTATGTACTATAAATGACATAAATAAAATAAAATATAAAGCTTTTCTATGAGTGTAGAATATTTCATAGTTCGATTTCATTCATTTCTCTCCTAGCAACCATTAATTGTTTCCGGTTACTCCACTTTCAAGCTAAATTACTACTTCCATACACTTGATTCTTTTTTTACGAAAATGACAACCATGGATAGAGGACAATGTGAACTTTCTACCTTAATTTCGGTGCTGTTGCGTTCTCCTTCGGATTCAAAAGTTCCTAAAATGTAAAATTTACTTGGATTACATGTTAAGTAATGTAAATGACTTACTTAAAATAACATATAAAGCTTTTTAACAAGTATAGCGAATTTCATTGTTCGATTTCATTCATTTCGCTCCCATTAACCATTAATTGTATCCGGGTACTCCTCTTTTAAGCTAAATTACTCCTTCCATTTTCTTGGTTCTTCTTTTACGACAATGACAACCCTAAAAAAAACAACATTTGAACTTTCTACCTTAATTTCATTGGTGTTGCGTTCTCCTTCGGGTTTAAAACTAGTGAGAATTACATGTTAAGTAATATAAAGGACTTACTTAAAATAACATATAATTCTTTTCTATAAGTATAACGAAATTCATAGTTCGATTTCATTTATTTCGTTACCATCAACTGTTAATTGTTTCCAATTACTAGTCTTTCAAGCTAAATTACTCCTTCCATTGGTTCTTCTTCTATGAAAATGAATACCGTTGAACGATCAACATTTGAACTTTCTACCTTAATTTCCATGGTGTTGCATTCTCCTTCAGATTCAAAATTTCCGAAAATTTAAAAGGTACTTGGATTACATGTTATGTACTATAAAGGACATACATAAAATAACATATAAAGCTTTTCTATGAGTATAGCGAATTTCATAGTTCAATTTCATTCATTTCGCTCATATCAACCATTAATTGTTTCCGGTTACTCCACTTTCAAGCTAAATTACTCCTTCCATACACTTGATTCTTTTTTTTACGAAAATGACAACCATGGAAAGAGGACAATTTGAACTTTGTACCTTAATTTCCATGCTGTTGCGTTCTCCTTCTGATTCAAAATTCCTAAAATCTAAAATTTACTTGAATTACATGTTAAGTAATGTAAATGACTTACTTAAAATAACGTACAAAGCTTTTTAACAAGTATAGCGAATTTCATTGTTCGATTTCATTTATTTCGCTCCTATTAACCATTAATTGTATCCGGGAACTCCTCTTTTAAGCTAAATTACTCCTTCCATTTTGTTAGTTCTTCTTTTACGAAAATGACAACGGTAAAAAGAACAATATTTGAACTTTCTACCATAATTTCATTGGTGTTGCGTTCTCCTTCGGCTTCAAAACTTCGGAGAATTACATGTTTAGTAATATAAAGGACATACTTAAAATAACATATAATTCTTTTCTATAATTATAGCAAATTTCATAGTTCGATTTCATTCATTTCGCTACCATCAACAATTAAATGTTTCCAATTACTACTCTTTCAAGCTAAATTACTCCTTCCATACATTTGATTCTTTTTTTTAGGAAAATGAAAACCATGTAAAGAGGATAATTTGAACATTCTTCTTTAATTTCCGTGCTGTTGCGTTCTCCTTCGGATTCAAAATTTCCTAAAATCTAAAATTTTCTTGTATTACATGTTAAATAATGTAAATGACATACTAAAAATAACATACAAAGCTTTTTAACAAGTATAGCGAATTTCATTGTTCGATTTCATTCATTTCGCTCCTATTAACAATTAATTGTATCCGGGTACTCCTATTTTAAGCTAAATTACTCCTTCCATTTTGTTGGTACTTCTTTTACGAAAATGACAACCGTAAAAAGAACAACATTTGAACTTTCTACCTTAATTTCCATGGTGTTGTATTCTACTTCAGATTCAAAATTTTGGAAAATTTAAAAGGTACTTGGATTACATGTTATGTACTATAAACGACATACATAAAATAACATATAAAGCTTTTCTATGAGTATAGCGAATTTCCTAGTTCAATTTCATTCATTTCGCTCCTATCAACCATTAATTGTTTCCGGTTACTCCACTTTCAAGCTAAATTACTCCTTCCATACACTTGATTCTTTTTTTACGAAAATAACAACCATGGAAAGAGGTCAATGTGAACTTTCTACCTTAATTTCGGTGCTGTTGCGTTCTCCTTCGGATTCAAAAGTTCCTAAAATGTAAAATTTACTTGGATTACAAGTTAAGTAATGTAAATGACTTACTTAAAATAACATATAAAGCTTTTTAACAAGTATAGCGAATTTCATTGTTCGATTTCATTCATTTCGCTACTATTAACCATTAATTGTATCCGGGTACTCCTCTTTTAAGCTAAATTACTCCTTCCATTTTTTTGGTTCTTCTTTTACGAAAATGACAACCGTAAAAAGAACAACATTTGAACTTTCTACCTTAATTTCATTGGTGTTGCGTTCTCCTTCGGCTTCAAAACTTCCGAGAATTACATGTTAAGTAATATAAAGGACTTACTGAAAATAACATACAAAGCTTTTTAACAAGTATAGCGAATTTCATTGTTCGATTTCATTCATTTCGCTCCTATTAACAATTAATTGTATCCGGGTACTCCTATTTTAAGCTAAATTACTCCTTCCATTTTGTTGGTACTTCTTTTACGAAAATGACAACCGTAAAAAGAACAACATTTGAACTTTCTACCTTAATTTCCATGGTGTTGCATTCTACTTCAGATTCAAAATTTTGGAAAATTTAAAAGGTACTTGGATTACATGTTATGTACTATAAACGACATACATAAAATAACATATAAAGCTTTTCTATGAGTATAACGAATTTCCTAGTTCAATTTCATTCATTTCGCTCCTATCAACCATTAATTGTTTCCGGTTACTCCACTTTCAAGCTAAATTACTCCTTCCATACACTTGATTCTTTTTTTACGAAAATAACAACCATGGAAAGAGGTCAATGTGAACTTTCTACCTTAATTTCGGTGCTGTTGCGTTCTCCTTCGGATTCAAAAGTTCCTAAAATGTAAAATTTACTTGGATTACAAGTTAAGTAATGTAAATGACTTAATTAAAATAACATATAAAGCTTTTTAACAAGTATAGCGAATTTCATTGTTCGATTTCATTCATTTCGCTACTATTAACCATTAGTTGTATCCGGGTACTCCTCTTTTAAGCTAAATTACTCCTTCCATTTTGTTGGTTCTTCTTTTACGAAAATGACAACCGTAAAAAGAACAACATTTGAACTTTCTACCTTAATTTCATTGGTGTTGCGTTCTCCTTCGGCTTCAAAACTTCCGAGAATTACATGTTAAGTAATATAAAGGACTTACTTAAAATAACATATAATTCTTTTCTATAAGTATAGCAAATTTCATAGTTCGATTTAATTCATTTCGCTACCATCAACTGTTAATTGTTTCCAATTACTACTCTTTCAAGCTAAATTACTCCTTCCATTGGTTCTTCTTCTATGAAAATGAATACCGTTGAATGATCAACATTTGAACTTTCTACCTTAATTTCCATGGTGTTGCATTCTCCTTCAGATTCAAAATTTCCGAAAATTTAAAAGGTACTTGGATTACATGTTATGTACTATAAAGGACATACATAAAATAACATATAAAGCTTTTCTATGAGTTTAGCGAATTTCATAGTTCGATTTCATTCATTTCGCTCCTATCAAACATTACCTGTTTCCGGTTACTCCACTTTCAAGCTAAATTACTCATTCCATACATTTGATTCTTTTTTTTACGAAAATGAAAACCATGGAAAGAGGATAATTTGAACTTTCTACCTTAATTTCCATGCTGTTGCGTTCTCCTTCGGATTCAAAATTTCCTAAAATCTAAAATATACTTGGATTACATGTTAAGTAATGTAAATGACTTACTAAAACTAACATACAAAGCTTTTTAACAAGTATAGCGAATTTCATTATTCGATTTCATTCATTTCGCTCCTATTAACAATTAATTGTATCCGGGTACTCCTATTTTAAGCTAAATTACTCCTTCCATTTTGTTGGTACTTCTTTTACGAAAATGACAACCGTAAAAAGAACAACATTTGAACTTTCTACCTTAATTTCCATGGTGTTGCATTCTACTTCAGATTTAAAATTTCGGAAAATTTAAAAGGTACTTGGATTACATGTTATGTACTATAAATGACATACATAAAATAAAATATAAAGCTTTAAAATGAGTGTAAATTATTTCATAGTTCGATTTATTCATTTATCTCCTAGCAACCGTTAATTGTTTCCGGTTACTCCACTTTCAAGCTAAATTACTACTTCCATACACTTGATTCTTTTTTTACGAAAATGACAACAATGGAAAGAGGACAATGTGAACTTTCTACCTTAATTTCGGTGCTGTTGCGTTCTCCTTCGGATTCAAAAGTTCCTAAAATGTAAAATTTACTTGAATTACATGTTAAGTAATGTAAATGACTTACTTAAAATAACTTATAAAGCTTTTTAACAAGTATAGCGAATTTCATTGTTCGATTTCATTCATTTCGCTCCCATTAACCATTAATTGTATCCGGGTACTCCTCTTTTAAGCTAAATTACTCCTTCCATTTTCTTGGTTCTTCTTTTACGACAATGACAACCCTAAAAAAAACAACATTTGAACTTTCTACCTTAATTTCATTGGTGTTGCGTTCTCCTTCGGGTTTAAAACTTGTGAGAATTACATGTGAAGTAATATAAAGGACTTACTTAAAATAACATATAATTCTTTTCTATAAGTATAACGAATTTCATAGTTCGATTTCATTTATTTCGCTACCATCAACTGTTAATTGTTTCCAATTACTAGTCTTTCAAGCTAAATTACTCCTTCCATTGGTTCTTCTTCTATGAAAATGAATACCGTTGAACGATCAACATTTGAACTTTCTACCTTAATTTCCATGGTGTTGCATTCTCCTTCAAATTCAAAATTTCCGAAAATTTAAAAGGTACTTGGATTACATGTTATGTACTATAAAGGACATACATAAAATAACATATAAAGCTTTTCTATGAGTTTAGCGAATTTCATAGTTCGATTTCATTCATTTCGCTCCTATCAAACATTACCTGTTTCCGGTTACTCCACTTTCAAGCTAAATTACTCCTTCCATACATTTGATTCTTTTTTTTACGAAAATGAAAACCATGGAAAGAGGATAATTTGAACTTTCTACCTTAATTTCCATGCTGTTGCGTTCTCCTTCGGATTCAAAATTTCCTAAAATCTAAAATTTACTTGGATTACATGTTAAGTAATGTAAATGACTTACTTAAAATAACGTACAAAGCTTTTTAACAAGTATAGCGAATTTCATTGTTCGATTTCATTTATTTCGCTCCTATTAACTATTAATTGTATCCGGGAACTCCTCTTTTAAGCTAAATTACTCCTTCCATTTTGTTGGTTCTTCTTTTACGAAAATGACAACCGTAAAAAGAACAACATTTGAACTCTCTACCTTAATTTCCATGGTGTTGCATTCTACTTCAGATTCAAAATTTCGGAAAATTTAAAAGGTACTTGGATTATATGTTATGTACTATAAATGACATACATAAAATAAAATATAAAGCTTTTCTATGAGTGTAGAATATTTCATAGTTCGATTTCATTCATTTCTCTCCTAGCAACCATTAATTATTTCCGGTTACTACACTTTCAAGCTAAATTACTACTTCCATACACTTGATTCTTTTTTTACGAAAATGACAACCATGGAAAGAGGACAATGTGAACTTTCTACCTTAATTTCGGTGCTGTTGCGTTCTCCTTCGGATTCAAAAGTTCCTAAAATGTAAAATTTACTTGGATTACATGTTAAGTAATGTAAATGACTTACTTAAAATAACATATAAAGCTTTTTAACAAGTATAGCGAATTTCATTGTTCGATTTCATTCATTTCGCTCCCATTAACCATTAATTGTATCGGGGTACTCCTCTTTTAAGCTAAATTACTCCTTCCATTTTCTTGGTTCTTCTTTTACGACAATGACAACTCTAAAAAAAACAACATTTGAACTTTCTACCTTAATTTCATTGGTGTTGCGTTCTCCTTCGGGTTTAAAACTTGTGAGAATTACATGTTAAGTAATATAAAAGACTTACTTAAAATAACATATAATTCTTTTCTATAAGTATAACGAATTTCATAGTTCGATTTCATTTATTTCGCTACCATCAACTGTTAATTGTTTCCAATTACTAGTCTTTCAAGCTAAATTACTCCTTCCATTGGTTCTTCTTCTATGAAAATGAATACCGTTGAACGATCAACATTTTAACTTTCTACCTTAATTTCCATGGTGTTGCATTCTCCTTCAGATTCAAAATTTCCAAAAATTTAAAAGGTACTTGGATTACATGTTATGTACTATAAAGGACATACATAAAATAACATATAAAGCTTTTCTACGAGTATAGCGAATTTCATAGTTCAATTTCATTCATTTCGCTCCTATCAACCTTTAATTGTTTCCGGTTACTCCACTTTCAAGCTAAATTACTTCTTCCATACACTTGATTCTTTTTTTTACGAAAATGACAACCATGGAAAGAGGGCAATTTGAACTTTCTACCTTAATTTCGGTGCTGTTGCTTTCTTTTTCGGATTCAAAATTTCCAAAAATCTAAAAGTTACTTGGATTACATGTTAATTAATGTAAATGACTTACTTAAAATAACGTATAAAGCTTTTTAACAAGTATAGCGAATTTCATTGATCGATTTCATTCATTTCGCTCCTATTAACCATTAATTGTATCCGGGTACTCCTCTTTTAAGCTAAATTACTCCTTCCATTTTGTTGGTACTTCTTTTACGAAAATGACAACCGTAAAAAGAACAACATTTGAACTTTCTACCTTAATTTCATTGGTGTTGCGTTCTCCTTCGGCTTCAAAACGTCAGAGAATTACATGTTTAGTAATATAAAGGACATACTTAAAATAACATATAATTCTTTTCTATAAGTATAGCGAATTTAATAGTTCGATTTCATTAATTTCGCTACCATCAACTGTCAATTGTTTCCAATTACTACTCTTTTAAGCTAAATTACTCCTTCCATTGGTTCTTCTTCTATGAAAATGAATACCGTTGAATGATCAACATTTGAACTTTCTACCTTAATTTCCATGGTGTTGCATTCTACTTCAGATTCAAAATTTCGGAAAATTTAAAAGGTACTTGGATTACATGTTATGTACTATAAATGACATACATAAAATAAAATATAAAGCTTTTCTATGAGTGTAGAATATTTCATAGTTCGATTTCATTCATTTCTCTCCTAGCAACCATTAATTGTTTCCGGTTACTCTACTTTCAAGCTAAATTACTCCTTCCATACACTTGATTCTTTTTTTACGAAAATGACAACCATGGAAAGAGGACAATTTGAACTGTCTACCTTAATTTCCGTGCTGTTGCGTTCTCTTTCGGATTCAAAATTTCAAAAAATCTAAAAGTTACTTGGATTACATGTTAAGTAATGTAAATGACTTACTTAAAATAACATATAAAGCTTTTAACCAAGTATAGCGAATTTAATTGTTCGATTTCATTCATTTCGCTCCCATTAACCATTAATGTAAATGACTTACTTAAAATAACATATAATTCTTTTCTATAAGTATAACGAATTTCATAGTTCGATTTCATTCATTTCGCTACCATCAACTGTTAATTGTTTCAGATTACTAGTCTTTCAAGCTAAATTACTCCTTCCATTGGTTCTTCTTCTATGAAAACGAATACCGTTGAACGATCAACATTTGAACTTTCTACCTTAGTTTCCATGGTGTTCCATTCTCCTTCAGATTCAAAATTTCCGAAAATTTAAAAGGTACTTGGATTACATGTTATGTACTATAAAGGAGATACATAAAATAACATATAAAGCTTTTCTATGAGTATAGCGAATTTCATAGTTCAATTTCATTCATTTCGCTCCTATCAACCATTAATTGTTTCCGGTTACTCCACTTTCAAGCTAAATTACTCCTTCCATACACTTGATTCTTTTTTTTACCAAAATGACAACCATGGAAAGAGGAAAATTTGAACTTTGTACCTTAATTTCAATGCTGTTGCGTTCTCCTTCGGATTCAAATTTCCTAAAATCTAAAATTTACTTGGATAACATGTTAAGTAATGTAAATGACTTACTTAAAATAACGTACAAAGCTTTTTAACAAGTATAGCGAATTTAATTGTTCGATTTCATTTATTTCGCTCCTATTAACCATTAATTGTATGCGGGAACTCCTCTTTTAAGTTTAATTACTCCTTCCATTTTGTTGGTTCTTATTTTACGAAAATGACAACCGTAAAAAGAACAACATTTGAACTTTCTAGCTTAATTTCATTGGTGTTGCGTTCTGCTTCGGCTTCAAAACTTCCGAGTATTACATGTTTAGTAATATAAAGGACATACTTAAAATAACATATAATTCTTTTCTATAAGTATAGCGAATTTCATAGTTCGATTTCATTCATTTCGCTATCATCAACTGTTAATTGTTTCCAATTACTACTCTTTCAAGCTAAATTACTCCTTCCATTGGTTCTTTTTCTATGAAAATGAAAACCGTTGAATGATCAACATTTGAACTTTCTACCTTAATTTCCATGGTGTTGCATTCTCCTACAGATTCAAAATTTCCAAAAATTTAAAAGGTACTTGGATTACATGTTATGTACTATAAATGACATACATAAAATAAAATATAAAGCTTTTCTATGAGTGTAGAATATTTCATAGTTCGATTTCATTCATTTCTCTCCTAGCAACCATTAATTGTTTCCGGTTACTCTACTTTCAAGCTAAATTACTCCTTCCATACACTTGATTCTTTTTTTACGAAAATGACAACCATGGAAAGAGGACAATTTGAACTGTCTACCTTAATTTCCGTGCTGTTGCGTTCTCTTTCGGATTCAAAATTTCAAAAAATCTAAAAGTTACTTGGATTACATGTTAAGTAATGTAAATGACTTACTTAAAATAACATATAAAGCTTTTAACCAAGTATAGCGAATTTAATTGTTCGATTTCATTCATTTCGCTCCCATTAACCATTAAGTGTATGGGGGTACTCCTCTTTTAAGCTAAATTACTCCTTCCATTTTCTTGGTTCTTCTTTTACGACAATGACAACCCTAAAAAAAACAACATTTGAACATTCTACCTTAATTTCATTGGTGTTGCGTTCTCCTTCGGGTTTAAAACTTCTGAGAATTACATGTTAAGTAATATAAAGGACTTACTTAAAATAACATATAATTCTTTTCTATAAGTATAACGAATTTCATAGTTCGATTTCATTCATTTCGCTACCATCAACTGTTAATTGTTTCAGATTACTAGTCTTTCAAGCTAAATTACTCCTTCCATTGGTTCTTCTTCTATGAAAACGAATACCGTTGAACGATCAACATTTGAACTTTCTACCTTAGTTTCCATGGTGTTCCATTCTCCTTCAGATTCAAAATTTCCGAAAATTTAAAAGGTACTTGGATTACATGTTATGTACTATAAAGGAGATACATAAAATAACATATAAAGCTTTTCTATGAGTATAGCGAATTTCATAGTTCAATTTCATTCATTTCGCTCCTATCAACCATTAATTGTTTCCGGTTACTCCACTTTCAAGCTAAATTACTCCTTCCATACACTTGATTCTTTTTTTTACCAAAATGACAACCATGGAAAGAGGAAAATTTGAACTTTGTACCTTAATTTCAATGCTGTTGCGTTCTCCTTCGGATTCAAATTTCCTAAAATCTAAAATTTACTTGGATAACATGTTAAGTAATGTAAATGACTTACTTAAAATAACGTACAAAGCTTTTTAACAAGTATAGCGAATTTAATTGTTCGATTTCATTTATTTCGCTCCTATTAACCATTAATTGTATGCGGGAACTCCTCTTTTAAGTTTAATTACTCCTTCCATTTTGTTGGTTCTTCTTTTACGAAAATGACAACCGTAAAAAGAACAACATTTGAACTTTCTAGCTTAATTTCATTGGTGTTGCGTTCTGCTTCGGCTTCAAAACTTCCGAGTATTACATGTTTAGTAATATAAAGGACATACTTAAAATAACATATAATTCTTTTCTATAAGTATAGCGAATTTCATAGTTCGATTTCATTCATTTCGCTATCATCAACTGTTAATTGTTTCCAATTACTACTCTTTCAAGCTAAATTACTCCTTCCATTCGTTCTTCTTCTATGAAAATGAATACCGTTGAATGATCAACATTTGAACTTTCTACCTTAATTTCCATTGTGTTGCATTCTCTTTAAGATTCAAAATTTCCGAAAATTTAAAAGGTACTTGGATTACATGTTATGTACTATAAAGGGCATAAATAAAATAACATATAAAGTTTTTCTATGAGTATAGCGAATTTCATAGTTTGATTTCATTCATTTCGCTCCTATCAAACATTACCTGTTTCCGGTTACTCCACTTTCAAGCTAAATTACTCATTCCATACATTTGATTCTTTTTTTTTACGAAAATGACAACCATGGAAAGAGGGCAATCTGAACTTTTTACCTTAATTTCCATGCTGCTTCGTTCTCCTTCGGTTTCAAAATTTCCTAAAATGTAAAATTTACTTGGATTACATGTTAAGTAATGTAAATGACTTACTTAAAATAACATATAAAGCTTTTTAACAAGTATAGCAAATTTCATTGTTCGATTTTATTCAATTCGCTCCCATTAACCATTAATTGTATTGGGGTATTCCTCTTTTAATCTAAATTACTCCTTCCATTTTCTTGGTTCTTCTTTTATGAAAATGACAACCGTAAAAAGAACAACATTTGAACTTTCTACCTTAATTTCATTGGTGTTGCGTTCTCCTTCGGCTTCAAAACTTCCGAGAATTACATGTTAAGTAATATAAAGGACTTACTTAAAATAACATATAATTCTTTTCTATAAGTATAGCGAATTTCATATTTCGATTTCATTCATTTCGCTACCATCAACTGTTAATTGTTTCCAATTACTACTCTTTCAAGCTAAATTACTCCTTCCATTGGTTCTTCTTCTATGAAAATGAAAACCGTTGAATGATCAACATTTGAACTTTCTACCTTAATTTCCATGGTGTTGCATTCTCCTTGAGATTCAAAATTTCCAAAAATTTAAAAGGTACTTGGATTACATGTTATGTACTATAAAGGACATACATAAAATAAAATATAAAGCTTTTCTATGAGTATAGTATATTTCATAGTTCGATTTCATTCATTTCTCTCTTATCAACCATTAATTGTTTCCGGTTACTCCACTTTCAAGCTAAATTACTCATTCCATACACTTGATTCTTTTTTTTTACGAAAATGACAACCATGGAAAGAGGACAATTTGAACTTTCTACCTTAATTTCCGTGCTGTTGCGTTCTCCTTCGGATTCAAAATTTCCTAAAATCTTAAATTTACTTGGATTACATGTTAAGTAATGTAAATGACTTACTTAAAATAACGTATAAAGCTTTTTAACAAGTATAGCGAATTTGATTGTTCGATTTCATTCATTTCGCTCCCATTAACCATTAATTGTATCGGGGTACTCCTCTTTTAAGATAAATTACTCCTTCCATTTTCTTGGTTCTTCTTTTACGAAAATGACAACCGTAAAAAGAACAACATTTGAACTTTCTACCTTAATTTCATTGGTGTTGCGTTCTCCTTCGGCTTCAAAACTTTAGAGATTTACATGTTAAGTAATATAAAGGAATTACTTAAAATAAGATATAATTCTTTTCTATAAGTATAGCGAATTTCATAGTTCGATTTCTTTCATTTCGCTACCATCAACTGTTAATTGTTTCCAATTACTACTCTTTCAAGCTAATTTACTCCTTCCATTGGTTCTTCTTCTATAAAAATGAATACCGTTGAATGATAAACATTTGAACTTTCTACCTTAATTTCCATGGTGTTGCATTCTCTTTCAGATTCAAAATTTCCGAAAATTTAAAAGGTACTTGGATTACATGTTATGTATTATAAAGGACATACATAAAATAACATATAAAGCTTTTCTATGAGTATAGCGAATTTCATAGTTCGATTTCATTCATTTCGCTCATATCAACCATTAATTGTTTTCGGTTACTCCACTTTCAAGCTAAATTACTACTTCCATACACTTGATTCTTTTTTTTTACGAAAATGACAACCATGGAAAGAGGGCAATTTGAACTTTCTACCTTAATTTCCATGCTGCTTCGTTCTCCTTCGGATTCAAAATTTCCTAAAATGTAAAATTTACTTGGATTACATGTTAAGTAATGTAAATGACTTACTTAAAATAACATATAAAGCTTTTTAACAAGTATAGCAAATTTCATTGTTCGATTTTATTCAATTCGCTCCCATTATCCATTAATTGTATTGGGGTATTCCTCTTTTAATCTAAATTACTCCTTCCATTTTCTTGGTTCTTCTTTTATAAAAATGACAACCGTAAAAAGAACAACATTTGAACTTTCTACCTTAATTTCATTGGTGTTGCGTTCTCCTTCGGCTTCAAAACTTCCGAGAATTACATGTTAAGTAATATAAAGGACTTACTTAAAATAACATATAACTCTTTTCTATAAGTATAGCGAATTTCATATTTCGATTTCATTCATTTCGCTACCATCAACTATTAATTGTTTCCAATTACTACTCTTTCAAGCTAAATTACTCCTTCCATTGGTTCTTCTTCTATGAAAATGAATACCGTTGAATGATCAACATTTGAACTTTCTACCTTAATTTCCATGGTGTTGCATTCTCCACTAGATTCAAAATTTCCGAAAATTTAAAAGGTACTTGGATTACATGCTATGTACTATAAAGGACATACATAAAATAACATATAAAGCTTTTCTATGAGTATAGCGAATTTTATAGTTCGATTTCATTCATTTCGCTCCTATCAACCATTAATTGTTTTCGGTTACTCCACTTTCAAGCTAAATTACTACTTCCATACACTTGATTCTTTTTTTTTACGAAAATGACAACCATGGAAAGAGGGCAATTTGAACTTTCTACCTTAATTTCCATACTGCTTCGTTCTCCTTCGGATTCAAAATTTCCTAAAATCTAATATTTACTTGGATTACATGTTAAGTAATGTAAATGACTTAATTAAAATAACGTATAAATCTTTTTAACAAGTATACCAAATTTCATTGTTCGATTTCATTCATTTCGCTCCCATTAACCATTAATTGTATTGGGGTATTCCTCTTTTAATCTAAATTACTCCTTCCATTTTCTTGGTTCTTCTTTTATGAAATTGACAACGGTAAAAAGAACATCATTTGAACTTTCTACCTTAATTTCATTGGTGTTGCGTTCTCCTTCGGCTTCAAAACTTGTGAGAATTACATGTTAAGTAATATAAAGGACTTACTTAAAATAACATATAATTCTTTTCTATAAGTATAGCGAATTTCATAGTTCCATTTCATTCATTTCGCTCCCATCATTTGTTAATTGTTTCCAATTACTACTCTTCCAAGCTAAATTACTCCTTCATTTGGTTTTTCTTCTATGAAAATGAATATCGTTGAATGATCAACATTTGAACTTTCTACCTTAATTTCCATTGTGTTGCATTCTCCATCAGATTCAAAATTTCCGAAAATTAAAAAGGTACTTGGATTACATGTTATGTACTATAAAGGACATACGTAAAATAACATATAAAGCTTTTCTATGAGTATAGCGAATTTCACAGTTCGATTTCATTCATTTCGCTCCTATCAACCATTAATTGTTTCCAGTTACTCCACTTTCAAGCTAAATTACTATTTCCATACACTTGATTCTTTTTTTTTTTACCAAAATGACAACCATGGAAAGAGGACAATTTGAACTTTCTACCTTAATTTCCATGCTGCTTGGTTCTCCTTCGGATTCAAAATTTCCTAAAATATAATATTTACTTGGATTACATGTTAAGTAATGTAAATGACTTAATTAAAATAACGTATAAATCTTTTTAACAAGTATACCAAATTTCATTGTTCGATTTCATTCATTTCGCTCCCATTAACCATTAATTGTATTGGGGTATTCCTCTTTTAATCTAAATTACTCCTTCCATTTTCTTGGTTCTTCTTTTATGAAAATGACAACCGTAAAAAGAACATCATTTGAACTTTCTACCTTAATTTCATTGGTGTTGCGTTCTCCTTCGGCTTCAAAACTTCTGAGAATTACATGTTAAGTAATATAAAGGACTTACTTAAAATAACATATAATTCTTTTCTATAAGTATAGCGAATTTCATAGTTCCATTTCATTCATTTCGCTACCATCAACCGTTAATTGTTCCCAATTACTACTCTTTCAAGCTAAATTACTCCTTCCATTGGTTCTTCTTCTATGAAAATGAATACCGTTGAATGATCAACATTTGAAATTTCTACCTTAATTTCCATGGTGTTGCATTCTCCTTCAGATTCAAAATTTCCAAAAATTTAAAAAGTACTTGGATTGCATGTTATTTACTATAAAGGACATACATAAAATAACATATAAAGCTTTTCTATGAGTATAGCGAATTTTGATAGTTCGATTTCATTCATTTCGCTCCTATCAACCATTAATTTTTTCGAGTTACTCCACTTTCAAGCTAAATTACTACTTCCATACACTTGATTCTTTTTTTTTTACCAAAATGACAACCATTGAAAGAGGACAATTTGAACTTTCTACCTTAATTTCCATGCTGTTTCGTTCTCCTTCGGATTCAAAAATTCCTAAAAGCTAAAATTTACTTGGATTACATGTTAAGTAATGTAAATGACTTACTTAATATAACGTATAAAGCTTTTTAACATGTATAGCGAATTTCATTGTTCGATTTCATTCATTTCACTCCCATTAACCATTAATTGTATCGGAGTATTCCTCTTTTAAGCTAAATTACTCCTTCCATTCTCTTGGTTCTTCTGTTACGAAAATGACAACCGTAAAAAGAACAACATTTGAACTTTCTACCTTAATTTTATTGGTGTTGCGTTCTTCTTCGGCTTCAAAACTTCCGAGAATTATATGTTAAGTAATATAAAGGACTTACTTAAAATAACATATAATTCTTTTCTATAAGTATAGCGAATTTCATAGTTCGATTTCATTCATTTCGCTACCATCAACTGGTAATTGTTTCCAATTACTACTCTTTCAAGCTATATTACTCCTTCCATTGGTTCTTCTTCTATTAAAACGAATACCGTTGAATGATCAACATTTCAACTTTCTACCTTAATTTCCATGGTGTTGTATTCTCATTCAGATTCAAAATTTCAAAAAATTTAAAAGGTATTTGGATTACATGTTATGTACTATAAAGGACATACATAAAATAACATATAAAGCTTTTCTATGAGTATAGCGAATTTAACAGTTCGATTTCATTTATATCGCTCCTATCAACCATTAATTGTTTCCTGTTACTCCACTTTCAAGCTAAATTACTACTTCCATACACTTCATTCTTTTTTTTCTTTCGAAAATGACAACCATGGAAAGAGGACAATTTGAACTTTCTACCTTAATTTCCATGCAGCTTCGTTCTCCTTCGGATTCAAAATTTCATAAAATCTAATATTTACTTAGATTACATGTTAAGTAATGTAAATGACTTACTTAAAATAACGTATAAATCTTTTTAACAAGTATAGCAAATTTCGTTGTTCGATTTCATTCATTTCGCTCCCATTAACCATTAATTGTATTGGGGTATTCCTCTTTTAATCTAAATTACTCCTTCCATTTTCTTCGTTCTTCTTTTATGAAAATGAAAACCGTAAAAAGTACATCATTTGAACTTTCTACCTTAATTTCATTGGTGTTGCGTTCTCCTTCGGCTTCATAACTTCCGAGAAGTACATGTTAAGTAATATAAAGGACATACTTAAAATAACATATAATTCTTTTCTATAAGTACAGCGAATTTCATAGTTTCATTTCATTCATTTCGCTACCATCAACTGTTAATTGATTCCAATTACTACTCTTTCAAGCTAAATTACTCCTTCCATTGGTTCTTCTTCTATGAAAATGAATACCGTTGAATGATCAACATTTGAACTTTCTACCTTAATTTCGATGGTGTTGCATTCTCCACCAGATTCAAAATTTCCGAAAATTTAAAAGGTACTTGGATTACATGTTATGTACTATAAAGGACATACATAAAATAACATATAAAGCTTTTCTATGAGTATAACGAATTTCATAGTTCGATTTCATTCATTTCGCTCCTATCAACCATTAATTGTTTTCGGTTACTCCACTTTCAAGCTAAATTACTACTTCCATACACTTGATTCTTTTTTTTTTACGAAAATGACAACCATGGAAAGAGGGCAATTTGAACTTTCTTCCTTAATTTCCATGCTGCTTCGTTCTCCTTCGGATTCAAAATTTCCTAAAATCTAATATTTACTTGGATTACATGTTAAGTAATGTAAATGACTTACTTAAAATAACGTATAAAACTTGTTATCAAGTATAGCAAATTTCATTGTTCGATTTCATTCATTTCGCTCCCATTAACCATTATTTGTATTGGGGTATTCCTCTTTTAATCTAAATTACTCCTTCCATTTTCTTGGTTCTTCTTTTATGAAAATGACAATCGTAAAAAGAACATCATTTGAACTTTCTACCTTAATTTTATTGGTGTTGCGTTCTCCTTCGGCTTCAAAACTTCCGAGAATTACATGTTAAGTAATATAATGGACTTACTTAAAATAACATATAATTCTTTTCTATAAGTATAGCGAATTTCATAGTTCCATTTCATTCATTTCGCTACCATCAACTGTTAATTGTTCCCAATTACTACTCTTTCAAGCTAAATTACTCCTTCCATTGGTTCTTCTTCTATGAAAATGAATACCGTTAAATGATCAACATTTCAACTTTCTACTTTAATTTCCATGGTGTTGCATTCTCCTTCAGATTCAAAATTTCCGAAAATTTAAAAAGTACTTGGATTGCATGTTATGTACTATAAAGGACATACATAAAATAACATATAAAGCTTTTCTATGAGTATAGCGAATTTCATAGTTCGATTTCATTCATTTCGCTCCTATCAACCATTAATTGTTTTCGGTTACTCCACTTTCAAGCTAAATTACTACTTCCATACACTTGATTCTTTTTTTTTACGAAAATGACAACCATGGAAAGAGGGCAATTTGAACTTTCTACCTATTTCCATGCTGCTTCGTTCTCCTTCGGATTCAAAATTTCCTAAAATCTAATATTTACTTGGATTACATGTTAAGTAATGTAAATGACTTACTTAAAATAACGTATAAAGCTTTTTATCAAGTATAGCAAATTTCATTGTTCGATTTCATTCATTTCGCTCCCATTAACCATTATTTGTATTGGGGTATTCCTCTTTTAATCTAAATTACTCCTTCCATTTTCTTGGTTCTTCTTTTATGAAAATGACAACCGTAAAAAGAACATCATTTGAACTTTCTACCTTAATTTTATTGGTGTTGCGTTCTCTTTCGGCTTCAAAACTTGTGCGAATTACATGTTAAGTAATATAAAGGACTTACTTAAAATAACATATAATTCTTTTCTATAAGTATAGTGAATTTCATAGTTCCATTTCATTCATTTCGCTACCATCAACTGTTAATTGTTTCCAATTACTACTCTTTCAAGCTAAATTACTCCTTCATTTGGTTTTTCTTCTATGAAAATGAATACCGTTGAATGATCAACATTTCAACTTTCTACCTTAATTTCCATGGTGTTGCATTCTCCACCAGATTCAAAATTTCCGAAAATTTAAAAGGTACTTGGATTACATGTTATGTACTATAAAGGACATACATAAAATAACATATAAAGCTTTTCTATGAGTATAGCGAATTTCATAGTTCGATTTCATTCATTTCGCTCCTATCAACCATTAATTGTTTTCGGTTACTCCACTTTCAAGCTAAATTACTACTTCCATACACTTGATTCTTTTTTTTTTTACAAAAATGACAACCATGGAAAGAGGGCAATTTGAACTTTCTTCCTTAATTTCCATGCTGCTTCGTTCTCCTTCGGATTCAAAATTTCCTAAAATCTAATATTTACTTGGATTACATGTTAAGTAATGTAAATGACTTACTTAAAATAACGTATAAATCTATTTAACAAGTATAGCAAATTTCGTTGTTCGATTTCATTCTTTTCGCTCCCATTAACCATTAATTGTATTGGGGTATTCCTCTTTTAATCAAAATTACTCCTTCCATTTTCTTGGTTCTTCTTTTATGAAAATGACAACATTAAAAAGAACATCATTTGAACTTTCTACCTTAATTTCATTGGTGTTGCGTTCTCCTTCGGCTTCAAAACTTCGGAGAATTACATGTTAAGTAATATAAATGACTTACTTAAAATAACATATAATTCTTTTCTATAAGTATAGCGAATTTCATAGTTCAATTTCATTCATTTCGCTACCATCAACTGTTAATTGTTCCCAATTACTACTCTTTCAAGCTAAATTACTCCTTCCATTGGTTCTTCTTCTATGAAAATGAATACCGTTAAATGATCTACATTTCAACTTTCTACTTTAATTTCCATGGTGTTGCATTCTCCTTCATATTCAAAATTTCCGAAAATTTAAAAAGTACTTGGATTGCATGTTATGTACTATAAAGGACATACATAAAATAACATATAAAGCTTTTCTATGAGTATAACGAATTTCATAGTTCGATTTCATTCATTTCGCTCCTATCAACCATTAATTGTTTTCGGTTACTCCACTTTCAAGCTAAATTACTACTTCCATACACTTGATTCTTTTTTTTTTACGAAAATGACAACCATGGAAAGAGGGCAATTTGAACTTTCTACCTTAATTTCCATGCTGCTTCGTTTTCCTTCAGATTCAAAATTTCCTAAAATCTAATATTTACTTGGATTACATGTTAAGTAATGTAAATGACTTACTTAAAATAACGTATAAAACTTTTTATCAAGTATAGCAAATTTCATTGTTCGATTTCATTCATTTCGCTCCATTAACCATTATTTGTATTGGGGTATTCCTCTTTTAATCTAAATTACTCCTTCCATTTTCTTGGTTCTTCTTTTATGAAAATGACAACCGTAAAAAGAATATCATTTGAACTTTCTACCTTAATTTTATTGGTGTTGCGTTCTCCCTCGGCTTCAAAACTTGTGAGAATTACATGTTGAGTAATATAAAGGACTTACTTAAAATAACATATAATTCTTTTCTATAAGTATAGTGAATTTCATAGTTCCATTTCATTCATTTCGCTACCATCAACTGTTAATTGTTTCCAATTACTACTCTTTCAAGCTAAATTACTCCTTCATTTGGTTTTTCTTCTATGAAAATGAATACTGTTGAATGATCAACATTTGAACTTTTTACTTTAATTTCCATCGTGTTGCATTCTCCATCAGATTCAAAATTTCCGAAAATTTAAAAGGTACTTGGATTACATGTTATGTACTATAAAGGACATACATAAAATAACATATAAAGCTTTTCTATGAGTATAGCGAATTTCACAGTTCGATTTCATTCATTTCGCTCCTATCAACCATTAATTGTTTCCGGTTACTCCACTTTCAAGCTAAATTACTACTTCCATACACTTGATTTTTTATTTTTTTTACGAAAATGACAACCATGGAAAAAGGACAATTTGAACTTTCTACCTTAATTTCCATGCTGCTTCGTTCTCCTTCGGATTCAAAATTTCCTAAAATCTAATATTTACTTGGATTACATGTTAAGTAATGTAAATGACTTACTTAAAATAACGTATAAATCTTTTTAACAAGTATAGCAAATTTCGTTGTTCGATTTCATTCATTTCGCTCCCATTAACTATTAATTGTATTGGGGTATTCCTCTTTTAATCAAAATTACTCCTTCCATTTTCTTGGTTCTTCTTTTATGAAAATGACAACATTAAAAAGAACATCATTTGAACTTTCTACCTTAATTTCATTGGTGTTGCGTTCTCCTTCGGCTTCAAAACTTCCGAAAATTACATGTTAAGTAATATAAAGGACTTACTTAAAATAACATATAACTCTTTTCTATAAGTATAGCGAATTTCATAGTTCCATTTCATTCATTTCGCTACCATCAACTGTTAATTGTTCCCAATTACTACTCTTTCAAGCTAAATTACTCCTTCCATTGGTTCTTCTTCTATGAAAATGAATACCGTTAAATGATAAACATTTCAACTTTCTACTTTAATTTCCATGGTGTTGCATTCTCCTTAAGATTCAAAATTTCCGAAAATTTAAAAAGTACTTGGATTGCATGTTATGTACTATAAAGGACATACATAAAATAACATATAAAGCTTTTCTATGAGTATAGCGAATTTCATAGTTCGATTTCATTCATTTCGCTCCTATCAACCATTAATTGTTTTCGGTTACTCCACTTTCAAGCTAAATTACTACTTCCATACACTTGATTCTTTTTTTTTTTTACGAAAATGACAACCATGGAAAGAGGGCAATTTGAACTTTCTACCTTAAATTCCATGCTGCTTCGTTCTCCTTCGGATTCAAAATTTCCTAAGAATCTAATATTTACTTGGATTACATGTTAACTAATGTAAATGACTTACTTAAAATAAGGTATAAAGCTTTTTATCAAGTATAGCAAATTTGATTGTTCGATTTCATTCATTTCGCTCCCATTAACCATTATTTGTATTGGGGTATTCCTCTTTTAATCTAAATTACTCCTTCCATTTTCTTGGTTCTTCTTTTATGAAAATGACAACCGTAAAAAGAACATCATTTGAACTTTCTACCTTAATTTTATTGGTGTTGCGTTCTCCTTCGGCTTCAAAACTTGTGAGAATTACATGTTAAGTAATATAAATGACTTACTTAAAATAACATATAATTCTTTTCTATAAGTATAGTGAATTTCATAGTTCCATTTCATTCATTTCGCTACCATCAACTATTAATTGTTTCCAATTACTACTCTTTCAAGCTAAATTACTCCTTCATTTGGTTTATCTTCTATGAAAATGAATACCGTTGAATGATCAATATTTGAACTTTCTACCTTAATTTCCATGGTGTTGCATTCTCCATCAGATTAACAATTTCCGAAAATTTAAAAGGTACTTGGATTACATGTTATGTACTATAAAGGAGATACATAAAATAACATATAAAGCTTTTCTATGAGTATAGCGAATTTCACAGTTCGATTTCATTCATTTCGCTCCTATCAACCATTAATTGTTTCCGGTTACTCCACTTTCAAGCTAAATTACTACTTCCATACACTTGATTCTTTTTTTTTTACGAAAATGACAACCATGGAAAGAGGACAATTTGAACTTTCTACCTTAATTTCCATGCTGCTTCGTTCTCCTTCGGATTCAAAATTTCCTAAAATCTAATATTTACTTGGATTACATGTTAAGTAATGTAAATGACTTACTTAAAATAACGTATAAATCTTTTTAACAAGTATAGCAAATTTCGTAGTTCGATTTCATTCATTTCGCTCCCATTAACCATTAATTGTATTGGGGTATTCCTCTTTTAATCAAAATTACTCCTTCCATTTTCTTGGTTCTTCTTTTATGAAAATGACAACCGTAAAAAGAACATCATTTGAACTTTCTACCTTAATTTCATTGGTGTTGCGTTCTCCTTCGGCTTCAAAACTTCGGAGAATTACATGTTAAGTAATATAAAGGACTTACTTAAAATAACATATAATTCTTTTCTATAAGTATAGCGAATTTCATAGTTCCATTTCATTTATTTCGCTACCATCATTACTACTCTTTCAAGCTAAATTACTCCTTCAATTGGTTCTTCTTCTATGAAAATGAATATCGTTGAATGATCAACATTTCAACTTTCTACTTTAATTCCCATGGTGTTGCATTCTCCTTCAGATTCAAAATTTCCGAAAATTTAAAAAGTACTTGGATTGCATGTTATGTACTATAAAGGACATACATAAAATAACATATAAAGCTTTTCTATGAGTATAGCGAATTTCATAGTTCGATTTCATTCATTTCGCTCCTATCAACCATTAATTGTTTTCGGTTACTCCACTTTCAAGCTAAATTACTACTTCCATACACTTGATTCTTTTTTTTTTTACGAAAATGACAACCATGGAAAGAGGGCAATTTGAACTTTCTACCTTAAATTCCATGCTGCTTCGTTCTCCTTCGGATTCAAAATTTCCTAAAATCTAATATTTACTTGGATTACATGTTAACTAATGTAAATGACTTACTTAAAATAAGGTATAAAGCTTTTTATCAAGTATAGCAAATTTGATTGTTCGATTTCATTCATTTCACTCCCATTAACCATTATTTGTATTGGGGTATTCCTCTTTTAATCTAAATTACTCCTTCCATTTTCTTGGTTCTTCTTTTATGAAAATGACAACCGTAAAAAGAACATCATTTGAACTTTCTACCTTAATTTTATTGGTGTTGCGTTCTCCTTCGGCTTCAAAACTTGTGAGAATTACATGTTAAGTAATATAAATGACTTACTTAAAATAACATATAATTCTTTTCTATAAGTATAGTGAATTTCATAGTTCCATTTCATTCATTTCGCTACCATCAACTATTAATTGTTTCCAATTACTACTCTTTCAAGCTAAATTACTCCTTCATTTGGTTTCTCTTCAATGAAAATGAATACCGTTGAATGATCAATATTTGAACTTTCTACCTTAATTTCCATGGTGTTGCATTCTCCATCAGATTCACAATTTCCGAAAATTTAAAAGGTACTTGGATTACATGTTATGTACTATAAAGGAGATACATAAAATAACATATAAAGCTTTTCTATGAGTATAGCGAATTTCACAGTTCGATTTCATTCATTTCGCTCCTATCAACCATTAATTGTTTCCGGTTACTCCACTTTCAAGCTAAATTACTACTTCCATACACTTGATTCTTTTTTTTTTACGAAAATGACAACCATGGAAAGAGGACAATTTGAACTTTCTACCTTAATTTCCATGCTGCTTCGTTCTCCTTCGGATTCAAAATTTCCTAAAATCTAATATTTACTTGGATTACATGTTAAGTAATGTAAATGACTTACTTAAAATAACGTATAAATCTTTTTAACAAGTATAGCAAATTTCGTAGTTCGATTTCATTCATTTCGCTCCCATTAACCATTAATTGTATTGGGGTATTCCTCTTTTAATCAAAATTACTCCTTCCATTTTCTTGGTTCTTCTTTTATGAAAATGACAACCGTAAAAAGAACATCATTTGAACTTTCTACCTTAATTTCATTGGTGTTGCGTTCTCCTTCGGCTTCAAAACTTCGGAGAATTACATGTTAAGTAATATAAAGGACTTACTTAAAATAACATATAATTCTTTTCTATAAGTATAGCGAATTTCATAGTTCCATTTCATTTATTTCGCTACCATCATTACTACTCTTTCAAGCTAAATTACTCCTTCAATTGGTTCTTCTTCTATGAAAATGAATATCGTTGAATGATCAACATTTCAACTTTCTACTTTAATTCCCATGGTGTTGCATTCTCCTTCAGATTCAAAATTTCCGAAAATTTAAAAAGTACTTGGATTGCATGTTATGTACTATAAAGGACATACATAAAATAACATATAAAGCTTTTCTATGAGTATAGCGAATTTCATAGTTCGATTTCATTCATTTCGCTCCTATCAACCATTAATTGTTTTCGGTTACTCCACTTTCAAGCTAAATTACTACTTCCATACACTTGATTCTTTTTTTTTTTTTACGAAAATGACAACCATGGAAAGAGGGCAATTTGAACTTTCTACCTTAAATTCCATGCTGCTTCGTTCTCCTTCGGATTCAAAATTTCCTAAAATCTAATATTTACTTGGATTACATGTTAACTAATGTAAATGACTTACTTAAAATAAGGTATAAAGCTTTTTATCAAGTATAGCAAATTTGATTGTTCGATTTCATTCATTTCACTCCCATTAACCATTATTTGTATTGGGGTATTCCTCTTTTAATCTAAATTACTCCTTCCATTTTCTTGGTTCTTCTTTTATGAAAATGACAACCGTAAAAAGAACATCATTTGAACTTTCTACCTTAATTTTATTGGTGTTGCGTTCTCCTTCGGCTTCAAAACTTGTGAGAATTACATGTTAAGTAATATAAATGACTTACTTAAAATAACATATAATTCTTTTCTATAAGTATAGTGAATTTCATAGTTCCATTTCATTCATTTCGCTACCATCAACTATTAATTGTTTCCAATTACTACTCTTTCAAGCTAAATTACTCCTTCATTTGGTTTCTCTTCTATGAAAATGAATACCGTTGAATGATCAATATTTGAACTTTCTACCTTAATTTCCATGGTGTTGCATTCTCCATCAGATTCACAATTTCCGAAAATTTAAAAGGTACTTGGATTACATGTTATGTACTATAAAGGAGATACATAAAATAACATATAAAGCTTTTCTATGAGTATAGCGAATTTCACAGTTCGATTTCATTCATTTCGCTCCTATCAACCATTAATTGTTTCCGGTTACTCCACTTTCAAGCTAAATTACTACTTCCATACACTTGATTCTTTTTTTTTTACGAAAATGACAACCATGGAAAGAGGACAATTTGAACTTTCTACCTTAATTTCCATGCTGCTTCGTTCTCCTTCGGATTCAAAATTTCCTAAAATCTAATATTTACTTGGATTACATGTTAAGTAATGTAAATGACTTACTTAAAATAACGTATAAATCTTTTTAACAAGTATAGCAAATTTCGTAGTTCGATTTCATTCATTTCGCTCCCATTAACCATTAATTGTATTGGGGTATTCCTCTTTTAATCAAAATTACTCCTTCCATTTTCTTGGTTCTTCTTTTATGAAAATGACAACCGTAAAAAGAACATCATTTGAACTTTCTACCTTAATTTCATTGGTGTTGCGTTCTCCTTCGGCTTCAAAACTTCGGAGAATTACATGTTAAGTAATATAAAGGACTTACTTAAAATAACATATAATTCTTTTCTATAAGTATAGCGAATTTCATAGTTCCATTTCATTTATTTCGCTACCATCATTACTACTCTTTCAAGCTAAATTACTCCTTCAATTGGTTCTTCTTCTATGAAAATGAATATCGTTGAATGATCAACATTTCAACTTTCTACTTTAATTCCCATGGTGTTGCATTCTCCTTCAGATTCAAAATTTCCGAAAATTTAAAAAGTACTTGGATTGCATGTTATGTACTATAAAGGACATACATAAAATAACATATAAAGCTTTTCTATGAGTATAGCGAATTTCATAGTTCGATTTCATTCATTTCGCTCCTATCAACCATTAATTGTTTTCGGTTACTCCACTTTCAAGCTAAATTACTACTTCCATACACTTGATTCTTTTTTTTTTTTACGAAAATGACAACCATGGAAAGAGGGCAATTTGAACTTTCTACCTTAAATTCCATGCTGCTTCGTTCTCCTTCGGATTCAAAATTTCCTAAAATCTAATATTTACTTGGATTACATGTTAACTAATGTAAATGACTTACTTAAAATAAGGTATAAAGCTTTTTATCAAGTATAGCAAATTTGATTGTTCGATTTCATTCATTTCACTCCCATTAACCATTATTTGTATTGGGGTATTCCTCTTTTAATCTAAATTACTCCTTCCATTTTCTTGGTTCTTCTTTTATGAAAATGACAACCGTAAAAAGAACATCATTTGAACTTTCTACCTTAATTTTATTGGTGTTGCGTTCTCCTTCGGCTTCAAAACTTGTGAGAATTACATGTTAAGTAATATAAATGACTTACTTAAAATAACATATAATTCTTTTCTATAAGTATAGTGAATTTCATAGTTCCATTTCATTCATTTCGCTACCATCAACTGTTAATTGTTTCCAATTACTACTCTTTCAAGCTAAATTACTCCTTCATTTGGTTTCTCTTCAATGAAAATGAATACCGTTGAATGATCAATATTTGAACTTTCTACCTTAATTTCCATGGTGTTGCATTCTCCATCAGATTCAAAATTTCCGAAAATTTAAAAGGTACTTGGATTACATGTTATGTACTATAAAGGAGATACATAAAATAACATATAAAGCTTTTCTATGAGTATAGCGAATTTCACAGTTCGATTTCATTCATTTCGCTCCTATCAACCATTAATTGTTTCCGGTTACTCCACTTTCAAGCTAAATTACTACTTCCATACACTTGATTCTTTTTTTTTTACGAAAATGACAACCATGGAAAGAGGACAATTTGAACTTTCTACCTTAATTTCCATGCTGCTTCGTTCTCCTTCGGATTCAAAATTTCCTAAAATCTAATATTTACTTGGATTACATGTTAAGTAATGTAAATGACTTACTTAAAATAACGTATAAATCTTTTTAACAAGTATAGCAAATTTCGTAGTTCGATTTCATTCATTTCGCTCCCATTAACCATTAATTGTATTGGGGTATTCCTCTTTTAATCAAAATTACTCCTTCCATTTTCTTGGTTCTTCTTTTATGAAAATGACAACCGTAAAAAGAACATCATTTGAACTTTCTACCTTAATTTCATTGGTGTTGCGTTCTCCTTCGGCTTCAAAACTTCGGAGAATTACATGTTAAGTAATATAAAGGACTTACTTAAAATAACATATAATTCTTTTCTATAAGTATAGCGAATTTCATAGTTCCATTTCATTTATTTCGCTACCATCATTACTACTCTTTCAAGCTAAATTACTCCTTCAATTGGTTCTTCTTCTATGAAAATGAATATCGTTGAATGATCAACATTTCAACTTTCTACTTTAATTCCCATGGTGTTGCATTCTCCTTCAGATTCAAAATTTCCGAAAATTTAAAAAGTACTTGGATTGCATGTTATGTACTATAAAGGACATACATAAAATAACATATAAAGCTTTTCTATGAGTATAGCGAATTTCATAGTTCGATTTCATTCATTTCGCTCCTATCAACCATTAATTGTTTTCGGTTACTCCACTTTCAAGCTAAATTACTACTTCCATACACTTGATTCTTTTTTTTTTTTACGAAAATGACAACCATGGAAAGAGGGCAATTTGAACTTTCTACCTTAAATTCCATGCTGCTTCGTTCTCCTTCGGATTCAAAATTTCCTAAAATCTAATATTTACTTGGATTACATGTTAACTAATGTAAATGACTTACTTAAAATAAGGTATAAAGCTTTTTATCAAGTATAGCAAATTTGATTGTTCGATTTCATTCATTTCACTCCCATTAACCATTATTTGTATTGGGGTATTCCTCTTTTAATCTAAATTACTCCTTCCATTTTCTTGGTTCTTCTTTTATGAAAATGACAACCGTAAAAAGAACATCATTTGAACTTTCTACCTTAATTTTATTGGTGTTGCGTTCTCCTTCGGCTTCAAAACTTGTGAGAATTACATGTTAAGTAATATAAATGACTTACTTAAAATAACATATAATTCTTTTCTATAAGTATAGTGAATTTCATAGTTCCATTTCATTCATTTCGCTACCATCAACTATTAATTGTTTCCAATTACTACTCTTTCAAGCTAAATTACTCCTTCATTTGGTTTCTCTTCTATGAAAATGAATACCGTTGAATGATCAATATTTGAACTTTCTACCTTAATTTCCATGGTGTTGCATTCTCCATCAGATTCACAATTTCCGAAAATTTAAAAGGTACTTGGATTACATGTTATGTACTATAAAGGAGATACATAAAATAACATATAAAGCTTTTCTATGAGTATAGCGAATTTCACAGTTCGATTTCATTCATTTCGCTCCTATCAACCATTAATTGTTTCCGGTTACTCCACTTTCAAGCTAAATTACTACTTCCATACACTTGATTCTTTTTTTTTTACGAAAATGACAACCATGGAAAGAGGACAATTTGAACTTTCTACCTTAATTTCCATGCTGCTTCGTTCTCCTTCGGATTCAAAATTTCCTAAAATCTAATATTTACTTGGATTACATGTTAAGTAATGTAAATGACTTACTTAAAATAACGTATAAATCTTTTTAACAAGTATAGCAAATTTCGTAGTTCGATTTCATTCATTTCGCTCCCATTAACCATTAATTGTATTGGGGTATTCCTCTTTTAATCAAAATTACTCCTTCCATTTTCTTGGTTCTTCTTTTATGAAAATGACAACCGTAAAAAGAACATCATTTGAACTTTCTACCTTAATTTCATTGGTGTTGCGTTCTCCTTCGGCTTCAAAACTTCGGAGAATTACATGTTAAGTAATATAAAGGACTTACTTAAAATAACATATAATTCTTTTCTATAAGTATAGCGAATTTCATAGTTCCATTTCATTTATTTCGCTACCATCATTACTACTCTTTCAAGCTAAATTACTCCTTCAATTGGTTCTTCTTCTATGAAAATGAATATCGTTGAATGATCAACATTTCAACTTTCTACTTTAATTCCCATGGTGTTGCATTCTCCTTCAGATTCAAAATTTCCGAAAATTTAAAAAGTACTTGGATTGCATGTTATGTACTATAAAGGACATACATAAAATAACATATAAAGCTTTTCTATGAGTATAGCGAATTTCATAGTTCGATTTCATTCATTTCGCTCCTATCAACCATTAATTGTTTTCGGTTACTCCACTTTCAAGCTAAATTACTACTTCCATACACTTGATTCTTTTTTTTTTTTACGAAAATGACAACCATGGAAAGAGGGCAATTTGAACTTTCTACCTTAAATTCCATGCTGCTTCGTTCTCCTTCGGATTCAAAATTTCCTAAAATCTAATATTTACTTGGATTACATGTTAACTAATGTAAATGACTTACTTAAAATAAGGTATAAAGCTTTTTATCAAGTATAGCAAATTTGATTGTTCGATTTCATTCATTTCACTCCCATTAACCATTATTTGTATTGGGGTATTCCTCTTTTAATCTAAATTACTCCTTCCATTTTCTTGGTTCTTCTTTTATGAAAATGACAACCGTAAAAAGAACATCATTTGAACTTTCTACCTTAATTTTATTGGTGTTGCGTTCTCCTTCGGCTTCAAAACTTGTGAGAATTACATGTTAAGTAATATAAATGACTTACTTAAAATAACATATAATTCTTTTCTATAAGTATAGTGAATTTCATAGTTCCATTTCATTCATTTCGCTACCATCAACTATTAATTGTTTCCAATTACTACTCTTTCAAGCTAAATTACTCCTTCATTTGGTTTCTCTTCTATGAAAATGAATACCGTTGAATGATCAATATTTGAACTTTCTACCTTAATTTCCATGGTGTTGCATTCTCCATCAGATTCACAATTTCCGAAAATTTAAAAGGTACTTGGATTACATGTTATGTACTATAAAGGAGATACATAAAATAACATATAAAGCTTTTCTATGAGTATAGCGAATTTCACAGTTCGATTTCATTCATTTCGCTCCTATCAACCATTAATTGTTTCCGGTTACTCCACTTTCAAGCTAAATTACTACTTCCATACACTTGATTCTTTTTTTTTACGAAAATGACAACCATGGAAAGAGGACAATTTGAACTTTCTACCTTAATTTCCATGCTGCTTCGTTCTCCTTCGGATTCAAAATTTCCTAAAATCTAATATTTACTTGGATTACATGTTAAGTAATGTAAATGACTTACTTAAAATAACGTATAAATCTTTTTAACAAGTATAGCAAATTTCGTAGTTCGATTTCATTCATTTCGCTCCCATTAACCATTAATTGTATTGGGGTATTCCTCTTTTAATCAAAATTACTCCTTCCATTTTCTTGGTTCTTCTTTTATGAAAATGACAACCGTAAAAAGAACATCATTTGAACTTTCTACCTTAATTTCATTGGTGTTGCGTTCTCCTTCGGCTTCAAAACTTCGGAGAATTACATGTTAAGTAATATAAAGGACTTACTTAAAATAACATATAATTCTTTTCTATAAGTATAGCGAATTTCATAGTTCCATTTCATTTATTTCGCTACCATCATTACTACTCTTTCAAGCTAAATTACTCCTTCAATTGGTTCTTCTTCTATGAAAATGAATATCGTTGAATGATCAACATTTCAACTTTCTACTTTAATTCCCATGGTGTTGCATTCTCCTTCAGATTCAAAATTTCCGAAAATTTAAAAAGTACTTGGATTGCATGTTATGTACTATAAAGGACATACATAAAATAACATATAAAGCTTTTCTATGAGTATAGCGAATTTCATAGTTCGATTTCATTCATTTCGCTCCTATCAACCATTAATTGTTTTCGGTTACTCCACTTTCAAGCTAAATTACTACTTCCATACACTTGATTCTTTTTTTTTTTTACGAAAATGACAACCATGGAAAGAGGGCAATTTGAACTTTCTACCTTAAATTCCATGCTGCTTCGTTCTCCTTCGGATTCAAAATTTCCTAAAATCTAATATTTACTTGGATTACATGTTAACTAATGTAAATGACTTACTTAAAATAAGGTATAAAGCTTTTTATCAAGTATAGCAAATTTGATTGTTCGATTTCATTCATTTCACTCCCATTAACCATTATTTGTATTGGGGTATTCCTCTTTTAATCTAAATTACTCCTTCCATTTTCTTGGTTCTTCTTTTATGAAAATGACAACCGTAAAAAGAACATCATTTGAACTTTCTACCTTAATTTTATTGGTGTTGCGTTCTCCTTCGGCTTCAAAACTTGTGAGAATTACATGTTAAGTAATATAAATGACTTACTTAAAATAACATATAATTCTTTTCTATAAGTATAGTGAATTTCATAGTTCCATTTCATTCATTTCGCTACCATCAACTGTTAATTGTTTCCAATTACTACTCTTTCAAGCTAAATTACTCCTTCATTTGGTTTCTCTTCTATGAAAATGAATACCGTTGAATGATCAATATTTGAACTTTCTACCTTAATTTCCATGGTGTTGCATTCTCCATCAGATTCACAATTTCCGAAAATTTAAAAGGTACTTGGATTACATGTTATGTACTATAAAGGAGATACATAAAATAACATATAAAGCTTTTCTATGAGTATAGCGAATTTCAAAGTTCGATTTCATTCATTTCGCTCCTATCAACCATTAATTGTTTCCGGTTACTCCACTTTCAAGCTAAATTACTACTTCCATACACTTGATTCTTTTTTTTTTACGAAAATGACAACCATGGAAAGAGGACAATTTGAACTTTCTACCTTAATTTCCATGCTGCTTCGTTCTCCTTCGGATTCAAAATTTCCTAAAATCTAATATTTACTTGGATTACATGTTAAGTAATGTAAATGACTTACTTAAAATAACGTATAAATCTTTTTAACAAGTATAGCAAATTTCGTAGTTCGATTTCATTCATTTCGCTCCCATTAACCATTAATTGTATTGGGGTATTCCTCTTTTAATCAAAATTACTCCTTCCATTTTCTTGGTTCTTCTTTTATGAAAATGACAACCGTAAAAAGAACATCATTTGAACTTTCTACCTTAATTTCATTGGTGTTGCGTTCTCCTTCGGCTTCAAAACTTCGGAGAATTACATGTTAAGTAATATAAAGGACTTACTTAAAATAACATATAATTCTTTTCTATAAGTATAGCGAATTTCATAGTTCCATTTCATTTATTTCGCTACCATCATTACTACTCTTTCAAGCTAAATTACTCCTTCAATTGGTTCTTCTTCTATGAAAATGAATATCGTTGAATGATCAACATTTCAACTTTCTACTTTAATTCCCATGGTGTTGCATTCTCCTTCAGATTCAAAATTTCCGAAAATTTAAAAAGTACTTGGATTGCATGTTATGTACTATAAAGGACATACATAAAATAACATATAAAGCTTTTCTATGAGTATAGCGAATTTCATAGTTCGATTTCATTCATTTCGCTCCTATCAACCATTAATTGTTTTCGGTTACTCCACTTTCAAGCTAAATTACTACTTCCATACACTTGATTCTTTTTTTTTTTTACGAAAATGACAACCATGGAAAGAGGGCAATTTGAACTTTCTACCTTAAATTCCATGCTGCTTCGTTCTCCTTCGGATTCAAAATTTCCTAAAATCTAATATTTACTTGGATTACATGTTAACTAATGTAAATGACTTACTTAAAATAAGGTATAAAGCTTTTTATCAAGTATAGCAAATTTGATTGTTCGATTTCATTCATTTCACTCCCATTAACCATTATTTGTATTGGGGTATTCCTCTTTTAATCTAAATTACTCCTTCCATTTTCTTGGTTCTTCTTTTATGAAAATGACAACCGTAAAAAGAACATCATTTGAACTTTCTACCTTAATTTTATTGGTGTTGCGTTCTCCTTCGGCTTCAAAACTTGTGAGAATTACATGTTAAGTAATATAAATGACTTACTTAAAATAACATATAATTCTTTTCTATAAGTATAGTGAATTTCATAGTTCCATTTCATTCATTTCGCTACCATCAACTGTTAATTGTTTACAATTACTACTCTTTCAAGCTAAATTACTCCTTCATTTGGTTTCTCTTCAATGAAAATGAATACCGTTGAATGATCAATATTTGAACTTTCTACCTTAATTTCCATGGTGTTGCATTCTCCATCAGATTCAAAATTTCCGAAAATTTAAAAGGTACTTGGATTACATGTTATGTACTATAAAGGAGATACATAAAATAACATATAAAGCTTTTCTATGAGTATAGCGAATTTCACAGTTCGATTTCATTCATTTCGCTCCTATCAACCATTAATTGTTTCCGGTTACTCCACTTTCAAGCTAAATTACTACTTCCATACACTTGATTCTTTTTTTTTTACGAAAATGACAACCATGGAAAGAGGACAATTTGAACTTTCTACCTTAATTTCCATGCTGCTTCGTTCTCCTTCGGATTCAAAATTTCCTAAAATCTAATATTTACTTGGATTACATGTTAAGTAATGTAAATGACTTACTTAAAATAACGTATAAATCTTTTTAACAAGTATAGCAAATTTCGTAGTTCGATTTCATTCATTTCGCTCCCATTAACCATTAATTGTATTGGGGTATTCCTCTTTTAATCAAAATTACTCCTTCCATTTTCTTGGTTCTTCTTTTATGAAAATGACAACCGTAAAAAGAACATCATTTGAACTTTCTACCTTAATTTCATTGGTGTTGCGTTCTCCTTCGGCTTCAAAACTTCGGAGAATTACATGTTAAGTAATATAAAGGACTTACTTAAAATAACATATAATTCTTTTCTATAAGTATAGCGAATTTCATAGTTCCATTTCATTTATTTCGCTACCATCATTACTACTCTTTCAAGCTAAATTACTCCTTCAATTGGTTCTTCTTCTATGAAAATGAATATCGTTGAATGATCAACATTTCAACTTTCTACTTTAATTCCCATGGTGTTGCATTCTCCTTCAGATTCAAAATTTCCGAAAATTTAAAAAGTACTTGGATTGCATGTTATGTACTATAAAGGACATACATAAAATAACATATAAAGCTTTTCTATGAGTATAGCGAATTTCATAGTTCGATTTCATTCATTTCGCTCCTATCAACCATTAATTTTTTCCGCTTACTCCACTTTCAAGCTAAATTACTACTTCCATACACTTGATTCTTTTTTTTTACGAAAATGACAACCATGGAAAGAGGACAATTTGAACTTTCTACCTTAATTTCCATGCTGTTGCGTTTTCCTTCGGATTCAAAATTTCCTAAAATCTAAAATTTACTTGGATTACATGTTAAGTAATGTAAATGACTTACTTAAAATAACGTATAAAGCTTTTTAACAAGTATAGAGAATTTCATTGTTCGATTTCATTCATTTCGCTCCCATTAACCATTAATTGTATCCGGGTACTCCTCTTTTAATCTAAATTACTCCTTCCATTTTGTTGGTTCTTCTTTAACGAAAATGACAACGGTAAAAAGTACAACATTTTAACTTTCTACCTTAATTTCATTGGTGTTGCGTTCTCCTTTGGCTTCAAAACTTCGGAGAATTACATGTTAAGTAATATGAAGGACATACTTAAAATAACATATAATTCTTTTCTATAAGTATAGCGAATTTCATAGTTCGATTTCATTCATTTCGCTACCATAAACTCGTAATTGTTTCCTATTAAAACTCTTTCAAGCTAAATTACTCCTTCCATTGGTTCTTCTTCTATGAAAATGAATACCGTTGAATGATCAACATTTGAACTTTCTACGTTAATTTCCATCGTGTTGCATTTTCCTTCAAATTCAAAATTTCCGAAAATTTAAAAGGTACTTGGATTACATGTTATGTACTATAAAGGACATACATAAAATAACATATAAAGCTTTTCTATGAGTACAGCGATTTCATAGTTCGATTTCATTCATTTCGCTCCTATCAACCATTAATTTTTTCAAGTTACTCCACTTTCAAGCTAAATTACTACTTCCATACACTTGATTATTTTTTTTTACGAAAATGACAACCATTGAAAGAGGACAATTTGAACTTTCTACCTTAATTTCCATGATGTTTCGTTCTCCTTCGGATTCAAAATTTCCTAAAAGCTAAAATTTACTTGGATTACATGTTAAGTAATGTAAACGACTTACTTAAAATAACGTATAAAGCTTTTTAACAAGTATAGCGAATTTCATTGTTCAATTTCATTCATTTTTCTCCCATTAACCATTAATTGTATCGGGGTATTCCTCTTTTAAGCTAAATTACTCCTTCCATTCTCTTGGTTCTTCTTTAACGAAAATGACAACTGTAAAAAGAACAACATTTGAACTTTCTACCTTAATTTTATTGGTGTTGCGTTCTTCTTCGGCTTCAAAACTTCTGAGAATTACATGTTAAGTAATATAAAGGACTTACTTAAAATAACATAGAGTTCTTTTCTATAAGTATAGCGAATTTCATAGTTCGATTTCATTCATTTCGCTACCATCAACTGTTAATTGTTTCTAATTACTACTCTTTCAAGCTATATTACTCGTTCCATTGGTTCTTCTTCTATGAAAATGAATACCGTTGAATGATCAACATTTGAACTTTCTACCTTAATTTCCATGGTGTTGTATTCTCCTTCAGATTCAAAATTTCCAAAAATTTAAAAGGTACTTGGATTACATGTTATGTACTATAAAGGACATACATAAAATAACATATAAAGCTTTTCTATAAGTATAGCGAATTTCATAGTTCGATTTCATTCATTTCGCTCCTATCAACCATTAATTGTTTCCGGTTACTCCACTTTCAAGCTAATTTACTCCTTCCATACACTTGATTCTTTTTTTTTACGAAAATGACAACCATGGAAAAAGGACAATTTGAACTTTCTACCTTAATTTCCATGCTATTGCGTTCTCCTTAGGATTCAAAATTTCCTAAAATCTAATATTTACTTGGATTACCTGTTAAGTAATGTAAATGACTTACTTAAAATAACATATAAAGTTTTTTAACAAGTATAGTGAATTTAATTGTTCGATTTCATTAATTTCGCTCCCATTAACCATTAATTGTATCCGGGTACTCCTCTTTTAAGCTAAATTACTCGTTTGATTTTCATGGTTCTTCTTTTACGAAAATGACAACGGTAAAAAGAACAACATTTGAACTTTCTACCTTAATTTCATTGGTGTTGCCTTCTCCTTCGGCTTCAAAAATTCCAAGAATTACATGTTAAGTAATATAAAGGACATACTTAAAATAACATTTAATTCTTTTCTATAAGTATAGCGAATTTCATAGTTCGATTTCATTCATTTCGCTACCATCAACAGTTAATTGTTTCCGATTACTACTCTTTCAATCGAAATTACTCCTTCCATTGGTTCTTCTTCTATGAAAATGAATACCGTTGAATGATCAACATTTGAACTTTCTACCTTAATTTCCATGGTGTTGCATTCTCTTTCAGATTCAAAATTTCCGAAAATTTAAAAGGTACATAGATTACATGTTATGTACTATAAAGGACATACATAAAATAACATATAAAGCTTTTCTATGAGTATAGCGAATTTCATAGTTCGATTTCATTCATTTCGCTCCTATCAACCATTAATTTTTTCGAGTTACTCCACTTTCAAGCTAAATTACTACTTCCATACACTTATCCAAGTAAATTCTTTTTTTTTTACGAAATGACAACGATTGAAAGTGGACAATTTGAACTTTCTACCTTAATTTCCATGCTGTTTCGTTCTCCTTCGGATTCAAAATTTCCTAAAAGCTAAAATTTACTTGGATTACATGTTAAGTAATGTAAATGACTTACTTAAAATAACGTATAAAGCTTTTTAACAAGTATAGCGAATTTCATTGTTCGATTTCATTCATTTCGCTCCCATTAACCATTAATTGTATCGGGGTATTCCTCTTTTAAGCTAAATTACTCCTTCCATTCTCTTGGTTCTTCTTTTACGAAAATGACAACCGTAAAAAGAACAACATTTGAACTTTCTACCTTAATTTTATTGGTGTTGCGTTCTTCTTCGGGTTCAAAACTTCTGAGAATTACATGTTAAGTAATATAAAGGACTTACTTAAAATAACATATAGTTCTTTTCTATAAGTATAGCGAATTTCATAGTTCGATTTCATTCATTTCGCTACCATCAACTGTTAATTGTTTCCAATTACTACTCTTTCAAGCTAAATTACTCCTTCAATTGGTTCTTCTTCTATGAAAATGAATACCGTTGAATGATCAACATTTCAACTTTCTATTTTAATTTCCATGGTGTTGCATTCTCCTTCATATTCAAAATTTCCAAAAATTTAAAAAGTACTTGGATTGCATGTTATGTACTATAAAGGACATACATAAAATAATATATAAAGCTTTTCTATGAGTATAGCGAATTTCATAGTTCGATTTCATTCATTTCGCTCCTATCAACCATTAATTGTTTCCGGTTACTCCACTTTCAAGCTAAATTACTACTTCCATACACTTGATTCTTTTTTTTTTTACGAAAATGACAACCATGGAAATAGGACAATTTGAACTTTCTACCTTAATTTCCATGCTGTTACGATTTCCTTCGGATTCAAAATTTCCTAAAATCTAAAATTTACTTGGATTACATATTAAGTAATGTAAATGACTTACTTAAGATAACATATAAAGCTTTTTAACAAGTATAGCGAATTTCATTGTTCGATTTCATTCATTTCGCTCCCATTAACCATTAATTGTATCCGGGTACTCCTCTTTTAATCTAAATTACTCCTTCCATTTTGTTGGTTCTTCTTTTACGAAAATGACAACCGTAAAAAGTACAACATTTTAACTTTCTACCTTAATTTCATTGGTGTTGCGTTCTCCTTCGGCTTCAAAACTTCCGAGAATTACATGTTAAGTAATATAAAGGACTTACTTAAAATAACGTAAAATTCTTTTCTATAATTATAGCGAATTTCATAGTTCCATTTCATTCATTTCGCTACCATCAACTGTTAATTGTTCCCAATTACTACTCTTTCAAGCTAAATTACTTCTTCAATTGGTTCTTCTTCTATGAAAATGAATACCGTTGAATGAACAACATTTCAACTTTCTACTTTAATTTCCATGGTGTTGCATTCTCTTTCAGATTCAAAATTTCCAAAATTTAAAAAGTACTTGGATTGCATGTTATGTACTATAAAGGACATACATAAAATAACATATAAAGCTTTTCTATGAGTATAGCGAATTTCATAGTTCGATTTCATTCATTTCGCTCCTATCAACCATTAATTGTTTCCGGTTACTCCACTTTCAAGCTAAATTACTCATTCCATACACTTGATTCTTTTTTTTTACGAAAATGACAACCATGGAAACAGGACAATTTGAACTTTCTACCTTAATTTCCATGCTGTTGCGTTTTCCTTCGGATTCAAAATTTCCTAAAATCTAAAATTTACTTGGATTACATGTTAAGTAATGTAAATGACTTACTTAAAATAACATATAAATCTTTTTAACAAGTATAGCGAATTTCATTGTTCGATTTCATTCATTTCGCTCCCATTAACCATTAATTGTATCCGGGTACTCCTCTTTTAATCTAAATTACTCCTTCCATTTTGTCGGTTCTTCTTTTACGAAAATGACAACCGTAAAAAGTACAACATTTTAACTTTCTACCTTAATTTCATTGGTGTTGCGTTCTCCTTCCGCTTCAAAACTTCCCAGAATTACATGTTAAGTAATATAAAGGACATACTTAAAATAACATATAATTCTTTTCTATAAGTATAGCGAATTTCATAGTTCAATTTCATTCATTTCGCTACCATCAACTGTTAATTGTTTCCAATTACAACTCTTTCAAGCTAAATTACTCCTTCAATTGGTTCTTATTCTATGAAAATGAATACCGTTGAATGATCAACATTTGAACTTTCTACGTTAATTTCCATCGTGTTGCATTCTCCTTCAAATTCAAAATTTCCGAAAATTTCAAAGGTACTTGGATTACATGTTATGTATTATAAAGGACATACATAAAATAACATATAAAGCTTTTCTATGAGTATAGCGAATTTCATAGTTCGATTTCGTTCATTTCGCTCCTATCAACCATTAATTTTTTCGAGTTACTCCACTTTCAAGCTAAATTACTCCTTCCATACACTTGATTCTTTGTTTTTTACGAAAATGACAACCTTTGAAACTGGACAATTTGAACTTTCTACCTTAATTTTCATGCTGTTTCGTTCTCCTTCGGATTCAAAATTTCCTAAAAGCTAAAATTTACTTGGATTACATGTTAAGTAATGTAAATTACTTACTTAAAATAACGTATAAAGCTTTTTAACAAGTATAGCGAATTTCATTGTTCGATTTCATTCATTTCGCTCCCATTAACCATTAATTGTATCGGGGTATTCCTCTTTTAAGCTAAATTACTCCTTCCATTCTCTTGGTTCTTCTTTTACGAAAATGACAACCGTAAAAATAACAACATTTGAACTTTCGACCTTAATTTTATTGGTGCTGCGTTCTTCTTCGGCTTCAAAACTTCTGAGAATTACATGTTAAGTAATATAAAGGACTTACTTAAAATAACATATAGTTCTTTTCTATAAGTATAGCGAATTTCATAGTTCGATTTCATTCATTTCGCCACCATCAACTGTTAATTGTTTCCAATTACTACTCTTTCAAGCTAACTTACTCCTTCAATTGGTTCTTCTTCTATGAAAATGAATACCGTTGAATGATCAACATTTCAACTTTCTACTTTAATTTCCATGGTGTTGCATTCTCCTTCAGATTCAAAATTTCCAAAAATTTAAAAAGTACCTGGATTGCATGTTATGTACTATAAAGGTCATACATAAAATAACATATAAAGATTTTCTATGAGTATAGCGAATTTCATAGTTCGATTTATTTCATTTCGCTCCTATCAACCATTAATTGTTTCCGGTTACTCCACTTTCAAGCTAAATTACTCCTTCCATACACTTGATTCTTTTTTTTTACGAAAATGACAACCATGGAAACTGGACAATTTGAACTTTCTACCTTAATTTCCATGCTGTTGCGTTTTCCTTCGGATTCAAAATTTCCTAAAATCTAAAATTTACTTGGATTACATGTTAAGTAATGTAAATGACGTACTTAAAATAACATATAAAACTTTTTAGCAAGTATAGCGAATTTCATTGTTCGATTTCATTCATTTCGCTCCCATTAACCATTAATTGTATCGGGGTATTCCTCTTTTAAGCTAAATTACTCCTTCCATTCTCTTGGTTCTTCTTTTACGAAAATGACAACCGTAAAAATAACAACATTTGAACTTTCTACCTTAATTTTATTGGTGTTGCGTTCTTCTTCGGCTTCAAAACTTCTGAGAATTACATGTTAAGTAATATAAAGGACTTACTTAAAATAACATATAGTTCTTTTCTATAAGTATAGCGAATTTCATAGTTCGATTTCATTCATTTCGCTACCATCAACTGTTAATTGTTTCCAATTACTACTCTTTCAAGCTAACTTACTCCTTCAATTTGTTCTTCTTCTATGAAAATGAATACCGTTGAATGATCAACGTTTCAACTTTCTACTTTAATTTCCATGGTGTTGCATTCTCCTTCAGATTCAAAATTTCCAAAAATTTAAAAAGTACCTGGATTGCATGTTATGTACTATAAAGGTCATACATAAAATAACATATAAAGCTTTTCTATGAGTATAGCGAATTTCATAGTTTGATTTATTTCATTTCGCTCCTATCAACCATTAATTGTTTCCAGTTACTCCACTTTCAAGCTAAATTACTCCTTCCATACACTTGATTCTTTTTTTTTACGAAAATGACAACCATGGAAACAGGACAATTTGAACTTTCTACCTTAATTTCCATGCTGTTGCGTTTTCCTTCGGATTCAAAATTTCCTAAAATCTAAAATTTACTTGGATTACATGTTAAGTAATGTAAATGACGTACTTAAAATAACATATAAAACTTTATAACAAGTATAGCGAATTTCATTGTTCGATTTCATTCATTTCGCTCCCATTAACCATTAATTGTATGCGGGTACTCCTCTTTTAATCTAAATTACTTCTTCTATTTTGTTGGTTCTTCTTTTACGAAAATGACAACCGTAAAAAGTACAACATTTTAACTTTCTACCTTAATTTCATTGGTGTTGCGTTCTCCTTCGGCTTCAAAACTTCCGAGAATTACATGTTAAGTAATATAAAGGACATACTTAAAATAACATATAATTCTTTTCTATAAGTATAGAGAATTTCATAGTTCAATTTCATTCATTTCGCTACCATCAACTGTTAATTGTTTCCAATTACAAGTCTTTCAAGCTAAATTACTCCTTCCATTGGTTCTTCTTCTATGAAAATGAATACCGTTGAATGATCAACATTTGAACTTTCTACGTTAATTTCCATCGTGTTGCATTCTCCTTCAAATTCAAAATTTCCGAAAATTTCAAAGGTACTTGGATTACATGTTATGTACTATAAAGGACATACATAAAATAACATATAAAGCTTTTCTATGAGTATAGCGAATTTCATAGTTCGATTTCATTCATTTCGCTCCTATCAACCATTAATTTTTTCGAGTTACTCCACTTTCAAGCTAAATTACTACTTCCATACACTTCGGCGTCAAAACTTCCTAGAATTACATGTTAAGTAATATAAAGGACTTACTTAAAATAACGTATAATTATTTCCTATAATTATAGGAAATTTCATAGTTCCATTTCATACATTTCGCTACCATCAACTGTTAATTATTCCCAATTACTACTCTTTCAACCTAAATTACTCCTTCAATTGGTTCTTCTTCTATGAAAATGAATACCGTTGAATGATCAACATTTCAACTTTCTACTTTAATTTCCATGGTGTTGCATAATCCTTCAGATTAAAAGTTTCCAAAAATTTAAAAAGTACTTGGATTGCATGTTATGTACTATAAAGGACATACATAAAATAACATATAAAGCTTTTCTATGAGTATAGCGAATTTCATAGTTCGATTTCATTCATTTCGCTCCTATCAACCATTAATTTTTTCGAGTTACTCCACTTTCAATCTAAATTACTACTTCCATACACTTGATTCTTTTTTTTTACGAAAATGACAACCATGGAAAGAGGACAATTTGAACTTTCTACCTTAATTTCCATGCTGTTTCGTTCTCCTTCGGATTCAAAATTTCCTAAAAGCTAAAATTTACTTGGATTACATATTAAGTAATGTAAATGACTTACTTAAAATAACGTATAAAGCTTTTTAACAAGTATAGCGAATTTCATTGTTCGATTTCATTCATTTAGCTCCGATTAACCATTAATTGTATCGGGGTATTCCTCTTTTAAGCTAAATTACTCGTTTGATTTTCATGGTTCTTCTTTTACGAAAATGACAACCGTAAAAAGAACAATATTTGAACTTTCTACCTTAATTTCATTGGTGTTGCCTTCTCCTTCGGCTTCAAAAATTCCAAGAATTACATGTTAAGTAATATAAAGGACATACTTAAAATAACATTTAATTCTTTTCTATAAGTATAGCGAATTTCATAGTTCGATTTCATTCATTTCGCTACCATCAACAGTTAATTGTTTCCGATTACTACTCTTTCAATCGAAATTACTCCTTCCATTGGTTCTTCTTCTATGAAAATGAATACCGTTGAATGATCAACATTTGAACTTTCTACCTTAATTTCGATGGTGTTGCATTCTCTTTCAGATTCAAAATTTCCGAAAATTTAAAAGGTACATAGATTACATGTTATGTACTATAAAGGACATACATAAAATAACATATAAAGCTTTTCTATGAGTATAGCGAATTTCATAGTTCGATTTCAATCATTTCGCTCCTATCAACCATTAATTGTTTTCGGTTACTCCACTTTCAAGCTAAATTACTACTTCCATAAAGTTGATTCTTTTTTTTACGAAAATGAGAACCATGGAAAGAGGACAATTTGAACTTTCTACCTTAATTTCCATGCTGTTCGTTCTCCTTCGGATTCAAAATTTCCTAAAATCTAAAATTTACTTGGATTACATGTTAAGTAATGTAAATGACTTATTTAAAATAACGTATAAAGCTTTTTAACCTGTATAGCGAATTTCATTGTACGATTTCATTCATTTCGCTCCCATTAACCATTAATTGTATCGGGGTACTCCTCTTTTAAGATAAATTACTCCTTCCATTTTCTTGGTTCTTCTTTTACGAAAATGACAACCGTAAAAAGAACAACATTTGAACTTTCTACCTTAATTTGATTGGTGTTGCGTTCTCCTTCGGCTTCAAAACTTTCGAGAATTACATGTTAAGTAATATAAAGGACTTACTTAAAATAACATATAATTCTTTTCTATAAGTATAGCGAATTTCATATTTCGATTTCATTCATTTCGCTACCATCAACTGTTAATTGTTTCCAGTTACTACTCTTTCAAGCTAAATTACTCCTTCCATTGGTTCTTCTTCTATGAAAATGAATACCGTTAAATGATCAACATTTGAACTTTCTACCTTAATTTCCATGGTGTTGCATTCTCCATCAGATTGAAAATTTCCAAAAATTTAAAAGGTACTTGGATTACATGTTATGTACTATAAAGGACATACATAAAATTACATATAAAGCTTTTCTATGAGTATAGCGAATTTCATAGTTCGATTTCATTCATTTCGCTCCTATCAACCATTAATTTTTTCCGGTTACTCCACTTTCAAGCTAAATTACTACTTCCATACACTTGATTCTTTTTTTTACGAAAATGACAACCATGGAAAGAGGACAATTTGAACTTTCTACCTTAATTTCCATGCTGCTTCGTTCTCCTTCGGATTCAAAATTTCCTAAAATCTAATATTTACTTGGATTACATGTTAAGTAATTTAAATGACTTACTTAAAATAACGTATAAAGCTTTTTAACAAGTATAGAAAATTTCATTGTTCGATTTCATTCATTGCGCTCCCATTAACCATTAATTGTATTGGGGTATTCCTCTTTTAATCTAAATTACTCCTTCCATTTTCTTGGTTCTTCTTTTATGAAAATGACAACCGTAAAAAGAACAACATTTGAACTTTCTACCTTAATTTCATTGGTGTTGCGTTCTCCTTCGGCTTCAAAACTTCCGAGAATTACATGTTAAGTAATATAAAGGACTTACTTAAAATAACATATAATTCTTTTCTATAAGTATAGCGAATTTCATAGTTCCATTTCATTCATTTCGCTACCATCAACTGTTAATTGTTCCCAATTACTACTCTTTCAAGATATATTACTCCTTCAATTGGTTCTTCTTCTATAAATACCGTTGAATGATCAACATTTCAACTTTCTACTTTAATTTCCATGCTGTTGCATTCTCCTTCAGATTCAAAATTTACGAAAATTTAAAAGGTACTTGGATTGCATGTTATGTACTATAAAGGACATACATAAAATAACATATAAAGCTTTTCTATGAGTATAGGGAATTTCATAGTTCGATTTCATTCATTTCGCTCCTATCAACCATTAATTGTTTCCGGTTACTCCACTTTCAAGCTAAATTACTCCTTCCATACACTTGATTCTTTTTTTATTTATGAAAATGACAACCATGGAAAGAGGACAATTTGAACTTTCTACCTTAATTTCCATGCTGTTGCGTTCTCCTTCGGATTCAAAATTTCCTAAAATCTAAAATTTACTTGGATTACATGTTACGTAATGTAAATGACTTACTTAAAATAACGTATAAAGCTTTTTAACAAGTATAGCGAATTTCATTGTTCGATTTCATTCATTTCGCTCCCATTAACCATTAATTGTATCCGGGTACTCCTCTTTTAATCTGAATTACTCCTTCCATTTTGTTGGTTCTTCTTTTACGAAAATGACAACGGTAAAAAGTACAACATTTTAACTTTCTACCTTAATTTCATTGGTGTTGCGTTCTCCGTCGGCTTCAAAACTTCCGAGAATTACATTTTATGTAATATAAAGGACATACTTAAAATAACATATAATTCTTTTCTACAAGTATAGCGAATTTCATAGTTCGATTTCATTCATTTCGCTACGATTAACTGTTAATTGTTTCCAATTACAACTCTTTCAGCTAAATTACTTTTTCCATTGGTTCTTCTTCTATGAAAATGAATACCGTTGAATGATCAACATTTGAACTTTCTACGTTAATTTCCATCGTGTTGCATTCTCCTTCAAATTCAAAATTTCCGAAAATTTTGTACTAAAGAAAATTTTTCTATGAGTATAGCGAATTTCATTGGATTACATGTTATGTACTATAAAGGACATACATAAAATAACATATAAAGCTTTTCTATGAGTATAGCGAATTTCATAGGTCGATTTCATTCATTTCGCTCCTATCAACCATTAATTTTTTCCCGTTACTCCACTTTCAAGCTAAATTACTACTTCCATACACTTGATTCTTTTTTTTTACGAAAATGACAACCATGATCAAGTTGTGTTTGTGGTGGAAGAAAAAGGAAGAAAATGGAGGGAGACCCTTTTACTTCCCAATCATCCATTATTTTGGAGGATTAGTTTTTAACCAAATAGTCCCTCCTTTTCCTTCCTTTCATTCCTTTCCTTTCCTTCCCTTTCCGTCCTTAGAAAAACTTAAACACACAATCTTTATGGTTTCCTTCCCTACCCCTCTTTTTCCTTCTAGAAAATAAGTCGAGAACACAACATAGGGATTTAAGAGAGAATCGAGATGGTTGTAAGGCTTGAAAATTTTGGGTTGACGCAAAAACCGACACGAAAAAAGTGACAAAAATCGAAATGGGTCAAAAGTGGATTCACATGAAATCAACATGAAAATAAATTGGTTGGGTTAGTTTCAACCCGACAACCTAAAAGTGACCTGTATGACCCGTTTAAGAGTAAAACTATAACATTATTAAATTTTCTTTAATACTTAAAATTTAAATTTTGAAAAAAAGATTGTGAATGAAAATAAGGGAGTGACATCTTAAGGCAATAAAGCCCGCCAAACAGAAGTACCCATAAGCCTTAATCATTTAATGACTTCAAATAACAATACAAGATTAATTGCTAATACAATAGCACGTCATTTTGGTACTTGTTATTTTGACTATATCATTTTGATACTTTTACATTTGATTACTTGATAGGTAGTACTTTAGTATTATGAATCCAGTATTATGAATCGATTCATAATTCTATTTAATGATGAATAATTTTCAATTATTCGCTTGTTCAACTACATTATTTATCGGTACTTTATATAATAGTAGTACATCATAGTTTTTACTATGTTCATTTATTTAAGTTGAATAAAAACGTAAAATCAAATTTTGAATAAAACCGAAACAAATATAGAATTTAAAATTCGAATACAGTCGAAATGAACATTAAATATTGAAGTTAGGATATAAAGAAAAATTATTTTCAAAATTCTTAGCGAAAGATGGAAAACAAACATGAAATTTGAAAGATTGATAAAAAAATCTTATTAAAAACCAAAATCCGTATTCGAAAATCATACTCGAAACCCATATTCGAAAACCTAAAAATACTTGCCAATCACATTTGGCCTAAATGGGTCGACACGAACCCGACACAAAAAACCAACACTGCCGAAGCTAGCATGAAAATAATAGGGTCGAAATTGGGTCAACACAAACCTAAACCGAACCCGAACGAAACAATATGCCTAAACCCTTAAGCTAATCCCCTTACATAACATTTAAATTGGATTAACCTTCAAAGCCCGTTTAGTAAAGCCCGTTTTTAATAACTTTAAACACTTTGGAATATCTACTCTCTTGGTTTAATCCGTTAATCTTTATTAATTAATTTAACAATTAACTAATAATTATTAATCAAACCTTTCATTAAATTTTAATACTTAATATTTAATTATTCATAAATAATAAATATAATATTTATTATTTATTTTCTTAACAATTAATTAACCATCAATTGTTAATGCACAAAACGTATCTTTTATCAACTTGGTTATAGTTGGGTGTGCAACTATGTAACCCTTTAGTGTCTTAAGTACTCGGATATGATGACACATATACACTATCTATGCATACAATCTAAACACTGTTTATGTATACAATCTAACAGACCCAACATCTGAGATCAGCTAACAAGAAGACAAGTGTAGAAGACCATAAGTTGATGCAAGTTTTCCTATTAGCTAAGTGAATCCATATATGCAACTAAGTGACCAATCTAATAATTAGCTAAGAAATAATTTGAGCAGCTGAGCATCCTAAGTCATCTGCTAAATATACATTTCAACACTTAGTATTGTTTTTTAATAAGCTCATCACTCTGATCAGTTGAACAACTCTAGTCAACTAATCATATAGGTTGATAGGCTTATATCTTCCTTACTCTAACAGTTTGATCTCGTAAGTATCTCATGATCAGTTGACCAATTGGTTATCAGCTAAGCAACTTTATGATCTGCCGAGTAAGCAACACATAGGCTGAGGAACTCAATTGTGTGTTTCTAGTACCTTTTGATTAGCTGGGTCGCGAATTTGACTTATATTGTTTGTTAGTGTACTCTATTTCATATGTAGTTATTCTAAGTTAAAGGGTGAACATGGATTGTTCATTTATGCCTTAAATCTTTTTTTGTAAGAGTATTTTCACTTTCCGTACTACCAAGTGGGACAAAAAGGATAGAAATATATCCTCTGAAAAAAGGATAAAGTTATCTTATAAACAAGATCCAGAAGATTTGATACAGTACTTAAGTATGGTCGGCAACTCCATCTTTGGTAAAGTCAAATCTGAAGAAGCATGGTTGTTGATTAAAGTACAAGCATGAAAAGGAAAGTTGATATTTACAAGCAAAAAGGTGTGGTAAATAATATTATAATATACTTAGTGGGGTGTACTATTCAAAAAGTATTATTATTTTATTGGAAACCCGATTAAAGTAATATTACTTTTTTACCCACTCACTTTATGATAAAAATATTATTTTTCTTATACCACCTTATCTCCAACTCCCAACCATACCTCTTTATATAAACACCTGCGATTCCAACATCTTCACTCGCCGATTACACTTACTAGAATCTCTCTCCAAGAACTAAGCTCAAGCTTTTAAGCAAATCAAGTTTAGAGTTAGCAATGTGTAGATCAACTTGTTCATGTGTTAAACCTCTTAGACATTAGTTGTCTTCGAGAAGCTAGTCTATCTGTTAGACAATTTTAGTTGCCATCTTTTATTGTATTTTTAATTTTCCCCTTGTACATGTAAATCTTGAATTACATCAATAAGAATTATATTAAGACTGTTAGTCTGTACATTACATTTTAAATAAACTAAGTTTGTAACCAACCCCCTTCTTATATAAACATTTGTTGTTGTGTACTTAATCTGGGACCATTCAATCATGTGAATAACCATGAACAAACTTCCAACCATATTTATTTTACGTAAAAACTGTTAGAATCTGCCCGATAATATATGTACGCCTTAAAGCACTGCCGATGATGTATGAGCCTATAAGGGTCACAAACCGGGGTCTAACATGACAGCAAATAAGGTTGAGGGACCAAAGATGGCAAAAGTGGAAGTTTGCAATGCAGGCCACGTTAGCGCCGCTAACTATAACGAGTTAGCGCCGCTAACTGTTAGAGGTTAGCGCCGCTAAGGCTGCATGTGCTTTATGTCATATCGAAGTCAGGCCGCGTTAGCGTCACTAGCGGGTTAAGGTTAGCGCCGCTAACTCTTGGTTAGCGCCGCTAACCCTGCATGGGTTTTATGTCATATCGGTCTCCACTAACAGCCAATTGGGGAGAGTATCTAGAATCATCTTGGCCGGATTTGGGAAGCTTAAGTGTCATTCCTAAGGTCTTTATAAAGAGTTGTTCCTGGAACATTACTTCTTCTTGGCCAAACTCTCTCTCTAGCATACAAACTCACATATATCTCTCTCTCACTTGGATACCTTGGGTTGGTGATTTCGTGAGCCAGAGATCTCGTGGTCCATAGACTATTTTGCTGTTCTTGAGTAAGGTTTCCAGTGAAGATCTTGCTCAAGCTTGCTAGCACTCGGTGTTGGACTTTGTTCCCGGTTTGAGATTTCGTGAGAAGGCCAAGGACAAGAAGAAGGAGACCCTTGCTTCAACATCCAAGATCAGCCACCAACAAGGACTTTACTGGAGCTTAGGAGCACGGTATAACCTTCTTACCTTGTGGTTTTGTTGCTATTTTGTACATAGAGTAGATCCATGCTTGGGATTTCATTGTTTTGAACACTTGTATGCATGTTTTATCGTGTTCTCGCTTCCGTTGCGTGTTCTTGAAATCCCAACAGTGGTATCAGAGCCACCTCTATGTTAGAATAGCACTTGGTGGCTTGAAAAACCCGAAATCAAAGTGTTTGTATTCTGCCGTTAGGGTTAGCGGCGCTATCCTAGAGTTAGCGGCGCTAAGTCTCTAGGGTTAGCGGCGCTAACGCCACTGGAAAATTGTTTTCGAAAATCTTGAATAAAACAACTTAGGTCTCGGGATTTTTAGCACTTGTACCTTCTGGAAATTTGTTCCAAAGATGTTTTTCATGTTGTTCCAGTAGTAGCATGATTTGTTTGGTTGTATGTGTTAACATGAGTTGGTAATCTTGCCTTGGCCCATTTGGTTGATATGTGTTGTGCATGTAATTTGGTGGTTTTGATCCACAATTGGGGCTGTAAATTTATTAAATTCAGTTTGATTGTAATAATTTGTGGCTTGCATGCCATTTCATTCATCCATGTACAAGTATTAGATAAATAGGAAAAATTATGTGGCTTGTATGCCATTTATATATTTTCTATTGTATTGTATATTGTATGATGGAGGGATGAAGACACACGAGGAGGCAAAACGAGATGGAGCATGGTGCCCTTAGAAGCCAAAGAAATCCGATGGCGATGGTGGTTCTAGTGGGAGCTCGCGTCAATATTGTTTTGTCCCTTAGATTGACCGAGTTCTTCCCGTTTTGGCTCACGGGAGGAACGCATAGGTTTTATGGCAAGAATTACCGACTATGTTGTATATTGCGTATGATGTGATTTTATTATTCCATGCATGGATTGTAGGTTTCGCATGCTAGAAATTTTTTTGATAAAAATTAATAAAATCACAAGAGTTTTGTTAAAAATGGTTTCCTCTCGCGCGCGATCACATACATTGATTAACCCACCTAGTGAAAATAGGATTTGTCACTAATAAGTTAATCAAAACCAAACCGGAAACAAAAGGCCCGTTTTTCCACAAAACGTAAATCATGCACCATCCGTAAGTCGATACCACCCGAATCTAGTCTTATGAGATTTGGTTGTCGAGCTTAGCACGAGCCAATTCTCATGAAACTGTGTGGAAGGTGAGTGTGGCAAATTCACAACTTTGGTTGTCGAGCTTAGCACGAGCCAATTTTGGTGGATTTGTTACCGTATGTCTTGACGGACGATTTGCAATTTTAGGTTTGAAATCTTGGTTAATTGTCGAGCTTAGCACGAGTTAACCAAAATTTCAAGACTTAGAATTGGTGCAAGAAGGGATCAAACATGCCAAATGACCATTGGATGTCGCAGGATCCCGCATGTGCTAAGGATTGCGATGGAGATTGCAATTGGCAAAATGGTTGCCGACCTAAATAGTTTTATCATGTGATCCGCGGTAACCCCGTCACATGGTAGGATGAAATACGGTTCTTAGCCTTGTTTAATTAATTCTTATTGGGTAAATTATTAAACAAGATAAAATATCATAATAACTAATATCTACTTTGCAAATTTTAGATGGCATCAACAAGCGCAACAAACACCACCACCAACGTTTCTCTTAGGGTTTTCCTTGAAAAGGAGAAACTCGATGGTAGCAATTTCATGGATTGGCATAGACAACTGAGGTTGGTCTTACGCTATGAAGGAAAGTTGCATACCATAGAGGAACCCCTCCCCGAGGCACCTCCTGCTGGTGCAACAAGGGCCGTCCGTGAGGCGTATGAAAAGCGCCTCAAGGAGACTGAGGAAGTCACGTGCCTCATGTTGAGCAAGATGAACCAAGATTTGCAAAAGCAAATGGATCATCTTAGTGCTTACGACTTGCTCGTGCAGCTAAAGGACATGTTCCAGCAGCAGGCGAGGCAAGAGAGGTACGAGTGCCTCAAGACAACCCTTGCTTGCAAGATGCAAGAGGGTGGGAACGTGAGCGCGCATGTGTTGCGTATGAAAGCAAACATCGAGCGCATGGAGAAGTTGGGTTTTACCATAGGGAGGGAGATGGCGGTTGATTTAATCCTCCAATCCCTACCCGGTGCGTATGATCAATTCGTTATGAGTTATCATATGCACAGCATGGATAAAACCTTGATGGAACTTCATGGTATGTTGAAGACCGCTGAGTCTAGCATGACCAAGAACAAGCCATCCTCCTCCACCTCTCATGTTCTCGCCATCCGGGAAGGCCGCATCACGAAGAAGAAGGCCGCCTCTTCCTCTAAAAGGAAGGGTAAGGGAAAGGTTGGCGGGGCCAAACCTAACCCGGCCTCCGAGGGCAAGGGCAAGGGGAAACTTCCCCAAGCCAAGGCTCCGGAGGATGCGGAGTGCTTTTTCTGCGGGGGCAAGGGCCATTACCGCCGTACCTGCCCAAAGTACCTGGAGGGACTAAACAAGCTCAAGGCAATGAGCATATCGAGTCCGGATGCGTCAGGTACGTTCATGATAGAACTCCACCATACTTCTACTTCTAAAGGCTGGGTATTGGATACTGGCTGTGGCACTCACATATGTAATATGGTGCAGGTGCTAAGGGAAAGTAGGAGCTTGGAGCGGGGAGAACTGGATCTTGTCATGGGAAACTCGGAAGTTGTCCCTGTGGAAGCTAAAGGTGACTTGGAGCTTTCATTCAAGACCGGTTTTTCTATTTTGTTAAAGGATGTATGCTATTCGCCCAATGTGGCTAGAAACATTATTTCTTTTCACAAGTTGTATGACGATGGTTTTGATTTTAAATTTGTAAGTGGTACAATCATTTGCTTTAAAAATGAAATTGTTTATTTTAAAGCTATACCATGTCATGGCATATATGAGGCAAATGCATACATTGAATCAAGAAAATCTATCATGAATATTGATTCTGACTCCAAAAATGGTTTGGATAAATATTCCATGTGGCATAGTCGTCTTGGCCATATAAACAAGACTCGTATCACCAAGCTCCAAGTGGATGGGATCTTGGAATCATTTGATCAAGGATCAAATGAAGTATGCGAATCTTGCTTATTGGGCAAAATGACAAAAGCACCCTTCACGGGAACAAGTGAGAGGGGAAAGGACCTTTTAGACATAATCCATACGGATGTATGTGGACCTTTCAAGCATGTCACAAGGAATAATTCAAGATACTTCGTAACCTTTATAGATGATTATAGTAGGTACGGGTATGTCTATCTTGTTAAACACAAGAATGAAACCTTTGAGGTGTTCAAGACATTCCAAAACGAAGTTCAGAATCAGTTGGGCAAGACTATAAAGATACTCCGGTCTGATAGAGGTGGAGAGTATCTTAGTACCGAATTCGTCGATCATCTTAAAAATTGTGGAATTGTTTCACAATTAACACCTCCGAGGACTCCACAATTAAATGGGGTCGCTGAGAGGAGGAACCGGACTTTGCTTGATATGGTAAGGTCTATGATGTGTCGAGCGGAGGTACCTATTAGTTTCTGGGGATATGCCTTAGAAACTGCGGTAAGAATCCTTAACCTCGCACCAACCAAGAAAGTCGCTAAAACACCTTATGAATTGTGGCATGGTAAGAAGCCGACACTTTCATACCTACGAGTTTGGGGTTGTCAAGCCTACGTGAGACGTGAGGCTGAAGACAAACTTGAACCTCGTTCGGAGAGGTGTTATTTTATTGGTTATTCTCCTAACGGTGTTGGATATTTATTTTATAAACCTTCAGAGAATAAGGTATTTGTTGCTCGAAGGGCATTCTTCGTTGAAAGGGAGTTGCTATCCAAACACGGCAGTAAGGAAGTTGACCTTGAGGAAGATCAAGGGTCGGCCGATAAAGGGCTTGAGGTTGGCACTAGCCAAAATACCGAGCAAGATAATGCTGCGGTACCTGACACTCTTGCTACTTCTACTCCTAGGCGTTCTAGTAGAACTCGTTTTGAGCCAGAGAGATATGGGTTTCTCATATCTGAGGGCAATGAGTTATTGGTGGATCATGATGATCCCACCAGCTACAAGGAAGCCATGGCAGGCCCTGAGTCTGCTCAATGGAGGAAGGCAATGGAGATCGAGATGCAATCTATGTCAGATAACCAGGTTTGGGAACTGGTTGATCCTACACCAGGGATTAAACCCGTCGGGTGTAAATGGGTTTTTAAGAAGAAACCCGGTATAGATGGAACCTTGGATATCTTCAAAGCCCGACTGGTGGCAAAGGGTTTCACTCAGACTCAAGGGATTGATTATGATGAAACTTTCTCCCCAGTGGCCATGTTGAAGTCAATCCGGATACTACTTGCCATAGCTGCGTTTCATGATTATGAAATTTGGCAAATGGATGTAAAGACCGCCTTCCTTAACGGGAAGCTTAATGAAGAGGTGTATATGAGACAGCCTGACGGTTTTGAACATCCAAAGTATCCGAACAAGGTTTGTAAGCTAATGAAGTCCATTTATGGACTTAAGCAAGCATCTCGAAGCTGGAATCTTTGCTTTGATGAGAAAATCAAAGAGTTTGGTTTTTCGAAGAGTAAAGATGAACCATGCATATATGTCAGGGCTAGTGAGAGCACCATAGTCTTCTTGGTTCTATATGTAGATGATATTCTACTTATTGGAAATCATATCCCAAGCTTAAGAAGTGTCAAAGCTTGGCTAGGGAATTGCTTTTCAATGAAGGACCTAGGCGATGCGAGCTGTATTCTGGGTATAAAGATCTATAGAGATAGATCGAGAAGGCTGTTAGGGCTTTCTCAAAGTGCATACATAGAAAAGGTCGTGAGACGCTTTAAGATGGAGGAATCCAAGAAAGGAAACCTCCCTATGTTGCATGGTTTGACTTTGAGTAAAACTCAATGTCCTACCTCCAAGGAGGAGATAGAAGTAATGAAACGAGTTCCATATGCTTCGGCTGTGGGCTCGATCATGTACGCCATGCTATGCACTCGTCCTGATGTGTCATGTGCTTTAAGCATGACTAGTAGATATCAGGCGAACCCAGGAGAACCTCACTGGAGGGCAGTGAAGAACATTCTTAAGTACTTGAGACGTACGAAAGAGATGTTCTTGGTATATGGTGGGGAAGAAGAGCTGAGAGTAAAGGGTTACTCGGACGCTAGCTTCCAAACTGACAGGGATGACTGCCGATCTCAATCGGGGTTTGTGTTCCTGTTAAATGGTGGTGCTGTCAGCTGGAGGAGCTCAAAACAAGACACGGTGGCTGATTCGACTACCGAATCGGAGTACATTGCGGCTAGTGAAGCAGCAAAAGAAGCCGTGTGGATGAAGAAATTCATCCAAGATCTACAAGTGGTTCCAAGCATCGCTGACCCTATTGAGATCTTTTGTGACAATGAGGGTGCGGTGGCTTTGGCAAAGGAACCAAGAGCTCACAAGAGGACAAGACACATTTCGCGCAAATACCACTTTATTCGGGATGTAATTGAAAGTGGTGAAGTCATCATTAGCAGAGTAGCATCGAATGGAAACTTGGCAGATCCATTCACTAAGCCGTTACCGCAAGCAGCTCATGAATCTCACACTAGAGGGATAGGTGTAAGATTTGCTAGCGATTTGGCTTGAGTTGTATATATATATTAGTTTATTTGATATGTATTAATTTATTTTGGGAACGATACAGACAGTATTGTAATTATGCTTGTTTCGATATGTGAGTGATTAGGTTACATTCATAAGACTTTACTGTGTTCCATCTTAGCATGTTTAACCACTTCCCAGAATGTTTATACATTCTAAATTTCCACAGTCAGTCATTCTTCAAGGGAAGGAAGTTTGAAATAAGGTTGAGGTTAGGTGTTGGTTATGCATTAATCAAGGATTGAATGCATGAAAAGCAACAGTAACCTGTGCTTGAAAGGAGTTTCAAGTGACTGGAAGACCCACACCCAAGTATACTTCATGGATTATAGTCACGAGTAACTTGGGATGATAAAATCTTACATCCTCAGACCCGAGATGTATGAATCGCTATATCATAGTTCTTACTTGCTTTAGCCATTTTCAAAAGCAGTTCGTAAATGGCTGTGATAAAGGGAATGACTAGGTAAGTCAAGAGGTATGGTATGGGATTATGCAGTCAAAGGGATTTGTTCCTCCTGTATGAGAGATATCCCTGGGCCCCTCGATGATTGGGAGCTGACGCCAAAATATTGCATGGCCATGCACAAGGACTATTGATTGAGAATCAGATATGTCCTTACCTTTTGGTCACCACCAATCAAGATCGAGAAACATAATCGTGAACGATCTGGAGATTGACATTTACTAATCCATGTCTCGTGTTCACAAGGATATCGCGAACAAAAGGATGTCTAAGATCACTTATCTAGGACCACTACTTTAGTATGATGGTTTTCTGCAGGTATTCAGAACTCATACAGACTTGGGGGCATTGATGCTTTGCTAGAGGCCGCTCTTTGTCTGTGCTTGCCTGGGTACAGTATATTATGTGCAAGTGGGAGTTTGTTAGAATCTGCCCGATAATATATGTACGCCTTAAAGCACTGCCGATGATGTATGAGCCTATAAGGGTCACAAACCGGGGTCTAACATGACAGCAAATAAGGTTGAGGGACCAAAGATGGCAAAAGTGGAAGTTTGCAATGCAGGCCACGTTAGCGCCGCTAACTATAACGAGTTAGCGCCGCTAACTGTTAGAGGTTAGCGCCGCTAAGGATGCATGTGCTTTATGTCATATCGAAGTCAGGCCGCGTTAGCGTCGCTAGCGGGTTAAGGTTAGCGCCGCTAACTCTTGGTTAGCGCCGCTAACCCTGCATGGGTTTTATGTCATATCGGTCTCCACTAACAGCCAATTGGGGAGAGTATCTAGAATCATCTTGGCCGGCTTTGGGAAGCTTAAGTGTCATTCCTAAGGTCTTTAAAATGAGTTGTTCCTGGAACATTACTTCTTCTTGGCCAAACTCTCTCTCTAGCATACAAACTCACATATATCTCTCTCTCACTTGGATACCTTGGGTTGGTGATTTCGTGAGCCAGAGATCTCGTGGTCCAGAGACTATTTTGCTGTTCTTGAGTAAGGTTTCCAGTGAAGATCTTGCTCAAGCTTGCTAGCACTCGGTGTTGGACTTTGTTCCCGGTTTGAGATTTCGTGAGAAGGCCAAGGACAAGAAGAAGGAGACCCTTGCTTCAACATCCAAGATCAGCCACCAACAAGGACTTTACTGGAGCTTAGGAGCACGGTATAACCTTCTTACCTTGTGGTTTTGTTGCTATTTTGTACATAGAGTAGATCCATGCTTGGGATTTCATTGTTTTGAACACTTGTATGCATGTTTTATCGTGTTCTCGCTTCCGTTGCGTGTTCTTGAAATCCCAACAAAAACTATATGAAAATATTTGGTTGTAATATTTTGAATTGTCTGTAATTATGTTTATCTTGTGAATATATTATGGTTGAGAATTGTCTATTACCTTGTGCTATGAGACCTTTTGCTGTGACACCTCGTGTTTCCGTTTGAGACTTACCGGTTGTGACCTGAAAAGCATGATTAAATAAAACGTCAACTACAAGAGTTGGTGAGGTCACAAATCATGAGGCTCTCATGACTTAAGTTGGTATGGTTATCTGTACCTGATGAGACATAAATATGAGAAATTTGACAAATTCAAAGAATTACAGAATAATATACAATATAAGTTTAACACGAGGATAAAGCTACTTCAATAGGGTCGACGTGGTGAATATCTAAGTCAGGAGTTTGACAATCATCGGAAGGAATGCATAATTGTTTCGCAACTCACACCTCCTTATACATCGTATGTAATGATGTATCAGAAAGGAGGAACCATACCTTCTTGCATATGATATGTTCAATGACATATCATACTTCACTACCAATGTCATTTTAGGGGCAGGCACTTCAGTCATCGGGGTTCATGCTGAATTGGGTTCATAACAAATGGCTATACACATTGGTATAAGATTAGGACAGATAAGAAGCCAAGTTTGTCTTTTCTAAAGATTTAGGCTTGGGAGGTGTACGTCAATCATGCATCCATTCTCAGATAAACTCAACTCTAAATCAAATAAGTGTATCTTTGTCGGTTTATCCTAAAAAAGGAGAGGTTACTGTTTCTACTATCCTAACGAGAACGGTTATTGTTGCTCACTGTGATATAGATCTTCAAGAGGTTGAAGATATAGACAATACACTTCCACCAATAAATGAACCCGTTATTCATCAAAGGATCATTGAACCTCACGAAAAAGAAATGGAAAAACAAAGCCTTCGCAAATCAAATAAGACATGTTAAGATCCGTATAGATATCTCGGTTTATGGATAGCTCATGATGGTGGGGAACTTTCATAGCCCACTTCCTACAAGGATGCAGTATCAAGCAGTAAGTCTATTAAATATCTTGGATCATGAAGGTAGAGATGCAATCAATGTGTGTTAGTCAAGTCTTAGGACTTGGTGGACTTGCCTAATGAAAGTTAATCCGTTTGCTACAAGTGGGTTTTCTGGAAGAAAATGGACATGGATAGACATGTATAATCTTTTTAAGATAGGTTGGTTGTAAAAATTTTCACACAAAATCATGGTGTAGACTATGATGAAACATTTTCACTATAGCCATGCTTAAGTTCATTAGAATTTTAATGGCCATAGCAGCATATTTTGACTATGACATATGGAAATTGTTAGAGAATATTCATATGATTGATCCCAAGTGATTCAAGTATAGACGAATTGCTAAATAGAACTATAATAAAGTAGAGAGAATATCAATGCTCACATATTTCACATTAGAAAACACATAGTTTATTTCAATAAGCTTCGCAATCCACATATAATTCCTCTAGTCAACTTAGAGTATATTACAAGATGAGCCCTTTTGTTTGTAATTTATACAAACTTCACCCCACAATGTCATCTTATATTTCTATACAATATTCAAACCTAACAATTGATAGATTGTGTGCAGGGATAGTGTACACGTGTCATCATATCCATGAACACTATAAGTCACTAAAGAGTCACACAACTGCACACCCAACTTTGAACCAAGAAATAATACCATGTGTGTATGGTGATAATTAATAGTTAATTAATTATCCAGTAAATAAATAATAATTACACTTTTATTATTTAAGAAGATTAATTATTAGTTAGGTATTTAAATAATAAGTTTGGTTAAAGAAATATTAATTAATAGTGAATTAATTAATATTAATCAAACTAGAGGGACTATTTTGTCAATTGATCAAAGTCTTTGATCACGGACCGGGTTTTATGGCTTAAGGGCTTTAATCCACTTAAATTACTATTTAAAGAGGATTAACCCTTGAAAAATCAATTAAGCATATACAAGTAACAAAACGCAAAGCCTAGACACTCCCTCCCTCTTTCTCTTATCGGCTGCCGACAACCACCCAACCACCCTCGCCTCTCAGCGATCATGCCGCAACAGCGGCGGCGTGATGGTAGTGGTCGGCGACGGCAGTCTCTTTTGCGGCGGCGGTTTTCCAGCGAGTATACTCACCGTCCGAGTGCCCCTTGCGGCGGCTCCTCGGCGGCGGTGATTGAACCACACCAAAAAGCCGGCGGCTTTTTGGTGGTACACACACGAGATCATTTTTTCATATCGGGTATTATTGTATTGGTGGTCTAGCAGCTAGTTCAAAAGGTGCAGTAGCTGTGTATCCCCCTATAGCAGTCCAAGGGTATAATATCTTATCCTTTATATATTGTTTTATACATATGTGTATTATCTGATTATTATGATTATTTGTTCTATTTCCCCACCTGATTCAGTTGTGATCTTGGGATAGGATTTATGTTAATTTTATTCCGTTGTGCATTATTGTACCCTGTAACCCTGTAAATCCGAACAGTGGTATCAGAGCCTTCTTCTAAGCTCGGTGGGGAGCAAGTTTAATCATGATTATATATTGTTTATATAGGTGTGAAACTTATATGTGGTTAAGATCAAGTTTCTAATCTGTTACTTGATAAAGTTTTCAGCTTTATTGGTTTAATATATATTTCATATATATGTGAAACTTTAAGTTTTGGTTTAGGATCAAGTTTTGATCTTTTTACCAATTAAAGTTTCTAGTTTATTATTTATATATATTATCTGCGTGAAACTTGGTTTTTGACCAAAAGTCAAAGTCTTGATTTTAGCCAATTAAAAGTTCAAAGTTCTTGAATTTTTAAATCAAGTTTCCAATATTATTATTATATATTTAATAATGTTGACGTTTAACCTATATGGTATTTTTGTTTTTATCCAGTTTGAGATATATAACAAAAAGCCCGATCCGAGGTTTGAGGCTTAGGTTGGATGTTTGGGATTAACACAAGACCAGTTGTGGTTTGGTGTTTGGATTCAAGTTTTGAATCATCCCGGAAGTATATATTTGTATTATAGTTGTAATACGTGTATTATTATTATTTAATTTTTGGTACGCGATTGTATGTTTATTATTATTTATTAAGTCAAACGCCTAAAACCTAGTGGATCACCTTGTGGTTGTTTTAGTTTCTTGCTACGGTTGGTTTACATTTATTTATCTGGCGTGGGGAGGCCTGTGTGCTACTTACAATCCCTATTTAATTTTGTAAAGGTATTAGTTTTAGCAGTCCTACCTGCCTTTGAATTATTATGTAATATGGCACTAGTTTTATCAAAATTGTAATAGGGTAGTTTGATATTTGTAAATGTAATATTGGAGGTGATCAAGACAAGGACAGAGGATGCCATGGATGCTGGAGCCAATGGGAGCATCACGATTTTCCATGCCATGTGTGTTGTTTATGGTCCACTTAGGGTTTGACTACAGGGGTACTTGATTTTAATTAAGTACCAGTGATGGTCAAAAAGGCGTTATGTATTGTTGGCTTATTAATTTTTTTTAATTGTGTGGTTATATTTTAATTAGTTGTATAGTGCACGCTCGTCATTAAAACCATATACATATACATATATATATGTTGGGATTTCAAGAACATGCAACGGAAGCAAGGAACACAAAATACAAGCAACAAATGTGTTCAAAAACATGAAATCCCTAAATAGATCAACTCTATGTAACAAAATAGCAACAAACAAGGAGGTTAGAAGATTATACCGTGCTCCTAAGCTCCAGATATTGTTTGATGGTGGCTGATGGTGGTGTAGAAGCAAGGCTCTTCTTATTTTTCTTCTGTTCTAGAAACCACACCCCGGGAACTAGTCCAACAACTCGTGCTAGAAAGCTTGTGTGAAGACTTCTACCAGAAACACACACAAGAACAGCAAACTTGGCTTCTGGAACTCGAAAATTTCCACTAGATCACCAAGACTAAGGTATGAAGTGAAGAGAGAGTTTTGTGGCAAGAGTGATCAATTGGCCAAGAGTGTAATATGCCCAGGTTTGAAGTCTTTTAAAGACTAAAAAACGACCCTGGAACTCCCTCTAGCCGGCCAAGTAACAATCATGTAGAAGCCATGCATTGGCCAAGCCTAGAGGTGATCTTGACAAAAGTTCATGCAGCCGTAGTGCCGCTAACCAAAAGTTAGCGGTGCTAAACCTTAGCCCTTAGCGGCGCTAACGTGGCCTGACTTTGAAACGACATAAAGCACATGCAGCCATAGCAGCGCTAACCTTTAACAGTTAGCGGCGTTAACTCGTTAAGTTAGCGGCGATAACGCAGCCTGCATTGCTAACTTTCACTTTTGCCATCTTTAGTCCCTTAACCTAATTTGCTATCATGTTAGACCCCGGTGTGTGACACATATGGACCCATACATCATCGGTAGTGCTTTAAGGCGTACATATATTATCGGGCAGATTCTAACAAACTCCCACTTGCACATAATATACTGTACCATAGTAAGCACAGACAAAGAGCGGCCTCTAGCAAAGTATCAATGCCCCCAAGTCTGTATGGGTTCTGAATACTTGCAGAAAACCATCATACTAGAAGTAGTGGTCCTAGATAAGTGATCTTAGACATCCTTTTGTTCGCGATATCCTTGTGAAGTGTTAGTGCATGAATGTAAATCCCTAGTTCTGGTCAATCAGATATGTAATTACCTACTTGAAATGTTAATTCAAATGTGTTTTGATTAATAGTTTTCATGTTTATATATTCTAAGTGTTTACTTATATTTGTTTTAAGCCTACAAGTACTTAGTCATGTGTTGATTTGTGTTTGGAAGTTTAAGTATAAGTGAAGGTCACCACGTGCGTAGTGAAGTAGATAATTAAAGTTTAATTGAATATCATTAAAACACCCGGTACGTGCGTACTGGATTAACTACGTACGAATTGCAGAGCATTACGTGCGTAGTGTAAGTTAATTAAGGAAATGATGTGTTACACTCAAATACGCGTTTTCTATACGTATAAAAACTCCTTAACCGCGTATTAGCGCGGGGAATCGTCCATAATCACATATAAGCCTTCATAAGCCTTCGAAATCGGAGATACCTTCGAAAAAAACGTAAACTTAGTGTTAATTTCATATCCAAGGGCAGCCTTAAACATTCTGTGTGAGTTCTTAGTGTTGTTCTTCGTCTTTCTCTGTGTGTTCTTCGTGATTACTGTGTGCCGGACACCTAAGCAGATCTTTGAATCCTTAGGAGGTTTGGGAAATAGATATTCCGCACTATTTCTCATCCTAGATCAGTCCTAGCATTAGGGTGTTAGTTTAGAACCCCCCACGGTCCTATAAAGTGGTATCAGAGCCTTGTGCTTTGATTGATCATTTTTTTCTTAGGTTTCGTGATCTAGGTGTCGTTTTGGTCTTTCAGGATTGTTAGTGTTGTCGTTTTCTCGGTATTTTATAGTACGTTTAGTCGAAATAAGGTTGTTTTTGCGTTAAAAGATTTGTGTTTTTACGTAAATTAGTTCCTAATCGTTGAAGTTTACACGTGCGTAGTGTCTCGCATTACGTACGTATATCTCAGCAGTCCGTGCGTAGTCTGTCCTTCGTGTTCTAGAATTTTCCATAACCCGTGTTCTGTCCGTGTGTGGTGCGTATTCATCACGTGCGTAGTGAGCTACACTCCGCACGTATTGATTCTTAGTGTTGACTTGTTTCTTGAAAAATAAGTTATTCATTACGTACTTAGTAAATCAATTTCGTGCGTACTAGGTATCCATTCCGTACGTACCTGAGCCTGTGTGAAAATTTTTCATTCTGTGCGTAGTACATTCCACTACGTGCGTAGTGTGTTCACTCCATACGTGTTATCCTCACTTCGTGCGTAGTGCTTGAGTTTGTTTTAGGTCTTATTTATAATGTCTGCCATGAGTGCAATGGCTGCCAAACAAACTATAACTGCTCTAAGTAATTTAATTATGGACAATGAACAAGGTGGAATAAACAAAGTACCTCGTCTATTAACCATGGAAGACTACCCATTCTGGAAACCACGTTTTGAAATTTTTATTGATGGGATTGATCCAAGGCTGCACCGGGCTATATCTGCTGACTACTTTGTTCCTAAGGGCGAAGGGAATATTGAAGTTCCCTATGATATGATGAGTGACGATCACAGGAAAGCATACGATGCTGAGAAGAAAGCTTATTCTTATCTGATCCAAGCCATTCCAAATGAGATCTTCCACCAGTTCCGACGATATAGAACGTCATATTCTTTGTGGAATGCTTTACAGAAACGGAACAAAGGGAATGCATCATTAAAGGAGCTTAAGGCCTCACAGTTACGTAAAGAGTTTGATCACTTCACATCTTACAGAGATGAAAAGATTCCTGATTTGATTAACAGATATAACCATCTTCTGAGTGAGTTGGATAGCCTAGGTGTGCAAGTATCTGAGAGACAGCAGTTAGAGACTTTATCTAAGGCATTACCAAAGAGCTGGAGGCCGTTTATAATGATCTTGAAAATGGTGAAGGTTTCGAGGGTATGGACCTCAATGACTTCATCACCAAATTAAAAGAGCATGAACAGGAGGAACAAAATCTAGATAGATTGAGTAGTTATGTTCAGAATCCTTCCTTGTACTGCTCTGGATCCATTCCTTCTCCTGCAACCTCGTCAAATGCTCCGTTGCAGACTACATTTACTTCAAGTGTCAGTGGGTCAACCAGTTCTGCAACTAAAAGTGGACCACCGTATTCTGCTCCTTCAAGCAAAAAGTCGGAATCAATATTACCTGCTTTAAACACTGAACATTTCAAGCATGGTAGTACTGAAGAAGTAAAGGAGCACATGGGGATGCTCAGTGTGTTGGTGTCTTCCTACGATGATCTGCTTAAAGGTAAAGTTGGACATGCCTATTTGACTCAAGAAGACTATGAGCAGATTGACAATGATGAAATGGAGAGATAGGACATTTTATGGTCCTATGCCAACCTTGTGAGGAGAGCAAAAGCTTTGGTTAAATGAACAGGGATGCAGAATACAACGACTAAGGATACAAAGCTGGGCTTCGACAAATCAGCTGTAACCTGTTACAACTGTGGCGAAAAGGGACATTTTGCAAGGGAGTGTGAAAAACCAAAGAACTCAGGACCTAAGTACCCTTTCCGTACATCCCATAAGAAAACAGAAGCATCTCCTGAAAGTTCAACCAAGGCAATGGCGGTTGTCCAAAAGGATGAGGGGATTGATTGGTCTGTGCATTTTAAAGATGATGATGCTTTTGAGGTTGCAGAGACCAACTTGGCTAGTGTTCAAGAACTGAATGATGAGTCACAATCTGAAGCAGATAGTGTCTAGGAGGCTGATAATGAATTTTTTGCTAGTAAGGAAGACTCAGTAAGACCTGCTGACAAACCAGTTTTAGTGCTAGCTGCCGAACCAACGCCAGTGACTGTTCAATCTCAATCTGAAGATCCTAAGGCGTGCATGACTGGACAAGCTGACTCAAAGGTAAGTAACATTTCTAGCCTTCCCTGTGCTTCGTGCAATGATTATATACAAAACATAGTATCTCTGAAATCTCAAGTTGCTGAGCTTACCTCTAAACTGCATGAGAACACACTTATTAAAGGAAGAGAAAAGACTTTAAAAGACAAAATTGAAAGTCAAAATAGGCAGATTAGAGAACTAGAGGCAACTTTGTTAAATAAGCAGGATGCTATAGTTTTTTACATCAATCAAATAGACACTCTGAAACGGGATCTTGCTAGCTCTAAGGTAGATTATGAAACTCTAAACCAGAAACTAAAAAGTTATTCAACTTCATCTTACCTATTTGAGCACATAATCGACCGAAGACCTCAAGGTTCCGACTTAGAAAAGGACAAAAAGTAGTATAACAAATGTCCACCACCAGTGTTAAATCAACTGGTGAAAACAGATGTCTTCTCTGAAGCTGACTCACTTCCTCCTAAGGTTGATGAATCTTCTGCTTCAACCTCAAAACCTGATTTAAAAATGAAGGGGGTAGTTAGTGAGCCTCAGATGAAAGAGGTTAAACAAGAAATGCCTGAACCTGGAATGAGAAAACTTTTAGGCAATTTCACTGGACAAAGCACTCTAATGCAAAATGTCCAAGCAGCACTCAAAACAATAGGAAAGGAGGGTGCAAAGTCTCCTGCAACCCGTCCTTATGAGGAAGTTAAAATCCTGCCCAAACAACGTGGTCTAGGAGTTGAGCCAAAATGTCCAGTTGATCAGAAAGTGCCACATAATCCTGCAAAACACCAGTCAAACAGGATTTGCTATGTTTGTAGGAGACCTGGTCATCTCAGTTATGAGTGTGATCAGCAACAACAGAGCTGCAATGGGAAAGTTGATTTTTTTTCTGAAAATTTTCAAAGGAACAAAATGTTTAATCAAAATAATCAAAGATCAACTCAACCTATTCAGATCAAGAGGACTGTTAGGGAAACTTTTGTTAAACCCAAAAGTCCCGAGGTTTGTAAAAAAGGGAAAGAGCCACTCCATAAGGTGATTAATGCTTCTAGTGTGCATCACAAGGCTTCTCCCCGTCAAGACTTAAAATGGACTAATAAACCCGAATCTAAAATGTCAAATAGTTCATATACCAATGCAAACTTCAAAGCTACTGGTATTTGGATTAACATGCCAATTGTTGGAGAAGATGGGAAACCCATGACCATTCGGGCTTGGGTTCCTAATGCTAACTAACTTTTTACTCTTTGTGCAGACTTCAAAACCAAGTGTGAGGTCGTCTCTGATGATGCAACTTAATGTCTTTCTCGTATATGTGCCTGTGTGTCTATTTTCTGTGTGTTTATTTTCTGTGTCTGTGTGTCTCTATTCTTGGTATTTATTTCTTTTAGTATTTTAGGGGGAGATAGGTGCAACATAGAAAATACAAAAAAAAAATCAAAAAAACATAGAAAATACAAAAAAAAATAAAAGTTAATCTTAATCACTACGCACGTAGTGTTTCACACCACGTACGTAGTGGAAAGCATATATAGGCTTGGTACGTGCGTCTGTGGTCATTACGCAAACAGACCTACGCACGAACTCTTGCTTATCTCTCGATCTTGTTTTTCGAATCTATGTGTTAGGAGTGATTTTGCCTTCATATTCGTGTTCGGTTTTCACTCACGATCTTAGTGGTATGATTTTTAACCATTTTCATCCATTAAATAGGGAGATATGATCAATTTTTGCTCCCGAAGACCCTCGAAATGTAAAATGGGATAAATTGGGGATTTTGTGTGTTCGTTTGAATGATTTGAACCGAAAAGAGTGTTTGTTTTGCTTTGTGCATTTTGCTGACAGAACTAGGTCTTAGGGGGAGTTTGTTAGTGCATGAATGTAAATCCCTAGTTCTGGTCAATCAGATATGTAATTACCTACTTGAAATGTTAATTCAAATGTGTTTTGATTAATAGTTTTCATGTTTATATATTCTAAGTGTTTACTTATATTTGTTTTAAGCCTACAAGTACTTAGTCATGTGTTGATTTGTGTTTGGAAGTTTAAGTATAAGTGAAGGTCACCACGTGCATAGTGGATCTCACTACGTGCGTAGTGAAGTAGATAATTAAAGTTTAATTGAATATCATTAAAACACCCGGTACGTGCGTACTGGATTAACTACGTACGAATTGCAGAGCATTACGTGCGTAGTGTAAGTTAATTAAGGAAATGACGTGTTACACTCAAATACGCGTTTTCTATACGTATAAAAACTCCTTAACCGCGTATTAGCGCGGGGAATCGTCCATAATCATATATAAGCCTTCATAAGCCTTCGAAATCGGAGATACCTTCGAAAAAAACGTAAACTTAGTGTTAATTTCATATCCAAGGGCAGCCTTAAGAATTCTGTGTGAGTTCTTAGTGTTGTTCTTCGTCTTTCTCTGTGTGTTCTTCGTGATTACTGTGTGCCGGACACCTAAGCAGATCTTTGAATCCTTAGGAGGTTTGGGAAATAGATATTCCGCACTATTTCTCATCCTAGATCAGTCCTAGCATTAGGGTGTTAGTTTAGAACCCCCCACGGTCCTACATGAAGACATAGATAAATAATGTCAATCTCCAGATCGTTCACGATTATATTTGTCGATCTTGATTGGTAGTGACCAAAAGTTAAGGACATATCTGATTCTTAATCAATATTCCTTGTGCATGGCCATGCAAAATTTTTGTGTCAACTCCCAATCATCGAGGGGCCCAGGGATATCTCTCATGTCAGAGGAACAAATCCCTTTGACTGCATAACCCCATACCATACTCCCTGACTTACCTAGTCATTTCTTTTATCACAGCCGGTCACGAACTGCTTTTGAAAATGGCTAAAGCAAGTAAGAACTATGATATAGCAGTTTATACATCTCCGGTCTAAGGATGTAAGATTTTATCATCCCAAGTTACTCGTGACTATAATCCATGAAGTATACTTGGGTGTGGGTCTTCCAGTCACTTGAAACTCTTTTCAAGCACATATAAGCATTGCACCTTAACTCAATCATTTTGAACTCAAGATCACATGCTTATCTCAGTCTTGATTCAATCCTTCTTCCATAAGATTGACTGACTGTGGAAAGTTTGAAATATAGAATAATATTTCTAGAAGTAATTAAACATGCTAAGATGGAACACAGTAAAGTCTTATGAATGTAACCGTATCACACGCATATATAATCTCCATTATATATCGAAACCAGCATAAGTTACAATACTGTCTGTATTGTTCCCAAAATAAAATATACATATCAAATGAACTAAAATATACAACTCAAGCCAAATCGCTAGCAAATCTTATACCTATTGCTCTAGTGTGAGATTCATGAGCTGCCTGCGGTAACGGCTTAGTGAATGGATCTGCCAGGTTTCCATTCGATGCTACTCTGCTAATGATGACTTCATCACTTTTAATTACATCTCGTATTAAGTGGTACTTGCGTGAAATGTGTCTTGTCCTCTTATGAGCTCTCGGTTCCTTTGCCAAGGCCACCGCACCCTCATTGTTACAGAAAATCTTAATAGGGTCAGTGATGCTCGGAACCACTTGTAGATCTTGGATGAATTTCTTCATGCACACGGCCTCCTTTGCGGCTTCACTTGCCGCAATGTACTCCGATTCGGTAGTCGAATCAGCCACCGTGTCTTGGTTCGAGCTCCTCCAGCTGACATCACCAACATTTAACAGGAACACAAACCCCGATTGTGATCGGTAGTCATCCCTGTCAGTTTGGAAGCTAGCATCTGAGGAACCCTTTACTCTAAGCTTTTCTTCCCCACCATATACCAAGAACATCTCTTTTGTACGTCTCAGATATTTGAGAATGTTCTTCACTTCCCTCCAATGAGGCTCTCCTGGGTTCGCCTGATATCTACTAGTCATGCTTAAAGCACATGACACATCAGGGTGAGTGCATAGCATGGCGTACATGATCGAGGCAACAGCCGAAGCATATGGTACTCGCTTCATTACTTCTATCTCCTCCTTAGAGGTAGGACATTGAGTTTTACTCAAAGTCAAGCCATGCATCATAGGGAGGTTTCCTTTCTTGGATTCATCTATTTTAAAGCGTCTCACGACCTTTTCTATGTATGCACTTTGAGAAAGCCCTAGCAGCCTTTCAGATCTATCTCTGTAGATCTTTATTCCCAGAATACAGCTCGCATCGCCTAGGTCCTTCATTGAAAAGCAATTCCCTAGCCAAGCTTTGACACTCCTTAGGCTTGGGATATGATTTCCAATGAGTAGAATATCATCTACATATAGAACCAAGAAGACTATAGTGCTCCCACTAGCCTTGACATATACACAAGGTTCATCTTTACTCTTTGAAAATCCAAACTCTTTGATTTTCTCATCAAAGCAAAGATTCCAGCTCCGAGATGCTTGTTTAAGTCCATAAATGGACTTTATAAGCTTACAAACCTTGTTTGGATACTTTGGATGCTCAAAACCGTCAGGTTGTCTCATATACACCTCTTCATTAAGCTTCCCGTTAAGGAAGGCGGTCTTTACATCCATTTGCCAAATTTCGTAATCATGAAATGCAACTATGGGAAGTAGTATCCGGATTGACTTCAACATGTCCACTGGGGAGAAGGTTTCATCATAATCAATTCCTTGAGTCTGAGTGAAACCCTTTGCCACTAGTCGGGCTTTGAAGATATCCAAGGTTCCATCTATGCCGGGTTTCTTCTTGAAAACCCATTTACACCCAACGGATTTCATCCCTGGTGCAGGATCAACCAGTTCCCAAACCTGGTTATCCGACATAGATTGCATCTCGCTCTCCATCGCCTTCCTCCACTGAGCAGACTCAGGGCCTGTCATGGCTTCCTTATAGTTGGTGGGTTCATCACGATCCACCAATAACTCGTTGCCCTCAGATATGAGAAACCCATATCTCTCTGGCTCAGAACGAGTTCTACTAGAACGCCTAGGAGTAGACGTTGCTAGAGTGTAAGGTACCGCAACATCATGTTGCTCGGTATTTTGGCTAGTGTCAACCTCAAGTTCTTTATCAGTCGACCCTTGATCTTCCTCAAGGTCAATTTCCTTACTGCCTTGTTTGGATAGCAACTCCCTTTCAAGGAAGAACGCCCTACGAGCAACAAATACCTTGTTCTCTGAAGGTTTATAAAATAAATATCCAACACCGGCAGGAGGATAATAAAGTAACATCTTTCTAAGGGAGGTTCAAGTTTGTCTTCGACCTCACGTCTCACCTAGGCTTGACAACCCCAAACTCGTAGGTATGAAAGTGTCGGCTTCTTACCATGTCACATTTCATAAGGTGTTTTAGCAACTTTCTTGGTTGGTGCCAGGTTAAGGATTCTTACCACCGTTTCTAAGGCATATCCCCAGTCACTAATAGGTACCTCCGCCCGACTCATCATAGACCTTACCATATCAAGCAAAGTCCGGTTCCTCCTCTCAGCGACCCCATTTAATTGTGGAGTCCTTGGAGGTGTTAATTGTGAAATGATTCCACAATTTTTAAGATGATCGATAAACTCAGTACTAAGATACTCTCCACTCTATCAGACCGGAGTATCTTTATTGTTTTGCCCAGCTGATTCTGAACTTCCTTTTGGAATGTCTTGAACACTTCAAAGGTTTCATACTTGTGTTTAACAAGATAGACATATCCATACCTACTATAATCATCTATAAAGGTTACGAAGTATCTTGAATTATTCCTTGTGACATGCTTGAAAGGTCCACATACATCCGTATGGATTATGTCTAAAAGGTCCTTTCCCCTCTCACTTGTTCCCGTGAATGGTGTTTTTTTCATTTTACCCAATAAGCAAGATTCGCATACTTCATTTGATCCTTGATCAAATGATTCCAAGATCCCATCCGCTTGGAGTTTGGCGATGCGACTCTTGTTTATGTGGCCAAGACAACTATGCCATATGGAATATTTATCCAAACCATTTTTGGAGTCAGAATCTGTAGGACCGGCTGGGGGATGGGGTTCTAAACTAAACTAAAACACCCTAATGCTAGGACTGATCTAGGATGAGAAATAGTGCGGAATTTCTATTTCCCAAACCTCCTAAGGATTCTAAGATCTGCTTAGGTGTCCGGCACACAGTAACACTAAGAAACACACAGAGTAGAAACAAGAACAAACACTAAGAACTCACACAGAGATGCTTAAGGCTGCCCTTGGTTTCGAGATTAACACTAAGATTACGAATTATGAGGCTTAAAGTCGCGATTTAGTAATGCTTAGGTCGGATAAGGTCGATTACGAAGGCTCCCGGTTGATTATTCGATTGATTCGTAGGTTACTCGTAGATTCGTCGATTTCCGATTACCCACGCTAATGCGGGGTTAAGCTCTATTTATAGAGTAATTAATTCACTACGCACGTAATGTATCACACTTCGTACGAAGTGTGTCCAGTACGCACGTACTGGTTAGTTTAATAATAATTAATTTCATTTTAACCGACCTAATCACTACGTGCGAGTTGACCTTCACTACGCACGTAGTGAATTCACCACGCACGCAGTGAACACATCACGCACGTGATGAACTTTCACACACACTTAAACTTCCAAACTCACATCAACACATGATTAAGTACTTGTAAGCTTAAGATATTCACATAGAATCATTAAGAATATATAAACATGCAAACAATTAATCAAAAACACATTTGAATTAATAAACATGAATATACTTTATTGATACGAACTAGGGATTCACAAATATGCACCAACAAACTCCCCCTAAGACCTAGTTCTATCAATAACCATTGCACTAAGCAAAAATTCCACAAAGTAAAATGCACAAAGCAAAATGCACACAGCAAAAATTTGCACAAAGCAAAATTCATAACGAATACCTTTCGTCATGCCCTTACCTGCACTACGCACGATGTGAGCTGTAACTCGTGCTTAGTGGGGTTCCATCTCGCATGTAATGAGTTTCTCATCTGTGAACCTTAATTACTGTTAGTACTGCACTCAGCAATAGACGGTCAGTAACTTCAAGATCACTTATAAACATTTAAGCAAAACACATCAAAGTGAGATGAAGGAAATATAAACAGAACAAACTCCCCCTAATCAAAACACTAAGAATGATTAAGAACATACTAGAACTCTTTTTGTATTTTACTGAAAATAAAGAAAATGAAAATGCAGAAGTAAACAATTAGCGAATTAAATCCTAAAGAACTGAATTAAAAAAATACTAAGAAAATTGCAGGAATAAAATTACTGAAATTAAATCTTTTTGTGAGAAGGTTCCAAGATGGAATCAGTACTAGCTCGTCTATACTCAGTAATCATTCATTTCAGAACCTTGGGCATAAACATATTCTCTTAAACTCTGTCTGTCAACCTATCTTTCTTCAGATGATAACAGATTTTGTTTCAACATTTTCAGATTGTCTAGACTGGATACATGATTAAGACTATCTCTTTCAAAGTCTCACAGTATTTTGATTCACTCAGTAGGTTGCACAACTTAATTACCAAAACCACCATGCTTATGTGATATGTTAATTTGTCAACGCATTTTATGCTCTTTGACATGGAGGTCGATTTTTCACCTCTCTAGACATTTTTCTTGCTGAGCTTTTGTCAATGCATTTTATGCTCTTTGACAATTCAACACTAATAAATCAATGTAGCTTTTGTCACTGCATTTTATGCTCTTTGACAATTCAACATTGATAGATCAATGTATCTATTTCTTTTGACATTCTCAAAATTGGGGTCAATTTTTCACCCTCTTTTACATATAGCTCAATGTCATTTAACACATTAGGCATGGTAACAGATGTGTGCATCAAACTAAGTCATTCTCAACTGTTATTGACTTATAGACTTGGAATGTCTCCATAGTTTGAATCTTTGATTGATTTTCACATGCATAACCATTTATCAGTCTAGACTTTCCTTATATGTCTTACACACTATCTGTTTCTCATCTGATTTGACTCAAATTTTCAGACAGTTTTCTCAAGAATATGTACATGCCTTTGGTCCTAATTTTACTAGACATACTTTGTATTGAAAGCCAGTGTACCATCATTTTCCATTTGAGTTGGATCAACTTCTCATTTTTGTTTTTCTGATTTTTTTGTATTTTCTATGTTTTCTGATTTTTTTGTATTTTCTAAGTTTTTTGATTTTTTTGTATTTTCTAAGTTTTTTGATTTTTTTTGTATTTTCTAAGTTTTCTGATTTTTTTGTATTTTCTATGTTTTCTGATTTTTTTGTATTTTCTAAGTTTTCTGATTTTTTTGTATTTTCTAAGTTTTCTGATTTTTTTGTATTTTCTAAGTTTTCTGAACTATTAACTATCTCCCCCTAAAATACTAAACAAACTAAAAACTAAGAAAATAGAAACGCAGAAGCACACAGGAAATAAACACAAAGACAAAAGAACAATTTAATCACACAGAAAATAGACACACAGTCACAAATACCTCACACTTGATTATAGCGGTTGACATCCTTCACATAGAAGAAAGAATTATAAAGCATTAGGAACCCAAGCCCGAATAGTCATGGGTTTCCCGTCTTCTCTAATCACTGGAAGTTTCATCCAAGTTCCAGTCTTCTCAGCAGCGTTGCTGAACCTGTCACTCGAATTCTTAGGCATTTGAACACACAGTTTGTTAGTCCACTTAGAAGTCTGATTGAGCGAAGATTTTCTTTTGCTAACAACTTCGGGATTTTTAGATTTTCTTATGGTATCCCCGGTTGTCCTTTGATGCTGAACTGGAAGAGTTGAGTTTTGATTGTTTTTAGTAAACGTTTTATTCTTTTGAAAAGTCTCAACTTTCCTGTTACAGCGCTGATGTGGCTGCTGATCACACTCGTAACTGAGGTGACCAGGTCTCCTGCACACATAGCAAATCCTGTCTGGACATTGCTTTACAGGACCTTTCGACATCCTTTGAGATCGATACCCTAACCCCTGATGTTTGGGTAATAGTTTGACCTCTTGGTACGGACGGGTATCAGGAGACTTTACACCCTCCTTTTCAAATTTCCGAAGGGCATCGCGGATACGATGCATCAACGGATCTTTCACATTAGAACTTGCCAATAGTTCTCTTATGCCTGGTTCAGCCTTTTTAATTTCTTCTTGCTGAACCTCATTCTTCTGATGCTCACCCACATTCTCGTGTAACTTTAAGTCCTCTTTTGGGGTTGATGCAGAAGATTCATCAACCTTTGTGAGTAGTGGGTCAGATTCAGAGTGAACATCATCATTCACCAGTTGATTTAACACTGGTGGTGGACATTTAGAGTATAACTTCTTGTTCTTTTCTGAATCAGTACCTTGACCTCTCTGATCGATTATGTACTCAAATAAGTAAGAAGACGTGGAATAACTTTTGAGTTTTTGACTCAGAGTCTCATAATCGACCTTTGAAGTAGCAAGGTCTCGTTTCAACTTATCAATCTCATTTATGTAAAACACAATAGCATCCTGTTTACTTAACAAAGCCACACCTAGTTCATGTACCTGTTTGCCTAAACTTTCATTCTTTTCTTTCAACTGTTTTTCCCTTTCTTTTATCAACAGGTTTTTATCTAACTTAGATGTGAGCTCTGAAATTTTAGTCTTTAGGAACACTATCTGTTTTACATACTCATTACAAGAACCACAAGGTAAGCCAAAAGTACATACCTTTTCCTCAGATGATTGTCCACAACTGCACACCTTTTGGTTTGACTCATTGGCACGAACTTTCACTGGTGTCTTTTCTGCAGCTGGAACCGAGGCTGGTTCATCATCAATGCTGGCAATTGATTCTTCCTCACATGAGTAACTTTCTGTCTCGGATTGAGAATCTTCGTTCAACACATGAACATTTGCCACATTAATATCAGCACCATCATTCCCAAATTGTACTGACCAGTCAATTCCCTCGTCCTTTTGAACAACTGCCATTGCCTTACCCGGTTTTAGAGTTGATTCAGACTTTATGGTTGAAGAGGAAGATGATCTACTGCCAGGACTGGCTTTGAAAGGATACTTCGGTCCCACACTCTTCGGCTTATCACATTCTCGCGCGAAATGACCTTTTTCACCGCAGTAATAGCATGTTATCGCAGACTTATCAAAACCGAGTGTGGTATCCTTTGTAGCTGATATTTGCTTCCCTGTTCTTTTCTCATATGCTCTTGCCCTCCTGACTAAGTTAGCATATGACCAGAGGATATCTTGTCTCTCCATCTCATCGTCATCAATCTGCTCATAATCCTCTTGAGTAAGATGAGCATTACCAATCTTCCCCTTCAGTAGATCATCATAAGAGGAGACTAGCGCACTTAGCATGCTCATATGTGCTTTTACTTCATCTGCGTTCCCATACTTGAAATGCTCGACATTGAATCCAGAAGTAGACACAGTATAGGATGGCCCAGAAGATGAGGCTTCAGGTGTAGATCTGCCAGAATCATTAACATTACTCACATAGGCAGATTGTAAGGGGGCATTTGAAGAAGTGGATGACGATACAGGTGTTCCAGAGTAGTAGAGAGAAGGATTTTGTTGATAACTGGACATGGAATCCAAATTTTGTTCCTCCTGCTCTTGCTCTTTCAACTTTGTGATGAAATCATTTAGATCCATCCCGTCAAAACCACCACTGTTCTTCAGTATCATAATATATGGCCGCCAGCTCTTGGGCAAAGCTTTTGCCAAAATTTCCACCTGTTGCTTCTCTGGAACAGTAACACCCAGACTGTCCAGTTCACTAAGAAGATGATTATATCTTGTAATGAGAGAAGGAATTTTTTCATCTCTAGTAGCCATGAAACGATCTAATTCTTTTCTGAATTGACTTTCTTTCAATTCCTTGAGGGCCGCATTTCCCTCATTTCTCTTCTCAAGTGCTCTCCACAGGCTGTGGGAAGTTTTATATCTTCTGAATTGATGGAAGATCTCATTAGGAATCGCCTGGATTAATTGAGCATAGGCCTTCTTCTCTGCATCATGACTGCTCTTCTGTTCAACAGTCATTCCATCATAGGGGGTTTCAATTTATCCCTCCCCCTTGGGAACCATATAATCGGTGCTTATTGCTCTCCGAAGTCTACAGTCAAGGCCATCAAGGAATATTTCGAACCTGGGCTTCCACATAGGATAGTCTTCCATGGTTAACAGTTTAGGTACTTTATTGGCACTCCCCATTTCACTGTCTAGCAATAAGTTATTTAAAACTGTTGTTTGTTTTGATGCCATTTCAGTAATCAAGAGCTGAGAACACACAGACTGAAATTAGGATTTTAAATACCACACAGATTCAATACGCACGGAGTGGGAATTCACTTCGCACGAACACACAGTACTACGCACGGACAGGACACAAGGACACACAGACCTTATTACGCACGAACTGGTAACCAAGTACGCACGGATTGAATTTACTACGCACGGAGTACTTAAAATAGCTTTTAAGAAAATGTTTAACACACAGACTCAAATACGTGCGAAGTGAGTATCACTACGCACGTGTTGATAACCTACTACGCACGAACAAAGCACACAGCCTATCGAATATTCTAGAGTATCAAACACACTACGCACGTACTAAGGATCACTACGCACGCACAAGGAGTCACTTCGCACGAGTAACACTCAAAAAGTTAACTTTTAATACGACCTTTTTAACGCAAAAAGACCTATTTTCGACCGAAAAACCGATTAAAAATGACGAAAAGGACAAACACACAGGCCTAATCGACACCTAGATCACGAAATCCTAAAGGAAAAGTGATCAATCAAAGCACAAGGCTCTGATACCACTTTGTAGGACCGGCTGGGGGATGGGGTTCTAAACTAAACTAAAACACCCTAATGCTAGGACTGATCTAGGATGAGAAATAGTGCGGAATTTCTATTTCCCAAACCTCCTAAGGATTCTAAGATCTGCTTAGGTGTCCGGCACACAGTAACACTAAGAAACACACAGAGTAGAAACAAGAACAAACACTAAGAACTCACACAGAGATGCTTAAGGCTGCCCTTGGTTTCGAGATTAACACTAAGATTACGAATTATGAGGCTTAAAGTCGCGATTTAGTAATGCTTAGGTCGGATAAGGTCGATTACGAAGGCTCCCGGTTGATTATTCGATTGATTCGTAGGTTACTCGTAGATTCGTCGATTTCCGATTACCCACGCTAATGCGGGGTTAAGCTATATTTATAGAGTAATTAATTCACTACGCACGTAATGTATCACACTTCGTACGAAGTGTGTCCAGTACGCACGTACTGGTTAGTTTAATAATAATTAATTTCATTTTAACCGACCTAATCACTACGTGCGAGTTGACCTTCACTACGCACGTAGTGAATTCACCACGCACGCAGTGAACACATCACGCACGTGATGAACTTTCACACACACTTAAACTTCCAAACTCACATCAACACATGATTAAGTACTTGTAAGCTTAAGATATTCACATAGAATCATTAAGAATATATAAACATGCAAACAATTAATCAAAAACACATTTGAATTAATAAACATGAATATACTTTATTGATACGAACTAGGGATTCACAAATATGCACCAACAAACTCCCCCTAAGACCTAGTTCTATCAATAACCATTGCACTAAGCAAAAATTCCACAAAGTAAAATGCACAAAGCAAAATGCACACAGCAAAAATTTGCACAAAGCAAAATTCATAACGAATACCTTTCGTCATGCCCTTACCTGCACTACGCACGATGTGAGCTGTAACTCGTGCTTAGTGGGGTTCCATCTCGCATGTAATGAGTTTCTCATCTGTGAACCTTAATTCACAAATATGCACCAACAGAATCAATATTCATGATAGATTTTCTTGATTCAACATATGCATTTTCCTCATATATGCCATCACATGGTAGAGCTTTAAAATAAACAATTTCATTTATAAAGCAAACAATTGTACCATTTACAAAACGAAAGTCATAACCATCGTCATACAATTTGTGAAAAGAAATAATGTTTCTAGCCACATAGGGCGAATAGCATACATCTTTTAATAAAATTGAAAAACCGGTCTTGAATGAAAGCTCCAAGTCTCCCTTTGCGTCCACTGGGACAACCTCCGAGTTTCCCATGACAAGATCCAGCTCTCCCCGCTCCAAGCTCCTACTTGCCGTTAGCACCTGCACCATATTATATATGTGAGTGCCACAGCCAGTATCTAATACCCAACCTTTAGAAGTAGAAGTATGATGGAGTTCTATCATGAACGTACCTGACATGTCCGGACCCGAAATGCTCATAGCCTTCAGCTTGTTGAGTCCCTCCAGGTACTTTGGGCAGCTACGGCGGTAATAGATCTTGCCCCCGTAGAAGAAGCACTCCGCATCCTCCGGAGTCTTGGCTTGGGGAAGTTTCCCCTTGCCCTTACCCTCGGAGGCCGGGGTAGGCTTGGCCACGCCAACCTTTCCCTTGCCCATCCTTTTATGGGAAGGGGCAGCCTTCTTCTTTGTGATGCGGCCTTCCCGGATGGCGAGAACGTGATTGGAGGAGGATGGCTTGTTATGTACTATAAAGGACATACATAAAATAACATATAAAGCTTTTCTATGAGTATAGCGAATTTCATAGTTCGATTTCATTCATTTCGCTCCTATCAACCATTAATTGTTCCCAGTTACTCCACTTTCAAGCTAAATTACTCCTTCCATACACTTGATTATTTTTTTTTACGAAAATGACAACCATGGAAACAGGACAATTTGAACTTTCTACCTTAATTTCCATGCTGTTGCGTTTTCCTTCGGATTCAAAATTTCCTAAAATCTAAAATTTACTTGGATTACATGTTAAGTAATGTAAATGACTTACTTAAAATAACATATAAAGCTTTTTAACAAGTATAGCGAATTTCATTGTTCGATTTCATTCATTTCGCTTCCATTAACCATTAATTGTATGAGGGTACTCCTCTTTTAATCTAAATTACTCCTTCCATTTTGTTGGTTCTTCTTTTACGAAAATGACAACGGTAAAAAGTACAACATTTTAACTTTCTACCTTAATTTCATTGGTGTTGCGTTCTCCTTCGGCTTCAAAACTTCCGAGAATTACATGTTAAGTAATATAAAGGACATACTTAAAATAACATATAATTCTTTTCTATAAGTATAGCAAATTTCATAGTTCAATTTCATTCATTTCGCTACCATCAACTGTTAATTGTTTCCAATTACAACTCTTTCAAACTAAATTACTCCTTCCATTGGTTCTTCTTCTATGAAAATGAATACCGTTGAATGATCAACATTTGAACTTTCTACGTTAATTTCCATCGTGTTGCATTCTCCTTCAAATTCAAAATTTTCGAAAATTTCAAAGGTACTTGGATTACATGTTATGTACTATAAAGGACATACATAAAATAACATATAAAGATTTTCTATGAGTATAGCGAATTTCATAGTTCGATTTCATTCATTTCGCTCCTATCAACCATTAATTTTTTCGAGTTACTCCACTTTCAATCTAAATTACTACTTCCATACACTTGATTCTTTTTTTTTACGAAAATGACAACCATTGAAAGAGGACAATTTTAACTTTCTACCTTAATTTCCATGCTGTTTCGTTCTCCTTCGGATTCAAAATTTCCTAAAAGCTAAAATTTACTTGGATTACATGTTAAGTAATGTAAATGACTTACTTAAAATAACGTATAAAGCTTTTTAACAAGTATAGCGAATTTCATTGTTCGATTTCATTCATTTAGCTCCGATTAACCATTAATTGTATCGGGGTATTCCTCTTTTAAGTTAAATTACTCCTTCCATTCTCTTGGTTCTTCTTTTACGAAAATGACAACCGTAAAAAGAACAATATTTGAACTTTCTACCTTAATTTTATTGGTGTTACGTTCTTCTTCGGCTTCAAAACTTCAGAGAATTACATGTTAAGTAATATAAAGGACTTACTTTAAATAACATATAATTCTTTTCTATAAGTATAGCGAATTTCATAGTTTGATTTCATTCATTTCGCTACCATCAACTGTTAATTGTTTCCAATTACTACTCTTTCAAGCTATATTACTCGTTCCATTGGTTCTTCTTCTATGAAAATGAATACCGTTGAATGATCAACATTTGAACTTTCTACCTTAATTTCCATGGTGTTGTATTCTCCTTCAGATTCAAAATTTCCAAAAATTTAAAAGGTACTTGGATTACATGTTATGTACTATAAAGGACATACATAAAATAACATATAAAGCTTTTCTTTGAGTATAGCGAATTTCATAGTTCGATTTCATTCATTTCGCTCCTATCAACCATTAATTGTTTCCGGTTACTCCACTTTCAAGCTAATTTACTCCTTCCATACACTTGATTCTTTTTTTTTACGAAAATGACAACCATGGAAAGAGGACAATTTGAGCTTTCTACCTTAATTTTCATGCTGTTGCGTTCTCCTTCGGATTCAAAATTTCCTAAAATCTAAAATTTACTTGGATTACATGTTAAGTAATATAAATGACTTACTTAAAATAACATATAGAGCTTTTTAACAAGTATAGCGAATTTCATTGTTCGATTTCATTCATTTCGCTCCCATTAACCATTAATTGTATCCGGGTACTCCTCTTTTAATCTGAATTACTCCTTCCATTTTGTTGGTTCTTCTTTTACCAAAATGACAACCGTAAAAAGTACAACATTTTAACTTTCTACCTTAATTTCATTGGTGTTGCGTTCTCCGTCGGCTTCAAAACTTCCGAGAATTACATGTTAAGTAATATAAAGGACATACTTAAAATAACATATAATTCTTTTCTACAAGTATAGCGAATTTCATAGTTCGATTTAATTCATTTCGCTACCATCAACTGTTAATTGTTTCCAATTACAACTCTTTCAAGCTAAATTACTCTTTTCATTAGTTCTTCTTCTATGAAAATGAATACCGTTAAATGATCAACATTTGAACTTTCTACCTTAATTTCCATGGTGTTGTATTCTCCTTCAGATTCAAAATTTCCAAAAATTTAAAAGGTACTTGGATTACATGTTATGTACTATAAAGGACATACATAAAATAACATATAAAGCTTTTCTATGAGTATAGCGAATTTCATAGTTCGATTTCATTCATTTCGCTCCTATCAACCATTAATTGTTTCCGGTTACTCCACTTTCAACCTAATTTACTCCTTCCATACACTTGATTCTTTTTTTTTACGAAAATGACAACCATGGAAAAAGGACAATTTGAACTTTCTACCTTAATTTCCATGCTATTGCGTTCTCCTTAGGATTCAAAATTTCCTTAAATCTAAAATTTACTTGGATTACCTGTTAAGTAACGTAAATGACTTACTTAAAATAACATATAAAGCTTTTTAACAAGTATAGTGAATTTAATTGTTCGATTTCATTAATTTCGCTCCCATTAACCATTAATTGTATCCGGGTACTCCTCTTTTAAGCTAAATTACTCGTTTGATTTTCATGGTTCTTCTTTTACGAAAATGACAACCGTAAAAAGAACAACATTTGAACTTTCTACCTTAATTTCATTGGTGTTGTCTTCTCCTTCGGCTTCAAAAATTCCAAGAATTACATGTTAAGTAATATAAAGGACATACTTAAAATAACATTTAATTCTTTTCTATAAGTATAGCGAATTTCATGGTTCGATTTCATTCATTTCGCTACCATCAACAGTTAATTGTTTCCGATTACTACTCTTTCAATCGAAATTACTCCTTCCATTGGTTCTTCTTCTATGAAAATGAATACCGTTGAATGATCAACATTTGAACTTTCTACCTAAATTTCCATGGTGTTGCATTCTCCTTCAGATTCAAAATTTCCGAAAATTTAAAAGGTACATAGATTACATGTTATGTACTATAAAGGACATACATAAAATAACATATAAAGCTTTTCTATGAGTATAGCGAATTTCATAGTTCGATTTCAATCATTTCGCTCCTATCAACCATTAATTGTTTCCGGTTACTCCACTTTCAAGCTAAATTACTACTTCCATAAAGTTGATTCTTTTTTTTACGAAAATGACAACCATGGAAAGAGGACAATTTGACCTTTCTACCTTAATTTCCATGCTGTTTCGTTCTCCTTCGGATTCAAAATTTCCTAAAATCTAAAATTTACTTGGATTACATGTTAAGTAATGTAAATGACTTATTTAAAATAACGTATAAAGCTTTTTAACCAGTATAGCGAATTTCATTGTACGATTTCATTCATTTCGCTCCCATTAACCATTAATTGTATGGGGGTACTCCTCTTTTAAGATAAATTATTCCTTCCATTTTCTTGGTTCTTCTTTTACGAAAATGACAACCGTAAAAAGAACAACATTTGAACTTTCTACCTTAATTTGATTGGTGTTGCGTTCTCCTTCGGCTTCAAAACTTTCGAGAATTACATGTTAAGTAATATAAAGGACTTACTTAAAATAACATATAATTCTTTTCTATAAGTATAGCGAATTTCATATTTCGATTTCATTCATTTCGCTACCATCAACTGTTAATTGTTTCCAGTTACTACTCTTTCAAGCTAAATTACTCCTTCCATTGGTTCTTCTTCTATGAAAATGAATACCGTTAAATGATCAACATTTGAACTTTCTACCTTAATTTCCATGGTGTCGCATTCTCCATCAGATTCAAAATTTTCGAAAATTTAAAAGGTACTTGGATTACATGTTATGTACTGTAAAGGACATACATAAAATTACATATAAAGCTTTTCTATGAGTATAGCGAATTTCATAGTTCGATTTCATTCATTTCGCTCCTATCAACCATTAATTGTTTCCGGTTACTCCACTTTCAAGCTAAATTACTACTTCCATACACTTGATTCTTTTTTATACGAAAATGACAACCATGGAAAGAGGACAATTTGAACTTTCTACCTTAATTTCCATGCTGCTTCGTTCTCCTTCGGATTCAAAATTTCCTAAAATCTAATATTTACTTGGATTACATGTTAAGTAATTTAAATGACTTACTTAAAATAACGTATAAAGCTTTTTAACAAGTATAGAAAATTTCATTGTTCGATTTCATTCATTGCGCTCCCATTAACCATTAATTGTATTGGGGTATTCCTCTTTTAATCTAAATTACTCCTTCCATTTTCTTGGTTCTTCTTTTATGAAAATGACAACCGTAAAAAGAACAACATTTGAACTTTCTACCTTAATTTCATTGGTGTTGCGTTCTCCTTCGGCTTCAAAACTTCCGAGAATTACATGTTAAGTAATATAAAGGACTTACTTAAAATAACATATAATTCTTTTCTATAAGTATAGCGAATTTCATAGTTTGATTTCATTCATTTCGCTACCATCAACTGTTAATTGTTTCCAATTACTACTCTTTCAAGCTATATTACTCGTTCCATTGGTTCTTCTTCTATGAAAATGAATACCGTTGAATGATCAACATTTGAACTTTCTACCTTAATTTCCATGGTGTTGTATTCTCCTTCAGATTCAAAATTTCCAAAAATTTAAAAGGTACTTGGATTACATGTTATGTACTATAAAGGACATACATAAAATAACATATAAAGCTTTTCTTTGAGTATAGCGAATTTCATAGTTCGATTTCATTCATTTCGCTCCTATCAACCATTAATTGTTTCCGGTTACTCCACTTTCAAGCTAATTTACTCCTTCCATACACTTGATTCTTTTTTTTTACGAAAATGACAACCATGGAAAGAGGACAATTTGAGCTTTCTACCTTAATTTTCATGCTGTTGCGTTCTCCTTCGGATTCAAAATTTCCTAAAATCTAAAATTTACTTGGATTACATGTTAAGTAATATAAATGACTTACTTAAAATAACATATAGAGCTTTTTAACAAGTATAGCGAATTTCATTGTTCGATTTCATTCATTTCGCTCCCATTAACCATTAATTGTATCCGGGTACTCCTCTTTTAATCTGAATTACTCCTTCCATTTTGTTGGTTCTTCTTTTACCAAAATGACAACCGTAAAAAGTACAACATTTTAACTTTCTACCTTAATTTCATTGGTGTTGCGTTCTCCGTCGGCTTCAAAACTTCGGAGAATTACATTTTAAGTAATATAAAGGACATACTTAAAATAACATATAATTCTTTTCTACAAGTATAGCGAATTTCATAGTTCGATTTCATTCATTTCGCTACCATTAACTGTTAATTGTTTCCAATTACAACTCTTTCAGCTAAATTACTCTTTTCATTGGTTCTTCTTCTATGAAAATGAATACCGTTGAATGATCAACATTTGAACTTTCTACGTTAATTTCCATCGTGTTGCATTCTCCTTCAAATTCAAAATTTCCGAAAATTTTGTACTAAAGAAAATTTTTCTATGAGTATAGCGAATTTCATTGGATTACATGTTATGTACTATAAAGGACATACATAAAATAACATATAAAGCTTTTCTATGAATATAGCGAATTTCATAGGTCGATTTCATTCATTTCGCTCCTATCAACCATTAATTTTTTCCCGTTACTCCACTTTCAAGCTAAATTACTACTTCCATATACTTGATTCTTTTTTTTTACGAAAATGACAACCATGATCAAGTTGTGTTTGTGGTGGAAGAAAAAGGAAGAAAATGGAGGGAGACCCTTTTACTTCCCAATCATCCATTATTTTGGAGGATTAGTTTTTAACCAAATAGTCCCTCCTTTTCCTTCCTTTCCTTCCTTTCCTTTCCTTCCCTTTCCGTCCTTAGAAAAACTTAAACACACAATCTTTATGGTTTCCTTCCCTACCCCTCTTTTTCCTTCTAGAAAATAAGTCGAGAACACAACATAGGGATTTAAGAGAGAATCGAGATGGTTGTAAGGCTTGAAAATTTTGGGTTGACGCAAAACCCGACACGAAAAAAGTGACAAAAATCGAAATGGGTCAAAAGTGGATTCACATGAAATCAACATGAAAATAAATTGGTTGGGTTAGTTTCAACCCGACAACCTAAAAGTGACCGGTATGACCCGTTTAAGAGTAAAACTATAACATTATTAAATTTTCTTTAATACTTAAAATTTAAATTTTGAAAAAAAGATTGTGAATGAAAATAAGGGAGTGACATCTTAAGGCAATAAAGCCCGCCAAACAGAAGTACCCATAAGCCTTAATCATTTAATGACTTCAAATAACAATACAAGATTAATTGCTAATACAATAGCACGTCATTTTGGTACTTGTTATTTTGACTATATCATTTTGATACTTTTACATTTGATTACTTGATAGGTAGTACTTTAGTATTATGAATCGATTCATAATTCTATTTAATGATGAATAATTTTCAATTATTCGCTTGTTCAACTACATTATTTATCGGTACTTTATATAATAGTAGTACATCATAGTTTTTACTATGTTCATTTATTTAAGTTGAATAAAAACGTAAAATCAAATTTTGAATAAAACCGAAACAAATATAGAATTTAAAATTCGAATACAGTCGAAATGAACATTAAATATTGAAGTTAGGATATAAAGAAAAATTATTTTCAAAATTCTTAGCGAAAGATGGAAAACAAACATGAAATTTGAAAGATTGATAAAAAAATCTTATTAAAAACCAAAATCCGTATTCGAAAATCATACTCGAAACCCATATTCGAAAACCTAAAAATACTTGCCAATCACATTTGGCCTAAATGGGTCGACACGAACCCGACACAGAAAAACCAACACTGCCGAAGCTAGCATGAAAATAATAGGGTCGAAATTGGGTCAACACAAACCTAAACCGAACCCGAACGAAACAATATGCCTAAACCCTTAAGCTAATCCCCTTACATAACATTTAAATTGGATTAACCTTCAAAGCCCGTTTAGTAAAGCCCGTTTTTAATAACTTTAAACACTTTGGAATATCTACTCTCTTGGTTTAATCCGTTAATCTTTATTAATTAATTTAACAATGAACTAATAATTATTAATCAAACCTTTCATTAAATTTTAATACTTAATATTTAATTATTCATAAATAATAAATATAATATTTATTATTTATTTTCTTAACAATTAATTAACCATCAATTTTTTATGCACAAAACGTATCTTTTATCAACTTGGTTATAGTTGGGTGTGCAACTATGTAACCCTTTAGTGTCTTAAGTACTCGGATATGATGACACATATACACTATCTATGCATACAATCTAAACACTGTTTATGTATACAATCTAACAGACCCAACATCTGAGATCAGCTAACAAGAAGACAAGTGTAGAAGACCATAAGTTGATGCAAGTTTTCCTATTAGCTAAGTGAATCCATATATGCAACTAAGTGACCAATCTAATAATTAGCTGAGAAATAATTTGAGCAGCTGAGCATCCTAAGTCATCTGCTAAATATACATTTCAACACTTAGTATTGTTTTTTAATAAGCTTATCACTCTGATCAGTTGAACAACTCTAGTCAACTAATCATATAGGTTGATAGGCTTATATCTTCCTTACTCTAACAGTTTGATCTCGTAAGTATCTCATGATCAGTTGACCAATTGGTTATCAGCTAAGCAACTTTATGATCTGCCGAGTAAGCAACACATAGGCTGAGGAACTCAATTGTGTGTTTCTAGTACCTTTTGATTAGCTGGGTCGCGAATTTGACTTATATTGTTTGTTAGTGTACTCTATTTCATATGTAGTTATTCTAAGTTAAAGGGTGAACATGGATTGTTCATTTATGCCTTAAATCTTTTTTTGTAAGAGTATTTTCACTTTCCGTACTACCAAGTGGGACAAAAAGGATAGAAATATATCCTCTGAAAAAAGGATAAAGTTATCTTATAAACAAGATCCAGAAGATTTGATACAGTACTTAAGTATGGTCGGCAACTCCATCTTTGGTAAAGTCAAATCTGAAGAAGCATGGTTGTTGATTAAAGTACAAGCATGAAAAGGAAAGTTGATATTTACAAGCAAAAAGGTGTGGTAAATAATATTATAATATACTTAGTGGGGTGTACTATTCAAAAAGTATTATTATTTTATTGGAAACCCGATTAAAGTAATGTTACTTTTTTACCCACTCACTTTATGATAAAAATATTATTTTTCTTATACCACCTTATCTCCAACTCCCAACCATACCTCTTTATATAAACACCTGCGATTCCAACATCTTCACTCGCCGATTACACTTACTAGAATCTCTCTCCAAGAACTAAGCTCAAGCTTTTAAACAAATCAAGTTTAGAGTTAGCAATGTGTAGATCAACTTGTTCATGTGTTAAACCTCTTAGACATTAGTTGTCTTCGAGAAGCTAGTCTATCTGTTAGACAATTTTAGTTGCCATCTTTTATTGTATTTTTAATTTTCCCCTTGTACATGTAAATCTTGAATTACATCAATAACAATTATATTAAGACTGTTAGTCTGTACATTACATTTTAAATAAACTAAGTTTGTAACCAACCCCCTTCTTATATAAACATTTGTTGTTGTGTACTTAATCTGGGACCATTCAATCATGTGAATAACCATGAACAAACTTCCAACCATATTTATTTTACGTAAAAACTATATGAAAATATTTGGTTGTAATATTTTGAATTGTCTGTAATTATGTTTATCTTGTGAATATATTATGGTTGAGAAATGTCTATTACCTTGTGCTATGAGACCTTTTGCTGTGACACCTCGTGTTTCCGTTTGAGACTTACCGGTTGTGACCTGAAAAGCATGATTAAATAAAACGTCAACTACAAGAGTTGGTGAGGTCACAAATCATGAGGCTCTCATGACTTAAGTTGGTATGGTTATCTGTACCTGATGAGACATAAATATGAGAAATTTGACAAATTCAAAGAATTACAGAATAATATACAATATAAGTTTAACACGAGGATAAAGCTACTTCAATAGGGTCGACGTGGTGAATATCTAAGTCAGGAGTTTGACAATCATCGGAAGGAATGCATAATTGTTTCGCAACTCACACCTCCTTATACATCGTATGTAATGATGTATCAGAAAGGAGGAACCATACCTTCTTGCATATGATATGTTCAATGACATATCATACTTCACTACCAATGTCATTTTGGGGGCAGGCACTTCAGTCATCGGGGTTCATGCTGAATTGGGTTCATAACAAATGGCTATACACATTGGTATAAGATTAGGACAGATAAGAAGCCAAGTTTGTCTTTTCTAAAGATTTAGGCTTGGGAGGTGTACGTCAATCATGCATCCATTCTCAGATAAACTCAACTCTAAATCAAATAAGTGTATCTTTGTCGGTTTATCCTAAAAAAGGAGAGGTTACTGTTTCTACTATCCTAACGAGAACGGTTATTGTTGCTCACTGTGATATAGATGTTCAAGAGGTTGAAGATATAGACAATACACTTCCACCAATAAATGAACCCGTTATTCATCAAAGGATCATTGAACCTCACGAAAAAGAAATGGAAACACAAAGCCTTCGCAAATCAAATAAGACATGTCAAGATCCGTATAGATATCTCGGTTTATGGATAGCTCATGATGGTGGGGAACTTTCATAGCCCACTTCCTACAAGGATGCAGTAGGTGGACTTGCCTAATGAAAGTTAATCCGTTTGCTACAAGTGGGTTTTCTGGAAGAAAATGGACATGGATAGACATGTATAATCTTTTTAAGATAGGTTGGTTGTAAAAATTTTCACACAAAATCATGGTGTAGACTATGATGAAACATTTTCACTATAGCCATGCTTAAGTTCATTAGAATTTTAATGGCCATAGCAGCATATTTTGACTATGACATATGGAAATTGTTAGAGAATATTCATATGATTGATCCCAAGTGATTCAAGTATAGACGAATTGCTAAATAGAACTATAATAAAGTAGAGAGAATATCAATGCTCACATATTTCACATTAGAAAACACATAGTTTATTTCAATAAGCTTCGCAATCCACATATAATTCCTCTAGTCAACTTAGAGTATATTACAAGATGAGCCCTTTTGTTTGTAATTTATACAAACTTCACCCACAATGTCATCTTATATTTCTATACAATATTCAAACCTAACAATTGATAGATTGTGTGCAGGGATAGTGTACACGTGTCATCATATCCATGAACACTATAAGTCACTAAAGAGTCACACAACTGCACACCCAACTTTGAACCAAGAAATAATACCATGTGTGTATGGTGATAATTAATAGTTAATTAATTATCCAGTAAATAAATAATAATTAGACTTTTATTATTTAAGAAGATTAATTATTAGTTAGGTATTTAAATAATAAGTTTGGTTAAAGAAATATAAATTAATAGTGAATTAATTAATATTAATCAAACTAGAGGGACTATTTTGTCAATTGATCAAAGTCTTTGATCACGGACCGGGTTTTATGGCTTAAGGGCTTTAATCCACTTAAATTACTATTTAAAGAGGATTAACCCTTGAAAAATCAATTAAGCATATACAAGTAACAAAACGCAAAGCCTAGACACTCCCTCCCTCTCTCTCTTATCGGCTGCCGACAACCACCCAACCACCCTCGCCTCTCAGCGATCATGCCGCAACAGCGGCGGCGCGATGGTAGTGGTCGGCGACGGCAGTCCCTTTTGCGGCGGCGGTTTTCCAGCGAGTATACTCACCGTCCGAGTGCCACTTACGGCGGCTCCTCGGCGGCGGTGATTGAACCACACCAAAAAGCCGGCGGTGATATAAACTTTAAGTTTCACCGTCCGAATAGTGGTATCAGAGCCTTCTTCTAAGCTCGGTGGGGAGCAAGTTTAATGATGATTATATATTGTTTATATAGGTGTGAAACTTATTTGTGGTTAAGATCAAGTTTCTAATCTGTTACTTGATAAAGTTTTCAGCTTTATTGGTTTAATATATATTTCATATATATGTGAAACTTTAAGTTTTGGTTTAGGATCAAGTTTTGATCTTTTTACCAATTAAAGTTTCTAGTTTATTGTTTATATATATTATCTGCGTGAAACTTGGTTTTTGACCAAAAGTCAAAGTCTTGATTTTAGCCAATTAAAAGTTCAAAGTTCTTGAATTTTTAAATCAAGTTTCCAATATTATTATTATATATTTAATAATGTTGACGTTTAACCTATATGGTATTTTTGTTTTTATCCAGTTTGAGATATATAACAAAAAGCCCGATCCGAGGTTTGAGGCTTAGGTTGGATGTTTGGGATTAACACAAGACCAGTTGTGGTTTGGTGTTTGGATTCAAGTTTTGAATCATCCCGGAAGTATATATTTGTATTATAGTTGTAATACGTGTATTATTATTATTTAATTTTTGGTACGAGATTGTATGTTTATTATTATTTATTAAGTCAAACGCCTAAAACCTAGTGGATCACCTTGTGGTTGTTTTAGTTTCTTGCTACGGTTGGTTTACATTTATTTATCTGGTGTGGGGAGGCCTGTGTGCTACTTACAATCCCTATTTAATTTTGTAAAGGTATTAGTTTTAGCAGTCCTACCTGCCTTTGAATTATTATGTAATATGGCACTAGTTTTATCAAAATTGTAATAGGGTAGTTTGATATTTGTAAATGTAATATTGGAGGTGATCAAGACAAGGACAGAGGATGCCATGGATGCTGGAGCCAATGGGAGCATCACGATTTTCCATGCCATGTGTGTTGTTTATGGTCCACTTAGGGTTTGACTACAGGGGTACTTGATTTTAATTAAGTACCAGTGATGGTCAAAAAGGCGTTATGTATCGTTGGCTTATTAATTTTTTTTAATTGTGTGGTTATATTTTAATTAGTTGTATAGTGCACGCTCGTCATTAAAACCATATACATATACATATATATATGTTGGGATTTCAAGAACATGTAACGGAAGCAAGGAACACAAAATACAAGCAAAAAATGTGTTCAAAAACATGAAATCCCTAAATAGATCAACTCTATGTAACAAAATAGCAACAAACAAGGAGGTTAGAAGATTATACCGTGCTCCTAAGCTCCAGATATTGTTTGATGGTGGCTGATGGTGGTGTAGAAGCAAGGCTCTTCTTATTTTTCTTCTGTTCTAGAAACCACACCCCGGGAACTAGTCCAACAACTCGTGCTAGCAAGCTTGTGTGAAGACTTCTACCAGAAACACACACAAGAACAGCAAACTTGGCTTCTGGAACTCGAAAATTTCCACTAGATCACCAAGACTAAGGTATGAAGTGAAGAGAGAGTTTTGTGGCAAGAGTGATCAATTGGCCAAGAGTGTAATATGCCCAGGTTTGAAGTCTTTTAAAGACTAAAAAACGACCCTGGAACTCCCTCTAGCCGGCCAAGTAACAATCATGTAGAAGCCATGCATTGGCCAAGCCTAGAGGTGATCTTCACAAAAGTTCATGCAGCCGTAGTGCCGCTAACCAAAAGTTAGCGGTGCTAAACCTTAGCCCTTAGCGGCGCTAACGTGGCCTGACTTTGAAACGACATAAAGCACATGCAGCCATAGCAGCGCTAACCTTTAACAGTTAGCGGCGTTAACTCGTTAAGTTAGCGGCGATAACGCAGCCTGCATTGCTAACTTTCACTTTTGCCATCTTTAGTCCCTTAACCTAATTTGCTATCATGTTAGACCCCGGTGTGTGACACATATGGACCCATACATCATCGGCAGTGCTTTAAGGCTGTAGGACCGGCTGGGGGATGGGGTTCTAAACTAAACTAAAACACCCTAATGCTAGGACTGATCTAGGATGAGAAATAGCGCGGAATTCTATTTCCCAAACCTCCTAAGGATTCTAAGATCTGCTTAGGTGTCCGGCACACAGTATCACACAGTGAAACACACAGAGTAGAAACAAGAACACACTCTAAGAAACTCACACATAGATGCTTAAGGCTGCCCTTGGATTCGGATTAAACACACAGTATTCGTTTACGAGGCTTAAAGTCGCGATTTAGTAAGGCTTAAGGCCTTATGAGGTCGGTTACGAAGGCTTCCGTAAAGTACTTGATTGATTCGTCGATTACGTAGGTTACTCGCTCGATTCCCCGCGCTAATAAGCGGTTAAGAAGTATTTATAGAGTAATTAACTTCAGTACGCACGTAATGTATCACACTTCGTACGAAGTGTGTCCAGTACGCACGTACTGGTTAGTTTAATAATAATTAATTTCATTTTAACCGACCTACACACTACGTGCGTAGTGAGCTACACTACGCACGTAGTGGACTGACTTCGCACGTGGTGATTTCTCACACATACTTAAACTTCCAAACACACATCAACACATGATTAAGTACTTGTAAGCTTAAGATAATCACATAGAATCACTAAGAATATATACACATGCAACCAATTAATCAAAACACATTTGAATTAATATCTCATGTATGTATTGGATTGATAAGAACTAGGGATTTACAATTATGCAACAACAAAGGCGTACATATATTATCGGGCAGATTCTAACGAACTCCCACTTGCACATAATATACTGTACCATAGTAAGCACAGACAAAGAGCGGCCTCTAGCAAAGTATCAATGCCCCCAAGTCTGTATGGGTTCTGAATACTTGCAGAAAACCATCATACTAGAAGTAGTGGTCCTAGATAAGTGATCTTAGACATCCTTTTGTTCGCGATATCCTTGTGAAGTGTTAGTGCATGAATGTAAATCCCTAGTTCTGGTCAATCAGATATGTAATTACCTACTTGAAATGTTAATTCAAATGTGTTTTGATTAATAGTTTTCATGTTTATATATTCTAAGTGTTTACTTATATTTGTTTTAAGCCTACAAGTACTTAGTCATGTGTTGATTTGTGTTTGGAAGTTTAAGTATAAGTGAAGGTCACCACGTGCGTAGTGAAGTAGATAATTAAAGTTTAATTGAATATCATTAAAACACCCGGTACGTGCGTACTGGATTAACTACGTACGAATTGCAGAGCATTACGTGCGTAGTGTAAGTTAATTAAGGAAATGATGTGTTACACTCAAATACGCGTTTTCTATACGTATAAAAACTCCTTAACCGCGTATTAGCGCGGGGAATCGTCCATAATCACATATAAGCCTTCATAAGCCTTCGAAATCGGAGATACCTTCGAAAAAAACGTAAACTTAGTGTTAATTTCATATCCAAGGGCAGCCTTAAGCATTCTGTGTGAGTTCTTAGTGTTGTTCTTCGTCTTTCTCTGTGTGTTCTTCGTGATTACTGTGTGCCGGACACCTAAGCAGATCTTTGAATCCTTAGGAGGTTTGGGAAATAGATATTCCGCACTATTTCTCATCCTAGATCAGTCCTAGCATTAGGGTGTTAGTTTAGAACCCCCTACGGTCCTACAAAGTGGTATCAGAGCCTTGTGCTTTGATTGATCATTTTTTTCTTAGGTTTCGTGATCTAGGTGTCGTTTTGGTCTTTCAGGATTGTTAGTGTTGTCGTTTTCTCGGTATTTTATCGTACGTTTAGTCGAAATAAGGTTGTTTTTGCGTTAAAAGATTTGTGTTTTTACGTAAATTAGTTCCTAATCGTTGAAGTTTACACGTGCGTAGTGTCTCACATTACGTACGTATATCTCAGCAGTCCGTGCGTAGTCTGTCCTTCGTGTTCTAGAATTTTCCATAACCCGTGTTCTGTCCGTGTGTGGTGCGTATTCATCACGTGCGTAGTGAGCTACACTCCGCACGTATTGATTCTTAGTGTTGACTTGTTTCTTGAAAAATAAGTTATTCATTACGTACTTAGTAAATCAATTTCGTGCGTACTAGGTATCCATTCCGTACGTACCTGAGCCTGTGTGAAAAATTTTCATTCTATGCGTAGTACATTCCACTACGTGCGTAGTGTGTTCACTCCATACGTGTTATCCTTACTTCGTGCGTAGTGCTTGAGTTTGTTTTAGGTCTTATTTATAATGTCTGCCATGAGTGCAATGACTGCCAAACAAACTATAACTGCTCTAAGTAATTAAATTATGGACAATGAACAAGGTGGAATAAACAAAGTACCTCGTCTATTAACCATGGAAGACTACCCATTCTGGAAACCACGTTTTGAAATTTTTATTGATGGGATTGATCCAAGGCTGCACCGGGCTATATCTGCTGACTACTTTGTTCCTAAGGGCGAAGGGAATATTGAAGTTCCCTATGATATGATGAGTGACGATCACAGGAAAGCATACGATGCTGAGAAGAAAGCTTATTCTTATCTGATCCAAGCCATTCCAAATGAGATCTTCCACCAGTTCCGACGATATAGAACGTCATATTCTTTGTGGAATGCTTTACAGAAACGGAACAAAGGGAATGCATCATTAAAGGAGCTTAAGGCCTCACAGTTACGTAAAGAGTTTGATCACTTCACATCTTACAGAGATGAAAAGATTCCTGATTTGATTAACAGATATAACCATCTTCTGAGTGAGTTGGATAGCCTAGGTGTGCAAGTATCTGAGAGACAGCAGGTAGAGACTTTATCTAAGGCATTACCAAAGAGCTGGAGGCCGTTTATAATGATCTTGAAAAATGGTTAAGGTTTCGAGGGTATGGACCTCAATGACTTCATCACCAAATTAAAAGAGCATGAACAGGAGGAACAAAATCTAGATAGATTGAGTAGTTATGTTCAGAATCCTTCCTTGTACTGCTCTGGATCCATTCCTTCTCCTGCAACCTCGTCAAATGCTCCGTTGCAGACTACATTTACTTCAAGTGTCAGTGGGTCAACCAGTTCTGCAACTACAAGTGGACCACCGTATTCTGCTCCTTCAAGCAAAAAGTCGGAATCAATATTACCTGCTTTAAACACTGAACATTTCAAGCATGGTAGTACTGAAGAAGTAAAGGAGCACATGGGGATGCTTAGTGTGTTGGTGTCTTCCTACGATGATCTCCTTAAAGGTAAAGTTGGACATGCCTATTTGACTCAAGAAGACTATGAGCAGATTGACAATGATGAAATGGAGAGACAGGACATTTTATGGTCCTATGCCAACCTTGTGAGGAGAGCAAAAGCTTTGGTTAAACGAACAGGGATGCAGAATACAGCGACTAAGGATACAAAGCTGGGCTTCGACAAATTAGATGTAACCTGTTACAACTGTGGCGAAAAGGGACATTTTGCAAGGGAGTGTGAAAAACCAAAGAACTAAGGACCTAAGTACCCTTTCCGTACATCCCATAAGAAAACAGAAGCATCTCCTGAAAGTTCAACCAAGGCAATGGCGGTTGTCCAAAAGGATGAGGGGATTGATTGGTCTGTGCATTTTAAAGATCATGATGCTTTTGAGGTTGCAGAGACCAACTTGGCTAGTGTTCAAGAACTGAATGATGAGTCACAATCTGAAGCAGATAGTGTCTAGGAGGCTGATAATGAATTTTTTGCTAGTAAGGAAGACTCAGTAAGACCTGCTGACAAACCAGTTTTAGTGCTAGCTGCCGAACCAACGCCAGTGACTGTTCAATCTCAATCAGAAGATCCTAAGGCGTGCATGACTGGACAAGCTGACTCAAAGGTAAGTAACATTTCTAGCCTTCCCTGTGCTTCGTGCAATGATTATGTACAAAACATAGTATCTCTGAAATCTCATGTTGCTGAGCTTACCTCTAAACTGCATGAGAACACACTTATTAAAGGAAGAGAAAAGACTTTAAAAGACAAAATTGAAAGTCAAAATAGGCAGATTAGAGAACTAGAGGCAGCTTTGTTAAATAAGCAGGATGCTATAGTTTTTTACATCAATCAAATATACACTCTGAAACGGGATCTTGCTAGCTCTAAGGTAGATTATGAAACTCTAAACCAGAAACTAAAAAGTTATTCAACTTCATCTTACCTATTTGAGCACATAATCGACCGAAGACCTCAAGGTTCCGATTTAGAAAAGGACAAAAAGCAGTATAACAAATGTCCACCACCAGTGTTAAATCAACTGGTGAAAACAGATGTCTTCTCTGAAGCTGACTCACTTCCTCCTAAGGTTGATGAATCTTCTGCTTCAACCTCAAAACCTGATTTAAAAATGAAGGGGGTAGTTAGTGAGCCTCAGATGAAAGAGGTTAAACAAGAAATGCCTGAACCTGGAATGAGAAAACTTTTAGGCAATTTCACTGGACAAAGCACTCTAATGCAAAATGTCCAAGCAGCACTCAAAACAATAGGAAAGGAGGGTGCAAAGTCTCCTGCAACCCGTCCTTATAAGGAAGTTAAAATCCTGCCCAAACAACGTGGTCTAGGAGTTGAGCCAAAATGTCCAGTTGATCAGAAAGTGCCACATAATCCTGCAAAACACCAGTCAAACAGGATTTGCTATGTTTGTAGGAGACCTGGTCATCTCAGTTATGAGTGTGATCAGCAACAACAGAGCTGCAATGGGAAAGTTGATTTTTTTTCTGAAATTTTTCAAAGGAACAAAATGTTTAATCAAAATAATCAAAGATCAACTCAACCTATTCAGATCAAGAGGACTGTTAGGGAAACTTTTGTTAAACCCAAAAGTCCCGAGGTTTGTAAAAAAGGGAAAGAGCCACTCCATAAGGTGATTAATGCTTCTAGTGTGCATCACAAGGCTTCTCCCCGTCAAGACTTAAAATGGACTAATAAACCCGAATCTAAAATGTCAAATAGTTCAGATACCAATGCAAACTTCAAAGCTACTGGTATTTGGATTAACATGCCAATTGTTGGAGAAGATGGGAAACCCATGACCATTCGGGCTTGGGTTCCTAATGCTAACTAACTTTTTACTCTTTGTGCAGACTTCAAAACCAAGTGTGTGGTCGTCTCTGATGATGCAACTTAATGTCTTTCTCGTATATGTGCCTGTGTGTCTATTTTCTGTGTGTTTATTTTCTGTGTCTGTGTGTCTCTATTCTTGGTATTTATTTCTTTTAGTATTTTAGGGGGAGATAGGTGCAACATAGAAAATACAAAAAAAATCAAAAAAACATAGAAAATACAAAAAAAATCAAAAAACATAGAAAATACAAAAAAAATCAGAAAAACATAGAAAATACAAAAAAAAAATCAGAAAAACATAGAAAATACAAAAAAAATCAGAAAAACATAGAAAATACAAAAAAATCAGAAAAACAATAATGAGAAGTTGATCCAACTCAAATGGAAAATGATGGTACACTGGCTTTCAATACAAAGTATGTCTAGTAAAATTAGAACTGAAGGCATGTACATATTCTTGAGAAAACTGTCTGAAAATTTGAGTCAAATCAGATAAGAAACAGATGGCATGTAAGACATATGATGAGAGTCTAGGCTGATAAGTTGTTATGCATGTGGAAATCCATCAAAGATTCAAACTATCGAGACATTCCAAGTCTACAAGTCAATAACAGTTGAGACTAACTTAGTCTGGTGCACACACCTGTTACCATGCCAAATGTGTTAGATGACAATGAGCAAAATGTAAAAAGAGGGTGAAAAATTGACCCCAATCTGAGATTTCAAAAGAAATAGATACATTGATCTATTAGTGTTGAATTGTCAAAGAGCATAAAATGCAGTGACAAAAGCTCAACGGAAATTATCAAAAGAGGTGAAAAATTGACCTCCATGTCAAAGAGCATAAAATGCAGTGACAAAAGCTTAACAGAAATTATCAAAAGAGGTGAAAAATTGACCTCCATGTCAAAGAGCATAAAATGCGTTGACAAAATCACAAATCACATAAGCATGGTGGTTGGGTATTCAAGTTGTGCAACCTACTGAGTGAGTCAAAACACTGTGAGATTTTAAAAGAGATAGTCTTAACCATGTACTCAGTTCTAGATAATCAGAAAATGTTGAAATCAAATCTGTCATTATCTGAGGAAAGTTAGATTGACAGACAGAAATTGAGGGAGTATGTTTGTGCCTAAGGTTCTGAAATGAATGATAACTAAGTATAGATGTGCTGGTACTGACTCCATCTTGGAACCTTCTCACAAAAAGATTTAATTTATGTAATTTAATTTTTTTGCAAATCTCTTTAGTGTTTTCATTTCTGTCTCTTAGTTTTTAGGATTTAGTTTGTGAACAGTCTGCATTTTCATTTTCTTTATAATCAGAAAAATACAAAAAGAGTGTTGGTGGTTCTAAGTTCTTTTAAATGTACTCTTTTGCTATTCTTTTGGTTTTCTCGTTTCGCTTTGATGTGTTTAGATGCTTATTAGTGGTCTTGAAGTTGCTGATCGTTTATTGCTGAGTGCAGTACTAACAGTATCAAGATTCACATGTGAAGATTTCAGATCATGCGGAATTGAGCCACTATGCACGAGTTACAACTTACCACGTGCGTAGTGCAGGTAAGGTATAATGAAAGGTAATTTTTTTTGCTCAAAATCACCACGTGCGCAGTGAACTCACTACGCACGCATTGCATATACCGATACATACGAAGTGAAGCTTAGTCGGATTAAAAGTTAATCTTAATCACTACGCACGTAGTGTTTCACACCACGTACGTAGTGGAAAGCATATATAGGCTTGGTACGTGCGTCTGTGGTCATTACGCAAACAGACCTACGCACGAACTCTTGCTTTTCTCTCGATCTTGTTTTTCGAATCTATGTGTTAGGAGTGATTTTGCCTTCATATTCGTGTTCGGTTTTCACTCACGATCTTAGTGGTATGATTTTTAACCATTTTCATCCATTAAATAGGGAGATATGATCGATTTTTGCTCCCGAAGACCCTCGAAATGTAAAATGGGATAAATTGGGGATTTTGTGTGTTCGTTTGAATGATTTGAACCGAAAAGAGTGTTTGTTTTGCTTTGTGCATTTTGCTGACAGAACTAGGTCTTAGGGGGAGTTTGTTAGTGCATGAATGTAAATCCCTAGTTCTGGTCAATCAGATATGTAATTACCTACTTGAAATGTTAATTCAAATGTGTTTTGATTAATAGTTTTCATGTTTATATATTCTAAGTGTTTACTTATATTTGTTTTAAGCCTACAAGTACTTAGTCATGTGTTGATTTGTGTTTGGAAGTTTAAGTATAAGTGAAGGTCACCACGTGCGTAGTGGATCTCACTACGTGCGTAGTGAAGTAGATAATTAAAGTTTAATTGAATATCATTAAAACACCCGGTACGTGCGTACTGGATTAACTACGTACGAATTGCAGAGCATTACGTGCGTAGTGTAAGTTAATTAAGGAAATGACGTGTTACACTCAAATACGCGTTTTCTATACGTATAAAAACTCCTTAACCGCGTATTAGCGCGGGGAATCGTCCATAATCATATATAAGCCTTCATAAGCCTTCGAAATCGGAGATACCTTCGAAAAAAACGTAAACTTAGTGTTAATTTCATATCCAAGGGCAGCCTTAAGCATTCTGTGTGAGTTCTTAGTGTTGTTCTTCGTCTTTCTCTGTGTGTTCTTCGTGATTACTGTGTGCCGGACACCTAAGCAGATCTTTGAATCCTTAGGAGGTTTGGGAAATAGATATTCCGCACTATTTCTCATCCTAGATTAGTCCTAGCATTAGGGTGTTAGTTTAGAACCCCCCACGGTCCTACATGAAGACATAGATAAATAATGTCAATCTCCAGATCGTTCACGATTATATTTGTTGATCTTGATTGGTAGTGACCAAAAGTTAAGGACATATCTGATTCTTAATCAATATTCCTTGTGCATGGCCATGCAAAATTTTTGTGTCAGCTCCCAATCATTGAGGGGCCCAGGGATATCTCTCATGTCAGAGGAACAAATCCCTTTGACTGCATAACCCCATACCATACTCCCTGACTTACCTAGTCATTTCTTTTATCACAGCCGGTCACGAACTGCTTTTGAAAATGGCTAAAGCAAGTAAGAACTATGATATAGCAGTTTATACATCTCCGGTCTAAGGATGTAAGATTTTATCATCCCAAGTTACTCGTGACTATAATCCATGAAGTATACTTGGGTGTGGGTCTTCCAGTCACTTGAAACTCTTTTCAAGCACAGATAAGCATTGCACCTTAACTCAACCATTTTTAACTCAAGATCACATGCTTATCTCAGTCTTGATTCAATCCTTCTTCCATAAGATTGACTGACTGTGGAAAGTTTGAAATATAGAATAATATTTCTAGAAGTAATTAAACATGCTAAGATGGAACACAGTAAAGTCTTATGAATGTAACCGTATCACACGCATATATAATCTCCATTATATATCGAAACCAGCATAAGTTACAATACTGTCTGTATTGTTCCCAAAATAAAATATACATATCAAATGAACTAAAATATACAACTCAAGCCAAATCGCTAGCAAATCTTATACCTATTGCTCTGGTGTGAGATTCATGAGCTGCCTGCGGTAACGGCTTAGTGAATGGATCTGCCAGGTTTCCATTTGATGCTACTCTGCTAATGATGACTTCACCACTTTTAATTACATCTCGTATTAAGTGGTACTTGCGTGAAATGTGTCTTGTCCTATTATGAGCTCTCGGTTCCTTTGCCAAGGCCACCACACCCTCATTGTTACAGAAAATCTTAATAGGGTCAGTGATGCTCGGAACCACTTGTAGATCTTGGATGAATTTCTTCATGCACACGGCCTCCTTTGCGGCTTCACTTGCCGCAATGTACTCCGATTCGGTATTCGAATCAGCCACCGTGTCTTGGTTCGAGCTCCTCCAGCTGACAGCACCAACATTTAACAGGAACACAAACCCCGATTGTGATCGGTAGTCATCCCTGTCAGTTTGGAAGCTAGCATCTGAGGAACCCTTTACTCTCAGCTTTTCTTCCCCACCATATACCAAGAACATCTCTTTTGTACGTCTCAGATATTTGAGAATGTTCTTCACTTCCCTCCAATGAGGCTGTCCTGGGTTCGCCTGATATCTACTAGTCATGCTTAAAGCACATGACACATCAGGGTGAGTGCATAGCATGGCGTACATGATCGAGCCAACAGCCGAAGCATATGGTACTCGCTTCATTACTTCTATCTCCTCCTTAGAGGTAGGACATTGAGTTTTACTCAAAGTCAAGCCATGCATCATAGGGAGGTTTCCTTTCTTGGATTCCTCTATTTTAAAGCGTCTCATGACCTTTTCTATGTATGCACTTTGAGAAAGCCCTAGCAGCCTTTCAGATCTATCTCTGTAGATCTTTATTCCCATAATACAGCTCGCATCGCCTAGGTCCTTCATTGAAAAGCAATTCCCTAGCCAAGCTTTGACACTCCTTAGGCTTGGGATATGATTTCCAATGAGTAGAATATCATCTACATATAGAACCAAGAAGACTATAGTGCTCCCACTAGCCTTGACATATACACAAGGTTCATCTTTACTCTTTGAAAATCCAAACTCTTTGATTTTCTCATCAAAGCAAAGATTCCAGCTCCGAGATGCTTGTTTAAGTCCATAAATGGACTTTATAAGCTTACAAACCTTGTTTGGATACTTTGGATGCTCAAAACCGTCAGGTTGTCTCATATACACCTGTTCATTAAGCTTCCCGTTAAGGAAGGCGGTCTTTACATCCATTTGCCAAATTTCGTAATCATGAAATGCAACTATGGGAAGTAGTATCCGGATTGACTTCAACATGGCCACTGGGGAGAAGGTTTCATCATAATCAATTCCTTGAGTCTGAGTGAAACCCTTTGCCACTAGTCGGGCTTTGAAGATATCCAAGGTTCCATCTATGCCAGGTTTCTTCTTGAAAACCCATTTACACCCAACGGATTTCATCCCTGGTGTAGGATCAACCAGTTCCCAAACCTGGTTATCCGACATAGATTGCTTCTCGCTCTCCATCGCCTTCCTCCACTGAGCAGACTCAGGGCCTGTCATGGCTTCCTTATAGTTGGTGGGTTCATCACGATCCAGCAATAACTCGTTGCCCTCAGATATGAGAAACCCATATCTCTCTGGCTCAGAACGAGTTCTACTAGAACGCCTAGGAGTAGACGTTGCTAGAGTGTCAGGTACCGCAACATCATGTTGCTCGGTATTTTGGCTAGTGTCAACCTCAAGTTCTTTATCAGTCGACCCTTGATCTTCCTCAAGGTCAATTTCCTTACTGCCTTGTCTGGATAGCAACTCCCTTTCAAGGAAGAACGCCCTACGAGCAACAAATACCTTGTTCTCTGAAGGTTTATAAAATAAATATCCAACACCGGCAGGAGGATATCCAATAAAGTAACATCTTTCTAAGGGAGGTTCAAGTTTGTCTTCGACCTCACGTCTCACCTAGGCTTGACAACCCCAAACTCGTAGGTATGAAAGTGTCGGCTTCTTACCATGTCACATTTCATAAGGTGTTTTAGCAACTTTCTTGGTTGGTGCCAGGTTAAGGATTCTTACCACCGTTTCTAGGGCATATCCCCAGAAACTAATAGGTACCTCCGTACGACTCATCATAGACCTTACCATATCAAGCAAAGTCCGGTTCCTCCTCTCAGCGACCCCATTTAATTGTGGAGTCCTTGGAGGTGTTAATTGTGAAATGATTCCACAATTTTTAAGATGATCGATAAACTCGGTACTAAGATACTCTCCACTCTATCAGACCGGAGTATCTTTATTGTTTTGCCCAGCTGATTCTGAACTTCCTTTTGGAATGTCTTGAACACTTCAAAGGTTTCATACTTGTGTTTAACAAGATAGACATATCCATACCTACTATAATCATCTATAAAGGTTACGAAGTATCTTGAATTATTCCTTGTGACATGCTTGAAAGGTCCACATACATCCGTATGGATTATGTCTAAAAGGTCCTTTCCCCTCTCACTTGTTCCCGTGAATGGTGTTTTTTTCATTTTACCCAATAAGCAAGATTCGCATACTTCATTTGATCCTTGATCAAATGATTCCAAGATCTCATCCGCTTGGAGTTTGGCGATGCGAGTCTTGTTTATGTGGCCAAGACAACTATGCCATATGGAATATTTATCCAAACCATTTTTGGAGTCAGAATCAATATTCATGATAGATTTTCTTGATTCAACATATGCATTTTCCTCATATATGCCATGACATGGTAGAGCTTTAAAATAAACAATTTCATTTATAAAGCAAACAATTGTACCATTTACAAAACGAAAGTCATAACCATCGTCATACAATTTGTGAAAAGAAATAATGTTTCTAGCCACATAGGGCGAATAGCATACATCTTTTAATAAAATTGAAAAACCGGTCTTGAATGAAAGCTCCAAGTCTCCCTTTGCGTCCACTGGGACAACCTCCGAGTTTCCCATGACAAGATCCAGCTCTCCCCGCTCCAAGCTCCTACTTGCCCTTAGTACCTGCACCATATTATATATGTGAGTGCCACAGCCAGTATCTAATACCCAACCTTTAGAAATAGAAGTATGATGGAGTTCTATCATGAACGTACCTGACATGTCCGGACCCGAAATGCTCATAGCCTTCAGCTTGTTGAGTCCCTCCAGATACTTTGGGCAGCTACGGCGGTAATAGATCTTGCCCCCGTAGAAGAAGCACTCCGCATCCTCCGGAGTCTTGGCTTGGGGAAGTTTCCCCTTGCCCTTACCCTCGGAGGCCGGGGTAGGCTTGGCCACGCCAACCTTTCCCTTGCCCATCCTTTTATGGGAAGGGGCAGCCTTCTTCTTTGTGATGCGGCCTTCCCGGATGGCGAGAACGTGATTGGAGGAGGATGGCTTGTTCTTGGTCATGCTAGACTCAGCGGTCTTCAACATACCATGAAGTTCAATCAAGGTCTTATCCATGATGTGCATATGATAACTCATTACAAATTGATCATATGTACTGGGCAGAGATTGGAGGATTAAATCAACCACCATCTCCCTCCCAATGGTAAAACCCAACTTCTCCATGCGCTCTATGTTTGCTTTTGTTGGTGCATAATTGTAAATACCTAGTTCTTATCAATCCAATACATACATGTTTACTTGAAATGTTAATTCAAATGTGTTTTGATTAATGGTTTGCATGTTTATACATTCTAAGTGGTTACTTATGTTTGTCTTAAGCTTACAAGTACTTAATCATGTGTTGATATGTGTTTGGAAGTTTAAGTATGAGTGAAGGTCATCACGTGCGTTATGAGCTCACTACGTGCGTAATGGAGCTCACTACGTGCGTGGTGAGGTGGTCGGTTAAAGTTAAATTAATTATTATTAATACAACTGGTACGTGCGTACTGGACTCGCTTCGTGCGAAGTGCGATACATTACGTGCGTACTGAAATTAATTACACTATAAATACTCATTAACCGCGTATTAGATCGAGGGGTCGCAGAGTTTGACGGGTAATCGTGAGGTAATCGTCCGTAATCGCATATAACTACCGGAAATCGACCTTAAGCCTTAGTGAGCCTTCGTAATCGTACGTTTAACCTCGGTAATCGCGAACTTAGTGTTAATCTCGAATCCAAGGGCAGCCTTAAGCATTCTGTGTGAGTTCTTAGAGTTGTTCTTCGTCCTACTCTGTGTGTTCTTCGTGTTAACTGTGTTCCGGACACCTAAGCAGATCTTAGAATCCTTAGGAGGTTTGGGAAATAGATATTCCGCACTATTTCTCATCCTAGATCAGTCCTAGCATTAGGGTGTTTTAGTTTAGAACACCCACTGTCCTACAGCTTTCATCCGCAACACATGCGCGCTCACGTTCCCTCCTTCTTGCATCTTGCAAGCAAGGGTTGTCTTGAGGCACTCGTACCTTTCCTGCCTCGCCTGCTGTTGGAACATATCCTTCAGCTGCACAACCAGGTCATAAGCACTCAGATGATCCATTTGCTTTTTCAAATCTTGGTTCATCGTGCTCAACATAAGGCACGTGACTTCCTCAGTTTCCTTTAGGCGTTTCTCATACGCCTCACGGACAGCCCTTGTTGCACCAGCAGGAGGTGCCTCAGGTAGGGGTTCCTCTATGGTATGCAACTTCCCTTCATACCTCAAGACCAACCTCAGTTGTCTATGCCAGTCAATGAAGTTGCTACCATCGAGTTTCTCCTTTTCAAGGAAAACTTGAAGAGAAACGTTGGTGGTGGCGTTAGTTGCGCTTGTTGATGCCATCTAAAATATGCAAAGTATATTTTAGTTAGTTGATATATCATCTTGTTAAATAATTTTACCCAAAAAGAAATATCTTAACAAGGCTAAGAACCGTATTTCATCTTACCATGTGACGGGATTACCGCGGATCACATGATAAAACTATTTAGGTCGGCAACCATTTTGCCAATTCCAATCTCTATTGCAATCCTTAGCACCTTGCGGGATCCTACGACATCCAATGGTCGTTTGGCATGTTTGATCCCTTCTTGCACCAATTTTAAGTCTTGAAATTTTGGTTAAGTAGTGCTAAGCTCGACAATTAACCAAGATTGCAAACCTAAAATTGCAAATCGTCCGTCAAGACATACGGTAACAAACTCACCAAAGTTGGCTCGTGCTAAGCTCGACAACCAAAATTGTGAATTCGCCACACTCACCTTCTACACAGTTTTATAAGAATTGGCTCGTGCTAAACTCGATAACCAAATCCCATAAGACTAGATTCGGGTGGTATCGACTTAGGGATGGTGCACGATTTACGTTTTGTGGAAAAACGGGCTTTTGTTTCCGGTTTGGTTTTAGATTAACTTATTAGTGACAAAACCTATTTTCACTAGGTGGGTTAATCTATGTATGTGATCGCGCGCGAGAGGAAACCATTTTTATCAAAACTCTTTGTGATTTTATTAATTTTATAAAAAATTATCTAGCATGCGAAACCTACACATCCATGCATAGAATAATAAAATCACATCACACGCAATATACAAAATAGTGGGTAACCCTTGCCAATAAACCTATGCGTTCCTCCCGTGAGCCAAAACGGGAAGAACTTGGTCAAACTATGGGACAAAACATCTTGATACAAGCTCCCACTAGAACCACCATCTCCATTGGACTTCATTGGCTTCTAAGGGCATCAAAACTCCATCTTGTTTTGCCTCCTTTTGTGTCTTCATCCCTCCATCATACAAATTACATATAATAGAAAATAAATGGCATACAAGCCACAAATCTTCCTATTTATCTAATACTTGTACATGGATGAATGAAATGGCATGCAAGCCACAAAATTATTACAATCAAACTGAAATTAAATAAATTTACAGCCATCAAATGTGGATTAAAACCACCAAATGCATGCACAACACAAATTCAACAAAAAGGTCAAGGCGAGGTTACCAACTCATATTAACACATACAACCAAACATAGCATAACACTACTGCATAATCAAGCAAGGAACCTTTGGAACAAATTTCCAGAACGTCTAAACGCCAAAAATCCCGAGACCAAAACTGTTTTAATCAAAATTTTCAAAAAACAATTTTCCAGTAACGTTAGCGCCGCTAACTCAAAAGACTTAGCGTCGCTAACCACAACTTAGCGGCGCTAACCCAAATGGCAGATTACAAACATTTTGATTTCGAGTTTTTCAGGCCACCAAGTGCTATTCTAACATAAAGGTGGCTCTGATACCACTGTTGGGATTTCAAGAACACGCAACGGAAGCAAGGAACACAAAATACAAGCAAAAAATGTGTTAAAAAACATAAAATCCCTAAATGGATCAACTCTATGTACCAAAATAGCAACAAACAAGGAGGTTAGAAGATTATACCGTGCTCCTAAGCTCCATAAATTGTTTGATGGTGGCTGATGGTGGTGTAGAAGCAAGGCTCTTCTTCTTCTTCTCTTCTCGAAACCACACCCCGGGAACTAGTCCAACAACTCGTGCTAACAAGCTTGTGTGAAGACTTCTACCAGAAACACACACAAGAACAGCAAACTTGGCTTCTGGAACTCGGAAATTTCCACTAGATCACCAAGACTAAGGTATGAAGTGAAGAGAGTTTTGTGGCAAGAGTGATCAATTGGCCAAGAGTGTAATATGCCCAGGTTTGAAGTCTTTTAAAGACTCAAAAATGACCCTGGAACTCCCTCTAGCTGGCCAAGTAACAATCATTTGGAAGCCATGCATTGGCCAATCCTAGAGGTAATCTTGACATAAAGTTCATGCAGCTGTAGCGCCGCTAACCAAAAGTTAGCGGCGCTAAACCTTAGCCCTTAGCGGCGCTAACGTGGCCTGACTTTGAAACGACATAAAGCACATGTAGCCATAGCGGCGCTAACCTTTAACAGTTAGCGGCGCTAACGCAGCCTGCATTGCTAACTTTCACTTTTGCCATCTTTGGTCCCTTAACCTAATTTGCTGTCATGTTAGACCCCGGTGTGTGACCCATATAGGCCCATACATCATCGGCAGTGCTTTAAGGCGTACATATATTATCGGGTAGATTCTAACAATATATATATATATATATATATATATATATATATATATAAGGTATATGTATAAGTTGAAATTTTTTTCTACTTAAAAGGATAATTGTTTTACAAGTTTTGTAAAACGGTTAAAATTGGCAAAATATTTTTGAAACAAGTTAACCCTTTGTCAAAATCTTAGACCAGTAGTGCTAACCATCTAATGATACACCTTACCTGCTCCCGGTACCTTGGTGTGTTGTCGTGTCCAAACCGTGCACACCGGGGTTCAAACCGATGTGGGGAGGGGGTGAAAGGCTTTGTGATTCCCTGACGTGACGGGCCAAAGTTCACCCCGTCTTAGATGGTGAGGTCTATTTTAGTGATTCCCTTATGTATCGGGCCCAAAGTGCACTTAGGAGGACTAAATATGTACGAATTATGTATCATTCGATGTAACAAAAATATAGGAGTCGTGTTTTGGACTAAATACGGTCGGTATGGTTTATACCCACCAGAAATAACACGGGGACGGTGTTGTCGTTCCCAAACCGTGCACCAGCACGTGTGATATATGGATCCTATTCTAAAATAAATTTATTTTAAACGGTTATAAATTATTTTAGTTGAATTAATTTCTAAAACATTTATTTGTTGCTTTTTACTATTGATGTCAATTTTATCTGTTATACCATTTTATTCACCTCAGGAGTCTCTTAGCCTTATCATGCAAAAGTGGAAGCTTTCAGGTCCAAACTTCGCGGTTTGGAAGTTGCACTTTAGGAATATCCTAAGGGCACAGGGAAGGCTATACATGGTCGATAATACACCTCTAGCACGACCCGATTATTCTACTCAGGATGAAGAGTATGATACATATTATAAGTATATATCTGATGAATTTGACATCTTGTCAATTCTAATACTCTCCACAGAATCTGAGTTTTCGGATAAACTCAAGAGTAAGTCAACTTTTGAGGTCGTGCAAGACCTAGAGGAACGCTTCAATAGTAGCGAACGCTATGGATGTTCTACTTATGAAAGACATTCTTTCATAGGGGATGAAAGAAGGCCAGTCTTTGAGTGATCATCTCATTAACATGAGAAGGCTGTTTGATTGCTTAATGATTCTGGGGTCACAGGTCAGTGAACAAGAACTTGTAAGGCTTTTGGTCGGGTCTCTGACAGATTACTACAGGCAAAGGTAGTGAATATGATTGGAGAACAGGAATCAATAGTAGTTGGTATGCACGAGTTTTTAATGTGCATGGATGACCAGATGTACCCAGACTTCCTTGACGCAACAGTAGTTGAATAAATGGAAGAAGACGACTGGATTGATGAGCTACTAGATATTTGTTGCCCAGTTTTCGGTAGCAAGGATATTTGCGAGCACTCAGTCGACATTGATCAGGTGGATGTCGGTTCTACCGACGAGTCAGGTATCTTTATGATAGATTGCTTAGTTACTTCTTTTGAATCATGGGTACTTAATACCCGATGTAGTCATCACATTTGCAATCACTTGTAGGGATTCAAAAGGAGTAGGAAACTAAGGAAGGGGGACATGGACCTGTGGGTAGGCGAAGGATCCATTATAGGTGCTGAAGCTGTAAGAACTTATTGTCTCAGGCTACCTTCGGGATTAATCATAGAACTAGAAGATTCTTATTATGTTCCTCGAATAATCAAAAATGTAATCTAGTATGATTTATTAATTGACAACGGTTTTACATATCAAACAGTAGGAAAAACAATTTTGTGCTTTAAAGATGATTTATTTTATTTTAAAGTAAGTTCACAAAATGGTCTATACACAATAAATCTACAAGATGACAAGGAAATCGACCATATAAGTAAAAGGTCAAAGGACACTTTGAACCAAACATACCTTTGGCATTGTCGGCTCGGACATATTAATAAGAAACGCATAGAGAAACTTCACGAAGATGGAGTTCTAGGGTCATTTGATCATGAATCAATTGACAATTGTGAATCTTGTTTGTCTTGCAAGATGACAAAGAAACCTTTCAACGGTCTGAACGAAAGTCAAAAGAACTGCTAGGAATAATACACACAGATGTGTGTGGTCCTTTCAGTCAAGAAGCCAAAGGAGGATACCGGTACTTCATTACCTTTACTGATGATTTTAGTAGATATGGTTATGTGTATCTTATGAGACACAAATCTGAAAGTTATGATTTCTTCCAACAGTTTCAGAATGAGGTACAAAACCAGCTTGACAAGAAGATAAAGCTACTTCGGTGTGACTGGGGTGGTGAATATCTGAGTCAGGAGTTTGACGATCATGTAAAGGAATGTGGGATTGTTTCATAACTCACACCTCCGTATACGCCACAGTGGAATGGTGTATCAGAAAGGAGGAACAGAACCTTGCTTGACATGGTTCGTTCCATGATAAGTCGAACTAGTTTACCAATGTCGTTCTGGGAGCACACACTCGAAACAGATGCTTTTATGGTGAAACGAGTTCCAACAAAATATGTGGAGAAAAGAAATACACCGTTCGAGTTATGGACGGAGAAAAAGCCCAAATTGTCTTTTATAAAGATTTGGGGTTGTGAGGCGTTCGTTAAATGAACGTTGTCGGATAAACTAAAACCCAAATCAGATAAGTGTATCTTCTATAATCCTAAAGAACAAATTTCAGGGAAACCTTAGGGTACTATTTCTATAATCCCGATGAGAACAAAGTTTTTGTTGCTCGGTCAAGGACTTTTCTAGTAGACAAGTTTCTAAGTTCAAAAACTGCTAGAAAAGAAATAGATCTTCAAGAAGTGGAAGAAAATGAAGGTATTCCTTCACCATTTGTGGAACCAGTAATTCAACAGAGAATTGTTGAATCCCAACCCTAGTCTGTGGTTGAGGAGGAAGTGGAAACACAAGACCTTCGCAGGTCCAGTAGGATTCAGACTAAGCCAAATAGATATCTAGGATTTCTAATTGCTCAAGAAGAAGGGGGTCTTTATAAACCCACATCCTATGGGGATGCTATGTTGGGTAGTGAGTCTGACAAATGGCTAGATACCATGAAGACAAAGATGCAATCCATGTATGGTAACCAAGTTTGAGAGTTAGTAAACTTGCCACAACATAGTAGAGCTGTTGGATGCAAGTGGGTCTTCAAGAAGAAGACGGACATGGAAGCAAATATGCATACTTTTAAAGTAAGGCTTGTTGAGAAAGGTTACACTCAGACTCATGGTATTGATTATGATGAAACCTTCTCGCCAGTACCTATGTTTACACCTGCACTTTGATAAGCGCATCAAAGAGTTTGGTTTTACCAAAAGCGAGTTCGAGTCCTGTGTTTACACAAAGTTTAGTGGGAGCATAGCAATCTTCCTGGTCATGTATGTGGATGACATGCTGATCATAGAAAACGATGTACCAGCATTACAAGAAGTAAAATCATGGTTAGGTAAATGTTTATAGATGTAGGACCAAGGAGAAGCCGCATATATACTTGGTATAAAGATCTATAGAGATAGATCTAGGCGGCTGATCGGACTTAGTCAAAGTAAATATATTGATAAAGTGTTAAACGCTTAAAGATGGAAGAATTCTAGAAAGGATTCATTCCTATGAGATCTGGTGTACCATTGCGCAAGGCTCAATGTTCTACTACTCCAAGAGAGCAGAAGAGGATGAAATTAGTTCCTTACGCTTTGGCAGTACGATCGATTATGTATGCCATGCTATGTACCAGGGCCGTTGTTGCTTACTCCATAAGCCTTATAAGTAGATATCAGCAAAATCCAGGTGTAGCCCATTGGGTGGATGTCAAGAACATTCTCAAGTATTTGAGAAGGACAAAAGAAAAGTTCTTTGACTTTGGAGGAGGTACGGATGAAATCAGTGTAACTGGTTACACACATGAGAGCTTCGAGACGAACAGAGACAACTTTAAGTCACAGTCAGGGTTTGTTTTTACCCTAAATGGAGGAGTTGTATCTTGGAAATGCCAGAAGCAAGATACGATAGCAGATTTAACTACAGAAGCTGAGTACATTGCGGCAAATGATGCTGCAAAGGAAGTGGTTTGGCTAAGGAATTTTATCTCGGATCTAAGAGTTGTCACCAATATCTCTAGACTTGATACATTTTGTGATAACATGGGAGCTTTAGCGTAAGCAAAAGAACCAAGAGATCACAAGCGAACTAGGCACGTACTTAGAAAGTATCACATCATCCGATAGATCATCAGAAGGGGAGATGTGAGGATATGCAAGATACTAACACATGACAACATGGCTGATCTGGTGACTAAAGCGGTTGCTAGAGATAAGCATGAGAGGCATGCTAGTTCTATTGGAATGCAGTACATGGGACCTAGCAGCTAGTTTTCAGTATTTAATTAAAATGTATAGATTGAATTTTAAAACTTATGATTATGTATTAAGCATTTCTGCGTGATGGAAATAGAAGGTTTAATATAATCATTTTAAATTTCTCCATTTTTTAGCATATTTATCTATCCATGATATACAAGTCTTGATATATCAAAATTACTCTGTAGCTACTTGATGCGGTGGGAGCCACATCAGGGAGATACTAACGCTATTATATACTTAATGGATTATTCGTGTAGAGAATAACAACATAAGTTTTGTGACCAAGAGTTTATAGATATTTGTCAAATGTACAAATATTGGAGGTGATCCGCATGAGACTAACTTCATGGAGCCTTTGACATAAGTTAGCTGATTGGTTGTCCTTAGACTTGAGATGCTTGGTTTGGGGCACGAGGATTTCTGTACTTTGGAACGTTCAAACGTTACACCGTAACAGGGTAACTATAACGAGCGTATCTGGATGCAACGGAAGACGTGTGCTCAAATGCAAGCAATCAAGATGTGATTTGCACCTTCTCTTAAAAGAGAGGAGATATTTTAGGGCTTTTTAACGATTAAGACTAAATGAAATGTGTGGCCGCACTCGGATAGAATGATAGACATCATTTGGTAACTCCATAACTTCAGTTAGTCGAGATTAGAAATCAAGCAATATAATCTAGATTTTTTCAGAATAGATCACGTGCTCCATGTCTGAAATCCACATGACGGAATATCGCGATGCAAAAGGAAAAGCCGGGTAATCAAAGAAGACGATTACAGAATCTCTCGACATAAGAGAACTTATAGTCGTGGTTAACCTATGTGTCTGGCTAGGGACCTCCTTAGGCCGATGATGAACAAGGGAGTGTAACTATCATTCACAAGTGGGAGTCTGGTAGATTGTGTGCAGGGATAGTGTATGCGTGTCATCATATGCATGAACACTATAAGTCACTAAAGGGTCACACAGCTGCACACCCAACTTTGAACCAAGAAATAATACCATGTGTGTACGGTGATAATTAATAGTTAATTAATTATCTAGTAAATAAATAATAAATGGATGTTTATTATTTAAGAGAGATTAAATATCAGTTAGGTATTTAAATAATAAGTTTGGTTAAAGAAATATTAATTAATAGTTAATTAATTAAACTAGAGGGACTGTTTTTTCAATTGATCAAAGTCTTTTATCACGGACCGGGCTTTATGGCTTAAGGGTTTTAATCCACTTAAATTACTATTTAAAGAGGATTAACCCTTGAAAAGTCAATTAAGCATATACAAGTAACAAAAGGCAATACCTAGACACTCCTTCCCTCTCTCTCTTATTCGTGGCCGACAACCACCCTACCACCATCGCCTCTCGACGATCACGGCACAACAGCGGCGGCGCGACTGTAGTGGTCGGTGACGGCAGTCCCTTTTGCGGCGGCGGTTTTCCGGCGAGTACACTCACGGTCCTAGTGCCCCTTGCGGCGGCTCCTCGGCAGCGGTGATCGACCCACACCAAAAAGTGGGCGGCTTTTTGGTGGTACACACACAGGATTGTTTTTTCATAATGGGTATTACTGTATTGGCGGTCTAGCAGCCAGTTCAAAGGGTGCAGTAGCTATGTATCCCCCTATAGCAGTCCAAGGGTGTAATATCTTATCCTTTATATATTGTTTTATACATATGTGTATTATCTAATTATTATGATTATTTGTTTTGTTTCCCCACCTGATCAGGTTGTGATCTTGGGATGGGATTTATATTAATTATATTCCGCTGTGCATTATTGTACCATGTAAATCTCAACAACAATCTCCCCCTTTGTATAGAAATAAATTTTTTTGTGTCTTTTTGGCATTTGATGAATCTCTAACAGTATAAGGAGAAGTGGATGGTTTTGGTGATCCAAATAATCCAAATAAAGTGTGTAAGTTGTTAAAATCCATTTATATATTAAAGCAAGCATCAAGAAGTTGGAGCTTATACTTTGTTGAGAAGATCAAAAAACCTGGGTTTAACAAAAGTGAGTTTGAGTCATGCGTTTACACAATGTTCTGTGGGACCATCATAACATTCATTGTCCTATATGTAAATGACATACTACTAATTAGAAATGACAAACTAGCAGTGCAGGGAATTAGAGCATGGTTAAGTAAGTGTTTCCGGATGAAGAACTTTGGAGAAGCCATATATATTCTTGGTATAAAGATCTACAGGATATATCTAAGCGGCTTATTGGAAAAAGTCAATGTACATACATCAATAAGTTCTTAAAGAAACTCAATATGGAGGCATCCAAGAAAGGGTTTATCCCCATGCAAGTTCGTTCTATATTGAGCAAGCATTAATGTTTTGTATCTAAACATGATTAGCGTCACGAGTAGATACCAAAAATATCCAAGTAACGCCCATTGTCTGGCAGTCATGAACATTGTCAAGTATTTGAGAATGACTAAGGATATGTTACGAGATCGGTGTTATTAGTTACTCAGATGTTAGTTTTCAAACCGACTGAGTTTAGGTCATAGTGAGGGTATGTGTTTACTCTTAACGGAGGAGCTATCTCTTGGACGAGCTTCAAGAAGAACACTATGGAAGATTCCACTACATAGGTGTATATTACAACATTGAATGTGACAAAGGAAACTGTTTGGATGAAGAGTTTTATCATGGATGTATGAGCTGTTGTTGGTGTCTCTAATGCAGTTAATATATACTATATGATAACTTGGGTGTTGTGGCTCAACTTAATTTACCATGAGCTCATCACAAGTATATACATATATTCAAGAAATATGATCTCTTCCGGAAAATCCTCGATAGGGCGATGTAAAGATATGCTAGATATCGACAGATGACAACATGGAAAGATCCATTAACTAAACCGCTAGCACAAGCTAAGCATGAGATTCATGCTCATTATAAAGGGTTGCTGCATATAAAATAGCCTCATTGTTTAGATAATTTGATTATTACCTATCCAAATAGTTACATGATACTTTGAAATTATGTTTTAAGTTAAAATAGTGCATTTTTACATAATTGTTTCGTGTTATCCATATTTTTTGCATGTTTCAATATCCATGACTGTAATGCACATATTGTCTAATTTTCCATAGATACTTGTTGACGTGGGAACCTCAACAAGGCTTTAAAGCTATTGTAAATGTTTATAGGATTATTTTGGTTTATAATAACGGCATAAGGTTTTGTGATCTAGTTTACATATATCAAGTTAAGGCATATATTGGAATGCCCATTTTGACATACTCCATGGAGCTAAGTCATGAGTAATACTCAATAGGTTGCCCATATTACCTTATATGCTTGGTTTGACACATGGGGACTAGTGGACATCTTAAGTGCGTGGGGTTAAATGAAAGTTGTCAAGATGAAATTTTTCACCTCCTTTTAAGGAGAGATATTTCATGGGCCATTGATGATTGAGACTTACGAAATGAGTGGCCGTGCTTGGATAGAATGATAGGTTTCATTTGGTAATTTGTTTATACAAAGGAAGTCAAGATTGGAGTCGAGTAATAAAATCTGAGTATTGAGAGACGCCCGCTCCATGTCTAATACTCAAATTTAAAATGTTGTATGCAAAAGCAAAAATACTTGATAATCTACTTTTTTTCTATAGATTATGTCTTTGGATATAAGAGGCCATATGACCTAGTTAACATAAGTGTCTGGTTGGGGACATCTTAGGCTCATGGTGACAAAAGTGTTACTTTCCTTGCATAAGTGGGAGTGTATTGGTGTTGTGTGCAAATGTGTCACCATGTAAGTCATATGGTTCTAAGGTTCACTCTGCCTCACACCCGACTCAACCAATGAATGGAATTAATTAGTTATGTGTACGATGATTATTTTTAATTATCTAACTAGGTTTAGTGAGAAATTTGGAATTATTTAAACCTAAGTGATTTAAAAGAGGTAACTTGGTGGATAATCGTTGGTTAGCATGGCATATTATTTAAGATACAAATTATTTATCCATTCAAAGGAATTATTATTGGATTAAAACACAATCACCAATTTAACTATAAATAATCATCATATCCCTTCCTCTCCTTCTTATGTGAAAAACGCATTCCCTTTTCGTGTGTGTGTCAAATACATGTATACACATAAGGCTTAAAGATCAAAAGGTTGAGTTCTAGCAGCACGGTTCAATGTGGGTAATGGTGGTGTATTCCCCTTAGTAATCCAAGTTCAAGAACTCGTAAAAATAGTAAAATTTTTAACCCTTTTAGGTTGTTTGTTTTTTTGGGTGAAAAGACTAGATCACTGGTTGGGTGTTTTAAATTTTTATGTTGTGCATGTAAAAAGGTTATTTTTACTTTTTAAAACCCAACACACAATTTTTCAATGTGAATTAGGAATCGCATTGGCATAGTTAATTCTTCATTAAAGTGGATCCACCAAGGCATACTTCATTCTTCATGAACAAGGAACCACCAAGCCAATGTTTAAACCTGTTCGACTTTAACTCTGACCGAATACGCCGATGCTCAACTCCGTGTGACATGAACTCTAAACCAATAAACCTGTTTGACTTGAGCTCTAAACCAACAAGCCAATATTCAAACTCGTTAGACTTGATCTCTATACCAACAAACTAATGTCCAAATCCCTTTGAGTTGACCTTTGAACCAATAGGTCAATATTCAAACCCTTTTAACCGAAATCTTAACCAAATGGAAAATGTTCAAACACGCTTGACTTAAACGAGGAACCACTAACAGGTAATGGTTCTTAATGGAAAGAAATTCCCAAGATCTTTCATCCTTACACCATGGGTATACAAGATGTAAGGGATGATAGAAATTGTGATTTTCAATCAATAAGATGAATGGTTTTACATTCATCAACAATTATAAGACGAGTTATTGAACTAGTAAGACGTGTAAGCTAGAGTTTAAACTTATGATAGAGATGAATTAATTACTTCATTGTCTTTCTCAAAATCTCCAGCACCACCTCAACACCGGATGATCATGCATATGACAAGTATCCTCATAGCCAACACGTTTGGTGTGATTCTCCACTTCTTATCCTATGCGATGTAACTTGTTTTCCACTCTAGAAAGGTCCTTAATAGTTTCAATACCACAAGGTTCTTATAATTACGCATGTAGATGACAATCATTATGTGTTTGTACAATTAGGAGAAGAGTACTCAATGCCTTCCATTGTGGGTTTATGGATCAGTCATGTACAAGGTAGTGGGTGTGTGAACCCCACTAAGGAAACTTTTGTATATATATATATATATATATATATATATATATATATATATATATATATATATATATATATATATATATATATATATATATATCTTGGACCACCCCAAAATTACAAAAAGGACCCGTAAAAATAATGAGTTTTCAAGTTTTATCATTTACTTTTTGTGTTTACAATACTTTTCTTTTTTAGTTTTTCATTTTGTATTGGAGACTCTCTGATTCATTTTTAATTTATATAAGTTACTTTTGTATTTGAGTAATTAAGTTGTTTCGATTTTGATTAACATTATATAAAGCATCTAATGTATTATGTTTATGTTAAATTAAATTACAATGTTGAGGTTTTCTAAAACAAAATTGGTGAATTTAGTTCTAACAATATTCTCAAAACAATAAATGTTGAAGAAACAATTGTTGAAGACAATAAATATAGAAATACATATAAGTAACTGAATGTTGATTTAGATTAACTTCTTCAAGATCCGGTACAGCGATTGTAATAACTTTATGTTATTTCTTTTGGATATATATATATATATATATATATATATATATATATATATATATATATATATATATATATATATATATATATATATATATATATATATATATATATAATGTTTCATGGTTATATATAATACTTTTGATTTACATGTTACCCGAACCATAACTAAAAAAAAATATTTATCCTGTTATCTAATTTTTCGAATCTAATTTTTCGACTGACTCATCGTGTCACATAATGGACCCCGATATGTTTGAATCCTAGATTCGCCACTGTTAAGTTCGAGGTATCTTATAGGGAATACATGCTTCATATATGTCAAACATTTTTAAGGATCTCAAAGATCTTTTTGATGTTCTTTCTATTAGTGATATCCGTATTTATCATTAAATGCAAATCTAGAGACAATGATCCTCATATTAGGATGTGAGTCCATCCTTTAGTACATGTAGTTGGTCAACTTATAAGAGGCGGGGTAGGGGTGATCATAGAGACACTGTCCTACTAACGAGTTGCCCCTTCCCAACCCTAATATGATGGTCTTCCCTGTCCGGATGATGAGCTAGTTTTCCCCACCATGCCATAGGGTTTTTTGTTTCCGGTGATAACGGTACATACACCTTTAAGTACCCCTATTCTAGCACTGTAGTACGGGGCTTCTACAGTATTGAACTTAAATACCAAACATTCCCTTCACTTATTTTTACGACCTTTCAAATTCTTAAGGAGAACAAACATACTTCACATTTACTTCAATATCGTTCCACGTAGTTAGTAACATAGGGTTATTATAGCTTCTTGTCTTCAACGTTTTACGCACACAATGGGACTTGTATCGAGTGCATTTTTCATCTTCAAGGCATTAGAAGTGTGATGAGGGATATTTCCAGACATCTTATCTTTACACATGAACGTCTGCAATAACTTTTCGCGAGTAATTGTTTTTATAAAATTGATTAAGATCACGCCTTCTCTTCTTCCCTTTCCACTTTTTGGAAAAACCGTATGTGTTTTACACATTTCTTCTTCTCTCATGACCTTGTTTTGTTGGATTTATTGTTGGTGAAGAGGGTTATTCGTGTGCAGATTAGTTTTTTGGCGATCGATTGTTGATGTTTAAAGGTTCATGACTCTTCTCCTATACACATTTTTCTTTTATCTTCTTACTTTCGTTGACTTACATTGAGTATCTACGATGAAAATCAAATCTTTTGTGGAACTTATGATACACATTAATTTTTGTATAAATATTTCCGAATTTAGTTAAATACGAACTTGTGAAACCTTCCTCCTATGATTTTTGTTTAAACCTTCTCTTAGGAAGGTGGGTATATATTTTCGTTATTTTGAGATATGCGACTTCCTGAGTTTCTCCTTCGTCTAGCCTCCTGATTGCATCAAGGATTGTGACAAACTCATCCTCTTGGTATGCATAAGATACATAGCCCTGTCACTACAATAAGTACCTATAATATCAGTGACACACGTACTACATGGGATACCTAGCTAGGCGTGCTAGGTGTCGGCCCTTGATATAGCCGAAATCATACATAATAATTCACGTCAATATCTTTGGTTTTTATTTGATTAATATGACAAATGGATGGATTTTGCACCAAAATTGTGTATTTTGTGATTCTCGGGTCCTTGGATACAAAAATTTTGGAACATATGAATAAATGAGTTAAGGAAGTCAAAAGTTTCAATAATGGTACTTGAGAAAGGGCTTTGTGCAGGCTGCAAATATCTTGACGTACTTCAAGACAAGCTTCATGCCGCGAAGTAGTCGTTGACCGGTTGGACTTTTCAAATTTTTAAAAAAGATGTGTTGCGAGCCAGCTAGGGAACTTCATCTATAAATTTGATGTTTCACATCTTGAGAGGGGACCTTTTGGATAACTCTAATTGGAGGAAATTGGTAGAGCGTAGCAGTTGTTTGTCAAGTACTATCTACCTTAAATCATTCAAAGGAGAAGATTCAAGACACTTTCATAGTCAGTAATTTGGTTTGATCTATTGTTCAATCAAGATGCTTTCTTTCTTAATTTTTTATATAATGTTGGTTGATTCTAGGATGTCTATGTGCTAGATCTCTTGTATTCACTATGATTTAACAGACCTTAGACTAGATTTGGTTATCTTAATGGATTGATTTGGTTTTCTTGAACAATTATCGTATTTTCAATTAAAGAACCTTCAAAGTTGTTTGTTTTAATCTTTGGTTGGTTGATTTGTTAATTACATATATTTATTTATCATGAAAGTGTAATAACTGTGTGATTTCTTCTACTTTTTGCTTATGTGACGTAGTAGACAACTCACTAGAAATAGGGGTTGAAATTCAACACCAATAACTTAGTTAATTACTAAAAGACTAATACCTGAAATAAAAGTTCTAGAATTAGGGCGATTAGAGATCTGATTCCATAATTGAACGGTTGTTTGAGGTGTGTTATTGTATAGGTAGAGATGACTCGGGGAGGACCCATTTAATATTATATATATTTAATGTATTTGTTTATATTTTTATATAATAATATATTTAATATATTTCCCACAGCACCTCCACCACCAACCCATCTTCACCACACCACTAACCACTACAGCCACCATAGCCCGCCCCACCTATAGCCGAGGACCTCCCACTGCCACTGCCATCGACAACTTTATCCGCCGCCACCCACCACCACCGCCTACAATTGACCGCTGCCATTACTCTCGCTACACACCACCACTACCTCCTACCACCACTGCCCGCCACCGGCCACCACTGTTGCACGCCCTCGGCCACTACCACCACCACCCATTGGCCACCGCCACCGCCTATCATCGGCCACAATCCCCTCCTCCACCGCCCGCTATCCGCCAACACTACCCCCCGCCATCGGCCACCACCACGCACCACACGCCACCCGCCACCACCAACACCCCTTTCTTCTCCCGCCGCCACCAACCACCGCCAGCCATCAGCCTCTAGCACAACCACCACTAACCGCCGACTCCACCATGTCCCGCCACTAACGCCAACCACCACCTATCATCTGTTGTCGCCACCCTCCACCATTACCTCCCACCACCACTGCTAGCTGTCACCCACCACCACCGCTCACCATCAACCACCACCCGCCTTCATCGCCTGCCACCACCCACCTCCACTACCCGCCATCTGCCGTCGTCGTCACCACCTCTTCCCACCAACCACTGTCCGCCTCCTCCACTGTTACCAAGACCCGCTATCGGCGACCACCACTCTTGCCGTCTTGTTAGTCCCATATATAATATGTAATAACAAATGTTTGTAGAAGGGGGGGGGGGGGGTTAAACACTAACTTAAGATATTATAAAATTTTTGCACACACGATTACTTATGGTATAATTTTTATTTATGAATAGTCAAGAATTACATATACATGGAAGCGGAAATTCAAAATATATAGCGATGACAAAAAATTTATTTAACACATAAACTAGCTTCCTTAAAGATAACTAATGTGTAAGGAGTTCAACACATGAATGAGTTCTACACTACGCTAACTCTTGTTTTGCCTAAAAGCTTTTGTTTCTTCGAGTATTTTCCAGTGATGTATTTCGTGATGACTATGGGCTTCTTCATGTGTATATATAGAAACAGGACAGCTTTCGTTGTTGTAACTTGTAAGTAATGAGGCATATATAAAATAATATCTTATTCACAAAGTTAGTGTGGGAAAAGTACTACTACTTTTTTCGTATTTTTATTGTCTACTTTTAATTTTTCAAAGTCTTTATTTTCAACTTTGAGCTTAAATATTTTTGTTTATATTATATAATACTTGAAAAAAATTATATCAATGAATTCATATATTTTGTATTAAATACTATATAACACAAACAAAATATTTAAAATCAAAGTTAAAAAAGAAAGACTTTAAAAAGTCAAAAGTGGACAATAAAAATGGAGCGGATGGAGTATTATTTTAATCGGGTCCCCAACAAAATCAAATTACTTTTTGAATATTACACTACACTAATAATATACCTTTTTGCCCTATATAGCAAAACTTTCCTTTCCATGCTTTGTATTTTATCAACTGCCTATGTATCTGTATTTTCCTAAACATTTTGTTATCAGTCGTGCTTTAGTACTTTACAAGATCTTTGAGATCTTCTTGTAAAGGTCACTCTAACTCTTTTGCAAATTAAAAATCTATCATTTTTGTCCTATTCCGCATAATAAAACTTGCAAATACTTTTACCAATAGAAGATCTAAGGCTGTAATGAACAACACTTGTTCAGCCCAGTGACTTAGTAACTTTTACCTAATAAGGAAAGTAAACGGAAAAATAATACAAATTAAAATCATGACTCGGCTAATCAGTTGTACTAAGGTGGCAAAAATAAGATTCTCAACCTAACTCCTAAACACTCAGTTGATCAAGGGAATACTTGAGTGATAGCAGCTAGATCAAAATGTGCTCAACTAATCATTCTATGCTCACGTGATCAAAATGTGCTTAGTTGATTAGAGATAAACTTATCAACCTCTATGATCACTTGATCAATAAGTTCAATTGATCATATATATAAAGTGATTAGCTTATCAAACATAGATAAATTAGGATTATAGGTACTTAGTTGAAAAATTAGGATAACAAGTACTTAGCTGAACTTTTGCTAAGCTTCTTGTTCACTCAAAGTTCATCGGCTAACGGTCTTCATCTTGTTTGTTGCTCAGTTGAAGGTGTTAGTTGATACATGTCAGTAGTTACTCTTTAGCTTAGTAAAATTACAAGTCTAATCTTAACAACACATATTAATATAAAATTTTAGTCCGACTTAAAACATTGGTTTTGTTAACATCAAATCATATTTATTTTAATATGCACATTTGATTAATTAGGTTAAAATGGTTATTCCCCCAACATGTCTCCACCACCCACTACCCTCTGCCACCAATGGCAGGCGGTGGTCTTTTAATGTTTAAGAATGACGTATATGAAATTATCTTTAAATAATTTATTCAAGTTGAAGTCAAAATTAATGTGATTTTGACCAAGAAAATTTAAAATTATATTATAACTTATACTAAAATAGTTTGTCAAGATTGTATAATTAAAATTAATTTGTTAAATAAAATACTAAAATCGTAGAATAAATTTGATTCAAATTAGTTTTTATTATAGCAAGTTAGAAATTGAGTAGAGTTAAGAAAAATCCATATATATTCTAAAATTATAGAGAGCATGGAAGAACAGAGGAGAAGTCCGGTAACAAATCCGGTAACAAGTCCGGTGAGTGTGGGTAACAAGTCAGGTGAGTGGAAATGGATTAGTAAGAATGGTCAAGTAATTGCAACAGGGAATTGGAAGCCAGCAGAGAATGGCAAGACACATTCAGGACCTGGTTCTCATATGGGGAGAGGGTTGGAGTATTCAAGTAGAGTGTATGAGGATGGAAGAAAGACAGGTAAGAAGTGGATTTCCTATTATGTGTCGAACTTTCCTAATAACTGGACTTCAAAAGAGCTGTGGGAGGTCATGAAGAAAGCAGGTAGAATCTGTGACATTTATATAGCTAAGAGAGTGAACCTGAATGGTAAAAGATATGCGTTTGTGCGTTTTGCTAACGATGGAAGAACAGAGGAGAGAAGGAAGTGTTTAGATCTAATAATGTTCGTTAGACAAAAGGCGGTGATTAAGAAAGCTACGGACAGGAGGGAAGTCGGAGAACCTGTGAGAGAGTGGAAGCAAGACCGAAGAAGGCAGAATGTTGAACCAGGATTGGCTTCGGCGAAAGTTGACGGACGTTCGTTCAAGGAAGCTTTGCTCAGCCCTCAAAAGTCGCTCAATCACAATAGATCAGGCTCCTTACGTTATGTGAGTAAGAATGTGAAGGTGCCTAAAGTTACAGCAGGATCTAGCACTCCAAAACCGGCGACTTTTTATTTTTACACTACTGAGGATGAGAGAAGGTGGCTGAAATGGGCAGTGGTTGGGGCCGTATACTTAGAAGATGAGGAGGACATAGCCGGAATATTGGATAGACTAAGTGTTCTAGCGGGGAAGTATGATTTTAATACAAAAGTTATGGGTGGGAAACGGTTCCTAATGCAGTTTGATAACAAGAATAGCAGGGATAAGTTTGTGAAGGGTGCAAAAGATGGATCAGATGGTATAGATGAGGTATTCGAGTGGGTTAAAGATTGGTAAGACAGTGATGTGGATATTACTACTTTAAGATGGTTAAGAATTGAGTGTGTACCTGCTCATGCTTACTGTGAGGAGTTCTTCAAAATGATAGGTGATAGGTGGGGAGATTTTATTACCATGGACGAGGATACCTGCCTAAGAAGAAGGTTGGATGTTGGGAGGATATTATTCAGAACAGTTAGAATGGACATACCAAAGATCCCGGATCGGAGAACATACATGGTGTATGGGATGGTGGTCAACGGGTAATGGATGATGGCGATGGAGAGACGGTGACGGGGTCTCCGGCGAAACAGACGGAATCTCCACATAATCTCCCGATAGGTAGGGCGGCGGGGTCTCCGTCGAAACAGACGGAACCACCACATAATTCTCCAAAAGGTAGGGCGGCGGGGTCTCCGGCGAAACAGGCGGGCTCTCTGTTCGAAAATGGCAATGATGATGAGGGTGCTAATAGGGATCTACGGGTGGTAAGGGAAGGTGGCGGGTATGAGGAAATCGAAAGGGTTGTAGTAGATGGGGTCCACGGTGCTTCGCCGGTAAGAATGGAAGCTGAGGAGTTGCTGGGTTTTTCTCGAAAATCAAAGGAGAAATTCAAAAAGGTGTATCATGGTAATGATGAAGGAGAAGAGGGTAGTCGCGAGGTAAGTGAAGCAGGGGGCGTGGGTATGAGTGCAGAAGATGAGGGTTTTGTTAGGGGAGAAAAATCCACATCGGTGGGCATTAATAATTCGCTGGGCCCATCTATTAATTTGGAAGAGGACATCGGTGGTTTAAGCATGGGGATTGGGCCAAGAGAATTAATCAAAGGGTTGTTTGGTGGGCCTTTTTGCGATCATAGGACAGGTGACAAATTCAGCATGGATGAATTATTTTTGAAAGATGGAGAGGGCCATGTTACTAAACAATTTAATATCCAAGCAAATGATGAGAGACCTACACATGGTTCGAGTTCTATGATTAATGAGAGCAGTAATGGGAACCTAATTAATATACAGATTCACGAATTGATTGAGGATAACGACCGGGTGTGTGGAAATATAGTAACTGATATAGTATCGTCGGAGGAAGATTATGAAATTAGAAGGAAAGATCTGCTAAAGGATACGAAATTGTATATGGAAGAGTGGATTGATTTGGCGTTTGAAAGCAGGAATGGGAGGAAAGGGCGTCGTGAGCATAAACAAAAGAAAAGGAAAGGGGTAGGGTCTCGGCAAAAGATAAGCTAAAGAAAAAGGTGGCCCGAGTTACTAGTGTGGCGACAGAGGAGCAGAGCAGTCCAATAGATTCTGACGAGGAAGTGGAAAAGATCCTGGCCATCGTAGCGGACATGGGCTTTCAATTGAAGGTATCGAGGGAGATGGTGAAGAGGCGCCTGAAGGAGGACTGTTGCGTCATGCAAGGTATGTAGATTCTCATCTTGTGCCTTGATTTTGTGTTTTATCTTTGCTATGTTTATGTCATTTAATGTGAATGGGGTGGGTAAAGGGTCTAAGGGAAGGTCAATAGCTAAGGTTCTTCGCAATATCAATCCTAGGTTTGTCTTTTTGCAAGAGACCAAGGTTAGTTCTCATAGTGTTAGGATTGGGAGGGGTTTGTGGAGGGGTGTTGATGTTGGTTCGGAATGGATTGATGCTTCCGGTAGAGGTGGGGGAATGGTGACTTTATGGCACCGGAGTTGTTTTGAGTTGATAGAGGTAATGAAGGGTACAAGCAGTTTATGTCTAAGAGGTATGTGGAAGCCGTTTAATATCTAATTAATGGTGTGCAATATTTATGCACCCAACGATAGGGGTAGGAGAAGAACAATGTTAGAGGACATAAAAAATCTTAGGGATCAATATAAAATGTGTTGGGTCTTGGGTGGGGATTGGAATGAAATTGTAGAAGTAGAGGAACGAACATCCTGCTGTAAGATGGATGGAGGGATGAGAGAGTTTAGGGAGTTTATTGAGTTAGAACACTTAGTGAATCTCCCTATGGCTAATGGGAAGTACACATGGTGTAATAACCAACTACAATCAGTGTCTAGTAAGTTGGACCGTTTTTTAGTTGATGCAGAGATGTTGAAGTTGATGCCATCAATATCTTAATGGGTCACAGAGGAAAGAGTCTCAGACCATTTTCCAGTGGTCCTAGGTGAGAAGGATGTAGATTGGGGTCCTATACCGTTTAGAGCATTTAATTGGTGGGTCAAGGAAAAGGGTTTCAGAGATTATGTGCAAGGAGCTTGGGGCGAAAGTGGAGAGCACAATCTAGCGGTTAGGCTTAAAAATGTTAAAAGTGTGATTAGAAAGAATTTTAGGTTTAATAAAGATTCTTTATCAGATAAAATCAAAAGGTGTGAGAGAGACTTGGTCGAAATTGAAAGGAAAAGGGAGGTCGATCCAAATAATAAGGAGTTATGGAATGAATGGGGACTAATGAGGGATAAGTTGTGGCATTGGAGGCATAAAGAATTTGACCAGTCTAGACAAAATTCAAGACTATTGTGGCTTCAAAAAGGAGACTGTAATTCAAAGTTCTTTCATATTATGTCTAAATCAAGGGTTAGGAGAAACCAGGTTAGTTCTATTGAGTTGGAGGGTAGGACCCTGAAGGATCCATCAAAGGTAAAAGAAGGTGTTGCAGATTACTTCGAGAAGCATTTTGATAAAAAAAAAAGGGTGTTGTATTAAGACGAACGGATTGGGAGTTAAGAGGATATCGGCTGAGTGTGCGAAATGGGTTGAGAGGGGTTTTGAGATGGAGGAGGTTAAGCTAGCGGTGTGGAGCTGTAATGGTGATAAAGCACCGGGGCCGGATGGGTTTAATTTGCATTTCTTTAAAGAGCATTGAGATATTGTAGGAGATGATTTGGTTAGGTTGTTAGAGGGTTTTTATTTTGATGGGTTCCTTCCTAGGGAGCTTGGGGAGGCGTTTATAACACTTATCCCAAAAGTCTGTTCTCCTAAGACCATAAAGGACTTCAGACCGATCTCCCTGGTGGGTAGTGTGTATAAGATTGTCACGAAATTGCTAGCTAGGAGATTGAGTGTGGTTATGCTAGAAGTGCTGGGGGACTTTCAATTTGCCTTCACAAAGGGTAGACATATTTTGGACTGTGTTATGGTAGTGGAAGAGGTCATTCACGAAATGAAGTCTAAGAAAGAAGAAGGGATTCTCATGAAGCTGGACTTTGAGAAGGCGTATGATTCCATTGAATGGGATTATTTGTTGGGGGTGATGAGTGAAATGAACTTTGGGAAGAAATGGATATCGTGGATTGTTGGGTGTCTAAGGATATCATCCTTATATGTGTTAGTCAATGGATCACCTTCTCATAGGTTCCCTATGAGAAGGGGGCTTAAACAGGGCGACCCATTATCCCCAATGTTATTCAACATTGTTGTAGAGGGTATAAATGCCCTAATTCGGAGAGGCTTGGAGTTAGGTATTTTTGAGGGGTTTCGTCTTACCGGACATAGTACCATAACAATTTCACATATTCAGTTTGCAGACGACACAATGTTAATTAATAGGATGGATATTGATCAACTTAGAAACCTGTGCTATGTACTGAAAGTGTTTTATCTTATGTCGGGAATGAGGTTGAATATGGGGAAGTGTGTGGTGTATGGTGTTAATGTGAATGAGAGGCGTTTGGCTAAGGTTGGGGAGTTGTTAGGCTGTAAGCCAGGTTGTTTTCCTTGTTCATATTTAGGTATGTCTCTAGGTGGGAACCCTAAGAAGTCTTCATTTTGGGAGCCTGTTGTTCAAAAGGTTAGAAACAGATTAGAGATGTGGAAGACGAAGTTTCTGTCTAAGGCTGGTAAGATGACTCTGATCAAGTCAGTCTTGAACAATTTACCAATGTATTACATGTCTATGTTCCGGATACCGGTTGGAGTATATAAGGAGTTAGAGAAATTGAGAAGACAATTTTTCTGGTCATCGGGTGGTGCTAGGAAAGGTTTGTGTATGATTGCTTGGGGTAAAATTCAGAAACCTAAGAAGTATGGAGGTTTAGGGATTGGAGATCTAAAGATGAAGAACTATGCTCTGGTGTCTAAATGGCTATGGTGGTTTTGGGAAGGGGAGAATGCGGTTTGGAAATCAGTAGTTAAATGTAAGTACGGGGAGTTGTCATTCGGGGAAAAGTGTCTAGGGGTTCCTCATAACAAGCTATCAGGTATATGGAAGAATATTGTGTGGGTAACACGTTTCGAGAAGTTGATACGTGAAGCTATAAACGAAGGTTTTGTGGGCCGTATTGGGAAATGGGGACACGTTTGATTTTTGGAATGATAGATGGTGTGGAGAGTTCGTATTGAAGAGGAAGTTTCCTAGAATATACGCTCTAGCATGCAAGAAAGAAGGAAAAGTGAATAGTTTTAGGGAGTGGAGGGGTCTGAGTTGGGTCTGGACATTTGAGTGGAGGAGGAAGGTTTTTAATTGGGAAGTGGATTTATTTAATGAGTTCATGGAGATTATGAATTCTCAGCGTCTGAGAAAGAATCAGAAGGATAGGGTAGTGTGGAAGTTTGATAGTAGTGGTGGATTCTCAGTGGGAAGTTTATTAAATAAGGTAAATGAGGAGGATAGTGTACATGGAGCAGCGGGTATCTGGGAGCACTGGGGTCCTCCTAAAGTGTGCCTCTTTGTGTGGCAAGCGGTGTGGAGTAGTATTCCTACAAGAGAGGAGTTAGTAAGGAGAGGTGTGTTAAGCCAGGGTGATAATAGGTGTCCGCTGTGTGATCAGGATAGAGAGTCAACAGCTCACTTACTAATACATTGCAATAAATCGTGGGAGGTGTGGGTATCAGTTATGATGCGTGTGGGTATATCTTGGGTAGTACCTAGGAGCGTAGTTGACTTAGTGCTGGCTTGGCCTAAGTTGTCTTGCAGGAAGTGGATTAGGAAAGTATGGATGTTAGTGTTATACAGTGTGATGTGGTCATTATGGATAGAGAGGAATAATATAGTTTTTAATGATAAAATAGTAGGATTAGAGAAGTTGGTGGATTTGGTCTGGTTTAGAGTGCGGCAATGGTGCTACGCGAAATAGCCTAGGGTGGCAGGAACAGTGTTAGACATGTGTATAAGACCGATTGTGGTGTTGAGGGGTGATAATATGCTATTAGGGGATAAGGGTTGCCCCCATTGCGTCGGGGCCGGGTTGTTATGCTATGAACACAGATGGGTCGGTGAGTGTAGGACTGACTGGGGGAACGGGGTTCTAAACTAAACTAAAACACCCTTACGCTAGGACTGATCTAGGATGAGAAATAGTGCGGAATTTCTATTTCCCAAACCTCCTAAGGATTCTAAGATCTGCTTAGATGTCCGGCACACAGTAACACTAAGAAACACACAGAGTAGAAACAAGAACAAAACTCTAAGAACTCACACAGAGATGCTTAAGGCTGCCCTTGGTTTTCGTATTTATCACTAAGATTACGAATTATGAGGTCAAAGTCACGATTACTAAGGCTTAAGGTCAGATAAGGTCGATTACGAAGGCTCCCGGTTGATTACCTGTCAATTAGTCGATTACCCGCGCACTCTCGATTACCCACGCTAATGCGGGGTTAAGATCTATTTATAGAGTAAAAACTTCACTACGCACGTGGTGCAGAGCACTGCGTACGTAGTCGGTTCAATACGCACGATCTGCAATGTTTTAATGTTAATTAATTACCTGTTAACCGACTTGTCCACCACGTGCGAGTTGAGCTTCACTACGCACGTAGTGGACTCACCACGCACGCAGTGAACACATCATGCACGTGATGAACTTTCACACAGACTTAAACTTCCAAATTCACATCAACACATGATTAAGTACTTGTAAGCTTAAGATCATCACAAAGAATCACTAAGAATGTATAAACATGCAAACCATTAATCAAAACACATTTGAATTAATAAACTATGAATATAATTTATTGATATAAACTAGGGATTTACAAATATGCACCAACAAACTCCCCCTAAGACCTAGTTCTATCAATAACCATTGCACTAAGCAAAAATTCCACGAAGTAAAATGCACAAAGCAAAATGCACACAGCAGAATGCACTAAGCAAAAATTTCACAGAGTAAAATGCACAAAGCAAAATGCACACAGCAGAATGCACTAAGCAAAAATTTCACAAAGTAAAATGCACAAAGCAAAATGCACACAGCAGAATGCACTAAGCAAAATTTTGCACAAAGCAAAATTCATACAGCAAAATGCTAAACGAATACCTTTCGTCATGCCCTTACCTGCACTACGCACGATGTGAGCTGTTACTCGTGCTTAGTGGGGTTCCATTTCGCATGAAATGAGTTTCTCATCTGTGAACCTTAATTACTGTTAGTACTGCACTCAGCAATAAACTGTCAGTAACTTCAAGATCACTTATAAACATTTAAGCAAAACACATCAAAGTGAGATGAGAAAACCTAAAGAATAACAAAAGAGTACATTTAAAAGAACTAAGAACCACCAAAACTCTTTTTAGGACCGTCCTGTACTCAGCACATAGCAGTTAGTAACTTCAATGCAAGTAAAAACATTTAAGCACATGCAAACCCAAGAAATTATATATAAAGAAAATAAACATACCAAAAGAAATAAGAAACACACCAAAAAATCTTTTTGTATTTTTCTGATTTTAAAGAAAATGAAAATGCAAAAGTAGACTTTTAACGAATTAAATCCTAAAGAACAGAATTAAAAATACTAAGAAAATTGCAGGAATAAAATTACTGAAAATAAATCTTTTTGTGAGAAGGTTCCAGTATGGAGTCAGTACTAGCTCGTTTATACTCAGTAATCATTCATTTCAGAACCTTGGGCATAAACATATTCTCTTAAACTCTGTCTGTCAACCTATCTTTCTTCAGATAATAACAGATTTTGTTTCAACATTTTCAGATTGTCTAGACTGGATACATGATTAAGACTATCTCTTTCAAAATCTCACAGTATTTTGATTCACTCAGTAGGTTGCACAACTTAATTACCAAAACCACCATGCTTATGTGATATGTTAATTTGTCAACGCATTTTATGCTCTTTGACATGGAGGTCGATTTTTCACCTCTCTAGACATTTTTTCTTGCTGATCTTTTGTCAATGCATTTTATGCTCTTTGACAATTCAACACTAATAGATCAATGTAGTTTTTGTCACTGCATTTTATGCTCTTTGACAATTCAACATTGATAGATCAATGTATCTATTTCTTTTGACATTCTCAAAATTGGGGTCAATTTTTCACCCTCTTTTACATATAGCTCAATGTCATTTAACACATTAGGCATGGTAACAGGTGTGTGCATCAAACTAAGTCATTCTCAACTGTTATTGACTTATAGACTTGGAATGTCTCGATAGCTTAAATCTATGATTGATTTTCACATGCATAACCATTTATCAGTCTAGACTTTCCTTATATGTCTTACACACTATCTGTTTCTTATCTGATTCAACTAGATTTTCAGACAGTTTTCTCAAAAGTATGTATGTGCCTTCAGTTCTAATTTTACTAGACGACTTTGTATTGAGAACCAGTGTGCCATCACTCTCCATCTAAGTTGGATCAACTTCTTCCCTTTTTTTTTTTTATGTTTTCTGATTTTTTTTGTATTTTCTATGTTTTCTGATTTTTTTGTATTTTCTATGTTTTCTGATTTTTTTTTTTTTTTGTATTTTCTAAGTTTTCTGAACTATTAACTATCTCCCCCTAAAATACTAAAGAAATAAAATACCTAGAAATTAGAAACGGAAAAACACACAGAAAATAAACACAAAGACAAAAACAATTTAGTCACACAGACAATAGACACACAGTCACAAATACCTCACACTTGATTATAGCGGTTGACACCCTTCACATAGAAGAAAGAATTAGAAAGCATTAGGAACCCAAGCCCGAATAGTCATGGGTTTCCCATCTTCTCCAATCACTGGAAGTTTCATCCAAGTTCCAGTCTTCTCAGCAGCATTGCTGAACCTGTCACTCGAATCCTTAGGCATTTGAACACACAGTTTGTTAGTCCACTTAGAAGTCTGATTGAGCGAATATTTTCTTTTGCTAACAACTTCGGGATTTTTAGATTTTCTTATGGTATCCCCGTTTGTCCTTTGATGCTGAACTGGAAGAGTTGAGTTTTGATTGTTTTTAGTAAACGTTTTATTCTTTTGAAAAGTCTCAACTTTCGTGTTACATCGCTGATGTGGCTGCTGATCACACTCGTAACTGAGGTGACCAGGTCTCCTGCACATATAGCAAATCCTGTCTGGATAAGGCTTTACAGAACCTTTCGACATCCTTCGAGATCGATACCCTAACCCTTGATGTTTGGGTAAGATTTTGACCTCTTGGTACGGCCGGTATCAGGAGACTTTACACCCTCCTTTTCAAATTTCCGAAGGGCATCGCGGATACGATGCATCAACGGATCTTTCACATTAGAACTTGCCAACAGTTCTCTTATGCCTGGTTCAGCCTTTTTAAGTTCTTCTTGCTGAACCTCATTCTTCTGAGGCTCACCCACATTCTCGTGTAACTTTAAATCCTCTTTTGGGGTTGATGTAGAAGATTCATCAACCTTTGTGAGTAGTGGGTCAGATTCAGAGTGAACATCATCATTCACCAGTTGATTTAACACTGGTGGTGGACATTTAGAGTATAACTTCTTGTTCTTTTCTGAATCAGTACCTTGACCTCTCTGATCGATTATGTACTCAAATAAGTAAGAAGACGTGGAATAACTTTTGAGTTTTTGACTCAGAGTCTCATAATCGACCTTTGAAGTAGCAAGGTCTCGTTTCAACTTATCAATCTCATTTATGTAAAACACTATAGCATCCTGTTTATTTAACAGAGCCACAACTAGTTCATGCACCTGTTTGCCTAAACTTTCATTCTTTTCTTTCAACTGTTTTTCTCTTTCTTTTATCAACAGGTTTTTATCTAACTTAGATGTGAGCTCTGAAATTGTAGACTTTAGGAACACTATCTGTTTTACATAATCATTACAAGAACCACAAGGTAAGCCAAAAGTACATACCTTTTCCTCGGATGATTGACCACAACTGCACACCTTTTGGTTTGACTCATTGGCACGAACTTTCACTGGTGTCTTTTCTGCAGCTGGAACCGAGGCTGGTTTATCATCAATGCTGGCAATTGATTCTTCCTCACTTGAGTAACTTTCTGTCTCGGATTGAGAATCTTCGTTCAACACATGAACATTTGCCACATTAATATCAGCACCATCATTCCCAAATTGTACTGACCAGTCAATTCCCTCGTCCTTTTGAACAACTGCCATTGCCTTAGCCGGTTTTGGAGTTGATTCAGACTTTATGGTTGAAGAGGAAGATGATCTACTGCCAGGACTGGTTTTGAAAGGATACTTCGGTCCCATACTCTTCGGCTTATCACATTCTCTCGCGAAATGACCTTTTTCACTGCAGTTATAGCATGTTACCGCATACTTATCAAAACCAAGTTTGGTATCCTTTGTAGCTGATATTTGCTTTCCTGTTCTTTTCTCATATGCTCTTGCCCTCCTGACTAAGTTAGCATATGACCAGAGGATATCTTGTCTTTCCATCTCATCATCATCGATCTGTTCATAATCCTCTTGAGTAAGATGAGCATTACCAATCTTCCCCTTCAGTAGATCATCATAAGAGGAGACTAGCGCACTTAGCATGCTCATATGTGCTTTTACTTCATCTGCGCTCCCATACTTGAAATGCTCGACATTGAATCCAGAAGTAGACACAGTATAGGATGGCACAGAAGATGAGGCTTCAGATGTAGATCTGCCAGAATCATTTACATTACTCACATAGGCAGATTGTAAGGGGGCATTTGAAGAAGTGGATGACGATACAGGTGTCCCAGAGTAGTAGAGAGAAGGATTTTGTTGATAACTGGACATGTAATCCAAATTTTGTTCCTCCTGCTCTTGCTCTTTCAACTTGGTGATGAAATCATTTAGATCCATCCCGTCAAAACCACCACTGTTCTTCAGTATCATAATATATGGCCGCCAGCTCTTGGGCAAGGCTTTTGCCAAAATTTCCACCTGCTGCTTCTCTGGAACAGTAACACCCAGACTGTCCAGTTCACTAAGAAGATGATTATATCTTGTAATGAGAGAAGGAATTTTTTCATCTCTAGTAGCAATGAAATGATCTAATTCCTTTCTCAATTGACTTGCTTTCAATTCCTTGAGGGCCGCATTTCCTTCATTTCTCTTCTCTAGTGCTCTCCACAGGCTGTGGGAAGTTTTATATCTTCTGAATTGATGGAAGATCTCATTTGGAATGGCCTGGATTAGTTGAGCATAGGCCTTCTTCTCTGAATCATGACTGCTCTTCTGTTCAACAGTCATTCCATCATAGGGGGTTTCAATATTTCCCTCCCCCTTGGGAACCATATAATCGGTGCTTATTGCTCTCCGAAGTCTACAGTCAAGGCCATCGAGGAATATTTCGAACCTGGGCTTCCACATAGGATAGTCTTCCATGGTTAACAGTTTAGGTACTTTATTGGCACTCCCCATTTCACTGTCTAATAATAAGTTGTTTAAAACTGTTGTCTGTTTTGATGCCATTTCAGTAATCAAGAGCTGAGAACACACAGACTGAAAAAAGGATTTGATAGACCACACAGATTCAATACGCACGGAGTGGTAAGACACTTCGCACGAACACACAGCACAACGCACGAAGCACAAAGTACTACGCACGGACAGGACACAATACGCACGTAGTGGGTAATACTCAATGCGAACTGACACGAAGACACACAGATGCTCCTACGTACGAACTGGAACTATACCACGCACGGATTGGGAGCTACTACGCACGGAGTGAAGATGGTACGCATGAAGCAACAAAATAATTTTTTTAAAGACAAAGTAAACCACACAGACTCAACTCGCACGAACTGGAAACACCACGCACACGTTGAGTACCTACTACGCACGGAATGAACACACAGCTTGATGAAGATTCTAGATGATCTACGACACACTTCGCACGCACAAAGCTTACTACGCACACACTAAGGACTCACTTCGCACGCGTAAAATGCAAACAGATTAACGTAAAAACACGACCTTTTTAACGCAAAACGACCTATTTTCGACCTACTAACCGGTTTAAACGACGAAAAGGACAAACACACAGGCCTAATCGACACCTAGATCACGAAACCTAAGGAAAAGTGATCAATCAAAGCACAAGGCTCTGATACCACTTTGTAGGACCGTTGGAGGACGGGGTTCTAAACTAAACTAAAACACCCTTACGCTAGGACTGATCTAGGATGAGAAATAGTGCGGAATTTCTATTTCCCAAACCTCCTAAGGATTCTAAGATCTGCTTAGGTGTCCGGCACACAGTAACACTAAGAAACACACATAGTAGAAACAAGAACAAACTCTAAGAACTCACACAGAGATGCTTAAGGCTGCCCTTGGTTTTCGTATTTATCACTAAGATTACGAATTATGAGGTCAAAGTCACGATTACTAAGGCTTAAGGTCAGATAAGGTCGATTACGAAAGCTCCCGGTTGATTACCTGTCAATTAGTCGATTACCCGCGCACTCTCGATTGCCCACGCTAATGCGGGGTTAGGCTCTATTTATAGAGTAAAAACTTCACTACGCACGTGGTGCAGAGCACTGCGTACGTAGTCGGTTCAATACGCACGATCTGCAATGTTTTAATGTTAATTAATTACCTGTTAACCGACTTGTCCACCACGTGCGAGTTGAGCTTCACTACGCACGTAGTGGACTCACCACGCACGCAGTGAACACATCACGCACGTGATGAACTTTCACAGAGACTTAAACTTCCAAATTCACATCAACACATGATTAAGTACTTGTAAGCTTAAGATCATCACAAAGAATCACTAAGAATGTATAAACATGCAAACCATTAATCAAAACACATTTGAATTAATAAACTATGAATATAATTTATTGATATGAACTAGGGATTTACAAATATGCACCAACAGTGAGTTGTTGTGGGAGTAGAGCGGGTATTGGAGGAGTGTTTAAGGGTGCGAGTATTGGGACGTTGGTTGGCGCTTTTTCATAACCTATTTCTACCAGTATTCCGTTGATAGCTGAGATGGAAGCCGTGTTCTTTGGGTTATTAGTTTTAAGGAGTAATAGAGCTGTAGAGGTTGGTTCGATTAAGATTTTCACTGACTCCTTGCAAGGGTAGTCGATGTGTTAAGTAGGGTTAAAAGCTTGTTAAGGGTGTTTAAGGAGTTTGAGGTTATTCACATTCCAAGAGAGTTAAACGGAGAGGCCGATGCATTGGCAAAAAAAGGAGCTGATAGGGTTGCTCCTTGGATTGCGTGGGTATAGGGTTGTGGTGTAGGAAGGTAACAAGATTATATTGGTGTGCCTTATAGTTTTCTTGTAGTTTTGCAGGAATTATGTGATCGGGATCAGGAATATTTGGTTGTGTTGCTAGTTGTGCAGGAAATGTACAATAAAGTAATGCACGCTCCTTGTAGTAGTGTCAGGTGGTATCTCAGGAAGGTTGGATGGCTATGATGTATGAAAGGTATTATGCATAACCGTCCAATGTTCTTTAGTGTGCGTTGTGTCGTGTGTGTGGTGGTCACTGTGTCTGGTTTGGTCAGTCATGTGGTGGTCGTGGTGGTGGGATCCTGTCGTTTGTGTGTGGGTTGGGTCTGTGTCTAGTTTGGTCAGTCTGTTAGGCATAGGTCTGTGTGGTCTCTGTTCATTGTGTTTCGGTTGAGTCTGCATGTCCTTCAGGGTGAGGTCTCGGTGTGTGTGGTCCGTGTTAAAGTGAGTACGGGCTTGATCTTTGGGTAAGTGGTTCCTACGTTTCTTGAAGTGTTATGTATATCTCGGATCACTGGCTGGCTATTTGGTTGGGTCTGTGTGTGAGTAAGCTTACCTCACCCAGCAAAAGGAATTATTGGGGTGGTTTGGGCAGTTGGTATAAGGGTAGAGTTTGGTAGGTTAGTGACTGTGGTCATATCTCCTTTGATGGTGTTGCGGTGGCACATTTGATTTCACACACGGATCACTTTGTTTTCTACGTATTGTGGCCATGGTCATAGGTTAGTTATGGGCGGGAGCTTTATTGTGGGTGTTGTAGGTAGCACATTGTTTTTGAAGGGTTTTGAACCTGACCAAACCACCATATGACTCAAACTGGTCAATCCTGGGTTTGATACCACTGGTTCAATCCTAAAAGCGGAACTGGATTGAACACAACCCTCTAAACCCCAAAAGGGCTAGGATCTTTAAACTTTATTTGATCAACATAGTTTCTTAACAAACAATCCATAGATAAGGTTACAAGAAATATACCAGAACAAAAACCTTTTGATCATCGAAGAGAGGAAGCCAATAGAGAGATAGAGTGCGACGAGAGAGAGTTCGACCGAGAGAGAGAGAGAGAGAGGCGAGATCGAGAGAGAGATGGATTGTGGTGGCTAGGTTTAATCCTTGTCTCTTATCCTTTAATCCTTAAGGCTTAAGGATTATATAAGGATTAGATTGGACCTAAGCCCGTTTAATTAAAAGTCCACTGTTTTAATTAAACTTTCTATCTCTTCACTATGACCCCCTGGACTTTACTAGTTAATTAATTAACTTAATATTTAATTCCTTTTAAATAATAAATAACTATTTATTATTTATTCCTTTCTAATAATTAATCCAAACTGGATAATTATTTATATCTCTCTTTTCAATAATTAATACTACTGATTAATTATTCGTTTATCTCTTTAATAATTAATCTAACTGATTATATATTTCCACACAGATTTATGGTGAAAACCAAATGTTTTGAATTGGGTGTGTAGCAGTGTGACCCTTTAGTCTCTTATAACATTGGATACAACATGCCTATTAATTATCTCTTCACATAATCTAACAGACTCCTACTTGTGCAAGATAAGTAATAGTTACTGCACATTGTTAGCCTAAGGAGGTCCCTAGCCAGACACTTAGGGAAACCAGGTTATAAGAACTCTTATACCCCAAAGTAACTTGTGATAAAACTTCATAAGCAACCTACTTAGAAGTAATTTGTGTTGGTCCCGAATGGATACTACAACAACAAATGTTTGTAGAAGGGGGTTGAATACAAACTTTAGCAAATTAAAATTTAAGAGGCACACGGTTTACTTTTATATAATTCTTATTGATATGAATCAAGAATTACATGAACTAGATGCGGAAAATCTAAGTTCAATAAAAGGTGGCAACTAAATTTGTCTAACACATAGACTAAGCTAATCTTAAACAACTTATGTCTAAGATGTTCAACACATGAACAAGTTTGTTATACTGAAAGTAAAATGCTAACTCTTCTAGTTCTCAACAAATGAGATTTCATTATTCAACTATCTATTCGCCTACTTAGCATGTTTCCATGCATGAGTATATATAAGCAAAGTGGTGTCCGGGTTGATGAAGAGAGAAGAAGACAAAGGTACTTGGTTTAATAATATTATAAAAGATAAAGTTAGTGGGTGAAAAGTAAGTTAACTTTATACACAAAGTGTGTAAAGTGAGCATAATTTTCAGTAATGAGTGTACCCACTATCTATTATTATATTATTAAAGTACTACCTTTATATCTTGGAAAAGTAAACTTCTCCTTTCACGCTTGTGCTTTAATCAACACCATGCTTTCAGATGATTTGACTTAACCAAGTATAAAGTTGTCAGCCATACTTCTTTGTCAAAGCATATCTTCGAGATCTTCTCTTCTAAAGTATATTTCTCCTTTTCCAGAGGATAAAGATCTATCCTTTTTGTTTCTTTGCAGATACAAAAAGTGCTAAATACTTTTACAAAGAAAGATTTAAGGCATAATAGAACAACACATGTTCTGCCTTTGACTTAAGAAAATCTTACACTGAAAAGCTATTAGCTGATTTAAAGACTCAGCTAATAAACACTGAACTGCAAATGTAATTTTGCTCAGCTAAGGATAATTGTGAAAGACTCAGCTGACTTGATTTGCTCAGCTGATTGAAATGCTCAGCTAATAATACAAATCAAAGTATAGCCAATAAACTGATCAAATTAAACTGTCAGCTTATCCCAAGGGCTCAGCTAATCATTTGAGTGTGATCAGCTTATGGAGAGAAGAAAGGATAAGTAGAGAATACCTTATCTGGCATGTGGAAGGCATCAGCTGATCAAAGAGATACTGTCAGCTGATCTTTTTCTTCTCAGCTGATCTTTTGAAGAGCCCTCAGCTGATGGTTAGCACCATCAACTGATGCTTTGTAGATGCATAGCTGATGCTTCTTAACTTGTCATTTCTTCTTAGCTGATCTTCCTGAAGCTGTTCCTTTGGCTGACACTCAGCGTTCAGGTGACACTTTGATTCGTCAGCTGACATTTCTTACTTAGAAATTCTTTAAGTCTAATATGAAAAACAACACATGTTTTTCATTGATCTAAGTCCAAAACTGAATATACGGTTTTGTTAACATCAAATCCTATTTTTCTTAATAGACATGTTTGATTTAGGTTTGATAATACAATCTTTCCAACAATCTCCCCCTATTTGATGATGACAAAACCTTATCTGATTTAAGAAGAATCAGTTTGACTTGGATTTGTAAAGATAAAACTTTTAAGTGCATTTTGGTTACCTAGCTATATGTTTTTGGTAACTCTTTAAAAGTATGTTCCCTGATATTCTGTTTTTGGGAATCTTTTCATTTATGAAGTACCATTGTTCTGTTTTTGTGGTATCTTTTCTATCCTTTTTCTGTTTTTAGGATTTTTGATGTTTTCTATATTTACACTAGGTGAGCTATCTACTAAGAGTCATCTATACTAGCATTTTAGCTAAGTACTCCATGATCAAAGTTTCAAGCTTGATTACACAACAAATATTTACAGAGAGTTTGTACAGAGCAATCTAACTATGAGTTAAACTAAGTACAGAAGTTGAACTATTCTAGGAATTTGAAAAATACAACTAGTCTAGTTATGAAGTGTGGTCTTCATTCCCACCAGGGTTCTTCTTTGACTTCAAGAGTTCTGATCTGTGGATTTTCAGCTAGAAGTTGATCAGCTCTTGATCTTATCAATAGTTCAAAGTGCTCATTTCCTGTCAAATCTCTAGTAGCTATTGCAGCATGAAATATTAGTTCTTTTTGAGCTTTCCCTATCTCAGATTCTCTCAAATATCTCCAATTTCCAGCTCTGTTCATGAAGAACATTCCTCTTTCAGGTTCAGTTATATACCTAAACATTTCAGGATGTGTATTGGGAGGAAGAGCAGTGTTCAGATTCTCATAAGCAGGAAGATAGGGATGATCAGGATTGAGAATGATTTGTTCAGCAGCAACAAAGGCTTTAGAAGTCTTCTTGAAGGCATCCTCAATTGCTTGAACATGAGCAACAAATTGATCATGAGTGAATAGTCTGTTGTATACTGACATTCTGATCCAGTATTCAAATTAAACAATGAACCTCTAGACTATCTCACTCTTGGACTTAAGGATATGGTACAAGATCTCAATCATCTCAAAGAAGGAGAGTAGTTTGCAATGATGTAGATAAGTATCTTCATAAGTCTTTCTTTCATCTCTTCTCACTACTCTGAGATAAGGACCTTCATCTGTACCTTTGTAAGGAGTAACCCTTGAAATGATGTCTGCACATCTTCTGTTTACCAAGTTTTCTCTATTTTCCAAGAACTCCTTGGATTGCCTTTCAGTTTGCTGAGCAGTGCTTCCAAAGTTGAAGTTGAGCAATGCTAGAATGGCTTCCTTGTGAGTCTTTCCTCTTTTGAGAGCTTTCTTGGTAGAAGTTCACTCTGCAGTGGTGCTTGTTGTTCTTGAGGAGCTTGAGATGACAGTAAGATCATTTCTTCTTCTTGTATTTCCCTTATCTTGTCATCTGTAACACCAACTACAGCAGCAAGATCCTCAGTAGCAATGAAGTCCTCCTAGTGCCTTTTTCTGGCTTCTATGACTTCTTCAATTGTTGTGCCCAGGGCAGCAGCCTGATCACTGAACACTTTGAGGTTTTCCTCATTTTTCTGTAATTCTTCCTCTCTCTTTTCTTCTTCCTCAATCTCCTCAGCTGACATTATCTTCTTTCCTTTTCTTCTTGAGCTGCTAGGAGTTGGTTGACTAGATTGTACTGGAGAGGAAGTTTGGACTGGTGGAGCTTGAGTGGAGAGGCTCTGCTTTTTCAAGTTGAGCAGAGAGGACAGAGGCACCCTATCTTCATCATTATCATCATCAGAATCCTCTGATGGCACATTGATTGGTGCACAAGATTCATCTTGTCTTGGATTTTTAGCACTCTTCCTTCTAGCCATTTGTTTGAATCTTCTTTTTAGCCTCTGCTCGTCTTGAGCAGGTTGCTCCCCCTCAGCTTTATTCTCCCCCTCAACATCTGATTTTCTTTGAGTTTCTTTTTCATTGGGGTCTGTTTGATCTGCTGTTGCTACCTTATCAGCTTCTACTTTTTGAATTGGATCTGGTGAAGAGCTTGAGTTAGTAGAATCCTAGGCTGACTTCTCCCCCTTTTTGTCATCAACAAATACAAAAGGAAATTTGTCAGAAGGCTTGGCAACAGAGGGTGGAATATATGAGTAAGGAGATGGAGAAGGAGTGGAGGTAGAGGGAGGTTGGGTGAAGGATGGAGGCTGTCTTAGGCTTAGGATGGCATCAGTGATTTTGGTTAAAGCTTGAAGGGCTGCACTGTGCCTTTGATGAGGGGACTGACTTAGTCTGGTGACCTCATCATCAATGGTATGAAGAAGGGAGGGTACTCTGAGAATAGAGTCAGGGATGGGTACAGAAATGTTAGGAGGTGAAGGCCTTAGGGTGGATAGTTGTGTTAGAAGGTTAGAAATGGTTTGGTTGAGGTTGGTAATGGTTTGGTTTGAGATGGTAGGTGAAGGAACAGGAGAAGGATTAGAAGTTTGGGTAAGAAGTTGATCTAATTTGGTGAGAATGGGTGAAAGATCAACAGGGGCAGGGGTGGGTTGGGGTTGGGATTGGGTAGCCTTTAGTGACTCAACCTCTTGGGTTAAATGAGAGAGTTGAGTTTCTGTTTTAGTTTGGAAGGAGGTGAAGGAGGCTTGAAGACTATCCATCTTTTGAGAGATGGACAGTAAGCTTTGAAGTATCTGGGGTGAGGGTTCAGAGAAGGTAGAGGGAAGGGGGTTGATAGAAATTGATTGAGTTGAGGTGCCAAGAACAGGAATAGATTGAGGTCCCTCACTTAAACCTTCGTTTATAGGCCTAAGATCACTGGGAGCAGAGAGTGTGCCCTGTACCAATGGCTGGTTTATGCCACTAGTATTGACAGGCAGTGCACTAGTATGTGTAAGTATTGAATCAAAAGTAGGTGCAAGTATGTGAGTGTGAGTGAGGGTTGCACTCAAAGGGGTATCCCTTATTTCAGTAGCAAGTTGTTGTGAACTTACTAAGGGAAAGGCTTGACTCACAGGGGCAATAGACACAGTATGACCTTGGGAGGAGGTATGTCTTTCAATTGTATCACCCTGTTGGGAGGGTGACCCAGATTGCAGCAGTCCCATATTTACGAATGTGACCTTTTGTGAGGGCACATCCACTGGTAGTTGGGTTAAAGCAACATCCATAAGCTCCCCCTCAACATAAGAGGTAGCTATAGGAGTTGAGGTCAGAGGTGTGGATAACACTACCTCAGAGACTTGTAGAAAGTGCACAAGCTCTTGTGACCTTAATTCAGTATGAGTGTAGGAGGGAGTAGAACTAGTAACTGTTGGGAGTTGACTAGAGCTAGGCAGTTGTGGAGGTGTTACAACTGGAGGAGAGGATGTGTTTTCACTGGTTGGGTTTACCAAGTGAGTGTCCTCAGAGAGTGAGAGTATACCTGTGATGTATCTTGCCTTGTTGATCTCAATGAGCTCCTCCAGCTTATCGGAGACCACTTCATCATCAGGGACATCTTCATCTCCACCACTTGGTGCTCTATGAACAGAGTCACTTGATCCTTGTTGTTGATCAGGGTTGGGATATGCAACTTTTCCTCCAAGAGTCCTACTTGGAGAATCATCATCAGATTCTTCATCACTATCATCATCCCCATCACCATTATAAGCATCAGTACCAGCACTTGAATCATTACCTTTTACAGGTTCATCAACATTCAGTTCATCGAAATTTCCTCCTTCAAATATGGCTTCATCATGAGTAACAGATTGAGCCACTTCCTCAGTTATAACATCAGGGGACTCAGAATCATGAGCCATTTTTTCCTCAATGTTTTCAGCAATAACCTCTTCTTCAACCTTAGCTTCATCACCAACAATATCAATTATTTCTTGCATCTGGGCAGTAATAGCTGGACCTTGCTCTTCCCTTATTAAATTAAAGATCTTTTGACCCATTTGAGGCATGGTCATTGCATCAAGCAGAACAGCTATCCCAGTATACTGTTCCCATTGCATCTGATGAAAGATAAGTAAGCTCAAGTACCTTATGTAGGGAACAATAGTCCTTGTGGACTTCTTTGAAGTAGCAAGAGTAATTTTTTCCACCATATCCGAGAATATGACTTGAGCAAAGTCAATATTCCTCCCTGTGACTAAAGCATGAAGTATCATCAGCTCTGTCTGGTTCATTTGATCGAAGCTTCCAGTTTTGGGACCAAAACAGCGAGTGATGATACTTGCCAGATACTTCCATGGGTGTCCCAGCACGGACAACTTGTACTGACCATGGGCAACAGGAGCATTGTAGCCATATAAGGGTAGTACCTCCAAAACTTGATCCATTTGAGCAAATGGTTGATAAGGAGCCAAGTTTGGCAGAGAGATGGCCTGTCGTAGAGTGTCGACATTGAAATTTATGTTGATGTGGCCATTCAGACAGGTGCAGGTGATGAGGTTTTGATTTGGTTGGTACCTAGCAGTTCACCATATATCACCAACAATGTGAGGGAAAATGAAGTAAGGATGAGCAGAGAGACAAGGGAACAGGGGATGGGCAGTAATAAACGCAACCATGGGTTCGTATCCCTGGTTTGCTTTGTTTGAGGGAATTTCAGTTGTTATTCGAAAGTTATTGGGACGAATGATGAGTTCAGAGTTGGGTGCAACATTCACACCAGCAATGGCAAGAGGAGTGGAAGCAGAGTTGAAAGTCACCATGATTACAGAGTGAAACAGTTTAAGCAACGAAGGTTTAGGGTTTGAAAATTTTAGAGAGAAAGAGTGTTTGGGAATTTTGAAAGCGTAAGAAATGAAGAACTGCCAGAACACACCTTTATATCTTCCTTGGAAACCTAAACTGTCACACAAATATTTTCCATAAAGTAACTGTCACGTCTACAAAAAGGTAGATAAACGAATAAGATAATAAATACACGGACAAGTAACGGACAAGTTAATAGATATTAAATACTACCTAGCAACATAATAAATACAAATGAGAAATTAATAACATAAGTGTGGGGACCCATGAATTTTGACTTTAAGTATCATCAGCTGACAAAAGGGAGTGTCAGCTAACCCTTATAGAAGGAAAAATGAGTGTCAGCTAACAAATGCACTTAGCTGAGCTTCTAATTCTTTGGCTGATGATTTATCAGCTGAGATATAGTGTCAGCTGATGGCTATTAGCTGACATAATTCCATTAGCTGACAGATCATCAGAAAGAAATTAAGAAGCTTAGATAAGTACCTTGTTTCACACACGAATAAAATTATTTTCTCACACTAAATTAACTACCTAAGAACAGAATATATTACAAGTTTAACATGCCAAGTTTGGATATTAGGAAGTTAAACCGAGACTCATCCAAAGGTTTTGTAAAAATGTCAGCTAATTGAACATCAGTGTTTATATAGTGCATTGAAACTTTCTTTTTCTGCACATTATCTCTAAGAAAATGATGTCTGATTTCAATATGCTTAGTTTTAATGCAAAACTGGATTGTTAGAGATAGATATGGCACTGGTGTTGTCACACAGGATTGGTGAGTTTTCAAACTGTAAGTCATAATCAAGTAGTTGATTCTGCAGCCATAACAATTGAGCACAGCAGCTTCCAGCAGCAATGTATTCTGCCTCAGCTGTTGAAGTTGAAACAGAGTTCTGTTTCTTGCTTGACCAGCTGACTAATCTTCCACCTAATAGTTGACAACCACCATATGTACTATTCTGTCTAGTGTGCAACCTGCAAAATCAGAATCAGTGTATCCAACTAACTCAAAATCAGAATCTTTGGGATACCAAAGACCTAGATTAGGAGTTCCTTTGAAATACCTAAAAATTCTTTTAACTGTAGCTAATTGAGATTCTTTGGGATCTGCTTGATATCTAGCACAAAGACATGTTGAAAACATAATATCTGGTCTACTTGCAGTGAGGTATAAAAGAGATCCAATCATACCTCTATAAGCTGAAATGTTCACTGATTTACCATTAGTGTCCTTTCCAAGCTTTAAGGCAGTGGACATGGGTGTTTTCATTGAAGAACAATTTTCAAACTCAAATTTCTTAAGTAAGTCATTTACATACTTTGTTTGATGAATGAAAATTCCATCAACCTCTTGTCTTATTTGAAGTCCAAGAAAATAGTTTAGTTCACCCATCATGCTCATCTGATAGTTATCAGACATGAGTTTTGAAAACTTTTTACAAAGATCCAAATTTGTAGACCCAAATATTATATCATCTACATATATTTGTACAAGAATCGCATCACCCTTGAATTTCCTTATAAACAAAGTGCTATCTATGCTTCCTCTTATAAAACCTTTGTTAATTAGAAAAGAAGAGAGTGTATCATACCAGGCTCTTGGTGCTTGCTTTAGACCATACAAAGCTTTGCTTGCATCCTCAAAACCTGGAGGTTGTTTGACATACACCTCTTCCTTCAATTCTCCATTGAGAAAAGCACTCTTAACATCCATTTGGAAAACTTTGAAGTCTTTGAAGGCAGCATAAGCTAGAAACAGTCTTATGGCTTCAAGTCTTGCAACATGGGCAAAGGTTTCATCATAATCAATACCTTCTTCTTGGCAATACCCTTGTGCAACTAACCTTGCTTTGTTTCTGATGATCAGCCCTTGTTCATCCATTTTGTTTCTGAATACCCACTTAGTACCAATGATAGATTCTTCTTTTGGTCTTGGCACCAAAGTCCATACATTGTTTCTTGTGAATTCTGCCAATTCTTCTTGCATGGCATTAATCCAGTGAGGATCATTTAGAGCTTCATCCACCTTCTTTGGTTTAATCATAGAAACAAAACCTGTATATAAACAGAAATTACAAGCTTTTGATCTTGTTAGTACAGGTGCTTCTATGTTACCTATGACCTGATCTTTAGGATGATCTTTGTGGTCCTTATAGGCATTTTGGATTCTGGCAGAGTTTAAAACAGTTTTGATTAAAGGAGTTAAAATTCTTTGGTTTGGGTCAGCTGATGAGACTTCTGGTTGGTCAGCTGACAGAATTTCAGGAATGTCATCTGATGAAACTTCTACTGATGATGGAATGTTTGATATGGAATTAGAGTCCATTAATGTTGAAACATGATTCCCATCATTCAGTAAAAGTGTGGGTTGGTTTGAGGTACGTTGAGCACTGGCTGATTGTGTATTTGGAACAGTTTCATCTAAATCATCTATATCAGCTGATGGGAGTGGATCAGCTGACACTGGAATGTTGTCTTCAGTATTCAGCAGATCATTAAATTCCTCACCTGTAGATGGATTAGTAGAACATGAAGCAACAAAGTCATTTTCATTAAAACTTACATTGATTGATTCTTCTATGACCTTTGTTCTAAGGTTGTAGATTCTGTAGGCTTTGGAAATTACAGAATATCCCACAAACACACCTTCATCAGCTTTTGGAGCAAATTTCTGCAACTGATCTCTCTGGTTTAGGATGAAACACTGACATCCAAATATATGCAGAAAGCTGATGTTGGGCTTCCTTCCCTTGAGCACTTCATAGGGCGTCTTGTTGTGCCTCTTGATAACAAGGGATCTGTTCTGAGTGAAACATGCACAGCTAACAGCTTCAGCCCACAGATTAAATCCTAATCCACTCTCACATAACATGGTTCTTGCAGCTTCTATTAATGTTCTGTTCCTACTTTTAGCTACACCATTTTGTTGTGGAGTTCTTGGAGCAGAGAAGTTTTGAGATATACCTTTCTCATCACAGAAACCTTCTAGAGTTTGATTTCTAAACTCAGTTCCATGATCACTTCTAAGCATCCTTACCAGATTTCCATTTAGCACTTCCATCTTCTTTATGAAGCTTATTATTTCTTCAGTAGCCTCACTCTTTGCTTTTAGGAAGATGACCCAAGTGTATCTTGAGAATTCATCAACTATCACCAATGCATACTTACTTCCACCAATGCTAGCAGTAGCAACAGGACCAAATAGATCCATGTGCAACAAGTAGAAAGGTTCAGTAATAGATAAGGACTGCTTAGATGCAAAAGAAGTCTTGTGCTGCTTTCCCTTCTCACAGGCAGAACAAGGTTTAGGCTTTACATAAGTCAGTAAAGGTAGTCCTGACACTAGTTCACCCTTGCTCAGCTTGTTTATATTTTTGAAGTTTAAATGAGAAAGCCTTTTGTGCCATAACCAGTTTGTGTCAGTTACTGATTTTGTATACAAACAGGTTAACTTGGATGGATCACTAGAGGACATATCTAGAGTATATACATCCTTATTTCTTTTTGCACAAATTATAGTTTTACCTTCTTGATCTAGAATGGAACCACCTGTCTTTGTAAAGAGGACTTTATGATCACCATCACATAACTGACTTATGCTGATGAGATTGTACATAAGTCCTTTAACATATGAAACTTTAGACAAGGTTAAGTTCCCATTATGAAGTTCACCATAGCCTTTTGTTTGCCCACAATTGTTATCACCAAAGGTCACTCTTGGACTCTTTTCCTTCCTATAGTTACTTAACAGAGCTTTACAACCTGTCATGGTCCTTGAACATCCACTGTCAAGATACCATGTGTTAATGCCCTGCAAAGATTAGATTTAAAGAAGGTTAGTGACACTTAGGGTATCCACAACTAAGTGGACCCCTGTGGATTGCACCTATCTATCCACTTCATATTAGGTTGTTTAAAGATGATAGGAACAACTGTGTTATCAATATCAGTCCGCTGTCTTGAGTTACTTCCAAGGGAACAATCACTTGCCTTATGTCCTTTGCTCCCACATTTATAATATTTTTTACTTTTGGAGCCTTTGACTTGTTTTAGAGATTGCCCAGGAGATGTCTTAACTATCTTCTGATGACTATGGGTCATCAGCTGACAGATTTCACCATTCAACTATTGCAGCTGATTCTGTAAACTAATTAGGTCTTTGTTTACAGACACCTTAGATTGATCTTTAGGAAAAAGGAATTTTTGATCAACCTTAGATGTGGCAGACTTGGACTTCATGTGAACATTAAGTCCTTTTTTCTTGGTTTCTTTTATTGAAAGAGTTTGAAGTGATGCTGGATCAGCTAAGCAGATTATAGAGGATCTTTGATCAGCTGACAGGCTATCAGCTGAGCAACTATCATCTGTTCTCTGATTAGCTGATTAAGAATCATCAGCTAATGAAATGTCAGTCAGCTGAGTACTTATATTTAATATATCATCTTTCAAGGTTTGACAACATGATGTCTCTTTGGTTTCAACAAATGATTCCATTCTTTTACTGGCTTCCTTTAACATTAAATTATTGGTACTTTTACTATCTGACATAACAATAGAATCTTCAATAACTTTTGATGTTGTTGAGTCCTTTAGCTGAGGACATTTACTTTTGACAAATCTGTTAGTGATAATACTTTTTCCTTTTACTATCTTTTGAAAAGTAAGAGGTAAAATATCAGCCTTTTCTAAGATATTAATGTTCTTACTAAAATCAACACAATTAGCAGCTTGGGAATAATTTCCACCAATAATAGCTTGAACTTGTTTAGGAATCTGCTCATTGACACACTGAGTGGTCTTTTCAGCAGAAACACACCAAGATTTAACTACTTTTTGTAGGTCATTAAACTTTATTGTTGCTTCATTGGTTTCTTTTACCAAGATCTGATTAAGTATCTATTTATTAGCTAAATTATCTTCTAGTTTTGTCATTAGTTTCAGTTTCTCATCTTTAAGACATAACACCCCTTTTAGTGATTTAATTTCTATTTTTAGCTTCTTTTCTCTTTGAATATTTGACTGAAACTAACACACAGATAATCAAACATAGTGTTCTTTTCATTATCTTCATAGATAATAAATTTTCCAACCTGATACATAGAAGAGGGATCCCAGTCAGGAGAAGTACAAGCTTTGGCAGCTTTCTTCATGTCCTCATCAAAGGAACTTGTACTCCCAGTGTTGGCCATCAAACTGAGCTGAGCAGAGAGGACCTCATCTTCATTACTTGAGAGATCTTCCTCAGCCCAGTCTTCTTCTTCAGCCACCAACACACTATTATGGGCCTTCTTCTTCTTTTTGTCAAGGACAGCAGCAAGAAGCTTTTTGTACTTAGCTTAATAATCAATCTTGTTGTCTGAGCTTGAGGAACCCTTGAAGCCTGTGCTTCCTTAGGACTTACATTCACTGGCATAGTGACCAGTCTTGCCACAGGAAAAGCAACATTCAGAAGCCTTTGTTTTAAACTTGGCTTTTTCTCCCTGGAAGGGTTTCTTCTCAAACCTCTTGACACCCTTTCTTTTCAAGAAAGGTTTGAACCTTTTTACCAACATGGCAGCCTGCTCAACAGAAGCTTCCATGCTGTCCATGTTCTCCAGATCTTCATCCCCATCAGCCACTTGCTCTTCATCAGAAGTTTCCTCTTCTTCTTCCTCATCACTTGATTCATCCACCACTGCTGCAAAACTCCTAGATCTTGTATCCTTAGATACAAGGGCAGTAGTTGGAGCTTTTGCAGCCTCCTTCATATTCTTGGTAGAGAGTTTCCTTTGTTTCACTGATTGTTCATGATTCATAAGGTTTCCATATAAACCAACCAGTGTAAGACCCTTGATTTTCTCACCATGTTTAAGCACGGTGATAAAATGATCCCAAGATTCTGGGGGAGAGTCTAGAAACTTGTTTACCAGCTCCTTATTGCTCTTGGGAACATCTGCCCTTCTTAAGTCATTAATAAGGCAGTTGAACCTGGTGTAGGTCTGAGTTAGACTTTCACCTTTATGAGCAAAGAAGAACTCGTATTCTCTTACCAGAAGGAGTTTCTTATTTTCCTGCACTTCTTCAGTGCCTTCATAAGCAACAGTCAAAGTGTCTATCATCTCCTTTGCAGATTTACAGTTTAGAACTTGATGATAGACATCATTTGGTAGTAGAGAGACTATGGCTGTTCTTGCTTTAACATCAAGATTTACAAGCCTTTTGTCTTCATCAGACCATTGATTTATAGGCTTTATAATTAGTCTTTCAACAGCAGGAACTTCATCAGTGGCTTCAGTTACTTGAATAGTTAAGGAAGGAACATAAGGACCTTCAGTTACAGTTTTGAGCATCACATCATCTAGGCTTGACATATAGAGAAGAACTCTACTCTTCCAGAGAGAGAAGTTTTCTCCATCAAAAGTTGGACACCTAGTGAGTGAGCCATTATTTGAAGAACCATTTGAAGCAGCAACCGGAGTGGCCATTTTGTAGTGTGGGGTAGAAGCAGTTGAAGAGTAAGCAAAACAGATCTTAGATATGAGTTATCTAGCCTGCTCTGATACCAGTTGTTGGTCCCGAATGGATACTACAACAACAAATGTTTGTAGAAGGGGGGTTGAATACAAACTTTAGCAAATTAAAATTTAAGAGACACACGGTTTACTTTTATATAATTCTTATTGATATGAATCAAGAATTACATGAACTAGATGCGGAAAATCTAAGTTCATTAAAAGGTGGCAACTAAATTTGTCTAACACATAAACTAAGCTAATCTTAAACAACTTATGTCTAAGATGTTCAGCACATGAACAAGTTTGTTACACTGAAAGTAAAATGCTAACTCTTCTAGTTCTCAACAAATGAGATTTCAGTATTCAACTATCTATTCGCCTACTTAGAAAGTTTCCATGCATGAGTATATATAAGCAAAGTGGTGTCCGGGTTGATGAAGAGAGAAGAAGACAAAGGTACTTGTTTTAATAATATTATAAAAGATAAAGTTAGTGGGTGAAAAGTAAGTTAACTTTATACACAAAGTGTGTAAAGCGAGCATAATTTTCAGTAATGAGTGTACCCACTATCTATTATTATATTATTAAAATACTACCTTTATATCTTGGAAAAGTAAACTTCTCCTTTCACACTTGTGCTTTAATCAACACCATGCTTTCAGATGATTTGACTTAACCAAGTATAGAGTTGCCAGCCATACTTCTTTGTCAAAGCATATCTTCGAGATCTTCTCTTCTAAAGTATATTTCTCCTTTTCCAGAGGATAAAGATCTATCCTTTTTGTTTCTTTGCAGATACAAAAAGTGCTAAGTACTTTTACAAAGAAAGATTTAAGGCATAATAGAACAACACATGTTCTGCCTTTGACTTAAGAAAATCTTACACTGAAAAGCTATTAGCTGATTTAAAGAATCAGCTAATAAACACTGAACTGCAAATGTAATTTTGCTCAGCTAAGGATAATTGTGAAAGACTCAGCTGACTTGATTTGCTCAGTTGATCGAAATGCTCAGCTAATAATACAAATCAAAGTATAGCCAATAAACGGATCAAATTAAACTGTCAGCTTTTCCCAAGGGCTCAGCTAATCATTTGAGTGTGATCAGCTTATGGAGAGAAGAAAGGATAAGTAGAGAATACCTTATCTGACATGTGGAAGGCATCAGCTGATCAAAGAGATACTGTCAGCTGATCTTTTTCTTCTCAGCTAATCTTTTGAAGTGCCCTCAGCTGATGGTTAGCACCATCAACTGATGCTTTGTAGATGCATAGCTGATGCTTCTTAACTTGTCATTTCTTCTTAGCTGATCTTCCTGAAGCTGTTCCTTTGGCTGATACTCAGCGTTCAGATGACACTTTGATTCGTCAGCTGACATTTCTTACTTAGAAATTCTTTAAGTCTAATATGAAAAACAACACATGTTTTTCATTTATCTAAGTCCAAAATTGAATATACGATTTTGTTAACATCAAATCCTATTTTTCTTAATAGACAGGTTTGATTTAGGTTTGATATTAAATCTCCCCAACAATTTGTTATAAACTAACTGTTTATAAACTAAACTATCATAAACTCCCTGTTTATGAATGGGTACGTTTTTATATATACAAACTTGCATATATATATATATAGGTTTGTCCCTTGCAGCGCGATATTTCAATTTTGAGCATGAGCATGGAAAAAGGTCAACTCAGAGACTCAAAAATTTGATCATGACATACTTGATTTCGAAACTGCGTGATAAAACGACAAACAAACAGATCAGTTCATTTGGGCACGGTCGTGCACTTACCAGTTTCTCTAATCAGTCAAGGGGCCCGGAAATATCTCTCCTAAAAAAGAGGTGCAATTACCATCTTGCATATTTGCATTTGGCAACACGGCTCCCACTGAATCTAGACACGCCCCTTATGACCACCCTGTTACGGCGTGGCGTTAGAACGCGCTAAGAAGACAACAGTTACCGCATCCCAAACCAAATACCTCAGGCTTGAGGATAACCTATGTGATAAATACTTTTGACACGAATCCACGAAGTATTTTTCACGGTGCGTCAATCCAATATTCGTAACCCTAACGAATATTCGTAAATTTTGGTCCGCAAAAACGTTCACAACTATATTCGATAAACTATCGAATCTACCCCAAAATTACGATGACTTTACAGCCCTATCGAGGTTCCCACCAAGATAAGTAGTCACGGATAGTGTTTTGAATAAACCTAGTTTATTCCTGGATAAACCAAAACATACAAAATTGTGAAGAATAATGAAACTAATTTCTACACCCTTCCATATTCCACTCTGGAATAAAGATGCATAATTTCTACCATTTCACTGACTCGATTCACGGTGTCTATCCGAAATACTCATTATTTTACATTTGTAACTTATCACGGATTACAAGGAAAATAATATGGTTATAAACCCTAAAACACAAGACTAGTACTTTGGAGTACTCCTTCTTGGTTTTGCTAGAAATTATTCTTGCAACCTAAGAATACTTCTAGACTTACTTATTTTATAAATTTCTTAAACTTGGAGAACTGGAAATAACTCCTTGTTTCTTATTTATAAAACAACCTCTCTGTAATTAAACCTTTAATTACATTTGTAGATGTATTAAATCTTACTGAATTTATGTCCTTTTGAAATGATAAATCCTCTTACACCTACTTGTAAGAAACATGAAATTAGATTCCCTGTGTATGCCAACACTGATCTAATATCACCACTAAGAATGTTAAAGAACATCTTATTTATCATTTCTAACATTAATCAATCCAACAATATTAAGCTGACTCACTGAACATTTTAGAACGTATATAATTTCTATTATTTAGGTCATAACTTGACTTAAATTCTTGCAATGATATCTTTACTGAGTACCTCTCAATAAATCATGCATTCCTCGGATTAGTTCTTTTTCAAGAACTTACTGTTTTAGATAACTTCTAAAAACATCCGATAATTATATACTCTAAAGGTTCAAACTTGTATTTATCACACTGGTTAAAAAATTTATTAACTCTGATAAATACATTAGTTAGGTGCTCCCACTATCTTTTATGAAAAAGTGCATTCTTTAAAAACATCTTTTTAGGCCTTAGTCAATCCTTGACTACCATGCCTAAAACTTGTGTTCCAAACACATGTTTTAAAGAACTTAGTTTTTGTAAGAAATTTGTTTTATGAAACCAAAAACTTAGATCTGCCATATATCTATCTTTCCAATTACGGAAAATGGTTTCATTAAACTTACCATGATCACAAGTATGAAACACTCATAATGGTATCTTAAATTTCTTTCCTTAAAACATTTAGTATAAAACTTCCTTGATAATAATAACTATTATAATCACTTTTATACTTTCTTAAACGTTTTATCAAAAACTACTTTACCCATAAATAATGACTATTATTTCCATAGGTTCAAGACTTTGAACATTCACTTTTCATAAAATCTTAAATACTTGTTGAATTAGAAAAACTATCTAATCTTACAAACAAAACTTGTTCATACAAGTATTTATATAGTAGAACCGGCATTTATGTAACTACAACAAATCATAGCATAAGATTATTATGAATCACCAATCAAGTCAAGACTTTGACTTATTGGCACTCTTTTAGTCACAACTGGACCAATCATGATTCATATAATAAGAACACGTGCACGGATATGAACCAAATATTATAATTTCCATAAACTTAAAAGTATCCATAAACAATATAAAATTTGTTCAAATAAACTTAAAAAGTTTAAATAACTAGGAAATATAAATAATATCCGTATGCTACACGTAGGATCTCTTTATGCTGCGACGCATCACTTTCCATCTCCTCCTACAATAAACGATTGCAAGATGTTAGAATACTTGTAAAACTTTACAAGTAGGAAAGTGACAAAGAAGCTAATCACGCAATACCTGAGGAGCCAGACTTGCCTCCTGCCTCGTGACCTTTCGGACAATCTCGTTTCCAATGTCCGGCCTCGCCGCACCTGAAGCACCGATTCTCGGTCCTTGCCTTGTTTGGCTTCGGCTTCTTGCCCTTGTTGTCGTTATTAGCCCTGGGTGCACTCTGGTTGGGTTGCGCCTTGCCCTTTCCCTTTCCGTTGCGCCCCTTCCTCTTCTTACGTCCACCATGTCCCACCATAAGAATGTCCTTAGACTTGGTCCCGATAATCTGCTCAGCAGTCTTGAGCATGGAGTGCAACTCATGTTGGGAAATTGGCTAAGTCATTGAAACTGTTATACATGCAAATATCAAAATTGTTAATGAAAAACAGTTCAAAACTGTTAGAAGAGGTGTTGAAGAAACAGTTTAGAACTGTTAGTGAAAATTGTGAAGACAGTTGTAACCAACAGTTGCTGTGAACTTCAAAGCTGTTATATAGAGTTCAGAACTGTTAGTACAAACTACCACAACTGTTTGAAGACCTTGAAGCCAAAAACTGTTAGAAGAACAAAGAACTGTTGTATTCATTAAACAGTTTTAGTTGAGCTAAATATGGAAAAACCCTATCTTTGAAGATATCTCAAAATACTTTGAAGATCATCAAGATTATCTCAGAAGATAGAAGATTACCTAACTGTCAGCAAATCAAAGAAGATCAAGAAGTATATAAATGATAGATTAGAATTTATAATTTGTACGTACTCATTGATTAAGTTTTTGCATTCATTCTTCAAGTTGTAATTTGCTTTCTGAATAGTGCTAAGCCTCTAAGTTTCTTATTGAAACCTAAGAACAATCTGTGTTCTTCGTCTAACATAATAAGTTAGATTGGGGGTGAAGTTTGCTATTGTAATCATTCTCGTTGATTAATAAAATTACTGTTTGATTGAATCTCTTTGTGTTCAAAACCTTCTTTAATCAATTAAGTGTGATTCCGCAACTTCTTAGTTGATTGTGATCATAGTTAAAGATTAACTTTTATCCAACTCTGATTTGTTATTCAAAAGTTAGTTCTTGTTATTTGATATAATCTATATCCGATCCTGACAAGTGGTATCAGAGCCTTATCATTAAGGTTCCTTTGATCACCAGTTGAAGGTTTTTGCATCACTTTGCTTTATTTTTCAAAACTATTTTTCAATCAATTTGTTTCAATGGATTCGGGAGGTTCTTCTGATAACAATGGATCTGGGTCCAACATTCGTGTTCCCATGCTCAAACCATCTGATTTTGAGATGTGGAAACTAAGAATCAAGCAGCATGTCCAACTAATGGACTATGCTGTTTGGCAAATCATTGAAACTGTTCCCACTAACCCCATTGATCTGGATGAGAATGGAAAACCAAAGAAGAAGCCACCACCAAAGACAGATGCTAAAAAGAAGGACAGAATGATTGAGATGAAAATCTCAGCATCCTCCAGATTGCAATTCCCAATGAGTATCAACATCAATTCAAGAAATTTGATGATGCTCATGAACTTTGGAATGCTCTGGAGAAGAGGTTTGCTGGGAATGCTAGTTCTAAGAGAAACCAAAGAGATCTCCTTAAACAAGCCTATGAGAACTTCACCAGTGGAAAGAATGAGAGTATCACCCAAATCTTTGATAGGTTTTACAAGCTGGTGAGCCAACTAGAAAGTGCTAAGGTTAGGCTTGATCAAGATGAGATAAATAGAAAGTTTCTTAGGTCTCTAGGTGATGAATGGACTGTGTTTGCTGCACAATGGAGGACTAAGGATTCCCTTGAAGACATAGAGTTAGATGATCTCTATAATAGTTTGATAGTGTTTGAGGGAGAGATAGAGGGAAAACGAAAAACTGTTGTTCCTAGCCACAATGCTGCTCTCCTGTCATCCTCAGGTATGGAATCAAACCATTCTTTAACTAACTCTTTTGAAAATTATGCAGGTAATAGTTCTGCTGTTGGACTAGATGTGAACACTCCAGATGTTGTTCTTGAAGCTTTTCTTGCCAGCCATGCACATTCAACCCTCACAAATGAGGATCTTGAACAAGTGCACCCTAATGATCTTGAGGAGATGGATCTCAAATGGCAGATGGCCATGCTTACTGTTAGAGCCAAGAGGTTCATCAAAAGGACTGGAAGGCAAAACATGAATTTCAGAGCTGATGGCAAGGCTGGATTTGACAAGTCAAAGGTGAGATGCTTCAAATGTCAACAGCTTGGCCACTTTGCAAGAGAGTGCAGATCTAGTGGACAAGTCCAGAATCAAGGTCAGAGGCCAACTCAGAATCAAACCTCCTCAGCATGGGTCTCACAAGAAGGCCATGGGTTTGATTGGAGTGATCAAGCAGAGGAGGCTACAAACAACAAAGCTTTGATGGCATTGACTAACTCCTCCATCAAGATGGATTCACCAGAATCTGAGGACATACAGGTATCTTCCAAACTATGTCCTGGTGAATGTAGAGCTATTGTTAAAAGGTTTAGAGAGCACAATAAGAAAGTATGTGCTGCTCTGAGTAGAATGGAGGAGAGAAGGTATGAGTATACTGCTGTGATAGAAGTTCTTGAAAAGAAAATTAAAGACTATCAGGCTAATGAACTGCAAATGGACTATGATAGAAAATATCATAAGTGGGAGAAAGAGCAGTTTCAAGATGAGATTGATAGTCTGAAAAAGAAATTGGTTGAAAAAGAAAGCAAGGTGGATGAACTCACAAAGAAATTGGAGGGTGTGGACATTGATCTTGGAATGTTCAAGGCTGCAGACCTTAAGCTTGAGACTCTGCTACAATCTCAAGTGAGAGACAAGGTGAAAACTGGACTTGGATATAAGGAAACCCCACCTCCATACAATCACACATACATAACACCCTTGTCTAAGGCAGCTGATAGATATGTCAATGAACCTTTGGAAGATGAATTAAAATCAGCTGATCCAAAGTTTGAAGAAGAGGGATTTGTGGAGGAAGTAAGTGATGATGAGGGAGTTGTGAAGAAAGATGAGGTGATTCCATATGAAAATCACATCTGTTGTGAACCCATACCCACTAAACCATCTTTCAAGCCTGTGGTGTTTGTAAAAGCATCCACAGAACCCCTCACCACTGAGCCAACACCTTTAAAAGCTATCCAAACCATAAAAAGTTTCACAACTGTTGCCAATAATCCCCATCTTTACACTAACAGTTCTAAAACTGTCCCAAACAGTTCTAAGCCAAAAAGCCCAACTGTTAGTACAAAAGCCAAAGGAAATGAGAAAGTTGGTGAGGTTATGTATGCAAGGAAGAAGATGGAAGCTCCAAAATCTCAAGCTAAACCCAAGCCTAAGAAAAGGCATACTGAAATGCCTGCATGCACATGCCAAAAGCATGGTGTCCAAAAGTTTCCTCAATCTACACCTGTGAGAGGAAATTAAAGAAATAGGAACCAATTCTGGTCACAAAGAACTGGTTTACCTATTGTGAAAACCAAAAAGTGCTACATTTGTGGGAGATCTAATCATTTAGTTCAACATTGTTACTATAACCCACAGGCCAATGGCACTCAAAACAAAAGTCCCAAAAGACAAAATAACAGTACTAAAACTGTTAAGTCAAAGCAGATCAACAGTTCTAAAACTGCTAAGCCAAAACAGGCAAACAGTTCTACAACTGTTACATCCAAACCAACTAACAGTTCCAAAACTGTTTTAACAAAACCAAAAACTGTTGGTTTGGCTTGGATGAAAATTCAAAAACAAACTGATTCTGGAGAGGGTAAAACTGTTCTTCAAACTAAAAATCAAAAGGAATCACAAGTTGATTCATCTGTTTTACCAACTCCACCAGCTGTTTGTTCAAAGGTATCCACTGTTAATCACAACAGTTGGGAACCACATGTTCTTAGAAAGTATTCCTCACACAACAAGAACTAACTTTTAAATAATAAATCAGAGTAAAATAAAAGTTAATCTTTAACTATGATCAAAATCAACTAAGAAGTTGCGGAATCACACTTAATTGATTAAAGAAGTTTTTAAACACAGATCAATTCAATCAAACAGTAGTTTTATTAACCAACCAGAATGATTACAAAAGCAAACTTCACCCCCAATCTAACTTATTATGTTAGACGAAGAACACAGACTGTTCTTAGGTTTCAATAAGAAACTTAGAGGCTAAAACACTTTCAGAAAATAAATAACAATAAGAACAAATGCTTTGAATAATAAGATCAAGCCGTCGTACTAAATTGATCATCTAATGAAGTATATATAGACTCTTGATCCTCCTTGAATTGTTGACAGTTAGGTAATCTTCTATCTTTCGAGATAATCTTGATGATCTTCAAAGTATTTTGAGATATCTTCAAAGATAAGATTTTCCAAATATAGCTCAACAGAAACTGTTTAATGAATACAACAGTTCTTGATTCTTCTAACAGTCTTCAGCTTCAAGGTCTTCAAACAGTTGTGACTTTGTGAACTAACAGTTCTCAACTGTTTTCATATTTTCAACAAACAGTTTTAAACTGTTTCACCAACCTTCACTAAACAGTTCTCATTTTTATGCTCAATAACTTAGATTATTTTCCAACAAAATCTAATTTGGATAAAATCAAAAAGAACCAAACTCTGTTTAAGTATTATGACTTGAATGGTGTACCCAAGACCTGCATGGCCTGGGTACTTCCTGCTACTAACTGATTTTATTTGTGCAGAGCATTCATAGGGCCAATCATGGATCTATCTGGCATGTGGATAGTGGATGCTCAAGGCACATGACTGGAAATCCACACTGTTTGAAGGATTTCAGAAGCATCAATGGTGGATTTGTAGCATTTGGAGGAAATGCTAAGGGAGGAAAAATCACAGGTAAAGGAGCTGTTGAGGCAGGTACACTTACATTAATGATGTTTTCTTTGTTGAACAGCTTAAGTACAATCTGTTAAGTGTATCTCAAATCTGTGACAATGGAAACAAAGTTTTGTTTACAAATTCAGAATGCATTATTCTTTCAAAATATTGTAAACTAAATGAGAAGGATGTTCTTTTGAGAACACCTAGAAAAGATAATGTCTACTGTCTAGATACACACAAGATTGCTAAACAGAATGTGTTAAGTTGTTTACTCTCAAAGGCATCTCATGATGAGTCTGCCATTTGGCATAGAAGGATGTGTCACATGAATTTTAAAACCATGAACTTGTTAGCTAAAAACAGTTTGGTAAGAGTTTTGGCCCAAAAAGAATTCTCATGTGATGATCATTGTGTAGCTTGTCTCAAAGGCATGCAACACAAAACTTCTTATAAGACCAAAGAAGTTTCTTCCATTACTGCACCTTTACAATTGTTACACATGGATCTTTTTGGTCCTACATCTGTGGTGAGTATAGGGAAGAAAGCATATTGTTTAGTCATAGTTGATGATTTCACCAGGTTCACATGGGTTCAATTTCTTAGAACTAAGGATGAAACTACTGAGTTAGTTAAGTCACTTATTCTTAAAATTGAAAATCAATATGATTTGAAGGTGAAAGTCATTAGATCTGACAATGGTTCTGAATTTAAGAACTATGAGCTAAACAGTTTTTGTGAAAGTAAAGGTATTGAAAGACAGTTTAGTGCCCCTATGACTCCCCAACAGAATAGAGTTGCTGAGAGAAGGAATAGGACTTTGATAGAGGCTGCTAGATCCATGTTAGCTGATTCTAGGCTTCCAATGACATTCTGGAAAGAAGCAGTGAACACTTCCTGCTATGTTCAGAATAGAGTACAAGTAGTCAAGTCAAAAGGGAAATCTCCTTATGAGTTGTTCCTCAAGAGAAAACCTTTAATCAACTTCTTCAAACCATTTGGGTGTCCTTGCACTATCCTTAATACCAAATCACAATTAGGCAAGTTTGAGAGTAAGGCTGAAGAAGGTTTCTTTGTAGGATACTCCACTCAAAGTAAAGCTTATAGAGTATTTAACAATGTCACTAGAATCATAGAAGAGAGTATGAATGTCTCTTTCAATGAGAATAGGATCAATATTGCAGGTAATGGACCTGATTGGTTATTTGATATTGATGCATTGTCTAAATCTCTTTCTTTTGAGTATTCTACTGAAACAGCTGCAGGTACCCCAACAACTGTTGGTGAAAATCAACAACCAGTTTCCAACAGCCCAAACAGTTTTGAAACTGTTAGCACAAAACCAACAACTGTTGGTTCAAACAAAGTTACTGAACACTTTGTTGTGATTCCTATGCTTCAACAAGAGTTCTCCAATGCTGTTGATCCATTGATTAATGCTAAATCTTCAAAGGACATGGAATCCCATGATCCTCAACAACACACTGCCTCTGCATCCCAAACAGTTGCTGATCAAGTGTGTGACACTGCTGAAAATTCAAGTGAATGTGAGTTTGATTTGTCTAATCTAGGGAATGAACTGACTGAAGAAAACATTCCTACATCAAGAGTTCACAAGAATCATCCACTATCACAAATAATTGGTGATCCAACCACTCCTATCAGAACAAGGAATATGCTGCAAAATGAAAACAGTGGTGTGGATCTTGCCCAATTTGATGTGAATGCCTGCTTTCTATCTCATATAGAACCAAAGAAAGTAATTGAGGCATTGAAAGACCCTTCATGGGTGGAAGCAATGCAAGAGGAGCTCTTACAATTTCAAATTCAGCAAGTTTGGAAGTTGGTTGAGCTTCCAAGAGGCAAAAGAGTAATTGGCACCAAGTGGGTGCTCAGAAACAAGAAAGATGAAATAGGGATTGTAATCAAGAATAAGAAACCAACTTGTTTGTTATTGTTGCTTCAGCATTTGATATATATGAGCTAAAGTTTGTTTGACAGTTGCACAATTCTGTTTCAATATATACTAACAGTTTTCAACTGTTAGTATATGGCTTCCACAACTGTTAGGCAAAGTCCATGTGCAACTGAGGGGGAGAAATTCGTCAACTGAGGGGGAGAAATGAGAACAGTTGTAAACACTAAACAGCTATTAATCCAAATAAATGATCAAACAAAAGGGAGTTAACTTTTAAATAACAGTTGTCACTTTTTATGAAAACAGCTTTAAAACTGTTAGTTTATTTTGTCCGTCAACTGTTAAGCCACTAAAGGGTGTTTTGGTCTTTGCAAAATTTTGGAAACTTTGAATTGCATTCAACATTCGAAACATATATAAGGCAATTCCCTCCTTACCAAGCAACTCACACGTCCAAAACAAACTTCGATCAGAACCAAACCCTAACTCTCAACAACTCTCAGCGATCGAAATCAAAATGTCTCCTCTTCCATTCGTTAAGGAACACAACATGCTCGCATATTTGTCCAAACCCGATCATCTCAGTGCTTTCCATGATGTGATGGACTACCTTTCACTCTCCACTCTCAACCATGCTCTTACTGTCAACCACACCATTTACCTCTCACATATTGATCAGTTCTGGAAAAATGCCTCTCTAAGGGAAGAAAATGGAGTGAAATGGATCGACTCTATGGTGGATGATATCACTGTCTCCATCTCTAAAAGCATAATAAGCCAACAACTACAACTGAATGATCAGGATGGTGAGTATTCTGATTCCGTATCACTTGAGTTTATTTATGCTGAACTTGTAAAGTTGGGATATGAGGGCCCTAGGGGAAAGGGCACCTTCTACAAAGGGCAATTTTGCTCGCACTGGAAGTACATTATCCATACTCTCCAGCAGTGCATGAGCCCTAAGAGAACTGGCTGGAATGAATTTGGGAGCAACATTGCTCTCGCACTCATTTGTTTAGCCAACAACAGAGCTTTTAATTTCTCAAAAATGATCTTTAATAGAATGGTAAAGCATCTAGAAACCAAATATGGTCTCTTTTTGATGTACCCGCGATTTGTGCAAGTTTTGTTAAACTTTTTTATGCCAAATCTTAAAGCACACAAGAGGGTCCTAATTCCCTCTGCTCATGTGGCCTCCACATTGAGCAAGTTGATGGTTAATGGGAAGAATTTCTCAGGTCCCATAACTCCACCACTCTCTGCAATGGTGGAATCTCAATTGAGTGAACCACCAGTTTTATCTGTCAATGATATGTTAACAGTGGCAACACTGGCTGACATTGAGGCTAGAATGCAACACCAAGCAATGACGGATTTCAAATTTGCACCCTTCTTTGCTGCATATATACAACTCAAAAAGAAGATTTCCTTACAAAACAAAAGGATTCTTCAACAAGATCAGCAAATTAAGGTTTTGACCAACAGTTTGAAGCATGCTAATGAGATGCTAAAGCTGCATGATCAAGTACTACAACAGTTGACAGCTGCTGCAAGACCTCCTTCAACTGTTCCAATCAAAGAGGGGGAGAGTTCATTACCAACAGTTGCTGAAGCGCCAGAACAAACAGCTGCAGTGGATGAACTAACAGTTGCATCTAGTACACAAACAGTTGCAGCTGAAGGCACAACAGTTGCACCAATTGAACAAACAGTGGCAAGTGTCCAAACTGTTAATAAAGAAGAAGAAGAAGAACAGCTCTCAAGTGTTGATAGGGTACTAATCAACAGGATGGTGTCAACTGCAAATGTTCCAAGCACTGAGATTTTCAAATCTTGGTCAAAAGTTAAGCAGAACTACTTGGTTGATATTAGTGCTCAATATCTGGGAATAAGTTCTTCTAGAATGGCACAGAAAATAGATGATGGATGGCTTGATGGAAAGGTTGCTAAGTTAGAATCTTTACCACCAAAGAAAGGGTTTAAAGGCATAGTCATCCTGGAAGGAAAGAAAGAATCCAAGTTGCCCCCTGTTCTAGGCAAAGGTAAGGAAGTTGTTGTTGTTTGTCCTAAGCTCAAGCTTTCAAAACAACAACAAGAAGAGCGTGGTCATGAATTTGCATTAAGGCTAGCAGCTAAGCAAAGGGAACAAGAATTGAAAGATTTTGAAGTAGCAAAGAAGCTAGCTGATGAGATCACAGCTCAGATTGATGAGGAGGAAAAACAAGAAAAGGCTGCAAAGGGAGTTAAAAGAAAAAGAATTGTGAAAAAGAAACAACCTCAACTTCTTAAGCCAGTAACTGAGAAGAAGTCTCAACCTCAACAGTCCAAATCCCAAAAGTCCAAAGCTGTCCAACCAACCTAAACAGATCAAACCACCAAAGCTAAAATGGTTAAAACTATCATTCAAGATAGGCTCTTGATCGATGTTGAAGAAGGTGTTAACAAGTTTGTAAAAGAGCATTTTGGCCAGAAATCTCACATTAAAGAATGGAAGTTTGATGTTGTCAGGTTTGATACTGGGAAGGAAGGTATAATCATTGTAAGAGAGAATGATCAGTTCGAACAGTTTACAGGCTTCTTACAAATGATGGATAGTATTACTAGGCGGGACATACAAGAATTGTATGAGTATGGAACAAGGCATTATGGAGGATCTGAGCATCCTCTAATTAAGTTATTGATGAGACATTTGACAAGTATTTGCAACCCAAAGAAAATAATGTCAATACTAATGGCTGATGAAACTTTTCCAATTCAATCTGTTAAAGTGTATGCTAAGCCAAGGGTATACTCCATGGTAATGGAAAATGCAATTACTGAATGGTTTGACATGGATTTCATTGAACATGGTCAGATCAACCTCCAATACTTATTGAAAGCCAAGTTCTATGGTCCAGCTAAAGTAATGGATGAGCTATTTCAGAAATTCAAAGATAGACTTGAATCCCTGAGATCAAAGAAAAAGTAATTTTTCTATCTTTTGAATTTTTTATTATAACAGTTTGATTTTGCATTCAATGATAAATATGTTCTTTACTTATGTTAAGCGTATTGTTCAATACTTTAAGTTAGGGGGAGATTGTTGGGAAATTGGCTAAGTCATTGAAACTGTTATACATGCAAATATCAAAATTGTTAATGAAAAACAGTTCAAAACTGTTAGAAGAGGTGTTGAAGAAACAGTTTAGAACTGTTAGTGAAAATTGTGAAGACAGTTGTAACCAACAGTTGCTGTGAACTTCAAAGCTGTTATATAGAGTTCAGAACTGTTAGTACAAACTACCACAACTATTTGAAGACCTTGAAGCCAAAGACTGTTAGAAGAACCAAGAACTGTTGTATTCATTAAACAGTTTCAGTTGAGCTAAATATGGAAAAACCCTATCTTTGAAGATATCTCAAAATACTTTGAAGATCATCAAGATTATCTTAGAAGATAGAAGATTACCTAACTGTCAGCAAATCAAGGAAGATCAAGAAGTATATAAATGATAGATTAGAATTTATAATTTGTACGTACTCGTTGATTAAGTTTTTGCATTCATTCTTCAAGTTGTAATTTGTTTTCTGAATAGTGCTAAGCCTCTAAGTTTCTTATTGAAATCTAAGAACAATCTGTGTTCTTCGTCTAACATAATAAGTTAGATTGGGGGTGAATTTTGCTATTGTAATCATTCTCGTTGATTAATAAAATTACTGTTTGATTGAATCTCTTTGTGTTCAAAACCTTCTTTAATCAATTAAGTGTGATTCCGCAACTTCTTAGTTGATTGTGATCATAGTTAAAGATTAACTTTTATCCAACTCTGATTTGTTATTCAAAAGTTAGTTCTTGTTATTTGATATAATCTATATCCGATCCTGACAACTCAGCCACGGATTTCTCCATGTTGTTCATGTTGTAGTTGACTATAAAAGGCTTATAGTCTTCTGACAACGAGTTGAGTATCGTATCCGTTGCTAGCTGCAACGGTACTGGGTGCCCGAGTCTCTCTAAGTGGTCCATGTAACCTTTCATTTTCATGACATGGTCACTGACCGACGTTCCCTTAGTCATCTTGCACGAGTTAAATGCCCTAGTGGCATCATAACGCTCCGTGCGGGCATGCTCCTGGAACATGTCCTTCAGCTGGCGGATCATGTCATATGCAGGAGTTTCCATCAAGCTTGATTGCAACTCAGGACTCATAGTTGCAAGCATGAGGCAGCTAACATCCAAGGCGTCATTGGAGCGCTTCTAAAAAGCCTCCCTGACCTTTGCCCTGGCATTGCTGGCAGGGGGATTTCCTATAGGTTGTTCTAGGACATACCACTTTCTCTAGTGCCTCAGCACGATCCGGAGATTTCTCTCCCAAGTGAGAAAGTTGGACCCGGTGAGCTTATCCTTCTCAAGGATAGAGCGGAGAGAGAGGTTATTAGTATTGGTAACGTTGGTTGCCATCTACAAATTAAAACCCGGTTTAATTACTAAGTGCAAATAAACTTTCCAACATATATCATTAAACCCATAAACAATATATATTAGACCTAGGACCCATATTTCACATACTTGACGCAAGGTTTGGGCACTTCCCGCCAAGTCATGCTATTTCTGGTAGGTAACACCTTGTACCAATCGCACCTAACTGATACGACTCCTAGAATCTCGTAGAGCACTTAGACCCAGTCTAGTATGTTTAACTCTACTCTAGTGCTTTTTCGGCCGGGACTCCCGATTATCACCAAAATAGATCGCACCACCTAAGACAGCATGAATTCTGGCCGGGACTCCCGATTATCGCAGAATCTTTCATGCCCTTTCCCACAATGGTTTGAACCTAGATGCCCAAGGTTTGGGCACTTCCGACACCCGAGTACCGTTTAACAGTCAAGGTGTACCATTAGGTGGGTAGCACACTGATCTAAGATTTTTCTTGGGTTTTAATTAAGTTTAATAAAAAACTTAATTTTCCAGTTTTTTTTTTTTTTTGAAAAACCATTTTAAAACTAACTGTTTTAAAAAATACGATTTATATGTGTACCTAGACTAGGTGCACAAAACGGCCTTTATAAGTTTCAAACTTATAATCTTGACAAAACTTTTAAATTTATAAAATTCAATTAATACGACTACCAGACAGAAGTCATATTCTAGTTTGTCATAAAGCGTGGTTTTTCACTGTTTAATAACAACCTGTTATTAAACCCATTTTATTTACCATCACACGCATGTATATATATACCATACATATATATATGAAAAGCAGTAAATAAATCATAACCACGCAGATAATAATAAGAATATAAAGCCCTATAGTTTTGCCAACTAATCCTAAGGTCAATCCTAAGGATAAAATGACTTGGATTCACCTTTCTTGATGTGTTGCTCCCACTGGCCTTGACACCTCCCCGAAATGTCTGTGCTTCGCGTATAGAACACCATTTTCTTGATTGCCTTCTTCGAGTCCATTTTGGTGGAGGGATTAAACTATCACTAGTCTATTGCAAATACAATATTGAATGGGGTTGTAAGTGGCACGCAGGCCTCCCCGAACCAGTACAATATTACAATTAAGAAAGGGATTTTAATTGGCACGCAGGCCTTCCCAAAACCAAAATAAAAGAAGAAATGAAAAACGAGTCCTAAGTCGGCAAAACTATAGCTATATGAATCACAACCACGCAATTTATATATAAGCACTATATATATAAAAGTCAACCACGCAGTTATAATAAATAAACAGAAACTGTGATGTTAAGCACACAACCTGATTTGTTTAAAACTTCTCATTTACCCTTTTGATTAAAAACTATTAACCAAAAAATGAGAGTTATGATCTTCTAATTTATTTGACCAAATTAGTTTTTCAACAAAACTTAAAAAACTTGATCTCATTCAAAACTTTGAATGAAATCTTCACGTCGAGTTTTATTACTAGTTTTCCAAAAACTCAAAACCGACAACCTTGGTCAATTAAATAATATCTTATTTGTTTCTCCATAATATTATATAAACTTTATCCTTTTACACTTTATTCAAAAATGACTTAAACTAGTCATAATAAATAAATATCTAAACTAATATATATTTTAACTAAACTAATTAAAATATATATAACACTAGTTTATATAATACCTTATTAATTTTAACTTAAAATTAATAATCCTTTTGTATCAATCCGGAAAAACAATCTTGGGCCAACATCTCTTGTTAAGCCGCACAACCCACTGGACCGAGACCCTCTTGGGCCGAGAACCGATTTGACCAAAAACTACTTGGGTCGAAACCCTGCTGGACCGTGATCCTCCTTGGGCCGAGACCCACCTGGATCGTGATCCACCCTGGGCTGAGGAACACCTTGAGCCGAAGCCCTTTGGGCCGTGGCGTACTGGGTCGAAGTCACTTGGGCCGAAGCCCACTCTGACCCTTAGCGCCGCTAAGTCCTGTTAGCGCCGCTAAAACCATTTTAGCCGCTAACGGTCACGGTAATGGTTTCGGTTCCCGTTTTCCGATAAATACAGTAATATTTTACATCCTTTCTAATCTATTAAAACTAACTGTTTTAATATACTGATTAAACACTGGATTTAATTCAAAAACCCAAAAACTATTAATTATTAATATTAACAAAACTTGTTTTATTAATAATTAATTATCCTAAAACTTGATTTCAACCTTTTTAAACAAAAGTTCAAAAATATTGGTTAAGATAAAGTTTTAGATAAAAGTTTATCCTTTTTAACCATTTAAACACAAACCTGGTTTAAACCTAACTGCTTAGAATCAAACCTTTTATAAACTGGATAAAAACAGAAAAACTTGTTTTACCCTTTTATGGTTTTTGAAAAACAGAGGAGAAGAAACAAGATGAAGAATATCATATAACTATCAAACAAACCAACTAACTAGGTTTAACTAATTAAACAAACTGTTTAATTTTAATCTTAACCCAAAAACATGTTCTTATCCAAAAATCACAATCCTTTTTAACCGTTTAAACTAACTGTTTAAACTTTCTGATTAATAGGATTAAACTTCTTAAAACTGGATAACAAAAACAAACTGTTTTGTTGCCCTTGGTGATTTTCGAAATAGCCTAGAGCAAGTAGAAGATCAAGAATCAAACTTTACTCCCAGAAACAGATAAGATCTAGAAACTATGGATCATAGAGCCGAGGCTCTGATACCACTGAAGGGTTTTGAACCTGACCAAACCACCATATGACTCAAACTGGTCAATCCTGGGTTTGATACCACTGGTTCAATCCTAAAAGCGGAACTGGATTGAACACAACCCTCTAAACCCCAAAAGGGCTAGGATCTTTAAACTTTATTTGATCAACATAGTTTCTTAACAAACAATCCATAGATAAGGTTACAAGAAATATACCAGAACAAAAATCTTTAGGATTGCTAAAGATAGTCCACCACTACTGCACCTCCGATTGAACTGGCTGCTAGACCGCTCCTGGATCACCAAGCCTTCAACAATTCTCGAAACTGAGAATGTGTGTGTGTGCCTTTGCGTCGACCTCCACTTCGCAAACACCCTCTGGTGTTTTCTCTTGTGATCGTCGAAGAGAGGAAGCCAAGAGAGAGATAGAGTGCGACGAGAGAGAGTTCGACCGAGAGAGAGTTCGACCGAGAGAGAGTTCGACCGAGAGAGAGAGAGAGAGGCGAGGTCGAGAGAGAGATAGATTGTGGTGGCTAGGTTTAATCCTTGTCTCTTATACTTTAATCCTTAAGGCTTAAGGATTATATAAGGATTAGATTGGACCTAAGCCCGTTTAATTAAAAGCCCACTATTTTAATTAAACTTTCTATCTCTTCACTATGACCCCCTGGACTTTACTAGTTAATTAATTAACTATTAATTAACTGGTCCGTTAAATATTAAAACTTAATATTTAATTCCTTTTAAATAATAAATAACTATTTATTATTTATTCCTTTCTAATAATTAATCCAAACTGGATAATTATTTATATCTCTCTTTTCAATAATTAATATTACTGATTAATTATTCGTTTATCTCTTTAATAATTAATCTAACTGATTAATTATTTCCACACAGATTTATGGTGAAAACCAACTGTTCTGAATTGGGTGTGTAGCAGTGTGACCCTTTAGTCTCTTATAACATTGGATAAAACATGCCTATTAATTATCTCTGCACATAATCTAACAGTTTCACAGGTGTCACAAGGGGGGCATTCCAAACCCTTAGAGTTGCTAAGCCATTTTTGTGTTTTGCTGACGCAAATCCTTCTTTCAAGCCCCAGACTTTCGGTTGCGGAGATATGGAATCATATGAGTTGGAGGTCTATAATCTATGTTACTGTTTCCTGGCTGAGGTGGGGATTTGCCAACCTACGGCAATGTCCTATGTCTCTGGATAGTTATATTTGGGGGGTTGGGTTAGGTTGGTGCATGTGGTGGTTTTGGTAGTGGTCTGGAGATGAGGGGAGGCCAGTCTAGGATTTGGTGTTATAAGGGGGGTAAGGGTGTTCATGTGGTGTTAGGAGGTTTGGAGGTGGGTGTGTGTATCCGGGCATTCCTATCCTAATTTAACCTTTGAGCCTCTGAGTTTCTTCCTTAGTTTGGTTGGGGTGCGGTTTGATTCGATCTATGGGTTGGGGTTGAGTTGGGGGAGGATCACCTATTGACTTCTGTGTATTAGGAACCCTGTTGAGCTTCAGAGTTTTTTCGGTCTAGCTGTTACTTATCCCTTACTCTGTGATGTTTATAATAAGTAACACTGAAGTGTTTTGGCATGCGGTTGGCCATTTTGCGCCTTGCTGCAAGAGATGCGACAGTTTCGATCGGAGTGTGGGTCCTTATTATCTTGGAGAACTGACCACATAGATCGGGTGTGTTAGTATTAGAGCATTGTTGCTGTTTTGTTTCTGATCTGGTTGGTTCCGCTGATTGGTTCCGCTGCTTGGTTTTCATTGACCACATAAACCGGGTGTGTTAGTATTAGAGCATTGGTTGCTATTTTGTTTCTAATCTGGATTGGTCCCGATGCTTGGTTCCGCTGCTTGGTGGTCACTGAGGATGTATACTTATGTAGCACTTGTTTGCGATTGGTGACGCAATCTTGATGTTATCGAGGATGATATGGGGATCTAGTGCGTATTTAGAGTTTAACCGTTGTGCTGCTCGAATCTGCGTGCTATGATGATCGTGTTTTTCCGGTCATGGTTTTCACAGTGAGGTTATTGTTTGTGGCATTAAATCTGTGTTGATGACTCGATATGTATATAACTTTTGGTGATTAATGAAATTAACTTTTGGCTATTCAAAAAAAAATTAGTTTTTATTTATATTAAAAGATATTCTTAGAATTCTGATCTTGTAATTTTGTCCAGATTCTTTGTTCTTATTCTTAATTGTCTAAATTGTAGGTAGAGATTTAATCGTGAATTTGTAATTGATTGTTGACTTACAAGAAGAACAAAAGGAAAAAAGAAAAAAAAAATACATAGCTCTGGGTTAAATTTTAAATTTGTAGACCGGAGTTTATTTACTTACCAAATTGTAAGTTCTAATTTTATTTTTAATCCAAATCGCCGTGGGGATGAGCTGTCTAGCTCAACTAAGTTACAAACCCCTTAGAAAATAGTATGTTGTTTGTTCAGAATTTTGAGTTGGGCATTATTGTTTTATATCGCCCATGATATCAAAATACTTCTAGTAACTTGTTTTTAATATATGTTGTTTAATGTAATATTACTTCTAGTAACTTGCTAAAGTTTTTAACTAATAACATTTTGGTTCTCTAGATATGGGTGATATCATGATAGTCATATCAAAGCTCCTTAACTATAATTATTTTGCTTGTAGTTAAAAAAAATATATATATATTGAAAAACACCTAGAACTTATTATGCATTTTAAAGTCACTACGCACATATCCTAACTATAAGAAAATTCATCATTTTAAAGTCACTATGCACATATCCTAACTATAAGAAAAATGGTATATTCTTATTTTATTTTATTTTCTACTTCATGCTTGTATTTACTATACAATGATATGTAGAATTTATTAATTTTTTGTCATGAACTCCTCTATAAATGTTTTTACTTATGTTGTTCTTGTAAGTTGAAGAATAAATAGATGAAAATAATAGAAAGATAAAACACCTCTCCAACTAGAAATATTAAAAGAACTTCACTTTTTTTCCCGTCATAAAGTCATAAATAACATTACTTTTTTAAACTATTATTTGTGAAAGTAATTAATATAATATTACATTTGATGTTTAAATGCGCATATATAATAGCGATAAATATAGTTAAGAGAGTCAGTCGCAACGTATGTCGGAATGTTTAGTACTTAATTTTTCTATCAATGTTTAACAAGAATAATAATGACAATTTATATATTTTATTACGGTAAGGTTATACGGAAACACTCTTCTAATGAAATACACCAAGTACTATTGTAAAAATCAAGAAAAATTGATAAAATTGCCTTATATTTAATTTACTATTATATAAATATAATTTTTTTTAAATATATCAAAAACGGATAAAAAAAATATAAATATTATAGTTGTATCTAATTTTTAGAATTAAATCAAAATGTCAAATTCTGTTATATTTTTCGTTTGGTAAAATTATTTAGAATGAAATCAATTTTTTAGAATTTTAATATTTCTTTGGATAATGGAAATTAATTCCTTTAATAATTTGGATCTAATTTAATACATTTTTCTAAAGAATATTGACAAAAGACAAATATCTTTAAAACTTCTTCTGAGTATAGAAGAAAAGCATTTGATCAAAAAGTTTAAAAGATTTCCTAGAAATGTTTCAAACTAAAAATGGAAGGATTTTGAGAGAATATTTCCATTTTCTTTCTTATCATTTCATTTCAAAATCGTATCTTTAATATATATATTAAAAATATTATAAATTATTGTTTGATTAGAATTTTTTCATCAATAATTTTTTTAGTTTCTTTAGTGGCTTATAAACAAGTTGTTGTTTTAAATGTTATTTTTTTTATAATTTAGTTCGTTAACACTTAAGTTATTTTAATAAAAACATTTATAGAACTCGTTTAGTAATTATCTATTTTATGGTTATTTATGTAAACACGCATACCAATTATATTAAATAAAAAAATTCTAATTTGATTATAAAAAGATTCTACAAAATATTTGATCACGATGTTACCTATGAATTTCTTATATATATAATAGATTTACCCCTTCTTTTAAGAAGATTTATATCCCCATATATATTTTACATTTTTTTACTATATATGTTAGTATCCTTTAACACTATAAACATTTAAAAGTAACTTTAACAATCTTTGTGTTTATAAACGAGGTGTTAAGTTAGTGTCATGTAATTTCATTTCGTCAATTTATTACTTTTTCTTAACATAAAATTAGAGAACGAAGTTTATACAACTACAATTTTATTGGACATAATTATGGAAAAGTTCAAATAAGAACTTTTTTATGCAAGAACTATGTGTAACATTATTAATACCTCATTAATACGGTATTTACTTATTTATATATTTACTCAATCGTGAATTGAATCGGGTGGACCTTTATTAATGAACGAGACTTAATTTTCTAAAAATATTAACGCGTCATTAATGACCCATTAATGAGTCATTAATGGTTCATTAATGTGTCATTAATAAGTCATTTACAAGTCCTTACAACTATTAGCCAATAATTTATTTTAATTAAGTGCAAGATTGATTCCCGTACGAAAAAAAGTTTTCGTTAAAATCTTTCTCTATATAAAAGTTTATTTGAGGACTATTCTTATTACGAAAATCACGAGAACTGAATTTGGTCATTCTTTAAATTTGATCAATAGCTAATAATGCTAATGGCATAATTGTAACTAAGTACTCACATCTGACACCTCACTACCACCATTAATGACTTAATGATGCATTAATGACTTATAAATTGGGGTATTTTAGGAAAATCAAACTTTATTAATTAATAACTCTTTGATATGGGTCTGATCAAGCGCAATTCATGGTTTGGTAATATATAAAATAACCAAAATACCCATACTAATGAGTCAATAATACATTTCGCACAATAATAATGGTTCTTAATAAGAGAACCATTTACACCTATCATAATGCTCGGTAGTGACTTATTGATAGAGATATTTTGTTTATTTATATATCCACCCAACCATGAATTACATCTGATGTTTCATTTTTAAATAATGGGGCTTGATTTTCCAAAATAACTCTACTAATGAGTCATTAATGGTCCATTAGCATTATAGCCAATAATGTATTTAATCAAGGGCAAACATTGGTTCTCGCAATTAGAGCGGTTCTTAAATAAACATTCCCTTATATATACATACACACACACACACACACACACATATATATATATATATATATATAGCATATAGCGTAGGGTTTAAATGAGAAATGTTTTTAATGTTAGAATTGCGAGAACCAATTTTCGATAACTAATAAATGTAAAGGCTCATTGATGACTCATTAATGTCTTATTAATAACGTATTAATGAGTAGTATCTTGGAAAATTAAGTGTTACTCATTAAAATATGTATTGTGTGAATGTATAAATGATCAAAAATACTCTTATATATGAGAGTATTAATGATGTTACAAACAGTTGTCGTATGATAAGCAGTTATCATTTGAGGACTTATCACGAGTCTTGATTATTTAGAATAGACAAAATGGACGTTGTAATCAACACAAGATTTTAAGTTAAGAACTATCACTTTAACACATATCACTCATACAACAAAGACATAAGGTATCATGACATGCCAACATGCGTAAGGTCCCTTCTATAGGCATGTTATCCAAGCATGTTTCAACACAATGAGTTCTACAAGGAGTCGATCCAAGATCATAAACATAAGATTTCAAATCACTACCTGTTTCACAAATTAAATAATACAATGTCTTAGATAGAAAAGTAAATATAAATATATCATTTATTAATTTTAAATGTAAATTTTTTTTTTTTTTGAAAGGCATAATGTAATTTTTCTTATTAAAATATGCATAGTCTAAGAAGTATAATAAAGAAAATGAAAAGGCTCATAAGAGTATTACCGTAGGATTTGCAAAATTCTTCTTGAAGGTCTGCATTCACATTAAAATATGCAAATAACATGAGAAACAAGAAAGAATACATAACATTTTTATCCATTATGAGTTAAGTTTTTTTCAAAGCGCCACATATATCAAGAGTTATACCATTATTTTTAAATATAGATAACTAGTATTTAATTATTTTTCAACATTTAAAGCACAAACATTTATGAGCAATTTATTTTAGTAATAATTAGAATATTACATATATAATTCACTAATTCTTTTTGATAAGTGATAATAATCTACATATGTATACCAAACAAAATCAATTAATAACCCATATAATATTGCACAAGTATATGAAATGTTTGAAGAAAGACAAAAAAAATATGTCACTACTCAAGATTTAAAAAACATAAATGAATATCTATTTTAGGACCACGTGTAGTTAACAGTATTATGATCTATTTCATAAGCAAGATTTTTGTAGTTAAAAGTATTAATAATACTGGAATTGTAGGAATATAGAAGAAAAAGAAATAAAATTGGATTTTATTACTCAATCTTTACAAGAATGCTTAAAGAAGTTAAAGATTTGCTTATGGCAGAAAAATTGACAAATTAATTTTCAAAGAAGAAATACACAATTATAGAAAAATTAAAAAATCCAAAATGTAAAGAAAAAATAAAATTTATACCTCATTATAAATTTGTGATGAGTGATGACCATCCCAATGCATTCTGGGATAGAAAAAACATCTTATTGAACTTTCAAATGAAGATAATTTTAATGAAAACCAAATTTTTGCTAAGACAATACCTTGTTAAATCAATTCAGAGTTCATAAATTTATGTAAAAAGGAAATTACTTCTTTGATATAAAAAGGTTAATTAAACCTTCCAAATCTCCATGGTCATACACACCTTTTTGTGTTAATAAACATGTAAAGGAGGATCGAGGTGTTCCAAGACTTGTTATAAATTATACACCTCTAAATAAGGTTTTAAAATAGTTTAGATATCCGATCACTAATATAAAGAGCGAATTAATGATTTGGTCTATGTGGTTTATAAGAAACTAGGTTTCAAGCCCACATTAATACGGGCTTATATCTTAAGTTTTATTTGATAAGTGTAAGTTATAATAAAGTTGGTTAATATTTCTAGAATTAGACTTAGAAAACACGAACTTTGAAATATCAAATTTTCAGCATTAAAACCCTTCAAAGGTCCGTAAAGATTTTATCAACATAATATGGTAATTAAAAACAAAATATACGTTCTCATGTCAGTAGGAAGATGATTCTATTTTGGCTCAAAATTTGAGCTTCAAATTATAAGTAAAACACAAGCTTAGTGCTTACAAATATCAGGTTTTACCTCTTGCATACCTCTTGCATCTGATTCAATCAATTTTTTAATGAAGAGGTGAATCCCCTCACTTTTCTTTAACAATGTCAAAGCTTTTGTTCATTTCCAATAGAAGTGTAAATATATGTGAAAATAAATTACTTGTATAGAAAGCCAATATGACAAGATGCAGTAAATTTTTTTGCATTTTAACGTAAATACATTATATGATTCCACTAAATGCATAAGAAGAAAGACCTCAAATTGATGCACTTGTCAAAACTTGCTTAACACTATTCTTTCCTCTTTCAACATTTCATTAAACACATGGTATACAAAATCAATGTATCAAATGATCACAAGAAAATTTATAGTTTCAGCAACCAATGATTATAAGAAATGGTTGGAGTGAGCACTAGTGCAGAGAATTGATGTATAAAATGTTCAACCAATGATTCCCAACAACTATACTTACCCATCGACACCCATCATCAACAATGTAGTGGTTAGGCATGCCATTTTGGCTTCTTTTAGACGCTTTGGACTTCAAGCCGGCACCTTCATTCAATCAAACCCATAGCTCTGAGCGAGCCAGGTCCTGTCCATTGATTTTGCATGCCCTGGGCGAAGTGTTCTAACAATGCCCCCACACCACCCCGGCCCTTCCCACACGGTGAACTTTACGACTAAGGAAATGATATGTAACATACACTACAAGAAATTTGGGCAATAGTGGGGACACCCAATAGGGGCGACAAAAGGCAATAGGGGCGACATCTAGTAATGTCGTGCCTATTGCCCTTTGTCGTCACTATTGGTGTCGTTCCTATTGCTAATTGACAAAAGCCCGGCAACTTTTCCCCCCTTTTTTTTCGTTGTCGCTTCTAAAGGGTTTGTTGCCCCTGTAGGGTCGCCCCTAATACCTTAAAACATAAAACCCCCAAATTAATACCGTGAACTAAAACCCTGGTTGCCCATGGATCGATCTGCTCTCCCTGATCTCTTGGCGATTGCTTCCTGGTTGCCCATCGCCTACGCTGCCACCGCCGCCGCCGGAGCTTACGTCGCTTCCACCGCCTCTAATTCCACGTAAAACCCTTCATCGATCTGCTACTCCCTCAGTTTCTCGCCGATTGCGCTGATTGCGCCCTGGTTGCCCATCGCCTACGCTGCCACCGCCGCCGCCGGAGCTTCCGTCGCTTCCACCGCCGCCTCCACTGCCTCCTCTCTCTCCTCAGCCTCCCCTGCCTCTGCTGCCACCACTATCTCTGCTGCCGCCGGAGCTTCATTTTTCGTGAGGTAATTTTCTAAATCTGAAAGTTAAGTGTTTCTTTGGTGTATTTGAACTAGGTTTTGTGTGTAATTGTGTATTTGTTGCAAATGTGTGTGTTTACTTGCGTGTGTGTGTGCTTCCCGTGTGTGTTTGCTTCCAGTGTGTGTGTGCAGTGTGTATTTGTGTGCTTCCAGAATGTAATTGACTGTGTTTGCCATACTGCTCTTGAAACAATCTTGGCATTATTATGATAATAAGAGTTACTGTAACAAGAGTGTTAGCATAATTAATTACAATATTGGCATCCTTCTTGCTCAAAATATATGTAGTACAATTGCACTTCTACATCATCTTTGGTTTTACCAGCAATATTACTGTAGAAATGCGTTTGTGGTTGGCTGTAACAGCTAGTAATTGTTTGTAATCAGATGATAATTAATTACAGCGTGTATATATTCCATCTTAGACTTTCGATCTTAACTTGAAATCAAACCATGTTTAATGAGATCATCGTTTTAAGTGTTGGGTATGTGAAACAGCTACTGTAATGTCTAAGAGTGAGACTTCGTTTAATCTATCTCATCTATTAGCCTTATTCTTTCTTTTTTTTTTCTTTGTTCTTTTTTAAACATGAAGAGTGGTTAAGATCAAGAATCTAAATAACGTGAGATGGTATAGTGTAGCATCATGTTTAATGAGACACTTTTAGCATTAATTTGTTATGTACTACTGGAAATAGCAAATATATATCTGTTTATATGAAACTAGTTTGGGTACTAATAACCATTGATTATCTATAAGTTGAGTAAACAGTATCTAATTCCAATTCGCTGTGCAGAATAACTTATTCCTATCAGACAAATTATAGAATTCTAAAACTATTGTTTTTTGCTAATTTTCAGGGGTTTGTAAAAATGTATTTACTAATCTTGGTTGGTTAGCTACATATGGTTCCTATTTTGATCTTTGTTCTGTTTGAGAATCAACTAATTAAGCATATATATATATATATATATATATATATATATATATATATATATATATATATATATATATATATATAAAGCTAGTGCTATAGTAGTGATCATGCTTTTTTCTCCTTGATTTATATAATATATATATATATATATATATATATATATATATATATATATATATATATATATAAATCATTAACTTAGAATACCCGCCCGAAATTAATTTAGATATTAGTTTCGGGATGTCCCCGTTTTGGGACTGCTTTTTGAATATTTTATCTCTTTCAGGATGTGAATGCATATTACATAATTGTTTGTTTAAGAAAGATTCGGTTGTCATTTCTTCTTTGCCTCTCGGGTATGTATTTATATATATACTTGGGGGCTAAGGGGAAATGTTGCTGAATTTTTCGTAAACAACCAATCGTGTAGTATAATTCACATAAGAGGTAAGGTATTCAAAAAGTGGGTTTAGAAGCCAACCCTTGTGAATACTCTATCAATTGTTCTTTTATTTTCACATCGAGGCTGTAGATTTTGTTATTGACTTTTAGTTCTTGTAGAGAAAACACTAAACCCTAACTAATGTTTCAGTTTCATCATGCCTATTGATAAAACCTGGACTGCTATAGAAAATCGTAACTCCTCTGAGTTCTGTGAAGGACTTGAGTCTTTTGTCGAGAGATCTGAAGCATACGTCGACAGTAGAGGTTTAATCAGATGCCCATGTCGTAAATGTGTAAACAGTAGCTTTGTAGAAATTTCCTTAATGAAAGCTCATATAGAAAGATTTGGTTTCTCTCGGCGTTATATTACGTGGGTCTATCACAGAGAAACTAGAACTCCTCCGGTTGTAGATGATGTAGCTCCAAGAAATGAGATGGCTGGCGTTATCGACGGCTTTATCGGGGAGTTGAGGGAAAGCGATACCAACCACGATGACGGAGACTCGGATACGGAAGGTAGCTTTGTTGATGACGGATTTCGTGAGCTGTTAGAGGAAGTCAATGCAGAATTATATCCTGGTTGTACTTGGTTTTCTTCGTTAGACTTTTTAGCAAAGTTGATGCATATCAAGGTGAACAATAAATGGACTGATAGTTCATTTGATAAGCTTCTCGAGTTGTTGCAATTTGCATTTCCCAAAGAAAACAGGATTCCCTCTTCACATTATATAGCCAAAAAGAAACTTAAAAAGATTGGCTTGGGTTATGAGTCGATACACGTGTGCAAGAACGACTGTTTTCTCTTTTGGAAGGAACATAAGTCGTTGCAATCTTGTCCTGTTTGTAATGAGAGTCGGTGGGTTGATAAAAACACAAAGGGTAAGAAGGTAGCTCATAAGGTGTTACGATACTTTCCTTTGACCCCCAGACTTCGACGTTTGTATTGTTCAAGGCATACGGCAAAAAATATGATTTGGCACAGTACTGGACAATCACAAGATGGTACCATGCGTCACCCCGTTGATGGATCTTCTTGGAAAGAATTTGATATAAAGTATCCTAACTTCTCGAGGGAACCTCGAAACGTTCGCCTAGGGCTTGCAGCTGATGGTTTTAATCCATTTGGTAACATGAGCTTGGCTCACAGCACGTGGCCAGTTGTACTCACAACATATAATTTGCCACCATGGCTATGTATGAAAGAGTCTTTTTTTCATGTTGTCCTTGTTGATTACGGGCCCTAAATCACCTGGGAAAGACATGGATGTATTTCTTAGGCCGTTGGTGGAAGAGCTTAAACAGTTGTGGCACACAGGCGTGCGTACTAAAGACGCGGCGACAAACAAGTTCTTCAATATGAAAGTAGTGTTGCTATGGACAATAAACGACTTTCCAGCCCGTAGTAGCCTATCGGGTTGGAGCGGACAAGGGTACAAAGCATGCCCGACTTGTAATGAAGACACTCCTTCATGTCGTGTAACAAACAAGATTGCATATGTTGGTCATCGCCGATTCTTAGATCCTAATGATCCGTGGAGAACGAGTTTGGAATTCAACGGGCACCATGAGACAAGGGCTGCTCCAAGACAATGTAGTAATGAAGAAATAAAGGCTCAACTAGATTGTTTACCGACTCTGATACCTGGCAAACATCCTAACTTTGGAGGTGTTAAGAGAAAGCGGGAGACGTTTGAGTTGAATTGGTCTAAACGGAGCATATTCTATGAACTCGATTATTAGTCTTCTATGCAACTGAAGCACAACTTAGATGTTATGCATATCGAGAAAAATGTGTTCTTCTGATGAATGACAAGTCCAAAGATACATCAAATGCAAGAGTTGACTTGGAAAATCTAAAGATTCGGAAACATTTATGGTTGCAAAAAAGGGGTAACAAATTCTTTAAACCTCATCCAAAATACTCATTCACAGTCGTTGATCGAAAACTTTTTTGTCAATTTATAAAAAACGTTAAACTACCGGATGGGTTTGGATCTAATATCGGCAAGAAAGTGACAGATAACGATACTAACATTGCTGGTTTGAAATCTCATGACTGTCACATTCTTATGCAATGTTTGATACCGATTGGTGTTCGAGGATTTTTGTCCAAAGATAAATATACACCAATAGTAGAGCTTTGTACTTTTTTCAAACAACTTTGCTCCAGAACACTATTAGTGGAGGATATGAGAAAAGCGAAAGCTGCTATTATTACAATCTTGTGCAAATTAGAGATGATCTACCCTCCAGCGTTTTTTGACATTATGGTTCATTTAGTTTTGCATTTACCTGACGAAGCGATTTACGGAGGTCCGGTATATATGAGATGGATGTATCCGTTCGAAAGGTATATGAAAAAACTGAAATATTATGTCAGAAATAAGGCTAGACCGGAAGGTTCTATAGCCGAGGGTTATGTTGCTGAAGAAGCTTTAACATTTTGTTCAATGTACCTTCAAGATGTCCAGACCCAATTCAATCGGCCCGAAAGAAACGAGGATGTTGTTGTAGAAAAAACAAAGATGTGGGTCTTTGAGTCTAAATGTCGACCGACTAGCGCAACGCAATTCAAACATCTTGATGAAAGGGAAAAAAAACCTAGAATGGTTTGTGCTCGATAGCTGTGAAGAAGTCAGACAATATATGAAGTAATTATTCATATCCGAAATTTTTATTATCTATTATCTATTTTTCTCTTTACTAATTCTATATCCTTTTGTCATCAATGTAGTGAATTCAAATTGGAACGTCCTCAAAGTGATATGAAAACTGAATTTCCTACATGGTTCCTCCAAAAGGTAATACAAATTAACAAACATGTATGCTTGCTTTCAATACCATGTCAAGAATAAAACACATTTATATGTATTTGCTAGGTTTATGAGATGCAAACACAAAATTCTCCATTATTTCACAATGAGTTGTCAGCTCTTTCAATGGGTGCCCGAGCAAATGCCTTAACATACACCGCTTGCATAGTCAACGGTGTTAGATTTATGACACTTAGTCGTGACGCACAACGCACAACACAAAACTCTGGTGTTCTAGTGGAGGGAGAGAACGAAGAGAAATATTATGGTCAGCTAGAAGAGATTATTGAGTTGCATTATCCATATGGTTATTCAACCGTACTATTTAGGTGTAAGTGGTTCGATACTCGAAGGGGAGTTATATGTGAAAATAATATCACCAGTATTGACACACGACGAGAATGGGACAAAGAAGATCAACTCATATTTGCTACGCAGGCTAAACAAGTGTTCTACATCCGAGAACCATCTCGAGGAGACCAAATTAATAACCATCGGTGGGTTGTTGAAAATGTTAATCATCGTAAAATCTGGGATCTGCCAATAAACGAGTCCCGTGTTGAAGATGTTGACAATGCATCTACTGAAATTGTCGACGTCGTTCATAGCAACTCTTCGTCTAATTGTAGACTTGTAATCGACTTCACACGGTACTTTGAAAGTGTGCAATCGACTGGTGAAATTGAAGTAAGTCCGCCAACTGGTACCGTCAATGAAGTGTCAGGTGGCGATAGTGATTATGAGGAGAGCGTGTCCGATTATGATACCGAAATGTCTGATAGCGACACTGAGTTGTCTGAGGGCGAGAACGGTTAAAATTTAATATGTAATTATATTTTACTTTTGTAATGTAAAACTTTATTATGGTTGTTTATATTGTGTAATCTGTAATTAAATTGCATTGTATTTCTCTATTCTATACCTTTTAACTTAATTTTCAGGTTATATATACCTACTACACCTTGATGGCGGATGTTATGCCCCGAGGCCATGGCGGAGATGGCCGTGAGGATCCACCACCTCCGAATGGTCAAGGCCGTGGTCATCACGAGATGGATGGTAAATAGTCTTATTATGATTTATTCATTTTTTTATAATTGATCATGAATAATAGTTTGCAAATGTAATTGCAGTTGTACAACCGCGTCGAAGGGGTAAGGCTAAAAACCTAGATCTCTTCAACAAATGGGAGAATAACGGGAGGCGGCCTCTCCCACTTGAGTTTGATGATACCACTGCGACTACTGTTGGCCATACACATGATCTCTTCATACGTGAGGTTGGCGTGTATATCTGGCGGAACATCCCATTAGATAGAGACTCGTGGAAGAAAGTTTCTCTTGCACAGAAAAATGCCATGTTTCAGCATCTTTGGGTAAATTATTTAAATAAGTATACTTTGTACTTATTTCTGATTGCATCTTACTTGTATAACTTTTTTCTATTTGTAGCCATTTTTTGATATTCAAAAGGTTATGGATGATCCTACTCAGAGTAGGCTACGGGAGGGCCTTGAGTATATGGTTAGTTCCCGTTACAGTGGGCGGAAAACCAAGGCAAAAGAATATTTTATGAAAATGGGAGGGTACGAGGATGTTGATAGAGCAAGGGCTAACCCCCCTGCGGATATGGGCGTCAACGGTTGGAACAAAACCATAGACTTTTTCCTTACAGAAAAATATATGCGCCGTTCTGCTCAAAACACTATAAATCGTGGAAAGCAAATAATAAAAAATCGAGGAGGGACGAGCTCTTATAGCAGCGCGCGCTACAAAAAGGTAAGTGTTTATTGATTAATAAAGCATGTAATTTAATATTAATGTTATCTTTGTTAAACAGAAAAGGAGTAGAGTTGAAGTTTTTCATGATTTTCACATGGATAAACAAGGGAGATTCGATAGCCCAATATCAGAAGAACAATATGTAAGCGTTTATTGCTTAAAATTAAAAATATGTTGAATTAGAAGTATCTTAATCTATTTTTATCATCTTTGTATAATACAGAATGCTGTTGTGCGCGAGCTTGAGCAACAAACTCAACTTTCAGCCTCCTCAAGCAACCCAACTCCAATAGACGAAGTTACTGTTTTTGAAAAGGCTCTAGGTGCTCGTCGTGGACATATAAAAGGCATCGGGCATAAGCCTTCTACAAGGACGATTAGTGCCTACTCTCAGGGACAGTCACACACATCACTACCTACAAATGCACAGGTACGGGTTATATTCACTTCTAAAGTCATCAACTGCTGGTGGGGCTGTTGTTTTGTTTAAATTCATGACCCTGGTTGCCCTGGCCAATATTCTTGTTTAATAATATTAGTACATATATTAAACTGATCGACTGAATTTTTGAAACTAAAAAAGTAATTGGATGCTACTCTGAAAACCATGTCAGTTTATGAGCTTTTGGTAAAAAAAAAAAACAAGTAAGCATTGCTGCTGCGTGTTGGTCAATGTGTGGACCTGCTGTTATGTGTCTGCGTGAAGTAGTAGTTTTGTAATTTTTGGTTGTGATGGCTGTAGTAATGGTTAAAGTGAGGTATCAAGTAAGTGTGTGTTGAGGTTAATTTTGAGAGTGCTGAACTTATATGATGTTATGAGTGGTGTAAAGACTCTTTTGAGTAATGACTGTCAGTTTTCAGGATTTAACATTTGTTATGAATGCTTATTCTTAGTTTTGAAGCATGATAATGGCCTCGTGTATTTCATGTATTTCATGAATTTTATATTTTAGTTCCCTAAACAATTAAGTAGTAACATTTTGGGCCTGTCTAAGAGATCATTTTGAGTTACTTGTTTATTTGTTTGCAACTTTTTTTAAGTCAAGAAAACACAACTGCAACAGTCATAAACGACAAAGGGGAACTAAAAAGAAAGCATGATTGCAATAACTTATTCAATTAGGAAAACAAGGAGATACAAACAATAATAATAATAATAATTCTTGTAAGTATATTAGGTCTTATCCCATAAACCTTATTACTGCAATTAACATTGTGATTTCTGGTGGCTCAAATTATAACTTTTAAGACCTTGAATGCTATGAATTTAAGTAATACATTTGTTAGCACTTGATGTAGTTTTAATATAACTTAAATTGTAAGCAAAATGCACTCACCATCAATTTCCATTTCACATTCTCCATCTAAGCTTGCATTTTCTGAATTTAAGTAATACATTTTATATTGTTATTGTTTCATTCTAATGGTGTTCATATGTGATCATATATACTCAAGTAAGCATCAGTAATTAAATTGCTATTGGGATTAGTTATCTATATATTGGGATTATATATACACAAGTAAGCATCTATAGTTAATTTGTATTGTTTTTGTTTATTTTGTAGCCGGAGAATATTGAAGCTATTCTTAACAATCCGGCGTTTACAGCGAGAATCATGGAGATATTCCGATCAATGCTGTAACATCCTCTCAATGGGCCTGGTAGTTTACGCGTATATGGTAAACTATTTGTGTATAATTTATATTTAATTGTTTTTATTAATTGATTATTAATTGTTATTTATTCGATATGATAGGATAATTTTAATTGAAATGCGAGATAAAAAGGTGAAACATTAATTTTAATGTTTTTATGTAATATTGATGTCATATGATTTGGTTTTACACGAGGGTTCTAAATAATACCTCGTTGCATGCTATTGACTTGAAAAGGACCGCTTTAATTAGGTTCCTGTATCTCAGATATCAGTATTTACACTGTGTAGTGTAATATTTTATTTCGTGACCTATAAATAGCAATTGTTTATATTGTTCCCGTTTTGTTTGGTTCGGGCTGATCAAGAGAAGAGAGAGAGAACGAACCATTAATGCACATATACTCAAACTTGATTCTGTTTTCAAGCTTAAAACGAGAGTTAACGTCTGGATTTCGATCAAGATATAGATTCTGTAGCAAGAGGTGAGGCTATGTTGTGTATGTCGAGTTTTGGTTAAGAAGTTCTTGAAAAGTTGAGTTTTAGCCGTGCAAAGTGAAGTCCATTCCGTACGTAGTGGCTCCACTTCGTATGAAGTGCATGATGAAGAAGATGATGTCGTTGAGTTTTGGTCGCACGTAGTGTGGTCCACTCCGTGCGTACTAGTGTCCTTTGCGTGCGTAGTGTGTGAAACATGTTAAGTGTATTTGAGTTCTCTACGTGCGTAGTTTGTCCACCTCGTGCTTAGTGCGTTCAGCACGTGCGCAGTGAACCCACCTCGTGCGTAGTGACTCGTATGTTAATTCAGTTTGTTGTTGTATGATGTTGAGATATTCTTGCATGATTTAGGATATATATATGAATGATTTAGATAATGAAACGTGTTCTGTTAAGAATTGTATGTTGCTTATGATCTGTGTGATTAACTTAAATGAGTTAAGTTCTGATTATATGGTATATATGAGAGGGTTTACTAATGATGCTTCAAGATTGGATTCTATATGCTAATTGCATGCTTAATTCGTGAAATGATGTTAGATAGCCTGAGTTTATGATCCGTTGATTTCTATATGTCTCATATGAATTATGAAGCACTCCTAAATGGTATTTGATATGCTTCAAGCTGGTTTGGTATTATGAAGTCTAACGGGTTGGGTTTTTGACCCATTTGCGGAATAATTGGAAATAGTTGACACTTATGAATATTTCGTTGACTGCTACATACTGCTTATGACTTACCTGGATATTCTAAATGAATAAGCTTTGACTTGGTGGTGAATTGGTTTGACTTTTGGAGTTAACTATGATTTAAGTTATTGACTTGTTTATATTGTGCTCTCAGGGAACTCAAAGACTCAGTGATATGAGACAACTGAATGTGGATCTTGGATTGGCAAGGACGCAGGTGAGTGGACTTTTAACTCACGAATTTGTGCTAGTTGTAACGGTTACGGTTACAATGTTTTATCCCAGATTCTATGAGCAGAATGTTCAGCATGATAATTTGATAATTCTTGATATATGATAGTAATTGCTGAATTGTGTTTTGAGAATATGAATTGATCTGTATACGTGCTTTGTAATCGGGGACAACTGTGATGTTGGACACTTTGAGTTGTTTGAAGGAGGTCAGCCGCGACAGTTTTGTAGGTTGGGCGCTTGTTGCTATCAAATTCTGTTAAAGGTTTCTAATGCGTTTAGAAATGGTTAACTGATCTGAGTAGCATTACGCTATCGGTAAACCTATGCTAAGCCGGCATTTGGTTGAAGGTGTTGCAACACCGCCGGTCCTCTGGATATCCCTGATTGCATGACCTGGGTGATAATTGTTTGATGACAATTATGTGATCTGATTGTATGTCGTTACTTGTTGTAACTGCTGTTGTTTGTTTGTTAAATCTCCATCACTTAGCTTTATGCTAATCCCCCACATAAACCTCCCTTTGCAGGTTGCGGTAAGTTTGGCTGTTGGCCGGAGGTTGTGTTTGCTTTTGGGAATGTTTGAACTGCACTCTGATATTTTGTGTCGGTCGAGCCTGTTGTAAATTATGTAACGCCGAGTTTGGGATACAAATATTTTGGTGTCAGTTTAATTACTTAATATTTATACTACCTATGTGAATAGGTTTGTAGTTGTTTGTATTCGCTTCCGCATGGTTAAAAAAAAAATAGCGGTTTTACAATTTGGTATCAGAGCCCTGGTTTGGGATGCGTGCACAGTTAGAGTGTTCAATTCCCAAATCTTGGCTCGAGTCTGGTCAAACATTCCTTGGTTGTGTGGGGATTAGAGTGATTGGAGTTGTTTCGTGTTGTGATTAGTATGTATGTACTAACGGTTTACCTAATAAGTGGCGAGATGTTGTGATTGTAGCAGATGGCTGACAAAGAAATCCCGACAAAGATTCCTGTAACCCTGGCACCAGCAGGAACTTCATCAACTCCTAATGTGGAAACATCTACTTACATTGTGATTTCCGGTACTAAATCTGAACTTGATCTGCTTGAGTATATCCATAAATTGGAAAGTGAGACACAGAGATTAAAAGATACTGTTAGAGGATTAGAACAACGGATTCTTATACTAAATGAACAAGTTAAGACCTCTTCGACAGTTATTCCTCCGGTTACCTTTCTATTTGCTTTTGCATCACAATGGACACAACCACAGTTTGATTATCCAGCAGTACCTCCGGGAGTATATCCTTATCCATATATGAGATGTATCTCACCTTTCGACCATAAGCCATTTTTGGATTATCAACCGCCTGTATATAGTGGCAGTATGAATCCTATTATGCTAGGAAGAGATACATTGGCTAGAGACATGATGAATCAGGAAATGATTCCGCAACAGAAATCTAGATGTGAACCAAGTAATATTTCACAAAAGCGGAAAAGACATGTTAGTCAGGAACAAGGGAGCCAGCCCATTACACCTATGACGAGTAGGTCTAATAACAGGTTCTAGTGGTGTAGAGATTGCAGATCTTCTCATTTTAGGCCTTGCTCACTTCAGACTTTACGTTGTATCCGATGTGGATTACTTGGGCACATGGTAGATTGCTGTTTGTTTCCTAGTGAAGTATGTTGGAATTGTCAGAAAGAGGGTCATAAATCTGGTGATTGTACTTCTGCCAAGAAATCAAGGTCAGGGTCAGGGGTAGAGGGAACAGTCGGGGAATCTTCGTCAGTGGTGAGACAAAAGAGAAAAAACCCTTCTTCGCCAAAGGGTAGAGCAATTCAGAGTTTGGTAGATGATGCTACCATTGTGAAAGATGATATTTCAGGTATGTTTTGATGAACTCTATATCTGTATGTATGATATTTGATTTTAGAGTTGAATGCTCAGTTATCTATGTGGTCTTATGTGATAATTGAATATGTCTGCTTCTGATACTACAGTACTATTAAAAGTAGAGGTAACTGATGATAAATGAATTATAGTTCATTTTGTAAATACCTATACTTGAGTTTGATATACTGTTACACGTGTATTGTTTGGGCCAGTATAGAGCAATTAATAATTGCCATAAAAGTTGTTTTCTGACTAGTCGAATTGCATGCTATATGATATATTATGTTTAGACAATTGTTAAAACACAACGGATATCATACTGACCTGGCTAGGAAGATTTATCTTCTTAAATTGTGTATGAGTGTATTTGGGATAGGCCTGAAGTGAAAATAGCAAATGACAATGTTTGATATTTGAGGGATTTTGAATTACCAGAAATGAATTGATGAAGAGGTATTTAAAATTGTAACCCTGTTGACCTGGTTAACCTGCAAAGAGATTGATTTGAAAAAGCAGTGAATAGTAGTATTTCAGATTTTGAAATGGTTGTTTGTCAGACCCTTATTTCTGCACTACTTGATGGATTTGATGATTTCGTAGTGCATTGTATTGTTTCCTTTACATGACTTGGAGTTTATAACGATTGATTGCCTTAAACACTATGGAGATATTATTGATATAATATGAAATGTGTAACTGTATTGATCAGTTGGGTTTGTGATATGTGCTTTCTATAGAAGAATTAAATATGTGACAAAGACAATATTTAGAATTGATTTGATGCATTGATTGCGAAATTTCATTATCAACTTTGGAAAGCTAATGTAATAGCCTATGCTTGGAAATGCGATGGAGTCAATAATAATATTGTTTTGTGCAAATGGGGATTATTCTGAATTAGTGGATGGACTGATATTGTTCAAATGAAAGTTTTGACCGATGAAAAGTGCAGTCAGAAATTTTGATAAACAAAAGTGGATTTGATTGACAAACTTCGAGGATTAAAGACTTATGATCCAGTGTTTGTATGCCTTTGCTTGGAGAATTTTATGATCTGAGATTAACAGAGACTTAGAAGTCCAAATTGCCTGCTCCATTATGTAGCATGAAAAATGAATAATGACCTTAAAATTGTTGAATTGAGAGGTCTTAGATGAAGACAGATGTTGCTTAATTCGTGGAATTTTGATCTATTTATGCAAATGTTATAGTAGAACTCCAGGAATTTTATGAATTTTGAAACTGCTGGAGATATCAGAATAGTATTGGGAGCAAATTATGATGGATTTTGTAACCAAACTTCCACGTACTCAGCAAAGTTATGATTTGATTTGGGTGATTGTGACTGTTTGACGAATAATGTGTATTTTTTGCTACTAGTGAGACAACTTCTCGCATCAGATTTGCTCAACTGTATATTGATGTGATTGCTTCTCGACACAGTATTCCAATATTGACTGTTTCTGATAGAGATTCTAAATTTATTTTCAACTTCTAGAAGAGTCTACAGCGAGAATTGTGAATGTGGGTTAATTTGAGTGCAGCTTATCAGTTTCAAGCAGATTGTCAGACTTGATGAACCATTCATAAACTTGAGGATATGTTACATGCATGTGTGTAGAGTGGTATAGGCTTTGGGATTTGTACATACCATTGATTGAAATTGCGTTTGAAATTCTTATTACTCGGGTATTTTTATGACATGTTATGCGATCATCACAGTCATACTTCTACGTGTTGATTAGAGACAGATGAGAAACAGTTTGCAGGTCTCGACATTGTTATTACTATTGTGTGAGAGACAGAAACTGTACACAGATCCATTACACTAAAAGGGGATCAGTTGTATTGGGGAACGCTGAATGTTACCTATTCCTTATATATTTGATCAGCTTTGCATACGATAAGTAGTAAATGACCAGATGGTTACTTTTGATCTTCATGCTGAGTCGGCAGGTGTTTATGATACACATTCATGTCTGTTATTTACAGAAGAGTACAGTAGAATATGGAAGTCAGATTATCTTGGTATTTGAACGGAAGGTTGATTTGAAAAGTGATCAGTGGAAGAAACGTTGAGTTAGTAACGCGGTGAGATTCCGGGGACGGAATCCTCTTAAGAGGGGGAGAATTGTAACATCCTCTCAATGGGCCTGGTAGTTTACGCGTATATGGTAAACTATTTGTGTATAATTTATATTTAATTGTTTTTATTAATTGATTATTAATTGTTATTTATTCGATATGATAGGATAATTTTAATTGAAATGCGAGATAAAAAGGTGAAACATTAATTTTAATGTTTTTATGTAATATTGATGTCATATGATTTGGTTTTACACGAGGGTTCTAAATAATACCTCGTTGCATGCTATTGACTTGAAAAGGACCGCTTTAATTAGGTTCCTGTATCTCAGATATCAGTATTTACACTGTGTAGTGTAATATTTTAATTCGTGACCTATAAATAGCAATTGTTTATATTGTTCCCGTTTTGTTTGGTTCGGGCTGATCAAGAGAAGAGAGAGAGAACGAACCATTAACGCACATATACTCAAACTTGATTCTGTTTTCAAGCTTAAAACGAGAGTTAACGTCTGGATTTCGATCAAGATATAGATTCTGTAGCAAGAGGTGAGGTTGTGTTGTGTATGTCGAGTTTTGGTTAAGAAGTTCTTGAAAAGTTGAGTTTTAGCCGTGCGAAGTGAAGTCCATTCCGTGCGTAGTGGCTCCACTTCGTATGAAGTGCATGATGAAGAAGATGATGTCGTTGAGTTTTGGTCGCACGTAGTGTGGTCCACTCCGTGCGTACTAGTGTCCTTTGCGTGCGTAGTGTGTGAAACATGTTAAGTGTATTTGAGTTCTCTACGTGCGTAGTTTGTCCACCTCGTGCGTAGTGCGTTCAGCACGTGCGCAGTGAACCCACCTCGTGCGTAGTGACTCGTATGTTAATTCAGTTTGTTGTTGTATGATGTTGAGATATTCTTGCATGATTTAGGATATATATATGAATGATTTAGATAATGAAACGTGTTCTGTTAAGAATTGTATGTTGCTTATGATCTGTGTGATTAACTTAAATGAGTTAAGTTCTGATTATATGGTATATATGAGAGGGTTTACTAATGATGCTTCAAGATTGGATTCTATATGCTAATTGCATGCTTAATTCGTGAAATGATGTTAGATAGCCTGAGTTTATGATCCGTTGATTTCTATATGTCTCATATGAATTATGAAGCACTCCTAAATGGTATTTGATATGCTTCAAGCTGGTTTGGTATTATGAAGTCTAACGGGTTGGGTTTTTGACCCATTTGCGGAATAATTGGAAATAGTTGACACTTATGAATATTTCGTTGACTGCTACATACTGCTTATGACTTACCTGGATATTCTAAATGAATAAGCTTTGACTTGGTGGTGAATTGGTTTGACTTTTGGAGTTAACTATGATTTAAGTTATTGACTTGTTTATATTGTGCTCTCAGGGAACTCAAAGACTCAGTGATATGAGACAACTGAATGTGGATCTTGGATTGGCAAGGACGCAGGTGAGTGGACTTTTAACTCACGAATTTGTGCTAGTTGTAACGGTTACGGTTACAATGTTTTATGCCAGATTCTATGAGCAGAATGTTCAGCATGATAATTTGATAATTCTTGATATATGATAGTAATTGCTGAATTGTGTTTTGAGAATATGAATTGATCTGTATACGTGCTTTGTAATCGGGGACAACTGTGATGTTGGACACTTTGAGTTGTTTGAAGGAGGTCAGCCGCGATAGTTTTGTAGGCTGGGCGCTTGTTGCTATCAAATTCTGTTAAAGGTTTCTAATGCGTTTAGAAATGGTTAACTGATCTGAGTAGCATTACGCTATCGGTAAACCTATTCTAGGCCGGCATTTGGTTGAAGGTGTTGCAACACCGCCGGTCCTCTGGATATCCCTGATTGCATGACCTGGGTGATAATTGTTTGATGACAATTATGTGATCTGATTGTATGTCGTTACTTGTTGTAACTGTTGCTGTTCGTTTGTTAAATCTCCATCACTTAGCTTTATGTTAATCCCCCACATAAACCCTCCCTTTGCAGGTTGCGGTAAGTTTGTGTGTTGGCCGGAGGTTGTGTTTGCTTTTGGGAATGTTGAACTGCACTCTGATATTTTGTGTCGGTCGAGCCTGTTGTAAATTATGTAACGCCGAGTTTGGGATACAAATATTTTGGTGTCAGTTTAATTACTTAATATTTATACTACCTATGTGAATAGGTTTGTAGTTGTTTGTATTCGCTTCCGCATGGTTAAAAAAAAAAAATAGCGGTGTTACAAATGCTGCATCAAAGTGATAATGGGTCGGAGAATGCTGAAAACGAGAACGCCGATAACGATGATGAACTCGATTCTTAACTTATAAACTGCTCTATGAAATATATAAAATTCGTTGTGTTATTAGTATCAAAATTAACAGTCAATTTCGTTGATGTTGGATATATATTGTAACTAATTTGAAGAACGAAGAAGAGTCTAGAAGATGAAGATCAATGAATAATATATTTGATTTTATATATTTTAATCAAACAAATATAGATTTTATATTTACAAAGGAAACATGTAGAAATTTAAGAGAGAGTGACAGCTACGTGCGATGGCTTTGGATTTGGAGTCTTCTGAATTTCTTCTACAACGACATTTTCTACTCTCGACGGTTCACACGGGCACGGCAATGCTAGGAACCTTGCAATCCGATCTCCCAGCATTACCACCGGCAAACTCTGATTCTCCTTTTGTAATTTATCCCGTAAACACAAAACCAGTTCAATTCTAAATCAATTTAAAAATTAATCAATTCTGCAATATATGAATCGAGCTAGGATTTTGAAACGAGATCTGGTTCAAAATTGCGTATGTATCTATTAACATATATCCTATCTGAATTGACTTACCGAGTAGGCAGGTTTAGGTTTGGCAGGGGAGTCATCGTCGTGATCTGCTTGACCTGTCTGCGGTTTATTCCCCGGCAAGGAGATAGGAGCTAAGAAGATGCGTCGCAATTAATGAGGGAAACACAAAGGATGCAGCGGTGGAAGTTTTCATTGTCAAGGAGTAAACCAACCTTCTCTGTAATCAAATGAGGAGCAAGAAAGCAAGGCCCTTATTAAAGGGAGAATTGGAGTCCCTTAATTTACGCCACGTCAAAAAAAGAACCCAGCTTAATTTGGTTTGATTCTAAAAATATCAAGCAATTACACATGCCACCTCAACTTCAATACATTTTGTTTTAATATATATTTTAAAAAATTACTGAAATTATCCCTCAATTTGACAATTTATCACAATCTTGATCATTTAAATTTAAAATCTTGATATTGGACATATTCAAATTGAAGAAAAAGATAGATATAAAACCGCTTTTAATATCACATTTAGACAGTATGAATGGAATGTTATGTCATTTGAATTAAAAAATACTCCATCTAAATTTTAAAATATAACGAATTATATATGTAATCCAGTGATTAATAGTTAACTTTATATTGATGGTATATTAGTATTTTCTAAAGATATTGATTGTCATTTTAAACATTAGTAATAATGTTTGATTTTTAGTTTCTAAATATATTTGATTATAATTAAGGGTTTAGTTTTTGAAAGTATATATTGAAGTTGTCACATTTTGCTATTGTGTGTACTAGCTAAGCGACCCGTGTATCAACACGGGATAATATAAGTCAATTTTAAATTTATATAGTTTTAAAGAGTACTAACGCGTATAGTAAATATAATTACAAATCATAGATATGAATATAAAATTTCGTAAGAAATGAATAACCATTACGAAAGTTTGAAATTCATACATAAGATTATCATTAGATTTTCGTTAAAATCTCTTTATAAACAACATTCATGGTTTTATTAGTAAGGTTTCCTTATTCATCGCAAATTAAAACTTTTAACCCCTCCTTACTCTTCACTCGAGAAACCGACACATATAACTATCAATAAGTGAAAACGTGTATTTTTAATACTTTTTATAAATACTCTTTTTGAAAAAGATAAAGTTATATTACACGTATAAAAGTTTTTAGTATAATATTATTGTGTTTATCGTGATTGAGCTTTATCCCGATATTGTATTAGCCAATTATATATTTGAATCTTTGAAATGGGAAACTAAATTTATTAGAAGTTAAATAATGATGACATTGATCTAAGTATACGCAAATTAGATCACATAAAAATAAGATTCTAAAATAGAATAGATTATGTCTATACATATATAAATCACTTAAATGTAATTTATTATTCACTTAAATATAATTGAAAACACAAGATATCACTTCATTCAAATATCCATTTAATAACTTTTATTTTATGTACAAAGTTATTAGTTAAAAAATAAAAAAACTTAGACAATTAAATTTTTATATAACATTCCAAGTTGTATGTGTAGTTACAAAACTCACTAACATGACAGTTGTTTCACTACCCAGTAATTATGTAGAATAAAATATACTAATAAAATGTCCAATAATTACCTACACATTGCTCTCGATGAATAAAACATTTAAAATATACAAATTTTTAAAAAGTATCATATTGTGATAAAATTTATATCAAAACGTAGATAAAAATGAGACTATTACAAATATATAATTATTTTTTCTCAAAACAAAATATATTACAAGTTGTTAAAAATAATTTTCAAACAACTTATAATTAATTACATTAATATACAATTATCTTAAAACCCCCTCACATTTTGCATTCTATCCCTTGATAATTTACATTTAAACCTTTTAAATTTACATTTAAAACCCTTCAAATTGGTGGAAGCAATTGTGATGTCATAATCATGTTATTTCCGATTTTTAATTTTTTTTTAAATCAAGAGCTATGATTGGTGGAGATTTTTTAGGAAAGGGGAATGATGATGTAAGCAACATTTTCTTTTAATAAGGATATAAGATACATAACTTTCAAAACTACCATTTAATGTATTGAACTTGCAAAATCTACGATTGATGTATCAAGAAACTTACTTTATAGGTTGCAGGTAATTTTTTTATGTTGATTTTTTTTAATTTCAAAACTATAAAAATAGAAGATAAAGATCTTCATCTTCATTGAAAAATCGTATGAACTCACAACCATGTTGCATATTTCAAAATCGTATAAACAACTAAAGCATAAGCAAACCGATTCAAACAGAAGATGATGCGATGAAGATTGAGTCAGAATCGATACAATAAAAAAAACCAAATCAAATGTACCCTAAAATGCTCATGAATGAATCCTAAATTCGAACAAAACAGCTGTAAAACCTTTACTCAGATACAGTCAATGGAAATTCATAACCAAAAATCAAATTTTAAAATAGATCTTGGGAAAATTGTATCAATTTTCTTACAAACTGTATGAATGGTAAATTGATTCAAACTAAACCGAATCATAAATGCAACCTTAAGATGTATTAACCCTAAATGTAACGTAATGCATCCAAAATCGAAATCCTAAAAAGAAAACCGTAACACACTCGGATAGAAATAAAAAGTATATAGATATGAACCAAAAGCCTTACCTTTTTAAAACCCTAAAATCGAAGAATCAAGAACACATACGCAACTTGATGAACCCTAAAATGAAAGACCACACCAGATATGTTGAAGTCACACACCTTTCGTACCATAAATGCAATTAGAACCATGTGTAGTAATTTAGTTGAACCTTTTAATAATTTCATCGTGAACAACAATTTGGTTGATATTCAGTTGACAAATAAAAAATTTACAAGGGTATACAATCCCTGAAATTTAGTAAACTGGATAGATTCTTAACGTCAGAAGGTTTTCTTGTTCAATGGGGGGCTGTTAAATGTAAAGTATTAGAAAGGAAATGGTCGGATCCTCACCCAATTTTGTTACACGATGAAATTATAAATTCAGGTCCAAAGCCATTTAAATTTTTTAATTTTTGGCTAAATGAAGAGGGTTGTGAGGAGGTGGTCAAAACAGCCTGGTCAAAAGAGTCGAAAGCAAAAGAAAGAGATAGTATTTTCATGGAAAAGCTAAAAAGAGTTAAAGTTGAACTTAAGAAATGGAACAAAGAGAGAGAGGGTAAAAATAAGATTGAAATAGAACAAATGAAAAAAGAAAATCTGGAATTAGAAGAAAAAGCTGAGTTGGGGGGGTTGACAGAAAGTGAACACATCCGATCGAGGGAGATCGGGAAAAAATGGTTAGAGGCGGAAAAAAGAAAAAAAGAAAATCTGAAACACAAAGCGAAATGTAAATGGGTCAAAGATGGAGATGAAAATACGAAATATTTCCACACGGTAATAAAAAGAAGATTGAGAAAAAATAATTTAGAGGGAATAATAAGTGGTGGGTCTTGGATAGGGGATCCGGAAGAAATAAAAAAAGAAGCCGTTGCCCATTTTGGTCATTTTTTTAAAAGCAAAGGTAAAAGAAAAATCAGATTCATCTCAAATAGATTCAAAAAAATAAAAGGTTTTCAGAATTTGGAACTAGAATCAAAATGGCGGTTTGGGAATGTGGTAATAGTAAAGCACCGGGGCAGATGGTTTTAGTTTTGGTTTTATAAAACGTTTTTGGGAGCTGTTAAAAGGGGATTTGATGTTGGCATTGGATGCATTTTGGAGAAATGGACAGATTTCAAAAGGATGTAATTCATCCTTTATAACTTTGGTTCCTAAGTGTAATGATCCAATGGTTTTCAATGATTTCAGACCAATAAATTTAATAGGGTGCTATTACAAGATTATTTCGAAAGTGTTGTCAAATAGAATCAAAAAAGTGATGAACGATCTTATCGGGGAAACACAGTCAGCTTTTTTACAAGGTAGGTCCATTTTAGATGGAATACTTTGTGCTGGGAAAATTATTCAGGAATTAAAAAGAAAAAAGAAGAAAAGTTTCTTATTCAAAATTGATTTTGAGAAAGCGTATGGTAGTCTAGAATGGGAGTTTTTATTGGATGTTATGAAACAGATGGGTTTTGGGGCGAGATGGATTATGTGGATACAAGCTTGTTTGTCATCTACTTTCATTTCAGTTTTAATAAATGGGTCGGCATCGGAGGAATTTAAAGTTGAAAGGGGGGTTAGACGGGGGGATCCATTATCACCGTACTTATTTTTAATCGCGGTGGAAGGGTTCAATGTCATAATTCAAGAAGCATGTGCAAAACAACTTTTCAAAGGAGTTTTAATCGGGAAAAAGCATGTTGAAATATCACACTTACAGTATGCAGATGACACGGTTCTGTTTGGAGAGTGGAGTAAAAGAAATTTTTTGTCAATGGAGATCATTTTAAAAAATTGGCAGGAAGTATCCGGTTTGAAAATAAATTGGAAAAAGAGTAGTTTATCGGGGTTTGGAGTCGAAAAAGTGGTAATCGAAAGAGTTGCAAAAAGTATAGGTTGTAAAATGGGGGAGGGAGCAATTAATTATCTGGGTGTTCCGATAAATGTTAATATGAATAGAAAATATTTTTCGAAGATTGTGGTGGAAAAGTTTGAAACACGCTTGACAAATTAGAAAAAACAGATGTTATCGTTTGGGGGTCTGATTACACTCATTAAATCGGTTCTCACAAGTATCCTGTTATACTTTTTTTCGTTGTTTCGAGCTCCAACAGGTATCATACGTGCTCTAGATAGAATTAGAAGAACATTTTTTGGGGTGGGAATGGGAAAAACAAAAATATAAATTGGGTAAAATGGGGAGAGACTATTAGAGCTTTCGAGGAGGGAGGGTTAAATTTGGGTGACCTAAAATGTTTCAATCTGAGTCTCTTGGGGAAGTGGTTCTGGAAATTCAAAATGAGGCAAGATGCGGGTTGGGTGAAAGTTATTAAAAGTATCTATGGTGAGTCTGGTTCTTTTGAGTCTGAAAACTGTTTTAAAGGGTCGATTTGGGGGGGGGAGTTGTTAAAGCTGTCAAAGAAATAGAGGGTCTAGGTTTATGTTTGAAGTCATTTGTCAGAGTCAAAGTGGGTAATTTTTGGTCTAAAGACTAACTTTTGGTCTAAAGACTAACTTTTGGTCGGATATTTGGGTGGGGGAAAGGAGTTTAGCAAACCAGTTTCCTAGATTGTATAGTAGGTGCCGTAATAAAGAGTTAAAAGTAAATGAGGTCGGTATATGGTCAGAATCAAAATGGGTTTGGGTTTTGGAGTCGTTTGTATCAAATGTTGGGAGAGTCGGGAGAGAGAGTCAAGGTCTATATGAGTTGTTGGGTCAGGTGTCAATAGTTAAACAGATGGATGATAAAGTGGAATGGTCAATGAACAACGATAGCAAATATTCGGTGAGCTACTTCAGGAAATACTTGGAAAAAAGAAGAATTCAGGAGCAACAGGAGCAAACAGCTACGGAATGGTCGAAGTTGATACCCAAAAAAATAAACGTGTTCATTTGGAGGCTATTTAGAGAGAGGATTCCAGTTCTTGCAAAACTACGAGACCGAGACATAGATGTTCCATCGGTACTTTGTCCTAGATGTTTTGAAGAAGTGGAAGACGCAACCCACGCTATTCTTAAATGCAGCAAAGTGAAAGAATTATGGAAGAATCTATATTCATGGTGGGGTTTAGAGTTCAAGGATGACTGCAATGTTAGAGAACTGTGCAACAGGAAGTTAGCTTTATGGAATCAATCACAATGTACAGTTTGGAGCGCAGCAGCAAAATCCGTGGCATATGGAATATGGAAGAACAGAAATGAGTTAGAGTTTAAAGGTAATGGTATGCAATTGATGGGAGTATTATCTGAAGCTCAATTGAATCTGTTTCAAAGATTAAAGGAGACGGTAAAAAAAAGGTTTGATTAAATGGGAAGTGTGGCTACTTAACCCAGATTTAGTAGCTTCTGAGATTTAGTTTTTCAGTATGGTTTTTTAAGAAATATGTATGGATTCTGATGGCTAGATCATGGTTTCAAGGTTGATGGGTTTTAAATAATAGTTTGTAAAAGTGCACCGTATGGGTGGAGTCTATTCCTTGTAGAGTCCCCTTGTTATGTTTTTTTTATATATCATAAATAAAGTATTTTGCCTTTAAAAAAAAAAAAAAAGAGGATGAATTTGTGAAGAAGAACAAAAGCAATAACCAACAAAAATGTGATAATGAAAATGAAGATAGCTACAAAGGACAAACACTGTACGAAAATAGCCTTCAAGCACGAATTAAACACATGCACACACGCACACGCATACTCATGCACGTTTTCGAGTGACAAATTAAAACCCTAATATCGATGGGTTAATCTGAAACACCTCGAAGATGAATAAGACGGAGATTTATGTTGAATATGATGAATCTCAAGATCATAAACATAAACACCTTTTGAAGATGAACATGAAAAGAACACCCACAAATAAAAATTGGTGCTTTGAGCAAAGAAAACACACACACACACACACACACATCTTTCTTATATACTTATTAAAAGAAAAGGGTGATGACATTATCATTATATTTAAAATAAAAGATGATGACATCATCATTCTCTTTTTAAAGCTTTTTTTTAACAAATCAATCCCTTTAATTTACTAACACTTCTATTTTTTAAATAATTTTAGCAAATCAACCCCTTTAATTTATTAAGACTTTGAAACAGATTTTACAAAATTTAAATTTAAAATATTATCTAACTAAATTGAAGATTAGTTTGTTAAAATATTCAATTTAAAATCTATATTTTTAAATTTAACCCTTAGAAATAGGAGATCAACAACAAAATCGTGTATTCTAACTAATCATTAGTTGTATCTAAACTAAAACGGTGTTTCATACAATTCGCAAGGAACTTTCGAAATTTTAAATTTCAAAACATAATTTGAAGATTAAATAATATAATCTTAACTAACTAAAATATTATCCTAATTCTTGAAGATTAGTTTGTTAAAAGATTCAATTTAAAACCTCTATTTTCAAATATAACCCTTATAAATAGGAGATTAACAACAAAATCGTGTATCTTAACTAATTATTAGGTATATCTAAACTACAATGGTGTTCCATACAATTCGAATATAATTTTGAAATTTTAAATTTCAAAACATAATTCGAAGATTAAATAATATAATCTTAACTTATTAAGATATTATCGTAACTAATTTTAAGATTAGTTTGTTAAAAGACTCAAATTAAAACCTCTATTTTCAAATTTAACCTTTATAAATAGTAGATTAACAACAAAATCGTGTATCATAGCTAATCATTATGTGTATCTACACAACAATGGTGTTTCATACAATTCGCATAGAAGTTTCAAACTTTTAAATTTCAAATAATAATTCGAAGATTAAAATTATAATCCTAACTGATTAAGATATTACCTAATTTGAAGATTAGTTTGTTAAAAGACTCAATATAAAACCTCTACTTTCAAATTTAACCTTATAAATAATAGATTAACAACAAAATCATGTATCGTAACTAATTATTAGGTGTATCTAAATACAATGGTGTTCCGTACAATTCGCATAGAAGTTTCAAACTTTTAAATTTCAAAACATAATTCAAATATTAAATAATATAATATTAACTAATTAAAATAGTTTACTAACTAATTTGAATATTAGTTTGTTAAAATATTCAATTTCAAACCTCTATTGTCAAATTTAACCCTTACAAATAGAGATTACCAACAAAATCGTGTATCCTAATAATCATTAGGTGTATCTAAACTACAATGGTGCTCCATACAATTCGCATAAAGTTTCAAAATTTTAAATTTTAAAACATAATTCGAAGATTAAATAATATAATCTTAACTAATTACAATATTATCCTAACTAATTTGAAGATCAATTTGTTAAAAGATTCAATTTAAAACCTCTATTTTCGAATTTAACCCTTAAGAATAGGAGATTAACAACAAAATCGTGTATCCTAACTAATCATTAAGTGCATCCCAACAAAATTAGTCTTAAAAATATATATTTATATAAAATACGATATGACGTATATTATTTATTTAGATTTACTAATTTTTAAATAAATTATATATTTTTAATAGTTTTATTTTTAATACATCATAGTAATATAAAAAACAAAAAAAGTTTAAAAATCCATTTAATCATACCCCGTGTTTATACACGGGATGCTTAGCTAGTGTATATATATATATATATATATATATATATATATATATATATATATGTATATATATGTATGTATATATAAATGTATATATATATATATGTATATATATATATATATATATATATATATATATATATATATATATATATATATATATATATATGATCCATATTTCTTGGCTAAAAGCTTCCACTTCTACTTTTTCAGTAATTAATTCCTCTAAAATAATTTATAACCCTTTAAATAAATTTATTTTAGAATATGATCCATATTTCACATGTACTGGTGCACGGTTTGGGCATGACAACACCGACCCCGTGTTATTTCTGGTTGGTATAAACCATACCGATCGTGTTTAAACCAAAACATGACTACTATATCTTTGGGACATTGAACGAAACAAAAATTCTTACACATTTAGTCCACCTAAGTGCACTTTGGGCCCGTCACATCAGGGAATCACCAAAATAGACCTCACGATCTAAGACGGGGTGAACTCTGACCCGTCACATCAGGAAATCGCAAAGTCTTTCACCCCCTCCCCACATCGGTTTGAACCCCGATGTGTATGGTTTGGGCACGACAACACACCAAGGTACCGGGAGCAGGAAATGTGTACCATTAGATGGGTAGCAATACTGGTCTATGATTTTGAAAAAGGGTTAATTTGTTTCAAAAATATTTTGCCAGTTTTAACCGCTTTAAAAAACTTGTAAAACTATTATTTGTTAAGTGAAAAAATTTTCATCTTAAAAATATCCTTTATATATGTATATGGTTTTAATGACGAGTGTGCACTATATAATAATTAAATCATAACCAAACAGTTAATAATAACAATAATAAGCTAACACACATAACGCCTTTTGACCATCACTGGTACTTAGTTAAAATCAAGTACCCCTATGGTCAAACCCTAAATGGATCACTAACAACACACATGACATGGATAGTCTTATGCTCCCACTGGCTCCATCAACCATGGCATTCTCTCTACTTATCTTGCTCCTTGTCTTGATTGCCTCCAATGTTACATTTACAAATATCAAACTAACCTATTACAACTTTGATAAAAAAAAACTAATGCCCTATTACATAATAATTCAAAGGCACGTAGGCCCGCTAAAACTAGTACTTTTACAAAATTGAATAGGGGTTGTAAGTGGCACGCAGGCCTCTCCACACCGGTTAAATTATAAATGTAAACCAACCACAAATAAGTAAATAAACAACCACAAGGTGATCCACTAGGTTTTAGGCGTTTGGCTTAATAACAACAAACAACCAATTACGTATAAATAATAATAATAATAATACACGCATTATAACCATAATACAAATATATAATTCCGGGTTGATTCAAACTTGAATCTTTAACACCAAAACACAGACTGGTTTTGTGTTAATCCCCAACATTCAACCCGGGCCACAAACCTGGGCCTAAATTGGGTCTTTTGTTATATACCTCAAACTGGATAAAAACAAAAATACCACATAGGTTAAACGTCAATATTATTAAATATATAATATTAAAGCTGGAACCTTGATTTAAAAGTTCAAAAACTTTAAACTTTTAATATCCACAAGTTTTACACAATTTATACACATATAAATAAAGGGGAAAACATCCGTAATGTTAACATTACGCAACTTACGTAATGTTACACTCACAATCTACTTTAATGACGGGTAGTTTAGTCATTTCAGTATTTACTCATTTAAATGGTTTGTGAGTGTAACATCACCTAAGTTATGTGATGTTAACATTACGGATCATTTTCCGATAAATAAAACATGTAAACTGGAAACTTTAATTAGTTAAAAGTCAAAACTTTGATCTTTTGCCAAATACCAAGTTTCTCACGTAATATATGTATAAATATTAAAACAGATAATCTGAAAACTTTAAAACAGATAAATATTAAAAACTTTGGCCTTTGGCCAAATACCAAGTTTCACGTAGTTAATATATAAACAATTAACTGGAAACTTTAAATGGTAAAAAGATCAAAATTTGATCCTTAAACCAAAACCAAAGTTTCACACAAATATATAAAATATATATAAACAGTATAACTGAAAAAAATAATCAGGTAACAGATTAGAAACTTGATCTTAACCACAATATCAGTTTTCTCATATATATATATATATATAAACAATATATAATCATGATTAACTTGTTCCCCACCGAGCCTAGAAGAAAGCTCTGATACCACTGTAGAGATTCAGGGTACAACAAGCATATCGGAAATATAAAACAGTAAATCCCTTTCCTAGGATCACAACTAGCTCAGGTGGGGAAACAAATCATGCAATCATAATTAAACAAATATATCATATGCCTGAGTACATAGCATTTATAAAATAAAGGATAAAAAAGTGTACCTTGAACTGCTAGAGGGGGATACTGATAGGATTTGTGTGCATAACCATCGAACCCTGATGATACGTCCAATGCCATAAAACACTTAAGGGTCGCACCTTTGAGGGTATGTAATTCAAGTAGGAAAATCCACATGGTTTGGAGACGGATATTATGACAGTTAATCATAAACCAGTATTGGGAGTTGAGAAAAATAACCAGGTTAATATAATTGACAAGAATATATATATTTATTAGTTAATAAATATATATTGTTAATTATTGGATTACTATCTTGGATATTAATTAATAGGTTATTCTTATTATTAATTGCTATTATTATTAAAGTGGATAAAATATAATAGGAGGATATATATAAAATGGGCCAAAAATTATATATATATTAGTATATTTTATTTAATAATAATAAGGTTTAAATATTTCCCTAATTAAAGATAACTAGGTGAGTTATCTATAAATAGGAGATAAACCTTAGCAATTAGGGTTAATGTTGAATTAAGCAACAAAAGAAAAAACTCTCTCTCCCCCTATTGGATTCGGTGGCCGAGAACACCGCACCCCAAGGGGTTGATCGATTTTTGGTGTTCTAAGTGCAAGGAATCAAGATCAAGCCTAGTGTGGATTAATCCCTTCTAGCGGGTGCTTGTTATACCTCATCACGGGTGGATTAAGCTTGAGCAATTCAGGTATATAACTTATCTAATGTGTTTCTTGTGATGTATGGTGAAATTGATGGGTGTATATGTGTACAAATACATATTTCGATTTCCAGGTTATAGTTGTAGGATTGATTGCACGTTTAGTTATATGTTTGATTCAATCCTGGTTTGCCCTGCAAGAGGTCTGCGCAAAAGGCTATATGCCTATGATCATGATTTTCGATTTTATACATATTGGATATATACACACTTGATAAACTAAGATCTGTTTTAATCATTTAGGGTTTTAGGATTAAGATTATTATTCTGTTTCCGCCTATGTGAATAATAACTGTTTTTATTTATATACAATTATGAGTTGGTTCAAACCAAGTTTGGCTGTAAATCAGTATAACTCAAGGATGAATTGTGACCTGTAAAACCCAACAGTGGTATCAGAGCCTCGGCTCAGTTTATCACAGTGTGTTGTAATATCTGTTATTATCATGTTTTGGATATTGTTTCTGTATATAGATTTTTCGAAAATCACGAGGATTGAACAAGTCTATGTTGAATCCCAGTTTATCTAAAATAGTTTTTTTTAGATAAGGTTTATAGATTTAAACCTTTGACCAGAAAGGTAAACCAGCTAGGTTTGACCGGTTAAAGGATTAAATCAATAAACAGGATATTTTTAAAAAATTACATGTTTGATATGTATTTTTCAAAAATTAGGGATAGGGCCTTTAGCCAATCCCAGTTTATTATTTGAATTATATATTTTATAGTTTTATATCTTTTAATCAGAAAGGTTGAACCAGTTAGGTTTGACGGGTTAAAATATATTTTAATCAAATTAGTTGAACCAGTTAGGTTTGACTGGTTAAAAGGGATTAAAACTATAAAAGGTTTAATTTTATGTGTTTGAATATTATATATATATAGGGGAGGGTTCCATTGAGAACCGATTTTTGTGTGGTAGGGTGTATATGAGGAATTCATGGGTGGGCAATGACATTGAAAGAGGGGAATTGGACGACTCAGATTGGTTCTCGCGGTTCTCGCACTAAAAATGGTTCTCAATGGAACTTCTTCCTATATATATATATATATATATATATATATATATATATATATATGTATGTATGTATGTATGTATGTATGTATGTATATATATTAACCAGTTGTGTTAATATGGATTATTTAAGGTTTTTGATCAAAAACTAGTTGAGTTTAAGATTAAAGAATAAACCTTAAATTTAAAGAAATTGTTTTTTTTATAAACGAGTTCTATGTTGATAATTTTGATTTCAAAATTTAATTAACAAAACAAGTTGTGCTTTAGTTATTTAAATAATAAAGGATTTCTAGAATTTATTACATATATATATATATATATATTCAATACATTAAAAGGTATCCGAATTAAAGGTTAAACCGGAAAATGGACCAAAGGGACTTCGGCCTATGAGGAGATCTCGACCCAAAGGGTTTCGGCCCAATGGGATCTCGATCCAGGAGAGGTCCACAGCCCAAGGGTTTTTTGGTCTTAGGGGCTTCGGCCCAGTTTTAGAGTTTCGGCCCAGTTAAGTAATAGTTATTGTACATTACTAGCCTAAGGAGGTCCCTAGCCAGACACTTAAGATAACCAGGTCATAAGAACTTTTATACCCCAAAGTAACGAGTGATAAAATAAACTCTCATAATTCAACTGTTTATAAACGAGTAATCTATCATAAACTAACTGTTCATGAATTAACTATCATAAACTACCTGTTTATGAATGGGTATGATTTTTAGGCTTTTCTCTTTGCAGCGCGATATTTCAATTTTGAGCATGAGCATGGAGAGTGTCAACTCAAAAATCTCAAGAATTATTTCATGACATCCTTGATTTCAAACTGCGTGATAAATGACAAAGAACAGATAAGTTCGTTTGGTCATTGCCGTTCACTTACCAGTTTTTAACCAGTCAAGGGCCCCATAAATATCTCTCCTAAAAAAGAGGTGCAAACACCTTCTTGCATATTTGCATTCGGCAATACGGCTCCCACTGAATCTAGACACGCCCTTTATGACCACCCTGTTACTATGTGGCGTTAGAACGCACTAAAATGGCTACCGTATCCCAAACTAAATACCTCAGGTTTGAGGATAACCTATGTGATAAATACTTTTGACACGAATCCACGAAGTATTTTTCACGGTGGGTCAATCCAATATTCGTAACTCTAACGAATATCCGTAAATTTTGGTCCACAAAACACTTTTGCAGCTATATTCGATATGCCTTCGAATCTACCCCAACATTACGATGACTTTACAACCCTATCAAGGTTCCCACCAAGATAAGTAGTCACGGATGATGTTTTTGAATAAACCAAGTTTATTCCTGGATGAACCAAAACATACAAAATGGTGAAGAACAATTAAACTAATTTATGCACCCTCTATATTCCACCCTGGAATAAAGATGCATAATTTCTACCATTTCATTGACTCGATTCATAGTGTTTATCTGAATTACTTATTATTTTATATTGTAACTTATCACGGATTACAAGAAAATATAATATGATTACAAACCTAAAAACTCAAGACTAGTACTTCGAAGTACTCTTTCTCGGTTTTGCTATAAATTATTTTTGCAACCTTTATAAAATTTCTAGACTTTCTTATTTTATAAATTCCTTAAACTTGGAGAACCAGAAATAACTCCTTAGTTTCTGAGTTTATAAAATAATCTCTTTGTAACTAAAACTTTAATTACACTTGTAGATGTATTAAATCTTATTAGATTCATACTTTGAAATGATAAAACTATTTACACATACTTGTAAACTTGAGATTAGATTCCTAGTGTATACTAACAATCCAATTTCATTACTAAGGATATCAAATATTCTATTTTATCATTTCTAACGTTAATCAACTATTAATATTAATTATTCTGACTTTTGAACCTTTTTAAACATATATAATTTTACTTAAGTCATAACTTGACTTAAAGTCTTGCAATGACATCTTTATTGAGCACCCCTCAATAAGTCACGTGTTCCTCGGATTAGTCCTTTTTCAAGAACTTACTATTTTAGAAAACTTCTAAAATCATTCGATAATTATATACTTTAAAAGTTCATTCTTATATTTATCATACTAGTTAGATCAATTTTGATAACTTGATAAATATACTAGTCAAACGCTCCCACTATCTTTTATGAAAAATGTGCATTACTTTAAAACACCCTTTTTGACTTAGTCAATCCTTTGACTAATATGCCTAAAACGTGTGTTTTAAACATTTGCTCTTAAACTTAGTTTTTATAAGAAATTTAATTGTTTTATGAAACCAAAACTTGGATTTCTCATATATCTATTTTTCCAATTACGGAATGTTGTTTCATTAAACCTAACACGATTACAAGTATAAAACACTTGTAAAGGTATTTTAAATTCTTTACTTAAAATATTTAGTATAAAAGGGCCTTGATCATAATGACTATTATAATCATTTTATACTTTCTTAAATGTTTTATCCAAAAACTTTTACCTAGAAATAATAACTATTATTTCTTATTTTAACATGTTCAATGCTTTGAACATAATTTTTCATAAAATCTTTAAATACTTGTAAATTAGAAATGCTTTCTAATTTCATAAACATGACTTGTTTGTCTAAGTATTTATATAGTGAGATTAATATTTATATAACTACAACAATTATTGCATAACATCACTATGAATCACCTATTAAGCCAAAACTTGACTTCTAAGTAACCTTTAGTCACAACTAGACTAACTTGATTCATCAACAAATATACGTGCACGGATATAAGCTAAAATAATTCAAATTTTAAAATTTAAACCATAATGTCAACCAAAAAGTTGAAACAAGCCAATAATATCCAAAAAACTTTTAAATAAAATGTTTAATAGCCAAAACTATGACTTATTAAATATCCGAAAAGCACGTGGGATCTCTAATGCCGGGACGCTTCACTTTCCATTACCTCCTACACTAAACGATTGCAAGATATTAGAATACTCGTAAAAACTTTATAAGTGGAAAGTGACAAAGAAGTTAATCACACGATACCTAAGGAGCCAGTCTTGCCTCCTGCTTCGTGAACCTTCGGACAATCTTTCTTCCAGTGTCCGATCTCGCCACACTTGAAGCACCGATTCTCGGTCCTTGCTTTGTTTGGCTTTGACTTCTTGTCCTTGTTGTTGTCACTAGCCTTGGGTGCATTCTGGCTAGGCTCGGTTTTACCCTTTCCCTTTCCGTTGCGCCCCTTTCTCTTCTTACTTCCACCATCCCTACTATGAGCACGTCCTTATACTTGGTTCCAATACTCTGCTCAGCAGTCTTAAGCATAGAATGTAGCTCTGCCACTGACTTCTCCATGTTGTTCATGTTGTAGTTGACTATAAAAGGTTTATAGTCATCTGACAACGAGTTCAGTACCGTATCCATTGCTAGCTGCAACGGTACTGGGTACACAAGTCTCTCTAGGTGGTCCATATACCCTTTCATTTTCATGACATGGGCACTGACTGTAACACCCCGAAATGTGGCCCAGTTGTAAACTGTTGTACATGTAGCTTTGATAGTTGTACGTTGACCTTAACTGGTGTTTTGTTGTTACCTGTAGTATAATTGTTGTTAAATGGTGCTATATGTGTTAATTGGTGTTTTAAATGTGAAATGGTGTTAATTGGTGTTAATTGTGGATAAAAATGTGGTATTATGAAAAGTATCACAAGTTGACCAAGTAGATAAATATTTAAACGGTTTTAGATAATGGTTCTAAAAATATCTTCGTTAGTTGAAACGGATAAACCTAAGTCGAGTAATAAGTTAAATAGGAGAACAAATTACCGTGAGGGAGTATTAAGTTACATAAGGTCGGCCTAAAGCCTTTCTTATCCCCTGAGATGAACAAAACACACGTTCATACATACATACACACGTTTGAACACATACACACATAAACCCTTGTCAAATTGAAGAAGGAAACCAAGTTAGATCAAGTTTAGAAGCTGAAATCAACTGATAATCGGTTCTTGTAGCTTGTGTTCATCATCTTTCTTGTAAGTTTTCTTATTAAACCTAGTTTTGAGTCATAGTGGTGAAAGGATCCATTTTGATGGATTCAAATGAGTTTTGATGTTCATTTTATGTCAAATACATGTTACAAAGTTCATATGTATGTTAGAAATGTTGTATAAACACTTGAATATGGATTCAAGTTGGATGTTCTGATAAAAACCCGTAAAACAGTCGTTGTGCTCAAACAGAGCAAGAACACACTGTAACAGGTGTCCTTGCGGTCGCAAGGGGAATGCCTTGCGATCGTAAGCAGGGTTGTGTTGTCCTTGCGGTCGCAAGCAAGGGTCTTGCGATCGTAAGGGGTTGTTGTTGTCATGAATTACCGTCTAAGGACGAAGGAAACATAACTTGTGGTCGTAAGTACATAACTTGCGATCGTAAGCCCCCAAGATACCACCCTTGCGGTCGTATGGTTATGCCTTGCGATCGTAAGCCGGGGTGGTTTGGGTAGGACCCTTGCGGTCGCAAGAAGGGGTTTAAGGTGACCCTTGCGGCCGCATGGATATGCCTTGCGATCGCAAGTACAACTTTGTAGTCTTGTGTTTTAAGCCTCCTTGACTATCGTTGATTGGTGTCAAAGCCTGAACCTAATGTGTTAGGTGATTCGGACGACTCTGGGGATTCCTGGGATTCCCGATTTCATTTCTGCCTCCTGTAATCTCGAGGTGAGTACCGGTTTCCCATGAGTCTTAGTAGGTAAGTTATCTGTTGTACATGTTGACACGTGATTGGTGTATTGATACGTGAGACACGAGGTATGCTATGATAGAGTTATACACGCATGCTTGTTTATCAGTATGAAAGATATTGCTGTGATTATATGCGCGCATGAATTGGATCCTTACTGGATCAGCTATTTGTTTATGAGATTCTGTCCGGATACTGAACGGGTGAACAACAGAGGTCAGTCAGGTAGATAGGTGATAATATCTGGCTGGGTTCCCAGTGTTCTTAGGGGCTATGAATTGGGGAACTAACGGTACTCATGAGTATACGCTTGGGTTTAGTTCTGCAGGCCACTGTTCCTCTATGGATTTGGGTTCTTTGCTTAGGCCAGAACCAGCATGATAGACAGAGTGTACCACGTGGACTGTTTTTCGCTCCCCCACTGGTGCAATTGGTTGCGGCTGATTCCCCGGCTTGGATTGTTGAGCGGGGCTAGCTACCCTGCGAGACACGACTCCTGCTGACATGATTGGTGTGCCACAAGATGATAGGATAGCCATGTGTGTTGTTCCTTTATGTGATAGCCTGCTTATTGATGCTTATGTGTAATTGGTGCTCACTATCTAGTTGTAGCTAACGCTGCAAGATTTCCCTTTTTTGCAGGTTGATGCTAGAGGCCTGGTGAGGCGGGTACTGGTGGTAGTTTTTGTTGTACATATGTTTTGGGGAACACGCTTGTTGTGTATATGGATCCGATGGTCGGTATTAGTAGGTAACGCCTGTAGGTTCGAACTTGGCTAATTATTTTGATGTAATTAAATAGCCGAGTCAGTTAACGTTGCTTTTGTAAATGACGTTTATTCCGCTGCACGCTTTTGATATTAGTTGTTAAAAAGTTTAAATTAACTCTAATTTTAAGCTCGTTAGAGGTGGCGTTACAAGTAGGTATCAGAGCCTAAGTTTGAGGAATTGGGTACTCGTTCAAGTACTCAATCTCAAGCTCGGGCCCGACCATCGTTAAGTGTTCCTATCGGGGTAATTGGGGTTGAGTGGGAGCGTTATATGTTTACTGCTCAATGTCAACTAACTTGTGTGTTAGTAATTATCGAATAAATGGTGTACTAATTGTGGTTTATGTTTAAATAGTAAGTTGATTAGAAATGGCTGAGCGTCGAGCTACAACTGAAGAGGCTCTCAAGCAAATGGAGGACGAGGCTTCTCAGCATAACACCGAGCTGCTTAGACACGATAAAGATCAGGCGGCGTATGTTAGACTACTTGAGGAGGAGCTCCGACTGATGAGGGAGCTGCTACAAAACGCGATGGCTGGAAGGAAGCAAGAGAAGTATTCTTATAAGAAGTTTATGTCTTGCGGGCCGAAGGTTTATGAGGGTAGTGATAATCCCTCTGAGACTATACATTGGTTACGTGAGACGGATCAAGTCTTCGAATCTTGTGATTGTGAATATGAAAGCCGTGTCAAGTATGTTGTTCGACTGTTGAAAGGGCATGCTTTGGATTGGTGGGATACGGTAAAGGATACGTTAAGCCAGGAGGTGATCGCTGCTCTGACTTGGGAGCAGTTCTCTGAGAAATTGAAGGCCAAGTACTGCACAGATTATGATCTAGAGAGCATGGAGAACGAGTTTAACAGTCTCCGTAAGGGGGATAAACCAGTAGAGGACTTTATCAACGCTTTTACAGATAAGGTGAGATTTATACCGCATTTGGTGACTGACGAGAAAGCTAAGATGCGGAAGTTTGTGAATATGCTGCCACTTGATTATCGTGCTCATGTGAGAGTTGCAGCTACCATGGATCGGGCGTTTGAGATAGCCCGACAGGTTGATGGGGATCGTCTTCAGAGTAAGGGAGATCATGCTGCTGAGGGTCAGAAAAGAAAGTTTCAACAGTTTTCAAAGTCTGGTACTTCTAAGGGGCATTCATCGACTGGTGGAAAGCCTGATTCATCGAAGAAGGCTAAGTTTGAGGGTTCGTGGTGCTCTCAGTGTCGTACCTATCATACTGGTGATTGTTCCAAGGCCACTACCCGGTGCTTCAGGTATGGTCAGAAAGGGCACTAGGTGACAGAGTGTGAGTTTAAAGAGAACGTCTGCTACAAGTGCCACAAGCCAGGGCACAGGATTTCGGATTGTCGGTCGAAGACAGATGCTGGAACTGGAGGATCTGCCTTAGAGCAGAAGAAAGATAATGCTCCCCGTCCTAAAGGACGGGCGTTTCAGATGACGAAGGAAGAGGCAAAGGGGGCTGGGGACGTGATTACTGGTACTTTTCTTATTAACTCTACCACAGCATGCATATTGTTTGATTCTGGAGCTACGTATTCTTTTGTGTCTGTGTCTTTCTGTGATAAACTGCAAATGACTGTATCTGTGTTATCTGAGTCAATAAGAGTAGATACTGCTAGTGGTAAAATAGTTCCAGTTGTTGATAATGTCCCTCAAGCGGTTATTGATATCGACGGGAGTAGTTTTCCTGTTTCTCTTCTTCTAATGCCAATTGCGGGATTCGATGTTGTAATTGGGATGGATTTTCTTAGCAAGCTAAAGCTAAGATTTTCTGTTCCAAGAAGTTGATTAAAGTTCCTTTACCTGACGGGTCATATGCTATGGTTAGTGGTGAAAGACGAAAGTCAGATATTCCTGTTATTTCTCTGATGAAAGCAAGGAAGTCGGTTTCGAAAGGCTGCGATTGTTATCTAGCTCATGTGATTGACTCGAAATTGGAGAAACGTGTTGTTAGTGATATTCCGGTGGTGACCAATTATCCAGAGTTATTTCCTGATGAGTTGCCTGGGTTACCGCCAGTCAGAGATGTAGAGTATCGTATTGATCTTGTTCCGGGGGCTACCCCTGTGGCTAAAGCTTCTTATCGTCTTGCTCCTTCCGAGGTTCGCGAGATGATAACACAGATTCAGGAGTTGCTTGACAAAGGCTTTATTCGCCCGAGTTCTTCTCCTTGGGGTGGTCCGGTATTGTTCGTGAAAAAGAAAGATGGGACGATGAGAATGTGTATTGATTACCGGGAGCTGAATAAGCGAACGGTAAAGAATAAGTATCCTCTGCCACAGATAGATGATTTATTTGATCAACTGCAGGGAGCGACGTGCTTCTCAAAGACTGATCTGCGGTCTGGATATCACCAAGTGTTGGTTGCCAACGAAGATATTCCAAAGACGGCTTTCCGTACTCGTTATGGTCATTATGAGTTTTTGGTGATACCTTTCGGCTTAACCAATGCTCCTGCTGTTTTCATGGACCTGATGAATCGGGTTTGTCGTCCTTTTCTTGATAAATCTATGATTGAATTTATTGACGATATTCTCATTTATTCTAAGACTGAAGCTAAATACGAGTCGCATCTACGACAAGTCCTCAAGACTCTTAAACGGGAAAAGCTTTACGCTAAGTTCTCGAAGTGTGAGTTCTTGTTGCGAGAAGTCCATTTTCTTGGCCACGTGATCTACAGTGATGGCGTGAAAGTTGATCCGGCGAAAGTCGAAGCGGTTATGAATTGGGGAGTTCCTCGAAATTTAACTAATACGACTAACAAATAAATCGTGGTTTTTCTCTGTTTAATAATTGCCTATTATTAAACCTATTTATTTAGCATCACACATATATATAAGAGTAAGAAATAAAAAAATGAACATAACCACACAGATAATAAAAGTGGTATAGTCTTTGCCAATGGAAACCTAATGGTCAATCTAAGGACAAAACTAGTCTATCTTGTCTTGATGACCATCTTCAAATCTCCCACTGGATTTGACGTCTCCGGTTTTTGTAGAAAACTTTTAACTCCGTGCTCTTGGTCTTCTTGCCTTTTTGGTCTTCTCAAAAAATATAATAAATAAAAGTCCTATTATATTACAATTACATAACAGAAAAAGGGGTTGTAAGTGACACGCATGCCTCCCCAAAACAAAAAATAAACAAAGAAAATAAAAACACAACCACGGGTCTAGTTGGCAAAAGACTATAACCAAAACTATCTAAAACAACTGGTTAACTCGACCAATATTCAAAACTAGAATATCCGAGTTAACAATGCAATATATACAAAAATATATCAAAAACCACGCAATTATAAATATAAAAATACATAAATGCGAGGAGAAGAAAAAAACAAGAACAAACATTAATCTGTTTTAACTATTCTTATTTATCCAAGAGTGATATCTATCAACCAAAAACGAGAAATTAAAGTTTTCTAGTTATTTTAATATTTTAAGACCCAAAAACTAGTTGTTCACTAACCTGTGAAATAACCGTCTCATTCAAAAACTTGAATGAAATCCTGATCTCAAAAATTAATATAACTGTCTCGTTCTCCTTACATGTGCTTCCTATGTAATAAACTAACCTGGTAACCGAAAATATCTTAACTAGACAAATTTGGTTATCTCTATATTTCAATTCAACTAATTAAAATATACTAGTTTGTACATGCATATGTATTTTGTCAGTTTTTCAAAGCTTAAAAATAATAACTGTTCTAATTATTAAATCCGAAATCAAACAAAGGCAAAAAGTTATTGGGCTTAAAGCCCACAAAGTCAAAAATGACTTATTGGACCAAAACACAATTCTGGATCATAAACTCTACTGAGCCTAACCCTTACTGGGCCGAGACCCCTATTAGGCCAAGACTCCTACTGAGTCATGAGTCTCCTTGGCCGATTGTTAGCTTGGGCCGAAAACCATCTGGGCCGTGACCCACTTGGACTACGACCGGTTAGACCACCGCCGACCGCCACTTGGCTACTGCGGACGATCAGTGCCGCCGTCATCGACCGAGCCGAGGCCACCGCTGACCGAGTTGCCGATGGATGAGCTGCCGCCGCTGACCGAGTCGCCGACGAACGGCTAGCACCGCCGTCGGTTGTCGACCGCCGTCGCCCCTTTTTCTCCTTTTTTTTTATTTAATTTTTTTTCAGATTTAATTATTAAATCAAAAATCCTTTTGAAATCTTATCTTTATCCTTTACTCCAAAAACAAACTATTTTTCAATAATCCTGATTAAGATAGATTCAAAAAAACAAAACAGTTTAATCCTTAATAAAACTAACTGTTTTACAAGCTGATTAAACCTAGTTTTTTATCAACTAAACAAACTATTTAATTTTCTTGATTAAAAACTTGTTTCATTAAAAGTTGTAATCCTTTAACCGTTCAAACTAACTCTTTAAACTTTATGATCAATAGGATTAAAGCTTTTAACAACTGGATAAGCAAAACAAACTGTTTTATCATCCCTAGTGATTTTCGATTTTGACAAGAACAAGTACGAGATCAAGAACACACTTTAAAACTAAAAAACAGATAAACTAGATAAGTTTAGAGGTAAGACGACTATGAAACAATTACAGAGCCAAATACCCCACCTCAACCGTATGTGTTACGATTCTTGAATCACTATTTGTCAGTTCAACGTGATCAAGATATTCACAGATTGCCAAGCTATTCTTGTGTTCGAATACTCACATTAGTTGTGAGATTGGTAAGTTTTCAATTTGTGGTTAAATCCTGTTTAGAGAGTCGTCCAGTATCTATAATAATAAGTTGATTATAGATAGCTAAGTTTGAAAGATTGAGAGATTTATATTAGGTGTTTACATATCAATAGTTGCTTACTTGATAGAGTCTGTAATCATCTTCTTATTAATGAAAAGCAAAGCATTTGATTATGGTTTGATTTACTATGTGTAACACTTTATTTTGATTTGTTTAATTTCCGCAAAAAGTGTATTCAACCCCCCTTCTACACATCTGTTGCTTGTTGTTATTCTCACCAAGGGACCAACAACTAGCATCAGAGCAAGTTGAACAAGTTCATAAGTTGAAAGTTCAAGATTCTGAGAAAATTCAAGATGTCTACAAGCAACAATTCTTCAAACTTTCCTCAGATGTCTGCCAAGGGTTGTTCCATCTTTGATGGATCTGATTATCCTATGTGGAAATTCATAGCCATGTTATTCCTCAAGTCCATTGACAATCGTATGTCCGATGTCATTACCAAAGGACCAATTATCCCCAAGATTTCTGCTATTGTCAGTGATACGTTCACTAATAAAATAGACAGAAGTGAAATGAAGTAAGGAAGCCTGTTGCATCCTGGACAGATGAAGACTGGAAACTGTTCAATCTGGATGATAAGCAAAGAGTGTTTTGGCATATGCCCTGACCAATGAGATCTTGCATACAGTGACTGGGTATCAAAGTGCAAAAGAGATCTGGGATACATTAAGCATTACATATGAGGGCACTGATCTGGTCAAGCAGCAAAAGAAGAGTCATCTGAATAGATCCTACGAAAACTTCTTTTCGAAGAAGAATGAAACCTTGCCTGATTTGTTCACAAGGTTTCACTACTTGATAAATCACCTACTAAGTGTGTGTGTGAAGAAAGATGAAGCTGAACTTGTGCTGAAGTTTCTGGATGTGTTACCAGAAAGGTTCAATGAAGTAACCACAGCACTGAGGGCTAGAGGAACACTACATTTGTACAACCTACAGTCCATCTATGGGTTCTTGCTCAATCATGAACAGATCACAAAGCACAAGAGAACTTCTCAACAACAACTTAAGGTGTCTTTGGATAAAGCCTATATTGCATTAGTTGCACAGAAGAAGAAGAAAAGTTCCAAGGCATTAGTTATTGAATCTGAGACTGAGTCAGAATCTCAATCTGACCACTCAGACTCAGACTCAGGTGATACTGATGATGTTCAGACTATCACTAAGTAAATGGCTATGTTAGCCAGTCGTTTGAGAAGAGCTCAACGGGGAAGAGGAAGATCTGACAGGGGCAAAGGGAAGAGTTCCTTTGATCCCAATAAGGTTGTGTGCTTCAACTGTCAGAAGAAGGGACACATTGCTACTGAGTGCAGATTAAAGAGGAAGAATCAGCATTAGTTGCTGATAAGAATGCTTACAGAGCTGACAAATACAAGAAGAAATATACCCAGCTCAATAAAGGAAAGCCTGAAGGCAAACCAACTGCAAAAGGTCTATATGCTAAAACCTGGGATACAGAATCATCTACCTCACATGATGATATATGTCTAATGGCTAAATAAGATGAAGAGTTTAAAATTTACGAAGTTGATTATGGTTTGTCCGAGTCAACTTTTGAAGCTGACATGAAGGAAGCTGAGGAAAACAGCAAGCTTAGTGATTGGGATCCTGCTTCCATGTACAAGGTTAGTAATTTCAACTCTTACACCGATGAAGAAAAGGGTCTTGCCTTCGATTATTTGTTAAATGATTTCAAGACCATCCTTAAGTCTCAAAAGGACCTCAAAGCTGAGATAACTAAACTGAAGAATGAGATTAAGGAAAATCAATCTCTCATTGATGTTGGTAAGAAAGCACAATGTGATCTTGAATGTCAAAGACACATTAATAAAATTCTAAGTGAAGAACTTCAGGAAGCTAAAGTCAAAGCTGACCAACTTCAAAAGGTCACTGAGTCGTGGTGTAAGTCATAAAAGCTTGCTAAAAAGTGCATAAACCAACAAATTCCTAAACAGGTACAAGCTGTACTTGGAGGTGACTATCAAACTGCAGCTTATGTAGCTGATGATGAGATAGCAAGTACAGACTCTGAGGAGGATAGACAACTGATTGAGTCTCAGAAGTTAGCCTCAGAGAAGAAACATGGTCAAAACCTTAAATACAATATGTTTGTAAAGGCTAAAGATCATGGAAATGAGTGCTCAACATCCAAACAGCATGGTAATTCTATGCTGGACAGATTAGGCACTCAGACTATTCAAATAACTTCAGTCATAGAAAGGCTTAATCCAAATCCTTTCAAAAGACAACATTCTCTATCTGGCTCGGAGAGAAGTTACAAGAATAGGAAGACCACTGTAAGTCAGAGGTCAAATCACAACAATGGTAAGTCCAAAGTTGTGGATCTTGGTAAGTCCAAGAAGATCAACAGTGGTAAGTCCAAACCTGTTGAAATTGGCGAGTCCAGTAAGCATTGTTAGATTATGTGTAGAGATAATAAATGGGCACATTGTATCCAATGTTATAAGAGACTAAAGTGTCACACGGCTACACACCCAATACGGAACAGTTGGATTACACCATAAATCTGTGTGGAAATAATTAATCAGTTACATTAATTATTAAAAGAGAAAAGTAAATAATTAATCAGTTGTATTAATTATTGAAAAGAGAGATATAAATAATTAATCAGTTTGTATTAATTATTAAAAGGAATAAATAATAAATAATTATTTATTATTTAAAGAGAATTAAATATTAAGTTTTAATATTTAACGGACTAAGTTAATTAATTAACTAGTAAAGTCCAAGGGGTCAAAGTGAAGAGATTGAAAGTTTAAATAAAACCAGTGGGCTTTTAATTTAACGGGCTTAGGTCCATCTAATCCTTATATATATCCTTAAGCCTTAAGGATTAAGACATAAGAGACAAGGGATTAAACCTAGGCACCAACTCTCTCCCTCTCCCATCTTGTTGAACTCACACTCTCTCTCGGTCTCTCTCTCTCTCTCTCTTTCGACGATCGCAAACCAAAAGGAACACAAGGTGTTCTCGGTTTTTGGCCTTGTGTTGATCGACGCAAGCATACACACAAGAGGTCTTCACGGGTTGAAGGTTTGGTAATCCAGGAGCGGTCTAGCAGCCAGTTCCAAGGAGGTACAGTAGTGGTGGACTTTCTTTAGCAATCCTAAAAGGTTTTGATCAGGTATAATTTTTGTAACCTTATTTATGGATTGTTTGTAAGAAACTATGTTTGATCATTAGTTTTAAAGATCCTAACCCTTTTGGGGTTTAGAGGGTTGTGTTCAATCCAGTTCCGCTTTTAGGATTGAACCAGTAGAATCAAACCCAGGTTTGACCAGTTTGTGTCATTAGTTGTTTTGGTCAGGTTCAAAACCCTTCAAGCATGACAAACGTAAGTCCAAGGTCATGGAAAAGAAGTTTGTTGGTCAAGCTTCTAATCAAAAGGATAATAAACAAAGATCTGACAAAGGTAAGTCCAAAGTCAGTGAGCATCAAGTGAATCAACTTGCAAAGAAAGTTGAAAAGTTATCCACTACATATAATCCTAAGACTGAGAGTAAGTTCTCACAAAAATTATTGGACACTCTACCTCCTGTAATCATTGGAAGAAGGAGATGCTACAAGTGCAGAAGTAGAGGTCATGAGGCTAAGGACTGTGATGTTGAAATCTCAAGGCCTGAACAAGAACAGGCTGATCAGTCTACACATGACTCAGCTCCTGCTCAAGCTGAACAGTCAGTTCAACAAGATGGAGATGCTAAGTGCTCCTCATCATAACCCACCAAGACTAATGTGTTTATTTTTTATATCATGTGCAGGGTTCAAGTAAATGGTACTTGGATAGTGGATGCTCAAGGAACATGACAGGGTGGAAAGGACTTCTTAGTGATTTCCAGGAAGACGAAGGTCCTAAAGTAACATTTGGAGACAATTCCTATGAATGAACTAAAGGCTATGGGAAGATGCATGCTGGCAAAGTTACTTTCCAGAAGGTTGCATATGTCAAGGGTCTTAAGCACAATCTGATTAGTATTAGCCAATTGTGTGATGAAGACAACATTACCAAAAATCACATTTGTCAAGGACAAATTGTGTTCAGCTTGTGAACAAGGGAAACACAATAACAGACCCACTGCATATGTTGCATATGGATCTGTTTGGACCCATAAGTACTCCAAGCCTAAGTGGCAAGAAGTACACACTGGTGATAGTAGATGAGTTCTCACGATTCACCTGGGTAATATTCCTAAAAGCCAAAAGTGAGGTTGCCCTGGTGATAATAAGTTTTATCAAACAGGAAGAGTTACAGAAAGATTTGTCTGTAAAGCAACTCATAAGTGATCATGGGACTGAGTTCAGAAACTCAACCCTTGAAAGCTTCTGTGAACAAAAGGGAATATTACAAAATTTCTCATCTGTCAGAACTCCCCAACAAAATGGAGTTGCTGAGAGGAGAAATAGAACCTTAATTAAGGCTGCTAGAACAATGCTATGTGAGGCAGGATTGAAACTTCATTTTTGGGATGAAGTTGTTAATACAGCCTGTTATACCTAAAATAGGTCAATCATTGTCAAAATACATGGCAAAACATCATATGAGATGTATAAATCTAGAAAGCCCAATATAGGTTATTTCCATATCTTTGGTTCAAAATGCTATGTGCTGAATCAAAGAGATCAGCTCCATAAGTTGGAACCCAAAGCTGATCCTTGAATATTCGTTGGTTATTCCTCAATCTCCAAATCATACAAAGTGTATAACACTAGGAGAAAGGCTATAGAAGAATCAATTCATGTCTCATTTGATGAAGAAAGTCTTGATCAAGCTGAGAATAGACAAGCTGACTTGGTTAGTCTGAGTGAGCTTAAAAAGCCTGAGGAAACCAATATGTCAAATCCTATGTATGTCATGAGAGATGATAGTGATGATGATGTGTGTCCATCAAAGAAATCATCACAAGCTCCAAGGGACTCTCAAGCTGAGAAAGATGATGAGTTCGTTAATCCTTTTGGAGCTGAAGTCACTCAGACTGAGGATCTCAGTGATCATTAGTTTGTTGACAATGCTGCTATTGAGACTGAGGATGTGTGTTCACCTCAGAGTTCTCAACATCACTCAGACCCAGAACCAGATTATCCAACTACAACATTCAAATTCCTAAAAGATCATCCTCAAGATCAAACCATTGGAAATGTCCAAGAGAGGGTTATGACCAGATCCAAGGCTACAGCTAACTATGCTGCTCACTTTGGTTTCCTATCTCAAATGGAACTAAAGAAGACTGAAGAAGCCTTAGAGGATGGGGATTGGATAGAAGCTATGCAAGAGGAATTAAATGAGTTTGAGAGAAATCAGGTCTGGAACCTTGTCCCTACCCCCAAAGATCATTCAATTATAGGCACTAAGTGGGTCTATAGAAATAAAATGGACAAGGATGGAGTGATTGATAGGAACAAATCCAGGCTGGTAGCATAAGGGTATAAGCAAGAGGAAGGAATCGATTATGATGAGACCTTTGCCCATGTCGCTAGAATTGAAGCCATAAGGCTGTTCCTAGCCTATGCAACATATAAAGACTTCAAAGTCTATCAAAAGGATGTGAAGAGTGCTTTCCTAAATGGAAAACTTAAAGAGGAAGTCTATGTGAAACAACCTCCTAGCTTTGTTAGTTCAAAGTTTCCACATCATGTCTATAAGTTAGACAAGGCTTTGTATGGTCTTAAACAAACTCCAAGAGCTTGGTATGATACACTATCCAACTATCTACTATCAATGGATTTCACCAGAGGTAGTATAGATAAGACACTCTTTATTAAAAAGAGTAAAGGACAGGTGATTCTTGTACAAATCTATGTGGATGACCTTATCTTTGGTTCTACAAATGAATCACTGTGTGAATGGTTCTCCAAAATAATGTCACAAAAGTACAAGATAAGCATGATAGGTGAGACGACATACTTCCTTGGCTTACAAATTCAACAAAAGCCTGATGGAATATTCATCAATCAAAGCAAGTATGTTATTGATTTGATAAAGAAAAATGATTTTGATTATAGTTCAACCATGAAAATACCCATGTCACCTGCTGTCAAGCTGAGTAAGGACTCAGATGGTAAGTCTGTGTGTCAGTCTACCTATAGAGGAATGATTGGTTCATTACTCTATTTGACAGCTAGTAGACCTGATATCATGTTTGCTACATGTGTTTGTGCAAGATATCAGTCAGATCCTAAAGAATCACATCTTCAAGCTGTGAAAAGGATCTTTAGGTACCTTAAAGGTACTCCAAATCTAGGTCTTTTGTATCCAAAGGACTCTGGATTTGAGTTGGTTGGTTTTTCAGATGCTGACTATGTTGAGTGCAAGTTAGATAGAAAATCAACAACTGGAGGATGTCAAATGCTTGGAGGGAAGTTAGTAAGCTGGACTAGTAAGAAACAGAACTCAGTGGCTACTTCAACTGCTGAAGCAGAATATGTTGCAGCAAGAAGCTGTTGTGCTCAAATCCTGCGGATGCAGCATCAGCTTCAAGACTTTGGTATGAGTTTCAAGAAAACTCCTATCTTCTGTGATAACCAAAGTGCTATAGCCATCACTTACAATCCAGTCTTCCACTCAAGAACCAAGCACATTGAAATTCGACATCACTTCATCAGGGACATCGTGGAAAAAGGTAAAGTTGAAATTAAATTTATCTCCACTGATGACCAATTAGCAGATATCTTTACTAAACCACTTGATGAGAAACGGTTTATGTACCTGCTAAGTGAGTTGGGTATGCTCAACCCCTAGCTAAGTGTCTAGAATATGAGTTTTTCAGTTTGACAAAGACTAAGTGTCTTAAGCTGAGTGCACAGTTTATAAATAAGTTTTAATAAACTGAATAACCTGTCTAGCTGAATGATGAGTTCACACGTTTGGTAAGTTCCAAACATTTTTTAATTACTTAGTGTGGTTAAGATATATCGTTTGAGTTAGTCTCGAACAAAATGACTAAGTGTCATTGAGTCTGAGCTACGTGCTTAACTCAAACTGTGTGATTGGTTCACACGTTTGGTAAGTTCCAAACATATTTTAACTTCTTAGTGTAGCTAAATTACATGTTTAAGTCAGTCTTAAACATAAATGACTAAGTGTCATTGATCCTAAGCTGTGTGCTCTACTTAAGCTGAGTATCAATCTCAAGCTGAGTGCTCAAATCAAGCTGAGTGCTTGATTTAAACTGAGTAATAAGTTTACTCAGATTTGGTATGTCCAAAACCATGTTTTAATTACTAAGTGTCATTAATTCATATATCAATGTGTATTTGAGTCAGCTCAAATCGCATCGTATATCAATTGTGTATTGGTATACTTCAACAGTGTTTATAATCTTATTATAAGTAAATAATATTATTTTACACTTGTATCCGTTGGAAGATGATGTGTTTTCTACCCTCTCACTGTTACATCAAGCCGTAATTTCTCCGGCATAACGGATAAAAAGGGATTCTAACGGTAACTTTTCTCACTCCTCAGAAAGGTATGTATACTGATCATAACCGGTTTAGAGAAGTTTACGCTTACAATTCTACCCTCTCATCTTCTCATACCTTTCGCAAACACCTCTTTTGCTCAGTTCATTCTTCCGTTCATCTTCAAAACCCTAAATTGCTAAGTGCAGTTTTTGAACCGCTCGGTGCGAATTTGCTCAGTGCTTTTTCAACCAATTACTCAGTGTAATTATACAATGGATGGAATCACATTAGTTCTTGTTGATCAAATGGTTCGAGATGCTCAGTTTAAGAACAATGGAGCGTCGTTGATCAAAATCAACAATCAACGGGCCTGTCTTGCTATTCCTCCAAGGAAACGAGGCAGAGGATATGAAATATGGGTGGATTACATCCGAAAATGCCACCTGGCATTCACCATCTGTGGCGCCCCAATCCACATTGTTCCTCAACTTATTTTGGAGTTCTGGTACACTTGTACGTATGACTAGAACATAAGAGAGATTACAGGGATTGTTCTCAATGGAAATAGAACAGTTGTCCTTTCCGTGCAGAGGCTAAGGGGAGTTCTTCAACTTCCTGTTCATGATGAGTTCGAGCCTGCTATCATGAGGCAGGTGGCTAGGTCAGTCTTACCCAGAATAGGTCACCCGCAGACAGAGGGTGTTATTGAAAAGGCCACCTTTCCAACCAGTTGGGGTTTTATGGTGTCAACAGTGATTCGTTCACTGGGAACCAAGGTTGGAGGACTGGACCAAGTCAACGAGTTCGAGATGCAGTTGTTGTACAACATGTACTTTGCGAGGAACTTAGACTATGCTCAGCTCATCTTCAACGAACTCAGGGTCCAAGTGATGAAGACCACAAGGGATCTTCATGTACCTTTCATAAGGTACCTGTCCTTGGCATTTGAAGCCGAGCTGGGGACAACACTCTACGAAGATGATCAGGATGTGTTCCTGTTTCCTACACTCAGCTCTAAGATGTTTAATAATGACTTCTTCCCAGAGCAAGAGGGTCTGAGTGATCCCATGCTGTTGATAGCTAAGTCAGCTTCATCAGAAAGTGAAGCAGAGGGATCCAATCAAGGGGGATCTTCCCAAGCTGATCCAGAGGTTCAACCTGAGCAACCTGCTCAGGCTGAACCAGCAAATATTGAAGCTGCTTCTGGTAAGATCTCTCAACTTTACTCTTCTTCTCACTATTCTCCATCCACTTTTGGAGACAGGACTACAGTAAACCCAACTCAGTCTAACCCATCTCCTCCACTTTCCATTCAACTCTAATCTAAAGCCACCCCTAGCATGCCCACTACTTCTAGGGAGAATATTCGAACCTACACCAGGAAAACTGCCATAGGTGATGCCACTCCTAAAGGCATCACTGGAGCTGAGGTCACATTGATCCCTCTCCATGCAGGAGTTGAGGGGGAGACGGCTACTCTTAAGGTGCCAACCTTGAGGCTCATTTCAACCCTTAAGCCTAAACCAGGTGTGGTGTCTACTCAGCCCACACTCTCCAGAGCCATGGGAGAGCATGTTACTGTGCCTAAGCAGACACGCTTAGGTAACATTGAAACAATGAACAATCCCCAGGGTCAATTACCCCCCTCCAAACCAATAAGCCAATCACCTACCCATACACTTCACGTTTCTAGCCCAGTTACTTCTCTTCACTTCTCACACCCACTTACACGATCTGTCAATGTTTCATCTCAACACCAAGATGAATCACAGGGTCCAAACTATCTTGCAAATGAGTTTGAGGGTATACACCAACCCTTAGATGATACACCCAAGTTCCAACCCTCTCAAGCTGACCTGGATGATTTAATGAAATTCTTTAAAAGTCAGTTTGATACCTTGCACCTCAAGAGAAAGAAGACTAAGAAGAATATGCTGATGATTCTAGATTCTTTGGATGAGGAGGTGTTGCGTTTGAAATCTGCTGTTGCTGCCCTTCAACAACAAAATACTTCAACCCCTGTTGATGATGACAAAAAAGGGGAGAATGTTCAAAAGGCTGAAGCTGAGTTGGACCAAGCTGAAGCTTTACTACTATTGGCAAAGGGAGCAGATCAGATTGTGGGGGAGAAAGAAATAGAGAAAGAAGCCGAGCTAACTGAGAAAGCAAAAGGCAAAAGACCAGTAGTGGTCAGCTCAGATGAATCAGAAACCCCTCAGCAGAAAAGACGAAAGATGATTCTAAGTGAATCAGCCTCAGATGAAGACTCTGCTGACAAATGACACTACAAGAAAGAGCTTCTCTGCTGGTAGTAAGGAGACTGGAACAAGAAGATGCTGACCAGCTTGGGATATCTATCAACGAGTTAAGAAGAAGACAATTGGCCCTCAAGCTGTGTTAGTTAATGAGAAAAAGCAAGAGAACATGCCTAGGCTGAGCAAATCAGAAAGTAGAATGAGGAATTAGCTAACTCAAATTGCCCATTGTGCCCAAGGAGGAAGAGGTAGAAGAACCTCCTGTTCAAGATCAACAAGAAGAGGAGAACATAACTCAGTATTATACAAGAACCTACTTCTCTTCTCAAATTAAATCAATCAATTTGAGCTCAGTTCAAGGGATTATTATTCTAGAGTTTTTCTTAAGAAATGGTGAAACACCTTCCCTGGAGCTTAATCAACTTCACAGACTAGGATATGAACAATGTAAGCAAGTAGCCATACTTACTAAGCAGATGGCAAAGTCCTCTACTAGAAATCAAGTTAAGGATGAGATACTAAGGCTGCTTGCAAGAGCTGATGCGATGAAATCATTCCTAGGTCTGAGGTGTTAACCCTACTAACTTCCTTTCACAAGATGGGGAAGAAAAAGTCTTCAAAGCCAGCTGGATTAGCAAAAGCAAACAAGTGCAGTCTTGATCTTCCTGAGGGCTTGGAGTTCAAAGAAAATACTTATGTTGAAAAGCCTCAGAAGGGATTCATGTACTTAGATAAAAATGGTGAACAATGCTTCCAGTCTGATGCCAGTATATATATATGTGGGGTAACACAAGTGTTTGCTCTGATACAAATAGTGGGAAAGTCTAAACAGAATGCTAAGTTCAGATACATACTAAACAGGGCAATCAGATCACAAAAGGATCAGCTTCAACACTTGCCTAATTTGCAAGAATCCTTGAAGAAATCAACAAGGAGATCAAGGAGTGTGAAGAGCTGCATCCTGAATAGATTAGTTCTATTGTATAAATTAGATTAATTCTAATTTTGTAAGCACTAAGTGTGCATGATCTAAGTGATCAAAAATTTTGTATTATGATATGTTCAATTAATACACGTATGAGTTTGATATGTTCAACTGTGTTATGATATGTTCATAATTATTAGTCTGATAAGTTCAGCTTGAATGAATAATTGATTAGTTCTTATTCATTAATGTATTTAGTTGGTGTGTTCAACTTAAAGTTGGTATGTTCCACTTATAATTGATAAGTTCAATTAAAATTGATATGTTCAATTAATATTTGATTAGTTCAAATATAAAATCTTAATAAGTTGGAGATCTAAAAAAACATAATTTTGTTAAACAAACTTAAGAACTGTTTGATGGTTTTGTCATCATCAAATAGGGGGAGTTTGTTGGGAAGATGATCTCATCAGTTGAGATTTGATGAGACAAAGTTATGTTTGTTAGATATGTTCTAGATATAACTTAAACAGAATTATGAAGCTTGATCAGACTGAACACTTATAGTGTTTCAGACTGAGCACAAGCTGAATATAAGCTGAACATATGTTCGATCAGCTTATACTATATCTTAGTAAGATTATCACTATGTCTGATAAGCTGTGTATGTCACCTAAGATATATATTGAGCTTTCAGCCTGATGTATTTCAAGCTGAGTGACTCAGCGTATATACTGAGTCAGCTCAACAGAGTTGCTAATAAGTTCTAGCTAACTCTTAGGACTTCTAAGGATGAGTTTATTAATATAAGTGTTAGTTCATGTTGGTTTTCGAGTTTGTTCTCGAAGAACTCAGCTTGATAAGTTTGAAGCTGAGTAACTCAGTCCGAGTAAGAAGTCAGCCCAAAGAAAATTTAAATATGTTTTAAATTTATCTTTTTAACTCTCTATATCTACGGAAAGGATAAGAAGACTCTAGAATCAAGATTGAAGATTGAAGACTCAAGATAAGAAGATTCAAGATTCAAGGTTCCGGTTTATCCGTTAGTTAGTTCGCAAATTAGGATTAGTCCAGTTTGTTAGGAACCGTAGGAACATGATTATAAATACTTATCATCCTGATAAGTTTAGAGGTACGACGACTACAAAATGATTACAGAGCCAAATACCTCACCTCAACCGTATTTGTTACGATTCTTGAATCACTGTTTGTCAGTTCAACGTGATCAAGATATTCACAGATTGCCAAGCTATTTGTGTGTTCGAATACTCACATTAGTTGTGAGATTGGTAAGTTTTCAATCTGTGATTAAATCCTGTTTAGAGAGTCGTCCAGTATCTATAATCATAAGCTGATCATAGATAGCTAAGTTTGAAAGATTGAGAGATTTATATTAGGTGTTTACATATCAAAAGTTGCTTACTTGATAGAGTCTGTAATCATCTTCTTATTAATGAAAAGCAAAGCATTCGATTGTGGTTTGATTTACTATATGTAACACTTTATTTTGATTTGTTCAATTTCCGCAGAAAGTGTATTCAACCCCCCCCCCCCTTTCTACACATCAGTTGCTTGTTGTTATTCTCACCAAGGGACCAACACTATCTGCAACCCAGTCACTGAAGAAGTTACAGGCACTAACTTACCATCTGCTATTTCTACTTCTAAGGGAGAAGCAATTACAGTAGCAGGTAGTTTCAATTTATCACATAGGGATACAGATATAAATGATCTATTTGCACCAGAGTCAAATAACACACGGGCAGGCACAGAGTTTATCATAAACATACCCGTGATTACGTCATTGTTCCCGACAGCCTCACTAACTGTCATTTTGAAGGCTCTCCCTTCCGCAGAAGGTGCAGCATTTCTCTTCTGACCTGCAGAAGACGATCCCCCGACATTGGCTTCCCCTTTCCCTGTCCCCGTTGACTTCCGATTTGTGCAGGCTCCGGATCGATGACCCTCTTCATGACAATTCCAACACACATTTGTCTTAAACCAACAATCAGAAGGCTCGTGACCAAACTCACCACATCTTACGCACCTTCGAGTCTGTGGTGTGCGCGTTCCTGTGTGACGGGACTTGCAAGTTACATACCACTGTTTACCCTGATTCGACCCCGAACCCTTGGATTTCTGGTCTCTCCGGTTCTGGTTGTTCTACCGTTTACCTTTACTTTGATTTCCACTTTTGTTTCCACCGGACTTGTGATGATCCCTACTCACGGTTCATTCATTCACTAGCTTTTACGTCTCCCTCGGCAGCTCTGGCTATTGTGAATGCCTGAACCAATGATGTTGCCATCCGGGTGTTACCCCGATATTCAGGCAACAAGGCTTGCACAAAATGTTCAATATGTGCAGGTTTATCAGGTACCCATTGCTTAGCGAACCTCAGAGTTTCATTGAACCTGGTAGTCAATTCGTCAACAGACATCCTATCATTCTATGCCAAATCCATGAACTCCCGTTTCACTTTAGCCAAATCAAACACGTTGCAGAAATGTTCACAAAATTTACTCTGAAATTGTTCCCAAGTCACAGAATTTAAAGTTTGATGTGCAGTTAAAGAATCCCACCAAGTTGCAGCCTGACCCTTTAACCTTCGTGTAGCAAACTTCACTCTCTCGGACTCTTCGCAATTACAGGCATCCAATGTCTTAACTGTCTCTCTCAGCCAGCCCAAGGTAACATTAGGATAGGAGCTTCCAGATACTCCGGCGGTTGACAATCCATCAAGTCTTTATACTGACATTTCGGCTTAAAACCTCCCTGAGTTGGATACCATGGGATAAAGAATTTTTGCTGTTGTGGTTGATGAGGCTGTGTCACTTGCGGAATTGACACATAGGGTAATGGTGTTGACACAGTACTAAACGGAGTAGCGGTATAAACAGGAGGTGGTGTGGGTTGTGTAAACACAGTTGTCTCTCTGGGCATGTGAATTGTCTGGGTTTGCTAGGAGAACTGAGTTTGCTGTTGCTGCTGCTCCAGTTGCTGAATCCGGTATCTTAGAGTTTGCAATGTATCCTCCAAGTGTAACACATAATCCTGCTGATCCGACTTACCATTGTAAGAAGTACCCACTCGGTGATGCTGTTCATTTGCTGCAGTGGAGGACTGGTTGTTGTTTCTTCTGGGGGACGCAGGGGTAGTTGTCTGGTTGATGTTGTCAGCCATATTTTGTCTCATACACAACATCTCACCAGTTGTTAGATTTAATCCGTTAGTATAATCACACTAACTACCCTCAAGGCTACACTACTAATTACCCACCCTGGGAATACTAGACTGACCAGAGCCTTGGTTCGAGTATTGCACAAAATCACTAATGCAAATCCTCAAACCAGTGCTCTGATACCAATTTGTAACACTGTACTTTTTACTTTTTTTTAATATAAACATAATACTGCATGCGGAAGCTAATTACATATAATTACAATAAGACCAAAAGATAATTACAATATTTGTCTGATTTTTACATTTACAAAATGTCACTACAGTTTTAATTACAAAAACAGGCTCTTTATAAAAACAAGACATCAGAGTAGTGGTCTATCCATAATCCCAGCCATCATCTTTTAGAAACTCACCACGGAGGATCTGCAAATTAAACTAGTGGGGAATTAGCACAAAGCTGAGTGAGGGAATAGATATCTAAACATATACAAGGCAAACATACCCAAACACAAAGCTCATAATCCCAAGAGAACCGGCGGTGTTGCAAGCACCTACAACCAAGATCGGCCAAAACCAAGGTTTACCGATAGCCCTGCTAACATGGACGATAGTACTAGCACCCTTGAATACAACAAATGCATATCAAGATCTAATACTGTAAATCCCTAAGCAACAGGTCTAGCCGAAATTCCACGACGCTGATCTCCGAAACAACATGTATACATATTAAACAAGACATACAGTCCAATGAGCAAAGTTACAATCAAGATATCATATCCTGTATATCCGAAGATATAAATCCATTCACCACAGTCTGCACAGCTGTAGTATACTCAGATGACTAACTCACCGAGTCTTCTCAGTTCCTGAGAAAATGTAAACATAAGTCAGTATAGATTTCAGTATACTGATTTACAACAAGTAATACACTTATTCATACATCTCATGTATACATACATAATTCATATAGCACATATATATGATCCATATGTCATGATCTCATTTATTAGAAAATTCCAATTCTTCTCCAAAACCGTATAAGGTACCATACGGTTTCTCTGCCATGCGGATTTCTCATCACAAGTCCAATTCCGATCAGAGTGTTAAGGAAAATGTCTAAGTCTCAAATTCCGGATGGATCATACGGTTTTATCATCATACGCCCAATTCCGATCAAAGTGTTAGGGAAATAGTTCAAGCTCTAAATCCCGGATGAGTCATGCGGAATTATCATAATTCTGGATCAATTTCACAATTCCGAATAAGCAAGGGCAATCCATACGGTTTTATACAAATTCCGGATAGCATTCGGTTTCTTCTCAGAATCCGGATAAGTTATAATTCCGTGTAAGTTCATAATTCCGAACAAGTTAAGGCAAATCCGATCAAAGTTAAGGCAAAGTCATCCGGTTTCTTATGTATTCCGATTAAGCATGCGGGTTTAGTCCAATTCCGTATAATATAATCCTTATAAAGCAAAGGCATAAATATTCGGTATCTGATACATACGGATTCTTGATCAATTCCGGATACTTCATTCGGATTCTTAATCATTCCCGGATAACTCATGCGGAATTCTCAAAATCCGCATGATTCAAGAGATAAATTCCGATTGTTTCAAGTTCTTGAACAATTTGATTCTAACTTTAATTCTGATCTAATCAATGTACATGCATATGAATATATACTTTCAGAAAGCATTGTAAACACATAATGATCATGAATTCATATCAATTTCTTAACATGTAAACATCCTAATCATCAATTGATTCAAGAAGCATACGGAATTCTATATAATTCTATAAAACCGAATTTAAACAACAAATTATCAATTAACATTCAATTATGCTAACCTTCAAGATTCAGATTCTGAAATACTCAATCAATTGATGAAATGAGAATGATGATGATTTCTTTGTTCTTTTCTTTCTTCGGCCGAGAGACACAAGAACATACACACACACACACACACACTCAATTTTAATCAAATGCATGCAAATGAGAATTAGTGGAGATGTTGTTGGTGATGAAGCACACACACAAGGACACCTCATAATCCACTTAACTCTATTTTAATTAATTATTTTCTAATTTAACACAATATACACATTTTATCATAAATTTAATTACCAATACTTAAAACACATAAATGGTAATTAAAACCATAAAATCACACGTTAATCTCAAGGTTAATTAAACTAATTACCTTAAAATACTAGGCCAGTAAAGAGGGTGTTACAAATCTCTCCCCCTTAAGAAGATTCCGTCCTCGGAATCTCATCGCGCTCGAATAAGGAAGGGTAACGATTCCTCATATCTGCCTCGGTCTCCCAAGTCAAGTCTGAACCTAGACTATGTTTCCACCTGACCAAAACCATCGGTATTTGTTTCTTTCTCAGTTTAGTTACCTTACGATCGAGTAACTCAACCGGTTCCTCAATGAGTCTCTGTGCTGAATCCACACGTAGATCTTGTATCGGAAGAACCTGTGTCTGATCCTCTACGTTACACTTCCTCGGATAACACACGTTGAAAGTATAATGAATTCCAGCTAACTCATCTGGAAGATCTAAAGCAACCGTCTGATCGTTCACTACTTGTCTAATTCTGAAATGACCAATGTAACGGGGAGCCAACTTCCCGCGTTTACAAAAACGAATAACGCCTTTCCATGGAGACACTTTTAAATACACTTTTTCTCCTTCAACAAACGATACTGGTCGACGACGCGGATCTGCATACATCTTTTGTCGGTCTCTAGCAGCCTTTAACTTTTCTCTAGCAATTGCTACCTTATCTGCTGTCATTTGTACTATATTTGGCCCAGCAAATTGCTTTTCCCCAGCTTCTAACCATAAAGTCAGACCGGGTTTAAGGTCCATGGGCTTGGTCCATTTAAATTGATATTTAAATGAGACAAACCCTAGTTTTCTAATTAATCAATTCATAATTCACAAAACAACTCCAAGGCACTCCCTCTCTCTCTCTCTCTCTCATCTTCGGCCGAACCCCCTTCCTCGGCGGCTTCCATTTTTCTGGCGGCTTTAGGCTGCGGACGAAGGCGGCGCACGACGGTGCCCTACGGCGGCGTTCCAGCGATCGACGGCGGTGGTCTAGGCCGCAGCTAGCGCCGCTAAACCCAAGACCCCCTTTTGCTGCGGGGCTCCTCGTCGGCGGCGGTAAGGGGGCAAAAAGCCGCCGGGTTATTACACACACATGTGTATTGCTTTGGTAGGTGGTCTAGCAGCCTGTTCACATGGTGCAGTAGCTGTGTATCCCCCTTCAGCAGTCACAGGGTATATTTTTCTATCTTTTAGATGAACCTAACTTAAACCTGTGTATATTGTATGTTTAAATATGTGGTTATGGTTTCTGGGATTGTTTTTCCCCATCTGATCCAGTTGGGATCCTGGGAACGGGATTTACAAGTTTTGTATTATTTTGGCTGTGCATGTTTGTACTCTGTAAATCCCTACATATATGACGAATAAGATCAAGGAAATAAAAAAATCATTCATCTTACTGGCTAAACTCAAGAACTGATGAAAAATAAGATTACAACAAAAATAAAAGAAATATATTAATAAAAATAAGATTAATAAAAATAAAAAATAAAAGAAATATGTTAATCAACATGTTATGCAGGTTAAAGGTAAACAAATCGGTAAAAGCGAAAACCAAACAAAACTTAAGGATTAAAATGATAATAAAACGAAACTTTTTGGTAAAATCATTCAAAATAATAAAATCTTTACTGGTTAAACCGGAAATAAGTAAAACATTGATGATTAAACCATATTTTACCATAATATAAAAAGTATAAAGTTTATAAAGGAGAAAAAACTTGTTTTACATCATTAGATCAAAAAAACAAATAGGATTATGATTGTTTCTCGCACTTGAGAACCGAGCGATATCTAGCTCCTTACCCTCATATATGTTTCCAAGTTCAGAAAATCTCCTTTCTCATCGAAATCTCCGGTCAAATCTAAGATCTCGTGTCATATTGGGGTAGTGAATCGAGTTCCACATCAAACACAACATGTCCTACCATTCCTATGAAAGTCTTCTTCTTTACTCACTTTTTATCATTATTAAATTTTATTTTAAACTCAATCAAATATTGAATACCAACAAGTTCTTTTATAGGCACGCACAATGTGTCGGGAACTAACAAATTAATAAATAAAGTTTTATATATATATATAGGGGAGGGTTCAAACGAGAGCTGTTTTTCGTACGAGAGCTGCGAGAACCAACTTTATTAAGTTTACTTTTTTATTAAACTTTATTACTTAAATAGCAACCAACTTTTAGTATAATTGGAATTATAACAAACTTAAAGCCATAAAAAAACATATACAATACTAATATGAAAGATAAAAGTTGACATAGAATACAATTATCCATATGGTAGTATAGTGGTATGTGTAATCATTTCAATATCTCATAAAAAATCAATTTCTCATGTTTTAGTAATAAAATTACTAAACTATCCCTAAAAATCTCATAACATTTTGCATTCTTACTTCACAAATTGATATATAGAGTAATTAAATCAAAGTTTTCGATTTATTATTATTTTATTTAAATTATTATTTTTTCCACTAGTACAAAAAACACTTTTAGACTCTCCTATTCAGACCCATTTTTTTTAAAATACACAAAAAAACCGGGATTAAAAGGGCTAACACATGTTTTTAAGGATTTAGACCCTGTTTTGTAAAACAAAACTGAGTCTGAATGTCTTGAAAACAATCAAGCCCGGTTTTTCAAAAGAAAACCGGGTCTAAAATTCAAGTTTTAATGCATTCATGTACATAAACATATTTAGACCCTCTTATTTATAAAACAAACCGGGTACGAAACTTTGGACCTTATTTTTTTATAAAACTGGCTGGGTTAAAATAATAATAATAATCTATATCTATATATTATTAAAAGGCTTACTTTCTTCCTTTTTTTAGTAATTTTCTGCACCAATAAGATCCCTCCACTTCATCAATATTCCCTCCACATCAGTTCCACCTTAACACTTTACTTAAATAAAAAAGAAAATGTGGAAAGATCCATTTTTTAATATACACGCGAATCTTTTTCAAATTCGGATCCACCAACCGGGTTTCAAACAATACCCCCTTTCCCGATATCTTCCCTCATACGCCTCCATTCTGAAAACCCTAAAAATGATTCCTCTCATACACTCCTCCTAAATGGATCCTCCGACAGATTTTAAAACTTGCTTCCCTTTTACACCTCACTCATTCATCGATGCAGAACCCTAAAACCATCTTCTCCTTTACGCTTCTCAGGTGGACTTCGTTCTTCTCGATCCAAGGTAATTTCTTAATGCTAAATCTTTATTTTTTTCCGACTTTATTCATGGGTTGTGTTGTTTTCGCTTTTAAATCGTTCCTTTTGAAGGTTTTTTAGCAACGGCCGTTCATCATTCAATCCACAGGTATGCTTTAGGTTAATATTCATCTTCTTCTTCACCAGTTTCTTAATCTTTTTCTTGATTTGGATCTGATTTATTTCATCTTAACAGATTCTTGAATCAGATTCTTTACAGGTTTGTTTTCGAATATTTAGTTTTACAATCTAGGGTTTCATTCGATACTGTAATCGCCTTCGTATACTGCTTCATCATCATCCATTGTAATCGATCAATTGAAGGTTCATGTAAGTGATTATCTTTCGGTTTCGTCTTTTTTCTCCCAAATCAATACTCGGTTGTTACTTTTTTTGAAAGACATTATTTTATTGTTAGTTGTTCATCTAATTTTGAGATTCCTGATTGTGCAACCCTTTCATGATGTATTTTATTCAACACTTTTTTTGTCTGCACTTTTTTTGAGATTCCTGATTATCCATTTTCTTTTTTTCATCTCTAAAACAAACAGAGATATGTGTTGCTTCTGTTCTTACTCCTCATCAACCAACAGAATAGTTATGCCTTGATCATATGACTTTTTTTCATCGGGATATTTTGATTGTTTATAAGTTTATGTATTTTCACTGTATTCTTTATTTCTATTAATGATCAGGCTCACTATTTTCATCCTTATGGGTCATGTTCAAAATAGACAAGTTACTAAAGCAAGAATGATTCCTCCTTTACGATTAACTTTAACGATGCTCGAAATTCATTTTATACAATATGGACCAACAATGAAAATGGAGGCATAACTTCCCTATTCTATTCATATATCTACCATCTCTGTTTTGCACTCATGATTATTTCACTAAATGCTTTGGATCCCAAATGTTTGTTTTTGATACAATTTATTTGTTGTTTAAAAAAAAGACTCCAAGCTTGCTTTTTCATTCTCATACCAAAGTTCCTCTATTTTCACATACAACCATTATCCCTACTTGCTCAAATCGTTTATTGACTTCTGTAACCTGTTTCAGACTTTTTTTATGATAATGCAACCTTGGTTTAAAAATGCGGGATGCGATCTGATGCGTTTAGAGTCCCGGGAGCCGATGCGTGATGCGTGATGCGTGATGCGCTCGCATCACAAACACGATGCGCCTAATTTTCACAAAAATTACTTCTAAACTAATTTAATACCTTGTAAGTACTTATATAACCTAACCATTCCCTAAACACATGATATGTATAAATAGTTAAATACAATTCAATATTAGTATCAACTAGCAAGTAGAAGGTAGTGACATCAACTGTTGTTAAAAAAAAACAAACGCTGATGTAATTGTGACTGATGAATGAATTGAAAAAAGGCAGCGGATTAAAAAAAAATAGAAAAACAGCCATGAAGATGAAGTGGAGGAAAGAATAAGACTGATAAATCAATGAAAAAAACTAAAAAAGCAGCAGTCAAGCGCAACGGAACGCATCACGCATTGACCGCATCACGCATCAGTCGAGCGCATCAGACCGCATCAGACCGCAACGCCTACCCCCCAGCGCATCAGACCACCTGATGCGTTTCAGCCACCGCATCGGGCGCATCACGCATCAGGCGCGCATCAGGCGCGCATTTTTAAACCAAGAATGCAACTAAATTTGTAGGTCATCTCACACCAAGACGTATGTGTAATTTCATAACATTGATTTTGTGCACTAGGTGTTTGATGAAATGTCAAAAAGGAAAATATGGTTTTAAGCAAGTCATGGCAGTGCTTCAATGAAAATATTTGATCTGACGGGCTCTTTTACACAGGTTACCAACTCGGGGGGACCTTACAAAAAGGGGTGTATTTCTCATATCAGATCTGTGTCCTTTATGTAATGATGAAATAGAATGTGGTGATCACTTTTTTTGTAGGTGCCAGAAGTCAAAATTGGTGTTGACTTAGATGTTAAAATGGTTAGGAATTAAATCTGATTTTCCGTTGCTATCTCAGATGTTTTTCCTTGGGCCAAAGCACTAGGCATAATAAGAAATTACATCTGATCATGGCTATTACTTATACCATAGTATGTGTTATTTGGAATTGCAGGAACAATATAGTCTTTAAGAATGGGGAGTCGCATACTGGAAGCATTACAAGCTAAATTCAAGCGTTATCGTTTTTTTGGATCAAGCATAGAAGCGGCAAAAGCGGGTGTCTTCATTGGTCAAATTGGGGATGTGATCTGTTGAACAATGTATAAAAATGCACTTTTCTTGCGTCTGAAGCATCAAGAGGAGATAACTATGTGTAGGTATATGTTTTTGCTATTTTTATTGATTTTGTATGTAAACGTTTCTCTTTAATCTAGCTCTAGCTCGGTAGCTCCTTGCTAGAGATGGTTTATATAATTTTCACGGGGTTTGGGAGTTTATATATTTTTTTTGTCCTCAGTTTTTCATGAACTAGGTATCATGCCCGTGTGTACACGGGCTTGTTTATCCATCATTAGAACACATATTTTCTTATTCAAGATTGTTTGGTAGAGTGGCTCGTTCATCTATTTCGGCCTGTGTTCCAACTCTCGAGTCATTTAGCTGTTGATTTATTTCTTATAACGCTAAGTCGTTATATATGAAAACAAAAGATAGTCCATGTTTATTGATATAAATCCTTGTGCATTAAGAATGGGATATTATACTTCTGTATGCATTTGTGTCTGTCTCTTTTTAGCTGTATGTATACATGTATGTATGTATATATATATATATATATATATATATATATAAGTGTGTGTCTTTGTATGAGTATGTTTGTGAGTATTCGTATTTTCCATTACCATTATTTTGGTTAATAATCATGATATTGTGTTTCTATATTTGTGGATTCGATGTTTACTGCCAGGATAGCAGTAAGCATGTCTGCGTTGAGTATTTGTTGCATACTTGTAAGAGCAATACTCTACCAATTGGTATCTGAAGCGCGATGTCAATTTTTTTGATACGCCTATAACTGTTATACTTTATAGCTAAGTATAACATTAATAAAATGTTATTGTTGTGTTTAATACTTTACAGAGAAAGCATGTATATAAAATGCATATACACATTTAATCACTATGTATAATGAATATCAAATCAGGCTGGGTAGAATTCAGCTTCATAGCAATGCGAATGGAAAATTGTTGGCATAATCGTAATGTTTGGCAACCTAAAAAACACTGATTATAATGTATTCCCAGGTTGTCACAAAAGTTGTAAATTGTATCTCTTGTTGGATGCAGAAAACCTTAGTACTGAGTATTGCTAATTTTGATAGTAGTTACTTAGTCTAGTCAAAAGATCATTGCAGAGTGTCAATATGTACATACTTATTAATCCATCAATTATCAATTGAGAGATTTAAGTATGAAGCGCCCAAAAGTGTCCAAAATCCCAAAAGTCGTGAATAAGTTATCTTTAGATCGATGCGACTCTGAATATTATTTGTTGTTGTTGAAGCGCGTGGGTGTTGAGTGTGAAGAAAAGTGTAGTGTTTTCCCTAAACTGTACTTCTTTGAAGTGCAACCAGCCTGGTCCATCAAGAATCACATGATCATCAATCTTGCCTAGCCGGTTCCTCTTAAACTTTGACATCCTCATCCACAATTCCTTGTCATCATATATGATCTTGGCCTTATCAAAACGCATTAGATCATAATGCTTATGCGTACGGAGCTGGAATAGTCTGCATTTAATTTGAATAATATGTTAATCTGCATTTGTGAACTTTTAAAGAAGTATGTAATATTCTTATCATTGGAGTATTGGTTATTTAGTCATACCACTCGTTTATGCCTAAGGGCGCTCGCATCAATAACCTTTTCAAATACATTCATATCACTTCCCACATCTGGTATTGGCCCTCTTGGCCTGATAAGTGTAGGTGGGAATATGATAAGATCTGCAAATATTGGGAGCAAAGGTAGATTAGCAGAAGTTACGTAGAGGAATATGCGGTAGTATTAGATTTGGTCGAGGGTTTAGAGCGTCTAAATAAAAAGAGAAATATTAATTACCTTCAGTTTCAGGATACACAATCTTGGTGTGCGCGTATAATTTCGTAGCATCAATTAGCGATTCACTCATGTAGAGTTGATTCATGTCAAAGACAGAGGCTTTGAACACGTGATTGGATATGTTATTATGGAGGTATTCATTTCTGTAGCTTCATTTATGTAGATATGCTTAATACATAAATTCTTTGGGTATATGTTATTCTAGAGGTATGATAGTGCGCACCTGAAGATGAGTTGTTTGAAGCCTGTCGCCTGTCGATTTGGACGGTCTTACTACAAGAGCATTGGTTGAAGAGAACCATACTCCCGTTACTTTAAAATTTCAACTCAATTTATTTTATTATTTAGATTCTCATTGCATTATTTTGAGATGCCAAAAACGATAGATAATAGTTCTGTTTGTTAATCATGCGATAGTTTTGTTTCATTGATTTCTTATCTATTGAAATTGTTGGAATTCATGGAGAGAGCAGGTTTTCGATGATTTAGAACTGTTAACGGTTAAGATTAGTCAACTGAAGAACACAAGAATAAGATGGGAATCTATTTGGTGTTTAACATTTAAAATCGCTCGAATAAGATGAACTTGTGGCCTCCATTCTTGAACATCGATGCACACACAGTAACTTAACTTTAGGTAAGACAGATATACGGCCAGGGAAAGGGTGTTTCTCTAAGTGACCTATTCAATTTAGTTATCCTACACTCACTAAATGGCCGAGCTCTTTTTAATAGACTAAAAGACCCAACGTAAATAAATTAGTAATTACCAAACATAGTGTAAAATGATCCATTTAAAGTCTAATCTATTTAATGGTCCAAAAATGGAAGATTTCACAATTAAAGATATCCACTCATTATTTCCCCTTTACTAATTATCTCTTGATAGAACACGTGTATATGATGATTATTTGCCCTGTTGGTATGTACTGTTGCAAGAGTAGTGTATCTTTGATCTAATTTATAGAACACGTGTATTGTATTGTAAAAGTAAGAATACATTGGATGTATCTTGTCAAGTTAGATGTACTTTGTAGGCTTCTATCAGTGAATAGAATAGGGTGGAAGACGACAGGATTACATATAGAACAATTGCAACTTCGTTTACATACCTGGCAATTTAAATCATGTTTCTTGTTTAAGAATGTGATTGCATGATGGGATTGGTAGTGCAGAGCCATGAAATAGTTTTGAAGAGAGATTAACTCTGAGCTAAGTTTGGCAGTATTAAAAAGGGAGCAACCTCGTGGAATCTTTAAGCTTGTCCTTGTAAGTTGTAACCGTATAATATATTAATATCAAATAAATAAAAAATCACGGTGGTGTTTCAAATTTCTTTTATGCTGCTTTGCAATGTGTTGAAGTGATATGCTTAAGTTTATACATGTAGGATGTCATAAATTAATTGGTCAAGTCCACTTCGCTTCTCATTTGTAGATTTGCAGTCAATCTTAATTAATAGAACAATGAATTACTTGAGATCTAGGAGTCACGTTCATCATATGTTTGTTCTTCAAACTACTACATTATGGACCTGCTAATGTGCTTTACAAATCAACTAAGCGTTTGTTGAATTATTAAAATAGATTAGGACGTATTTTAAAGTCAGTCCTCTGTTGAGGCATTTTATCAAACATGTAGCAGGCATCAGGTGTTTTGATGTAGGATTGCTCCTCAGGAATAATAAGCAATGTTATTTCAGTAGTTTTCTGTACAGAACAGATAGGGAATGAAAGCATAGACATCACTTACAATAACTATTAACTAAAAACCATGTATTGATGTTGTATCGTTGTTATTGTATAACAGAACAGAAATAACAGTAGGGAAGCTAACCTTTCTTCCAAGACGGTGGTAAGAATCGTCCGAGTAGTTTTGCGGTTTTGCTCGCCTGAGACGTAAACACCAAACCATGGCTAAACCCCTGCGTTAATCGTTTAGTTTTATAAGGTGAAGTAGCCGATAAATCTTCCGTTCAATTAACGTATGCGTTACAACTTATAAATTAACAGTCAAGGGTTCATCTATGGAAACCTTTCAAATGACTCTTATAAAACGTGAAATTCATTCATTGCATTCAGTGATTATTTTGTATTTATTTTATAAAAGGAAATGTTGGGATATAATTTTATACCAATTGTTGTGTTAATCTTGAAAAGGGGAAACATTATATATATATATATATATATATTAAGGGCAAACATACATACTCTTCTAACCTACTCCTAAATCTATATAATCGTACATGCCGGGACTGAACCCACAATTTCTTTAGAGGGTACCACACCTTAAACACAAGATACCGCTAGGCTACAAGCACTTTAGGGTATATATAGTAATATATATTACTGATGCGTTCACTTTGTATATAATATATGCTCGATATATGAATACTGTTAATAATAATATTATACCCCGTTATTATTGTTTGGACCTCACGATTAAAGACATATATCTGATTTGTAATTTGTAAAGAATGATGTGACGAATGTTTCTTATTAAAATATTACTAACAATTTCACTTTAAAGAATATAAATATGGATTACCAACTGTAACAGACCATAACATCATGTACTAACGAATAAAGTCTTGTTTGATTTTCACTTCTAGTATAGTTATCGGTATATTTAATTTATCAGTTGGGCCTATGTTTCAGGGCCTTTAACTTATTTGATTGTGAACCTCATATCTTAAAACATTCTTCTTTTACCTTATGAATAAAGTGGCGGCCGATATTGGCTTATGTTGTAGTTACCGACTTACCGGTATATTTGATTTATCAATCGGGCCTACGTTTTAGAACGGGTAACTTACTTGATGGTATACTTCGTAAATTAAAACATTCTTCTTAATATCAATGTACATAATCCCTTGTAAATATAAAACTATAGTACTGTTAGAAAATGAAAATACATATAGAACTTCAGAGTAACAATGTAGGCTACAAATTTTGCAAAACCTCTTTATATACAACATTTTCAGTCACTTTTAACACCGTACCTTCCTTATCGGTTATAAGGACCTTTATGCCTTCCCTGCTCGTGACTCTTGATAAAGCAACATATAACTGGCCATGACTGAAGACGGGCCTCGGTAAGTAGAGACCTACCTTTGATAGAGATTGACCTTGGCTCTTATTAATCGTCATTGCGAAACATATTGCTAAGGGGAATTGTTTGCGGCTGAACTTGAAAGGCAATCGTTTATCTGTTGGAGTTAAAGGGATTCGTGGTACAAATGTACGTTGTCCGATGTTACTACCTGAAATAATCTCGGCTTCAATAAAGCGGCTACCCAGCTGAATAATACGTAGACGGGTCCCATTACATAAACCCATTGATTGATCAAGATTTCGAAGTAGCATAACAGGAGTTCCAACTTTTAACTTCAATTCATGATCTTGTAGGCCCGACACTTTGATAGAATTTAGTACATCTGGTGAACACAACGCTTCGGTTAAATATGTATATCCTTCAGTCTTACATACTCTGTCTGAACTCAGATATGTAACTGAATCTCCAGGCATAAGATCAAGCATACATGTATTTATTTCCGAAACGATCTCATTTGTCGGGGCTAAAATAGCACGCTCTTCAAGATATGATCGAACTCTAAAATGATTCAGGAATGATGGGTAGACGAAATTGACAATGCTTTCAACTCCATTCTCTTGTTCCGCAACTAAAAGATCTGAAGGGATCTCAATTATAGCATTTCCATCGTTCTGCTCACCAACATTTCCATCACCAACTTGTAACAACCAATCTGCAAATTCCTGGACATCTTTTAAGTTATCAGTGGGTTTTCTCGATCGGAGACACATATTAATCGTTAGCTTTAATACCTCACAATGGTGCCAAAGTGGAGAAGCATTTAGTGTAGCATTAACAATATCTTGTCGGCTTGCTTTAGGAATAACCGGAAGAACTTGTCTAAAATCTCCACCAAATACAATCACTTTTCCTCCAAAAGGGGTCAATTTAGTTATAACCCGACCATTGCTTACAATATCAGTCAATGCTCTATCTAGAGCTTCAAAACAATGACGATGTGTCATTGGTGCTTCATCCCAAATGATAAGCCTCGCTTCTTTCAACAGTTGTGACAACTCTCCATCTATAGGTATTGAACAAACCGTATCTTCATTAACATTGAGTGGAATTGCAAATCGCGAGTGTGCAGTACGACCACCCGGCAAAAGAAGAGATGTTATTCCACTTGAAGCAACTGTTAAAACTATATCACCTTTTGAGCATAATGCAGTCGATAAAGTTTTTCACAGAAAAGTCTTTCCAGTACCACCATGTCCATATATACAAAACATCCCACCTTTTTTTTCTTCTATAGCTTTCATTATTTTTTGGTAGATCCTTTACTGTTCAGAGGTCAATTGTGATGCCAGGATACTATGTTCTAAACCTAACGCATGCTTGTCATACAACAATTCTTGTTGAATAAGACTGTTCTGCGGCGGGAATGATGACTCAAAATTTGGGTATGGCATATCTGGGAATCTTTGTAGGCTATTACCATATATCTTCAGCAACTTCTCAATTTCTAAAAGGGCCAGGTTTTGAAGTTCTTCAGAGGTTCGTTCAATTGCTACAAAATATTAAACTCTATATGTAAGTAAGAGTAGAAGTTCAATCATATAAGTCTAAAAATATGGTTAAAGATTACAAAAACAATTCGTTTACTTCAGTAAATATAATGTAAAAAGTTTTATAAATTTTGAATAACAGAATATGATGTGTGCGATGTACTAAATATGGGTCATTTTGGAGCTAAAGTATGTATGGTTTGATACAACAAACATGGATAGGTCATTACGAAAGTTATAAATACCATTATTTTTTTCGGTTATACACATTGTACTTTATATTCTTAAAGTGTATGCCCATTACATTGAATTGAATATCTATATACCTATAATCATGTCAAGATAAGAATTGTAATATAAAAGTAAACAAAATAAGAAGTTTACCTTTGTTTTGTGACAACTTATCCAGACTGTGTTTGATATCGTCAACCAATAAATCCCAGATTTGAACCCAAACATTACTGGGGCGAGATAGGCTGTGCGCCGTGAGCAGCGTGACAAATAAGTAGCGTAGAAATGAACTGGTTCCCCAAAAACTGTCTTCTTTTATCGCTTCAACATACTCTCTATCGTCATCAAGCAATCCACGCATATAACATGCTTCTCGAAACGTGTTACAATTCGAATCCCCAACCTTGCGAATATCCTCATAAGATTTTGGCCCTTTAACAATATTTAATAATATACGCAAGAAATAAGCTTCACCAATTGCGGAGGGAACATAATGGATGCGCCCAATTGCATATCCCTTCACTCTTTTAACCCATTTACGTGCTGATGCTCTCCAGACATATTTGGTTGGAAACTCAGCATATGTTAGTTTCCGTGCATCTGGGTCTTCACTGTTGCAATGCATCCATGCAGCGAACATTGAGCTTCTACCTGTCGCTTTGCCAAGTATATCATCAACGTTCTCCTCACCATCATATACGATAGGTTCCTCTCCTTCAAGATGAAATGACAATCGCTCTACTGCGGGGTTGCAAAAATGTATATCAAAACTGAAAATACGCCATGCTGCTTCACAAGCTGATATGTATCTGTAATCATAATATTCACTAATTTCATCTTTATTCCTTTGATTGTCCTGTGCATTCTTTGTATTTTTATGCGACACTGCTACCGTAACGCGGTCAGGGCCTTTGGTGATATACTTGAATAAGTATTTTATTGACTTAGCTTGATTGCACCACTCTACATTAATGTGTGCCTCGTACCTCTTTAGAAGATATGCATTATATGGGACGACAAAACCATTATCCAGTTTTGCACCATTCTTTTCAACAAAACGTGCTTCATCTCGCCTTCTATAGACGGGATAACCATTTCCATCAACAGTTGTTTGGGTTACTTTTCCTTTTGGAAAGCTTCTACTACACCTTCCATTGTGCATACATGGGCAACCCTTATTAGCCAGACCACAAGGCCCATGCATTATGTATTCTTTTACAAGAGTATAAAGATTTTCATGTGTGCTTTGATCCGGTATCTCAGCCGAAATAACACGATCGATATCCAGCGGTGTTGGAAGTTTGTCTTTTTGGGTTAAGAACAAACATATATGTGCGTGCGGCAAACCACGCTTTTGGAATTCGATCGTGTAAACCACTGTTATTAAAAAAGAATTAAGTAATCTGTTTGAAATAAGTCTGCATACAGCATTGATATATGCAATGAAAAAGAACAGTAGGCTGTAAATATTAAAAAGCAAGAACAATACAAAGATCGTACCTGCTCTGATCTGCCCAAAAACGTTATTATGCCTTAAATCTATGAGCAGCTTATCAAGCTTCATTTTAAAAACACGCGTAATAATGTCTGGTCTGTCTTCAGGCTTCAAACCCATCCCTTTTAATAGTCGTGTTATCTCTGGCCATTTTGGATTACAAGTAAACGTGAGAAACAAATCTGGATAGCCGTACCACTTACAGAGCGCCATTGCATCTAAGTAATTGTGCATCATGTAGCGACTACCTCCAACGAATGAAGATGGTAATATTATCCTAGTGCCAACTAAATGGGCAGTTGCATTGCCTTCTGCCAAAGAAGAATAAAGGTTGGTAGTTGTTGAGCAACGTAACCGTTGTTGTGAGTTACGAATAAAGCTTAACCGTTCAGATTCAATCATGGTGTATGCATCTACAATGAACTGTTGTAACAATCTCCTACCATGAAGAGGTAGCGAATATGTTGATGGCCTATGTTGAAGTCTGTATGCAAAATACTCGCGCATCGTTAATCGGTCTCGCTTGTTGTTTGTACTGGTTTCGACCCCTTTATGCAAGATGCCTAATCTGTAGCCGTCATCTCCATATGGAAATAGCAGTGGATATTGAAGTGCTAGGTACGATGGATGTAATTCGCTAATTCGTTGTAGAGTACCAGTTTTTGTTTCAATTATGATATCTCGCTTATCAACAAAACGATCTACGTCTCCTACAATAAGCATTGCAATTTCTGATGCAGTTGGTAAATTGTAAATACGCCCATCCTTCCCACGATTGGCAACCAAACGCAATGTTAGGTTTTGTTCGCCATCCCCTGCTAGTCGATCTCTAGCAGCTCTATAACTTTTAACCAGCTCGTTATCCAAATCTAAAATTTCTTGTATGATATTGATCAGGGTCGAATCAACCGCAGAGCTTGCATTGGTAGGAAGCTTGCTGTAGAAAGATCATTCAAATATATTTCATTTTCAAAGTTACAAGGGAAGGAAATATTATTCATATTTTGTAAATCATATCTCGTTGCAGTGAGTCGATTTTGTAGTTCATTTTGTGTATCAAATACATAGAGCTGTGCAAATTTAGGTACAATATCACCTGTTGGTAATAAGCTTCCGTGAATGTGATAATTTTGACCATGGATGCGATAGGTATATTTAGCAAACACAAATGCACATTAGAACACAATTCAATTTATGGAATGCAATTGATGTTAAAAACACGGGAATATAGACAGCATATTAGCACAACCTTCTTGACCTTGGCCTAGCCGAATCTGTTGGTTGTTTTTTGTCCTTTTATGTTGTAGGAATTTAAACCGTTTTTGCCTATTATCTCTTGAAGTCATACTTTTTACAGCAGCAGGCGTCAAACCTATATGATAATTATAATATTCACAACATACTTCTCACCATTGTAATAAGTAAAGAAATTTATAAATAAGATTAATTCTAAACTGATTACATACCAGATATACGGTCACTCTCATACGTCAATGGAACATCTATTAGTGTTGTTTGTCGTATCTGTTTACACTGTTTTTTATGTTGTAGAAGCTCTCTTCGATGTTGACTGGCAACCATGGAATGATATTTGTTAACATAATTTGTCCATGCTTTGATATGCTCATTGTCTAGACTTACACCTTAATGATAGTTTTATAAAACAAATCAGGATTAAGAAATATTAGTAATGAACATAACATGATAATTGATTTAATAATGTTTATGAGAGAGGAGCAAAGTTTTTATATAATGTTTATGAAAGTGAAGCAAATATTATATTTAACATACGTAAACGAACTTGTAGAATTGAAGAACGTAGATCAATATATAACCCATGTGGATAATCAACATATAGCCCACCTGTATGTTTCTAAATGCTTATACGTAATTCCATTTAAGAACAAATATGTAACTCAGTAAAGCATGGATTAGACTATTTAATGTTAAATACTTGTTCATAATTTCAACTCCTCATTATCTACACGTGTACATTGTACGCAGTAAATATACCTGTAGACGGAAAGAACGAATACCAATATAGGCAACATGTATGTTTCAAACTTCCTAAAATGTAATCCCAGTTAAGAACAAATATGTAAGTCAGTAAAGCATGCGTTACCTATTGTCCCTTTTTTTGTCATGATTTTCACTCGACGAAGTTGGCGGGAGATTGTAGCGATATACTTTCTTGTAGGATATCGTCGACCACAATCTATAATGGCATATAGCTAATAATAATAGCATGTTCATATTATAGGAGACCTTAAAAAATAAGTTATAATTCTACAGATCATACCATACAAATGGGAACTTATACCCCTATTCTTTTTGAACTTCTTCATATACAATTGCAGTTTACGGTGCTTTCGTGCTTCTCGAGCATAATAATCTCTCATAGTACCTATGATTCAATCATGAATCCATGAACAATCATCGTAAGCGAGGAAATTTTCTAAAATATAAAGGGATGGTATTACATCAACAGTAAGTAACGTAATGATATGATAGATACATACGTGCTTGCAAATAAGCAACACTAGGGTACACCATCATAGGGTAATTACATCTTTTTGTCATTCCGAATTTTTAGGCGAGAATGATCGAGAGCTGAGGTAGGGGGTGGATTTGGAATCTACCTAGCCTTCAGAAGATGTATAATATGAGTAGTTGGTTATTTATAAGTATAAATGAATAATAGGGTATGCAGTCGAAGAGCCTTAGCTCTATAAGGGTAGTTATTGCTTAAGATGTGAGTTTAATGTGCATTGATAGTACCCATGATTCAATCATGAATGCATGAACAGCCATCTTAGGTAAAAAAGAATTCTAAAATATAAAGGTATCGTATTACGGTAAGAGTAAGTAACTTAATGATATGACAGACATATACATGCTTGCAAATAAGCTACAATCGGGCACACCATCATAGCGTGGGTGCATCTTTTGGTCATAACAAATTTTTACGTGAGAATGATTGACAGCCGAAGTATGGGATGGATTTGGAATCTTCCTAGCTCTGAGAAGATGTGTAACATGAGTAGTTGTTTATTTATAAGGATAAATAATTAACAGGGTATGTAGTCAAAAAGTCTAATTTCTATAAGAGTAGCTATTGCTTAAGATGTGATTTTAATATGCACTTTTCATTTCTTGAAGTTGTATTAACTTATTCTAGTTATATACATATGCACTGTAACCTTTTTTTGCACAAGTTTATTTGTGTAGTATACTTTATATATATATATATATATATATATATATGTGTGTGTGTGTGTGTGTGTGTATATATATATGTTGTAGGCATTTACACAACCACAGTTATTCCTTTATATGTATGAAATACTAACAATAACAGTAACTTTTCCGAAAAGATAATATACACATGTAAATGTTATGAAATAAGCAAGCACACATGGAGTAAAAGAAGTGACATTACGCATTAGCATCATTGTTAAACTCAGACTGTTAAACCCAAACGAAAGTACAATATATTAGGGTGCAGCATTGACAAAAGATCCATGTATAATTCAGCCATAGGCGATCACATGCAGGAAAACAATCGATTTATTAAAAGCGGGGAAAACCGAAAACGGCCAACAAAACAATGACCATTCTTCTCCAGTTAAGGCTTTTCTTCCTTCACGAACACGAGCTTCCTTTTTACCGTGTTAGACCCTTCTGCCTCATCCTCTTTACGGCCCACATTACGGCGCTTACCAGTTGCGCCACTCGTGCTTGTTATGTCGCCAGCAGGAGGTGTAACAACAGTACAATCTTCATCACAACCAACGCTTGTCTCACGACCGCTACCATCCTGCATTTGATTTGGTAAACTAATTAGCAACAGGGCACTTTGTGTCAAGCAATACAGGGTAAACCCACAGCAAGTTATTAGTTTACACGGGCTTATTATTTTAACAATCATTCATAGAAAGGATAAATCCCTCAATAGTTCAACCTCCATCGGAAAGTTTGCAAGCAGCTCCCGCTGATTACTGACATCAGATACCGTGAAGACATGGTAGCTGTTTGTGATATTATATTGGGCGATGCTCAATAAAAACACATAGAGGTTTCCTACCATGGCATTCAGATCATCAGGGAAGACACCGTCATCAACATCAGATGGTAGAGATTTGAAAAGCTCAGAAGCACTCTTGCCAATTAGTCTGAGAGCATCACGATGAAAGAGAGTGAGAGAGACGGAACCGGATGTGTCTTTGACGCGGACTTGCAGCTTATACCTAGAGAACAATTTACATATTTGTAATCTAGCATATATCTATAGATAATTTCAGTACATTTCTTAACAGAAAGTTTAATTCATACCGATAATCAAAGCCATGCCCACTCTCGTTACACTTGCCACACTTCCATTGCTTACAATCTTCAATGTTGTATTGACCCAGATCATCATCGGGAACAGCCTTATAGCACTTGCTACACCCAATATAATACCACAACTGGTCCTTCTATATGCAAAGTATCTTCCCAACAATTACGACTTTTTTCACCTATGAACAAACCCCTTTCCTATTAATGGCTGGATACGAAAACCAAATTAGTTACAATGGTGTAAACACGGGAAACAGGGGTGTACCTCGCTTATATCACGTAGATTATTCACCAGAACGCGCTTACAACCTGGAGCAAACTCTGCTAGTGTGTAAGCAACATTTAACCTGTCAATACTTTGGTATTTTTCGGGTGTGATGGGGATTTTCTGGGTTGCCAACACACTACAATATTAAACACGCATAAGCAAAAAATTAACATCAGATAATGAATATCATGAATATCAGGGAACATCTAAAACCAAACCATGTGTATTTACAGCATACACAAAGTTGACCCGTCTATTTACTTTTGAATTGGTACTTTAAGTTCTCTTCCAACTGTGCGAATGTCACTAACGTCGGTACAAAGTTGATTAGACAGCCGAAATTAAGACCCAACATACCGTGCTTGGAAGCCGAGTACGGACGGATCATCAGAACCAAAAATAACTTTAGTGCCAAAGTAACAGTTTGATACTCCAGCCTTCCCTACATTGAAGCACACAGCGGTTAGAGTTTGCTTTCCAAAGTTGAAGCCTTATAGCAAATCATCCACATAAAATAGATAGATAAAATTCCATCAAATGAATATGGATAACCAAAATACATAAGATGTGCCACACAGATTAATGTGGGTTTAGGATGTGTATGACTTGTTAACTTTCACAACAGTATACACCAGAAACCATCATTAATCGAAATGTGGCTATGGCTTGTGTTCCTTTTGTTAGTCTTGATTTGTTTACATTCCATCAGCGCTGAAGTTTTCAAAGAAGATTTCAGCAAAAGAAGCTATCTGAAGATTTGCCTCATCAACTTAAATAATGTTCATCTGAAGGGCTGAAAGTTTCATCACTGAAACTTTCAGTCAAGGTTTACTGAAGTTTGTCTTCAGCAAATGGTCCCCTCGGTCACGTCATCAACTGTCACTTTAAAGATGGTTTTGCATGAGAAAATCTGTTACTTATCAGTCTACAAGATTGTGACGTGTGTCACTATTTCAACGGCTAGGATTGATAAGGGAAATGTATAAATACTCTTCTCTTTGTTGAGAAGAGTGGGCTTGCTTAATTCTGTATGTTCAGTTAGCAAGAGCTTTGTGCGTATATTTTCTCTCAAGTTTGTCCTTGAGTGTTTCTTTGAATTTAAGAAGTCTGTTCTTCTTAAATTCTAGTCTGTAAGATTGTTACATCAATATTAACAACCTTAGACATTTCTCACTATTTTATAATTACTATTTCCGCACTTATATTTCTTTGAGTTAGTATTATTTCAATTTGGGAATAACAATTGGTATCAGAGCAGGTTCAAATTCTTCTATAATTTAAGATCTGCCGAGATGTCTAAAGTTGATTACAATGACAATGGGTCTTCTGGTAAACCACCTAAGTTCTCTTCCGAAAACCTTTCCAGCCAGAATGCTTCTCTATCTTGAGAACCTGGATACCATGTCTCTGTCTGTTCTAGAAAATGGTCCCATCATTCCAAAAACCATTTCACTTATGAGTGAAGAAGGTGAACTACTGGAATCTCTTCCAAAACCAAGAAACCTGTGGACTGATGAAGACAGAAGACAGGTAAACTTGGATGCTAAAATTCGAAACAACATTGCAATATCAATTCCCAATGATATCTATCATACCATCTCCAATCTGAAAACTGTAAAGGATATGTGGGAAACCTTGTGCATAGCGTACGAAGGAACTGAAGAGGTGAAGGAGAACAAAAGGACGAATGTCATCAGGAAGTACGAAAGTTTTTGTGCTAAAGAATCTGAGAGTCTCACTGAAGTTTATACCAGGTTTACCTGTTTGCTGAATGATATGCTAGAGGCTGGTGTTCAGAGAGAGAAGATTCAGATTCTCAACAGATTCCTGGATGCTCTCCCCAGTGAGTGGGACACTATGTGTCTCGTTCTCAGGACCAACAACAAGCTGAAAAAAAATTAGATATGAGAAAGTTGTACGGCATACTACTGAATGATGAGCAAACTAGAATTCAGAAACTGGAGCTTAAGAGATCAGCTAAGAAGAGCTTAGCTCTTGTGGCAGAAACTGAAGTACCAGCTCAACAATTCTCTGATGATTCTGACACAGAGACAGAGAATGACTGGGAAGCTGAGGGTGAAGAGGGTCATCCAGATTTCAAGGTTGAACGAGCCTTCATAATGAAGAACTTCAGTAAGTTCTTAAAATTTAAGGCTAAAACTAATGATCAAGGGTCAGGAAGCTTCAAATCCACTGTTGAAAAATCAAAGCTGGAATGTTACAAATGTGGTAGACTTGGTCACTTTGCTGCTAATTGTGTTGTCAAAACCTCATCAAAGCCTCAAAGGGTTTTCCATCAAAGGCTGACAAGTACAAGTCTAAGTACAAGGCACTGAAGCTAAAAAATCAAAGTTCAACTGAAAAGAAGAAAAAGAAGGCAATGATAGCTGGGGAATTGGACTGACTCTCAAATGTCTGATGATGATCAAGAGTCTGAAAAAGCGATGTTTGCTGAAGAATTCTCACGGTGTGCTAAGCCCTACATGTGTCTGATGGCTACTGAGAGCCAGTTCAAGAAAGACCTAGCTACTGCTGAATGGTTGAGTTCAGCTGAAGGATGGAATTCCTCTATGATGTATAAGGTATCAAACTTTCAGAACTATGAGTCTAATGAGAAAAATGATATGTTTGCTTATTTGGTGTCTGATTTAATTTCTGCACATGATGAACAAAACAAAACCAAGAAAATCTTTTCTGATCAACAGAACCTAATTCAGAAAACTGAAACAGAGAATGATAATCTTGTTCAAGAGTCTTGTGCCTTGAAATGTCATCTAGAGTTGTTAGCAAATGAACTAAAAATGACTAAAGTTGAGCTCTCTTTAACAAACGATAAACTCCAAGATCGTCAGTCTATCATTGATCTCTGGCTCAGTCCTAATAAACTTGCTTTTGAGAGTATCAATTATCAAATGATCATTCAGAGAGAAAGGGTTGGGTTAGGAAAAATCAAAGAAGCTGCCTCGTTTAGCAAAAAGTGTAAAACTGTCGATGAAATGTTTTTCAGTGAGTTCACACGTGAAAACATAGGAAACTCAGATATGTTATATAAAAGATTTACTAAGGCAGCCAGTGAAGTTCCTGAGTTCAATGAGGAAACAAATTCTGAAATTAGAAACATACAGTTGTCTTCCGATAACTTGTATGAAAATCAGAATAACTCTCAGCAAAATTTTTCCAATCCCACTGAATCTGAACTTACGGTGATCACTGAACCTGAATTAATCACTTCAAATGAACCTGAACCCATAGCCTTCACTAAAACTGAATCCCCTTCAGTTCACATCATCACTGAACCTAGTCTGAAGGTTGATCCCAATTCACTTGATCCCAATTCTTCAGAACATAGTCAGAAGTTAAAAAGATCAAAAACACAAAGTGCTTAGTATGAAAAGCAAAAATAAAAAAGGTTGAGCAAATTTCAAAAATTTGAATCAACACTGAAGATAATGATTAATCAGTTAAAAGAGTTAACTAGATCCAATTCTGTAACACCACTTTTTACTGAAAACTATTAAACATATTATACATCTGTTAGCACCCAAAAAGGATCAGAGTTTTACAAAAGTCTATTACTATATACAATGGTGCTAAACTTGTTTACTAAAGTAGTGTTTTAAAAACGTTTCTAACATATAAACCAGGAGCTATCCTGCCTAAGAAGCTGTTGGGGCCTTTCCCTTGCCTGAACCTGACACACCTGCATGCAGAAAACACTGAACATAAGCTAACGCTTAGTGAGTATACTACTGAAATAGTAATCAAGGTATGAAAACTAAACGACTTTAGGATGACACGCATCCCGATTTACAATCTGCAAAACTGTTCCAAATCTATTAACTGGTCCCGGGGTATACTATATAAAGTATAAGTAACCCCTGACACTTATTTGGGTATAAGGATCTCAATATACCCTATCTCTGTCAATAATGCAATAGTATCATATAACCAATCACAGATCATACAATTACTATATACACACGTATGCTAGTCTAATTAAAGGTAAGTACACTCACCTTAACAGCAATTTAACAGAAACGTCCACTCTTACTACCTACAAGCAATAACAACATACATAAACATCTGATCAAAACTCTTTCTGAAATTGGAAAACTACTTGCGACCGCAAGTAACACCATGCGACCGCAAGGGTCTTGGTCAAACATCCTTACGACCGCAAGGTAAACCCCATGCGACCGCAAGGGTTCTTTCTAAACAATCATGCCTTGTACACACAAAAGGATGATTCTAAGCTTGCTTACGATCGCAGGTTAAATACTTGCGATAGTAAACTTAGTTCCTTCGTCCGTGGACGGTACTTCACAAAACACACTCTTACGGTCGCAAGTCACCATGCTTGCGGCCGCAAGGTCAAAACAAGCAAACACACTAAAACAATGCCTTGCGATCGCAAGGGATAACCCATGCGGTCGCAAGGACAGTCGGTACAGCAGGGTTTCTACTCTGTTCGAACAGCAACTGGATTTTGACATATTACCCTCTTACAAAGATTCAAAACACGAAATCTGATCAAACAGCAAACTCTTACACATGCTATAACTTCTTGTATCAATAAACAACAACAAGAACAAAGACTAACACCAAAAACTCAAGGATTCAACCTATGAATCCATTTCTTACCCTAAAACTCAAATAAACTTATCTAGAAGACATACCTCTGCTGTAAGATTGCTATAGAATCACTTGTAGATTATAATCTTCCTTCCGTGAATCAAAATCAGCAACTAAAGTTGGGGGATAAGTGTGTGTCGTGAGTGTGTGTTGCAAGAACAAGAAGTTTGACTCCAAATGAGTCAAACAAAGACTCAAAAGACTACTACTTCAACAACTTGACACAACAGATCCCTGAATTTCTTTAACTATTCTGAAATTGCTAAACTAGTCCTTCAACTTTCTAATTAGCAACACAAACACAAAAAGGCTACTAACTAAACATGTAAAACACTTAACACTTAATGTAAACACATAACAAGAAATATTCAAACCTTGGGGCGTTACAACTCTTCCCCACTTGGGATGATTTCGTCCCCGAAATCTACTGTTCAAACAACTGAGGATAATTCTGTCTCATGTCACTTTCCGGCTCCCAAGTAAAATCTGATCCTTTTCGGTGTTGCCACTGAACTTTTACAAGACTTATCTGTTTGTTACGCAAATTCTTCATTTTCTTCTCTAAAATAGCAACTGGCTGCTCTATATAACTAAGATTTTCGTTAATCGTTACATCTTGAAGAGGAACGATAGCTGTCTCGTCTGCTAAACATTTACGAAGGTGGGACACATGGAAGGTATTGTGAATCTGTGACATTTCTTCTGGAAGTTCTAATCTATATGCTACTTTCCCAATTCTGGCAATAATTTTGAAAGGACCAATAAACCGAGGTCCTAACTTACCCCTTTTTCTGAACCTGGTCACCCCTTTCCATGGTGATACCTTTAACAATACATAGTCTCCAACCTGGAACTCTAGTGGTGACCGCCGCTTATCTGCGTAGCTTTTCTGTCTATCCTGGGCTGCTTTCAGTCGTTCACGTATCTGTTGTATGTACTCGGTGGTTTGTTGTACTATCTCTGTACTGCCCAGTTCTCTCTGACCAATCTCACCCCAGCAAACCGGAGTTCTACACTTTCGGCCATATAACATCTCATATGGCGGCATGCCAATACTCGAATGAAAACTGTTGTTATACGAAAACTCTGCTAATGGTAAGTATGTATCCCAACTACCATCAAAGTCAATGATACAAGCTCTGAGCATATCCTCCAGTGTCTGTATAGTTCTTTCACTTTGGCCATCAGTCTGTGGATGAAATGCTGTACTCAGATGTAGTTTTGTCCCCATGTCTTCATGAAACTTACTCCAAAACCTAGAAGTAAACCGAGTATCTCTATCTGAAATGATTGTAACTGGAACTCCATGCCTGGATACTATCTCCTTCACATACACATCTGCTATTTTCTCTGAGGAGTAGGCCTCTTTTATTGCAATGAAATGCGCACTCTTCGTGAGTCTATCAACTACTACCCAGATAGCATCAAACCCCCTAGGAGTTTTAGGTAGTTTGGTAATTAAATCCATAGTAATATGTTCCCATTTCCATACAAGAATGTCAAGCGGTTGCAATTTCCCATGTGGTTTCTGATGCTCTGCTTTGACTTGTAAGCAAGTCAAACATCTCTCTACATGTCTTGCTATGTCTCGTTTCATTCCCGGCCACCAATAGTTCAATTTCATATCTCTATACATCTTTGTAGCCCCTGGGTGAATAGAAAGTTGTGAGCGATGTACTTCTTCCAAAAGAACTTGTCGTACACCCCCGTAACTAGGTACCCAAACTCGATCGTAAAGAGTCAAAAGATCACGACTATCTTTCTCTAACTTTGACACTTGACCCTTCATGCGTTCCTTTTTCTGGTTATTTTCTTTAACCGCTTCAATCTGTGCTATCTTAATCTAATCTAATATCGGGGTAATTACTGACATCTGTACGTGATGCATCTGTATCTGTATAATACCTGATTTTCTGCTCAACGCGTCTGCCACCACATTAGCTTTGCCCGGATGATACAGGATCTCACAATCATAATCTTTTAATAATTCTAACCATCGCCTCTGTCGCATATTCAGATTTTTCTGTTCCAGAAAGTACTTAAGACTCTTGTGATCCGAAAAAATAGTACACTTGACACCGTACAAATAGTGTCGCCATATCTTCAGGGCAAAAACAACTACTGCTAATTCTAAATCATGAGTCGGGTAGTTGTTTTCGTGTATCTTTAACTGACGGGAATCATAAGCAATGACTTTCCCTTTCTGCATCAAGACGCAACCCAACCCTCTGTATGAAGCATCACAGTAGACTACCATATCTTCTACTCCATTTGGCAACGAAAGGACCGGAGCATTACACAACCTGTGCTTTAGCATATCAAATGCTTTCTGCTGTTCTTCACCCCATTTAAATTCCACACTTTTCTTGGTTAGTTGTGTCAAAGGTACTACTGTTTTGGAGAAGTCTTGTATAAATCGTCTATAATACCCTGCTAAACCAAGGAAGCTTCTAATTTCTGTAGGATTTTGAGGTGGCTCCCACTTCATCACAGCTTCTACTTTTGCAGGATCAACCTTAATTCCTTCCTGATTGATGAGGTGACCTAGGAACTGTACTTCCCGAAGCCAGAACTCACACTTAGAGAATTTCGCATACAGTTTCTCCCTGTGTAAGGTTTCTAACACTTCTCTGAGATGAACCCCATGCTCCTCTGAAGTCTTGGAATATATAAGAATGTCGTCGATGAATACTATCACTGACTTGTCAAGCATCGGCCAGCAAACTCGATTCATTAAATCCATAAACGCTGCTGGAGCATTCGTAAGACCAAACGGCATCACAACAAACTCAAAATGACCATATCGCGTTCGAAAAGCTGTTTTAGCTATATCTTCCTCACGAATCTTAAGCTGATGGTACCCTGACAGTAAATCTATCTTGGAAAACCATGAAGCACCCTGTAGCTGATCAAACAGATCATCTATTCTGGGAAGCGGATACTTATTCTTAATCGTGACCTTGTTGAGTTCCCTGTAGTCTATACACATTCTGAACGTGCCATCTTTCTTTTTGACAAATAAAATTGGCGCACCCCACGGTGAACTACTAGGCCTGATGAAACCTCTGTCTGTCTGCTCCTGCAATTGGGTCATCAACTCTTGCATTTCTGGGGGAGATAATCTGTATGGGGCTTTCGCTTTCGGCTCTGCTCCTGGAATTACGTCAATTCGGAATTCTACTTGTCGAGTTGGTGGAACTCCTGGCAACTCGTCTGGTAAAACATCTGAGTACTCACAAACCACTGGTATGTCTTGACTCTGTGGTGGCTTTCTTGTTATATCGAAATTTTCCACATAAGCAACAAATGCAGTACATCCGTGTACCAAATACTTTCTGGCTTTTGCTAGCGAACAGATTGGAAGATTAACCCTCTTACTGTCACCTCGAATAATCAGCTCTTCCCCACTTGGGGTTTGAACTCGCACCATTTTCTGATCACATTGTATCTGTGCTTGGTGTAGACCCAGCCAATCCATACCAACGACTACTTGAAATTCTTTCATAGCCATAGGGATAAGGTCAATAGGGAATTTACAATTACATATCTCTATCACATTACCCTTATACACACTAGTCACAAACACTCTCTTATCATCTGCTATTTCTACTTCCAGAGGAAACTCTAACTTAACAGGTGGCATATTAAACTGAGCACAAAACGAAATAGCAACAAAAGATCTACTGGCACCAGAATGAAATAAAAAAAGAGCAGGCATCTTATTAACAGCAAAAGTACCTGCTACTACATCGGGTTCAACTTTGGCCTCCTCAACTGTAAGCTGGAAGGCCCTGCCTTTAGGTCGAGGTTGTTCCTGTTTCAAATTCCTACCCTCGTTACCACGAATTGGAGGTAGGGGATTCACTGGCCTTCTCTCTGTTGCAGGGAGTTGGGGACGTTGAGCTTTAAAGTGCCCCGGCTGATAACAATTATGACATACCAACAAAGGAGTCTTGCATTCTTTGGCAACATGGCCTTGCTTTCCACACTTATAACAACCTGACATACCAAACTTACATTCTCCCGAATGGTTCCTCCCACATTTGACACATTTGGGTGGGGGTACTGTACTTCCCCGCTGTGGTGCTATTAACGGTTTCTTATTTGGTGTGTTAACTTGCTCCATCTTCCTCTTCCCTCCAACTATCCCCTGCCTGAGTAATTCTTGTTCTCTCTTCCAAGCTAAATCCATCATCTCATCAACGGTTGTACAAGTAGAAGTTGCTAACACCTCTCTGATATCATTCCTTAGAATAGAAATATATCGTTGCATTTTCATTGATTCGGTAGCTACATATTCCGGACAAAAACGAGCCATCTCTAGGAATTTCTTTGTCATATCATCTACCGACTCTGTGGTTTGCTTCATGGTTAGAAATTCCTCATTTATCTTATCTATGCGTGCCTTCGGTGTAAACTGCTTCTCAAACAACTCTTTAAACTGATCCCATGGCATAGCCTCCATCTGAACTTCTCCTCTTCTTTTTAACAAGGTGGTCCACCAATCCTTCGCCGGTCCACGTAACAGATTCGAGGCATACATAACTTGCTTTGTGGGAATACATCCACTGGTGCGGAAAGCTCCCTCTGTATCTGACAACCATCGGTTACTAACAATGGGGTCTGTCACCCCTTCAAACACTGGCGTTCCACAACTGAGAATTCTCTATACGTGCATCCCTGATTCGGCTCAACCCTTGTTGGTAAATTGATGGTCGCAGCCTGTACTGCCGCGTCTACACGTTGCTGGAGCATTATCTCCATCCTACCTGACACTTGTTCAACCACTTGGTTGATGATAAATGGGATGTTGACTTGTAAAGCCTTTCCCAATTCTGTCGCCACCGTTTCTTTGATCGTGTTACCCATTGGGTCATGCACTTCCTCCGTACCAGCTACTCCAGAAGGATTACCTATAGATCCGCCGGTCTGTATGGGGATCGCATCTGAAACATAAGTGTCTCTGTTCTCCAGGGGTCTACTAGCCCCAGACTGCTGTGTTGGATCGGCAAAGAATCCTTGTACGTACTCCATTCTGAAATTCAGAAATCTTTTAACATACAATACGATAACACTTTCTCTGTTTTACACATAAGGTATGTAATATTGTTAATACTACATCTATCTACTATTCTGTTCTTATACTGTTCACATATATTGTACTGTCACGTGTTACCCTTAACTTGATCCACGAGATATCGCCATGTCGATTCCAAGCTCGATTGCATATCAGATGTTCTTTACATACACTGGCCAGGTGTTGTAAGAAACACATTATATACAATTGTTCTTGTGGCCGCCATAGAACACCCCGATTCACAAGCTAAAATCACATATAGCAAAACTAACTACCTATGCATAACATTGCTATTCATGCTCAAACTATGAAACAGATTACTTATCATAAATTTTCTGCTAATTATACTCACTAAGGTTATTGCCCCAGGGATAGCTCCTTTTGACCTCAAAACCACGGTTTAAGTTCAGACATCACACTCGTGTGTGTCTGAATCCTTCAAACCTTGGCTCTGATACCAAGTTGTAACACCACTTTTTACTGAAAACTATTAAACATATTATACATCTGTTAGCACCCAAAAAGGATCAGAGTATTACAAAAGTCTATTACTATATACAATGGTGCTAAACTTGTTTACTAAAAGTAGTGTTTTAAAAATGTTTCTAACATATAAACCAGGAGCTATCCTGCCTAAGAAGCTACTGGGGCCTTTCCCTTGCCTGAACCTGACACACCTGCATGCAGAAAACACTGAACATAAGCTAACGCTTAGTGAGTATACTACTGAAATAGTAATCAAGGTATGAAAACTAAACGACTTTAGAATGACACGCATCCCGATTTACAATCTGCAAAACTATTCCAAATCTATTAACTGGTCCCGGGGTATACTATATAAAGTATAAGTAACCCCTGACACTTATTTGGGTATAAGGATCTCAATATACCCTATCTCTGTCAATAATGCAATAGTATCATATAACCAATCACAGATCATACAATTAGTATATACACACGTATGCTAGTCTAATTAAAGGTAAGTACACTCACCTTAACAACAATTTAACAAAAACGTCCACTCTTACTACCTACAAGCAATAACAACATACATAAACATCTGATCAAAACTCTTTCTGAAACTGGAAAACTACTTGCGACCGCAAGTAACACCATGCGACCGCAAGGGTCTTGGTCAAACATCCTTACGACCGCAAGGTAAACCCCTTGCGACCGCAAGGGTTCTTTCTAAACAATCATGCCTTGTACACACAAAAGGATGATTCTAAGCTTGCTTACGATCGCAGGTTAAATACTTGCTATAGAAAACTTAGTTCCTTCGTCCTTGGACGGTACTTCACAAAACACACTCTTACGGTCGCAAGTCACCATGCTTGCGGCCGCAAGGTCAAAACAAGCAAACACACTAAAACAATGCCTTGCGATCGCAAGGGATAACCCATGCGGTCGCAAGGACAGTCAGTACAGCAGGGTTTCTACTCTGTTCGAACAGCAACTGGATTTTGACATATTACCCTCTTACAAAGATTCAAAACACGAAATCTGATCAAACAGCAAACTCTTACACATGCTATAACTTCTTGTATCAATAAACAACAACAAGAACAAAGACTAACACCAAAAACTCAAGGATTCAACCTATGAATCCATTTCTTACCCTAAAACTCAAATAAACTTATCTAGAAGACATACCTCTGCTGTAAGATTGCTATAGAATCACTTGTAGATTATAATCTTCCTTCCGTGAATCAAAATCAGCAACTAAAGTTGGGGGATAAGTGTGTGTCGTGAGTGTGTATTGCAAGAACAGGAAGTTTGACTCCAAATGAGTCAAACAAAGACTCAAAAGACTACTACTTCAACAACTTGACACAACAGATCCCTGAACTTCTTTAACTATTCTGAAATTGCTAAACTAGTCCTTCAACTTTCTAATTAGCAACACAAACACAAAAAGGCTACTAACTAAACATGTAAAACACTTAACACTTAATGTAAACACATAACAAGAAATATTCAAACCTTGGGGCGTTACAAATTCTCAAAAAGATAGCACCAAACATCAAAAGGATACCAAATCCACACAAAAATGTTATAAATGTGGTATTAGAGGTCATGACGCCAAAACATGTGATCTCCTGTTGCTAATTGTTGCACTTCTTCTGAGCCCAGCAGCAGGTGGGTTCACAAAATGGTCTAATTCTTTGCTAACTTGTGCAGGGAGGTCAAGGATATAACACCTGGTACCTTGACAGTGGATGCTCCCGTCACATGACTGGATGTAAATCGTTACTAACAAAAGTTACTCCAGTGGATGGTCCACAAGTTATGTTTGGTGGAGGTAAATGTGGAAAAACAGATGCCTACGGTCAATTGAAGAAAGGTGTTATTCATATCAAGAATATCGCTCATGTCACCGGACTTGAGCATAATCTGATAAGCATAAGTCAGATGTGCGATGCAGATTATTCCGTTCTTTTCAAGAAGTACAAGTGTTCTATCAGAAACCAAGAAGACACTGAAGTCCTTCAAGCCGAGAGAATAGATAACATGTATGTTCTCGATTTCAATTCAGTTACTTCTCCCTCAGATGTATGCTTTATCTCACAGTCAGTCAAAGAACTACATTGGTTGTGGCACAAAAGGTTGTCTCATCTGAATTTCAAAAATATGAGTAAACTTGCACAATGGCAACTAGCAAAAGGGTTGCCTAAGATTAGTTATGTAAAAGACAAAGTTTGTCATGCTTGCGAGAAAGGAAAACAACAGAAGTCTGTTCACAAATCAAAGCACTGTAATCAGATCAACAAAGCATTTCAGTTGCTTCATATGGATCTCTTTGGTCCAGTCAGCACTCCAAGTCTCAGTGGTAAGAAATACACTCTTGTAATTGTGGATGAATATACATGTTTCACTTGGGTATTCTTTCTGTCTAAAAAGAGTGAAACTGCTGAGATCATAATTAGCTTTATCACAAGAATGAATCTTCAGTACGATATTCATGTCAAACAGCTAAGAAGTGATCATGGTACTGAATTCAGAAACAGAACTCTTGAGGACTTCTGTGAAGAGAATGGGATTGTTTAGAATTTTTCAGCTGTATACACAACTCAACAGAATGGAGTTGCTGAAAGAAAGAATCGTACACTAATCGAAGTTGCACGCACCATGCTTGTTGAAGCAAAGATATCATTACGTTTCTGGGCTGAGGCCATCAACACCGCATGTTACACACAGAACAGATCATTGGTTGTCAAACGACACTCGAAAACTCCTTATGAATTGCTGCACAACAAGATTCCAAATGTTGGTCATTTGAGAATCTTTGGCAGTACATGCTTTATTCTGAATAGTAAGGATCGCCCGAGCAAGTTTGCACCCAAAGCTGATGAAGGGATATTTCTTGGGTATTCTAGCATCTCAAAGGCATATAGAGTGTTCAACTACAAAAGCAATACAATCTTTGAAACAATGGATGTCACATTTGATGAATTAGATCTTCAGTCAAGAAACTCAGATCAAAACACTGCAATTTCAGATGACTGGGATACACTGCTTTCCTCTCCATTCGAAGACACTTCAGCTGCTCAGCCACCCGAAACAGCTTGCGATGATTATGATGGTAATGGCATACCTCCTGTTACTCCAACACCCATTTCAGTGGACACATCCTGTAAAACACCCATTCCTGAACCCATTAATCACCAAGTACCACTGATTGAATTTGATTCTCAGTCTCCATCTTCAACTGAAGTTCCCGCTGATCCTTTTATTGAAGTAAACTCTCCCATTCCTGAATCCCAAACCGAATCACTTAAAGTTCATAATCCAATACCTCCTAACACCAAATGGACTAAAGCTCATCCCATTGATCAAGTAATTGGAAATTTAAATGAAGGGGTTCGTACTAGAAAATCTGTTACAACCGGCTTTTGCATGTTTGCTGAGTTCATTTCTCAAACTGAACCAAAGAAAGTAAATGATGCTTTAAAAGATTCACACTGGGTTTCAGCAATGCAAGAGGAACTGTATGAATTTACAAGGAATAAAGTCTGGAATCTCGTACCACCCCTTCGAATCAGTCTGTGATAGGAACCAAATGGGTTTTCAGGAACAAGAAGGAAGAATCAGGGGTAGTAATTCGAAACAAAGCAAGACTAGTTACCAAGGGATATTGTCAGGAAGAAGGAATAGACTATGATGAGACATTTGTTCCCGTTGCACGAATGGAAGCAATTCGCATATTTCTTGCTTTTGCTGCTCATAAAGGAATCAAAGTTTTTCAAATGGATGTCAAATGTGCCTTTCTCAATGGAGAACTGAAAGAAGAGGTATATGTTCAGCAACCACCTGGTTTCGAAAATCCCAAATATCCAAATCATGTATACAAGCTAGACAAAGCACTGTATGGATTGAAACAAGCACCTCGAGCCTGGTATGATACTCTCTCAGCATATCTTCTCAAAAAGGGCTTCCAACGAGCTACAATCGATAAAACTCTCTTTCTTGGTCAGGAAAAATGTGATTTGCTTCTTGTTCAAGTTTATGTTGATGACATAATATTTGGGTCTACTAATGAAAATTTGTGAAAGGAATTTGAAAGAATCATGACTAGAAAGTTTCAAATGAGTATGATGGGTGAGCTAACTTACATTTTGGGTCTTCAGATTAAGCAAACTGAAACTGGTATTTTTATCAATCAAGGAAGTATATTTCTGAATTACTGACCAAGTTCAAATTCACTGAATGTTCAGTAATGAAAACACCCATAGCTCCCAAAACCAAGTTAACTGCTGATCTTGATGGAAAAGCTGTTGACTTGCCTACTTTTCGGGCGATGATTGGTTCTTTGCTTTATTTAACTACTAGCAAACCTGATATCATGTTTTCTACATGTTTATGTGCCCGATTTCAAGCAAATCCAAAAGAATCTCATATGTCTGCTGTGTCGAGGATATTCAGATATCTGAAGGGTACTCCTCATCTGGGTCTCTGGAACCCCAGAGACTCAGGTTTTGATCTAATGGGTTTTTCAGATTCAGATTATGCAGGTTGTCATTTTGACAGAAAAATACTACAGGTGGATGTCAATTGCTTGGACACAAATTAGTCAGCTGGCAAAGCAAGAAACAAAACTCCATTTCTTTATCTACTGCTGAAGCTGAATATATTTCAGCAGGAAGTTGTTGTGCTCAAATCTTGTGGATTCAGCATCAGCTTGCTGACTATGGTGTTTCTTTTGTCAAGACTCCCATTTACTGTGACAACACCAGTGCCATAGCCATTTCAATCAATCATGTACTTCATATGCGAACAAAACATATCGATGTTCGTCATCACTTCATCCGAGATCACATTGCTAAAAATGATATTGAGCTATACTTTGTCCCAACTGAACATCAATTAGCTGATATATTCACAAATGCTTTGGATGAAGCACGATTCAATTTTCTTGTTTCTAAACTCGGTATGCTGAACTTCTCCACTAAAATATGATCGACTGAACTTCTCCACTGAAAGTCTTCAGCTGACTGAATTTCAGCTGACAGGTAAGTCTTCCTTCTCTTTATGTTAATAAAATATTGGCTGGATTTATGTACATTTTGTTAACTCGATTTATCTTTATTTGGGGTAGCATTTATTACAGCCGTCATTTCATGTTCAGTTTTCATACCAAATAATGATTACTTCTTTTCTTTATTTATCCTTGCTTATCTCATCAGCTTCATTCTCACCTTCCTTCTTCATTTTCCCTCCATTTCTTTCTTTCTTTACTTTCACTTTCTTCATGGAGATCATGTTCGTAGTTGTCAATCATCCATTTATGTATACCATCACCATTCGGATCAACGACATAGGGCTTGGAGCAACGGTGCAAATCGCTGTTAATCTTCTTGATTAATCATTATTGGCGATCTTCTTTTGGCATGAACACACTATTCAATCATCCTCTTTTGGCTATTTGATTTAGCTCATTTTTTGTTTGTATGCTCCATTGTAAATGTATTGTCTAAATCTATCATATTAATGGATGAAGTTCATACGTTGTGTTCTGTGTTCTTTCTTTTTCAATAAGTCAATGTAATTCTTAGTTATTTTCACTTAATGTTGTTTCCCTGAAATACCCTGATTAACAGCCTTTCAGTTAACAATTATTAACTGTTAATAAATAACAATTATAAACTTCTGCAATTTACATCGGTTAATGCTTTTTCATTTTAACTATGGTTAGTTTCTGCGGTTTCATCCAACGGTTGAATATCAATTAAATTGGAACTAATTTTGAACTCACCGTTCTTTTCTCTTTTCTCTGTTACCCGCTCTCCAAACCTATATAACGCTCCATCATCTTCTTCTTTCTTCTCTCTACTGTTTCTAATTTTTCTTCGACATACTTTTTCTTCTCTCCCTCATCATGTCTCGTCCAGCAACCTTGTGTGTTCGTCTCCCTGCCTCAGTTGTCCCAATCATCTCCAATGATGAAATCGTTCACAAATCGAACAATATCTCTGTGTCCCTCTCTCCTGTTCCGGCAAAATCAAAATTCTTCAATCTTATCAACTTTCTCCGCCATTTCCCTATCAACTATGCTTTAACCACCCAAATCTCCATGTTTGAAGAGCATCTTTGTGAATTTTGGATGACTGCTAATGTCATCAATGAGACATCTGACAACCCCAAAATCTCTTTCACTCTACTGAACGGCAAGCAAATATGTCGTATTGATAAATACCTTCTTGCTAAGGCTCTTCGTCTACCCACTGATGATGAGTCTCCCTGTGTTCCTTTCACAAAATCAGCAAAGGATCTTATTACTGAATACCTGAAGCTTCCTGCTACTTCCTACATCAAAGGAAAAACCCTAGTCAGGAACAAGCTCCCAACCGTCTGGTGCAGTTTCTTCAGTATCCTTTCCTTTTGTATGACTGCCAAAACAGGAGGAATGGATCAAGTGGCTGAGAATGTGCTAAGTCTAGGTCATGCACTGATGTATGACACAAAGGTCGACTATGCTGCTTTTGTCTTCAACCTGCTTCTCTCCCTTGTCAAAATGAAAAAGAGAAATTCCCACATTCTTTTTCCTCGATTTCTATCTTTGATGTTTCGTCAACTGCTCCGACGATCACATTATTATTCAGCTACGCATTCAGTTGAGTTATCTTCTCTTCCAAACTCTGTCTAGACCAGTACTGACTCTGTTGATCCAATACCACTCACTGAAGCCATGATGGACAATGCACGTATGGACGGTTCTCCTGTTATTTCAGTCCGTCCTTCACCTTCTGCTGAAACCACTGCACTGCCTTCAGATTCAGAGGCCATTGAACAGCCTGCTACTCCTTCCATTGCACAAATACCTGCTTCAAAGAAGAGGAAGCACTTGCTCCAAGGAACATCTGATGCAAGACCTGCTGCTGAATCAAAGAAACTGCAGCGTAATACTCCATTTTCTACTCCTGCTTCCTCTGCCTCAACACCTGCTGATACAACTGTTGCTGAACCACAAAGACAAGTTCATCCCAAAGGCTCATCCACTGAGCGTTCAGCACCTACAACAAAAGCCACGATGATCATTCTTAATCCGATCTCCACTGTAAGTCCTATCCCCTCTGCTCAAATTAGTTCACTGGCATCACAGACCCTTAGTAATCTAGTCGTCCCAACTAGTTTACTGGTCCGCAAAATTGCTCATGATGTATCGGCTCAACACCAGACCGAATCTGAAGCACAACCATCTCAGCCCGCACAGAGTTAAGCTATACCAACTGAACTTGGATTTGCCTTTGTAACTCATGATGCATTTGTCAACCCATTTGTTAAAGTTGCTAAATCACCCACAACCAATGACGAGTGTAAATCTCCCTCACACTCTGAGGCTCTAAGGACCAGTGATGTTGAGACAATCACAACCTCAACTAAGGTTCTCGCCACTTCAGTTGCAGTTAATTCCCCTGCTTCAGATGCTACCACTACTGTTAACGTTTCAGTATCACTAACTGAAATCGCAGTTCAGCCACAATCCCTTGATGGATCAGTAGTCCGAACTGATCCTATGGATTTTGCCAATACATATGATCTCTCAGAACCACAACAATCTGAGCCTGATGTATTTTCCCTCCGTGAATGAATCTGCCAAACCATCTGATTCTGAGAGACCCTTGACTCATGACGTTTCAGCTATCCCTGACACTGAAGTCATTCCTTTCTCTACCACCTTGGCCACTGATGGTTCAGCTAACCCAACTGAACCTACGGCTATTTCTTTTGCTCATGAAGATGTAGTTATACACAAAACTACTACTGAAGCACATACCATTTTAGCCCCTGATGATTCATTAAACCCAAATGTTTCTATGGCTAACTCTGCCCCATCTCCACCCATTAATTTTAAAAATTTAAACAAAGAACAAGGTCTCATTTGGGATCCTGTTTCTGGTTTTGAGTACTCTGTCAATCTTCTTCCTCCCACTGCCAATCAAATTCATCTTGATCAACTGATGGCTTATGGGAAGGAAATCTCCACAGAATATAATGCTCAGTTTCCCTCTCTCAAACACGTACTCTCTGCTAAATCAGTAACCGATCCTCATGACGGTTTTGACAAACCAGAAACCTCTTCTTCCTCCACTGATCATGATTTTCTGGCTGACACAACAACCCCTTTGTCTCCTCCCATCATGCGTTCTCCCACTGAGGATGATGATGAATCAATGTCCGTTCTTGATGCCTACTCAAAGCTTGATGATACTATTCGTCTTCTTCAAAGTCAGGTCACCAAATAATTTCATAGGTTCCATGTTCAGCACATGTCTAATGTCAACTTTGCTGATGAAATTAAACTTCTTACTGCGCTTTTGGTTGATTATATCAGTACCTTAAACAAGGAGTTTCAATTTCACAACCAACTTAGGGTCACTCTCTTCAAACAACTTCGTGACTCTATTGCCAAAGGTAATAGACGTTACGAGGATGTGTTATCTCAACTTTCCTCATCTCAGTCATCCCTCTCTGAGTCTCTTCCCAACTTTCAAGCCACTTTTCTAAAGTCATTCTCTGACACTATCTCGAAACTCCAAGATTCTCTGAAAGTTTATCCTTCCAAACGCTATCTTCAGTCCTATCACAAAAAGGTAGTTATGAAAGATATGCAACGTATGATGATCGCCACACTGAACAAACACATTGTTCCAAGATTGCAAAGAATAGAAGCTGCTACAGTCTCCTCCTCAGCTTCTAAGGGGGAGAAAATTTTGAAATCTTCAGTTGTGGCTAAAGCTATAAGAGCTCAGATCAAGAAAAGGAAAACAGAGTCGTTACGAGATAAGGAAGAAATTCGTCAGCTGAGACAAACAATTGAGGAATACTCAGTAATTAGAGATCAAAATGAAAAAGAAAGGGAAGAGTTACACAGATTGTTTGAGGAATCTCTTAGTGAACCTGGTGATGAAGGCAATACTAAATTCTCTAAAAGGTCTTCTCCTGAACATGACTTTAATATGATGATTCATTCCTCTCCTCAGAAATTCATTCAACCTGAAACAGCCTTGATAATACATCCCAATGCACCTCATACTGATGGTAGTTCAGTCTCTGCATCTAAAACAAAGATGAATGTTGATGTTCTTAGTCCAAAGGAACTAACCTCCAACATTCTGAAACCATCATACTTAGAGCAGATCCCGCTGATAATTCCCAAAACTGAGTTCACTTCAGTTATCAGTGAGAAAGCTACCTCACCTGTCAGATTTCCTGATAAAGGTAAAGGTGTTGCAGATGACACTGAAATCATTAAACCCAATGCTATCAACACTGAAAAACTATTGTTTGACAGTATAAAGGCTATCAGAAATCAGGTGTCCAACACAGGGGGAGGAAAGTCTGAACATCAGGTTACTGAAGAAGAAGAAGCTGCCTCTTTTGGGATGACTGTGGAAGAGTTCAGAAGAGAAAAACAGATAGCTGAAGAATATGCTAGATTACAATGTCTATCTGAAGCTGAAGCATTAAAGACAGCTGAACTTGAAGCTGAACAACAAAAGGCAAAGAAGAAAATGTCTCCTCAGTCTCTTCAACTTGCAGTTGAACGAAAAGTTAAGGAGGAAAGAATCAAAAAGGAGAAAGCTAAACTGGTTAGAGAACAAAAGGAAAAAGAATGGTTTGAATCCAAAATGAACAGAGTTGATCCTGATCCAATCACAGCAGTCAGGGTTACCAAAGATAAACGTGGAATCTTAGTAGAGATTGCAAGAAATAAAAATCGCCTCAAGGTTCAGTATGTCTCCAATACCAATCTTACAAAATTCAGTCTTTCTGAATGGGTTGAAATTGAAAAGTGTCTGAACAAACTGAAACTAACGGAACTAGTTAGGACAGTTAAAAGAAGGCTTTCTTATCTACAAGAGTCCTATGATAATCTGAAGAAACGTTTTCAACCTTCTGAAGGTGACTCTGAAAATCCTGAAAAGGATCAACCATTAAAGAAAAGAAGAAGAAGGTCTTCTAAGAGATCTGAAGAAGAGATCATAAAGCTTATGGCCACTGGTGTTCTTCCAAACTGTAGAAATATGGATTGTTCAATCCCTCCAGGCTTCGTATTCATTGATAAACAGGTTCTTGAAAATCCTAGAGGATTTTTCTTCAAAGATGCTTATGAAAGACCCAGGTTTCAGAGAGTATCTAAACTTGACAATGCTGATTGGATGCATCTGAAAGCCATTTTATCCTACTTTGATTCAAGGGATCCTGAAACGGCAGACATTCGACTGAAGATTGTCAAACTGTTTGAAGCCAAGAAGCCTAGAGATCCTGAAACTGATATATGGGAAGAAAAGGTCAAGGTCATAGAAAGCACTCAAGCGCACAAGCCTTCAAGAATTTCTTAATTCTCTGTGTATCTTATATTCTTGTTTTTATTACTCTTGTAAATCTGAAAAATTCAAAAACATTAAAAAATGAAAAAAATCCAAAAACAGTCAGTATGGTTCATGTAAATATGAGTTCCTTTATGTAAATAGTTCTATTTGTTTATTCTTTGTAAATAATGATGGATTATAAACAAATAGGGGGAGATTGTTAGTCTTGATTTGTTTACATTCCATCAGCGCTGAAGTTTTCAAAGAAGATTTCAGCAAAAGAAGCTATCTGAAGATTTGCCTCATCAACTTAAATAATGTTTATCTGAAGGGCTGAAAGTTTCATCACTGAAACTTTCAGTCAAGGTTTACTCAAGTTTTTCTTCAGCAAATGGTCCCCTCGGTGACGTCATCAACTGTCACTTTCAAGATGGTTTTGCATGAGGAAATCTGTTACTTATCAGTCTACAAGATTGTGATGTGTGTCACTATTTCAACGGCTAGGATTGATAAGGGAAATGTATAAATACTCTTCTCTTTGTTGAGAAGAGTGGGCTTGCTTAATTCTGTATGTTCAGTTAGCAAGAGCTTTGTGCGTCTATTTTCTCTCAAGTTTGTCCTTGAGTTTTTCTTTGAATTTAAGAAGTATGTTCTTCTTAAATTCTAGTCTGTAAGATTGTTACATCAATATTAACAACCTTAGACATTTCTCACTATTTTATAATTACTATTTCCGCACTTATATTTCTTTGAGTTAGTATTATTTCAATTTGGGAACAACACCTTTTACTGTAAAAAAGCGTAAAAATGATGAGCGGGTTGCAAGTACTTAGCTAAGGCCGATATCTCACGAGCTGCAGAACAACAATTATATGGATATCCTCATCACATTTTGGCAGGAAGTCCATAAAGTAGTCCGCATGTTCAGCCCATAGAGTACACCGCATCCGTTGTTTGCTGTAGTGATTTGCTATAATTATTCTTCTCAAATAGTTTAACAGGATAACCACAAGTAACAGTTGTATGAAACAATATGCGCGTACGAATCTATAGAAAATAAGTCCAAATGCAACTCTAATAACTACATCATAATATAGTTTGACATATTGCACTTATGTTTTAATTTTCAAGGAGCAAAGGCCTTGCAGAGATTATAACAAACGAAGATTAGCTGTACCGCTCATTTAATAGCTGAAATCCAATCCTCCTAGTAGAGCGGCCATCGTTTGATGTGTCGATAACGTTGGTGTATCCACCAAGAAAGCCTACAATATCTGCCATTTAAAAAGAAAAAGAACATATCAATCATTAACCGTTATTGCCCTCATTTAACTATGTCAAAAGTATTAAAAGCGGTGACCTATGGCACGGTCTTCTCCTATTTTTTTGTCGATAATGGACTGGAACTCTGTGAATGAATAGATGATGTGCTCAGTAGGGAAACCTTTCACGACTTCCTTAACACGAGTAGTTGGAAGGAAATGAACACGATAAGGGTGAGTTGTCATCCTAAACTTGCCATTGTTATCTGAAAGGCTAAAGTTTGAAATAGCATATACTTTCCCTTCAGTGAGCAAGTCCCTGAACTTCAGTATCAGGCTTTTCTTAACCGTTGCATGAATCCGACAACTCTGCAGGTGCATAGTAATTAATCAAACACATAATGTAACCTACAATTGACAATCAAAAGTAACCCTTCCATGCTATACACTAGATCATTACCTCTTCGTCCATCAGGACCATTTCAATACCGGAAGCGTCGGAGGGCCTTTCAAAAGCATGTGATTCCCAGAGGCGGACCACTCTAACTTGCAATTTCCAACCATCAGCATCAGGGTTCACTTCATCCAACAGGTGGTATTTGGAGGCCATGATTTTTTTTACGCAGTACAGGGGAAGTTGGCTGATGAGAAAGAAGTGTGATTGGAGGAAATTTATACGGCACAAGACGTGCTAAATTGTGGCTATAGGCTCATTTAAAGAAAGATGTTCCATTTTCCCTTTCATAAAAGGCAATCACCAGTTTCAAAATGCATATCACATATAACATTAAATCATATTGATTAAAACCCTTGAATTAATGCTTCATACATGATATGAGTAGCTGAAAGGAAGAATAGATAATCACCTGATTAACTAACTCAATAAATGGAGGAATCTCCATTAACTCCTGCAGGAGCCCTAAGTCGATTGTCTCTCTGGATCACCCAAAACGAAACGGCCCGAATATTAAATAGTGAAGTCGTCTGCCCGTTGAAGAACACACCTGCATCGCCGGCGAAAAGTATCTAGGACCGCAGGGTTAAGACAACTGCCGACGGGAAACAACATCGGAACCGTCGTTCACGTAAACTGTACGTTTTCTTGGCCGGATAGAAATTAATAACGCTTCAGTAAATGTTCATCATATATAATAATGTATACATTAATGCCCCAGTGAGCCCATCGAAAAGGCTAGCCCATTCCTGCGTTTTTAAAGGCCCACATTCTCAATACTATGCCAACTCAGCATGAACACTCTTCTAATTTCGTTCTAATCAGGATTATCATTACAAAAACCAGTGCCATGTAGGATTCAAAAGATCCTGTTTTATATAGGATATAGGATAGGATACTATTACCATCGTGGTGATTATTTGGGCTCTATTTTGTAGGTGCATTTTATATAACACATGATGCTATAAGGTAATTGCATTTTTTACTAAATCCATTTTTATTCATTCATATTTGATTACACTTAAGCTTTCAGAATTGCATTTAAGTTTCATGAACTTGATCAAGTAGAGTTTTGGTATATGGATTCACTTCTCGTATGGACTTGATCAAGTAAGGTTTTGGTATCTGTATCGCATTTTATTAATACTGTAAACATGTTTGTCATAAGTTTATATTCTAAACATTTGATTTTTAGACGATTTAATCAACTTGAGTTCTAAAGTAAATGTTGATAAACTCTATATATTTAGGCCCTTTTGGTTATGTTGTTTTCATTATCTACATGTTAGACCAAGGGTCACAAAATGGGAAGATAAGGATGGAGTTTCATGTGATACAATATTATTTGGTTTTTACTTCATAATTATTCCGTATATAAGTCTATAAGTTTTTTAGGTTTACTTATGTAATACCCGGATTCCACGGGACCATACACTAGTATATTTAATATGTGAGAACTTCCCAGTAACCCTAGCCGCAATGTACCATATTTAATCTTAGTTCAACATTCGACCCTTTATGAAGTTCACCCCGCCGGCGACCTTCAATGTCGTCGAGGTCACCATCGATTTGAAGGCACCACGGAGTGTGAGTTCCGTCGATTGAAGCATCATCGCCATCTCCATCGATTTGAAGTCACCACCACTGAATCACCTCGATTTCAAGCAAGGTTCTTCTCCATCTATATCGATTTGAAGCGGCGACCATCGATCGTAGGTTTTACTGTGATATAATCAGAGGTTTCCATTGTACTTGTTCGAATTTCATAATGTAAGTAGCCATTTCCGTTTTAGTCAAATTTGTGCTTTGATTACCAACTTTTTTTCTATTCCGTGATAATAAATTGATTGGGAAAGCTCGATTTGATGCTTAAAGTGCTTATTAATTAAAGATTAAAGGATTTAGATATTGATTCATAGTTTTTCGAAGCTTGATGTTGAACAAGTGGGTTTGACTCTATGAAGTGATCGAGGGTTTAGGACCCTAAAGAATTGTCGGTTTAAATGCACTGGCTGTCGTATCTTGAGCAGCAAACCGAACTCTAATAATATTATGATCTTCACTTAAGATGCTATGGCAAAAACGGCTATTGCTTTGATATCGGGAACTAACCCGCGAATATTATCAAGCGATAACGAGCCTTGGACTAACTTTCTAACCCGAGCGTGGTACTCTCCCTGATGGAAAACAGTGCCCAAGGACCAATCAATGGTTGAAACAAGGAACAAAGTGCAGTCATATATATGTATTAGTTGTCATACAGTATGTTAGTAAGATTTATATTGGATTTGAATATTAATTGGAATTATTGTTCTTGTTTATTTTTATGATGTAGTAATCTGAAGATTAAGAGCTGGTGATGAGGGAGACGGCTGATATTAAGGAAGCTGTGAAGAAGGAAACAATTGATTTGGTAAGGAACTGACACCTGTGAGTGTATGTGTGTGCGTGGGGTCTAATGAATTGTTTAAGTGCGTTAGATAGTTTATAATTGTATATTTGTCGAGTACCTTATTTGTTTTCATATAATATATATGTGCAAGATAAATAATTATTCTTGTTTGTATAGAGCTTCTTTTAATTTAATTGTGTAATTCAATTTGTGTAATGCAATTGTATGTTGTTTGTCGGTTGAATATTGTTTGTACATGATAGCACAAAACAATAAAAAAATATATTTTTTTAAAAATATTAAGAATTAGATCAGGTTAATTATGTAAAAAATAGGGCTTAAAAGTGAATATTTAGACCTGCTAAAGAACATTCAGACCCGGTTTTTTAACCGGGCTTGAATCACAGACCTTCAGGCTCCCCCTATTCATAGCCCCAACCAAAACCCGGTTTTTTTTTCCGACGGTTTAAAACCGTTGCTAATTTCGAACAAAACAGTAACACTTTTACTGCAGAAAGAAATTAAAAATCATAAAATAGGCAGCGACGAATTACCAACACTTTTAAAACTCTTCTACTACTACTAATAAACCACCTAAAAATTGTCGTTATTTAAGGACAATTTAACAACAATATACCGACAATTTAAGAAAATTGATATAAAAGCAATAAAAAAATTAATTGATTTACTAATTTAACTTTTTAAACATTTTCGTCGGAAAATTATAGCAAATTCCGACAACTTAGCGACGATCTATAACATATAACTTTTAAAACATTATAGCATATTTTTATTAATTAATAAGACAATTTAAATTATTTTAATCGTTAATGAAGTATATTAATATATAAATTTAGACGGAAAATCGTTGGTAATACCCACCATATAGCAACGTTCTACAGGTTTTAATTTCAAAAGAATATAAATAATTTCAAAATAAGTATAAAAATTATTTTCCGATTTTGGTTGGAAAAACATTGGTAATTACCAACATAATAGCCACGGTTTGACTAGCAAAATCACAGAGTATTTTAAATTTGATTTTTGTTGAAAAATCGTCTGTAATTACCAACACAATACTAACACTTTGATCATATAATTTAGAAAATGAAGCATGTTATTTCCTGTATGTTTTCGTCGGAAAATCGTCGTTGATACAAACACTTTAGCTACGGTTTAAGATATATTTTTAAAAACGAAATACGCTGTGTAATAAAAGATTTTAGAGCGTTTTTTATTTGGTCGGAAAATTGTGTATAATTACCAACATAATAGCCACGATTTGAATGTTTTTCGTTGGAAAGTCGTCGGTGATACAAACTATTCAGCTACCATTTATGTTATACAGTATGTAATATAAGCGTCGATTGTTTTTATTTGATTTTGTTGGAAAATCGTCTATAAGTTTCAACGCAATACCGACACTTTTATCATATAGTTTATAAAACAAAATAAGCTAGTTAACAATTAATGAAATAAGTTTTCTTAGGTTTTTTTTTGTTGGAAAATCGTTGGTAATGCAAACGTGTTAGCTACGATTTAAGAGATGATTTAAAACAATACCCAATGTAATATTCTAATCTATATAAAAGATTAATTATATATTTTTAAATGATCTAGATATTTTATTTTGTAGAAGATTTAATATTAGGCGTTCATTCTTTTAATTATAAAATTTTGATTTTGACTTTTTGAAGTCAAACTAATGTGACTAACCAATGTGATTAAGATAAAGATAATCCTTAATCAAATCAATTATAAATATCATCAAGATTAAAACAACTTACTAAAATATAAAATATAAACTTAAAAATAAATTTTATCATAATGTAATCCTAAACTTTGAAAGTTGACAAAAATAAATTTAAAAGTTGTTATATATTTATTCATGTTATACCAATCTTTTAGTAGTTATATAAATAAACTAGCATTATTTCTTATTCTTTTAATCTTTTTTCATGTCTTATAATTATTAATATTTTTTAATACTTTTAATATTTTTTTTAAACAACATGTGTATCACATAAGAATTTACTCTAGTATATAACAATTGTGTGCTTGTATCCACATACAAGTATGTTTGTTTATGTAAGCACATGCTAGTGTTATTGTCAAACATCACTGGAATCCAAAGTATACAAAAACCTATAACATGTAATTTAAAAAAATTGCATTCATGTGAGTAATAGGGATTTTGGTTTATGTAGTTGTTATTAACTATAATTTTTCTTATGTCGTGCTATAATATGACTAGTACCATAAAACTTTAATATATGTTTTCATGTGTCAAAACTATTGTAACTTCTTCATAATCGATTTTGACAGTGATTGGAATTTAGGTGATATTAATGGTTGTGACCTTATACTATACCCTCCATATAACCTAAATGATGATATCAAAAGTCCAAGGTAGATGTAGCACATAGACGCTTGGATGAATGGAATATCGTTTAAATCTCTGCGCAAGAGAAATGATTTTTAGTAAACCTAGAGTTGTAGCACTTGTTAATTCCATCTCAATTTATATCTTATTGTTAGCATGTTACAAGAACAACTTGTGTTGGACATCTATTTATAGGTAGACATATACTGTATTTTGTCAATGAGACTTATACCTTTCGAGTCAAGCTATGAACTCCTTGTATGATAAGGTGATCATGAAGTCGGGAGGAAACACTCTCAAGGACAAGTTAACACACCCCTAATGACACAACAAAGCTCAAATTTATGTTTAACGTTCAGAGTTAATATTATATTCTTAATAAGGGACTTCGTGTAAAAAGAATACCTAATCGATACCTACTATTTTTTTTGTGTTATCTATACGATGTGAATATAAAAAATGGATTTTCATATTTAATTTTAATTAACTAGTTATATTATTTATCTTAACATTTATTCTTAAATACATAACTTCACATATTAATAAAAACAAAATAAAGTTATAAACCATTTTAACTATTTAAATAGTTATTTTGAAATTAAAAAAATAAGCAACACACAATCTAAAAATTCGAGGGAATTAAGGTTTTTATATATTTTTCCCTCTCTCAAATTTAAGATTCCCTCCCCAAATAAATCCCAAAATTTGTTCCCTGCTTCTCGCCCTAATCCGCCGTAATTGGCGATGAAATTCACAATGTGGTGATTCATCCTCCAGTAAATCACGAACAAACCATCGATTGACGCCATTTGGTTCTCGAACTTCTCCAACCACCGTTGCCTGGTACGATACTACCAACGATTGACGCCATTTTGCTCTCGAACTTCTCGAACCACTGTTGTCGTATGTTGTCACCCGTACGATACTACCACCATTTGACGCCATTTGGTTCTTTAACCACTGTTATTGAGCTCGAGTTCCCGCAAACCACCGCCTTCTAGTTCAAGAAGCACCATCGACACTGATTTGTTCAGAAACTACTGGTAAGAGATTTTTATTATGTGAAGCATTGTTGTGATTTCTTGAAGCAACAGAAACCTCCATATAGTTAATTAAACATACTCTTAATTTAATCTCATTATTATCTATGTCATAGTACTGTGTTTTGTTTAGTATAATGTTCCTTTAGAAGTTTTGATTTACTATATATTATGATGATGTCACAAACTTTTGATCTGCACAGTAATGTTGACTCACTTCTAGGAGCAACATATGCCTCATGTTCCTTTTTTTATCCTTACGTAGTTTTTTGATTTACATGTACTGTGTTTTCCTCGTATGTGTATTCACACTTCTTGCTTTGTTGGTAATTTTCATCAAATTTTAGTGTAGAAAATTCAGTGATAGGTGTTATGTTTTCGATTTTTCATATATATTGTTCCTTTCGTATATATCCTTCTTAACTTTCATAAATACGTATATATCCTTTCAAAATTTGATATTACGTACATATCCTCCTAGATCCTCTTAAATTTCATATATATCCAAATGGTTATTCTATTATTATTTAATTTTTTAAAAATCAATAAAGTAATGGTTATGGCTTAACCTGTAATGATCCTTAAGTATTATAGAAACGTCAATAATATTGTTTGAGATTGGAGTTGGGATTTGTTGATAGAACAGATAGAAAACAGGGACCTTTAAACAGGGTTCAGCAGCTTCACATTGGGGTTACATTGATATTGGTTTTGATGATTGATCCTTAAATAGACACTTGAGGTTTATTATGTACGTAATATTAAATTTTGAACGGATATATACGTAATAATGAAACTTTAGAAGGATATATAGAGAATTATTCCTTTTTTAAATTATTGGGAAAATTGTGATGAATGTTATATTTTTAACAGGAAGAGTATCTTAAGGGTATGAGCGAAAAATATGGGTCGGATCCAATATCTCATCCAAATGGTGATGTTGATGTTTGGGGACGAGTTCCAAAAACGGCAAACAAAAGGGGATTCTTGGGAGTTGGGGGGGCATCTGATGCTTGTTACGTGGTGACTGGTCAATCGAGTACCATTCATGTATCGTCTTCTATACTGGGGGTGCGACATCTGCTAATGAGGTTAGTGTATTACAATTTGTTCCAATACATAGGTTGTACAAACGGGTTATAACATGGTCGTTTCGGGAAACCACATTGTACTTACTTCTTACATTGATATTCTTTTCAATCAATAAATTAAATTTTGTTATAAAATGAGTTTAATATATGTAGGTGAACTTATTAAAACAACAAATGAAGCAAGAGAAGGAAGAGGCAAAAGCAAGAGAAGAAACGCTTCGAAATGAAATAGCAGAGCTTCGTAAACGGGATGAAGAACGTGAAAAGAAAATGATGTATGAGTTTGCTGAATTGAGAAAACTTATGTTGGCCCGTGACAATCACCACCCATCTTCCTTTTGAGACACGTACATTGTGTTATCAACATTATATGTTTCATTTATGTGACTATGCGTTATTTCGTGGATTAAATGCAATTTTATAATATAATTATGTATTGTGTATCAATATAAATAGGAAATTTTATATTGTATTAATCAAAATAGTGAAAACAAAATTAAAATGAATTATAGCTAAATATAAAACATTATATTTCGTAGTTAAACTGTCGGTAAGATTAAATTTGATTAAGAATATAAAAATCTTAAGTGTCTGTAAAGCGTAAGTAATAGTATATTAGAATTGTTGGTAAATCGTAGCTGATTAAATAAACCCGGGTTTAATAAAAAAACATTTCGTCTGTAAATCGTCGGTATATAAGGTCGGTGATTGGTTGCTTCTATTCGTCTATAAAGCGTCGCTGAAATTCGACTGTAAATCGTCGCTGAAATTCGTTTGTAAATTGTCACAAAATTTTGTCTGTAAATCATAGCTAAAATGTGTCTGTAAATCGTTGTTAATTAGTGTCTGTCATTCGTGGATAATAATACGTCGTTGGTTTTTATTGCAATTCGTCTGAGTAAATTTTTACTTGATTTAATATATTATTAATAAAAGATTATAATAACTATTATTTAATATTCGGAATAAACCTTCACACACTTTTCAGACGTTTTGTTTCGTCGGAATTAGAAATAAACGGTCGGTAATTTTCGTTGGAAAATTTAGCGACCATGATTTTACTAACGATTTGAAACTGTTGGAAATTCGTTAGAACATGCTATTAGTGACGATTTTTAGACGTTTTTCGCCGTCTGTAATCGCCAGATCGAATCCTAGTAGTAAATACCTTAAATAATGCTTTTAAAAAAATACATTAAATAACCGGGCCTAAAATGCTTTTTGTAGTAGTGTTCGTTTCTAATGATTATTTAGTAACTTTTTATAATATTTAATATTTTTTATTTTTTAAATATACTCGTGTATAAATATACATATTAATTAATATTATATAATATAGTATAAGAAAGATTTATCTTATCAGCTATTATATTCTAATAAGATATCAATTTCATAACATAATATAATGCTATTAATTAAATCTTTTTATTATTTTTTCAGGAGTGGACGTTGGATATTTTGGTGAGAAGAAAGTTGTAGTTGGAAACGAATATGCGTATAAACTAAAAATATTTAACAATTTTATTTACTAATAAACATGTCTCATAATATTTCAAGAATTTTTCATCTTTGTTAATGAAAAAAGTTGGATGTAAAAGAATGCCAATTCCATAAACACAACGATGTCTTTATTATGTGGAAACACATCTATAAATTAGAATGGTAAGACGTGAGAATAATTAATTTATTAAAATAATAAAATTTAAAGAAAAATGTCTTTAAAAGACAAAATTTACAAATATAGCTGATTATTATAACAAGTAAAAATATGAAGAATATTATATTCATAAATGCAGGGGCAAAATAATGGAATATAAATGTAGAAGACAATTTTTTTAAAAGCCAAATATATATATATATATATATATATATATATATATATATATATATATAAATATATATATATATATATATATATAGGGGATGGTTCAAACAAGAACTGTTTTTTGTACGAGAACTGCGAGAACCAATCTCAGCCCTTCCTTGGATATGGGAAGTTCATGGATGTAGAGCGTGGAGGGGATCAAGTGTGGCAGGGTGCGTGTGAGGAATTCATGGGTGCGCAATGACATTAAAGAAGGGGGAATTGAACGACTCAGATTGGTTCTCGCGGTATTCGTACTAAAAACAGTTCTCGTATGAACTTTTGCCTATATATAGATTGAAGCACAAATAGAAAAAAAGAAAAAAACGCAGAAAAAGAATCATGACCGTCGATTGTGCATGTGGGATCAGCGAACGGCGATTGTGCATCTGTTATCGGCGACCTTTGTGCATCGAACGGCGATGTGCATCTGGGATCTGAGATATGCGTCATGGTACACAGATCAGTCGACGAACGGCAGGGAAGGATTCGACGGTGGAGATTGGAGGCAGGGATGTAGGCGGCAGGCTATGTGCGAATGGAGAGCAGCAAACAGCGATGTGCACGGGCGACAGTTGACCGGCGAAAAGCGCTTGGCGAACGGCGCACGTCGAACGACGAACGGCTACGGCAGTGGATGTTGCGTGGAAAACCAGCGACGGTGGTTACAACCTACATCGAAAAACCCCCGCGATTCATGGCAGCGGCGAGATAGGTTCGACGGCGGAAACTGGAGGAGATGTGTGGTCTGGGCGATTAGGGTTTCGTCTAGGGAAGGGGACGTTTTTTTGGGAATCAGACGTGGGGTGGGCAGTAGTGGGTATAGTGAGAGAGAGAGAGAATTTTTTATTTTTTTAAAACTTCCTTTAATACCCTTTTGTTAGTTTTTATTGATAATGACACGTGTCAACACCACACTTCTTCTTACCCTTTTTATCCTAATTCTCTTTTTATTTGATCCTGATTCATATTAAATATATATATATATATATATATATATATATATATATATATAGTTGAGTTCAAATAAAAAATGTATTAAGGTAAAAAGAGTAGGATGAAATATTAGAGTGACACGTGTCCTTTTAGTTTTAAGGGTAATTTAGGAAAATCATTTGATTTCCTAAATAAATGGAATCTCTCTCCCTACGTGTCCTGTGATAGTGTGATAGTCAAACCCTAAAATATGAAATCTCTCTCCACACGTCTATGACCGCCGCCTGTAGAAACCCTAATCGAGAGGCGTGACTCTTCCCTTGATCAATCGCCTCTGATACTATCAGACTGATAGTCATTTCCTCTCCGTTGATCTGTTTCTACTAGCCGCGGGTCTCAGCTGGATTGCTTTTTGCCGTCGCCGCCAAACATATGAAGAACCGTTGCTGCTTGCTTCTCATCGCCGCCAACATCTGATGTTGCTCCGATCACCACCTTTGCATCACCACCGCCTCTGCATCAGCACTGCCTGTGAAGCCGTCGCCGACCACGAGCGCTGAAACCATCACCGGCTCTGTGAAGAACCGTTGCTGTTTGCTTCCCAACGTCGCCAACATCTGATTTTATTCCGATCACCGTCTTTGCATCACCACCGCTTTTGAAGCCGTCACCTAACACCAGCACTCAAACCGTCGCCGGCTCTGTGAAGTCGCCGGCCACCACGGTATTGTGCATCACGTTATTCAATTGTAGCGGTTTATTTGTCCCCGTTTTTTCCTTTCAGTTTCGGGATCATACAGATGCTACTATTCAGATGAACAAAACCCTGATGCAATTTTGTGTTGGTGACCTAAGTGTATTATGTGCATCAGACTTACAGAAGTATGCGAATTTGCTTTCTGTGCATCAAATGTATTTTGTGCATACAATGCATTCTGTGAATCAAGATTTTGTATTCTGTGCCTAAATGATAGTATATTTTGTGCAATAAATAGTTGTAAACTGTGCATCAGAGATGGTGGTGATGATGAAAATCGGTATGATGAAAATGGTTGTATTTTGGGGATGATTAACCGTGGGTTTCTGTTTCAGAAACTGTTCCAGATATTAGAAATATTTTACCATTCTACCCTTTTCTAACTTTTTTAACTAGTGTAATACCCGAGCGGTGCTCGGGTACATCTTTTTAAATAAGATAATTGTATAAAAAATACATATATAGCATATACGTAAAACAATATTATAACTATCACTATTTTCATATACCATCTTAAAGTATCCATTCTAGTAAATTTATTTTATGGTTTATAATATCATATGTGCTTTTCTCTCTCCTACATATATTAGACATGTATCCTAGTCTATGATATTAAAAAATAATTTTAATAAATCAATGATGTCAAAATCATTTGAAAAGTATAAAAAGTGACATTATAACCAATCAAAAGTGTTAAAAGTATAGATTAAGGTATTTAAAACAAACCCTAGTACATCCTTCCCACAAAACCCAAAAAAAAAACCTAGCCGCCCCTTCATGAAAACCCTAAACCGACAATTTGTTCCTTGCTCATCTTCCCCGGCGCCACCAAATCACCACTGGTCTCTTGGTACATCCTCTATCTCTCTTTACGCTCCACGGCCAACGATAGTACCTCCGACCGCCATAACCACTATTTTTCTTCAATGTCTTGCCAACATTATGAGGGTTGCTTCTCTGTTGCTTCTCTTTTCTTCACCTGAACTCACACTCTGTAATCACGCATCTTCACCGCTGCAATTGTCGTCGGTTTCTACTTCTCTGGAAAACCCTTGAATCGCCGATTCACCCATCATCGCCCATCTTTTCTTTGTATTCTCTTTCTACGGCTGCCGGTTCGTGATTCGTGCTCCCTTTTTCCATCATTACCACCGCTAGTCTCAACCAACAAAGATCTCGTTGCCTCCAACCTCCACCGGTAGAGATCCCATCGCCGTCGGCCTCAACGAACATATCCTCTTCGTCGATGTCTCCACACTAGCGCCAGCCTCACGGATTTGTGATTTTGAATAGCCGCCGCCGGCTCCACCCCCGCACCACCGCTCTACTCTCCATCTCTCTATAGCTACTTGGTTTTGAAATATATGTCCTTGTTTTTAAAGAGTTTATGTGTGTGTGAGTATGTAAATCTGGGTTTTCGGTTTTCAGGCGGTGAGTTTTGTGAGGTTTTAGGCTGTATAGATCCAAAGGAGTGGGAAGTTTTCAAGAGTTCACCGAGTGGGAAGTTAGGGAACGGTTTTAAAATGATCTAATGGATGAGATGTGGTATGAGATTGATCCAACGGCTGTCAAAAATAGGTACTTTAGATGGCTGAGATTTACTTTCTGATAGATCTGATGGTCCAGATTAAAAGTTGAAAAATAGCAGTTGACTCACCTGGCACCATATATATATAGAATATCCGAATTTTATGTATTATGTTGACTTTTTTTTTTGACTTTTGGAGAGATCCTATGGTTGAGATCTCTCCTTACATTTAGTACCATAACATTCTTTTTACTGGATCCTTACCCTATATATATATATATATATATATATATATATATATATATATATATATATATATATATATATATATATATATAACCAACACTGTACACAGTAGCTTACAACTTTAACATAGGCCCAAACCATAAGATATGGATACAAGCCCTTGTACCAAACTGTTACTATAGTAATTGCATCCAATATTAGGACCAATTACTATTGTAACCGCCCATATCACAACATGTTACAGACTTACAACCTATATTGCTGCTTTGCTTTGCGACCCCAGTACATCCGATTTAATTTATTCGAGGCACTTGATCAGGCATAGTTAGCCACAGTTCCCAGTTTAGCTTCCTTCCCTTCTTTAGTCTTGCATTTAACCACTGAAACGATGCTAACTGAATCTCGAACAGGAAATCTTCACGTCTGTTACTCCCTTCGAACACTATTCTATTCCTGTTCTTCCAGATACAGTAGGCTGCCATTCTTATAACCACCTTCCAAGTGCTGAAATTTGTTTTGATACCCCCGTACCTTAATGATGTCTCCATCTCTTGAAACGATGTCCCGTATCCAAACGTGATTCCCAGGTTTGTGAATTCCTTCCCAGATTCCTTTCAATTTCTTACACTTGAACACAGCGTGGATGAATCTTATGTATTTTTGTTAAAATAACCTATTTTGTCAAAAATGTTTTAGTTTAAAATATTAGAAAAAATTATTATAAATACCAACTACCTATATTTAAAGGTGGTAGTATAACTGTTGATAAGTTAAAGAACGGTTTTGTAAAATCAATTCACATTGCAATGGATAAAAATATTATGTGCTTTTTCTTGTTGTGTATGTTATTCACACAATTCATTCATGTGATTGCAAATCCCCCGGATGAATATTGTACATCTACTTCACATTGTAAGACTTCATCTAGTCGCATTTTCTTTCTTATAAGTATTAGTATGGGTGTACGTGTATTTAAATAACAAAAAAATTACATGAGAATAAAAGAGGATAAATTTGATTATTTATTTTTGTAGTTAACGTTTTGTAATGTTTTTTTTTCCAAACAGATCACTATCTAAGATCTTATGTTTATGATCTTGCACCAACAACTTGTACGCTTGAGACTTGCGCTCAAACATGCTTGTATAACGCACCTGGAGAAAGAATAATAACAAGGTCAAAATGTCATGGTTTCTTTTGTCTTTGTTGTATGAGTGATATATGTTAGTATTATAGTTCTTACTGTATTCTCGTAAGGCTAGTGATATGCTCTCGGTTCTCACTCAGATCATCCTGGCATATATGATCTACTCTATCTTTTCTAAATCAATCAAACAAGAAATATCTTAATCATTAAAAATATGTTTTTTTTATCAACACGCATTCTTAATTACATATGTATTACGAAATTTATATTTCTTAATTCCTTAATTATCATTTCAATTTTGACTATAAAGACATCGATAGCTTATATAAAGCATTGAAGTTTGTTTTGTTACACATTAATCATGTAGAAATGGGTTACCAAATATCAATATTACTATATTACATACTTATTTAATATACGCGTTGGTTAAAAAAAAGATATTAAATAATTATTAAATATGGATGAAATAAAAATTTAAAATAAAATAGTGACAGGGGTGGAAACGCCAACACGAGAGTAAACGTGAAGACAGAAACATAGCATCATAATACATATAGATATGATTGTATTTGTCAACATATTGTGATGGATAATTTTTGTTACAAATATGCGCAATAAGGTCACGTGTTTATTTGTTATATTTACACAGAATTTAGGATGATTATATAATATTCTAAAATGATAAAACTAAGAATGTGGTTAAATATGACATTATGAAATGTAATAAACTAAATTTAAATATTTCTAAATTAGGGTGAGCAAATACCATATTTTATGGTTTTAGAATGGTATATGTGAAAGTATCTCTAATAATTTTATTTGTATAAAGCCAAAATTGAATTTAAGTTTGACTAAGAAAAAGTCAAGATTGCATTTAGTTTCTATGAAGATGGATGGTTAAGATTTCTTAGAAATAATTTTCAACATACAGTTTTTAATATTATTATTGTACATATAAAAAATGTTAAGTAGGATGATTATAAAGGTCACCACCGCCGCTAACCGTCGACGGCCAACCGTCGTTGTCCGCCACTGTCAACTAACGGAGAACCACTACCACCACTATAAATATGTATCATTGTTAAGGATTCTTGTGTCGAAAATTTTCAGAAATAATAGTAGAATCTTTGATATTTTCCTTATAAATGTCATTTTTGTACCAACATTTGGTATTAGAGCTCTCTTTGCGTTCCAAGTTTCACATCATCTACCAAATTAGTAACCGGAAAATAGCAACCGGAAATCCAATATTTGGATACCCTGACGGTGGCGCCTTGCGGCGGCGTGTGGTGGTCGAAGGCGGCTCTCTCTCTCTCTCTCTCTCTCTCTCTCTCTCTCTCTCGGCGGTTGTTGTCCACGGCCGAACCCAACCCCCTGCGGCAGTTTGGGTGATCGGCGACGATAGCTAAAGCCAAAAAGCCGGCGGCTTTTTGGCGGTTCATACACACACGCGGGACTTCCTCTCAGGTATTGTTTGTAAGGCGGTCTAGCAACCAGTTCAAAGGGTGCATTAGCTGTGTATCCCCCCTCTAGCAGTTCAGTGTATACTTTGTTATCCTTTATTTTGTAACTATTATGTACTGAGGCATATGATATATTTGTTTAATTATGATTGCATGATTTGTTTCTCCACCTAATCCAGTTGTGATATTGGGAAAGGGATTTACTGTTTTATATTTCCGATGTGCTTGTTGTACCCTATAAATCCCTACAGTGGTATCAGAGTCTTTTTTTAGGCTCGGTGGGAAACAAGTTAATCATGATTATATATTGTTTATATATATGTGAGAAAACTGATATTGTGGTTAAGATCAAGTTTCTGATATGTTACCTGATTATTTTTCCACTTATACTGCTTATTGAAGGGTTTTGAACCTGACCAAACCACCTATGACACAAACGGGTCAATCCTGGGTTTGATTCCACTGGTTCAATCCTAAAAGCGGAACTAGATTGAACACAACCCTCTAAACCCCAAAAGGGTTAGGATCTTTAAACTAACTTGATCAACATAGTTTCTTGCAAAATAATCCACAGATAAGGTTATAAGAAATATACCTGAACAAAACCTTTAAGATTGCTAAAGATAGTCCACCACTACGGCACCTCCGATTGAACTGGCTGCTAGACCGCTCCCGGATCACGAAGCCTTCAATTCTCGAAATAGAGAATGTGTGTGTGTACTTGCCTTGCGTCGATCAACAGCTGTGCAAAACACCCTTGGTGTTTTTCCTTTGACTTCGACGAGAGAGAGACAAGCCGAGAGAGAGATCGGCGTGCGACAAGAGAGAGAGAGGGCCGAGATCGAGAGGGTGAGGGAGAGAGGTGGCTAGGGTTATCTTTTATAATCCTTTATGTCTCTTATCTTAATCCTTAAGCCTTTAAGGATATATTTATAAGGATTAGATTGGACCTAAGCCCATTTAATTAAAAGCCCACTGTTTTAATTAAACTTTCAACTCTTCTCACTTTGACCCCCTGGACTTTACTAGTCAATTAATTAACTATTAATTAACTGGTCCGTTAAATATTAAAACTTAATATTTAATTATCTTTAAATAATAAATAACTATTTATTATTTATTCCTTTCTAATAATTAATCCAAACTGGATAATTATTTATATCTCTCTTTTCAATAATTAATACTACTGATTAATTATTCGTTTATCTCTTTAATTAATCTAACTGATTAATTATCTCCTTTTTCTCTTTAATAATTAATCTAACTGATTAATTATTTCCACACAGATTTATGGTGAAATCCAACTGTTCTGAATTGGGTGTGTAGCAGTGTGACCCTTTAGTCTCTTATAACATTGGATACAATATGCCCATTAATTATCTCTGCACATAATCCAACAGACTCCCACTTGTGCAAGATAAGTAATAGTTACTGCACATTGTTAGCCTAATGAGGTCCCTAGCCAGACACTTAGGATAACCAGGTTATAAGAACTCTTATACCCCAAAGTAACTTGTGATAAAACTTCATAAGCAACCTGCTTAGAAGTAACCTGTTATAAACTAACTGTTTATAAACTAAACTATCATAAACTCCCTGTTTATGAATGGGTACGTTTTTATATATACAAACTTTCATATATATATATATATATATATATATATATATATATATATATATATATAGGTTTGTCCCTTTCAGCGCGATATTTAAATTTTGAGCATGAGCATGGAAAAAAGTCAACTCAGAGACTCAAGAATTTGTTCATGACATACTTGATTTCGAAACTGCGTGATAAACGACAAAGAACAGATCAGTTAGTTTGGGCACGGCCGTGCACTTACTAGTTTCTCTAATCAGTCAAGTGGCCCGGAAATATCTCTCCTAAAAAAGAGGTTCAATTACCATCTTGCATATTTGCATTTGGCAACACGGCTCCCACTGAATCTAGACACGCCCCTTATGACCACCCTGTTACGGCGTGGCGTTAGAACGCGCTAAGAAGACAACAGTTACCGCATCCCAAACCAAATACCTCAGGCTTGAGGATAACCTATGTGATAAATACTTTTGACGCGAATCCACGAAGTATTTTTCACGGTGGGTCAATCCAATATTCGTAACCCTAACGAATATCCGTAAATTTTGGTCGGCAAAAAAAACGTTCGCAACTATATTCGATAAACTATCGAATCTACCCCAAAATTACGATGACTTTATAGCCCTATCGAGGTTCCCACCAAGATGAGTAGTCACGGATAGTGTTTTGAATAAACCTAGTTTATTCCTGGATAAACCAAAACATACAAAATTGTGAAGAATAATGAAACTAATTCTACACCCTTCCATATTCCACCCTGGAATAAAGGTGCATAATTTCTACCATTTCATTGACTCGATTCACGGTGTCCATCTGAATTACTTATTATTTTATATTGTAACTTATCACAGATTACAACGAAAAATAATATGATAAAAAATCTAAAACTCAAAACTAGTATCTAGAGGTACTCTTTCTTGGTTTTGCTAGAAATTGTTCTTGCAACCTAAGAACAATTCTAGACTTACTTATTTCATAAAATTCCTTAAACTTGGAGGAAACTGGAAAATAACTCCTTAGTTTCTGATTTTATAAAATAACCTTCCTGTAATTAAAACTTTAATTACATTTGTAGATAAATTAAATCTTACTAGATTTATCCATTTGAAACGATAAAACTTTCTTACACCTACTTGTAAGAACCTTGAAATTAGATTCCATGTGTATGCCAACACTAATCTAATATCACTACTAAGAATATTAAAGAACATCCTATTTTATCATTTCTAACGTTACCCAACCAACAACATTTAATTAAGCTGACTTACTGAACTTAATGAGCATAATTTTTGTTTAAGTCATAGCTTGACTCAAAAACTTGCAATGATATCTTTATCGAGTACCTCTCAATAAATCATGCATTCCTCGGATTAGTTCTTTCTTAAGAACTTACTATTTTAGATAGCTTCTAAAAACATCCGATAATTATATACTCTAAAAGTTCAAACTTGTATTTATCACACTGGTTAAAAAAAACTTTTATTAACTTTGATAAATACATTAGTCAGATGCTCCCACTATCTTTTATGAAAAAGTGCATTACTTTAAAACATTCCTTTAGGCTTTAGTCAATCCTTGACTACCATGCCTAAAACTTATGTTCCAAACACATGTTTTAAAAACATAGTTTTTGCAAGAAATTCGTTTTATGAAACCAAGAACTTGGATCTTTACATATCCATCTTTCTAATTACAGAAAGTGGTTTCATCAAACTTGCCATGACTGTAAAACACTTGTGAGGGCACTTTAAATTTCTTTCCAAAACATTTAGTATAAAACTCCATTGATTACCATAATCATTTTTATACTTCCTTAAATGTTTTATCAAAAGCTATTTTCACTTAGAAATAATAACTATCATTTCTATTTAGTTCAAGACTTTGAACATTCACTTTTCATAAATAACTTAAACACTTGTTAAATTAGAAAAACTATCTAATTTTATAAACAATACTTGTTTATTTAAGCGTTTGAAAAAGTGGAGCCAGCATTTATATAACTACAACAAATCATAGCATAAGATTATTATGAATCACCAATCAAGTCAAGACTTGACTTATTGGTATTCTTTTAGTCACAACTGGACTAATCCTGATTCATAAAATAAGAACACGTGCACGGATATATAACTAAATAATTAAATTTCCATAAACTCAAAAGTATTCATAAACCAACAATATAAAAAATTGTTCAAATAAACTTTAAGAGTTTAATAAACTAGGAAATGTAAATATTAATAATATCGGCATGCTGCATGTGTGATCTCCTCATGCTGGGCCGTATCACTTTCCATCCCCTCCTGCAATAAATGATTGCAAGACGTTAGAATACTCGTAAAAAACTTTTACAAGTGGAAAGTGACAAAGAAGCTAATCACGCAATACCTGAGGAGCCAGACTTGCCTCCTGCCTCGTGACCTTTCGGACAATCTCGTTTCCAATGTCCGGCCTCACCGCACTTGAAGCACCGATTCTTGGTCCTTGCCTTGTTTGGCTTCGGCTTCTTGCCCTTGTTGTCGTTATTAGCCATGGGTGCACTCTGGCTGGGCTGGGCCTTGTCCTTTCCCTTTCCGTTGCGCACCTTCCTCTTCTTACGTCCACCATGTCCCACCATAAGAATGTCCTTAGACTTGGTCCCGATACTCTGCTCAGCTGTCTTGAGCATGGAGTGCAACTCAGCCACGGATTTCTCCATGTTGTTCATGTTGTAGTTGACTATAAAAGGCTTATAGTCATCTGACAACGAGTTGAGTATCGTATCCGTTGCTAGCTGCAACGGTACTGGGTGCCCAAGTCTCTCTAGGCGGTCCATGTAACCTTTCATTTTCATGACATGGTCACTGACCGAGGTCCCCTTAGCCATCTTGCACGAGTTAAATGCCCTAGTGGCATCATAACGCTCCGTGCGGGCTTGCTCCCGGAACATGTCCCTCAGCTGGCGGATCATGTCATAGGCAGGAGTTTCCATCATGCTTGATTGCAACTCTGGACTCATAGTTGCAAGCATGAGGCAGCTAACATCCAAGGCGTCATTGGAGCGCTTCTGAAAAGCCTCCCTGACCTCTGCCCTGGCATTGCTGGCAGGGGGATTTCCTAGAGGTTGTTCTAGGACATGCCACTTTCTCTCGTGCCTCAGCACGATCCGGAGATTTCTCTCCCATGTGAGAAAGTTGGACCCGGTGAGCTTATCCTTCTCAACGATAGAGCGGAGAGAGAGGTTATTAGTACTAGTAACGTTGGTTGCCATCTACAAATTAAAACCTTGGTTTAATTAGTAATTGTAGATAAACTTTCTAATTATATATCATCAAACCCATAAATAATATATATTAGACCTAGGACCCATATTTCACATACTTGACGCAAGGTTTGGGCACTTCCCGCCAAGTCATGCTATTTCTGGTAGGTAACACCCTGTACCAATCGTACCTAACTGATACGACTCCTAGAACCTCGTAGAGCACTTAGACCCAGTCTAGTATCTTTAACTCTACTCTAGTGCTTTTTGGGCCGGGACTCCCGATTATCACCAAAATAGATCGCACCACCTAAGACAACATGAATTCTGGCCGGGACTCCCGATTATCGCAGAATCTTTCATGCCCTTTCCCGCAATGGTTTGAACCCGGATGCCCAAGGTTTAGGCACTTCCGACACCCGAGTACCGTTTAACAGTCAAGGTGTACCATTAGGTGGGTAGCACACTGATCTAAGATTTTTCTTGGGTTTTAATTAAGTTCAAAGAAAAACTTAATTTTCCAGTTTTTGAAAAAATATTTTAAAACTAACTGTTTAAAAAAAATACACGATTTACATGTGTACCTTAACTAGATGCACACAAGGGCCTTTATAAGTTTCAAACTTATAAACTTGACAAAACTTTTAAATTTATAAAAATTTAATTAATACGACTACCAGACTGAAGTCATATTCTAGTTTGTCATAGAACGTGGTTTTTCACTGTTTAATAACAACCTGTTATTAATCCCCTTTTATTTACCATCACACGCATGTATATATATACCATACATATATATGAAAAGCAGTAAATAAATCACAACCACGCAGATAATAATAAGCATATAAATCCCTATAGTTTTGCCAACTAATCCTAAGGTCAAGCCAAAGGATGAAATGACTTGGATTCGCCTTTCTTTATGTGATGCTCCCACTAGCCTTGACACCTCCCCGAAGTATCCGTGCTACGCGTATAGAACACCATTTACCTTTTCACCTTCTTGGGGTCCTTCTTGGTCAGGGGTTAAACTATTACTAGTCTATTACAAATACAATATTGAATGGGGTTGTAAATGGCACGCAGGCCTCCCCGAACCAGTACAATATTACAAATAAGAAAGGGATTGTATTTGGCACGCAGGCCTTCCCAAAAACCAAAATAAAAGAATAAGAAAAACGAGTCCTATGTCGGCAAAACTATAGCTATTCAACCACACAATTATATATAAGCATTATATATATAAAAATCAACCACGCAGTTATAATAAATAAACAATAAACTGTGTTGTTAAGTACACAACCTGATTTGTTTAAACTATTCTCATTTATCCTTTTGATTAATACCTATTAACCAAAAACGAGAATTATGATCTTCTAATTTATTTGACCAAACTAGTTTTTCAACAAGAATTAAAAAACTTGATCTTATTCAAAAACTTGAATGAAATCTTTATGTCGGATTTTATTACTAGTTATCCAATAACTTAAAACCGACAACTTTTGGTCAATTAAATAATTATCTTGTTTAATTCTCCATCTTATTATATAAACTTTATCCTTTTAGAATTTATTTATTTAAAAATGACTTAAACTAGCCATAATAAATAAAAGTCTAAAATATATTTTAACTAAACTAATTAAAATATATAACACTAGTTTATATAACACCTTATTAATTTTATAACTTAAAATTAATAATCCTTTTGTATTAATCCGGAAAAGCTATTTGGGCCAACATCTCCCATCAACCCGAGAAAACCCACTGGGCCGAGACCCTCTTGGGCCGAGAACCTCCTGGGCCGAAAGCCCTTTGGGCCGTGAACCATCTGGGCCGTGAACTACCTTGGGCCGAAGCCCATTTGGCCCTTAGCGCCGCTAACAGTCACACGAGGCCCAATTGGCCATAGCACCGCTAACTATCACCATCCAACATGGCGATAATCTCGGTTCCCGTTTTCCGATTAATAATAAAAATATTCCAAATCCTTTTTAACCTATTAAAACTAACTGTTTTAATATACTGATTAAAAACTGGATTTAATTCAAAAACCAAAAACTATTAATTATTAATATTAACAAAAACTTGTTTTTATTAATAATTAATTATCCTAAAACTTGATTTCAACCTTTTTAAACAAGAGTTCAAAAACTGGTTAAAGTCTAATTTTAGATAAAAGTTTATCATTTTTAACCTTTTAAACACAAACCTGGTTTAAACCTAACTGGTTAAAATCAAACCTTTTATGAACTGGATAAAAAATAGAAAACTTGTTTTTATCACTTATGGTTTTCGAAAAAACAGAGGAGAAGAAACAAGATGAAGTAGAAGATCATACAACTTAAACGAATCAAAAAACTGGATTAACTAGGTTCAATTAATTAAAACAAACTGTTTAATTTATCTTAATCCAAAACTTGTTCTTATCCAAAAATCACAATCCTTTTTAATCGTTTAAACCAACTGTTTAAACTTTCTGATTAATAGGATTAAATTTCTTAAGACTGGATAACAGAAACAAACTGTTTTGTTGTCCTTGGTGATTTTCGAAAATGTCTAGAGCAAATAGGTGATCAAGAATCAAACCTTAATCCCAAAAACAGATAAAAACTAGAAACTATGGATCATAGAGCCGAGGCTCTGATACCACTGAAGGGTTTTGAACCTGACCAAACCACCTATGACACAAACTGGTCAATCCTGGGTTTGATGCCACTGGTTCAATCCTAATAGCAGAACTAGATTAAACACAACCCTCTAAACCCCAAAAGGGTTAGGATCTTTAAACTAACTTGATCAACATAGTTTCTTGCAAAACAATCCACAGATAAGGTTATAAGAAATATACCTGAACAAAAACTTTAGGATTGCTAAAGATAGTCCACCACTACTGCACCTCCGATTGAACTGGCTGCTAGACCGCTCCCGGATCACGAAGCCTTCAATTCTCGAAAACGAGAATGTGTGTGTGTACTTGCCTTGCGTCGATCAACAGCTGCACAAAACACCCTTGGTGTTTTTCCTTTGACTTCGACGAGAGAGAGACAAGCCGAGAGAGAGATCGGCGTGCGACAAGAGAGAGAGAGAGGGCCGAGATCGAGAGGGTGAGGGAGAGAGGTGGCTAGGGTTATCTTTTCTAATCCTTTATGTCTCTTATCTTAATCCTTAAGCCTTTAAGGATATTCTCGTTTTCGAGAATTGAAGGCTTCGTGATCCGGGAGCGGTCTAGCAGCCAATTCAATCGGAGGTGCAGTAGTGGTGGACTATCTTTAGCAATCCTAAAGTTTTTGTTCAGGTATATTTCTTATAACCTTATCTGTGGATTGTTTTGCAAGAAACTATGTTGATCAAGTTAGTTTAAAGATCCTAACCCTTTTGGGGTTTAGAGGGTTGTGTTTAATCTAGTTCCGCTATTAGGATTGAACCAGTGGAATCAAACCCAGGATTGACCAGTTTGTGTCATAGGTGGTTTGGTCAGGTTCAAAACCCTTCAGTGGTATCAGAGCCTCGGCTCTATGATCCATAATTAAAAGCCCACTGTTTTAATTAAACTTTCAACTCTTCTCACTTTGACCCCCTGGACTTTACTAGTCAATTAATTAACTATTAATTAACTGGTCCGTTAAATATTAAAACTTAATATTTAATTAACTTTAAATAATAAATAACTATTTATTATTTATTTCTTTCTAATAATTAATCCAAACTGGATAACTATTTATATCTCTCTTTTCAATAATTAATACTACTGATTAATTATTCGTTTATCTCTTTAATTAATCTAACTAATTAATTATCTCCTTTTTCTCTTTAATAATTAATCTAACTGATTAATTATTTTCACACAGATTTATGGTGAAATCCAACTGTTCTGAATTGGGTGTGTAGCAGTGTGACCCTTTAGTCTCTTATAACATTGGATACAATATGCCCATTAATTATCTCTGAACATAATCCAACACTTATATATATTTTATATATTTGTGTGAAACTTTGGTTTTGGTTTAAGGATCAAATTTTGATCTTTTTACCATTTAAAGTTTCCACTTAATTGTTTATATATTAACTGCGTGAAACTTGGTATTTGGCCAAAGGTCAAAGTTTTTGACTTTTAACCAATTAAAGTTTTCAGATTATCTGTTTTAATATTTATACATATATTATGTGAGAACCTTGGTATTTGGCAAAAGATTAAAGTTTTGACTTTTAACCAGTTAAAGTTTTCAGTTTACATGTTTTATTTATAACTGTATAAATTGTGTGAAACATGTGGATATTAAAAGTTGAAAGTTTTTGAATTTTTAAATCAAGGTTCCAGCTTTATTATTATATATTTAATAATGTTGACGTTTAACCTATGTGGTATTTTTGTTTTTATCCAGTTTGAGATTGTAACACTGTACTTTTTAATTAACATAAAACTGCGTGCGGAAGCTAATTAAATACTAACTAGATTAAAATCAAAAGATAAATACAACTTTGACTGGTTATCATTTACATAAAATGCCATTACAATGTTATATACAAAACAGGCTCTAATCAAATACTTTGACATCAGAGTAATGGTCTGTCCATATTTCCAGTCTTTATCTTCAAGAAACTCACCACGGAGTATCTGCAAAACAATCTAGTGGGGAATTAGCACAAAGCTAAGTGAGGGAACAAATATCTAAGCATACACAAGGTAAACATGCCTAAAACACAAAGCTCATAAATCAAGGAGAACCGGCGGTGTTGCAACCACCTACAACCAAGGTCGGCCAAAACCAAGGTTTACCGATGGCCCAGTTACATGGACAACAATAGTAGCACTTTTGAATACAACCAATGCAAATCAAGCTGTGTGCTAATACTATATATCCTTAAACCAGACCCAGCCGAAAATCCCCCACGCTGATCTCCAAAAGTAACATGTATACATACTCAAAATCAAGACATACAGTCCAATGAGCAAGTAACAATCAGGAGATCATATCCTGTATATCCGAAGATATAAATCCAGTCACCAAAGCTTACACAATTTAGCACACTCGGGAATCTATATCACTAAGTCTTCTCGTTCCTTGAGAAGATATAATCACAAGTCAGTATTGAATCATAATACTGCTTCAACAATAAGTAAATATACTTATTAATACACATAGCACATTATTAAACTACATAACACACATGTATAAAAATGTTCATCAGTGAACATATTTAGTTCATTAACTCTTTCCTCCTTAGCATAAGATACTCCAATATGTTCATCAATATAATATCCTTCCAAATAGTTAAGGAAGTTCCAAGTCTTCCACAAAATCCGAATAAGTCCCAAATCCGAATAGTCCATGCGGAATTCTCATAATTCCGGATTAATTCCATAAATACGAATAAGCAAGGGCATTCCCGAATAGATTCAATTCCGAATAAAGTCAAATTCCGGATAAAGTCCAATTCCGAGCGAAAGGTCTAATTCCGAACTCCAGGTTCAATTCCGAATAAAGTCAAATTCCGGTCAAGTGAAATTCCGAGTAAAGGCATAGACATAATTCCGAATATACATAATTCCGTGTAAAGGCCAATAGACAATTCCGAATAATCACTAATTCCGATCAACCCAATTCCGTATAAAGTGTTAGGGCATTTGCAATTCAATAATCAATATATACGGAATTCATCATTTCCGAATAACTTCATGTGGAATTAACCTCAATTCCGAGTATTTTGTCCGGAATTCAACCTATGTTCTAACAGTTAATTCATGTCACCAATTCCGATCTAATCTATTTGGTATTCATCAATTCCGATTAATTCATGTCAATTCCGAATAATTCATGTGTTCTTGCATATTTTCGATTTCTAACTTTAATTCCTTTCTGATTTTAAGCATGCAAGTAATCTAAGTTTCGAGAAATCATTATAATCATATAATGAACATAATTTCACATAATGTTCTAACATGCAATCATCCTATAATTAATTCATTCATCAAGCATCATTCGGAATTCCTATATATATCAATAAAACCGAATTTAAACATCAAATTATCAATTAACAACTTTAGATACATAATCTAACCTTCTGGATTCATATTCTGCAATACTAAATTTAATAATCACTTGAATAATTGAAGATGACCTCTCTTCTTCTTTCTTTCAGCCGAGAGCCCAAAACACACACACACACACACACACACTTAACTCAATTTTTCTTGTTTTGCATGTCATTAGTGTGTGTTGATGACAATAAGAGGTTTATGTGTCCAACCATGGACACCTCACCATTCCACCTTCATGTGATTATAATTAATTAACATTATATACACTTTTAATTAAAAGTAAATTAATCACATAAAATCAATTAATCCACATAATCAAAATAAATCTCAAGATCAATTAAATTAATTACCTTAATTATCCTAGGCCGGTTAAGAGGGTGTTACAAATCTTACCCCCTTAAGAAGATTCCGTCTTCGGAATCTCATCGTGCTCGAACAAGGAAGGGTAATGACTCCTCATGTCAGCTTCAGTCTCCCAGGTCAAGTCTGAACCCAAACTGTGTTTCCACTTAACCAAAACCATCGGTATCTGTTTCTTCCTCAGCTTCGTGACCTTTCGATCAAGTAGTTCAACTGGTTCCTCGATAAGCCTTTGATTAATATCCACCTGAAGATCCTGTATCGGAAGAACTTGAGTCTGATCCTCTACATTGCAATTCCTCAGATAACACACGTTGAAAGTGTCATGAATACCCGCTAACTCATCTGGAAGATCCAAGGAAACCGTCTGATCATTTACTACCCGTCTAATTCGGAAAGGACCAATGTAACGGGGAGCCAACTTCCCACGTTTACCAAAACGAATAACGAATTTCCACGGAGATACCTTTAAATAAAATTTCTCTCCCTCGACAAACGATACCGGTCGACGACGCGAATCTGCGTACATTTTTTGTCGATCTCTTGCAGCTTTTAGTTTATCCCGAGAAATAGCAACTTTATCAGCTGTCATCTGTACAATATCAGGCCCTGCAAATTCCTTTTCCTCGACCTTTAACCAAAAAGTCAGAGTTCTACAAGGACGACCATACAACATTTCATACGGTGGCATACCAATACTGGAGTGATAGGAATTATTGTAGGCAAACTCCACCAAAGGCAGATGCGAATCCTACGAACCCCCAAACTCTAACACACATGCTCGAATCATATCTTCTAAAGTCTGAATGGTTCTCTCAGACTGACCATCTGTCTGTGGATGATAAGCTGTACTCAAATTTACCCTGGACCCCAATTCCTGTTGTAGTCTATTCCAGAAGTTAGACACGAATCTTGAATCCTGATCTGAAACAATAGATAACAGAACTCCATGTCTAGATACTATTTCATCTATATACAGTTGCGCCATCTTACTCAAAGAAGCAGTTTCAGTAGTAGCAAGGAAGTGTGCACTTTTAGTTAATCTGTCAACAATGACCTAAATCATATCATGACCTCTCTGAGTTCCTGGAAGTTTAGTTTCAAAATCCATCGTAATGTGATCCCACTTCCACTTAGGTATTTCTAATTGTTTCAACGATCCGTATGGCTTTTGATGTTCAGCTTTAACTTGAGCACAAATATGACATGTCTCAACAAATCTAGCAATATCTGTTTTCATTGTCGGCCACCAATAACGAGTTTTCAAATCATGGTACTTTTTCGTACTGCCCGGATGTATTGACAATCTGGACTTATGAGCCTCATTTAGGATTAACTCCCTCAAATTACCAAACTTCGGTACCCAAACGCGTGTATGATAAACCTTCAAACCACGCGAGTCAATAGTTAGTTCATGCTGTCGTTTCATCATTAGTTCATTCTTCAGATTTTCATCCTTCAAAGCTTCAAGTTGAGCAGCCAAGAGTTGATCCACCAAATCAGACTTGATTTCTAATCGCATAAACTTCACAGTTTCCGAGGATCCCTTTCGACTAAGTGCATCTGCAACCACATTAACATTACCCGGATGATACTGTATGTCACAATCATAATCTTTGATCAATTCTAACCAGCGGTGTTGTCTCATATTCGGTATGGTTTATACCCACCAGAAATAACACTGGGTCGGTGTTGTCATGCCCAAACCGTGCACGGGCACGTGTGAAATATGGATCATATTCTAAAATAAATTTATTTAAAGGGTTATAAATTATTTTAGAGGAATTAATTACTGAAAAAGTGGAAGTGGAAGCTTTTAGCCAAGAGATATGGATCATATATATATATATATATATATATATATATATATATATATATATATATATATATAATGTGTGTGTGTTCTTTGCTCAAAGCACCAATTTTTATTTGTGGGTGTTCTTTTAATGTTCATCTTCAAAAGGTGTTTATGTTTATGATCTTGAGATTCATCATATTCAACATAAATCTCCTTCTTATTCATCTTCCAGGTGTTTCAGATTAACCCATCGATTTTAGGGTTTTAATTTGTCACTAGGGAACGTGCATGAGTATGCGTGTGCGTGTGTGTGTTTAATTCGTGCTTGAAGGCTATTTTCATACGGTGTTTGTCCTTTGTAGCTATCTTCATTTTCATTATCACGTTTTTGTTGGTTATTGCTTTTGTTCTTCACAAATTCATCCTTTTGTTTAATTTATTTGGGCTGGTCTTTGTTTTTTGTTCATCACCAGAGATTAGTTTTATTTGAAAAGGTTCTTAAAATATTCATTTGCTAATCTTTTTCTTTATTAGTTTACATATTGAATTTGGTTGAACTCAAGAATATATGATGAATATAAGATCAAGGAAGTAAAAGAAACATTCATCTTACTGGCTAAACTTAAGAACACATGAAGAATAAGATTACAAAAAAATAAAAGAAATATATTAATTAAAATAAGATTAATAAAAAAAAAAGAAACATATTAATCAACATGTTAAGCTAAAGGTAAACAAATGGGTAAAAACGAAAACCGAACAAAACATAAGGATTAAAATGATAATAAAACGAATCTTTTTGGTAAAATCATTTAAAATAAAAAAAATCTTTAGTGGTTAAACCGAAAATAACTAAAACATTGATAATTAAACCATATTTTACCATAATATAATAATGTATAAAGTTTATAAAGGAGAAAAAACGAGTTTTACACCATTAGATCACAAAACAAATAGGACTATGATTGTTTCTCGCACTTGAGACCCGAGCGGTATCTAGATCCTTACCCTCATATATGTTTCTAAGTTCGGAAAATCTCCTTCCTCGTCGAAATCTCCGGTCAACTCTAAGATCTCGTGTCAAATTGGGGTAGTGAATCGAGTTCCACATCAAACACAACATTTTCTACTATTCCTATGAAAGCCTTCTTGTCTACTCACTTTTTATCATTATTAAATATTATTTTAAGCTCAATCAAATATTAAGTACCAACAAGTTCTTTTATAGGCATGCACAATGTGTCGGGAACTAACAAATTAATAAATAAAGTTTTTATATATATCAAGTTTACTTTCTTTTTAAAATTATTACTTAATTAATAGCAACCAAGTTTTAGTATAATTGGAATTAATTATAACAAATTAAAGCCATAAAAAAACATATACAATACTAATATGACTAAATGGATTTTTAGTAACACGTAAATATTAACATATATTTTATATTAAAAATTGTTATTAGTAGACAATAATCAAATGTATTTTCTTGCTTAAGTGTTTATCAATATAAATAAATATACATCTTTAGGTAATGCCCCTTAAAATATTTTTAAGACCCATGTTGAAAAAACTCAACTAAATTACTACATATGGTTCTAATTGCATTTATGGTACGAAAGGTGTGTGACTTAAACAGATCTGGTATGGTCTTTCGTTTTAGGGTTCGTTAAGTTGCGTATGTGTTCTTGATTCATCGATTTTAGGGTTTAAAAAAGGTAAGGCTTTTGGTTCATATCTATATACTTTTTATTTCTATCCGAGTGTGTTACGGTTTTCTTTTTAGGATTTCGATTTTGGGTGCATAACGTTACATTTAGGGTTAATACATCTTAAGGTATGTTTCATTTATGATTCGGTTCATTCTGAATCAATTTACCATTCATACAGTTTGTAAGAAAATTGATACAATTTTCCCAAGATCTATTTTAAAATTTGATTTTTGGTTATGAATTTGCTTTGACTGTATCTGAGTGAAGCTGTTTTGTTCGAATTTAGGATTCATTCATGAGCATTTTAGGGTACATTTGATTTGGGTTTTTTTATTGTATCGATTTTGACTCAATCTTCATCGAATCTTCTTTTGTTTGAATCGGTTTGCTAATGCTTTAGTTGTTTATACGATTTTGATATCTGCATCGTGGTTGTGATACGATTTTTCAATGAAGATGAAGATCTTCATCTTCTATTTTTATAGTTTTGAAATAAAAAAAATCAACATAAACAAATTACCTGCAACCTATAGAGTAAGTTTCTTGATACATCAACTGTAGATTTTGCAAGTTCAGTACATTAAATTGTAGTTTTGAAAGTTAGGTATACACAATATCAAAATGTGACAACTTCAGTATACTTTAAAAAACTAAACCCTTAATTATAATCAAATATATTTAGAAACTATATAATCAAACATTACTATTAATGTTTAAAATGAGAATAAATATCTTTAGAAAATACTAATATATCATCAATAAAAAATTAACTATTAATCACTGGATTACATATATAATTCGTTATATTTTAAAATTTAGATGGGGAATTTTTTAATTCAAATGACATAACATTCCATTCATATTGTCTAAATGTGATATTAAAAGCGGTTTTATATCTATCTTTTTCTTCAATTTGAATATGTCCAATATCAAGATTTTAAATTTAAAGGATCAAGATTGTGACAAATTATCAAATTGAGGGATTTTAAATTTAAAGGACCAAATAAGTGATTTCTTATAAACCACATAGACCAAATCATTAATTCGCTCTTTATATTAGTGATCGGATATCTAAACTATTTTAAAACCTTAGTTAGAGGTTTATAATTTATAACAAGTCTTGGAACACCTCGATCCTCCTTTATATGTTTATTAATACAAAAAGGTGTGTATGACCATGGAGATTTGGAAGGTTTAATTAACCTTTTTATATCAAAGAAGTAATTTCCTTTTTGATAAATTTATGAACTCTGAATTGATTTAACAAGGTATTGTCTTAGCCAGAATTTGGTTTTCATTAAAATTATCTTCATTTGAAAGTTCAACAAGATGTTTTTTCTATCCTAGAAAGCATTGGGATGGTCATCACAAATTTATAATGAGGTATAAATTTTATTTTTTCTTTACATTTTGGATTTTTTAATTCTTCTATAATTGTGTATTTCTTCTTTGAAAATTAATTTGTCAATTTTTCTGCCATAAGCAAATCTTTAACTTCTTTAAGCATTCTTTTAAAGATTGAGTAATAAAATCCAATTTTATTTCTTTTTCTTGTATATTCCTACAATTCCAGTATTATTAATACTTTTAACTACAAAAATCTTGTTTATGAAATAGGTCATAATACTTTTAACTACACGTGGTCCTAAAATAAATATTCATTTTTGTTTTTTAAATCTTGAGTAGTGACACTTTTTTTTTGTCTTTCTTCAAACATTTCATATACTTGTGCAATATTATATGGGTTATTAATTGATTTTGTTTGGTATACATATGTAAATTATTATCTGTTGGTCAAATGATCTTATCAGTTGAGATTTGATGAGACAAAGTTAAGTTTGTAAGATATGTTCTAAATACAACTTAAACAGAATTATGAAGCTTGATCAGACTGAGCACTTATAGTGTTTTAGACTGAGCATAAACTGAGTATAAGCTGAGCATATAATTGATAAACTTAGACTATATCTCAGTTAGTTTATCAAAATATTTGATAAGCTGTGTGTGTCACCTAAGGTATCAGGGTTGAGTATTCAGCTTGATGCGTTTCGAGCTGAGTGACTCAGCTTATAGACTGAGTCAGCTTAACAGAATTGCTAAGTAAGTTTTAGCTAACTCTTATGACTTCTAAGGATGAGTTATTCATTATACATGTTAGTCCATGTTTGATTCGAGTTTGTTCTCGAAAGACTCAGCTTGATGAGTTTCAAGCTGAGTGACTTAGCCTGACAAAAGAAGTCAGTCTAAGATAATTAAAATATGTTTTAAATTTCTATTACTCTCTATATCTACGGCATGGATAAGAAGACTCCAGAATCAAGATTGAAGATTGAATAATCAAGATAGAAGATTCAAGATTCAAGATTCCGAATTATCCGTTAGTTTGTTAGCAGATTAAGATAAGTTCTAGTTTGTTAGGATCCGTAGGAACAAGATTATAAATACTTATCTCCTGATAAGATTATAGAGATCTCATCTCACCTCAACCTAACCATCGTATATTTTATGAGTCTTGATACACTGTTTGTAAGTTCAACGTGATCAAGAAATTCACAAATTTCCAATATAGTTCGTGTGTTCGATCTTCACGTCTGTTGTGAAGTTGGTAAGTACTCAATCTGTGAATACATCTTGTTTAGAGAGTCAGTTTGTATCTATAATCATAAGTTGATTATAGATAACAAAGTTTGAGAGATTGAGAGATTTGATTTACACTAGGTGTTTACATATCAAGTGTTGCTTACTTGATAGTCATTGTAATCATCTTCTTATTAATGAAAACATTCAATTTCATGTGATTTGATTTGTGTAACACTTTTTATTGATTTGTTCAATTTTCCGCAGAAATTGTATTCAACCCCCCTTCTACACATTACTTGCTTGTTGATACCCTCACTAAGGGACCAACAACTGGTATCAGAGCAGGCAAAACTATTCATAAGTTGAAGTTCAAGATTATGAGAAAGTATAATATGTCGACAAGCAACAATTCATCAAACTTTCCTTAGATGGCTGCTAAAGGATGTCCCATATTTGATGGATCTGATTATCCTATGTGGAAATTCAGAGCCATGCTCTTCCTGAAGTCCATTGACATCAGAATGTATGATGTCATAACTCGTGGACCAATCATCCCAAGATTCCTGCTGCTGTCAGTGATAAGTTTCCTGAAAAGGAAGTCAGGAAGCCTTTGGCATCCTGGACTGAAAAGGATTGGAAATTACATTCTCTGGATGACAAAGCAAAGAGTGTTATGGAAAATGCCCTGACCAATGAGATCTTGCATACTGTGACTGGGTGTCAATCTGCAAAAGAGATCTAGGATACTTTAAGTATTACATATGAGGGTACAGATCTGGTCAAGCAGCACAAGAAGAATCATCTTAACAGATCTTATGAAAACTTCTTTTCTAAGAAGAATGAATCCTTGTCTGATTTGTTCACAAGGTTTCACTACTTGATTAATGCCCTGCTAAATGTAGGCATTAAAAAGGATGAAGTTGACCTAGTGCTGAATTTTCTGGATGTGTTACCAGAGAAATTTAATGAGGTAACCATAACACTAAGGGTTGGAGGTACATTATATATGTATAACCTACAGTCCATATATGGTTTCTTGCTTAATCATGAACAGATCACAGAACACAAGAAATCTTCTCAACAACAAATGAAGGACTCTCTTGATAAACATGAAACCACATTAGTTGTAGAGAAGAAGAAAAAGAGTTCAAAAGCCTTCATAGCTGAATCTGAGACTGAGTCAGACTCTTAAGCTGAACACTCAGACTCAGACTCAAGTGATACTGATGAGGTTCAGACTATCACTGAACAAATAGATATGCTTGCCAGAAGACTGAAAAGAATTCAAAGGGGAAAAGGAAGATCTGACAGGGGCAAAGGAAAGAGTTCTTTTGATCCCAAGAAAGATGTGTGCTTCAACTGTCAGAAGAAGGGACACATTGCTGCTGAGTGTAGAATAAAGAAGGATGAACCAACTTCAGTAGCTGATAAGAATGCTTACAGAGCTGATAAGTACAAGAAGAAATATACTCAGCTTAAGAAAGGAAAGCCCGAAGACAAGTCCAATGCTAAAGGACTCTATGCAAAAACTTGGGATACAGAATCATCTACATCAGATGATGATGACAAGTGTTTGATGGCTCAAGAAGATGATGAGTTTGAATTAGATGAAGATGATTATGGTCTGTCTGAATCAACTTTTGAAGCTGACATGAAGGAAGCTGAGGAAAACAACAAACTAAGTGACTGGGATCCTTCCTCCATGTACAAGGTTAGTAATTTCAACTCTTACACCGATAAAGAAAAAGGTCTTACATTTGGTTATTTGTTAAACGACTTTAAGAACAACCTTAAGTCTCAAGCTGACCTCAAAGCTGAAATCACTAAGCTCAAGAAAGAGATTAATGAAAATCAAACTCTCATTACTGCTGGGAAGAAAGCACAATGTGATCTTGAATGTCAAAGACACATTAATAAACTTCTGAGTGAAGAACATCAGGAAGCGAAGGATAAAGCTGACCAACTTCAGAAGGTCACTGAATCCTGGTGTAAGTCATCAAGGCTTGCTGAACATTGCATCAACCAACAAATTCCTAAACAGGTACAAGCTGTACTTGGAGGTGACTATCAATCCGCAGCTTATGCAGCTAATGATGATGAGATAGAAAGTACAGATTCTGAGGAAGATAGACAACTTATTGAGTCTCAGAAGTCAGCCTCAGAAAGGAGACATGATCCAAGCCTAAAATACAATAAGTTTGTAAAGGCAAAGGTTCATAGAAATGAGTGTTTAACTTCTAAACAACATAGTAAGTCTGTGCATGATAGATTAGGCAATCTGTTAATGAAAGGTTGAATCCAAATCCTTTCAAAAGATAACACTCTCTATCCAGTTAAGAGAGAAGCTTCAAGAATAGGAAGACAACTGTAAGTCAGAGGTCATATCACAACAATGGTAAGTCCAAAGTTGTTGAAACTGGTAAGTCCAAAGAACTCAATAGTGGTAAGTCCAAAGTTGTTGAAACTAGTAAGTTCATAAAACATGACAATGGTAAGTCCAAAGTCAATGAAAAGAAGTTTGTTGGTCAAACTTCTGATCAAAAGGATAATAAACCTAAACATGACAAAGGTAAGTCCAAAGTCAATGAGCATCAGGTGAATCAGCTTGCAAGGAAAGTTGAGAAATTATCCACAACCTATAATCCTAAAAATTAGAGCAAGTTCTCTAAAGGATTATTGGAAAACCTACCTCCTGTAGTCATTGGTAGAAGGAAGTGCTACAAGTGTGGAGGTAGAGGACATGAGGCCAAGGACTGTGATAGTGAAACCTTAAGGCCTGAAAAGGAACAAGCTGATCAGCCTACGTAGGACTCAACACCTGCTCAAGCTGACCAGTCAGCTCCACAAGATGAAATTGCTAAGTGCTCATCATCTGAACCTACTACAAAGGGGGTTCTTAAACAAAACTAATATGTTTATGTTGGGAAAATGATCTCCTCAGTTAAAATTTGATGAGACAAAGTTAAGTTTGTAAGATGTGTTCTACGTATAACTTAAACAGAATTATGAAGCTTAGTTAGACTAAACACTCATAGTGATTCAGACTGAGTATAAGCTGAGCATATGTTCGACCAATTTATACTACACCTTAGTTAGTTTATTAATATGTTTAATAAGCTGTGTATGTAACATAAGGTATATATCGAGTATTCAGCTTGATGTGTTTCAAGCTGAGTGACTCAGCTCAAAAGCAGAGTCAGCTCGACAGAGTTGCTAAATATGTTTTATTTAACTAGTTAGACTTCTAAGGACGAGTTTATCAATATACGTGTTAGTTCATGTATGTATTCGGTTTTGTTCTCGAAGAACTCAGCTTGATGAGTCTCAAGCTGAGTAACTCAGTCCGAGTAAGAAGTCAGTCTAAGAAAGTTTAAATTTGTTTTAAACTTATCTTATTAACTCTCTATATCTACGGAAAGGATAAGAAGATTCCAGAATCAAGATTGAAGATTGAAGATTCAAGATAAGAAGATTCAAGATTCAAGACTCCGGATTATCCGATAGTTAGTTAACTAATTAGGTGTAGTCTAGTTTGTTAGGAACCGTAGAAGAAATTTATAAATACTTATCTCCTCATAAGTTTAGAGGTATGACTCAGATACAAAAACAACTAAGTATTGCAGAGCCAAAACCTCACCTCACCGTATGTGTTACGATTCTTGAATGACTGTTTGTAAGTTCAACGTGATCAAGAAACTCATAGATTGCCAAGCTATTCGTGTGTTCGAATTATCACATCTGTTGTGATATTGGTAAGTAATCATAAGTTGATTCAATCTGTGTAAATCCTGTTTAGAGAGTCGTCAGTATCTATAATCATAAGTTGATTATAGATAGCTAAGTTTGAGAGATTGAGAGATTTATATTAGGTGATTATGTATCAATGGTTGCTTATTTGATAGTTATTGTAATCATCTTCTTATTCAAAGCATTGTAATAATTTTATTAATGAAAGCATTCGATTGATTGTGGTTTGATTTACTTTTTGTAACACTTTTATTTGATTTGTTCAATTTTCGCAGAAAGTGTATTCAACCCCCCTTCTACACACCTGTTGCTTGTTGTTATTCTCACCAAGGGACCAACAACTGGTATCAGAGTAGGGTGAACGATTTCATAAGTTGAAAGTTCAAGATTCTGAGAAAGTTTACAATGTCTACAAGCAATAATTCTTCAAACTTTACACAGATGTCTGCCAAAGGTTATCCCGTGTTTGATGGATATGACTATCCTATGTGGAAGTTTAGAGCCATGATGTTCCTCAAGTCCATTGACAATCGTGTGTCCGATGTCATTATCAAAGGACCAATAATCCCCAAGATATCTGCTGTTGTCAGTGATACGTCCGCTGATAAAACAGACAAGAGTGAAAAAGAGGTAAAAAAGCCCGTTGCATCCTGGACTGATGAAGATTGGAAACTCTACAATCTGGATGACAAGGCTAAAAGTGTTCTGGCAAATCCCCTTACTAACGAGATCTTGCACACAGTGACTGGGTTTCAATCTGCAAAAGAGATTTGGGATACTCTAAGTGTTACATATGAGGGCACAGATATGGTCAAACAGCAAAAGAAGAACCATCTGAACAGATCATATGAAAACTTCTTTTCAAAGAAGAATGAAACCTTGGATGATGTGTTTACCAGGTTTCATTACTTGATAAATCACCTGCTAAGTGTAAGCATTAAGAAGGATGAAGTTGAACTCGTGCTGAAGTTTCTGGATGTGTTACCAGAAAGGTTCAATGAAGTGACCACAACACTGAGGGCTAGAGGAACATTGCATTTGTATAACCTACAGTCCATTTATGGGTTCTTGCTAAGTCATGAACAGATCACTGAACACAAAAGAACTTCTCAACAACAACTCAAGGAGTCTTTGGATAAAACTGAAGTTGTATTGGTTGCACAGAAAAAGAAGAAAAGTTCCAAGGCACTAGTTGTTGAATCTGAGACTGAGTCAGAATCTCAAGCTGACCACTCAGACTCAGACTCAAGTGATACTGATGATGTTCAGATTATCACTGAGCAGATGGCCATGCTAGCCAGACGTTTGAGAAGAGCTCAACGGGGAAGAGGAAGATCTGAGAGGGGCAAAGGGAAGAGTTCCTTTGATCCCAAGAATGTTGTGTGCTTCAACTGTCAGAAGAAGGGACATATTGCTGCTAAGTGCAGATCAAAGAAGGTGGAATCAACATCAGTTGTTGATAAGAATGCTTACAGAGCTGATAGATACAAGAAGAAATATACTCAGCTTATGAAAGGAAAGCCTAAAGACAAACCCAGTGCAAAAGGACTATATGCTGAAACCTGGGATACAGAATCATCTACCTCAGATGATGATGTATGTCTGATGGCTCAAGAAGATGAAGAGTTTGAAATTGACGAAGTTGATTATGGTCTGTCCGAGTCAACTTTTGAAGCTGACATGAAGGAAGCTGAGGAAAACAACAAGCTAAGTGATTGGGATCCTGCTTCCATGTATAAGGTTAGTAATTTAAACTCTTACACCGATGAAGAAAAGGGTCTTGCTTTTGATTATCTGCTGAATGATTTCAAGACCATCCTTAAGTCTCAAAATGACTTTAAAGCTGAGATAGCTAAACTGAAGAATGGGATCAAGGAAAATAAATCTTTCATTGATGTTGTTAAGAAAGCACAATGTGATCTGGAATTCCAAAGACACATTAACAAACTTCTAAGTGAAGAACTTCAGGAAGCTAAAGACAAAGCTGACAAACTTCAAAAGGTCACTGAGTCTTGGTGTAAGTCATCAAAGCTTGCAGAAAAGTGCATAAACCAACAAATTCCTAAACAGGTACAAGCTGTGCTTGGAGGTGACTATCAAACTGCAGCTTATGTAGCTGATGATGAGATAGCAAGTACAGACTCTGAGGAGGATAGACTACTGATTGAGTCTCAGAAGTCAGCCTCAGAGAAGAAACATGGTCAAAACCTTAAATTCAATATGTTTGTAAAGGCTAAAGATCATGGAGAAGAGCTGATCAGCCTACACAGGACTCAGCTCCTGCTCAAACTGAACAGTCAGTTCAATAAGATGGAGATAATAAGTGCTCCTCATCTGAACACACCAAGAAGTGGGTTCCCAACCAAAACTAATGTGTTTAGTTTTCATCTCATGTGCATGGTTCAAGTAAATGGTACTTAGATAGTGGATGCTCAAGGCAAATGACAGGGTGGAAAGGACTTCTTAGTGATTTCCAAGAAGATGAAGGTCCTAAAGTAACATTTGGAGACAACTCACATGAAAGGACTAAAGGCTATGGGAAGATGCAAGATGGCAAGGTCACTTTCCAGAGAGTTGCATATGTCAAAGGTCTCAAGCACAACCTGATTAGTATCAGTCAATTGTGTGATGAAGACAATATAGTTACTTTTAGGAAGAAAGCATGAATAATCTATAATGCCATGGGAAAGCCTGTATTAATAGCTAAAAGAGAAAGAGATGTGTATCTACTTGATCTTAATTCTACTGATCCCTATAATGAAACCTAATTGTATTCCCATTCTGTTCCTAAGCTGAGTTGGTTATGACATAAACGTTTATCTCATTTAAATTTTAAAAATATAAATATGCTATCCAATAAAGAGATATTCTTTGGATTACCAAATATCACATTTGTCAAAGACAAATTGTGTTCAGCTTGTGAACAAGGGAAACACCATAAAGGGTCCTTTAAATCAAAGCAAATTTTTTCAATAACAGACCCATTGTATATGTTGCATATGGATTTGTTTGGACCCATAAGTACTCCAAGCCTAAGTGGCAAGAAGTACACACTGGTGATAGTAGATGAGTTCTCACGATTCACCTGGGTAATATTACTTAAAGCCAAAAGTGAGGCTGCCCTGGAGATAATCAGTTTTATTAAACAGGAAGAGTTGCATAAAGGTTTGTCTGTAAAGCAACTTAGAAGTGATCATGGGACTGAGTTCATAAACTCTACCCTTGAAAGCTTCTGTGAACAAAAGGGAATATTACAAAATTTCTCATCTGTCAGAACTCCCCAACAAAATGTAGTTGCTGAAAGGAGAAATAGAACCTTAATTGAGGCTGCTAGAACAATGCTATGTGAGGCAGGATTGAAACTCTATTTCTGGGATGAAGCTGTTAGTACAGCCTGCAATACCCAGAATAGGTCAATCATTGTCAAAAGACATAGAAAGACTTCATATGAGATGTATAAGTCTAGAAAGCCCAATATAGGTTATTTCCATATCTTTGGTTCAAAATGCTATGTGCTGAATCAAAGAGATCAGCTCCATAAGTTGGAACCTAAAGCTGATCTTGGAATATTCGTTGAATATTCCTCAATCTCCAAGTCTTATAGAATATATAATACAAGGAGAAAAGCCATAGAAGAATCAATTCATGTCTCATTTGATGAAGACATTTTTGATCAAGCTGATAAAAGTCAAGCTGGCTTAGTCAGTCTGAGTGAGCTTGAAAGGCCTAAGGAAATCAACTTATCAAATCCTATGTATGTCATAGGAGATGATAGTGATGATCATGTGTGTTCATTAAAGAAATCATCACAAACTCCAAAGGATTATCAAGCTGAGAAAGATGATGAGTTTATCAACCCCTTTGGAGCTGAAGTCGCTCAGACTGAAGATCTTGGTAACAGACATTTTTTTAAAAATGCTGCTGTTGAGACTGAGGAGATAAGTTCACCTCAGGAATCTCAACATCACTCAGATTCTGAACCAGACTCTCCAACTACAACATTCAAATTCCTCAAAGATCATCCTCAAGACCAGATCATTGGAAATGTCCAAGAAAGAGTCATGACCAGATCTAAGGCTACAGCTAACTATGCCGCGTACTTTGGTTTCCTATCTCAAATGGAACCAAAGAAGACTGAAGAAGCCTTAGAGGATGAGGATTGGATTGAAACTATGCAAGAGGAATTAAATGAGTTTGAGAGAAATAAGGTCTGGAACCTTGTCCCTGCCCCCAAAGATCATTCAATTATAGGCACTAAGTGGGTCTATAGAAATAAAATGGACAAGGATGGAGTGATAGTTAGGAACAAAGCCAGGCTAGTAGCACAAGAGTATAAGCAAGAAGAGGGAATTGATTATGATGAGACCTTTGCCCCTGTTGCTAGAATTGAAGCCATAAGGTTGTTCTTAGCTTATGCAACATATAAAGACTTCAAAGTCTATCAAATGGATGTGAAGAGTGCTTTCCTAAATGGAAAACTTCAGGAGGAAGTCTATGTGAAACAACCTCCTGGCTTTGTAAGTTGAAAGTTTCCACATCATGTCTATAAGTTGGACAAGGCTTTGTATGGTCTTAAACAAGCTCCAAGAGCTTGGTATGATACTTTGTCCACTTATCTACTATCAATGGATTTCACCAAAGGTAGTATAGATAAGACACTCTTTATTAAAAAGAGTAAAGGACAGGTGATTCTTGTACAGATCTATGTGGATGATATTATTTTTGGTTCTACCAATGAATCTCTGTGTGAGTGGTTTTCTAAAATAATGTCACAAAAGTACAAGATGAGCATGATGGTTGAGATGACATACTTCCTAGGCTTACAAATTCAACAGAAGCCTGATGGAATATTCATCAATCAAAACATGTATGTTCTTGATTTGATAAAGAAATATGGTTTTGATTCAAGTTCAACCATGAAAACACCCATGTCACCAGCTGTCAAGCTGAGTAAAGACTCAGATGGTAAGTCTGTGTGTCAGTCTACCTATAGAGGAATGATAGGTTCATTACTCTATTTGATAGCTAGTAGACCTGAAATCATGTTTGCTATATGTGTTTGTGCAAGATATCAGGCAGATCCTAAAGAATCACATCTTCAAGTTGTGAAAAGGATCTTTAGGTACCTTAAAGGTACACCAAATATAGGTCTTTGGTATCCAAAGGACTCTGGATTTGAGTTAGTTGGTTTTTCAGATGCTGACTATGTTGGGTGCAAGTTAGACAGAAAATCAACTACTGGAGGATGTCAAATGCTTGGAGGGAAGTTAGTCAGCTGGACTAATAAGAAACAGAACTCAGTGGCTACTTCAACTGCTGAAGCTGAATATGTTGCAGCAGGGTGCTGTTGTGCTCAAATCCTTTGGATGCAACATCAACTTCAAGACTTTGGCATGAGTTTCAATAAAACTCCTATCTTCTGTGATAACCAAAGTGCAATAGCCATCACTTACAATCCAGTCTTCTACTCAAGAACCAAGCACATTGAAATTCGACATCACTTCATCAGGGATATCGTGGAAAAAGGTAAATTTGACGTTAAATTTATTTCCACTGATGACCAATTAGCAGATATCTTTACTAAACCACTTGATGAAAAGAGGTTTATGTATCTACTAAGTGAATTGGGTATGCTCAATCCTTAGCTAAGTGTCTAGAATCTGAGTTTTTCAGTTTGACAAAGACTAAGTGTCTTAAGCTGAGTGCACAGTTTACAAATAAGTTTTCTTAAACTGTATAACAAGTCAAGCTGAATGATGAGTTCACACGTTTGGTGAGTTCCAAACATATTTTAACTACTCAGTGTAGTTATGATACAGTTTGAGTCAGTCTCAAACATAAATGACTAAGTGTCATTGAGTCTAACTTCTAACGGTAACTTTTCTGTCTCCTAAGAAAGGTTTATATATCGATCATAACCGGTATAGAGGAGTTTACACTTAAAATTCTGACTTCTCAACTTCTATAATACCTTTCGCAAACACCTCAATTGCTTAGTGCATTCATCCGTTCAAACCCTAACTTGCTAAGTGCAATTTCTGTACCGCTCAGTGCGAACTTAAATTTACTCAGTGTAATTAATCCAACATGGACGAAATCACATTAGTTCTCAGTGATCAGATGATTCGAGGTGCTCAGTTCAAGGACAATGGAGTGCCGTTGCTGAAAGTCAACAATCAACGGGCCTGTCTTGCAATTCCTCCAAGGAAACACGGCAGATGATATGAAGTCTGGGTGGCTTACATCCGTAAATGCCCCCTGGCATTCGCCTTCTATGGAGCACCTCTCCATATCGTTCCTCAACATCTACTGGAGTTCTGGTATACATGCACGTATGATCAGAACAGGGGAGAGATTATGGGAACTGTTCTTAATGGCAATAGAATAGTAGTCCTATCAGTGCAGTGGCTAAGGGATGTTCTTCGACTCCCTCATTCTGATGAGTTCGAGCCGGCTGTCACAAGGCAAGTGGCTAGGTCAGTCCTACCTCGATTGGGTCACCCACAGACAGAGGGTGTCAACAAGAAGGCCACTTTTCCAACTAGTTAGGGCTTCATGGTTTCAACAGTGATTCGTTCACTGGGGACTAAGGTTAGAGGTCTGGACCAGGTAAATGAGTTCGAAATGCAGTTGATGTACAATATTTACTTCAACAGAAATCTGTACTATGCTATGCTTTTCTTCAATGAACTCAATGTCTAAGTGATGAGGACCACAAGGGATCTTCATGTACCATTTATAAGGTACCTGTCCTTGGCAATTGAAGCCGAGCTGGGGACAACACTCTATGAAGCTGATCAGGATGTGTTCCTGTTTCCTACACTAAGCTCCAAGATGTTCAACAATGACATCTTTCCTGAGCAAGAGGGTCTGAGTGGTCCTATGCTACTGATAGGTGAGGCAACTTCATCAGAAAGTGAAGTAGAGGGATCAAATCAAGGGGGAGCTTCTCAAGCTGATACTGAGGTTCAAGCTGAGCACTCTGCTCAAGCTGAACCAGCAACCATTAAAGTTGCTTCTGGTAAGACCTCTCCCCTTTCTCTTTCTTCTCACTATTCTCCATCCACTTTTGGAGATAAGGCTGTGGTACAATCAACCTAGTCTAACCCATCTCCTCCACCTTCATTCCATCTAAAATCCCACTCTGAAACCACCCCTAGTTTGCCCACTGCTGCTAGGGAGAATATCCGACCTATACACGTAAAACTGCTATAGGTGGTGCCACTCCTAAAGGCATCACTGGAGCTGAGATCACATTGATCCCTCCATCGGCAGGAGTTGAGGGGGAGATGCCTACTCTTAAGGTGTCAACCTCGAGGCTCATTACAACCAAACAGCCTATACCGGGTGTGGTGTCTACTCAGCCCACACTCTCCAGTGCCATGGGAGAGCCAATTATTGTGCCTAAGCAGACACGCTTTGGTAACATTGAATATATGACCAATCCCCAGGGTCAATCACCCCCCTCGAAACCAATCAGCCAACCACCAACCCATACACTTCACCCAAATTCCAACCCTCTCAAGGTTGAAGGTTGACAACAACCTTTGGATGATGCACCCAAATTCCCACCCTCTCAATCTGACTTGAACGACTTAATGAACTTTTTCAAAAGTCAGTTTGACAAGCTGCACCTCCAGAGAAAACAAGACAAGAAGAACATGCTAATGATCTTGGATTCTCTAGAGGAAGATGTATAGCAGTTAAAATCTGCAATGGCTGCCCTACGACAACAAAGGACTTCAACCCATGTTAATGATGACAAAAAGGAGGAGAAGGTTCTAGAAGCTAAAGCTGAGTCTGTTCAAGCTGAAGCTTTACTACTATTGGCAAAGGGAGCAGATCAAGTTGAGGGGGAGAAAGAAATGGAAATAGAAGCTGGGCTGACTGAAAAGGCTAAAGGAAAGAGACCTGTAGTAGTCAGCTCAGATGAATCAGAACCCTTCCTGCAGAAAATAAGAAGAGTGATTCTTAGTGAATCATCAGCCTCAGATGAAGACTCTGCTGACAAAATGACTCTACAAGAAAGAGCTTCACTGATGGCAGTAAGGAGAATGGAAAGAGAGGATGCTGACCAGCTTGGGATCTCGGTTGAAGAGTTAAGAAGAAAACAAATAGATGCTCAAGCTGTGTTAGCTGATGAGAAAGCACTACGAGAATAGAACTGGGCTGAGCAAATCAGAAATCAGAATGAGGAATTAGCAAAACTCAGACTGCCTATCGTGCCCAAGGAAGAAGAAGAGGAACTTCCTAACCAAGATCAAACTGAGGAAGAAGATATAACTCAATGTTATGAAAAACTGTACTTCTCTTCTCAAATTGATTCACTCAAGTTGAATTCAGTTCAAGGGATCATCATCATGGAGTTCGTCTTAAAGAATGGTGAAACACCCTCTCTGGAGCTGAATCAACTTCATAAGCTGGGTTATGAAGAGTGGAAGCAAGTAGCTATACTTATCAAGCAGATGGAAAAGTCCTCTGCAAGGAATCAAGTCAAAGATGAAATTCTAATAATACTTGCTAAAGCTGATGAGATGCAAATCATACCCAGATCAGAGATAGCTACCCTACTGACTTCATTTCACAAAATAGGAAAGGATAAACTGAAAAAGCCAGCTGGTTTAGCAAAAGCAAACAAGGACAGTCTTGCTCTTCCTGAAGGCATGGAGTTTCAAGAGAATACATATGTTGAAAAGCCTCAGAAAGAGTTCATGTACTTGGACAGAAATGGTGAAAAATGCTTCCAGGCTGATGCATCAATTTATACATGTGAGGTATCTCAAGTATTTACTTTGAGATAAATTGTTGAAAAGACTGAACAAACTGGAAGGTTTAGATACAGACTAAACAGAGCAATACGATCACAAAAGGATCAGCTTCAATATTTACCTAACCTGCAAGAAATCCTTGAAGAAATCAACAAGGAAATCAAAGTGTTTGAAGAGCTGCATCCTCAATAGATTAGTTCTAATATAAATATTAGATTAGTTCTAATATTTTTGTAAGCACTTAGTGTGCATGATCTAAGTGATCAATCATTTTGTATTATGATCAGTTCAATTAATACAAGTATAAAGTTTGATATGTTCAACTGTGTTGTGATGTGTTCATATTTATAAGTCTGATAAGTTCAGCTCAAATGAATAATTGATTAGTTCTTATTCAGTTATGTAATTAGTTGGTTTGTTCAACTTAAAAGTTCGTGTGTTCCACTTATAATTGATAAGTTCAATTAAAATTATATTAGTTCAATTTAAAATCTTGATAAGTTTAAGATCTACAACATAATTCTGTTAAACAAACTTAATAACTGTTTGATGGTTTTGTCATCATCAAATAGGGGGAGTTTGTTGGGAAAATGATCTCGTTAGTTAAGATTTGATGAGACAAAGTTAAGTTTGTAAGATGTGTTCTACGTATAATTTAAACATAATTATGAAGCTTAGTCAGACTGAACACTCATAGTGATTCAGACTGAGTATAAGCTGAGTATAAGCTGAGCATATGTTCGACCAGTTTATACTACACCTTAGTTAGTTTATTAATATGTTTAATAAGATGTGTATGTCACATAAGGTATATATCGAGTATTCAGCTTGATGTGTTTCAAGCTGAGTGACTCAGCTCAAAAGCAGAGTCAGCTCGACAGAGTTGCTAAATATGTTTTAGTTAACTAGTTAGACTTCTAAGGATGAGTTTATCAATATATGTGTTAGTTCATGTATGTATTCGGGTTTGTTCTCGAAGAACTCAGCTTGATGAGTCTCAAGCTGAGTAACTCAGTCCGAGTAAGAAGTCAGTCTAAGAAAGTTTAAATATGTTTTAAACTTATCTTATTAACTCTCTATATCTACGGAAAGGATAAGAAGATTCCAGAATCAAGATTGAAGATTGAAGATTCAAGATAAGAAGATTCAAGATTCAAGACTCCGGATTATCCGATAGTTAGTTAACTAATTAGGTGTAGTCCAGTTTGTTAGGATCCGTAGAACAGGATTATAAATACTTATCTCCTGATAAGTTTAGAGGTATGACTCACATACAAAAACAACTAAGTGTTGCAGAGCCAAAACCTCTCCTCACCGTATGTGTTACGATTCTTGAATCACTGTTTGTAAGTACAACGTGATCAAGAAACTCACAGATTGCCAAGCTATTCGTGTGTTCGAATTATCACATCAGTTGTGATATTGGTAAGTAATCATAAGTTGATTCAATATGTGTAAATCCTGTTTAGAGAGTCGTCAGTATCTATTATCATAAGTTGATTATAGATAGCTAAGTTTGAGAGATTGAGAGATTTATATGAGGTGATTATGTATTGCTTACTTGATAGTTATTGTAATCATCTTCTTATTCAAAGCATTGTAATCATTTTATTAATGAAAGCATTCGATTGATTGTGGGTTGATTTACTTTGTGTAACACTTTTATTTGATTTGTTCAATTTCCGCAGAAAATGTATTCAACCCCCCTTCTACACACTTGTTGCTTGTTGTTATTCTCACCAAGGGACCAACAGTTTAGTTTTCTTCTCATGTGCAGGGTTCAAGTAAATGGTACTTGGACAGTGGATGATTAAGGCACATGACAGGATGGAAAGGACTTCTAAGTGAATTCCAGGAAGATGAAGGTCCTAAAGTAACATTTGATGATAACTCCCATGGAAGAACTAAAGAATATGGGAAGATGCATGCTGGCAAGGTGACTTTCCAGAAGGTTGCATATGTTAAAGGTCTTAAACACAATCTGATAAGTATCAGTCAATTGTGTGATGAAGACAATATTGTTACTTTTAGGAAGAAAGTAGGAACAATATACAATGCAAAGGGTAAGCCAGTACTAATAGCAAAGAGAGAAATAGATGTGTATCTACTTGATCTCAATTCTGCTGATCCCAATACTGAAACCTGCTTATATTCCCAATCTGTTCCCAAGCTGAGTTGGCTGTGGCATAAAAGGTTGTCACATTTAAATTTCAAGAACATAAATATGCTATCCAACAAAGAGTTAGTCTTTGGTTGCCAAAGATCACATTTTTCAAATACAAATTGTGCTCTGCTTGTGAGCAAGGCAAACATCACAAAGGGTCATTCAAGTCAAAGCAAAAATTTTCAATAACAGACCCATTGCATATGTTGCATATGGATCTGTTTGGATCCAGAAGTGCTCTAAGCCTAAGTGGCAAGAAGTACACCCTGGTGATAGTAGATGAGTTCTCTAGAGTCACCTGAGTAATATTCCTTAAAGCCAAAAGTGAAGTTGCCCTGGAGATAATAAGTTTTATCAAACAGGAAGAGTTGCAAAAAGGTAAGTCTGTTAAGCAAATCAGAAGTGATCATGGGACTGAGTTTAGAAACTCAACCCTAGAAGGATTTTGTGAACAAAAATGAATAATACAAAATTTCTCCTCAGTTAGAACTCCTCAAAAAAATGGAGTTGTTGAAAGGAGAAATAAAACATTAATTGAGGCTGCTAGAACAATGCTATGTGAGGCAGGATTGAAACTCTATTTTTGGGATGAAGCTGTCAGTACAGCATGTTATAATCAAAATAGATCAATCATAGTCAAAAGACATGGCAAAATTGCTTATGAAATGTATAAATCAAGAAAGCCTAATATAGGTTACTTTCATGCCTTTGGTTCAAAATGCTATGTGCTGAATCAAAGAGATCATCTCCTTAAGTTGGAACCTAAAGCTGATCCTGGAATTTTTGTTGGTTATTCCTCAATCTTCAAGTCATACAGAGTGTATAAATCAAGGAGAAAGGTTATAGAAGAATCAATTCATGTCTCATTTGATGAAGACAGTAGTGATCAAGCTGACAAAAGTCAAGCTGACTCAGTCAGTCTGAGTGAGCTTGAAAAGCCGGAGGAAACCAAAATGTCAAATCCTATGTATGTCATAGATGTTGACAGTGATGAAGATGTATGTACATCTAAGATATCATCACAAGCTCCAAGGGACTCTCAAGCTGAGAAAGATGATGAGTTCATTAATCCCTTTGGAGAGGATACTGTTAGTTCAATCAAAAGATTAATATTTAATATATCTGGTTTTGATGATGCAATTTTAAATAAATATTATTATCATAAAAAAAATATATCCAAGTTAATATGAAAATAGTAAGTTTGGAAAAATAATGAAATATATCTGTTAATGAAAGATCAAAGTATAAAAATATATACTTGTGTGTTCATAAAAAGGAACTTGGGGGTTGTAATAAAATATGACAATATAAATTTTAAAAATAAAATTTATTCTAAATTGTCATTTTTATTAACACATAATTTTTCACTTATAAACATGTTTCATAATGCGTCAAAATAATATCTGTCTATGGAACAAAGTTTTTATAACTTCTTGCCAACAAATTTGAATAAACATAATTTTACAAATTGGCAAAAGTGAAAATATGTATTTTAGAATACAAGATAAATATCCTTAAGAGGTATTATTATACTGTGTTTACAAATGATTGGTGAAGGAATATCTTGGGAGATCTTGCAAGGTACATGCAAGTACATAGGTGTCATCTTCCAAATTGACATGTGCCTAATTCATTCAAAAGCCAGTTCAAATACACAGTGTAACGATATTTATTTTGGTATTTATTTATTCTAAAATACCAGTTTAAAAGAGGAAGTCGTAAAACATAGAAAACATTTTGAAACGACTCGAGATGGTGACATATGTGGTCACGGTCGAGCACCACGGTCGACCGTGGGATCGATCGTCCGGCCAGCATTTGTCCCCACCTCTCCTCTCTCTTCCTCTATAAATACAACCCCATAAACAACCAAAATTCACCTTTTGCCAATCTGAAATTCTCTCCTTCTACACACTTTCATATTTTGATCTTTCATTTTCAAATATATACTTTTGAGTGTGGTGATTCTTGAAGTTGTGTTCTTCATTTGTAAGAGTTTTACAACACTTCAAGATCAAGCAAAAGGGAAGCAAGAAAAATACATTGAGTGATATACACTTGAGTGAAATCGATTTTTTTCTTGTATTGAGAGATTAGTGTTTAAACACCATTGTTGGTGTTTTGTTGTTCTTAGTGACGTGTTCTTGAGAGAAGAACACTTTGAGTGTTTTGGTGGGTTTGACTATTCCCCACTTAGTTTTGGGTTTTGGTTAGTGTTCTTGAAGTTCTTGGTGAAGAACTTGGTGATTCTTCTTGGTGAAGAAGAAAGTGTTCTTGGGTAAGAACAAGGTGGTGGATCTAGTATAGATCTTTGGTGGTTATCATCTACCCGTAAAGGTGATTGTATTACGGTAATCTCTTCCGGGTTAAGAGATTGTTGCAAGTGTTGCTAGTGGAAACCTTGACGGAGGTCAAGGCGTGGATGTAGGTTGGAGTTCAACCGAACCACGTAAAAATCTTGGTGTTCATCCTCTAAACCCTTAACTCTTTAAATTTCTGCATTTGCATTTGCATATTTATTTTTCGCAAGCATACGTACATTTCTTGCATTTTATATTTCTGCACTTTATTTCTTATTTCTTTTATTTATTTATTTCTGTCATTTAAATTTCCGTCTTACTATATATATATATATATATATATATATATATATATATATATTTATCTGGTATACCCATTAAGATTAATATATATATATATATATATATATATATATATATATATATATATATATATATATATATATATATATATATATTTACTTATAATAAATATAAATATAAACACTTATATATATACATATCTGGTACTTACAATCAAGATATATATATATATATATATATATATATATATATATATATATATATATATATATATATATATATATTATACGTATTTATATACTTTCTGCAATTTACATTTCACGCATCTTATATATATATCTGGTACATTCATCAAGATATATATATAAGCACTACTATATATATTTATATATTTTAAGCATCTTTTATTTCTACATATTTTCTTTCAAAGTCATATATCTATTATTTCATATCTACTAACGTTTGTTTCTCTTGTGTCCCATATTTAATCATATAATTTAAATAAATCGAAAAAGAGGTCATAGAAACTATTCAACCCCCCTTCTAGTTTCTACAATTGGTATCAGAGCAAGTTGCTCAACAATTTGCTCAAAAGTTTTAAGATTAAATTATTTAAAAAAACAAACAAAACTTTTTAAATTTTGAGTTGATCCATGGCACAAGTTAACTACATGGAGGGTTGCTCTATGTCTAGACCACCACTACTTGAAACAGACGGTTTTTGTTACTGGAGACAACGATTTGAAATTTATGTCCAAGCTAAGGATAGTGATTTATGGAATATTATTGAGAAAGGAGATTTCAAACCTGATGATGACAAAATTTTAACCCCCGAGGACAAGTTGCAAATAAAGAAAATTTTTTAGGCCAAACTCATTTTATTCAATGCACTACCACGAACCAAATTTGAAAGAGTAGTTATGTATAAAACTGCAAAGGAAATCTGGAAAAATCTTATCACAACTCACCAAGGCAATCCTCAAGTTATGGATTGCAAAATTGATTTCTTAGTACAAAAATACGAAAAATTTTATATGTCCGAAAATGAAACCATCGAAGAAGGATACACAAAGTTTAATAACATTGTAACAAGTCTAAAATCATTAGGAGTAAATTATACCAATAAACACTATGTTAGAAAATTTCTTAGAGCACTACATCCAAAGTGGAGACCCAAAGTAACAGCCATTGAGGAATCAAAAGATCTAAACATATTTCAACTTGATGAACTCATAGGCAACTAAAAAGTCTATGAAATGGTAATAGAAAAGGATAATGAAATTACCAAAAGTAAATCTGAAAAGGTAAAATCTTTAGCACTTAAGGCAAAAATTGTCAAAGAAAGCTCAAGTGAAGAAGATGAAGATGAAGAAGAGAAGTCATCACCCGGTGAGAAAGATGATGATGAGTTTGCATTGGCAGTTAGAAATTTGAGTAGATTTTTCAAAAGAAAGGGAAAATTTGTAAGGTATCCAAAAAGGGATACAAAAGAAATAAAGCCCTGGGGAAAGAAGGGAGATTGATTCAAAAGTGAAAGGAAGCAAAATGTTTGCTTCAAATCGGTGACCTATCCCACTTCATGAATGAATGTCCTAAAAACACCAAGAAGAATGAACACCACAAAGCCTTCATTAGCGGTGCATGGAGTGAAAGTGAAGAAGAACCAAGCAAAGAAGAAGAAGTGTGTCTTATGGCAAAGGATACAAAAGAGGTACATTCTGATTCATCATTTAACAGTGACATATCATTTGACAACAATATTGAAAAAGAATATTATAAGTGTGGAAAGTTGCTTATAAAAGCAACCGACAAAATAGAACTATTGAATGAGATCATATCCAAGATCACACTTGAAAAAGATACCACAACTTGTGAAAATGATTTACTAAAAGATATGATTATGGATTTAAAACTTCAAAATGCTAATCTTCAAAAAGAAAATGAGAATTTGAAAACTCACAAGTGTAAAAATGATTTTGATGAAACTAAGCAAAAATTTGAGAAAAGTAGTTCAATGTTGAACGAGATGCTGAAAGCACAAAAACACTCAAATGATAAATCGGGTCTTGGATTTGATCAAAGTAAAAAAGGTTTATTATTTGATCCCAACAAGAAAATCACTTTTGTAAAAGAAAAAGGTAAAGGTCTAGTCAGTGAACCCGTACGATCGACAGTACAATCTCTCCCTGAAACTATTAGAAAAGTTACCAAGGGTACTGACCACAACCATGGTCGACCACGACCGACTGTGAAACCAATAGTAGAATTAAACCATTTAACAACTTATCACAGCCTAGTACATCTCAAACAGCTAACCCTCTCACGTAAAATTCTATTCCAGTTGCAACTCCTCAACAAATGAGCCAATTTTATGAACCTAGAAGAAATGGCTTAGGATACAACCCCATTCAACCTTCTAACACATTTTATAAACAACAAACCAACATGACCAAGAAAACTTATAACTAGAATTACAACATACGACCCAATAGGAAATCTCATCACACCAGTTATAATAACCACATAAATAGAACCAAGATAAATCATCTTGATCAAAGATGGATAAACAATCATCATCCCCAAAATAGGAAGAACTTACCCCCAAGGTTAAACTGGAACCACTCTCAGTATTTTAAACCACAATTTAGGACTCACCAACATGAACAATACCTTGGTCCGTACACATGGAATAAAATAGGATATTTTGATACTAACAATCCTGGACCCATGAGATATTGGGTACAAAATTTATCACATGTTTAAATCTTTAGGAAAATCTGAATGGACATTTGCATTCACATGAATGGATACTTGATAGCGGATGTTCAAAGCATATGACGGGGAACAAGGATCTCTTTTCAACATACAAAGAATATGATGGAGGTCATGTTATATTTGGAAGTAATTTAAAAGGAAAAAACATCGGTAAAGGTACCATTTCTTTAGATCAAATTACTTTTAAAAATGTTGATCATGTTGATAATTTAAGTTTCAATCTCATAAGTGTGGGTCAATTGTGGTACAATGATTTAGATGTCACATTCACTAAACACAAATGTGTTGTCACCAAACTTGATAAGAATATAATAAAAGGAAAAAGAAGAAGTGGATTATATACATGTAAACTAAATGATAATCCATCCATCCAAGTGTGCCTTACTAGTTTAAATGATGATTATACATTATGGCATAGAAGATTAGGACATGCTAATATGAGGCTAATTCAAAAAATTAGCAACCAAGAACTAGTAAATGATTTACCAAAATTAAAATTTGATAAACATTTTTGTGATGCATGTAAAGTGGGAAAACAAGTTCATGCTTCCCATCAACCTAAAAACATGATCTCAACAAAGAAAACACTTGAACTATTACACATGGATTTGTTTGGTCCATCTTCAATACAAAGCAATGGTGGAAACTTCTATACACTTGTCATTGTAGATGATTTCTCAAGATATACCTGGACATTATTTTTGAAAACAAAAATTGAAGCTTTTGAAAAATTCAAATTATTAAGAAATCAAATTCAAAATCAGCAAGGTCATTTGATCTTATCTCTTCGAACTGATCATGGAAAGGAATTTGATAATGATTTTTAATTTGGAATGTTTTGTGACAAACATGGAATTACTCATAACTTCTCGGCTCCCAGAACTCCTCAATCAAATGGGGTAGTAGAAAGGAAAAACCGAACACTTCAAGAAATGAGTAGAACCATGTTGAATGAACAATCAATTCCACAAAAGTTTTGGTGTGATGCAGTTGCAACATCCACATATATTTTAAACAGAGTCTTGATCAAGGCATTTATAAACAAAACTCCCTATGAAATTTACAAAGGAAGAAAACCTACTCTCAAACACTTTAAAGTTTTTGGTAGTAAATGTTTTATTACACACACCCAAAACCATTTGGATCAATCTGGATCAAATTTATTTGAAGGTATTTTTCTTGGATATTCATTTACCAAAAAGTCATATAGAGTGTTAAACAAATACACCATGACTATTGAAGAATCATTAAATGTTACATTTGATGAGACCCTAACAAACAAATCCATACCTTTAATTGATGATGAACTTAATGAACAAGAACAAATCTTATCTCAATCAGACAAATTAAAAGATGATATACAATCAGGTAAGGATGATTGTTATCTATCTCCAACTAAAGGATCAAATGATTCATCTTCTCATACGAAAGAAGTAAAGAATCATCCTATAAACCAAGTTATTGGTGATATTAGTGAACGAACTACTCGATCTAAAGTTCATTAATATACCAAGTAGGTTGGCATGTGCATGATATGTGATTATACATATCATATGCTAAAACACAAAATTAAATCAACAACAACAACAACAACAACGGTACCCAATCCCGCATAAGCGGGGTATGGGGGAGGTAAAAGCGTAGAAAATCATACCCCCACCAAAAAGTAGAGGGATTGCTTCCTGTAAAGGACCTCCGGCCATGAGGATAAAAACAAGAAAATAGTAAATAATAAAATAAAGCAAACCAAAAAAATAAAAAGAAAAAGAAAACTAAAAAAATACTAGGCAAAAAGGAGGATAAATAAGTAAAATAAAAACAACCCCTAAGGCTAAAAAAGGAAAGAAAATAGAAGAAGAGAAAAAAAAAGTGAACATAAAAATAAAAAAATAATATAAATATATATATATATATATATAAATAACCAAGAGGAAGGTCCTACTCCCTAAACCCTAAGTAGCTAGCTACGACCGTGGTCGACCACAAAATTAAATCAAGTATGATTAAATTAAAAAAAAGGGATTTTACTGACTGTGACCGTGGTCGACCACGGTCGACCGTGTGCAGCAACAAATGTATAAAATTTTGTTAAAAAATTCAAATTTTCAAAATTCAAATTTTATACCCCACCATAAATGCCATATCCCGAAAAATACATCTGAGATTCTTTTTTATCTTCCCAAAAATCTCTTTTTCTTTAACTCACATCAAAATCATTAACTCACAATAACTCCAAAACTCATTCCTCCTTTTAACCCCATCCACTCATTCATTTTCTACACATTCAAAACAAAAAATTCAGAATTCTCTTCCAAACTCTCTCTATCTTCATTCTCCCCATTGATCCGACGAAGATTCCGGCGACTATTCAAGAGCTCCGGCGACTTTTCAAGAATTCCGGCAAAGGATTTTCCAAAGATCATTTACATCTTCTTCATCACACATCATACTAAGGTAGATTTACACTTTAAAAAAATTATTATCAAGATATATCTATATACTAAAGGAAAACCTTACGGTCAATCCCTTACGGTCGACCGTACGATTTCCATCACACCATGGGTGCATGAGTTTCAAAAAATTTAACACCCATGTAACCTTTGTGTGACAAACAAAACAATAACATAATTCGTCTTTTCTCTTTTCGTATTTTAGCCATGTGAAGATCAAAGGGAAAGGAAATAGCCGAATCATCCGATAATCTTAGGAGAAACCGTTCTAGGACAAGACCAACCACACAAACTCAAAACCAAGAACGTCACCGAAATGCTCCTCAAGTTACTCTAACTAGGATACCTAGAAACCTTGTTAAAAATCGTCCTCTTGTAGCAAACCGACCCATCACCTACGGGAGAACCGTATGCTTAAATGACTTTGAACAACAAGAGGTTAGGCAAGTTTTCAACCATCTTAACTGGAATGTATTCCTCGATCATGAAGTAGTTGTCCATCCCGATCATATTAGGGAATTTTATGCCGGTTTTCAATTTAATGAAACCGAAATGATGATTCAACTTAATATGTATCAAAATTAATGGACTTGGACCTTAGCCGAATTTGGTGACCTTCTTCAACTACCTAGTAATGGACTTCGTTTTTACTCCGACACGCATAGTTTAACCTATATCTCACAACTCAATGATGATGACATCACTCCCGAAAGAGTGATTAACTCATTGTGTTTACCCGAAGTGTCTAGGTCAACAACTAAACTTATAGGTGCTCACCTCACTCCTTAATATTAAGTTTGGGCTAAAATTATTAGCCACAATGTCTACTCAAAGGCTGGAAATCACAATGATATCCAAGCTATTGTTGCATTCCTCATGTATTCTCTCAAAGAGAAAATACCCGTAGACATGGCCTACTTTGTGGCCAAAAGGATGAGTGGCCTAGTTTCCCATAACAAACGATCCCTTCCATATGGAACTCTACTTTCCCATCTACTTCAATACCTTGATCTTCCCTTGGTTGAAAGCTTTCCCAACAAGGAACAACAAATCGATATCCAAACTCTTATCAAAATGGGTCACTTGGGTACCATGAGAGGATCCAAATCAAAGAGAGCAAGGAGAGAAGGTGAGGAGGAAGGAGAAGAAGGAGAAGAGGAGACATGTAACATTGGTGGGTCAACGAGACAAAGGAGCTATGCTTCAAAAGAAGACTTCGAAAATATGACGAACATGATGAAGGAGAATACCAAGGCCTTGAAGGAAAATACATTTATGTTAAACAAATTATTTAATTTCCTTCAAGACAAATTTGGTTGTGGTGGTACTTCATCTACTCAAGTTGCCAAGTCGATGCCTCGACAATCCTACTCAAATTAAACCATTTAAATTGTCTTATGTGTGTTTTGAACAATTTCTCTTTTATGTTTGTGTATTCGGGATCTTATATCGAATCCCTCAAACTATCCTTAAATAAAGTAATTTAGGATTTTGTGTGTTTATTTAAATATGTTCTCCTCTTGATTAAATAAGAAATTGTGCAAAAATTCGAACTAACAAGATCACGGTCGACCACGGCTGCACAACTACAACCGTGGGTTTTTGTGGTGTCTGCTGGCCGCGATCACGGCTGACCACGGTCGACCGTGGTCTGCCAGTTCTGCGTATTATCCGCATTTGTTCTAATTTTTGCTACTTTTGTTCATCTATGTTCATCAACAGTTAAATTTTTTTATTTTAAAAAATTTATTACATGTGTACTAATCTAATGTGCCATAAGAATTCAAAATTTAGACAATATTACACACTTGGATGGATATTAAATCAAATGGTTAAATATATGTTATATACCAGTTCGTTCATATATTAATATCTTGGAAAATATTAAAGCTCAACCAATTCATGGTTAATTGCCAAATGTATCCAAACACACTTTACTAACCCAATTCAACAAGAATTGGAATATTTGTGATGTAAAATTGTTGATAGGTACACTCACATGAGATGATGTCACACCTATCTCTAACAACCTATAAGGTGGATACTCAAGAAAAAGGGAAGATGCTCCATTGAACCACTTTTAAAATAATAGTATTAAAGGCTTATTCAAAAGTACGAGACATAAAAGGGAGCTATAATTAAGAAAATAAGGGGGAGTTATTAATTAAAAAAGAGAGAGCTATTATTATTAAAATAAGGGAGAGCAATGATTAAGACAAAAAGGGGGAGCTATGATTTCTTAAAAAAAAGGAGGAAATCATGATTATTTAAATCAGAGGGAGCCACTATTATCAAAATAAGGGGGAGCTAACTCAATTTGAGAAGCTCATAAGGACTGATGATATAAGGTGACTAGCATCACGAGAAACGGAATCAGGATCCTGTTTCTAACTTTGCAATCATCTTTATGACTAACATGTATACCTCTGTTCAAAATTTGAAAACTTTATCTTGAGCAAATCTTAGTGCAATCAAGCCAAGCTTAAAGGGACGTCTCACTTGAAGATACAAAAATAAGAGGAATCAAACCTTTTTGATGACGCCAAAGGGGGAGAAGAATCAAAGTGAAGACTCAACAGAAGAGGGTACAACTAATAAAAATAAGTGAACAAATTTCAAGAAGACCTGATTTGAAGATTCAAACATAAAGACATAAGATTATCATCAAAGGTCAATTTCTTGAAACATCACACTTATTATTTCTCCTTAACATATTATGGAATTATTAACTTCGATTAAATAAAAATTGTCATCATCAAAAAGGGGGAGATTGTTAGTGCAATCAAAAGATTAATATTTAATATATCTGGTTTTGATGACGCAATTTTAAATAAATATGATTATGATAAAAAAAATATATCCAAGTTAATATGAAAATAGTAAGTTTGGAAAAATAATAAAATATATCTGTTGATGAAAGATCAAAGTATAAAAATATATACTTGTTTGTTCATAAAAAGGAACATGGGGGTTGTAATAAAATATGACAATATAAACTTTAAAAATAAAATTTATTCTAAATTGTCATTTTTTATTAACACATAATTTTTTTACTTATAAACATGTTCCATAATGCGTTAAAATAATATCTGTCTATGGAACAAAGTTTTTATAACCTCTTGCCAAAAAATTTGAATAAACATAATTTTACAAATTGGCAAAAGTGAAATATGTATTTTAGAATACAAGATAAATATCCTTAAGAGGTATTATTATACTGTGTTTACAAATGATTGGTGAAGGAATATCTTGTGAGATCTTGCAAAGTACATGCAAGTACATAGGTGTCATCTTCCAAATTGACATGTGCCTTATTCATTCAAAAGCCAGTTCAAATACACAGTGTAACGATATTTATTTTGGTATTTATTTATTCTAAAATACTAGTTTAAAAGAGGAAGTCGTAAAACATAGAAAACATTTTGAAATGACTCGAGATGGTGACATCTGTGGCCACGGTCGAGCACCAAGGTCGACCGTGGGATCGACCGTCCGGCCAGCAGATGTCGCCGCCTCTCCTCTCTCTTCCTCTATAAGTACAACCCCATAAACAACCAAAATTCACCTTTTGCCAATCTGAAATTCTCTCCTTCTACACACTTTCATATCTTGATCTTTCATTTTCTAATATATACTTTTGAGTGTGGTGATTCTTGAAGTTGTGTTCTTCATTTGTAAGAGTTATACAACACTTCAAGATCAAGCAAAAGGGAAGCAAAAAAAATACATTGAGTGATATACACTTGAGTGAAATCGATTTTTTTCTTGTATTGAGAGATTAGTGTTTAAACACCATTGTTGGTGTTTTGTTGTTCTTTGTGAAGTGTTCTTGAGAGAAGTACACTTTGAGTGTTTTGGTGGGTTTGACTATTCCCCACTTAGTTTTGGGTTTTGGTTAGTGTTCTTGAAGTTCTTGGTAAAGAACTTGGTGATTCTTCTTGGTGAAGAAGAAAGTGTTCTTGTGTAAGAACAAGGTGGTGGATCTAGTATAGATCTTTGGTGGTTATCATCTACCCGCAAAGGTGATTGTATTACGGTAATCTCTTCCGGGTTAAGAGATTGTTGCAAGTGTTGCTAGTGGAAACCTTGACGGAGGTCAAGGCGTGGATGTAGGTTGGAGTTCAACCGAACCACGTAAAAATCTTGGTGTTCATCCTCTAAACCCTTAACTCTTTAAATTTCTGCATTTGCATTTGCATATTTATTTTTCGCAAGCATACGTACATTTCTTGCATTTTATATTTCTGCACTTTATTTCTTATTTCTTTTATTTATTTATTTCTGTCATTTAAATTTCCGTCTTACTATATATATATATATATATATATATATATATATATATATATATATATATTTACTTATAATAAATATAAATATAAACACTTATATATATACATATCTGGTACTTACAATCAAGATATATATATATATTAAATTTCCGTCTTACTATATATATTAATATGTATATATATATATATATATATATATATATATATCTGGTATACCCATCAAGATTATATATATAAATATATATATATATATATATATATATATATATATATATATATATTTATTTATTTATAATAAATATAAATATAAACACTTATAAATATAAATATAACCACAATCTCCTACTACAACATTTAAATTCCTCAAAGATCATCCTCAAAATCAAGTGATTGGTGATATTCAAGAAAAAGTGATTACCAAATCTAAGGCAACAGCAAACTATGCTGCTTACTTTGGTTTTCTATCTCAAATGGAACCAAAGAAGACTGAAGAAGCCTTAGAGGATGAGGATTGGATTGAAGCTATGCAAGAGGAATTAAATGAGTTTAAGAGAAACAAGGTATGGAGTCTTGTCCCAGTCCCCAAAGATCATACAAATATAGGCATTAAGTGGGTCTATAGAAACAAGATGGACAATGATAGAGTGATAGTTAGGAATAAAGCCAGGCTGGTAGCACAAGGGTATAGCAAGAAGAAGGAATAGATTATGATGAGACATTTTCCCCTGTTGCTAGAATTGAAGCCATTAGGCTGTTCTTAGCTTATGCAGCATATAAAGACTTCAAAGTCTATCAAATGGATGTAAAAAGTGCTTTCATAAATGGAAAACTTCAGGAGGAAGTCTATATGAAACAACCTCCTGGCTTTGTCAGTTCAAAGTATCCACATCATGTCTATAAGTTAGACAAGGCTTTGTATGGTCTTAAACAAGCTCCAAGAGCTTGGTATGATACACTGTCCAAATATCTACTATCAATGGACTTTACCAGAGGTAGTATTGATAAGACACTCTTCATTAAAAAGAGTAAAGGACATGTGATTCTTGTACAAATCTATGTGGATGACATTATCTTTGGATCTACAAATGAATATCTATGTGAATGGTTCTCCAAAGTTATGTCAAGAAGGTACAAGATGAGTATGATAGGTGAAATGACATATTTCCTAGGCTTGCAGATTCAACAAAAGCCTGATGGAATATTCATTAATCAAAGCAAGTATGTTCTTGATTTGATAAAGAAATATGGTTTTGAAAAAGACTATATGTCTTAAGCTGAGCGTACAATTTATATATATGTGTTCATAAGCTGTTCACTTAGTCAAGCTGAGTGATAAGTTCACACGTTTGGTCTATTCCAAACATGTTTTAACTACTAAGTGTGGTTAAAATATCAATTTGAGTTAGTGTCAAATGTTAATAACTAAGTGTCATTGATTCTGAGCTATGTGCTCCACTCAAGCTAAGTGTCAATCTCAAGCTGAGTGCTCAACTTAAGCTGAGTGCTTGACTCACACTGAGTGATAAGTTTACTCAGCTTGGTATGTCCCAATCATGTTTTAATTACTATGTGTTATTGATTCATAAGTCATTATATTTGAGTCAGTCTCAAATCACGTTTTATACCGATTACGTATTGGTGTAATACAACAGTGTAAATAATATTTTTGTAAGTCAATAATGTTATTTTATAAACTTATACGTTGGGTTATGATGTGTTTCATCTCGATTACTATTACATCTTTCTGTAAGTTCGTTAGAGTAACGGATAAATAGAGATTTCCAACGGTAACTTTTCTCTCTCCTCAAAAAGGTATATATATCATTTGTAACCGAAATTCAGAAGTTTACATTTACTAAACTTCAGATATACTCACTATACCTTCTACAAACACCTCTTTGCTAACTGCAAATCACCGTTCAATCGAACTTGAAACTCCAATCGCTCAGTGTAAATTCTGAATTTACTTAGTGTAAATCGAAATCAGTCTATGATGGACGGAATTATTCTCAATCTAAGTGATAGAATGGTATGAGGTGCCGCTTTCAATAACAACGGAATGCCTGTGATTAAAATGAATAATCAATGAGCATGCCTCGCTATTCCTGAGCGCAAACGAGGCAGAGGTTACGAAGCATGGGTGAACTACATCAGAAAATGCCCTTTGGCATTCGCTTTTACTGGAGCACCTATCCACGTTGTTCCTCGGCACCTACTGGAGTATTGGTACACATGTGTCTATGACCAGGACAGAGGTGAAATCAGAGGCACCGTGCTGAACGGGGAGAGAACCATAGTCCTCACAGTTCAAAGGCTAAGGGAAGGTTTTCAACTCCCTTAAAATGATGTGTTCGAGCCTGCTGTGACAAGGCGGGTGGCAAGGTCTGTCCTACCCAGAATGGGTCACCTACAAACTGAGGGTGTAATAAAAAGGGCCACCTTTCCAACCGGATAGGGATTTATGGTGGCCACAGTGATCCGTTCACTTGGAACCAAGGTTGGAGGACTGGACCAGGTCAATGAGTTCGAGATGCAGCTGCTTTACAACATTTATTTTGCACGCAATCAGGATTATGCACTGCTTATCTTCAACGAACTCAAGGTCCAAGTGATGACCACAAGGGATCTTCATGTGCCTTTTATAAGGTATTTGTCCTTAGCATTTGAAGCTGAGCTAAGGACTGAATTGTATGAAGCTGGTCAAGATAAGTTCCTTACACCAGCACTCAGCTCAAAGATATTCAACAACGACATCTTTCCAGAGCAAGAGAGCCTCAGTGAGCCTATACAATGGATAACTGAGAGAGCTTCATCTGAAAGTGGAGGTGAGGGGTCTACTCAAGGGGGAGCAGCTCAAGCTGACCCAGAGGTTCAAGCTGAGCACTCTGCTCAAGCTGAGTCAGCAAACATTGAAGTTGCACCAGGTATGACTTATTCATTTTCTTATTCTTCTTACTTTTCTCCATCTTTCTTTGGAGATAAGACTGTGGTAAGCCCAACCCAGTCTAACCTATCTCCTCCACCTTCTTTCCATCATAAAATCCAATCTGAAGCCAACCTTGGTGTGCCCACTACTACCAAGGAAAACATTCAAACTTATATTCGAAAAACTGCCAAAGGTGGTACCACAACTAAAGGTACCACTGGAGCTGAAATCACACTGATTCCTCCACCGGCAGGAGTTGAGGGGGAGACACCTACTCTTCGGGTATCAACCTCAAGGCTCATTCAAACCCAACAGCCAAACCTGGGTGTGGTGTCTACTCAGCCTACACTTACTCGAGCCATGGGAGAGCCTATTACTGTGCCTGAGTAGACACACTCAGGTAACATTGAAGATCTGACCAATCCCCAGGGTCAATCACCCCCCATTCACCACATAAGCCAACTACCTACCCAAACTTATCATATTTTGAGCCCAACTACTTCTCTTCACTTCTCACACTCTCCTGCTCAACTGGTCAATGATGCACCTCAATACCAAGGTGAGTTACAGGGTCCAACTTCTGGTGCACATGAATTTGAGGGTATACACAAACCCTTGGGTGATGCACCCAAATGCTCACCAATTGATGTTCTTGACTCTTTCACTTCAGAGGAACAACATATTGAGTTCAAGGGCAGGAGTCAGTCTCCTCAGGATGAATCTGCCTCCTCCGGCATTCAAGAACTAAAGACATACATTGCAGCTCAGTTTGGTTTGTTCCACCTCAAGTAAAAGAAGCACAAACGCCAAATCTATCAGAGGCTTGACAAGCTGACCAATGATGACAAAGAAATTGCCTCTGTAGTTGCTGCTTTACAACAAAGACAGACTTCAAACCCTATTGATGATGACAAAAAAGGGGAGAAGGTTCAAGCTGAAGCTCTATTAGTGCTAGCCAAAGGAGCAGAAAGGCAAGCTCAAATTGAGGGGGAGTTGGTGTTAGAGAAAGAGGAACCTGTAGCTAAAAGAAAAAAGTGGTAGCATCTGAATCTGAAGCTGACAGTGTCTCCGAAACTAAGGAAGAAAAAGCTACGAGGCTAATGATTGAAATGCTCGAGCAAGAGGTTAGCTGATGAGCTTGGGATATCTATTGTTGAGCAGAAGAAAAGAAAAGAAAAGGAAGTGAGGGACCAAGAAAGACAAAAAGAGAGAAAAGCTTTAGCTCAAGCTGAAGCTGACTATTCTGGTCCAAGGCCTGATCCAATCCCATATACAGATGCAGACATCCAGGAATGCTACTTCAGAAGAATCACCATGAAGGAAATCAAGAGTATGACTCTGAGCAGAGTAAATGGAGCCATCATTCTCACCTTCCAATTTGATGATAAGTCAACAGTGGGAATTGACCTGAGATATGTTCACAGGATGGGCTACGTTGAATGGAAGAATAGTTATGATGCTCAAGAAATTTCAAAAAAGTCAAATCAAGCAAGAGTTTACAACTGAAGTCTCCAGGCTGATTTCTAGAGCTGAGGAGCTGAGATGTGTTCCAGTTCCTGGTCTGCAATGGGAGAGCTTATTTAAGATACCTGAAGGTGTGACATTTAATGAAAATCAAGTTATAGTGACACCAGTTCAGGGATTTATGTTTAAGGATCAGGCAGGTAATCCTAGCTTCATTAAGCTTTCAGAGATATGTTATTTGAAGGTTAAGGATGCCTTAAGAATAAGGAGTTGCTGTGATGATGATAACACAAATCACTTTGTGAGATACAAGCTGAATAAGATCATCCGCATGCAACAAAAGAAACTCAGGGGAGATACAGAAGCTGAAATGGTATTAGAAGAAATAAACAGAGAAATTATGCTTTGGAAAGTTCTGCATCCAGAGTTCAAGAGATAACTTTTGAAATAGATTAGTTCTATTTGTAATTATTAGATTAGTTCTAATAATATGTAAGCACTAAGTGTTCATGATCTAAGTGATCAAAATTTTGTATTATGTTCATTTTAATGAATACAAGTATTAGTTTGATATGTTCAACTGTTTATGATATGTTCATATTTATTAGTCTGATAAGTTCAGCTTGAATGAACAATTTGATTAGTTTGTGTTCATTGTTATGATTGGTTGGTGTGTTCAACTTATAATTGATAAGTTCAATTAAAATTGATAAGTTCATTTAGTATTTGATTAGTTCAAAAATTAAAATCTTAGTAAGTTTAAAATTTAAAACATAATTCTGTTCAACAAACTTAAGAACTGTTTGATGGTTTTGTCATCATCAAATAGAGGGAGTTTGTTGCTCATATGATCTTATCAGTTGAGATTTGATAAGACAAAGTTAAGTTTGTAAGATATGTTCTAAATACAAATTAAACAAAATTATGAAGCTTGATCAGACTAAGCACTTATAGTGTTTCAGACTGAGCATAAGCTGAGTATAAGCTGAGCATATAGTTGATCAGCTTAGACTATATCTTACTTAGTTTATCAATATGTTTGATAAGATGTGTGTGTCACCTAAGGTATAGGTTGAGTATTCAGCTTGATGCGTTTCGAGCTGAGTGACTCAGCTTATAGACTGAGTCAGCTCAACATAGTTGCTCAGTAAGTTTTAGCTATGTGACAACCGTCACCAAATCATAAAAGGTTTGTCCAATATACTTTAGATTTGAATTCAATAAGATTTCGATAAATTAGAATTATCCTTCGTAGCTTAAGTAAATAAATAAAAGTCTTGGTTCTTGCAAAAATTCCGATGTCTCACCTAAAAATCCTATTACGCGAATAAATGTCCATAATATACACGTAAAAATTTAAATAAGTAGCAAGTACATTTTTATGTATATTATAAAAAAATGTAATGTAATAATAAACATATTAAAAATGTTTATTTTACATTATAACAATAATAATAATAATAATATTAATAATAATAAGAAAATATTAAAAAGTCAAACCACATCATTTTACCCAAACCCACACTCAACCACCACCATCATCACCTCACCACCCTCACCCCCCCCCCCTCGGCCGTACACCCCCCCCCCCCCCCCTCTTCTCCTTCTTTTCTTCTATAAATACCACACAACTTCTCTTCATTCTTGCATCCATATCTCACTTACAATCTCTCTCTCTCCAAATTTCATCTTCAAAGAAAACTCAAGAAGTTCAAGGGGAGCTACTTCTTTTCTTCAAGTAAGAGCCATCTTGAAGGTAAAAATCACCAACCCTTTGTACTAGTTCTTGTACACTTGTTATTCTTGACAAAAACCCACCATCTCCATCATCTTTTTCCTTCATATCTTCTTGAATACTAGAACTAAAAAGATTCAAGAAGATTACACTTCAAATACATGCATGTATTAATCCGATTAAAGGACTTTATCCCACATTTTGATGTATAGACTTGATCCTACCAAATGTTGTGTGGCTTTATAATACATGCATGTAACAAAGGACTTTATCCTACCTTTTGATGTATGAAATTAATCCTACCAAATGTTGTAGAGCAAGAAAAAGATTAGTGGAAATGATGGATAATAAACAAAGATCTCAAAGGTACAAAGACTAAAAGTACATGAACTAGCATAAACTTATGTTGAACCTTTTGTACTTTTGTTAAAAATAATGAAGTTGGTAAGTATTAATATAAGATTTTAGTATATACATATAAGATGGTGTAATAAAAAGAGTAATCATAATACTTAAATAAGATGGTTAAATATATGTTTTTTTAATCTTGTGTACAAGTGTTCATCTACTATATGTACGTAAAATACTTAGTAGTTTCAAGAACAATGTATATAAATGTATATATGTATATACGATTTATATATGTGTGTGTATGATTTTCATTAAAACTATAATATATAGTATCACATAGTAATGTGTAGTAACTAAATGTACATTAATATTACATGTATATATATATACGTATTTATATATGTATAATACATATATGTAATAATAAAAACAATGTTATGATACACCCTCATCATAAGTAAATATAATAAGGTTGTGTGTCCATACATTTAAAATGGTTATATATATTAAAGCATGTTGCATGTGCATCTACTTATACTTTAAAATAAAATATATATATACATATAAATATATATAAATATACGTATATAAGCATGTGTGTGTTTACTTGTTAAAGACAACTATATATTTTCATAAATACGTTACCTATATGTATAAGATAAAAATAAAAATAGAAAGAAAATAAATTAATAATAATAAATATATTTGGTTGTAATAAGGACATATTCTAAAAGGACCTTACGGTAGACATTAAACGTAATAGGAAAAGGTGCGTCGGCAAGTTAAGGAACTAATAGGACTAGGAACTATTTGCAAGCTACAACACAAGGTGAGTGTTCACAACCCCTTTTTAAATATGTTTACTCAAATATTTGGGGTGAAAGCATGAATATAAATGTTTTATTGTTTTATTGCCATCATAAATACTAAATTACGCGCAATGGCAAATTATACTTGATGTACTTGAGTTCTTATTAATAAAAGTCCCTCAACTAGACATTATCCATTAACCTCACGAAAGGGGCCTATGGTACTTGTAGGTAGCGCTATTTGGGGTCGACATCCCCCACTTATGATTGACGAACTATAGGTGTACTTTACCATCTACTAACGTCATTTAACATAGGCGTTAGGTTAAAAAAATAATATATCGGGCACAGTATGTCGATAGGATTGGAAATGACTCAAGCTTAGTAAAACATCCATGTATACTCAAAAACCATGCGTATCAAATTTGGGCAATAAACTGTGGTTGGATTAAAGTTTCCATCCTTAATAAATTGTTGGGCCCAAAGCCCCAACACTAAATTTTATTATTGTTGCATTAAAACTTTATTTTGTGCATATAAAACCTGTGTCCTCACCAACTCTCGTAGTTGACCTTTCTTTTGTTCATGCCTTTCAGGTAACCCTCGATAGGTCTTAGAGCACATAAGAGCATGTCATGTGTGGACATCATGAAACAAATTTCCAATCAATTGTTTTTCTTTTCATGTCAAAGACAATATTTCATTTCTGTATTGTATTTGGATGATTGTAACCAGATCTTAATTTAAATTATCTCTTATGGTTGGAAATTTTCTATTACCTTGTGCTATGAGACCTTTTGCTGTAACACCTCGTGTTTCCGCTTTAGCGGGGTGTGACAGAATTGGTATCAGAGCGAAGGTTATAGAGAATGTAGTTTTCCTTATGGGGGGAAAACTCAAACTATAACCGAAGGTTTTCAAAAGATAAAATTTTCCTAAAGCATTTTACTAATGTGACTAAGATGAGTTTTTCATTATCTTACTTTAATTAAACAAAGCTTGATCACCTATGTTTAATTCAAGTAAGTATGATGAAATACTCAGGTTAGTTGTAATAGCACAATGCTTGAACAAAATTTTCTTTAATTTTTAAGTAAGCATGATTGTGTGTGTACACTATGCATAACCTTTATTAGACACTCACAATAGTACACTAGTAACTAAGTAGATCATTATCGCAGATCAGTATGTCAACCGAGTACACCCCTGGACCAGAGTATGACAGTGAGTCAGAACCCAACGAACACACTCAGAGTACAACAAGGGATGGTAAGAAGCATTCATTATCTGATGAGGAACCAGAGATGTCTAGCGGACGGAGTTCACCAAATCCTTGTGCACTACCACCTGGCTTTTTAGAACCAAAAAATAAACCACCAGTCCCATGCACCAGACTTACTGCTCGAAAGACAACCGGATTACCCCCGCTCATTGCACCTCCACAGACAGTATCGGCTACTGGTGACTCATCCACCGTCAGAAGAGTAGCGTAGGGCACCCCGCTGTTACCGGGCATACCTGCCATAACACCTGGAATGATGGAAGCACAAACCCGACATCTGAGGTGGCTTACCTCCCAGTTCGATTATCTTAATGGACGGTTAGATTGCCAGCGCCACTCAATTGGTGCTCTTACAGAAATGGCGGAGGCTCAGTACCAGCACACATCAAGGGTGGAGGCTAATGCACATGAGGGTATACGAAGGATCTATGAGCGTGTGAAGGCCATAGTAGTGCTGACATTGGTGGTCGGAGTCATGATAGGAGTGATGTTAGGAAGGAACCTCTAAGATGACCATTTCCTGATCTCTAAATATGCTACTATTAACCTAGGAACTACTAATTAGGACTTATATAAAATATTGCTATGTACGATTGGGAAATTTTAATAATAGTATGTAAACCCAATCAAAACAATTTATGTATTGCCGTATTTTGGGAATTTTGCAATCGATATATGTACCCAAATTTATCGATGGTAATTATAATATTTTAAGAGATTTCCTGTCCTGATAGTGTTATCTAGTGCTTGAAAAATGTTTCATGATCATACTTAGCCTCATTAAGAATTAAACTTGACAAGGATCATCTTATCTTCACATCTTAGAACCATGCCTCCAAGAAGAGAAAACGACATAAACCAAATGGTGATGGATCGAGTGATAGCTACACTGCCCAACATCGTTAGCTAAGTGGCAGCAGGCTTACAAGCTGGACAAAATATGAATGCGGCAAACAGAGACTGCAACTACAAAACCTTTAGGGGCAGCAACCCTAAGGAGTTTTATGGCACTGCGGGAGCCGTAGGATTGCTAAACTGGATTGAGAGTGTAGAATCGGTTCTTAGTATCAGCAAGTGCACGGAAGCCAATAAGGTGGAATTCACTGCTTGCTTGCTACAAGGTCGAGCCTTGTCATGGTGGAACATCCAAGTGCAGACCCGAGGAAGGGAAGTCGCTTATCAACTCACCTGGGCAGAATCTGTAAAATTGCTGAGAGAAGAGTTCTGTTCCAAGAGTGAAACACAGAAGTTGGAAGCTGAACTGTGGAACCATGAAATGGTGGGAAGTGACATCAGCACTTACACTACCCGCTTTCATGAACTGTCTAAGTTAGTCCCACACTTGGTAACCCCTGAAGAAAACCGTATAGATAGATATATCTGGGGTCTAGCTCCTGAGATACGAGCGAATGTCACCTCGGCAAACCCTGCCACATTCGAGAATGAAGTGAATTTGCCCACCAGTCTCACCAACAATGCCATACGATCTGGAATTTTTGCCAGTGACAAGAATAAAGGAAAGAGGAAGATGGAGGAACCTTCGAGGAAGCAATTGGATTAGAGGTTTGGAAGGAACCAGAAGGTTAGCAGGAACTATGGAGTTCAGACACAGACGACATGAGGGAGAAGGACCTATCCTAGGTGTAACAAGTGCGGTAAGCTTCACGAAGGGAAGTGCATCATTTGTCTTAAGTGCAAAAGAGGAGGCCATTATGCCAATGATTGTAAGGCATGACTATGCAACAAATGTGGAAGTTTGGAGCATCATCCACGTGTATGCCCCCGTCCTAATCAGGGGCAGGATGCTAATCAGAACCGCCAAGTGAACCCGCAGGGTCAAGGAGGCCAAGCTCGAGGACGAGTGTTTGAGATTGGAATGGATGAAGCTAGGCAGAATGCAGATGTTGTCGCAGGTACTTTCCTGCTAAATGATAATTATGCATCAGTGTTATTTGATTCGGGAGCAGATAGGAGTTTTCTGTCACTGGAGTTTAGGACAACGCTTAACTTAAAAACTGAAAAGATGAAAGAAGCATATACCATAGAGTTTGCTAATGGTCAGGAAGCTAGGGTTAAGGATATAATTATTGGTTGTATATTGAACTTAGCTGGTAAGATATTTAGTATAGACTTAATCCCAATTAAGTTAGGAAGCTTCGATGTAATTATCGGCATGGATTGGCTTACTAAATATCGAACGGAGATATGTTTCTTCGAGAAAATCATACGCATCCCTATGCCTAGAGGCGAAAAACTCGTCATATACGGACAGAAGTATTGAAGAAATTTGAAAATAGTATCCTGCATGAAGATGCATAAATACTTGAGAAAGGGAAATGAGGCATTCTTAGCTCACGTCTCTAATAAGGATACAAAAGAGCAGCGCATCCAAGAAATCCCCGTAGTTCGAGATTACCCTGAGGTTTTCCCCAAGGAATTACCAGGGTTACCTCCGAACCGTCAAGTCGAATTTCATATCGACTTAGTTCCTGGAGCAGCGCCAGTGGCTAAGGCACCTTATCGCTTAGCGCCATCAGAAATGCAAGAATTGTCAGCACAACTTCAAGAATTTCTTGACAAAGGGCTCATCTGACCAAGCTCATCCCCTTGGGGAGCTCCAGTCCTTTTCGTTAAAAAGAAGGACGGATCGTTAAGGATGTGCATAGATTATAGGGAACTTAATAAGTTGACAATCAAAAATCGATATCCACTTCCCAGGATTGATGATTTGTTTGACCAACTTCAAGGAGCCACGTATTTTTCAAAGATCGATCTTCGATCGGGATACCATCAGTTACGAGTATGTGACGGATATTCCTAAAACAGCATTTAGGACCCGTTACGGACACTACGAGTTCTTAGTTATGCCTTTTGGGTTGACAAATGCTCCAGCTATCTTCATGGATTTGATGAATAGGGTCTGTAGACCATATTTGGATAAATTTGTTATCGTATTCATCGATGATATACTCATTTATTCACAAAGCAAGGAAGACCACGAACTGCATTTGAAGTTGGTGTTAACACTACTTAAGGACCAAAAGTTTTACGCAAAATTCTCTAGTGCGAATTCTGGATTCGCGAAGTACACTTTCTTGGTCATGTGGTTAACAAGAATGGGATTCAAGTAGATCCGGCAAAGATCGAGGCAATTAAGCAATGGGAAGCACCAAAAACACCAACCGAAGTTCGCCAATTTCTTGGGTTGGCAGGTTACTACAGGCGATTCATAGCAAACTTTTTAAAGATTGCACAGCCGCTAACCACACTAACCCAGAAAGATAAGAAATTTATCTGGGGAGAGAAACAAGATAAGCATTTCAAACTCTCAAGCATAAATTATGTAATGCACCTGTCTTAACTCTACCTGAAGGAACCGATAACTTCGTGGTTTACTGCGATGCTTCACATCAAGGACTTGGGTGTGTATTGATGCAAAAAGATAAGGTCATCGCATATGCATCAAGACAACTGAAAGTTCACGAGAAGAACTACACTACCCATGACTTGGAACTTGGAGCAGTGGTGTTTGCTCTTAAGATCTGGAGACACTACTTGTATGGCACTAAGTGTACCATCTACACTGACCACAAAAGTCTTCAACACATTCTAGATCAGAAAATGCTCAATATGAGGCAAAGGAGATGGGTAGAGCTACTCAATGATTATGATTGCAAAATCAAATACCACCCTGGTAAAGCAAATGTGGTAGCAGATGCGTTAAGTAGGAAGGAAAGAGTGAAGCCCTCTAGGGCTAGAGCTATAGGAGCATTGGTACAAACCAGTTTGAAGAGTCGGATTATGGAAAGTCAGGAAAAAGCGTTACTAGAAGAGAATCTAAAGGATGAAGCCTTATACCACTTAGAATCTAGATTCGTAACTAAGACTGATGGAGTGCGCTATTTCGAGAACAGAGTATGGATCCCGAAATACAACAACACAAGGCTGACTATTCTGGATGAAGCACATCAGTCAAAATACTCCATATACCCCAGAGCTGACAAGATGTACAAGGATCTTAAGGAGTACTATTGGTGGCCGGGTATGAAAAAGGACATCGCCTTGTACGTAGGAAAGTGTTTAACATGTGCAAGGGTAAAGGCAGAACACCAGAAACCGGCTGGGTTACTGCAACAACCCGAAATCCCTCAATGGAAATGGGAACAAATCACAATGGACTTATCACCAAACTGCTAAGAATGACAAGAGCTCATGATGCCATATGGGTCATAGTAGATAGACTCACTAAGTCTGCACATTTTCTCCCAATAAGGGAAGATTACAAGATGGAAAAACTTGCCCAAATATATGTCAATGAGATTGTGGCACGTCATGGTGTGCCTATTTCAATCTTTTCAGATAGGGACTATCGGTTTACATCACAATTATGGCAATCATTGCAAAAACCATTAGGAACTCGAATCGACCTAAGTACAGCTTACCACCCAAAAACCGACGGGCAAACAGAAAGAAGCATACAAACTTTAGAGGACATGCTACGGGCTTGTGTGATAGACTTCGAAAGAAGTAGGGATACTCACCTACCCTTGGTTGAGTTCTCATACAATAACAGCTATCACACCAGTATACAGTGCGCCCCGTATGAAGCACTGTATGGGCGTAAGTACCGATCTCCTTTGAGCGAGCTGGGTAGAAGTTGGTGATCGACAACCAATCAAACCCGATATTATTCAGGAAACCACCGATAAGATCTCTATCATCAAAGAAAAACTCAAAATGGCAAGAGATCGCCAGAAGAGTTATGCGGATAATCGGAGAAAACCCTTAGAGTTTCAAGTAGGGGAAAAAGTGCTTTTCAAAGTATCCCCATGGAAAGGCATTATTCGCTTTGGGAAGAAAGGAAAATTGAGTCCTCGATATATTGGACCCTTTGAAATTATTGAGAAGGTTGGTCCTATAGCATATAAACTCAATCTACCATCAGAGTTGAACGTTATTCATAATACCTTCCACGTATCAAACCTTAAGAAATGTCTGTCCGACAACACTTCGGTTGTACCATTAGAAGAAGTTCAAGTAACCGAGCAATTGCACTTCACGGAGGAACCAATCGAGATTTTAGACCGAAAAGTCAAACAGCTCAGACGAAGCAAGATTCCCATCTTAAAGGTCAAGTAACCGAGCAATTACATGAGACATAAGTATCCCCACCTCTTTATTGACGGTAGCACCAAGTAAATTTCGGGACGAAATTTCTCTAACTAGGGGAGACTGTGAAACCCGTCACCAAATCATAAAAGGTTTGTCCAATATACATTAGATTTGAATTCAATAAGATTTCGATAAATTAGAATTACCCCTCGTAGCTTAAGTAAATAAATAAAAGTCCTAGTTCTTGAAAAAATTCCGATGTCTCACCTAGAAATCCTATTACGCGAATAAATGTCCATAATATATACGTAAAAATTTAAATAAGTAGCAAGTACGTTTTTATGTACATTATAAAAAAAATGTAATGTAATAATAAACATATTAAAAAAATTTATTTTACATTATAACAATAATAATAATAATAATAATAATAATAATATTAATAATAATAAGAAAATATTAAAAAGTCAAACCACATCATTTTACCCAAACCCACACTCAACCACCACCATCATCACCTCACCACCCTCACCCCCCCCCCCCCCCACCTCTCGGCCTACATCCCCCCCCCCCTCTTCTCCTTCTTTTCTTCTATAAATACCACACGACTTCTCTTCATTCTTGCATCCATATCTCACTTGCAATCTCTCTCTCTCTCTAAATTTCATCTTCAAAGACAACTCAAGAAGTTCAAGGGGAGCTACTTCTTTTCTTCAAGTAAGAGCCATCTTGAAGGTAAAAATCACCAACCCTTTGTACTAGTTCTTGTACACTTGTTATTCTTGACAAAAACCACCATCTCCATCATCTTTTTCCTTCATATCTTCTTGAATACTAGAACTAAAAAGATTCAAGAAGATTAAACTTCAAATACATGCATGTATTAATCCGATTAAAGGACTTTATCCCACCTTTTGATGTATGGAATTGATCCTACCAAATGTTGTGTGGCTTTATAATACATGCATCTAACAAAGGACTTTATCCTACCTTTTGATGTATGGAATTAATCCTACCAAATGTTGTAGAGCAAGAAAAAGATTGGTGGAAATGATGGATAATAAACAAGAATCTCAAAGGTACAAAGACTAAAAGTACATGAACTAGCATAAACTTATCTTGAACCTTTTGTACTTTTGTTAAAAATAATGAAGTTGGCAAGTATTAATATATGATTTTAGTATATACATATAAGATGGTGTAATAAAAAGAGTAATCATAATACTTAAATAAGATGGTTAAATATATGTATTTTTAATCTTGTGTACAAGTGTTCATCTACTATATGTACGTAAAATACTTAGTAGTTTCAAGAACAATGTATATAAATGTATATACGTATATACGATTTATATATGTGTGTGTGTATGATTTTCATAAAAACTATAATATATAGTATCACATAGTAATGTGTAGTAACTAAATATACATTAATATTACATGTATATATATACGTATTTGTATATGTATAATACATATATGTAATAATAAAAACAATGTTATGATACACCCTCATCATAAGTAAATATAATAAGGTTGTGTGTCCATACCTTCAAAATGATTATATATATTAAAGCATGTTGCATGTGCATCTACTTATACTTTAAAATAAAATATATATATACATATAAATATATATAAATATACGTATATATGCATGTGTGTGTTTACTTGTTAAAGACAACTATATATTTTCATAAATACGTTACCTATATGTATAAGATAAAAATAAAAATAGAAAGAAAATAAATTAATAATAATAAATATATTTGGTTGTAATAAGGACATATTCTAAAAGGACCTTACGGTAGACATTAAACGTAATAGGAAAAGGTGTGTCGGCAAGTTAAGGAACTAATAGGACTAGGAACTATTTGCAAGCTACAACACAAGGTGAGTATTCACAACCCCTTTTTAAATATGTTTACTCAAATATTTGGGGTGAAAGCATGAATATAAATGTTTTATTGTTTTATTGCCATCATAAATATTAAATTACGCGCAATGGCAAATTATACTTGATGTACTTGAGTTCTTATTAATAAAAGTCCCTCTACTAGACATTATCCATTAACCTCACTAAATGGGCCTATGGTATTTGTAGGTAGCACTATTTGGGGTCGACATCCCCCACTTATGGTTGACAAACTATAGGTGTACTTTACCATCTACTAACGTCATTTAACATAGGCGTTGGGTTAAAAAAATAATATATTGGGCACAGTATGTCGATAGGATTGGAAATGACTCAAGCTTAGTAAAACATCCATGTATACTCAAAAACCATGCGTATCAAATTTGGGCAATAAACTGTGGTTGGATTAAAGTTTACATCCTTAATAAATTGTTGGGCCCAAAGCCCCAACACTAAATTTTATTATTGTTGCATTAAAACTTTATTTTGTGCATATAAAACCTGTGTCCTCACCAACTCTCGTAGTTGACCTTTCTTTTGTTCATGCCTTTCAGGTAACCCTCGATAGGTCTTAGAGCACATAAGAGCATGTCATGTGTGGACATCATGAAACAAATTTCCAATCAATTGTTTTTCTTTTCATGTCAAAGACAATATTTCATTTCTGTATTGTATTTGGATGATTGTAACAAGATCTTAATTTAAATTATCTATTATGGTTGGAAATTTTCTATTAGCTTGTGCTATGAGACCTTTTGCTGTAACACCTCGTGTTTCTGCTTTAGCGGGGTGTGACAAGCTAACTCTTATGACTTCTAAGGATGAGTTAGTCATTATAAATGTTAGTACATGTTTGATTTCGAGTTTGTTCTCGAAGGACTCAGTTTGATGAGTTTCAAGCTGAGTGACTCAGCCTGACAAAATAAGTCGGTCTAAGAAAATGTAAATATGTTTTAAATTTCTTTTACTCTTTATATCTACGGCATGGATAAGAAGACTCCAGAATCAAGATTCAAGATTCCGGATTATCCGTTAGTTTGTTAGAAGATTAGGATAAGTTCTAGTTTGTTAGGATCCGTAGGAACATGATTATAAATACTTATCTCCTGATAAGTTTAGAGAGATCTTATCTCACCTCAACCTAACCATCGTATGTGTTACGAGTCTTGATACACTGTTTGTAAGTTCAACATAATCAAGAAATTCACAGATTGCCAACATTGTTCGTGTGTTTGATCTTCATGTATGTTGTTGAAGTTGTTAAGTATTCAATATGTGAATAAATCATGTTTAAAGAGTCAGTTTGTATCTATAATCATAAGTTGATTATAGATAGCAAAGTTTGAGAGATTCAGAGATTTGATTTATATTAGGTGTTTACAAATAAAGTGTTACTTACTTGATAGTCATTGTAATCATCTTCTTATTAATGAAAGCATTCAATTTAATGTGGTTTGATTTGTGTAACACTTTTTATTGATTTGTTCAATTTTCCGCAAAAAGTGTATTCAACCTCCCTTCTACACATTAATTGCTTGTTGATACTCTCACCAAGGGACGAACATTATCACTTATCAAAAAGTATTAGTGAATTATATATGTAATATTCTAATTATTACTAAAATAAATTGCTCATAAATGTTTGTGCTTTAAATGTTGAAAAATAATTAAGTAACTAGGTATCTATATTTATAAATAATGGTATAACTCTTGATATATGTGGCGCTTTGAAAAAAACTTAACTCATAATGGATAAAAATGTTATGTATTCTTTCTTGTTTCTCATGTTATTTGCATATTTTAATGTGAATGCAGACCTTCAAGAAGAATTTTGCAAATCCTACGGTAATACTCTTATGATCCTTTTCATTTTCTTTATTATACTTCTTAGACTATGCATATTTTAATAAGAAAAATTACATTGAAAATTAATAAATGATATATTTATATTTACTTTTCTATCTAAGACATTGTATTATTTAATTTGTGAAACAGGTAATGATTTGAAATCTTATGTTTATGATCTTGGATCAACTCCTTGTAGAACTCATTGTGTTGAAACATGCTTGGATAACATGCCTATAGAAGGGACCTTTCGCTTTTTAGCATGTCATGATACCTTTTGTCTTTGTTGTATGAGTGATATGTGTTAACGTGATAGTTCTTATTTTAAAATCTTATGTTGATTACAACGTCCATTTTGTCTATTCTAAATAATCAAGACTCGTGATAAGTTCTCAAACGATAACTGCTTATCATACGACAACTGTCTGTAACATCATTAATACTCATATATAAGAGTATTTTTGATCATTTATACAGTCACACAATACATATTTTAATGAGTAACACTTAATTTTCCAAAATACCACTCATTAATACGTTATTTAATGAGACATTAATGAGTCATCAATGAGCCTTTACATTTATTAGTTATCGAACTATTTTAATCAATAGTCAAAATTGGTTCTCGCAATTCTAACATTAAAAACATTTCTCATTTAAACCCTGCGCTATATGCTATATATATATATATATATATATATATATATATGTGTGTGTGTGTGTGTGTGTGAGTATGTATATATAAGGGAATGTTTATTTAGGAACCGCTCTAATTGCGAGAACTAATGTTTGCCTTTGATTAAATACATTATTGGCTATAATGCTAATGGTCCATTAATGACTCATTAGTAGAGTTATTTTGGAAAATCAAGCCCCATTATTTAAAAATGAAACATCAAGCCAGACGTAATTCATGTTTGGGTGGATATATAAATAAACAAAATATCTTTATCAATAAGTCACTACCGAGCATCATGGTGGGTGTAAATGGTTCTCTTATTAAGAACCACTATTATTGTGCGAAATGTATTATTGACTCATTAGTATGGGTATTTTGGTTATTTTATATATTACCAAACCATAAATTGCGCTTGATCAGACCCTATCAAAGAGTTATTATTTTATAAAGTTTGATTTTCCTAAAATACCCCAACTTATAAGTCATTAATGCATCATTAAGTCATTAATGGTGGTAGTGAGGTGTCAGGTGTGATTACATACTTACAATTATGCCATTTTAGCTATTGATCAAATTTAAAGAATGACCAAATTCAGTTCTCGTGATTTTTGCAATAAGAATAGTTCTCAAATGAACTTTTATATAGAGAAAGATTTTAACGAAATTTTTTTTCGTACGGGAATAATCTTGCACTTAATTAAAATAAATTATTGGCTAATAACTGTAAGGACTTGTAAGTGACTTATTAATGACATATTAATGAACCATTAATGACTCATTAATGGGTCATTAACGACGTGTTAATATTTTTGGAAAATTAAGTCTCGTTCATTAATAAAGGTCCACCCGATTTAATTCACGATTGAGTAAATATATAAATAAGTAAATACCGTATTAATGAGGTATTAATAATGTTACACATAGTTCTTGCATAAAAAAAGTTCTTATTTGAACTTTTCCATAATTATGTCCAATAAAATTGTAGTTGTATAAACTTTGTTCTCTAATTTTAAGTTAAGAAAAAGTAATAAATTGAAGAAATGAAATTACATGACAGTGGCTCAACATCTCGTTTATAAACAGAAAAATTGTTAAAGTTACTTTTAAATATTTATAGTGTTAAAGGATACTAACATATATAGTAAAAAAATGTAAAACAGGATATAAATCCTCTTAAAAGAAGGGGTAAATCTATTATATATATATATAAGAAATTCATAGGTAACATCGTCATTAAATATTTTGTAGAATCTCTTTATAATCAAATTAGAATTTTTTTATTTAGTATAATCGGTATTCGTGTTTACATAAATAACCATAAAATAGATAATTACTAAACGAGTTCAATAAATGTTTTTATTAAAATAACTTAAGTGTTAAGGAACTAAATTATAAAAAATAACATTTAAAACAACAACTTGTTTATAAGCCACTTAAGAAACTAAAAATATTATTGATGAAAAAATTCTAAACAAACAATAATTTATATTTATAATTTTTATAATATATATATATATATTAAAGATACGATTTTGAAATGAAATGATAAGAAAGAAATCTCAAAATCTTTCCATTTTTAGTTTGAAACATTTCTAGGAAATCTTTTAAACTTTTTGATCAAATGCTTTTCTTCTACGCACAAGAAGTTTTAAAGATATTTGTCTTTTGTCAATATTCTTTAGAAAAATGTATTAAATTCGATCCAAATTATTAAAGAAATTAATTTTCATTATCCAAAGAAATATTAAAATTCTAAAAAATTGATTTCATTCTAAATAATTTTACCAAACGAAAAATATAACAGAATTTCACATTTTGATTTAATTCTAAAAATTAGATACAACTATAATATTTATATTTTTTATATCCGTTTTTGATATATTTAAAAAAAATTATAATTATATAATAGTAAATTAAATATAAGGCAATTTTATCAAATTTTCTTGATTTTTACAATAATACTTGGTGTATTTCATTAGAAGAGTGTTTCCGTATAACCTTATACCGTAATAAAATATATAAATTGTCATTATTATTCTTGTTAAACATTGATAGAAAAATTAAGTACTAAGCATTCCGACATACGTTGCGGCTAACTCTCTTAACTATATTTATCGTTATTATATATGCGCATTTAAACATCAAATGTAATATTATATTAATTACTTTCACAAATAATAGTTTAAAAAAGTAATGTTATTTATGACTTTATGACGGGAAAAAAGTAAACTTCTTTTAATATTTCTAGTTGGAGAGGTGTTTTAACTTTCTATTATTTTCTTCTATTTATTCTTCAACTTACAAGAACAACATAAGTAAAAACATTTATAGAGGAGTTGATGACAATAAATTAATAAATTCTACATATCATTGTATAGTAAATACAAGCATGAAGTAGAAAATAAAATAAAATAAGGATATACCATTTTTCTTATAGTTAGGATATGTGCATAGTGACTTTTAAATGATGAATTTTCTTATAGTTAGGATATGTGCGTAGTGACTTTAAAATGCATAATAAATTCTAGGTGTTTTTTAATATATATATTTTTTTTGAACTACAAGCAAAATTATTCTAGTTAAGGAGCTTTGATATGACTATCAAGATATCACCCATATCTAAAGAACCAAAATGTTATTAGTTAAAAACTTTAGCAAGTTACTAGAAGTATTTTGATATCATGGGCGATATAAAAGAATAATGCCCAACTCAAAATTCTGAACATACAACATACTATTTTCTAAGGGGTTTGTAACTTATTTGAGATAGACAGCTCATCCCCACGGCGATTTGGATTAAAAATAAAATTAGAACTTACAATTTGGTAAGTAAATAAACTCCGGTCTACAAATAAAAAATTTAACCCAGAACTATGTCTTTTTATTTTTTCCTTTTGTTCTTCTTGTAAGTCAACAATCAATTACAAATTCACGATTAAATCTCTACCTACAATTTAGACAATAAAGAATAAGAACAAAGAATCTGGACAAAATTACAAGATCAGAATTCTAAGAATATCTTTTAATATAAATAAAAACTAATTTGAATCAAATTTATTCTACGATTTTAGTATTTTATTTAACAAATTAATTTTAATTATACAATCTTAACAACCTATTTTAGTATAAGTTATAATATAATTTCAAATTTTCTTGGTCAAAATCAGATTAATTTTGACTTCAACTTAAATAAATTATTTAAAGATAATTTCATATACGCCATTCTTAAACATTAAAATACCACCGCCTGCCATTGGTGGCAGAGGGTAGTGGGTGGTGTGGGTGGTGGAGACGTGTTGGGGGAATAACCATTTTAACCTAATTAATCAAATGTGCATATTAAAATAAATATGATTTGATGTTAACAAAACCAATGTTGTAAGTCAGACTAGAATTTTATCTTAATATGTGTTGTTAAGATTAGACTTGTAATTTTACTAAGCTAAAGAGTAACTACTGACATGTATCAACTAACAGCTTCAACTGAGCAATAAACAAGATGAAGACCGTTAGCCAATAAACTTTGAGTGAACAAGAAGCTTAGCAAAAGTTCAGCAAAGTACTTGTTATCCTAATTTATTAACTAAGTACCTATTATCCTAATTTATCTATGTTTGATAAGCTAATCAGTTTATATATATGATCAATTGAACTTATTGATCAAGTGATCATAGAGGTTGATAAGTTTATCTCTAATCAGCTAAGCACATTTTGATCACTTGAGCATAGAATGATTAGTTGAGCACATTTTGATCTAGCTGCTATCGCTCGAGCATTCCCTTGATCAACTGAGTGTTTAGGAGTTAGGTTGAGAATCTTATTTTTGTCACCTTAGTACAACTGATTAGCCGAGTCGTGATTTTAATTTGTATTATTTTCCGTTTACTTTCTTTATTAGGTAAAAGATACTAAGTCACTGGGCTAAACAAGTGTTGTTCATTACAGCCTTAGATCTTCTATTGGTAAAAGTATTTGCAAGTTTTATTGTGCGGAGTAGGATAAAAATGATATATTTTTAATTTGCAAAAAAGTTAGAGTTACCTTTACAATAAGATCTCAAAGATCTTGTAAAGTACTAAAGCACGACTTATAACAACATGTTTAGAAAAGTCAAGATACATAGGCAGTTGATAAAATACAAAGCATGGAAAGGAAAATTTTGCTATATAGGGCAAAATGGTATATTATTAGTGGAGTGTAATATTGAAAAAGTAATATGATTTTGTTGGGGACCCGATTAAAATAATACTCCCTCTGTTTCATTTTTATTGTCCACTTTTGACTTTTTAAAGTCTTTCTTTTTTAACTTTGACTTTAAATATTTTGTTTGTGTTATATTGTATTTAATACAAAAATATGAATTCATTGATATAATTTTTTTCAAGTATTATATAATATAAACAAAAATATTTAAGTTCAAAGTTGAAAATAAAGACTTTGAAAAATCAAAAGTGGACAATAACTTTGTGAATAAAATATTATTTTATATATACCTCATTACTTACAAGTTACAAGTTACAACAACCAAAGCTGCCCTGTTTCTATATATACACATGAAGAAGTCCATAGTCATCACGAACTACATCACTGGAAAATACTCGGAGAAAGAAAAGCTTTTAGGAAAAACAAGAGTTAGCGTAGTGTAGAACTCATTCATGTGTTGAACTCCTTACACATTAGTTGTCTTTAAGGAAGCTAGTTTATGTGTTGAACAAATTTTTTGTCATCGCTATGTATTTGGAAATTCCGCTTCCATGTATATGTAATTCTTGACTAATCATAAATATAAATTATACAATAAGTAATTGTGTATGAAAAATTTTTATAATATCTTAAGTTAGTGTTTAATCCCCCCTTCTACAAACATTTGTTGTTGCGTATTATATATGGGACTAACAAGACTACAAGAGTGGTGGTCGCCGATAGAGGAGGCGGACAGTGGTTGGTGGGAAGAGGTTTTGGCGACGACGGCAGATGGCGGGTAGTAGAGGTGGGTGGTGGCAGGCGATGGAGGCGGGTGGTGGTTGATGGTGAGCGGTGGTGGTAGGTGGCAACTAGCAGTGGTGGTGGGAGGTAACGATGGAGGGTGGTGACAACAGATGATAGGTGGCGGTTGGTGTTAGTGGCAGGACGTGGTGGCGTCGGCGGTTAGTGGTGGTTGTGGTAGAGGCTGAGGCTGGCAGTAAGAAGGGGGTGTTGGTGGTAGCGGGTGGCGTGTGGTGCGTGGTGGTGGCCGATGACGGGGGTTAGTGGTGGCGGATAGCGGGCGGTGGAGGCGGCGACGGTGGCTGATGATAGGCGGTGGCGGTGGCGGTGGACAATGGATGGTGGTGGTAATGGCCGAGGGCGTGCAGCAGTGGTGGCCGGTGACGGGTAGTGGTGGTAGGAGGTAGTGGTGGTGTATAGCGAGAGTAATGGCAACGGTCGATTGTAGGCGGTGGTGGTGGGTGGTGGCTGCTAAAGTTGTTGATAGCGGTGGCAGTGGGAGGTCGTCGGCTATAGGTGGGGCGGGCTATGGCGGCTGTAGTGGGTAGTGGTGTGGTGAAGATGGGTTGGTGGTGGAGGTGCTGTGGGAAATATATTAAATATATTATTATATAAAAAATAAACAAATACATTAAATATATATAATATTAAATGGGTCCACCCCGAGTCAACATTCATCACTAATGGATCTGATTCAATTGAATGGGGTACACAGGGAGGATCTGATCTTTATGATCTTTAGAATATTCGAACCGATCTGGCCCATTGACATCCCTACACCTGCACTTCTTGCATGGATAAAAGAAGTACCAACTCCCACACTTAAATGATGGTAGTGGGTCAAAAAAGCAAGAATACTGGGCGAGCATATTTCATGATCAATAGCTCCAACACTATTATGGGCGGCATAGGCATTAGGGGTGATGTTTGAAATCAAGTTATAAAATTAAAGTCCAATTACCAACTAACCTAGACTACCACACTACAGGCAAGAATAACCTAATCGTATAATAATATAGCTAAGGTAAGTAAAAAGGTATTGTCTCTACATGAAACACTTTAGTTGATTACCAATATCAAAACAAATTAAATAAACCTAAAGCAATTTGACTGGAAAAGGGTTTTGTTGTTATTTAACTAAAAACTCTACTAAGTTACCTAATTGATTAAAAAGATTGGAACTTTATTTAATTAAACAAACTTTGAATGAATTCTAACGAGTGGGAAAAAAACATTCACTATGATTAACTCTCCCTAAACATAGATTTGGTTGATTAAGCCCTAATTAAATGAATTTTTCCTATAGGTTGATTGATTAACTTTTGTTCAATGTCTCGTAATGCTAAAACACGGTTTCTAAGATTTTCATCTCTACCTATACAATAACACACCTCAAACATCCGTTCAATTATGGGATCGGATCTCTAGTAGCCTTAATTCTAGAACTTTCATTTCAGGTATTTGTCTTTTAGTAATTAACAAAGTTATTGGTGTTTAATTTCAACCCTATTTCTAGTGAGTTGCCTACTATGTCACATAAGCGAAAAGTAGAAGAAATATTATTACACTTTCATGATAAATAAATATATGTAATTAACAAATCAACCAACCAAAGATTAAAGCAAACAACTTTGAGGGTTCTTAAATTGAGAATACGATAATTGTTCAATAAAACCAAATCAATCCATTAAGATAACCATATATTGTCTAAGGTTTGTTAAATCATAGTTAATACAAGAGATCCAGCACATAGACATCCTAGAATCAACCAACATTATGTAAAAAAATAAGAAAGAAAGCATCTTGATTGAACAAGAGATCAAACCAAATTACTGACTATCAAAGTGTCTTCAATCTTCTCCTTTGAATGATTTAAGGTAGATAGTTACCAATTTACTCCAATTAGAGTTATCCAAAAGGTCCCCTGTCAAGATGTGAAAAATCAAATTTATAGATGAAGTTCCCTAGCTAGCTCGCGGCGTATATTTTTTACTAATTTGAAAAGTCCAACGGGTCAACGACTACTTCGCGGCATAAAGCTTGTCATGAAGTTCGTCCACAGATTTGTAGCCGGCACAAAGCACTTTCTCAAGTACCACTATTGAAACTTTTGACTTCCTTAACTCATTTATTCATATGTTCCAAAATTTTTGTATCCAAGGACCCGAGAATCACAAATACACAATTTTGGTGCAAAATCCATCCATTTGTCATATTAATCAAATAAAAACCAAAGATATTGACGTGAATTATTATGTATGATTTCGGCAATATCAAGGGCCGACACCTAGCACGCCTAGCTAGTTGTCGCCTCTAGTACGTGTGTCGCTGATATTAGACGTACTTATTGTAGTGACAGGGCTATGTATCTTATGCATACCAAGAGGATGAGTTTGTCACAATCCTAGATGCAATTAGGAGGCTAGACGAAGGGAAAACTCAGGAAGAGGAAAACGTATGTCGCATATCTCAAAATAACGAAAATATATACCCACCTTCCTAAGAGGAGGTTTTAACAAAAATCATAGGAGGAAGGTTTCACAGGTTCACATTTAACTAAATTCGGAAAGATTTAGACAAAAGTTAATGTGTATCATAATTTCCACATAAGATTTGGTTTTCATCGTAGATACTCAATGTAAATCAACGAAAGTAAGAAGATAAAAGAAAAAGGTGTATAGGAGAAGAATCATGAACCTTTAAACATCAACAATCGATCGCCAAAAAACTAATCCGCACATGAATAACCCTCTTCACCAACAATAAATCCAGCCAAACAAGGTCATGAGAGAAGAAGAAATGTGTAAAACACAGACGGTTTTTCCAAAAAGATGAATGGGAAGAAGAGAAGACGTGATCTTAATCAATTTTATAAAAACAATTATTGGCCAAAAGTTATTGTAGACGTTCATGTGTAAAGATAAGATGTCTGGAAATATCCCCTCATCACGCTCCTAATGCATTGAAGATGAAAAATGCGCTTGATACATGTCTCATTGTGTGCATAAAACGTTGAAGACAAGAAGCTATGATAACCCTATATTACTAACTACGTGGCACGATATTGAAGTAAATGTGAAGTATGTTTGTTCTCCCTAAGAATTTAAAAGGTCGTAAAAATAAGTGAAGGGAATGTCTGGTATTTAAGTCCAATACTGTAGAAGCCCTGTACTACAGTGCTAGAATAGGGGTACTTAAAGGTGTATGTTCCGTTATCACCTGGAAATAAACAACCCTATAGCACGGTGGGGAAAACTAGCTCATCATCCCGACAACAAAGACCATTATATTAGGGTTGGGAAGGGGCAAATCATTAGTAGGACAGTGTCTCTATGATCACCCCTACCCCCCCTCTTATAAGTTGACCAACTACGTGTGCCAAAGGATGGACTCACATCCTAATATGAGGATCATCGTCTCTAGACTTGCATTTAATGATAAATACGGATGTCACTAATAGAAAGAACATCAAAAAGATCTTTGAGATCCTTAAAAATGTTTGACATTTATGAAACATGGTATTCCCTATAAGATACCTCGAACTTAACAGTGGCCAATCTAGGATTCAAACATATCGTGGTCCATTATGTGACAAGATGAGTCAGTAGAAAAATTTGGTAGGATTTGTGTGCATAACCATCAAACCTTGATGATACGCCCAACGCCATAAAACACTCAAGGGTCACACTTGTGAGGGTATGTGATGCAAGTAGGAAAGTTCACACGTTGCGGGATATGGGTATTATGACAGTTAGTCATAAACCAATATTGGGAGTTGAGAATATAGCCAGGTTAATGTAATTAACAAGAATATATATATTTATTCGTTAATAAATATATATTGTTAATTATTGGAATAATATCTTGGATATTAATTAAAAAGGTTATTATTATTAATTGCTATTATTAAAGAAGATAAAATATATTAAAGGATTATATAGATATATAAATGGGTCTATATATATATATATATATATATATATATATATATATATATATATATTAGTATATTTTATATTAATAAATAGGTTTAAAAGGTTGCCTAATTAAGTGATAACTAGAATAGTTATCTATAAATAGGCTTTAAACCAAAGGCAATTAGGGTTAATAATAATAATCAAGAGAAACTCTCTCCCCCTCTCTCTCCTTGAAATCGGCGGCCAAACACCCCCCTCCCTAGGGTGTTGGTCGATTTTGGTGATTCAAAGTACAAGGAATCAAAAACAACCAAAGGTGTGGATTAAGCCTTTCTAGCGGTTACTTGTTATACCTCATCGCAGGTGGATTAAACATTGAGCATCCTAGGTATGATATCTTATCTAATGTGTTCTTGATGACATATGGGGAATTTGATGGTCATAATATGTGTGTAAACACATGTATCGAATTCCAGTATTAGTTGTAAGATTGATTGCATGCTTAGATTAAAGTTTAATTCAATCCTGGTTTGCTTTGTTCGCTTTCTGCACAAAATGCTATATGATGATGATCATGTTTTTCGAAATCCATATATACTAGATATATACACATGTGGTAAACTAAGATCTGTTTAATCCTTTAGGGTTTTAGGATTAAGTTTATTATTATGTTTCCACCTATTGTGAATAATAACTGTTTTTATATATAATTCTGGGTTGGTTCAAACCAGTTTGGTTATGAATCAGGATAACTCAAGGATGAATTGTAACCTGTAAAATCCAACAGTGGTATCGGAGCCTCGGCTCATTTTATCACAGTGTTGGTATATCTGTTATTATCATGTTGATTGGAATATTTTGTGTGTGTGTATATGGTGATTTCGAAAATAACAAGGATTAAACAAGTTCATGTTAAATCCTAGTGTATCTAAAACAGTTTGTTTATGGATAAGGTTTGTAAATTTAAAGTTTGATCAGAAAGGTAAACCAGTTAGGTTTAACCGGTTAAAGGATTAAATCAATAAACAAGTTATTTTTGAAAATTATATGTTATACATGCATTTTTCAAAAATTTGGGGATAGGCCTTAAGTCAATCTCAACTTATTGTTTGAATTGTATATTTTATAGTTTTATGGTTTTTAATCAGAAAAGTTAAACAAGTTTAGGTTTGACTGGTTAAAAAGGATTAAATCTATAAAAGGTTAAATTTTATGTATTGAAATGTATATGTATATATGTTATATTAACCAGTTGAGTTAGTATGGATGTTTTAAGATTTTTAATCAAAAACTAGTTAAGTTTTAGGATTAAAAGGATAAACCTTATATTTAAGGAATCCCATCTTTATCAACGAGTTCTATGTTAATAAATTTTGATTTCAAAATTTAAATTAATAAAACAAGTTTTGTATTAGAAATTTGGATTTTGAATAATAAGGGAATTTCTAGAATTAATATATATATATATATATATATATATATATATATATATATAAATATATATATATATATATACATGTTTAATATATAAAAAGGATCCGAATTAAATGTTAACCGGAAGATGGACCATGGCCCAAATAGGGAATCTCGGCCCAAGGGTCTTCAACACAAGGGAGATTTGGCCCAACGAGGTCCACGATCCAAGGGGTCCACGGCCCATGGGGGTCCATGGCCCATAGGGGTCCAGGGCCCAACGAGTTCTACGACCCAAAGGGGGGTCCCGACTCAAGGGATCTCGGTCTTAAGGGCCTCGGCCCAGTTAGCGCAGCTAACCATGAGATCACGACTGGTATTTGGGTTTTGGCCCAATAAGCCTTTTTCGGCCCAGTCAGTGTTGAATTGGATAGTTCGTTAATTTAATTCCATAAAAGCACAAGTATTCTGTTTTTAATTTATAAATGTTTTTATTTAAATTAAAATGGGTTTACGTGAACTTAAAAGGGTTTAATGAACTCAATAGGCTTTATGGCCCAATTAGGAACATTCAAGAATGGGTTTAGGCCCTTTGGGACTTGGATGATATATTGGGATATTAATTCGGATAAAATAATAACACAAGATGATATATGTATAAGTATTATTTTCATGTACCGGAAATTGAAAACTTATATATATATATATATATATATATATATATTATGGTTAAGGTGTTATTTTAACTAGTTAATTTAAAATATAGGTTCTTATTATATTTTTGGATTAAAATCTTATAAATAACCATAATGGTGTATTATTATTATACAATATAAACAAAGGCAAATCTTTAATCAATTAAGTGTTTTAGCTTTAAAAACACATTTTGATATAATAGTTATTATATCATAAGTTTATTGGTTAAAGTAGGCTTGACAAGTTTTGTCAAAGTTTTCTCATCTCAAATTAACAGCTTGATTAGTTTTGAGAAGGAATGAGAAAAGTTTTATATATGCTTGCATTATTAAATTTAATGCGTGGTTGCTTTATATATACTGTTGATATGTATATGTTTTTGAATTAGTTGACTTGCATACTAAAAGTTGCATTAGTATCTTTAATTCACATTTGTAGTTTTTCATGTCAACTACAAATGTTTGATTTAAACAAGTCAACAGCATATTCTTGTTGTGGTTGGACATGTAGGTTATAGGTTTTGCTAACTTAGACTTGTGGTTGTTTTGTTTTTCTTTCATTATTTCTTTTGGTTTTGGGGAGCTTGCGTTGTAACACCTTGTTAACCGGCTTAGGATAATTAAGGTGATTAATCTTGATTAACCTTGAGATTAAATATGAGAAAGTGGTATTATTATTATTATTATTATTATTATTATTATTATTATTATTATTATTATTATTATTATTATTACTAGTTGTTGTTTGACATATTATATTGTGATTATTATTTTTATAAAATGTTTAATAATAATAATATGAAGATAGTGGTTTATGAGGTGTCGTTATGGACACCTAATCACCATCTAACTTGCCACATTCCCTCATTTCATGTAAATTAAACAAAGTGTGTGTGTGCTTGTGTGTTCGGCCGAGAAGAGGAGAAAGCATAGAGCCATTCAACAATTTGATCTTTAATCTTGCATGCTTAATTGATTAACTGAAGAATCTGAACCTGAAGGTTAGCATAAACTGATTTAAATTGTTGAAATTCATCCGGATTTTATGATTTTATATGAACTCTGTATGATGCTTCATGAATTGATGAATTTAGAATGTTGCATGTTAGTATTTGTTATGAATTCATGTTGTTTATATGTTTATAATAAGTTCTGGAAACTTAGATTGTATGAATATGTGTAAAACAGTCTAGAATTAAGATTAGAAATCGAAAATATGCAAGAACATATGAATCATTCGGATTTGGCATGAATCAATCGGAATTGGAGGATTCCGACCATTTTGATCGGAATTTGGGGTGATTTCCGAATAAACGATCGGAATAGTACTATATTCCGAACAAATATACATTAATTGCCCCAAGACTTTATTCGGAATATATACATGATCGGAATTGAGGTTTATTCGGAATTAACATTACCATTGCTTGGATTTACTCTAGCTCGGAATTGGTATTATGTTCGGAATTTTGTGTATTCGGAATTAAATATATATGCCTTTGCTCGGAATTCTATTTTGATCGGAATTGCTTATTTGGAATTCCATTTTTCCGCAATTGAACATGTGCTATAACTCGAAATTTTGTTTAGTTTGGAATTGAGACTTATTCGGAAATGAACCATTCGGAATTGCCCTAACATTTGGGATTGTGATTTGTTCGGATTTGAGGAGTAAATCAAACGCTATTCGGAATTGGACTTGGATTCGGAATTGGACTTCACCCGGTATTGGATTTATGCGGAATTTGTTATTTAACCGGAATTGAAGTAAAACCGTATGAATTGCCTTTGCTTATTCGGAATGGAGAGCTTGTACTCGGAATTATGATAATTCCGTATGTTATCCGGAATTTGGAAATTAAAGGATTTATTTAACAATACAGGTTATGATATACTAATTTTGATATATCAGAGATATATGTGATATGTGTATATATTTGTACATGATGTATGAATAAGTGAATTACTTATTGTGATTCAGTATTGGAAATTGAATACTGACTTTGTTTACTTATTTTCAGGAACTGAGAAGATTCAGTGAGTTAGTCAACTGAGTGTGCTACAGCCTTGTTGACTGTGGTGAGTGGATTTATATCTTCGGATATACAGGATATGATATCCAATTTGATACTATGCTCTTGTTTGAACTGTATACATGTTATATTGGAGATCAGCATGAGCTGAGCGGCTGGGCCTGTTGCTTTGGGATTTACAGTATTACATCTTGAGATGCATTTGTTGTATTCAAGGGTGCTAATACTGTTATCCATGTTAGCAGGGCTATCGGTAAACCTTAGTTTTGGCCGACCTTGGTTGTAGGTGGTTGCAACACCGCCGGTTCTCCTGGGATTTATGAGCTTTGTGTTTTGGGCATGTTTGCCTTATATATGTTTAGATATTTGTTCCCTCACTTAGCTTTGTGCTAATTCCCCACTGGATTGTTTTGCAGATCCTCGGTGGTGAGTTTCTAAGTAATGATGACTGGGATTATGGACGAACCACTACTCTGATGTCAAAGATTTTGTTTAGAGCCTGTTTTGTATATAACACTTTAGTGGCAATTTTGTAAAATGACAATCAACCCAAGTTGTATTTATCTTTTGATTTAATCTAATTATATGTAATTAGCTTCCGCACGCTATTTTATGATAATATAAAAGTACAGTATTACAAATTTGTATCAGAGCCCTAGTTTGAGGATTTGCATGAATGATTTATGCAATACTCGAACCGAGGCTCTGGTCAGTCCAGTATTCCCAGAGTGCGTAATTAGTAGTGTAGCATTGAGGGTGGTTAGTGTGTTTATACTAACAGATTAAGTCTAACAACTGGTGAGATGTTGTGTATGTAATAGAAATGGCTGGCAACGTGAACCAGACAACTACCCCTGCGTCCCCCAGAAGGAACAACAACCAATCCTCTACTGCAACAAACAAACAACATAACAGAGTTGGTACCTCTCACAATGGTGAGTCTGAACAACAGGATTATGTGCTACAATGGGAGGATACACTGCAAACTTTCAGGGAAAGGATTCAACAGTTAGAATAGCAGCAACAACAAACTCAATCCTCACAGCAAACCCAAACCATACAGATGCCCAGAGAAACACCTGTGTTTACTCAACCTATACCACCACCTGTCTTTACTTCAGTACAGTTCAGTACTATGTCTACTTCCTTTGGGTCCTTACCGTTTGTTACTCTACCACCTGTATAACAACCCCAACAACAGCACCAACCTCAACAACAGAATTTCTTGATCCCATGGTACCCAAATCAGGGAGGTTTTAGACCGAGATGTCAGTATAAAGATTTCATGGATTGCCAACCACCGGAGTATTCTGGAAGCTCCGATCCGAACGTTACTTTGAACTGGTTGAAATAAACCGGTAAGACTTTGGATGCTTGTAACTGTGAGGAAGTTGATAGGGTTAAGTTTGCAACAAGGAGATTGAAGGGTCAAGCTGCGACCTGGTGGGATTCGTTGACTACTCATCTATCTAGGGAAATTGTGAATTCTGTTACCTGGGATCAATTCCAGAGTAAATTCTGTGAGCATTTATGTAATTACTTTGATTTAGACAAGGTAAAGCGGGAATTCTTGGATCTAGCACAGGATGATAAAATGTCAGTTGATGAGTTGATTACAAAGTTTAATGAAAAGTTAAGGTTTGCGAAACAATGGGTACCAGATGAGCCATCATAAATTGACCATTTTGTTCAAGCTTTCCAGAGTATAGGGGTAACACCCGCATGGCAACATCCCTAGTTCAAGAATTCACTCTAGCTAGAGCGGCAGAGGGTGATGTGAAAGCACGGGAAAGGATGAACCGAGAGAAAGGATTGTCCCATAGATCTGGTGGAAATCAGAGTGGAAGCAAAGGTAAATGGCAGGGTAATCAAAACCGGGGTGATCAAAAGTCCAAAGGTTTAAAATCAAATCAGAACAGGTCACGGTGTGGAACAAATAAGTCAAGTCATACTGGTCCTTGCACACCACAGACTCTACGGTGTCTGCGATGCGGTGGAATTGGTCATGAACCATTAGCATGTCTGTTTAAGACTAATGTTTGTTGGAACTGTCACGAGGAAGGTCATCGATCAAGAGCATGTACAAAATCGATATCAACAGGGACGGGGCAGGGGGTAGCAAATGTCGGGGGATCGTCTTCTGTAGGTCAGAAGTGAAAGGCTGCACCTTCTGCAGAAGGGAGAGCCTTTAAAATGACTGTCATTGAGGCTGCTGAAAACAGCGATGTCATCACGGGTATGTTTTGATAAACTCTGTGCCTGCCCGTGTATTATTTGACTCTGGTGCAAATAGATCATTTATATCTGTTTTCCTGTGTGATAAATTAAAACTGCCTACTTCTGTGATTACTACTCCATTAGAGGTAGAAATAGCGGATGCTAAGATAATGCCTGTAACTTCTTATCTTACTGGGGTGTCAATAGATATTGATGGTACTAGCTTCCCTGTAGACTGTTTACTTATGCCTATACTAGGGTTTGATTTAGTACTAGGCATGGATTGGTTAAGTCACCATAGAGCTAGTATCCAGTGCCACAAGAAATTGATTACTATACCTTTGGCTGACGGGGTCGCATGTAGTGGCTTGTGGGGATAGATCTCGATCTTCTTTTCCAATCATCTCGTATATGAAGGCTAGAAAATCTCTAGCCAAAGGGTGTGCGTCTTTTCTGGCTTATGCTATTGATGTGAAAAAGTAGAAGCGACCTGTTACCGATGTTCGTGTTGTCTCCGAATATCCAGAGGGATTTTCAGATGATGTGCCAGGGTTACCACCTGTACGGGATGTTGAATACAAGATAGAGTTGATACCTGGTACTACACCGATCGTAAAAGCTCCGTATCGTTTAGCTCCTTCAGAGATCTGGGAGATGATGACTCAGATACAGGAACTATTAGACAAGGGGTTTAGTCGTCCGAGTTCTTCACCGTAGGGTGCACCAGTATTGTTTGTTAAAAATAAAGATGGAACTCTCCGTATGTGCATTGATTATCGGGATTTAAATAAGAGAACTATCAAGAACAAGTATCCGTTGCCCAGAATCGATGATTTGTTTGATCAGTTGCAAGGGGCTTCATACTTTTCAAAGATTGATTTGAGATTAGGATATCACCAAGTCAGGGTTGCAGAAGAGGACATACCTAAGACTGCTTTTCGTACTCGGTACGGTCATTACGAATTCTTAGTGATGCCGTTTGGTTTGACAAATGCACCTGCAGTATTTATGGATCTTATGAATCGTGTGTGCAGACCATTTTTAGACAAGTTTGTCATTGTGTTTATTGATGATATCTTAGTGTATTCTAAAACAGAGGATGAACATGATCAATACTTGAGGCAGGTTTTGGAGATTCTTAAGCAACACAAATTATATGCCAAGTTCTCGAAATGTGAATTCTGGTTACGTGAAGTTCAATTTCTGGGGCATGTAATTTATCAAGATGGTATCAAGGTAGATCCGTCCAAGATTGAAATAGTATTTGCTTTGAAATTGTGGAGACACTATCTGTATGGAACCAAGTGCACGATTTGCACTGATCACAAGAGTCTTCAGTATGTGTTTACTCAGAAAGAATTGAATATGAGACAACGTCGTTGGGTTGAATTTATCAAAGATTATGACTGCGAAATACAGTATCATCCTGGTAAAGCAAACGTAGTTGCTGATGCACTCAGTCGAAAGGGATCATCTGATACAGTAAAATTTATACGATTGGAAATTAAGTCTGATTTAGTGGATCAACTTTTGGCTACTCAACTTGAGGCTTTGAAAAATGAAAACTTGAAGGAGGAATTAATGATCAAACGACAACATGATTTGATTACTGACTCGCGTGGTTTGAAGGTTTATCATACACGCGTTTGGGTACCCATGTTTGGTAACTTGAGGGAATTAATTTTGAATGAGGCTCACAAATCTAGGTTGTCAATACATCCGGGTTGTACAAAAATGTACCACGATTTGAAGACTCGTTATTGGTGGCCGACGATGAAAATGGATATTGCTCAATTTGTTGAAACATGCCATATATGTGCTCAAGTCAAAGCAGAACACCAGAAACCGTACGAATCTTTGAAACAGTTAGAAATACCTGAGTGGAAGTGGGATCATATTAATATGGATTTTGTAACTAAACTTCCATGAACTCAAAGAGGGCACGACATGATTTGGGTTATAGTTGAAAGATTGACCAAGAGTGCTCATTTTCTTGCTACTGCTGAAACAACATCGTTAAGTAAGTTAGCGCCATTGTACATTGATGAAATAGTATCTAGACATGGAGTTCCATTGTCCATCGTCTCAGATCGGGATTCTAGATTTGTGTCTAACTTTTGGAACAGATTACAACAAGAGTTGGGATCCAGGGTTAATTTGAGTATAGCTTATCACCCACAGACAGACGGTCAATCTTAGAGAACCATTCAGACTTTAGAGGATATGCTTCGAGCATGTGTGTTAGAGTTTGGGGGTTCTTGGGATTCACATCTGTCACTGGTTGAATTCTCCTACAACAATTCCTATCACTTTAGTATTGGTATGCCTCCGTACTAAATATTATATGGTAGTCCTTGTAGAACTCTGACTTATTGGTTAGAGGTGGGAGAAAAGCAATTTGCAGGACCTGATATAGTACAAATGACAGCTGATAAGGTAGCAGTTGCCCTAGAAAAGTTGAAAGCTGCAAGAGATCGACAAAAAATGTATGTTGATCCGCGTCGTCGACCCGTATCGTTTGTTTAGGGAGAGAAAGTTTATCTGAAGGTATCTCCGTGGAAGGACATTATTCGTTTTGGTAAACGAGGGAAGTTGGCTCCCCATAAAATTGGTCCTTTCAGAAACAGACGGGTAATGAATGATCAGACAGTTGCTTTGGATCTTCCTGATGAGTTAGCAAGTATTCACAACATTTTCAATGTGTGTTATTTGCGTAAGTGCAATGTAGAAGATCAAACTCAGATTATTCTGATACAAGATCTTCGGGTGGATACTAATCAAAGGCTTATCGAGGAACCAGTTGAACTACTTGATCGAAAAGTCACGAAGTTGAGAAAGAAACAAATACCGATGGTTTTGGTTAAGTGGAAACACAGTTTGGGTTCAGAGTTGACCTGGGAGACCGAAGCAGATATGTGGAATCGATATCCTTCCCTTTTTGAGCGCGATGAGATTCCGAGGAAGGAATCTTCTTAAGGGGGTAGATTTGTAACACCCTCTTAACCGGCTTAGGCTAATTAAGATGATTAATCTTGATTAACCTTGAGATTGAATTTGAGAAAGTGGTGTTATTATTATTATTATTATTAGTTGTTATTTGACATATTAAATTGTGATTATTATTTTTATAAAATGTTTAATAATAATAATATGAAGATAGTGGTTTATGAGGTGTCCTTATGGACACCTAATCACCATCTAACTTGCCACATTCCCTCATTTCATGCAAATTAAACAAAGTGTATGTGTGCTCTTGTGTTTGGCCGAGAAGAGGAAAAAGTATAGAACCATTCAACAATTTGATCTTTAATCTTGCATGCTTAATTGATTAGCTGAAGAATATGAACCTGAAGGGTAGCATAAACTGATTTAAATTGTTGAAATTCATCCGGATTTTATGATTTTATATGAATTCAGTATGATGCTTCATGAATTGATGAACTTAGGATGTTGCATGTTAGTATTTGTTATGAATTCATGTTGTTTATATGTTTATAATAAGTTCTGGAAACATAGATTGTATGCATATGTGTAAAACAGCCTAGAATTAAGATTAGAAATCGAAAATTTGCAAGAACATATGAATCATTCGGATTTGGCATGAATCGATCGGAATTGGAGGATTCCGACCATTTTGATCGGAATTGAGGGTTATTTCCGAATAAACGATCGCAATAGTACTAAATTCCGAACAAATATACATTAATTGCCCCAAGACTTTATTCGGAATATATACATGATCGGAATTGAGGTTTATTCGGAATTAACACTCATTCGGAATTAACATTACCATTGCTTGGATTTACTCTAGCTCGGAATTGGTATTATGTTCGGAATTTTGTGTATTCGGAATTAAATATATATGCGTTTTGTTCGGAATTCTATTTTGATCGGAATTGCTTATTCGGAATTCCATTTATCCGGAATTGCACATGTGCTATAACTCGGAATTTTGTTTAGTTCGGAATTGAGACTTATTCGGAAATGAACCATCCGGAATTGCCCTAACATTTGGGATTGTGATTTGTTCGGATTTGAGGAGTAAATCAAAGACTATTCGGAATTGGACTTGGATTCGGAATTGGACTTCACCTGGTATTGGATTTATGCGGAATTTGTTATTTAACCGGAATTAAAGAAAAACTGTATGAATTACCTTTGCTTATTCGAAATGTAGAGCTTGTACTCGGAATTATGATAATTCCGTATGTTATCCGGAATTTGTAAATTAAAGGATTTACTTAACAATACAGGTTATGATATACTGATTTTGATATATCAGAGATATATGTGATATGTGTATATATATGTACATGATGTATGAATATATGAATTACTTATTGTGAATCAGTATTGGAAATTGAATACTGACTTGTGTTTACTTATTCTCATGAACTGAGAAGACTTAGTGAGTTAGTCAACTGAGTGTGCTACAGCCTTGCTCACTGTGGTGAGTGGATTTATATATTCGGATATACAGGATATGATATCCTATTTGATACTATGCTCTTGTTTGAACTGTATACATGTTATTTTGGAGATCAGCATGAGCTGAGCGGCTGGGCCTGTTGCTTGGGGATTTACAATATTAGATCTTGAGATGCATTTGTTGTATTCAAGGGTGCTAATACTGTTATCCTTGTTAGCAGGGCTATCGGTAAACCTTGGTTTTGGCCGACCTTGGTTGTAGGTGGTTGCAACACCGCCGGTTCTCCTGGGATTTACGAGCTTTGTGTTTTGGGCATATTTGCCTTGTATATGTTTAGATATTTGTTCCCTCACTTAGCTTTGTGCTAATCCCCACTAGATTGTTTTGCAGATCATCCGTGGTGAGTTTCTGAGTAATGATGACTGAGATTATGGACGGACCACTACTCTGATGTCAAAGAGTTTGTTTAGAGCCTGTTTTGTATATAACACTGTAGTGGCAATTTTGTAAAATTACAATCAACCCAAGTTGTATTTATCTTTTGATTTTAATCTAATTATATGTAATTAGCTTCCGCACGCTATTTTATGATAATATAAAAGTACCGTGTTGCATGCGTGCCACTTACAACTCCTTTCTACAATGTAAAAGTATTTCGGGGAGGCCTGCGTGCCACTTGCAACCCTTTTCTATAATGTAATTGTAATCGAATAGGTATATGTATTCTAGATTAGATGGTTGTAACCGAAACCGGAGACGAAGGACTCTACAATACGGAGGAACCAAACAAAGTTGCTCGGGTCAAGACCGGAGGTGTCAAGGCCAGTGGGAGCAAGAAGATCTTTCATTAAATCCAGCCACGAAATCTAACTAGTTTTAGTTGTCCTTTGATAAACTATAACATATTATTATCTGCGTGGTTGTTCTTTAATTTTATGCTTTTTATGCAACTGTAAAATTGAAGTAGGTGATTAATAGTGACTTTTATTAATCAAAAGGTAAAACCACGAATATGATAAAATTGGTATACGACAAAAGCACTATAAAATTTAATGTTTTATGATTGTCGTATCATCATTTTAAAAACAGTTTGTTTTTCAAAATGATTTTTTCATAAGACGTATTGTGTACCTAGTTCAAGGTATACTAAGATATGTGGTTTTTTAAACAGATAGTTTTAAAATGGTTTTACAAAACTGGAATCAAGTTTTTCAAACTTGGATAAAACCCACGAAAATCTTAGACCAGTAGTGCTACCCATCTAGTGGTACACCTTTCCTACTCCCGGTACCTTGGTGAGTTGTCGTGCCCAAACCGTGCACACCGGGGTTCAAACCGATGTGGGGAGGGGGTGAAAGAATTTTCGATTCCCTGATGTGACGGGCCAGAGTTCACCCCGTCCTAGGTGATGCGGTCTATTTTGGTGATTCCCTGATGTGACGGGCCCAAAATGCACTTAGTGTAGAGATAAACATACTTAGATGTTTTTGTCTAAATATCTCTACAAGGTCTAGGAGTCATATCAAGTTAGATACGATTGGTAAAGGAAACTACCTACCTGATATAACACGGGGTTGGTGTTGTCGTGCCCAAACCGTGCACCAACACGTGTGAAATAAGGATACTAGGGCTAATATTTAATCATTTAAGGGTTTTTATAAATTTGTATTTAGCAAAGTCTTATTTGTGTTACTAATTGGGCTACATGATAAAATTGTATATGGAAAACATTACTAACACAAACAACCTCTCGCTCCGCTCCATCCTAGAAAAGGATAAGCTCACGGGACCTAATTTCCTCAACTGGGAGCGCAATCTACAGATTATGCTTAGGCACGAGAGGAAATGGTACGTCCTGGAGGAACAAGTTGGAAATGCCCCGGCCGATAATGCAAGGGCGGATGTTCGGGAGGCTTACCAGAAGCGCATCAATGATGCGCTAGATGTAAGCTGCCTCATGCTTGCGACGATGAGTCCAGAGTTGCAAACTAGCATGATGGATACATCAACCTATGACATGATCCGCCAGCTGAGGGTCATGTTTCAAGAGCAGGCTCGTTCAGAATGCTACGATGTCACTAAGGCTCTCAATACTTGCAAGATGGCAAAGGGCACTTCGGTTAGTACCCACGTCATGAAAATGAAAGGGTATATGGACCACTTGAAAATGCTCAGACACCCGGTCCTATTGCAGCTTGCAATGGACCTGATTCTTAACTCGCTGTCAGATGACTATAATCCGTTCATTGTGAACTACATCATGAACATCATGGAGAAATCCAATACTGAGTTGCATTCCATGCTTAAGACAGTAGAGTCAAATCTGGGTAATAAGTCCAAGGATGTCCTAGTGGTGGAAAATGGAGCTGTGAAAAAGAGGAAGGGACGCAATGGTAGGGGAAGGGTAAAACCGAGCCAGGACCATCTGCACGCAGGGCCAAGGCAAATGGAAAAGGCAAAGGCAAGGGTAAGAAGTTTAAACTGAAGCGTCACGAGGGTGGTGGAAATGCCACAGGTACTTTCGTTGACTAACTTCATGTTAGATTATGAAAAGTGAGGGTGCAATATGTCAATATTGTAAACTTAGGCAAATGCTATAAAAGGCATTTGCCTTCTTTATTCTAATTAAGCTTTGCATATTTCATCTCTCTTGTTTGTGTTGTTCTCTAGTTCTCGGCTCTCTCTATACAACCGAATCATACACACACACACAAACAAGTTAAACATCTAGCATTGCTTCATCCTTAGTTTAAGGGACGATCAATTGGTATCAAAGCCAAACTTGTTTTTGGCTCGTGATTGTTCGAAAACAACAAGCTCCATCTCGAAGATTTCAAGCTCAATGTGAAGAACAAGCATTCGGTTTCTTCAAGAAAGGTTCGAGTTCAAGTGGTGTACCGACGTGAACACATAGATTCCCAATGGTAGAACACATTCGAGGTATAAAAAACACTTCTTTCTACCATCTCGTTGGGTTATTTTAAGGGTAACTACTATTTAGTGGGATTTCTTGAAGAAAATATCAAACAGAGTGGTGTTTTATAAACAAAAGGTTTAATGGTTCATTAAACACTCACCTTTTTGGCATTTAAATTTCTGCGTATTTAAGCATTTATGGTGTTCTTGTTCCTGGTAGTACAACCTTGAAGAAGAAGAAAGTAGATATTTAAAATTATAAATTCTTCAAAAGGTTAATTGTTGTACAAGGAAAATCGAGTACTACCCACACCAATCAGGGTACAAGTGGGTAAACACTATTTAGTGTAAGGTCAACATATCTGAAAGTGACAACTCGGATCCTATCAGCCGCATCCATGAGGTATGCAATTAGTGTGATATGCGGCCTATAGATATTTCAAAGCTAAAACTCCAAGTGTTACTCTGTTAGCTATCAGCCGCACTCTAGGGCTATCGCGTGCGATCTAGTTGAAGTTGGTCATTGGTTCTCTATCAGCCATCACTGAATTCCAATTGCATGCTATTCAAATTATTTTGCTAAGTGTTGGTTACTCTATCAACTGCATTGACCTAATCCGAGCGATTCAAAAGTTCTTGGTTACTTGGTTCTCTACACACCAAAGGCAATCGCATTCGAACCCCTGACTTGATCAGTATTCGATTGGCATTACTAGCTGAATTGTTTCTAAGTGTTTGGTACTACAGGGATCAATCGCATTCTATTGGTTATTCAATTATTCACAACCAAGTTGTTACTCTGTCCATTTGTTTTCAAGTGATGTTATCAATCGCACAGAACCATTCACACACCTTGAATCTATTGGACACGTGTTGAACTTTTTGGGACTTGACTTATTGAACAAAGAGGAAATCGAACTTTAAACTTTAAAAATCTAATTCAAAATTGAATTTAATCTAAACTGGTTCTAATTCAAAGTTGAATTAAATTGACTTAATTCTATCTAATTCAAAGTTGAATTTAATCTTTACGAGATCTAATTCAAAGTTGAATTAAATTGACTTAATTCCTCAATCATCACCTTAAAGTTTAAAACAAGCTTGAAAAGAATTTTATTCTTCGTAATCAACAAAAGTTTTTGGACAATCAAACCATCCAAACAAGCAAACGATCATTTCTTACAAAACATTCATTATGTCAAGCTCAAACGAAATGATGTCCATTGGCACCGATACAAAACCTCATGTTTTGTTTAGAGGAGAATACAATGTTTGGAAAGGAAGGTTTATGGACTTCCTGGAGCATAATGAGGTATATGGGGAGAAAATGATAGAGTGTATCCACAATGGAAACACAAAGTATATGAAGGTTGTATAAGCTGACCCAAACAACAATCCCCCTATTCTCCGTCATGAAAGAGAGAAGACAGCAGAGGAGCTTACAGCAAATGAAAAGGAGACCAAAAAGGCTGAACGGCTGGCTAAATACTATTTCAAACAAGGACTCTCCTCAGAGATTTATACTAAGATAGATAGCTTAGCCACTGCCAAGGAGATATGAGATGAGATCAAAAAGCAACTACAAGGCACTGAACAGGGAGAGTACATAAAGCGTACTCAATTAGTCAATATGTTATCATGACTTCAGTGTTCGAGAAAATGAGATTCTTTCTGAAATATATGGTAGATTTTGCAAACTACAAAATGAGATGAGGTCTAATCAAATCATCAGGACTGACTTAGATTTGAACTACGTCTTTCTAAAGTCACTGGATCCAAAATTAAAGGAGTATGCCAGACTGTACAAGCAAATCAAAAAGGATCTTACCACAGTCACCTTCCACAACATATTCGAAGACCTCAATCAGTACCAGGATGAAGTCTTATAATCTCTCCCAAAGCAGCTAGCTGCAGACCCTCTGGCCTTGGTCGTAGCTGAAAGGATTCCAAGAGAATCATCGTCAAGATCAGTAAAGTACAAGCAAGTAATGCTAAGTGAATCAGAACCAGATGATGACGATGAAGACTCAGTTGAAGCTGCCATCCATGCTCACGGGGGTTTTGGCAAGACTTTCCGAAACAGTTTTAACAAAACCAATAACAAACAAAGGTTTACCTCTGGTTCCAGAAGACCAGAAAGGCTTGATCCTGTTGACAAGCCCAGATTTCCATGGGAAGAGAGAAAGGAGGAAAATAAGACAGACTTAAAGTGCTGCAACTGTGGGAGGTCTGGACACATGATCAGGAACTGTCCACAAAAGAAGATTAAGGATGCTGAATACTATCGGCAGAAGTACCGCCTGTCTAAACAAAAGCAGGCTGGGATTGCACTGATGGTGGAAGAAGATCAGTTCCTGGAGGACACAGACTCCCAAAGTGATCTAGATGGTGAAGATCATGCACAGTTCTGTATGATGGCTACTGGTGAAGCAGGTGATAGGTATGAAGATGGTGGTGATAATCTCTCCGATGTTGAGGAGGAGATTTTGGAAAGCGGAAAGGTATCTTCTATCTCTAACTCTAATGTGGGATTTAATTTTGAACATATCCAAACCATATTAAACCGCATGAAAAAGTTAGAACATAAGGTGACAAAACTAACAAGTAAAAATCAAGTGTTAAAAGAGGTCATTCATACACAAGATAAAGAGACACAAACTGTAATTGAACAATTAGAAAAAGATATAAATGAATCAAAGGTTCAATTAGCTGTGAAAGAATCTGAATTCCAAGAATTAACTGATAAGACAAACATCATTATGCACGATCTCAAAGCAGAGTGTGTTAGCTCCGAAAAGGATTCAGAAATTATTAAAAATGAATAACGTGCTCTTTATTCAAAAATCAAAGAACTTGAAGACCTACTGATCAAACGTGGGCAAAGTGAACAAACCATCTTTCTGTATAAAGAAAAGGAACGCCCTTTTTCAATATGGACATTCAAAGGACTTGGTTTTGAAACCCAAGTGTCCTGAGTAAGGTAACTGCCAAACAGTTTTATAATGAAAATTTATTTGGCGAAGGACTAACTCAACGAATGGTATTTGTTGGTCAAGAGGAAGAAAGACTTGAAGAAGATGTCAAGCGAACCCTTCATCTCAAAACTGAAATTCCCTTCAACTACTCTAACTTCAATGACTCATACTTCAATTACCCCTCTCCAACAATGAAGTCTACTGTCACCTCTCCAATATACACAGATGAGGAAATTTATGCTCCTGAAGTACCAAAACCCAAATTTCAATACATTCCCCACAAGGAATTGCAAAGAAGGTTCCACACCTTGTAAGAGTTTTGCTACACACATCTTATATTAGGAGATATTGCCAAAGCTTTCCACTCAGAAACCACACCTCAAACCATCTCTGTTTCTGACCAATCACCTGAGTTTACACAATTAGCTCAAGAAAATGAAGTCCTTAAGAAGCGTCTCAAAACCATTTTTAATCATGATGAAAAGATAATTGACAACTTGTGCAGGGAGAATACAGCATTGAAAGAACGCATCATACAGGTCAAGCAAGAGATGTAGGCTCCTACTCCATTCACCTTTTCTCCATACACAGAACAAATTGAAGATTCTAAGAATGAGTCCACATCTTTCCAAGATGTCTAACCCACAATAAAATCTGTTAATAATGCTACTTTAGTAAATTTAAAACAAAAACAGATTTTCAAACAGACATATGCTTCCACTTCTAATCACATTTCTCGTATGCCCACTAACATACCTGAATCTTCAAAAGCAGCTGCAAGTCGATCACGACTCACTTCTAACATTTTAACTTCTGATGCAGATGTGAAGGAGCTCGGGAGTGAAGAGCATAAATAAACACAACTTGGAAGAGGGTAATTCCTAGGTCATCTAGGAAATGTTCTAATTTTAGACAAACATGTGAACAACTTTTGATGTTTCATAGAGTCTGTAATCATTCAAGTTTACATGATACAATTGTCTCTTCAAAGTTTTGTATTAGTGATGTTTGTCCCCATGGTCACTGTGAATTTAATTGCGAATATGATCAATTAAGAAAACAAATCGGAATTAAACCATGTGAGGACTGGACAAATTTTTACGCTAACCAAATCAGTGTTCCATTTATAAACTCTAAATGGTTTATCATTCATTAGTGGATCACTACTAGTCAGTCGCATGCACTCAAACGTTTAAACAAATCAAGACGATTACTGACGATCAAAGAACTGGAGGTCTACAAACGACAGGGTTATGATGCTTTCAAACAAGCATGGATTGCTCAAGAAAAAACATTTGCATTCTAAAAAACGATCTCGCAATCCTCCTTCTAAACAAGCACAAGCGTCTAAACCCAAGCCTTCATCCGATCAACGGGTAGTAAAACCTACTGCATCCAAGGCTCCAGTTCAGCAAAAGCAGGTTAATGTGCCGAGGTCACAAAGGAATGCTAAATATTCCTCGAAAACATGGATTCACAAACATAACGCTTCCGTAACTCTACCAAATCCTAAACCTCCAACCCCATCAACTGTCAAACCAACAGTGGTACCGAAACTCCCATCTGTGCAACTTCTTTCTAAATCTATTCCTTCTCGACAAAAGATAACCCCAACATGGGTACCGAAGAATAGATCATTAGAAGTTTCACCACCACAAGCAGTAACATATAACCCTCAGCCAATTATAGGGACTAACAATTGAAAGTCAAAGATGAGTGTATAGTGATTAATCCGAATATGTGTGTGTAGAGAGAATATTCCAAATGCACCTTAATGTGTGTGATTTTCTATTTCATATGTCAAAAGGTTACATTGAGTTCATGTTCATCATCTATTTATACTAAGTACAACAAATGTACTAGTTACACACAATATAGACTAGATCTAATCATAAATTCTAGATCTAACAATCTCCCCCTTGATTCGATCTAGTCTATGTTCCTCTCACCCAAGATCCTTTGCCACCTGCGAAGAGTAGCTCTTTCTTCCATCTTTTCATCCATCTGTTCTATAATCTCTGTCATGCTGACTCTTGCAGTTTGATCAATGTCATCTTTAAGACTGAAGCTGTGTTCTGTAATCTTGATTAACCAGACTCTGAGAGACCCATCAGAATAACCATTGAGTTCCTTAGTCCTTAGAAATAATTTCTCCTTCTTGCTGTTAAACAGAACTATTCCTTCATCATCCTCTACAGATTCAACATCCTTCCAAATTACTTGAAACATTTCTAGCTCTTCAATCCTAGGATGTGAGGTGTTAGGCTTTTTAACATTAATCTTTGCTTTATCTGCCTCAGCACGAAGCTGGATGTCGTTTCTTTCAGCAAGTCGGATTCTTTGTTTCATAAAGTCTAGAATGAGCTTGTATCCTGCATTGTTTGCTTTTGAACTGTGTTTCTTGGCTTCAAGCTCATCTAGAATAAATTCAATGTCTGCCAAGCTTAAATGCTTCAGGTCTACTTGACTAAACCTATTATGACTCCGATCTATTCTCATAACTTAAAAATAAATCCAAATCACATTTACAATTTTACCAAAAGAGCACTTTACTTTGGAGATCGGATGTTTAGAGAACACTTCAGCTCTTGATCTACCATGCCAATTCAGAAGTAATCTTTTTCCAGCATCAGAGGCATCAATAGCTCCCATAAGATCAATAGGTAGTTCAGGTTGAACTTGATCAGAATGAATTCCAGGAATTTTCTCTTCAAGGTAAGCCACTGCAATATCATATTCACTCCAATTTCTATCATTCTTTCTCAGAGCCTTTGTTGTCAACACAACTCTTTTTCTTAAGTCTCTTAGACTTGAGGTCTAAATAGGATCTGGATAATAATTTTTAGGCACCTTCCACTCTGCACCCTTTCTCAATCTTTTCAATCTTTTGTTTTTCTTTTGTTCTTCCAACAGATCTCTAGCAGATTGTCTGAATTTGCCCGGAGATGGAGGAAACAGATCAGCAACTTCTTTGTTAATCCTCAAAATAGTTGATATATTGGTAGGTTCTGGTGTTGGTACCTCTTCTAACTCAGGATCTTCAACCCTTGGACTTGTAATAACTCTTGTTTCTCTAATCTTATCTATTTGTTGCTATAGAGTTAGATTGCTTGTATCAGCTTCAGTTTCAGTTTCAAACGACCCATAAGCATCAAACACATTCTCAGTCTCATGAATAAAATCAAATGCCTCATCTACCTCATCAACTAACTGCATTTTCTCTTTACCTTTACCTTTACCTCTGCCCCTCTTTGGTGTTGGTTCTTTACTTTGTAAAGAAGAAGCGGTAGGTATATTTGATATTAAAGAAGTGATAGGCATGGTAGCAGCACGTCTCTCCCCCTTAGAATGATCGGAATCAGGATCTTGATCATTATGTTTTTTTTCGTTCCTTTTGCCTGACATGTTTCAAGGGAGGCTTTAAGTGCAGCAGCAAGAGCAGCTTCCTCTTCATCATTAATTCTGCCCTTAACTATATCTGTCTGACCCTCCCCCTGAACAAAAGCTGGAGGAACTCCATACTCAACATCTTGATGAGAATCAATAGCATCCATTCTCCTATGAAAAGCAACCCCAAAAGCAGCAATACTATCTTTCATTTCCTTTTTAAAGCTTTCAAAATCAGATTTCTTATATTCATTATGAACCAAATCAAGTAAAGTGACATCTTCCTCATTGTTGTCTGGTCTTGCCATCAGCTTTACATACAACTGAGATTTAAGCTCATCTATGCTCACATCTGGACCCTGCTTTGCCAATAACCGATCAAGCTTTTCATGTATCGAGACATTTTCCTTTTGCAGTTCAGCAAGTTTAGAATTGGTAGCCAACACCTGTTCATTCACATCATTCACCTTGGAAATAAGATCTTGATGTATTCGATCCATTTTATCATTCACAGCCACAAGAATAATATCAAGGTCAGTCTTTGAAACGAATTCAGAGACAACCGGTGTTTGTGTAACAAAGCTGAGATCACTTAGATTACCCGTTGAGACTTCTACAACTAGAGGAACAAATCCTGCAGAAGTAGAACCACCCACGTTCACAGCTGGTCCAGTGTTGACTGTGGTGGGATTTCCATCCAATCCTTGAAGAACACTCTCAATAGTGCCTTCTATAGATGTTCTGGTGGGTTCTTTCGAGAGAACACCACTTGGTGGTACAAATGTGTCATCTGATTGAAAAAGAAATTGGTAATCAATGTGCATATCCAAATGAACTTCGGGTGCCTGGGGAGAAGTGGCCCCTTTTTCAATTCCCGCTGCCTCCAAAGGAGACTTCGGTAGATTATGTGTTAAGTCCCCGTGAGAAATTGAAACAATTTCCTTTTGAGAGGATTCTGAGTGGCTTGGTGGGGCTAGTGCATGCTCTGCTGGGATGACAGAGTCTTTTTTAATATCAGGACTGACTGAGTCAGACCCGATAGCAGGTGTGGTTTCCCGGCTTTGTATGGCTGTTAAACTCTCAAAACTCTCATGTTCTTTTCTCTCACTCCCACTCTTTGTTTCTTTTAACCTTTCAACTTCATCTTCAGTATTATCATTCAAGCTTCCAGTATCAAGATTGTCTATGTCAAACATATCATCATGCTCAAAAACTGGAGCTTTCAAATTAACACCTTCAGGTGTGACAATCAAAGGTTCAGCATTCAGCTCAACACCTCTATCTGGAGTTTCTTGAGATTGAGATTTGGAAATTAACAATCCTATAGGCATATCATCCTCCGCATCTCCCTCTCCTATACTCAAATCACCCACATTCTCTTCACCACCCCTCTCGATATTTTCTCTCTGCTCATCCCTGTCAGAGTCACCCAAAGACACCTGACCACTAACATCTAGTCCCTCAGGTTCTACTGTTCTTTGTGTAGGATCAACAGGTTCTTGTCGATCCGGAAGAACTATATTATTCTCACTCACATATGCCTGAACTATCGGATCATCGAGATCCATTCACATTAGCAGATCAACAGGCATAACATAAGCCTGAACATCAAACGTCTTTTCAATCTTATATAGGTTCTGCATGATGTACACCATTGGTAGAGGATCATTATCCCTTTAATTGATATTAGTAGGATGATCTAGCATTACACTTTGAACAATCATCGAGAGAAACCTCGGATATGGAAGAAATTTCTTAGCTTGTTGTGGTACTTGTTTCTGATGCACGATTTTGGAAATTTCTTGAAAGATTATAGATGCATAGTCCACATGCCAGTGTTTGACCATTGAAACCAGAATTTGAAATGAACTGGAGCTAGCACCATCAACTACTTTTGAAATGCTAGTAAGGCACCGATTTATTATTGCATATAAAGACTGCCAGATTGGCACCATGTTGTTTCTCTTGAATTGGACACTCTTTGTCAACACTCCATTAAACCCCAGATCCTTCACATGCGAATATTTAGCTTTGCTGGATGGAAAAGGATCAAAACTAGTTTTGCCAGCATAAGTGCCCCTTTCTGATGGTAGTTTAAACATAGTCCTTAGCTGGTTAACACCAAAAGAGAATTTGAAGTTTTCAATCTGACCAGCTAGGAGCTGCTCTCCCTCATCATTTACAATATTATGCAGTGAGTGCCACAGCTGTTGCACATAGACCTCAGGTACATGAGGTTCTTCTCCGTCAGCAATAGGGTTATATGAAAATATGTGGTTTAATGGATGTGAAACTATTAGTTAAGAAAGAATAGTGTATTGAGTGGTGGTGGTGATGGAGTCAAAACAATGATTATTCATGAGATTGGGTAAGTAGTTGGTTGGGGGAAACAATTTTTCAGAAGGAACAAATGTTGAGAGGTTACTAGGATTAGCCATCTGCAAGAAGATAATAATTATATTGATTAATGATCAGATGTTCAGCAGATAAGACTAGAAAAATTTGTTCCTTCCTCTGATTTGAAAAATTTACACTTTGAAAAATTTGAATTTTTTTCAAATTTTGCTACGTGTTTTGTCGGAATTGAAGAATCCGATAGAAACATAGGTAAAAATCCGAGAAAAAACAAAAAATCCGGAACACAAGTTGGAATTCTGAGAGTTTGTGAATTCCGAGAGAATTCCTTTAGTGTAAAATTCCGATATAACCAAGAATCCGAGATAACCAAGAATCCGATTAAACCTAGAATTCGATAAAACCTCGGAATCCGATAAAATCTCGGAAACCGATAAAACTAGAATCCGAGATAAGCATTGATTCCGACAAATTTCAAAAAATGAAAACTCTCGGAATCATGAATTCCGAGAGATTCATAACAGTGAATAACACATTCGAATCAGAATTTCTATAATCAAAATTTCAACAGACAAACCCAAGTCGATTGTATCCTTTGTCATTATAACCATTATTGACCTAACATGTATCCCCATCAGTGTTCATTTAACATGATAAATTCTCAATATAAGCCCCGTAACCCAGTTACGCAAAACGGAACAAAAAACACTTTCAAAATCATTCAAACAGAGATAGTTGATCTAGATTAACAAATAACATCACATCCAACATGTTATCTAAGCATATTAAGGTGACTAACAAGTAATTGTTGGTCCCTCGTATGAGAGAGTAACAACAAGCAACAGGTGTGTAGAAGGGGGATTGAATACACTTTCTGCGGAAATTGAACAAATCAAATAAAAGTGTTACACACAGTAAATCAAACCACAATCAATCGAATGCTTTTATTTAGAAGATTATTACAATGCTTTGAATAAGAAGATGATTACAATAGGTATCAAGTAAGCAACTCTTGATATATAACCACCTTATATAAATCTCTCAATCTCTCAAACTTAGCTATCTATAATCAACTTATGATTATATGTAACACCCGCGTTTAGGGCCTAGTTGTTTCGTGGCGGTGGTAAGTTATTTGATTGTTTATATTAGTATATTTGATTGTTAATAATTATTTGCTATTTATTTATATATTTATTTGATGCTTACTTGGTATTTAATTTGGACCGCGAGGTAAAAGGTAAAAATATTAGTTTAATATTTTTATATGATATTGGTACCATGTGATTCGTTTTTATACGAGGGTCCAAAATATTACCTCGTTGCATGTTTTTGACTTGAGTAGGACCGCTTTATTTAGGTTTATGTATCTCAGATATCAGTATTTGCACTGTGTAGTGTAATATGTTCAGTCTTGACCTTTATATATATAGCTTTTGTTTGTTGTTCTCATTTTGTTGGCTGCATAAGAGAAGAGAGAAAGAACCTTTTTCACACATTTACAACTTGAGTCCGTAATACTGTTTTCGAGTTCTAAAGCGAGAGTTAACGGTTGGTTTTCGAGCAAGAGGTGTGTGTTGTTGTTTATGTCGAGTTTTGATTAGGAAGTTCTTGAATGTTGTGTTTTGGCCGTGCGAAGTGGAGTCCACTACGTGCGTAGTGACTCCATTACGTGCGAAGTGCATGATGAAGAAGATGAAGTCAATGAGTTTTGGTCGCACGGAGTGTAGTCCACTACGTGCGTACCAGTGCCCATTGCGTGCGAAGTAGGTTAGCCACTTCGTAAGTATGAAAGTTTAATACGTGCGAAGTGGAGTCCACTACGTGCGTAGTGACTCCATTACGTGCGTAGTGATTCAGACGATAATTCTGTAATTTTATTGCTTGTAGCCAATGAGAGTTGTCGCTTTTGTAAATTGGAATGTAATCCCAATTACTGACTAAGTTATGATGTGTTTCAGGAAACGAGAAGGCTCAGTGAAATTAGAATACTGAGTGTGGTGTTGGAGAACACAGGTGAGTGGACTTTAATACACCAGTGGTTTTAGTTGTAACTGTTATGGTTACTTGGATTTTATGCGATTAATCATGCGATAGACTGTTTAGTGTGATATGATTGTTTGATTGGCTATGTGATGATTATTGAAATTGTGTCCAAGATATGAGTATCAATGTATGAAATTGTGCTCATGATGTTTGTGGCAGAGGTCAGCTAAGCGTGGTTTTGGGCTGGGTCAGTTGCTTCTGATTAGGCAGTTTTAGATCCTCTGTCGCATTTGTTGTAGCAGAGGGGGTTTAACTGTGCCAGTTAGCAGATGGCTATCGGTAGATCATTGCTATGGCCAGCATTGATCGTAGGCTCGGCAGAGCCGCCGGTCCTTTGATATTTGAGATAAACTGTTCTTGTGATTGTTGTGGTTCTGCTTTAATTGCTTGTGGCTTGATTTTCATTCACTTAGCTTTGTGCTAATTCCCCACCCTAACTCTCTGTTTCAGGTTTTGAGGGCACGGTAGGTTGCAGCTTTTGTGTACAGGGAAAGTTTGACCGTAGCTCTGATATTTTGGGTTTTAGAATGATGAGCCATACTTTATAAAATGTTTTGTAACACTAAAGGATGTACTGTATGTTTGTACAGTGTTGGTTTTAACTTTTAATGTTATTTCCTTTTTAGTTTTATAACGTATTACTTCCGCTGTGATTTAAAAAAAAAAATATGGCTTGTATTTTTGCGGTGTTACAATTTGGTATCAGAGCCCTGGTTTGGCATGCGAGCACGTTTAGAGTGTTCAATTCCCAAATCTTGGCTCGAGGTTGGTCAAACCTTTCCTGTGGGGGAATTAGAGTGTTTGGATTTGTTGTGTGTGTACTAACGGTTGTCTAATAAGTTTGGAGGTGATGTGATTGTAATAGATATGGCAAGTCAAGAGATCCCAACCGAGATTCCGGTGACCCTTGCTCAGGCTGGAACTTCTACAACTCCAGTTTTAGAGAATCCAGTAATAGTCAACACCTCGGGTAGAGAAATAGATACAACTCAGAATGATTATATATTTCAACTTGAAAGTGAACTACAGGAGCTTCGAGAAACAGTTCACAACTTTGAACAACAGAGGTTGATACAGAATTCTCAAACACCTATTTCAACAGCAGTTGTTGCTACAGTGTCAACAACACCACCACTTTCAGTACCATTTTCTGTTCCATATTCTACTGTTGCTTCACAGGGTACACAACAGCCGATTATCTATCAATTTACTGCACCAGGAGCTTACCCCTACCCAGGAATTGGTCAACATAATAAATTTAAGCAATTCATGGATTGTAGACCTTCAGAGTATAGTGGTAGTACGGACCCCAATAAAACTTTGAATTGGTTGAGGGAGATGACCAAGGCCTTGGATACTGCGGAATGCAAGGAGAAAGTGTGAGTATTATATGCTACTCAAAGACTCCAAGGAGATGCCATGGTATGGTGGGATTCGATTACAAGTCATTTTACAAAGCAGCAGATGAGTAGTATTACATGGGAGCAATTTGAGGGAAAGGTTTGTGAGCAATACTGTGGATCTTTTGAGATGGAACGAATCAAGAAGGAGTTCATGGATTTGCAGATGACCGATAATATGTCTGTGGATGAATTGATTTGGCAATTCAATGAGAAGTTACGATTTGCACAGCAGTGGGTTCCGGACGAAGCTTCAAGAGTTCAGCATTTTGTGAGAGCTTTGCATCCAGATTACAGGAGTGCTACCAGGTGGGCTAGCACTTTATCTCAAGCTTTTACCCTAGCTAAGTCAGCCGAGGGTGATCCTCAAGGCAAGGAGAAGTTGAATAAAGATAGAATTTCTCAACAGAAATCCCGGTTTGATTATTTTAATACCCAACATCGGCAGGGAACTCAAGGAGGTCAGGGAAGTCAACGTCAAGGACAGGTTCAGAGTCAGAGCAGTCAGAATCGTAGGCCTACATCTGGTGGGTCTACTCAGAGAGCCCCGTGGTGTAATAAATGTAAGTCTTTTCATCATGGACTTTGTACCCTACAGACAGCCAGATGTATGCGTTGTGGTCAGTTTGGGCATGAATTGAAGAATTGTAGATTTCCGAGGAGTGTTTGTTGGAATTGTCAAAAGGAGGGGCACAGAGTAGGTGAGTGCCGTGTGGGTAAGAAATCGGGGACTGGGTCGGTATCGGGATCGGTTGTGGGATCTTCGTCCGTTTCAGGACAGAAAAGGAAGAACCCTCCGTCAGCTGAGGGTAGAGCATTCCGGATGTCAGTAGATGATGCTGCTGCTACTGATGATGTCATCACGGGTATGTTTCTCATAAATTCTATACCTGCACGTGTGTTATTTGATTCTGGTGCCAATCGTTCATTTATTTCTATGGCATTCTGTGATAAATTGAAATTGCCTACTTCAAATGTTGCTGCTCCATTAGAAGTAGAGATAACTGATGGTAAAACGGTTCCAGTCACAACGGCTGTGTCTGGGGCTGAAATTGATATTGATGGTACATGCTTTCCTGTTTCTTTTCTGTTAATGCCTATAGTTGGTTTTGATGCTGTTATGGGTATGGATTGGTTGAGTCAGAACCGAGCTGTTATAAAATGCCATAGAAAACTGATTTCATTTCCTTTACCTGATGGGTCATACGTAGTGGCTCGCGGGGAGAGGGTTAGACCTGCTTTTCCTATTATATCGTATATGAAGGCAATAAAATCTCTGGCCAAAGGGTGTGAATCATACCTTGCTCATGTGGTTGATGTTAAAAAGGAGAAACAGATTGTTTCTGTTATTCGGGTGGTTTCGGAATACCCGGAAGTGTTTCCCGATGAATTACCTGGGTTGCCTCCGGTTCGTGAGGTAGAATATAGGATTGATTTGATTCCAGGTTCGAGCCCAGTGGCAAAAACTCCTTACCGGTTAGCTCCTTCTGAAATCCGTGAGATGATGACACAGATTCAGGATTTGTTAGACAGGGGTTTTATTCATCCTAGTTCTTCTCCGTGGGGTGCACCGGTTTTATTTGTGAAAAAGAAAGACGGTACTTTGCGTATGTGTATTGACTACAGGGAACTGAATAAGAGAACGGTTAAAAATAAATACCCTTTACCCAGAATTGATGATTTGTTTGATCAGCTGCAGGGTGCTTCTTATTTTTCTAAAATTGATCTGCGCTCGGGTTATCACCAGGTACGTGTTTCTGAAGCTGATGTTCCTAAAACCGCTTTCCGTACCAGATATGGTCATTATGAGTTTTTAGTTATGCCTTTCGGTTTAACTAACGCCCCTGCTGTATTTATGGATTTAATGAATCGGGTCTGTCGGCCGTTTTTAGATAAATTCGTGATTGTATTTATTGATGACATCTTGGTTTATTCTAAAACTGAGTCCGAGCACGAACTTCATTTGAGGCAAGTTTTAGAAACTTTAAATCGGGAGCATCTTTTTGCAAAATTTTCTAAATGTGAGTTCTGGATGCGGGAGATTCAATTTTTAGGGCATGTTATCTGTAAAGATGGGGTTAAAGTCGATCCGGCTAAAGTTGAAGCAGTTATGAACTGGAGTGCTCCTAAAACATCATCTGAGATTAAAAGTTTTCTAGGATTGGCGGGTTATTATCGCAGATTTATTAAAGATTTTTCGAAAATTGCGAGTCCTATAACGAAATTAACCCGTAAAGATGTGCCATTTAAGTGGAATAATGAACAGGAGACAGCTTTTCAGACGTTGAAACAACTATTATGTCAGGCTCCTATTCTTGCACTACCTGATGGTTCTGATGAATTTGTAGTGTACTGTGACGCTTCCTTTGCAGGTTTGGGTTGTGTTTTAATGCAGCATGATCGGGTTATTGCTTATGCTTCAAGGCAATTGAAACCACATGAGAAGAAATATCCAACCCATGATTTAGAACTTGCAGCTGTAGTCTTTGCGTTGAAACTGTGGAGGCATTACTTATATGGTACGAAATGTGTTATTTGTACTGATCATAAGAGTCTGCAGTATGTATTTTCCCAGAAAGAACTTAATATGCGGCAGAGACGGTGGTTAGAACTCATTAAGGATTATGATTGTGAGATTCGATATCACCCGGGGAAAGCAAATGTTGTAGCAGATGCTTTGAGCCGCAAGGGAGCTGGTGATAGTATTCGATTTATGCGAGTTGAGATCGTTTCTGACTTAGTGGATAGGCTTAAATCTGCTCAGTTAGAAGCATTAAAAGATGAAAATCTGAAGTTAGAGATTATGATGAAGAGAAAAGATGATTTGATTAATGATTCGCGCGGATTGAAGACTTATCAGTCCCGTGTGTGGGTGCCATTGATTGGAGAACTTCGGGGTTTGATTTTGGCAGAGGCTCACAAGTCAAGATTGTCTGTTCATCCTGGTAGCACGAAAATGTACAACGATCTTAAAGTGCTGTATTGGTGGCCTACTATGAAGACAGATGTTGCAAAGTTTGTGGGAACGTGTCATATTTGTGCTCAGGTCAAAGCAGAGCACCAGAAACCTAACGGGTCTTTGAAACAGTTGGAGATACCAGAGTGGAAATGGGAACACATCACGATGGATTTTGTATCCAAACTTCCATGTACCCAGCGGAAACATGATAAAATTTGGGTAATTGTTGACCGTTTGACGAAGAGTGCTCACTTTCTTGCCACCAGTGAGACAGCTTCACTCAGCAGATTAGCTCAGTTGTACATCGATGAGATTGTATCACGGCACGGTATTCCTCTTTCTATTGTTTCTGATCGAGATCCCAGATTTGTTTCTAACTTTTGGAGGAGTTTACATCATGCATTGGGGACGCGTGTTAATTTGAGTACAACTTATCATCCTCAGACAGACGGTCAGAGTGAGCGTACTATTCAGACACTTGAGGATATGTTACGCGCCTGTGTGTTAGAATATGGTGGGTCTTGGGATTCACACTTGCCTTTGATTGAATTTGCGTATAATAATTCTTATCACTCGAGTATCGGTATGCCACCTTATGAGATGTTATACGGTCGTCGCTGTCGTACTCCTACTTGTTGGTTAGAGGCAGGTGAGAAACAGTTTGCGGGTCCCGATATTGTTCAGATGACGGCTGAGAAAGTTGCTATTGCTCGGGAAAAGTTGAAAGTTGCCAGAGATAGACAAATGATGTACGCAGATACACGCCGCAGACCAGTTACGTTTGTTGAAGGTGAGTTGGTTTATCTGAAAGTTTCTCCGTGGAAAGGGGTTATTCGTTTTGGGAAATGTGGAAAACTAGCTCCACGATACATTGGTCCGTTTCGCATACGACAGATAGTCAACGACCAGACTGTTACTCTTGATCTTCCACCAGAGTTAGCGGGTATTCATGATACTTTTAATGTCTGTTACTTACGTAAATGTAATGTTGAGGATGAAAGTCAGATTCTCCCAGTACATGATCTGAAAGTTGATTCGAAAAAGCGATTAATAGAAGAACCAGTTGAGATAGTTGATCGTAAAACAACGAAGCTTCGGAGGAAAGAGATTCCTATGGTTTTGATGAAATGGAAGCATAGCTTGGGTTCAGATTTAACATGGGAGACCGAGGCAGACATGAGGAACCGATACCCTAGCCTATTTGAGCGCGATGAGATTCCGGGGACGGAATCTTCTTTAGGGGGAGAGATTTGTAACACCCGCGTTTAGGGCCTAGTTGTTTCGTGGCGGTGGTAAGTTATTTGATTGTTTATATTAGTATATTTGATTGTTAATAATTATTTGCTATTTATTTATATATTTATTTGATGCTTACTTGGTATTTAATTTGGACCGCGAGGTAAAAGGTAAAAATATTAGTTTAATATTTTTATATGATATTGGTACCATGTGATTCGTTTTTATACGAGGGTCCCGAATATTACCTCGTTGCATGTTTTTGACTTGAGTAGGACCGCTTTATTTAGGTTTCTGTATCTCAGATATCAGTATTTGCACTGTGTAGTGTAATATGTTCAGTCTTGACCTATATATATATATAGCTTTTGTTTGTTGTTCTCATTTTGTTGGCTGCATAAGAGAAGAGAGAAAGAACCTTTTTCACACATTTACAACTTGAGTCCGTAATACTGTTTTCGAGTTCTAAAGCGAGAGTTAACGGTTGGTTTTCGAGCAAGTGGTGTGTGTTGTTGTTTATGTCGAGTTTTGATTAGGAAGTTCTTGAATGTTGTGTTTTGGCCGTGCGAAGTGGAGTCCACTACGTGCGTAGTGACTCCATTACGTGCGTAGTGATTCAGACGATAATTCTGTAATTTTATTGCTTGTAGCCAATGAGAGTTGTCGCTTTTGTAAATTGGAATGTAATCCCAATTACTGACTAAGTTATGATGTGTTTCAGGAAACGAGAAGGCTCAGTGAAATTAGAATACTGAGTGTGGTGTTGGAGAACACAGGTGAGTGGACTTTAATACACCAGTGGTTTTAGTTGTAACTGTTATGGTTACTTGGATTTTATGCGATTAATCATGCGATAGACTGTTTAGTGTGATATGATTGTTTGATTGGCTATGTGATGATTATTGAAATTGTGTCCAAGATATGAGTATCAATGTATGAAATTGTGCTCATGATGTTTGTGGCAGAGGTCAGCTAAGCGTGGTTTTGGGCTGGGTCAGTTGCTTCTGGTTAGGCAGTTTTAGATCCTCTGTCGCATTTGTTGTAGCAGAGGGGGTTTAACTGTGCCAGTTAGCAGATGGCTATCGGTAGATCATTGCTATGGCCAGCATTGATCGTAGGCTCGGCAGAGCCGCCGGTCCTTTGATATTTGAGATAAACTGTTCTTGTGATTGTTGTGGTTCTGCTTTAATTGCTTGTGGCTTGATTTTCATTCACTTAGCTTTGTGCTAATTCCCCACCCTAACTCTCTGTTTCAGGTTTTGAGGGCACGGTAGGTTGCAGCTTTTGTGTACATGGAAAGTTTGACCGTAGCTCTGATATTTTGGGTTTTAGAATGATGAGCCATACTTTATAAAATGTTTTGTAACACTAAAGGATGTACTGTATGTTTGTACAGTGTTGGTTTTAACTTTTAATGTTATTTCCTTTTTAGTTTTATAACGTATTACTTCCGCTGTGATTTAAAAAAAATATATGGCTTGTATTTTTGCGGTGTTACATTATAGATACTGACGACTCTCTAAACAGGATTTCACAGAGATTGACAACTTACCAATATCACAACTGATGTGATAGTTCGAACACACGAACACTTGGGCAATCTGTGAGTTTTTTCTTGAACTGACAAACAGTAATCAAGATTCGTAACACATACGGTGAGGTGAGGTTTGGCTCTGCAACACTTAGTTGTTTTTGTATGAAAGTCGTACCTCTAAACTTATCAGGAGATAAGTATTTATAATCCTGTGCCTACGGTTCCTAACAAACTAAGACTCAACTTAATTCGCTAACTAACTCTCGGATAATCCGGAATCTTGAAACTTGAATCTTCTATCTTCAATCTTGATTTTGGAGTCTTCTTATCCGCGCCGTAGATATAGAGAGAGATAAAGATGAATTTAAAACATATTTAAATTATCTTTAAACTGACTTCTTTACTCGGAATGAGTTACTCAGCTTGAAACTCATCAAGCTGAGTTCTTCGAGAACAAATCCGAATTCATACATGAACTAACACGTACATTGATAAACTCATCCTTAGAAGTCTAACTTAGTTGACTAAAACATATTTAGCAACTCTCTCGAGCTGACTCTGCTTTTGAGCTGAGTCACTCAGCTTGAAACACATCAAGCTGATTACTCGATATATACCTTATGTGACATACACAGATTAAAGGTATAATATAAACTGATCAACATATGCTCAGCTTATCTTCAGCTTATACTCAGTCTGAATCACTCTAAGTGTTCAGTCTGACTAAGCTTCATAATTCTATCTAAGTTATATGTAGAACTCATCTTACAAACTTAACTTTGTCTCATCAAATTCAAACTGATGAGATCATTTTCCCAACAAACTCCCCCTATTTGATGATCACAAAACCATCAAATAGTTCTTAAGTTTGTTTAATAGAATTATGTTTTAAATCCTAAACTTATTAAGATTTTACTATTTGAACTGATCAAATATTTATTGAACATATCAATATTAATTGAACTTGTCAATTTAAATTGGAACATACCAATTTTAGTTGAACACACCAACTAATTACATAAATGAATAAGAACTTATCATTTATTCATTAAGCTGAACTTATCAGACTTATAGCTATGAACACATCATAATACAGTTGAACATATCAAACTTTATATTTGTATTAATAGAACTGATCATAATACAAAAGTTGTTAATCACATAGATCATGCACACATAGTGCTTACAAAAATATTAGAACTAATCTAATATTTACTGTAGAACTAATCTACTTGATGAACTCAGGATGTAGAAGCTGCCAGATGATGATCTCTTTATTGATCACATCTAACAGTCTTTCAGCTTCATCTTTTCCCTGAAGTTCCTTCTGTTGTACTCTAATGAGTTTATTCAGCTTATACTTTATTAACTGATTTGACTCCTCATTTCCACAACCGTTTAGATAGTAAATCTCATTTAGCTTAATAAAACTGGGATTACCTGCCTGATCCTTAAACATGAAGCCTTGAATAGGAGTGTTGATGCTTTAATTTTCTCTGAATTCTACTCCTACAGGCATGTTGAACAAATTTTCCCACTGCAGACCAGGAACTGGGACATACCTCAGTTCTTCAGCTCTAGCAATCAACTTGGAGACCTCAGACTGAATTTCTTGTTTGATTTGGCTCCATTTGAACTTCTTGAGTAGCATCATTATTCATTGCCATTCAATGTAACCCATCATGTAAACATATCTCAGATCCACTCCCACAGTTGATTTGTCACTTAGCTCAAAATTGAGAATAATGGCTCCATTTGCTCTGCTCAATGTCAATCCTCTGATCTCTTTGTTGAAGCTCCTTCGAAAGTAACATTCTTGCAATTCTGCATCTGAGTAGGAAATAGGATCAGGTATTGGACCAGTGTAAGTAGCTTCAGCTTGTGCCAAAGCTTTTCTTTCTTTTTCTTTTTTTTGGTCTTTTACTTCCTTCTCTTTTCTCTTTCTCAGCTCTTTAAGAGAAATGCCCAACTCATTTGCTTCCTCCTGTTCAAGAATTTCAATCATAAGCCTTGTGGCTTTATCCTCTTCTGTTTCTTCCTCAGTTTCAGAAACACTGTCAGCTTCAGATTCATATTCTATCACTTTTTTCTTTTTAGCTGTAGGTTCCTCTTTGTTCATTTCTGACTCCCCCTCAGTCTGAGTCTTCCTCTCTGCTCCTTTAGCTAGAACTAGAAGAGCTTCAGCTTCAGCTCGAACTAGCTCAGCTTCAGTATCAGCTTGAACCTTCTCCTCCTTTTAATAGGGTTTGAAGTCCTTTGTTTTTGGAGTGCAGCAAGTGCAGAGGCAATCTCTTTAACATCCTCTGTCAGCTTCGCAAGCCTTTGATAGATTTGACGTTTATGCTTCTTCTGCTTTAGGTGGAACAGACCAAATTGAGCAGCAATGTAGTCCTTCAGCTGCTGGATGCCCGAGGAGGCAGTTTCATTTAGAGGAGAGTCTTTGGGTGCATCATCCAAAGGTTGGTGTTGACCCTCAAATTCATGTACACCAGTGTTTGGACCCTGTGATTCATCCTGGTTTGAAGATGAAACATTGACAGGTCGTGCACTAGAGTGTGAGAAATGAAAAGAACGAATAGGGATCGAGACATGAAGTGTATGGGTTGGTGGTTGGCTAATTGGTTTAGAGGGGGGTGATTGACCCTGGGGATTGGTCATATGTTCAATGTAACCTGAATGTGTCCGTTCAGGCACAGAAGTATGCTCTCCTATGGCACGAGTAAGTGTGGGCTGAGTAGACACCACACCCGTTTTAGGCTGTTGGGTTTTAAAGAGCCTTGAGGTTGACACCTTGAGAGTAGGCGTCTCCACCTCAACTCCTTCCGGAGGGATCAATGTGATCTCAGCTCTAGTGATGCCTTTAGGAGTGACACCACCTTTGGCAGTTTTTCTTTGGTATGTATGGATATTCTCCCTAGTAGCAGTGGGCATACTAGGGGTGGCTTCAGATTGGAATTGTAGATGGAATGAAGGTGGTGGAGATGGGTTAGACTGAGTTGGTTCCATTGCAGTCTTATCTCAAAAGGTAGATGGAGAAAAGTGAGAAGAAAGAGAAAGTGGAGAGGTCTTACCAGAGTTTGCTTCAGTATGTTCTGGTTCAGCCTGAGCAGAGTGCTCATCTTGAACTTCTGTGTCAGCCTGAGAAGCTCCCCCTTGATTTGATTCCTCTTCTTCACTTTCCGATGAAGCTCCCTCAGCAACCAAGAGCATTGGACCACTTAGACCCTCTTGCTCAGGAAAGATGTCATTGTTAAACATCTTAGAACTGAGAGTAGGAACAGGGAACACATCCCATCCAGCTTCATATAAATCCCCCAACTCAGCGTCAATCACCAGGGACAAGTACCTTATGAAAGGCACATGAAGATCCCTGGTGGTCTTCAGTACTTGGACCTTGAGCTCGTTGAAAATGAGTTGTGCATAGTCGATACGGTGATCAAAGAACATGTTATACAGCAGCTGCATTTCGAACTCGTTCACCTGATCCAAGCCTCCAGCCTTCGTTCCCAGTGAACGTACCACTATGGAAACCATAAAGCCCCAGCTGGTGGGAAAAGTGGCCTTCTTAATCACCCCTTCAGTTTGAGGGTGACCCATCTGAGGTAGAGCTGACCTCGCCACTTGTCTAGACACGGTGGACTTGAACACATCCTGAGTAGGGAGTTGGAGAACTTCCCTTAGCCGTTGAACCGTGAGGACCACTGTTCTATCTCCATTACGAACAGTGCCTATGATCTGTCCTCTGTTCTGGTTGAAGGTGCATGTAAACCATAACTCCAACAGATGTTGCGGAACAATGTTGAGTGATGCACCACAGAAGGCGAATGCCAGGGGGCATTTACGGATATAATCAATCCAAATTTCATATCCTCTACCTTGTTTCCTCTGAGGAATCGCAAGACAAGCCCGTTGATTGTTGATTTTAATCACTGGCAGTCCATTGTTCTTAAAAGTAGCACCTCTGACCATCCGCTCACCTAGAACAAGAGTGGTATTTTCCATCGTTGAATGTTTAGATTACACAGAGTAATCAATTTGTAACTCGCACTGAGCGATCGTCAATTGCGCACTGAGCGACTTAGGGTTTCGAATTCGATGGAACAGAAATTTGCACTTAGCAAAGAAAGTGAAAGGTATTTTAGTATGTGAGAAGTCTGAATTGAAAGTGTAACTTCTCTAATTCGACTATGATCGATATATATACCTTTCCGAGGAGAGATAAAAGTTACCGTTGGAATCCCCTTTTTAATCCGTTACGTCAAAAAATTACGGCTTGATGTAACAGTTAGAGGGTAGAAACACATCATTCTCCAACGGATACAAGTGTAAAATAATAATATTAACAAATAATAAGATTATAAACAGTTTGTAAATATATCAATACACAATTGATATACGATACAAATTGAAACTGATTCAAATATGTATGGACAGAAAAATTAATAACACTTAGTAATTAATTCATAGATTGGACACACCAAGCTGAGTAAACATATTACTCAGTCTAAGTCAAGCACTCAGCTTGATTCAAGCACTCAGCTTGAGTGGAGCACTCAGCTTAAGATTGATGCTCAGCTTGAGTAGAGCACACAGCTCAGGCTCAATGAAACTTAGTCATTTATGTTTAAGACTGACTTAAACATGTAATTTTAGCTACACTAAGTAGGTAAAATATGTTTCGAACTTACCAAACGTGTGAACCAATCACACAGTGTGAGTTAAGCACATAGCTCATACTCAATGACACTTAGTCATTTTGTTCGAGACTAACTCAAACTAACATTTCAACCACACTGAATAGTTGAATTATATTTGGAACTGACCAAACGTGTGAACTCATTATTCAGTTTGACATATAGATCAGTTTATGAAAACTTATTTATAAACTGTGCACCCAGCTTAAGACACTTAGTCTCTGTCAAACTGAGAACTCAAATTTTAGACACTTAGCTAGGGGTTGAGCATACCCAATTTACTTAGCAGATACATAAACCTCTTTTCATCAAGTGGCTTAGTAAAGACATCTGCTAATTGGTCATCAGTGGAGATAAACTTAATGTCAACTTTACCTTTTTCCACGATGTCCCTTATGAAGTGATGTCTAATTTCAAATGCTTGGTTCTTGAGTGAAATACTGGATTGTAAGTGATGGCTATTGCACTTTGGTTGTCACAGAAGATAGGAGTTTTCTTGAAACTCATCCCAAAGTCCTGAAGCTGATGCTGCATCCACAAAATTTGAGCACAACAGCTCCTTGCTGCAACATACTCAGCTTCAGCAGTTGAAGTAGCCACTGAGTTCTGTTTCTTACTAGTACAGCTTACTAATTTACCTCCAAGCAATTGACATCCTCCAGTGGTTGATTTTCTATCTAACTTGAACCCAACATAGTGAGCATCAGCAAAACCAACTAACTCAAATCCAGAATCCTTTGGATACCAAAGACCTAGATTTGGTGTTCCTTTAAGGTAATTAAAGATCCTTTTCACAGCTAAAAGATGTGATTCTTTAGGATCTTCCTGATATCTTGCACAAACACATGTAGCAAACATGATATCAGGTCTACTAGCTGTCAAATAGAGTAATGAACCTATCATTCCTCTATAGGTAGACTGACACACAGACTTACCATCCGAGTCTTTACTCAGCTTGACAGCTGGTGTCATGGGTGTTCTCATGGTTGAACTTGAATCAAAACCATATTTCTTTATCAAATCCAAAATATATTTGCTTTGATTGATGAAAATTCCATCAGGCTTTTGTTGAATTTGTAGGCCTAGAAAATATGTCATCTCACCCATCATACTCATCTTGAACTGTTGTGACATTATTTTAGAGAACCAATTACACAGAGACTCATTTGTAGAGCCAAAAATGATGTCATCCAAATATATTTGTACAAGAATTATCTGTCCTTCACTCTTTTTAAAAAAGAGTGTCTTATCTATACTGCCTCTGGAGAAATTCATGGATATTAGATAAGTGGACAGTGTATCATACCAAGCTCTTGGAGCTTGTTTAAGACCATACAAAGCCTTGTCCAACTTATAGACATGATGTGGAAACTTTGAACTTACAAAGCCAGGAGGTTGTTTCACATAGACTTCCTCCTGAAGTTTTTCATTCAGGAAAGCACTTTTCACATCCATTTGATAGACTTTGAAGTCTTTATATGCTGCATAAGCCAGGAACAGCCTTATAGCTTCAATTCTAGCAACAGGGGCAAAGGTCTCATCATAATAAATTCCTTCTTCTTGCCTATACCCTTGTGCTACCATCCTGGCTTTGTTCCGAACTATCACTCCATCCTTGTCTATTTTGTTTCTATAGACCCACTTAGTGCCTATAATTGTATGATCTTCAGGGGCAGGGACAAGGGTCCAGACTTTATTCCTCTCAAACTCATTTAATTCCTCTTGCATAGCATCAATCCAATCCTCATCTGCTAAGGCTTCGTCAGTCTTCTTTGGTTCCATCTGAGACAGAAAACCAAAGTGAGCTGCATAGTTAGCTGTAGCCTTAGATCTGGTCATGACTTTTTCTTGGACATTTCCCATGATTTGATCTTGAGGATGATCTTTGAGGAATTTAAATGTGGTAGTTAGAGAGTCTGGTTCTGAATCTGAGTGATGTTGAGGACCTCGAGGTGAACTTATCTCCTCAGTCTCAATAGCAGCATTGTCAAAAAACTGATTATCACTAAGATTCTCAGTCTGAGTGACTTCAGCTTCAAAAGGATTGACGAACTCATCATCTTTCTCAGCTTGAGAATCCTTTGAAGCTTGTGATGATTTCATTGATGAACATACATCATCATCACTATCATCTCCTATGACATACATAGGATTTGACATGTTGATTTCCCTTGGCCTTTCAAGCTCACTCAGACTAACGGAGTCAGCTTGACTTTGTATGATTTTATTCTTCAATTGCCTTTCTCCCAGAGTTATATACTCTGTATGATTTGGAGATTGAGGAATAACCAACAAATATTCCAGGATCAGCTTTGGGTTCCAACTTATGGAGCTGATCTCTTTGATTCAGCACATAGCATTTTGAACTAAAGATATGGAAATAACCTATATTGGGCTTTCTAGACTTATACATTTCATATGAAGTTTTTCCATGTCTTTTGACAATGATTGACCTATTCTGAGTATAGCAGGCTGTACTAACAGCTTCATCCCAGAAATAAAGTTTCAATCCTGCCTCACATAGCATTGTCCTTGCAGCCTCAATTAAGGTTCTATTTCTCCTTTCAGCAACTCCATTTTGTTGTGGAGTTCTGACAGATGAGAAATTTTGTAATATTCCTTTTTGTTCACAGAAGCTTTCAAGGGTTGAGTTCCTGAACTCAGTCCCATGATCACTTTTGAGTTGCTTTACGGACAAACCTTTCTGCAACTCTTCCCTTTTGATGAAACTTATTATCTCCAGGGCAGCCTCACTTTTGGCTTTTAGGAATATTACCCAGGTGAATCGTGAGAACTCATCTACTATCACCAGAGTGTACTTCTTGGCACTTAGGCTTGGGGTACTTATGGGTCCAAACAGATCCATATGTAACTTATGCAATGGGTCTGTTATTGAAAATTTTTACTTTGATTTAAAGGACCCTTTATGGTGTTTCCCTTGTTCACAAGCTGAACACAATTTGTCTTTGACAAATGTGATTTTTGGTAATCCAGAGACTAACTCTTTATTGGACAGCATATTTATATTTTTTAAGTTCAAATGAGACAAACGTTTATGCCATAACCAACTTAGCTCAGGAACAGAATGGGAATACAAGCAGGTTTCATTATTGGGTTCAGCAGAATTAAGATCAAGTAGATACACATCTCTTTCTCTTTTAGCTATTAATACAGGCTTTCCCTTAGCATTATAAATTGTTCCTGCTTTCTTCCTAAAAGTAACAACATTGTCCTCATCACACAATTGACTGATACTAATCAGGTTGTGTTTGAGGCCTTTGACATATGCAACTCTCTGGAAAGTGACTTTACCAGCTTGCATCTTCCCATAGCCTTTGGTTCTTCCATGTGAGTTGTCACCAAATGTTACTTTAGGACCTTCATCTTCCTGGAAATCACTGAGAAGTCCTTTCCATCCGGTCATGTGCCTTGAACATCCACTATCCAAGTACCATTTACTTGAACCCTGCACATGATATAAAAACTAAACACATTAGTTTTGCTTGGGAACCCACTTCTTGGTGGGTTCAGATGAGGAGCACTTAGCAGCTTCATCTTGTTGAACTGACTGCTCAGCTTGAGCAGGAACTGAATCCTGTGTAGGCTGATCAGTTTGTTCTTGCTCGGGCCTTGAGATTTCAGCATCATAGTCCTTAGCCTCATGACCTCTACTTCTGCATTTGTAGCATCTCCTTCTTTCAATGATGACAGGAGGTAGAGTGTCTAACAATCCTTGTGAGAATTTACTCTCAGTTTTAGGATTGTATATGGTGGATAATTTCTGAACTTTCTTTGCAAGCTGATTCACCTGGTGATCACTGACTTTGGACTTACCTTTGTCAGGTCTCTGTTTATTATCCCGAGAAGATTGACTAACAACCTTCTTCTTCATGACTTTGGACTTACCTTTGTCATGCTTACTGGACTCACCAGTTTCAACAGGTTTGGACTTACCACAGTTGATCTTCTTGGACTTACCAAGATCAACAACTTTGGACTTACCATTGTTGTGATTTGACCTCTGACTTACAGTGGTCTTCCTGTTCTTATAACTTCTCTCCGAGCCAGATATAAAATTTTGTCTTTTGAAAGGGTTTGGATTAAGCCTTTCTATGACTGAAGTTCTTTGAACAGGCTGAGTGCCTAATCTGTCCAACACAGACTTACCATGTTTTTTGGATGTTGAGCACTCATTACCATGATCTTTGGCCTTCACAAACATATTGAATTTTAGGCTTGGATCATGTCGTTTCTCTGAGGCTAACTTCTGAGACTTCATCAGTTGTCTATCTTCCTCAGAATCTGTACTTGCTATCTCATCATCAGCTACATAAGCTGCTGTTTGATAGTCACCTCTAAGTACAACCTTCACCTGTTTAGGTATGTGTTGGTTTATGCACTGTTCAGTAAGCTTTGATGACTTACACCAAGACTCAGTGATCTTTTGGAGTTGATCAGCTTTGTCTTTAGCTTCCTGAAGTTCTTCACTAAGAAGTTTGTTTATATGTCTTTGACATTCAAGGTCACACTGTGCTTTCTTACCAACATCAATGAGAGATTGATTTTCTATAATCTCATCTTTAAGTTTAGCTTTTCAGCTTTGAGGTCAGTCTGAGACTTAAGGTTGGTCTTGAAATCATTTAGTAGATAATCGAATGCAAGACCCTTTTCTTTATTAGTGTAAGAGTAGAAATTACTGACCTTATACATGGAAGCAGGATCCCAATCACTGAGCTTGCTGTTTTCCTCAGCTTCCTTTATGTTTGCTTCAAGGATTGATTCGGACATACCATAATCAACCTCATCGATTTATATCTCTTCATCTTCTTGAGCCATCAGACATACATCATCATCTGATGTAGATGATTTTGTATCCCATGTTTCAGCAGTTAATCCTTTTGCACTTGGTTTGTCTTCAGGCTTTCCTTTCTTGAGCTGAGTATATTTCTTCTTGTATTTATCAGCTCTGTAAGCATTCTTATCAACAACTGATGTTGATTCCACCTTCTTTGATCTGCACTCAGCATCAATGTGTCCCTTTTTCTGACAATTGAAGCACACATCCTTCTTGGGATCAAAAGAACTCTTTCCTTTGCCCCTGTCAGATCTTCCTCTTCCCCTTTGAGCTCTTCTCAAATGTCTGGATAACATTGCCATTTGCTCAGTGATATTTTGAACATCATCAGTATCACTTGAGTCTGAGTCTGAGTAGTCAGCTTGAGATTCTGACTCAGTCTCAGATTCAACAACTAGTGCCTTAGGACTTTTCTTCTTCTTTTTCTGTGCAATTAATGCAATATCAGTTTTATCCAAGGAATCCTTCAGTTGTTGTTGAGAAGATTTCTTGTGTTCAGTGATCTGTTCATGATTCAGCAAGAACCCATAGATAGACTGTAGGTTATACACGTGTAGTGTTCCTCCAGGCCTCAGTGCCGTAGTTACATAATTAAACCTTTCTGGTAACACATCCAGAAATTTCAGCACCAGTTCAGCTTCATCTTTCTTTACACCCACACTTAGTAGGTCATTTATCAAGCAGTGAAACCTTGTGAATAAATCTGACAAGGTTTCATTCTTCTTTGAAAAGAAGTTTTCATAGGATCTATTCAAATGATTTTTCTTGTGCTGCTTGACCAGATCAGTGCCTTCATACGTGACACTCAACGTATCCCAGATATCTTTTGTAGTTTGACACCCAGTCACAGTGCTCAAGATTTCATTTGATAGGGCATTCGCTAGAACACTTTTAGCCTTATCATCTAGATTGAAAAGTTTCCAATCTTCATCAGTCCATGATGCAATAGGCTTTCTTGTTTCCTTTTCAGATCTGCGAGGAGACGAATTACTGACAGTGGCAGGAATCTTGGGGATAATTGGTCATTTAGTGACAACATCCGACATACGGTTATCAATGGACTTGAGGAACAGCATGGCTCTGAACTTCCACATAGGATAGTCAGATCCATCAAATATGGGGCAGCCTTTGGCAGACATCTGTGGAAATTTTGAAGAATTGTTGCTTGTAGACATTGTCAACTTTCTCAGAATCTAGAACTTTCAACTAAGAAAATCATTCACCCTGCTCTGATACCAGTTGTTGGTCCCTTGTATGAGAGAGTAACAACAAGCAACAGGTGTGTAGAAGGGGGGTTGAATACACTTTCTGCGGAAATTGAACAAATCAAATAAAAGTGTTACACACAGTAAATCAAACCACAATCAATCGAATGCTTTTATTTAGAAGATGATTACAATGCTTTGAATAAGAAGATGATTACAATAACAATCAAGTAAGCAACTCTTGATATATAACCACCTAATATAAATCTCTCAATCTCTCAAACTTAGCTATCTATAATGAACTTATGATTATAGATACTGACGATTCTCTAAACAGGATTTCACACAGATTGACAACTTACCAATATCACAACTGATGTGATAGTTCGAACACACGAACACTTGGGCAATCTGTGAGTTTTTCTTGAACTCACAAACAGTAATCAAGATTCGTAACACATACGGTGAGGTGAGGTTTGGCTCTGCAACACTTAGTTATTTTTGTATCAAAGTCGTACCTCTAAACTTATCAGGAGATAAGTATTTATAATCCTGTGCCTATGGTTCCTAACAAACTAAGACTCAACTTAATTCGGTAACTAACTCTCGGATAATCCGGAATCTTGAATCTTGAATCTTCTATCTTCTATCTTCAATCTTGATTCTGGAGTCTTCTTATCCGCGCCGTAGATATAGAGAGAGATAAAGATGAATTTAAAACATATTTAAATTATCTTTAAACTGACTTCTTTACTCGGACTGAGTTACTCAGCTTGAAACTCATCAAGCTGAGTTCTTCGAGAACAAATCCGAATTCATACATGAACTAACATGTACATTGAAAAACTCATCCTTAGAAGTCTAACTTAGTTGACTAAAACATATTTAGCAACTCTGTCGAGCCGACTCTGCTTTTGAGCTAAGTCACTCAGCTTGAAACACATCAAGCTAATTACTCGATATATACCTTATGTGACATACACAGATTAAAGGTATAATATAAACTGATCAACATATGCTCAGCTTATTTTCAGTTTATACTCAGTCTGAATCACTCTAAGTGCTCAGTCTGACTAAGCTTCATAATTTTGTTTAAGTTATATGTAGAACTCATCTTACAAACTTAACTTTGTCTCATCAAATTCAAACTGATGAGATCATTTTCCCAATAGTAATTAACAACAAATACACATGAAATTAGTCAAAAATCTCATCGACGGTTAGGGTTTTTTTATTTCAAAAACCTAAAATCCACAAAGATGTAATACAATGTAGAAAAATTGAAATGTACCATGAGAATTGCAGTAGAAAACCGATCTAGATCTGAAAAACTTAAAGAAATCCAAAGCCTTTTGAAATTTGATTGTTTAGAGAGATTTGGTCAAATTTTGAGAAAGAAACCGAGAAAAAGTCAAAAATCCGAGAGTTTGAGTCTTGTAAACACACATGAACTATCGGATTACGAGAAAATGTCTAGGAATGTTGGATAGAATATCCAAATTCTCGGATTCCGACATAAAAGTGTCAGATTTGACCAATTTTTGATTTTTCCTTGTAAAAATTTAAAACTTTTTCTCACTTGACCATTTTTAAACAAAAACCAAGACAAAAAACAAACATCAATTATAAAAAGAAGAAAAAAAATCTTTTTGTCTTTTTAAAATTTTACACATGTTTTTGGATTTTTTTGAATTATACAAAACAGATAACAGTAATGCAAAAAAATTATCCCCCTACAAGTATGAACCATCTGTAGTTCATAACTTGTCAACTCAGAAAATACACCCCTCAAAACACCTATCTGTGCAGATTGTGATTAATAGAATAAAAGTATAGTTAAATACTCAAATTCAACATGCCCAATTTTGAAACTAAAGTATTGAAACGATTTTCATCCAACGGTTTGGTGAAAATGTCAGCAAGTTGATTTTCAGTATTAACATACTGTAATTCTATCAAATCTTTTTCAACATAATATTTTAGAAAATGATACCGAATGTCTATATGTTTTGTCTTAGAATGATGCACGGGATTGCATGAAATGGCTATGGCACTCTGAGAGTCACACATCAGCGGTATGTGAGAATATTCTCGTCCAAAATCCGACAGTTGTGTGCGAATCCACAGACTTTGAGAGCAGCAGCTGGCAGCAGCAACATATTCAGCCTCCGCGGTGGAAGTTGACACGCAGTTTTGTTTCTTTGATGCCCAGCATACTAGTCTGTCTCCTAGAAAATGTGCACTGCCAGATGTACTCTTTATGTCCAGCATGCATCCTGCATAGTCAGAATCCGAGTATCCGATTAGTTCAAAATCAGAATCTCTAGGATACCACAAACCTAAATTCGGGGTACCCTTAAGATATCTTAATTTTCTTTTAACTGCCAACAAATGAGACTCTTTAGGATTTGCCTGAAATCTGGCATAGAGACAAGTAGCAAACATTATATCTGTCCTCCTAGCAGTTAAGTGGTGCGATCTATTTTGGTGATAATCGGGAGTCCCAACCCAAAAAGCACTAGAGAGACTAAACATGCACGGTTCTTGTAACTGATGTCCCGTGGATCTAGGAGTCGTGTCAGGTTCGATACGATTGGTATAGGTTTACCTACCAGAAATAGCATTGTCCCAATGGGAAGTGCCCAAACCTTGCATCGGGAAATGTGAAATATGGATCCTAGTCTAATAATTTATTGTTTAAAAGGTAATAATTATTGTGAAATATAGGTCCAAACTTTGCTGTTTGGAAGATGCATCTAAAGAATGTTTTGGATGCACAGGGAAAGCTTCACATCATAAAGACATTACCTCTAGAGCGACCAGGGGTAGATGCCCAGGATAGTGAGTATGACGCTTACTATCAGTATCTGGCTGACGAGTCTGACGTTATGTCGATTCTCATTCTCACAGCGTCATCCGAGTTTACGGATGATCTCCGTGAGAAGTCATCTTATGAGGTTGTACAGGAACTAGAGCGTAAGTTCAAATATAGTGAACGGATATGTCACATCCTGCTGATGAAGGAAATTCTTTCAGCAAAAATGAAAGAAAACCAGCCGATTAGCGATCATCTCATTAATATGAGAAGGCTCTTAGATTGCTATGAAAGTTTTGGGTCAAAATCAAAACCACATGAGCTAGTTATGCTCATGTTCGGTTCTTTATTGGACTATTACCAGAGGAGGGTAATGTATGTCCTCGGTGATTTTGAGATGACTGTCGCAGGGTTGCACGAAATCCTTATGTGCATGAGCGATGATTTGAATCCAAAACAGCTAGAGTCAACAGTAATGGACCCTATGCAGGAAGATGACTGGCTGGAAGAGCTTGGAGAAATTTGTTGCCCAGACTGTGGCAGCAAGGATTCATGCGAGCACTCACTTGACATAGATCAGCTGGACATTGGTTCGCCCAATGACTCAGGTATCTTTATGATAGATTGTCTTATTACTTCTTATGAATCATGGGTATTGGATACCGAATGTGGTCATCACATATGCAATCATTTGTAGGGATTCAAGAGAAGTAAGAATCTAAGACAAAGAGAGATGGACCTGCGGGTAGGCGAAGGCTCCATGATTGGTGCTGAAGCTGTAGGAACATATTGTCTTAGTTTGCCCTCGGGCATGGTCTTAGAACTAGAACCTCGTTATTATGTTCCTAGAGTTATTAAAAATGTTATCTCGTTTGATTTGCTTATAGACTATGGATTTAATTATGTTTTGAATGAAAAGGTTATTTCATTTTTCAAAAATGATATTTTCTTTTTTTTAAAGCTATTCTAGAAAATGGTCTATATACGCTAAATCTAGATAACAATGACATCTATCATATAAGTAAGAGACCCAAGAGTAACTTGAATCAAACTTACCTCTGGCATTATCGTTTAGGACATATAAACGTGAAACGCATAGAGAAACTCCGAGATGACGGAATTCTAGAACCATTTGACTTAGAGTCATATGATATTTGTGAATCTTGTTTGTCTGGTAAAATGATAAAGCAGCCTTTCATTAGTGAAAATGAAAGGGCTAGTGAGTTATTAGGGATTATACACACAGATGTGTGTGAACCCTTTACTCCAGAAGCTAGAGGAGGATACCGGTATTTCATAACCTTTACTGAAGACCTCAGTAGGTTCGGTTATGTCTACCTCATGAGACTCAAATCTGAAAGTTTTGACAAGTTCAAACAGTTTCAGAATGAGGTACAAAATCAGCTGGACAAGAAGATAAAGTCACTTTGGTCGGATCGAGGTGGCGAATATCTGAGTTAGGAATTCGACGATCATTTGAAGGAATGTGGGATTGTTTCACAACTCACACCTCCGTATACACCTCAGATGAATGGTGTATCAGAAAGGAGGAATCGTACACTGCTTTACATGGTACGATCAATGATGAGTCGAAGTTCACTACCATTGTCGTTTTGGGGGCACGCGCTCGAGGCAGCGGCGTTCATGCTGAACCAGGTTCCCACCAAATTGGTTGAAAAGACACCGTTCGAGGTATGGACAGGGAAAAAGCCCAAAATGTCTTTTCTCAAGGTTTGGGGATGTGAGGTGTATGTTAAGCGAACATTCACAGATAAACTCAATCCCAAATCAGATAAGTGTATCTTCGTGGGTTATCCCAAGGAAACCATGGGATACTATTTCTATAACCCAGATGAGAACAAAGTCTTTGTTGCTCATAAAGGGGTGTTCTTGGAGGAGAAATTTCTCAACTCAGAAACTCCAAAAAAATAAATAGAGCTTCAAGAAATTGAAGAGGAAGAGATAACACCACCACTGATAATTGAACCCATGGTTCAACAAAGAATTGTTGAATCTCAACCCGAGTTTGTGGTTGAGGAAGAGGTGCAAACACAAGACCTTCGCAGGTCTAGTAGGCCTCGTCATGAGACAGATAGGTATCTAGAATTCCTATTTGCTCAAGACGAAGGGGATCTTTTAGAACCCACTACCTACCAAGATGTTGCCTCAGGTTTAGAATCTGAGAAATGGCTAGAAGCCATGAAGGCAGAGATGAGTTAGTAGATTTGCCTCAACACAGTAAAGCTGTTGGGTGCAAATGGGTCTTCAAAAAGAAGACCGACATGGATGAAAAAATGCATACTTTTAAAGCAAGGCTATTGGCAAAAAGTTTCACGCAAACTCATGGCGTTGACTATGATGAAACTTTTTCCCCAGTAGCAATGCTTAAAACTATTAGGATTCTTATCGCCATATCAACATATTTTGACTATGAGATATGGCAGATGGATGTCAAAACCGCCTTCCTTAATGGGAAGCTGACAGAGGACGTATATATGATACAGCCGGATGGTTTTGCAGATCCAAAGAACCCTAATAAAGTATGCAAGTTGCTCAAATCCATTTATTGATTAAAGCAAGCATCTAGGAGCTAGAACGTACACTTTGATGAGCGTATCAAAGAATTTGGTTTTACCAAAAGTGAGTTCGAGTCGTGTGTTTACACTAAATTCAGTGGGAGCGCGGTAACCTTCCTAGTCTTGTATGTAGATGACATACTATTAATAGGAAACTATATACCAGTATTACAAGGAGTAAAATCCTGGTTAGGTAAATGTTTCCAGATGAAAGACTTGGGAGAAGCTGCTTATATACTGGGTATAAAGATCTATAGGAATAGATCTAAGCGTCTTATCGGACTTAGTCAAAGTACATATATTGACAATGTCGTGAAAAGATTCAAGATGGATGAATCCAAGAAGGATTTATTCCTATGCAATCTGGCGCGATTTTGAGCAAGGCTCAGTGTCCTGTGTCTAGTCAAGATCAGGACAAGATGAAATTGATACCATATGCCTCGGCAGTTGGTTCAATCATGTATGCCATGCTATGTACTAGGCCCGATGTTGCCTATTCTATCAGTGTCATGAGTAGATATCAGCAAAATCCTGGTGAGACCCATTGGGTAGCCATCAAGAATATTCTTAAGTACCTGAGAAGGACGAAAGACATATTCCTAGTTTATGGAGGTTCGATGGATGAGCTCAGTGTAACTGGTTACACTGATGCTAATTTCCAGACCGACAGGGACGAATTTAGGTCGCAATCAGGATTTGTCTTTACCCTAAATGGAGGAGCCATATCTTGGAAAAGTCAGAAGCAAGATTCAACAACAGATTCTACTACAGAAGCAGAGTATATTGCGGCAAGTGATGCGGCAAAGGAAGCTGTCTAGCTGAAGAATTTTATCTCGGATCTTAGAGTTGTTGCCAGTATCTCTAGACCGATCGATATATTCTGTGACAACTCAGGGGCTGTGGCGCAAGCTAAAGAGCCTAGAGATCATCAGCATACAGTGTACGTACTCAGAAAATATCACCTCATCCGAGAGATCATTGGAAGAGATGATATTAGATTGCAAAAGATACCGACGGACGACGACGTTGCTGACCCGTTGACGAAGCCGCTAGCTAGTGCTAAGCATGAGAGGCATGCGAGTTCTATAGGAATGCAGTACTTAGAACATAACAGCTAGTTCATATTTTTTATTATTACTTTAGATGTAACTTGAAACTCTTTTATTATGTATCTACATTTCATGGGATTGAAATAGGAGGTATTTGCATAATTGTTTCTAGTTGTCTATTTTTAGCATGTTTAAACCTATCCATGACAACTCAAGTAATGAATTGTCCAAATACCCGTAGCTACTTAATGTAGTGGGAGCTACATTAGGGAGGTAACGCTATTATGGATATTTGATGATTTATTTGGGGATGAATAAAAGCACAAGGTTGTGACCAAATATTCATAGATATTTATCAGGGGATAAATATTGGGGTGATCCGCATCGAGTTTACTTCATGGAGCATTAACACAAGTAAACTTGATAGGTTGTCCTTAGACCTAAGATATTTGGTTTGGGGCATGGTAACTTCTGTACTTTAGCGTGTTCTAACGTCACGCCGTAACAGGGTGATCATAAGGGGCATGTCTAGGTGCAGCGGAAGCCATGTGCTCAAATTGCAAATAGTCAAGATGGGATTTGCACCTCCTTTTTAGGAGAGATAATTTCTGACCTCCTCGACGATTAAGACTACTGAAAATGCTTGGCCGCGCTCGGTTAGAATGATAGTTTTTATTCGGCAAACCGTAACTGCAGAGTGTCGAGAAAATCTGAGTATTTAGAATAAGATCCCTGCTCCATGTCTAATACTCACATTACGGAATATCGCGATGCAAAAGGAAAATCCTAGACAATCCAAGGGGTGGATTATGTCTCTAAATATAAGAGATCTCATAGTCTGGTTAACCTAAGCGTCTGGCTAGGGACCTCCTTAGGCCAACGATGTACAAGAAATGTTACTTATCTTGCACAAGTGGGAGTCTGTTAGATTATGTGCAGAGATAGATAACATGTACCATCGTATCCAATGATATGTGACACTAAAGGATCACACTGCTACACACCCAATTAGAACCATCTGGATTTTATAGTGTGTAAAAATAATTAATTAGTTAATTAATTATTAAGAGAGAAAGAAATAATAAATAATTATTATTTAAAGGAGAAGTTAATATTTAGTTTAAATATAAACATGACCAATTAATTAATAGTTATTAATTAATTATAAAGGTTAAAGGGTATTTTCTGTAATTACTTGATAGTTTAATTAAAGTTGGGCTTTTATTAAATGGGCTTGGGCTTTAATAAAGTTATGTATATAAATACCTTATTAAACCTAGGAATCATAAATTAAGAGTATTACAAGTCAAAAGAAAGATAACCCTAATCTTCTTATCTCCTCTCTCTCTCAATCGGCGCAAGAGCCGATAACCCCAAGGGGTCGGCGACGCATACACACACACATACGGGATCAAGTTTTGATCATCGGTGAAATCCTTGGCGGTCTAGCAGCCTGTTTGAGGTAGTGTAGTAGCGGTGTTCTACCTTTAGCAATCTAGGATTAAAGTTTCAAGGTTTGGACTGCAAAGGTATAATTTTAATCCTCTACTTCTTTTTAGTTTATGTACGAGTTAGATGAGATCACTGGAGGTGGTTTTTGATTATTTCCGCTGTGCATGTTTTTATGCTCTACAAAACCCTTCAGTCAGGGCATTAGCCAGAACACTCTTTGCTTTGTCATCCAGGGAATGTAGTTTCCAATCCTCATCAGTCCAGGATGCCAAAGGCTTCTTGACTTCTTTCTCTGTCTTGTCAGTGGACTTATCACCAACAGCAGCAGAAATCATGGGGATGATTGGTCCACGGGTTATGACATCGTACATACGAGTGTCAATGGACTTGAGGAAAAACATGGCTCTGAATTTCCACATAGGATAATCAGATCCATCAAATATGGGACATCCCTTAGCAGCCATCTCAGGAAAGTTTGATGAATTGTTGTTTGTCGACATTGTATAATTTCTCAGAATCTTGAACTTTCAACTTATGAAATCGTTCAGCCGGCCTGCTCTGATACCAGTTGTTGGTCCCTTTGTGAGAAGATCAACAAGCACGTAATGTGTAGAAGGGGGGTTGAATACACTTTCTGCGAAAATTTAAACAAATCAATAAAAAATGTTAACACACATCAAACCACATGAAATCGAATGCTTTCATTAATAAGAAGATGATTACATGAACAATCAAGTAAGCAACGCTTGATATGTAAACACCTAATGTAAATCAAATATCTTAATCTCTCCAACTTTGCTATCTATAATCAACTTATGATTATAGATACGAACTTGACTCTCTAAACAGGATTTATTCACAGATTGAATACTTACCAACTTCACAACAGACTTGAAGATTCGAACACACGAACTATTGGCAATAGGTTGAGGTGAAATTAGAGTCTGGCTCGGTACCTCAAACTTATCAGAAGATAAGTATTTATAATCCTGTTCCTACGGATCCTAACAAACTAGAACTTATCCTAATCTGCTAACAAACTAACGGATAACCCGGAATCTTGAATCTTTTATCTTGAGTCTTCAATCTTTAATCTTGATTCTGGAATATTCTTATCCATGTCGTAGATATAGAGAGTTAAATATGAATTTAAAACATATTTAAATTCTCTTAAACTGATTCTTGAGTCGGGCTGAGTTACTCAGCTTGAAACTCATCAAGTTGAGTTCTTCGAGAACAAACCCGAAATCGAACATGTACTAACACGTATAAGGACTAACTCATCCTTAGAAGTGATAAGAGTTAGCTAGAACTTACTTAGCAACTCTGTTGAGCTGACTCAGTCTACAGGCTGAGTCACTCAGCTCGAAACACATCAAGCTGAATACTCAACCTATATCTTAGGTGACACACACAGCTTATCAAACATAGTGATAATCTTACTAATATATAGTCTAAGCTGATCGAATATATGCTCAGCTTATGCTCAGTCTTAAACACTATAAATACTCAGTCTGGTCAAGATTCATAATTCTGTTTAAGTTGCATTTAGAACATATCTTACAAAGTTAACTTTGTCTCATCAAATTTCAACTGATGAGATCATTTGACCAACAAAGTCCACCAAGTCCTAAGACTTGATTAACATACATTGATTGCATCTCTACCTTCATGATCCAAGATATTTAATAGACTTACTGCTTGATACTCCATCCTTGTAGGAAGTGGGCTATGAAAGTTCCCCACTATCCTGAGCTATCCTAAAACCGAGATATATATACGGATCTTGACATGCCTTATTTGATTTGCAAAGGCTTTATGTTTCCACTTCTTTTTCCTGAGGTTCAATGATCCTTTGATGAATAATAGGTTCATTTATTAATGGAAGTGTATTGTCTATATCTTCAACCTTTTGAAGATCTATATCACAACGAGCATCAATAACCTTTCTCATTAGGATAGTAGAAACAGTAACCTCCCATTTTTTAGGATAAACCGACAAAGATACACTTATTTGATTTAGAGTTTAGTTTATCTGAGAATGGATGCATGCTTAACGTACACCTCCCAAGCCTAAATCTTTAGAAAAGACAAACTTTGCTTCTTATCTGTCCTAATCTTATACCAATGTGTCTAGCCATTTGTTATGAACGCAATTCAGCATCAACCCCGATAACTGAAGTGCCTGTCCCCAAAATGACATTGGTAGTGAAGTATGATATGTCATTGAACATATCATATGCAACAAGGTATGGTTCCTCGTTTTTGATACATCATTAAATACGATGTATAGGGGGTGTGAGTTGCGAAACAATTATGCATTCCTTCTGATGATTGTCAAACTCCTGACTTAGATATTCACCATGTCGATCCTATTGAAGTAGCTTTATACTCGTGTTAAGCTCATATTGTATATTATTCTGTAATTCTTTGAATTTGTCAAATTTCTCATATTTATGTGTTAAGTCCGAAGTGATTCAGGTATCAAGTTCTAAGAGATGGATCAATGGCAAATAATCAAGTAAGATGAGAGAGAATGATTTACACCATGAAAACACATACTTAAGAGTAGGATTATGCCAAAGACCTTACTAATGAAAATTAGTCATTAGTATATATACCCCTAAGGGTATTTACATATCTGATCCCTAAGTTTGTATATTCAATAAAAACTTTAGCTAGAATATAATCTTCTATTCTATACAATTTTTAGGTTCTAACAATCTCCCCCTTTGTATATAAAATAGAAGATGTTTGTCTTTTCAGTATCATACGAACTCTAACAATCTCCTTTTGCAAATATGCAGATTTCTTGCATCATTCTTTAAAAGCATTAGGAGAGAAGACTTGAATGATTTCTTTTTGAATCTTCAGTCTTTGATTAGATGTCTTCTGAATGTCTTCTCATCTTGAAAGATAGACTCTTCAATTTTTAAGAATAGTCTTCACTTTAAAATCTTTATGAGAACTTGAATCTTTAAAGTATACGATAACATCCTTTTTCATCTGATTTTCAGATTTCCACCAGTAACCTAAGGTTTTTCAACCTTTGGTTGTATGAACGGTTAAGCTTGAAGTGGTTTTCAGCATACACGATCTTGAGCCTTTAAGCAAAACGATTTAGGAAGAATAATTGATCTCTCCCCCTTGAATGTAGCTTTAGATCTGGTTTAATTCATCAGAACTTCTTGAATTTCAATTAAGTACTATCATTGTACTGAAGTTGATATCTTTCTCTTCTTTGCTCCCCCTTGACTTGACTTGTAAAGATTTTCAAATTTAGCTCTCTTTGTCTCCCTCAACAAATGGATCTCTTCTTGATCTATAAACTCCAAATCAACTGAATTAAGTATCAAAGTTTCTCCCCTCATGATGATCAGGATTCTTCATGAACATCATGTACATGAATTCTATATTCGGCTTGATTTTGGCCTGAATATGTTGAACACTTGAAGCTTTGAACCATCATCATGAGATTCAGTTAAATGATGGTGTCACCACAATGATATGGCAATGATAGTATCAGAGACAGTCTTTAGTGCACCATCTCAAAGTTCCCGTGGGATAACACTGAGATCACATAGATTCTCGTTAACACAGCAGTTTAAATAAACCGTATGACCTACTTTCAGTGTTGGCGTGATGTTAGCACTGGTAGGATTTCCATCTAATCATCGTGAATAAGACATAAGATATCACTCCAAGATGTTCCGGTAGTCACGAAAACTAGATATACTTAATATTTCTACCATGCGTCCTAAGAAATGAAAATTATATTCAAATAAGCTCTAGACTCAATAAGTGCTTGAAAGAAAATGGAGACTGGAGTAGCTGTCCTCCTTATTTCAATATCAACAATCTTCAAGTGATATGTCAATAGAAATGTGCTAATTCTCCGTGTGAAGTTGAAACAACTATCTGTTAAGAGATAATTGAGTAGCTGGGTGGGGTTAGTGCATTGCATCACTGGGTCCATGATGTCTATTTCAATACCAAATCACAACGAATGAGATCTAGTAGCAGATGTGGCTACCCAGATGTATACTATTTGGTAAGGATCATTCTTTTCTTTTGATCATCTCACCCACAGTTCACTAAATATTTTTCAACTTCTCTCTCGAACTCACTTTCCAAACTGATGTATGTATCTCTTATTGGATACACTTGGACACTTGTTATCTGTCGCAACCGAAATGAGAAATCATGTGAATTACAACAAAAATGATTTTTTAGAAATTCCTGTGTTGAGAACGATTGTCAAGGAAGATTTGAACAATCAGAGAATATGAACAATTAGGGAATAGGGACTAAGAATGTCAAAAAATGATTTAACAGTAAGCTCAAAATATTTTGTTAATCAGATGCACCCCATATCATGTTCCACCCCTCTGAGTTTCATTTTACCTTTGCACACCAATCAGTATCCTGTGATAACTGATTCTGCACACCTTCCGGTTCAGGATAGATCATAGGAGTATAAATTTCCTACACTCCCTCACTCATGGTGCGTTTTCGATCACATGGCTAATAACACATGAATGAACGGTTTCCAGAACGAATAAAACATTCAACACAAAAGGAAGGAAATCAATGAGATAATGGGATGGAAGCACGAAAATGAAAGATGATCATGCGAAGATCAACAACAAGTTGAATCAAGAAAGGTATCTAAATATATCAAAGAATGAATACCTTCTTGAACATATTACAGGAAATGAAAAGCAAAAAATCTTTTTGAATTTTGAAAATTATAATGTTTTTGGCTTTTCGAGATTTGAATGTTTTTTATTTTTCTAAAGAGATATAAAGCATTAATAACAAACTCCCCTAGATTGATGCAGTTGATCCCCATGCAAATAACAATCCATTAGAAAACAAGTTATATAATGAAATGATAAAACTGCACAAAATAAGCTTCTCAGGTCATTAGACTCGAGCTAATGCTGAACACAAGGATATTGGAATTGGTATGCAGGGAGACTCCGTCATCTGTGAAATACATGAGATTTAAAACCTAATCAGCACACTGAACACAATGATCTTCACTGCAGACTGAATAATCTTCATTGTGCTCCAACAATGTCTCTTTTGATTTACCTACAAAAAGGATTAACAAAAATTGGTACCCATTCTCTTTTGGGTCCAGATTTGTTAGTAGTAGGTTTTGGCATCCATTTTTGTACAGATTGAACAATCACAGGTTTATGGACCTTCCGATTCAATGGTCCTGAATGCCATTGAGAAATTCCATTCTTAACAACAAACTCTTGTTTTATGTGTGACGATTGACAAATCTTCTCTTTGGAAAGACGGATTAGGTGTTTTGCTGAGTAAACCACAAAAGGATATTGTATGTCAGTCTTGAGCACAAAATCCCCAGTTGATCTTGGTTTTGAGAAAGATTTGTGTCTGGTGTTGTTATGAGGTTTATGATTTGGGTTATCAGCCCGATTCTCACTCGCTGGAATCCTCGTTGTTGGGATTGGATTTGACGAAAAGTCATCGTTAAGAACCTTCTGTACTCTAAATTCTGATGCACTTGGTGCGGATTTAGAAGGTTTCTTCTTTTCAATCCATGATGATTTCGTAGGCTTTGAAAATGATGGATTACATATTGATGTAAACTTTGCAAATGTTGCAGCTAGATTTTGCTTTGAAATCCTTGTTTGTAATCCCAGAACAGGTAGAATTAGAATTACTTGATGCACAAGTATTCTGTTTATAATTGCAAGCAGCTTGATTATGCTTAGGGTTTAGTTTCGAGGAGTGATTCGTTGCGGTTGAAGATGATTTCAGTTGATAGGAAGGTCCAACAGATGATGTGATCTTAGGATGCTTTGCAACAGTTGAAGTGTTGGTGAAATCAGTTGGAGTATGCCCACTGACACAAGTACATTGGTATTACTGCTGATGAAGTGCAGGCCTATTGGGTCACACACCAAGGATTAATCCCGACAGCTTACTGATAAAGAGAGAAGGTCCAAAAATCAAATTGTTTGATTTTGGGGCTTCACGACCGTGAGGGATGCTCCACGGGTCGTGAAGCCCACTGCCCTCACGATTGCCTAGTGACGCGGCACGGGCCGTGAAGGACTGTTGCCAGTCGTGGCGCATTTAGTCTTCACGGGCCGTGAGAGGCCGTGAAGCACCATCTGCATGAAATTCTTATTTCTGATTAGGCCATCTTGTGGTCTAATGGATGAGGACTCATGACTCCGGCCAAAACAGCAGGTTTGTGTTCTGGAACATTTGGTTGCATGCAAAACACATTTACTCTCTCTCTAATTCTCTCTTGGTGCTAAATGCAATACACACATAATACACTAAGGTTATGAGTTCTTGAGTGTTGTGTGGCGAATATTTGGTGCAAGAGGAGAATCTTCAAGGGCTGTTCCAAAAGGTGGAGTCATTGTGGACATCCATTTGGAGGTGTACTAGCATTCGGGGATCGTGGTACCTTGGTGTGGACTAGCAATAGGAGAGATACACTTGTATCTCTAGTATATCCTTGTTTTGCATTTGCTACAGCCGACTTCAGAAAGGTAGTGAGGTATTCTCTACCCTCTTCTTGTTTCTTTAAGTTGCAATTTGGTTTTGTAGAAAGATCATCACTTTGGAACATGTATGGACCCGATTGTGTTCGGTTTTAATCTCTTGTTTTTGCTTCCGCTGTGGTTTGCTCCATACCGTGTTCCAACAGTGGTATCAGAGCCAAATCTACAAACAAATTGCATTTTCTTGGCTTGAAAACCGAAAATGGACATTCTGTCCAGAATGTCTTCACAGGTCGTGAAGACTTGTTCTTAACGGTCGTGAAGGCTCACGACTAGTCTCGTGGGGTTTTGGTCGTGAAGGGTTTTTCACTGGTCAGAGTCGTGGAGCTCATAGTGGTAGAAATATTAAAGTGACGGGTGTAATATGTAATTACTCAAAGTTGGGGAAATGCTATATAAAGGCATTTCCCCCACATTTCAATGTTAAGCTTTGCATTCTAAGTTACTTGTGTTTGTGTTTTTGCTCTCAACCTCTCGGCTCTCTCTCTCTCTAACCGATTACACACACAAACACACACTAAGAAGATAATCATCTAGCATTGCTTCATCCGTATCATAATACGGGACCATCAATTGGTATCAGAGCCAAACTTGTTTTTGGCTCTTGATTGTTCGAAAAACATCAAAGAAAATTTCTAAAAATTCAAGTTTAAAGTGAAGAACAAGCACTCAGGTCTAACAAAAAGCTTCCAAGAAGAAAAGGCTCTCGGTTTCACAAAGGTTCAAGAACTTCATCTTTCTTCAAGAAAAACACAAACACAAGTAACTTAGAATGCAAAGCTTAACATTGAAATGTGGGGGAAATGCCTTTATATAGCATTTCCCCAACTTTGAGTAATTACATATTACACCCCTCACTTTAATATTTCTAACAATCTCCCCCTAAGTGAGGTATGTAAACATTCACAACAAATAAATACATTAATCTATTCATAGGATGATTTGTTGCGAATCCCGAATGCCACTTGCCACTTACGTATTTGCCTTCTGCTTGCTAGTGTCGTTCTCATCCTTTCTATAGCACGATAGGCTTCCACATGTTCTTCATCAGTATAGGCTGCCCGGTTATCCCACACTTTCTGATGTATCTTATGATGGAGAATTTTCAAAGTGTTGTCTGAATACGCCATGAGTTCATCAAGTCTGATGAAGATCTTTTCGCCTTTTGTATTCTTTGAGACGACCCCTCGATCACCTTTGAAGTTTGGATGCCCATCATAGATAACTGTCAATTCTTCAAGATTTTCTAGATCTGGATGGCTCTGGTTAGGCTTTAAGAGATTGACTTTCAGATAGTTGTTTTCAGTTCCGAGTTGCAGATCATATTCCTCAAAGTATTCTATTAAATTTCTCATATATTTCATCAGAGCACCCCTTCCAAACTCTTCTTCAGGCCACTTTCCTCTTGTCTGAGAGAGGGTGTCAAAGATAAAGTTGATGTCTTCAATACTAACAAACCTTAAATCTGCTTCGTTGAGGAAGTATGACAGGTTGTTTGCTCTTCTGACATGAAAGATGGCATACTTTATTCTGAAGGTTGTCTAAGTATAGATATTGATAAGTTCAACTATAGGATACTCTGATTTGATCTCTTCGGGTTTTGTCATGGACTGAGAAAGGATGTGTTCATATCTTCTTCTCTGTTTGTCTTCCATGTTCCGCAACTCAGGGGAAATAACCTGTATTAGCTCATTGCTGAATATGTCTGGAATTCTTTCTTCAAGATTAGCAGCTTTGACAAAACAAGGTTTCCATATAGGTTGTTGGGCAGCACTTCTTGTGAACATGTTGCCTGCATCAAGTCCTGGATCCCCACGATACACTGGAGGAGCAGGTGGCACAAAGAATCTCCTTGGCAAGGGCCATTCAGACTCTTGTCTTGTTTTCTCAGCTGCCTCTCTCTGTTTGTTTCTTTCAAGTACATCGGCAGCTGATTCTGAAACTAACCAGGAGGAGGAGGGAAAGTATCATGAACTTCAACATTAATCCCACTGAGAACCCTGGACACGTCGAAGATTGGTTTCTTTTGTTTAGGCTTTCTCCTAGCTTCCCTTCTAGAAATTGCTTCCCTTTCTTTTCTTTTAAGTGCAAGTTCTTTTTCACTGGGAATATCATCAAATTTGTGGACAATTCTAGGAGAATCTGGACGTGCAGCAAACTCGACATATTCATCAATGCCTTTGAATAGTCTTTCCATCTCAGAATCCTCAGTCTCCTCCTCCGGTTGAGCAGAACTACCTTCACCCACATGCCTTGCTGGTGATGTGTGAATAGACTCATATAAATCTTCCACTTGTTCCTCTGAGTCACTAGACCAATCAAACATCTCGGCATGGGGCTGCCGTAAGGTATTTCGCCTTCTTCAAGATCACTTGGCCTCGGTTCAGATTGTTGCTGGGGTACATAAAGTACAATTTGTTTTTCAGCATCTTCCTTTTGTTGTCGTTCATGAACTTCATCGGCCATTTGTTGTTGTTGTTGACTTCCGGACCCAGTTGAACTTGTACCTGCATATAAGTATGAAGTAACGAGTGGGACAGGTACAGTAGCAACAACTGAGGGAGCAGACATGTATTTTCTCATTTTCTCCCCCTCGGGTTGATCATCCGGATCCTGATCATCCCGTCTCCTCTTACTCCCCTGAGCCTGAGCCTGACAGGTTGTTTCTACGCTAGTCAGCCGGTCTGTGACTTTTGATAGGGAGGTGTAGAAACCTTTGGTGATCACATCAATCTTTCTGTTTACATCTTCACGAAACTCTTGAAAGTCATCCATGGAGATTCCCGATAGACGCTGTTCGTTGCGAAGAGTAGTCAGAAGGTCTTGATCATGTGCAGATTTTGGCCTTTGCTCCAGAAGTCTAACGTACAGCATGCTCTTTAAAGCATCCACAGACATTGTGGCAGGATCAGGTTGTGATTGAGGCTCTGGAACTGGAGGACGGGCAGCAAGAATTGTTTCAATTTGGTTTAGCTGCTCAGCTTGGGCCTTGGAAGCTTGCTCTATCCGATCAAACTTTTGATTTGTCATCTGTAGTTGTTGGTGGATTGGTGACATGGCTTGTTGAATATGTTGTTGAAGTTCGGCACGTGTAACAAACCCGGAATCACGAAGACTTCCGGTTGAAGTACCAGCCACATAGGCAGTACTACCTACTGGAACAGCAGTGATGTTGGCTCCAGCAGGATTTCCTTCCAATCCTCGAATGGAACCTTGAAAGGTACCACCTCTGGAAGTTGAGGAAACTTGTTGAGCCAACAAGCTCAGTGCATCGATTGTTACCCTGTGTTGGTCAAGATATGCGGAAATCCGCGGTATGTTAAATCGTGCATCAAAAGGAGTCGAGGACGAGGGAGACGGTCCTCTTTGTTCAATAGGTCCAACACCCAATTGGGGTTGACCCAGTGTATGTGCTATAACCCTGTGCAATAAAGACGGAGTCTGTTGAGAGACACCGTAGTGGCTTGGTGGGGCAGAAACTTGCACGGATGGGATTACCGCGACTTGTTCAATATGAGGCCCAACAATGTCAGGCCCCATAGTGGATGTGGCTACCCGGCTTTCTGGGTTTGGTGTTCCCTCAGCACTCATATTTTCTTTTCTCACCTCCTCTCGTTCACTCATACTCCTATCTTCTTCTTCTCCACCACTGCTAACTCCATAACCGGCATATTGATTAGGATCTAGTAAAGAATCAGGAGTGACAGAGCCAGATTCAACAGATAGTGAATGACTTGGTGAGGTGACTGGAATGTCATGTTCAGGAGCAACTATGGCCTTGCGAATGATAGGAATGGTGGTTGCTTTGGCAGTTGAAGTAAAAGGAATGACCAGACCACCAGGTTGTGGAATGACCTGAGTAGTTTGAACGGGGTGAGTCTGGTCGGGAGAGGTAGTATGTGGGTTAGTAAGTTTCATGAATGAGGATGTGCTTTCTGCTGGTTGTTCGATTGGTTGGTCAGGGGTACCCACGGGAGATATATCAAGTTCAAAGGAAGGGGCACCTCCTTGACGGGAAGCTGACTCAGCTTGAGAAGGACTGGATGACTCAGAATCGTCAAGACCAAGTTCAGTAAGAACAGCTTGGGTTCGGGTAGATTGAGAAAGAGATTGAACTATGGCTTGAATGGTAGCGGGATCATATGCATCCCCTCCCTCTCTATTCTCAACACCTTCACCTTCTTCTCCACCCCTCTCAGAATTTTCTCTCTCCTCTTCCCCCTCAGCATCTCCCGTAGATTGCTGAGGCCTATTCTCTATATCCTCACCAGGTGCTACTCCTCCCTGGGCAGGTATGGCCTGTTCTGGCACAACCATGGGAGATATTCCTACACTCTCCATATAACTCTTAACAATATCATTCTGCTCACAAAGATCTAAGAGAGATACAGGGAAGGGTCTTGGAATAGGCAGATTGGTCGGGTTAGCAGGTTTAATATGAATAAAGAGTTTTGGAGAAACAAAAGGTAAACATGCCCGACGAGGGATATCAACATTCCGATCCATCACATACTGGATGATCATTGGTATGAAGCGATGGTAAGGCAGCATTTTAGCTTCTTTCTGCTTTTTGGAATTCTTTCTTTGCATAGTGGCTTTAATATCCTGGAATAGCAGAAATGCATAGTCTATATGCATATGGTTGGCGGCGGCAACAAAAATCTTGAGTTGATACTCAGTGGGGAATTCATAACCAGAATGCTTTGGGGTGAGACACCTGTGAAGCACAGTCAGCAGGGAGTTGTATTTTGGGTGTAAGCTGGTTCTTTTGAACTGGTTTTTCCTTACAAGCTCACCATCATAGCCCATATCCCACACGATAGCTAGAAAATCTTCCTCAGTTGGTATTTCATCAAAAGAAGTGGCAGGTGGCCTACTGTTTGCTTTTGGAAGTCTGAAGATGCTTCTTAGGCGACTGACAGTAATTTCAACAGTGTACTCATCAATCTCAGCATATATGACCTCTTGGTCCCTGTCATTGGTACGGACCTCACAAGTTTTCCAGAATTGTTGGACATAGAGTTCAGGGACATGTGTGCCAGTGATGGCAGGATTATAGGTTAGAATGTAGTTCAAAGGGTGGATTTTTAGAATCTCAGTGATGATTGGGTAGTTAGGATTTCTGAGTTTGGTGAGGTCAGTGTAATGGTTGTTCTCATGAGAGTTTGAATTTAAGAACTCAGACCGACGCATGATGTCCTCTGGGTCAACAATAGCTTGAGCCATCTTATCTGCACAGATAGGTAAAAATTTAAGTCGCAGATAAAGAGATATATCTGTTGACCTCACTTATCTTTGAAAGGATTGGAAATGTGGTCAAATATAAGTGAAAGAGTCAAGATTGACTGACATTTGACCAAACTTATAAAGTTGGAAAAACTTTGCTAACACCCCAAGTCTGAAAATTACATTGTGTACACGATGATTTTGTGCATAAAAAAGTTGTTTTGGCACTTTCAATATAGCAATTAGATAGTAATAAACAACTTTGTATTACTGAAGCATGGTCAAAAAATCATCCTAACATCTCTTTTCAAGGCAAAAACCAAATTGTATGTGTATTTTCATACCCCCCAAGAACACGAAGAACACTTTTCAAGATTTTTGAAATATTTTTACATCATAGTGTTCCCCATATGTTCAAAACACCCATCGCAACCTTGGATTGGGCAACCAAGTTTGTTTCGTGTCCCAAAACTCCATCTTAAGTTCCGAAAGACCCTATCGCAAGTAGCTGTTCTAGAGCCAAAATCACTACTTTTAACTCAAAATTTTCAAAATGTAAACTGTACAAGTTGTTACCTATGTGATTAGGAGTATTTTGAGATAAAAATTGCAAAGTTTGGCAGAGTAACGAGAGAGTTCGTATAATCAAGTATCCAAAAAAATGAGAGAAACTTGTTTGATTTTGAATTTGATCGGTTGAATGGAGTGAAAGATGGATGGGACGGTTATAAAGTAAAAGGACACGTGGCAGTTGATAATTGGGTGGTTAAACGGTAAAAAAAATGCGGCTGATAGAAGTTTTGAATCGCATGCGATTAACTCTTTGGTGTGTTAATCGAATGCAAATCACTCTTTGGTTAATAGCATGCGAATCACTTTGTTTATCAATCGCATGCGAATCAACCATTGCATGTGAATCAACCTGTTTATCAATCGCATGTGAATCACCCCTTGCATGCGAATCAACCTTTGTTTATCAATCGCATGCGAATCACCCCTTGCATGCGAATCAACATTTGTTTATCAATCGCATGCGAATCACCCCTTTCATGCGAATCAACCTGTTTATCAATCGCATGCGATTAAGTCATATTTGCTATCAAATTGTTTGAATCGCATGCGATTAAACCAATACTTGAGAAATTTATGAATAATCAGGATATCTGAATTTTGAGATTTGAAAATTTAGTTTTTCAGATATGGTTGATTTTGAATGTTTGTTTGACACACTCCCCCTAGAATTTTGCATCTGTTTATGAAAAAATTCTCAAGATTTAGGAAATGTATCAGTTGTATACTCCTCCCCCTACACATGTGCAGTATGTGTATAATTTTTCTCCCCCTACACATAGGATACATGTGGGTCACCAGAAATTCACTCCCCCTTGAGTGTTGCATCATGAAGCTGCACAAAGAACAAATAGTGTAACACCTACTCTAAACAAAAAGGAAATGAAAAATGGAGCAACAGTATGTTATATTTTCAAGTTGAGCATGCCTAACTTGGATACCAATTCAGTGAAGCGACTTTCGTCTAATGGTTTGGTAAACAAGTCAGCGAGCTGATTTTCAATAGGAACATACTGGAGCTCAATTAATCCTTTCTCAACGTTATCTTTTATGAAGTGATAACGGATATCAATATGCTTAGTTTTATAGTGGTGTACCGGATTGCAGGAGATGGCGATGGCAGACTGAGAGTCGCATAAAAGTGGAATTTTGTCATACCTGAGGCCAAAGTCTGATAACTGTGTGCGTATCCAAAGACTTTGTGAACAGCACATTGCAGCAGCAACATACTCAGCCTCTGCTGTTGAGGTGGATACACATTTTTGCTTCTTGGAGGCCCAGCAGACTAAACGATCACCCAGAAAGTGTGCACTACCAGAGGTGCTTTTCCTATCAATTCTGCAACCGGCATAGTCAGCATCTGAGTAAGCATGTAGATCCAGATTTGAATCTTTCAGATACCACAGACCTAAATCCATAGACCCTTTAAGATATCTGAATATCCGCTTGACTGCCAGAAGATGTGACTCTTTAGGGTTTGCCTGAAATCTGGCACAGAGACAGGTAGAGAACATGATATCCGGACGACTAGCAGTGAGATACAGTAACGATCCAATCATCCCACGATAGTTTTTTAGATCTACAGGAGAACCATCTAGATCTGCTGAGAGTTGTGCCTTAGCAGCCATGGCTGTGGATATGGGTGAGCAGTTAATCATATCATACTTCGTGAGAAGATCTTTGATGTACTTTGATTGGCAAATAAACCTGCCATGACTTAACTGCTTCACCTGGAGTCCGAGAAAGGATGATATCTCCCCCATCATACTCATTTGGAATCTGTTTGCCATGATTTTAGCAAACTCGTCACTGTATTTTGGATTTGTAGATCCAAAAATAATATCGTCCACATATATCTGAACCAAAATCTTATCTCGACCCTTTGTCTTTGTGAAGAGAGTGGTATCAATCTTTCCTTTGAAGTAGCCTTCACCAATCAGATATTCAGATAAGACGTCGTACCATGCACGCGGAGCTTGCTGTAACCCGTACAAGACCTTATCTAAGATATAAACATGATTTGGATGTGTTGAATTGATGAAACCCTCAGGCTGTGAGACATAAACTTCTTCTTTAAGTACACCATTAAGAAAAGTTGTCTGCACATCCATTTGAAAGACACGAAAGCTTCTAGAGGCTGCATAAGCAAGAAATAGCCGTATGGCTTCAATTCGAGCAACAGGGGCAAAAGTTTCATCATAGTCAATGCCCTCCTGTTGATTATAGCCCTTAGCAACCAACCTAGCTTTGTTACGGATGACCACTCCATCCGAATCCCGTTTGTTCTTGAATACCCATTTAGTTCCGACAACAGATTTGCCATATGGAAGAGGAACTAATCTCCAGACTTTAAGACGATCAAATTGGTGTAATTCTTCCTGCATGGAAATTACCCAATCTGGATCATCTAATGCGTCACAAGTCTTGGTAGGTTCAATGATGCCAATTGAAGGATCTCCGATGATGTTCTCTTCAGAGTGATGTCTGGTCCACTTAATTTCATGGGAGGTGGAAGATGAAGGAATGAGATCTTGTAAGTGTCGTGCTTCTTCTTCATCTTCTCTGGAGAAATTTGGTTCTGAATCAAACACATGTGAGCTATCTTGGTCAGCTATAGAAGCAGTCACAGGGGGATGTGTGACCGAGACAGATGTAGAATCTTCAGCATATAGATCAGCAAATGGGTTTGTCTCAGTGACCGTAGGAACTGTGATAGTGACACTTTTTTGTGCAGCTGTGTTGTCCCTGTTTTCAGTCGCAACTGGGGAAGATTCAGAACGAAAGAAATCAAACATAAAGTCAAGATTAGAATTTAAACTAGAAGAAATATTTGATTCTTTATTTTGAATAACTGGTTCTGGACAGGTATGTTCAGAAGCAACTACTGTTGATTTTGGTGGAAAATTGGTAACATTCAAAGTATCATCAAATGTTACGTTGAGACTTTCAACAATGCTCTTTGTACATTTGTTAAAAACTCTGTAGGCTTTCGATTCAGTTGAATAACCTAAGAAAATAGCTTCATCAGCTTTAGGAGCAAACTTTCCTAGATTATCCTTGTCATTTAGAACAAAGCACCTATTACCAAAGACATGAAGGTATTTGATATTAGGTACTATGCCATTTTCCAGTTCATAGGGATTTTTATTAAAATGTTTATTAATGAAAGAGCGATTATGCGTATAGCAGGCAGTGTTGATGGCTTCAGCACAAAAGGAAGGTGGGAGCCCAGAGTATGACAGCATGGTACGGGCAGCTTCAACCAATGTCTTGTTTCGTCGTTCGACCACACCATTCTGTTGTGGAGTGTATGCTGCAGCGAACTGATGGTTGATCCCAACTAGGTCACAAAAGCTTTTCAGAGCGTTGTTCTTGAATTCTGTTCCATTGTCTGTACTGATTGAGACAACACTCTGACCATACTTGTTATGCTGTTGTTTGATGAATGTGATAATTGTGGGAGTAGCTTCATCTTTAGCACGCAAGAATTTGACCCATGTATACCTGGAATAGTCATCCACCATAACTAGGATATACTTCTTCCCATGTTTGGACTGAATTCTCATAGGACCACAGAGATCCATGTGCAGGAGATCTAAAGGCTTAGTAGTGCTAAACACTTGTTTGGATTTATGAGAAGCCTTCTTCATTTTACCCTTCTCACAGTCTGCACACAGATGGTCCTTGTTGAATCTCAGTTTGGGAATGCCTCTCACCAAGTCACCAGTGACTAGTTTGTTAATATTCTGAAAGTTCAGATGAGAGAGTTTACGATGCCATTGCCAAGTAAGATCATTGGAGGCTTCGGACAGGAGACACACAGATGTAGGAGAATCATATTTCTCCAAATCTATGGAATACAGGTTAGATTTCCTAGAGCCTGCAAGTAGTTCATCACCAGCTTATGTGAGCACAGAACATTTGTTCCTTTTGAATACAACGACCAGATCCTTGTCACAGAACTGTTCAATGCTGAAAAAATTATGACCCAACCCTTCAACATAGGAGACTTTCTTGATTTTAATATGCTTCGTCTCAATGTCTCCGTACACCATTATTGGTGCAACATTGTGGTTCCCAAAATGTACATTCCCGGAGTACTTAGGAACATAGTTCTTGAGAAGACTTTTGTTGCCAGTCATATGTTTGGTGCAGCCGGAGTCAAGGTACCACAAGTGAGGCACCTGCAATAAGAGAATAAAGCACGTTCAGGTCCCCATATATGAATGGGTCCTTGATTGTTAGTTCCTAAAGGTGGTTGAGTAGTGATTGTGTCTACTTGTTGTGGTGAAACTTGAAATGATCTATTCTTAATTACCCATGTGGGTCGAATCTTTTGTCGAGAATGAATAGATTTGGAAGAAATTGGTTGAAAAGAAAGTTTCTTGATCACTGTTGGTTTGACAGTTGATGGAATCGGAGGTTTTGGATTCGGTAGAGTTGCGGAAGTGTTATGTTTGCGAATCCATGTTTGCAAGGAATTCTTAAGAATGCTCTGTGGCCTCGATACCTCAACTTGCTTTCGCTGAACTGGAGCACTTCGATTAGTAGGGTTTGCTACTCGTTGAATGGATGATGGTTTGGGTTTGGAAGATTTGGAGATTTTGGAAGGGGAATTGCGAGAATGCTTTTGAGAGTGCAGGTGTTTTTCCTGTGCAATCCAAGCCCTTTTAAATGCTTCGTAGCCTTGCCGTCTGTAGACTTCCAGTTCCTTGATCGTGAGTAATCGGTTAGATTTGTTTAAGCGTTTAAGTGCATGTGATTGACGAGTGGTGATCCACTGATGAATGATGTATTCTTTTGAGTTTAAAAACGGGACACATACTTTATTAGCATAAAAATCAGTCCAATCAGCACATGGCTTAATGCCTATAGATTGTCGCAATTGATCATAACAACAATTAAATTCACAGTGTCCATGAGTACAACCATTACTCATACAAAACATGGTAGAAGCAGTTTTGTCTTGTGAACTGGAATGATTACAAACATAATCAAACATCAAAACGTTTTCACAGACAGGTTTCAAATTTGAACACCTCCTAGTGGATCTAGGAATAGCTCTTTTCCATGATGTATTTATTTCACACTTCTTGTTTCCAGCCTTCTTCACATCTGCAGTAGAGGATAAAATATTAGAATGAAGTCGTGGTCGACTGGCTGCAGCTCGTGATGATTCAGGTACGTCTAAGTGCACACGAGAACTATGATTAGAAGTGGAAAGTTGCTTTGGTTTGTAAATCTGTTTAAGTTTAAGATTTGTTACCGCAGTATGATTAACATATTTTACTAGTTTGATATTTTGAGAAGATGTAGACACATGTTTGGAACCTTCAATTCGTTCATCTAATATGATTCCCTGTGGTGAGAAGGTAAATGGAGTGGGTGGTTCTAGTGCAGTTTTGACCTCTTTGATTCGTTCAAGCAATTCAAAATTTTCTTTGCACAAGTCGTCAATGATCTTGCCATCAAGATTGAATACTGTTTGGAGACGCTTGTGGATGATGGCGTTTTCTTGAACTAGTGGAGAGGGTTCAGATGTGGTTTCTGATTGGAAGGCTTTGGTAAGGTCATCTTGAACTAGATGAGTGAAGCAAAACTCCTGTAAGGTTTGAAACCTTTGCTGTAATTCCTTGTGGGGAATGTATTCAACAGTGGGCTTTGGTGAAACAGGAGAGTAGAGTTCTTCATCAGAATAGACAGAAGATGAAACATCAGTATCAGATGATGAAGTGAGACAGGTGAGGTATGAGTCATTGAGATCAGAGTAGACAAATGGAATTGCAGTTCTAAGATTAAGGGTTCGTTTGACATCTTCTTCAATACGTTCCTCTTCTTGACCAATAAAAACCATCCGTTGGGTAAGGCCTTCGCCAAACAGATCAGCATTATATAATTGTTTGGACGTAATCTTTCTCAATTTGAAGCTCAGCCCATCGAATTTCCATCTGGAGAAAGGGCGTTCCTTTTCTTTGTATTGAGAGATGGTCTGTTCACTTTGATCTCGTTTGGACAGAAGATACTCAAGTTCATTGATTCTAGAGTAAAGAGTACTTAGTTCATTCCTAAGTTCATTTTTGAGAATTTCTGAATCCTTTTCAGCACATACACATTCTGCTTTAAGATCTACTATAGTGCTATTTGTCTTATCGGTTAATTCTAAGAATTCAGATTCTTTCACAGCTAATTGAGACTTAAGGCTAATTAAATTGTTGTCTAACTGTTTAATTACTATTTGTGCCTCTTTATCCTTGTTGCGTGAAACATCTTCTAGAACTTGATTTCTAGTGGTTAACTCTATTACCTGATTTTCTAACTCTTTCATTCGGATTAATATGGTTTGTATGTGTTCATGTTTAAAACCCATATTATAGTTAGAGTTAGAAGATACCTTCCTGCTTTCCAAGCTTTCCTCATCTGAATCAGAGAGATCATCACCATCATCATCCTCTCTACTTCCTTCACCATTGTAAGCCATTAAACAGAACTGAGCATGATCTTCACCATCCAGATCACTGTCCGATTCTGTATCATCCAAGAACTGATCTTCTTCTACTAGCAGCGCGTTCCCAGCCTGTCTTTGTTTGAACAGACGGTACTTCTGACGATAGTATTCTGCATCTTTGGTCTTTTTCATGGGGCAGTTCCGGATTAGATGCCCTGATCTTCCACAGTTGTAGCACTTGGAGTCGGTTTTCTTTTCCTCCTTCTTCTCATCATAGGCTTTACGGGCCGTGAGAGGCCGTGAAGGATGTCGTGAAAAGTGTTTTTGTCCTTTTTGTAAAAGAAAATAATTTTTCAGTTTTAGCTCTTTTGATTATGTTTTTCCAGAATCCGTCCAAAGTTGTTTGGACTTGAAAAGCCCCATATGTGTCTTGATTCGTACATTTATATGTATTGGGTGGTTTTTGGCATGAAATGCACACATGCATATACTTGTATTGTGTATATATGAATATGTATGCTCAAAGTGTTTGGGGTACTAATGCATACGTACAAGGGTTGTTCACTTTGTGCCTTGAGTGTTTAGCTAGGTTTGAACAATCTTAATCGAGATACATTTTACACGGTTTTGTTGTGGCGTACCGTGTTGTTGTTTGTGGTTGTTGTGATCCGGTAAAGCCTTGCCCATTAGACCTATGTGTTGGTTGTTTGGTTGTATTTGATTATTCATTCATTTGGTGGTTTGTACCACAATTGGTTTGTAATAATTAAATTTATTCGGTCTTGTATTTTTTACTTTATTTTGCCTTTCATGCCAATTGCTTATCTCTGTAATTGTTAGATTAGCTTAGATTAGCATTTTGCGGCTTGCATGCCGTTTTTTTTCAAATATTTTGCATGTATTTGTAAAAGAAGACCGAATACAACCATCGAGAGTCGTGGAGGAGACGTCTCGGCTATGGTGGATCCGGAGGTTCATTGGAGATGACGGATTCAGTGGGAGCACTTCCAGCTGGGCCAAGTGGTTGTGTCCTTAGTTTGGCCTTGCTTTCCTCGTTTGGCTCACGGGGAAAGCGCATAGGGTTTAGGGGCATGTTACCGGATATTGCTTGTGCGTGGTTGTTGTTTTGTTTATTTTCATGTGTGGTTGTTTAGTTCTTCGCTCGCTTGAAAATTTTTCAAAATAATAAAACCAAGAGTTTTGAATTGGTTTACAAACCTAGCGCGCCACAAGACCACTTTAAAAACAAAATCCCGTTTTTATCAAATGTAAATCACTCGCCTCCCATAAGATGATACCACCCCAATCTAGTGAAACAAGATCGGTCGTCGAGCTCTAGCCAAGGTCGGTTTTGCTTAACTGGATGGATGGTGCGTGTGGCAACTCGCAAGGGTCGGTTGTCGAGCTTTAGCCGAGCCGGTCATTGGGCTAGAGTACCACCGTGTATCTTGAAGGTCGATTTACAATTCCAAGACTTGATACGCCTTGGTAGTTGTCGAGCTCTAGCCGAGCTATCAAAGCGGATTAATGAGGAATCGGTGAGGGAAATGATCAAACATGCCAAACAGATGCTATGAGTATCGGTGGATCTCGCAAGTGTCTAAGAGTTGTAATCTCGGATTGCAATTGGGAAACCGTTTACCGGCCTAAATAGCTCCATGAAGTGATCCGCAGCAAACCCGTCATGGATTGGGGTGAAATAAGGTTCTTAGCCCTTGTTAAGATAATTTGGTTTTCTTAATCAGCTGGGTGATTATTTTAACGAGGATTATATCGGAACTAACTAAAACGTGTACTCTTTTATAGATGGCAAACATTAACGACACCACACCAAATTTTAAACTTCGATTATTCCTAGAAAGGGAGAGACTCATAGGAGTGAACTTCACTGACTGGTATTGTGTATTGAGGATTGTCCTCCGTCACGAGTCAAAGTTGCACATCCTTGAGGAACCCTTTCTGGAGCCACCTGATACCAACGCGAACTGGGCCACTCGATACGAATTTGAGAAGCGTGTTAGAGATACACAAGATGTTTCTTGTCTCATGTTATCGACTATGAGCTTTGAGTTGCGTCAGCAACTTGAGCAATTGAGTGCGTATGACATGATCAACCGGCTAAAGGATATGTTCCCACAGCAGGTTAGACAAGAACGTTTTGAGTGTATAAAGGCTTTGGTCGGTTGTAAGATGCAGGAAAGTGAGGATGTAAATGTCCATTTCCTTATGATGAAGGGATACATGGACCAATTGGAGAGACTTGGACTTCCAATAGGGAGGGAGATTGCGGTGGATATGATCCTCCAATCCCTGCCCACGTCTTATGAGAAGTTTGTCAAGAACTATCACAAAGACAATTTGGAAAAATCCTTGATCGAACTTCAAGACATGTTGAAGGTTGTTCAGTCTTACATGGTTGAGAAGGATCGTACCTCGTCCACATCCACTTTGGCTACTAGGGAACATACTAGCAAGAAGGAGAAACGGACCTCAAAAGGAAAGCCTTGTTTGACTAGGCCATCTGTAACTGTGGAGTCGGAGGACAATAAGATTGTGCCTCAAGATGATGTTCCACATGGGGTAGTTTGCTACTTTTGCGGAGAAATTGGAAATTGGCGCCGTCACGCCTGCCGTAAGTGCCTGGAAGAGCTAAGTATCCTAAAGCAGAAGAACGTTAGCTCATCATCTCCAGGTACATTCATGATCAAACTCTATTGATCTTCTACTTCTAAAGACTGGGTTTTTGAACGCTAGTCAAAACGCTCACGTTTGTCACAAACTTGTTTGTTGCAAAGTGCAGGTGTTTATCAGGAGTAGATAATAGATGCATGGAGAGCTGGACCTTAGAGAGGGAAACATGGTGGTTGTCCCTTACTAAAAGGATTGGAAGAAGAGTCTTGCCATTCCTTCCAGCTATACTATTACTTCATTTAGATCTTTGTCTTACGCCCTGCGTGGCAAGAAGCATTGTATCTTTTATGCCTTTGAAGACGATGAATATTACTTTGAATTATGTTTTGTGGGTTTTAGAGATTTATTTCAAAGTTTATTCATGTCTTGGCATTCATTATAATCTTTTGCTTAAAGAAGTAATGGAATGATTATGAATGATTATGGAATTGTTATCCTTATGAAATAGTTGATTTAACCATATAAACAAGACTTGCATCACCAAGCTCTATGTGGTTAGGAACTTGGAATCTTTTGACTTTGAGTCAATTGTTGATAGTAAATCTTGCTTATAAGGCTAAATAGCTAACATATCCTTCACTTGTGAATGTGAAAGGAATAAAAGGCTTGTTGGATTTCATTTGCACGGTGTGTAAAGACCGTTCAGGCAAAAACATAAGGAGTAACTCAATATGATTTGTTACCTTTACGGATGATGGTAGAAGGACCATGGGTAAGTCTAATTTATTAGATGAATGTCTGAAACCTGTGAGGTGTTCAAGACTCACCCTTAAGATTTAGATAATAATGGGGCAAAATGGAATAATGATACTCAAATCTTGTGAGATGTTGAGCATCTACGTTCTACATTTCTAAGTCATCATAAGAATTATGAAGTTGCCTCATAATTCACTTCTCCTAGGATACATGTTTTACATGGATCGCTGAGTGGAGGAATGGAACATATTGGTTATGGTTCCGACTTGATGGCTTAAACTTAAGTAACTTGATGAGTGGGTGTGCTTGAGTAATGGTGGACAATGTTCCTATATTGAATCAACAAAGATGGTCAAATTAGCATCTAAGGAGATTCGACTAGAAAGTGTTCTTTGCTTGTCAATCTCATAGATTAGAGTTATCCAGTCTACATTTAGTGGGAGATGGATGAAATTGGAGGATGCTAATGCATTTAAATAGTTTTTCTAGGTTTCAGATATTCATTTCATATCATTTTTGGGAACCGGGTTTGGTTGCTCGAAAAGTGAAAGGAATAACTGAAGCATTCCAGTGGAAGAACATTAGATTTAAATAAAAGACCTGATGTTGGCACTAGCATTTGATCCGAAATGATTGAAACTCAACATGGCTATGTTGGAGTATCTGGCATAAAGTTATTACTTCTTCATATGTCTGGTAAGAGTCGTCATAAGACCAGAAGAGTATAATTTATTATATCTGAGGACGATGACTTATTGATGATACGTGATGTATGCATCAGCTACTGGAAACTGTAGTGGGCCCTTGAGTCTGCTAAGAAGAGGAGTATAATAACATAAGATATATTCCATACTGGATTTTCAAGTTTTGAACTTGGTTAATCCAACACCTAGGTTTTGACCTGATGGTTTAAATAGATCTTTTAGGAATGAGATCTGCATGGATAAGTTTGTAGATAACTTCAAATACTGACTGAGAGGAAATGGTTTCATGATGATTGACCATTGGGTAGAAATCATATGAAGACATTCTCCCAGTAATTATGTTGAAGTTTAAGCGGATGCTTATGCCGTTTTATGGCAGTATGATGCAAAGACCGTATTTTGTTATAGGAATTTTATGAGGAAGTGTTCATTACACTGTCCGAAGGTCTTTTATATCTTGGGTATCCTTGTAAATTCTACAAACATGGAGTCCTTTTGGATTTAGAATAAATCTAAGTTTTGGAATTTTTGCTAAGAAAATCAAGTGTTTGAGTTTTCAGTAAGCAATGATGAAACTTGGATAGATGCCAGAGCTAGTGGGAGCGTTGTTGTAATCCTATTTGGTATGTCTAGAACATACTATGTATTGGAGATAGTGTCTTGATATAGCTTGGCAACAAGCGTAAATTGAGAATTATGCGTCCATAATAAATATGGGATATTCAAAGAAGTTTGTGGAATACAAGAGATATGAGTATATGTTCTTGTGGTGATGTAATTAAAAGAAGCTTAAAGTGAGTTGTTACTCTAATGACGGCTTATATTTAAAGGAAAACCGCCGATTTTGATTGGGGTTTGTGATATTTTCTAAATATGGTGTTGTTAATTTGCATGTTTCGTAAAGAATGGCTGACTCTATTAGATTCTTTTGAAACAATGAGGGTACGATGGCTTATACACACTAAATTTTGTGAATCACGCATTGTTTGCCTTATTGGGTTCTTTTGAAACAATGAAGGTATAACTGTTTGGACAAAATGATCAAAATCCCGTCAACGCACACTTTGGAAATGGTTGGTTGTAGCAGGGATGTGATCACTAAGAACCAAGCATCGCTGACTCTATAGAGATCTTTTTGAAACTATAAGAGTATGATGGGTTATGCACATAAAATCATAAAACCAAGCGTTGTTTACCTTATTGGGTTCTTTTGAAACAATGAAGGTATAACGGCTTGGACAAATAATCGAAATCCCATCAACGCACACTTTGGAAGTGGTTGGTTGCAGTAGGGATATGATCAATGTCAGAGTACACACGGATTACATCGTGGATTGTCCGTTTACTGAGCTATAGTGGCAGTCTAGTGATGAATGTCATACTAAGGTCTGCATGAACTTGGCTTGAGTTTGTTTTAGTAAAGTTTTCATATGCTTTATCTTTGGGAACATTAAGCAATATTGTGCTTCTGCTTGTATCGATTATCAAAGGAGTTTGGTAATGCGCGTGTAGCGGGTACTCTCAGTAAGCCTTATTGTGTTCCAACTTTGCATTTTTTACTTCTTCCCTGAATGTTTTTACATTCTAAATGTCCACAGCCAGTCATTTTTCAAGGGAAGGAAGTTTGAATGAAGGCTGAGGGAAGTGATTGGTCAAGTGTCCAATGGTGATTGGGACACAAGGACGCAATACTTCGCCTGTACTTGAAAGGGGTTTCAAGTGACTAGACGACCCACACCTGAATTCACTTTGTGGTACTTGTCATGAGTGATTCAGGATGATAATATCAGTTCATCCTCATACTGGAGATGCATGTGTCTGCATCACTTTGGTTTGCTTTGCTCTAGTTGTTTTCAAACGCAGTCCGTAACTGGTTGTTATAAAGGGAGTAGCTAGGCAGAGTATGATCACTGTGGTGGGCAATGTATTCAAAGGAATTTGTTCCTCTGTTTAGAGAGATATCCCTGGGCCCCTCGATGATTGGGCGCTGACACCAAAATGCATGGCCGTGCTCGAGTGTGCAATGATTTGGGTAATCGATTGCAATTTGTTTATTTTGGTCACCACCAATCTCGATCGAGAAACATAATCGTGAAGGACTGAGAATGACTTAGTACCATGTCTGGTCTTCACAAAGATATCGCGAACAAAAGGATAGTTGATCACTTATCTATAGGGTCATTTTAAACCTTTGGGTTGTGAATTGGTACTTGTCTATGTGATGACATACCTCGTACTGACTTGGGGGCAGGGATGTCTTGCTAGAGGCCGCTCCCTGTCTGTGATACCTCTGGGTACGTTGTGTCATGTGCAAGTGGGAGTCTGTTGGAGTATGCCCACTGACACAAGTACATTGGTATTACTGCTAATGAAGTGCGGGCCTATTGGGTCACACACCAAGGATTGATCCCGACAACTTACTGATAAAGAGAGAAGGTCCAAAAATCAAATTGTTTGATTTTGGGGCTTCATGACCGTGAGGGATGCTCCACGGATCGTGAAGCCCACTGCCCTCACGTTTGACTCGTGACGCGGCCGTGAAGGACTGTGGCCAGTCGTGGCGCATTTAGTCTTCATGGGCTCTTCACGGGCCGTGAGAGGCCGTAAAGCACCATCTGCATGAAATTCTTATTTCTGATTGGGCCATCGTATGGTCCAATGGATGAGGACTCATGACTCCGGCCAAAACAGCAGGTTTGTGGTCAGGAACATTTTGTTGCATGCATAACACATTTACTCTCTCTCTCTCTCTCTCTCTCTCTCTAATTCTCTCTTGCTGCTAAATGGAATACACACATAATACACTAAGGTTATGAGTTCTTGAGAGTTGTGTGGCGAATTTTTGGTGCAAGAGGAGAATCTTCAAGGGCTGTTCCAGAAGGTGGAGTCATTGTGGACGTCCATTTGGAGGTGTACTAGCATACGGGGATCGTGGTACCTTGGTGTGGACTAGCAATAGAGGAGATACACTTGGATCTCTAGTATATCCCGGTTTTGCATTTGCTACAGCCGACTTCAGAAAGGTAGTGAGGTATTCCTTACCCTCTTCTTGTTTCTTTAAGTTGCAATTTGGTTTTGTAGAAAGATCATCACTTTGGAACATGTATGGACCCTATTGTGTTCGGTTTTAATCTCTTGTTTTTGCTTCCGTTGTGCTTTGCTCCATACCGTGTTCCAACAAAATCTTTATAAGAAAGCTCAGAACCTGCAACAGAGAAATAAGAATCAGATTGGCTACTAAAATGTGAAACTGAATCAAATTTATTAGTGTCAGCGGAAGTCTTTGTTGATTCAACAAGTTTTGCAGCGCTAAGCTCAGCGTTCAGAATTTTAGCCATGAATTCTTTCTTCTCTTTCTCAAAACTCTCTCTCTCTCTCTCGGTGTCTAGTGCCATCTGCAGTTCAGATATTTTCCTCTCTAAAATTTGAACGAGGAACATAGGATTGAATTGACTCATGCAGCTGTTGTTCAAGTCCGGTGACGTTGTCTTTCAATTCAGCCTTTTCAATGCACAGTTTGTCTATTATATTTTCAATGTTTTTCAACACAGTAGACAACCTTTGGTTCAACTCGGAATTGGCTTGAGCCAATTCTTTAATCTTATTCTGCGCATTCTCAATATCTGTTGTTTTCTGCTCTAGTTCAAGTGCAAAAGATTTACATATCTGTTTGACAAGATGAAATTGCACAGACACTGTGGACACTTGCTCTGTGAGGTTGTCATTCTCTTTTGTCAGAACTTCGTTAAGCTGACAATTTATATCAAGCTTTTGCATTTTTCCAGTCAGTATAGACAATTGAGTCAAAAGCTTTTCATTTTCAGCTTTATACGCTCGGAGTTTGCTCGCACTCTCATGATCCTTTTTCAATAAATTTTGATGCGTCTTACAAAGTTTAGATGATTTTAATTCAAGTTTGGCATTTTCGTCTACCAAATCATCATATAAAAGAAACATCTCGTTTAACTTTGTTCGTAACATTTTTTCATCTTTTGTCATGAAAAAATGCATTGCACTCCAATTTAATAACTCTTCTTCAATTGTTATCCTTGTAAGGTTCATCATGATACCTGAAAAATAATGATCGTTTAAGAATGATTTGATTTGATCAAAATTAATCAACTAAAATGATTTTGTTTTACATCAATTTAGAATGAGTTAATTTACTGCAACAATGATTGTTGACAACAATCATTTAACAATAAGCGCGAGATTAATTGATCAACGACAACAATTAAAATCAATTTAACAAGATCGATGACAATTTAATATTCAGCTCACAATCAGAATTGATGACAACAAAGTTAATCACAATGGCAACAATTCAATATTAATTCCCTCACAAAAATCGATCTGCAACTAAATGCAATTAATTAATGTGTGCAATTAATTCAAACAATTAAAGCACAATCTATGTCTTGTTTAAATCGATGGATAGATGTTTTATTGATAATTTTTTTTAATTGCGCTCCACGACAAAAAGTACTAATAGGCAGCCATCAATTTTTTTTTGAACGGCAAAAAGTATGATGGAGGAGTGCTTCGTCTCGGCCATCACACCCTCCAAACATACTATAAAATTTATTCATAGAAAATACTAGCAAGATACTAGAACCCAAAGTACAAAGATGAAAGAAGAAATACAGGAAAAGGAAATAAACACACCAAGCACAATCAGAAAAAAACACCCCATTTGACAACTTAAAAACAGCTCCTAGGAGAAAGGACCCAATCACCCCATTTCAATGCATGTTTGACACCTCCATTCCTATGTTTGATCCAGAAGAACGAATATGCTTGAATCAAACTGAAAACATCCCGGTCTCCAACTGTTTTGTTTGAAAATTCAGTGTCGTTACGAAGTATCCACAACCACCATAAATATGTGTATATGACACTAGTGAAAGAGGAATGGGCAGCTCCTTTAAAGCCCAAAGTATCACTCCATTTTATTAAGCTTGAGGTATCCAATAAATTAGGCTCACCAATATTCCACCATTTCTGTAGATCACTTAAAACTTTCCTTGCAATCCGACATTCGATGAAAAGATGATTCTCCGATTCCTCTGCATCGTTGCAAAGTTTACAGCAGGTCGTCAGGAGGGTGACTCCCCTTTTCTGTAGATTTAGTTTTGTAGGCAACCGATTATAATAAACTCTCCATACATGAATATTTACCTTCAACGGGACAAGACGACACCATTTAAAAGCGAAATCTTCAGTTTTTTTCAAGAGGACATTATCGATTGCGAGCCTTAGTGAAGAGACTGTGAACATCCCACTAGGCTCTAGAGCCCACTTCAATCTTTGCGATATAGCATCTCCCTGGTCTGATGCTTCAATAATCCAACTATTGAAGGGAATATTGAGTTTAACAAAAGATTTAAGGGATTTAACAATGTTACTCCATACGCCAGGGATACGACCGCCTGAAGTTGAACTATCGATGCCCCCATTCTGCCCGTGAACTGCTATAATGACCTCTCTCCATAAACTACTTTGCTAAGATTTAAATTTCCATATCCACTTGGAGAGGAGAGCAATGTTCTGTGCCTTTAGACTGCCTATACCAAGGCCACCTTTCTCCTTTGAGTTGAGAATAATGTCCCATGAAACCCATGAAATTTTCCTCGTGTTTTCATTACAGCCCCAAAAGAATTTTGATCTAAGACTTTCCAAATTTTTTAAGACTTTTTCCGGGGCTCGAAAAATAGAGAAAAAATAGATACCCAAACTTCCCAAAACCGACTTGAGCAATATCAATTTGCCACCCGTAGAGAGAGTAGAAGCTTTCCTCGATTGTGATCACTTCTCGATGATATCCAGCAGTTAATACACAAGGATTAAAAGTAATATGTTGCTGCAGTTAATGTGAATTCAGAAGTTTTTCTCGATAAATGTGTATTGTAGTTGGAATTAATGTGCTTCACGCGCCTGGCAGTATTTAAAGAATTAATTCATTTTGAAAATTTCTCTTTTTTTTTTTTTTTTTAAGGCAAAGAAGGGAACCTCACAAGAGAGCTTCGGCAATGTCATCATCCTCTAAGAGGGCCCAATTTTATTAAAAAAAATCTTGCAAGAAGCTAGACGGAAACATAGTACAATACAAGAAAAGGAAATTAAAAACACAAGGACGGGGAAATACACCAATCACTCCACCTATGTTTAAATGATATGTCACTCGACCAATGTTTAATCCAAAAAAACGCCATGGCTTGAACTTTCGAAAATAGCAGCTCCTTTGTAGAATCCGAATTCGCATGGAATATAGAAGCATTCCTACTATTCCATAGTGACCATAGGAATGTATACATCACCACCTCCAGAGCTTTTTTTCTTTTGCCTCTATAGTTGACCAATTCAGTCCATTTTAAAGGGTGATTCTCGATTAAGGATTGGTCCAGTGCCCACCATTTACAAATATATGCTAACACCTTTTTAGCTACAGCACATTCTAGGAAGATATGATCTTCCTTTTCTTCACTTGAATTACAAAATGGGCAGGAGATAGAAACCATCATGACCCCTCTTTTTTCTAAATTTGTTTTAGTGGGGTAGTCTACAATGAAACACCCTCCAAGCTAGTATGTTTACTTTTTGCGGTACCCAGTTGTTCCATCGAAATTCAATGAACCGAGGGGACTCCAAATAGAAATCATCAAAAGCAGTGCGTAGTGAAAGCCACCGTAAATCTACCACTTGCGTCTATTGCCCAACTCCATCCCTTTCCCTGCTCGAATTGAAACCAGGAAGATAAAGGAATATTTACCTTATCGAATATACCGTAGACTTTTAGGATGTTGTTCCACACCCCGGCCATTGATCCCGTTGGTCTATTTCTGTTTAGACCACCAGCCTCCCCGTGAAGTGCCGTAATAACAGCCCTCCATAATGATGAGTCCTCCAATTTGAATCTCCATATCCACTTAGTCAGTAACGCGAGGTTCATTGATTTAAGACTTCCGACACCAAATCCCCCTTTGCTTTTTTTTATAACACCACGTTCCACTTAACCCATGAGATTTTACGGTCGCCGTTCTTTGATCCCCAAAAGAAACCCGATCTGAGACTCTCGAGTTTGTCTAAAACCTTTGCCGGCCCTTTATACAAGGAGAAGAAATACGAGCCAAGGGAGCCAAGAACCGACTTGATCAGAGTGAGCCTACCCCCATATGATAATGTTCTAGCCTTCCATGGTGCAATTAAAAATATCAGCTCAGACCTCGAAGTCCTAAAAAGCAGCAGGCTACAAAATCGATGACAGATGTTTGTATAAAATCGATGTTTTTTTTTAATTCAAGTTCGATGGTTCGATGAAAAGCAAGTCAAGATGGTCAACAGCTGTCAGTCCAATTAGATCGATGTAGCAGCTCTTCTCGGTAATCAATGTCCTTTTTTTTATTAAATCCAAGTTCGATGAGGGGCAGATCGATGAAGACAGTTCGATGAGTGGTTCGATACTTCGATGACGTGTAGGTGACTTTTTCGCTTTAAAAAACACGGTCAATGAGGCCTTTTTCAACTAAAAAAATTTAAGTGTTGGAAAATTTTAAATTTTGGGCATGGTGACGTGTCGGTGGCGAGTTTTAGTAACCAAATCAGTTCGATGAGAACCAAACAAGTTCGATGGGAACCAAAAACACCTACAAACACCTTTTTCATACACTAATTCATTCAAATCAGATCAAACTCCATGAACTTCGTCTTCTTCACCATGAACATCTCAAGAACACGAAGAACACGAAATTTGAAAAACTCAACCAAATCGAATTTTCTCTTCACATCTATGCATCTCCACTTACACAAACACTTTTAATGTACTTCTATCTCGAAAATAAGCATCTAAACTCACGAATTTGGGCAAAAATCGTGAAGAACACATAAAAAACCCAGAAAACGAAAATTCAGATTTCTCTCAAATCGTAAGTAGTTTTTGCATGAATTTTTACAAAATGTTCCTTTCATCTAGAGGAACAACATATCAAAAAATCAGATCAAATGGAGCTCGTATGTTTTTTCTATAATTTTCTGAAATTTCCAGCTCACTTTATCTCGAAAATTGCGAAAAATTCAACAAAAATTTCAAAAATTATTGATCAAACACACTCAAATCAATTCTAATCAAGCTCTGATACCACTTGTTAAGTCCCAAGTGATTCAGGTATCAAGATCTAAGAGATGGATCAATGGCAAATAATCAAGTAAGATGAGAAAGAATAATTTACACCATAAAAACACACACTTAAGAGTAGGATTATACCAAAGACCTTACTAATGGCAATTAGTCAGATACTACAGATAACCATACAATATTAGGTTCTAACATGTAGGTTCTAACATTATGTCTCGTCAGGTACTACAAATAACCATACCAACTTAAGTCATGAGTGCCTCATGATTTGTGACCACACCAACTCTCGTAGTTGACGCTTTATCTTAATCATGCTTTTCAAGTCACAACCGGTAAGTCTCAAACGGAAACACGAGGTGTCATAGCAAAAGGTCTCATAGCACAAGGTAATAGACAATTCCCAACCATAATAGATTAACAAGATAAACATAATTACAGACAATTCAAAATATTACAACCAAATGTTTTCATATAGTTTTTACGCTAAATAAATATGGTTGGAAGTTTGTTCATGGTTGTTCACATGATTGAATAGTCCCAGATTAAGTACACAACAACAAATGTTTGTATAAGAAGGGGGGTTGGTTACAAACTTAGTCTATTTAAAATGTAATGCACACACTAATAGTTTTAATATAATTCTTATTGATGTAATTCAAGATTTACATGTACAAGGGGAAAATTCAAAATACAATAAAAGATGCCAACTAAAATTGTCTAACAGATAGACTAGCTTCTTGAATACAACTAATTTCTAAGAGGTTAAACACATGAACAAGTTGGTCTACACATTGCTAACTCTTAAACTTGATTTGCTTAAAAGCTTGAGCTTGTTCTTGGAGAGAGATTCTAGTAAGTGTAATCGGCGAGTGAAGATGTTGGAATCGCAGGTGTATATATAAAGAGGTATGGTTGGAAGTTGGAGATAAGGTGGTATAAGGAAAATAATATTTTTATCATAAAGTGAGTGGGTAAAAAAGTAATATTATTTTAATCGGGTTTCCAATAAAATAATAATACTTTTTGAATAGTACACCCCACTAAGTGTATTATAATATTATTTACCATACCTTTTTGCTTGTAAATATCAACTTCTCTTTCCATGCTTGTACTTTAATCAACAACAATGCTTCTTCAGATTTCAGTTTACCAAATATGAAGTTTCCGACCATACTTAAGTACTATATCAAATCTTCAGGATCTTGTTTATTAGATAACTATCCTTTTTTCAGAGGATATTTCTATCCTTTTTGTCCCACTTGGTAGTACGGAAAGTGAAAATACTCTTACAAATTAAGATCTAAGGCATAAATGAACAACCCATGTGAAGGGTTTTGTAGGGTATAAAAAACATGCACAGCGGAATAAAACCCCCTCCAGTGATCTCATCTAACTCGTACAGAAACTAAAAGAGGAAGAGGTTTAGAAAGTTATACCTTGATGTAAACCAAAAACTTTTTCTTTAAGCCTCTAGACAGCTGCAGGTTATCCACCGCTACTGCATCGCCTCGAACTGGCTGCTAGACCGCCTAAGGATTGAACCTCGGATCAAATAACCGTGACCCGCGTGTGTGTGTACAGTCGCCGCCGACCACCGTTGCTCGGTGATTGGTTCTCGGCTTTAGCGCCGCCGCCGAAGAGAGAGGAGAGGGAGAGAGTCTTAGGGTTTTCTTTTGTTTCTTGTAATTAACTTATGTGATTAATGAGAGGTAAATAAGGTTTATATAATAAACCCTTATTAAGCCCCAAGCCCGTTTAATTAAAGCCCAACTTTAATTAAATTATTAATCAATTACAAAAAATACTCTCGACCTTTCTAATTAATTAATAACTATTAATTAATTGATCTCGTTAATATTTAAACTAAATATTAACTTCTCCTTTTAAATAATAAATAAATTTTATTATTTCTCTCTTTCTCAATAATTAATTAAACTATTAATTATTGTCATACATAAAAGGTAAAATCCAAAAGGTTCTATTTGGTTGTGCAGCGGTGTGATCCTTTAGTGTCACATAGTATTGGACACGATGATACATGTTATCTATCTCTGCACATAATCTAACAGACTCCCACTTGTGCAAGATAAGTAACACTCCTTGTACATCGTTGGCCTAAGGAGGTCCCTAGCCAGACACTTAGGTTAACGAGACTATGAGATCTCTTACATATAGAGATACAATCCAAACCTTGGATTATCTAGGCTTTTCCTTTTGCATCGCGATATTTCGTAATGTGAGTATTTGACGTGGAGCAGGGATCTCATCTAATACTCAGATTTTCTTGACTCTGATTTCGACACTCTGCAGTTACGGTTTCCCGAATGAATAACTATCATTCTAACCGAGCGCGGCCACGCATTTTCAGTAGTCTTAATCGTCGAGGAGCTCAGAAAATATCTCTCCTAAAAAGGAGGTGCAAATTCCATCTTGACTATTTGCAATTTGAGCACATGGCTTCCGCTGCACCTAGACAAGCCCCTTATGATCACCCTGTTACGGCGTGACGTTAGAACATGCTAAAGTACAGAAGTTACCACGCCCCAAACCAAATATCTCAGGTTTAAGGACAACCTATCAAGTTTACTTATGTTAACGCTCCATGAAGTAAACTCGATGCGGATCACCCCAATATTTATCCCCTGATAAATATCTATGAATACTTGGTCACAACCTTGTGCTATTATTCATACCCGAATAAATCATCAAATATTCATAATAGCGTTACCTCCCTAATGTAGCTCCCACTACATTAAGTAGCTACGGGCATTTAGACAACTCATCACTTGACTTGTCATGGATAGGTTAAACATGGTAAAAATAGACAACTAGAAACAATTATGTAAAAACCTCCTATTTCAATCCCATGAAATGTAATTACATAATAAAAGAGTCTCAAGTTATATCTATAGTAATAATCAAAAACACGAACTAGCTGCTATGTTCTAGGTACTGCATTCCTATAGAACTCGCATGCCTTTCATGCTTAGCCCTAGCTAGCGGCTTCGTCAACGGGTCAGCAACGTTGTTGTCCGTCGGTATCTTTTGCAATCTAATATCATCTCTTCCAATGATCTCTCGGATGAGGTGATATTTCCTGAGTACGTGCCTAGTCCGTTGATGATCTCTAGGCTCTTTAGCTTGTGCTACAGCCCCTGAGTTGTCACAGAATATATCGATCGGTCTAGAGATACTGGCAACAACTCTAAGATCCAAGATAAAATTCTTCAGCCAGACAGCTTCCTTTGCCGCATCACTTGCCGCAATATCTCTGCCTCTGTAGTAGAATCTGCTATTGTATCTTGCTTCTGACTCTTCCAAGATATGGCTCCTCCGTTTAGGGTAAAGAGAAATCCTGACTACGACCTGAAGTCGTCTCTGTCGGTCTGGAAACTAGCATCAGTGTAACCAATTACACTGAGCTCATCCATCGAACCTCCATATACTAGGAATATGTCTTTCGTCCTTCTCAGATACATGAGAATATTCTTGACGGCCACCCAATGACCTTCACCAGTATTTTGTTGATATCTACTCGTGACACTGATAGAATAGGCAACATCGGGTCTAGTACATAGCATGGCATACATAATCGAACCAACTGCCGAGGCATATGGTATCAATTTCATTTTGTCCTGATCTTGACTAGACACAGGACATTGAGCCTTGCTCAAAATCGCGCCAGATTGCATAGGAATAAATCCTTTCTTGGATCCATCCATCTTGAATCTTTTCACGACTTTGTCAATATAAGTACTTTGACTAAGTCCGATAAGCCGCTTAGATCTATTCCTATAGATCTTTATACCCAGTATATAAGCAGCTTCTCCCAAGTCTTTCATCTAGAAACATTTACCTAACCAGGATTTTACTCCCTGTAATACTGGTATATTGTTTCCTATTAACAGTATGTCGTCTACATACAAGACTAGGAAGGTTACCGCGCTCCCACTGAATTTGGTGTAAACACACGACTAGAACTCACTTTTGGTAAAATCAAACTCTTTGATGCGCTCATCAAAGTGTAAGTTCTAGCTCCTAGATGCTTGCTTTAGTCCATAAAAGGATTTAAGCAACTTTCATACTTTATTAGGGTTCTTTGGATCCGCAAAACCATCCGGTTGTATCATATATACATCCTCTGTCAGTTTCCCGTTAAGGAAAGCGGTTTTGACATCCATCTGCCATATCTCATAGTCAAAATATGCTGATATGGCCATTAGAATCCTAATAGTCTTAAGCATTGCCACTGGGGAAAAAGTTTCATCATAGTCAACGCCATGAGTTTGCGTGAAACCTTTTGCCACTAGCCTTGCTTTAAAAGTATGCACCTTTCCATCCATGTCTGTCTTCTTTTTGAAGACCCATTTGCACCCAACAGCTTTACTGTGTTGAGGCAAATCCACTAACTCCCAAACATAGTTGTCATACATTGATTGCATCTCTGCCTTCATGGCTTCCAGCCATCTCTCAGATTCTAAACCTGAGGCAGCGTCTTGGTAGGTAGTGGGTTCTAAAAGACCCCCTTCGTCTTGAGCAACTAGAAAACCCAGATACCTATTTGGCTCAATACGAGGCCTACTAGACCTACGAAGGTCTTGTGTTTGTACCTCTTCCTCAACCACAGACTGGGGTTGAGGTTCAACAATTCTCTGTTGAACTACAGGTTCAATTATCGGTGGTGGTGTAATCTCCTCCTCTTCAATTTCTTGAAGCTCTATTTCTTTTCTCGGAGTCTCTGAGTTTAGAAACTTCTCTTCCAAGAATACCCCTTTACGAGCAACAAAAACTTTGTTCTCATCTGGGTTGTAGAAATAGTATCTCATGGTTTCCTTGGGATAGCCCACGAAGATACACTTATCTGATTTGGGATTGAGTTTATTCGTGAATGTTCTCTTAACATACACCTCACATCCCCAAACCTTTAGAAAATACATTTTGGGTTTTTTCCCCGTCCATACCTCGAACGGTGTCTTTTCAACCGATTTGGTTGGAACCCGGTTCAGCATGAACGCTGCTGTCTCGAGTGCGTGTCCCCAAAACGACAATGGTAGTGAACTTCGACTCATCATTGATCGTACCATGTCAAGCAGTGTACGACTCCTCCTTTCTGATACACCATTCATCTGAGGTGTATACGGAGGTGTGAGTTGTGAAACAATCCCGCATTCCTTCAAATGATCGTCGAATTCCTGACTTAGATACTCGCCACCTCGATCCGACCGAAGCGACTTTATCTTCTTGTCTAGCTGATTTTGTACCTCATTCTGAAACTGTTTGAAGTTGTCAAAACTTTCAGATTTAAGTCTCATGAGGAAGACATAACCGAACCTACTGAAGTCGTCAGTAAAGGTTATGAAATACCGGTATCCTCCTCTAGCCTCCGGAGTAAAGGGTCCGTACACATCTGTGTGTATAATCCCTAATAACTCGCTGGCCCTTTCATTTTCATTGTTTAAAGGCTGCTTTGTCATTTTACCAGACAAACAAGATTCGCAAACATCATATGACTCCAAGTCAAATGGTTCTAGAATTCCGTCATCTCGGAGCTTCTCTATGCGTTTCTCGTTTATGTGTCCTAAACGACAATGCCAGAGGTAAGTTTGATTCAAGTTACTCTTGGATCTCTTACTTATATGATAGATGTCATTGTTATCTAAATTTAGCGTATATAGACCGTTTTCTGGAGTAGCTTTGAAAAAGAAAACATTATTTTTAAAACATGAAATAGCCTTTTCATTAAAAACATAAGCAAATCCACAGTCTATTAGCAAATTGAACGAGATAACATTTTTAATTAGTCTTGGAACATAATAACAAGGTTCTAGTTCTAAGACCATGCCCGAGGGCAAACTAAGACAATATGTCCCTACAGCTTCAGCACCAACCATGGAGCCTTCGCCTACCCGCAGGTCCATATCTCCTTGTCTCAGTTTCTTACTTCTCTTGAATCCCTGCAAATGATTACATATGTGATGACCACATCCGGTATCCAATACCCATGATTCATAAGAAGTAATAAGACAATCTATCATAAAGATACCTGTATCATTGGGCGAACCAATGTCCAGCTGATCTATGTCGAGTGAGTGCTCGCATGAATCCTTGTTGCCACAGTCTGGGCAACAAATTTCTCCAAGTTCTTCCAGCCAGTCATCCTCCTGCATAGGGTCCACAACTGTTGACTTTAGCTGCTTTGGATTTAACTCATCGCTAATGCACATGAGGATTTCGTGCAACCCTGCGACAGTCATCTCAAAATCACCGAGGACATACATTACTCTTTTCTGGTAATAGTCCGACAAGGAACCAAACAAAAGCATAACTAGCTCATGTTGTTTTGATTTTGATCCAAAACTCTCATAGCAATCTAAGAGCCTTCTCATGTTAATGAGATGATCGCTAATAGGCTGACTTTCTTTCATCTTGGCTGAAAGGATTTCCCTCATCAATAGCATACGACATATCCGTTCACTAAACTTGAACTTGTGCTCCAGTCCTTTAACAACCTCATAAGATGACCTCTCACGGAGATCGTCCGTAAACTCGGATGATGTGATGAGAACGAGAATCGACATAATATCAGATTCGTCAGCCAGATACTGATAGTAAGTGTCATACTCACTATCCTGGGCATCTACTCCTGGTCGCTCTGGAGGCAATGTCTCAATGATGTGAAGCTTTCCCTGTACATCCAAAACATTTTTCAGATGCATCTTCCAAACAGCAAAGTTTGGACCTGAAAGCTTCCACTTGCTAGTGATGAGACTTAGAGACTCTCTTGGTGAATAAAACGAAATAACAGATTTAATTGACATCTACAGAAAAAGAAAAAGATAAAACCGATTCAGTATTGATTATATATTCTAATAATTATTACCTTTTAACAAAAATTATTAAACTATGATCCATATTTCACATTTCCCGATGCAAGGTTTGGGCACTTCCCATCGAGATAATGCTATTTCTGGTAGGTAAAAACTATACCAATCGTATCCTAACTGGACATGACTCCTAGATCCGCGGGACATCAGTTACAAGAACCGTGCATGTTTAGTCCCTCTAGTGCATTTTGGGCCGGGACTCACGATTATCACCAAAATAGATCGCACCACCTAAGACAGCATGAATTCTGGCCGGGACTCCCGATTATCGCTGAATCTTTCATGCCCCTTCCCGCAATGGTTTGAACCCGGATGCCCAAGGTTTGGGCACTTCCGACACCCGAGTACCGTTTAACAGCAAGGGTGTACCATTAGGTGGGTAGCACACTGATCTAAAATTTTTCTAAAAAGGATTTCCAAGTTTTTTAACGTGAAAAACTTTAATGCCAGTTTTCTTTTAAAAACATCTGTTTCAATAATTAACTATTATTAAAACCTTTGTTTTATTTCATCGTGTTAATCACAACCACGCATATATATAATATGTAAAGAAATAAAACAACCACAAACAACTATGCCTTAGCCTTGCCCTTAACTATTGTCGGTTTCGTGAGCCACACGGGAAACCCGACGGTCAAAAACTAAGTGGAAAAAACACAACACACATGGCATGACATTCTGAAGCTCCCACTGGCTCTAGCATCCAATCCTGCTTCCTGCTCCTTGGTTCTTAGTCCTTGTATCAGCTTCATATTTATTCTAATAATCTATTCTATTCTAAAGTCTAAAAAACTAGAAATAAAAAAAAATTACAAGATTGATCAAAGGCACGCAGACCCGCTAATTCTAGTACTTTTACAAAATAGAATAGGGGTTGTAAGTGGCACGCAGGCCTCCCCACACCATAGAATAATAAAACCAATCACAACCACAAGTGCGAGAAAATAAACAATCCACAAGGTCTAGGGCTCGGCTATGGCATCCCAAACATGTACTAAACTAATACATGAAAGTACAACAACAACTGATTTCTAATTATTCATCTTGATGAAAATAACTGATTTTAACAATCTGTTAAAACCCCTATATTGTTTTTCGGTTATTTGCAATAAATATATATTTCGAGTTTCATACTTGATAATTAATCAAAAGCTCAAAATAATATTTAGACTTTAAATTAAAATAACAACTGTATCTTAATTTAATATTGACTACAAATATCTGAACCGCAGGCTGGGCCAAATATTTAAACTGGGCCAAGAATGGTAAAACGGACCGAGAGACAAAAAACTGGGCCGAGGCCCATCAACTCCTTTAGCGCCGCTAACCCTTGCCGCTAAACCCTAACTGGGCCGCAGGCTATTTGGGCCGTGGCTTCTGGGCCGTAGCCCACCATGGGTTTAGCGCCGCTAAACCGCTGTCGCTACCACCACCGACTTCCGCCAAAGACCGCCGCTGCAGCCTAGCCGCCGACTAGGCTGTCGTCGAACATCAACCGGCAGCCACCGCCCCTGCCTGGAACTGCTGTCGACCAAAACAGCGCCTACGGACTGGGACGCCGCCGATCGACCGCAACCACTGCCTGAGGCCGCCGCCGATGATGGTGGTGGTTCTGTTTTTCGCAAATAACAACAAATATAAAAAAAACAAATTTAAATCTAATAATATTTTATCAAAGGTTTATCCAATAAAAACCAAAACTTTATTTTTATAAACCTTTTTCTTGATAAAAGATAAACCTTTTTTTCATCAGAATAAAAGAAACCTACCTAGTTTCCTACGAGGTTAGAAGTGACTCTAATACCACTGAAGGGTTTTGTAAGGTATAAAAAACATGCACAGCGGAATAAAACCCCCTCCAGTGATCTCATCTAACTCGTACAGAAACTAAAAGAGGAAGAGGGTTAGAAAGTTACACCTTGATGTAAACCAAAAACTTTTTCTTTAAGCCTCTAGACAGCTGCAGGTTATCCACTACTACTGCACCGCCTCGTACTGGCTGCTAGACTGCCTAAGGATTGAACCTCGGATCAAATAACCGTGACCCGCGTGTGTGTGTACAGTCGCCGCCGACCACCGTTGCTTGGTGGTTGGTTCTCGGCTTTAGCGCCGCCGCCGAAGAGAGAGGAGAGGGAGAGAGCCTTAGGGTTTTCTTTTGTTTCTTGTAATTAACTTATGTGATTAATGAGAGGTAAATAAGGTTTATATAATAAACCCTTATTAGGCCCCCAAGCCCGTTTAATTAAAGCCCAGCTTTAATTAAACTATTAATCAATTACAGAAAATACCCTCGACCTTTCTAATTAATTAATAACTATTAATTAATTGATCTCGTTAATATTTAAACTAAATATTAACTTCTCCTTTTAAATAATAAATAACTTTTATTATTTCTCTCTTTCTCAATAATTAATTAAACTATTAATTATTGTCATACACAAAAGGTAAAATCCAAAAGGTTCTATTTGGGTGTGCAGCGGTGTGATCCTTTAGTGTCACATAGTATTGGACACGATGATACATGTTATCTATCTCTGTACATAATCTAACACCATGTTCACCCTTTAACTTAGAATAACTACATATGAAATAGAGTACACTAACAAACAATATAAGTCAGATTCGCGACCCAGCTAATCAAAAGGTACTAGAAACACGCAATTGAGTTCCTCAGCCTAAGTGTTGATTACTCAGCAGATCATAAAGTTGCTTAGTTGATAACCAATTGCTCAACTGATCATGAGATGCTTAGGAGATCAAACTGTTAGAGTAAGGAAGGTATAAGCTTATCAACCTATATGATTAGTTGACTAGAGTTGTTCAACTTATGAGAGTGATGAGGTTATTAAAAAAACAATACTAAGCGTTGAAAGGTATATTTAGCAGATGACTTAGGAGGCTCAGCTGCTCAAATTATTTCTCAGCTAATTATTAGCTTGCTCACTTAGTTGCATATATGGATCACTTAGCTAATAGGAAAACTTGCATCAACTTATGGTCTTCTACACTTGTCTTCTCGTTAGCTGTTCTCAGATGTTGGGTATGTTAGATTGTATGCATAGATAGTGTACATGTGTCATCATATCCGAGTACTTAAGACACTAAAGGGTTACATGGTTGCACACCCAACTCGAACCAAGTTGATAAAAGATACGTTTTGTGTATTAAAAATTAATGGTTAATTAATTGTTAAGAAAATAAATAATAAATATTATATTTATTATTTAGGAATAACTAAATATTAAGTATTAAAATTTAATGAAATGTTTGATTAATAGTTATTAGTTAATTGTTAAATTAATTAATAAAGATTAACGGATTAAACCTAGAGAGTAGATATTCCAAAGTGTTTAAAGTTATTAAAAACGGGCTTTACTAAACAGTAATCCAATTTAAAGGTTATTTAAGGGGATTAGCTTACGGGTTTAGGCACATTATTTCGTTCGGGTTCGGGTTAGGTTTGTGTTAACCCAATTTCGACCCTTTTATTTTCATACTAGCTTCGACAGTGTTGGTTTTTTTGTGTCGGGTTCGTGTCGACCCATTTAGGCCAATTGTAATTGGCGAGTATTTTTAGGTTTTTGAATATGGGTTTCGAGTATGATTTTTGAATACGGATTTTGGTTTTTAATACGATTTTTTTTATCAATCATTCAAATTTCATGTTTTTTTCCATCTTTCGCTAAGAATTTTGAAAATAATTTTTTTTATATCCTAACTTCAATATTTAATGTTCGTTTCGACTGTATTCGAATTTTAAATTCTATATTTGTTACGGTTTGATTCAAAATTTGATTTTACGTTTTTATTCAACTTAAATAAATGAACATAGTAAAAACTATGATGTACTACTATTATATAATGTACGGATAAATAATGTAGTTGAACAAGCGAATAATTGAAAATTATTTATCATTAAATAGAATTATGTATCGATTCATAATACTGGATTCATAATACTAAAGTACTACCTCTCAAGTAATCAAATGTAAAAGTACCAAAATGATATAGTCAAAATAACAAGTACCAAAATGACGTGCTATTGTATTAGCAATCAATCTTGTATTGTTATTTGAAGTCATTAAATGATTAAGGCTTATGGGTACTTCTGTTTGGCGGGCTTTATTGCCTTAAGATGTCACTCCCTTATTTTAATTCACAATCTTTTTTTCAAAATTTAAATTTTAAGTATTAAAGATAATTTAATAATGTTATAGTTTTACTCTTAAACGGATCATACAGGTCATTTCCAGGTTGTCAAGGTTGACACTACCCAACCAATTTATCGTGTTGATTTAATGTCAATCCACTTTTGACCCATTTCAGATTTGTGTCACTTTTTTCGTGTCGGGTTTTGCGTCAACCCAAAATTTGCAAGCCTTACAACCATCCCGATTCTCTCTTAAATCCCTATGTTGTATTCTCGAGTTATTTTCTAGAAGAAAAAAGAGGGAGAGGGAAGGAAACCATAAAGATTGTGTGTTTAAGTTTTTCTAAGGATGGAAATGGAGAGAAAGGGAAGAAGAAGGAGGGACTATTTGGTTAAAAACTAATCCTCCAAAATAATGGATGATTGGGAAGTAAAAGGGTCTCCCTCCATTTTCTTCCTTTTTCTTCCAACACAAACACAACTTGATCATTTTTTTCCCTTTCTTTCTCTCACTTTTCCTTCCTTAAAAAACTGAGAAAAGAATGGTACTTTTCTATCCCCATTTTACAACACCACCGCCCTCGCCGAAAACCGCCGCCCTCTTGATCCTAAGTAGTCTCTCACTCAACGGTTATAGCCCCTCGCCGTTTACATCCATTCGTAGTTTCGTCTCCGGTTATAACCCATTTCTTTGTGTTTTATTCTCCATTTTTTCTTTTCTTTATTTGAAGATCTCTTCAAATCTCCAATTTGGGTTCGATTTCTACATTGTGGGTTTTGATTTCTCCAACTTTTTTCCTTTTCTCTCTTTGAAAATCTCTTCAATTATATACTTTGGAACGGTGACACAAGCTGAGCCGCCGCATGACAGTCACGAACGGGGGGTGGGGTTGTGTCTTTTCGGTTATCGACGGGGGTTTTGATGTGTCGCTGTAAGGTGGGTTTTGTGTCTTTTCATTTATGGATGACGGAGGGACGGTGGCCAGAGCAGCTGGACGATGACGATGGTGGCTTTGTTCTATTCACAAAATATTAAGTAATAAGAATTTACCTATTTTTCATGGCTTTTCCTTTATTTTATAGTGAGAGCTAATCTTTAATAATTGTATATAAATTAGTAGAGATTAACTGTAACGTGGTAGCTCTAATTACTATTGAACTAGTGTTATACTCGTGAGGTGCCGAGTACTTTTATACTCTTTTATACATATTCTTTTAAAAAATATTAAATTATTCACGTCTAAAATTTTTTTAGTGTAATATTAATGTGTTTCTCATGTTCACTATTTTTAACTAAAAGTAATATTTATGTAATGGATAAATGAAAAACCACCATATCACATTAGAATGTGTGAATGAGAGATGTTATGATAGTGGATTTTTGTTATTCCAAATGTCTTTTTATGTATACGGATGCACACCAATTATCAATTGCATACATACATAGATACATACACACACACACACACACACACACACACACATATATATATATATATATATATATATATATATATATATATATATATATATATATATATATATAAACCCTTTATGGTTAGATCTGTTAGTTCATAATGGTTTCTTAATTTTTTTATATAAGAGAGGTTTTTTTATTGATGCTTACTATATATATAATTCTTTAATTTTTATATTAATTGGTGTATTATTCGGATTGAGTTCTATTACGATAAGAATTTTTTATTTTATGTTGGTATATGTACGTTTATTCATTACGATTAAATATAAAATTTTAAATAGCTTACATCATTAGGTTACTAAACCATGACAGAGCAATATAATATATATTCTTAATAATATTTTGAGTGCATCAACTATATAACATACGCCTTAGTTTATTAAAAGTCTTATCTAATTTTTATATAAATTTTAGCTTAATAAAACACAATTTTAAAAATATATTTTTAATTTATTTATGGAAAGACAAAAAATGTAACACCGCGTTTCACGAGCTTAAAATTAGCGCCCATTTAAACTTTTAAAACTGATTTATCAAAAGCTTAAAGCGGATATAATCACCATTTACAAGAATATCACATTGTTATAAGACTATTTAACATTTCAAATAACAGGTGTTACCACAACTAACAACCGACCATCGGATCACATGCATAAAAATAACAAGTAGTGTTCCTAAAATATAAATACTACAATTACTCACGAGTAACCCCAGCTCGCCAGGCCATCAGTTACTAACCTGCGAAAAAGGGAAATCTTGCACCGTTAGCTACAACTAGCTAGTGAGCACCAATTTACACATAAACACCAATAAGCATGCTATCACATCACAGTAAGGCACACAGAGCTAAGCTATCACATAGCGGTGTGCCGACATGTCAGCGGGATCATATCTTGCGAGGTAGCTAGCCTGACTCAACGATCCAAGCTGGGAAATTAGTCACAACCATCCGCATCGGTGGGGGAGCGAAGAGCAGCCCACCATCACGTTTACTAGTTCCGATTTGCACCGAGACCCCATTTCACAACCAATTTCCGGCTATTGCGGAGAACCCCATCTTCGTTAAGGAACGGTGGCCTGCAGAGCCGTCACCAAGCGTATACACTCGGATGCCGTTAATCCCCTACTTCCAGACCATATTGGGCCCCGAGGGACCAGCTTACGCGGCTGACCTTAACCAATCCCAGGAACTGTGGTACAGTCCCCCAATTGTCCGGACATATCACAATAACACATAACTGATCCAATAAGGATCCATTTGCATGCACAATATAACACTCTAGCATAGCTGATCCAATCAGGATCCAAATACATGCACAATACAATAATCTAACATAGCTGATCCAATCAGGATCCAATTAGATGCACATATACAATATCACATTAGCTTATGCTCACACTTGATGAGCAGAATATAAATTACACTTTAAGCATAACATACAGTTATAGCACAACACGTTGAAGGGTTTTAAACCTGACCAAACCACCATATGACTCAAACTGGTCAAACCTGGGTTTGATTCTACTGGTTCAATCCAAAAGCGGAACTGAATTGAACACAACCCTCTAAACCCCAAAAGGGTTAGGATCTCTAAAACTTACATGATCTACTAGTTTCTAATCAACAAACAATCCACAGAAAAGGTTACAAAAATATACCTGATCAAACTTGGGATTACTAAAGTAGTCCACCACTACTGCACCTCCTTTGAAATTGGCTGCTAGACCGCTCTTGGATCTCCAACCAACAATTCTCGATAAACCGAGAATGTGTATGTGTATTCTTCGTATACCACCAAATCGCATAACACCTTTGTGTTTTGTGTCTTTCGATTTCGGCGAAGAAAGGAGAGAGCCGAGAGAGTGAGTTGCGACGAGAGGGAGAGGGGAGAGAGTTAGTGGCTAGGTTTTCTAATCCCTTGTTACTTATGTTCTTATGTCTTAATCCTTAAAGCTTAAGAATATTTATAATGATTAGATGGACCTTAAGCCCGTTTAATTAAAAGTCCACTGGTTTTAATTAAACTTTCAATCTCTTCACTTTGACCCCCTGGACTTTACTAGTTAATTAATTAACTACTAATTAACTGGTCCGTTAAATATTAAAACTTAATATTTAATTCCCTTTTAAATAATAAATAACTATTTATTATTTATTCCTTTCTAATAATCAATACAAACTGATTAATTATTTATATCTCTCTTTTCAATAATTAATACAACTGATTAATTATTTACTTTTCTCTTTTAATAATTAATCTAACTGATTAATTATTTCCACACAGATTTATAGTGTAATCCAACTGTTCCGTATTGGGTTTGTAGCAGTGTGACCCTTTAGTCTCTTATAACATTGGATACAATGTGCCCATTAATTATCTCTGCACATAATCTAACAGACTCCCACTTGTGCAAGATAAGTAACAGTTACTGCACATTGTTAGCCTAAGGAGGTCTCTAGCCAGACACTTAGGGTAACCAGGTTATAAGAACTCTTATACCCCAAAGTAGCTTGTGATAAAAATTCATAAGCAACCTACTTAGAAGTAACCTGTTATAAACTAACTGTTTATAAACTAAACTATCATAAACTCCTGGTTTATGAATGGGTACGTTTTTATATATACAAACTTGCATATATATAGGTTTATCCCTTGCAGCGCGATATTTCATTTTTGAGCATGAGCATGGAGAAGGTCAACTCAGAGACTCAAAAATTGTTTCATGACATACTTGATTTCAAAACTGCGTGATAAACGACAAAGAACATATCAGTTCGTTTGGGCACGGCCGTGCACTTACCATTTTGGGGCCCGGAAATATCTTTTCTAAAAAGAAGGTGAAATTACCATCTTGCATATTTGCATCTGGAAATACGGCTCCCACTGAATCTAGACACGCTCCTTATGACCACCCTGTTACGGCGTGGTGTTAGAACGCGCTAAGAAGACAACAGTTACCGCATCCCAAACCAAATACCTCAGGCTTAAGGATAACCTATGTGATAAATACTTTTGACATGAATCCACAAAGTATTTTTCACAGTGGGTCAATCCAATATTCGTAACCCTAACGAATATCCGTCAATTTTGGTCCGCAAAAACCTTTTGCAGCTATATTCGATATACTTTCGAATCTACCCCAAAATTATGATGACTTTATAGCCCTATCATAGTTCCCACCACAATAAGTAGTCACAGATAATGTTTTGAATAAACCTAGTTTATTCCTGGATGAACCAAAACATACAAAATTTGTGAAGAATAATGAAACTAATTTCTACACCCTTCCATATTCCGCCCTGGAATAAAGATGCATAATTTCTACCATTTCATTGACTCGATTCACGGTGTATATCTGAATTACTTATTATTTTTGCATTGTAACTTATCACAGATTACAAGAAAAAATTAATATGGTTATAAACCTAAAACTCAAGACTAGCACCCTGAAGTACTCCTTCTTGGTTTTGCTATAAATCGTTCTTGCAACCTAAGAACAATTCTAGACTTACTTATCTTATAAAATACCTTAATCTTGGAGAAACTGGAAATAACTCCAAAGTTTCTGATTTTACAAAATAACTCCCTTGTAATTAAAACTTTAATTACATTTGTAGACAAAATTAAATCTTACTAGATTTTATTATTCATTTGGAATGATAAAACTTTCTTACGCCTTCTTGTAAGAACCTTGAAATTAGATTCCCTGTGTATGCCAACACTAATCTAATATCACTACTAAGAATGTTAAAGAACATCCTATTTTATCATTTCTAACGTTAATTTGCCAACAATCATTTATTTTAGCTGACTTACTGAAACTTTTAGAATGAGTATGATTTTTATTCAAGACATAACTTGACTTATAGTCTTGCAATGATATCTTTATTGAGTACCTCTCAATAAATCATGCATTCCTCGGATTAGTTCTTTCTCAAGAACTTACTATTTTAGATAACTTCTAAAAAAACATCCGATAATTACATACTCTAAAATTTCAATCTTGTATTTATCACACTGGTTAAAAAACTATTAACTCTAATAAATACATTAGTCAGATGCTCCCACTATCTTTTATGAAAAATTGCATTACCTTAAAACGTCCTTTTAGGCCTTAGTCAATCCTTGACTACCATGCCTAAAACTTGTGTTCCAAACACATGTTTTAAAACTTAGTTTTTGTAAGAAATTTGTTTCATGAAACCAAGAACTTGGATCTCCATATATCCATCTTTCTAATTACAGAAAGTGGTTTCATTAAACTTGCCATGAGTGCAAAGCACTTGTGAAGGCATTTTAAATTTCTTTCCCAAAAACATTTAGCATAAAACTCCCTTGATTATAGTAACTACCATAATCATTTTTTTTAAACTTTCTTAAATGTTTTATCAAAAACTATTTTCACTTAGAAATAATAACTATTATTTCCATTTTGTTCAAGACTTTGAACATTTACTTTTCACAAAATAATTTAAACACTTGTTAAATTAGAAAAACTATCTAACAACACTTGTTTATTTAAGCATTTGAATAGTGGAGCCAGCATTTATGTAACTACAACAAATCATAGCATAATTATTATTATGAATCACCAATCAAGTCAGGACTTGACTTATTGGTACTCTTTTAGTCACAACTGGACTTAATCATGATTCATAAAATAAGAACACGTGCACGGATATGAACTAAAAAATTAAAATTTCCATAAACTCGAACCAGAAGTTTCCATAAATAATCAAGATAAAAGAAAACTTAAAGAGTTTAATAAACTAGGAAATATAAATATTAATAGTATCCACAAACTGCACGTAGGATCTCTTTATGCTGGGCCGCATAACTTTCCATCTCCTCCTGCAATAAACGATTGCAATACTTTAGAATACTCGTAAAAACATTTACAAGTGGAAAGTGACAAAGAAGCTAATCACACGATACCTGAGGTGCCAGCCTTGCCACCTGCCTCGAGACCCTTCGGGCAATCTCTTTTCCAGTGCCCGACCTCACCGCACTTGAAGCACTGATTCTCGGTTCTTGGTTTGTTCGGCTTCGGCTTCTTGCCCTTGTTGTCGTTATTAGCCCTCGGTGCACTCTGGCTGGGTTGGGCCTTGCCCTTCCCCTTTCCGTTGCGCCCCTTCCTCTTCTTATGCCCGCCATGACCTACCATGAGAATGTCCTTGGACTTGGTCCCGATACTCTGCTCAGCTGTCTTGAGCATGGAGTGCAACTCAGCCACGGATTTCTCCATGTTGTTCATGTTGTAGTTGACTATAAAAAGCTTATAGTCATCTGACAACGAGTTGAGTATCGTATCCGTTGCTAGCTGCAACGGTACTGGGTGCCCAAGTCTCTCTAGGTGGTCCATGTAACCTTTCATTTTCATGACGTGGTTACTGACCGAGGTCCCCTTAGCCATCTTGCACGAGTTAAATGCCCTGGTGGCATCATAACGCTCTGTGCGAGCTTGCTCCTGGAACATGTCCCTCAGCTGGTGGATCATGTCATAGGCAGGAGTCTCCATCATGCTAGACTGCAACTCTGGACTCATAGTTGCAAGCATGAGGCAGCTGACATCTAGGGCGTCATTGGAGCGCTTCTGAAAAGCCTCCCTGACGTCTGCCCTAGCGTTGCTGGCAGGAGGATTTCCTAGAGGTTGTTCTAGGACATGCCACTTTCTCTCGTGCCTAAGCATGATCCGGAGATTTCTCTCCCACGTGTGAAAGTTTGGACCGGTAAGCTTGTCCTTCTCAAGGATGGAGCGGAGAGAGAGATTGTTACTACTAGTAACGTTGGTTGCCATCTACAAATTAAAACCTTGGTTTAATTAGTAATTGCAGATAAACTTTCTAATCATATATCATCAAACCCATAAATAATATATATTAGACCTAGGACCCATAATTCACATACTTGACGCAAGGTTTGGGCACTTCCCGCCAAGTCATGCTATTTCTGGTAGGTAACACCCTGTACCAATCGTACCTAACTGATACGACTCCTAGAACCTCGTAGAGCACTTAGACCTAGTCTAGTATGTTTAACTCTACTTTAGTGCTTTTTGGGCCGGGACTCCCGATTATCACCAAAATAGATCGCACCACCTAAGACAGCATGAATTCTGGCCGGGACTCAGGATTATCGCATAATCTTTCATGCCCCTTCCCACAATGGTTTGAACCCGGATGCCCAAGGTTTGGGCACTTCCGACATCCGAGTACTGTTTAACAGCAAGGGTGTACCATTAGGTGGATAGCACACTGATCTAAGATTTTCTTGGGTTTTACTATTAAGTTTAAAACTTAATTTTCCAGTTTTTGAAAAAACCATTTCAAAACTAACTCTTTTAAAACTACGATTTATATGTGTACCTAAACTAGGTGCACAAAACGGCCTTTATAAGTTCCAAACTTATAATCTTGACAAAACTTTTAAATTTATAAAAATTTAACTAACACAACTAACAACCTATAGTCGTATTCTAGTTTGCCATAAAATGTGGTTTTTCATTGTTTAATAACAACCTGTTATTAAATCCCCTTTTATTTACCATCACAAACATATCATATGCAAATATGAAAAACAGTAAATAAAAACACAACCACACAGATAACAAGAATAAGCATATAAAGCCCTATAGTTTTGCCAACTAATCTTAAGGTCAAACCTAAGGATAAAAAGACTTGGATTCACCTTCTTGATGTGTTGTTCCCACTAGCCTTGACACCTCCCCGAAGTATCCGTGCTTTGTGTGAAGAACACCATCTACTTGATCACCTTCTTCGAGTCCATTTCGGTTGAGAGATTAAACTATTACTAATCTATTACAAATACAATATTGAATGGGGTTGTAAATGGCACGCAGGCCTCCCCGAACCAGTACAATATTACAAATAAGAAAGGGATTGTAATTGGCACGCACGCCTTCCTAAAACCAAAAAGGAAAGAGAAAGAAAAAAAGAAACGAGTCCTAAGTCGGCAAAACTATAGTTGTATATATCATCAACATATATATTTCAAGCACGCAGTTAAAAGAATATATAAACAATAAACTGTGCAGTTAAGCACATAACCTGATTTGTTTAATTTTTCTCATTTACCCTTTGATTAATACCTATTAACCAAAAATGAGAATCATGATCTTCTAATTAAATTTATTTGACCAAAATAGTTTTTCAACAAAACTTAAAAAACTTGATCTCATTCAAAACTTGAATGAAATCCTCATGTCGAGTTTTATTACTAGTTTTCCAAAAAACTTAAAACCGGCAACCTTTGGTCATTTAAATACTCTCTTATTTGTTTCTCCACAATATTATATAAACTTTATCCTTTTTAGAATTTATTCAAAAATGACTAAACTAGTCATAATGAATAAAAAGTCTAAAATATATATTTAACTAAACTAATTAAAATATATAACACTAGTTTATACAACACCTTATCAATTTTATAACTTAAAATTAATAATCCTTTTGTATTAATCCGGAAAAGCTATTTGGGCCAACATTTCTCCTCAACCCGAGTAACCCACTGAGCCGAAACCCACTTGGGCCGAGATCCTCCCTGGGCCGAGGACCCACTTTGGGCCTAATCCACTTGGACCGTGGTGCCTTGGGCCGAAGTCGCTTGGGCCGAAGCCCACCTTGCCCTTAGCGCCGCTAACCGCGAGGCCCATCTGGCCTTAGTGCCACTAACGACCACCACCTGACACAGTGATGATCTCAGTTCCCTTTTCCTGATTAATAAAATATTTTAAATCCTTTTTAACTTATTAAAACTAACTGTTTTAATATACAGATTAAAAAACTGGATTTAATTCAAAAACCAAAAAACTATTAATTATTAATATTAACAAAACTTGTTTTATTAATAACTAATTATCCTAAAACTTGATCTCAACCCTTTTAAACAAAAAGTTCAAAAAACTTGATTAAGATCTAGTTTTAGATAGAAAAGTTTATCTCTTTTAACCATTTAAACACAAGCCTGGTTTAAACCTAACTGGTTAAAAACAAACTTTTTATAAACTGGATAAAAACAGAATTCTTGTTTTTATCACCTTATGGTTTTCGAAAATCATTAGGAGAAGAAATAAGATGGAGAAGATTATTTAACTATCAAACAAACCAATTATTTGGATTCACTAGGTTTTTATCAACTTAAACAAACTGTTTAATTTAATCTTAATTCAAACTTACTCTTATCCAAAAATCATGATCCTTTTAACCATTCAAACTAACTGTTTGAATTTTCTGATTAATAGGATAAACCTGATAACAAAAAACGAACTGTTTTGCTATCTTCTTTGATTTTCGAAAAACTCAAAAGAACAAGTAGAGAATCAAGAGTAAAACGTTAATCATAAAGAACAGATAAAACTAGAAACTATGGATCATAGAGCCGAGGCTCTGATACCACTAAAGGGTTTTAAACCTGACCAACCCACCATATGACTCAAACTGGTCAAACCTGGGTTTGATTCTACTCGTTCAATCCTAAAGCGGAACTGAATTGAACACAACCCTCTAAACCCCAAAAGGGTTAGGATCTCTAAAACTTACATGATCTACTAGTTTCTAATCAACAAACAATCCACAGAAAAGGTTACAAAAATATACCTGATCAAACTTGGGATTGCTAAAGTAGTCCACCACTACTGTACCTCCTTTGAAACTGGCTGCTAGACCGCTCCTGGATCACCAACCAACAATTTTCGATAAACCGAGAATGTGTATGTGTATTCTTCGTATACCACCAAATCGCAAAACACCTTTGTGTTTTGTGTCTTTCGATTTCGGCGAAGAAAGGAGAGAGCCGAGAGAGTGAGTTGCGACGAGAAGGAGAGGGGAGAGAGTTGGTGGCTAGGTTTTCTAATCCCTTGTTACTTATGTTCTTATGTCTTAATCCTTAAAGCTTAAGGATATTTATAATGATTAGATAGACCTTAAGCCCGTTTAATTAAGAGTCCACTGGTTTTAATTAAACTTTCAATCTCTTCACTTTGACCCCCTGGACTTTACTAGTTAATTAATTAACTACTAATTAACTGGTCCGTTAAATATTAAAACTTAATATTTAATTCCCTTTTAAATAATAAATAAATATTTATTATTTATTCCTTTATAATAATTAATACAAACTGATTAATTATTTATATCTCTCTTTTCAATAATTAATACAACTGATTAATTATTTACTTTTCTCTTTTAATAATTAATCTAACTGATTAATTATTTCCACACTGATTTATGGTGTAATCCAACTGTTCCGTATTGGGTGTGTAGCAGTGTGACCCTTTAGTCTCTTATAACATTGGATACAATGTGCCCATTAATTATCTCTACACATAATCTAACACACGTCACGCCACCACTTACCCTGCACGTGCATACGTCAATACCACAATAGCACGTGTCAATACACAACAGTTAGCCCTACTTACTGAGTCTCGTGGAAAAACCGGTACTCACCTGGAGTCCTCAATAGGCAGATACACCACTTGTGTCTTCTGGTTCCTCAAGTACACCTAACACATCATATACACGCTTTGTCATCACTTACACATAGTACACCTAGGTCGAAACGCAAGTTAAACAAACTGTCAGGACTGGACCACTGCTTGCGATCGCAAGCACTCTCCTTGCGGTCGCAAAGGCCCTGTAACAACATCCCTTACGATCGCAAGGGTACTCCTTGCGATCGCAAGAGGCCTTCTACCCAAAACACATGCTTACGATCACAAGGGCAACCCCTTTTGCCCGTAAGCATGGTTCTAAAGTTGGTTACGATCGCAAGTTATATACCTACGATCGCAAACCTTATTTTCCATCGCCTGTAGGCAGTAAAACAACAAAACATGCACATACGGTCGCAAGCACCATTGTCTGCGATCGCATAGACTACAAACAACCCTTACGGTCGCATGGCTTAACCCTTGCGATCGCAAGGAGCACTACACACCCCTTACGATCGCAAGACATACCCCTTGCGATCGTAAGGCTCCTCGTTACAGTGTTCTTCGTCCTTGTTTCATGAAAGCTTCTGAAAATCACACTTTAAGTATTTTAATCGATCAAAACTTGATTCTAATTGTTCATATACTTTACTAGACATCATTTGGAGCTCATAAACACTTTAGACATCAAAACCCATCTCAAGAACATGATTTACACCATTAATTTGGTGTATCTCCTTCAAAAACACAAAACTTAGGCTTTCAATGAAATCACTTACAAGAAGATGAAGCAGCAGCTGATTGAACACTGAAATCAGTTATTGAGCTCACCAAAACCACTTCCCTTTGATTTCTCCCTCAAAAGTTCCAAAGAACCAAGGTGTGTGTGTGTGTGTCGTGAGATTGTTTGTTTTAGTGTGTGTCATGGGTGAAGGCAGGGGATAAGATCCCAAACAACCGACTTAGGTTGCTTATTTTAAAACACGGGGTATTTTGTTCCCCTTTCCAACTTACAACTTGACACACGCCATCCCGTTTGAACTAACTGGGATATCTACGGAATCATAACACGAAACTGTTTAATATTTTATCACTTTTAAACGCGTTTGACACTTTTCACATAATCACTCTAATTAACGCATAACACCCGCTAATAAATTAAAACACACTAATTTAAATCACTTAAAACCATTGAACAACTATTTAAGCACATGGTACAAGCCTACACAACTAGGCCCAATTTCAGGATGTTACAAATCTACCCCTCTCAAAGAGGATTCCGTCCTCGGAATCTAATCACGATCACTTACATGATTACATATTTCCACAATCATCCTGTGTTAGGCCACAACCACAATTTAACACGAAAAACAACTAACACAAAACCCTATTTATTTCGACTAACTGCAACGTTACACTTGGCCCGAAAAGTACACATGACATTTACACACACTTCACTAAACTACATTAGAACACTCTACTACTATCTGTCAGGATCGGATATTACCAAATATCAATAACAAGAATTATCTTTGAGAATTAAATCAGAGTTGTATAAAGATAATCTTTCGGTTTGATCACAATCAACTAAGAAGTTGCGGAATCACACTTAATTGATGTTTAAGGTTTAACACAAGAACAATTCAATTAATCAACACAATAAAATATTTTCAAACACCAGATGTATTAAAAATCGATTACGATTACAATAAACACCAACACCCTTAATCTAACTCTTTTGTTAGATGAAGAACACAACTTGTTCTTAGGTTTCAATGAAACTTAGAGGCTAACACACTTTCTGAAAGCAAATTAACAATAAACTATGAATGCGTAGAATAATCAAATCAAGAAGTACTTCTAATACGATATTCTATTCCAAGTATTTATAGACTCTTGATCCTCCTTGAATAGTTGACAGTTAGGTAATCTTCTATCTTCCGAGATAATCTTGATAATCTTCAAATTTTGATAAAGATATACTTCAGATCCACGAAGATAGTGATTTCCATGATTAGCTCAACAGAAACTGTTTGTTGAATGAAACAGTTCTGGTCTTCTTCTAACAGTCTTCTCTTCAAGGTCTTCTAACAGTTGTAAACACTTGAACTAACAGTTCTGAACTTTGTACTAACAGTTGTAATGCTCACAGCAACTGTTAGTCACAACTGTTTTCATACTTCACTTAACAGTTTGCAACTGTTTTCCCAGAATTACTTCTAACAGTTTTCAACTGTTTTCACAAATTTCCTCTAACAGTTTTACCTTTGCATGTCCAACTGTTTCCATTACTTAGCAAATTTCCCAACAATCTCCCCCTAACTTAAAGTATTGAACAATACATTTAAGTTGTTTGTTTTAAGGGTTCAACCATAGAAAAATTAACATAAGCAAAGAAAATATTAACATTAATTATGCAAAGTCAAACTGTTACAATCAAAACATAAAAAGAAAAATTACTTTTTACTTGACTAGATGAGCTCCAACATTTCCTTCACCCTCTTCATCAGATCCTCCTTCATGTTAGCAGGGCCATAGAACTTTGCTTTCAACATATACATAAGTTTTATTTTACCATGATCAACAAACTCAAAATCAAACCACTGAGTTTGTCCCTTTCCCATCACCATATGATATACTCTTGACTTGTCATATACTTTCATAGAAATTATTGGGAAGGCTTCATCAATTATCAACATGGGCATTATTCCCAGTGGATTGCATATACTTGTTAAGTGCCTCATCAAAACTCTGATTTCAATTTCTGCATTTTCCCCATAGTGACTTATTCCATATGCATACATCTCTTGAATATCCCTTCTAGTCACACTCTCCATTAGATGCAAGAAGCTAGCATAGCTTTCTATTGGCTCTACTTCTCTTACAATGGTCACCCCTTTCTTCCCAGTTTCAATCCTTAGAAGTTCGAATCTCCACTCAGTGATGTGAGATTTTTGGCCTAGTTGCTCTGCCACAAGTTTATCTATCCTTTCTTCCACATCCACCCTGAGTCTGTCTTGTAGGATGGTTTGAACCATACCAGCTTTAGTTTGAACTGTTTGGGATTGTTGAGACAGTTGAGGTGGAGCTGTCTGCTTTTTCTTCTCAGTTGCTAGCTTAGGAGGTGGAACTGGTTTCTTCCTTACAACTCTTTTTCTTTTTACTCCCTTACCAGCTTTCTTTGCCTTTTCTTCTTCATCTATTTCAGCAGTGAATTCATCAGCAAACTGTTGAGCCAATTCAAGATCTTTCTGTTCTTGTTGCTTAAGCTCATCATCCAGCCTTTGTGCTAATTCACGATCATGCTCTTCTTGTTGTTCTTTGGTGAGCTTTAGCTTAGGAATATCAACCACAACCTCCTTTCCCTTACCTAGCACAGGGGGCATCCTTTCATCTTTCTTTCCTTCAATAATTGCAATGCCTTTAAACCCTGGCTTAGGTGTAAGTGGTTCCAGTTTTGAGACTTTGCCATCTAACCTCCCATCATCTATCTTTTGAGCCATTTTGAATGTGCTGATGTTAAGAGTTTGAGCACCTATTTCAATCAGATGATTCTGCTTAAACTTTGACCATGTTTTGAAAACATCTGTTGTTGGATAATCTCCTGTCATAATCATTTTGTTTATCAAAACTCTGTCAACTGCTGACAGCCTTTCTTCTTCTTCAACTGTTTGAGAACTAGCAGCTGTTTGTTGTTGAATTGGAGCAACTGTTGTCTCTGGAGCTGCAACTGTTTGAGTATCTGGTGCAACTGTTTGTTCAGTCTGCACAACTGTTTCAGCAACTGTTGGTTGAATCACCACTGGCTTTAAAGATTTCTCCCCCTTTTTGATTGGAACTGTTTGAGAAGGGGTTCTGGCACTTGTTGTGGACTTTTTGAGCACTAGATCATGGGCTTGAAGGACATCAGTAGCCTTCTTCAATGTATCTGACAGAAACTTGATCTGTTTGTCTTGCTTGATAATGAGCTCATTGTGCTTGGCCAAGAGCTTGTCTTGTAAAGAGATCCTCTTCTTGAGATAAAGGAAAGCAGCAAAAAATGGTACAAGTTCTGGATTCGTCAATACTTTAAGTTTCATACTTGCCTCAATGTCAGCCAGTGTTGCCACTGTGAACATATCATCAGCAGATAGAACTGGTGGTTCACTCCTTGAAGTTCCCTCACCAGTACCCCTTTTTTTCTGGGTACTGGGGATTTCCAGAATCTGTTTGACCAGCCTCTGTTGCCGTGGTTGAGGTCTTAGCAATGTTAACACTGGCACGCTCATCCCTTGCGGATGAAACAATAGCATCAACCTCAAGAACCACATGATCACCCTCTAGTGGAGTGATCACCTCCTCATCGTTCCTGGGAGACAGCACTATCGTTTCCCTTTGAATATTCTGCACAGGTAAATGCACCTGTGCAGGGTTAACAGTTTGGGGATTGGAGACGGTGGTGGAAGGAGCACCAACAGTTCTCTTTTTCTTTTTAAACGTTATGAGTGTGGGGGCTTGTGTTGTAGCTTGAGACAAGGTAGCAGAGGGGGATATTTGAGTATCATGAGCTGTGGGTTCTAGAGTTGGAGGTGTAGCAATAAGTGGGGCTTCATGCTCAACTCTAGCAGCTCTGTTTCTTGAAAGAAACTCCACCATTGCAGAGAGTGGTGGAGTTATGGCACCAGAGAAGCTTTTGCCATTTATTAGCATCTTGCTCAATGTGGAGGCCACATGAGCAGATGGAATTATGACCCTCTTGTGATTTTGGAGATTTGGCAACAAAGAGTTCAGCAAAACTTGCACAAATCTGGGGTACATCAAAAAGATACCATATTTGGTCCCGAGATGCTTTACCATACCATTGAAGATCAGTTTTGAAAAATTAAAACAACGATTGTTGGCTAAACAGATTAGAGCCAAGGCAATGTTGCTTCCGAACTCATTCCATCCAGTTCGTTTGGGACTGATACACTGCTGAAGAGTATGAATCAGATACTTCCATTGTGCGCAAAATTGTCCCTTATAGAAGGTACCCTTTCCCCTAGGGCCCTCATACCCAAGTTTTACCAACTCAGCATGCAAAAATTCTAGTGAGACAGAATCAGAAAACTCACCATTGCGATCATTGAGTTGAAGATGTTGGCGTATGGCATCCTCAGAGATTGAAACAGCCAAACCATCAACATTTGAATCAATCCATTGCACTCCATCAGCTTCTCGGAGTGTAGCATGTTTCCAAAAGTGGTCGATATGAGAAGTGTAGATGGTTGGATTGATGGTGAGAGCAGTGTGGAGAGTTGACATTGATAGATAGTCAATCATGTCATGGAAAGCATTGAGATTAGTAGGTTTCGAGAGCAAGGCAAGCATGTTGTGTTCTTTGACAAACGGAAGGGGAGCCATTGCGATTTGAGAGCAAAATTCTAGGGTTTTAGCGTTTGATCGAAGTTCAGTAAGCATAAATGAAACTGTGAGGAGGGAATGGCCTATATATGTTTCGAATATTAAATGCAATTCAAACTTCCTCAGAGTTTCTGCAAAGACTAAGATACCCTTTGAACAAAACTAACAGTTGAAGGAAAGAACGAGCTAACAGTTGAGAACTGTTTTTGTAATAAACATCAACTGTTATTGAAATGAAGTACTCCCCCTTAAATGAACATTCCGTTTGTCTAACAGTTGTGAACACCATGTACTAACATTTGAAAACTGTTAGTTGTATCACATACAGCTGTTCCCTGAACACTTACTCAAACAGTTGTTAGACAATAAAACTAACAGTTGCAAACTGTTAGTGAGAAAACATAGATAAACAAACAACTGTTATTCCATGTTAATCATTCCAATATTGGAGATCAAAAGGTTGAACCTGCTCACATCAAAAGCTTTAGTGAATAGATCAGCTAACTGATCATCAGTATGGACTTTCATAACTTGGATTAACCTTTTCTCATTGCAATCTCTAATGAAGTGAAACCTGATCTCAATGTGCTTTGTTTTAGAATGCTTCACTGGATTGTTGACAATGCTAATAGCACTTGTGTTGTCAACATAAATAGGTGTATTCAAGAAAGACATACCATAATCCAGAAGCTGATTCTGGATCCACAACACTTGTGAACAGCAGCTTGATGCAGCAACATATTCAGCCACAGCAGTGATTCTTCCTCCTTTAGCATTTCCACCAAATGCTACATATCCTCCATTGATTTTTCTGAAATCCTTCAAACAGTGTGGATTTCCAGTCATGTGCCTTGAGCATCCACTATCCACATGCCAAATTGATCCATGATCGGCCCTATGAATGCTCTGCACAAATAAAATTCAGTCAGTAGCAGGAAGTACCCAGGCCATACAGGTCTTGGGTACACCATTCAAGTCATAATACTTAAACAGAGTTTGATTCTTCTTGATTTCATCCAAATTAGACTTCTTTATTTTGTGTGAAGAGTATTTGGTGAGAACATGTGGTTTCCAACTGTTGTGATTAACAGTTGAGACTTTTGAACAAACAGTTTTTGAATTTGGTAAAACAGTTGAGTCAGTTTGTAAAACAGTTTGACTTTCAGATTGATTAACAGTTTTAACCTCTTCAGAAATTGTTTGTTTCTGCAATTTCACCCATGCCAGACTAACAGTTTTTGGTTTTGGCTTAACAGTTGTAGAACTGTTAGTTGATTTTGATTTAACAGTTGTAGAACTGTTAGCCTGTTTTGGCTTAACAGTTGTAGAACTGTTAGCCTGTTTTCTGGTACTCGGCCTCTGGGTGCTATAGATCTGTGGATTATGATAACAGTTGTGAGCCAAGTGATTTGCTCTCCCACATATATAGCACCTTTTGGTTTTCACAATAGGCAAACCAGTTCTTTGTGACCAGAATTGGTTTCTATTTCTTTGATTTCCTCTCACTGGTGCTGAAGGAGGAAATTTCTTAACACCATGCTGTTTGCATGTGCATACAGGCACTTCAGTATGCATTTTCACATATTTGGATTGAGATTGTGCTTTTGAAGCTTCCTTCTTTGGCTTCTCAACTTGAAATTCATCAACCTTCTCTTTTCCTTTGGACTTAACACTAACAGTTGAGATGTTTGGTTTAAAACTGTTTGGGTTCTGTTTGGAACTGTTAGTGTAATGTTGGGGACTGTTTGCAACAGTAGTGGAGCTATTTATAGAATAAACTTCTTTGAAAGGTTTTGTTTCACTGGTGAATGGTTCAAAGGAGGCTTTAACAAACATCACAGGTTGTAAAGAGGATTTTGGTGCTGTAGGTTCACAACAGATGTGATTTTCAAATGGAATAACCTCTTCCTTCTTCACAACTCCCTCATTCTTGTCATCACTCACTTCATACACAACTCCTTCTTCTTCACTTTCAGATTTTGGATCAGCTGACTTCAACTCTGCTTCTAATGGTTCATTGACATACCTATCAGCTACATCAGACATGGGAGTTATGTAGTTGTGATTGTATGGAGGTGGGGTCTGTTTGTATCCTAAACCTGTTTTAACCTTGTCTCTGATTTATGATTGTAACAAGGTTTCAAGCTTAAGATTTGTTGCTTTGAACATATTCAAATCCATATCCACACCATCCAATTTTTTGGTTAGCTCATCTATCTTACTCTCTTTTTCACTCAGCTTTTTCTTAAGATTATCAATTTCTTCCTGAAGATGCTCCTTCTCCCACGTATGATACTTCCTATCATAGTCCATTTGCAGTTCATTTTCCTGATAATCTTTGATTTTATTTTCATAGCTTTCAATGACAGCACTAGATTCATATCTTCTCTCCTCCATTCTGCTCAGAGCAGCACACACCTTTTTGTTGTGCTCCCTAAACCTTTTTACTATAGCTCTACATTCACCTGGGCATAGTTTAGAAGATACCTGTATGTCTTCTGATTCTGGTGAATCCAGTTTGATGGAGGAGTCAGTCAATGCCATCAATGCTTTGTTGTGAGTGGCTTCCTCTGCTTGATCACTCCAATCAAATCCATGGCCTTCTTGTGAGACCAATGCTGATGAAGTTTGGTTTGATCTTTGTCCTTGATTCTGGCCTTGTCCACCAGATCTACATTCCCTTGCAAAGTGACCAAGCTGTTGACATTTGAAGCATCTAACTTTTGATTTGTCAAACCCAGCCTTGCCATCAGCCCTGAAGTTCATGTTCTGCCTTCCAGTTCTGTTGATGAATCTTTTGGCTCTGACAGTTAACATGGCCATCTGCCACTTGAGATCCATCTCCTCAAGATCATCTGGATGCACTTGCTCAAGATCCTCATTGGTGAGAGTTGAATGTGCATGACTAGCAAGAAATGCTTCAAGCATTGCATCAGGGGTGTTTACATCTAGTCCAACAGCAGAACTAGTACCTGCACAACCATCAATATAATTAGTTAAAGAATGGTTTGAGTCTATACCTGAGGATGACAAGAGAGCAGCATTGTGGCTAGGGGTAACAGACTTTCTTTTTCCCTCTATCTCTCCCTCAAACACAATCAAACTGTTGTAGAGATCATCTAACTCTATATCTTCTAGAGAATCCTTAGTTCTCCATTGTGCAGCATAAAATGTCCACTCTTCACCTAAAGACCTAAGGAACTTCCTATTGATCTCATCTTGTTCTAGTCTAACCTTTGCACTCTCAAGTTGACTAACCAACTTATAGAACCTATCAAAGATTTGAGTTATACTCTCATTCTTCCCACTAGCAAAGTTCTCATAAGCCTGTTTCAGAAGATCCCTTTGGTTCCTTTTGGAACTTGCATTCCCTGCAAACCTCTTCTCTAATGCATTCCACAGTTCATGAGCATCATCAAACTTCTTGAACTGATGCTGGTATTCATTAGGAATAGCAATCTGAAGAATGCTGAGAGCTTTCATCTCAATCATCCTCTCTTTCTTTTCAGCATCAGTTTTTGGTGGTGGTTTCTTCTTTGGTTTTTCTGTTTCATCTAAATCAACAGTAGTAATGGGGTCCTTTTCTATTATTTCCCAAATAGCATAGTCCATTAATTGGACATGCTGCTTGATTCTTAGCTTCCACATCTCAAAATCAGTTGGTTTGAGCATGGGAACTCGAATGTTTGACCCAGATCCAGTGTTATCAGAAGATGCACCAGACTCCATTGCAGTAATATGAATGAAAAACACAAGACAAGATTTAAATAACAAAACACAACCGATTTGTGAAAAACCTTCAAATAGTGATCAAAGGAGCCTTAATGAAAAGGCTCTGATACCACTTGTCAGGATCAGATATTACCAAATATCAATAACAAGAATTATCTTTGAGAATTAAATCAGAGTTGTATAAAGATAATCTTTCAGTTTGATCACAATCAACTAAGAAGTTGGGGATATCACACTTAATTGATGTTTAAGGTTTAACACAAGAACAATTCAATTAATCAACACAATAAAATATTTTCAAACACCAGAAGTATTAAAAACCGATTACGATTACAATAAACACCAACACCTCTAATCTAACTCCTTTGTTAGACGAAGAACACAACTTGTTCTTAGGTTTCAATGAAACTTAGAGGCTAACACACTTTCTGAAAGCAAATTAACAATAAACTATGAATGCGTAGAATAATCAAATCAAGAAGTACTTCTAATACGATATTCTATTCGAAGTATTTATAGACTCTTGATCCTCCTTGAATAGTTGACAGTTAGGTAATCTTCTATCTTCCGAGATAATCTTGATAATCTTCAAATTTTGATAAAGATATACTTCAGATCCACGAAGATAGTGATTTCCATGATTAGCTTAACATAAACTGTTTGTTGAATGAAACAGTTCTGGTCTTCTTCTAACAGTCTTCTCTTCAAGGTCTTCTAACAGTTGTAAACACTTGAACTAACAGTTCTGAACTTTGTACTAACAGTTGTAATGCTCACAGCAACTGTTAGTCACAACTGTTTTCATACTTCACTTAACAGTTCGCAACTGTTTTCCCATAATTACTTCTAACAGTTTTCAACTGTTTTCACAAATTTCCTCTAACAGTTTTACCTTTGCATGTCCAACAGTTTCCATTACTTAGCAAATTTCCCAACACTATCTCGAAGTTTACACAACACTTTAAACTAGTTAGGGCACTCCGAGGAGTCATGCCCATACTGACTACACTCATCATAAAACTTACCCAAACATTCTCTAGAATAATGCCATGGGATTCCACACGAATAACACACTCTATCCTTGTACTTGCACTCCCCGGCATGACTCTTTCCGCAAATCTAACTCGTAACTCGACGTCTAGATCCTCCGGCCTCAGCCTGAGTCTTCGCTTTTTGGACTTCCTCACTTCGTTCCTCTTACATTGTACGAAACTCTTCTAGTACAGCACTTCTCATCTCATTTTTCATTTTCTCTTTCACCTCAGTTCTTATGCCTGCTATAATTGGAGGCATATTTTTCTTAAAACATTTATCGAACTGATCTGACATTACTTCTCGAAGGTGACGCGTAGGCACAGCCCCGCGTTTACTTCCATAAATGGAGATATAATCCTGGACTTCTCCTATAGTAGTTAAATCCAAGGTCTCTTCACGGTTCTCATTTCCAGCTTGTCTGTCCGTGTCTCTTTCCATCTTACTACAATCAAAGAACTCTTAGTTAGTATAAACACAAAACATCACTAAATTTTCTACTATTCACCAATTCAATCTAATCACACTAATTAAGTCTCGTTTTATTACCACTAATAATATTCTTTCACATTATTAACAATATCACTTTATTTCTCTTATCGCATTCGCGTTTACCTAACACAATTGTCATTTATTCTTAACTAACTTTCTTAAATCAAATTCTTTCAGTTAATCAACACAAACAATGCATTTCCGCTATTTGCATCGAACTAAAACACTTGTCTCAAGAAACAATAGAACCTCTATCACTTCTACTAAATTGGATTTCCTCGACAATATCATTGCCGAATTAACCCACTCCAATTTGCCTTTCAAAAAAAAAAAAAAACCACTCCAGTTCCAACATTGAAACCTCATTAGAAACACAATTACAATAAAAGTAAGAAACAATCTCACTACAGCCAACAACAACTCATAAAACACTAATCACAATTACAACTACTCGAATATCAACAACTTACACTCTCAAACGAGTTAGTCAACACAAAACAAACACTTACAGTTCGCCAAAATCTACCAAACACAAAATAACCATAACTATACATCTGGTCTCTTCAGTTCCACTTGTCATCATCTACAACGCTCACCCCTTTTACACGGGAAGAGCCCTCTATCTTTTGCCCTGACGCAGATCCTCCAACTCCTGCATCCTATTGTTGGATTATGTGCAGAGATAATTAATGGACATATTGTATCCAATGTTATAAGAGACTAAATGTTAGGACATAAATATTGTATATGTTGGTGCATAATTGTGAATCCCTAGTTCTTATCAATCCAATACATACATGAAATATTAATTCAAATGTGTTTTGATTAATTGTTTGCATGTGTATATATTCTTAGTGATTCTATGTGATTATCTTAAGCTTACAAGTACTTAATCATGTGTTGATGTGTGTTTGGAAGTTTAAGTCTGTGTAAGAAATCACCACATGCGAAGTCAGTCCACTACGTGCGTAGTGGAGCTCACTGCGCACGTAGTGAGTAGGTCGGTTTAAAACTAATTAATTATTATTAAAATAACCAGTACGTGCGTACTGAACTAGCTACATGCGCAGTGAAGTTCACACGTGCGTAGTGACTTTAATTACTCTATAAATACCGCCTAATCTCGCATTAGCGCGGGAATCGAGCGAGTAACCTACGTAATCGACGAATCAATCAAGTATTTTACGGGAGCCTTCGTAATCGACCTCATAAGACCTTAATCCTTACTAAATCGCGACTTTAAACCTCGTAAACGAATACTGTGTGTTTAATCCGAATCCAAGGGCAGCCTTAAGCATCTCTGTGTGAGTTCTTAGAGTGTGTTCTTGTTTCTACTCTGTGTGTTTCTTAGTGTTACTGTGTGCCGGACACCTAAGCAGATCTTAGAATCCTTAGGAGGTTTGGGAAATAGAATTCCGCACTATTTCTCATCCTAGATCAGTCCTAGCATTAGGGTGTTTTAGTTTAGTTTAGAACCCCGTCCCCCAGCCGGTCCTACAAAGTGGTATCAGAGCCTTGTGCTTTGATTGATCACTTTTCCTTTAGGATTTCGTGATCTAGGTGTCGATTAGGCCTGTGTGTTTGTCCTTTTCGTCGTTTTAAACCGGTTAGTAGGTCGAAAATAGGTCGTTTTGCGTTAAAAAGGTCGTGTTTTTACGTTAACTGTTTGAGTTTTACTCGTGCGAAGTGATTCCCTGTGCGTGCGTAGTGATCCTTAGTGCGTGCGTAGTGTCGTTGATCCTCTAGAATCTTCCATAGGCTGTGTGTTCATTCCGTACGTAGTAGGTCCTCAACGCGTGCGTGGTAAATCCATTACGTGCGTGTTGAGTCTGTGTGATAATTTTTCCTTTAAAAATATTTTAAGTACTCCGTGCGTAGTCATTGCAATCCGTGCGTACTAGGTTCTCAGTTCGTGCGTAGTACAGTCTGTGTGTTTTCGTGTCAGTCCGTACGTAGGTCTTTAACTTCGTGCGTAGTTCTCTGTGATCGTGCGAAGTGCTCTACATTCCGTGCGAAGTGTTCTAAAATGTCTGACATGAGTGCAATGGCTGCCAAACAAACAATAACCGCATTAAGTAACTTAATAATGGACAATGAACAGGGAGGCATTAATAAAGTACCCCGACTACTAACCATGGAAGACTACCCATTCTGGAAACCAAGGTTTGAGATCTTTATTGATGGAGTAGATCCAAGGTTACATCGTGCCATCTCTGCCGATTACGTTGTGCCAAAGGGAGAAGGGAACATTGAAGTTCCCTATGATCAAATGAGTGATGATCAACGTAAGGCGTATGATGCGGAGAAGAAAGCTTATTCCTACCTTATTCAAGCTATTCCGAATGAGATCTTTCATCAATTCCGACGATACAGAACGTCACGTTCCCTGTGGAACTCCTTACAAAAGAGGAATGAGGGGAATGCATCTCTGAAGGAGCTCAAGGCATCTCAGTTAAGGAAGGAGTTTGATCATTTCACGTCATACGTAAATGAGAAACTTCCAGATCTGATCAACAGATACAACCATCTTCTCAGTGAAATGGATAGTCTGGGGGTGCAGATTTCCGAACGCCAACAAGTGGAGACTTTGTCTAAGGCACTACCAAAGAGCTGGAGGCCTTTCATCATGATCTTGAAGAATGGTGAGGGATTTGAAGGAATGGATCTAAATGATTTCATCACCAAACTTAAAGAGCATGAACAAGAAGAGCAAAATCTAGACAGACTAAGCAGCTATGTGCAGAATCCATCGCTATACTATTCTGGACCCATTGCTTCTTCAGCCACCTCATCCAATGCTCCGTTGCAGACAGCTTTTACTTCAAATGTCAGTTCTTCAAGCAAGTCTGTTTCTGAAACTCCAAGTGGACCACCTTATTCTGCTCCTTCAAGCAAAACGTCAATGCCTGCCTTAAACACTGAAAATTTCAAACATGGCAGCACTAAAGAAGTTAAGGAGCATATGGGGATGCTTAGTGCATTGGTCACTTCATACGATGATCTGCTCAAGGGAAAGATTGGGAACGCCTATCTGACCCAGGAAGACTATGACCAAATTGACAACGATGAGATGGAACGTCAAGATATCTTATGGTCATATGCCAACCTGGAAAGGAGAGCCAAAGCCTTAGTGAAGAGAACGGGGATGCAGATTACAGCAACCAAAGATACGAAGCTCGGGTTTGACAAATCAGCTGTAACCTGCTACAATTGTGGTGAAAAGGGTCATTTTGCACGTGAATGTGAAAAGCCAAAGAACTCAGGACCCAAGTATCCCTTCAGAACCTCTCCGGGCAAAATGTCAAATACCACCACACCTAAGAAGGCTGAGTCACCTCATGAGGGATCATCCAAGGCAATGGTGGTAGTACAAAAGGATGAGGGGATTGACTGGTCAGTACACTTCCAAGATTCGGATGCGTTTGAAGTTGCTGAAACCAACCTGGCCAGTGTTCTAGATCTGAATGATGACTCTCAGTCTGAGGCAGACAGTGTCCACGAGGTCAATGATGAAGAGTCTGTCCTGCCCACTGACGAGCAAAATGTGGCATCAACTTCTGAGCCAGCTGCCGAACCAACGCCAGTGCCTGTTCAACCTGAACCAGTAAATCAAAAGGCGTGCATGACTGGACAAGCTGATGTCAAAGGTGCTCGCCGGTATAACACGTGGATTGTTGATAGTGGAGCATCCAGGCACATGACAGGCGATCTGGGCCTTCTTTCAAACGTCAGAAAAATAAAAGGAGGGTATGTCAGTTTCGCTGGTGATAAGGGAGGTCACATCACAGCTCAAGGTTTCTTGTCTAATGGGAGAGTGAGCTTTGACAAAGTCAATTATGTCGAGCAGCTAGCAAACAATTTGCTGTCAGTTTCCCAAATTTGTGATAAAGAGTTCAAGGTGATGTTCGATGACAAACAGTGCTATGTGCTAAAGAAGGAGTTCCAAATTCCCGAAGACATGATCTTAATGTCAACTCCAAGACAAAATGACCTTTATGTCTTGGATATGTCCAATGCTTCGGTGAAAGATGTAGAACACCAATGCTTTCTTACAAAAGCCACTGAGAAGGATTCAGTGTTATGGCATAAGAGGATGTGTCATTTAAGCCTGAGAAAGATGAATCACTTAGTGCATCATGAGCTGGTCACGGGAGTCAACTTGAAGAGTTTCCATCTGCCAGACAAGTGCGTATCATGTAAAATGGGGAAGCAGATGAAGAAGCCCCACAAGTTGAAGAAGTATCACTCCATCTCTATTCCACTTGAACTACTTCACATGGATTTATTTGGTCCTGTGCGGTACAAGAGCATTCATGGAGATAGATACTGTCTGGTAGTGACTGATGACTACTCGCGGTTTTCCTGGGTTTTCTTCTTAAAAGAGAAGTCTGAGACATTCGAGACCTTAGAGGTCATGATCAACAAGTTAGAGACTATCTATAAGTTGAAGATCAGGAAGCTTCGCTCGGATAATGGAACCGAGTTCAAGAACCAGAAGATGGAAAAGCTGTGTAACGAAAAGGGTATTCAACATCAGTTCAGTGCCGCATACACTCCTCAAATGAATGGAGTAGCTGAGAGGAAGAATCGGACCTTAATAGAGGCAGCACGCACCATGCTTGCTGACTCTGCTTTGCCCTAAAGGTTTTGGAACGAAGCTGTCGCAAATGCTTGTTACACACTTAACCGGGTCTTAGTGGTCAAACGCTTAGGAAAGACATGTTATGAGCTGTTGAATAACCGGAAACCGAATCTTAGCCATCTTGAACCGTTTGGCGCTCCGTGCACTATGCTAAAACGGGAAGCAGAGGGAAAGTTCAGTTCCAAGGTAGAAAAAGGGTTCTTCTTGGGATACAGTATTCCGAACAAAAGGGTATACAACTTAACGTCTAACTGTGTGGAAGAGTGGTTTGAAGTTGATGTGCAGAGACATTCTTCTCCTCCGACAAAAACTTGTGATGCCTGGCTGTTTGACTATGATAATCTATTTGACTCATTCAACCTGCCACCAGTCGCCTTAGAAGAAGATATTGCAATACAAATGTTATATGATCTTCACAACTCTTCTGACGGTGCCCCATCAAACCTGCCCTCAAGTACTGCTATACCTATTCTAAGTGATGTTTATTCTGATTCTGAAGATGAGCCGCATACTCCACCAGACAAGGGGTCGCAGGGTGAAAGTTCCTCCAATGATCAAACGTTAACATTTGAAGAGACACCCGTGGTTACCAATCTGGAAACTAATGTAGAGGCTCAGTTGCAGAGATCAAGTAGAGTTGATAGAAACCATCCTCCTGCACAAATTATTGGCGATCCGAATTCTCATGTTCAAACCAGGAGGCAAGTGGCTACACTATCTGGGTCTATTTCTTCAGAGTCACCGGGATTAAAGCTGATGCAAGACTTCTCGGATCTGGGTGCAAATTTGGTTCAGTCTGTGGATTTCACACAATGTCTATGTTTGGGATTTCTCTCTCAGATTGAACCAAAGGATCATCTTGAAGCTCTCAAGGATGACTCTTGGATTAATGCTATGCAAGAAGAGTTGCTTCAATTTCAGAAATTAAATGTATGGCGCTTAGTGAACAAACCCAAGGGAGCTAAATCTTTTGGCTGCAGATGGGTTCTGAAGTGCAAAAGAGATGATCAGGGGGTGATTGTCAGGAACAAGGCTAGGCTCGTTGTTCAGGGGTTCAGACAAATTCCTGACATCGACTACACTGATGTGTTTGCTCCAGTCGCTCGGCTGGAAGCGATCCGCTTATTTCTCGCCTTTGCCTCGCACAAACGATTTAAAGTCTATCAGATGGATGTTAAAAGTGCGTTCCTGTATGGCGAAATTCAAGAGACAGTCTATGTGAACCAACCTCCGGGGTTTGTCGATCCGATCCATCCCGACAAAGTGTTCTTGCTGAATAAAGCGTTATATGGTCTTCATCAGGCACCGCGAGCATGGTATGAGACCCTCTCTCAATATCTGACTGATAATGGGTACCGGAGAGGAACCATCGACAAAACATTATTTATCAAAGGTGATGATAAAGACTTGATCTTGGTGCAAGTATATGTGGATGATATCATTTTCGGTTCTTCCAATCCGATTCTGTGTGAAGACTTTGCAAGGATTATGAAGGAAAAATTCGAAATGAGCTCAATGGGAGAGATGAAATTTTTTCTTGGACTTCAAGTGGAGCAGACCGAGGCCGGAATTTTCCTACATCAGTCGAAGTATGTTGCGGATATTCTTGCCCGATTCGAAATGTCTACTGAAAAGCCTGCTGCCACACCTCTTCCAGTCAATCACGGCATGTCTCCAGATACTGAGGGGGAGTTGGTGAATGAGTCTCTCTACCGAGCGATGATTGGATCTTTGATGTATCTCACTGCATCCAGACCAGACATCATGTTTGCTACGTGTCTGATGGCAAGATACCAATCCAAGCCCAATGTCAAGCACCTGATGATTGTCAAACGGATCTTTCGCTATCTGAAGGATGCTCCCAATCTTGGACTGTGGTACCCATGTGACGACAACTTTGTGTTGACGGCCTACAGTGATTCTGACTATGGAGGATGCAAGAAGGACCACAAGTCTACATCTGGAGGTTGCCAATTTCTTGGATCACGTCTTGTAACTTGGCAATGTAATAAGCAGACTGCAGTTGCGTTCTCTACGTGTGAAGCTGAATACATTTCGGCGGCGAGCTGCTGTTCTCAGGTCATCTGGATTCAACAACAACCGCGGGATTACGGTTTGAAATTCTCTACTACTCCCATTTTTGTTGATAATACTGCTGCTATTGCAATTACTAAGAATCCAGTACAACATTCTAAGACCAAACATATTGGTATCAAATACCATTTTATACGGGACTGCTGGGAAAAGAAATTAATCGATGTAATGTCTATTCAAACCGAATTTCAAAAAGCAGACCTGTATACTAAGGCATTTGATAAACCCCGCTTTCTATTCTTAGTGAATGAAAACGGGATGAAAACCAAGTGTGAGGTTGTCCCTGATGATTCAACTTAGTGTCCTTACTCGTATTTGTGACTGTGTGTCTATTTTCTGTGTGGTTATATCTCGTTTATCTCGTTTGTCTCATTTGTCTTTCAGTTAATTTTCTGTGTGTCTTTGCGTTTCTATTTTCTTAGTTTTTAGTTTCTTTAGTATTTTAGGGGGAGATAGTTCAGAAAACTTAGAAAATACAAAAAAATCAGAAAACTTAGAAAATACAAAAAAATCAGAAAACTTACAAAAAAAAAAAAAAAACAAAAATGAGAACTTGATTCAACTCAAATGGAAAATGATGGTACACTGGCGTTCTATACAAAGTATGTCTAGTAAAATTAGGACTGAAGGCATGTACATATTCTTGAGAAAACTGTCTGAAAATTTGAGTCAAATCAGATAAGAAACAGATGGCGTGTAAGGCATATGATGAGAGTCTAGGCTGATAAGTGGTTATGCATGTGAAAATCCATCAAAGATTCAAACTATCGAGACATTCCAAGTCTACAAGTCAATAACAGTTGAGACTAACTTAGTCTGGTGCACACACCTTCTACCATTCCAAATGTGCTTAGATGACAATGAGCAAAATGTAAAAAGAGGGTGAAAAATTGACCCCAATCTGAGATGTCAAAAGAAATAGATACATTGATCTATCAATGTTGAATTGTCAAAGAGCATAAAATGCAGTGACAAAAGTTACATTGATCTATTAGTATTGAATTGTCAAAGAGCATAAAATGCATTGACAAAAGCTCAGCAAGAAAAATGTCTAGAGAGGTGAAAAATTGACCTCCATGTCAAAGAGCATAAAATGCGTTGACAAAATCACAAAGCACATAAGCATGGTGGTTGGGTAATCAAGTTGTGTACCTACTGAGTGAATCAAAATACTGTGAGATTTTGAAAGAGATAGTCTTAACCATGTACTTAGTTCTAGATAATCTGAAAATATTGAAACAAAATCTGTCATTATCTGAGGAAAGTTAGGTTGACAGACAGAGTTTGAGAGAATATGTTTATGTCCAAGGTTCTGAAATAAATGACTACTAAGTATAGATGTGCTGGTACTGATTCCATCTTGGAACCTTCTCACAAAAAGATTTAATTTCAGTAATTTTATTCCTGCAATTTTCTTAGTATTTTAAATTATGTTCTTTAGGATTTAATTCGTTAATAGTTTACTTCTGCATTTTCATTTTCCTTTTTAATCAGAAAAATACAAAAAGATTTTTGGTGTGTTTCTTATTTCTGTTGGTATGTTTATTTTCTATATATATATAATTTCTTGTGTTTGCATGTGCTTAAACGTTTTTATCTGCATTGAAGTTACTAACAACTGTGTGCTGAGTACATGATCTTTCGGGAAAAAGGCTAACTCTATGTGAAGAAGTGAGCTCACACGAAGTGAATCAATCCGTGCGGAGTGAATGATCAGGCCGTGCGAAATGGGTTGATGTGTGCGAAGTGAGATCGAACTCGCACGAGGTAAGAACCACTACGTGCGACATGGGGAGTCACTTCGTATAGCCTTGTTGGATAACGTCATGCGAAGTGAATCCACTTCGCACGAAGTGGAACAGGGTATATATACTCGTCTCGTGCGTGTTATTCAGTACGCGTTCATATTCTCTACAGTATACTTGCATTCTCTCTCGTTTGTGATTTTGATTCCTGTGAGAAAAGAGTTTTTCGATCCACGATTGTTGAACGCCTTTGCTTTGTGATCATTTTGGTATAATTTTCATCTCAATCCAACGGTTAGATCTGGAGTTATAGTCGATTTTGTGTTCGAAAGTCAAATAACTTTTAAAATTGAGATTTGAGATCTACACATGTTAATTTGTTAGATTTAAGTGAAAAGGAACCTTAGTGGACTTGGTTAGATGACTTCTAGCCACTTAATCGAGACAAATACACTGAAAATCGAGGGTTTTGAGTCAAACACATCGTCAAACTGTTCTTCGTTGTTGATGATTGGCCGTGCGAAGTGAAGGCTAGCTCGCACGAAGTGGGATTCACCTCGCACGTACTCAATAGTGGGGACGATGAAGCCGATGAGTTTCAATCCGTGCGTGCTGCGCCCATCACGTGCGAAGTGAATCGATTTTTAATTAAAATTAAAGTTTTTTTCCTCCAACCACTTCGCACGTAGACTTTTCATCACGAGCGTAATGATGGTCATTTCGCACGTGGTAGAATGTCAATTTTGAAACGAACGTTTTTTTTAATCTACAGATTTTAACTGTGTGTTCCGGTCTGTTGAATGTTTCTCACTAACGGGCTAAATGTTCTGTTCGCAGATTTTAAGTAATGGAACCTGCTCAAATTGAAAGTTCATCAACTCAAAGTGTGGCTCAGATCGCATCTGGCAGCCAGACAAAGGCAGATTTGAAAGCAGGGGATATGCACAACATCCGGGCCTGTGTGACAAAAAGTAAACTGACCAGGGATTGTGACGAAATCATCTATTACCTGACAAGGTCGCGGATCTATAAAGCCATTACAACAGCCTGCATGGCATATGCTCCACATCAGCAAGAATTCTGGAGTACTGCTGTATATGATGAATCCCTAGGTGGGATTCGAGGGAAGGTGCAAAATAATGATGTGTTTGTGTCGGAAGGTATACTGAATGAGCTGCTTGAGCTCGGGGATGATATTGCAGACCCAATTCTGCTGAACAGTTGCCGAGTGAAGGGATGTTTGTTAAGGTGTGGATATACGGGGGAGATCCGTAATGAATCGGTTTACAAAACCAAGCTCTGCCCCCCGTATCGTTATTTGATGCATGTGATATCTCATTGTCTGGGCCCAAGGAGAACCGGACACGATCAGCTTAACCAAACGTTCTCCCATCTGTTTGTAGCCCTTGTGCTTAATGTCAAGTTTAACATCTCCAGGGCTATCTTCAACGGCTTAAAGGAGAATCTGACAAAGAAAGAGGGGCAATTCCTGATGTACCCCAGATTCCTACAAATAGTAATTGATGCTCAAGTGGAGGGTCTGGTGAAAGAGGACGAAACAGATCAACACTATCCTAGCCCACAAGAGGAGGATGATGTACCTGATTTTGCCGATCTATTCAGAAATGCCAACGTTGAGGAAGTTGATCGGAGAGCAGAAGTGCGTGAACAAGCCAAAGTGGACTTCGACTTGGAAAAATATCTTGGTGATAGAAAGTCCAAGGAAGAAGAGCGAACAGAAAGGAGAAGAAAGTACCAGAGATTCCTGGCACGTCAAGCTGGGAAAGCCAAGAAATCCGAGAGTTCTCCAGAGTATTCAAAGTTTTATCAAACACTGGGGAAGCAAACGGATGGCGAAATAGTTGGTTGGTGTTTCATGCCAGAATTTAATGTTTATGCAGTCAAAAGAGAAAGGGGAGTTGAGTACTTCGAAAGGGCAAACGACATTCAAACATTGCCATTCTATGATATACGACAACTCGCTCGCCTGCCTCTTCTGGATTGTGATGATAACAGTATGGCAAAATGGTTCGAAACGCTGGTAAAGAGTGAGGCTCAATACGGATGGAAGAATTTAAAGCCTTACATACCGGGGGTCAAGATCCATCCAACCAAGATTGACCCACTGACAGGGAGGAGATTCAAAGTGCTTAACTGTAAAGCTCCCCGTTGCATGAAAAAATTGCCATTAAGGATCATGCGTACTGGGTGGAGCGCAAGGTTCAAATGGTGGTACTTCAACGAGAAAACAACGGAGGCAGTAATCGTTTTAGACGACAACCTGTCAGGGGGTGAAACGGTGAAAGTATTCGATCCTATGTGGATCAGGAATTTTGACAAGGACGATATAACTGTTCTGTACTACAACCCAATTCTGTACAAGCATCAATATATGGAGTTAGCGTTGCAGTTTCAGAAAGTCGTCAGAATTTGTTTTGCATTTGACATCTATGCTGGATCTGAAGAAGTAAAGTCTACGACTGTGTGATAGCTAGATTGTCAGTTTTGTTTACTTTGTGTAAATTTTGCTTAGTGCAATGGTTATTGATAGAACTAGGTCTTGGGGGGAGTTTGTTGGTGCAAAATTGTGAATCCCTAGTTCTTATCAATCCAATACATACATGAAATATTAATTCAAATGTGTTTTGATTAATTGTTTGCATGTGTATATATTCTTAGTGATTCTATGTGATTATCTTAAGCTTACAAGTACTTAATCATGTGTTGATGTGTGTTTGGAAGTTTAAGTCTGTGTGAGAAATCACCACGTGCGAAGTCAGTCCACTACGTGCGTAGTGGAGCTCACTACGCACGTAGTGAGTAGGTCGGTTTAAAACTAATTAATTATTATTAAAATAACCAGTACGTGCGTACTGGACTAGCTACGTGCGCAGTGAAGTTCATCACGTGCGTAGTGACTTTAATTACTCTATAAATACCGCCTAATCTCGCATTAGCGCGGGAATCGAGCGAGTAACCTACGTAATCGACGAATCAATCAAGTATTTTACGGGAGCCTTCGTAATCGACCTCATAAGACCTTAATCCTTACTAAATCGCGACTTTAAACCTCGTAAACGAATACTGTGTGTTTAATCCGAATCCAAGGGCAGTCTTAAGCATCTCTGTGTGAGTTCTTAGAGTGTGTTCTTGTTTCTACTCTGTGTGTTTCTTAGTGTTACTGTGTGCCGGACACCTAAGCAGATCTTAGAATCCTTAGGAGGTTTGGGAAATAGAATTCCGCACTATTTCTCATCCTAGATCAGTCCTAGCATTAGGGTGTTGATACTTGTTTTCGAGATTGGAGTATACATTAAAAGTGTTTGTAGAAGTGGAGAAACATAGATATGAAGTTAAAAATCGATTTTGATGAGTTTTTAAAGTTCGTGTTCTTCGTGTTCTTCATGTTCTTGAGTTGGAGTGTCGAGGAAGAAGATGAAGTGGTGGATTTTGATCTGATTTGAGTGATTTAGTAAGTAAAAAAGGTGTTTGTGTGTGCTCAGAATTGATTTTATCAGAATTCAAAAGTTTTCGGATTTGTGAATTTGCTCGGAATTGAATTTTAGCGGAATTCAAAATTTCTCGGAATTTTGAATTTGCTCGGAATTCATTTTCTCGGAATTCAAAAGATTTTCTCGGATTGTTTAAGTTTCTTGGATTTCTCGGATTTTCTCTGATTGTTTAAGTTTCTCGAATTTTGATTTTCTCGGATTTCGGATTTCTCGGATTTCGATTTTCTCGGATTTTAGATTTTATCGGAATTTGAGTTTTAACGGAATTGTTGTTAACCATCGCGTGAACCGAGTGGATTAGCTGACTGGTTTCAAAAACTGAGATCATTGAAAACCGAGAACATTTAAAAGTTGCATCGAAAACCGTGGACTACAGCCTTTATTACACGTCGAGACCTGCAAGCTGTCGTCAAAGCACAGCAACCGAGGACTTTTAATAAATATCGAGAACTTTTATTAAATATTGAGATTTAAAAAAAATATATCGAGATTAATAGCTGTACATTTCTCATCGAAGAAAACAAAAGTCTTAAATTTTTTAATTTGGTGTGCCCATCGAGACAAACAGCTGTAACCAGCCGTAACCAGCCATTTAATTTTTCTTTCCTCATTGATGTCTTTTTGACTGTGAGCTGTTAACGTCTTAGTTCCAAGAACTGCCATTCAATTGAATTGAAAATTAATATTTTGCATTCTAATTTCTTTACTTGTGTGGCGCATCTTTTCTTATTGAGATATTAATTGTTTTGAGAGGTAATTTTTCAATTTCACTTGAGTTCACGTGGTCTTTTATAATTGAACAATTTTAATTGTGTCTTTAATTGCTTGACTTTAAACAGTGAACAACAAGGTACAATCATGGATTTTGTTTCGATCTCAATTTTTTAAAATTCATGGATTTTACATTTCATTTTTAAAGTCATTGTTCTTACATTTTAATTTTCAAGCAAATCGATATTAACTCATTAATTCAATTCAATCGGTTTTGTTTGTGATCAATCGCTCTTATTGCTAAATCATTGTTGTCAAAAAATTTTGTTGCCATTAATCAACTCGTGCAAAATTGATTTTTATAAATCATTTTAGTTGATTAAATTTGTGATCAAAATCAAATCATTCCTAAACGGTCATTAATTTTTCAGGTATCAAGATGAATCTTATAAGGATAAAAATTCAAGAAGATTTATCAACTTGGATGGTAACACACTGGAACACGACAGAAGGTGAAGAAATGTTACGAATAAAGTTGAACGAGATGTTTCTTTTATATGACGATTTGGTATACGAAAATACCGAACTTGAAACAAAATCAACTGAATTAATTAACAAATGTTCTCCCCCTCATAATGATCGGGATCAGGATCTTGATCATTATGTTTTCGTTTCTTTCCCTGTGCCTGACATGTTTCCAGAGAAGCTTTAAGTGCAGCAGCAAATGCAGCTTCCTCTTCAGCATCAATTCTGCCTGAAATCTCCCCCTGCCCAACTGGCTCACCCTCAACATCCTTATTAGAATCAATGTCATCCATTCTCTTGTAAAAAGCAACTCCAAAAGCTGTCATACTATCCCTCATCTCTTTTTTGAAACTTTCAAAGTCTGATTTCTTATATTCAGTTCTTAATAAATCAACCAGTGTAGCATCTTCTTCATTGTTATCTGGCCTAGCCATTAGCTTTGCATACAACTGGGATTTCAACTCCTCTACCGAAACATCCGGGCCTTGTTTAGCCAGCAGCCTATCTACCTTCTCATTTACAACATCAATTTTTGCATTAACCATAGACAAAGCATTTTCAAGGTCAGCCTTAGAAACAAATTCTGAGGCAACCTGAGAAACTTTTGAAGTTGTAACACCGAGATCACCTAGATTACCCGTTAAGACTTCAACAACTGGAGGAAAAAATCCTTCAGAAGTTGAGCCACCCGTATGCACAGCTGTATCAGGGTTGACTGTGACGGGATTTCCATCTAATCCTTGAAGTCTACGTAAAGTAGATTTTATAAATGTTCTGCTAGGTCCGTCAGGTAGGATCCTAGTTGGTGGTATAGATGTGTCTTTGTGTTTAGAAAGAATTGGGCTTGCGACGTGCTCTTGAAAATGAAATTCGGTAGCCTGGGGAGAACTGGCACCTGTTTCAAAACCTACTGTCTCAAAAGGAGACTTCGGTAGATCATGTGTTAAATCCCCGTGAGAAGATGAAACAGTATCTTTTTGAGAGGATTCTGAGTGGCTGAGTAGGGTTTGTGCATGCTCTGGTGGGATGCCAGAGTCTTTTTCAACACCAGGAATGACCCTGTCAGACCCGATGGCAGATGTGGTTTCCCGGCTTTTTACGGCTAGAGAACTCTCATCACTCATTTGTTCTTTTCTCACATTCTCATGTTCTGTTTCTTTTAACTGTTCAACTTCTACTTCAACATTATCATCCAAGCTTCCAGTATCAAGATTATCTATGTCAAACATATCATCATGTTCAAAAACTGGAGCAACAAGCAAAGATTCAGTATTTAACTCAACACCTCTATCTGGAGTTTCTTGAGATTGAGATTTAGAAAGGAACAACCCTAGAGGCATATCATCGTCCGTATCTCCCTCTCCTATACTCACATCACCCTCATTCACTTCACATCCCCTCTCGAGATTTTCCCTTTGCTCACCCCTTGTCAGAGTCACCCGATGACATCTGATCACTAACAACTAATCCCTCAGGTGCTACTGTTCTTTGGGTAGGATCAACAGGTTCTTGTCGATCCGGAAGAACTATGTTATTATCACTCACATATGCCTGCACTATGGGATCATCTAACTCCATTAACATTAACAAATCAACAGGCATGACAAATGGCTGAACATCAATTGTCTTTTCAATTTTATACAGCTTCTGCATAACGTACACCGTTGGCATAGGATCATCGTCCCTTAGATTGATGTCATTAGAATGCTCTAGCATGACACATTGCACAATCATCGATAGAAACCTTGGATACGGAAGAAATTTCTTAGCCTTTTGTGGTATTTGTTTCTGATGTACAACAGTATAAATGTCCTGAAATATTATAGATGCATAGTCGACATGCCAGTGTTTGACCATTGAGACCAGAATCTGAAACGAACTTGAACTAGGACCATCAACTCCTCTTGAAATGCTAGTAAGACACCGATTAATGATAGCATACAGAGACTGCCAGATTGGTACCATATTATTTCTCTTGAATTGAGCAGTCTTGGTGAACTCTCCGTTAAACCCAAGATCCTTGACATGTGGAAAGATAGCTTTGCCTGATATAATAGGATCAAATCTTGTTTTGTTAGGATAAGTACCCCTCTCAGATGGAAGTTTAAACATAGTCCGAAGCTGGTCAACACCAAAAGAGAATTTGAAATTTTCAATCTGACCAACCAAGATCTCCTCTCCTTCATCATTAACAGAAGTATGCAAAGAGTGTCACAGTTGTTGCACATATACCTCTGGAACATGAGGTTCTTCTCCATCAGCAATAGGGTTATATGTTAAAATGTGGTATAGTGGATGTGAGGCTATTAGTTCAGAAAGAATAGGAAATTGAGTGGTGGTGATTAGAGAGTCAAAACAATGATTGTTCATGAGATAGGGTAAGTAATTGGTTCGAGGAAACATTTGGTCAGAAGGAACAAGATTACTAGGATTAGCCATCTGCAAGAAGAGAATAATACCAATGATTAATGATCAAATGTCCAGCAGATAACACTAGAAAAGTTGATTCCTTTTCTGTTTTGAAAAATTCACATTTCGAAAAATTTGAAAAATTTGCAAAATTTTCTAAGTGTTTTACCGGATTTGAAGAATCCGATAAACACTTAAGAGAAATCCGATAAAACTCCTTTAGAGTAGGATTCCGATCAAAACCCAAAATTCTCGGAATCCGATCAAATTGACTTGCAATCCGACAAAAGCCTAGAATCCGATCAAAATTCTCGGAATCCGATCAAAAGACTCGGAATCCGATCAAAAGTCTTGGAATCCAATCAAAACTCTCGAAATCCGATCAAAACACTCGGAATCCGATCAAAAGACTTGGAATCCAATCAAAATTCTCGGAATCCGATCAAAAGACTCGGAATCCGATCAAATTTCAAACAATCCGATAGAATCATATCAGTGAATCACCATTCAAATTCAGACTTTTAAAATTCAAAAATTTCAACAAACAAATCCAAATCGATTATATCTTTTATCATTCTAAGTATTATTAACAAAGAGTATATCCCCATCAGGGATCATTAAGCATACTAATTACTCACAGTTCATCCCGTAACCTAGTTATGCAAGTCGAAGTAACTGTCAGTGAAATCCAACCTAAACAAACATCTCAGAAGAAATCTAACACTATCAAAACTTGTAACACATCTAACTATACATACCCAAGTCACAAACACATTGAAAAACAAATAAATAAGCACACAAATCAGAGGATTAGTTCAGCGATAGAATATGCTCACAGGGTTTTCGGCCTACAAAATCAAACATGCATAGAAATGTAATACACTACAGAGAAATCGAAGTGTACCATGAAATGCGCACTTGAAAACCAAACCAAAAGTTAGAAACTTGAAGAAATCCAAAGCCTTTTGAAAACTTGATGAAACAGAGAGACGAGGTCAAATTTTGAACTGAAATCCGAGAAAAAGTCAAGAATCCGATTGTTCATGACTTGTAGGCCCACAACACTTATCGGATTCCGAGAAAAGAATCGGATTCTGATAAAAACTTATCAGAATGTTGAATGTATTATCCAAATACTCGGATTCCGATAAAAGTATCGGAATGTTGAATATGTTGTGCAACTTCTCGGATTCCGATGAAATTACTTACTTGACCAATGAATGAAAAAAAATCTTTTTGTTATTTTATAATTTTGCAAATGTGTTTGGATTTTTTTTTTTTTTTGAATTATAAAACAAAAACAGTAATACAAATGAGTCTCCCCCTACAAGTATGAACCATCCGTAGTTCATAACTTGTCAACTCAGAACAGACACCCCCGACCCTAAACACTTAACTGTACATAATGTAATTAATAGAATAAAAGTACAGTCAAATACTCAAATTCAACATGCCCAATTTAGAAACTAAAGTGTTAAAACGATTTTCATCCAACGGTTTGGTGAAAATGTCAGCAAGTTGATTTTCAGTATTAACATACTTTAATTCTATCAAACCTTTTTCAACATAATCTTTGAGAAAATGATACCGAATGTCTATATGTTTTGTTTCAGAGCGATGCACAGGATTGCATGAAATGGCTATAGCACTCTGAGAGTCACACATCAGTGGTATGTGAGAATATTCCAATCCAAAATCCGATAGTTGTGTACGAATCCACAGACTTTGAGAGCAGCAGCTGGCAGCAGCAACATATTCAGCCTCCGCGGTGGAAGTTGACACGCAGTTTTGTTTCTTTGATGCCCAGCATACTAGTCTGTCTCCCAGAAAATGTGCACTTCCAGATGTACTTTTTCTGTCCAGCATACATCCTGCATAATCAAAATCCGAGTATCCAATTAGTTCAAAATCAGAATCTCTAGGATACCACAAACCTAGATGTGGAGTACCCTTAAGATATCTTAATATTCTTTTCACTGCCAACAAATGAGACTCTTTAGGATTTGCTTGAAATCTGGCACAGAGACAAGTAGCAAACATTATATCTGGCCTACTAGCTGTTAAGTATAATAAGGATCCTATCATACCACGAAAAGTTTTTAAATCTACTGATTTGCCATCAGGGTCAGCAAACAATTTAGTTTTAATTCCCATGGGAGTTGAAAGTGGAGAACAATCAGTCATGTCAAAACGTTTTAATAAATCTTTTATATATTTTGATTGATTTATAAAAATCCCATGGTTAAATTGAGAAATTTGCAATCCAAGGAAGAAGTTAACTTCTCCCATCATGCTCATTTCAAATCTCTGTTTCATGGTATTAGCAAAATCATCATCATACTTTGGGCTAGTTGAACCAAAAATAATGTCATCTACATAAATCTGTACAAGAATATACTCTGAACCAATCTGTTTTTTGAATAGTGTTGTGTCTGTAGTTCCTTTTGCATAGCCCTTGCTCAACAAGTAATCTGACAATTCATCATACCAAGCTCTCGGGGCTTGTTTTAATCCATTCAAAGCTTTGTCCAGTAGATATACATGCTGCGGGCGTTTGGAATCCACAAAACCTTCAGGTTGACCAACATAGACTTCCTCTTTGATTTTACCATTGAGGAATGCAGTTTTAACGTCCATTTGAAAAACCTTGAAATTCTTGAAGGCAGCATAGGCTAAAAATAATCTGATCGCTTCCAAACGGGCTACAGGGGCAAAGGTCTCATCATAGTCGATTCCTTCTTGCTGATTGTACCCCTTAGCCACTAGCCTAGCCTTGTTTCTCACAACTACTCCATCAGAGTCTTTCTTATTTTTGAAGATCCACTTAGTCCCCACAATTGATTTACCTTCAGGTTTGGGTACTAACCGCCAGACTTTCAAACGGTCAAACTGATTCAGCTCGTCTTGCATAGCAAGAATCCAGTCTGGATCTTCTAAAGCTTCTGATACTCGTGTTGGCTCTATCATACTTAGAAAATTCATATTGAGACATTCGTTTGCAGTTGCAGCACGAGTTCGAACACCAGCATTCAAATTGCCAATGACTTGAGTGTCAGGGTGACTTCTTAACCATACAGGCTCGGGGGTGTCTGTTCTGAGTTGACAAGTTATGAACTACGGATGATTCATACTTGTAGGGGGAGACTTATTTGTATTACTGTTTTTGTTTTATAATTCTAAAAAAAAAATCCAAACACATTGAGGAAGAAATTAAGAAATGGCGGAGTCACCACACGTCACAAAATTTTTAAGAGTCTTCCATCTGATGTTCAACAGAAGTACAAAGATTTAGGGTATGATGAGAGTGATTTCTTTTCAAAAATAACTTGTACACAATTATATCAAACGGAAAGAATGAATCTTGGTTATACACAAAGAATGACGTTTGTGGGTGAAGATGAAGCAAAAAGAGAGGAAGAGATTAAAAGGAAAATGACAAATAAATGTCAGGAATTTCTGAATTATGACCGGTTGAATGCAATATACAATGCATGTGACGAAAACAAAGTCAAGCATGTGTGTTCAAGTGAATATTTCATTCCTTATCAACCAGAGCAACATGTCAAATCAACTGCACCTCGCGTGTACATTACTCACATGGAATTACAACGCCGACAGAAGATTCTCGAATCACAATGCTTCACAAAGAATGTCATGCTTGAATTATCTTATGCAGTTGACTTGGAGTAAAAGCATGCAGATATTGAAACTGCGCTGAAGAAGGTTAACGAATTTACACACGCCAATGCCAAGTTGAACCAAAAGTTGTCTACTGTGTTGAAAGACGATGAAAAGATAATAGACAAATTGTGCATTGAGAAAGCTGAATTGAAAGAAAAAGTCAAAGGATTTGAGGAAAAGCTGCATGTGTTAATTCAATCTTATGTTCCTCGTTCAATTTTAGAGAGAAAAATATCTGAATTGCAAATGGCACTGGACACTGAGAGAGAGAGTTTTGAAAAAGAGAAGAAAGAGTTAATGGCTAAAATTCTGAAAGCTGAGCTTAGCGCTGCTAAACTTGCTGAATCAACGAAGACTTCCGCTGACAATATTAATTTTGATTCAGTTTCACATTGTAGTAGCCAATCTGATTCTTATTTCTCTGTTGCAGGTTCTGAGCTTTAAGAGAAAGATTTCACCAACACATCAACTGCTGCGAAGACTCCTAAGATCACTGTATCTGTTGGATCTTCTTATCAAGTGAAATCACCTCCAGCCGCAACGACTCACTCTCCGAAACAAAACCCTAAACAGAAACAAGTTGCTTTCAGTTATAAACAGAACACTTGTGTTCCAAGTAATTCTAACTCTGCTTGTTCTGTGATTACAGATGATACTGTGTCAAAGCTCAAACAAGCATCGATTTTAAAGAAAAATCTAAATGATGCTATTGCAAAGGTATCATCATTGTTTAGTCCATCCACTTCAACGTCGACGAAATCATCCTGGATTGAAAAAAAGAAACCTTCTGAATCTGCACCAAGTACATCCGGATTCAGAATACCGAAGGTTATAAATGATGATTTCTCGTCAAATTCAATCCCAACTACGAAGATTCCAAAGAAAGATAATAGAGCTAATAAGTCAAATCAGGCTTCTGATCACAATAAAAGACGCCGATCTTTCTCAAAACCGAAATCAACAGGGGAGTTTGTGCTTAAGACAGATGTCATGTATCCTTTTGTGGTTTACTCAGCAAAACACTTAATCCGCCTTTCAAAAGAGAAGATCTGTAAGACGTCCAGAATCAAACAGGAGTTTGTTGTGAAGAATGGAATTCCTCAATGGCATTCAGGACCATTGAATCGAAAGGTCCATAAACCCGTTATTACTACAAATACACAAAAATGGATGGCAAAACCTGCGACTAACAAATCTGGACCCAAACAAGAATGGGTACCAATTTTTGTTAATCCGTTTTGCAGGTAAACAAAGAGAGACATTCTTGGAGCTCAATGAAGATCATTCAGATTGCAGTGAAGATCATTGTGCTCAGTGTGCTGAAGTGGTTTAATTCTCATAATTTTTCAAAAACGATGGAGTTTCCCTGCATTTCAATTCAAATTCATTTTGTTCAGCATTAGCCTGAGTCTAATGTCTGAGAAGCTTATTTTGTGCAGTTTTATCTTTTCATGATATAACTTGCTTTAATCTAGATTGTTATTTGCAGGGGGAGCAAAACTGTGTATCTTCACCTAATTGATGACAAACGATTTTCATATATCAATTTAGGGGGAGTTTGTTTTTACTGCTTTATATCTTTTCAAAAACTCCAAAAACATTCATATATTGAAAAGCCAAAAACATTATAAAATTTCAAAATTCAAAAAGATTTGCTGCTTTTCAGTTACTGTTATCTCTTCAAGAAGGTATTCATTCTTTGTTTTTTTTTTTGCCTTTCTTGATTCATATATTTGTTGATCTTTTGAAAGATCGCCTTTCATTTCTGCGTTTCCATCTCAAATCATTCCTTCATTTTATGCTACATGTTTCAAATCATTTCTGGAACCGTTCATTCATGTGACATTATTTCAGTGATCACAACGTACCATGAGTGAGGGAGTGTAGGCATTTATACTCCTATGGTCAATCCAGAACCGGAAGGTCCTGCCCCAGGAGCTCACCATACTCTAGAACGAGATAGTAAGGGTTACTTACTAGGTCAACTAGGTGAGCAGAATCAGTTATCACGGGATACTGATTGGTGTGCAGAGGTAATATGAAATTGAGAGGGGTGGAACAGGAGATGGGGTGCATATGATCAACATATTATCTTGAGCTTATTGTAATTCATTCTGTGACATCATTTGTCAAATTTCATTGATTCGTTCATTTATCTGATTGTTCAAATCTTCCTTGAAAATCCTTCTCATCAGTGATTTCCTTGAAAAATCATTCTTGTTGTAAATCACATGATTTCTCATCCGGTTGCGAATAATACAAGTGTCCTTATGTATCCAACAACAAGAGATACATACATAAATTCGAAAAGAGAGTTTGAGGGAGAAGTTGAAAAATAGTTAGTAAGCTGTGGGTGAGACAGGATCAAAAGAAAAGAAAGATCCTTACCAAATAGTATACATCTGGGTAGCCACATCTGCTACTGGATCTCATTCGTTGAGATTTGGTATTGAAATAGACATCATGGACCTAGTGATGCAATGCATTAACCCCACCCAGCTACTCAATTATCTCTTAAAAGATATTTGTTTCAACTTCACACGGAGAATTAGCACATTTCTATTGACATCTCACTTGGAGATTGTTAATATTGAAACAAGGAGGACAGCTACCCCGGTCCCCGACTTCTATCATGCACTTCTCGAGTCTAGAGCTTATTTGAATATAAATTTCGTTTCTTAGGACACATGTTGGATTTTTAATGCATATCTAGTTTTCGTAACTACCGGAACATCTTGGAGTGATATCTTTTGTGATATTCACGATGATTAGATGGAAATCCTACCAGTGCTAACATCACGCCAACGCTGAAAGTAGATCATATAGTTTCTAACTGTTGTGTTAACGAGAATCTATGTGATCTCGGTGTTATCCCACGGGAACTTTGAGACGGTGCCCTAAAGACTGTCTCTGATACTTTCATTGCCATATCATTGTAGTGACACCATCATTCAACTGAATCTCATGATAAGGGTTCAAAGCTTCAAGTATTCAACATATTCAGGCCAAAATCAAACCGAATACAAAATTCATGTACATGATGTTCATGAAGAATCCTGATCATCATGAGGGGGAGAAGATTTTAATACTAACTCAGTTGATTTTGAGCTTATTGATCAAGAAATGATTCATGTGTTGAGGGGGAGAAAAGGAGAACTAAACAAAAGATCATACATGTCAAGTCAAGGGGGAGCAAAGTAAAGAACAACAAAAGAGAAAGAAACCAAGATTCAGAACAACGAAAGTGTTTAATTGAAAATGTCAATAAGTTCTGAAGAAATAAACAAGATCTAGAGCTACATTCAAGGGGGAGAGATCAAATATTCTTCCTAAATCGATCTGATTAAATGCTCAAGATCGCGGTTGCTGAAAACCACCTCAAGATAAACCATTGATACAACCAAAGGTTCCATAACCTTAGGTTACTGGTGCAAATCCAAAAATCAGAAGAAAAAGGATGTTATCGATTTCTTTAAAGATTCAAGTTCTCATCAAGTTCACAAAGTCAAGACTATTCTTAAAAATTGAAGAGTCTATCTTTCAAGATGAGAAGACATTCTGAAGACATCAAATCAAAGACTGAAGATTCAAAAAGAAATCGTTCAAGTCTTGACTCCTAAAGCTTAAAGAATGCAGCAAGAAATCTGCATATTCATAAGAGGAGATTGTTAGAGCATGTATGAAGCTGAAAAGACAAACATCTTCTAATTTCTATACAAAGGGGGAGATTGTTAGGACATAAATATTGTATAGAATATAGAAGATTATATTCTAGTGAAGTTTGTATTAATTACAAACTTAAGGGTTAATATTGTAAATACCCTTCGGGGTATATATACTAATGACTAATTAGTCATTAGTAAGGTCTTTGGCATAATCAAAGCTTAAGTGTGTGATTTTCATGGTGTTAATCACTTTCTCTCTAATATTCTTGATTATGATCCATTGATCTTCATGTTATTCATTGATACCTGAATCACTTGGGACAAACACTAAAGGGTCACACTGCTACACACCCAAATCAGAACAGTTGGATTACACCATAAATCTGTATGGAAATAATTAATCAGGTAGTATTAATTATTGAAAAGAGAGAAATAAATAATTCATCAGTTTGTATTAATTATTAGAAAGGAAATAAATAATAAATAGTTATTTATTATTTAAAGAGAATTAAATATTAAGCTTTAATATTTAACGGACCAGTTAATTAATAGTTAATTAATTAATTAGTAAAGTCCAGGGGATCAAAGTGAGAAGAGATGAAAGTTTAATTAAAACCAGTGACTTTTAATTAAACGGGCTTAGGTTAATCTAATCCTTATATATATATATATCCTTAAGCCTTAAGGATTAAGCAATAAGATAACAAGGATTAGAAAGTTTAACCTAGCCACCATCTCTCTCCCTCTCTCCTCTCGTCGAACTCACTCTCTCTCGGTCTCTCTTTCTTCGTCGAAGTCGAAGAAACAAACACCCAAGGTGTTTGCGGTTTTGGTGATCGACGCAAGAGTACACACACACATTCTCGGTTTTTTTAGAATCATTGGTTGGTGATCCAGGAGCGATCTAGCAGCTAGTTCCAAAGGAGGTGCAGTAGTGGTGGACTACTTTAGCAATCCCAAGTTTTTGATCAGGTATATATTTTGTAACCTTTCTATGGATTGTTGTTAGAAGCTATGTTTGATCATTAGTTTTAAAGATCCTAACCCTTTTTGGGGTTTAGAGGGTTGTGTTCAATCGAGTTCCGCTTTTAGGATTGAACTAGTATAATCAAACCCAGGTTTGACCAGTTTGTGTCATTGGATGGTTTGGTCAGGTTCAAAACCCTTCAGTGGTATCAGAGCTTCGGCTCTATGATCCATAGTTTCTAGTTTTATATGTTTTTTAGATTAAGGTTTTATTCTTAATTCTCTACTTGTTCTTGAGTTTTTTTGAAAATCAAAGTAGGTAACAAAACAGTTTGTTTATTGTTATCAGGTTTATCCTATTAATCAGGAAATTCAAACAGTTGGTTTGAACGGTTAAAGGGATCATGATTTTTGGATAAGGATAAGTTTGAATTAAGTTTTAAATTAAACCGTTTGTTTAATTAGTTAAACCTAGTTTATCTAGATAGTTGTTTTGTTTGATAGTTGAATGATCTTCTCCATCTTGTTTCTTCTCCTCGTATTTTTCGAAAACCTTAAGGGATAAAAACAAGTTTTCTGTTTTTTATCCAGTTAATAAAAGGTTTGTTTTTGACCAGTTAGGTTTAAACCAGATTTGTGTTTAAACGGTTAAAAAAGATAAACCTTTTATCTAAAACTTGATCTTAACCAGTTTTTTGAACTTTTGTTTAAAAGGGTTGAAATCTAGTTTTAGGATAATTAGTTATTAATAAAACAAGTTTTGTTAAAATTAATAATTAATAGTTTTTTGGTTTTTTGAAATTAATTCCAGTTTTTAATCAGTATATTAAAACAGTTAGTATTAATAGGTTAAAAAGGATTTAAAATATTTTATTAATCGGAAAACGGGAACCGAGATCATCACCGTGTCAGGTGGTGGTCGTTAGCGGCGCTAAGGCCTAATGGGCTTCGGCCCAAGGGGTTTCGGCCCAATGCGATATTCGGCCCAAGGAGGATCTCGGTCCAATGGGTTCTAGGCCCAAGGAGGATCTCGGTCCAATGGGTTCTCCGCCCAAGGAGGATCTCGGTCCAATGGGTTCTCGGCCAAGGAGGATCTCCGTCCAATGGGTTCTCGGCCCAAGAGGGTCTCGGCCCAGTGGGTTTTCTCGGGTTGACGGGAGATGTTGGCCCAAATAGTTTTTTTTTCGGATTAATACAAAAAGGATTATTAATTTTAAGTTATAAAATTAATAAGCTATTATATAAATTAGTATTATATGTTTTAATTAGTTTAGTTAAAATAAATATTTTTAGACTTTAATTTATTATGACTAGTTTAGTCATTTTTGAATAAATTCTAAAAAAATAAAGTTTATATAATATTATGGAGAAACAAATAAGATAGTATTTTTTTAATTGACCAAAAGTTGTCGGTTTTAAGTATTTAGAAAACTAGTAAGAAAATCCGACATAAGGATTTCTTTCAAGTTTTGAATGAGATCAAGTTTTTTAAAGTTTTATTGAAAAACTATTTTGGTCAAATAATTTTAACTAGAAGATTGTGATTCTCATTTTTGGTTAATAGGTATTAATCAAAAGGATAAATGAGAATGTTCAATCAAATCAGGTTATGTGCTTAACAGCACAGCTTATTGTTTGTTTATTATAACTGTGTGGTTGTCTTTTATATATATAGTGTTTATATATAATTGCGTGATTGTGATACATATAGCTATAGTTTTGCCGACTTAGGACTCGTTTTTTTCTTTTTCCTTCTTTTTTCTTTTGGTTTTGGGAAGGCCTGCATGCCAATTACAATCCCTTTCTTATTTGTAATATTGTACTGGTTCGGGGAGGCCTGCGTGCCAATTACAACCCCATTCAATATTGTATTTGTAATAGATTAGTAATAGTTTAATCCCTCAATCAAGATAGACTCGAAGAAGGTGATAAAGTAGATGGTGTTCTTCACGCGAAGCACAGACACTTCGGGGAGGTGTCAAGGCTAGTGGGAGCAGCATATCAAGAAGGCGAATCCAAGTCATTTTTTCCTTAGGTTTGACCTTAGGATTAGTTGGCAAAACTATAGGACTTTATATACTTCTTATTACTTGCGTGGTTGTGGTTCTTTTATTTACTGTTTTTCATATAGATATGTGACATTTATATGATGCTAAATAAAAAGGGGTTTGATAATAGCTAATTATTAAAAAGAGAAAAACCACGTTTAATGACAAACTAGAATACGACTACAGGTTGCTAGTCGTGTTAGTTAAATTTTTATAAATTTAAAGTTTTGTCAAGGTTATAAGTTTGGAACTTATAAAGGCCGTTTTGTGCACCTAGTTTAGGTATACATATAAATCATATTTTTAAAACAGTTAGTTTTAAAATGGATTTTCAAAAACTGGAAAATTAAGTTTTAACTTAATTATAAAACCCAAGAAAATCTTAGATCAGTGTGCTACCCATCTAATGGTACACCCATGTTGTTAAACGGTACTCGGGTGTCAGAAGTGCCCAAACCTTGGGCATCCGGGTTCAAACCATTGCGGGAAGGGGCATGAAAGATTCTACGATAATCGGGAGTCTCGGCCAGAATTCATGCTGTCTTAGGTGGTGCGATCTGTTTTGGTGATAATCGGGAGTCCCGGCCCAAAAAGCACTAGAGTAGAGTTAAACATACTGGATTGGGTCTAAGTGCTCTACGAGGTTCTAGGAGTCGTATCAGTTAGGTACGATTGGTACAGGGTGTTACCTACCAGAAATAGCATGACTTGGCGGGAAGTGCCCAAACCTTGCGTCAAGTATGTGAAATATGGGTCCTAGGTCTAATATATATTATTTATGGGTTTGATGATATATGATTAGAAAGTTTATCTGCAATTACTACTTAAACCAAGGTTTTAATTTGTAGATGGAAACCAACGTTACTAGTACTAACAACTCTCTCTCCGCTTCATCCTTGAGAAGGACAAGCTTGCTGGTCCTAACTTTCTCACGTGGGAGAAAAATCTCCGAATCGTGCTTAGGCACGAGAGAAAGTGGCATGTCCTAGAACAACCTCTGGGAAATCCTCCTTCCAGCAATGCTAGGGCAGACGTCAGGGAGGCTTTTCAGAAGCGCTCCAATAACGCCCTAGATGTCAGCTGCCTCATGCTTGCAACTATGAGTCCAGAGTTACAGTCTAGCATGATGGAGACTCCTGCCTATGACATGATCCACCAGTTGAGGTACATGTTCCAGGAGCAAGCTCGCACAGAGCGTTATGATGCCACCAGGGCATTTAACTCGTGCAAGATGGCTAAGGGGACCTCTGTCAGTAACACGTCATGAAAATGAAAGGTTACATGGACTACCTAGAGAGACTTGGGCACCCAGTGCCGTTGAAGCTAGCAACGGATACGATACTCAACTCGTTGTCAGATGACTATAAGCCTTTTATAGTCAACTACAACATGAACAACATGGAGAAATCCGTGGCTGAGTTGCACTCCATGCTCAAGACAGCTGAGCAGAGTATCGGGACCAAGTCTAAGGATATTCTCATGATGGGTCATGGCGGGCATAAGAAGAGGAAGGGGCGCAATGGAAAGGGAAAGGGCAAGGCCCAACCTAGCCAGAGTGCACCCAGAGCTAATAATGACAACAAGGGCAAGAAGCCGAAGCCGAACAAAGCAAGAACCGAGAATCGGTGCTTCAAGTGCGGTGAGGTCGGGCACTGGAAAAGAGATTGCCCGAAGGGTCACGAGGCAGGTGGCAAGGCTGGCACCTCAGGTATCGTGTGATTAGCTTCTTTGTCACTTTCCACTTGTAAAAGTTTTTACGAGTATTTTAATGTCTTGCAATCGTTTATTGCAGGAGGAGATGGAAAGTGATGCGGCCCAGCATAAAGAGATCCTACGTGCAGTTTGCGGATACTATAAATATTTATACTTCCTAGTTTATTAAACTCTTTAAGTTTTCTTTTATCTTGATTGTTTATGGAAACTTCTGGTTCGAGTTTATGGAAATTTTAATTTTTTAGTTCATATCCGTGCACGTGTTCTTATTTTATGAATCAGGATTAGTCCAGTTGTGACTAAAAGAGTACCAATAAGTCAAGTTCTGACTTGATTGGTGATTCATAATAATCTTATGCTATGATTTGTTGTAGTTACATAAATGTTGGCTCCACTATTCAAATGCTTAAATAAACAAGTGTTGTTTATAAAATTAGATAGTTTTTCTAATTTTAACAAGTGTTTCTTGAAAGGTAAAAGTTCAAAGTCTTGAACAAAAGTGAAATAATAGTTATTATTTCTAAGTGAAAATAGTTTTTGATAAAACATTTAAGAAAGTATAAAAGTGATTATGGTAGCTACTATAATCAAGGGATTTTTATACTGAATGTTTTTAATGGAAAGAAATTTAAAATATCTTCACAAGTGTTTTTGCACTCATGGAAAGTTTAATGAAACCACTTTTTGTAGTTAGAAAGATGGATATATGGACATCCAAGTTCTCGGTTTCATAAAAACAAATTTCTTACAAAAAACTAAGTTTTAAAACATGTGTTTAGAACACAAGTTTTAGGCATGGTAGTCAAGGATTGACTAAAGCCTAAAAGGATGTTTTAAAGTAATGCACTTTTCCATAAAAGATAGTGAGAGCATCTGACTAATGTATTTATCAGAGTTAATAGTTTTTAACCAGTGTGATAAATACAAGTTTGAACTTTTAGAGTATATAATTATCGGATGATTTTAGAAGTTATCTAAAATAGTAAGCTCTTGAGAAAGAATCAATCTGAGGAATGCATGACTTGTTGAGAGGTACTCAATAAAGACATCATTTTGAGTCAAGTTATGACTTAAATAAAAATTATACTCATTAAGTTCAGTAAGTCAGCTTAATTAAATATTGTTGGCTGTTTAAAATTGGAAATGATGAAATAGAATGTTTTTAACATTCTTAGTAGTAATGTTAGATTAGTGTTGGCAGACACAGGGAATCTAATTTCAAGTTTCTTGCAAGTAGGTGCAAGAAGGTTTATCATTTCAAAAGGATAATAAAATCCAGTATATCTACAAATGTAATTAAAGTTTTAATTACAAGGAAGTTATTTTGTAAAGTCAGAAACTTTGGAGTTATTTCTAGTTTCTCCAAGTTTAAGGAATTTTATAAAATAAGTAAGTCTAGAATTGTTCTTAGGTTGCAAGAACGAGTTCTAGCAAAAACCAAGAAGGAGTACTTCATGGTGCTAGTCTTGAGTTTTAGGTTTATAATTATATTATTTTTCCCTTGTAATCTGTGATAAGTTACAATGTAAAATAATAAGTAATTCAGATATACACCGTGAATCGAGTCAATGAAATAGTAGAAAAATATGCACCTTTATTCCAGGGTGGAATATGGAAGGGTGTAGAAATTAGTTTCATTATTCTTCACAACTTTGTATGTTTTGGTTCATCTAGGAATAAACTAGGTTTATTCAAAACATCATCCGTGACTACTTATCGTGGTGGGAACTATGATAGGGCTATAAAGTCATCGTAATTTTGGGGTAGATTCGAAAGTATATCGAATATAGCTGCAAAAGGTTTTTGCGGACCAAAATTGACGGATATTCGTTAGGGTTACGAATATTGGATTGACCCACTATGAAAAATACTTCATGGATTCGTGTCAAAAGTATTTATCACATAGGTTATCCTTAAGCCTGAGGTATTTGGTTTGGGATGCGGTAACTGTTGTCTTCTTAGCTCGTTTTAATGCCACGCCGTAACAGGGTGGTCATAAGGAGCGTGTCTAGATTCAGTGGGAGCCGTATTTCCAAATGCAAATATGCAAGATGGTAATTGCAACATCTTTTTAGAAGAGATATTTCCGGGCCCCTTGACTGATTAGAGAAACTGGTAAGTGCACGGCCGTGCCGAAACGAACTGATCTGTTCTTTGTCGTTTATCACGCAGTTTTGAAATCAAGTATGTCATGAACCAATTTTTGAGTCTCTGAGTTGACTTTCCCCATGCTCATGCTCAAAATTGAAATATCGCGCTGCAAGGGACAAACCTATATATATATATATATATATATATATATATATATGCAAGTATGTATATATAAAAACGTACACATTCATGAACAGGGAGTTTATGATAGTTTAGTTTATAAACAGTTAGTTTATAACGGGATACTTCTAGGCAGGTTGCTTATGAAGTTTTATCACAATTTACTTTGGGGTATAAGAGTTCTTATAACCTGATTATCCTAAGTGTCTGGCTAGGGACCTCCTTAGGCTAACAATGTGCAGTAACTATTACTTATCTTGCACAAGTGGGAGTCTGTTGGATTATGTGCAGAGATAATTAATAGGCATATTGTATCCAATGTTATAAGAGACTAAAGGGTCACACTGCTACACACCCAAATCAGAACAGTTGGATTACACCATAAATTTGTGTGGAAATAATTAATCAGGTTGGATTAATTATTAAAGAAAAAAATAAATAATTAATCAGTAGTATTAATTATTGAAAAGAGAGAAATAAATAATTGATCAGTTTGTATTAATTATTAGAAAGGAAATAAATAATAAATAGTTATTTATTATTTAAAGAGAATTAAATATTAAGCTTTAATATTTAACGGACCAGTTAATTAATAGTTAATTAATTAATTAGTAAAGTCTAGGGGGTCAAAGTGAGAAGAGATGAAAGTTTAATTAAAACCAGTGGGCTTTTAATTAAACGGGCTTAGGTTCATCTAATCCTTATATATATATATATATATATATATATATATATATATATATATATATATATATATATATATATATATATATATATATATATATATATATATATATATATATCCTTAAGCCTTAAGGATTAACCAATAATATAACAAGGATTAGAAAGTTTAACCTAGCCACCATCTCTCTCCTTCTCTCCTCTCGTCGAACTCACTCTCTCTCGGTCTCTCTTTCTTCGTCGAAGTCAAAGAAACAAACACCCAAGGTGTTTGCGGTTTTGGTGATAGACGCAAGAGTACACACACACATTCTCGGTTTTTCGAGAATCATTGGTTGGTGATCCAGGAGCGGTCTAGCAGCCAGTTCCAAAGTAGGTGCAGTAGTGGTGGACTACTTTAGCAATCCCAAGTTTTTGATCAGGTATATTTTCTGTAACTTTTCTATGGATTGTTGTTAGAAGCTATGTTTGATCATTAGTTTTAAAGATCCTAACCCTTTTTGAAGTTTAGAGGGTTGTGTTCAATCCAGTTCCGCTTTTAGGATTGAACCAGTAGAATCAAACCCAGGTTTGACCAGTTTGTGTCATTGGGTGGTGTATGTGAATGTATGCTATGTATTAAAAATTAGATTTTCTGATAATCTAAATTGACCTTTGGGATTGATGTATGTGAATGTATGCTATGTATTAAAAATTGTAATTGATTGATTTGACATGTCGGGTATATGAGAGGAGGTAGGTTTAAATAGTAGTTCCCTACTTAAGATTAGGTCGAGTTTAGATTAGAGAGGAGGTCTATATATGTGAGTGTATGACGTGATATATGAGTGTATGTAGTATACTAAAAACTTAATTGATTTATATACGAGAGTACAAATAATAGCACCCTAAATATATTAAGTTTAGCTTTGTCATCTAAAATTTGTGAAAAAACTTCACAAATGAGAGTGATTTTACGTATAATCACACCTCACTATTTCAATTGTATCAATGTTTCCTCTCATCCTTAAATCATCCAATATACCTAACATGCTGTTCGGGTAGCGGGTATAAAATTCGGGTATAAAATTAAATTCAGGTTATTCGGTCATCTTGTTTTTTTCATGTGATTTGGATAACCTGAAAGTAATTCGGTTCGGGTAGCGGGTATAAAATTCTGGTTTCGGATAGATCCGAATAACCCGAATAATATTATTACTTTTTTAAATGTTTTTTTGTACACTATCCTAGGGGTGTCGAAAAATACCGAACCAGAATAACCGAATCGAAAAATAAAATTCGGGTTATTTGGTTCGGTTTATTCGGTCATCGGATTCGTTTCGGGTAATTTGGATAACCCGACAGTAATTCGGTTCGGGTAGCGGGTATAAAATTCGGGTTTCGGTAAGATTTTAACTTTTTAAAATATTTTTTTGTACACTATTCTAAGGGTATCGAAAAATACCGAACCCGAATAAATCGAACCGAAAAAAATAAAATTCGGGTTATTCGGTTCGGTCTATTTGGTCATCGGGTTTCTTTTCGGGTAATTTGGATAACCCAAAATTAATTCGGTTCGGGTAGCGGATATAAAATTCGGGTTTTGGGTCTATCCGAATAAGATTTTTAGTTTTTAAAATTTTTTTGTATACTATCTCTTTAAGTTGTTATAAGAGGATAAACAATAATAGTTAATATTTTGGTCATTACACATCTTTTTTATCATAAGTATTATTATATTAAATATTTAAAAGTTCACTATTTACCTCCGTTTGACCTATGTTGCTTAGAAAAACCAAATATGATGTTCAAAAAAACTTATTTAATAGATCCTAATTCTAAAGCAAACATATTGTTGAATAAAAAGTTGGAGGTGTGGTACAAATACCCAATTAATGAAACATTTACATTGGTCAGTTAACTTCGTTTGTTTGATTTGATTTAATCAAATACCTAATTAATTATATTCAAATGTCTATAATTCTATGAAGACTTATGATCATTTTATATGAATAATTATATTTAGTAAATACTGCTATATTTCTCCATTAGTCTATTAACGAACACAATTGAATAACTCAAAAAAATGAAATGCGATAATTCTTATCCTGTTAAACCCAAATAAGGATTTATCCGTACTAAACCCGAATAATCCGAAACTGATCAAACCGAATTCTTATACGGTTCGGTTAACGGTTATTTTTCAAAAATGAAATATCCGAATAACCTGAACCGAATAACCCGAAAACCGAACGAAATAACCGAACAACACACTATAAAGGACCGCGGGAAACGGTTTCATCTCGTCAAGGCCGATAGTGAAGGGTTGTTGCTGCTGGGGCCACCAACGGTGGAGGGTTGTAAAAAGTTAGAGAGAGAGTGTGTGTGTTTGCGTGTGTAAGAGAGATGGAGAGATTAAGAGGCTATAGAGACATGAGGTTATAAAAATAGTAATTAGAATGTGTGTTTGGTACGCTACAAGATTATATTATAAGTGAACATTAAAAAAATGTTTGCAAACAATGATAGATAGGAAAAATATGTTTGGTGATAAGGATAAGTTGAAAAACGACTAAAATACATCTTTTTAACAATATCATTTAATATCTGGTAGTGTAAATGATTGAGTTCGAAAAAACATGTCAACTACACGGATATAACTGGTGTAATATTCAATCTTAAATACTGAATGTGAAACTCAAGAAAAACCATATATATATATAAAGAACCTCCCTTAAATATAGAACCTAAAGAACCTTTTCAGGTAATGACACGTGACACATAGTTTAGGGGCAAAAAAGGAAATTAAAAAAAAATAATAATAATCTGCGTCCCACCCCAACCAACCCTCAACAAACTTTTAAAAAAAACCCCACTTAATTTAAATGATCATAACTATTTCGTTTTTAATAATTTTAAGCAAAAAATTATACCGTTAGATTCAGTTTTTCGTCCTCTTTCAAACAAGACCGGGCTTGATATATTTCACAAAAAAAATTTTAAATGCAAATTTTGCATTTGGAGTTCTGTTCATACTAAATACAAAACGCAAAAAATCGAAAAATGCAAAATATGCATTTGGAGTTCTGTTCATACCAGATGCTTCTAAAATGCAAAATATGAAAACGCAAAATGCAAAATGCTTCCAAAATGTAAAATCCGACAGAAACACTACATGCTGCCCAAATGCAAACAAAATTTCATCTTCAAAATTTTTTTAGAAAAATATGGGAAAAGTGATTTTGTTTGAAAGAGGATTAAAAAACTAAAAGATTGGTATAACTTTTTTGTTTATATTCACAAAACTTAAAAAGTTATGACAATTTAAAGTTTTTGTGGGTTTTTTTTTAAATTCCTAGGTTGTTATGGGGGACATTTTCCATATTTACCCTTTTCTTTATAATTTAATACATAATTATTATAGTTTTGCCATCGTTCAATCTCATCCATTGATTTTGATGATCCAGTGGTCCAGATTAGTTCTTTAGGTTCTTTGTTTAAAACATGGTTCTTTATTGATCAATTATATATATATATATATATATATATATATATATATATATATATATATATATATATATATATATTAAAAAGAAAATTATTGTACAAAGAGTAAGGAGAAATCTGGACCACACAATACATGTAAAAGTCAAACAAAAAAAACCACCAAATTAACTACATTTTCGAAATTAAAAAAAATACAAAAGGCTAATAATGTAAATTAACAAGAAACAACATAGGGCAGAGAAATAGACGGTGACTAGACTCCTTCTTCAGTTGTTTCCTTAGCCGCTGTTCAAAAGAAAAAAAGTAGTCCTGTTGCCGCCGGTGCATCCCTCTTCAGTTGTTTGATTCACATATTACACATTTGATTCACAATTTACAAAACATTTTATGCACATATTAATCTTGTGGCGACGGTGCATCCATCTACAATGGACGGTGCATCCATCGACGGTGGATGGTGCATCAGCCAGATCTGTAGTAATTGTGTGTCACTTTCAGGGATGAACGCAAAAATCGTTACCAACAACACACACATCGTTATCAGTATGAACAAACGGCAGGATCAGACCAGGGCTACACAAAGCAAAACAGTAACGCAAATATCCAGAGGAAACGCAACGAACCAGAGGCAACGCAAAACAGGGAGTAATTCTCATCGTTAACCTGCAACGACAGTGAAGTGGCGACGATTACCTGCAAGCAGCGGCGGCATCAGAGGAGCAAACCTGCGGCAGTGATTTTGGGATAGACAAAAACCCACAATCGATTTTGAAGCAAATGATGGTGGCGGCAGAAAGGAATACCAAAAATTACGAGAATACGTGCAGTGGAGGGATGAGACGGGAGTTGTGGAGAACGACGGAGGTCGCCGGCAGTTGTGGAGAACGATCGCCTGTGCGGCGATGATACGTGCAGGGGAGGGATGAGACGGATAAGGGAAATCAATTAAGGTTACATGGGGTGTTGACTGTTGATAGATACAAGAGAGAGAAATTTACATAATAAATTTCCGATTGTACCCTTGATTATTAAAAATAATTAAAATACACATGGCAACACTAGGTTTCTTCTTATATCTTTTAGCCTAAATTTCTTTTTACTTGATCCTGATTATATATATATATATATATATATATATATATATATATATATATATATATATATAATATATATATATATAAGTTTTTGATGGATGTGTAATAATTAACTCTAAATAAAATAAAAAAAATGGTGAAGAATTGGAAAGAGTAAAACAAAATGAGGAGTATATCTAATACGCTATATTCTCTCGGTCATTTATTTTATAAGCGTCTTTTAGAAGTTTGAATATTTAGTTACATTATACACAAAACAATATCAATATTTAATATTTGATACATACTCATAAGCATCGTATTAATTTTGCTAATAACATTTTTTATTAATGATATAATTTAAGGTTACATCTCATCATGTGCTTGTTATCAATGGGCAAAGCACTCCTGTAAATAATAGAACAACTGACACGTGTGTGTCGTGGAGAATCCCAATAAAACAGCAAGATTGCGTTCTTGAGATGCCATTTAAAGTCCATGTTGAGCCTTATCAATACATTTCCTCCTTGGAACATCTTCCGAAACTGCCTCATTTCTTCTTCTGATAAGCGAGTTTGATAAAGCTCAAACTTGACTACAATCAATTGCTGTTTTTCGGAAACTAGAAAAGCGCTATTAGAAATAGCACTAATAGGGTGCTCCACAGATTGATATGTTGTTATTTGGAATGTGCCGATTTCTGGCACAATGTTTCCCGTTTTATTAAGTATAACTCGAAGGCTAACATTTCCTTCGAGTGATAGTGTGGTGTTATCAATTGTTCTAAATTTGACATACATGTCCTGTATGTCAACGGTATCTACATCTAAATCACCTACATTATTTAAAGCTAGTGCTATAAATAGGTATATTACAAAACAAGTTGTTACGATTAGTCTCATTAAAATAGAGGGACTAATTCTTATTCTTTGTAGAGGGCGATTGTTCCTCCGGTCGTCAATTATCTGCTTCCAATAAAACAAATAGAAGCTTAAATCAGTTTCAGGATGATTTCGGGTATGATTACATGTTAATAGGGTATAACCGATAGTTCACAAAATATATATTGAGAAAGAGAGTGAAGAAAGAATGATCATATAAACTCTTAGAGTGATTGAGTACGTCCTACTCAAGCTGAGTGTAAGGCGTGGTAAGTTAACTGAGTTTAAGTTTCAGCTTTTCGTTTCAAAGATTTTTGTAACTTCCGTTGTAGGGTGCATATGTATCATGTTCTAAACATAAACTGTAAGAATTCCTATTATACATAAAGTGAGATAATATTGTTAGTTTTAATCGATGAAGGAACAAATACGTGGGGTTAAGCACGTATGTTTTTAAGCTTATTGAACAATCTTATTATACGTTGAAGGCATGGAGCACTAGAGTGAGCTAAACAATTCTTTTATGCTTTGGATTAGGAACTCACAATTCCTTCAATAAAATGCGCACCACATGAGTGTGGTTTTCTTTTACTTTTAAAGGAGATTGCGGGTATTGGAGTATATATGTTTCAAAGTAATATATTAAAACTGATAATTGACCGAGTTTTCAGAAAGTCTGAACGGGTTAATACAATTCAATAAATTTTAATGTGATAAGTTAAATGATAAGCTCATTGTAGAACTAAGAGATCATTAATAGAAGGTAATGTTTAAAAAAGAAAACATATTTTGTAAACGGGTGAATTTAAATAACAAAAAATGATACGTACTTGTAAAAGTGTACAACACAAGTCCCATTCAGTACGGATAATATATCCGCCGGTGTTGGTGTTGGTTACTGGAATGACGTTTCCGTCAGGGTTGGTGATGGTGTTAGTGTTGGTGATGCGGACAACGTTTATGTCAGTGGTATTGTTGGTTACTGGGCCTTCAATCTCTTCAATTTCAAATGTTGCTCTTCCGATAGTTGACATCTTTGTGTATGATTTAGCAGATGACGAGAGGAGTAGAAAAGGATCAATTGGAAAATGACTAGAGAGAAAGTTGTAGTACGTATCACAGAAATTAGAGAAAGTTATAACTAAAAAGCGATTGAATTCACTTTATTTATAATATGTTTTTGGCCATTTGAAGTGCATGGTACAATAACTCTATAATTCATCAACAAACCATTCTTGTTTTAAGACGTAATTTATCAATCCTATATAAGTAAATTAAGTTATTGATAGAAATTTCCTTAACTAAATGAGGATGAAAGATGTGTATTTGAAATGGCGTGTGATCCCAAAACGAGTTCACTCTCTTTATATACAAGAAGGGACCGAAGGGCATCGTCACCCATTGCATATAATAAACCTATCATTTTGGAAATAATCCAAAGAAGAATCAAGAATGTAATGCAAACAAATGACTTTACGTACAAAGTTTAGTTTCTCTCTTAAAATGTTTTATTCTTTTACTTTAACTTTAAAAAATGAAGTCTTGAAAATTAGTTTTGCGGTAATAAAACAATTTACAAGTAAGGATATGGTTGGTCCCTTAGTGAGAAGGTCAACAAGCAAGTAATGTGTAGAAGGGGGGTTGAATACACTTTCTGCGAAAAATTGAACAAATCAATAAAAAGTGTTAACACACATCAAACCACAACAATTGAATGCTTTGCTTTTCATTAATAAGAAGATGATTACAGACTCTATCAAGTAAGTAACACTTGATATGTAAACACCTAATGTAAATCAAATCTCTCAATCTCTCAAACTTTGCTATCTATAATCAACTTATGATTATAGATACAGGACGACTCTCTAAACAAGATTTAATCACAGATTGAATACTTACCAATTTCACAACAAATGTGAATATTCGAACACACGAATAACTTGGCAATCTGTGAGTATCTTGATCACGTTGAATTGACAAACAGTGAATCAAAACTCGTAACACATAAGATCAATATTGAGGTGAAACTGAGTTATGGCTCTGGAACTCGTAGTCGTAGTCGTACCTCAAAACTTATCAGGATGATAAGTATTTATAATCCTGTTCCTACCACTACTAGAAAAACTGCAATTTCCGACGAAAATTTGCGACGGACGAAATCCGTCGCTAATTAGGACGGATCTGTGACTGAATCAAGTTATCAAATATCAACGGAAAACCGTCGCTGTTCCCTCGCTAATTTGCGACGGATTTGCGACGGATCTGGATTCGGTCGCAAATCTGTCGCAAATTCGTCGCAAATTAGCGAGGAAAGAAACTGTCTCTAATTCGTTGCTAATTAGCGACCGATTTCAAACAGATTTGCGATGGATTCCGAATTGAGGTATATCATCGCTATTCTGTCGCTAATTAGCGAGGGATTTGCGAGAGATAGCGACGGAACCGAGTTAATGCTATTCCCTCACTAATTAGCGACGGAACCATGATATTCCGTCGCTATTCCCTCGCTAATTAGCGACGGAACCATGATATTCCGTTGCTATCTTTCGCGAATTTGTGACGGATTCATAATTAAGGTATATTGTCGCTATTTCCTCGCTAATTTGTGAGGGATTTGCCAGAGATTGCGACTGAACCAAGTTATTAAGGATCCACGGTATTTCATCGCTATTCGCTTGCTAATTAGCGGTGGATTTGCGACGGAATTGTTACAATCCGTCGCTATTCCCTCGCTAATTTGCGACGGAGATGTACACCTTTAACGAGTTAATCAATGAGTCACATTCCCTTACTTGTCACTCTAGGTCGTTTTAAATTAATTAATAATTGTTAGAGATGTAATCGAGCCGAGATAACACGTGAGCTACTCGAGACCGGCTCAGAAAATATTTGAAATCAACTCAATGTGAACCGATCCGAAGTCGAGTTACTAAATTATATTTTTAGACGAGGTCGACTTCCATAATGCCTAACTCGTCAGGCTCACACTCCTAATTGAGTTTTGGAACCCAGTCGAGCTTGATCTTGGTAGTGTTTCGGCTCGACTCGGCTCGATTACACCCCTAAAATTGGTCTGTCATTCTCAATCTTGGTCTATCAAAGTCATATTTTTTAGAATATGACTAATATTTATTTTTTTAAATTAAATTCCTTTAAAAATTAGGGTCCCCCCCGAGAAGCCGATTATCTACAAATTTCATCGCTAATCCGTTGCAAATTAGCAACATATTATATATGTCCCTAAACCGTTGCTAATTTGCGACCGATTACCACAAACACCTATCACAACCAGCACTCGCCGCCACTAATTGCCGTTAATCACGGCCTCAACCAACATCACTATAGCGGCCAGACTGCCACTAATCATCACCCTTAATGGTTGCTACCACCATCATCAACCACTACCACCACAACTTACTATTTCCACCAACTACGATCAACACCGTTACCACCACTTACCACCACCATCACCACCATCACTACCACGATCGACCTAATATCTATACTACATTATAAAACATTTAGCTTTCTCTCTCTTAAAATTTTTAAGACTACTTAATTTTAAATAGTACACATTTTTTTGCTTAAGATACAAACATTTAAAGCAATAGCCTAACCAATCAATCATTTTAAGTAGTACAAATTATTGACCAATCTCTTGTAGTAGTTAATACAAGGACATTAAAATCTAAAAAATAATTAACACTTGGCTAATAATCACTTACCCAACACAATTTAAATATGAACTACTAAAACCCTCGTATCCATTAGGCTCGTTTAAAATTTATGAAGCTAAGGGTCGGCTTATTTTGACTCATTTAAGCTAACCTCGTTTAGGCTTGGGAATGAGTTTGATATTTTTATTATAATGATATATATATATGAACATTAAAATTAAACATGTAAAATATAAATTATATTTTATATATTACTCGTCTAGGCTCACGAGCTTAAACGAACGCACTCTTTAAAATGATATATATGATTATTAAAGCTTTAATTTAGGCTAGGCTCGTTTCGATTTTTAAATATCCGAGCTCGAATGGTTCGCGATAGCTCAACCTATTTACATATCTTGTTAAACTTTATTTTCCTTTTCGAGTATTTTGTAGAACCATGAAAATTAAAAAAAAGAATTATTTTTATTTATTTTACACTACTAAGAAACACATTATTAATATATATTTTTATAGAAATTACTCACTTCTTTCGTTTTTTTACTATATAAACTTATCTATTTATTTTATTTTTCTTTTCTAAACAAAAAGAGCCCAAATTAATTTGGAGAAGATGGCGCCACTTTCCACTACTACAAAAATGTCAAAGTATTTTCAATTTCCCGCCCCAATTAAACCCTAAAAATGAAATAGGGTAGCCGCTTTCTTTACAATCGATGGATGAGGGTCTGTGTGGTATGACCAAGAGAGAAGGGGCGGAGCAAATGGCACCGGCTCGTATGATTTCCGGCGAGAAGAGAACGGGCAGCGAGCAAACATTACATCTCTCTGGTTAGAAATCGAAAGAGGAAGAAAGAAACGAGTAAACTCGTTTGTGTGTGTGTCGAGAGTATTCAGTCGAAGGAAAGGAACCAGAACCAACCTCAAGCTTCACTGATCTTCAGCAGATTGTTAACCATTCAGGTACGCAAATTCTTACATGTCTGCAACTGATTTCGCGTCTGAGGCTTTAGTCAATCGATGCTTTGAGCCCTATTTTGTGTTGCGCTGTACCGAGAACCAACACACACAATCTGTTTGTTTTATTTAGATTAAAGCGAATTAGATGGATTAATTTGCTGTTCTTGAACTGTTGTTGATGCGTGGATGCACCAACTAAACCGAGAATTCACAAGGTAACGATTTGTGGGCTCTTGGAAACACCATGATGTTGTTTAACAGCTTTTTAATTCGAGTTTAAACTGATTATTGATTTTATTTCAGTTCTCAATAAACCGAAGTTTTACATGTCAACAAACCGCCTGTTAAAAGCGCAAAGCTAAGCCTACTAAGCTTAGGTATATTTACATCGAAATGTTTTGTTGATAAATTTGTTATTTGTGCTATGATGTATGCTGATTTTAAGATGTTTAGGGTTAGTCTTGCTCCAGGAACCGTGTTAATTATATTGGATGCGAGGTTTAAAGGGAATGGAGTGGTGTTCTTGAAGCAACTTACATCTAGATTGCTTCTGGTTATTGGTGAGGTTTTTTTTCATATCGTTTTATTTTAATCCTTTATCTAGTAGCTAAACTTAATAGTTATCAATTTGCTTGTTTGAGCTATAGTTATCAGTTTATGTAGTTTTTTGGATTTATGATGTATAAGTAATATATGTTCATTCTTCAATGTAGTTATCAGTTTGCTTGTGTGAGCCATAGTTATAAATTTATGTATTTTTGGTGGATTTATGATGTATAATGATTATATGTTCATACTTAAGTGAAGCTATCACTTTGCTTGTTAGAGCCATAATATATTGCTTAGTGAGTATTTTATTAGATAATCAAGTGGTTTTGTAAATTGAAATTACTAGAAGTTATAATTTCTTAAGCCGGAACATAGCCTGATCCAAATAGACCCTTTAGTAATCGCAAGCAAGAGAATTTTTAGTTATTTTTTCTTTATTGAGCACTAATTACATGTTTTTAACTTTCTAGTAATAAATATTATACTGCTTATTGTTTCGATTACTGTTTATGGGACCTGCTTCATCATTGCCATTTAACACTCTATCTCCTTTCAATTTTTAAGAACTTCTTAAAATTATGTCAATCTTTAATCTCCATCTTTCTTTTTATCTAAATTAATCTCATCCACTTAATTTTTAACCATTTCTCTCTCCTAATAAATTTTAATTTTTTTGTTTATTTAAAATATATTCTCCTATTAACACATTCTCTTACACAAACACAATTATCCACACACATCAATATAATTTTCAAAATCTTATTAACTTCTCTCTTCTTATTTGACAAATATATATATTTTAAATTTTTTAATGTTTTTAAGAATTTATTTTTAAAATTAATAAAATAGTTGATACAAATATAAGAATAATTGAAGAAAAAACTGACATGCTGAATTTTTTTTCGTGACATTGAATTACGCGTTACATCCTTGAAAATGACATGTTACAAAACAGAAACTAATTATCGTCGGAGCATTGTGCGAGTACACTGCTAGTATTATCTAATGTGTAAATGAGCTACGTGATTTTATTAGAAATTATAGTTTCGTATAAGTTGTTTAATTATGATCAAATAACAACTTACATCAATATTTCTTAGAATCTTAGTAAATAAATACAAAATTAAAACGCAAATAAACCCTCCAAAATATTTCACCTTTCCCGCCAAATATTTTTCACCTACCGCCCAAAATATTTCACCTTCCCTCCTAATTCTATCCCTAAAAAGCTCCAACGCTCCACATATCCGTAATTTCATCCGTCTACAGTCTCTCTTTTGTGCGTGAGAGGTAACGTCGTTGCCGCTACCGCAGGTCAAAGAGTAGAGACCACTTTGTCCACAAAACCCCTCCATCCTTGCTTCTTTCCACCCTAAATCGGTCAAAGGCAACATCGTTTCTCTTCATTCATCTCGCCGGCACCGTAAACGCTGTTTTCCCGTGATAGGTTTCTCTCCTAAAGTCGACCTTACAATGTACGAACCCTTTTACTTTGATTTCGTTTTGTCGGTATTTTTATATTAGTTTCCCTCGGATTTTAGAATTATGTTTATATGTTTCTACTTCATAGAGGATTCTTTGGTCTCATTTTGTGTTTATGCAGGGATTATCTTTAGATTATGTATGATACTTGTTGCATTGTTTGTCTTATTTTGCCTCGTTTGTGATTGTGGTTCTTGTTTATGCTTCATTGTGTTTCTTTTGCAATCGCCAGACACATAAATAAGAACATATATTTTCAAATTCATGTAGGTTATTTGCAAGATTTTAGATCCAGATTCGGTTGATGTTGCGGCACTGGTGTTGTTTTCACTCATTTTGGTACTAACTACCGATGGTTCTTATGTGTGGGCTGTTTTGGTTCAAGACTCAAGAGTTCAACAATATTGCTACGTAATTTTCTATTCGTATTAGTTTTAATTTGTGCTTCTGTTGGAAGGGTAGAAGATGGGTTGGTTCGTGTCATTGATGATATGTTGCTTTGATGGTTGTTTGCTGTCACTAGAAACATTGGGTTAGGCTCAAGGATTGTTCAGATTGTTAGGTATTACTATCATCAGAGTATTGTTTTGGATTTTGCATAATCCAAATGTCAATGGACATGCTGGTTTGAATAATAGTGATTTGAATGTAAACTGGCCCCTAAATCTGTTTTATACTTTTGTTTGTTGTTGTATTAATGGTTGTATGGCACACTGCACGAACCTTTAGAAGTCTCTTGAGCTCAATTTGCAAATAATGTTTAAGGTTATTTTGATTAAAAATCCTTGATTCTTTTAATTATAACTGCATCATCATAACTGCATCATCAGGTCATATGGTCCAGTGAGACATGTTGATCATATTGTTAATGTTTGAAATTCTCCATTAGAAGTGAAAAAAGAAATATGTTGCTTCTTTGCTAAATCAAACACAATTTTCCTTCCACACTCCTAGGACAAGTACTTGCAATGTATTCTTAATTTTATCATAAATTTGAACTTGCAAGCGAGCTTAATACCACTAATTGTATCTTACATTATTTTAAATGCATTACATAATCCATTAATTATATTCTATCATTTTCAGGAAATCAAGTAAACAGCAATCTGGGAATGATTATGACGAGGAAGAGTGGATGACTAAGATGATGATAGTTAGTTTATCAGCTTCAAATATTAGTGAAATTTGTGCTAGTATATTGTTTTGGTGTTTAATGTATAACTTGTGAAGTGTTTTATGATAAGCCTAAAATTCCAAACATTATTAGAACTTTACGAGTGATAATCTAAATTCCAAATACTTACAATTATATCGAATGTGATTGGATCTCTAATTTTGGTACAAATGTAGTGATATGTGTGTATTTTTATTAAATAAGGGAATAAATAAATACAAATTTTTTTATTGTGATTTTCGCAAAACCGTCGCTAATCTGTCGCAAAACCGTCGCTAATCCGATGTGAAACCGTCGCTAAACTGTCTGAATTAGCTTAAGAATTTCGTCGCTTATCCGTCAGTAACAAGTCCGTCGCAAATCCGTCGCTAAAATTACCGTCGCTAAACCGTTGGTAAGTCATGTTTCAGGCATATGACAAAAATCGTCGCTAATCCGTCGCTAAAAGCCGTCGGTAATCCGTCGCTACATTTCCATCGCTAATCCGTCGTTAATCTCCGACCTCTTAGCGTCGCCTATATTCCGTCGCAAACTGACGGAAACCGTCGCAAAAAATCGACGCTAATGATTGGCGAGGAACATATTAGCGACGGTTTCATTTGGTCACAAATCCGTCGCAAAACGCGATTAGCGACGGATTTTGCCATCGCAAATCCGGATTTTTCTAGTAGTGTACGGATCCTAACAAACTAGAACTAATCCTAATTTGCTAACTAAATAACGGATAACCCGGAATCTTGAATCTTGAATCTTCTTATCTTGAGTATTCAATCTTCAATCTTGATTCTAGAATCTTCTTATCTTTACCGTAGATATAGAGAGAAAAAAGTGAATTTAAAACATATTTAAATTTTCTTAAACTGACTTCTTTAGTCGGACTGAGTTACTCAACTTGAAACTCATCAAGCTGAGTTCTTTGAGAACAAACCCAAAAACTAACATGTATAATAATTAACTCATCCTTAGAAGTCCTAAGAGTTAGCTAGAACTTATTTAGCAACTCTGTTGAGCTGACTCAGTATATACGCTGAGTCACTCAGCTTGAAACACATTAGGTTGAATACTCAACCTATATCTTAGGTGGCATACACAATAAAACTAATCTATTCAGGATGCAGCTCTTCAAACTCTTTAATCTCCTTGTTGATTTCTTCAAGAAGTTCTTGCAAGTTACGCAAGTGTTGAAGCTGATCCTTCTGTGATCTTATTGCTATGTTTATTCTGTATCTGAACCTGGCAGTTTGTTTAGTCTTTTCCACCGGTAGTCTCAGAGCAAACACCTGAGATACCCCACATGTATAGATACTTGCATCAGACTGGAAGCATTGTTCACCATTTCTGTCCAAGTACATGAATCCTTTCTGAGGCTTTTCCACATAGGTATTTTCTTTGAATTCCATGCCTTCAGGAAGATTGAGACTGTACTTGTATGTATTTGCTAATCCAGCTGGTTTTGTTTGATTCTTCTTTCCAACTTTATGAAAAGAAGTCAGTAGGGTAGCTATCTCAGACCTTGGTATGATTTTCATCGTGTCAGCTCTTGCAAGTAGCCTTAAGAGTTCATCTTTAACTTGATTTCTAGCAGAGGACAAACTCTAGAATGATGAGTATGGCCACTTGCTTCCATTCTTCATATGCCAGACTATGAAGTTGATTCAGCTACAGAGAGGGTGTTTCACCATTTCTTAAGACAAACTCTTGAATGATGATCCCTTGAGCTGAGCTCAACTTAAGTGAATTGATTTGAGAAGAGAAGCAGGTTCTTGTATAACACTGAGTTATATCTTCCTCCTCAGGTTGATTCTGAACAGGAAGATCTTCTACTTCCTCCTCCTTAGGCACGATAGGCAGTCTGAGTTTTGCCAGTTTCTCATTCTGCTTTCTGATTTGCTCAGCCCAGGCCCGTTCTCTTGCTTCTTTCTCATTTGCTAACACAGCTTGTATATCCACTTGTCTTCTTCTTAATTCGTTGATTGACATCCAAAGCTGGTCAACATCCTCTTGTTCCATCCTCCTTACTGCAAACAGAGAAACTCTTTCTTGTAGTGTCGTTTTATCTGCCGAGTCTTCATCTGAGGCTGATTCACTGAGAATCACTTTCCTTCTTTTCTACTTAGGGGGTTCTGACTCATCTGAGCTGACTACTGCTGGTCTCTTGCCTTTGGCTCTTTCAGTCAGCTCAGTCTCCTTTTCTTTCTCCCCCTCAATCTGATCTGCTCCCTTTGGCAATAGTAATAAAGCTTCAGCTTGGACAGACTCAGCTTCAGCCTTTTGAACATTCTCCCCCTTTTTGTCATCATCAACAGGGGTCGAAGTCTTTTGTTGTTGAAGGGCATCAACTGCAGATTTCAATTTCAGCACCTCCTCATCCCGAGGATCTAGAATCAGCAACATATTCTTCTTTGTTTGATTTCTCTTGAGGTGCAATCTATCAAACTAACCTATAAAGAAATTCATCAAATCATCCAAGTCAGCTTGAGAAGGTTGGGACTTGGGTGCATCATCCAAGGGTTGGTGTATACTCTCAAACTCATGTGCACCAGAGTTTGGACCCTGTGATTCACCTTGGTATGTAGATGAAACATTGACAGGTCGTGCATGGGGGTGTGAGAAGTGAAGAGAAGTAATTGGGCTCGAAATGTGAAATGTATGGGTAGGTGGTTTGCTTATTGGTTTGGAGGGAGGTGATTAACCCTGGGGATTTGTCATTCTTTCAATGTTACCTGAGTGTGTCTGCTCAGGCACAGTAACAGGCTCTCCCATGGCTCTGGAGAGTGTGGGTTGAGTAGATACCACACCCGGCTTAGGCTGTTGGGTTAATATGAACCTCGAGGTTAACAGCTTAAGAGTAGGCGTCTCCCCATCAACTCATGCCTGGGGAGGGATCAATGTGATCTCAGCTCCAGTGATGCCTATAGGAGTGGCACCAACTTTGGAAGTTTAACGGGTGTAGGTTTGGATTTTCTCCCTAGTAGCAGTGGGTACACTAGGGGTGGCTTCAGAGTGGAGTTGAATGGAAGGTGGAGGAGATGGGTTAGACTAGGTTGGGTTTACCACAGTCTTGTCTCCAAATGATGATGGAGACAAGTGAGAAGAAGTTGAAAGAGGAGGAATTATACCTTATCTTGGTCTTGCAACGATTGTAGACTCTAAAGATGACTTAGAACCAGAGGGAGAGGAAGGATCAGCTTAAGCAGTGTTGGTTCCTCAGTGAGAAGGTCAACAAGCAAGTAATATGTAGAAGGGGGGTTGAATACACTTTCTGCGGAAAATTGAACAAATCAATAAAAAATGTTAACACACATCAAACCATAATAATTGAATGCTTTGCTTTTCATTAATAAGAAGATGATTACAGACTCTATCAAGTAAGAAACACTTGATATGTAAACACCTAATGTAAATCAAATCTCTCAATCTCTTAAACTTTGCTATCTATAATCAACTTATGATTATAGATTCCGGACGACTCTCTAAGCAGGATTTAATCACACATTGAAAACTTACCAATTTCACAACAAATGTGAATATTCGAACACACGAACAACTTGGAAATCTGTGAGTATCTTGATCATGTTGAACTGACAAACAGTGAATCAAGATTCGTAACACATACGGTTTGAGGTGAAACTGAGTTATGGCTCTGCAGTCGTAGTCGTAGTCGTACCTCAAAACTTATCAGGATGATAAGTATTTATAATCCTCTTCCTACGGATCCTAACAAACTAGAACTAATCGTAATTTGCTAACTAACTAACGGATAACCTGGAATCTTGAATCTTGAATCTTCTTATCTTGAGTCTTCAATCTTCAATCTTGATTCTGGAATCTTCTTAACCTTGCCGTAGATATAGAGAGATAAAAGATGAATTTAAAACATATTTAAATTCTCATAAACTGACTTCTTAGTCGGACTGAGTTACTCAACTTGAAACTCATCAAGCTGATTTCTTCGAGAACAAACCCAAAAATAAACATGAACTAACATGTATAATAGTTAACTCATCCTTAGAAGTTCTAAGAGTTAGCTAGAACTTATTTAGAAACTCTGTTGAGCTGATTCAGTATATATGCTGAGTCACTCAGCTTGAAACACATCAGGCTGAATACTCAACCTATACCTTAGGTGACATACACAGCTTATCAAAAACATTGATAATCTTAGTAAGATATAGTCTAAGCTGATCGAACATATGCTCAACTTATATTCAACTTATGCTCAGTCTGAAACCCTATAAGTGCTCAGTCTGATAAAGCCTTATAATTTTGTTTATGTTATATTTAGAACACATTTTACAAACTTAACTTTGTCTCATCAAATCTTAATTGATGAGATCATATTCCCAACAAACTCCCCCTATTTGATGATGACAAAACCATCAAACAGTTCTTAAGTTTGTTTAACAGAATTATGTTTTAAATCTTAAACTTATTAAGATTTTACATTTGAACTAATCAAATATTAATTGAACTTATCAATTTTAATTGAACTTATCAATTTTAATTGAACTTATCAATTTTAATTGAACTTATCAATTATAAGTGGAACAAACCAACTTTAAGTTGAACAAATTAATGAATAAGAACTAATCAATTATTCAGTCAAGCTGAACTTATCAGACTTATATTTATGACCATATCATAACACAGTTGAACATATCAAACTAATACTTTTATTTATTGAACATATCAAAATACAAAAGTTTTGATCACTTAGATCATGCACACTTAGTGCTTACAAAAATTAGAACAAATCTAATATTTACAATAGAACTAATCTATTCAGGATGCAGCTCTTCAAACTCTTTAATCTCCTTGTTGATTTCTTCAAGGAGTTCTTGCAAATTAGGCAAGTGTTGAAGCTTATCCTTTTGTGATCTTATTGCCCTGTTTAGTCTGCACCTGAAGTTAGCATTCTGTTCAGTCTTTCCCACTATTTGTCTCAGAGCAAACACTTGTGTTACCCCACATATATATATATATATACTTGCATCAGACTGGAAGCATTGTTCACCGTTTTTGTCTAAGTACATGAACCCTTTCTGAGGCTTTTCAACATAAGTATTTTCTTTGAACTCCATGCCCTCAGGAAGATCAAGAATGTACTTGTTTGCTTTTGTTAACCCAACTGGCTTTGAATACTTTTTCTTCCCCATTTTGTGAAATGAAGTTAGTAGGGTTAACATCTCAGACCTAGGAATGATTTCCATCACATCAGCTCTAGCAAGCAGCCTTAGTATCTCATCTTTTACTTGATTTCTAGCAGAGGACTTTTCCATCTTCTTAGTAAGTATGGCTACCTGCTTGCATTCTTCATATCCTAGTCTGTGAAGTTGATTCAGCTCCAGAGAGGGTGTTTCACCATTTCTTAAAACAAACTCTAGAATGATGATCCGTTGAACTGAGCTCAACTTGATTGATTCAATTCGAGAAGAGAAGTAAGATCTTGTATAACACTGACAATGAGTTATATCCTTATCCTCTTGTTGATTCTGAACAGGAGGTTCTTCTACCTCTTCCTCCTTAGGCACAATAAGCAGTTTGAGTTTTGCTAGTTCCTCATTCTGCTTTCTGATTTGCTCAGCCCAGGCCTGTTCTCTTGCTTCTTTCTCATAAGCTAACACAACTTGAACGTCCATTTATCGTCTTCTTAATTTGTTGATTGACATCCCAAGCTGGTCAGCATCCTCTTGTTCCATTCTCCTTACTGCCAACAGAGAAGCTCTTTCTTGTAGTGTCATTTTATCTGCAGAGTCTTCATCTGAGGCTTATTCACTAAGAATCATCTTTCATCTTTTCTGCTAAGGGGGTTCTGACTCATCTGAGCTGACCACTACTGGTCTCTTGCTTTTAGTTTTTTCAGTCAGCTAAACTTTTATCTCCATTTCTTTCTCCCCCTCAATCTGATCTGCTCCCTTTGTCAATAGTAATAAAGCTTCAGCTTGGACAGACTCAGCTTCAGCCTTTTGTACCTTCTCCCCCTTTTTGTAATCATCAATAGGGTTTGAAGTCTGTTTTTGGTGAAGAGCAGCAACCGCAGATTTTAATTTCAGCACCTCCTTATCCAGAGAATCCAGAATCATCAACATATCCTTCTTAGTTTGCTTTCTCTTGAGGTGCAACTTATCAAACTGACCTTTAAAGAAATTTATCAAATCATCCAAGTCAGCTTGAGAAGTTTGAAACTTGGGTACACCATTCAAGGATTGGTGTATACCCTCAAACTCATGTGCACCAGAGTTTGGACCCTGTGATTGATCTTGAAACATTGACAGGTCGTGCATGGGGGTGTGAGAAGTGAAGAGAAGTAATTGGGCTCGAAAGGTGAAGTATATGGGTAGGTGGTTGGCTTATTGGTTTGGAGGGGTGTGATTGACCCTAGGGATTGGTCATTCTTTCAATGTTACCTGAGTGTGTCTGATCAGGCACAGTAACAGGATCTCCCATGGCTCTGGAGAGTGTGGGCTGAGTAGACACCACACCCGGCTTAGGCTGTTGGGTTAATATGAGCCTCGAGGTTGACACCTTAAGAGTAGGTGTCTCCCCCTCAACTCCTGCCTGGGGAGGGATCAGTGTGATCTCAGCTCTAGTGATGCCTATAGGAGTGGCACCACCTTTCGCAATTTTATAGGTACAGGTTTGGATTTTCCCCTGTTAGCAGTGGGCACACTAGGGGTGGTTTCAGAGTGGAGTTTAATGGAAGGTGGACGAGATGGGTTTGACTGGGTTGGGTTTACCATAGTCTTATCTCCAAATGATGATGGAGAAAAGTGAGAAGAAGTTGAGAAAGGAGGAGTTATACCTTGTCTTGGTCTTGCAACGAATGCAGACTCTGAAGATGACTTAGAACCAGAGGGAGAAGATGGCTCAGCTTGAGCAATTTGCTTAGCTCGATGATCTGATTCAGCTCCATATGCTCCCCCTTGATCCGACTCCTCAGCTTCACTGTCAGAAGAAGCTCCCTCTGCTATCCATCACATTGGGTCACTCAGACCTTCTTGCTCTGGGGAGATGTCATTGTTGAACATCTTTGAGCTGAGTGCTGGAGCAGGAAACACATCCTGTCCAGCTTCATAAAGCTGTTCTCCCAACTCAGCTTCCACCATCAAGGAAAAGTACCTTATGAATGGTACATGGAGATCCCTTGGTGTCTTCACCACTTGGGCTTTGAGCTCATTGAAGATGAGCAGTGCATAGACCAGATTTTTGGCGTGGTACATGTTGTAGAGCAGCTGCATCTCAAACTCATTCACCTGATCCAGGCCTCCAATCTTAGTGCCAAGTGAACGAATGACAGTAGACACCATGAAGCCCTATCCAGTGGGAAAAGTGTCCTTCTTTATAACACCCTAAGTCTGTGGGTGACCCATGTTGGGTAGGACTGACCTGGCCACTTGTCGTGTGACTGCAGCTTCGAACACATCGTTGACAGGAAGTTGAAGAACTTTCCTTAGCCGCTGCACCGAAAGGACAACTGTTCTATCCCCATTTAGAACAGTGCCTGTGATCTCTCCCCTGTTCTGGTCGTAAGTACAAGTATACCAGAACTTTAAAAGGTGTTGTGGAACAATGTGGAGTGGTGCTCCAGAGAAAGCGAATGCTAGGGGGCATTTACGAATGTAGTCCACCCATAGTTCATATCCTCTACCTCGTTTCCTTGCTGGAATTGCAAGACAGGCTCGTTGATTGTTGATTCTGATAAACGGCACTCCATTGTTCTTAAACTGAGCACCTCGTACCATCCGATCACTGAGAACTAGAGTGGTTCCGTCCATGGATGAATTACACTGAGTAATTATTGATTTCACACTGAGCAAGTAAAAAATTCGCACTGAGCGTTTTAGAAATCGTACTGAGCAATTTAGGGTTTGAATATGAACAGATGATTGCACGAAGCAAAATAGGTGTTTGCGAAAGGTATGTGAGTGTACGAGAAGTTTAGAAGGTAGAATTGTAAGCATAAACTTCTCTAAACCGGTTATGGTCGATATATATACCTTTCTGAGGAGAGAGAAAAGTTACCGTTGGAATCCCTTTTTATTCGTTACGCCAAAGAAATTACGGCTTGATGTAACAGCAATAGGGTAAAAACACATCATCTTCCAACGGATAAATGTGTAAAATAATATTCTTGACTTACAAAAGTATTATAAACACTGTTGTGTTACACCAATACAGAATTGGTATAATACGCGATTTAAGACTGACTCAAATACACAATGACTTATGAATTAAGAACACATAATAATTTCATCATGGTTTTGGACATACCAAACTGAGTAAACTAATCATCCAGCTTCAATCAAGCACTCAGCTTGAAATGATCACTCAGCTTGAGATTGAAATTCAGCTTGAGCGGAGCACACAGCTCAGAATCAATGACACTTAGTCATTTTGTTTGAGACTGACTCAAACTAATATTTTAACTACACTGAGTAGTTAAAACATGTTTGGAACTTATCAAACGTGTGAACTAATCACACAGCTTGAGTTAAGCACAGAGCTCAGACTCAATGACTTAGTCATTTTTGTTTAAGACTAACTCAAACTTGTGAACTCATCATTCAACTTGACAAATATTCAGTTTATGAAAACTTATTAATAAACCGTGCACTCAGCTTAAGACACTTAGTCTTTGTCAAACTGAAACTCAAATTCTAGACACATAGCTAGGGGTTGAGCATACCCAATTCACTTAGCAGATACATAAACCTCTTTTCATCAAGTGGTTTTGTGAAGATATCTGCCAATTGATCATCAGTGGAGATTTTACCTTTTTCCACGATGTTCCGGATGAAGTGTTGTCTAATTTCAATGTGCTTGGATCTTGAGTGGAAGACTGGATTGTAAGTGATGGCGATAGCACTTTGGTTATCACAAAAGATATGAGTTTTCTTGAAACTTATAACAAAGTCCTGAAGCTGATGTTGCTTCCACAGGATTTGAGCACAACAGCTTCCTGCTGCAACATACTCAGCTTCAGCAGTTAAAGTAGCCACTCAGTTCTGTTTCTTACTAGTCCAGCTTACTAACTTCAGCCTCTAGTTAAAGTGTTCCTAAGCTTACTAGGCAGCTACACTTTTGGCTTTTAGGAATGTTCCTAAGCTCGATGATCTGATTCAGCTCCAGATGCTCCCCCATGATCCGACTCCTCAGCATTACTGTCAGAAGAAGCTCCCTCAGCTATCCATCGCATTGGGTCACTCAGACCTTCCTGCTCTAGGAAGATGTCATTGTTGAACATCTTTGAGCTGAGTGCTGGGGCAGGGAACACATCTTGTCCAACTTCATAAAGTTGTTCTCCCAACTCAGCTTCCACCACCAAGGATAAGTACCTTATGAATGGTACATGGAGATCCCTTGGTGTCTTCACCACTTGGGCTTTGAGCTCGTTGAAGATGAGCAGTGCATAGTCTAGATTTCTGGCATGGTACATGTTGTAGAGCAGCTGCATCTCGAACTCATTCACCTGATCTAGGCCTCTAATCTTAGTGCCAAGTGAACGAATCACAGTGGACACCATGAAGCCCCATCCAGTGTGAAAAGTGTCCTTCTTTATGACACCCTCAGTCTGTGGGTGACCCATGTTGGGTAGGACTGACCTCGCCACTTGTCTTGTGACTGCAGCATCGAACACATCATTTTCAGGGAGTTGAAGAACTGCACTTAGCCGCTGCACAGTGATGACAACTGTTCTATCCCCATTTTGAATAGTACCGGTGATCTCTCCCCTGTTCTGGTCGTAAGTGCAAGTGTACCAGAACGCCAACAGGTGTTTTTGAACTATGTGGAGTGGTGCTCCTGAGAAAGCGAATGCGAAGGGGAATTTTCGAATATAGACCACCTACAGTTCCTATCCTCTGCCTCGTTTCCTCTCTGGAATCGTGAGACAGGCTCATTGATTGTTGATTCGAATCAACGGCACACCATTATTCTTCATTTGAGCACCTCTGACCATCTTATCACCGAGAATAAGAATGGTTCCGTCCATTGTGGAATTACACTGAGTAACTGATGAATTTGCACTGAGCAAATTAAGATTTGCACTGAGCGTTTTGAAAATCGCACTGAGCAATTTAGGGTTTGAATATGAACGGATGATTGTACGAAGCAAAAGAGGTGTTTGCGAGAGGTATTTGAGTGTATGAGAAGGTGAGAAGGTAGAATTGTAAGTGAAAACTTCTCTAAACCGTTTATGGTTGTTATATATACCTTTCTGAGGAGAGAGAAAAGTTACCGTTGGAATCCCTTTTTATCCGTTATTCATAACAAATTTAGGGCGCAAGGTGATAGTAATCGAGATGAAACTTATCATCTCCCAACAGTTAAATATGTAAAATAATATTATTGACCTACAACAATGTTACATACACTGTTGGATTTCACGAATACATAATCGGTATAAAATGTGATTTGAGACTAACTGAAATACATAACGAATTATGACTTAATAACACATAGTAATTAAATCATAGGTTAGGCACACCAAATTGAGTAAACTAATCACTCAGCTTCAGTCAAGCACTCAGCTTGAGATGATCACTCAGCTTGAGATTGAAACTCAGCTTGAGTGGAGCACACAACTCAGAATTAATGATACATAGTTAATCTTGTTTGAGACTGACTCAAACTTATATTTTAACTACACTGAGTAGTTAATGTATGTTTGGAACTTACCAAACGTGTGAACCAATCACACAGTTTGAGTTAAGCACATAGCTCAGACTCAATGACACTTAGTCATTTCTGTTTAAGACTAACTTAAACTTGTGAACTCATTATTCAGCTTGAAAATATATTCAGTTTATGAAAACTTATTTATAAACCGTGCACTTAGCTTAAGACACTTAGTCTTTGTCAAACTGAAACTCAAATTCTAGACACACAGCTAGGGGTTGAGCATACCCAATTCACTTAGCAGATACATAAACCTCTTTTCATCAAGTGGTTTTGTAAAGATATCTGCCAATTGGTCATCAGTGGAAATAAATTTGATGTCAACTTTACCTTTTTCCACTATGTCCCGGATGAAGTGATATCTAATTTTAATGTGCTTGGTTCTTGAGTGGAAGACTGGATTGTAAGTGATGGCTATAGCACTTTGGTTATCACAGAAGATAGGAGTTTTCTTAAAATTCATACCAAAGTCTTGAAGATGATGTTGCATCCACAGGATTTGAGCACAACAGATTCTTGTTGCAACATACTCAGCTTCAGCAGTTGAAGTAGCCACTGAGTTTTGCTTCTTACTAGTCCAGCTTACTAACTTCCCTCCAAGAATTTGACATCCTCCTGTTGTTGATTTTCTATCTAACTTGCACCCAGCATAGTCAGCATCTGAAAAACCAACCAACTCAAATCCAAAGTCCTTTGGATACCAAAGGCCTAGATTTGGTGTACCTTTGAGGTACCTAAAGATCATTTTCACAGCTTGAAGATGTGATTCCTTAGGATCTGACTGTTATCTTGCACAAACATATGTAGCAAACATGATGTCAGGTCTACTAGCTGTCAGATAGAGTAATGAACCAATCATTCCTCTATAGGTAGACTGACATACAGACTTACCATCTGAGTCCTTGCTCAGCTTGACAGCTGGTGACTTGGGTGTTTTCATGGTTGAACTAGAATCAAAACCATATTTCTTTATCAAATCAAGAACATACTTTCTTTGATTGATGAATATTCCATCAGGCTTTTGTTGAATTTGTAAGCCTAGGAAGTATGTTATCTCACCCGTCATGCTCATATTGTACTTTTGTGACATAATTTTGGAGAACCATTCACACAGAGATTCATTTGTAGAACCAAAAATAATGTCATCCACATAGATTTGTACAAGAATCATCTGTCCTTTACTCTTTTTGATAAAGAGTGTCTTATCTATACTACCACTGGTGAAATTCATTGATAGCAGATAGTTGGACAGTGTATCATACCAAGCTCGTGGAGCTTGTTTAAGACCATACAAAGCCTTGTGTAACTTATAGACATGGTGTGGAAACATTGAACTAACAAATCCAGGAGGTTGTTTCACATAGACTTCCTCCTGAAGTTTTCCATTTAGGAAAACACTTTTCACATCCATTTGATAGACTTTGAAGTCTTTATATGCTGCATAGGCTAGGAACAGCCTTATGGCTTCAATTCTAGCAACAGGGACAAAGGTCTCATCATAGTTGGTTCCTTCTTCTTGCTAATACCCTTGTGCTACCGGCCTTGCTTTGTTCCTAACTATCACTCCATCCTTGTCCATTTTGTTTCTATAGACCCACTTAGTGCCTATAATTGTGTGATCTTTGGGGGCAGGGACAAGACTCCAGACTTTGTTTCTCTCAAATTCATTTAATTCCTCTTGCATAGCTTCAATCCAATCCTCATCCTCTAAGGCTTTTTCAGTCTTCTTTGTTTTCATTTGAGATAGGAAACCAAAGTAAGCAGCATAGTTTGTTGTAGCATTTGATCTTGTCATTACTCTTTCTTGGACATTTCTAATGATTTGATCTTGAGGATGATCTTTTAGGAATTTAAATGTTGTAGTTGGAGAATCTGGTTCTGGATCTGAGTGATGTTTAGAACTCTGAGGTGAACTAACATCCTCAGTCTCAATAGCAGCATTGTCAACAAACTGATGATCACTAAGATCTTCAGTCTGAGTGACTTTAGCTCCAAAGGGATTGACGAACTCATCATCATTCTCAGCTTGAGAGTCCCTTGGAGCTTGTGATGATTTCTTTGATGGACACACATCATCATCACTATCATCTCCCATGACATACATAGGATTTGACATATTGGTTTTCTCAGGCTTTTCAAGCTCACTCGGACTAACCAAGTCAGCTTGTCTTTTCTCAGCTTAATCAAAACTGTCTTCATCAAATGAGACATGAATTGATTCTTCTATGATCTCTCTCCGTGTATTATATACTCTGTAAGACTTGGAGATTGAGGAATAACCAACAAATATTCTAGGATCAGCTTTAGCTTCCAACTTATGTAGCTGATCTCTTTGATCCAACACATAGCATTTTGAACCAAAGACATGGAAATAACTTATATTGGGCTTTTTAGATTTATACATTTCATATGCTGTTTTGCCATGTCTTTTGACAATGATTGATCTATTCTGAGTATAACATGGTGTACTAACAGCTTCATCCCAGAAATAGAGTTTTAATCCTGTCTCACATAGCATTGTTCTAGCAGCCTCAATTGAGGAGAAATTTTGTAATATTCCTTTTTGTTCACAAAAGCCTTATAGGGTTGAGTTTCTGAACTCAGTCCCATGATCACTTCTGAGTTGCTTTACAGACTTACCTTTCTACAACTCTTCATGTTTGATAAAACTTATTATCTCCAGGGCAGCTTCACTTTTGGATTTTAGGAATATAACCCAGGTTAATCGTGAGAACTCATCTACTATCACCATTGTGTACTTCTTGCCACTTAGGCTTGGAGTACTTATAGGTCCAAACAGATCCATATGCAACATATGCAGTGGGTCTGTTATTGATAAATTTGCTTTGATTTGAAGGACCCTTTATGGTGTTTCCCTTGTTCACAAACTAAACACAATTTGTCATTGACAAATGTGATCTTTGGTAATCTAGAGACTAACTCTTTATTGGATAGCATATTTATATTTTTGACATTTAAATGCGATAATCTTTTATGCCACAACCAACTCAGCTTAGGAACAGATTGGGAATATAAGCAGGTTTCAGTATAGGGATCAGTAGAATTAAGATCAAGTAGATACATATCTCTCTTTCTTTTAGTTATTAATACAGGCTTACCCTTAGCATTATATATAGTTCTTGCTTTCTTCCTAAAAGTAACAATATTGTCTTCATCACACAACTGACTGATACTAATCAGATTGTGTTTAAGACCCTTGATATATGCAACCTTCTGGAAAGTAACCTTGTCAGCATGCATCTTCCCATAGCCTTTAGTTCTTCCATGGGAGTTGTCACCAAATGTTACTTTAGGACCCTCATCTTCTTGGAAATCACAAAGAAGTCCTTTCCATCCATTCATGTGCCTTGAACAATCTCTATCCAAGTACCATTTACTTGAACCCTGCACATGATATAAAAACTAAACACATTTGTTTTGTTTGGGAACCCACTTCTTGATGGGTTCAGATGATGAGCACTTAGCATCTTTATCTTGTGGAACTGACTGTTCAGCTTGAGCAGGAGCTGAGTCCTGTGTAGGCTGATCAGCCTGTTCTTGTTCAGGCCTTGAGATTTCAATGTCACAGTCCTTGGCCTCATGACCTCTACTTCTGCACTTGTAGCATCTCCTTATTCCAATGATTACAGGACGTAGAGTGTTTAATAATCTTTGTGAGAATTTACTCTCAGTCTTAGGATTATATGTTGTGGATAACTTTTCAACTTTCTTTGCAAGTTGATTCACTTGATGTTCACTAACTTTGGACTTACCTTTGTCAGATCATGGTTTGTTATCCTTCTGTTCAGAGGTTTGACTGACAAACTACTTTTCGATGACTTTGGACTTACCACTATCATGATTTCTGGACTTACCAGATTCAATAGGTTTGGACTTACCACTTTTGATCTCCTTGGACTTACCAAGGTCCGCAACTTTGGACTTACCATTGTTGTGATTTGACCTCTGACTTACAGTGTTCTTCCTATTCTTTTAACTTCTCTCTGAGCCAGATAGATATTCTTTTGAAATGATTTGGATTAAGCCTTTCTATGACTGAAGTTCTTTGAATAGGCTAAGTGCCTAATCTGTCCAGCACAGACTTACCATGCTGTTTGGATGTTGAGCACTCATTACCATGATCTTTGGCCTTTACAAACATATTGTATTTAAGGTTTTGTCCATGTTTCTTCTCTGAGGCTGACTTCTGAGACCTAATCAGTTGTCTATCTTCCTCAGAGTCTGTACTTTCTGTCTCATCCTCATCAGCTGCATAAGCTGCGGATTGATAGTCACCTCCAAGTACAGCTTGTACCTGTTTAGGTATTTGTTGGTTGATGCACTTTTCAGCAAGCCTTGATGACTTACACCAAGATTCAGTGACCTTTTAAAGTTAGTCAGCTTTATCTTTGGCTTCCTGAAGTTCTTCACTTAGAAGTTTATTGATGTGTCTTTCACATTCAAGATCACACTGTGCTTTCTTACCAACATCAATGAGAGATTGATGTTATTGATGTGTCTTTGACATTCATCGGTGTAAGAGTTGAAATTACTAACCTTGTACATGGAAGCAGGATCCCAATCACTAAGTTTGCTGTTTTCCTCAGCTTCCTTCATGTCAGCTTCAAAGGTTGAATCAGACAAACCATAATCAACTTCATCAATTTCAAACTCTTCATCTTCTTGAGCCATTAGACATATCATCTGAGGTAGATGATTATGTATCTCAGGTTTCAGCGTAGAGTCCTTTGTCTTCTGCCTTTGCTTTCTTGAGCTGAGTATACTTCTTCTTGTACTTATGAGCTCTATAAGCATTCTTATCAGCTACTGAAGCTGATTCAACCTTCTTTGTCCTGCACTCAGCAACAATATATCCCTTTTTCTGACAGTTGAAGCACACAACATTCTTAGGATCAAAAGAACTCTTTCCTTTGCCCATGTCAAATCTTCCTCTTCCCCTTTGAGCTCTTTTCAAACACCTGGCTAGCATAGCCATCTGCTCAGTGATAGTTTGAACATCATCAGTATCACCTGAGTCTGAGTCTGAGTGGTCATGTTGGTCCGTTGGTGAGAATAACAACAAGCAACAGGTGTGTAGAAGGGGGGTTGAATACACTTTCTTCGGAAATTGAACAAATCAAAATAAAGTGTTACACATAGTAAATCAAACCACAGTCGAATGATTTGCTTTTCATTAATAAGAAGATGATTACAAACTCTATCAAGTAAGCAAATCATGATATGTAAACATCTAATATAAATCTCTCAATCTCTCAAACTTAGCTATCTATAATCAACTTATGATTATAGATACTGACGACTCTCTAAACAGGATTTACACAGATTGATAACTTACCAATATCACAACTAATATGATTATTCGAACACACGAATAACTTGGCATTCTGTGAATATCTTGATCACGTTGAACTGACAAACAGTGATTCAAGAATCGTTACACATACGGTGAGGTGACGTTTTGGCTCTGCAACACTTAGTCGTTGTTGTTGTAGTCGTTTCTGAGTCGTACCTCTAAACTTATCAGGAGATAAGTATTTATAATCCTGTTGCTACGGTTCCTAACAAACTGGACTAATTCTAATTTGCTAACTAACTATCGGATAACTCGGGATCTTGAATCTTCTTATCTTGAGTCTTCAATCTTCAATCTTGATTCTGGAGTCTTCTTATCCTTCCCGTAGATATAGAGAGTTAAAAAAGATAAATTTAAACATATTTAAATTTTCTTTAAGATGACTTCTTGCTCGGACTGAGTTACTCAGCTTGAAACTCATCAAGCTGAGTTCTTCGAGAACAAACTAGAATTCAAACATGGACTAACATGTATAATTATTAACTCATCCTTAGAAGTCTAAAGAATTAACTAAAACATATTTAGTAACTCTGTTGACCTAACTCATTCTTCACGTTGAGTCGCTCAGCTTGAAACTCATCAAGCTGAAACTCAATATATATCTTAGTTTACACACACATCATATCAAACATATTGATAATCTTACTAAGATATAGTCTAAGCTGATCGAACATATGCTCAGCTTATATTCAGCTTATACTCAGTCTGAATCACTATAAGTGTTCAGTCTGACTAAGCTTCATAATTCTGTTTAAGTTATATGTAGAACACATCTTACAAACTTAACGTTGTCTCATCAAATCTTAACTGATAAGATCATTTTCGCAACAAACTCCCCTTATTTGATGATGATAAAACCATCAAACAGTTACTAAGTTTGTTTAACATAATTATGTTCTAAATCTTAAACTTATCAAGATTTTATATTTGAACTAATCAAATATTAATTGAACATATCAATTTTAATTGAACTTATCAATTATAAGTGGAACAAATCAACTTTTAGTTGAACACACCAACTAAATACATTAATGAATAAGAACTGATCATTTATTCATTTAAGCTGAACTTATCAGACTAATTAAACATGAACACATCACAACACAGTTGAGCATATCAAACAAATATTTTGTATTAATTGAACGTATCATAATACAAAAATATTGGTCACTCAGATCATGCATACCAAGTGCTTACAAAAATATTAGAAATAATCTAATATATACAATATAACTAATCTATTGAGGATGCAGCTCTTCAAACTCTTTGATTTCCTTGTTGATTTCTTCAAGGATTTCTTGCAGGTTAGGTAAGTGTTGAAGCTGATCCTTTTGTGATCTGAGTGCCCTGTTAATTCTGTATCTGAACCTTGCAGTTTGTTTAGTCTTTTCCACGATTTGTCTTAGAGCAAATACTTGAGATACCCCACATGTGTAAATACTTGCATCAGACTGGAAGCATTGTTCACCGTTTCTATCCAGGTACATGAATCCTTTCTTAGGCTTTTCCACATAAGTGTTTTCTTTAAACTCTAAGCCTTCAGGGAGAACAAGACTATACGTATCTAGATTTGCTAGTCCAGCTGGCTTTGTTTGCTTCTTCTTTCCAATTTTATGAAAAGAAGATAGTAGGGTAGCTATCTCAAACCTGGGTATGAGTTTCATCGAATCAGCTCTTGCAAGTAGCCTTAATAGTTCATCTTTAACTTGATTTCTGGCAGAGGACTTTTCCATCTGCTTGATAAGTACAACCACTGGCTTCCATTCTTCATATCCCAGTTTATGCAGTTGACTCAGTTCCAGAGAAGGTGTTTCACCATTCCTTAAGACAAACTCTAGATTGATAATCCCTTGAACTGAACTCAACCTTAGTGTATTTATTTGAGAGGATAAGTAGGTCCTTGTATAACACTGAGTTATGTCTTCCCCTTCAGGTTGATCCTGGACAGGAAGTTCCTCTACTTCTTCCTCCTTAGGCACGATTGGCAGTCTGAGTCTAGATAGCTCTTCATTCTACTTCTTGATCTTTTCAACCCAAGCTCTTTCTCTTCTCTCTTTCTCATCTGCTAACACAACTTGAACATCCATTTGTCTTCTTCTTAATTCATTAATCGACATCCCAAGCTGGTCAACATCCTCTTGTTCCAATCGTCTTACTGCCATCAGTGAAGCTCTCTCTTGTAATGTCATTTTATCTGCAGAGTCTTCATCTGAGGCTGATGATTCACTTAGAATCACTTTTCTTCTTTTCTGTTGAGGGGGTTCTGACTCTTCTGAGCTGACCATAACTAGTCTCTTTCCTTTTGCTTTTTCAGTCAGCTCATCTTCTTTTTCTATTTCTCTCTCCCCCTCAATCTGATCTGCTCCCTCTGCCAATAGTAGTAGAGCTTCAGCTTTGACTGACTCAACTTCAGCTTCTTGAACCTTCTCCCCCTTTTTGTCATCATCAATAGGGATCGAAGTCCTTTGTTTTTGTAAGGCAGCAACAGTAGATTTCAACATTAGCACCTCCTCATCCATATTATCAAGAATCATCAGCATATCTTTCTTTGCTTTCTTTCTTTCGAGGTGCAATGTATCAAACTGACCTTTGAAGAATTGTAACAAATCATCCAAGTCAGCTTGAGTAGGTTGGAACTTGGGTACTTCATCCAAGGATTGGTGTGGACCCTCAAACTCATTTGCACCAGAGTTTGGACCCTGTGAATCACCTTGGTTTGAAGATGAAACATTGACAGGTTGTGCGATAGGGTATGAGAAGTGAAGAGAAGTAATGGGGCTCGAAATGTGTAGTGTATGGGTTGGTGGTTGGCTTATTGGTTTGGAGGGGGGTGATTGACCCTGTGGATTGGTCATATATTCAATGTCACCTAAGTGTGTCTGCTTAGGCACATTAATTAGCTCTCCCATGGCACTGGAGAGTGTAGACTGAGTAGACACCACACCCGGATTAGGATGTTGGGTTGTAATGAGCCTCGAGGTTGACACCTTAAGAGTAGGCATCTCCCCCTCAACTCCTACCGGTGGAGGGATCAAGGTGATCTCAGCTCCAATGATGCCTTTAGGAATGGCACCACCTATGGCAGTTTTTCTTGTATAGGTTCGGATATTCTCCTAGCAGCAGTGGGCATACTAGGGGTGGCTTCAGATTGGATTTGAATGGAAGGTGGAGGAGATTTGTTAGACTGAGTTGGGTTTACTACAGTCTTATCTCCAAAAGTGAATGAAGAATAATGAGAAGAGAGAGAAAGTGGAGATGTCTTACAAGAAGCAGCTTCAGTTTGTGCTGGTTCAGCTTGAGCAGAGTGCTCTGCTTGAATTTCTGTGTCAGCTTGGGAATCTCCCCCTTGATTGGATTCCTCCTTTTCACATTCTGATGAAGCTGCCTCAGCTATCAGCAACATAGGATCACTCAGACCCTCTTGCTCGGGGAAGATGTCATTATTGAACATCTTGGGGCTGAGTGTAGGAAACAGGATCACATCCTGATCAGCTTCATAGAGTGCTGTCCCCAGCTTGGCTTCAAATGCCAAGGACAGGTACCTTATGAAAGGTACATGAAGATCCCTTGTGGTCTTCATCACTTGGACCCTAAGTTCGTTGAAGATGAGCTGAGCATAATCTAGGTTTCTGGCGAAGTACATGTTATACAACAGCTGCATCTCGAACTCGTTCACCTGGTCCAATCCTCCAACCTTAGTTCCTAGTGAACGAATCACTGTTGAAACCATGAAGCCCCAACTGGTTGGAAAGGTGGCCTTTTTGATAACACCCTCTGTCTGCGGGTGACCCATTCTGGGTAGAACTGACCTTGCCACCTGCCTCGTCACCGCAGGCTCGAACTCATGAGATTGAGAAAGTTGAAGAACCTCCCTTAGCCTGTTTACGGTGAGAGTAATCGTCTTCTCCCCATTCAGCACTGTGCCCCGACCTACATCGTTGTTTTGGTCGTAGACACACGTATACCAAAACTCGAGCAGATGCTGAGGAACCACATGTAAAGGTGCTCCAGTGAAAGTAAAAGCCAATGGGCATTTACGAATATAGTTTACCCATGGTTCGTAACCTCTGTTAATTTTGTGTTGAGGGATTGCAAGGCAGGTGTGCTGATTGTTGATTTTGATCAGCGGCAAGCCGTTGTTCTTGAACGCAGCCCCCTTACCATTCTGTCACTGAGATGCAGAACGGTCCCGTCCATCATTGAAATTAGAAGATTACACTAAGTAAGTGTTCTATTTGTACTGAGCAATTTATTTCTCACTGAGCGATACTAAATTCGCACTGAGCGATTTAGGGTTTCGTGATCGATGAAACAAGGAATTGCAATGAGCAATTTGTGGTTGTTTGTGAAAGGTATTTTAGAAGATGAGAAGTCAGAGTTGTAAGCGTAAACTTCTCTAAACCGGTTATGATCGGTATATATACCTTTCTGAGGAGAGAGAAAAGTTACCGTTGAAGTCCCTTTTTATCCGTTACACCGTAAAAATTACGGCTTGATGTAACAGTAAGAGGTTAGAAACACATCATTTTCCAATGGATACAAGTGTAAAATAATAGAATTAACTGATAATAATATTATAAACACTGTTCAATTATACCAATACACAATTGATATACGATGCAATTTGAGACTAACTCAAATACACATTGACACATGAAGTAATGACACTTAGTAATTAAATCATAGACTGGACACAACAAGCTGAGGAAACTAATCACTCAGCCTAAGTTAAGCACTCATCTTGAATTGAGCACTCAGCTTGAGAATGAAACTCAGCTTAAGTAGAGCACACAACTCAGGCTCAATGACAATTAGTTATTTTGTTTGAGACTAACTCAAACTATATATTTTAACCACACTGAATAGTTAAAAAATGTTTGGAACACACCAAACGTGCGAACCAATCACACAGCTTGAGTTAAGCACATAGCTCAGACTCAATGACACTTAGTCATTTATGTTTGAGACTTTCTCAAACATACATTTTAACTACACTGAGTAGATAAAGTATGTTTGGAACCTGGCCAAACATGTGAACTCATTATTCATCTTGACAGGTTATTCAGTTTATGAAAACTTATTTATAAACTGTGCACTCAGCTTAAGTCACTTAGTCTTAGTCAAACTGAAAACTCAGATTCGAGACACTTATCTAGGGGTTGAGCATACCCAATTCACTTAGCAGATACATAAACCTCTTTTCATCAAGGGGTTTAGTAAAAATATCTGCTAATTGGTCATCGGTGGAAATAAATTTAATATCAATTTTACCTTTTTCCACGATGTCCCTGATGAAGTGATGCCGAATTTCAATATGCTTGGTTCTTGAGTGGAAGACTGGATTGTAAGTGATGGCTATTGCACTTTGGTTATCATAGAAGATAGGAGTTTTCTTGAAACTCATGCCAAAGTCTTGAAGCTGATGCTGAATCCAAAGAATTTGAGCACAACAGTTCCCTGCTGCAAAATATTCAGCTTTAGAAGTTGAAGTAGTCACTGAGTTCTGTTTCTTACTAGTCCAGCTGACTAACTTCCCTCCAAGCATTTGACATCCTCCAGTTGTTGATTTTCTATCTAACCTGCACCGAGTATAGTCAGCATCAGAAAAACCAACTAACTCAAACCTAGAGTCCTTTGGATACCAAAGCCATAGATTTGGTGTACCTTTAACGTACCTAAAGATCCGTTTCACAGCTTGAAGAAGTGATTCTTTAGGACATGCCTGATATCTTGCACAAACACATGTAGCAAACATGATATCAGGTCTACTAGCTGTCAAATAGAGCAATGAACCTATCATTCCTCTATAGGTAGACTGACACACTGACTTACCATCTGAGTCTTTACACAGCTTGACACCTGGTGACATAGGTGTTTTCATGGTTGAACTTGAATCCAAACCATATTTCTTTATCAAATCAAGAACATACTTGCTTTGATTGATGAATATTCCATCAGGCTATTGTTGAATTTGTAAGCCTAGGAAATAAGTCATCTCACCCATCATACTCATCTTGAACTTTTGTGACATTATTTTGGAAAACCACTCGCACAGAGATTCATTGGTAGAACCAAAAATGATGTCATCTACATAGATTTGTACAAGAATCACCTATCCTTTACTCTTTCTAATAAAGAGTGTCTTATCTATACTACCTCTTGTGAAATCCATTGATAGTAGATAAGTGGACAGAGTATCATACCAAGCTCTTGGAGCTTGTTTAAGACCATACAAAGCCTTGTCCAACTTATAGACATGATGTGGAAACTTTGAACTGACAAAGCTAGGAGGTTGTTTCACATAGACTTCCTCCTGAAGTTTTCCATTTAGGAAAGCACTCTTCACATCCATTTGATAGACTTTGAAGTCTTTATATGCTGCATAAGCCAGGAACAGCCTTATGGCTTCAATTATAGCAACAGGTGCAAAGGTCTCATCATAATGAATTCCTTCTTCTTGCTTATACCCTTGTGCTACCAACCTGGCTTTGTTCCTAACTATCACTCCATCCTTGTCCATTTTATTTCTATAGACCCACTTAGTGCCTATAATTGAATGATCTTTGGGGGCAGGGACAAGGATCCAGACTTTATTTCTCTCAAATTCATTCAATTCCTCTTGCATAGCTTCAATCCAATCCTCATTTCTAAGCCTTCTTCAGTCTTCTTTGGTTCCATTTGGGATAGGAAACCAAAGTATGCAGTGTAATTAGCTGTAGCCTTGGATCTGGTCATGACCCTCTCTTGGACATTTCCAATAATTTGATCTTGAGGATGATCTTTGAGGAATTTGAATGTTGTACTAGGAGAGTCTGGTTCTGGATCTGAGTGGTGTTGAGAGCCCTGAGGTAAACTTATCTCCTCAGTCTCAACAGCAGCATTGTCAACAAACTGATGATCACTGAGATCCTCAGTGTGGGTGACTTCAGCTCCAAAGGGGTTGATGAACTCATCATCCTTCTCAGCTTGAGAATCCCTTGGAGTTTGTGATGTTTCCTTTGATGAACACACATTATCATCAGTATCATCTCCTATGGCATACATAGGATTTGATAAGTTGGTTTCCTTAGGCCTTTCAAGCTTACTCAGACTGACCAAGTCAGCTTGACTCTTATCAGCTTGATCAAAATAGTATTCATCAAAAGAGACATGAATTGACTCTTCTATGGCCTTTCTCCTTGTATTATATATTCTATAAGACTTGGAGATTGAGGAATAATCAACGAATATTCCAAGATCAGCTTTAGGTTCCAACTTATAGAGCTGATCTCTTTGATTCAGCACATAGCATTTTGAACCAAAGATATGGAAATAACCTATATTGGGCTTTCTAGACTTATACATCTCATATGACGTCTTTCCATGTCTTTTGACAATGATTGATCTATTTTGGGTATAGCAGGTTGTACTAACAACTTCATCCCAAAAATAGAGTTTCAATCCTACCTCACATAGCATTGTTCTAGCAGCCTCAATTAGGGTTCTATTTCTCTTTTCAGCAACTCCATTTTGTTGTGGAATTCTGACAGATGAGAAATTTTGTAATATCCCTTTTTGTTCACAGAAGTTTTCAATGGTTGAGTTTCTGAACTCAGTCCCATGATCACTTCTGAGTTGCTATACAGACAAACCTTTCTGCTACTCTTCCTGTTTGATAAAACTGATTATCTCCAGCGCAGCCTCACTTTTGGCTTTAAGGAATATTACCCAGGTGAATCTTGAGAACTAATCTACTATCACCAGTGTGTACTTCTTCCCACTTAGGCTTGGAGTACTTATGGATCCAAATAGATCCATATGCAACATATGCAGTGGGTCTGTTATTGAAAAATTTTGCTTTGATTTAAAGGACCCTTTGTGGTGTTTCCCTTGTTCATAAGCTGAACACAATTTGTCCTTGACAAATGTGATCTTTGGTAATCCAGAGACTAACTCTTTATTGGATAGCATGTTTATATTTTTAAAGTTCAAATGTGATAATCGTTTATGCCACAACCAACTCAGCTTAGGAACAGATTGGGAATACAAGCAGGTTTCAGTATAGGGATCAGCAGAATTAAGATAAAGTAGATACACATCTCTTTCTCATTTAGCTATTAATACAGGCTTTCCCTTAGCATTATATATTGTTCCTGCTTTCTTGCTAAAAGTAACTATATTGTCTTCATCACACAATTGACTGATACTAATCAGGTTGTGTTTGAGACCTTTGACATATGCAACTTTCTGGAAAGTGACCTTGCCAGCTTGCATCTTCCCATAGCCTTTAGTTCTTCCATAGGAGTTGTCTCCAAAAGTTACTTTAGGACCTTCATCTTCTTGGAAATCACTAAGAAGTCCTTTCCACCCTCTCATGTGTCTTGAGCATCCACTATCCAAGTACCATTTACTTGAACCCTATACATGATATGAAAACTAAACACATTAGTTTTGTTTGGGAACCCACTTCTTGGTAGGTTCAGATGAGGAGCACTTAGCATCTTCATCTTGTTGAACTATCTGTTCAGCTTGAGCAGGAGCTGAGTCCTGTGTGGGCTGATCAGTCTGTTCTTGTTCAGTCCTTGAGATTTCAACATCACAATCCTTAGCCTCATGACCTCTACTTCTACACTAGTAGCATCTCCTTCTTCCAATGATTACAGGAGGTAGAGTGTCTAATAATCCTTGTGAGAACTTGCTCTCAGTCTTAGGATTATATGTGGTGGATAACTTTTCAACTTTCTTTGCAAGTTGATTAACTTGGGGCTCACTGACTTTGGACTTACCTTTGTCAGATCTTTGTTTGTTATCCTTTTGATTAGAAGCTTGACTAACAGACTTCTTTTCCATGACCTTGGACTTACCTTTGTCATGACTACTGGACTCACCAGTTTCAACAGGTTTGGACTTACCACTGTTGATCTTCTTGGACTTACCAAGATCTACAACTTTGGACTTACCATTGTTGTAATTTGACCTCTGACTTACAGTGGTCTTCCTATTCTTGTAACTTCTCTCCGAGCCAGATAGAGAATGTTGTCTTTTGAAAGGATTTGGATTAAGCCTTTCTATGACTGAAGTTCTTTGAATAGGCTGAGTGCTTAATCTTTCAAGCACAGACTTACCATGTTGTTTGGATGTTGAGCACTCATTTCCATGATCTTTAGCTTTCACAAACATATTATATTTCAAGTTTGGATCATGTCTTTTCTCTGAGGCTGACTTCTGAGACTCAATCAGTTGTCTATCCTCCTCAGAATATGTACTTGCTATCTCATCATCAGCTACATAAGCTGCTGTTTGATAGTCACCTCCAAGTACAGCTTTTACCTGTTTAGGAATTTGTTGGTTTATGCACTTTTCAGCAAGCTTTGTTGACTTACACCAAGACTCAGTGACCTTTTGAAGTTGGTCAGCCTTGTCTTTAGCTTCCTGAAGTTCTTCACTTAGAAGTTTATTAATGTGTCTTTGGCATTCAAGATCACATTGTGCTTTCTTACCAACATCGATGAGAAATTTATTTTCCTTAATCTCATTCTTCAATTTAGCTATCTCAGCTTTAAGGTCCTTTTGAGACTTAAGGATAGTCTTGAAATCATTTAGTAAATAGTCAAAGGCAAGACCCTTTTCTTCATCGGTGTAAGAGTTGAAATTACTAACCTTATACATGGAAGTAGGATCCTAATCACTGAGCTTGCTGTTTTCCTCAGCTTCCTTCATGTCAGCTTCAAAAGTTGACTCGGACAAACCATAATCAACTTCGTCAATTTCAAACTCTTCATCTTCTTGAGCCATTAGACATACATCATCATCTGAAGTAGATGATTCAATATCCTAGGTTTCAGCATATAATCCTTTCTGGCTGGGTTTGTCTTCTGGCTTTCCTTTGTTGAGCTGATTATATTTGTTCTTATATTTGTTAGCTCTATAAGCATTCTTATCAGCAACTGATGCTGATTCTTCCTTCTTTAATCTGCACTCAGCAACAATGTGTCCCTTCTTCTGACAGTTAAAGAACACAGCCTTCTTGGGATCAAAGGAACTCTTCCCTTTGCCCCTGTCAGATCCTCCTCTTCCCTTCTGCGGAAAATTGAACAAATCAATAAAAAGTGTTAACACACATCAAACAACAACAATTGAATGCTTTGCTTTTCATTAATAAGAAGATGATTACAGACTCTATCAAGCAAGCAACACTTGATATGTAAACACCTAATGTAAATCAAATATCTCAATCTCTCAAACTTTGCTATCTATAATCAACTTATGATTATAAATACAGGACGACTCTCTAAACAGGATTTAATCACAGACTGAATACTTACCAATTTCACAACAAATGTGAATATTCGAACACACGAATAACTTGGCAATCTGTGAGTATCTTGATCACGTTGAACTGACAAACAGTGAATCAAGACTCGTAACACATACAATCAATATTGAGGTGAAACTGAGTTATGGCTCTGTAACTCGTAGTCATAGTCGTACCTCAAAACTTATCAGGATGATAAGTATTTATAATCCTGTTCCTACAGATCCTAACAAACTAGAACTAATCCTAATTTGCTAACTAACTAACGGATAACCCGGAATCTTTAATCTTTTTATCTTGAGTCTTCAATCTTCAATCTTGATTCCTGGAATCTTCTTATCCTTCCCGTAGATATAGAGAGATAAAAGTGAATTTAAAACATATTTAAATTCTCTTAAATTGACTTCTTTAGTCGAACTGAGTTACTAAGTTTGAAACTCATCAAGCTGAGTTCTTCGAGAACAAACCCAAAAACAAGCATGAACTAACATGTATAATAATTAACTCATCCTTAGAAGTCCTAAGAGTTAGCTAGAACTTATTTAGCAACTCTGTTGAGCTGACTCAGTATATACGCTGAGTCACTCAACTTGAAACACATCAGGCTGAATACTCAACCTATATCTTAGGTGACATACACAGCTTATCAAACACATTGATAGTCTTACTAAGATATAGTCTAAGCTGATCGAACATATGCTCAGCTTATATTTAGCTTGTGCTCAGTCTGAAACACTATAAGTGCTCAGTCTGATCAAGCCTCATAATTATGTTTAAGTTATATTTAGAACACATCTTACAAACTTAACTTTGTCTCATCAAATTTCAACTGATGAGATCATATTCCCAACAGATATAAATGTGAATAGCATTCTACTTCACGATCTCACTATTCTACAATTTATATACACACGCACATATTTATAAGTAAAAGTTCAAACAAGAAGTGTTTTTTTGCAAGGAACTGCGAGAATTGTTTTAACGCCATTAATGACTATTAATGGGGGTATTTTATTAATATATATTTACCCAACCGTGAATTACGTCCGGGTAAGTCGTCATTAATTTATGAGACTTGATTTTCCTGAATAACTCTTATTAATATGTCATTAATCCTCCATTAATGAGTCATTAATGAGCCCCCAAAACAATCTTAGCCATTGATTAAGTTTAATCATAAGCTAATATTAGTTCACGCAGTTCTCGTACGAAAAATAGTTCTCGTTTCATCCCTCCCATATATATATATATATATATATAGAGAGAGAGAGAGACATGATCAAATGAGAACACCTCTTATTTGGAGAACTGTAAGAACAAATGGTGGCCCTTGGATCTTCTTAATCAATTATTCTTATTAATTTGCTTATTTTTCATTTTACTAAATTAAATTATAGGCTCAAAAGGGTATTTTAAGTATGATAAATAAAATCGATTACGTTTCTCTCTCTTTCACTTAATTAGCATGATAACACTTCAAAAAAAGGAAATCAACGACTAATTTAAATGATCTTCTCATTCAATGATTTCTAAAATTATTTTCACACTTCCATATTTCTATGGCTTCTTCTAGATTCTTTTTTTCCCTATACACCACCTTCTTCCTTTTTTTTTGCCATTAAATTTTCCCCACTAATTCTTCTCAATTTCTTTTTGTTGTCTTATTCTCTATTTTTGTTGTCATTATTTCCATTGCTTCTTCCTTCTTTTTTCTTAATTTCGTCCCTCATTTTATTTACTTTCTTCCCCAACCATAGTTGATGCTTCTTGAATTTGGTGTACATTGAATATTAAAGTTATGGGTTTTTGTTGCAGCTGCTTTTTTTTATCCATATATGTGTTTAAAATCTCCATCCAAGTTTATGTATGGTATAACAATGAGTACAATAGAAATCTGTTGGTCCCTTTTATGAGAGAGTAACAACAAGCAACAGGTGTGTAGAAGGGGGGTTGAATACACTTTCTGCGGAAATTGAACAAATCAAATAAAAGTGTTACACACAGTAAATCAAACTACAATCAATCGAATGCTTTTATTAAGAAGATGATTACGATGCTTTGAATAAGAAGATGATTACAATAACTATCAAGTAAGCAACTCTTGATATATAACCACCTAATATAAATCTCTCAATCTCTTAAACTTAGCTATCTATAATCAACTTATGATTATTGATACTTGTTGGTGCATATTTTATGAATCCCTAGTTCGTATCAATAAAGTATATACATGAAATATTAATTCAAATGTGTTTTGATTAATTGTTTGCATGTGTATATATTCTTAGTGATTCTATGTGATTATCTTAAGCTTACAAGTACTTAACCATGTGTTGGTGTGAGTTTGGAAGTTTAAGTCTGCGTGGAAAAATCACCACTTTAGTGATCAGGTTCACCACGCACGAAATGACCTCACTACGTGCGTAGTGAGTACCACTTCGCACGTGGTGAGGATGTTGATCAACATGGATTAAATAACAAACCACTTCGTGCGAATTGAGGTCACTACGTGCGTAGTGACTAGCGCTTCGCACGTAGTGACTAGTATGGGCCTATAAATAGTGCTTAATTCGCATATTCGTAAAGAGTTAGCCACGAAACTCGACCTATAAATAGTGCTTAATTCGCATATTCGATTAAAGCAAACTAGCCCTCGAAAACCGAAATCTAAGTGATAAATACGAAAACCAAGGGCAGCCTAGGCATCTCTGTGTGAGTTCTTAGAGTGTGTTCTTGTTTCTACTCTGTGTGTTACTGTGTGCCGGACACCTAAGCAGATCTTAGAATCCTTAGGAGGTTTGGGAAATAGAATTCCGCGCTATTTCTCATCCTAGATCAGTCCTAGCATTAGGGTGTTTTAGTTTAGTTTAGAACCCCGTCCCCCAGCCGGTCCTACAAAGTGGTATCAGAGCCTTGTGCTTTGATTGATCACTTTTCCTTAGGATTTGTCGATCTAGGTGTCCCCTTAGGCCTGTGTGTGCCCTCTTTTGTCGGTTTTAATTGGTCAATAGGTCAAAATTAGGGTCTTTTGCGTTTAAAAGGTCAAAATTTTAGCGATTAGTTTCTTGAATTCCGTCCGTGCGAAGTGGACTTCCACTCCGTGCGTAGTGGGACCAGTTCGCACGAACTGTCTGTGTGTGTTCTAGATCCTTCGATTGCTGTCTGTGTGCCTCGTGCGAAGTGGTCCTGTAGTCCGCGCGTACTGCCATACGTGCGTGCGTAGTGACTGTTCGCCAATCCGCGCGTGGTGTGTCCTCACTGCGTGCGTGGTGCTCGCAGTCCGCACGAAGTGCTTCCGGTCTTCGTGCGTTGTGCATTTCTGTGCTGTCCTGTGTGATCTTTCTAATCAAACTTTAATCCGTGCTTTCTGTGTGGTCTCTCAAAATTTTTTTTTACTCTGTGTGCTTGCTGCCTTGGTTCTCAAAGTCAATCTAAATGGCTTCTAAACAAACCACTGCCTTAAACAACCTTTTACTAGAAACAGAAATGGGCAGTATAAACATAGTGCCAAAATTGCTAACCATGGAGGACTATCCTATGTGGAAGCCCAGGTTCGAAATCTTTCTAGATGGGGTTGACTGTAGATTGCGGCGAGCCATGAACGTTGAGTATATGGTTCCAAAAGGGGAGGGAAACATTGAAACCCCTTACGACAAGATGACTGTCGAACAGCAGACCAATTACAATGCCGAAAAGAAGGCATATGCTCAACTAATTCAGGCGATTCCCAACGAGATTTTCCACCAGTTTAGGAGGTATCGAACTTCCTACAGTCTATGGAGAGCTCTTGAGAAGAGGAATGAGGGAAACGCTGCTCTGAAGGAACTTAAAGCAAGTCAATTAAGGAAGGAATTAGACCATTTCACGGCTACAAGAGATGAGAAGATTCATTCCCTTATTACAAGATACAACCACCTTCTAAGTGAACTGGACAGTCTGGGTGTTACTGTTCCAGAGAAGCAGCAAGTAGAGATCTTGGCGAATGCTTTGCCCAAGAGCTGGCGGCCATTCATCATGATACTCAAGAATGGTAACGGTTTTGACGGGATGGATCTAAATGACTTCATCACCAAGTTGAAGGAGCAGGAGCAGGAGGAACTAAATCTGGATTCTATGTCTAGTTATCAACAGAACCCCTCACTCTACTACTCCGGAACACCTGTTTCGTCGTCCACCTCGTCACATGCCCCCCTACAGTCTGCCTATGTGACCAACGTGAATGAATCGGGCAGATCTACCTCTGATGCTTCATCCTCTGGGCCATCCTATACTGCATCTTCCTCCGGACTTAATGTCGAACACTTCAAGTATGGGAGTACAGATGAGGTTAAGACACATATGGGCATGCTAAGTGCACTAGTCTCCTCTTATGATGATCTACTGAAGGGGAAGATTGGTAATGCTCATATGACTCAAGAGGACTATGACCAGATCGACGAGGATGAGATGGAGAGACAAGATATCCTCTGGTCGTATGCCAACTTAGTGAGAAGGGCAAAAGCTTATGAGCGAAGAACGGGAAAGTCAATATCAGCAACCAAGGATACCAAACTCGGCTTTGATAAATCTGCTGTGACCTGCTATAACTGTGGTGAAAAGGGTCACTTCGCGCGTGAATGTGAAAAGCCGAAGAATTCGGGACCGAGGTATCCATTCAAAACTGGTTCTGGCAGCAGATCATCTACCTCCACAACCATAAAATCTGAAGCAACTCCAACACCGACTAAGGCTATGGCGGTTGTTCAAAGTGATGAGGGAGTGGATTGGTCTGTAAAGTTCGGGAATGCTGATGCTGACATCAACTTGGCGAACGTTCATGTGTTGAACGAAGATTCTTCATCCGAGACCTAAAGCTATTCAAGTGAAGAAGAATCAAGTGCCAGCAATGATGATGAACCAGCCTCGACACCAGCTGCAGAAGAGACACCAGTGAATGTCCGTGCCAAAGAGTCAAATCAAAAGGTGTGCAGCTGTGGTCAACCGTCTGCGGATCAGGTATGTACCTTTGGATTACCTTGTGGTTCGTGTGATGAATATGTAAAACAGATAGTGTTCTTAAAGTCTACTATTTCAGATCTCACATCTAAGTTAGATAATAACCTGTTGATCAAAGGAAGAGAAAATCAATTAAAAGAAAAGAATGAAAGTCTAGGTAAACAGGTTAATGAACTAGGTGTGGCTCTGTTAAATAAACAAGATGCTATCGTGTTTTACATAAACGAAATCGATAAGCTGAAACGGGACCTTGCTACCTCAAAGGTCGATTATGAGACTCTGAGTCAAAAACTCAAAAGCTATTCCACGTCTTCTTATCTTTTTGAGTACATAATCGATCAGAGAGGTCAAGGTACCGATTCAGAAAAGGACAAAAACGTATATTCAAAATGTCCACCACCAGTGTTAAATCAACTGGTGAACGATGATGTCCATTCTGAAGCTGACCCACTACTCACAAAGGTTGATGAATCTTCTACATCAACCTCAAATGAGGATTTAACGTTACATGAGGATGTGGGTAAGCCTCAGAAGAATGAGGTTCAGCAAGAGGTTACCAAAAAGGCTGAACCAGGCATTAGAGAACTGTTGGACAGTTCCTATGTGCAAGGACCGTTGATGCATCGTATCCATGATGCACTTCGGAAATTTGAAAAGGAGGGTGTAAAGTCTCCTGATACCCGTCCATACCAAGAGGTCAAACAACTACCCAAACATCAAGGGTTAGGATATCAGCCTCAAAAGGTAACGAAAGGCTCTGTGAAGCAATACCCAGAAAGGGTCTGCTATGTGTGCAGGAGACCTGGTCACCTTAGTTACAAGTGTGATCAGAAGACACATCAAAGCTGTAACAAGAAAGTTGAGATTTTGCAAGAAAATAAAACGTTTCTTAAAAATCATCAAAACTCAACTCTTCCTGTTCAGCATCAAAGGAGTCCTAAGTGGACTAACAAACTGTGTGTTCAAATGTCCAAGGAATCAAGTGACAGGATCATCAAGACTGGAACATGGATGAAACTTCCAGTGGTTGGAGAAGACGGGAAACCCATGACCATCCGGGCTTGGGTTCCTAATGTTGTCTAACTCTTTCTTCTAAGTGAAGGGTGTCAACCGAAATAGTCCAGGTTAAGGTTTCTATGACTGTGTGTCTTTATCATTTTATTTTCTTTGTGCTTATTTTCAGCTATGTGAAAATACAAAAAAAATCAGAAAACTTAGAAAATACAAAAAAATCAGAAAACTTAGAAAATACAAAAAAATATATATATATAAAAATGAGAAGTTGATCCAACCTAGATGGAGAGTGATGGCACACTGGCTATCAATACAAAGTATGTCTTAGTAAAATTAGGACTGAAGGCATATACATAATCCTGAGAAAAATGTCTGAAAACATAGCTGAATCAGATAAGAAACAGATAGTGTGTAAGACATATAAGGAAAGTCTAGACAGATAGATGGTTATGCTGTGAAAATCTCATAAGATTTAAGCTATCGAGACATTCCAAGTCTATAGGTCAAAAACAGTTGAGACTAGCTTAGTTTGATGCACACACCTGTTACCATGCCAAATGTGATAAATGACATTGAGCTAAAAGAGGGTGAAAAATTGACCCCAAACCTTGTTTATGTCAAAAGAATTTAGACTTATCGATCTAAATGTTAAATTGTCAAAGAGCATAAAATGCATTGACACAAGCTCAGCAAGAAAAATGTTAAGTGAGGTGAAAAATTGACCTCCATGTCAAAGAGCATAAAATGCGTTGACAAATTAACACAATCACACAAGCATGGTAGTCTAGGTAACCAAGTTGTGCAAACTACTAAGTAAATCAATATACTGTGAGACTTTGAAAGAGATAGCCTTAACCGTGTATCCAATCTAGATAATCTGAAAATGTTGAAACAAAATCTGTCATTATCTGATGAAAGTTAGGTTGACAGACAGAGTTTGAGAGAATATGTTTAGGCCCAAAGTTCTGAAATGAATGACTACTAAGTATAGACGAGCTGGTACTGACTCCATTTTGGAACCTTCTCACAAAAAGATTTAATTTCAGTAATTTTATTCCTGCAATTTTCTTAGTATTTTTAAGTCTGTTCTTTAGGATTTAATTAGTTCATAGTTTACTTCTGCATTTTCATTTTCTTTATAATCAGAAAAATACAAAAAGATTTTTGGTGTGTTTCTTATTTCTTTTGGTATGTCTATTTTCTTTATTTATAATTTCTTATGTTTGCATTTTTATCCCGTTTCTGTTTAGAAAAATACAAAAAGAGTTCTAGTATGTTCTTAATCATTCTTAGTGTTTTGATTAGGGGGAGTTTGTTCTGTTTACATTTCCTTCATCTTACTTTGATGTGTTTTGCTTAAATGTCTATAAGTGATCTTGAAGTTACTGACAGTTTATTGCTGAATGCAGTACTAACAGTAATTAAGGTTCACAGATGAGAAACTCATTACATGTGAGATGGAACCCCACTAAGCACGAGTTACAGCTCACATCGTGCGTAGTGCAGGTAAGGGCATGACGAAAGGTATTCGTTTAAAATTCTGCTGTATGAAATTTACTGTGTGAATTTTTTGCTTAGTGAACTTTACTTTGTGAATGTTTACTTAGTGAAATGGTTATTGATAGAACTAGGTCTTAGGGGGAGTATGTTGGTGCATATTTTATGAATCCCTAGTTCGTATCAATAAAGTATATACATGAAATATTAATTCAAATGTGTTTTGATTAATTGTTTGCATGTGTATATATTCTTAGTGATTCTATGTGATTATCTTAAGCTTACAAGTACTTAACCATGTGTTGGTGTGATTTGGAAGTTTAAGTCTGCGTGGAAAAATCACCACTTTAGTGATCAGGTTCACCACGCACGAAATGACCTCACTACGTGCGTAGTGAGTACCACTTCGCACGTGGTGAGGATGTTGGTCAACATGGATTAAATAACAAACCACTTCGTGCGAATTGAGGTCACTACGTGCGTAGTGACTAGCGCTTCGCACGTAGTGACTAGTCTGGGCCTATAAATAGTGCTTAATTCGCATATTCGTAAAGAGTTAGCCACGAAACTCGACCTTTACGACCTTAAGCTTCGATTAACGCAAACTAGCCCTCGAAAACCGAAATCTAAGTGATAAATACGAAAACCAAGGGCAGCCTAGGCATCTCTGTGTGAGTTCTTAGAGTGTGTTCTTGTTTCTACTCTGTGTGTTACTGTGTGCCGGACACCTAAGCAGATCTTAGAATCCTTAGGAGGTTTGGGAAATAGAATTCCGCGCTATTTCTCATCCTAGATCAGTCCTAGCATTAGGGTGTTTTAGTTTAGTTTAGAACCCCGTCCCCCAGCCGGTCCTACAATACTGACGACTCTCTAAACAGGATTTCACACAGATTGACAACTTACCAATATCACAACTGATGTGATAGTTCGAACACACGAACACTTGGGCAATCTGTGGGTTTTTCTTGATCACGTTGAACTGACAAACAGTAATCAAGATTCGTAACACATACGGTGAGGTGAGGTTTGGCTCTGCAACACTTAGTTGTTTTTGTATCAAAGTCGTACCTCTAAACTTATCAGGAGATAAGTATTTATAATCATGTGCCTACGGTTCCTAACAAACTAAGACTCAACTTAATTCGCTAACTAACTCTCAGATAATCCGGAATCTTGAATTTTGAATCTTCTATCTTCAATCTTGATTCTGGAGTCTTCTTATCCGCGCCGTAGATATAGAGAGAGATAAAGATGAATTTAAAACATATTTAAACTATCTTTAGACTGACTTCTTCACTTGGACTGAGTTACTCAGCTTGAAACTCATCAAGATGAGTTCTTCGAGAACGAATCCGAATTCATACATGAACTAACACGTACATTGATAAAATCATCCTTAGAAGTCTAACTTAGTTGACTAAAACATATTTAGCAACTCTGTCGAGCTGACTCTGCTTTTGAGCTGAGTCACTCAGCTTGAAACACATCAAGCTGATTACTCGATATATACCTTATGTGACATACACAGATTATTAAACATATTAATAAACAAACTAAGGTATAATATAAACTGATCAACATATGCTCAGCTTATAGTCAACTTATACTCAGTCTGAATCACTCTAAGTGTTCAGTCTGACTAAGCTTCATAATTCTGTTTAAGTTATATGTAGAACTCATCTTACAAACTTAACTTTGTCTCATCAAATTAAAACTGATGAGATCATTTTCCCAACAAACTCCCCCTATTTGATGATGACAAAACCATCAAACAGTTCTTAAGTTTCTTTAACAGAATTATGTTTTAAATCTTAAACTTATTAAGATTTTATTATTTGAACTGATCAAATATTTATTGAACATATCAATATTAATTGAACTTATCAATTAAAATTGGAACACACCAATTTTTAGTTGAACACACCAACTTTTAGTTGAACACACCAACTAATTATATAAATGAATAAGAACTTATCATTTATTCATTAAGCTGAACTTATCAGACTTATAGCTATGAACACATCATAATACAGTTGAACATATCAAACTTTATATTTGTATTAATAGAACTGATCATAATACAAAAGTTGTTGATCACATAGATCATGCACACTAAGTGCTTACAAAATTAGAACTAATCTAATATTTATAGTAGAACTAAACTACTCAGGATGTTATCTTATGAACTCAGGATGTAGAACCTCCCACAGAATGATTTCTCTGTTGATTTCTTCTAGGAGGCTTTCAGCTTCTGCAATTCCTCTGAGTTCTTTTTGTTGCACTTTGATGATTTTATTCAACTTATACCTAACAAAGTGATTTGTACTATCACCACAGCAACTTCTTATATGTATGGCATCCCTAGCTTTTAGATAGCATATTTCCTTCAGCTTGATAAAGCTAGGATTGCCAGCCTGATCCTTAAACATAAACCCCTGAACAGGTGTATCAATACCTTGATTTTCTTTAAACTCTACACCTTCAGGTAATTCGAATAAGCTCTCCCACTGCAGACCAGGAACTGGAACATATCTCAATTCCTCAGCTCTACTAACCAGTTTGGAAACTTCAGCAAAGATCTCTTGCTTGATTTGGCTTTTCTTGAACTTTTTGAGCATCATTAGTATTCTTTGCCATTCTATGTAGCCCATCCTGTGAACATATCTCAGGTCCATCCCCATTGTAGATTTATCTTTGAATTCAAAGTTGAGGATGATGGCTCCATCAATTCTGCTCAAGGTCATGCCTTTGATATCCTTGCTGGTGCTCCTTCTGAAATAGCACTCTTGAATATCCTCGTCTGTATATGGGATAGGATCATGTTTTGGACCAGTGTATGTAGCTTCAGCTTGTGCCAAAGCTTTTCTCTGTTTTGCCCTTTCTTGGTCATTTGCCTCTTTTTCTTTTCTCTTCCTTAGCTCTTCAAGAGAAATACCTAGTTCATTGGCTTCCTCTTGTTCAAGTATTTCAATCATGAGCCTTGTGGCTTTTTCTTTTTCTGTCTCCTGCTCCGTTTCAGAACCCTCGTCAGCTTCAGACTCAGATTCTGAAATCTTTTGCTTCTTTGTTGCAGGTTCATCTTCTTTTGATTCATGCTCCCCCTCAGGCTGAGATTTCCTCTCTGCTCCTTTAGCTAGTACTAGAAGAGCCTCAACTTCATCTTCAACTAGATCAGTATTACTTAGAACCTTCTCCCCCTTTTTGTCATCATCATTTGGGGTCGAAAGTCGTTGTAGTTGAAGGACAGCAACTTCAGAGGTGATTCCATGCACATTCCTAGTCAGCTTCACAATCCTCTGAAGGATATTTCTAGTATCCTTCTTCTACTTCAGATGGAACAGACCAAACTGAGCATCAATGTAGTCTTTGAGCTGCTGGATGCCTGAGGAGGCTGGTTTTGTTTCAGGAGAGTCTTTGGGTGCATCATCCAAGGGTTGGTGTGGTCCCTCAAATTCCTTTGCACCAGAGTTTGGACCATGTGATTCATCCTGGTTTGAAGATGAAACATTGACAAGTCGTGCACTAGAGTGTGAGAAATGAATAGAACGAATAGGGCTCGGACGTGAAGTGTATGGGTTGGTGGTTGGCTTTTGGGTATAGAGGGGGGTGATTGACCCTGGGGATTGGTCATATGTTCAATGTAACCTGAATGTGTCTGTTCAGGCACATAAGTAGGCTCTCCCATGGCACGAGTAAGTGTGGGCTGAGTAGACACCACACCCGGTTTAGGCTGTTGGGTTTTAAAGAGCCTTGAGGTTGACACTTTGAGAGTAGGCGTCTCCCCCTCAACTCCTGCAGGAGGGATCAATGTGATCTTAGCTCCAGTGATGCCTTTAGGAGTGGCACCACCTTTGGCAGTTTTTCTTTGGTATGTATGGATATTCTCCTTAGCAGCAGTGGGCATACTAGGGGTTGCTTCAGATTGGAATTGTAGATGGAATGAAGGTGGTGGAGATGGGTTAGACTGAGTTTGTTCCACTGCAGTCTTATCTCCAAAGGTAGATGGAGAAAAGTGAGAAGAAAGAGAAAGTGGAGAGGTCTTACCAGAGTTTGCTTCAGTGTGGACTGGTTTAGCCTGAGCAGAGTACTCAGCTTGAACTTCTGTGTCAGCTTGAGAAGCTCCCCCTTGATTTGATTCCTCTTCTTCACTTTCCGATGAAGCTCCCTCAGCAACCAAGAGCATTGGAACACTTAGATCCTCTTGCTCAAGAAAGATGTCATTGTTAAACATCTTAGAACTGAGAGTAGGAACAGGGAACACATTCCATCCAGCTTCATATAAGTCCCCCAACTCAGCTTCAATCACCAGGGACAAGTACCTTATGAAAGGCACATGAAGATCCCTGGTGGTCTTCAGTACTTGGACCTTGAGCTCGTTGAAAATGAGCTGTGCGTAGTCGATACGGTGATCAAAGAACATGATATACAGCAGATGTATTTTGAACTCGTTCACCTGATCCAAGCCTCCAACCTTCGTTTCCAGTGAACGTACCACTGTGGAAACCATAAAGCCCCAGCTGGTGGGAATAGTGGCCTTCTTAATCACCCCTTCAGTTTGATGGTGACCCATCTGAGGTAGAACTGACCTCGCCACTTGTCGAGTCACGGTTGACTCGAACACATCTTGACCAGGGAGTCGAAGAACATCCCTTAGCCCTTGAACCATGATGGCCACTGTTCTATCGCCATTAAGAACAGTGCCAATGATCTCTCCTCTGTTCTGGTTGAATGTGCACGTGTACCAGAACTCCAAAAGGTGTTGTGGAACGATGTGAACAGGCGCTCCAATGACAGCAAATGCCAAAGGGCATTTCCGAATATAAGCAACCCATGCTTCATATCCTCTCCCCTGTTTCCTCGCAGGGATATCAAGACATGCACGCTGATTGTTGATTTTGATCAGCGGTAATCCGTTGTTTTTCAACGCAGCACTATGAACCATTCGATCACTGAGAATGAGAGTGGTTCCTTCCATCGATGAAATTACAGATTACACTGAGTAACTAATTTCGTTGCACTGAGCAATGATCTTTGCACCGAGCGAGTTAGGGTTTCAAAGTCGATGGAACTGGGAATTGCACGTAGCAAATTTGTTGAAAGGTATATAGGCAGGTGAGAGGTTTAGAGATGAGAAGTTGAAGCTTAAACCTTTAAAATGCGGTTAAGGTCGTTATATATACCTTTTCGAGGAGAGAGAAAAATTACCGTTGGAATCCCTTTTTAATCCGTTACGCCGAAAAATTACGGCTTGACGTAACAGTTAGAGGGTAGAAACACATCATTCTCCAACGGATACAAGTGTAAAATAATAATATTCACAAATAATAAGATTATAAACACTTTGTAAATATATCAATACACAATTGATATACGAGACAAATTGAAACTGATTCAAATGCGTATGGACAGAGAAATTAATAACACTTAGTAATTAATTCATAGATTGGACACACCAAGTTGAGTAAACATATTACTCAGTCTAAGTCAAGCACTCAGCTTGATTCAAGCACTCAGCTTGAGTGGAGCACTCAGCTTGAGTAGAGCACACAGCTCAGGCTCAATGACACTAAGTCATTTATGTTTAAGACTGACTTAAACATGTAATTTTAGCTACACTAAGTAGGTAAAATATGTTTGGAACTTACCAAACGTGTGAACCAATCACACAGTGTGAGTTAAGCACATAGCTCAGACTCAATGACACATAGTCATTTATGTTTAAAACTGACTTAAACATGTAATTTTAGCTACACTAAGTAGGTAAAATATGTTTGGAACTTACCAAACGTGTGAACCAATCACACAGTGTGAGTTAAGCACATAGCTCAGACTCAATGACACTTAGTCATTTTGTTCGAGACTAACTCAAACTAACATTTCAACCACACTGAGTAGTTGAATATGTTTGGAACTGACCAAACGTGTGAACTCATTATTCAGTTTGACATATAGATCAGTTTATGAAAACTTATTTATAAACTGTGCACCCAGCTTAAGACTCTTAGTCTCTGTCAAACTGAGAACTCAAATTTTAGACATTTAGCAAGGGGTTGAGCATACCCAATTTACTTAGCAGATACATAAACCTTTTTTCATCAAGGGGCTTAGTAAATATATCTGCTAATTGGTTATCAGTGGAGATAAATTTAATGTCAACTTTACCTTTTTCCACGATGTCCCTTATGAAGTGATGTCTAATTTCAATATGCTTAGTTCTTGAGTGAAATACTGGATTGTAAGTGATGGCTATTGCACTTTGGTTATCACAGAAGATAGGAGTTTTCTTGAAACTCATCCCAAAGTCCTGAAGCTGATGCTGCATCCACAAGATTTGAGCACAACAACTCCCTGCTGCAACATACTCAGCTTCAGCAGTTGAAGTAGCCACTGAGTTCTGTTTCTTACTAGTCCAGCTTACTAATTTACCTACAAGCAATTGACATCCTCCAGTGGTTGATTTTCTATCTAACTTGCACCCAGCATAGTCAGCATCAGAAAAACCAACTAACTCAAATCCAGAATCCTTTGGATAGCAAAGACCTAGATTTGGTGTACCTTTAAGGTACTTAAAGATCCTTTTCACAGCTAAAAGATGTGATTCTTTAGGATCTGCCTGATATCTTGCACAAACACATGTAGCAAACATGATATCAGGTCTACTAGCTGTCAAATAGAGTAATGAACCTATTATTCCTCTATAGGTAGACTGACACACAGGCTTACCATCTGAGTCTTTACTCAGCTTGCAGGTGGTGTCATGGGTGTTCTCATGGTTGAACTTGAATCAAAACCATATTTCTTTATCAAATCCAAAACATATTTGCTTTGATTGATGAAAATTCCATCAGGCTTTTGTTGAATTTGTAGGCCTAGGAAATATGTCATCTCACCCATCAGACTCATCTTGTACTTTTGTGACCTTATTTTGGAGAACCAATCACACAGAGACTCATTTGTAGAGCCAAAAATGATGTCATCCACATACATTTGTACAAGAATTATCTGTCCTTTACTCTTTTTAAAAAAGAGTGTCTTATCTATACTGCCTCTGGTGAAATTCACGGATATTAGATAAGTGGACAGTGTATCATACCAAGCTCTTGGAGCTTGTTTAAGAACATACAAAGCCTTGTCCAACTTATAGACATGATGTGGAAACTTTGAACTTACAAAGCCAGGAGGTTGTTTCACATAGACTTCCTCCTGAAGTTTTCCATTCAGGAAAGCACTTTTCACATCCATTTGATAGACTTTGAAGTCTTTATATGCTGCATAAGCCAGGAACAGCCTTATAGCTTTAATTCTAGCAACAGGGGCAAAGGTCTCATCATAATCAATTCCTTCTTCTTGCCTATACCCTTGTGCTACCAGCCTGGCTTTGTTCCGAACTATCACTCTATTCTTGTCCATTTTGTTTCTATAGACCCACTTAGTGCCTATAATTGTATGATCTTCAGGGGCAGGGACAAGGGTCCAGACTTTATTCCTCTCAAACTCATTTAATTCCTCTTGCATAGCATCAATCCAATCCTCATCTGCTAAGGCTTCCTCAGTCTTCTTTGGTTCCATCTGAGACAGAAAACCAAAGTGAGCAGCATAATTAGTTATAGCCTTAGATCTGGTCATGACTTTCTCTTGGACATTTCCAATTATTTGATCTTTAGGATGATCTTTGAGAAATTTAAATGTGGTAGTTGGAGAGTCTGGTTCTGAATCTGAGTGATGTTGAGGACCTCGAGGTGAACTTATCTCCTCAGTCTCAACAGCAACATTGTCAACAAACTGATTATCACTAAGATTCTCAGTCTCAGTGACTTCAGCTCCAAAAGGATTGACGAACTCATCATCTTTCTCAGCTTGAGAATCCTTTGAAGCTTGTGATGATTTCATTGATGAACACACATCATCATTACTAACATCTCCTATGACATACATAGGATTTGACATGTTGATTTCCCTTGGCCTTTCAAGCTCACTCAGACTAACAGAGTCAGCTTGACTTTTCTCAGCTTGATCAATACTGTCTTCATCAAATGAAACATGAATTGATTCTTCAATGGCCTTTCTCCTAGAGTTATATACTCTGTATGATTTGGATATTGAGGAATAACCAACAAATATTCCAGGATCAGCTTTGGGTTCCAACTTATGGAGCTGATCTCATTGAATCAGCACATAGCATTTTGAACCAAAGATATGGAAATAACCTATATTGGGCTTTCTAGACTTATACATTTCATATGAAGTCTTTCCATGTCTTTTGACAATGATTGACCTATTCTGAGTATAGCAGGCTGTACTAACAGCTTCATCCTAGAAATAGAGTTTCAATCCTGCCTCACATAGCTTTGTCCTTGCAGACTCAATTAAGGTTCTATTTCTCCTTTCAGCAACTCCATTTTTTTTGTGGAGTTCTGACAGATGAGAAATTTTGTAATATTCCTATTTGTTCATAGAAGCTTTCAAAGGTTGAGTTCCTGAACTCAGTCCCATGATCACTTCTGAGTTGCTTTACGGATAAACCTTTCTGCAATTCCTCCCTTTTGATGAAACTTATTATCTCCAGGGCAGCCTCACTTTTGGCTTTTAGGAATATTACCCAGGTGAATCATGAGAACTCATCTACTATCACTAGAGTGTACTTCTTGCCACTTAGGCTTGGAGTACTTATGGGTCCAAACAGATCCATATGCAACATATGCAATGGGTCTGTTATTGAAAAATTTTCTTTGATTTAAAGGACCCTTTATGGTGTTTCCCTTGTTCACAAGCTGAACACAATTTGTCTTTGACAAATGTGATTTTTGGTAATCCAGAGACTAACTCTTTATTAGACAGCATATTTATATTTTTAAAGTTCAAATGAGACAAACGTTTATGCCATAACCAACTCAGCTTAGGAACAGAATGGGAATACAAGTAGGTTTCATTATTGGGATCAGCAGAATTAAGATCAAGTAGATACACATCTCTTTCTCTTTTAGCTATTAATACAGGCTTTCCCTTAGCATTATAAATTGTTCCTGCTTTCTTCCTAAAAGTAACAACATTGTCCTCATCACACAATTGACTGATACTAATCAGGTTGTGTTTAAGGCCTTTGACATATGCAACTCTCTGGAAAGTGACTTTACCAGCTTGCATCTTCCCATAGCCTTTGGTTCTTCCATGGGAGTTGTCACCAAATGTTACTTTAGGACCTTCATCTTCCTGGAAATCACTGAGAAGTCCTTTCCATCCGGTCATGTGCCTTGAACATCCACTATCCAAGTACCATTTACTTGAACCCTGCACATGATATAAAAACTAAACACATTAGTTTTGCTTGGGAACCCACTTCTTGGTGGGTTCAGATGAGGAGCACTTAGCAGCTTCATCTTGTTGAACTAACTGCTCAGCTTGAGCAGGAACTGAATCCTGTGTAGGCTGATCAGTTTGTTCTTGCTCAGGCCTTGAGATTTCAGCATCACAGTCCTTAGCCTCACAACCTCTACTTCTGCATTTGTAGCATCTCCTTCTTCCAATGATGACAGGAGGTAGAGTGTCTAACAATCCTTGTGAGAATTTACTCTCAGTTTTAGGATTGTATATGGTGGATAACTTCTCAACTTTCTTTGCAAGCTGATTCACCTGGTGATCACTGACTTTGGACTTACCTTTGTCAGGTCTCTGTTTGTTATCCTGAGAAGATTGACTAACAACCTTCTTCTCCATGACTTTGGACTTACCTTTGTCATGCTTACTGGATCACCAGTTTCAACAGGTTTGGACTTACCACTGTTGATCTTCTTGGGCTTACCAAGATCAACAACTTTGGACTTACCATTGTTGAGATTTGACCTCTGACTTACAGTGGTCTTCCTGTTCTTATAAATTCTCTCTGAGCCAGATAGAGAATTTTGTCTTTTGAAAGGATTTGGATTAAGCCTTTCTATGACTGAAGTTCTTTGAACAGGCTGAGTGCTTAATCTGTCCAACACAGACTTACCATGTTGTTTGGATGTTGAGCACTCATTACCATGATCTTTGTACTTCACAAACATATTGAATTTTAGGCTTGGATCATGTCTTTTCTCTGAGGCTGACTTCTGAGACTTAATCAGTTGTCTATCTTCCTCAGAATCTGTACTTGCTATCTCATCATCAGCTACATAAGCTGCAGTTTGATAGTCACCTCCAAGTACATCCTTCACCTGTTTAGGCATCTGTTGGTTTATGCACTGTTCAGCAAGCTTTGATGACTTACACCAAGACTCAGTGATCTTTTGGAGTTGATCAGCTTTGTCTTTAGCTTCCTGAAGTTCTTCACTAAGAAGTTTGTTAATATGTCTTTGACATTCAAGGTCACACTGTGCTTTCTTACCAACATCAATGAGAGATTGATTTTCCTTAATCTCATCTTTAAGTTTAGCTATTTCAGCTTTGAGGTCAGTCTGAGACTTAAGGCTTGTCTTGAAATCATTTAGCAGATAATCGAATGCAAGACCCTTTTCTCATCAGTGTAAGAGTAGAAATTACTGACCTTATACATGAAAGCAGGATCCCAATCACTGAGCTTGCTGTTTTCCTCAGCTTCCTTCATGTCAGCTTCAAAGATTGATTCGGATATACCATAATCATCATCTGATGTAGATGATTCTGTAGATGTTTTCCTCAGCTTCCTTCATGTCTCTTCATCTTCTTGAGCCATCAGACATACATCATCATCTGATGTAGATGATTCTGTATCCCATGTTTCAGCAATTAATCCTTTTGCACTAGGTTTGTCTTCAGGCTTTCCTTTCTTGAGCTGAGTATATTTCTTGTTGGTCCCTTGTATGAGAGAGTAACAACAAGCAACAGGTGTATAGAAGGGGGGTTGAATACACTTTCTGCGGAAATTGAACAAATCAAATAAAAGTGTTACACACAGTAAATCAAACCACAATCAATTGAATGCTTTTATTAAGAAGATGATTACAATGCTTTGAATAAGAAGATGATTACAATAACTATCAAGTAAGTAACTCTTGATATATAACCACCTAATATAAATCTCTTAATCTCTCAAACTTAGCTATCTATAATCAACTTATGATTATAGATACTGACGACTCTCTAAACAGGATTTCACACAGATTGACAACTTACCAATATCACAACTGATGTGATAGTTCGAACACACGAACACTTGGGCAATCTGTGAGTTTTTCTTGATCACGTTGAACTGACAAACAGTAATCAAGATTCGTAACACATACGGTGAGGTGAGGTTTGGCTCTGCAACACTTAGTTGTTTTTGAATCAAAGTCGTACCTCTAAACTTATCAGGAGATAAGTATTTATAATCCTGTGCCTACGGTTCCTAACAAACTAAGACTCAACTTAATTCGCTAACTAACTCTCGGATAATCCGGAATCTTGAATCTTGAATCTTCTGTCTTCAATCTTGATTCTGGAGTCTTCTTATCCGCGCCGTAGATATAGAGAGAGATAAAGATGAATTTAAAACATATTTAAATTATCTTTAAACTGACTTCTTCACTCGGACTGAGTTACTCAGCTTGAAACTCATCAAGCTGAGTTCTTCAAGAACAAATCCGAATTCATACATGAACTAACACGTACATTGATAAACTCATCCTTAGAAGTCTAACTTAGTTGACTAAAACTTATTTAGCAACTCTGTCGAGCTGACTCTGCTTTTGAGCTGAGTCACTCAGCTTGAACCACATCAAGCTGATTACTCGATATATACCTTATGTGACATACACAGATTATTAAACATATTAATAAACAAACTAAGGTATAATATAAACTGATCAACATATGCTCAGTCTGAATCACTCTAAGTGTTCAGTCTGACTAAGCTTCATAATTCTGTTTAAGTTATATGTAGAACTCATCTTACAAACTTAACTTTGTCTCATCAAATTCAAACTGATGTGATCATTTTCCCAACATTTCTTCTTGTATTTATCAGCTCTGTAAGCATTCTTATCAACAACTGATGTTGATTCCACCTTCTTTGATCTGCACTCAGCAGCAATGTGTCCCTTTTTCTGACAATTGAAGCACACAACATTCTTGGGATCAAAAGAACTCTTTCCTTTGCCCCTGTCAGATCTTCCTCTTCCCCTTTGAGCTCTTCTCAAACGTCTGGCAAACATTGCCATTTGCTCAGTGATATTCTGAACATCATCAGAATCACTTGAGTCTGAGTCTGAGTGGTCAGCTTGAGATTCTGACTCAGTCTCAGATTCAACAACTAGTGCCTTGGGACTTTTCTTCTTCTTTTTCTGTGCAACTAATGCAATATCAGTTTTATCCAAGGACTCCTTCAGTTGTTGTTGAGAAGATTTCTTGTGTCCAGTGATCTGTTCATGATTCAGCAAGAACTCATAGATAGACTGTAGGTTGTACACGTGTAGTGTTCCTCCAGCCCTCAGTGCCGTAGTTACATCATTAAACCTTCCTGGTAACATATCCAGAAATTTCAGCACCAGATCAGCTTCATCTTTCTTTACACCCACACTTAGTAGGTCATTTATCAAGCAGTGAAACCTTGCGAACAAATCTGACAAGGTTTCATTCTTCTTTGAAAAGAAGTTTTCATAGGATCTATTCAAATGATTTTTCTTGTGCTGCTTGACCAGATCAGTGCCTTCATACGTGACACTCAGCGTATCCCAGATATCTTTTGCAGTTTGACACCCAGTCACAGTGCGCAAGATTTCATTTGACAGGGCATTCGCTAGAACACTTTTAGCCTTATCATCTAGATTGAAAAGTTTCCAATCTTCATCAGTCCATGATGCAACAGGCTTTCTTGTTTCCTTTTCAGATCTGCCAGGAGACGAATCACTGACAGTGGCAGAAATCTTGGGGATAATTGGTCCTTTAGTGACAACATCCGACATACGGTTGTCAATGGACTTGAGGAACAGCATGGCTCTGAACTTCCACATAGGATAGTCAGATCCATCAAATATGGGACAGCCTTTGGCAGACATCTGTGGAATGTTTGAAGAATTGTTGCTTGTAGACATTGTCAACTTTCTCAGAATCTAGAACTTTCAACTAATGAAATCGTTCAGCCTGCTCTGATACCAGTTGTTGGTCCCTTTTATGAGAGAGTAACAACAAGCAACATGTGTGTAGAAGGGGGGTGAATACACTTTCTGCGGAAATTGAACAAATCAAATAAAAGTGTTACACACAGTAAATCAAACCACAATCAATCGAATGCTTTTATTAAGAAGATGATTACAATGCTTTGAATAAGAAGATGATTACAATAACTATCAAGTTAGAAACCCTTGATATATAACCACCTAATATAAATTTCTCAATCTCTCAAACTTAGCTATCTATAATCAACTTATGATTATAGATAATGACGACTCTCTAAATAGGATTTCACACAGATTGACAACATACCAATATCACAACTGATGTGATAGTTCGAACACACGAACACTTGGGAAATCTGTGAGTTTTTCTTGATCACGTTGAACTGACAAACAGTAATCAAGATTCGTAACACATACGGTGAAGTGAGGTTTGGCTCTACAACACTTAGTTGTTTTTGTATCAAAGTCGTACCTCTAAACTTATCAGGAGATAAGTATTTATAATCCTGTGCCTACGGTTCCTAACAAACTAAGACTCAACTTAATTCGCTAACTAACTCTCGGATAATCCGGAATCTTGAATTTTGAATATTCTATCTTCAATCTTGATTCTGGAGTCTTCTTATCCGCGCCGTAGATATAGAGAGAGATAAAGATGAATTTAAAACATATTTAAACTATCTTTAGACTGACTTCTTCACTCGGACTGAGTTACTCAGCTTGAAACTTATCAAGCTGAGTTCTTCGAGAACAAATCCGAATTCATACATGAACTAACACGTACATTGATAAACTCATCCTTAGAAGTCTAACTTAGTTGACTAAAACATATTTAGCAACTCTGTCGAGCTGACTCTGCTTTTGAGCTGAGTCACTCAGCTTGAAACACATCAAGCTGATTACTCGATATATAACTTATGTGACATACACAGATTATTAAACATATTAATAAACAAACTAAGGTATAATATAAATTGATCAACATATGCTCAACTTATATTCAACTTATACTTAGTCTGAATCACTCTAAGTGTTTAGTCTGACTAAGCTTCATAATTCTGTTTAAGTTATATGTAGAACTCATCTTACAAACTTAACTTTGTCTCATCAAATTCAAACTGATGAAATCATTTTCCCAACAAAATCAAGTTGAGAGAATATGAGAGCTTTGCAAAGATTACACCTTTAAGTGTGTGTATTTCTATTTCATTGAATGCAAAGGTCACATCACCATAAGCTTTCTAAACTATATATACCTAGATGTTATACATTGAGTTTTAAGGTATATATCAGAAAGCTAATACATTTAATATTATAAAACACAGACTAGAACAAAAACACATTTTCTGATCTAACAATTTCCCCCTTGTTTGTATCTAGACTAGATTTCTATCTCCCAAATGTCTTTTCTATCTTCTGATTATAACTCGCTCATGCAGCTTTGCTTCAAATAGTTCCATCACTTCAGTTAAAGAAACTCTTGGAGCTTGATCAAAATCATCTTTCATACTAAAGTTGTGTTCTCTTATTTTGATTAACAAAATTCTCAAAGATCCATCTGAATATGCATTAACAACCTTGAGTCTCATGAAGAACTTTTCTTTTCTACTGTTAAACAGTACAATCCCCTCATCGCCTTCATAATACTCTTCATTACCTTCCCAAACTGTTTGAAATAGTTCCATTTGCTCCAACTTTGAATGTTGAGTGTTTGGCTTCAAAACGTTTATCTTTTCTTTGTCAGCCTCTGCACCCAGTTGAATATCTGTCAATTCAGCAACTTGAATCCTTTGTTATCATATAGCCTTCTTTGACCATATAAGATCTTTTTATTGTAGGCTCAAGTGTATCCAACATGAATTCCACATCATCAAGACTCAGATGTTGCAAGTCTACTTGACTAAATTGATAAGTCTTCTGATCAATTCTCATCACATCAAAATATACCCATCTGACATTTAGCACTTGACCATATCCACGTCTAACTCTTAAAATTGGGTTCTTTGAAGCTACATCCTTTTTCTGCTTTCCGTGCAAGCTCATAATCAATCTGTGCCCTGCTTCAGTAGCTGTTTTAACCCCTAACAATTCAATCGGTAACATATCTTCAAGTACATCAACATAAATCTCATGAATCTTTTCTTCTAGATATGCAACAGCTATATCTTGATACCTCCAATTCCATTCATCCTTGCTCAAAGCCTCTTTTGTTAGCACGATTTTCTTTTTCGCATCTCTTAATGATGATGTAGATACAGGATCTAGATTGTACCCTTCAGGTATTTTCCATTCAGCACCCTTCTTAAATTTCCTCAAAGATTTCTTTTTCTCTTGATCTCTATTCACATCTCTTGGTGTTTTTCTAAATTTTCCCGGAGATGGTGGAAATAAATCTGCAACTTCCTTATTCAACCTTAACACCCTTTCCAAGTTTAACTGATCAGGAACTATATCCACTTCTTCTGGTGATAATCTTTGTTGAACCTCAGGCTTTTCAACCCTTGGTGTTGTCTTTTCTTTAACCTCCTTTATCTTAGAAATCTGTTGTTGAAGAGTTAATTCTGGTTCAGATTCTTTCAAAGATTCTCCAGCATCCGATACAAAAGACCCATAAACATCAAAGTTTGAACTAGCACTAGTTATATAATCAAAAGTATCATCAACCGGTTGATCAGTATCCTCTTCATCAACTAACTGCAGTTGTTTCCCTTTCCCTTTTCCTCTACCTCTGCTTTTCTTTTGTTGTTGACTTTGAGAAGTTGTAGCACGCAGCTTAGACAAAACCAAAACAACCGGTACTGCTCCAGACCTAGTCCTTTTCTCCCCCTCATGACGGTCAGGATCTTGATGATGATCGTCATGCTTTCTTTTAGTTCTTGTGGCTTGGACTTTACAAGTTTCCATTGAAGAAATCAGAGCAGCATTAAGTTCAGCATCCTCATCATCTTGTTCAGTATCCTTTTCAGGCTCCATAGCATCTAACCTCTTATGAAAAGCAACTCCAAAAGCCACAATACTATTAAGCATCTCCTTTTTAAAGCTTTCAAAGTCAGACTTCTTATACTCATTACGAACTAAATCCACCAATATAGCATCCTCCTCTGAATTATCAAGCCTGGCCATCAACTTTAGATATAGTTGTGTTTTCAGATCCTCCACAGACAATTCAGGCCCTTGCTTAGCAAGAAGTCGATCTAACTTATCATTGATGGTTGCATTTTCCTTCTGAATCACATCCAGCCTGGAGTTAACAGCAGCAAACTTAGAGTTAACATCATTATGCACTTGTTCTATTTGAGCTTGTACTTTAGATAGAGCCGATTGAAGTTCAGCCTTGGAAACAAATTCTGTAGCAACCTGAGAAAGTGTAACAAATCCAGGATCACTTAGATTTCCCATTGAGACATCAACAACTGGAGGAACAAATCCTTCAGAAGTAGAGCTACCCACGTTCACAGCTGGACATTGTTGACTGTGGTGGGATTTCCATCTAATCCTTGAAGAACATCTCGAGTTATGTCTTCTATAGATGTTCCGCTAGGTCTTTCTGAGAAGATACTAGATGGTACGAACGTGTCACTGTGTGTAGAAAGAGTCTCGGTAGTCCGAGAGGCATCGATGTGCTCAAACAAGTGAACATCGAAAACCTGGGGCGGACTGGTTCCTTTTTCAATACCTACTGTCTCAGAAGGAGACTTCGGTAGATTATGTACTTGATCCCCATGTTCAAATGAAACAATTTCATGTTCAGAGGAAACTGAGTGGCTAGGTGGGGTATGTGCTTTCTCTGCTGGGATGATATAGGCTTGTTCAATATCAAGAATGACTGTGTCAGACCCGATAGTGGGCGTGGCTTCCTGGCTTTTTATGGCAAGTGAACCCTCAACACTCTCTTTTTCTTTTCTTACCCGCTCACTCTCTTTTTCTTTTATCCTCTCTACTTCATCTATGTCACCAGAATCAATGTCATATATGTCAAACATGTCGTCATGAGAATATACTGGTGATGTTGCAGTTGGTTTAGGAGTCTCAGCTGGTTTTGAACTTTTGAAAATAGGTGGAGTAACAATCATTGTGTCAACATCCATTTCAATGATAGGATCTGGAGTCCCCTGGGACTGTGATTGAGATTGTGAATGTGCAACAAATTTTCCTAGAGGCATATCATCATCCTTATCTCCCTCTCCTATTCTCACATCACCCACATCCACTTCTCCACGCCTCTCAGAATTTTCACTCGACTCTTCCCCGTCAGTTTCACCCGCTGAAGACTGACTCCTACTTTCTAAACTCTCTGGATCTAGTGTCCTTGGGTAGGATCAGCAGACTCTTGCTGTTCCGGTAGAGTAATCTCATTTTTCCTCGCATATGCCTGAACTATCGGGTCATCCAAATCCATCAATATCAATAACTCAACTGGCATCACATATGGTCTAACATTTTTCATGGCCACATTTTTTTTACAGTTTCTTCATGTGATAAATTGTAGGCACTGGATCTGCATCTCTACTAGAAATATCATTCGGATATTAAATCATCACTTGTTGTACTATCATGAACAGAAACCTCGGATAAGGTATGAACTTCTTTGCTTGTTTAGGAATCTGCTTCTGATGCACCACTTTTTGCAGATCATTGAAAATTATGAAAGAATACTCCAAGTGCCAATGTTTCGTCATGCCAACCAATATTTTAAATGCATTGAAGTTTCGAGCATCTATTCCTTTTGACACACTTGTAAGACACCTCATGATGATTGAATATAAATTCTGCCAGATAGGGACCATGTTCAATCTTTTGAACTGACTAACACTTGTCACATTCCCTTGAAATCCCAATTCTTTGATCTTAGTGAACATACTTTTATCAGTTGGAATTAGATCATAATGATTTCAGTTTGCATAAGTGTGTTTCTTTGTTGGCAATTTAAGCATTCTCTTCAGCTGAGTATGAGTAAAAGAGAATTCAAAATTGTTCCAGACAGCACTCTTTCTCCTTCATCAGTTGTTACATTTGTCAGAGTGTGCCACAGTTGTTGTACATACACCTCATGCACATGTGGGCCTTCATTCTCATCAGTTGGGTTATATGTGAAAAGATGTTTTAGTGGATGGGATTTAATCAGTTCACCAATTATAGGAAATTGTGTTGTGGTTTCAAGAGACTCAAATAAATTATTGTTCATCATAGAGGGTAGGTAGTTATCGGGATTGAACAAAAGATAGGAAGGCACAAATTGTTTTTGTTAGATCTAGAATTTATGATTAGATCTAGTCTATATTTTGTGTAACTAGTACATTTGTTGTACTTAGTATAAATAGATGATGAACATGAACTCAATGTAACCCTTTGACATATTGAATAGAAAACACACACTTAAAGGTGTTCTTGTCATATTCTCTCTACTTGCATATTCGAATTCATCACTATACACTCATATTTGACTTTCAATTGGTATCAGAGCCTAAGGAGTGTGATTTGATACTGAATTCATCATACAATTTCAAGATTTTTTTGAAGATTTGAAGAAAAATGGGTATTTTCGGGTTTGAGATCAAAGTCTAGATCAAAAAGGAGTTAATTGGATAACAAATCAGTGGCCAAATTGAAGATTTTTGAGTTTTTGAGTTTTGGAAGTTCTTGAAGAAATTTGATCGATTTGGCTTATTTGATCGTTGTTTATGATTATTATTGATTGAGAAGTGTAAATTGGGGGTAGGCAAAGTGATCTGAACAAGAAATTATCAGATTTGGGCAAAATTCGAGATTTTTGAATCTGAGCGGGTAAGATCTTGAAGCTGTCGGAATTCCAGGTTTAAAGGGGTCGGAATTGGCCTTTGAATCTGTCGGATTTGCTGAATTCCGAGAATAAATTGGTCTGAATTGCTGAATTCTGAGAAGAAATATGTCGGAATTGCTGAATTCCGAGAATAATTTGTTCGGAATTGTCAAATTCCGAGAAGAAGTATGTCGGAATAGCTGAATTCCGAGAAAATTGTATCGGATTGCTCAAAAGATTTCTCGGATTGTTCGATTTTATCGGATTGTTCGATTTTATCAGATTATTCAAGTTTCTTGGATTTCAGATTTCTCGGAATTCTCAATTTTCTCGGAATTCCTTATTTTCTCGGAATTCTCTATTTCATCGGAATTCTCAATTTTCTCGGAATTCCTTATTTTCTCGGAATTCTCTATTTCATCGGAATTCTCTCTATGCTTGGAATTGTTAATTTTATCGGAATTCAAGATCACCCGGATTTACACTCATTTTTCAAATTTTTAAGATTTCTGATCATTTTTGCCACAGTATTATTCGACCCCAGCCAGGGGCTCTGCCCCTTGGACCCCGCCAGGGGTTGCCACCCCTTGGACCCCGCTATCAGGGGCGCTACCCCCGAACCCCCGTCGTCGTTGTTGTGACTGAATTATCTTGTCACCTTGATTCCTAAGTCAAGTGTTTGGATTTTTTGGCTGGGTCAGAAGTTCTCAAAGTTTCAATTATCATTCTGATGTTTCAAGCTTCGGGTCAATATTGGGTCATTGTTACCATGTATTGGAATGTCTAGTCCCTTATGTCTAGTCATCCGGGTCTTTCTTAACTGATTTTTGGGTCTTCTTTCTTAGTGTCACCAATTTTTGGTCTCAAAACCAGATTTTTGCCATCCATCCCTTGTTTCTTTTGAATCTTGGTTATCTTTTATCAGTCATTTCCGACGTCCCAGATCACAGTGTTGGTGAAATTATTTGAAGAATTGACCGACATCAAATTACTTCAGGTTTTTTAGAGGATTTTAAATTACATGCGTGCTTGCTCACGTTCATATCAATCCGACTCACTGATTATTATATCAAAGTCAATCGTTTGGTGCTCTTGAATAAGGATGAATCCGACTCACTGATTATTATATCAAAGTCACCTACCCTCTTATGTGTTCCCAAGTTCATTTGCACCCGTATGTATTTCAAAATCTTTGTTTCTTGCGGTGATTTGGTCAAGGTTGATTACACGGTATTGGGAGACTTACTTGACAACATTATTCTCCAATATCAGACTACATCCAACAAAGACTTGTAAATCTTCAAGAATTCAGATCAAATCAATACCACTCCTCAACGATCAAGAGTGGTTCAACTATCTATTCAAGCTAGGGAATGTTTGAAGATTATTTTGACTTGAAGTGTAGGATCCTCCCCACCCCTCTTCCATGTTTTTGCAACTAAATCTCATGGTGATGTCTTTTATGCATGATGCTCATAAAGTCTTATAATCATCATGAGGGGGAGAATAAAAAGTGAAGAAATTTTAAATTGTTGATTCAGTTGTTGAGGGTGTCTACTAAAGGGGGAGAGAGAAAAAGAAACATCAGTCTATATCATGTTTAGGGGGAGTCAAGATTATCAGACTTATGAAGACATAGAAACAATCTGAGCTACATTGTAGGGGGAGACAAAAAGAAGATTCTTCCCAACACATCAAAAGTGTTTATGCTTCAGCTGTCAAAGGCTCAAGATAAAACAATGTTTCAGACTGATGTATTTGGTGGGACGCTACATCCAAAACTGCTTATTTAATCTAAGGAAGACTTAGGTTACTGGCGTATAAACTCCTATTTCAATACAAATGGGGAGAATGTAAATTAATAATATTGTATATAAATAGGAGTTTCAATGTAATATACTCATGGAGTATATATAGGGATATGGCTAATGTAATTGTTAAAGTTTTGTGCATAATGAATAAATGAACTAGGTGTTTTCCAAGGTGTAAACCATATTCTCTCTAGTTTACATATGCAAACCTTCATCTATCCTACATTATACTTGAATCACTTGTTATATGGGACTAACAAGTGGTATCAGAGCCAACTCTGATTGGTTTCTGAAGGATCACAAGCAAGAACAACAACAGATTGGTGGAGATTTGATCGGATTTTCAAGTTTTTCAAGAACTTCATCTTTTTCGGGTTGAATTCTGAATTTGACGAATTAATAGCTTAGAATTGTTGAATTTGTGTTCATTGGGAAGGATTTAACTAACATAATACTCGACGATTGAATTTGGATCATTAAAAACAACATACTTGAAGTTATGATTGATTGAAGGGTTTTCGAGTTCTTGAGAAAATTTGTTAAAAAAAATTGATTTGTTGTGTTAGATATCGAGAAATAATGATTTAGAAGAGTCATTTGGAGTATTGCGAACTGTTCTGAAGAATACTAGATCAATTGGAAAGGATTTGATCAAAATTTCGATTTTCAGATCTGAAAGTTGAAGTTATCGGATTCTACTTGTTGAAGAACTCGGAATTCAAGTTTGAATATCTCGGATTTCTCAATTCCGTGAACATTTGGGTAAAAACCGTGAAAATAACATTAAATCCGATAGATTTTATATCGGATTCCTTTCAATTCCGATAGAAGTGTTCTCGGAATACCTTAATTCCTACAGAAAGTTTTCTCGGATTAGCAATTTCCTTCTTGGATTTGGAACATATCGGTTTTTGAATTTCTCGGATTTGGACTTCATCGGATTTGCAATTCTCGGATTTGAATTTTACCGGATTGTTCAAAGTTCTCGGATTTCCAGTTTTATCGGATTGTTGACGGTTATCGGATTTCAAGTTCTTCAAAGTTCTCGGATTTCAAAGTTCTCGTATTTCAAGTATTCTCGGATTTCAAGTTCTTCAAAGTTATCGGATTTCAAGTTCTTCAAAGTTCTCGGATTTCAAGTATTCTCGGATTTCAAGTATTCTCGGATTTCAAGTTCTTCAAAGTTCTCGGATTTCAAGTTCTTTAAAGTTATCGGATTGTTCATTCTCGGATTTGGAGTTTAGTTTTATCGGAATTTACACTTAGTCAAATTTTCACCAGTTAAAGAAACCTTTCAGAGAAACGATCTAAACATGAGTGCTTCTAGTGTAACGTTGTCATTTGGATCTGACACTAAATCTCCCGTACTGTATCGAGGAGAATACAATGTATGGAAAGGGAGGTTTATGGACTTTATAGAAAATAATGAAAAATACGGAGAGCTAATGAAGTTGAGTATCAAGGAAGGAAATGGTGTCTTCATGTTTCATCAGGCAGCTAATTCAACAAACAACCCCCCAATTCCAGAAATTAATTGTTCCAAAATACCTGCTGAATATTCAGCTGATGAAAAGCTTCGAGCAACAGCAGATCAAAAGGCAAAATATTATTTGAAGCATGGTTTATCTGCAGAATTCTATATTAAAATCAATGGGCTTGATACAGCCAAAGAAATTTGGGATGAGATTGCAAGACAAATGGAAGGAACAGAATCAGGAGTTTGGATGAAGGAAACTGCATTAGTAAATGCATTTGATCACTTTCGTTCTAAGGAAGGTGAAACATTGTTTGATACCTACAGCCGATTCTGCAAACTGCTCAATGATCTTAGAACTCAAAAGTTGGATAGCTATTCTGATCTCACAAAGAACACCAGGTTCATGAATTCACTTGGACCTGATTGGATAACTCAAGTGACCATCTATCGACAAATGAACCAAAAGGTTCTCAATAAGGTCACTCATCACATGATCTTTGAAGAATTGAATCAATATCAAGATGAAGTTGGTATGAGTTCTCAAAAGGAAAATGTTGATCCTTTAGCATTGGTTGTGAATGATAGAAGAGGCAGGTCTTCAAGCAGATCATTGAAACTTAAGCAAATACAAGAATCTGACTCTTCTGAGACTGACACTGAGGAGCCAGCAGATAATAAGAAAGTTATGCAGGCAGTTGCTTACCTCACCAAAATGTTGCAGAACCAGTTCACAAAGTCTAAAACCAATAATTGTCAAAGATACACTTCAGGATCTCGAAGAAGAGACAATAATGTTCAAAGGAATGACAGTGTAAATCTGGAAAAGAGGTATGAAAGGAAGATTCAAACTTCACAGCCCAAGAAGTGTTATAACTGTGGAAGCACAGGGCATGTTATCAAAGACTGCAAAAAGCCGAAGGTAAAAGATTCGGAATACTACAAAGCTAAGTTGAATCTGATCAAAAAGAGGAACAGTGGTACAGTACTTCTGGCAGAAAAAGATCAGTTATTGTCTGATACTGATGATTCAGATGAAGATGATGATGCTCATGCTCAATTTGTTCTCCTGGCTAATGTTAAAGAATTTGAATTTTTGGAGTCTGATGGTGAGAGTGAAGATGAGATTGATGGGTTGGAGTTTGCTGAAGACACAATTGTGGTTGAAGATGCAGAGATAGGAGATGCAGATACTGGGTTTATGGCTAAATTTGATGAGTCAGATCAAGAGAGTGAGTATGAAAGTGATGATGAAGCTGAAATGACACCTTCCAGCTCCAGTTCTCTCTCAACTGAGTCAGAGTCTACAGTTGAGAAGGTAACTCTTGATAACTCTCATATCTCTGCTGATCAAATCATGGAACTTGCTGATCAAATTCAATACTTAACTGCTAAGAATTAAAAGCTGCAAACACAAAACATTAATCTTAAAATGAATCAAGCCGTCAATTCTGAACATACGACACACCTTAATCAACTTCAGGAATTAATTAAACAAAAGGAGGATGAGTTGAATCAGATACATGAGCAAACAGAAAGAAAGGTTCATGATCTAAATGCTGCTAAGTTGAGTGCTAAAATCAATTTCAATTTGATTTTGAAAGAAAAACAAATTTTGGAAACAAAAGTTAACAATCTTGAAGAAGTTGTTCGTAAGAAACACACAACTCGTCATATGCTTTTCAAAACTTTAAATCCAGATCTTCGGAAAAAATACAAGGGTTTAGGATATGATGAAAGTGATTTTTTCAAGAAAATCACTTGTACTCAACTCTATCAAGCAGAAAGGATGAATTGTGGATTAACTGAAAAGATGGTTTTTGTTGCTGCTGAGGAAGTTAAACAAGAAGAAGATTTCAAGCGAAAGACCACAACAAAGTATCAAAAATCATTTGATTATGATTCACTGAATTATTCGTATTAAACCACTGAAGGTTTCTCATTCAAGCATAAATATGTTTTCCATGATGAAACTCTAATTTTTCCAAATCATGAGCAAAATGTCACGTCATATGCACCACGCTTGTACATTCCTCACATGGAATTGCAGCGTCGACAAGAAATTCTTGAAACAAACTGCATAGTTAACAACATCATTTTAGAAATTAAAAATCAAATGTTAAAAGAAGAGTTGGCTCACTTAAAGTCTTCCGCTGTTCATTGTAATAAATCTAACTCTGAAGTGATGAATCAACTGAGATTAGAAAATGATGTTTTAACTAATCAAATTCAAGAATTTTCTGAGAAATTGGAACAAACAAAGAAGGATGTTGAGAATGATAAACGAACCATCATTCAGTTGAGTGAAAAATTAAAAAGCAAAGTAAATGAGTCTAAAAAATCAGATGTTTCTAATTTAGAACATTATGATTATGCACATCTAGTAATTCCTCAGCTCATTATTTTTGAACTGGAAACTCAACTTCGGGAGGAAAAGATCAATCGGCTTCTAGAAGAAGTGAAACGTGGCTGGGGTGTGGCAATTCCTACTTGCCCCAAAGCTTGTAGAGAATATGTATCACACAAAGGCGATCAGTTTTGTGATTCAACAAGTATTCGTGAAAACGGGTCTACATCAGGAACCAAGTCTTCATCATCTGCATCATCTTCTTATAAAATTTCATTCATTAAGAAATCTAACAAGTCTTCTTCGTTCGCTTGTGAATCAGATAAAAACAAAACTGTTTTCCAAACAGAAGTGAGCAATGAAGAGAAGGCAAAAGTTCCACAAGTCAGGAAGAAGCCGAATGCTTGTCATCCAATCAAGCAGACAACAGTTGAAGACAAGTGTCAAATCACAAAACATCATTTTAGAAAGCATAATGTATTTCCTTCTTTTTGTTCAATACATCATAAACATTGTGCAAATAATTGTAAGTCTAGTTTCATTTGGCAGAAAAAGACTAATATTGTTTCAAACAATCAAAATCATGTTTCAAAATCACAGGTTGTGGTAAATGAAATTTTTTGTGCTAGTACTGGTTGTGTTGAGGGTCATTGTATGAATGCTTGTTCATATCATCAAGATCGAATGTTGCGTGGTTTCAAATCTGTTTCAAACTGGAGGAATCCTGAGGAAGATATGATCCTTGCTTGGTTTGTTAATCGTAAGGGTTATATTATTCATCAATGGACTAAGAAGTGTGAATTGCGGTTTTTACTTCGTAAATATGCACATCGAAAATTACCAATGCTGTTTGGTGAATGGGAAAAACATCTTGAGGAAATGCACATGGTGGCTGAATCTGAGAGGAGAGCAAAAATACAAAAGATTGAAGTGGAGAAACTCAATCGTTCACTGCGTCAAATATTTTTGAATAAATCTAAACCTCAGGCTGCAAAATCACCAAATAAATCAGTTTCTCACAAATTTGTTAACAAACCATTTTCTAATTTGTCCAAACCACAGATAACAGTGAACTCTAAATCAAGCAAACCACAAACAACTCAATCTTCTCATAAATCAGTTCATCAACATAACAAATCAACCAAAGTCCCTCCTGATACAAAGAAACGAAAATGGCAACCTACGAAATGGCAGATAAAACAGCAAAAGAAATCTGAATCTTTGATTGTTGATCCTGTTATTTCTTCTGTTTCTAACATACCTCTTCCCATTTCACAATGGGTAAGGTGTTCACCTTTTGTCTCTATGTGCAGAAGAGCAATCTTTGGTACATGGACTCCGGGTGAACCAAACATATGACTTGGGATAAGGGTCTTCTCAAACAGTTCGTGGACAAATACTCTGGAAATATAAAGTTTGGGAATGACCAGGTAGCACCAATCCTCGGCCACGGAGTATTGGAAACAGGGAATGTTAGAATAGAAAAAGTATCTTATGTAGAGAGACTTGGTCACAACCTATTTTCTATAGTACAGTTCTGTGATAAGGGTATGAAGGTTCTTTTCAAAAAGAAGTCTTGCTCTTTGAGAACTGAGGAAGGAACTGAGATTTTAGGCGGTAACAAAAAGACAAATCTGTATACTATTGACTTTTCTGACAAAAGATCTAGTTCTTCTGTTTGCCTGCTGTTTAAAGCTGTATCAGATTTGAACTGGTCATGGCATAGAAAATTGTCCCATTTGAACTTCAAAAACATCAATAAATTGGTGAACGGGAATCTGGTTAGAGGCATCCCTAAACTTAAGTTTGAAAAAGAGCATCTCTACAAAGATTGTGAGCTTGGGAAGCTTAAGCGGGTACCACACAAGATTGTCCAAGTTTCAACAACATCAGCTCCTTTGCAGTTGATTCATATGGATCTTTGTGGGCCTATGCGAGTACATACCAGAAACGGAAAAAGATATATTCTGGTGATGGTAGACGACTATTCTCGGTACACATGGGTTAGGTTTATCACTCACAAGTCTGAAGTGCCTCAAGAGATCATTCTGTTCCTGAAAAAGCACAAGACTCAACAAGGTCAACCCGTAAAAGTAATTCGTACAGATAATGGCACAGAATTCAAGAATAGAACTCTGGATTCTTATCTTGATTCTGAAGGCATCTCACATCAGTTCTCTGCAGCCTACACTCCTGAGCAAAATGGAATTGTAGAAAGGAAAAATAGAACACTTGTTGAAGCTGCAAGAACAATGCTACAGTACTCAAAGTTGTCTCCATCCTACTGGGCTGAGGCTGTCAATACAGCATGCTACACCCATAATAGATCCCTAATTCACCGTCGTTTCAATAAAACTCCTTATGAGTTGTGCAACGGAGTAGTGCCTAATATCAAATACTTTCTTGTATTTGGTAATAGGTGCTTCGTTCTAAATGAAACGGACAAACTGTCTAAGTTTGATCCAAAAGCTGACGAGGGAATCTTTTTGGGGTATTAAACTGACAAAAAGGCTTTTCGAATTCTAAATAGGAGAACTAACGTTGTTGTCGAAAGCATCAATGTGACGTTTGATGATTTAGTAAACTTAAACTCTTTGACAGCCAAACCTGCAAATAATAAATATCCTGTTTTCCAAACCAACAAATCTGATAATCAACACATTCAGAATGAAGATATTAATTTGGATTTCATGTTTGATTTTTTCAAAGCTAATGATACTTCTTCTGTAAATGTAAACAGGGCTGATCCAGCACCTCAACAAGAGGAATCAGTCACAGTCACCACTTCTTCTGTTGTATGAGACACTGATCCGGAAAGTTCCGAGTTCGAAGCTACAAATAGTCCATTCCTTGTACAACAGACGCCTTCTACTGCTGAAATAGATGACAATGTAAATCCGTTTGCTGAAGTTGAAATGGTAAATCCATTTGCAACGGACGTTCAACCAGTAGATGACTTCATACAGGTTAGGACCCCCGAGCTCGTATGGTTGAGAAGTCACCCTGACACTCAAGTAATTGGCAGTTTGAACGCCGGGGTTCGAACTCGTGCCGCAACTGCAAACGAATGTCTGAATATGAATTTTCTAAGTATGATAGAGCCAACACGTGTATCAGAAGCTTTAGAAGATCCAGACTGGTTCTTGCTATGCAAGACGAGCTGAATCAGTTCGACCGTTTAAAAGTCTAGCGGTTAGTACCCAAACCTGAAGGTAAATCAATTGTGTAGACTAAGTGGATCTTCAAAGATAAGAAAGACTCTGATGGAGTAGTTGTGCGAAACAAGGCTAGGCTAGTGGCTAAGGGGTACAATCAGCAAAAAGGAATTGACTATGATGAGACCTTTGCCCTGTAGCCTGGTTGAAAGCGATCAGATTATTTTTAGCCTATGCTGCCTTCAAGAATTTCAAGGTTTTCCAAATGGACGTTAAAACTGCATTCCTCAATGGTAAACTCAAAGAGGAAGTCTATGTTGGTCAACCTGAAGGTTTTGTGGATCCCAAACGCCCGCAGCATGTATATCTACTTGACAAAGCTTTGTATGGATTAAAACAAGCCCCGAGAGCTTGGTATGATGAGTTGTCAGATTACTTGTTGAGCAAGGGCTATGCAAAAGGAACCACAGACACAACACTCTTCAAAAAGCAGATTGGTTCAGATTATATTCTTGTACAGATTTATGTAGACGACATTATCTTTGGCTCAACTAGCCCAAAGTATGGTGATGATTTTGCTAATACCATGAAACAGAGATTTGAAATGAGCATGATGGGGGAAGTTAACTTTTTCCTTGGATTGCAAATTTCTCAATTTAACCATGGGATTTTTATAAATCAGTCAAAATATATAAAAGATTTATTAAAACGCTTTGACATGACTGATTGTTCTCCACTTTCAACTCCCATGGGAATTAAAACTAAACTGTTTGCTGACCCTGATGGCATATCAGTAGATTTAAAAACTTTTTGTGGTATGATCGGATCCTTATTGTACTTAACAGCTAGTAGGCCAGATATAATGTTTGCTACTTGTCTCTGTGCCAGATTTCAAGCAAATCCTAAAGAGTCTCATTTGTTGGCAGTGAAAAGAATATTAAGATATCTTAAGGGTACTCCAAATTTAGGTTTGTGGTATCCTAGAGATTCTGATTTTGATACTCGGATTCTGATTATGCAGGATGCATGCTTGACAGGTTAAGTACATCTGGCAGTCCACATTTTCTGGGAGACAGACTAGTATGCTGGGCATCAAAGAAACAAAACTGCGTGTCAATTTCCACCGCGGAGGCTGAATATGTTGCTGCTGCCAGCTGCTGCTCTCAAAGTCTGTGGATTCGCACACAACCGTCAGATTTTGGACTGGAATATTATCACATACCGCTGATGTGTGACTTTCAGAGTGCCATAGCCATTTCATGCAATCCCGTGCATCATTCTAAGACAAAACATATAGACATTCGGTATCATTTTCTAAAAGATTATGTTGAAAAAGGTTTGATAGAATTATAGTATGTTAATACTGAAAATCAACTTGCTGACATTTTCACCAAACCGTTGGATGAAAATCGTTTCAATACTTTAGTTTCAAAATTAGGCATGTTGAATTTGAGTATTTAACTATACTTTTATTCTATTAATCACAATCTGCACAGATAGGTGTTTTGAGGTCAAGGGTGTCTTATCTGAGTTGACAAGTTATGAACTACGGATGGTTCATACTTGTAGGGGGAGAATTCATTTGCATTACTGTTATCTGTTTTGTACAATTCTGAAAAATCCAAAAACAGTTGCAAAATATTAAAATAACAAAAATATTTGTTTTTGTCTTCGTTTTTGTGCAAAAATGGTCAAGTGAGAAATTGTTTTAAATTTTTCAAGGAAAAGTCAAAATTTGTTCAAAATTGGTCAATTCCGATACTTTTGTCGGAATCCGAGAATTTGGATAACACATCCAACATTCCAAGACATTTTCCCGGAATCCGATAAGTTTTGTGGACCTACAAGTCAAGAACTCTCGGATTTTTGACTTTTACTCGGTTTTTCATCCCCAAAATTGACCATTTCTCTCTGTTTGATCAAATTTTCGAAAGGCTTCAGATTTCTTCAACGTTCTAAGCTCTACATCAGTTTTTTATTGCGATTCTCATGGTACACTTTGATTTCTCTACGTTGTATTACATCTTTGTGAATGTTAGATTTTATAGGTTGAAAACCCTCGTTATGTCGATGCTATTATTCACTACTTTTATGCTTGTTTCTGGTCAATCAACTTGTTACTAACTTGGGTATGCTTAGTTAAACATGTTACATGTATTACTGTTGTTAGATTACTTCTATTGTCTTTGTTTAAGATGGATTTGGGTGAATTTTAGTCCGATTTGAGTAACTGTGTTACGGGTTGTACATTGTGTATTTAGCATGTCTAATGAACACTGATAGGGATACATGTTTTGTTAATAATGATTAGAATGACAAATGATACAATCGACTTGAATGTGTTTGTTGAAATTTTGAATTTCAAAAATCTGATTTGGAAGGGTGATACTCTGTTATGATTCTCTCGGAATTCTTAATTCCGAGAGTTTTCATTGTTTGACATGTCTCGGATTCTATGTTTATCGGATTCCGATATTTTTTTCGGATTGTAGGTTTTATCGGATTCAAGGGTCACATTTGATTTGTATGATTTTCTCGGATTCCGAGGTTTTATCGGATTCCGAGGTTTTATCGGATTCCAAGGTTTTATCGGATTCTTTGTTATCTCGGATTCTTGATTCTATCGGAATCTCATTGTTTCCTCGAAATCTCACAACTTCTCGGAATCTCAATATTTCTCGGATTTCTTTTTATATCGGAATTTTACACTAAAGACAGAATCTCGGATTTTCACCCAAGTGTTTGTCGGATTCTTCAATTCCGACCAAACACTTAGCAAAATTTGACATTTTCAAAGTTTTTTAAAGTGTAAATTTTTCAAACTCAGAGAAAGGAACAACTTTTCTACTTTTATCTGCTGAACATCTGATCATTAACCATTGGTGTTATTATCTTCTTGCAGATGGCTAATCCTAGTAACCTCTCCACATTTGTTCCTTCTGAACAACTGTTTTCCCGAACCAACTACTTACCCAATCTCATGAATAATCATTGTTTTGACTCCATCACCACTACCACTCAATACCCTATTCTTTCTAAACTCATAGTTTCACATCCATTAAACCACATATTCTTATATAACCCTACTGCTGACAGAGAAGAACCTTATGTTCCAAAGGTGTATGTACAACAATTGTGGCACTCCCTGCAAAACACTGTTAATGATGAAGGAGAGGAAATCCTAGCTGGTCAGATTGAAAATTTCAAATTCTCTTTTGGTGTTAGCCAGCTAAGGACTATGTTTAACCTACCATCAGAAAGGGGCACTTATGCTGGCAAAACTAGTTTTGATCCAATTCCATCCAGCAAAGTTATATATTCACATGTGAAGTCTTTATATGCAATAATCAATCAATGCCTCACTAGCATTTCTAAAGGAGTTGATGGTGCTAGCTCCAGTTCATTTCAAATTCTGGTTTCAATGGTCAAACACTGGCATGTGGACTATGCATCTATAATCTTTCAAGAAATTTCCAAAGTTGTCCATCTGAAACAAATACCACAACAAGCTAAGAAATTTCTTCCATATCCAAGGTTTCTCTCGATGATTGTTCAAAGTGTAATGCTAGATCATCCTACTGATATCAATCGAAGAGATAATGATCCTCTGCCAACGGTGTACATTATGCAGAAACTGTATAAGATTGAAAAGACGTTTGATGTTCAGGCTTATGTTATGCCAGTTGATCTGTTAATGTTAATGGATCTAGATGATCCCATAGTTCAGGCATATGTGAGTGAGCATAATCTAGTTCTTCCAGATCGACAAGAACCTGTTAATCCTACCCAAAGAACTGTAGAACCTGAGAGAATAGATTCTAGTAGTCAGTCGTCTTCGGGTGACACTGACGGGGAAGAGTCGAGGGAAAAGTCTGAGAGGGGTGAAGAAGTGGCTGAGGGAGATGAAAGTGTAGGTGAGGGAGATGAGGAGGATGATATGCCTATAGGAAAATTTATTGAAAAATCTCAATCTCAGGAAACACCAGCACAGGGTGTAGAATATAATGTTGAAAGTATGATTATTACACCTGAGGGAACAACAAAGGAAACAACTGTGTTTGCACATGATGATATGTTTGACATTGATTTTGATGTAGAAGAAGAAGAAAGATTAAAAGAAAAAGAAAATGAAAGTGAGCAAAAAGAAAATAAGAGTGCTGAGAGTTCCCCAACCACAAAAAGACGGGAAACCACATCTACCATTAGGTCTGACAGGGTCAGTCCTGGTGTTGAACAAGACTCTGGCATCCCACCAGAGCATGCAAAAACCCCACTCAGCCACTCAGAATCCTCTCAAAAGGATACTGTTTCATCTTCTCACGGGGATTTAACACATGATCTACTGAAGTCTCCTTCTGAGACAGTAGGTATTGAAACAGGTGCCAGTTCTCCCCAGGCTACCGAATTTCATTTTCAAGAGCACATCGCAAGCCCAATTCTTTCTAAACACAAAGACACATCTATACCACCAACTAGGATCCTACGTGAAGGACCTAGTACAACATTTATAGAAGCTACTTTTCGTAGACTTCATGGATTAGATGGAAATCCCGACACAGTCAACCCTGATACAGCTGTGCATACGGGTGGCTCAACTTCTGAAGGATTTGTTCCTCCAGTTGTTGAAGTCTTAATGGTCAATCTAGGTGATCCCGGTGTTACAACTCAAAAAGTTTCTTAGGTTGCCTCAGAATTTGTTTCTAAGGCTGACCTTGAAAATGCTTTGTATGTGGTTAATGCGAAAATTGATGTTGTAAATGAGAAGGTGGATATGCTGCTGGCTAAACAAGGCCCGGATGTTTCGATAGAGGAGTTGAAATCCCAGTTGTATGCAAAGCTAATGGCTAGCCAGATAATAATTAAGAAGATGCTACACTGGTTGCTTTATTAAGAAATGAATACAAGAAATCTGACTTTGAAAGTTTCAAGAAGGACATGAGAGATAGTATGGCGGCTTTTGGAGCTGCTTTTCACAAAAGAATGAACGCCATGGATCCCATTAAGGATGCTGAGGGTGAAGCTTCTCCAGCTTTTGTTCAGGGGGAGACTTCAGGGAGAATTAATGATGAAGAGGAAGCTGCTCTTGCTGCTGCAATTAAGGCTTCTCTTGAAACCTGTCAGGCACAAGGAAAGAAGCGAAAACATAATGACCAAGATCCTGATCCCGATCATTCTGAGGGGGAGAAACATCGTGCAACTGTGCCTGTGACATCTTTAATATCAAAGATACTTGTTGTTTCTTCTTCACAAAGTAAAGAACCAATACCAAAGAGGGTCAGAGGTAAAGGTAAAGGTAAAGAGAAAATGCTGTTAGTTAATGAGGTGGATGAGGCATTTGATTTTATTCATGAGACTGAGAATGTGTTTGATGCTTATGGGTCGTTTGAAACTGAAGCTGATACAAGCAATCTGACTCTACAGCAACAAATAGATAATATTAGAGAATCAAGAGGTATTACAACTCCAAGAGTTGAAGAACCTGAGTTAGAAGAGACAATCTGCTAGAGATCTGTTGGAAGAACAAAAGAAAAACAAAAGATTGAAAAGATTGAGAAAGGGTGCAGAGTGGAAGGTGCCTAAAAATTATCATCCAGATCCTATTTAGACCTCAAGTCTAAGAGACTTAAGAAAAAGAGTTGTGTTGACAACAAAGGCTCTGAGAAAGAATGATAGAAATTGGAGTGAGTATGATATTGCAGTGGCTTTCCTTGAAGAGAAAATTCCTGGAATTTATTCTGATCAAGTTCAACCTGAACTACCTATTGATCTTCTAGGAGCTATTGATGCCTCTGATGCTGGAAAAAGATTACTCCTGAATTAGCATGGTAGATCAAGAGTTGAAGTGTTCTCTAAACATCCGATCTCTAAAGTAAAGTGCTCTTTTGGTAAAATTGTAAATGTGATTTTGATTTATTTTCAAGTTATGAGAATAGATCGGAGTCATAATTGGTTTAGTCAAGCAGACCTGAAGCATTTAAGCTTGGCAGACATTGAATTTATTCTAGATGAGCTTGAAGCCAAGAAACACAGTTCAAAAGCAAACAATGCAGGATACAAGCTCATACTAGACTTCATGAAACAAAGAATTCGACTTGCTGAAAGAAACGACATCCAGCTTGGTGTTGAGGCAGATAAAGCAAATATTAATGTTCAAAAGCCTAACAGCACACATCCTAGGATTGAAGAGCTAGAAATGTTTCAAGTAATTTGGAAGGATGTTGAGTCTGGAGAGGATGATGAAGGAATAGTTTTGTTTAACAGCAAGAGGGAGAAATTCTTTCTAAGAACCAAGGTACTCAATGCTTATTCTGATGAGTCTCTCAGAGTCTGGTTACTCAAGATCAGAGAACACTGCTTCAGTCTTAAAGATGACATTGATCAAACTGCAAGAGTCAGCATGACAGAGATTATAGAACAGATGGATGAAAAAATGCAAGAAAGAGCTACTCTTCGCATGTGGCAAAGGATCTTGGGTGAGAGGAACATAGACTAGATCGAATCAAGGGGGAGATTGTTAGATCTAGAATTTATGATTAGATCTAGTCTATATTTTGTGTAACTAGTACATTTGTTGTACTTAGTATAAATAGATGATGAACATGAACTCAATGTAACCCTTTGACATATTGAATAGAAAACACACACTTAAAGGTGTTCTTGACATATTCTCTCTACTTGCATATTCGAATTCATCACTATACACTCATATTTGACTTTCAGTTTTCTTTGGTTAGCCATCTGCACAAAAACAATCATACCCAATATTAATGATCAAACATTCAAGGTATTAACTGAAAAGACAATTGTGCCCTTTAGTGAAAATTTTTCAAAATTGTGAAAATTTTCAAATTTTGCTAAGTGTTGATGCGGTTTTATAAAAAACCGGACACAATGTATGCGGTTTCAATTAAAACCGGATTACACTTGATGAAAACCGTATGAACTTTGTGAACCAAAACCGGATCACACCTTGTGTTTGAAAACTGGATAACAACTTGTTTTAGAAAACCGGATAACAACTTTTGTTTGAAAACCGGATAACACTTTGTGAATAAATCCGGATGGAAAACCATGCGGTTTTGATAAGAACCGGATAAACATACGGTTTTCAAGAAAACCCTATGAAACCTTAAGAATCCGTATTGAATTTCAATGCGGTTTTCAAAGAAACCGGATGTATCAAACTTGGGAATACCGGATGTGATGCATTTCATGCGGTTTTATGAAAAACCGGATGATTCAAACAGTTTTTCAAATCTCAAAATCCGTATCTCCCAAAAGTCAAAATTTTACTCCAAATCCATGCATTAGTAAAACAAACATGTTTTCTTCTTGAACCATATACAAACAACAACAAATAATGAATCTTTTGAAATCTTTGTTGTTCGACAGTACGAACACCAACCCAGAATTAAAAACCTACAAACAGTTATTGTTTGATGAAGTTAACAAAAAATCTATAATGCATACACCCTAGAATAATATTTCGACTACAACTAAACAACAAACAAACATCAAAATGAACTTTATAGTACAAAAAACAGTTCGGTAGTTAAGGTTTTCAACCCATAAAAACAGAGTATGCGAACTGTAAATAAAATGGTTTGAGAAAAAGAATTATACCAGTGAATTCGAAAGTGAAATTACTTCTGAAATCCTAAAGCTTGAATGACTTCGAAGAACTCAGAAAATCCAAGTCTGTTTGAGCGTTTGAGAGTTGGAATTTGAAAATCGAATAAAAAGTTAAAATCCGGATACACTGAGTTTTTAACCATGTTGACCGAAAAATCCGGAGACAAGACGTTTCACCTCAACCGGTTTTTGACAAAAACAGGATCCATTCTACATGCGGTTTAAAGTAAAACCGGACCACTAATCTATTCCCATGATGTCTTATGACAAACCACAGTTTATTGATTTTGCATCAAGTGACATTTTCATGCGGTTATGTGTTAAAACCGCATAACTTGACACTTTGATTTTTAGACATGACTTTTTGAAACTTTTCATTTGATGTTATGATAAAAATAAACTCACCCTCAAATCAAGCATTAATTTGAGATGGAAGAAAACAAAAATTTTTGGCTTTTGAAATTTTGAAATGTTTTTGTATTTTTAATATTTTGAAATGTTTTTGTATTTTCTGATAAAATGTACAATAATTCTGAATTTCTCCCCCTACAAACATGAACCGTCATTAATTCATGACTTGTATCAGTAGTAATACTCCCCCTTGACTCATGAGCTTTTCCTGCACATACTAACACACACCGTGATATATCTGTCCAGTCCAGTGGAAGACAAATTAAAATCATGTTAAATACTTAAATTCTGCATGCCTAATTTTGACACCAAAGTATTAAAACGAGTTTCATCTAAAGGCTTTGTGAAAATATCGGCAAGCTGATTTTCAGTATTAACATATTTTAATTCAATTAACCCCTTTTCAACATTATCTTTTAGAAAATGATACCGAATTTCAATGTGCTTGGTTTTTGAATGATGCACCGGATTGCATGAGATAGCTATTGCACTATGAGAATCACACATCAGTGGAATGTGATCATAGTTTAAACCAAAGTCTGAAAGTTGTGTTCGAATCCATAGACTCTGTGAGTAGCAACTAGCAGCAGCAATGTATTCTGCTTCAGCTGTAGATGTAGAAACACAATTTTGTTTCTTTGAAGTACAACACACAAGTTTATCCCCCAAAAAGTGTGCACTCACAGATGTGCTTTTCCTGTCTATCAAGCACCCTGGATAATAAGCATCAGAATAGGCTATTAGATTAAATCCCGAATATGTTGGATACCACAAACCTAAATCCGAAGTACCCTTGAGATATCTGAAAATATGTTTAACAGCTAATAAATGTGATTCTTTGGGATTAGCCTGAAATCTTGCACAAAGACATGTAGAAAACATTATATCAGGCCTATAGATATAGCAAAGAACCTATCATACCACGATAAGTTTTTAAATCAACTGCTTTTCCATCTGGATCAGCAAAAAGATTGGTTTTTACAGCCATTGGAGTATTCATTTGTGAACAATCAGACATATCAAATCTCTTAAGTAGATCTTTGATATATTTAGCTTGATCTATAAAAATTCCATTATTAAGCTGTTTAATCTGCAATCCGAGGAAAAAATTAACTTCCCCTATCATGCTCATTTCAAACCATTCTTTCATGGTATTTGCAAATTCATTGCCATACTTAGGACTTGTAGAACCAAAAATAATATCATCTACATATATTTGTACTAAGATATATTCCTTCCCCATTTGCTTCTTTAACATAGTGGTATCTGTTTTTCCTTTGACATACCCCTTGCTCAGAAGATATGCGGATAGCTCGTCATACCAAGCTCTTCGGGTTCTTTAAGACCGTACAACGCCTTATCCAAAATATACATATCATTAGGGCACTTGGGATCAATAAAGCCTTCAGGCTGTCCAACATATACTTCTTCTTTAAGTTGCCATTGAGGAAAGTTGTCTTAACATCCATTTGGAACACCTTGAAGCTTTTAAGGGTAGCATAGGCTAGGAATAGTCTGATAGCTTCTATTCTTGCAACTGGGGCAAATGTTTCATCATAGTCAATTCCTTCTTGTTGATTATACCCCTTAGCCACTAGCCTTGCCTTATTCCTTACCACTATTCCATCAGAATCCTTTTTATTCTTAAAGATCCATTTGGTTCCTACTATTGATTTTCCTTCAGGTTTAGGAACCATTGGCCACACCTTGAGTATATCAAATTGATTTAATTCTTCCTACATTGCTATTATCCAATGTGGATCAGACAATGCTTCAGATACTCTAGTGGGCTCAACCATGTTCAAAAAGCTGGAATACAAACTCTCGATAGCTGTAGCAGCTCTTGTTCGGACACCGACGTCCAAACTTCTAATAACTTGAGTCTCAGGGTGACTTCTCAGCCAAACAGGTTTAGGGGAACGAACCGGAATATCATTGTGAACATATTGTGATGAAGTCTGAATAACCGAAGTATTTGTCACTTCTTGAAGAATAGGACTGTTAGTTACCTCGTATTCAGAACTTTCAGAGAGAATATGATCAGGTTCAGTAATTGTCACAGATTCCTGTGGAACTGGTTCAAGCCTGTTCACAACAATAGAAGAAGCATCATTCTTTTTAAAGAAATCAAACATAAAGTCCAAATCTATGTCTTCATTATGAATTTGCAATTTGTTTGATTGTTGATTTTAAAAAACATTTGATGGTGAAGATGAAGATTTATCAGTCAATGAGTTTAAATTGACTAAATCATCGAACGTAACATTTATGCTTTCAACAATCATGTTAGTCCTCCGATTTAGTACTCGAAAGGCCTTTTTATCAGTTGAGTATCCCAAGAAAATTCCCTCATCTGCTTTAGGATCAAACTTAGAAAGTTTGTCCGACTCATTCAGAACGAAGCACCTATTACCAAATACATGGAAGTATTTGATATTCGGCACTACTCCATTACATAGTTCGTAAGGATTTTTATTAAAGCGACGATGAATAAGGGAACGATTTTGTGTGTAACAAGCGGTGTTAACAGCTTCAGCCCAGTATGATGGGGGCAACTTTGAGTATTGCAACATGGTTCGTGCAGCTTCAACTAATGTTCTATTCTTTCATTCCACCACTCCATTTTGCTTTGGAGTATAAGCTCCAAAACTGATGTGCAATTCCCTCAGATTCCAAGTAGGAAGCAGGTGTCCTATTCTTAAACTCCGTTCCATTACCAGTTCGAATAGCCTTCACCGGTTGCCCTTGTTGAGTCTTATGTTTTGTTAGAAATAAGATAATCTGATGAGGAACTTCACTTTTGTGACTAACAAAACGAACCCATGTATACCGGGAGTAGTCATCCACCATCACCAGAATATAACGCTTAGCATTCCTTGACTATACCCTTATTGGTCCACATCGGTCCATGTGGATCAGATGAAGAGGAGCTGTAGTGGTTGAAATCTGATTGACCTTATGAGGTACTCTTTTCATTTTGCCCGACTCACAGTTCTTGCAGAGATGATCTTTTTCAAATTTCAGCTTAGGTAGACCTCTGACCAAGTTTCCATTTAATAACTTGTTGATACTTTTAAAATTCAGATGAGATAAATTGCGATGTCATGACCAGTTTAAATCTAAAGAGGCTTTTGTCAGTAAGCATACATAAGAGCCAGATCCTTTTTCAGACAAGTCTATTGTGTAAAGATTAGACTTTCTGCTTCCACCAAGTATCTCATTTCCCTCTTCTGTTGGAAGTGAACATGACTTTTTCTTAAACATTACTTCCCAAACTTGACATTGCCAGAATACTTTCCAACAAAATCTTTGAGAAGACCCTTCTCACCCGTCATATGTTTTGTGCATCCAGAATCCATGTACCAAACAGTGTTTTTCTGCACATGGAAAAGAAAGGTGATTACTTTACCCATTATGAAATGGGTATAGGCCTGTTAGTTTCAGATAAACTAGAAACCTCAGGTTTAGAAGGAACAACTTGTTTAATTATCCACTTTTTCTTAATCATTGATTTTGGTGGATTTTCTGATTCAAATTGTGAAGTCCTTATGGGCGAATATTTGGTATGAATATTCTTTGCAACCCATTTTTGTGACACCTTTGACTGAGAGAAGTTATGATTAGAATGAATTAATCGTTTAGAATATTGTGACGAATTCACATTCCAATTCTTTTGTCCTACAGTATGAACTGTATCATGTGGTGATTGAGGATATTGCTTTGATTTTGATTTATGAAAACCATGTGATGGATGTGAGTCCTTTCTCAGTGGACGTGATTGATTGGATTGTTGTGAATTGAATGAAAATGAATTATTTGATGATTGTGAAATGAACTGTTTTGACTTTTGATTTTGGAAACTCTTTCTTTGTCAGTCAAGTTTCTCAAGTGCTTGCTATTGTTGTTTCGCACGCCTCTCAGAAGCTGCCATCGCTTGCATAATTTCAAGATGCTCTTCCCATTGTCCAAATAACATTGGAAGCTTTCGATGAGCATATTTCCTTAAAAATTTTCTCAGACCACTTTTCTCAATCCACTGATAAATAATGTATCCACGATGATTGACAAACCAAGTAAATACCTTATCATCAGTAGTATTCTTCCATCCAGACACTGGCACGTATCCTCTTTTCATTCTCTCTTGATGATACGATCAAAAATTGATACAATTACCCTTTACAAAACCATTGCTAACACAATATGTCTCACTTTATGATTTGAATGATTTTGAAGTATCAGATTTTTGTTTCCAAGCAAAATGAGAATGACATTCTTTATTACAATATGATTTGTGAATAGTACAAAAAGGTTTAATTTTTTCTTTTGCTTTATTGACAATGGTCTTCAACTTTGCTTCCTTCATCGTTGACTTCTTCTCCTCAGATTTTTTATCAGACTTGACTTCTTTCTTCACAGCTTTCCTGTCTTCATGCTTCACATGTTTTCCTGAATTGACTTGCCTTTTTATGGGATCTGGTTTAGAACCACAAATAGAAGATTTGTTAGCAAGCTGAGATGAGTTGGGTTTAGGAAAAATGTGTGAAGTTAAATTATTTGTGGTGTTTGTCTTCATTGAAGATTCTTTTGAGCCAGAAGATGATCCTTTTTCACGAATGTTGTTGGAATCACAAAATTGATTGCATTTGTGTGCAACAAATTCACGACATGCTTTTGGACAAGTTGGTATCCTTACACCCCAATACATTTTCGATTCTTCTAGTAACCTTGCAATCTTCTCTTCGTGAAGTTGTCTCTCAATTGCATTAGACACTAATTGTGGAATTAGAACTTGTGCAGAATCAGATGCATCTTTGTTTGAAAAATTGGAATTTTCAGATTGTTCCAGATTGTGTTTTAGTGAACATATTTCATTTTGAAAATCATGTTCCCTATCACACAAGTTATCAATTAGCACCTCATCTCTTTTCATTATCTTTTCTATCTGTTTGAGTTGTTGATAAAATTCATCAATCTTTTCCTTTAGTTTCTCATTTTCATTTTTGATTTTAATCACACTTTCAGAGTTGATATGATTTGTTTATGCAGCGGAAGTCTCAGATTGTTTTTGTGATAAATGAGATTTTCCAACTCAAGCATGATATTTCTTGTGAAACAATGTGACTCGAGAATCTCCTATCTGTGTTGTAATTCCATGTGAGGAATATACACGCGAGGTGCAGATGACTTGACTTGTTGTTCTGGTTGATAGGAACAAAAAAATCACTTGAAGACACAGATTTGACTTTGTTTCCGTCACTCTCTTTGTATGTCACATTCAGTGCATCATAATTCAAAAACTCTTGACGTTTTGTTGTTGTTTTTCGTTTAATCTCTTCCTCTCTTTTGATTTCCTCTTCACCAACAAATGTCATTCTTTGTGTCCAACCGAGATTCATTCTTTCCAATTGATACAGTTATGTACAATTTATTTTTGAAAAGAAATCACTCTCATCAAACCTTAAGCCTTTGTATTTCTTTTTAATATCAGGTGTAAGAGTTTTAAATATTGTGTGACGTGTTGTGACTCTTTTCTTCACACGTTCTTCAAGATTCTGAACTTTTGTTTGTAAATCATTCTTCTCTTGCATGACCAAATTCAAGTTAATCTCAGCACTAAGTTTAGCAGCAATCAAGTCATGTATCTTAAGTTCAGTTTCTTGTTGAACTTCAACCAATTATTTTTCTTTTTCTTGAATGATTTGTTAAAGTTGATTTATTTTAGAATTCAGGTGTGATGATGTTTGTTCATATTTTACTGCTTGATTCATTTTCAGATTTAGGTTAAGTTCTTTCAGTTGTTGGTTCTTTGCAGTGAGTGTATGAACCTTTTTAAGAAGAGTTCTGATATGAGCTGCAGAAAGACCAGATTGATCAGTGCATACCTTGGCAGCAGGGATTTCAAACTCTGAAGGTTGATCTGTGTTGTACACATTTGCTTCAGTCTCTTCCTCTTCATACTCACTTTCTTCATCTTCTTCATCAAACTTAGCCATAAATCCATCAGCACTCTGAATTTCATCAGTTAATGGAGCCTCCTCTGTTAAAACATTTACAATTTCATCATCACTCTCACCATCACTTTCTTCAAATTCAAATTCTTCCACCTCTTCCATCAGCACAAACTGTGCATGAACTTCTGCATCTTCCTCACTATCGTCAGTATCAGACAAAAATTGGTCTTCTTCAGCCAACAAGACCTTTCCACTGTTTCTCTTTTTGAAGAGATTCATCTTGGCATTATAATATTCTGAATCTTTCACTTTTGGTTTCTTGCAGTCTTTGATAACATGCCCTGTGCTACCACAATTATAGCACTTTCTTTCTTGAGTCGATTGAAGTTTTCTTTCATATATTTTCTCCAATCTCTGACCATCTCTTCTCTGGTAGTTGTCTTTACGTTTGTGAAATCCAGAAGTGAAACGCATACGATTGTTAGTTTTGTTTTTTGAGAATTGATTTTGTAGCATATTTGTTAGATATGCCATGGCTTTCATTACTTTATCATTATCTATTTGATCATCATCATCAGAAGCAGAAGATTCAGATTCTTGAACTTGCTTCATTTTGAAGGATTTAGAAGAGCTTATTGGTTTCTTCTCATTTACTACCAAGGCTAGTGGATCAACATTTTCTTTCTGAGTTCCAACACCAACTTCATCATGATATTGATTGAGCACCTCAAAGATCATATGGTAATTGACCTTGTTTAAGACCTTCTGATTCATTTGTCTATATATAGCAACTTGGGTTTTCCATTCAGGTCCTAATGAGTTAAGGAACCTTGTATTCTTTGTCAAATCAGAATAACTATCAATCTGTTGATTTCTCATATCATTTTAAGAGTCTACAGTATCTACTATAAGTATCCATGAGGGTTTCACCCTCTCTTGCTTTAAAATGATCAAAAGCATTCACCAAAGTAGTTTCTTTTATCCAAACCCCAGATTTAGTTCCTTCCATTTGACTTTTGATTTCATCCCAAATCTCTTTGGCAGTATTCAATCCGTTGACCTTGATATAAAACTCAGCAGATAAACCATGTTTCAGATAGTATTTTGCTTTCTGATATTCTGTTGCTCTAAGTTTTTCTTCAGCTGTGTATTCACCGGGTATCTTTGGTCTGTGAACTGCTTCCAAAGCTGGATTATGAGTTGGATCAGCATCATGATCAATTCTAAAAACACCATTGCCTTCTTCGATACTCTTCTTCGTGAGTTCTTCATATTTCTCATTATTTACAATAAAATCAATGAACCTTCCTTTCCAAACATTGTATTCTCCACGGTACAAAACCGGAGATTTTATGTCTGATCCGAAAGAAAGTGTCTCACTGTATGTACTCATCTTATCTTGATCGTTTCTCTGATAAAGATTCAAAAATTGTGCTAGAAATTTCCTAAGTGTTACAATTACACAAAAACCGTATGAATACTCTAGAAACCGGATACACAGAAACCGGATACACAAAATCCGGATACATAGAAACCGGATACAAGAAACAATTTCAAAACCGGATACAAGTAACAAATGCATAATCCGTACACAAAAACCTTACACAAAACCGTATGAAACAAAACCGTATGACCACAAAACCGTATGGTCAAGAAACTGTATAGCCGCAAAACCGGATGGATGACAAAACCTGTTGTTTCCAAAACCGTGTGATTCCAAAAACCGAACACTTCCCAAAACCGAATGGTTTCAAATCCCGAATGTCAAAACCGAATGATGCAAATCCCGAATGATTCCAAAAACCGGATGTTTCCAGAAACCGGATGAGTAAAAACAAGATGTAATATGAACAACCCGGATGAGAATACACCGTATGAGATACGGTTTTTAAGAAAAACCGAACAGATTATGCGGTTTTTAAGAAAACCGTATGATTCAAAGGACAAAAACCGTGTGATTCAATCTAAGAAAACCGCATGACTCATCTTTTCTTCGGGATTTCTTGATTTCTAATTCAAATGTATTCCAATTGCTTAGAAACTTTCTAGAATAGTTCGTAAGTCACTATTATCCACATCTAATCAATAAAATCTAACAATTAACCATGAAATGATGATTTTTCAATCAGTTTTTGCCAAAACTTCGAAAAGCCAAAACTTCAAATTCCTCACTCAATGTAGTTTGAAATGACACCCTTTTTATCAATGAAGGTTTCTTTGATTAATGCCACCCTAATCCAACCAACTAACACTTCAAATTTCCATTTCTTTGTGACTTTGATGTTGGTCCTGAAAGTGAACTTGAACTTGCAAAAATCCTTCAAAAACCGTATGTTTTTTGAACTTTGATTGTTGTTTTCAGCACATTTCTTCTTGAATCCAATCAGAGTTGGCTCTGATACCAAATGTAAGGTATAACAATGAGTACAATAAAAATCAAGTTGAGAGAATATGAGAGCTTTGCCAAGATTACACCTTTAAGTGTGTGTATTTCTATTTCATTGAATGCAAAGGTTACATCACCATAAGCTTTCTAAACTATGTATAACCAGATGTTATACATTGAGATTTAAGGTATATATCAGAAAGCTAATACATTTAATATTACAAAACACAGACTAGATCACAAACACATTTTTTGATCTAACATTTTATAGATTACGTCTATTTTATGGTTAATTATATATTTTATGGTTTGAAATGATGGACTACATATGTTTATGATTCGATTGCATCTATTTATAGTTGATAACAACTACATCTTGCATCCATTACTTCCATCTGTAATTTAACGTTTGTATCCAAGTCTATGCCGTTGATTGTGATGTGCTTAAAGCGTACCAGTTTTTTATTTATAAGAACCGTTATTATTTAGTACGACTACCACACAAATAGGCAAGAGAACCTAATCGTATTATAGTATAGAAAATAAGCACGGGTGTCGAACTCTTGGGAAACGAGTATGATTTGATAAAATTATACTAATTTAATTATTAAACTAACTAAACTATGAAAATGCAATAAAAGGGGGGAATCAATGGTAAAAGTGATGACTTCAACCAACTTAACTACCACTAACAACTAGAAAGCACCTAAAACAAACCAAAGAAACAAGAGAGCGATAAACCAAGGAACTTGGTGGATTAAATAATATAATGAAGACTTTCCCTCCCTAGATTCGATTTCACCCTCTTTCAAGTTGATTTACTTCAAGAAATCATGTGCCATGAACAATTAAGACCAATTATCGATTCCTAAACTGATTAAGCTCTTGTTCCGAAAATCTAACCCTATAATTATACTCATTAACAATCCTTATGGTCAAAGGATTAAATAACTCGTACAATTAGCCAATTAAATTCGATTCATGAAACTCTTTAATCCAAATGATTTGTTAATAAACAAAACATGAAACCAACATACAAAGGTCATTATATGTTGAACCACATGTGAAAGAACCGATTTTTAGTTGTCTAACCTAGGATTGATCAACCACTAGTCTAGATTACCTAATAATCATAGATAATAAAGATCCAAGTTAAACTTAAATAGAATGATCATCTAATTTAACAAAAACTCAGATTGTAAACAACCAAAATCAGAATCTAAAACATGGATTATAAAGTGATTAAGACATCCATGACATAAACAAGATTAAAAGGCACACAACTTTATAAATTAATCAATTTTCAATTGAGTTCATCTCCTCTAGGGAGGAAAACATAGATCTAGCCTAGCATGATCATACTAAACAAGAACATGATGACAAAGAATGAAAAAATATGTTGCCTCTTTTTCTTTCGTCGACTGCCTCCCGAATGAAAAAATATATATCGTATATGAATGTCCTCGGGTGTCGCATGGATTGTGGAGATCGAAATTAAATTCTGATTTGCCGTACGCTGAATTCTGATATATATCACACTAGCATGGAATACGGAGATGGGCCTTAAGCCCACACGTGGCCTCCATAGTCCATAGTTGCTCCACATGAGAATTTGTTTTGTTGTTGGGCTTCCAACCATAAAATAAATGAGTTCAAAAACTCATTCGGTTGTTAAATTCCCAGCCGCACAAAAGAGAAATAGAGCACTAGACCATAATAAATTAATTCTAACTTTCTTCTTTTCTTTTAATTTGACTTTGGAGCCCATATATTGTTTCTTTTTTGTTTACTTCGGTTCTCAGCCCATATGCAGCATATTCAGCACCCAATTAAGCACCACAAACATAAAATTATTATGGCCCTTTTTTTCTAATCTTCGTAGCTTTTTGAATTACCTCGTTTTGAGTTCGTACGAGTGAGATACGCCCAAAACATTGGAGAGGTATCAAAGCAGACAACTTTTCTCCCTTTGACTCTTTTTTCATCATCTTTCTCTATTTCTCCTCTCACGAGCCCTAAAACATATAACACACTAAATTAAGCCGCAATTAACAAAATTTAACATAATAATGCAACCAAAGTATGAGATATCGGATATAAATAATATGTTAATTTTCGACGATATCAAAATACCCCACACTTGAACTTTGCTTGTCCCCAAGCAAATCACAATTTTATTTAGGCTAAGGTATTTAAACAAATAATATCATTCTCATAAACATTAAATATCGCTAAATAATGTCAATATGTTTGATTAGAAACAAGCCATCAATTACACCTAGACTTATGCATATACTCGTGTTTGGATCCTCTCTTAACTTCTCACCATCCCAAATACTTCATCTTTTTTTAAATAACCACCCCTTAATTAAAGAATTATCATTTTATGGTTAATTTACCCCTAAAGAACCCCCCAACCTCAAGACTTATTGCATATTTTCCAATTTTATTTGACATATGAATTTGATCTATTAAGCTTCTATGTTTTATATAAGTCAATGACTTTCAATGAAACCCATGTAGCGAACTTTAAACCCAACCAATCCCAACCCAGTTGGCTTTAGGTGATTAGGTGTAAAACACCCCTCAGAGTTTACTCGTTCGAGCTCTAAAGGCCATTTATTTGACTTATATATTTTCCAGCCATTTCATATATTTTTCTTTTTGTTCATTGGCTCTTTTCTTTCTTTTCTTTTCTTTTCTTTTGCAAGCATATGATTAGTAAAAGAGGAAATTCAAACTCAGCCTATTTTTGTCAAACTTATATTCAAAAAGGGCTTAACCATTTATTTATATAATTCAAAAATTAAAAGTTGGTTACCATAAATTGAAATTTCTAAGGAATGGTGGAAAGCCACAAAATACTATGCATAAAGTCTAAACATAACCTCTGAACTTGTTTACAAATCAAACATCTGGCACTTTCAACTTGTTGGGAAAATAGGAATATAATTTATATCCTCTTTTGTTAATTCAAAAATATACAATATGTCTATATAATTGTATCCATTAACATTAACATATGTGCATATATATATATATATATATATATATATAGTCAAGCAAATACATAGTTATATTTATTTGTTACAAAGTTTGTTAATATAAATCGTCAAAATCCAAATCGTCCAAGGTAAAGCGCCATCAACATTCAAGATGAAGTCTTCGCCGAAGATACCTACAAGAATATATTCAATTGATATGAGCATAAAAATAAAATAATTAAAATAAGTTTAAGTTTTTATAAAATTATTTTTATAAAACTTTTATAAAAAGTGACAAATTTTTATAAACTTATTTGTGTTGGTTGATTTATTCTAAGACTTCCCATTTTAAGCAAATACCAAACACAATCTCACTTTGAAACAATACACAACCATATTTAGCAAAGGAATCTCCCAAAGGGGTAAAATTCCAACATGCTTTGTGTATTGGTTTCCAAACCTCCATTTTTGTGTTTGAATTCAAACATTATAAGTATGGGATCAACCAACCTTTTAAACATCTACTTTTCAGTTGATTTTTATGGTAAAAATGAGTTGAGTGTGGTTTTAAATAAAGCCCAACGTCTATATTGCAAAAACCAAAAATTGCCAGACGACTCATGGTCGAAGCCACGGTCGACCGTGGATCGACCGTCGCACGTCTGGACAGTTTTGAGACTTGGACCTTTTTCTCTATTTAAACCAACTCAAACCTCATTCATTACTCACCTCTTGCAAACACAAAACATTCATAATACTCTCTAATACTTGAGCTCATATCTTTGAATATTATTTCATCTTTCAAGTTCAAGATTCAAGCAAGAGTCAAAGCCATCAAAGCTTAAACACTACTCCATACTTTCATATTATTTGTAATAGTGTAAGGATCAACTCTATCCTACCAAATTAGAGTGAAGTGAGGATCAACTCTAGCCTTGAGAATTAGAGTGAAGAAAGGTTATCTTTACCTTATTTGCAAGTTTGAAGATTAATTCTTGCAAGTATAAAAAGAGAAGTGTAAAAGGTTTATCTCTACCTTCAAAAAGAGAAGCTAGTGGATCAAATTCTTGGTGGGTGAGGCCAAGGAGTGGATGTAGTGCAAGTTTGTTTACACTTGCATGAACCACTATAAATCATTGTGTTCAACTTGTGATTGGTGATATCTCTCTAACTCTATATCTTTTATTTTCTTGCAAGAACTTGTAAAAACTTCAAAAATTGGACATATAACCTATTCACCCCCCCTCTAGGTTCCAAGAATTGGTATCCAAGAATAAGGCTAGATTAGTCGCCCAAGGATATAATCAACAAGAAGGGATAGATTATGATGAAACATTTGCTCCGGTTGCTAGATTGGAATCCATTAGGATTCTACTTACTTATGCATGTGCCGATGATTTTAAACTATATCAAATGGATGTCAAAAGTGCTTTACATAGGTATGTCAAACCTCCCGGATTTGAAGATCCAATTAATCCATCTCATGTATACAAACTTAGAAAAGCATTGTATGGTCTTAAGCAAGCACCTAGAGCATGGTATGATAGATTAAAATCATTCTTGTTGAAAAATGCCTATATCATGGGAAGAGTTGATAATACCTTGTTTACAAAGAAGAGGAAAAATGATATATTGATTGTTCAAATTTATGTGGATGATATTATCTTTGGATCTACATGTAAAGATTTATGTGATGAATTCTCAACCCTTATGCATAATGAATTTGAAATGAGCATGATGGGTGAATTGAATTACTTTCTTAGACTTCAAATAAAAAAATATGAAGATGGTACATTCATTAGCCAATCTAAGTACATCAAGGATATGCTTAAGAAGTTTGATTTTGAAAATGTGAAACCTATGAGTACTCCTATGGCCACAAACACACACTTGACACTTGATGAAGAAGGTGAAATATTTGATAGTACAAAATATCGTGGTTTAATCGGGAGCTTGCTTTATCTAACGGCAAGTCGTCCCGATATTATGTATAGTGTTTGTGTTTGTGCTCGTTTTCAGGAGAATCCCAAGAAATCACACTATGAAGCCGTTAAACGAATATTCTGGTATGTAAAGGGAACAATCAACTTAGGATTGTGGTATCCAAAGAATGGTGGACTTGATATCATGTGTTATGCGGATTCGGATCTTGGAGGATGTTACTTGGATAGAAAGAGTACAAGTGGAGTATGTGCATTCATTGGATATTGCCTTACTTCATGGTTTTCAAAGAAGCAAACATCCGTAGCACTATCAACAACCGAGGCCGAATACATTGCAGCCGGAAAAGCATGTACACAAGCACTATGGATGCAACAATCCTTATTGGATTATGAGGTACATTTAAGTGATATCCCTATTATGTGTGATAGTAAAAGTGCCATAGACTTAAGTAAAAATCATGTTTTGCATTCTAGAACTAGGCATATTGACATTAGACATCATTTCTTACGTGATAATGTGCAAAAGGGAAATATTAGCTTAGAAAAAGTTGACTCATGTGAAAATATTGCGGACATATTCACTAAACCACTTAAGAAAGAAACATTTGATCTATTGAGACTTGGCTTAGGAATGATGGAGCATGTGCCTTAGAAAATTATGCATGATTGTATGAAAAATGCCAAAAATAATTTCCAAAATGCTCACGGTCGAACCACGGTCGAAACCGTGTATCGACCGTCGAGGTACTGTCCAGATTGCCAAAATTCTAAAGGGGACATACGGTCAAATCACGGTCGACCGTGGATCGACCGTCGGGTACCTGACGAAGACAGCCCTATTTAAACTTTTTTTTCTCTCTCCTCCTCACTTTATCACTTCCATCTCTCTCTCAAAACCCTAGCCACCATTAACGATTTTTAAGCTTAAGATTTGCGATTTTTACAACAAAACTTCAAACAAATTCAAGATTTACCTGAAGATTGAAGCTACAAACGAAATATCTACGGTGGAAACTCAAGATTTCGTCATTTTCTTTTCCATTTCGAGTTCATCGAATTCCTCTCGGGTTACCTTCCAAAATCACGAAATCTTCATCTTCAAAGGTATATTTCTTCACAAATCTTGCTCTCCTTCTCTTTAGGATATCATTTTTGCACAAAATCTCATGTGATTTTAGGATTTGTTTTGCTATAGTTGAAAAATTTTTTTTGGAGATAAATCTTGAATACTTGAGTATGCATGTGGGTTGTAGGGTTATTATTTGGAATGTGGGTATGAAATGCGGATGTGGGTTGTATGTATTAAACTTATAAAAATTAAAAAAAAATCGATCGAAACTGAACAGCAGACTCACGGTCGAACCACGGCTGATACCGTGGTAAAACCGTGAGCTTGTTGGAAAATTTTTAAACTTTTTAGTTTTTGATTTTTAATTCGCAACTTAATTTTATTTACATCTATTATAGTATAACTAAGCTTAGTAATCACATGATGCACTATTTTGCTAAAATCTTCTCACATTTAGGACACGCACAATGTTTGGACATATTAGTATAGAGTTTGTTATCTCAATTGACATTACTCTTTAAATATGCTTCATATAGATTGAATTATCATTAGCTTGTCACAATACTTTACTGTCTTTGGTATCATGACAAGTTTATATGAACATTTGGTGCACATTAGACACACACTAGGCTCACTATCTATCAATGAACTCATGTATCATTAATGTACAATTATTGCATTCTTAGATCAAAATGCCTAGACAAAAGACTGCTGCTTCTCGTTCCGCTGCTCCCTCCCAAAGGGAAAACATGTCAAATCTAAACAAGCGCCCAATTAATGAAGGGCGCTTGGTAGTACCCTCCCATCTCCAACAATTTAACCTACAATCTTCTTTTGATAGGATGAATTGGTCCATTTTTCTAAGACTTCCACACAACATCTTTCCTAGGCGGATTAAGGAATTTTACTCCACCTATGCCTATGATGAGGATAATGACTCCATTACCTTTACCATTGCCAACCAAGAGTTTGCTTTCACTCTTGCTCAATTCGGCGATATCCTGCAAGTCCCATACGCCGGGTTGAAATTCTACCATGACTCCCATAGCCTTAGTCACCTCCCATCGGCCTTCACTATGGAGGAAATTATTGGGTCTATTTGTCATTCTCATGTCCCTCGTAATAAAACTAACATTTTAGGAAAGGATCTTCTAAACGAGTATAATGTATGGAATAAGGTAATTGACTCCAATATATTTCCTAAATCCGGCCATCACTCCGAAATTAGTGTAACCCAGGCCGTTCTCCTTCATGCCCTTAAAACCCAATCCGAGATAAACATCGCCTTCATCCTTGCAAAACGGATGGATGGCCTTCCTTCAAGCCGCCGGGATCTACCATATGGAAGACTCCTTACCCTCTTGTTTCAACAACTTCCTAACCTACCTCATCTCAACCCCACCCCGGGTACTTCCGTTCCAATCGATCTTGCTACTCTACGCAAGATGGATTCTCATTCCCGCAAAGGGAAGAAGAGGGCACATTCCTCTTCCCATGAAACGGAGGAAGATATTGAGAGATTTTTTGAAGAAGAAGAAGGAGATGCGGAGGTGGAGAGTTCACTTGCTCCGGATTATGGGATGGTTGAAGGCACCACCGATGAGAGGATTACGGCCCTTAATCGCAACATCAATGCATTGCGTAATGAGCACCGATCCTTAAGAAAGGAGGTACAGGGCATTAAGGTAATGTTACGGGAAATTATGAATGCCCTTAAATGCAATGCCGGGACCGACGCCGGTGAACCATCTCATCGGGGCTGATTGATTTTATTATTATGGTATGTTTACAAACATTATAACTTTGGTTTGTATGTTTCTTTTTAAACAATTTATTTTTGGTTGGTGATGTATGGACACTTTATTATATTTACCTATGTATGGCTTTTCCTATGCATGCTTATGACTTAGTGTGTGATATATGGACAATTTGATATATTAGGCATGTATGGCTTTTAATGTGTATGCTTTTGATTTGGTGTTGTGATGACATTGTATTAGTATGTCATGGTTGAATATATCACATGCTCATTGGTTGATTATCTACTATGTATTCACCCTCCTTGGCAAGTCCTTGGTAGTTTCTCCTTACATTTTTATAGATTCAAGAAGTGGAGTTCTACAATCAAGGGGGAGTTTTCTACAAGGGGGAGCACAAATCAAGGGGGAGTCCTTTTTGTTAAAACAAAAAAAGGGGAGAAGGTATATATATACATGTATATATGCATATGTTAACATGTTAAAGTTATCTATACAATTTGTTTACAAATTGTAAATTTTTGTCTTTAACAAAAAGGGGGAGATTGTTGGGAAAATAGGAATATAATTTATATCCTCTTTTGTTAATTCAAAAATATACAATATGTCTATATAATTGTATCCATTAACATTAACATATGTGCATATATATACATCTATATATATATATATAGTCAAGAAAATAAATAGTTATATTTATTTGTTACAAAGTTTGTTTATATAAATCGTCAACATCCAAATCGTCCAAGATAAAGCGCCATCAACATTCAAGATGAAGTCTTCGCCGAAAATACCTACAAGAATATATTCAATTGATATGAGCATAAAAATAAAATAATTAAAATAAGTTTAAGTTTATATAAAATTATTTTTATAAAACTTTTATAAAAAGTGACAAATTTTTATAAACTTATTTGTGTTGGTTGATTTATTCTAAGACTTCCCATTTTAAGCAAATACCAAACACAATCTCACTTTGAAACAATACACAACCATATTTAGCAAAAGAATCTCCCAAAGGGGTAAAATTCCAACATGCTTTGTGTATTGGTTTCCAAACCTCCATTTTTGTGTTTGAATTCAAACATTAGAAGTATGGGATCAACCAACCTTTTAAACATCTACTTTTCAGTTGATTTTTATGGTAAAAATGAGTTGAGTGTGGTTTTAAATAAAGCCCAACGTCTATATTGCAAAAACCAAAAATTGCCAGACGACTCACGGTCGAAGCCACGGTCGACCGTGGATCGGCCGTCGCACGTCTGGACAGTTTTGAGACTTGGACCTTTTTCTCTATTTAAACCAACTCAAACCTCATTCATTACTCACCTCTTGCAAACACAAAACATTCAGAATACTCTCTAATACTTGAGCTCATATCTTTGAATATTTTTCATCTTTCAAGTTCAAGATTCAAGCAAGAGTCAAAGCCATCAAAGCTTAAACACTACTCCATATTTTCATATTATTTGTTATAGTGTAAGGATCAACTCTATCCTACCAAATTAGAGTGAAGTGAGGATCAACTCTAGCCTTGAGAATTAGAGTGAAGAAAGGTTATCTTTACCTTATTTGCAAGTTTGAAGATTAATTCTTGCAAGTATAAAAAGAGAAGTGTAAAAGATTTATCTCTACCTTCAAAGAGAGAAGCTAGTGGATCAAATTCTTGGTGGGTGAGGCCAAGGAGTGGATGTAGTGCAAGTTTGTTAACACTTGCATGAACCACTATAAATCATTGTGTTCAACTTGTGATTGGTGATATCTCTCTAACTCTATATCTTTTATTTTCTTGCAAGAACTTGTAAAAACTTCAAAAATTGGACATATAACCTATTCACCCCCCCCCCCCCCCTCTAGGTTCCAACACAACTAATACCTAACCCTTACTCGAATGATATTAAAATTTTAAAAATTATAGCCCAAATGCCATCATGATTTAATCAAGGACAAATAAAATTCAAGCTACGAATCTTTTTCTAAACCCCTACCCCACACTTAGATTGTACAATGTCCCCATTATACATAAAGACAAAATTAAAACAAGGGTAGAAAAAGATTAGATAAAACTCCTTTCGGGTATCCACAAAATATGGAGCACTAAAAGATAGGGCTGAACAAATGCCAACATAAGCGCACACTCCAGAACCACCTGCAGGAAAAACACTCGGAGCAAAGGTTAAGATAGATCAAGGCTAAGAACCAAACAACTAAAAACTAAACACACAAAAAGAAAACAAACAAACCTAACTCACTTTCATAGGAATCACGGTTGCATTTAGCATATGCAACAAGCCTTTAAACCCCTCGGTAGCCCAAGTGGACGAGTTGTAGTCTCGTGAGGGTTTCTAGTCAACACACCCACAAAGTTGGAACAGAAAGGGAAAGAAATATAAAAAAATAAGAAAGAAAAACCTAAATTAAACACGGGTTGCCTCCTGAGAAGCGCTTGTTTTTGTCCAAGTCTCTAGCTTGACTCCGAATTTAGGCACTACTAATTGGAACGAAAGACCCCACACTTTCAATAAAGTGCGGGTGGTAATATTCATACATACCAGGATATATGTATGATTTACCGACTCCTAAAGCTGCAACGATCGCATTTCGCTCACCCTTCTTGATCTTAAAAGACATCCTCCCTGCGTTCTGAAGCTTGAATCCTCCCCCTGATTGCGAACTTGATCGTGACTCAAGCAAAGACTCCAACCGGCTCCCGACGCCTTCTAAATTTCTAACCGCCTGATCATTCTTCCAACACGACAGGTTCCAAAGGGTCCCTGGTGCAGGAGGAATTCCATACCCTAACTCTAACTCATCACTAGATCCCGTGGTTACCTCCAGAGCTGGTTTTGCAGTTTCCTCCTCGAATAATAGAAATTCCAAATAGTTCAAGATTTTATCTACACAATTTTCAATATCTTCTCTTTCAAGAAGTGAAGGTCCCCAAACGGGTTTTGGTTCTAAACCTAACTTGGGTGTTGGTTCAACAAAGGTCGATAGTTCATCCTCTGTATGTTCTTCCGGCTCCTCAAGCAGGTCAGCGAGGCACTCCAGAATATCTCCATCAGACTGCACATCTTCTATCGATTTAACCTCCGCGTCGGTCTCAAATAACAAGCTCTCGTCAGAATCAGAGTCATCTAAATAGTACGGTTCAGGATTAAGTTGTGGCTCCTCGGGCAAACCAATCGGGCGGTCATCCTCATCATCTTTAATAATGAAGTCGTAATCACCCCGCTCAATGCCATCGTCATAAAACTCGTTCAACAAATCTTTAAGGAAGGATTCCCAATAGACCGGTTCAGAACGGATCGGTTCATCCTTGTTGGAGATCATATTCGCAGGAAAGACATCGCAGGCCACGAAGAAAGACGAGCAAAACTACTAAAGTAACTTCCTTTGAGCCGAAACTCGCAGGAAGGATCGTTTCATACTAAAATTAATATAATTAAATCAAATGAAACCGTTCCCCGGCAACGGCGCCAAAAACTTGATGTGCTTAAAACGTACGAGTTTTTTATTTATAAAAACCGTTATTATTTAGTATGACTACAACATAAATAGGCAAGAAGACCTAATCGTATTATAGTATAGAAAATAAGTACGGGTGTTGAACTCTTGGGGAACAAGTATGATTTGATTAAATTATACTAATTTAAATATTAAACTAACTAAACTATGAAAATGCAATAAAAGGGGGGAATCTATGGTAAAAGTGATGACTTCAACCAACTTAACTACCACTAACAACTAGAAAGCACCTAAAACAAACCAAAGAAACAAGAGAGCGATAAAGCAAGGAACTTGGTGGATTAAATAATATAATGAAGACTTCCCCTCCCTATATTCGATTTCACCCTCTTTCAAGTTGATTTACTTCAAGAAATCATGTGCCATGAACAATTAAGACCAATTATCGATTCCTAAACTGATTAGACTCTTGTTCCGAAAATCTAACCCTATAATTATACTCATTAACAATCCTTATGGTCAAAGGATTAAATAACTCGTACAATTAGCCAATTAAATTCGATTCATGAAAATCTTTAATCCAAATGATTTGTTAATAAACAAAACATGAAACCAACATACAAAGGTCATTATATGTTGAACCACATGTGAAAGAACCGATTTTTAGTTGTCTAACCGAAGATTGATCAACCACTAGTCTAGATTACCTAATGATCATAGATAATAAAGATCCAAGTTAAACTTAAATAGAATGATCATCTAATTTAACAAAAACTCAGATTGTAAACAACCAAAATCAGAATCTAAAACATGGATTATAAAGTGATTAAGACATCCATGACATAAACAAGATTAAAAAGGCACACAACTTTATAAATTAATCAATTTTCAATTGAGTTCATCTCCTCTAGGGAGGAAAACATAGATCTAGCCTAGCATGATCATACTAAACAAGAACATGATGACAAGGAATGAAAAAATCGTAATAGCCGAATGAATACAAGCCTTGATATTCAAAATAGTATCCAATCTCCAAGCCCTCCTCAAAACTGTTGCCTCTTTTTCTTTCGTTGACTGCCTCCCGAATGAAAAAATATATATCGTATATGAATGTCCTCAGGTGTCGCATGGATTGTGGTGATCTGCGTATGAAATTTAAATTCTGATTTGCCGTACGCTGAATTCTGATATATATCCATACTTACGTGACCTAGCATGGAATACGGAGAGGGGCCTTAAGCCCACACGTCCACACGTGGCCTCCATAGTCCATAGTTGCTCCACATGAGAATTTGTTTTGTTGTTAGGCTTCCAACCATAAAATAAATGAGTTCAAAAACTCATTCGGTTGTTAAATTCCCAGCCGCACAAAAGAGAAATAGAGCACTAGACCATAATAAATTAATTCTAACTTTCTTCTTTTCTTTTAATTTGACTTTGGAGCCCATATATTGTTTCTTTTTTGTTTACTTCTGTTCTCAGCCCATATGCAGCATAGTCAGCACCCAATTATGCACCACAAACATAAAATTATTATGGCCCTTTTTTTCTAGTCTTCGTAGCTTTTTGAATCACCTCGTTTCGAGTTCGTACGAGTGAGATACGCCCAAAACATTGGAGAGGTATCAAAGCGGACAACTTTTCTCTCTTTGACTCTTTTTTCATCATCTTTCTCTATTTCTCCTCTCACGAGCCCTAAAACATATAACACACCAAATTAAGCCGCAATTAACAAAATATAACATAATAATGCAACCAAAGTATGATATATCGGATATAAATAATATTTGAATTTTCGACGATATCAATTGCAACCCAAAATTTGTCGATTGCATATGTTTTCAATGAAGTTATATTTAGATTTGGGGTTGTTGAAGCTAAAATAGTCAACTCATATGATATTTATTGTTGTTTTGAATTTACAGTTGTAATACAAGTCAAATATTACATGGAATACAACTCGCTAGTGTTTATTGTTTTTTAATATAAATATTGCATGAGAGTGTATTATGCTAGATTGCTTCTAAATTCTATAAATGCAACTGTATCCACCAATCGCATTTGCATCTATTTACTACATCTAATTTTCCATAAAAAGTTAGAAACATAAGAAAACTTATATAAAATTAAAGATAAAAAAAGATAAATTTAATGATATAATTCTTTTTATTTAATAATTATGTATGTGAAAGATCCGTTTTAGACATTTAGGCCCGTTTTGGTGGGGGGCTTGAAAAGGGGGAAGTTGAAAGTCAGGTGCTTTAGGCCCAGTTAAAAAATTAGGTCTCAAAGTTGTTTTCAATCCCGATCACATAAAAAACAAGGTCGGTATGTACTCTAAAGAGTGTCCCGAATGTTTTTGGTTTTAAGCCCGGTTTTACTTTTTTAAAACAGGGTCTATTATGTTTCCATGAAATTCAAATATGTACTTTTAAAGCCTGTTTTTTAGTTAATTAACCGGACTTGAATGTATTTTTTTTAAATTGTTTGTTTTTTTTGTTTCCTGTTATTATTAGCCAACAATTCTCATATCATACCAAAATGACTAAATAACAATTCCGAATATTTGGTTTCGGCAATTCTAGCCTTTTTTTTAATGAACCAATACATTACATATGTCAAATGCTACATGTTTTTGCCAAAATCTAGTGCTCGTATACATAAGATAAGTCTAAGAATTATAACTATATATCAATAACACTTGTAATAGCATATTTCTTAACTTGCAAGACGGAGAATTTTATCATCTCTTGTCATTCAAAATAAGCCCTACACAAATAAGAATAATAAATCATCTTAGTAAATAATAACCAATATAATTACACAAATATAATACATATTATACCCAATCAAATAAATATTATATTAAACACAATGAACTTGACAAATATACTTACATAATTATTACTACACCCTAAAAATTTTCATGTGGACTTGGCACAACTCGACTTATAGGTGTCCTTTTAAGAACTATAAGGTGATTTTTGAACTACAAGAAGTTCAAAATTATAAGCTTCTATCCATATAGTTTTATATGATTTATATTATTTGTAAAAGACAATTAAGTGACACATTAGAAAATACAAGTTTTTATTATTTGTAAAAGACAATTAGTGACCCATTAGAAATGTATCTATCAATGTTAATTTATGTATTCGTTTAACGGGTCATTTAAAAATTATTTTAAAACAAAAGAAATGACTTGGATTAAAGTATATATAACAAGTTCTTCGGCGCTAGAATTATGTGTCTCGAAAAGAATTATGCGTTGTCATTATATGGCTACAAGGAATAAAACGCGTATACATACCTAAATATCTCAAGACTTGTTAAACAAAATCGACATAAACGTGCCAGATACCAACGATAGCATCCAAGTCCTTTTGATAAAAAGGACTATAGTTCTTCCAAGGAATCTATATAAATGTTAAAATAAAGAAAATTATTTAGCTAAGAGGTTCAAGAGTAGCAATAGACAAAATTCAAAAAATAAATAAATAAGGGCACTTAGGGAAACAAAATTGTCCACGAAGCATAAATTCATGGAGGCACCGCATCATGTAATAACCACACTCCCAACTGTTTAATTCTTGATTGCACTAAAAATTAATTAAAGTCAACACACGGTAAAATTAGTATATACATAACATAAGGTGATCGAGATGATTTACCTCGGCGAACATCCATTTGATATCGGTCTCCTTGGTATCTTTCGTAACGCTCTCAATCAGGCATAAAAAAACCAATATTGCTGTATTAACTTATAATTAGATGTAAATTATATAAAAATTTAAGAAATTCTTACGTTTCCAAATGTTTTGTGATGTGATAGGTGTACGGGGTCTTTCCATTCTTCATAGAATCCAATATAAATCTCGTGTGTGTAATAAGCAGAATTATAAACAACGTCCAATGGTCGCTAATTATGTGCCAATACATATTAGTATATACCATATACATATAAAACATATATAAATAAATATAATAACGTATAGTACCCTTGCCAATATGGTGCGAGATAAAAATGCTTATAAGTTTGCCATCGCATTGTTTCGGTCAAGTAAAGTATGACCTCCTCCTTGTATTTCAAGCACTGGGATGAACAGATCGTTTCAGGGTTAAAAATAACACAATTATTCTTTCGTGGGTCCATCATGAGCTGTAATATATAGATGCGTTTTTCTAGTACCGGGATGAATGGATCGTTTCGGTCAAGTAAAGTATGACTCCTCCTTGTATGTGAGTTATAAGAAAGAAAATATTTGAATGCGTTTTTCTAGTAAACAATAGAGTACTTACCTCGCGAACCAAATTATAATCGAAAAATTGATCCAGCTAACATATCAACTATATCTACGGGTTTAAGAGTGTACTCATATCCCTCCTTACCAAAGACTATGGGCTCGATAATAGTGTCAAACAATTCTGTAGGGTCCGGTCTCGACATAATTCTCCTATAGGGGTTAAATATGAATGCCTGTTTTTTTTAAATTCAGCACCTCCTACTTTTCCTGCGTTTTAATTTGTTTTCTTTTTAAGTATTTTTCTTGATTGATGCCAACACTACTTGTTGAGATGGTAGTTTTTTTTTGTCATTGAGTCGATGTATCAACACTCTTTGAGGTCTATTAAAAAGATACATATGTACTTGAGTAAACCATACTAATGCTACAAAAATATGAAAAATATTTTTATTTACCATAGACAGAACAACTGCACGTCGTTGCCACTGAATAAAACTATTGAGAGCATCTTGAAGTGTCTCTAGGTATGAAGCTGGCACAAGAAGTTAAAGTCATGGTATTGTTGCTCCACTTTATCTACTTGCAGTTCACGTACCCTTTGTGTAACAGAATGCTGTGTACTACCCCGTCTCCTTTCGGGTGTGTGACCCCTTTAGCACATTTGATTCTTTTTGGACAGTCAAGTAGAACCAATAAGCAACTTGTAGGCTCCTGCAATTTGAATTAAATAGCACATGTAAGTACATGCAATACATGTAATTTATAATGAATAGAAGACAATTACGTCTAGTTCGAACACTTTGGAATGAATCATGTTAAAAAGCAAGCAAAGTTTAGTAATTGTGCGACGAATGCAATCCGACAATATTCCACGAATTGCGATAGGAATCATTTCGTTCATTAGATCATGACAGTCGTGAGACTTCATACCAAGTAATTTCAAGTCTTTCATTGACACAAGTTTGGGAGTCTTAGCAGAATAGGCGGACGAAACTTTAACATTTAGAAGCTCTTGCAAAACTTGGTTTTCTCAGCTTTCGACATGGTATAACATGGCGGTGGTTGAAAAGTACGCCTTCCCTCACTTTCCACAGGATTCAACTCAGGCCGAATTGCCATTTCAACCATGTCCTTTCTAACATTAACCCCGTATTTTGTTTTTTCGGAAATATTCAACAACAGTCCTATCAAACAATCGCAAAAAAAAATTTTAGTATGCATAACATCAAGACAGTAACGAACTTCCGAATTCTTCTAGTATGGTAGATGTTGGTGCATATTTTATGAATCCCTAGTTCGTATCAATAAAGTATATACATGAAATATTAATTCAAATGTGTTTTGATTAATTGTTTGCATGTGTATATATTCTTAGTGATTCTATGTGATTATCTTAATCTTACAAGTACTTAACCATGTGTTGGTGTGAGTTTGGAAGTTTAAGTCTGCGTGGAAAAATCACCACTTTGGTGATCAGGTTCACCACGCACGAAATGACCTCACTACGTGTGTAGTGAGTACCACTTCGCACGTGGTGAGGATGTTGGTCAACATGGATTAAATTACACATCCATTTCGTGCGAATTGAGGTCACTACGTGCGTAGTGACTGGCACTTCGCACGTAGTGACTAGTCTGGGCCTATAAATAGTGCTTAATTCGCATATTCGTACATATTCGTACAGAGTGAGCCACGAAACTCGACCTTTACGACCTTAAGCCTCGATTAACGCAAACTAGCCCTCGAAAACCGAAATCTAAGTGATAAATACGAAAACCAAGGGCAGCCTAGGCATCTCTGTGTGAGTACTGTGTGTTTGTTCTTCTACTCTTTCTGTGTGTGTTTCTGTGTGCCGGACACCTAAGCAGATCATAGTATCCTTAGGAGGTTTGGGAAATAGAATTCCGCGCTATTTCTCATCCTAGATCAGTCCTAGCATTAGGGTGTTTTAGTTTAGTTTAGAACCCCGTCCCCCAGCCGGTCCTACAAAGTGGTATCAGAGCCTTGTGCTTTGATTGATCACTTTTCCTTAGGATTTGTCGATCTAGGTATCCCCTTAGGCCTGTGTGTGCCCTCTTTTGTCGGTTTTTAATCGGTCAATAGGTCAAAATTAGGGTCTTTTGCGTTTAAAAGGTCAAAATTTTAGCGATTAGTTTCTTGAATTCCGTCCGTGCGAAGTGGACTTCCACTCCGTGCGTAGTGGGCCCAGTTCGCACGAACTGTCTGTGTGTGCGTCTAGAACCTTCGTTTTCTTCTCCGTGCGTAGTGGTTCTCCAGTACGTGCGTGGTGAATCCAGTTCGCACGTACTGGACTGTGTGGTCCCCATTAACTTTTAAATTTAAAAAAAAAAAAAAAAAAAAAAAAAAAAGAGTATAAATTTTTTTTTTCGGTCTTCGTGCGTTGTGCATTTCTGTGCTGTCCTGTGTGATCTTTCTAATCAAACTTTAATCCGTGCTTTATGTGTGGTCTCTCAAAATCAATTTGTACTCTGTGTGCTTACTGCCTTGGTTCTCAAAGTCAATCTAAATGGCCTCTAAACAAACCACTGCCTTAAACAACCTTTTACTAGAAACAGAAATGGGCAGTATAAACAAAGTGCCGAAATTGCTAATCATGGAGGACTATCCTATGTGGAAGCCCAGGTTCGAAATCTTTCTAGATGGGGTTGACTGTAGATTGCGGCGAGCCATGAACGTTGAGTATATGGTTCCGAAAGGGGAGGGAAACATTGAAACCCCTTACGACAAGATGATTGTCGAACAGCAGACAAATTACAATGCCGAAAAGAAGGCATATGCTCAACTAATTCAGGCGATTCCCAATGAGATTTTCCACCAGTTTAGGAGGTATCGAACTTCCTACAGTCTATGGAGAGCCCTTGAGAAGAGGAACGAGGGAAACGCTGCTCTGAAGGAACTTAAAGCAAGTCAATTAAGGAAGGAATTAGACCATTTCATGGCTACAAGAGATGAGAAGATTCCTTCCCTTATTACAAGATACAACCACCTTCTAAGTGAACTGGACAGTCTGGGTGTCACTGTTCCAGAAAAGCAGCAAGTAGAGATCTTGGCGAAAGCTTTGCCAAAGAGTTGGAGGCCATTCATCATGATTCTGAAGAATGGTAACGGCTTTGACGGGATGGACCTTAATGACTTCATCACCAAGTTGAAGGAGCAGGAGCAGGAGGAACTAAATCTGGATTCTATGTCTAGTTATCAACAGAACCCCTCACTCTACTACTCCGGAACACCTGTTTCGTCGTCCACCTCGTTACATGCCTCCCTACAGTCTGCCTATGTGACCAACGTGAATGAATCGGGCAGATCTACCTCTGATGCTTCATCCTCTGGGCCATCTTATACTGCATCTTCCTCCGGACTTAATGTCGAACACTTCAAGTATGGAAGTACAGATGAGGTTAAGACACATATGAGCATGCTAAGTGCACTAGTCTCCTCTTATGATGATCTACTGAAGGGGAAGATTGGTAATGCTCATATGACTCAAGAGGACTATGACCAGATCGACGAGGATGAGATGGAGAGACAAGATATCCTCTGGTCGTATGCCAACTTAGTGAGAAGGGCAAAAGCTTATGAGCGAAGAACGGGAAAGTCAATATCAGCAACCAAGGATACCAAACTCGGCTTTGATAAATTTGCTGTGACCTGCTATAACTGTGGTGAAAAGGGTCACTTCGCGCGTGAATGTGAAAAGCCGAAGAATTCGGGACCGAGGTATCCATTCAAAACTGGTTCTGGCAGCAGATCATCTACCTCCACAACCATAAAATCTGAAGCAACTCCAACACCGACTAAGGCTATGGCGGTTGTTCAAAGAGATGAGAGAGTGGATTGGTTTGTACAGTTCGGGAATGCTAATGCTGACATCAACTTGGCGAACGTTCATGTGTTGAACGAAGATTCTTCATCCGAGACCGAAAGCTATTCAAGTGAAGAAGAATCAGGTGCCAGCAATGATGATGAACCAGCCTCGACACCAGCTGCAGAAGAGACACCAGTGAATGTCCGTGCCAAAGAGTCAAATCAAAAGGTGTGCAGCTGTGGTCAACCGTCTGCGGATCAGGTATGTACCTTTGGATTACCTTGTGGTTCGTGTGATGAATATGTAAAACAGATAGTGTTCTTAAAGTCTACTATTTCAGATCTCACATCTAAGTTAGATAATAACCTGTTGATCAAAGGAAGAGAAAATCAATTAAAAGAAAAGAATGAAAGTCTAGGTAAACAGGTTAATGAACTAGGTGTGGCTCTGTTAAATAAACAAGATGCTATCGTGTTTTACATAAACGAAATCGATAAGCTGAAACGGGACCTTGCTACCTCAAAGGTCGATTATGAGACTCTGAGTCAAAAACTCAAAAGCTATTCCACGTCGTCTTATCTTTTTGAGTACATAATCGATCAGAGAGGTCAAGGTACCGATTCAGAAAAGGACAAAAACGTATATTCAAAATGTCCACCACCAGTGTTAAATCAACTGGTGAACGATGATGTCTATTCTGAAGCTGACCCACTACTCACAAAGGTTGATGAATCTTCTGCATCAACCTCAAATGAGGATTTAACGTTACATGAGGATGTGGGTAAGCCTCAGAAGAATGAGGTTCAGCAAGAGGTTACCAAAAAGGCTGAACCAGGCATTAGAGAACTGTTGGACAGTTCCTATGTGCAAGGTCCGTTGATGCATCGTATCCATGATGCACTTCGGAAATTTGAAAATGAGGGTATTAAGTCTCCTGATACCCGTCCATACCAAGAGGTCAAACTACTACCCAAACATCAAGGGTTAGGGTATCGGCCTCAAAAGGTAACGAAAGGCTCTGTGAAGCAATACCCAGAAAGGGTCTGCTATGTGTGCAGGAGACCTGGTCACCTCAGTTACAAGTGTGATCAGAAGACACATCAAAGCTGTAACAAGAAAGTTGAGATTTTGCAAGAAAATAAAACGTTTCTTAAAAACCATCAAAACTCAACTCTTCCTGTTCAGCATCAAAGGATTCCTAAGTGGACTAACAAACTGTGTGTTCAAATGTCCAAGGAATCAAGTGACAGGATCATCAAGACTGGAACATGGATGAAACTTCCAGTGGTTGGAGAAGACGGGAAACCCATGACCATCCGGGCTTGGGTTCCTAATGTTGTCTAACTCATTCTTCTAAGTGAAGGGTGTCAACCGAAATAGTCCAGGTTAAGGTTTCTATGACTGTGTGTCTTTATCATTTTATTTTCTTTGTGCTTATTTTCTGTGTCGTTGCATCTCTATTTTCTTAGTTTTTAGTTTCTTTAGTATTTTAGGGGGAGATAGTTCAGAAAACTTAGAAAATACAAAAAAATCAGAAAACTTAGAAAATACAAAAAAAATCAGAAAAACAAAAATGAGAAGTTGATCCAACTCAAATGGAAAATGATGGTACACTGACTTTCAATACAAAGTACGTCTAGTAAAATTAGGACTGAAGGCATGTACATATTCTTGAGAAAACTGTCTGAAAATCTAATTGAATCAGATAAGAAACAGATAGTGTATAAGACATATAAGGAAAGTCTAGACTGATAAATGGTTATGCATGTGAAAATCAATCATAGATTTAAGCTATCGAGATATTCCAAGTCTATAAGTCAATAACAGTTGAGAATGACTTAGTTTGTTGCACACACCTATTACCATGCCAAATGTGCTTAGATGACAATGAGCAAAATGTAAAAGAGGGTGAAAAATTGACCCCAATCTGAGATGTCAAGGATCTATCAATGTTGAATTGTCAAAGAGCATAAAATGCAGTGACAAAAGCTCAACAAAATTATCAGAAGAGGTGAAAAATTGACCTCCATGTCAAAGAGCATAAAATGCGTTGACAAATTAACAAAATCACACAAGCATGGTAGTCTAGGTAACCAAGTTGTGCAAACTACTAAGTAAATCAATATACTGTGAGACTTTGAAAGAGATAGCCTTAACCGTGTATCCAGTCTAGATAATCTGAAAATGTTGAAACAAAATCTGTCATTATCTGAGGAAAGTTAGGTTGACAGACAGAGTTTGAGAGAATATGTTTATGCCCAAGGTTCTGAAATGAATGACTACTGAGTATCGATGAACTGGTACTGATTCCATCTTGGAACCTTCTCACAAAAAGATTTAATTTCAGTAATTTTATTCCTGCAATTTTCTTAGTATTTTAATTTCTGTTCTTTAGGATTTAATTTGTTAATAGTTTACTTCTGCATTTTCATTTTTTTTATAATCAGAAAAATACAAAAAGATTTTTGGTGTGTTTCTTATTTCTTTTGGTATGTCTATTTTCTTTATTTATAATTTCTTATGTTTGCATTTTTATCCCGTTTCTGTTTAGAAAAATACAAAAAGAGTTCTAGTATGTTCTTACTCATTCTTAGTGTTTTGATTAGGGGGAGTTTGTTCTGTTTACATTTCCTTCATCTTACTTTGATGTGTTTTGCTTAAATGTCTATAAGCGATCTTGAAGTTACTGACAGTTTATTGCTGAATGCAGTACTAACAGTAATTAAGGTTCACAGATGAGAAACTCATTACATGTGAGATGGAACCCCACTAAGCACGAGTTACAGCTCACATCGTGCGTAGTGCAGGTAAGGGCATGACGAAAGGTATTCGTTTAAAATTCTGCTGTATGAAATTTACTGTGTGAATTTTTTGCTTAGTGAACTTTACTTTGTGAATGTTTACTTAGTGAAATGGTTATTGATAGAACTAGGTCTTAGGGGGAGTATGTTGGTGCATATTTTATGAATCCCTAGTTCGTATCAATAAAGTATATACATGAAATATTAATTCAAATGTGTTTTGATTAATTGTTTGCATGTGTATATATTCTTAGTGATTCTATGTGATTATCTTAATCTTACAAGTACTTAACCATGTGTTGGTGTGAGTTTGGAAGTTTAAGTCTGCGTGGAAAAATCACCACTTTGGTGATCAGGTTCACCACGCACGAAATGACCTCACTACGTGCGTAGTGAGTACCACTTCGCACGTGGTGAGGATGTTGGTCAACATGGATTAAATTACACATCCATTTCGTGCGAATTGAGGTCACTACGTGCGTAGTGACTGGCACTTCGCACGTAGTGACTAGTCTGGGCCTATAAATAGTGCTTAATTCGCATATTCGTACATATTCGTACAGAGTGAGCCACGAAACTCGACCTTTACGACCTTAAGCCTCGATTAACGCAAACTAGCCCTCGAAAACCGAAATCTAAGTGATAAATACGAAAACCAAGGGCAGCCTAGGCATCTCTGTGTGAGTACTGTGTGTTTGTTCTTCTACTCTTTCTGTGTGTGTTTCTGTGTGCCGGACACCTAAGCAGATCATAGTATCCTTAGGAGGTTTGGGAAATAGAATTCCGCGATATTTCTCATCCTAGATCAGTCCTAGCATTAGGGTGTTTTAGTTTAGTTTAGAACCCCGTCCCCCAGCCGGTCCTACAGTAGACCCAAAAGACAGACCATTTTTCCATATATTTTTCAGAGGGCGTATACCTTTTTTCCCAAATTGGTTGATTATGCATGCTACTCGAGAATAGTTTGACTCTCCATCCAATGGTCGCATAAAGTACTCGCTTCTCAGTTTTACCATCAAACTGGATCATGTGGTTACGACATGGGTGCTTCCTATGAAGTGATCTTCGGTGTCCCGTATAAACCATTGTTTTACAATTTTTTAGCCATAAGGAATGTGTGTCATTTTAAAAAATAGGACATGTATGCCATTTTCAAAAATAGGACATGCTTGTCCTCTTTTTGTACGGTATCCCGACAGATTGCCATAATCTGGGAAATTACTTATAGAAAAAAAATCATGGCCCGCATACGAAAAATATCCTTCTTGTAATCATCAAAAACTTCGACACCTGGACTCCATAATTCTTTTAGTTCATCAACTAATGGAGCCAAATACACATCAATGTCATTACCCGGTTGTTTTGGACCTTGAATTAACAACGACATCATGATGTATTTTCGTTTCATGCACAACCACAGTGGAAGATTGTAAATATATAGTAAAACCGGCCAGGTGCTATGGCGACTGCTCAAGTTTCCAAAGGGATTAATTCCAACTGAACTAAGTCCTAACCTTATATTTCTCATTTCTTCCCCAAATTCAATAAATTGAGAATCAATATTTCTCCATTTAGGAGAATCAGCCACATGTCTTAATTTTTCATTATTTTTACAGTCTTCCTTATGCCAACATAGCAATCTTTCCTCTTTTGAGTTTGCAAACATTCGTCTCAATCTTGGAACATGGGCAAATACCATAATAATTTAGCGAGAGGTCCATTCTGTGTCACATCATCAATGTTCTCTTTTACTCCTTTTTCTGCTTATACATGGACGTACCGCATTCTGGACATTCATGTAGATTCTTGTACTTGTTTCTGAACAATATACAATCATTTAGGCATGCATGTATTCTTTCGATTTCCAATCCCATTGGACACAACATTTTTTCGCTTGGTATAGTGAAACTAGTAATTCGTTATCTTCAGGAAGCATTTCATGCAAAAGCTCTAACAAACTTGTGAAACTTTTATCGCTCCAACTATTGTTAGCTTTTAAATTAAATAATTTTAAAACAATGGAAAGTTTGGTGAAATTTCTACAACCGTCAAACAATGGTTTTTGGGTATCCTCAAACAATTTTTGAAATTTATCATAATTTTTTTGGGCAACATGTCCCTCTAAATCATGTAGCATATCATCTAATCTATCACAATTGTCATCATTGATCAATTCTTCATCATCAGGGTCATTAAAATTGGAAACAGCCGCATTTGTATTTGATAACAATTCACCATGTCATCACCAAGTAGCGTAGTTTCAAAAATCCATTCACTACTAAATCTCCGGTCACAACTTTTACAAAATTTACAAAGACACAAAGTTTCCCGTCTTCCTTATCCTTATAATCTTCAACGGATTCTATAAAACTAGACATATAATGAAGATATTCAACCAAACCACGTGGTTTCTTGTACATCCACATACCACGATCCATCTAAAATTTAAAAAACAGTATAATTATGATGCATGTAATGTGGTCGCGGGTGGTTTATCCTAACCCACTTTTTGAATACTTTGTCTTATGTGAACACATATTAACACATTGAATATTTTAGAAATAAATTGGCATCATTTCCCTTAACTCCTCAAGTATGCGTATAAAACACAAATCCGGAGGAGTATAGGGAAATGCTACCGAACTTTTCTTAAATATACTCAATTTGTTAATATGCATTCACAATCTATATGAGACAAGGTATCCAAAAAGCAGTCCCAATACGGGGACAATCCGAATTAATCCCTATTAGATTAATTTCGGACGAGAATGTTTTAACTAAAAGCTATGATCCTATGTTTGCCCAACAATTGGCAACCCATACTAAATGTCAAAAAATATATATATATATATATATATATATATATATATATATATATATATATAGGGGACGGTTCAAACGAGAACCGTTTTTCGTACGAGAACTGCGAGAACCAATTACAGCCATTGATTAAAGAGATGGAGGGTTGAGATTAAAGAGTTGTTAATGGATAACCTTAAACTAATCAAACTTATCCTTAATTAATTAAGGGTAGTTTAGACATTTTTACATTACCCCCTTATTTTTTAAACTAATATATACATCAAACGGAAAAGTGTTAAATTACGAAAATTATAACAAATTAACGAGAAAATTATGCTCTTTAATTTGAGACCGTTCTTGCTATATTTTTCAAAAAAAAAAAATTTGTGTTGGCTGGTTTTTTTTTTCTGTACAGCTCGAAATTTGCACCAGTGCAAATTTTGCTGGGTTTTTTTCTGTACAGCTCGAAATTTGCACTAGTGCAAATTCACAGAGTTGCACTTGTGCAAATATTTTGCATATGTGCAAATTCACAAATTTGCACAAGTGCAAATAGTTGCGAAAGCGCAAAAATTTGCACATGTGCCAACATTTGCACAAGTGCATATATTTGCACAGATTCACTTAGTTTTTTCTATACGGATATAGATATGCACATGTGTAAATGTCCCGATAACCCCGTTAATACTCACACGGGCCATACGAACAGTGTAGATCTTATTTTGTTGTAATTTATCCTACATAAAAATTAATTCATTCATGAATCCAATTTTGTAATGTCATTAAAAAAAATAGATCCAATTAATGAGAAGTCGTAGTTTAAATTACTTCATTATAAGAAATTAGTCAGGATCAAAATCTCAAACAAATATCAAACCTAAAATAAAATAGAAACTACTTTCAGACAAATATGCTCTTTCAACAAAATTTGATTTGACAGATTGATGGTCCTGTAAATTATACGGATGAAGCAATGCTAGATCTTTAGTGTGTGTTTGTGTGTGTATTCGGTAATGAGAGAGAACCGAGAGCTTGAGAGAGTTCACAAACACAAAGGATGAATAATGCAAAGCTTCACATTGAAATGTGGGGGAAATGCCTTTATATAGCATTTCCCCAACTTTGAGTAATTACATATTACACCCCTCACTTTAATATTTCTAACAATCTCCCCCTAAGTGAGGTGTGTAAACATTCACAACAAATAAATACATTAATCTATTCATAGGCTGATTTGTTGCGAATCCCGAATGTCACTTGCCACTTGCGTATTTGCCTTATGCTTGCTAGTGTCGTTCTCATCCTTTCTATAGCACGATAGGCTTCCGTATGTTCTTCATTAGTATAGGCTGCCCAGTTATCCCACACTTTCTGATGTATCTTATGATGGAGAATTTTCAAAGTGCCGTCTGAATACGGCATGAGTTCATCAAGTCTGATGAAGATCTTTTCGCCTTTTGTATTCTTTAAGACGACCCCTCGATCACCTTTGAAGTTTGGATGCCCATCATAGATAACTGTCAATTCTTCAAGCTTTTCTAGATCTGGATGGATCTGGTTAGGCTTTAAGAGATTGACTTTCAGATAGTTGTTTTCAACTCCGAGTTGCAGATCATGTTCCTCAAAGTATTCCATTAAATTTCTCATGTATTTCATCAGATCACCTCTTCCAAACTCTTCTTCAGGCCACTTTCCTCTTTTCTGAGAGAGGGTGTCAAAGATAAAGCTGAAGTCTTCAATACTTACAAATCTTAAGTCTGCTTCGTTGAGGAAGTATGACAGGTTGTTTGCTCTTCTGACATAAAAGATGGCATGCTTTATTCTGAAGGTTGTCTGAGTATAGATATTGATAAGTTCAACTATAGGATACTCTGATTTGATCTCTTCAGGTTTTTTCATGGACTGATAAAGGATGTGTTCATATCTTCTTCTCTGTTTGTCGTCCATGTTCCGCAACTCAGGGGAAATAACCTGTATTAGCTCATTGCTGAATATGTCTGGAATTCTTTCTTCCAGATTAGCAACATTGACAAAATACGGTTTCCATATAGGTTGTTGGGCAGCATTTCTTGTGAACATGTTGCCTGCATCAAGTCCTGGATCCCCACGATACACTAGAGGAGCAGGTGGCACAATGAAGCTCCTTGGCAAGGGCCATTCAAACTCTTGTCTTGTTTTCTCAGCTGCCTCTCTCTGTTTGTTTCTTTCAAGTACATCGGCAGCTGATTCTTGAAACTAACCAGGAGGAGGAGGGAAAGTTTCATGAACTTCAACATTAATCCCACTGAGAACCCTGGACACGTCGAAGATTGGTTTCTTTTGTTTAGGCTTTCTCCTAGCTTCCCTTCTAGAAATTGCTTCCCTTTCTTTTCTTTTAAGTGCAAGTTCTTTTTCACTGGGAATATCATCAAATTTGTGGACAATTCTAGGAGAATCTGGACGTACAGGAAACTCGACATATTCATCAATGCCTTTGAATAGTCTTTCCATCTCAGAATCCTCAGTCTCCTCCTCCGGTTGAGCAGAACTACCTTCCCCCACATGCCTTGCAGGTGATGTGTGAATAGACTCATATAAATCTTCCACTTGTTCCTCTGAGTCACTAGACCAGTCAAACATCTCGGCATGGGGCTGCTCGTAAGGTATTTCACCTTCTTCAAGATCACTTGGCCTCGGTTCTGATTGTTGCTGAGGTACATACTGTACAATTTGTTTTTCAGCATTTTCCTTTTGTTGTCGTTCATAAACTTCATCGGCCATATGTTGTTGTTGTTGACTCCCAGACCCAGCTGAACTTGTACCTGCATATAAGTATGAACTGAATTGAGGAACAGGTACAACTGGTACATTTGCAGCCGCAGAGGGAGAAGTCATATATAATCTTCTTCTTTTCTCCCCCTCGGGTTGATCATCAGGATCTTGATCATCCCGTCTCCTCTTGCTCCCCTGAGCCTGAGCCTGAGCCTGACAAGTTTGTTCAAGAATTGTCAGCCAATCAGTAAGCTTTGATAAAGAAGTATAGAAACCTCTGGTGATCCCATCTATCTTGTTGTTTACGTCTTCATGAAACTCTTGAAAGTCAACCATGGAGATTCCCGATGGACGTTGTTCATTGCGAAGAGTAGTCAGAAGGTCTTGATCATAAGCTGATTCTGGCTGTTGTTCCAGAAGTCTGACATATAGCAAACTCTTTAAGGCATCAACTGACATAGATGATGGATCAGGTTGTGGCTGTGGTTCTGGCACTGCAGGTCTAGCATTAAGGAGTGCTTCTATTCTATTCAATTGTTGAGCTTGGGCCTGGGAAGCTTGTTCAATCCAATCCAACCTTTGATTTGTCGTTAGTAGTTGTTGGTGGATTGGCGCCATGGCTTGTTGAATGTGATCATGAAGTTCTGCACGTGAAACAAACCCGGAATCACGAAGACTTCCAGTTGAAGTACCAGCCACATAGGCAGTACTACCTACTGGAGCAGCAGGAATGTTGGCTCCAGTAGAATTTCCTTCCAATCCTCGATTGGCACCTGAAAAAGTACCACCTCTGGAAGTTGAGGAGACTTGTTGAGTCAACAATCTCAGTGCATCTATGGTAACACGGTGTTGATCAAGATAGGCGGAAATCCGCGGTATATCAAATTGTGCACGAAAAGGAGTCGAGGACGAGGGAGGCGGTCCTCTTTGTTCAATAGGTCCAATACCCAATTGGGGTTGACCCAGTGCATGTGCTATAACCCTGTGCAATAAAGACGGTGCCTGTTGAGAGACACCGTAGTGGCTTTGTGGGGCAGAAACTTGCACGGGTGGGATCACCGCGACTTCTTCAATATGAGGCCCAGCAGTGCTACGCCCCATAGTAGATGTGGCTTCCCGGCTTTCTTGGTTTGGGGAACCTGCAGCACTCATTTTTTCTTTTCTCATCTCCTCTCTATCACTCGCACTCCTAACAATAAAACTATCTTCATCATCACCGCTACCCGCACCATACCCCGCATATTGATCAGGTTGAATGAGAGAGTCAGGGGTGACAGAACCAGGTTCAACAGATAAGGAATGACTTGGCGAAGTGACTGGACTGTCATGTTCAGGGGCAACTATGGCCCTTCTTGCTGGATTCAAAGGTATGACAAGCCCACCTGCTTGAGAAATTGTAGTATCAGGTTGAGCAGTGGGTGTCACATCTGGTGAGGTTGGTTGTGGGTCGGTTAATTTCATGAAGAAGGGTGTGCTTTCTGCTGGTTGTTTGATTGTGTAACACCACTTTTCTAAATTAGCTTTAAAATTTGTCAGTTTCTAATTAACGTTCTAAAAACATCAGAGTTTGCGGAAAACAAGCTTACATTACTCTAATACTAATAACTCCATGAAAAGTAGTGTCAAAAGTAGTCTTTTCAAAAACTTGGAGCTATCCAACTCTGCAAAGCACTAGGGCCTTACCCTTGCTGGAAACCGGTTACCTGCATGCACAACAAACTAAAACGTAAGCTTTCGCTTAGTGAGCATACAAACTGAACATATAAACTCTTAAAACCTGAGCAACTCTTCTGAAAATATCACACATCTAAACTGAATGTCTGCAAACTATTCAACTGTTATCTGTTCCAGGGAATGATCACACCTCACGTGTAATCGAATCCCCGACACTCTGCTTAGGTATAAGGATCTCAGTATACCCCTATTTCTGTACCACATAATGTATCTGAATACTACATAATCATTCATATATCAACATACAATTGATAAACTAATCATTTATAACATACACATAGCTGATCTGGTCAAAGGTATGTATACTCACCTCGACAGCAGTCAAGGATTACACTCCAATTACAGAAGCGTCATCTCTTATTGCCCTACAAAAATAACAATTACTAAATTAACTTCTGGATACTACGCACGTGTTGGACGCACTACGCACGAAGTGAAACGCTCACTCTGCACGTAGTGAACTCTTATACGTTTAACATGATTCATACACTACGCACGTGGTGAACTCTATTACGCATGAAGTGGCTCAATCACCACGCACGTAGAAGACTCTAATACGCACGAAGTGGATCTCACTTCGTGCGATCAAAACTCATCGACTTCTTCTCCTACATTAAGCACTTCGTACGGAGTGAAGTCACCACACACGAACTGGTCTTCACTTCGCACGGCTAAAACTCAAAGTTCATCCGCTCAAAACTTGAACAAACTCGAATTCAAAGTACATGATTGGGTTGTGTACCATTACTACTGAACTTTATACACAAAATACACCACAAACTTCACAATAAATCTCAAACCACGCTATGAACACGGATTCAACCTTTGGATCTATTCTTTGACCTAAAACTCAAACAATTCACGAGAAACTTCATACCTCTTGCTTCTGAATTACCGAAAGATCAACTTCAGCTATCATTTCTGATTCCTTGATCAAAAATCGCAACAACAGATTGAGATGTGATTTTAATTCTGAAGGTTTGACTAACTAGAGTCAACTAAAGACTCAACTTATATATATCTTTACACTTTCACTAATTGGCAACTTTAGTCCCTGCACTTTATTTATTTCTGAATTGTCAAGAACAGCCCCTGGACTTATACAAAAAAAATATTGACAAACTAATCCCCCCTTAACTTCAAATAAGAAACTTTCAAACTTTGGGGTGTTACAACTCTTCCCCACTTGGAACGATTTCGTCCTCGAAATCAACTGTACATACCATAACTTTTACATCATAACATACTTAAATGCTACCTTAGCGCACTAACGGTAGTCTTACATTTCTTCAACTCTGAATGCTATCGCAGCGCACTTACGATAGTCTTACATCTACTCGCTATTAACGTAAAAGGTCCATCACATATCAAATATAAAATAGGATATCATATACCTAACATACATAAAACATGTATACCCTAAGTGTATCCGATCTCTTTCAGTATTTTCACGGTGACTTTACCATTCTTATCTGTTTGTTTACATAAGTTGTAACACCACTTTTCTCTTAATTAAACTATTAACTGTACTTTAAAGCAAACTGAATGCCACTGTAGCGCACTAACAGTAGTCTTACATCTCTTTTTATTTCTGTATACTATCGCATCTCTACTTGTTACCAAAGTAGAAGGTCTACTGCATACTAAACATAAATCAAGTATTACATATATAACTCTTTCTCGTGTTCCTACTGTATCTCTACTATCTTATCTGTCCATTACAAATTTCAACTTCCTCTAAAATACAATTACTAGCTGTTTTATATAAATGTATTTTACATCTCTTGTTCTGTTCGGACAACTACTGGTTTATCTGTTACATACTTATAATGATGACCATACATGCATATACTATGGTATGTACATTACATTACTGTCCTAACTTATCTTTCTTTCTGAATCTGTTCATCCATATCCATAATGATATAATTGTTATAATATTTCTTTACTAATAACACATAGCTTCCAATCTGAAACTTTACTAATAATACTTTCTTATCACATAACTTTTCCATTAATCCTGAATAACTCTAAACCGTTTATATAACTGTTGTACTATCTTTACATTCAATCGTATACTTAACCTTCTCATTCTGATCAACCTTGTCTCCATAATTAGAAGTTCTATACTTCCCCTCCTACATTATCTGGTACTAGATATGCTACTACTCAAACGTAATTGTGATCATACTGAAACTCTATTAATATAGATACGTATCTCAATTATCACTCAAGTCAATTATACGAGTTCTGAGCATACATCTCTGTGTTTATATATTCCTCTCACTCTGTCTAACCCTACAGAGGTGAAATACTGTATTAAAATATAATTTAATTCTCATATTTCTCTGAAATTTAATCTGGAGATTTAAAGATAACCGAGTATCTCTATCTAAATCCTTATATTGTTATTGTGTATCTACCTGTTACTTTCGTATAACATTCTATTCTTGGCTACTAGTAATTTCTGCTCACAACTCTTGGCAAACTTGAATCTCAATCTCTAATTAGAGTCTTTCTTATGGTCGCTCTCTCTAACTACTTCACTCTGTACTACTATACTGGGTCGAGTATCGATGTGATGTCTGGCATTCTTACTTGAGGTATCTGTATCTTTAGGGTAGCTAACTTGATGCCAAAAAAAAACATCTTTACTAAATTAACTTTCCAACTACTACTAGTTTCAAAACCTGAGCCGAATAATCACTTCATACTTGTGGGAAGTCATATTCTGAAAACGTCCTTCTTTCTTACTTTCATCCGATGGTACTCTGACCACAACTCTATCCCTGAAAACCATTCTACATTCTGAAACTAATCCAACAGATTATCTACTTCTTAAATTGGGTGCTAACTCTTGTTTGCAAACTTATAATGTTCTCTGTACTCTATACACATTCTAGCTAGTCATTTTCTCTTTAAGACTACATGTATTAATGCACCCCACACTGAACTAATGGATCGTATAAAACCCTTATTTCTTAACTATTGCAGTTGAATCAATAACTCTTACTTTTCTGGGGCTAATCTATACAACATTTTGACTCCTTGGTTCTATTCCTGACATTATACTAATTCTAAGTTTTACTTACCGAACTCTAAAATTACCAGTAATTCTTTTGAGAAGTACATCTGAGTAGTCACCACTGTTGGTATCTATTAAATATACTATGACTGTCTTCTATACTACACTTCTCCACCTAAGCTAGACATGCTATAAATTAAGCATCAAGTACTTTCTTACTTTACTAACAAACAACTGGAACACTAACTCTTTTACTAATACCTCTGCTCAGTAGTTCTTCCCCACTTAGGGTCTGAATCCATACTGCCTTCTGATCTTTGAGTACTTGTACTTATTGCTAACTCAATCAATCAATACCAGCAATTGCTTAAAGCTCTTCCATCGTGGTCGGTTTACATCCCATGGAAAACTGCTAAATGTTTGTCTCTTCAACCTTGTACCAATCTGTACTATTCACAATAATAGTTTTTACATTAATTGTATCTACTTACTACCACTTTAAATCTAACCTTTACGTCTTATACCATAAGCTGAAAAGCTCTGCTCTTAATTAAGGCATCCCTATTTCCTGACACTTAATCTCGTTATAAGGAAACTAGACTAAATAATTAACTGCGTATCTAACCTTGCTATTAACTCAATTGATCGTTACTAATAATTGCTCAAAATTCTTTCATCGCGAACACATATTTAGTCGAAACTGGCTATTTCTACCTCTATCACTTTTTACTTACATTTACTATTCCGAATAGTAGTCTCATCTACTGCGTCTGTCTGTTATCACACTGAGTTCAATCTTTATATCTTTAACTATAAACTAGAACATTCTGTCTTTTGACCAGGTCACATTTGCTTTTCTCATATTTATCCTTGTTTTAACAAAACTGGGTTAAATTTTAACTAACTTACTCTCTGTCACTAATAACTTAGAACAAAATGTCCAAACTAGTTACCTGATAACACACTTAGAGTAAATGATTTCAAACTTTGGCCACGTGCCTCTACTTTTCACACTTCGTATATGTGAGTGGGGGACTTAACCCTCCTTGCTATAGTACAAACGTCATCTTTTTACTTAATACTGTTACTTGCTTAATCCTTCTCTTTGCATTCACTATTCTTTACTTTCTCAACTACTATTCTTTCTTCTGTGTAACCTTATTATCTCATTTACTTCATTACAATTAACTGCCGTTAAAGTTCACCCATATCATTTCTAATATCAGACTATACCACTGTAGTTACAAAACTTCTATACCAAGTCACTCTGACTAAACTACATATTCTTAACAATTTCTAGATAGTGTCATTCACCAACTCTATCGTCTTATCATCAGGTTCTAGATTATTTTGTAATCTGTTCTATACAAGCTTCTAGTACTGCTATACTCTTGACAACCCTTTAAGCTGAGTCTATATAATAGTTTCAATCTATGTTTCTAACTTTCTTCACATCAACATGGTTTACCAGTCTTTCACTGTTTCACATAACAGATTCGATACGTACATATCTTTTCTCCTTGGTTGACTCCTACTAATACGAAAAATCTCATTCCATTTCTATTAATTATTACTATTCACAACTGGATCTAAATTTTTCTCTAACGAGATAATTTTGCATACTGAACAATCTTTACACCTTTATCCCTGCTACTGATTCTTCTTATCTTTAACTCTTAATAATTCTTTAACCATAATCTCTACAGCTATATCTACACACTGTGATAACATAACTTTCTTTCCTTCTAAAACTTGCTCTACCGCTTGATTGGTAATATCTGAAACATTACATGTAAAACTTTACCTTATATTATTACTGTTATCCTTTTTACTAAACTGATCTCGAAATCTTGCAATTCCTCTGTAACACCTCCCTGAAAAGAATTATCCGAAGGTCTAATGGTTCAAGTTAAGAATCACATCTAGAAAATAAATATCTCTGATAATCCGAAGTATACTAGCCTCAAACTACTTTGTCTGAATCGTATCAACTTACCACATACTATAACTCATAATCAGATATCTTTAACATGTACTACCAAACAACTTTCTCTTTTTCTCATAATAAGATATGCAATATTATCGTACTATATTTATCTCATTTTCTGTTCTTGTCTGATTCATATATAATGTACTATCATTTATCACCCCTCACTTGATTCATAAGGTACTGACATAGTAATCTTAAGCTCAATTACATATTACATGTTAACCACATACACTGGCCAGGCGTTGTGAGGAACACATTATACATAATTGTTCTTAATACCGTCATGGAATACCCCGATTCACAAGCTTAGGTCACGAATATGGCATAACTAATAACATCTATTAATTTCTCTGATATCATAATAACATATCATCAATCAGTACTTAACCACATAACTATTTCACGTACAAAACATTGATGCTCATGCTCGATCTGTAAAACTGATAATAAATCATAAACTTCTGCTAACTGTATGCTCACCAAGGCTACTGCCCCAGGGATAGCTCCTCCTGACCTCAAAACCACGGTTTAAGTTCAGACATCACACTCGTATGTGTCCGAATCCCTTAAACCTTGGCTCTGATACCAAGTTGTAACACCACTTTTCTAAATTAGCTTTAAAATTTGTCAGTTTCTAATTAACGTTCTAAAAACATCAGAGTTTGCGGAAAACTAGCTTACATTACTCTAATACTAATAACTCCATGAAAAGTAGTGTCAAAAGTAGTCTTTTCAAAAACTTGGAGCTATCCAACTCTGCAAAGCACTGGGGCCTTACCCTTGCTGGAAACCGGTTACCTGCATGCACAACATACTAAAACGTAAGCTTTCGCTTAGTGAGCATACAAACTGAACATATAAACTCTTAAAACCTGAGCAACTCTTCTGAAAATATCACACATCTAAACTGAATGTCTGCAAACTATTCAACTGTTATCTGTTCCAGGGAATGATCACACCTCACGTGTAATCGAATCCCCGACACTCTGCTTAGGTATAAGGATCTCAATATACCCCTATTTCTGTACCACATAATGTATCTGAATACTACATAATCATTCATATATCAACATACAATTGATAAACTAATCATTTATAACATACACATAGCTGATCTGGTCAAAGGTATGTATACTCACCTCGACAGCAGTCAAGGATTACACTCCAATTACAGAAGCGTCATCTCTTATTGCCCTACAAAAATAACAATTACTAAATTAACTTCTGGATACTACGCACGTGCTGGACGCACTACACACGAAGTGAAACGCTCACTCTGCACGTAGTGAACTCTTATACGTTTAACATGATTCATACACTACGCACGTGGTGAACTCTATTACGCATGAAGTGGCTCAATCACCACGCACGTAGAAGACTCTAATACGCACGAAGTGGATCTCACTTCGTGCGATCAAAACTCATCGACTTCTTCTCCTACATTAAGCACTTCGTACGGAGTGAAGTCACCACACACGAACTGGTCTTCACTTCGCACGGCTAAAACTCAAAGTTCATCCGCTCAAAACTTGAACAAACTCGAATTCAAAGTACATGATTGGGTTGTGTACCATTACTACTGAACTTTATACACAAAATACACCACAAACTTCACAATAAATCTCAAACCACGCTATGAACACGGATTCAACCTTTGGATCTATTCTTTGACCTAAAACTCAAACAATTCACGAGAAACTTCATACCTCTTGCTTCTGAATTACCGAAAGATCAACTTCAGCTATCATTTCTGATTCCTTGATCAAAAATCGCAACAACAGATTGAGATGTGATTTTAATTCTGAAGGTTTGACTAACTAGAGTCAACTAAAGACTCAACTTATATATATCTTTACACTTTCACTAATTGGCAACTTTAGTCCCTGCACTTTATTTATTTCTGAATTGTCAAGAACAGCCCCTGGACTTATACAAAAAAAATATTGACAAACTAATCCCCCCTTAACTTCAAATAAGAAACTTTCAAACTTTGGGGTGTTACAGATTGGGTGCTCAGGAGTGCCCATGGGAGATATAACAGGTTCAAAGGTAGGGGAATCTCCTGGATGAGAAGCAGACTCATCATGAGAAGAACTGGATGACTCAGAAACGTCAAGACCAAGTTCTGTAAGAACAGCTTGGGTGCGGTTGGATTGAGAAAGAGATTGAACGATGGCTTGAATGGTGGCGGGATCATATGCATCCCCTCCCTCTCTAATCTCATCACCTTCACCCTCTTCTCCTCCCCTCTCTTCATTTTCTCTCTGCTCTTCCCTCTCAGCATCTCCCACAGATGTCTGAGACCTATGTTCGAATTCCTCACCATGTTGTACACCTCCCTGGGCAGGTATGGCCGGTTCTGGCACAACCATGGGAGGTATTCCTACACTCTCCCTATAACTCTTAACAATATCATTCTGCTCACAAAGATCTAAGAGAGATACAGGGAAGGGTCTTGGAATTGGCATTTGGAGCGGCAGGTTTTATATACAAGAAAAGTTTAGGAGTAATAGAAGGTAAACCTGTCCTCCGAGGAATATCAGCATTCCGATCCATCATAAACTGGATGATCATTGGTAGGAAGCGGTGGTACGGCAGCATGTTTGCATCTTTCTTCTTTTGGGAATTCTTCCTTTGCATAGTAGCTTTAATATCTTGGAAGAGAAGAAATGCATAGTCTACATGCATATGGTTGGCTGCAGCGACAAAAATTTTGAGCTGATACTCAGTGGGGAATTCATAACCCGAGTGCTTTGGGGTGAGACACCTTTGAAGCCCTGTCATTAATGTATTATACTTTGGGTGCAAGCTGTTGCGTTTGAATTGACCTTTACGTGTGAGCTCACCATCATACCCCATCTCCATTATAGCTGCAAGACATGCATCCTCGTCTGGGATTTCCTCAAAGTCTGTTGTAGGAGTTCTGTTGTCTGCTCTGGGTAGGGCAAAAATTGTTCTAAGGCGACTAAGAGATATATTGACTTGAAATTCGTCGACCTCAGCATGGATTACTTCATAACCCCTGTCAATGATTCGCACATAACATGTTTTCAAAAATTGTTGAACGTATAGTTCAGGTACATGTGTGCCTGTTTTGGCTGGGTTATAGGTCAGTAGGTGATTGAGTAGGTGTATTTTGAGAATTTCAGTGACAATTGGGTAGGTAAGGTTTCTCAGTTTTCTGAAGTCAACAAAATGGTTATTTTCATGAGATTTGGTGTTAAGGAATTCTGCTTGGGGCATGATCTCCTCTGGGTCACGTACAGCTTGAGCCATTCTATCTGTACAGATAGATAAAATAGTTAAGTTAAGGATAAAGAGATATGCATGACAAAAGTTTGACCCATGTTGACCAATTGTTCAAACACCCTAAGTGTTGAACCCTCACTGTGTACAGGATGATTTTCAGCATAAAAAAGTTGTTTTGAAACTTTGAGAGTGTCAATTAGATAGTGCTGAACAACTTTGTAGTACTGGAGCATAGTCCAAAAATCACCCTAACACCTCTTTTTAGGCCAAAAACCAAATTGTTAGTGTATGTTTATACCCCCCAAGAACACGAAGAACATTTTTCGAGATTTTTGAAATATTTTTACATCAAAGTGTTCCCCAAGTATTCAATATACCCATCGCATACTTTGTTTCATCAAACAAGTTTGTTTCGTGTACCAAACATCCCTTCAAAGTGTTGAAAACCTCATTCGCATATGGGTGTTGTAGGCCAAAAATTACCCTTTTTAACTCAAAATCTTCAAAATGTAAACCGTACAAGTTGTTACCTTTGAGATTAGGAGTATTTTGAAACTAAAATTGCAAATTTTGGCAGAGTAACGGAATGTTTTTCGAAATCAAGTAACCAACAAAACGAGAGAACACTTAGTCGAATTTTCGAATTTTGAATCGTGTAAAGGACGTTTGGTAACTGATGGGTAACTTATGTCAGTGAAAAAACACACGTGTTGAGCTCTGATTGGCCATCCAAGTCGGTTAAAAACACGGCTGATAGCCAATGCGAATGGTAAAGAAACCCGGCTGATAGCCAATGCGAATGGTAAAGAAACCCGGCTTATAGAGCTCGCGATTAACCCTTTGATGTGTTAATCGCGTGCGATTAACACTTGGTCCTTCAATCCTCGCGATTGACTCTTTGTGGTTTTAATCGCGTGTGATTAACACATGGTCTCAATCCTCGCGATTGACTCTTTGTAGGTTTAATCGCTTGCGATTAACACATGGTCTTTCAATCCTCGCGATTGACTCTTTGTAGTTTTAATCGCGTGCGATTAACCCTTTGGTTATCCATGTGATTGAGCCAATACTTGAAAAACTTTAGAAAAATCAAGATATCTAAATTTCGAGATTTGAAAATTGAATTTGTCAGATATAGTTGATTTGAATGTTTGTTTGACACACTCCCCCTAGACTATTGCGCATTTTTATGAGAAATTTTCAAATTTTTAGGGAATGTGTCAGTTTGATACTTCTCCCCCTACACATGTGTAGTATGTGTATGATTGTTCTCCCCCTACACATATGATACATGTGTAGCACCAGAAAGTCACTCCCTCTTGAGTGTTGCATCATGAAGCTGCCCAAATAACAAACAGTGTAACACCTACTCTAAACAAAATGGAAAGAAAGGAAAAAAATGGAGCAACAATATGTTATATTTTCAAGTTGAGCATGCCTAACTTGGATACCAACTTAGTGAAGCGATTTTCGTCTAATGGTTTGGTAAACATGTCAGCTAGCTGATTTTCAGTAGGAACATACTGTAGCTCAATAAGACCTTTCTCTACATTATCTTTTATGAAGTGATAACGGATATCAATGTGTTTGGTTTTAGAGTGGTGTACCGGATTGCAGGAGATAGCTATGGCAGACTGGGAATCGCATAGTAATGGAATGTTGTCATACCGGAGGCCAAAGTCTGATAATTGTGTGCGTATCCAAAGACTTTGTGAACAGCACATTGCAGCAGCAACATACTCAGCCTCTGCTGTAGAGGTGGATACACAGTTTTGCTTCTCGGAGGCCCAGCAGACTAAACGATCACCCAGAAAGTGTGCACTACCAGAGGTGCTTTTCCTATCAATTCTGCAACCGGCATAGTCAGCATCTGAGTAAGCATGTAGATCCAGATTTGAATATTTCGGATACCACAGACCTAAATCCATAGACCCTTTAAGATATCTGAATATCCGCTTAACTGCCAGAAGATGTGACTCTTTAGGGTTTGCCTGAAATCTGGCACAGAGACAGGTAGAGAACATGATATTCAGACGACTAGCAGTGAGATACAGTAACGATCCAATCATCCCATGATAGTTTTTCAGATCTACAGGAGAACCATCAAGATCTGCTGAGAGTTGTGCCTTAGCAGCCATGGGTGTGGATATGGGTGTACAGTTAATCATATCATACTTCGTGAGAAGATCTTTGATGTACTTTGATTGGCAAATAAAGCTGCCATGACTTAACTGCTTCACCTGAAGTCCGAGAAAGAATGACATCTCCCCCATCATACTCATTTGGAATCTGTTTGCCATGATTTTAGCAAACTCGTCACTGTATTTTGGATTTGTAGATCCAAAAATAATATCGTCCACATATATCTGAACCAAAATCTTATCCCTACCCTTTGTCTTTGTGAAGAGAGTGGTATCAGTCTGTCCTTTGGAGTAGCCTTCACCAATCAAATATTCAGATAAGACGTTGTACCATGCACGCGGAGCTTGCTTTAACCCGTACAAGGCCTTATCTAAGATATAAACATGATTTGGATATTTTGAATTGATGAAACCCTCAGGCTGTGAGACATAAACTTCTTCTTTAAGTACACCATTAAGAAAAGCTGTATGCACATCCATTTGGAAGACACGAAAGCTTCTAGAGGCTGCATAAGCAAGAAATAGTCGTATGGCTTCAATTCGAGTAACAGGGGCAAAAGTTTCATCATAGTCAATGCCCTCCTGTTGATTGTAGCCCTTAGCAACCAACCTATCTTTGTTACGGATGACCACTCCATCCGAATCCTGTTTGTTCTTGAATACCCATTTGGTTCCGACAACAGATTTGTCATATGGAAGAGGAACTAATCTCCAAACTTTAAGACGATCAAATTGGTGTAATTCTTCCTGCATGGAAATTACCCAATCTGGATCATCTAATGCGTCACAAGTCTTGGTGGGTTCAATGATGCTTAAGAAACCCGAGAATTGGCATTCGTTTGCTGTTGCTGATCTTGTTTGAATGCCAAGGGAAGGATCTCCGATGATGTTCTCTTCAGCGTGATGTCTGGTCCACTTAGTTTCATGAGAAGTGGAAACTGAAGGAAAGAGATCTTGCAGGTGGCGTGCTTCTTCTTCATCTTCCGTAGAGAAATGAGGGTCTGAATCAAACACAGGAGGGCTCTCTGGGTCAGGAATCTGAGAAGTCACAGGGGGACAAGTGACAGAAATAGAAGTTGAATCCTCAGCGTATAGATCTGCAAATGGATTCGTCTCAGTGACCGTAGGAGCCGTTAGAGTAACACTTGTTTGAACAGCTGTGTCGTTCCTGTTGTCAGTTAAAACAGGAGAAGATTCAGATCGAAAGAAATCAAACAAAAAATCAAGATGTATATTTGAACTGGATGGATTGTTTGATTCTTTATTTTGAAGTGCAGGTCCTGAACAGGTATGTTCAGAAGCATTAACTGTTGATTTAGGTGGAAAATATTTAACATTCAATGTATCATCAAATGTTACGTTGATACTTTCAACAATGCTCTTTGTACGTTTGTTAAAAACTCTGTAGGCTTTGGACTCAGTAGAATAACCTAGGAAAACAGCATCATCCGCTTTGGGAGCAAATTTTCCTAGATTATCCTTGTCATTTAGTACAAAGCACCTATTACCAAATACATGGAAGTATTTTATATTAGGCACTATGCCATTGGCCAGTTCATATGGACTTTTATTAAAGCGTTTGTTAATGAAAGAGCGGTTCTGCGTGTAGCAGGCAGTGCTGATTGCTTCAGCCTAGAAGGAAGGTGGGAGCCCGGAATATGAAAGCATTGTTCGGGCAGCTTCAACCAAAGTTCTATTTCTTCGTTCCACTACACCATTTTGTTGTGGTGTGTATGCAGCAGAGAACTGGTGGCTGATTCCCACAAGGTCACAGAAGCTCTTCAGAGTATTGTTTTTGAATTCCATTCCATTGTCTGTCCTGATAGAGACAACACTCTGACTATGCTTGTTCTGCTGTTGTTTGATGAAGGAAATGATTGTTGAAGTTGCTTCATCTTTTGAGCGCAGAAATTTGACCCAAGTATATCTAGAGTAGTCATCCACCATGACTAAAATATACTTCTTCCCATTCTTGGACTGGATTCTCATAGGACCACACAGATCCATGTGCAGGAGTTCCAAAGGCTTCGTAGTGCTAACTACTTGTTTAGATTTATGAGAAGCCTTCTTCATTTTTCCTTTTTCACAATCTGCACACAGATGATCCTTCTTGAACCTTAACTTAGGAATGCCTCTCACCAAGTCACCAGTGACTAATTTGTTAATATTTTGAAAGTTCAGGTGAGAGAGTTTTCTGTGCCATTGCCAAGTCAGATCCGTAGATGCTTCGGACAGTAGACACACAGAGGTAGGAGAGTCATATTTTTCCAAGTCAATGGAATACAGGTTAGAATTTCTGGCCCCTGCGAGCAACTCATCTCCATTTTCAGTTAAAATTGAACATTTGTTCTTTTTGAACACGACCTCTAGGTCTTTATCACAGAACTGTCCAATGCTGAACAAGTTATGACCCAACCCTTCAACATATGAGACTTTCTTGATCTTGATGTGCTTTTTCTCAATGTCTCCGTACCCCATTATTGGTGCAACATTGTCGTTCCCAAAACGTACATTCTCGGAGTACTTAGGAACATAGTTCTTGAGAAGACTTTTGTTGCCCGTCATATGTTTCGTACAGCAGGAGTCCAGGTACCACAAGTGAGGTGCCTGCAAAAAGAAAATAAAGCACGTTTAGGTCCCCATATATGAATGGGTCCATGATTGTTAGTTCCTGTTGGTGGTTGAGTGGTGATAGAGTCTAATTGTGGTAGTGGAACTTCAGATGGTCTATCCTTAATTACCCATGTGGGTCGAGTCTTTTGTCGAGAAGGAATAGATTTAGAGAGAATTGGCTGAGAGGGGAGTTTCTTTACCACTGTTGGTTTGACAGTTGATGGAATAGGAGGTTTTGGATTCGGTAGAGTTGCGGAAGCGTTATGTTTGCGAATCCATGTTTGTGAGGAATTCTTAAGAATTCTCTGTGGCCTCGGTGCATCAACTTGCTTTTGAGGAACTGGAGCGTTGCGAGTAGTAGGCTGTGCTACTCGTTGATGGGATGATGGTTTGGGTTTAGAAGTTTTGGAAGGGGAATTGCGAGATCGTTTCTAAGAATGTAAGTGTTTCTCCTGTGCAATCCAAGCCTTTTTAAATGCTTTGTAACCTTACCGTCTGTAGACTTCCAGTTCCTTGATAGTCAGCAATCTCTTTGATTTGTTCAAACGTTTGAGTGCATGGGACTGACGAGTTGTGATCCATTGGTGAATGATTATTCCTCTTGAAGTTATGAATGGAACACAGACTTGGTTAGCGTAAAAATCTATCCAGTCCTCACATGGTTTAACACCAAGTAGTTTTCTTAATTGATCATATTGACAATGAAATTCACAATGACCATGGGGACAACCATCACTTATACAGAAAGTTGAAGATGCAATTTTATCATGTAAACTAGAATAAGTACATGTACGATTAAACAACAAAAATTGTTCACATGTTTTTCCAAAATTAGAACATTTCCTAAGTGATCTAGGAAAATCTCTCTTCAAGGCTGTATTTATTTTACGCTCTTCACTCCCGAGCTCCTTCACATCTGCAGCAGAATTTAAAACGTTAGAGGTGAGTCGTGTTCGACTTGCAGCTGCTTTTGAAGATTCAGGTATGTCAGTGTGCATACGAGAAATGTGATTAGAAGTGGAAGTGGATGTTTGTTTTGGTTTGAAAATCTGTTTAAGTTTTAGGTTTATCTTGGATGACTTATTAACAGATTTTATCTCAGTTTGGGCATCTTGGCAGGATGTAGACACATTTTTGGAATCTACAATTCGTTCTTCAAATGCAGTTCCTAGTGGTGAGAATGTGAATGGAGTAGGTGGTTCCAATGCTGTTTCGACCTCCTTGATGAGTTCAAGTAATGCGAAGTTTTCTTTGCACAAGTCGTCAATGATCTTACCATCAAGGTTAAATACCTTTTCGAGATGATTGTGGAGGATGGCATTTTCTTGAACCAGTGTTGAGGGTTCAGAAACTGAGATGACTTCAGGTGTGGTTTCTGATTTGAAGGCTTTGGTAAGTTCATCTTGAACTAGATGAGTGAAGCAAAACTCTTGTAAGGTTTGAAACCTTTGCTGTAATTCCTTGTGGGGAATGTATAGAAATTGAGGTTTTGGCGCTTCAGTGGTGTAGAGTTCCTCACCTGAATAAACTTGTGTGGTGACATCAGAGTTAAGTGTTGGGATGGGGTAAGTAAAGTATGAGTCATTGAGATCAGAATAATTGAAGGGAGTTTCAGTTTTCAGGTGTAGGGTTCGTTTGATGTCCTCTTCAAGTCGTTCTTCCTCTTGACCAACAAATACCATTCGCTGAGTTAGTCCTTCGCCAAAGAGATTTGAATTATAAAGTTGCTTGGCTGATACTTTACTCAGGACCTTTGGGTTTTCGAAACCAATTCCATCGAATGTCCATCTTGAAAAAGGTCGTTCTTTTTGTTTGTATAAAAAGATGGTTTGTTCACTTTGCCCCCTTTTAATGAGAAGGTCTTCAAATTCTTTTATTTTTAAACAAAGAAGTTGTTGATCGTTTTTAAGAATTTCAGAATCCTTTTCTGCACCAACACGTTCTACTTTAAGATCATGTATAATGTTATTTGTTGTATTGGTAAATGCAAGAAATTCAGATTCCTTCACAGCTAGTTGAACTTTTGATTCATCTATGTTTTTCTCCAACTGTTCAATTGTAGACTGTGCTTCTTTGTCTTGTGTTTGGATGACCTCCTTTAACACTTGATTTTTCGTGGTTAGTTTGGTCACCTTAAGTTCTAATTTTTTCATGCGGTTTAATATGGTTTGTACATGTTCAAAATTAAAACCCATGTTAGAATTAGAAATAGAGGGTACCTTTCCACTGTCAACGATCTCCTCCGCAGTATCTGAGAGATCACCATCATCTTCCTCTCTACCACTCGTTTCACCATTGGCCATGAAACAAAACTGAGCATGATCCTCACCATCTGGATCGCTCTCTGAGTATGTATCTTCCAGGAACTGGTCCTCTTCCACCATGAGTGCATTCCCAGCCTGTTTTTGCTTTGACAGGCGGTACTTTTGTCGATAGTATTCAGCATCTTTGACTTTCTTCTGTGGACAGTTCCTGATCATGTGTCCCGATCTCCCACAGTTGTAGCATTTGAGATCATTCTTCTTTTCCTCCTTCCTCTCCTCTCTTGGAACCTAGGCTTGTCAACAGGAGCAAACCTTTCAGGTCTTTTGGATCCGGAAGTGAACCGTTGTCTGTTGTTAGTCTTGTTGAACCGGTTCTTGAAGTTCTTGTTGGCAACTGTGAGTGCTTAAAATGAAGCCTCTACAGAGTCATCATCATCATCATCATGATCAGATTCACTGAGCACCACATGTTTGAGTTTGGCAGACCTTGATGAAGATTCCCTGGGGGTCCTGTCAGCTATAACCAAAGCAAGAGGATCAGCAACTGGTTGTTTAGGGTGAGACTGCAAGATTTCATCTTGATACTGATTTAGGTCTTCAAAGATGTTGTGGAAGGTGACAGAAGTAAGATCTTTGTTGATTTGTTTGTACAGCCTAGCATAGCCCTTCCACTCAGAACCTAATGAATTCAGAAAAACACAGTTCAAATCAAGGTCAGTTCTGACAATTTGATTAGACCTCATCTCATTCTGCAATTTGCAGTATCTGCCATATGTTTCAGATAGAAGCTCATTTTCACGGGCCTTGAAATCATGGTAACTGTTGACCAGTTGAGTACGTTTAATGTACGCTCCCTCCTCAGTGCCTTGGAGCTGCTTCTTGATTTCATCCCAGATTTCTTTGGCGGTACCAAAGCTGTCTATCTTTAGATAGATTTCAGATGAGAGACCTTGCTTCAAATAGTACTTGGCCAGTCTCTCAGCCTTCTTTGTTTCCTTCTCAGTAGCGGTCAGCTCTTCATTGGTCTTTTCTCTTTCATGTCTAAGAGTGGGGGGATTGTTGGTTGAGTCAGCTTCAATGATCCTTGTGAACTTGGAGTTTCCTTTGTCGATGCAATCCATCATCTTATCTCCGTAGAGTTCGTTGTGCTCAAGGAAGTCCATGAACCTTCCTTTCCAAACATTGTATTCCCCCCGAAACAAAACAGGTGGTTTTATGTCGGAACCAATGGACATCATCTCATCTGTGCTTGACATGATTAGTGATTTTTGAAAGAAATGATCGTTCACTTGTAAGATGGTTTGATTGTTCGAAAGCTTGATTTTAGAAATGACTTGAGAGTTTGATTAAAGAACTAAGTCTTTGGAATTTCAATTTTGAATTAGATCTTAAAAGGATTAAATTCAACTTTGAACTAACTAGACTTGTGGTAATGTAATTCACCTTTGAATTAAATTTGATTTAAATTAAATTCAATTATGAATTAGATTGTTTGATTAAGTCCATCTGTCTTAAAGTTCTTTAAGTCAAGTCCAAAGAGTCAATCACTTGTCCAAGTCTTAGGAATGTCACTGTTTGAGTTTTGTCTTATCGAATGCGAATTGATCCAATAGAGTGCGATTGAGTGAGTAAATTCCTTGAAAACAAACGGGCAGAGTAAGGACTTAGTATCGATTAATAAAGTAACCAATCGAATGTGAATCAATCATGTTGCATCAAACCCTTAGGAAATAAAACAGTTAGTCCTGACAATCAAATGCGATTGCCAATAGAGTGAGTAGTCTGAATAGCACAGAAATAGGTCAAGAGTTAATCGCAAGCGAATCAATTATGGAACTTAAAAAACCTTTCAATCGCGTGCGAATCAATAAATTGGAACTAAGTAAACCTTTCAATCGCGTGCGATTAAAGAAGAACTTAGAAAACCTTTCAATTGCTTGCAAATCAATAAGTGTTGAACTTTTAGAAAACTTTTAATCGCGTGCGATTCCTTAAGGAATGAGCTGGCTGATAGCGTATCAATACACTTTCCGGCTGATAGAATAACAAGTGTGAATCGCGTGTGATTCCTAAGGAATAAGCCGGCTGATAGGGTATCAATACAATTTCCGGCTGATAAAATACCAAGAGTGAATCGCGAGCGATTGCCTTTAAAGATCAGGCTGATAGAATATCAACACTTGAATGTTTCTTGTGATACTCTATAAGCCGCACAGCCCAATCGCGAGTGATAGGGGATCCGGCTGATAGAGTATGATGTGTCATTTTCAAATCAGATTGCCATACCCTGAATAGTGTCTAACTACTTGTACTTGATTGGTATGGCAAGTACTTGATTTTCCTTGTACAACACTTAAACTATTAAGAATTTATAATTAAATAAATTACAAAATACGATTTCTTCTTCTTCAAGGTGTACTTTCAGACCAAGAACACCATAAATGCTTAAATACCCAGAAAATTTAATGTTGAAAAAGTGGATATTTAATGACCTTCTTGACTTAATGCTTATAAAAACACCCACGGTTTGTGTTTTTCTTCAAAGAATGTTTTGTAACCTTTGTAAGACTATCGAAACAACTCAAAGGAAAGTTAAAGAAGATGTAGTTTATACCTTTAATGAGTTCTACCTTTAAAAGTCGTTTGAGCTTGAGTTTATCTTGAAGAAAACTGACGTTCTTGAGCCTTTGCAAAACCGAGAGCTTTTTCTTCTTGGAAGCTTGAACACTTCGAGATATTGTTGTCTTCTTTCGAACAATCACGAGCCAAAAACAAGTTTGGCTCTGATACCAAATGATGGTCCCGTAAATTATACGGATGAAGCAATGCTAGATCTTTAGTGTGTGTTTGTGTGTGTATTCGGTAATGAGAGAGAGCCGAGAGCTTGAGAGAGTTCACAAACACAAAGGATGAATAATGCAAAGCTTCACATTGAAATGTGGGGGAAATGCCTTTATATAGCATTTCCCCAACTTTTAGTAATTACATATTACACCCCTCACTTTAATATTTCTAACACAGATACCTACTTACAATTCATTCTATTTTTAAGTTGAAACCAAAGTCAATATAATAAACTAAGTGAACTTTTGTAGAGCCCAGTTTAAAGCTGAAAACCCAAAACAAATTTACAACTCAAAGATTAGAAAGTAAATTAATAAGTTCTCGTTGGAAACAGAGCTTCATAAATGAAAGGCTTGAAACCAATTACTGGATTATTCCTATCATCACGCCATATGATTTAAACTATAAAATTAATAAATCATCATCACAAATTACCGATTTCTAAACCGTATTTGATTTCTAAGTTGTGTTCATGAAAAAATGGCGAAGAACAGTCAGGGGACAAAGGTCTTCATTGTCACCGTAGGTGGTGGCACTAGATCCATAGTTGTTGCACTAAAACAACGCCGTCGGTGACGGTCGCTGGACCGATTCAGTGAGAGTGTCAGTTCGTGATCAGATCTGACCTCGTAGGTTTTCTCAATCGTTGAACATGGTGGTAGTACGAGAATGCATCGACGGACGACGACAACCTGGGAAGATGGTGTCTGCAGTCGCCGGCACTAACGATGGCCATGGTAGTCGGCTGACTTGCGGGGCCGGTTAAAGCAATTCCCCTTCTCTGATTAGAGAGATATGAGAAGAGTCGGTGGAGAGAAAAGTGAAAAATCAAAATGGAAGGGAAGAGGGTACCGTGTACGCTACCGACTATTTCTATTCCTTTGACAAAAATACCCTTGTCATTAATTAAAAACATTTAAGGTTAAATAACAAAATGATTGGTTGAAAATGGTTCTCGCAGTTCTCGTACGAAATACAGTTCTTGTTTGAACTGCACCCTTTATATATATATATATATATATATATATATATATATATATATATATATATATATATATATATATATATATATATATATATATATATATATATATATACTAGCATTATACTCGCGCAATGCGGCGGTATAGAATAATTTCTACTCCTTAACATGTCCGTTTTCAATACGTAAGGAATATGGTATTCATGTAATATGGTGACACCGAATAATTTTTGTTTGTTGACATGTCCATTTTCTTTATCATTTTTTTATTTCCTTTACTTTTTGTTCTCCATAATTGAAAAAAGATTATGAAAATATTTTTTAATAATTAAGTTAATTTGTATTGGCTTTAACTTTCAAAAAAATTGTATTGACTTTGATTGTCTTAAATATGTAAAGTTTAGTTATTTAAATAGAATACAAGAATCTTATTAATTATATCTATTAGTTACTCAATTTAGTTTATGAGGGTAATTTAGTAATTTCAAAACACTTACAATTTAAGAGTTTTAAGTAAAAGGCTTAAATGCTTTATAGTATACTAGCATTGCACCCGCGCAATGCGGCGGCGATGACAATAGTTTGTACTCGACAACATGTTTGATTTTAAAAGTAGGATATGATATGTGTGAAATGCGGTGTTAGTCAACATATCCATGTTTTGTCTCTTTTTTCTAATTTCTTTATTATTTTTACAATCAACCATTTTATTAGTTGTTAAAATATTTTTGAAAACAATTAAAAAAATATTATAATGTAGCATATATAATAATCCAAATTACAATATCTAATTTAATGGTGATAATAACTCATATTTACTAATTAAGATTTAAATATGAGTTTAAAGACAATTATTGAAAACTAAATGTAACTATTCATAACTAAATAAGAAGCTAAGTCATTGAAGTAATAATTAAAGAAAGACAAATGTAGCTTAAACACATTAAACTACATAGGATTACTCCAATTTAATTTAATGGTGATAGTAACTCATATTCACTAATTGAGGTTTAAATATGAGTTTAAAGACAATTATTGAAACATAAATGTAATTACTTATAATTAAATGAGAAGTTAAGTCATTGAATTCATAATTAAAAAAAGACAAATGTAACTTAAACCCATTAAACTATTGATTGGTTAGACTATTGCTTTAAGTGTTTGTATTTTAAGCATAAAAACTTGTACTACTTAAAATTAAGTAGTCTTAAAAATTTTAAGAAAAAGAAAGTTAATTGCTTTATAATAATGTAATATATATATATATATATATATATATATATATATATATATATATATATATATATATATATATATAAGATTATTATGTCATGATCCTATTGTTATAATATTTTTCACTGATCATATTAATTTTTTTTTCTCAAATGTCTTTGAATTAGTTATTTTTACTTCAAAAATCTTAATCCTTGCTTATTGTTCAAGAGTTTCTTTTTTTAAGTGATTTACTTTATTAACATTAATATATATATATATATATATATATATATATATATATATATATATATATATATATATATATTAACAAAAAAAGTTATTCAAATCATTTAATAGATACATTTTTACGTAATTATTAATTAAAACACATAGACCAATTTGCTTACCTTAAAATTTGAATTTTCATTATCCGATTTTGGGAATCAATTTTAAAAAATGGAGCCATAACATATCATTTTTAGTGTCTTATTTCTTTGTTATATTTGTTTTCTGTCATGGAGATCGATGAAGATGATCACTATTCAACCTGCTACGAGTGACATATAGCAACTGTATATTTCTGGTTTTTTCCACGTATACATTTGATAAAGAAAGTCATGTTCTTCGTTGTTTACTTTTCAATTATGAAGAACAAAAACAATTTTCATCATATTCAAAAAGAACTTCTATAAGATAGTCTTCAAGAAAAAACAATAAAACATGGTTTACCAAAACAACAAACGACGATTATTTTCAGAACTTAGTAGTACCAATTACAAATAGTGGAATAACTTCACGGGTTCCTTTAAGCGATATATCTAATCGTACGTTTCATATTAATTCATAAACTTATTCTATAGTAATATATTATATGCTTTCTATTTTATTATCGTGATTCATTAAACCTAATTAAAAACGCCTTTTGTTTATTCATACATACTATATAATAAGGAAATATTAGTAGAGACTACAAACGTGCCGTTCATTATTGTGATACTTTTTGTATTATTTACAATTGTTTTACCATACATGTTAGCACTGTTTAATATGAGAAACATTCAAAATATTTCTTAATCATCCCCGTATTTATACACGAGGTATTAACCTAGTACAAGATTGAACAAATTTATTTGATTTATTTCTCTAATGTCTTGATTAACATTTTTGAGATGATATAACAAGTTAACTGAAAATTAAATTTGATATAATATGAAAAATAGTACTTTTCTTTCTAATATTGTATAACAGCTAAATCTTTATTCTAGTATAAATTTAATATTAAAAAAGAAAATATAAAATTCTACTAATATTTAAAAAAATATATTCATAATATCTTTTAAGATACTAGATAAAAAAGTACATTTAATGTTTAAAAGTTTAACATTTAATTTCCTATTTAACAACAACAAAAGCAAGAAAAAACTAATAATAATAATAATAATAATAATAATAGTAATAATATAATAACAACAACAACAACAACAACAATAATAATAATAATAATAATAATAGTAGTAGTAATAATAATAACAATAATAATAACAATAACGGTAACAACAACAACAACAATAATAATAATAATAATAATAGTAGTAGTAATAATAATAATAATAATAATAATAATAATAATAATAATAATAATAATAATAATAACAGTAATAATAAAAATAATAACAGTAATAATAATAATAAAAATAATAACAATAACAGTAATAATAATACTAGAGTAATAATAATAATAATAATAATAATAATAATAATAATAATAATAATAATAATTGTAATAATAATAATAATAATAATAATAATAATAATAATAATAATAATAATAATAAAAATAATAATAATAATAAATATTTTACGTCATATACACAAGTACGTTTAATTAAGATACATCTTGCCTTCATATGAAAGACTCGATAGTGAATATATTTAAGGAACTACGATTACCATTTTAATGAGATGTTATTAAAAATGAGGGTGAATAAGAAAGAATTAAATTAGTTTAAGGATTTAAACGTTATTTTATTTCTTTATATGACTTTTTATTATTTAGAAAAGGTAAAATACATGATGTGATGTATCTTTAATGATTTGATAAGCGGGTGTATCTCATAGTATGGTTATGAGTTTATATTAAGAACTACTGACATATATCTGTCATACAACAAAGACAAAAAGTGCCTTGACATTGGTACATTCCTATTCTTCCTCCTTGAGACATGTTATCGAGACATGTTTGAGCACAATTATACCATAGACAAGAGCTTGGTGCAAGATTATAAACATAAGACCTTAACTTATCACCTGTTAAGAAAACAAAATAATACAAATTGTTAAATAGAAATAAAATTTTAAAGCAATCAATTATTAGTTTTCAATGCAATTTTAATGTATCTAAGATGCTCATACATTAAGAATTCTAATAAAGAAAATGTTATTCAATAAAAGCGGTATTATCAAAATTATGATCAAAATTATAAGATCGTAAGATACTATAACCCCACCAACCAAATCTTGCAAGATCAATATAAGATCAGTTGAAAGGTAAGATTAATTAAGGTCGGAATTTGTGGGATCGGTTTAGGATCGTAAGATAGGTAGTCAATCGGACCTTATTAAAACCCACATTAAAAAATTTAGTTTGACTTGAAATCTTTAATAGTGATGAAGTTTGGTCTGGCAAGCCTTTAATATAATTGTATAGCTATTATACATATATACATTTAAGATCATGTCGGTGTCGTTTTAAAGGTTTAGACGTCGTTTTGGTAAAAAATAACTGTTCATAAGGAGGGTAGAATACCCTACGATCGTCTATACAATTTACCCTCCAACTGTCCAAACTCTACTATACACGTTCACAGCGGGTCGGCTCTAAAGCCGCCATACTGAGATATTGCATTTCTAAAATTTATTATTAATATAATAAAACAATTAATATCATATATATTTTGTTTTTCTTTTATAACTTTTGATAAGTAATTTTCAGAATAAATATAAATACATATATGTAATTTTCTTATTTTTATCTACATATTAACATAAATTTTGTCATAATATGATACTTATAACTTTTAACATATAATTTCGATGTAAATATAATTACATATTTGCGTACTCTCACATCCATCTACATTTTAGTATAAGTTTTATCATCTTTTTTTTCAGAAAAAGATATTTTTCACATAGTACAATCTTAAACATCTAAAAGTTTTGTCTTTTATTTTACATATTTTTGTTTAAATATATTTATTTATACTAAAACATGTGACAAACGCATATATAATGATATGAAAATATTTTATCTAACATGGTATGAGCTACATATACAAATAAATACAAGCCTTTTACATTAAATTTCAGTTTAGAAAGAAGTAAATCAAGCACAATCCTCTCACTATACAATGATCCAACAAAGATTTAGACATAAAACACATAAGTAATACATAATAATAAATTGCTATAAGGAAATTTGTGTTTTTAGATATATAAATGAGATATAAGAATAATAATTACATAATGATATAAATGTAAAATTTAATATGAAAATAAGTGAAAAATAAAAACAATGAAGCGAAGCGCGATTTGTTAATACTCGTTTCTATACATAAAAGATTGATCAAATTTTAATATAATTGAGTTGATACTTGTATTATCAACCAGTCTATGATTAGTGGAGTTGTATTTAGTTTTTCTAAACCCGTTATATGATAAAGACATGAACTTGTTACTTGCATAACATAATTATTAGGATGTATGAAGTTATAACTGACTCTATAATATATATTATATTAGATCTATGGACTATACCTCTTGTAAAAATATATAATATTTTAGTAGAATCTTACGATTTCGGTCCGTATGAAACCGAGAACAATTCTGAGTAGGATTCCGTTCTTGACAGCTTTGAATGAAAGTATCACCAAAAGATTTGCAATATTCTTCGTTAGTGCCTGCACTCACGTTAATAGAGTATGTATATAACATACAAAACAAGAAAAACCACTTAATATTCTTATCCATTTCAAAGTGAATATTTCCGGAGAACACCATGCATTGTGAGTTTTACCACCACCATTAAATATGGGTAGTTGGTGTTATAATAAATTTTCTCATACCTAAAATAAAAAAACATTTATGACAAAAGATTTTATTTCAACAATAATTATATATCTGGTTAGATTAATTGTGTTATTGATTTGTATTCCTATAGTTTTTCCCCGACAATAGTGAATCAAGTATTGAGAGTTTTACCACTACCATTAAATTTCGATTAAGCTTATCAAGGGCTTACTTACGCGGCTTATATTTAATAAACTTATAATTTCTAGCTATTTTTATGATTTCGGTTTATTTTATTCTTGTAACTCATAGTAAGTTTAAAAGTTAAAATACACCCAAAATACTAGCATGTTAGAAAATAAGCTGGTAATAAGCTAAAACAAACACCCCATTTCATTCTATTTAGAATTTTTTTAATGGGTTCACCACTGAACATGAGATTTTCTCGCATTTCGTCTGTCAACTATTTTCTAATGGAATATAACTTTGTTACTTGTAAGGAGAATTCTAGTACTAATGATTAGAAGAAACGATTTTTTTAGAGTAGAAGATTAGAAGAATACGTGTGGAAAGACATCGTGTAGAAACAGTTTTAGGAAAGGGGAATTAAATTTTTAATCTCGTTCCCTTTTTTATGGTCTGTATAATTGGGTTCACAACCTTACGCCAATAGACTTATGGGTTCACATATAAAATTTAGTTGGTTTCCATATATATTTATTAAACACTTTATATATAAAGTTTATTTTTTTTTTAAATCTTATGGGTTCACGGCCACCCGGTAAACATTGGGTGGATCCGCCCCTGTCTGTCATCCTATACATTGTCGATTGCCACGGCTGAGACCATCGTCAGCTATGCGGAGTTAATCAAATGTGCGCGATAAATTTTGGGGTCTTTCCCTGTTGCCTCTGATGTCAACCAACCAGAAACACCAATCTAGTTTACCCTCTCGATCTTTAACAAATAGTGTAGATCTCATATATCTTGTTGTGTGGCGATTCGTTGTAAATCGATTTCTTCAATTCTTTTCGTGTGTGTAGCCTATTATACCAATTCCTCTTAATAAATCCATATTTAAGTCTGTGAATGTATTTCTGTGTTGTAAATTTGATAATAAAAATGAAATATCCTCCTACTTTTTCCTCCTACTTCATCCTCCTACTCACTACATTATGACATGTGTACTTCACTAATTCTCTTTCTTCACCTTATCCATTGATTTTGATACTTGTGATAATCTTGTGAGTAGGAGGATAAGTAGGAAGATAAATTAGGAGGATATATCAACTAAACCTTATCCATTTGATAATATGTGGTCGGTAGTTTGTAGGTTAGACTACTATTCTTAGTTGTCACATTAGTATGGGTAACATGTCACTAACCAGTGTCACAATGATAACTAGCATTACAAATCATTATTTTAAAAGGAATTTTATTTTTAGCTTTTCTTTACTATAAGAACACAAAATGTTTATAAAATAAATTCTAGATTATAATATTATCTAAATACAAATTAGCTAACATATAATAAAACAACTAAAATTAGGTAGAAACTAAAATAATACAATAAGATAATTAACTAGGGTTATGCTTGGTTGAGGGTGATAGGCCATCAGGGATATGTAAGATAATCAATAGAATTGGTTGACTACAATGCAATAATTAATTCTTTAAAATCGAATAATAAGCCATTATATATAATAACAATTATATATAATAACAATTAGCAGTAGTTATGAACAATAACTCTGCTAATTGTTTATATATTTAACAGTAGGACAAGAAAACAAGTTCACGTTTGGGCGGAATGGCAAAACCTATCAACTATAAGCTACATGTCCCATTTTTTAGTCTTGGCATCAGCTTTTTTTTACGGAAGCTTGAAAACAAACTGCGTTCCAGTTTTTTTTATTATATATAAAGCCACATTTTAATAACACTAAGTTAGTTTGGTAGAATGACAAACATCTATATCAAGATCCTTCCATGCTTAGTTGGCATAGGCCCTTTTCCTTCAAAAGTTCAATTAAACTTAATTATGCATTCTTGATTTCTTACATGACACTCAATTATACATTTGGGCTTTTAAACAAATCCCACATCGCTAGCTGAGACAAAACAATGAGATCTTCATATATATATATATACACACACACATGTATATAATGATCCCACATTGCTTCTAAGAAATAAACCCAAGAATGTCCTTGCCTATATTTAGGTCTCCCGTCATCTTTTGATTTTAGTTAAAAAGCTTTAGTAAAGGCCGGTTCGATGCGGGTTGCTCCGGTTCAGCGGTTTTATTCCAGTTTTAGTGAACCGCCCGGTTCACAGTTGCCCGGTTTAGTCGCTACTTTTGAACCGGATTTAATCACAGTTAACGGCTGAACCGGTTCAGTCGGCCGGTTCGTCCCGGTTTTCAAAACGGTGCAAGTGGGTGAAGCAAGATGAAACCGTGATATTTGGCCTATGTGAAAATTCCAAATTAATTTTTTGTTTTATCAAAATAAATTTGGTTTTTTGCAGTTAACATGGTAAATAAATTTGGTTTTTTGCAGTTAACTTGAAAATCCTATGTGACATGTGTAATTAAGCTTCAAATTTGAAATCCAATGTAGTTATATAAGGTCTAAATCCGCTGTGGCACTCAATTAGGTGATTTGGGCTGATTCAGGTGGTTGAACTTGATTACAGCAAACTAACATTTGTCCCACATAGGAAGATACAAAAAGATACACATGAAACTAGATGACTATCTATATGTCTTTAGGTGAGTTTGAAAATTGGCATGGTTTTTAAAACCGGACTGGTCATTGAACCTAACGTCATAATGGTTCATCGGTCCAACACGTCCAACTGGTTGAACCGTATTTAAAAACCGAATGATATATTTATTAATTTGAATACTATAAAAGTACCTAATACAAAAAATATGCAATTAAATATTTTAACTTATATAAAACAACAATCTTTAACATTTATAATTTATAATCTTATATATACATTACCAAACATTAAACTTTACTACTTTTAAATTCTACTATACTCTTCAACAATTTTATGCTTTACTATTAATCATCTAATCTAAATATCTAAATATACACATCTGAGAGAATTTTGCAAGCTTTAAGTATCGTGATTTGCATATTCTTTCTGAATTCTAATCTACAATAAGAATAAAGTTTGACTTTTTTTGGTTATATCGGTGAAGGATCTCTTGAAGGTTAAGAGCAGCTTCAAGTCGGATGATAGTTGGGTGACTGTACAAATGGCATATGCGATCTCAGACGCTAATGGTGCAAAGGCACCAGGGGCATCACATGGAGATGATACATATGTGAAAGAAATGTTTCTCATGAAAACAAAATATTACCTTTATGATCATAGGTGTTTCTCTCATGAGTTTGAAGACTTTACTCCTGTTCTTTCGAGACGAAGGAATTAAGTTCTGTCATTTTGGTAAATTCCTTAACTCAAAATGGTAGCTCAATCTACCTCCTAATAGTCCAACATTTGATTTATAAATTGACGTTGATAGTTTTTAGTGGATTACTGTAACAGATAGATGTCAGAGCTGTAAGTACAAATCTCTGTTTGCCTTTATATGTAAGCCTGCAATTTGAAATAATATTATTACATTGCTTACAGGTAATTCACTACAGTTTACCTCAAAGCTTGGAAAAATATGTTCACGTAATCCACCAATTAGTTTTCTTTATAATCATTAAATCATTCATCTAATAATCAGTTATATTGGTCATGTTGTATAGACTTTTGTTGGGCTTTGTTGTTTATAAAGAAAACTATTTTTTGATTAAATTCTCTGGCTATATTGAAATTTTGTTGATGTTGTTATTGTTTCCCAAACATATTTTAGTCAGTTGATCATCATTATTTTGTAAATATTTTTTCAATTCATTAACGAAGTTAAATAATACAACCGAATTAGAATGCACAAATTTTAGACTTTATTAACAAAAGGAGATTCGATGATCTTATAGCTCAGGTTTTGAATAATTTAGATACTAACCTATGCATCACTTAATATGCCATAATTTCTACAACTAGACACACTGGGATATCGCTGAAAGTGGCAATAATTTTAATGTTCGTATGAGGTTTTGTTTACAATTACTATATTTTGTTGATTAAATATTTGCAGATCTTTTAGGTGTAATTGTTCAAATACTGTAGGACCGCTGGGGGACGGGGTTCTAAACTAAACTAAAACACCCTTACGCTAGGACTGATCTAGGATGAGAAATAGTGCGGAATTTCTATTTCCCAAACCTCCTAAGGATTCTAAGATCTGCTTAGGTGTCCGGCACACAGTAACACTAAGAAACACACAGAGTAGAAACAAGAACAAACTCTAAGAACTCACACAGAGATGCTTAAGGCTGCCCTTGGATTCGAGATTAACACTAAGTTTGCGATTTAGTAGGCTTAAGGTCATATAAGGTCGATTACGTAAGGCTCCCGGTTGATTTCTATCGATTCCTCGTTAATTACTTGACTACCCGCGAACTCCCTCGCTAAAATGAAGTTAATCAGTATTTATAGTGTAACTAATTTCACTACGTACGTGATGCAACGCACTTCGCACGTAGCGAGTCCAGTACGCACGTACTGGTTATATTAATAATAATTAATTTAACTTTAACCGACCTTCTTCACTACGCGCGTAGTGAGTTCCACTACGCACGTAGTGACACTGACTTCGCACGTGGTGATTTCTCACACAAACTTAAACTTCCAAACACACATCAACACATGATTAAGTACTTGTAAGCTTAAGATCATCACAAAGAATCACTGAGAATATATACACATGCAAACAATTAATCAAAACACATTTGAATTAACATTTCATGTATGTATTTGATTGATAAGAACTAGGGATTCACAATTATGCATCAACAAACTCCCCCTAAGACCTAGTTCTATCAACAAAAATTGCACTAAGCAAAATTTACACAAAGTAAACAAAACTGACAATCTAGCTGTCACACAGTCGTAGACTTTACTTCTTCAGATCCAGCATAGATGTCAAATGCAAAACAAATTCTGACGACTTTCTGAAACTGCAACGCTAACTCCATATATTGATGCTTGTATAGAATTGGGTTGTAGTATAGAACAGTGATGTCATCTTTATCGAAATTCCTGATCCACATAGGATCGAATACCTTTACAGTTTCTCCACCTGACAAGTTGTCATCTAAAACAATCACTGCCTCCGTTGTTTTCTCGTTGAAGTACCACCACTTGAACCTTGCGCTCCACCCAGTACGCATGATCCTTAATGGCAATTTTTTCATACAACGAGGAGCTTTGCAATTAAGCACTTTGAATTTCCTACCTGTCAGTGGATCTATCTTGGTTGGATGGCTCTTGACACCTGGCACATAAGGCTTTAAGTTTTTCCATCCAAATCGAGCCTCACGCTTCACGAGTGTCTCAAACCATTTTGCCATGCTGTGATCGTCATAGTCTAAAAGGGGCAGACGAGCAAGTTGTCGAATATCATAGAACGGCAGAGTCTGGATATCATTTGCCCTTTGAAAATACTCAACTCCTCTTTCCCTTTTAACTGCATAAACATTAAATTCCGGCATATAGCACCAACCAACAATTTCACCATCCGTCTTTTTGCCCAAAGTCTGATAAAACTTGATATACTCCGGTGAGCTTTCAGACTTCTTGTCTTTCCCTGCCTAACGTTCCAGAAACCGTTGATACTTCTTTCGTCTAGCTTCTCTTTCATCTTGCTTAGATTTTCTATCACCAAGATATTTTTCTAAGTCAAAATCAACATTTTCTTGTTCTCTAACTTCAGCTCTTTTGTTGATTTCCTCAGCATTAGCAGTTTTGAAAAAATCGGCAAGGTCAGGCAGGTTGTCGTCCTTTTGTTGACCAAGATAGTGTTGATCGGTTTCATCCTCAATCTCAATCTCATCAGTGTCAAATACAGGTTCCTGTTCAGCTTGAGATGGTTGCACAAAGCTTTCATCCACCTCTTCTAAAATAACATCTTCGACAGGAATCTGTAAAAGTTCGGCAATTTGTTCTTTTGTCAGGAATGGAAGTATTTCTCCTTCCTCTGCATCATACTCATTTTGTGGAACAATTCGCCCTTGAACACTCAGCAGACGAGACGATTGAGGAATATCAGCTTTCAATGGCTGAACGATTAACGGATCTTCACACAGAAATAAGAAACCATAAACATGTGTAAGTTACGATTAAACATTTCATTTCACATAGACGGAATAAATATTTCATTACAAAGGATTCATCGTCACACAGAATACATCAATAAAAAAAATTAATTACAAAGTCACACAGACTATAATCAACCTTGCTCATCGCCAGAATAAGTACCAGCCTGTTCAGATTCAGCGGCTTCTTTCAATCTGAGCACCTCCTCATCCTACTTTTCAACATGATCTTTCAACCGTTTGAACTCAGAGGTATATTCAAGCAGGATCTGCTCCATCGTCTCGTTTTTCTTGACAAGCTCGCTGATTATCATTGCCCTTTCCTCATTACTCTTCTCTAATCATTCAATTCTCTCAGCATCTCTTTTCAACAAGTCCTCCATCTGCGCATCCCTTTTCAGCAGATTTTCTATTTGAGCATCCTTCTCGATCAGTTTCTGCTTTACTTCTGCCAGCTCCAGCTTTCTTTTGCTTTCATCTTTGATCATGTCAAGCATGTAGCCTTGGAGTCTGTTTAGGTTTGCTTCCATGGTTAGGGAAGGCAGCTGGGACCTGGTCTGAGATGATCCTTCAGCACCTGGAGCAGGAGTGGTGACTGGAGCAGCTGTGGCAGAGGATGGTTGGACAATTATTTCAGACGAAGCCACCAGCGACTTAAACTTGTAGACCTTCTTCTTCTTCTTCTCTGGCTCATCAACCACCCCCTTTTCTTTCCTCTTGCGACTTGCCTCCTCATCATCTTCTTCAAAGAAGTCATCAACATTGATGTCATCTAGGCTCCCCGGGATAGCCTCTCCCCCAGTGGGATCCCGGACTTCCTGACTCTGAACATCAGGCTCCTCATCATCCGAAATTATCGCGATGTTTTCCACCTGGGATGTGGAGCCCTCGTTCCTCGAGAGATGTTTCTTTTCTGGTGCCTTGTAGTCTGGGTTGCCCAAATGGCAGATCAACCGTCTTTTCAGAGGGATAGAGGTGCCAATGTACCGGCTCATTTGTCGCACGGTCTGCTCGTTCATGTGCTTCAGCTTGATTCTGTCCCCGTCCTCCTTTACCAAACCCTCAACTTGGGTATCAAAAACGATCTGAAGGAATCGGGGATACATCAGAAATCTCCCGTCCTTCTTGGACAAATTCTCCTTTAAACAGTTGAAAATGGCCCTTGAAATGTTGAATTTTACATTCATCACGAGTGCCACAAATAGATGGGAGAATGTTTGGTTCAGTTGATCATGTCCTGTTCTCCGCGGCCCCAAGCAGTGAGAAATGACGTGCATCAGGTAACGATACGGGGGGCAGAGCTTGGTTTTGTATATTGATTCATTACGGATCTCCCCCGTATAACCACATCTTAGCAAACAGCCCTTTACCCGGCAGCTGTTTAGAGCAGTTGGGTCGGCTAGGTCATCCCCGAGCTCAAGCAGCTCATTCAATACCCCTGCTGATACAAACACAGGTTGTTTCTGTACCTCCCCTCGAATCCCACCCAAGGATTCATCATATACAGCAGTGTTCCAGAATTCTTGCTGATGTGGAGCATATGCCGTGCAAGCTGTTGTGATGGCGGTGTGGATCCTTGACCTTGTCAGGTAATCGATGATTTCGTCACAATCCCTGGTCAGTTTACTTTTTGTCACACAGGCCCGGATGTTGTGCATATCCCCTGCTTTCAAGTCTGCCTTCGTCGGGCTGCCAGATGCGGTCTGGGCCACACTTTGAGTCGATGAACTTTTAATTTGAGCAGGCTCCATTACTTAAAATTTGTGAACAGAACATTTAGCCCGTTAGTGAGAAACATTCAACAGACCGGAACACACAGTTAAAATCTGTAGATTAAAATAAACGTTCGTGTCAAAATTGACATTCTACCACGTGCGAAATGACCATCATTACGCTCGTGATGAAAAGTGTACGTGCGAAGTGGTTGGATATAATAAACTTTAATTTTAATTAAATTACGATTCACTTCGCACGTAGTGGCTACAATTCGCACGGAGTGCACTTCACTTCGTGCGGCCAAAACTCATCAGCTTCATCGTTTTCATTGTTGAGTTCGTGCGAGGTGACGCCACTTCGTGCGAAATGGCCTTCACTTCGCACAGCCAACATTCAAATCTTAAGAACAGTTCGACGAAGCCTTTGGCTTAAAACCCTTGATTAACGATGTTTTTGTTCCGATTAAGTGATTAAATGACATCTAACTAAGTCCACAAAGGTTTCTTTTCACTTAAATCTAACAACTTAACACGTGTAACTCTCAAATCTCAGTTTTAAAGGTTATTGGACTTTCGAACACAAAATCGGCTATAACTCGAGATCTAACCGTTGGATTGAAGCGAAAATTATACCAGAATGTTCACAAAGCAAAACCGAATCACAAGGATGGATCGAAAAACACTCTTAGCACAAAATCAGAATCACAATCGAGAGAGAATAGGAGTACACTGTAGAAATTATGAACGCGTACTGACGAATACGCACGAGAACAATATATATACCCTGCTCCACTTCGTGCGAAGTGGATTCACTTCGCATGATGTTATCCAAAGTATTTACCCGAAGTGACAGACCACTTCGCACGTGGTGGATGTTACCTCGTGCGAATTGGATCTCACTTCGTATACTTCAATCCATTTCGCACGTTATGCTTTTCCACTTCGTACGGTTACCGACATTTCGTGCGAATTGACTTTCTCACATAGAGTTAGACTTTTTCTCGACGATCCTGTACTCAGCACACAGCAGTTAGCAACTTCAATGCAAGTAAAAACATTTAAGCACATGCAAACACAAAAAAATTATAAATAAAAAAAAAACATACCAAAAGAAATAAGAAACACACCAAAAATCTTTTTGTATTTTTCTGATTAAAAAGAAAAATGAAAATGCAAACTGTAAACAAATTAAATCCTAAAAAAAAACTAAGAGACAGGAATGAAAACACTAAAGATTTGCAAAAAGTAAATTACTGAAATTAAATCTTTTTGTGAGAAGGTTCCAAGATGGAATCAGTACCAGCACATCTATACTTAGGTATCATTCATTTCAGAACCTTAGGCACAAACATACTCCCTCAATTTTTGTCTGTCAATCTAACTTTCCTCAGATAATGACAGATTTGATTTCAACATTTTCTGATTATCTAGAACTGAGTACATGGTTAAGACTATCTCTTTTAAAATCTCACAGTGTTTTGACTTACTCAGTAGGATGCACAACTTGAGTACCCAACCACCATGCTTATGTGCTTTGTGATTTTGTCAACGCATTTTATGCTCTTTGACATGGAGGTCAATTTTTCACCTCTTTTGATAATTTCTGTTGAGCTTTTGTCACTGCATTTTATGCTCTTTGACAATTCAACACTAATAGATCAATGTAGCTTTTGTCACTGCATTTTATGCTCTTTGACAATTCAACATTGATAGATCAATGTATCTATTTCTTTTGACATCTCAGATTGGGGTCAATTTTTCACCCTCTTTTTACATTTTGCTCATTTTCATCTAAGCACATTTGGCATGGTAACAGGTGTGTGCACCAGACTAAGTTAGTCTCAATTGTTATTGACTTGTAGACTTGGAATGTCTCGATAGTTTGAATCTTTGATGGATTTCCACATGCGTAACCACTTATCAGCCTAGACTCTCATCATATGTCTTACACGCCATCTGTTTCTTATCTGATTTAACTCAAATTTTCAGACAGTTTTCTCAAGAATATGTACATGCCTTCAGTCCTAATTTTACTAGACATACTTTGTATTGAAAGCCAGTGTACCATCATTTTCCATTTGAGTTGGATCAACTTCTCATTTTTTTTTTGTTTTTTTTTGTTTTTTTTTATGTTTTCTGATTTTTTTTGTATTTTCTATGTTGCACCTATCTCCCCCTAAAATACTAAAGAAATAAATACCTAGAAATTAGAAACGGAAAAACACACAGAAAATAAACACAAAGACAAACGAGATATAACCACACAGAAAATAGACACACAGTCACAAATATGAATAAGGACACTAAGTCGAATCATCAGGGACAACCTCACACTTGGTTTTCATCCCGTTTTCATTCACAAAGAATAAAAAACGGGGTTTATCAAATGCCTTTGTATACAGGTCTGCTTTTTGAAAATCAGTTTGGATAGACACGACATCAATTAATTTCTTTTCCCAGCAGTCCCGTATAAAATGGTATTTGATACCAATGTGCTTGGTTTTATAGTGTTGTACGGGATTTTTAGTGATGGCTATAGCAGCAGTCCCGTATAAAATCAGTTTGGATAGCACAAGGCTCTGATACCACTTTGTAGGACCGCTGGGGGACGGGGTTCTAAACTAAACTAAAACACCCTTACGCTAGGACTGATCTAGGATGAGAAATAGTGCGGAATTTCTATTTCCCAAACCTCCTAAGGATTCTAAGATCTGCTTAGGTGTCCGGCACACAGTAACACTAAGAAACACACAGAGTAGAAACAAGAACAAACTCTAAGAACTCACACAGAGATGCTTAAGGCTGCCCTTGGATTCGAGATTAACACTAAGTTTGCGATTTAGTAGGCTTAAGGTCATATAAGGTCGATTACGTAAGGCTCCCGGTTGATTTCTATCGATTCCTCGTTAATTACTTGACTACCCGCGAACTCCCTCGCTAAAATGAAGTTAATCAGTATTTATAGTGTAACTAATTTCACTACGCACGTGATGCAACGCAATTCGCACGTAGCGAGTCCAGTACGCACGTACTGGTTATATTAATAATAATTAATTTAACTTTAACCGACCTTCTTCACTACGCGCGTAGTGAGTTCCACTACGCACGTAGTGACACTGACTTCGCACGTGGTGATTTCTCACACAAACTTAAACTTCCAAACACACATCAACACATGATTAAGTACTTGTAAGCTTAAGATCATCACAAAGAATCACTGAGAATATATACACATGCAAACAATTAATCAAAACACATTTGAATTAACATTTCATGTATGTATTTGATTGATAAGAACTAGGGATTCACAATTATGCACCAACAAACTCCCCCTAAGACCTAGTTCTATCAACAAAAATTGCACTAAGCAAAATTTACACAAAGTAAACAAAACTGACAATCTAGCTATCACACAGTCGTAGACTTTACTTCTTCAGATCCAGCATAGATGTCAAATGCAAAACAAATTCTGACGACTTTCTGAAACTGCAACGCTAACTCCATATATTGATGCTTGTACAGAATTGGGTTGTAGTATAGAACAGTGATGTCATCTTTATCGAAATTCCTGATCCACATAGGATCGAATACCTTTACAGTTTCTCCAGACAAGTTGTCATCTAAAACAATCACTGCCTCCGTTGTTTTCTCGTTGAAGTACCACCACTTGAACCTTGCGCTCTACCCAGTACGCATGATCCTTACTGGCAATTTTTTCATACAACGAGGAGCTTTGCAATTAAGCACTTTGAATTTCCTACCTTGCGCTCCCCCTCAAATCCTGCCGGTGGAAGAGTCAGTGTGACTTCAGCTCTTGTGATACCTTTTGGAGTGGTACCACTTTAGGCAGTTTTTCTGTTGTAGGTTTGGAGATTCTCCCTAGTAGCAGTGGGCATACTAAGGGTGGCTATAGATTGGAGTTGAAAAGAAGGTGGAGGAGATGGGTTAGACTGGGTTGGGTTTACCACGGTCTTATCTCCAAAGGAGAAGTAAGAAGACGTTGAGAGAGGAGGAGTGGTACCTTGCCTTGGTCGTGCAACGAATGCAGACTCTGAAGAATACTTAGAACCAGAGGGAGAGAAAGGCTCAGCTTGAGCTTTCTGCTCAGCTCAATGATCTAGTTCAGCTCCAGATGTTCCCCCTTGATCTGACTCCTCAGCTTAACTATCAGAAGAAGCTCTCTCAGCTATCCACCACATTAGGTCACTCAGACCTTCCTGCTCTGGGAAGATGTCATTGTTAAACATCTTTGAGCTGAGTGCTGGGACATGGAACACATCCTGTCCAGCTTTATAAAGATGTTCTCCAAACTCAACTTCCACTACCAGGGATAAGTACCTTATGAATGGTACATGGAGATCCCTTGGTGTCTTCACCACTTGGGCTTTGTGCTCGTTGAAGAGGAGCAGTGCATAGTCCAGATTTCTAGCATGGTACATGTTGTATAGCAGCTGCATCTTGAACTCATTCACCTGATCCAGGCCTCTAATCTTAGTTCCTAGTGAACGAATCATAGTGGACACCATGAAGCCCCAACCAGTAGGAAAAGTGGCCTTCTTTATAACACCTTCAGTATGTGGGTGACCCATGTTGTGTAGGATTGACCTCGCCACTTGCCTAGTAATAGCAGCTTCGAACATATCACTTGCAGGGAGTTGAAGAACTTCCCTTAGCCGCTGTACAATTATGACAACTGTTCTATCCCCATTTAGAACAGTGCCAGCGATCTCTCCCCTGTTCTGGTCATAAGTGCCAGTGTACCAGATTTTCAACTGGTGTTGTGGAAAAATATGCAGTGGTGCTCTAGAGAAAGCGAATGCCAGGGGGTATTAACGAATGTAGTCTACCCATGCCTCATATCCTTTGCCTTGTTTAGCTGCAGGAATTACAAGACAGGCCCGTTGGTTGTTGATTCAGATCAACAGTGCTACATTGTTCCTAAACTGAGCACCTCATACCATTCGATCACCGAGAATAAGAATGGTTCCATCCATCGTTAAATAACACTGAGTAACTATTGAATGTGCACTGAGCAAATTAAGATTCGCACTAAGCATTCTGAAAATCGCACTGAGCAATTTAGGGTTTGAATGTGAACGGATGATTGCACGAAGAAAAAGAGGTGTTTGCGAAAGGTATTTGATTGTATGAGAAGCTGAGAAGTTAGAATTGTAAGCGTAAACTTCTCTAAACCGGTTATGGTCGATATATATACCTTTCTGAGGAGAGAGAAAAGTTATCGTTGGAATCCCTTTTTATCCGTTACTCCATAGAAATTACATATATTCAGTTTTGGACTTAGATTGATGAAAAACATGTGTTGTTTTTCATCTTAGACTTAAAGAATTTCTAAGTAAGAAATGTCAGCTGACGAATCATAGTGTCAGTTAAACACTGAGTATCAGCCAAAGGACCAGCTTCAGAAAGATCAGCTGAGAAGAAAAGATAAGTCAAGAAGCATCAGCTGAGAATCTACAATTGATCAGCTGAGGAAAATTTCAAGATCAGCTGAGCTATCAAGGATCAGCTGACACAATCACATTGATCAGCTGATGCCTCTCATCTGTCAGATAAGCTATTTATTACTTATGCAATCTTTCCGTCATAAGCTGATTATACTCAAACGATTAGCTAAGCCCTTGGGATTAGCTGACAGTTTAGTTTGATCAGTTGGTTAGCTATACCCTGATTTGTATTGTTGGCTGAGCATTTCGATCAGCTGAGCAAATCTAGTCAGCTGAGTCTTTTACATTTTATCCTTAGCTGAGCAAATTTACATTTGCATTCAGTGTCTGTTAGCTGAGTATTTATTCTACATCTCAGTTAATAGTTTTTCTGTGTAATATTTTCTTTAGTTAAAGGCAGAACATGTGTTGTTCTTATTATACCTTAGATCTTTCTTTGTAAAAGTACTTGGCACTTTTTGTATCTGCAAAGAAACAAAAAGGATAGATCTTTATCCCCGGGAAAAGGAGAAAGATACTCTTGAAAAGAAGATCTCGAAGATATGATGTTAAGTATGGCTGGCAACTCCATACTTGGTAAAGTCAAATCTTCAGAAAGCATGGTGTTGATTAAAGCACAAGCATGAAAGAAGAAGTTTACTTTTCCAAGATATAAAGGTAGTAGTTTAATAATATAATAATAGATAGTGGGTATACTTATTACTGAAAAGTATGTTCACTTTACACACTTTGTGTATAAAGTTAACTTACTTTTCACCCACTAACTTTATCTATTATAATATTATTAAACCAAGTACCTTTGTCTCCTTCTCTCTTCATCAACCTGGACACACTTTGCTTATATATACTCATGCATGGAAACATGCTAAGTATGCGTTGAAAAGCACTGAAATCTCATAAGTTGAGAATTAGAAGAGTTAGCATTTTACTTTCAGTGTAACACACTTGTTCATGTGTTGAACATCTTAGACATTAGTTGTTTAAGATTAGCATTGTCTATGTGTTAGACAAATCTAGTTGCCACCTTTTATTGAACTTAGATTTTCCGCATCTAGTTCATGTAATTCTTGATTAACATCAATAAGAATTATATAAAAGTAAACCGTGTGTCTCTTAAATTTTAATTTGCTAAAGTTTGTATTCAACCCCCCTTCTACAAACATTTGTTGTTGTAGTATCCATTCGAGACCAACAACTGGTATCAGAGCAGGCTAGATAACTCATATCTAAGATCTGTTTTGCTTACTCTTTAACTAGGCCGCGTTAGCGCCGCTAACCATAAGGTGTTAGCGCCGCTAACACTTATGGGTTAGAGCCGCTACGGCTGCATGTACTTTATGTCTAATCACATCGTAGGCTGCGATAGCGCCGCTAACATTAATGGGTTAGCGCCGTTTGGTTAGCGCCGCTACGGCTGCATGTGCTTTTTGTCAAATCACCAACAAGGCTGGCCAATTCATGAACGAATGATGATGGTATTTGGCCGGCCAATGGGGCAATTGAAGTGTCATCTGGTGTTTATAAAAGAGCCTATTTGTTCTTCATTTGCACCTTTTATGATCTTGACTAAAAATCACTCTTAAGTGCCTTGTGAGACTTAGTGAGTGCCTTTTCAAGAGAAATCCAGAGGTGAAGTCCCTTTTTGTTTCCTGTTCTTGAGTAGTATTCGAGTAGAAGTACTACAAGAATGAGCTAGCACTCGTGGTTGGCATGTTCCCGGGTTATACCGTAATAGAGCAATCCGTTTTGGTTCTTGGAGCATTACCTTCATCACCCTACGAGTTTCTGGAGCTAAGGAGACTGGTATTACCTCTTAACTTCCTTGTATATGTTGCATTTCTATTCATAGAGTTTGATCCATGTATGGGTTTCATGTTTTGTGCATTGTTTGCTTGTACCATGGGCTTTTTATGTTGTACCTTGCTTCCGTTGCGTGCCCAAGAAACCCCAACAGTGGTATCAGAGCCACCTCTATGTTAGTTATCCACATGGTGGCCTGAAAAACCCGAAATAAAAAATGTTTGTTTTCTGTCGAATAGGGTTAGCGGCGCTAACCCCGCTGTAACTCTTTTTTGTTCTTAGTTAAAAACAGTTTATGGTCTCGGGTTTTTGGCAATTTTTAGAGCTTCTGGAATTTGTTTTTTTTTTTGATATTCCAGTAGCTTTAGTAGATGTTTGGTTGTAGGTGGTAATATGAGTTGGTAACCTTGCCTTGGCCAATTTGGTTGATTATGTGATTGTGTATGCATTTTGGTGGTTTCAATCCACATTGGGGACTGTAATTTTTATTAAATTTAGATTGATTGTAATAAAAATTGTGGCTTGATTGCCATTTCATTCATCCATGTAATTGTAATAGATAAATAGGTATATTGTGGCTTGCATGCCAATTTTATTCTATTGTATGTATTACATTTTGGTGGATGATTACTCACAAGAAGGGGCCAAAGAAGATGGAGCATGGTGTCCATGAAGCCAGTGAAATCCAATGGAGATGGCGGCGTTAGTGGGAGCTCGCATCGAAGATTTTGTCCCTTAGTATTGACCATGTTCTTCCCGTTCGGCTCACGGGAAGAACACATAGGTTTTATGGCAAGGGTTACCAATCATAGTATATTATGCGTGTGATGTGATTTTATTATTCTATGCATGGATGTGTAGGTTTCGCATGCTATATAATTTTTCGAAAATTAACAAAATCACAAGAGATTTGCTAAAAATGGTTTTCAATTCTCTCGCGCGCTCACTTACAAGATTAACTCACCTAGTGAAAATTAGGATTTGTCACTAACAAGTTAATCTAGAACCAAACCGGAAGCAAAAACCCGTCTTTCCACAAAACGTAAATTATGCACCATCCGTAAGTCGATACCACCCGAATCTAGTCTTATGGGATTTGGTTGTCAAGCTTAGCACGAGCCAATTCTCATAAAACTGTGTGGAAGGTGAGTGTGGCGAATTCACAATTTTTGTTGTCGAGCTTAGCACGAGCCAACTTTGGTGAGTTTGTTACCGTATGTCTTGACGGAAAATTTGCAATTTTAGGTTTGAAATCTTGGTTAATTGTCGAGCTTAGCACGAGTTAACCAAAATTTCAAGACTTAAAATTGGTGCAAGAAGGGATCAAACATGCCAAATGACCATTGGATGTCGTAGGATCCCGCAAGGCGCTAAGGATTGCAATAGAGATTGCAATTGGCAAAATGGTTTCCGACCTAAATAGTTTTATCATGTGATCCGCGGTAACCCCGTCACATGGTGAGATGAAATACGGTTCTTAGCCTTGTTAAAGATAATTCTTTATGGGTAAATTATTTTAACAAGATAAAATATCAAACTAACTAAAATCTACTTTGCAATTTTAGATGGCATCAACAAGCACAAACAACACCACTACCACTAACGTTTCTCTTCGAGTTTTCCTTGAGAAGGAGAAGCTCGACGGTAGCAACTTTATGGATTGGCATAGGCAGCTAAAGCTTGTCCTATGCTATGAAGGAAAGATGCATACCATTGAGGAACCCTTACCCGAGGCACCTCCTAGCGGTGCAACGAAGGCGGTCCGAGTGGCGTATGAGAAACGCCTCAAGGAGACTGAGGAGATTACATGCCTCATGTTGAGCACGATGAGTACCGATTTGCAAAAGCAAATGGATCACTTGAGTGCTTACGACCTGATCGTGTAGCTGAAGGACATGTTCCAACAACAGGCGAGAGGCAGGAGAGGTATGAATGCTTCAAGTCCGTTCTCGCTTGCAAGCTTCAAGATGGAGGGAACGTGAGCGCTCATGTCTTGCACATGAAGACAAACATTGAGCGCATGGACAAGTTCAGATTCACCATCGGGAGGGAGATGGTGGTCGACTTTGATCCTCCAATCCCTGCCCAGTGTATATGATCAATTCACTATGAGTCATCACATGCACAGCATGGATAAATCCTTGATGGAGCTGCATGGTATGCTCAAGACTGCCGAAGCGAGCATGACCAAGAGCAAGCCATCCTCTTCTTCCACTCACGTTCTGGCCATACGGGAAGGCCGCATCACAAAGAAGAAGGCCGCCCCTTCCAAGAAAAGGAAGGGTAAGGGAAAGGTTGGCGTGGCCAAGCCTGCCCCGGCCTCTAAGGGTAAAGGCAAAGGGAAACATTATTTTGTTAAAAGATATATGCTATTCGCCCAATGTGACTAGAAACATTATTTCTTTTCACAAATTGTATGACGATGGTTATGATTTTAAGTTTGAATATGGCACAATAATTTGCTTTAAGAATGAAGTTGTTTATTTTAAAGCTTTATCATGTCATGGCATATATGAGGCAAATGCATACATTGAATCAACAAAGTCTATCATGAATATTGATTCCGATTCCAAAAATGGTTTGGACAAGTTTTCTTTGTGTCATAGTCGTCTTGGCCATATAAACAAGACTCACATCACCAAGCTCCAAGTGGATGGGATCTTGGAATCATTTGACCATGGATCGAATGATGTATATGATTCGTGTTTATTAGGCAAGATGACAAAATCACCCTTCACGGGGACTTGTGAGAGGGGAAAGGACCTTTTAAATATCATCCATACGAATGTATGTGGGCCTTTCAAGAATGTCACAAGGAATAACTCAAGATACTTCGTAACCATTATAGATGATTATAGTAGGTATGGATATGTCTACCTTTGAGGTGTTCAAGACATTCCAAAAAAAGTTCAGAATCAATTAGGCAAAACAATAAAGATACTCCGGCCTGATAGAGGTGGAGAGTATCTAAGTACCGAGTTTACCAATCATCTTAAGAATTGTGGAATCATTTCACAATTAACACCTCCAAGGACTCCACAATTAAATGGGGTCGCTGAGAGGAGGAACTGGACCTTACTTGACATGGTAAGGTCAATGATGAGTCGAACGGAGGTACCTATTAGTTTCTGGGGATATGCTCTAGAAACGGCGGTAAGAATCCTTAACCTCATACCAACCAAGAAAGTTGTAAAAACACCTTATGAAATGTGGCATAATAAGAAGCCGACACTTTCATACCTACGAGTTTGGGGTTGTCAAGCCTATGTGAGACGAGAGGCCGAAGACAAACTTGAACCTCGCTTGAAAAGGTATTATTTATCGGATATCCTCCTGCCGGTGTTTGATATATATTTTATAAACCTTCTGAGAACAAAGTTTTTGTTTCTCGAAGGGCATTTTTCCTAGAAAGAGAATTGCTATCCAAACAAAGAGGCAATAAGGAAGTTGACCTTGAGGAAGTTCAAGGGTCAACTGATAAAGAACTTGAGGTTGGCACTAGCACTCAACCTAAGACGGTTGAGGCTGAGCAAGAAAATGCTGCAGCTCCTGACACTCATTCATTGCTTACTCCAAGGCGTTCCAGTAGAACTCGTCATGAGCCACAGAGATATGGATTCCACATATCTGAGGGCAGCGAGTTAGTGGTGGACTATGATGAGCCCACCAACTACAAGGAAGCTATGGTAGGCCTTGAGTCTACAAAGTAGAGAGGAGCAATGGAAAGTGAGATGCAATCCATGTCAGGTAACCAGGTCTGGGAACTGGTTGATCCTACGCCCGGGGTGAGACCCGTAGGGTGTAAACAGGTCTTCAAGAAGAAGATCGGCATGGACGGAACCTTTGATACCTTCAAAGCCAGAATGGTGGCAAAGGGTTTCACTCAGACACCTGGTATAGACTATGATGAAACCTTTTCCCCAGTGGCGATGTTGAAGTCTATCCGGATACTACTAGCTATTGCTGCATTTCATAATTATGAGATATGGAAAATGGATGTTAAAATCGTCCTGATGTGTCGTGTGCTTTAAGCATGACTAGTAGATATCAGGAAAATCCCGGGGAACCTCACTGGAGAGCTGTAAAGAACATACTCATATACCTTAGGCGTAAAAAAGAGATGTTCTTGGTATATGGTGGGGAAGAAGAGGTGAGAGTAAAGGGTTACTCGGATGCTAGTTTCCAAACAGACAGGGATGACTGCCGATCATAATCGGGGTTTGTATTCCTGTTGAATGGTGCTGCTGTCATCTGGAGGAGTTCGAAGCAAGACATGGTGGCTGATTCGATTACCGAATCGGAATACATTGCGGCAAGTGAAGCCGCAAAGGAGGCCGTGTGGATGAAGAAATTCATCCATGATCTAGGAGTGGTTCCAATAATCGCTGACCCTATTAAGATATTTTGTGACAATGAGGGTGCGGTGGCTTTGGCAGAGGAACCAAGAGCTCACAAGAGAACGAGACACATATTGCGCAAATACCACTTTATACGAGATGAAATTGAAAGTGGCGAAGTCATCATTAGCAGAGTAGCATCGGATGGAAACTTAGCGGATCCATTCACTAAGCCATTACCGCAGGCAGCTCATGAGTCTCACACAAGAGCAATAGGTGTAAGATTTGCCAGCGATTTGGCTTGAGTTATATATTTAGTTCGTTTGATATGTACATTTTATTTTGGGAACGATAAAGACAGTATTGTAACTTATGCTTGTTTCGATATATAATAGAGATTATATATACGTGTAATATGGTTACATTCATAAGACTTTACTGTGTTCCATCTTAGCATGTTTAATTACTTCAAGAAATATTATTATATATTTCAAACTTTCCACAGTCGGTCAATCTTGTGGAAGGAAGATTGAATTAAGACTGAGATAAGCATATGACCTTGAATTCAAAATGGTTGAATTAAGGTGCAATGCCTATCTGTGCTTGAAAAGAGTTTCAAGTGACTGGAAGACCCACACCCAAGTATACTTCATGGATTTTAGTCACGAGTAACTTGGGATGATAAAATCTTACGTCCTTAGACCTGAGATGTATGAACCGCTATATCATAGTTCTTCCTTGCCTTAGCCATTTTTAAAAGCAGTTCGTAACTGGCTGTGATAAAGGAAATGACTAGGTAAGCTAAGAAATATGGTGTAGGGTTATACAGTCAAGGGAATTTGTTCCTCTGATATGAGAGATATCCTGGGCCCCTCGATGATTGGGAGCTGACACCAAAATTATGCATAGCCATGCGCAAGGAATATTGATTGAGAATCAGATATGTCTTTAACTATTGGTCACCACCAATCAAGAACGAGAAACATAATCGTGAACGATCTGGAGAATGACATTTAATCCATGTCTCGTGTTCACAAGGATATCGCGAACAAAAGGATGTCTAAGATCACTTATCTATAGGACCATTCCTTATGAATAGGTTTTTGTTTTGGACAACAAAACTCATACTGACTTGGGGGCAATGATGCTTTGCTGGAGGCCGCTCATTGTCTGTGATTTAAAGACACGGTGCATCGTGTGCAAGTGGGAGTTTGTTAGAATCTGCCCACTGATGCAAGTACACCGTTTAAATCACTACCGATGATGTATGGGCCTATTAGGTCATACACCGGGGTCAAACCTGACAGCAACTAAAGTAAAGGGACCAAATATGACAAAAGACAAAAGTTGACATCGCAGGCCGCGTTAGCGCCGCTAACCATAAGGTGTTAGCGCCGCTAACACTTTTGGGTTAGAGCCGCTACGGCTGCATGTCCTTTATGTCTAATCACATCGTAGGCTGCGATAGCGCCGCTAACATTAATGGGTTAGCGCCGCTAACCCTTAATGGTTAGCGCCGCTACGGCTGCATGTGCTTTTTGTCAAATCACCAACAAGGCTGGCCTATGCATGAACGAATGATGATGGTATTTGGCCGGCCAAGGGGGCAACTTAAGTGTCATATGGTGTTTATAAAAGATCCTATTTGTTCTTCATTTGCACCTTTTATGATCTTGACTAAAAATCACTCTTAAGTGCCTTGTGAGACTTAGTGAGTGCCTTTTCAAGAGAAATCCAGAGGTGAAGTCACTTTTTGCTTCCTGTTCTTGAGTAGTATTCGAGTAGAAGTACTACAAGAGCGAGCTAGCACTTGTGGTTGGCGTGTTCCCGGGGTATACCGCAATAGAGCAATCCGTTTTGGTTCTTGGAGCATTAACTTCATCACCCCTACGACTTTCTGGAGCTAAGGAGACTGGTATAACCTCTTAACTTCCTTGTATATGTTGCATTTTTGTTCATAGAGTTTGATCCATGTATTGGGTTTCATGTTTTATGCATTGTTTGCTTGTTCCATGGGCTTTTTATGTTGTACCTTGCTTCCGTTGCGTGCCCAAGAAACCCCAACAATACAATAGAACTAATCTATTATCTTATGAACTCAGGATGTAGAAGTTCCCAGTTAATATTTTCTTTGGTTATATCATACAATAACTTCTCAGCTTCTACATCTCCTCTGAGTTCCTTTTGTTGAACTTTGATGATCTTGTTCAGTTTGTCTTTTATGATTTGGTTTGAACCATCATCAAACTTGATAAGACTAGGTTTGCCTGCCTGATCCTTATACATGAACCCCTGAACAGGTGCATCAATAGATTGATTTTATTTGAACTCCATACCTTCAGGTACCTCGAATAATTTCTCCCATTGCAGACCAGGAACTGGAACATATCTCAGCTCCTCAGCTCTGTTTATCAGCTTGGAAACTTCATCAAAGATCTCTTGCTTGATCTAGCTTCGTTTAAACTTCTTGAGCATCATCATTATTCTATTCCACTCTATGTAGCCCATCCCGTGAACATATCTCAGGTCCACCCCCATTGTAGATTTATCTTCAAATTCAAAATTGAGGATGATGGCTCCACCGATTCTGCTCAAGGTCATGCCTTTGATCTCTTCACTGGCGCTCCTTCTGAAATAACATTCCTGAATTTCTACATCATTATATGGGACAGGATCAGGTCTTGGACCAGTGTAATTAGCTTCAGCTTGAGCTAAAGCTTTTCTCAGTTTTTCCTTTTCTTGATCCAGTGCTTCCTTCTTTTTCCTCTTTCTTAACTCACCTACAGAGATTTTAAGCTCATCTGCTTCTTCTTGCTCGAGCATCTCTATCAGTTCTTTTGTAGCTTTCTCTTATTCTGTTTCCTGCTCAGTCTCAGAAACCTCTTCAGCCTTAGATTCAGATTCTGTTAATTTTTGTTTCTTGGCTGCAGGTTCATCTTCTTTTAATCCCAGCTCCCCCTCAAGCTGAGCTTGCCTCTCTGCTCCTTTTGACAGTGCTAGTAGAGCTTCAGCTTGAACTAACTCAGCATCAGCTTCAGGTTGAGCCTTCTCCCCTTTTTTGTCATCATCAGTAGGGGATGAAGTCTTTTGTTGTTGGAGTGCAGCAACTGCAGAGGCAACCTCTTGAACATCTTTTGTCAGCTTCTCAAGGCGTTGATAAATTTTTCGTTTGTTCTTCTTCTGCTTGAGATGGAAAAGACCAAACTGAGCAGCAATATATTACATCAGTTGTTCAATTCCTGAGGAGGCAGATGCTTCGGGAAGAGACTGGATTTTGTTTTCGGACTCAGTATGAATATCTAGTGAATTGTGAGAGTCAAAAACATGAAGAGGTGAGTGAATGGGTGCATCATCCAAGGGTTGGCGTAGACCCTCAAACTCATTTGCACCAGAGTTTGGACCCTGTGAATCACCTTGGTATGTAGATGAAACATTGACAGGTCGTGTTTGTCGGTGTGAGAAGTGAAGAGAAGTAATGGGGCTCGAGACGTGAAGTGTATGGCTAGGTAGTTGGCTAATTGGTTTGGAGGGGCTGACTGACCCTCGGGATTGTTCATGTCTTCAATGTGACCTAAGTGTGTCTGCTTAGGCAAAGTAGTGGGCTCTCCCATGGCACTGGAGAGTGTGGGCTGAGTAGACACCACACCCGGTTTAGGCTTTAGGGTTGATATGAGGCTCGAGGTTGAAACCTGAAGAGTAGGCATCTCCCCCTCAACTCCTGCCAGTGGAGGGATCAATGTGATCTCAGCTCCAGTGATGCCTTTAGGAGTGGCTCCACCTGTGGCAGTTTTTCTAGTATAGGTTCGGATATTCTCCCTAGCAGAAGTGGGCATACTAGGGGTGGCTTCAGAGTGGGATTGTAGATGGAATGAAGGTGGAGGAGATGGGTTAGACTGGGTTGGGTTTAGCATAGCCTTATCTCCAAAAGTGAATGGAGAAAAATGAGAAGAAAGAGAAAGTGGAGAGGTCTTACCAGAAACAGCTTCAGTGTTTGCTGGTTCAGCTTGAGCAATGAACCTAACATTCCTCTATAGGTAGACTAACACACAAATTTACCATTTGATTCCTTGCTCAGCTTGACAGCTAGTGACATGGTTGTTTTCATGGTTGAACTCAAATCAAAACCATATTTCTTTATCAAATCAAGAACATACTTGCTTTGATTGATGAATATTCCATCAGGTTTTTGTTGAATTTGTAAACCTAGGAAATTAGTCATCTCACCCATCATACTCATCTTGTACTTTTGTGACATCATTTTGGAGAACCATTTACATAGAGTTTCATTTGTAGAACCAAAGATAATGTCATCCACATAGATTTATACAAGAATCACCTGTCCTTTACTCTTTTTAATAAAGAGTGTTTTATCTATACTACCTCTAGTGAAATCCATTGATAGTAGATAGTTGGACAGTGTATCATACCAAGCTCTTGGAGCTTGTTTTAGACCATACAAAACCTTGTATAACTTATAGACATGATGTGGAAACTTTGAACTAACAAAGCCAGGAGGTTGTTTCACATAGACTTCCTCCTGAAGTTTTCCATTTAGGAAAGCACTCTTCACATCCATTTGATAGACTTTGAAGTCTTTATATGCTGCATAAGCTAAGAACAGCCTTATGGCTTCAATTCTAGTAACACGGGCAAAGGTCTCATCATAATCGATTCCTTCTTCTTGCTTATACCCTTAGCCTAGCTTTGTTCCTAACTATCACTCCATCCTTGACCATTTTATTTCTATAAACCCACTTGGTGCCTATAATTGAATGATCTTTGGGGGCAGGGACAAGGCTCCAGACCTTATTTCTCTCAAATTCATTCAATTCCTCTTGCATACCTTCAATCCAATCCTCATCCTCTAAGGATTTTTTAGTCTTCTTTGGTTCCATTTGAGATAGAAAACCAAAGTGGGCAGCATAGTTAGCTGTAGCCTTAGATCTGGTCATTACTCTTTCTTGGACATTTCCAATGATCGGATCTTGAGGATGATCTTTGAGGAATTCAAATGTTGTAGTTGGAGAGTCTGGTTCTGGATCTGAGTGATGTTGAGAGTCCTGAGGTGAACTTATCTCCTCAGTCTCAACAGCAGCATTGTCAACAAAGTGTTGATCACCAAGATCTTCAGTCTGAGGTATGTCAGCTCCAAACGGATTGACGAACTCATCATCTTTCTCAGCTTGAGATTCCCCTGGAGCTTGTGATGATTTCTTTGATGGACACACATCATCATCACTATCATCTCCTATGACATTCATAGGATTTGACATACTGGTTTCCTCAGGCCTTTCAAGCTCACTCAGACTGACTGAGTCAACTTGTCTTTTCTCAGCTTGATCAAGACTGTCTTCATCAAATGAGACATGAATTGATTCTTCTATAGCCTTTCTCCTAGTGTTGTACACTCTGTAAGATTTGGAGATTGAGGAATAACCAACAAATATTCCAGGATCAGCTTTGGGTTCCAACTTATGGAGCTGATCTCTTTGATTTAACACATAGCATTTTGAACCAAAGACATGCAAATAACCTATATTGGGATTTCTAGATTTATACATCTCATATGATGTTTTGCCATGTCTTTTGACAATGATTGACCTATTTTTGGTTAATAAGCTGTACTGACAGCTTCATCCCAAAATAAAGTTTCAATCCTGCCTCACATAGCATTGTTCTAGCAGCCTCAATTAAGGTTCTATTTCTCCTTTTAGCAACTCCATTTTGTTGGGGAGTTCTGACATATGAGAAATTTTGTAATATTCCCTTATGTTCACAGAAGCTTTCAAGGGTTGAGTTTCTGAACTCAGTCCCATGATCACTTCTGAGTTGCTTTACAGACAGATCTTTATGCAACTCTTCCTGTTTGATAAAACTTATTATCTCCAGGACAGCCTCACTTTTGGCTTTTAGGAATATTACCCAGGTGAATCGTGAGAACTCATCTACTATCACCAGTTTGTACTTCTTGCCACTTAGGCTTGGAGTACTTATGGGTCCAAACAGATCCATATTCAACATATGCAGTGGGTCTGTTATTGAAATGTTTTGCTCTGATTTGAAGGATCCTTTATAGTGTTTCCCTTTTTCACAAGCTGAACACAATTTGTCATTGACAAATGTGATCTTTGGTAATCCAGAGACTAACTCTTTATTGGATAGCATATTTATATTTTTGAAATTTAAATGTAATAAACGTTTATGTCACAACCAACTCAGCTTAGGAACAGATTGGGAATACAAGCAGGTTTCATTATAGGGATCAGCAGAATTAAGATCAAGTAGATACACATCTCTTTCTCTTTTAGCTATTAATACAGGCTTTCCCTTAGCATTATATATTGTTCCTGCTTTCTTCCTAAAAGTAACAATGTTGTCTTCATCACACAATTATAAGATACTAATCAGGTTGTGCTTGAGACTTTTGACATATGCAACCTTCTGGAAAGTAACTTTGTCAGCATGCATCTTCCCATAGCCTTTAGTTCTTCCATAGGAATTTTCTCTAAATGTTACCTTAGGACCTTCATCTTCCTAGAAATCACTAAGAAGTCCTTTCCACCTAGTCATGTGCCTTGAGCATCCACTATCCAAGTACCATTTACTTGAACCCTGCACATGATATAAGAACTAAACACATTTGTTTTATTTGGGAACCCACTTCTTGGTAGGTTCTGATGAGGAGAACTTAGAATTTCCATCTTGTTGAACTGACTGTTCAGCTTGATCAGGGGATGCATCATGTGTAAACTGACCAGCCTGTTCTTGTTCAAGCCTTGAGATTTCAACATCATAGTCCTTAGCCTCATGACCTCTACTTATGCACTTGTAGCATCTCCTTCTTCCAATGATTATAGGAGGTATAGTGTCCAATAATCCTTGTGAGAACTTACTCTCAGTCTTATAATTATATGAAGTGGATAAATTTTCAACTTTCTTTGCAAGTTGATTCACTTAATGCTTACTAACTTTGGACTTACCTTTGTCAAGTCTTTGTTTGTTATCCTTTTGATTTGAAGTTTGACTAACAAACTTCTTTTCCATGACCTTGGACTTACCCTTGTCATGCTTACTACACTCACCAGTTTCAATAGGTTTGGACTTACCACTGTTGATCTGCTTGGACTTACCAAGATCCGCAACCTTAGACTTACCATTGTTGTGATTTGACCTCTTACTTACAGCGGTATTCCTATTCTTGTAACTTCTCTCCGAGCCAGATAGAGAATTTTGTATTTTGAAAGGATTTGGATTAAGCCTTTCTATGACTGAAGTTCTTTGAATAGGCTGAGTGCCTAATCTTTCCAGCATAGACTTACCATGTTGTTTGGATGTTGAGCACTCATTGTCATGATCTTTATCCTTTACAAACATATTGTACTTAAGGTTCTGACCATGTTTCTTCTCTGAGGCTAACTTCTGAGACTCAATCAGTTGTCTATCCTCCTCAGAGTCTGTACTTGCTATCTCATCATCAGCAACATAAGCTGCTGTTTGATAGTCACCTCCAAGTACAGCTTGTACATGTTTAGGAATTTGTTGGTTTATGCACTTTTCAGCAAGCTTTAATGACTTACACCAAGACTCGGTGACCTTTTGAAGTTGGTCAGCTTTGACTTTAGCTTACTGAAGATCTTCACTTAGAAGTTTATTAATGTGTCTTTGACATTCAAGATCACACTGTGCTTTCTTACCAACATCAATGAGAGACATTATTCCTTAATCTCATCTTTTAGTTAAACTATCTCAGCTTTGAGGTCATTTTGAGAAATAAGGCTGGTCTTGAAATCATTTAACAAATAATTTAAGGCAAGAACCTTTTCTTCATCGGTGTAAGAGTAGAAATTACTGACCTTGTACATGGAAGCAGGATCCTAATCACTAGGCTTGTTGTTTTCCTCGGCTTCCTTCATGTCAGCTTCAAAGATTGAATCGGACTGACCATAATCAACCTCGTCTAATTCCAACTCTTCATCTTCTTGAGCCATTAGACATACATCATCATCAGAGGTAGGTGATTCTATATCCCAGGTTTAAGCATATAGACCTTTTGCACTGGATTTGTCTTCTGGCTTTCCTTTCTTGAGCTGAGTATATTTCTTCTTGTATTTGGTAGCTCTATAAGCATTCTTATCAGCAACTGATGCTGATTCTCCCTTCTTTAATATGCACTCAGCAGCAATATGTCCCTTTAACTAACAGTTGAAGCACACAACATTCTTGGGATCAAAGGAACTCTTCCCTTTGTCCTTGTCAGATCTTCCTCTTCCCCGTTGAGCTCTTCTCAAACGTCTGGCTAACATTGCCATTTGCTTAGTGATAATCTAAACATCATCAGTATCACCTGAGTCTGAGTCTGAGTGGTCAGCTTGGGATTCTGACTCAGTCTCAGATTCAACAACTAGTGCCTTGGAACTTTTCTTCTTTCTCTGTGCAACCAATGCAACTTTAGTTTTATCCAAAGGATCCTTGAGTTGTTGTTAAGAAGTTCTTTTGTGTTCACTGATCTGTTCATGATTTAGCAGGAACCCATAAATGGACGGTACGTTATACAAATGCAATGTTCCTCCAGCCCTCAGTGTTGTGGTTACTTCATTGAGCCTTTCTGGTAACACATCCAGAAACTTCAGCACGAGTTCAGCCTCTTCTTTCTTAATGCCTACACTTAGCAGGTCATTAATCAGGCAATGAAACCTGGTAAACACATCAGCCAGAGTTTCATTCTTCTTTGAGAAGAATTTTTCATATGAACTGTTTAAATGATTCTTTTTCTGCTGTTAGACCAGATATGTGCCCTCATATGTAACACTTAGAGAATTCCATATCTCTTTTGCAGATTGACACCCAGTCACAGTATGCAAGATCTCGTTGGTCAGTGCATTTGCTAGAACACTTTTAACCTTGTCATCCAGATTGTAGAGTTTCCAATCTTCATCAGTCTAGGATGCAGCAGGATTTCTCATATCATTTTCAGTTCTGCCAGGAGACGTATCACTGACAGTAGCAGGAATCTTGGGGATGATAGGTCCTTTTGTAATGACATTGTACATACAATTGTCAATGGACTTGAGGAACAACATGGCTCAGAACTTCCGCATAGGATAGTCAAATCCATCAAATATGAGACAACCTTTGGCAGACATCTATGGAAAGTTTGAAGAATTGTTTCTTGTAGACATTGTAAACTTTCTCACAATCTTGAACTTTCAACTTATGAAATCGTTCAGCCTGCTCTGATACCAGTCGTTGGTCCCTTAGGTGAGAATAACAACAAGAAACAGATGTGTACAAGGGGGTTGAATACACTTTCTGCAGAAATTGAACAAATCAAAGTAAAGTGTTACACAAAGTAAATCAAACCATAATTAAATGCTTAGCTTTTCATTAATAAGAAGATGATTACAGACTCTATCAAGAAAGCAACTCTTGATATGTAAACACCTAATATAAATCTCTCAATCTTTCAAACTTAGCTATCTATAATCAACTTAAGATTATAGATACTGACGACTCTCTAAACAGGATTTAATCACAGATTGAATACTTACCAACTTCACAAAAAATGTGAAGATTCGAACACATGAACAAATTAGTAATCTGTGAGTTTCTTGATCACGTTGAACTGACAAAAAGTGAATCAAGACTCGTAACACATACGATCAATAGGTTGAGGTGAAACTTGAGTTTGGCTCTGTAACTCGTTGAATGTAGTCGTACCTCTAAACTTATCAAGATGATAAGTATATATAATCATGTTCCTACGGTTCCTAACAAACTGGACTAATCCTAATTTGCTAACTAACTACCGGATAACTCGGAATCTTGAATCTTCTTATCTTAAGTCTTCAATCTTCAATCTTGATTCTGGAATCTTCTTATCCACGCCGTAGATTTAGAGAGATAAAGATAAATTTAAAACACATTTAAATTATCTTAAACTGACTTCTTATTCGGACTGAGTTACTCAGATTGAGACTTATCAAGCTGAGTTCTTCGAGAACACACTCGAAAATAAACATGGACTAACATGTATAATTATTAGCTAATCCTTAGAAGTCCAAAGAGTTATCTAAAACATATTTAGCAACTCTATTGAGCTGACTCGGTATACACGTTGTGTCGCTCAGCTTGAAACTCATCAAACTGAAACTCAATATATATCTTAGGTGACACACACAACTTATCAAACACATTGACAATCTTACTAAGATATAGTCTAAGCTGATTAAACATATTTACAGCTTATACTCAGTCTAAATCACTGTGAGTGTTCAGTCTGATTAGGCTTCATAATTCTGTTTAAATTATATGTAGAACACATCTTACAAACTTAACTTTGTCTCATCAAATCTAAACGGATGAGATCATTTTCCCAATACTTATAATTATAGATATCGAACGACTCTCTAAACAGGATTTAATCACAGATTGAAAACTTACCAATTTCACAACTAAGGTGAATATTCGAACACATGAATAACTTGGCAATCTGTGAGTATCTTGATCACGTTGAACTGACAAACAATGAATCAAGATTCGTAACACATACGGCTTGAGGTGAAACTGAGTTATGGCTCTGCAGTTGTAGTCGTAGTCTTAGTCATAGTCGTACCTCAAAACTTATCAGGATGATAACTATTTATAATCCTGTTCCTACGGATCCTAACAAACTAGAACTAATCCTAATTTGCTAACTAACTAAAGGATAACTCGGAATCTTGTTTCTTGAATCTTCTTATCTTGAGTCTTCAATCTTCAATCTTGATTCTATAATCTTCTTATCCTTCCCGTAGTTATAGAGAGATAAAAGATAAATTTAAAAACATATTTAAATTCTCTTTAAACTGTCTTCTTGCTCGGACTGAGTTACTCAGCTTGAAACTCATCAAGCTGAGTTCTTCGAGAACAAACTAGAAAACAAACATGAACTAACATGTATAATAAATAACTCATCCTTAGAAGTTCTAAGAGTTAGCTACAACTTATTTAGCAACTCTGTTGAGCTGACTCAGTATATACGCCGAGTTACTCAGCTTGAAACACATCAGGCTGAATACTCAACCTATACCTTAGGTGACTATACAGCTTATCAAATACATTGATAACCTTACTAAGATAGAGTCTAAGCTGATCGAACATATGCTCAGCTTATATTCAGCTTATGCTCAGTCTGAAACACTATAAGTGTTCAGTCTAATCAAGTCTCATAATTCTGTTTATGTTATCTTTAGAACACATCTTACAAACTTAACTTTGTCTCATCAAATCTTAACTGATGAGATCATTTTCCCAAAAAACTTTAGTCTCTACACTACCAAATGATGTATATCATCAAGTTCTTAAATGCAAGACTACCAAAGAGATGTTAGACACACTTACTGTTGCATATGAAGGTACTGAAGAAGTGCAGGAGAACAATAAAATCCTCCTTGTAAGAGAATATGAGTTCTTCATTGCTCATAAAGGTGAAAGTCTCACTTAGACATACAACAGGTTCAACTGCCTTGTGAATGACTTAAGGAGGGCAGATGTTCCAAAGAGCAACAAGGAATTGGTGAACAAATTCCTAGACTCCCTCCCTGAAACATGGGATCACTTCATCACTGTCTTAAAACATGGTGAGAATATCAAGGGATTGTCACTGGTTAGGCTCTATGGTAATCTCGTGAACCATGAGCAATCAGTAAAGTAAAGGAAGCTGTCAACCAAGGCGATGAGAGAGTCTACAAAATCTTCAACAACTGTACTAGTGTCCAAGGATGCTAGATCTAGAAACTTTGCTACAGTGATGGATAGCGCAAGTGAAGAGGATGATGAAGAGGAGTCTTCCGAGGATGAAGAGCAAGGAGATGCTGAGGGTGAAAGGTTGGAGAACATGGACAACATTGAAGCTATTGTTGAGCAGGCTGCCATATTGGTGAAAAGGTTCAAACATTTCTTAAAAGGAAAGGGTGTCAAGAAGTTCGGGAAGAGACCTTTCAAGGGTGACAAGTTGAAGTCCAAGTCGTATGAAGGTTGCTTTTCTTGTGGCAAGACTGGTTATTATGCTAGTGAATGTAAGTCCAAGGGAAGCTCTAGCTTCAAGGATGTTCCCAGACTAGACAGCAAGGTTGATTATGAAGCTAAGTACAAAAAAATTCTTAATACGGTTCTTGACAAGAAGAAGAAGAAAGCCCAGACCAAGGTGTTGATTACGGAAGAAGAAGATTGGGCTGAGGAAGATTTGTCAAGTGATGAAGATGAGGTCCTCACTACTCAACTCAGTTTAATGGCCAACATAGGTAGTACTAGCACCTTTGATGAGGATATGAAAAAGGCCGCTAAAGCTTGTACTTCTCCTGACTGGGATCTTTCTTCTATGTACCAGGTTAGCAAGTTTATTAACTGTGATGATAATGAAAAGAACACCATGTTTGATTATTTGAGAGTTGAGTTTTAGTTACTATTCAAAGAGAAAAGATGCTAAAAACAGAAATAGAATCTCTTAAGGAGAAATTAACTCTTAAAGATAAGAAACTTAAACAAATGACTAAATTTGAAGATGATGTAGCTAATAAAAAGATATTAAATCAGATCTTTGTAAAAGAAACCAATGAAGCAACCATAAAGTTTGATGACCTACAAAAAGAAATGAAGTGTTGGTGTGTTTCTGCTGAAAAGACCACTCAATGTGTCAATGAGCATATTCCAAAACAATTTCAAGCTATTATTGGTGGAAATTATTCCCAAGCTGCTAAGTGTGTTGATTTTAGTAAGGACATAAATATCTTAGAAAAGGCTGACATTTTACCACTCACTTTTCAAAAGATTGTGAAAGGAAAAAATGTTATCACTAATAGATTTGTCAAAAGTAAAAGTTCTCATCTAAAAGAGTTAATCACTCCCATAAAGGATTTAACTTTTATTGTTTTGTCAGAAAGTAAAAGTACTGAAAATTTAAGATCAAAGGAAGCAAGTAAAAGAAGGAACCAGTTTTTGATACCAAAAGACATTATGTTGTCAAACGTTGAAAGATGATGAATTAATTTTAAGTACTCAGCTAACTGACACTTCATTAGCTAATGCTTCTACATCAGCTCATTAGATGGTATATGATAAATGCTCAGCTAATAGCCTGTCAGCTAATCATGGATCATCTTCTAACTGCTTAGCTGATCAAGAATCACTTCAAACTCTTTCAATAGAAGAAACCATGACAAAAGGAAATTTCTTGCACTATTCCTAAGTCTGCCACACCTAAAGCTGATAAAAAACTCTCTAAATCTAAGGGTTAGCCAAAGATGTCTGTAAACAAAGACCTTGAGGGTTTATAGAGTCAACTGCAACAGATGAATGGTAAAATAGGTCAGCTAATGACCCATAGTCATCTGAGGATAGATAAGACATCTCATGGGCAATCACTAAAACATGTTCAAGGCATCAAAAATAAAAAATGTTACAAATGTGGTAGCAAAGAACATAAGGCACGTGATTGTTCTCTAGAAGGCAATTCAAGACAATAGACAAACATTGATAACATGACTGTTCCAATCATACATAAACAACCTGATATGAAGTGGATAGCTAGGTGCAATCCACATGGATCCAGTCAATAGTGGATGCCCTAAAGTGTTACTAATCTTTCTTTATATCATAACTGCGTAGGGATTTAGTACATGGTATCTAAACAGTGGTTGTTCCATAACCATGACAGGCAGTAAAGCACTACTCAACAAATACAATAAAGAAATGGGTCCAAGGGTGACTTTTGGTGACAACAACTTTGGCCAAACCAAAGGTTATGGCGAACTTCTAAATGGGAATCTCAAACTATCTAAGGTTTCATATGTAAAAGGACTCCAATATAACCTCATAAGCATAAGTCAATTGTGTGATGGGGATAATGAAGTCCATTTCAGTAAGACAGGTGGTTCCATTTTAGATAAAGAAGACAAAACTATTATTCGTGCCAAGAGAACCAAGGATGTGTATACACTTGACATGTCCTCGGGTGATCCTTCAAAGTTAACATGTTTGTACTTAAAATCAATAACTGATACAAACTGGCTGTGACACAAAAGGCTTTCCCGCCTAAATTTTAAAAACATCAACAAGTTGAGCAAGGGTGAGCTAGTGTCAAGACTGCATTTACTGACTTATACCAAACCTAAACCTTGTTCTGCTTGTGAGAAGGGAAAGAAACACAAAACCTCTTTTCCATCAAAGCAGGCAATCTCTATCACAGAACCATTCTACATGTTGGAGATGGATCTCTTTGGTCCTGTTGCTATTGCAAGTATTGGTGGAAGCAAGTATGCTTTGGTAATGGTGGATGAAATCTCTAGGTACACCTTGGTATTCTTTCTCAAAGCCAAAAGTGAAGCTGCTGAGGAGATTATCTGCTTCCGAGTGATCAAGATAGAACTTCTAAATGGCAATCTGGTTAAGATGCTTAAGAGTGATCATGGAACTGAGTTAAGAAATCAAGCTCTTGAAAAATTCTGTGATGAGAAAGGGATTTCTCAAAACTTTTCTTCTCCAAGAACCCCACAGCAAAAGGGTGTAGCTGAGCGCAGAAACAGAACCTTGATTGAAGCTGCAAGAACCATGATGTGTGAAAGTGGTTTAGGATTTATTTTTGGACTGAGGCTGTCAGCGGTTCATGTTTCACTCAGAACATGTCCCTTGTGATAAAAAGGCACAACAAAACTGCATATGAAGTGCTTAAGTGAAGGAAGCCAAACATCAGCTTCTTACATATCTTTGGGTGTCAATGTTTCATTCTCAACCAAAGAGATCAGCTACAAAAGTTTTCACCAAAAGATGATGAAGGGGTGTTTGTTGGCTACTCCGTGATCTCCAAACCTTACAGAGTGTTTAACATTAGAACAAAGGTCATAGAAGAATCAATCAATGTAAGTTTTAATGAAAATGACTTTGTTGCTTCCTGTTCTTCTAATCAATTTTCAGGTGAGGAAATTAATGATCTTATGCATACTTGTGAAAGCATTCCAGTGTCAACTGATCCACTCCCATCAGCTGATGAAGATGAAATAGATGAACCTGTTCCTATCTTTAATCAAACCAATGCACAACCAACCTCACCCAGTCCATTATTTCTACTAAATGATGTGAATGATGATTCAATATCATTGGACTCAAATTTCATATATGATATTCAATCATCGGTAGAGTTACCCCCTGATTGCTTAAATGAAGATACGTCAGTTGACCAAACGGAGGTTACATAAGCTCTTCATAACCAACGATCTTCAACTCCCCAAATCCAAATAAATCCCATCTCTACCACAATCCAAACTGCCTACAAAGACCATAAAGATCATCCTCATGATCAGTTCATAGGTAACATAGAGGATCCTATACTAACCTGATCAAAAGCATGCAACTTTTGTTTTGTATACAGGTTTTGTCTCTATGATTGAAAAAAAGAAGGTTGATGAAGCTCTCAATGATCCCTACTGATGAATGCTATGCAAGAAAAGTTGGCAGAATTCACCAGAAACAACGTATGGACTTTGGTGCCAAGACTAAAGGATACATCTATCATTGGAACAAAGTAGGTGTTCAGAAACAGAATTGATGAACAAGAGCTAATCATCAAAAATAAAGATAGGCTAGTTGCTCAGGGGTACTGTCAAGAGGAAGGTATTGAATTTGATGAGACCGTTACCCATGTTGCAAGACTTGAAGCAATCAGACTGTTCCTAGCCTATGCTGCCTTTGAAGAGTTCAAAGTTTTTCAAATGGATGTTAAGAGTGCTTTTCTCAATGGTGAATTGAAGGAAGAGGTATATGTCAAACAACCTCCTAGTTTTGATGTTGCAAGCTGCCCTAATCATGTTTACTTTCTAAACAAAGCCTTGTATGGTCTTAAGCAAGCTCCAAGAGCCTGGTATGATACCCTCTTTTCTTTTCTAACCACAAAAAGATTTAGTAGAGGAAGCATAGATAGCAGTTTGTTCATAAGGAAACTCAAGTGTAATGTAATACTTCTGCAGATATATGTAGATGACATAATATTTGGGTCTACAAATTTGGATATTTGCAAAAAGTTTTCTAAACTCATGTCTGATAACTATCAGATGAGCATGATGGGTGAACTAAACTATTTTCTTGGTCTTCTAATTAAACAAGAGGTTGATGAAATTTTATTCATCAAACAAAGTATAGCAATGATTTACTTAAGAATATTGAATTTGAAAATTGTTCTTCAATGAAAACACTCATGTCTACTACCTTAAAGCTAGGAAAAGATACTTATAGTAAATAAGTGAAGATTACTGCTTATAGAGGTATGATAGGGTCTCTTTTACATCTCACTACAAGTAGACCAGATATAATGTTCTCAACATGTCTTTGTGCAAGATATCAAGCAGATCCCAAAGAATCACCCCTTGCTCCAGTTAAACAAATTTTCAGGTATCTCAAAAGAACTCCTAATCTAGGTATTTGGTACCCCAACGACTCAGATTTTGAGTTAGTTGGATGCACTGATTCTGATTTTGTAGGTTGCACTTTGGATAGAAAGAGTACATCTAGTGGATGTGAATTGTTAAGTGGAAGGTTAGTCAGCTGGTCTAGCAAGAAACAAAATTCTGTTTCCACTTCTATAGTTGAGGCATAATACATAGCTGCGGGTAATGGCTACAAAACCAACTACTAGACTATTTCTGACAATCCTGCTTTGCAATAAAAAACCAAGCACATTGAAATCAAACACCATTTTCTAAGAGATAATGTGCACACAAAAAATTCAATGCACTATATTAGCAACTAATTTTCAACTAGCTGATTTGTTTACAAAACCTTTAGATGAGTCAGGTTTAACTATTTAATATCTATAATTGGCATGCTAAATTTGTAGTCTTTTTACGTGTTGTAGTTAGGTAGTTAGCTTGTTGTGTGCAAATAATTCTATTTTGTGTGTGTTCTCAATGTATTACTTATCTATGCATTTCTATATCTTGCTGAATTGTGAAAAAGCTAAGTAAATTTGATCAGTGATGCCCATCAGCTGATGAAATGCCCCAGCTGATCACTGTCGACTAAGGAAAAAATGCTCAGCTAAGTGCATACATTAGCTTATAATTGTTCTTTGAAAAAGAGTCAGCTGATACTTTTTCCTCATTAGCAGATGCCTCTCTCCGAGTCAACTCTGTGTCCCCACACTTATCTTATTAAATGCACATTTGTATTAATTCATTTCATAGGTTTATTTAATGCCATTTAGTTATCCGTTAGTTGTCCGTCCATTTATTACCTTTCCGTTATCTCATTTTTTTAGCAGACGTGATAGTTACTTTTTGAAAAAGAAATCTCAGTGTCAGGATTCGACTTCCAAAAAAGATATTAATGATGATATTGGCGGTTTTTCAACTTCAATTTTTCAAAACCCCTGAATATTTTTCTCTATCTTCGGAAGAAACCTCTCTTATTGCACTATTCATCTTCATATCCGTCTGTTCAAACAACAATGGTGACCTACAATTCTTCAGCTACTCCAAACGCCATTGCAGGTGAGAATTTTACTCCTAACTCCATCATGACTATGACAAACAACAACATTCTTCTTACCACTGAAATTCCCTCAAAACAAGCCAATTAGGGTTATGAGCCTATGGTTGCATTCATAACTGCTCACCCTCTTTTTCGATGCCTCACTGCTCATACTCTGTTCATCTTCCCAAAAAATATTGGGGAGATATTGTATACTACAAGATATCATCCCAATGAACAAACTATTACTTGCTCCTGTTTAAACTCCACTGTCAACATAGCCATTAAAGTTGATACCCTTCGCCAAGCCATCTCAATTCCCAATCTTGTCCTATTTAATCCTTTTCCTACTCATGATCAAACCTTAGAGGTTTTGCCTCTTATCGGATAAAATGCCCCCATTTCCCATGGAAAATATAAACTGTTAGTTCTAGGGCATCCATCGAAGTATCTTGCAAGCATCATCATTCGATGCTTTTGTGATACATGTGGAAGTCATGACCTACTCAATCAAACAAAACTCATGGTGATTCATGCCCTGGTTACTGGTCGAAACATTGACTTTGCTCAAGTCATTTTCTTTGAAATAGTAGACAAGATGACTATGGGTACTACTAAGAAAACAACAAGGAGACATGTGCCTTACATTAGATACCTAAGTCTAATATCCCTTCAAAGCCTTCAATGGGAAAATTATGCCAGTTTTGTTGTTCATCTGAACACAATGAAAATACCCTAAATGGGTAAGAAATCCTTCTATCTAATTAGGGAATCAAGGGGTCCTGAAATCACTCCTAAAATGCAAGAGTTAATTGATGAGGCTATTAGGGAAAGTGGAAATGAAGGAGAAGGAGAGAATGTCAATCTTGAGTCTAATAATGACGTTGATGATGATGTTGCTGTGAATGTTGAGGGTGCTGCTGAACAACCTGAGGAATCCCATCACTCTACTCATTCTAATGCTAAGCCACACACTGAACAACATGAGAAATCTGAGCATTCTGATGATGAGTCTCATAATGCAGTTGCTTTAGTGCCCTACTCAGAAGATGGTGATAGTGATAATGGTGATGGTGATGATGATAATGTTGCTGGTGGTGGTGGAGCTATTGTTATAAGCTTTGGATCTGGTGATAATGCACCCATTGGTGATGTTGGTGCTGGTTCATTTGGTGGTGAAGGAGAAGGTGATGATGATAATGAAACTGATGAGTACTCTGAGCCCAATTATCAACCTTTTCCTGGATTTAACTCGTGCTCCACTCAAAATTCCTCTCTTCCTGATCAATCAGAAGGTGATACATTGGATTACAGTTCTGAGAGTCCGATAGTAGGTGGATATGTTACCCCTACACCTCCACAAGGTGGTGATGATGGTGAAGACTTCATAAGTAGTGGTGCTAGTGGTGAAACCAAGGAGGCAACTGATGATAAAGATATGGTCTCAGACAAGCTCATTCAATTGATTGAAATCAGTAGAAAGACATATCCTTCAGGTAACATTGCTTCAACCATTGAGGACACTCATATGGTAGACCCAACTAGTGAGATCCAATCCTCACTCCTAGTTGTTCCATCCCAACAAAAGCCAAGCTCAAGTTCACCTCCGCTGGTTACTTGTTCTACTCCCTTTGTAACCCAAATAGAACCAAGGTCAGTAGAGCATGTGCACTTTACACATGTCTTAGAGGATGTGCCTATCACACTTCAGACCTAAACTCCAAAGATTCCCTCTCATGTTGAGGGGGAGCCAATGGATGATGCTCAATTTCTTAAGCCAATGGATGCATCCTCCCAACAATAGTATTTGTAAATTTGGGACTCCACCGATCTGGGTTACCCTCCCAATAGGGTGACACCATTAAAAGACAGACCCCATCGCATGGTCACATTGTGTCTTATCCCTCTTTGAGTCTGCCTATGCCCTCAATGAGCTCATTGATGTACCAAGGGGAACCCAATTGAGTGTAACCCCTACTCACACTCACGTACTTACACCTATTTCCATTTATATTCTTACACATATATTCTAAACCACACCATCTCCAACCTGCTAAACAGCCTTCACACCATCAAACCTACCATTCCTTCTATTTCTGTCAATATCCCAGACCCCATTCTCCGACTTCCTGTTCATCTTAGAAACTTGGATGAAACCTTAACCAGCCTTTCTCACCTTAGCCGAGAGAAACATATAGAAACTCTCAATGAATTTAGAACCCTTCATAATCTTGTCAACACTCTTAGATCTTCTACTTCTACCTTTCAACCTGATTTCTCACCTACACCATCCCATCTCAGAACTACCTAACCTACATTCTCTCAGCCTCACATTCCTTCTTCCTTTACCCCATCTTTTTCCACAACTAACCCTATGCCTACCGAACCCACTCTTCCACCGTTCACACCCTCCACCTCAACACTTGTTTCCCCTACTAAAACCTTGGTTCCTTCCAGTTCCTTTCCCTCTGACCCTTTTGATGATGAAAAAATGGGGAGAGATCACTAAACTCAAACCCTAACCAGTCTTCTTCTAGCTCATCTGATGCATCCTTCAACATGTACAAAGAAGCTGCTGAAACACTTTTTGGTGCAAATCCTGATCAACCAAAGGAAGGAATTCTTTCCAATGAAGCAGAAACAAAAAACCAACCATCTACTGAGGGGGAGAAAAGGCCAAAGAGGAGATTAAATAAAATGACAAGAAGGAAGAGTGCAAAGATTAAAAGCAAGGTGAAGCCTGTGCTCCCATAAATATTATTTTGGATGATGAATCAGAAGAAGATGATGACGATGTGCCTTTTTCTTCACTACTCAGAATCAGATATAAAGGTCCCACTCCTCGAGCTTCATTAGTCCAATCCTCTCCCAAAGTCCAAGAAAAGTCCTCTACTCCAAGCTCTGATTAAAAAAAAAGGTAAATCAGTTATGACCTATGCTGAAGTAGAAAAGGTAGAAAGAAAAGAAAAAGAAAAAGCTCAATCAGAGGATGAAATGAGAAAAGAGCTTGTTGCCTTCTTAGGAGTCACTATTGAAGAAATGCTACAATCCAAAGCTAGACAAGCAGAACATCAAACTCCTCAAGATAAGGATTTTGCAACTGCCCTAGGAGTATCAGAAGAGGAAATTGATCAAGTTAGAATTGAAGAAGAAGCCCTTCTGACTACTCAATCTCCTACCTCAATTGGGAAAGTTGCACAACAAGAATCACCTCATCACTATTATGCCATGAAAGATTCAAAGAAGGGAAGATCTCACAAAGAAGCAATTCAAGCCCTATTGGATCTAGAGTTCTCCAAAACACATAAAGTATCTGGCTACAGGGACACTGAATTCAACAAGTATAGAACTTGCTTGGCTAATAGATCAGATCCTCATAGCATCTCAAGAGTGACTACACACAAAGGTGGTAGTGATCCCTACATCAGACTTGTTAAAAGAGATGAAGCAAGAATTTCGGAGGATACTGTTAGAGATATGCCCACTAATGCACGTACGTCATATAAAACCGCTGCTGATGATGTATGGGCCTATTGGGTCATACACCGGGGTCAAACCTGATAGCAACTTAAGTTTAGGGACCAATTATGACAAAAGACAAAAGTTGACATCGCAGGCCGCGTTAGCGCCGCTAACTATAAAGGGTTAGCGCCTCTAAGTCCTAAGAATTAGCGCCGCTACGGCTGCATGTACTTTGTGTCACATCCCTGGCAGGCCGCGTTAGCGCCGCTAACTTTAAGGGGTTAGCGCCGCTAAACCCTAAGAGTTAGCGCCGCTACGGCTGCATGGGCTTTATGTCAAATTACCTCCCAAGCTGGCCAATGCGTGGTGTACGCCTAGGAACGCACTTTGGCCGGTCTTTGTGGTTAAAATCGAAGCTGGAGGCAGAAGTTGTGGTGAGACTTCATTTTTGTTTTGAAGTTCCTTTGCTCTTTTTCTCTCTAATAAAACACACACACTTTTCTCTTTGGTGCTACTATGACCAAGTGAGATTATAGAGAGTACTCTAGAGATTTTGGTCTTCTAGTTGCTGTTCCATTGTGGTTTTCATAGTGAAGTATCGCAATGGCTTGCTAGCACTCGTGGTTTGGCTTGTTCCCGGGGTATATCCCAATAGAAGATCCGGTTTTCGTTCTTGGAGGATCATCACCACGATTGAAGATTACTGGAGCTAAGGAGAAAGGTATAACCTCTTTCTTTTCAAGTTGCATTTCTTGAACATAGAGTTTGGTCCATTTGAGGGATTTCGGTTTTTATGCTTTGATTGCTTGTACATTGGGCTATTTTGTTTGTACCTTGCTTCCGCTGTGAGCCCACGAAATCCCAACAGTGGTATCAGAGCCACCTCTATGTTAGATCTGCACTTGGTGGCTTGAAAAATCCCGAAATCAAAATGGTTGTTTTCTGTTAGAACAGGGTTAGCGACGCTAACCTCGGGTTAGCGGCGCTAACTCATAAATGTTAGCGGCGCTAACGCACTGTAACAGTTTTAATTTTCAAAGTTAACATCAGTTTTGGTCTCGGGAATTTTTAGCTTTTTGTGATTCTGGAAATTTGTTCCAGTTTTGTGTTTGGTAATTTTGTTACCACCTTGTTTGTTTGGTTGTATGTGATAGATTTGAAATTGGTAACCTTGTCTTTGACCTTGTGGTTGACTTTGTGTGTTTGGATGCATTTGGTGATTTTTAATCACATGGGCTGTAATATTTATTAAAATTGTTATATTTGTAATAATATTGTGGCTTGCATGCCATTTCATTCATCCGTGTATTTGTACTAGATAAATAGGAAATTAGTGTGGCTTGTACGCCATTTCAATTTCTATTGTATTTGTTGTACAATTTGGATGAAAACACACAAGATGGAGTCGGAAGAAGATGGAGCGTGTCCATAGAAGCCGGTGAAGTCCATTGGAGATAGTGGTTCTAGTGGGAGCTCGCATTGAAGACCTTCCGTCCCTTAGTTGACCACGTTCTACCCGTTTTGGCTCACGGGAAGAACGCATAGGATTTATGGCAAGGGTTACCAATTTATTTCGTATATATGCGTGTGATGTGATTTTATTTTATTCTTGCATGGTTTGCTTAGGATTCGCATGCTAGAAAAAAAATTTTTTTTTTTTCGAAATTAATAAAATCACAAGAGATTTGGTAAAAATAGTTTACAACTCTCTCGCGCGCTCACATACAAGATTAACTCACCTAGTGAAAATAGGTTTTGTCACTAAACAAGTTAATCAGTAACCAAGCCGAAAACAAAAGCCCGTTTTCATAAAAACGTAAATCTTGCACCATCCAAAAGATGACACCACCCAAATCTAGTGAAGCATGGAGTGATTGTCGAGCTTAGCACGAGTTATTCCATGTGGATCTGTGTGGAAGGTGAGTGTGGGATCTTGAAATTATTGGTTGTCGAGCTTAGCACGAGCCGGTAGTTGTCGGGGTATCACCGTGTATCTTGTTGGACGATTTGCAATTACAAATTAGAATCCTTGAGTGATTGTCGAGCTTAGCACGAGTCAACCAAGAATTTTAATTTGGAATTGGTGCTAGTAGGGATCAAACATGCCAAACGACCGATGGTTGTCGTAGGATCCCGCAAGTGTCTAAGAGTTGCAATAGAGATTGCAATCGGTAAAGTGGTTATCGGCCTAAATAGCTCCATGAACTGATCCGCGGCAACCCCGTCATGAATTGGAGTGAAATATGGTTCTTAGCCCTTGTTAAAATATTTTTCGAGACGATAAGGGTAATTATTTTAACGAGGATTCAAATCAAACTAACTAATTCGTGTACTCTACTTTAATATAGGATGTCGAATCAAAACCACAACACGTCGAATTTTTCACTTCGTATGATTCTACAAAGGGTGAAACTCACGGGAGTGAACTTTGTTGACTGGCTTAGGCAATTGAGAATTGTCCTACGTGCTGAGTCTAAGTTGCACATTCTTGAGGAACCCCTTCCTGAACCACCTGCTATCAATGCGGAATAGGCTATCCGATATGCGTATGAAAAGCGTGTTCGGGATATACACGATGTTGCTAGTCTCATGTTATCAAGTATGAGCTCGGAACTGCGAAAGCAATTTGAGCACATGACTGTGTATGACATGATTAACAAGCTGAAGGATGTTTTCCGACAGCAAGTTAGACAAGAACATTTTGAGTGTGTTAAAAGTCTAACCGGTTGTAAGATGCGGGAAGGCGGGAGTGTAAGTGCCCATGTTTTGAAGATGAAATCATACATGGACCAGATGGAGAGATTAGGTTTTCCTATAGGGAGGGAGCTTGGTGTGAATTTCATACTTCAGTCTCTGCCCGCCACATATGAAAAGTTTATAAAGGACTATCATATGCATGGAAAGGAAATGTCTATAGATGAATTGCATGGAATGTTGAAGGTTGTAGAATCTAACATGTCCAAGCATGCATCATCTTCATCCACTCTTGTTTTTGGTTCTAAGGAACAACATAACATGAAGAAGAAGAAATTGATCCCATTAAAAGAAGAAGTTGGAGTTTCCAAGCTTGCTTCAAGTTTTGAGTCTATGGACATTGATGATGTGCCTAAAGAGACTCAACAAGGGGTGGTTTGCTACTTCTGCGGTAGATTTGGGGATTGGGGCCGTCATGCCTGCCCTTCGTGCCGAAAGGATATAAAACTTCTCAGACAAGAGAGAGTTAATTTTCCTACTTGAGGTACATTCATGATTATACTTCATTGCTATTCCTTATAAGCTGGGATGTTTACCCGAGCTATAAGACTCACGTTTGTCACAAATTTATTTTTGTTGCAAAGTGTAGGTCTATTCGTTGTAAAAAGGAAAAAGCTTGAAGAACCGGATCTCTGAAGAAGAAATTTTGTTAATTGTATTCTACAAGAGAAATGGGAGTGTTGGTCTCGCCATTAAATCCGGATTTATTATTACTTTTGTTTGTATGCCCTGCGTGGCAAGAACTACTTTAGTGTATGCTCCTTTGGAGATGATGGATGTTTTTGAATCTTGTATTTTATAAAGATTTTTCATTTTAATAGTTTCATTTCAAATTCGATCCATGTCTATGCTTTTGTGTTATTTTGACTATTTTAGTGCTTAAATACACATTTGATGACGATAGAAATGACTTAGAATTGAAACAATTTTGAAAAATTATTTTGAGATGATTTTATCAAAACTTATCCATATCATTGCATACATAAAGGCTCGTTATAAGTAATAAGACAATCATGAACAATTGATTCTTAAATCCAAAAGTGATTTGGATATATTAGCTCTATGGCATAATCAAACTTGACCAAGTAAACAACATTTGCATCGCTTAGATCCATGTGGTTAGGATCTTTGTAAAAGTTTAGTCTCGGGCTAAATGAAAGATACAAATCTTGTTTATTGGAATAGGATGATTAATGAAATCCTTCACCAGTATTGGTAAGGAAGGATTGTGACTTGTTGGATATGATCATATTTGTGTGGATAATCCGTTCAAGTATGCCACAAAGAGTGACACTAGTGAAATTCTTCATCACTATCTTTATGGTAGTAGTTGAGAGAATGTTTACTAGAGAAAAGGCTTATGTCTGAAACCTAGTGGTGTTCGGAATTAACCTAAAGAGAATTAAGAATCAATAAGGGCATATAGATATAAATTCTTAGATCTAGAATAGATGCTAAATTTTTCTTATCTATATTGGTTTAAACATAAAATGAATCATGGGTTTAACCCATAATTCGTTTTTCCGAAGAAACACATTTGCACATGGTGTTACTTTAAATAAAACCGGATATCTGTGTTGATGATCTGGTAAAAGGCAGGCCTAAAACATGTATTCAATGTGGTTGGTATACATTAATTTTATGAACCAAGTCCTCGATCTAAAACACAGCATTGTGGTCACTTAAGCATCGAATGAGATATTGACTAGAAAGAGTTCTTTGCTTGTCAATCTCATAACTTAAATTATCCAGTCTACATTCAATGGGAGATGGATGAATTATAAGTTGATGCCTACATATTTAAGTAGTTCATCTGAGTTTTGGATAATTGTTTCTTGAACTTTTGGGAACCATGTTTGATTGCGCAAAAGGGAAAGTACAATTTACAAAAGCATTCCAGTGGAAGAACGTAAAACTTAAATAAAAGACCTAATGTTGACACTAGCATTTAATCAGCATAGAGATGCTGGTAAAACCTGACAATATCCATTGCTTCTTTATATCTGATGGTAATCAAGAAGGTTGTTTAGATATGAGGTTGTCATATTTTACTAACAGCAGCTTGATGGTAAATCATTGTGATGTTACCATTCATCGGAAACATAGTGGGACCCTGTGTTCACTAGTGAATAGAAGAAGATAATGGTGTAACCTATTTGCTGCATCCAAGTACTTGACTTGGGTTAATCCCACACCTAAGGTGTAATTCAAGAAGGGTGAAGGGACTAACATATATGCCATAATGGACAACTTCAAATACCGACTAGAGACAAAGTGTTTCATATTGATTTTATGGAAACAAGTTCTAGTGGTTATGTTGAAGATAATTTGGATAAAGTGTAATTTTGTTGTCACCTTGTGGAAACAAGTTTGCTCACATGGACAAAAGAGATCTGAATCCTTCATAGGATCAAGTTGAGGAAATACTTAAGGCATTTTCCGAGGGTCTCATTCATCCATAAAAACCAGATTAAGTCTGGATTAAGCGAAACATTGTTGTCACTATGGGGAAACAAGTAATCTCGCATGGAAATAAAAGGCCAAGATCCTTTGCAGGATTAAATTGAGGAAATGTTTGAATCATGTTCCGAGGCCTTATATATCCATTATGTCCAAATTGTGTTCATGACTAAGGTCAGCAAAACTTGCATCTTGTGGCTGTAATCCTGCTTTATGAGAAAGTCAAAGGAATGAGTTTTCTAGAAAGCGTAGATTAAGCCAAATACCCTTGTCAGGGCTAGTGGGAGCATCATGTGTTCCTAGTCAAATATGCTCTATGAAAATAATGTCCTAATTTAGGGTTGTTCTACAACCTAATGGTGGAATTGTTGTTCTATGAGTATAAATAGAAAATATGGAATCAAGTGAATTTTCTAATTCAAGAAGTACTGATGTATGTTCTTGATGTTCGACGAAAGTAGAATTGTCTTGAGTAAGTTATTACTGCAAGCAAATCTATGCTTATGAGACTGTCGATTTTATCGAAGTTTAGATTAATCAAGTATGTGGTATAGATACGACATTTAGACCTAAATGAGTGTCATCGACCCTATTGTGGACTTCGGTCACATTGAGGGTATGTCGACTCTGATAAACATGAGTGTCAATGACTCTATTGTGAACTTCGGTTACATTGAGAGTATGTCGACTCTGATAATCATAAGTGTCATTAATCCTATTGTTGACTTCTGTAACATTGAGGATATGATGACTATGATAACTTTGTAAATGATCTCTTTAATAAACACTTCGCTAGTGTTTTAATAAGAGAATACAAAAGAGTACAAAGGGATATCGGGTAAATGATCCCATAATTAAGCCATTGTCAAATACTAGTGATGACTTTCATACTAGGTATAAAAGCATTGTTCATGCTTATGACCGGGCTTAAATATCGTTTTAGTATATGTTTGATTTACTTATAAACTTTGGGAACGATACAGACAGTATTGTAATTTATGCTTGTTTCGATATGCGAGTGATTCGGTTACATTCATAAGACTTTACTGTGTTCCATCTTAGCATGTTTAACCACTTCCCAGAATGTTTATACATTCTAAAATTCCACAGTCAGTCATTCTTCAAGGGAAGGAAGTTTGAAATAAGGCTGAGGTTAGGTGTTGGTTATGCATTAATCAAGGATTGAATGCATGAAACGCAACAGTAACCTGTGCTTGAAAGGGGTTTCAAGTGACTGGAAGACCCACACCTGAGTTCACTTCATGGATCATGGTCACAAGTAACTCGGGATGATAATATCATTACGTCCTTCGACCCGAGATGTATGAATTGCCATAGCATGAAACTTTCTTACTTTGGTTATTTCAAAACGTAGTTCGTAACTGGCTATTATAAAGGGAATAGCTGGGTAAGACAAGGTTCATGTTATGGGATTGTACAGTCAACGGAATTTGTTCCTCCTATATGAGAGATATCCCTGGGCCCCTCGATGATTGGGCGCTGACACCAAAATAAGCATGGCCATGCGCAAAGGAATATTGATTGAGAATCAGATATGTCCTTAAATTTTGGTCACCACCAATCTTGATCGAGAAACATAATCGTGAACGATCTGGAGATTGACATATTAATCCATGTCTCGTGTTCACAAGGATATCGCGAACAAAAGGATGTTTGATCACTTATCTATAGGACCTCTACGTTTTATGTAGGTTATGGTTTTCTGCAAGGAAGCGGAACCCATACTGACTTGGGGGCATCGATGCTTTGCTAGAGGCCGCTCTTTGTCTGTGGTTACATGGGTACGGTGCATTATGTGCAAGTGAGAGTCTGTTAGACCACTAATGCACGTACGTCATATAAAACCGCTGCTGATGATGTATGGGCCTATTGGGTCATACACCGGGGTCAAACCTGACAGCAACTTAAGTTTAGGGACCAATTATGACAAAAGACAAAAGTTGACATCGCAGGCCGCGTTAGCGCCGCTAACTATAAAGGGTTAGCGCCGCTAAGTCCTAAGAATTAGCGCCGCTACGGCTGCATGTACTTTGTGTCACATCCCTGGCAGGCCGCGTTAGCGCCGCTAACTTTAAGGGGTTAGCGCCGCTAAACCCTAAGAGTTAGCGCCGCTACGGCTGCATGGGCTTTATGTCAAATTACCTCCCAAGCTGGCCAATGCGTGGTGTACGCCTAGGAACGCACTTTGGCCGGTCTTTGTGGTTAAAATCGAAGCTGGAGGCAGAAGTTGTGGTGAGACTTCATTTTTGTTTTGAAGTTCCTTTGCTCTTTTTCTCTCTAATAAAACACACACACTTTTCTCTTTGGTGCTACTATGACCAAGTGAGATTATAGAGAGTACTCCAGAGATTTTGGTCTTCTAGTTGCTGTTCCATTGTGGTTTTCATAGTGAAGTATCGCAATGGCTTGCTAGCACTCGTGGTTTGGCTTGTTCCCGGGGTATATCCCAATAGAAGATCCGGTTTTCGTTCTTGGAGGATCATCACCACGATTGAAGATTACTGGAGCTAAGGAGAAAGGTATAACCTCTTTCTTTTCAAGTTGCATTTCTTGAACATAGAGTTTGGTCCATTTGAGGGATTTCGGTTTTTATGCTTTGATTGCTTGTACATTGGGCTATTTTGTTTGTACCTTGCTTCCGCTGTGAGCCCATGAAATCCCAACAGATACCCACCCGGAACAAGTGCCAACTTTTAACTTCTTTGAGATGATTGAGATTTTATACCATCTCCTCAAATCCAAAAGTCCCAATGCTTCATCCTTTGTTCAACCTTTCGACTACTAGATCAGACAAGCAGATGTTCAACAACTTTTCACTCTTGATCAATTCAATTAGCATGTCAAAATGGTGGATGACCTATTCAGAAAGAGCTTAAAGCCATTTGTTCCACCTGAACAAAGAGGCATCATAGTTGACCACCCCTTCTTCACAGACTATGAGAACCTAAACACAACATTTCCACCCAACACCACTCCTAAAATGTTCAAGTATATAATTGAACCTGAGAAAGGTATCTTCTTCATGAACAGAGCTGGTGATTGGAGGTTCTTAAGAGAGTCTGGGCTGAGCAAAGCAAAGAAGGAGCTCATCTTCCATGCAGTTACAATTACAAGAGATATGACAGGAAGTGACTACTTTAAACAATTGCTGCGTTCCAGAGTTGAAGAAATCATTGCTGCAAACCCAACACTCAAATTTGTTGAAGTCAAGGAAGAACCCTGGTGGGAAGATATTTCATAACTAGTGTAGTCTTGTAATTTTCACTTCTTAGACTAAGCTTAGCTCTATAGCTTAGTTTCTTTTATGCAATTTCTGTACAAACTGTTGTTATTCTGTAATCAAGCTTGAAACTTTGATCATGGACTACTTAGCTAACTGCTAGTATAGATGATTCTTAGTAAATAGCTCACATAGTGTAAATATAGAAAAATCAAAAAATTCTAAAAACAGAAAAATGGTAGAAAAGATACCACAAACACAAAGGATAGAAAAGATACCACAAAAACAGGTACTTCATAAAACAAAAGATTCCCAAAAACAGAACTATAAGGGAACATAACAAAATAGTTACCAAAAGTAGAAAGCTAGGTAACCAAACATGTACTTAAAAGTTTTATCTTTAACTTGTTCGATTCAAACTGATTCTTCCATTCAAGATAAGGTTTTGTCATTATCCAATAGGGGGAGATTGTTAGGGAGATAGCAATATCAAACCATAATCAAACCTGTTTATTAATTAAAATAGGATTTGATGTTAACAATGTTGGGGTTCTATGAACACAGCGGAAGCAAAGGTACAAACATGCATAACATAATGTTCAAGTAAACAAAGCATAAAACCCCAAAATGGACCAAAACTCTATGACTAACAAATGCAACATGAAAAGAAAAAGGGAAGAAGATTATACCCTCTCCTAAGCTCCTGGAACAAAGGTGTGTTGGTGGTGATGACTAGAAAGCCAAGTAGCTTCTCTCTATAGAAAGTCCACCCCGGGTATAGTCTACCTCCTTGTACTAGCGAGCTCTTGGTCATCTTCAAGCCTTGAAATCACCTTGAGAACAGCCTTCAACCTCCAGAAATCGGACCTCCTTGGATGCAAACTCTAGAACACTCTTAAAGACCTTAACTAAGTGTTTAAGTGTGTGTCTTGACAAAAGGATGGAACAAATGACAAGACAAGGTCTTTTATAAACACTTATATGCCATTTGAACTTCCTATGGCCGACCAAAAGGATCCCACAAGGAAGCGCATGCATTGGGTAAGAATGGAGGTAGAAAACACAATCATTTCATGCAGTCTGACAAACGTTAGCGCCACTAACCTTAAGGTATTCGCACCGCTAACTCTAGAGTTAGCGCCGCTAAACCCGCCTGCACACAAACTTTTCCATTTTGACATTTTCTGTCCCTCCATCTTTTAGGCTGTCGAGATAGGTCCCCGGTGTGTGACCCAATAGGCCCATACATTATCGGTAGTGATCTATATGACATACGTGTATCAGTGGGCATACACCAACAAACTCCCACTTGCACATGACACACCGTACCTATAAACCACATACAAAGAGAGGCCTCATCTCTGCCCCCAAGTCAGTATGGGTTTTGTCATCTAGAACAAAAATTAAATCCAGAATCAATTACAAAATGGTCCTATAGATAAGTGATCATTCATCCCTTCGTTCGTGATATCTGTGTGAACACAAGACATGGTTAAATGTCAATCTCCAGATCATTCACGATTATATTTCTCGATCTCGATTGATGGTGACCCAAAATCTAGTTGCAATCGATCAAATATCATTACAACTTGAGCATGGCCATGCATTTTACGTCAGCGCTCAATCATCGAGGGGCCCATGGATATCTCTCTAAATATATAGGAACTGATCCCTTTGACTACATTGCTCGGCCACATACACCATACTTTACCTAAAAGCTCCCTTTATAACAGCCAGTTACGAACTGCGTTTGAAAGCAACTAAGGCAAAGCAAATCCATGCTTAGGAACACATGTATCTCCAGTCTAAGGAAAAAATGATATTATCATCCTGACTTACACGTGACATAAACCATGAACTAAGTTCAGGTGTGGGTCGTCCAATCACTTGACCATTGCAAGCATAGGAAAAGTGTTGCGAATCTTTTATCTAATCCATTATTAGATAGCGACCAACCACTTCCCTCAGTCTTATCTCAAACTTCCTACCCATGAAGAATGACCGACTGTAGACATTTAGAATGTAAAAGGCATTCAGGGAAGTATTAAACATGCTAAGATGGAACACAGTAAGGATTCATAAAATATTCGCGCTTGGCGTATCATTAAATCACATTTAATAATCAATATAGTATGAAATACAATACTGCTTAACGTTCCCAAAATACAAGTACAAATCAAACATAAACCAAATAATACACTCAAACCAAGTCACTAGCAAATCTAACACCTATAGATCTAGTGTGAGAATCATGTACAGCTTGTGACAACGGTTTAGTGAAAGGATCGGCCAAATTGCCTTCCGATGCTACTCTGCTGATGGCAATATCACCACTCTCTATAACATCTCTGATAAAGTGGTATTTTTGAGGAATGTGCCTCGTCCGCTTATGAGCCCTTGGTTCCTTAGCTAGAGCAACCGCACCCTCATTGTCATAAAAGATCTCAATAGGGTCGGATATGCTAGGAACCACTCTAAGGTCTTGGATAAACTTCCTCATCCATACCGCCTCTTTAGCTGCTTCACTAGCCGCAATGTAATCCAACTCCATAGTTGAATTAGCTACGGTGTCTTTCTTGGAGCTCCTCCAAATAATAGCACCACCATTGAGAAGGAATACGAACCCCGATTGTGATCGGCAGTCGTCCTTGTCAGTTTGGAAGCTAGTGTCAGAGTAACCATGTACTCTAAGCTCTTCCTTACCACCATTGACCAAGAACATCTTATTTGTCCTCCGAAGATACTTGAGAATGTTCTTAACTGTAGTCCAATAGGCTTGCCCGGGATTGGCCTGATATCTACTCGCCATGCTCAAGGCACATGATACATCATGACGAGTGCATAGCATGGCGTACATGATTGATCCTATTGCTGAAGCATAAGGGACCCTCTTCATTACGTCTAGTTCCTCCTTGGAACTAGGACATTAAGCCTTGCTCAACGTCACTACATGCAACATAAGGGTGTTACCCCTTTTAGAGTCCTCCATATTGAATCGCTTCAAGACCTTGTCGACATATGCACTTTGGCTAAACCCAATTAGCCTCTTAGATATATCTCTATAGATCTTAATGCCCAAGGTATACGCCGCTTCTCCCAAGTCCTTCATTAAGAAACAACTCCTAAGAAAAGATTTAACCTCTTTCAAAGTTGGTACGTCGTTCCAAATAAGTAGAATGTCATCTACATACAGAACAAGGATTACTACAGCGCTACCACTAGCCCTGACATATACGCATGGTTCATCTTTGTTTTTCGAAAATCCAAACTCTTTGATTTTCTCATCAAAGCAAAGGTTCCAGCTACGAGATCCTTGCTTAAGTCCATAAATGGACTTCTTTAGTCTGCAGACTCTATCAGGATACTCAGGATGTACAAAACCCTCAGATTGTGACATAAACACCTCTTCATGAAGCTTCCCATTAAGAAAGGCGGTTTTTACATCCATTTTCCATATCTCGTAATCATAAAACGCAGCTCTGGCCATAAGTATTCTTATATACTTCAACATGGCCACTGGTGAAAGGTTTCCTCATAGTCAATCCCATGAGTTTGCTTGAAACCTTTGGCCACCAGTCGGGCTTTGAAGGTATCTACAGATCCATCCACGCCGGTCTTCTTCTTGAAGACTTATTTACACCCCACTGTCTTACACCCGGGTGTAGGATCAACCAGTTCCCAGACTTGGTTGTCCGAAATGGATTGTATCTCACTCTCCATTACTTCCTTCCACCTAGCAGACTCACTGCCCGCTACGGCTTCCCGGAAGTTGGTTGGTTCATCATGATCCACCAATAAGTCACTGCCCAAAGATATGAGAAACCCATATCTCTCTGGCTTATGACGTGGTCTACCAGACCTACGAGGAATCAATGGAGCGTCGTCAGGTACCGACGCATCCTATTGCTTGGTTTCAACCACTTCGGGTTGAGTGCTAGTGCCGACATTAGTCCCTTCTTCATTAGGTTCTTGAATTTCCTCAAGATCAATCCTGTTTCCACCGTATTGCATGGATATCATCTCCCTTTCAAGGAAGACGGCCTTTCGCGCGATAAACACTTTGTTTTCGGAAGATTTGTAAAACAAGTAACCCATGGCTCCGGTTGGATACCCAGTGAAGTAACACCTCTCAGACCTAGGTTCAAGTTTGTCCTCTACCTCTCGTCTAACGAAGGCAGGACATCCCCAAACCTTGAGATATGCGATCTTTGGAGCAACTCCATGCCACATCTTATAATGTGTCTTTTGGACTTTCTTAGTGGGTACGAGGTGGAGGATCGTAGCCGCTGACTCGAGAGCGTACCCCCAAAAACTAATGGGTATATCCGTGCGACTCATCATTGATCGGACTATATCTAACAATGTCTGATTCTTCCGCTCGGAGACATCATTCAATTGTCGTGTCCTATGAGGAGTTAGTTGTGAAATAATCCCACAACTAGCAAGATGATCACGAAACTTCGAGCTCAAGTATTCGCCTCCCCTATCGGAGCGAAGTATCTTGATATTCTTGCCCAATTGATTCTGGACTTTGTTTTTGAAAGTCTTAAAGACCTCAAAGGTCTCAGACTTATTCCTAATCAAGTAGACATATCCATATCTACTGAAATCATCAGTAAATGTGATGAAGTATCTAGAGTTGTTCCTTGTAATGTGCTTGAACGGACCGCATACATCGATATGCTCTATGTCCAACAAGTCTTTACCCCTTTCACCCACACCGGTAAAGGGTGACTTAGTCATCTTGCCTAATAAACAAGACTCGCATGCTTCATTTGACCAAATGATTCCAAGATCCCATCCTCTTGGAGCTTGGTGATTCGTTTCTTGTTTATATGGCCAAGACGGCTATGCCATAAGGAAAACTTATCCAAACCATTTTTGGATCCAAAATCAATGTTCATGATTGCTCTATTATTTTCTATGTATGCATCAGCTTTGTATATACCACGACATGGATAGGCTTTAAAATAACAAACATCATTTTTGAAACAAGAAATCCAACCATTTTCAAATTTAAAACAATATCCATCATCGTACAAAGCATAAAAAGATAAAATGTTTAGTGCCACAAGTGGCGAATAGCATACATCCTTCAAAATAATAGAATAGCCGGATTTAAAAGTAAGCTCTAAGCTTCCTTTCTCTAATACGGGGACGACCTCCTTGTTCCCCATGATTAGCTCCAGCTCCCCATCTCTCAACCTTCTACTTCCCTTTAGCACCTGCACAATGTTGCAAATGTGAGTGCCACAGCCGGTATCTAAAACCCAGCCGTTAGATGTAGAAGTATGATGGAGTTCGATCATGAACGTACCTAAAGTAGAAGCGCCCGCTCCCGAAGCTCGCAGCTTCTTCAGGCCCTCCAGGTACTTTGGTTAGCTCCGGCACATGAGCCCTTTAACCCCGCAAAAGAAGCAAACCGCCTCTCCCGGAGTCTTAGCATGAGGGATATGACCCTTTTGCTTAGGCTCTGGGGTAGGGTTCGGCTTGGGTGCCCCAACCTTACCCTTACCTTTACCCTTCGGGGTAGAGGCTGGTTTCTTCCTCTTCTTGGACTCACCCTGCCTAATGGCCAAGACGGGAACAGAGGTGGAGGACTTTTGCTTGGTCATGTTGGACTCGGCGGTCCGCAGCATACCATGCAATTCCATGAGGGATTTATCCATCCCATGCATATGATAATTCACAACGAATTGATCATACGATGGTGGGAGAGACCTTAGAATCAAGTCCACTGCCATCTCTCTCGACATGGTAAATCCCAACCTCTCGAGCTGTTCCACCAACGCTTTCATCTTAAGAACATGGTGGGACACGTTCCCACCCTCTTGCAACCGGCAACTGAGTAGGTCATTTAGACAACCATACCGTTCTTGCTTGGCTTGTTGTTGGAACATCTCCGACAACTCTTGCATCATGTCATAAGCACTAAGATGCTCCATCGACTTTTGCAAGTCAGAGCTCATGGTGCTAAGCATGAGGCAAGTAACCTCGGTGATGTCTTTGAGACATTTTTCATATGCCTCTTTAGTAGCCCTACTCGTGTTCGCAGCAGGCACCTCGGGGATGGGTTCCTCGGTGGTGGCCAACTTGTTCTCGTGACAGAGGACTATCCGTAGTTGCTTTGACCAATCCTTGAAATTGGTCCCATCAAGTTTGTCTTTCTCAAGGAAAATCCTTAGAGAAAAAGTGGTGTTGGTGTTGGTGCTAGTTGATGCCATCTAAAAAAGCAAAGTAGATTTGGTTAGTTTGATTGAAATCATTGTTAAAATAATTACCCCAAGTGTTTAAATTAAAAAGAACTATTTTAACAAGGGCTAAGAACCCTATTTCACCTTGCACCATGACGGGTTTTCCGTGGATCACGTGGCAAGGCTATTTAGGACGTCAACCATTAACTGATTGCAATCCATTATTGCAACTCTTGGTTCCTTGCAGGATCCTACTTGACAACCATTGTGCCAAGTTCGGCATGTTTGATCCTTCCACACCAATCTCAAAGTAATATTTTACATAACCTCGGCTAGAGCTCGACGATTATATGAAATATTAATTTGAAACCGTAAATCAACCATCAAGATACACTGTGGTACTCTTGCCCAATGGTCGACTCAGCTAGACCTCGACAATCGACCTTCCGAGTTGCCACACGCACCTTCCACACAACTCACACAAAAATTTGATTCGGCTAAAGCTCGACAATCAACCCTTGTGTGGTTAGATTCGGGTTGTGTCATCTTATGGACGGCGTGAGATATACATTTAGAAAACGGGATTTAGTTTCCGGTTAAAAAACCATTTTGAGTTGATTAACAAAAAGTGACAAAAACCAAATGTTCTCACTAACGGATAATAAACTAATTTTATATCCTATTGTTAATCAAGTGTGCGCGCGAGAGTTGTTAAACCATTTTTAAAACTCTTGGGTTTTATTATTTGTCAAAAAATGTCTAGTATGCAATAGTCCTACAACTCATGCATAAACAATATATAATAAAACCATCACACACATACAAAGTAGTTGGTAACCATGCTTCTAAAACCTATGCGTTTTCCCGTAAGCCACTACGGGAAACAAACTCATCTAAGGACAAAATCCCTTGACTTTGGATGTGCTCCTACTAAACCCGCCACCTCCATTGGGCCTTCTGAATTTGTGTTCGCCAAGCCGTCACTCCATAGACTCCCGATGGTTGCTCCATATTACAATTACATAGAAAATTAAATAAATGGCATGCAAGCCACAAGTTCCTATTTTCTACTACAAATACATAATATGGATATTTAAACGGCATGCAAGCCAGAAATACAAAATTACATACCAAATAAATAAATTTAATTATTACAAACCATGTGACTTAAAGTTACCAAATGAATGAATAATTAAAATACACAACCAAACATCTACAAGGTCTAGGGTATTTCTAGTGGTTACCAACAGCATGAACAACATGAACAACTAGTGAACATACATGAACAACAACATGGTGTGCCACACAAAACCATGTAAACTTATGCATAATGGTTAAGATTATTAAAATCACTCATGTTGGGGTTTTAGGGACGCATAACGGAATCATGGTACAAGTACATAAACATAATGTACAAGTCAAATATGCATAAAAACAAAGAAACCCCAAGAGTGGACCAAACTCCATAACAATAAAATGCAACATAAAACAGAGGAAAGGATATTATACCCTTATCAACCTTCTGGAAATGGTGAAGATGATGGTGAGAATCTGAGAAGCCGAAAATGACTTCCTCTATTGAACTCCACCATGGGTATACGCCAATCTCTAAGTAATAGCTAGCCATTAGTGGTCTTCAAACTAGAAACCACCTCTGGAACAACAGCCATGTGTTCTCCTTACTCTCCTCTTCAAGATCACACAAAGAACCCTCAAAGTTACCTCACAAAGTAGAGAGTGTTTTGTGTGAATATTTTGCAAGAGAGAGCTCTCTACAGAGAAAATGCATGTCTCACTCTTTAAAAGGTCCTCATCTAGACTTCTTTTGACCCCAAAGGCCAGCCAAGAAGTGGTCTAAGAAACCACAAGTGATTGGTGGAGAATGGAGGCAACATGCAAAACTTGCATGCAATCAGACAGGAGTTAGCGCCGCTAACTTTTTGAGATAACGCAGTTAACTCTTAAAGTTAACGCCGCTATCGGGCTCTAGTTAGCGCCGCTAACCTTTAGGAGATAGAGCCGCTAACTTTTAAAGTTAGAGCCGCTAACTCCACCAGCATGCCAACTACTTGCAATTTGACCAAATCAGTCCCTCTACTTAGGTTGTTGTCGAGATTAATCCCCGGTGTGTGACCCAATAGGCCCATACATCATTGGTAGTGATTCATATGGCGTACGTGTATCAGTGGGCAAATCCCAACAAACTCCCACTTGCACATGGACACACCGTACCCAAGAAATCACAGACAAAGAGCGGCCTCTAGTAAAGCATCTTTGCACCCAAGTCAGTATGGGTTTTGTCATCCTGAACAAAACAAAATCCAAAATAATAATGGGATGGCCTAATAGATAAGTGACCAAACATCCTTTTGTTCGCGATATCCTTGTGAACACGAGACATGGATTAAAATGTCAATCTCTAGATCGTTCACGATTATGTTTCTCGATCTCAATTGGTGGTGACCAAAAGGGTGAGATATATCTGATCCAAATCAATATATCCCTTTGCATGGCCATGCTATTTTTGGTGTCAGCTCCCAATCATCGAGGGGCCCTGGATATCTCTCTACACAGAGGAACAAATCCATTTGACTACATAGTTCCTCCACACGTCTCATACTTTATTTGAAAACTTCCTTTATAGCAGCTAAATAAAGCAAATTCGTGCTTTGGACACTCATGTATCTACGGTTTAAGGATGAAATGATATTATCATCCTTAGTCACTTGTGACCATGATCCATGAAGTGAACTCAGGTGCGGGTCTTCCAGTCACTTGAAACTCTTTTCAAGCACAGGTTACTGTTGCGTTTCATGCATTCAATCCTTGATTAATGCATAACCAACACCTAACCTCAGCTTTAATACAAACTTCCTGCCCATGAAGAATGACTGATTGTGGAAATTTAGAATGTATATACATCCTGGGAAGTGGTTATACATGCTAAGATGGAACACAGTAAAGACCAATGAAGGTAACCGCGTCTTGCGTATATATAGTCTCTACTATATATCCATACAATCATCGGTAGCAATACTGCTTACAGTTCCCAAAGCTAATTATAAAATCAAACACATACTAAAATGTTGTTCAAGCCAAGTCATTATCATATAGAATGCCAATATACCTAGTATGACATTCATCACTAGTATATGACAACGGCTTAACAATGGGATTACCAACCCAGTATTCCTTAGTACTCTTTTATCTCTTTTATTAAACCACTTTCATAGCGTTTATAAAAAGATATCACATAGGTTCATCAATGTCGTCACACCCTCATTGTTACCAAAGTTCACAATAGGGTCAATGACACTATGACTTTGTATTCTTTTGTATTCTCTTATTAAACCACTTCTATAGTGTTTATTAAAGAGATTACACATATGTCTATTAGAGTCGTCACACCCTCAATGTCACCGAAGTTCACAATAGGGTTAATGACACTCAAAAGGATTTAGATGTCAAGCTATAGATTAACACCACTAAACTAAAAGATCATAATCTTCTATTAAGATCGAAAGTTATCATACTGTAGATTGGCTTACAGTAAATACTTACTAAAGGCAAATCTCTTTTGTCGAAAATTAAGAACATACTTCAGTATTTCTTGAATCAAATGATATTCAAATCCGTATTTCCCGTGTGCCCTCATGGAACAATAATTCCAACAATAGGTTGAAAGTAACCCTAAATTAGGACATTATTTTCAATTAGTGCACTTTTCTAGGAACATTTAAAGCTCCCACTAGCCCTTACATATATATCGGCTATATCTATGATTTCTTGAAAACTCATCTTCTTGACTTTCTCATAAAGCAAATATCACAGTTATAAGATGCAAGTCTAATTCCATCAGGACTTCTTCACAATTAAAGACCTAATTTGGATACCATGAATATATAAGACTCTTGGAAAATGCTATAAGCATCTCCTCAACCTTGTCCTCTGATGGAACTCAGTCTTTTATATCCGGATGAACACAATAATCACCGTAAAGGTGGTAACAAGTTTCACCAAATCCAAATTATCTTCAACATAGCCACTAGGATTGGTTTCCATATTTCTATTATGAAACCCTTTGCCACTAGTCGGTATTTGAAGTTGTCTACAATTGTATGTATGTTAATCCCTATGACCTCCTAGGTTTACACCTCGGTGTTGGATTAACCCAAGTCAAATACTTGGATGCATCTATCAATCAGTTGCTTCTTTAATTACTAGTGAACTCTTGGCCCACTATGTTTTTCTGATGAATAGTGACCTCACAATGATTCACCATCAAGTTGCAGTTACTATAATATGACAACCTCATATTTAAACAGCCTTCTTGACTTTCATCAAAAAGAAGCAATGGATATTTTCAGGTTTTTCCAGCATCATTATGCTGATTAAATGCTAGTGCGAACATCAGGTCTCTTATTTAAGTATTTCGTTCTTCCACTGGAATGGTTTGGAAATTGTCTTATTCTTTTGAGCAACCAAACATGGTTCCTGTAAGTCTAAGAAAAAATTATCCAAAACTCAAATGAACTACTTATATCTGTGAGCATCAATTTAGTTCAAAATTCATCCATCTCCCACTGAATGTAGACTAGATAATTTTAAATTGTGAGATTGACAAGCAAAGAACTCTTTCTAGACGTATCTTGTTTGATGCTCAGGTGACCATCTTTGTTAGATCTCAGATTAGGGACTTGGTTCACTAAGTTAATGTATACATCTAGTTTTATACTATGTGACACCATGCACTAATGTGTCTAAGTACGAAATGAATTGTGAACCATCTCACAACAACAACCGTCAAAGATGGTGATGGAGAAGTTTCACTATTGTTACTCCTTGTGGCACGCTTGAACGGATTATCTACACAAGTGTGATCAATATTCCAACAAGTCTTAATCCTTCTCACTAACACTAGTGAAGGATTTCTTAATCGACTTAATCCAATAAACAAGATTTGTATCAAGATTTAGCCTAAGGCCAAACTTTCTTGAAGATCCTAACTGTTGGTCCCTTGGTGAGAATAACAATAAGAAACAGATGTGTAGAAGGGGATTGAATACACTTTCTACGGAAATTGAACAAATTAAAATAAAGTGTTACGCATAGTAAATCAAACCACAGTCGATTGCTTTGTTTTTCATTTTTAAAAAGATGATTACAGACTCTATCAAGTAAGCAACACTTGATATGTAAACGCCTAATGTAAATCTCTCAATCTCTCAAACTTTGCTATCTATAATAAACTTATGATTATAGATATCGGACGATTCTCTAAACAGGATTTAATCACAGATTGAAAACTAACCAATTTTACAACTAATGTGAATATTCGAACACACGAATAGCTTGGCAATCTGTAAGTTTCTTGATCATGTTGAACTGACAAACAGTGAATCAAGATTCTTAACACATATGGTTTGAGGTGAAAACTGCGTTTTGGCTCTACAACACTTAGTCGTAATCGTAGTCGTCGTCTTACCTCAAAACTTACCGTATTTATAATCATGTTCCTATGGATCCTAACAAACTAGAACTAATCCTAATTTTCTAACTAACTAACGGATAACCCGGAATCTTGAATCTTGAATCTTCTTATCTTGAGTCTTCAATCTTCAATCTTGATTCTGGAATCTTCTTATCCTTGCCGTAGATATAGAGAGATAAAAGGAATTTAAAACATATTTAATTCTCTTGAACTGACTTCTTTAGTCGGACTGAGTTACTCAGCTTGAAACTCATCAAGCTGAGTTCTTCGAGAACAAACCCGAAAACAACATGTACTAACACGTATAATAATTAACTCATCCTTGAAAGTCATAAGAGTTAGCTAGAACTTATTTAGCAACTCTGTTGAGCTGACTCAGTATATACGCTGAGTCACTCAGCTTGAAACACATCAGGCTGAATACTCAACCTATACCTTAGGTGACATACACAGCTTATCAAACACATTGATAATCTAAGATATAGTCTAAGCTAATCGAAAATATTCTCAGCTTATATTCAGCTTATGCTCAGTCTGAAACACTATAAGTGTTCAGTCTGATCAAGCCTCATAATTCTATTTAAGTCATCTTTAGAACACATCCTACAAACTTAACTTTGTCTCATCTAATCTTAACTAATGAGATCATTTTCCTAACAAACTCCCCCTATTTGATGATGACAAAACATCAAATAGTTCTTAAGTTTGTTTAACAGAATTATGTTTTAAATCTCAAACTTATTAAGATTTTACATTTGAACTAATCAAATATTAATTGAACTTATCAATTTTAATTGAACTTATCAATTATAAGTGGAACATACCAACTTTAATGTTGAACACACCAACTAAACACATTAATGAATAAGAACTAATCAATTATTCATTCAAGCTGAACTTATCAGACTAATAATTATGAACATATCATAACACAGTTGAACATATCAAACTCATACTTGTATTAATTGAACATATCAAAATACAAAGGTTTTGATTACTCAGATCATGCACACTTAGTGCTTACAAAATTAGAACTAATCTAATTTATACAATAGAACTAATCTATTATCTTATGAACTCAGGATGTAGAAGTTCCCAGTTGATAATTTCTTTGGTAATTTCGTATAGCAACTTCTCAGCTTCTACATTCCCTTTGAGTTCCTTCTTTTGGACTTTGATAATCTTGTTCAGATTGTACTTAACAAATTGATTTGAACTTTCATCACCACAGCAGCTTCGAATGTGTAAGGCATCCTTAGTTTTTAAATAGCAAATTTCATTCAGCTTGATAAAACTAGGTTTTCCTGCCTGATCCTTAAACATAAATCCCTGAACAGGTGCATCAATACTCTGATTTTCTTTAAATTCTACACCTTCAGGAACTTCAAATAATTTCTCCCATTGCAGACCAGGAACTGGAACATATCTTAGCTCCTCAGCTCTATTAATCAGCTTAGAAACTTTAGCAAAGATCTCTTGCTAGATTTGACTTCGTTTAAACTTCTTGAGCATCATCATTATCCTTTTCCATTCTATGTAGCCCATCCTGTGAACAAATTTCAGATCCACCCCCATTGTAGACTTATCATCAAGTTCAATGTTGAGGATGATGGCTCCATCAATTCTGCTCAAGTTCATGCCTTTGATCTCTTCACAGACACTCCCTGAAATAACATTCTTGAATCTCTGCATCTGTGTATGGGATAGGATCATGTCTTGGACCAGTATAATCAGCTTCAGCTTGAGCCAAAGCTTTTCTTTCTTTTTCTTTTTCTTGGTCCCTTACTTCTTTTTCTTTTCTCTTCTTCAACTCGGCAATAGAGATCCCAAGCTCATTTGCCTCTTCTTGCTCGAGCATCTCTATTGATTCTCTTGTATCTTTTTCTTCTTCTGTCTCTTCCTCAGTCTCAGAAACCCTGTCAGCTTCAGATTCAGATTCTGTCATGTTTTGTTTCTTGGCTGCAGGTTCCTCTTCTTCTAGTTCCAGCTCCCCCTCAAGCTGAGTTTTCCTCTCTACACCTTTTGATAGTGCTAGTAAAGCTTTTGCTTGAACTAACTCAGCATCAGCTTCAGCTTGAACCTTCTCCCCATTTTTGTCATCATCAATAGGGGTCGAAGTCTTCGGTTGTTGGAGTGTAGAAACTGCGGAGGCAAGCTCTTGAACATCTTACCAGATTTCTCAATTAGAAAAATATAAAGCTCATTGTAAAATCTTAGAGGCTAGATTAGATAACAATTACAATGAGTTAGTTTAGTGCAATCGAGAACTGGCATCAGCAAATAATCAGCTATCTTATGTACAAAGTAAATTGAAACTTTGTGAAGAAAAGGTTGAATATCTCACTGAAGTCAACTCTGAAATTACTTTCAAATTAAGGGATGCAGAAATTCAATGTAAAGATAATGATGTTGAGATTGATCGTTATGTTAAAGAAAGAACCCACTATATTCTATAGTTAAAGAACTGGAAGATAGCCTTTGTAAACGTGGTCAATCAGAACAGACTATATTTTTTTAATAAACCTAAAGACACTCAACTTTATGATGTAAAAAGGGGTCTAGGTTTTGAAAATCCAAAGAATTAATCCAAAGTTTGTCGTGCACAATTTTATGAATTTTAATTTATGGGTTGGGGTTTCACCGATTTAATGAAATTCACAGGGCTTCAGAAGATGATGAGTTGGAAATTCCAAAAAGAGAAAATAAAGAAAAAATGCAACTTCCCTTTGACTACACTGAGTTAAACAAAAGTTATGAAAATCTTGAAATTTCTTCATCAATTGAATATCCATCTACTTATTCTTCTAAAGAATTTAATCAAAAATCAGAAAATCTTTCTGAACTCTAATCTTTATATTCCAAGTTCTATTTTGAAAAAGAAAGTTTCTGACCTTCAAGAAGAGTTAGTTAAACAAACAACAGATTTCAATAATGAAATATTCTACATGGCAGAATAGATTCTTTAAAAGACCAACTCACTTCCGCTGTCAACAATTCTAAAACAGATAATGTTTCAAACTCTTTCGTAGACAAAGGAAAATCTGTTGTTGAACAGAATTTTGATGAGTTAATGGAGACTGATTGTGGAGAAAAAGTCTTTGATGATCAATGTAGCACCTCTCAGCAGAATCAATACATTAAATTTCTTAACCAAGATTTGGAAGTGATGACAGAGAAAACTTTAAGTAAAAGGCAGGCTAAGAGAGCATTCTGGTTTGAGAAAAGAAAGAGTTTTCTATAAGCAAGGAAAAGACAATTACAAGAGAAAAATTATTCTGGTTCTAGTAGTTATAAGCACAATTTTGATCATGTACATGGGAGAGCTTCAAATGCTGGAAATAGTTCTCGTTATGCAAAAACTAATGGTTCAAAAGAGTTTGGTTTTAATTCCAATGTTCATTCTCATGCTCATGTTAGGAAATATGAATCTTCTACTTTTATTAACTCTTGTTGGAATGCTATTGATAAGCCTTATGTGAAAGATCCATTTAAGGTGTATTCTATTAATCATCTCATAAGGTTATCTAAAGATAAAATTTGTATCTCTCCTCAAAGAGTGAACAAATTTCTAATCAATCAAAACATTCAAAAGGAGAAACTGAATTCTAACTACAAGTAGATGCCTACAAATGAATGTGTAGTTAATTCTCCTAATCCACCTTGACCCAAACTCAAATGGGTACCAAAATCTGCATACTTTGTTTTGCAAATAAACCAAGAGACATTTTGAAACACAACAGTTACACTCTGAAGAATATATATAAAGTCAACACAACTGTCTGTTCAATATGCTAAGAAGTTCAAATCTCATGGCTAGGAGACAGAAAGAGTGTTCATTGCAATTCATGTTACACATCATTGTGTTCAGTATCAGCTCGAGTTTGATGATCTGAGAAACATGCTTTTTATAGTATATCATTATTTGATATAACTTATGTGTTGATGATTGTTACTTGCAAAGGGAGCACAAGTCTTCAGGACCAGCAAGTATGCAATTTTTTTCTCAAATAAAGTTGTGTTTATGCATGCTTGTAGGGGGAGTAATTCAGAAAAAGTTTCACAAAAATATTTCTTTTCTTTTGTTTTCATTCTTAGAAAATCCAAAAATATTGAAAAATGAAAATCCAAAAACATTGAAAAATCAAAAAATCCAAAAACAATACAAATGTTTAAAATTACAAAAATATTTTGTTGTTTCGATTACCTCATGCGTACTGTGTTTAGGCAGCTTCTTTACTCCTATGGTCTAGCCAGAGCGGGACAGACCTAGCCAAGGAGCTTGTTATTTTATAGAAGTGAGAAAACGAGTGTCTAATTATTTTGGAAAGAGAGTTTGAGGAGAAGTTGGAAAATATCCAAAGAGCTGAGGGTGAGATAAAGGATCAAAAGGAAGGAAAGATCCTCAATAAACAGTGTCAATCTAGGTAGCCGCATCTACTACTGGTTTTATACTGGTATTGAAGAAGACATTATGGACCCAGTGATGTAATGCACTAACCCCACCCAACTACTCAATTATCTCTTAAAATATAATTATTTCAACTTCACACGGAGACTTCATCACATAAACTATTGACATCTCAATCGGAGATTGTTGATATTGAAAATAGGAGGACAACTACTCCGGTCCCCTACTTCTTTCGTGCACTTATTGAGTCGAGCCAATTGCCATATCATTCTTGTTTAGGACACTTATGGAATCATCTGCCTGTTTTTGTGACAGTGACGGAACATCTTGAGTAATATCTTTATGATATTTACAGTGATAGATGGAAATCCTACCAGTGCTAACATCATGCCAACGCTCAACGTAGGTCACTAGGTTTATTTAAATTGATGTGCTAACGGGAAATCTATGTGATCCTAGTGTTACAACGGATGCGTTATTGTCATATCATTCTAATAGAATCATGCTAGTATCATGTTGATTGCAGTTTACATGTGCATGATGATCATGATGGATCCTGACCATCATGAGGGGGAGAATCGTCTTACTGAGTTGAGGATGAAAAGAAGATGAGATAATTCACACGTTAATGGGGAGCTAATACATCAAGTGCAGTGTGTCTTAAAATTTTCAAAGAGAAGATGACAAAGTTTCAAAGAGAAGAATACAACTTTTCACAAATTTGAAAGGGAGCAAGGTTCTCGAAAAATTTCAGATTTTAAAGATGTTGAGCTACTTTCGAGGTGGAGCAAATTATGTTTAAAGAAAATTTTAAATGTGCTGAAACAGTCAATCCAACCCTCGAGTAACATCTGTGCGTAATCAAGAAAGATTATACTCGTGTACTGCTCAAGACTGTTCTCCTAAAGACAAAAGGAGATGATCATGGTTGTAAATTCTGATAAGCGTGAGGCTTCTACTGTAATCTCTGATAAACAACCTGATCACTCCTGACGAGTCTTTGAAGATCTCGTGAATACTCGAAACTTCAAAATAACAATCTTCTAATGTCTATTGCAGAAAGAAAAAGAATCTCCGCATATTCTAGATAAAGAGATTGTTTTGATGCTTAAATATTTCGTTATTATGCTTAATTGTAAATTGAACACAAAGGGGGAGTATGTTAGGTCCTAAATTGTGTTCAATAATATTTTAGTAAAGTTTAGTTTACATATGACATTAGACATTATTTAGGGTAGTTATTGTAAATACCCAAGGGGTATAAATACAAGTTTGTAAGCCCTAATTCAATAAGCAGTTTTATTTCACATTAAATGTTCTTCTCGGTTCTCTCTTCAGCGACAGACTTAATAACCGAGTTCATCATTGTTGATTGCTTCAATTCTTATTTGATACTTGATACAATTCGGTCCTTCACTCACGTTCGTCTTTATCGCCTGCTTTGCTATTTGCTTATGCTCATATGCTTTCCCAGCCTTGATTATTGATAATATGTTGTATTAAGGTTGCATCTTGGTTGTTTTGCTGCGGGGAGGGAGCATTCATTTTTGCTGTTTTATTGGTGTGGGATTGTTGCTATGCTTGCTGGGCAAATGTCAGGCTCTATGAATGTCTTGAGTTTTTGGCTTTCTAATACAGAGCTAAAAGGTATGTTAAGAATGTCTCAAATACAGTCAGCATTACTTACTATACAAGAGTTCTTCTTAGTTAAAGAGTTATGTACTATGATCCGTTAAACCAGGTGAGAGACTTAACTCTTGATTTTTGAATCATATGATTCTTTTTCCATCTAATTCTCTTTTTGGCTTTTCGCCTTATGTCGATTTTCAGATTGTGGAATCATGTCATTCTCAATTCAATGATATATATTGTTGGAATCGCATGATTCCAAGTTTTAATGAGATGTTTTCTAATATGTCATGAGAATCATGTGATTCTAATTTTTTGTTGCCTTGTTGGATATATTTTTCTAACATGTCTGTTAAATCGTAGAATTCTATTTTCTTATTGAGAATCTCATGATTCTCCATCTTATTCACAAACATGTACGTGTTTCTCTGTTCTAATGGTTTTCTATTGCAAAAGCTTATTATTTATGTCTAATGAAAATTCGTCTGATGACAATCTCGTCTCTGGTTCTTTTTTTATGTGAATTTAAAGTTCACTATTTAATTAGAAATTCTTTGAAATCTATATTTGAAATGAAAATTGGTTTTACAAAAAGTTTTTTGTTACTATCGGTACTTCTTACAACCATTTCTTGGAGGTAAACATGGTTTTTTTCACTTTAAATGGCTTGAAACTTGATGAAAACATATTTTTTCAAGTCCATTCAACAACAAGACTGAATGGGTGTTGGATGATTAATGTTTTAAATCATAAGTGTAATTGTTTTATACACTAGGGACTTGATTGTAATGTAATTAAATTACTAATAAATATATTTAGAGGGAAAAAACTTTGTCTTTAGTGCATTGCAAATTTTTTTTGTCTTTTAGTTATTATTATTTCTAGCAAAATATACTTTTTTGTCTTTTGTGATTATTACTATAATAATATTATTATTAATATTATTATTATTATTATTATTATTATTATTATTATTATTTGAGGGGTGATATATCCTTACTTATCCTGCTACTCATAAGATCAATACATGTGTCAAAATCAATGGATGACGTAAGGAAAGAGAATTAATGGATCTAAATATAACCATTTGGTGAGTAGGAGGATAAAATAGAAGGAAAAAGTAGAAGAATATATCATTTTTCTTTTTCTTATTAATATCATTATTATAAATTTTTTTATTATTATTACTATTATTATGTTATTACTTACTAATGACCACTATGAGAAGAACCTCTTTGAAGAGGAATTTCATATAATAATAATAATAATAATAATAATAATAATATTAATAATAATAATAATAATAATATAATTATTATTAAATAGACATATATTTTATACTTCGTCTCTTATTATCAAAACCTATTAAATTAGGTAAATAACACCCGCCGCAACGCGCGGGCTCATAACGACTTGTTGTATATATTATGTAAATAATAGGAATAAAGATCGATGGTGTGTGCAGTGTGTATGACTGCCGTCAAACACCATCAACCACCAACTGCCATCGTTAGGCAGTTGTGGATGGATTCTGTTTGGTAGTTATCATAGAAGGCTATATATAAGTATATATATATATATATATATATATATATATATATATATATATATATATATATATATATATATATATATATATATGTAATATGTAATATGTATAGACAAGTGAATCAATCAATCAGATTTAGCAATTGCCTTCTTTCTGTACTTTTCATTCGTATATTGAGTTTGTTTCATACAGTGTGTTTATCGATTGAACATGGCTGAATACAATCAGTTTCAAACAATGGGATGATAGATTACTAATATATTGATAATTCTCTTTCAATCTTGGGTTTGGGGAGAAAAAGTTACTGTGTAAAGAATAAAGTGCTAGCTTGCAGATTAAAGCACATACCAATTCCAAGCTAGGGGAGCACTTGAGTTAAATTCATAATGATTTGGCAGGTGGTCAAGAAAAGGAATTGAGTGACAAGAGGTTACTATGCTGCACAATTAGATGGAGGGGGATGTTGAAATTAGTAAATCTAATTTGGAAAACAAATATTTTTATTTGAATTCTAATTTTCCTACTTATTTCACTATCAAATCTTGAAGCTCTTATTATGTAAAGGATGGAAACTTATGCATGATCGGAGTGATTGAAGCTAAACTGGACGTACAGCTATTCTTAGACACGATCAAGGTTAAAAAAGCTACCTTCTTTCTACAATAAGAAGAGAGACTAATCTTGTTGTCTCCGGCGTCTTAAAGAAACCATTTTGGTCCTCAATATTGATATGAAACCATTTGGTTTTGTTCTTCCATCTGTCTTATTAACCCATTTTAGGTCCGATTTCCGTTAGTATCAAGAAGCATTCGACTTGTATTGAGTATAACAACCCTTTTTTGTGTACTAATGATCGTTTGTATCGGTAAAATAATGATTATTTGTTTTGTTAACAATCTTCGGATACCATATCCTTTTATTCTTTATAAACATATAGACAGTTCCATGGTTTATCAAATACTCGAGACCATCTTGCATTAGGATAGTTTTTTTTTTTTTCCACTCACAAATGTAATCCATTTTACTATGTCAAAATAAAACTGTATTAGCAATCAATCATTAATTAATGTTCCATCTCCATACTACTTGTTTAACATAGGCAACCACTAGCTTCCACATAGCATTCTTTATAGCTTTTTCACATATTGCATCACCTTCCTTATATGGTTTGGATCTTGTGGTGGTTGTATCGTCTCTTTTAATGTCTAAAATCACTCTTCCTCACATCCTTATATGGTTAAATTGGTTTTTATGGTATTGTAAGTATATAATTCATGATCCATAAAAAGTTAAGTAAATACAAGATTAACACGATCAGTTTTCCTACCAGAAGATTTACTTTATAAATTTGCTATTTGTGATTGTATTAGTTACATCTCCTTATGTTTTGTTTATCAATATGCAAATCACCATTGTAAAGAACATAACAACTGAAATGTTTATGTTGTGGAGGATCTGGAAAAAGCAGCAACCTTCTCTTCTTATCATTCCACTTAAAATCCATGTTGAGCGCCATCCATATATGTTTTTCTTGTAACATCTTCTGAAAAAGTCTTATTTCTTCTTCTGATAAGTGAATTTCATGACGCTCAAACTTAACTACAATCAGTTGCTCATTTTCAGAAATTGGAAAAGTGCTATTAGAAATAGCACTAATAGCGTGATCCACAACTTTATCTGTCGTTATGCTAAACGTCCCGATGTCTAGCACAACGTTTCCTGTTTTTTCAGATATAACTCGAAGGCTAACATTTCCTTCGAGCGAGAGTGTGGTGTTATTAATTGTACTAATATTGACATACATGTCTTGTATGTCAACAGAATTTACATTTACATAACCTATATTTAAAGCTACCGCTATAAGTAGATATATTACAAAACAAGTTGTAACAATTAGTCTCGTTAAAATAGGGAGACTAATTCTTATTCTTCGTAGAGGGTGGTTGGTCCTCCAGTCGTCGATTATCTGCTTCAAATATAACAAACCAGAATCATTAAATAGGTTTCGAGTTGATTTCGGTTACGATTATTAATTTGTTAATAGGGTATAGCTGATTAATTAAGGTTCACAAAGTACATCTTGGCTAATTGAGTTTAACTTAACTTTCAAACTTTAATTTAAAAATATGATAACTTGGTAATATGTTAATTTGCTCAAAGAACAGTAACACAAGAGAAATATACGTAAATTGGCCAAGTCTAAGATACGTAAAATGACATAATATTGTCGGTTTTAATCAATGAAGGAGAAAATACATGAGTGTTGAGCACGTAAGTTTATAAGCTTATCATACGGTGAAGGCGTGTAGTAGTAGAATGGGCTAAACAATTCTTTTATGATTTAGATTAGGAATTCACAATTCCTTCAATAGAATTTGTACACCGGGCCTCAGTCTTCAAAAAGTCAGTCATTGCATTGATTATTTTCAACAAGGCTAATACAATCCAATAAATTTCAATGTGATAACCTAAAGGATATGCCCATTTTAGAACTATAATATCATTAACAGAACGTAATGTTTAAAAATGATAACATATAAAAAGTTAAGGAAATGGTAGAATTCAAATAACACAAATGATACGTACCTCTATAAGTGTACAACACAAGTCCCATTCGTCACGGATAACAGCTCTGTCGGTGTTGGTATTGGTTACTGGGAAAGAGTTTCCTTCGGTGTGGGAGATGGTGTTGGTGTTGGTTATTTGAATAACGTTTCTCTCCATGTTGTTGTGGGATACCGAGTCTTCAATCTCTTCGATCTCAAATGTTGCTCTTTCCACAGTTGACATTTTTGTAGAAGATTTAGCAAGCGGGAGAAAGGAGTAGAAAAAGAGTAATTAGAAGATCACTAAAGAGAAAGTTACAGAAAATTATATGTCCTGATTGATCAATTTCCCTCTATTTATAGTGTTAAGCATCTAAAAAGTAACCATTCACCATTTCCACTCTATTGACAAAGATGACAGCTCTTTCACTTTAACTTTCACTTAGTTTCTTTAGCCCCTTCTCCCTCAAACACAACCACCCCTCTTTTTCCTTTTTTTCCCTATTTGCATGTTTACATGCAGATACTCAAATATTCAAACATGAATCCTGTTATTTTTTTAGCATTTATAGGAAAAGAAGAACTTAACACCAAACTTTTTTATTTTTTTCAGTGTCTGCAAATAAAAAAATACCTCCAATATGAATCCTTTTTTTTCCCTTATTGTCCACGTAAAAAACAGTGCAAACGTTGTATTATAGAAGTTTTGTTGTAAAAGTTGTGTAACACTATGTTATATAAGTTGTTCAACACCATGTAAAATTTGTGTAACGTAATATATATATATATATATATACACACACACACATATATATAGAGGGAGGTTCATGCGAAAAAATATTTTATTTGCGAAAAGTGCAAGAAGTATTTACAACCATTAGATCATTTAATCAGGGCCGGCCCAAACAAATTTTGGGCAATGTGCAAAATTTGAAAAGGGGGCCGCTAATTTTTGACGGATGTGAGTAATATCAACTTGATAAATCTCATCACAACTTGAAATAGTCATCGTTTGCATATATATTACTACAAATTGATGAGAAAATGATGCTTATTTCTAAAAATCTAGCTACTCTATCATCATACATCGCACACTTTTCAATCTTCGTAGGCATAGTCGTAAACACAAATATTTGTACTAGTTATACAAACAAGGCCATCACGATCTTATGTAAGTACACAAACAATTCAGTTATTCAAGAATCAAGTATTCTATATCCAACATTAAGTCACCAACAAAATCAAAAATCACATTCACAGTCAAGTAATCATATTAACATACTAAATATGCAATTCGGCACATAAACAGATAGTCAAAGCTACGAATTTAAAAAGTAAACAAAGATCAAAATAAAGATGGGAACTAATACACCTGGTTTTTGATTGATTTTTGAATTCTTTATTCGACAGCTACTAGCAGGTCACCAACAAATCAACTCATCCGAAAAACAACTAAATAATAAAAAAAGAACATTACTACATTAGAATTTACAAGTTAATAAGTTAGAATTAAAAAACTAAAGAGTATAAAAAAAGAAGTAAAAGAAGATTAAAAAATGAAACAGCAACTAAATATTTAAAAGACCATAGATGCTTACCTTACATATCGTCGTAGCTACTGGCGCCGGAAGGTTGTCGGAGATTCGGCCAAGGTTTGCACCAGAAACGATGTCAAACCTGCAAAATCAATATCGAAAGTGTGATTTTTCCATTGTAATCTTGAATTTTATTAGAAACATTGCTTCCGAATTGCATTTATTCTAAATATATACATATCATATTTCAGACTCAAATGTACGATTTAGATAAATTAGCTTTTGGTTAAGTAATTAGATAGAATTAAAAAGCATACGCTGTGAATAACTTACTTGCAAAACTGAAAAACAGCAGTGAATCAAAAAAGAAACTAGAAAAAACAGGCTTTAGGAAAATAATTTCAAAATAAGCAAAAACAAACACCCCTTGCTATGCATAGAAATATTATAATATAAATAAAAGACTAACATGCATTAATTTTATTCGATAATTACAACCCTTCATTTAATAAAATAAAATTAATTGTTTATTTTTAACTATTAATTTAATCAAATTTAAATTCTAGTTTTGACTTTTTTTATCAAAACTGAATCAAATTTATATATTAGAGAAAATTAATACATGTCCTTAAATTTTAAAATATTTTATTTTCCCACCCTACTTTACCTGTATCATATTTACCCATTATCGGGATAATTTCATATATATCCTTCTAAAGTTTCATAATTACGTATATATTCTTGCAAAGTTCAATATTACGTATATATCCTTGTAAAACCACTTAATTCTCATATATATCCAAAATCTCATTTTATTATTATCTAATCTTTTTTTAATCAATAATCTTTATTATCTAATATACTTATTTAATCATTTACTATATTACCCTATGAAATCAGATTAATAAACCTACTTTTTAATCTTTTTACCCCCCAAACCATTCGACTGTGCACCTTCAATCTGCCAATGTGTCCTAATATGTTCACTCAATCTGCCATGCCAATATGTCCCAATATGTTTATTCAATCCGCCCAACAACAAACAGCATCACTTCTATAACTTCAATAATACAGCAGCAATTGTATTATGTAATTCACTTCTATAACTTCAATAATACAGCCGCAATTGATAGAATATGGTTTTGTAAACATAGACTAAAAAACAGTTTACCATATTAGCATTTGTATCTTCAATCATTCGAACTTGCAGTAACAAATTGTTGTGTCATATAGAGAAAGAGACTTAGAACAAATCATAGACCTGTAATATACCCTTGATTCTCCAAACCATTCGATTGCTGTATTATTAGAACATAGAGAGAGATAATTAGAACAAAGCATGGACCTATATTTTTCAGTCGGTGAATCGGAATCATTTAAACAAAGCAACTCGTAATACCTGTACACAACAATTAACAACAACAGTGAAGAAGCTTCAATCGATCGCTAGGATAAGCAACCTCACTCGATAGCAGCTTCACTCGCTCCTCGATCGTTTGGGGAGGATTAGTGATTTCACTCATCGCTCCTCGATAGCAGCTTCACTGGATAGCTTCACTCGATAGCATCTTCATTCAATTGTCGGGACTTGAAACTTGAATCGATCGCACGAGGAAAGGAACGAATCGGGAAAATTATGAATATAGGCCACCATATTTGTCGAAGGTTTGGGGGTTTGGCCCGTTTGGGGTAAATGGTGGTTTTTTCATCCATGATAAAAGTATGTAAGGGTAATATAGTAAATGATTATGTAAGTATATTAGATAACTAGTGTATGGACCCGTTGGACAACGGGTATTACATAAGTAAACCTAAAAAAAATAACATTATATACTGAATAATTATGAATTAAAAAACCAATACTATTGTAGAAAAAAGAAAAAATATAGTGTTTCATACAATGTAAAGTAAATACACACGAATAAAACTAAATTTTTTGAAGCAATTCTTTGTATACGACGTTTGTTGTTGTATCTATTTGATTGTCGTTGTTGTCACAAATAAAAACTTTTAACCCCTTCTTATTCTTTACATGTGATACTGCGACATACAATTGGCTATGTATAAAAACAGGTCTTCTGAGGTATAAGCCAACAATTGATAGAAATTGACCTTGACTTTTGTTAATTGTCATGGCAAAACAACTCATCACAGGAAATTGTCTTCGTTGAAACTTGACGGGAAATTTTGAATCTGATGGAATCATTTCATTCTAGGAATATACTCAATATTTCCAATATTCTTTCCAGAAATGATCTTTTCCTCGATGATATGTGAACCAAGACGAATGACTTGAAGCCTTGTTCCATTGCATAAACCATTAGATTGGTTAATATTTCGAAGTAACATGACCGGTACACCAACCTTTAAAGAAATCTTGTGGTTTGGAAATCCTGATACTTTTAAAGAGTCACCATTTATGATCTCTATCTATGTCTACATTCATATGATATTAACCTAGATTTAAGAAGTTGTTTAGAAGTAGATAAAAATCATGATATGTTTATCTAAAAAACATTTCAATTACTATGACAAGGTTGATACTAAAACAACCTATGTAATAAGCAAAGAAATAAGATACAAATAGAAAATTGATTAAAGAAAAGGGAAACAATAATACACGTACGCAACGGGAGATTTCACAAGCTTTATAATAAAGTCTATGGTCCTGAAAATAAACATTACAAAAAACATATGAGAAGTATATTACAGATAATGATAAGTTTATCTAAAAAATTTATCAATTTTTAGATACTTCAAGCAATTCATTAATCTGAGATTTTAAAAAATAGATGTTATGCAGAGAAAAAGCTTAGATAGCTATGAAAGATTAGTAAATCATGAATTGGTTGTTAGTGATCTCTTACTTGACAAGCTCAAAAACATAATATAAACTACCAACGGATGAAAATAAACCAATAAAACATGTCTCCTAGACATAGATCTACTATATAAAATCTTCAAGGTAATATGAGGGTATATGATGATACCATGTTCAATTATTACTGAACTTATTTAATCTTAGAACACTTAAATTAAGAATAATTATATATCTCTTATGACTGCCCTCAAACTGAAATTGATAGCTGATTGTTTAAAATATGGTTCACAGTTGAGATTCAAGCAATCAAGCTCATCAACATAGCTAAATGACAGTCCTGATTTGAGAAGCAGAACATTATGAACATTGAAGCATTAAGTATGGGTTGATATATTTTGCACCGATCATTAAAATGAACAAAAATTGATGTTCTAAACATGTATTACTAAGTTATATTTGTTCCTTTTGATGTTATTCCAATAGGACTCCTTGCACTATCTTTTAACAGAAATTATCAAATCATGCAAATAGTAGTTATACCATGTGAAAAGACTTGTTTATAGAACATACATTAGGATATCAGTCATTTGGGTAATCATAATTTACCATCATTTCATTTTTAATCTCTTTCGTATCTACTAAAACATAATATATGAAGTAAACAAATCAATGTATTAAGTAAAGAAATCACTATCTAAAGAACATTCATAAGAAGCAGATTCTAAAAACATAGAACCAAAAAACAAATGAACACAATGAATCATACAAAAAACACTTGAGGACTATGTTTCTGATCATGATATGTTTATCTAAATAACATCTATATTAACTTAATCATAATTTATCGTAATTTACAAAAGCTATAGAATCAAAAAACAAATGAACAGAATGATCTGTATTTACATATATTTAATCATAATTTATCAAAAATCACAATCATAAGAATCAATCATACCTTTCAACAAGAATTGAGGTAGTGAAGAAGCTGCTATAGGTGGTTTGTTTTAGCCTATGAAGATCGATAACCAAGTCAACAACACTTTATAAACATAATCAAATAAACCATGAACAAAACATAATACTCAATTACAAAGGCAGCATAAACCATGATCGAAGGCAGCATAAACCATGAAATCTTACAATTACAAAACAAAACATAAGAATCAAATTCATACCTTCAAGCAACAGGTTGAGAACGAAGGCAGCATAAACCATGATCGATTTAAGCAAAGATAAACAAAAAAAAAATGTTAGAACAGTAAGAAATCAAACGATTATGAAGGAAAACATAAGAATTGATCATACCTTGAAGCAACCGATTGAGAACGAAGCAGGCAAAAACCACGAACAATTTAAGCAAATATAAACAAAAAAACACTTTAGATCAGTAAGAAATCAAACGATTATGAAGGAAAAAAAAGATTCCATCATACATTGAAGCAACAGTCTGAGAACGAAGGCAGCCTATATGATATCGCGATTTTTATATATATATTTAATGCGATATTTAATTATTTTTGGATAAAAATCATGAGAATATGTTAAATATATGTTTAATATCATTATATATTCTTTTTCAGGTTCAAATTCGGATATTTGAGGATATATATGGATAAAAAAGGGATAAAATTCGAAGATAAGCATCAAAGTTTGAAATTTCCGAAATTCTGTCACTAAATGGTCGATAGCGTCGCTAAAAGCCACCATTTAGCGTCGCTAAAGACCCTGTGACAGCTCTATATATATTTTCGATTCTCCATTCGGTTTAGCAGCTTTGGGTTCCGATTTTTGGACCCTAAATGATCAGAAAACACCATTAAAGAGCAGAGAAGACTTGGAGCAAAGCTTTGGAGCATTGGAGCTTTATTTTGAAGATTAAAAGTGAAGATCATTCGGCTTTTACGGTTTCTTTCATTCTACTTCATCATGTTCTTCTTGTTTCTTAATTTCCAGAAGTTTAGAATGTTGAATCTTGGCTAAATCTTCTGTTTTCCTCCCTAGAGGAGATGAAACTCATGTAATGGCTTAGTTTAATTCATGGTTTTTGATACTTTATTCATGTTTGATCTTGGTTTTGCCTAATCTATGTTTATCCATGCTTATGAATCTTTCTTGATTGCTTAGAATCTGATTTTTATGTTTTTAAGAGACCACTTGAATCATAAAGTTTGCATCTTGATTGTCTAGGACCAATAGATGATTAAGGAATAGTGATTGATTAATCCTATGTTTTTGAGCAATTAAAGTTAGAGTCTTTTGCATGTGATGTCCATATAATGATCATTTATATGTTAGTTTAATGTTTTGTTGATCATACAAGCATAGTGATTATTTAATGTTTTGGAGAAGAAGGAGGTCGTTAGTGAAGTAGGCATCGGGAGCTGGTTGGAGTCATTGCTTAAGTCACGAACAAGTTCGCAATCAAGGGGAGGATTCAACATTCTTCACGTAGGAGAGATGTTTGTGGATATAAAGAAGGTTCAGTGGAACGATTTGCATGTAGTCCGTGTCGGTAATAAATATACATTGCCCGGTATGTATAAATATTACCACCCGCACTTGATTGCAAGTGTGGGGTCATTCGTTCGATTTCATAGTATATAAATTAAGAGTCAAGCTAGAGACTCGGACAAAAACAAGCGCTTTTCGGGAGGCAACCCGTGTTTAGTTTAGGTTTCTGTTCTTTACTTTTTTCTTTATGTTTCCAACTTTGTGGGTGTGTTGTCTAGAAACCCTCACGAGACTACAACTCGTCCTCTCAGGCTACCGAGGGGTTTAAAGGCTTGTTGCATACGCTAAATGCAACCGTGATTCCTACGAAAGTGAGTTAGGTTTGTTTTTCTTTTTGTGTGTTTTAGTTGTTTGATTCTTTACCTTAATCTATCTTAGCAGTTTGCTCCGAGTGTTTTTCTTGCAGGTGGTTATGGAGTACGTGCTTATGCTGGCTTTTGCTCAGTATTATCTTTATTGCTCCATGTGTGATACCCGAAGGGAGTTTTCTCTAACATTTTTCTACCTTAGTGTTTGATTTTATGTACAATGGGGACATTGTACGATTTAAGTGTGGGGTAGGGGTTTAGAAAAAGATTCCTAGCTTGAATTTCATTTGTCCTTGATCAAATCATGATGGTATTTGGGCTATAATTTTTAAATTTTTAATATCATTCGAGTAAGTGTTAGGTATTTGTTGAAGATGTCAAATGTTTGAGTTGTGAACAAGTTCAGAGGTTATACTTAGTGTTTATGCATAGTATTTAGTGGCTTTTCACTGTTCCAGAGAATGTTCCATTTATGGTAACCAACTTTTAATTTTTGAATTAAATAAATAAATGGTTAAGCTCTTTTTGAATCTAAGCTTGACAAAAATAGGCTGAGTATGAATTTCCTCTTTTACTAATCATATGCTTGCAAAAGAAAAGAAAAGAAAGAAAAAAGCCAAAGAGAAAAAAGGAAAAATTATATGAAATGGCTAAAAAATATATAAGTCAAATAAGTGACCTTTGGGACTCGAACAAGTAAACTCCGAGGGTGTTCTACACCTAATCACCTAAAGCCAACTGGTTTGGGATCGGTTGGGTTGAAAGTTCGCTACATGGGTTTCATCGAAAGTCATAGACTTATATGGAATAATAAGAGCTCAAAAGATCAAAAGCATATTTTAAATAACATTGAGAAATCTGCGATAAGTCTTGAGGTTGGGGGGTTCTTAAGGGGTAAGTTAGCCATAAAAGATTCATTAATTAAGGGTTGGTTATTTATAAAAGGAGAATGCATTTGGGATGGTGAGAAGTTAAGAGAGGACCACAACACGGGTATATGCATAAATCTAAGTATAATCGATGACTTGTTTCTAATCAAACGTGTTGACATTTTTCAGCGGTATTTAGTATTTAGAAGAATGATATTATTTATTTAAATACCTTAGCCTGGATAAAATTGTGATTTGCTTGAGGACAAGCAAAGTTCAAGTGTGGGGTATTTTGATATCGCGATTTTTATATATATATTTAATGCGATATTTAATTATTTTTGGATAAAAATCATGAGAATATGTTAAATATATGTTTAATATCATTATATATTCTTTTTCAGGTTCAAATTCGGATATTTGAGGATATATATGGATAAAAAAGGGATAAAATTCGAAGATAAGCATCAAAGTTTGAAATTTCCAAAATTCTGTCACTAAATGGTCGCTAGCGTCGCTAAAAGCCACCATTTGGGTTCCGATTTTTGGACCCTAAATGATCAGAAAACACCATTAAAGAGCAGAGAAGACTTGGAGCAAAGCTTTGGAGCATTGGAGCTTTATTTTGAAGATTAAAAGTGAAGATCATTCGACTTTTACGGTTTCTTTCATTCTACTTCATCATGTTCTTCCTGTTTCTTAATTTCTAGAAGTTTAGAATGTTGAATCTTGGCTAGATCTTCTGTTTTCCTCCCTAGAGGAGATGAAACTCATGTAATAGCTTAGTTTAATTCATGGATTTTGATACTTTATTCATGTTTGATCTTGGTTTTGCCTAATCTATGTTTATCCATGCTTATGAATCTTTCTTGATTGCTTAGAATCTGTTTTTTATGTTTTAAGAGACCACTTGAATCATAAAGTTTGCATCTTGATTGTCTAGGACCAATAGATGATTAAGGAATAGTGATTGATTAATCCTATGTTTTTGAGCAATTAAAGTTAGAGTCTTTTGCATGTGATGTCCATATAATGACCATTTATATGTTAGTTTAATGTTTTGTTGATCATACAAGCATTAGGATTAGGGCTTAACCTGTTAATCGAATTATTGCTAATTTAACTAGTTGATTGCACTTTTGACCATAAAGGTAATTGATTAGGTTAATTAGACGATTATGATTGGACCAAGATTGTAATCACTTTAGAAATTGATGCATGAATATTAAAAGTATCATTAGCTTATCTTGCCATGAATTTATTGCCATGAAAAGAGTTGAGTTGAATTTAGGGAGGGAACATCTTCATTATTATTAATTCTCCGAGTTATTTGTTTTCTTGTCTCTTTTGCATGCTTTTAGTGCTTTTAGATAATTTAGTGGTTTGAGTTGGTAGCAAGTTCAAATCTTTTACAACAAATCCCCCTTTATTTTATTGCAAGTAGTTTAGTTAGTTTAATATTTAAATTAATATAATTTTATCAAATCATACCCGTTCCCCTTGAGTTCGACACCCGTACTTATTTTCTATACTATTATACGATTAGGTCCTCTTGCCTATTTGTGTTGTAATCGTACTAAATAATAACGGATTTTATAAATAAAAAACTGGTACGCTTTACACACATCACTATACCACGAACGATTTACGAATTTAACATCGATTAAGAAAGAAAAAAACACTTTAGAAGATACAGAATCAAACGATTAGAAGATACATAATCAAACGATTATGAAGAAAAACAATAGAATTGATATTACCTTGAAGAAGATTCACGATTGACGTAGAGAAGAAGCGGTCTAGGGTTTCTCTGAATAAACCCATATGAAGCGTATGATGGAGATCGATGATGAAAGGGGGTTTTGTTCATGACCCGATCGGATTACCCATTTTAACGAAGATCCGCGTCTTTTTTTAAAAAAAAGGGGCTTTCCTCTTTTGGAGGTATAATTTAGTAAAGTGGTGAGGTGGAGCTGATGTGGAGGGAATATTGCTGAAGTGGAGGGGTTCTATTGGTGAAGAAAATTTCTAAAAAAAGAAAGAAGGTAAGTATTTTAATAAGATAATATAGATAAAGATTATTGATTTTAAAAAAGATTAAATAATAAGATGGGATTTTGGATATATATGAGAACTAAGTGGTTTTAGAAGGATTTATATGTAATATTAGACTTTGCAAAGATATATACATAATTATGAAACTTTAGAAGAATATATATGAAATTATCCTGTCATAGTTACCAAATTTTAAATTTTATCATTTTAAAGTATTTTATAGTCATTTTAAAGTTTCCTAACAAATAATGATTTAACCTCATTGTCCTAATCATGTCTCTTTGTGATTTGATACCATGTTTATGTCATCATGTTAACTCTCAACCTTGTCTTGACGTTTCCACAGCTGGTGAGTGTTATCGTCGTGTGTCACTATTTTTCTAAATTCATATTTATTTCGTGTTTTATAACTTTAAAAAATCTTATTATTATATGATTTTTTAATACAATCCATGTATCATAGAAGTATCTAATCTAGTAATTATATGAACACGTAACGAAAGTTAATTAAAATGATTTGCCGTCATTAACACCAGAAACATAAAACCAATAAAAAGGGAACTAATACAAAGTAAAATTGAAACATGTTGCTAGAAAATACATTCAGATGAAAATGAACCATCCTTGTGTGATTTCAACCCTCCATTTTCACACATCAATTAGCCTAAAAGACCAAAAATGGTTTGGCACATGTGCACATTTCACCATATATGTACTTTCACACCCACAGATCTGCCATTGATCAATTTTTATTATAGAATTGCAGAAAATTGGATTACAAGGTGGAGGCTCTATCATCTGTAACTTAACAAATATTGGCGAATAAACCAACGACGATATCTAGCAAAGGGAGATCATTCGTAGCAAATAAATGCCAATGGTACTCTATCATCTGTACTCTATGGTTGTAAATTGTTTATCGATTCTGGTGGTGGGCATCAACCGAAAGGGCAGATGCAATCTCTGATGACCTCCGATGAAGGGAGATGGGCGGACAATGCATCAATTGAAATGGACAAACAGGGAGCAGATGTAAACACCGATTACCACGAGCGACGGAAATGGGCCGAAAACATGAGTAGGAGGTGTTTCTCCAGTCGTTCCAAGGAGAGAGAATTAAAAAATAGTCGGTCTCTTTTTAGAGAGAGAATAGGACATTTGCTTTTGAGTGAAAGAGAGAGAGAGAGAGTAGGATCATGAGATATGGTGGATATGAATGGTAACGGGGCGGGTTTTGGTCTTCCGTCCCCGAACCAGAAATGAAAATCTATCCCCGTCCTCACCTCATCCCCCGTTAGGGTGTCTGTTAGACTAAAAACATTCTTGCAGCTTCCAAAGACTAAAAACATGTAATAACAATTTCAAGCATATTCAAAATTATGTTAATTAAGTGTACCACAAAGTTAATTCTATATAAAACCCTAAGAATTAAAATTTCTAAATAGTATATAATTTTATATACAAAAAATATATATAGAAAATAAATCGGGGCGGAGCGGGAGTATCTTGCCCCGAACCCAAGTAAATCCCTGAATATACCCCCGAAACCCGCCCGACCCGAATTTTGCTAGCCCCGACTCGACTTAAACATAATCGGGTTTCAGGTTTCACCGTCAATTTCTGGAGATTTTGCCATCCCTAGTGGAGGACTGACAATTAGGTGGGGAGGGTTGTGATAGTTTCTTTCCCCATAATACCTTTTACATGGTAAAGAAGGTTCGATTATTGAATATTTTATCTTTTAATCTTGTCCATTAATCTTCAGGTGTAAGGGTTTATCATAGTTTATAGGTTTAGTTCTTTCTATAATGATTCTTGTGTCTCTTGCTTTCTCTCTCTCTCTCTCTCAATCTCTCTCTTTCTATATCGATTCTAGAACTGTATTTCATACGATAACTAAGAAATGACGTTTGGAGATATAGAAACGGTAAAGGTTTTCCAGCGAGCGGTGTAGCAGCTACCCATCTCTTCAGTGTGGTGGAAAATCAATCCTTCTTTTGGATAAAAGTAGGGGGACTCTTAAGAGGATATTAAATCGGGTGAATTGGTGTAATAATCCATCTATGGAGCTGTAATTGTGTTGTTTTCTGTGAATCATTGTAATCAGTTTGTACTTTGCCTCTTCGCTAAAGGCCTTTTTATTTAGTGATTCTTTGTGGTTAAAGAAAGAAAAGAACTAAGAAACGACGTCAATATATGTACATGAATTAGATCGGCGGTTGTCACCAATGTAATAGATGTCGGAGTTGTCGTTGCTTGACATAAATGGTTGATTATATGTATCTAAAACCCCAAGTGAATTGGGTATTTGTGTGTTACTATCAATCAAAAGAGAGAAGAGGTTGGAGTTGAACCGAGGAGACATACGTGTTAGGTAGGGTCCATCTAGGTTATGTTTTAACAATGGCGCATGGTAAGATAGATACCACTCTTTGGTTGAAAGTAATTGGACCACAATGCCCCTTTGTATTAATCTTAAGAATTAAGATAGTGACACACCCAAGGTTTTTGATAACTAATAATATTAGATAATGATAAAAAATAAAACAAATTAAAATTTAGGGTATGTGTATGAGTGTATCCCATTTTTTTCATTTATAAAAATTTGAGGATATAAGCCTCTCTTCTTAAATTCTCTTATGTTCTTGATTTTCAGATGATGTTTGATAGGAATGAACAATCTCAATAATACAAATTGTCATTTCATCTTTAATAGTGATCTATTATGTTATAAGATATGATTTTTAACAAGACAAGCCGTAAAAGAAGATATATTAGGGTAAAATAGATGGTGCTTCATGATTTAGAATATACTTTTATTTGAAATGATTCAACATGATTCTTCTTTGTCATTCAACACGGACCTTAATTAGAGGCAATAAGACAATAATCAAACAGGCTAAATATTAACGATTTCAACATTCAGCATTGAATAATTTTATTCGACCCGCATATCCTCGACAAGGTGTGGTGAGCTTTAATCTAACGGTTGGGATGTATAGAGTTACACCACTACAACATATTGGACATATAGTGACGGAGGTTTTTAGTTACGGACAACCCATTAAGTAGCTAGATATAATTTGGGAGTCTTTGCCTACGGGAAAAAAGGGTAGTAAGATCTTATTTAAAAAACAAAAAAATAAAATAAAACTAAGCCCTGTTTGTTTTACCGTAACGCGAAGGAATGGAAATGATTTTAATTCCATCTATGTTAGTTACGTAATGACATTTCTCTACCTAAAGTAATATTAACACTTCGAAGAACTTAATTCTTTTCAAAATAATGTTACCAAACGCAATATACAACGGAATTTGATTTCAATTCCATTACATTCCTTCACATTACGGTGAAACAAACTGGACTAAAAAGCAAAATAATACCACCCCTGAGAGAAAACCTACCGTATACTTCATCTCTGTTCCTCCTCCACTGTAGCAATAGCGATCGACGAGTTTCAGAGTGGATTGCCGTTTCGCCGGCAGTCTAACGTCACCGGAAGACACATACCGCTGGCATATCTATTCCTTCTCCACTGTAGCTAGCTCCATCCTGTTCCAACCGCGTCATCTCTACGACTCTGATTTTGGGTTCAATTGATAAAAAAGAGAATTATAACTTTCAGTTATCACTATATTCAAAGAATCTACTAATTACAGGGTAACAAATGGAGTGTTTGCTTAAAATGATTGACCATTTCAGTTTGTAATGTGTATATGAAAGTAAGTGGAAGGAGGAGCCACAAAGAAAGCTAAAAAGGGATAAATAAACATATATCATCTCTTTTATTATGTCAATCATGTGAGGACTCAAATAAGTAAACCAATTATTTGAACTTCAACAGAATTAAGATGTTGCGAATCAGATATAGAAGCTTGTTCTAGCTGTTGGTCTTATGAGACCTTTAAGTTGTTAGCTAGTTGAGTTCAACCTACATGTTTATAGCTGTTTATACCAGTGTTTCTCCAAGGAGCATGTCTTTTCTCCTCATCCCCAATATTATTATCATTATACTGATTTTATTTATTTATGTGCTTATGGATGAAAAAGTAGAAGGGTGACTGGCTGCTTTTAGTTGTGCATTAGTTTAAGGTTTCATAGTGCAATTGCTAGATAGGCATTAATATTAGTTATTTATAGTCAGTCTAAAAGTGCCTGACCTGACCAGATTATTTTTAATGGCCAAGAAGAGATCCACTATTCGAATTAACATTGTTTCGGGTCGGTTGATCGAATTATAAAGCATATTAATACTCTGTATTTTGGGTTAGCCTTCAATTGCACCTTTCTACTGTTTGGCTCGGTTATACAGCTTATAGCTTGCGCAAGGTTAGCTTAACTAACTCAAAATAGTTATGAATTACTCCCGCAATATATACTTATTCATATATGAATTTTTATAACTTCCGGTGACAATTACAGCAATATATACTATATAAATGCTCATCTTGATAAGAGGACATGGACTTACATCTTTGGAGCTGCTTGTGCTACAACTGTTTTCATACCCACATTCCATAACTACAGAATTTGGTCTTTTCTTGGCCTTGGGATGACTACTTACACAGTTACACTGCTTGGTATTTGGCCATTGCAGCCTTCATCTATGGCCAGGTACTCGCTATCTGTTACCAAAAATCATTCGAGTGATCGAGCACAAGAGGTTTTCTTTGGTGGTTTATGATTCTTTTTTGTTGTGTAGGACGAAGGACTGGTTCATTCGGGCCCTAAAACTCTAGTTTTGTATTTTTACCGGAGCCACAAATATACTCTACACGTTTGGAGGACATGCTGTCACCGTGTTAGTACTCATTATATCATGATTTAAATGTAAATATAAGATTTTATAACGTTAATTAAGATTAGTGATTGTTTTTACCACACAGAGAGATAATGCATGCTATGTGGAAGCCTCAGAATTTCAAGTACATATATTTATTTGCCACCTTGTAAGTATTTACTCTAATGCTCCCATCGGCTTCTGCAATGTACTGGGCCTTTGGTGATAAACTTCTTAACCATGCAAATGCCTTCTCGCTCTTTCCCCGCCCTGGTTTTTGTGATGCTGCAGTCATCCTCATGCTCATACACCAGGTTCTTTTCTTTAAATAATCAAGAGTTTTGAGTTCATGTGATTAATTTGTTTCTAGTTTTTATTTGGGTGTTGTTATTTCATTGTATTCCAGTTCATAACATTCGGGTTTGCTTGTACGCCACTGTACTTTGTGTGGGAGAAAGTGGCGGGAATGCATGACACGAAAAGTATATTCTTAAGGGCGTTGGCAAGGCTGCCAATTGTGATACCAATCTGGGTTTTTAGCCATTATCTTCCCTTTGTCCTATAAATTCTGCTGTTAGCGCGCTTTTAGTTAGCTTCATTGTCTACATCATACCTGCTCTTGCTCATATGCTCACTTATTGAAAGGCTTCCGCTCGTGAGGTATTATTCCATATAACACTTGGAAAACATTTAGCATCTCTTTTATTTTGACTTGAAGATTTTGATAATCAGTTGATTAGTTGATTGAACTTAGGAATAGTTAAGTAGTTTTACATTCTCTCGATAATCTTTGTTTTTTGCTATGATGATGTGGAATTAAGGTACTCCAGGTGACTCTTTTTTATTAAAATCAGAATTCCTTTATTAGTGTATGACATTGCACTCATTGTTGTCCCGATAATGGTTCTTGCGGTGTTGAGAGTATAGTTGACATTGTTGTAAGTCGTTACTCCACGTTGACGTTAGCTACTCCATTAATTGCTAAACAGTTTCAACTATACCAGTTATCTGGTCAGTACTTGGGAATACTTGAAGTAGGTTCACTTTTAGCTTTCTATTTTGTTCAACAATTAAGCAAAAAAATAAGCACGTCAGAATACTTGATGGTTGTTACCTACTTGGTCATTTGTCCAATTTTAGTTTCATTTTAGCACTTAGTTATATGGATCATAGAATCCGAAACTAAAATTTCTTTATTTGTTGTTTTCACTTTATTATAGTTGCTAACAACCGTTTTATATTGCTTATATTTCAGGATGATGCTATCAAGACAAGTTATATTTCGTTACAACTGCTAAACTAAGGGATTGAGTTCAAATTATTATAAATATTGCTACTTTTGTCTTAAGACTTCATTCTACTAATGTTGACAATTGTTAAAATACGGGATTAAGTTCGACCTATTATATATTAATAAATTTTGTATTAACGTTTGATTCTATTAATAGTGATGATGATTGAAAAGTTATTTTCATTTTATGTTGTTTTGTCATCTTAAAATTGCTATTTAAGTTTTGCCTGGCATTTATATTAGATGCTAATATTAATAGAATAAAAGCATAGGATTTATTGTTCATATTTTTTGCTGACATATTAATTTCCGTCAGTAAAAGTAAGTGAACTGCTAGTATTCAAACGCCTTTTTGTTACAGAAATTAAGCGTAGGTATAGGTTTGTACCATATACTGACAGAAATCCTATGTAGGGAAAGACATTTAGCGACCCCTTTATTAGTGACGGTTTTTCTTTCAGAGGGAGAAGGTCTAAACGGCTTTAGCGACCCTTTTTCTATTTTTACTGACACTTTTTTTCCGTCACTAAACGTCCTTTCAGTTGTAGTGCACGTGAGCATTTGCAAGATCTGTATATGAAAATAATTTGTAAAAATAATCCACCGCAACTTTGATGGAAAAAGTGATTTGATAGTATTCTTGTTGAGTTTTCTTTAATGAAAAATGGATTTGCTTTAGTTCGTTTCCAATGGTCAATAAAACCCATCAAAATCTCATCAAGATGTGCTGATAAGGTTTGAAAATTGATAGATATAGAAATGGGTATTCATATAGAGAACAGTTTAACCGCAGTCCAACCATCCTCCTCCTAATAGCCAAAAGTTGTCTTATTTAATGTGAATATATGCTTTCAGAATATATTTTGTGTGCACACTTGTTTGTATTCTTAGTTCTTATCGGTTGTAAAATAGAGTTAAAAGGACATATCTACATATAGTAAAGAGAGAAGAGGGTTGTAGAATCCATCTATTTTCTTTTTGTAAAGAAGAGAGAAGTATATGGGTAATCACTACCCTTATTAAGTTACCAAAAATGAATAAAAACATCACCATCTTACTTAGTAAGAATTTGGTTGGTGATCAATCTCTACCATATTGTAAAGCGGGTATCTTTCTTTTAATAAAGAAAATAATCAATAGAACTCTTGGTCATGATGCTTCAAGAGAAATGAGTTAAATTAAAGCTACTTGAACCATTATATATAATTGTGCATATTTGGTGGTACCTCTTTTATTTTAAACTTCTCATATTTCAGAAAAAATTTCAACTTACACAAGTATTCAAGTATCCGTGTATATGCATTAATCAAGTAACTATATTATTAATATAGTGTTGTAAATTGATCGGAATTTGTGTGCGTGTATGTAGGACTCCTTGCAAACGAATGAACAGCAAAACAGGCAATAAACACAGCAATAATTCTATGTGAACAGAGCAATGATTTGACAATAGAAACACAAAGCAAACTTCTGGAAAATGCATACATAATTGTCAGAATACATGTGCTATTTATAGAGGTGAGTGGTCGGTGGTTATGGAGGGTGGCCGGCGGTATTTACCGCCAGGGTGGCGGTGGTTTTCTTTCCCTCCACAAACTGTTGCCAATCTATAGTACCCCACTTTATTTATTTACAATACAAATATTAATAATACTTATGTCCTAATATAATAATATTACAATTAGATAATTAATATTCCAACATTCTCCCCTGTAATTATCTAATTGCCTTCATAGCTTCCCTTGAACCTTCATGTGATGATTATAAAATCATCAGCCATCATCCTGCTATCTTCATCAGCTTCCCGTCCTCAAATGCGGTGGCAGCTCCTCGTGCTCCAAGTTGAGTGTGTGCAACATCTTGATCCTTGTGACCAATGCTTCCCTTTGAGCGGATGTTGTCTGATCCGTGTTGACCTCTTCCAACTTCGTAAACACTCAAGTTATGACGAAAACTTTTTTGGCCAAAGTTGCAAAATGCAAGTGGTTGTGACAAGTATCGATTATACAAGTCTTTGAAGTTCTCCCCATATTCTTCCGTGTATCCAAAGCTCATTGCAATTTCATCTCATTCTCCTTCCTTCGTTATCGTATCATAGCCACTCGTTTTGGTGACAAGTTTGTAGACTTCAAGTAGGGATATGTGAAGACCAGCAAGATATGGCGGTAGTGTTATTTCACTACCGTCTTTCATTTCGATGAACCATTCAATGGCTTCTTCAAATTTCTTTTCGAATAACCTTTTATTCGAGTAGCATATCTTGTCCTTGTTAACCATGTGCATGAAGTTCACAAAATCATCAAAAGTTTTGATGACGATAGGTACCTTTTGACCGTTGATATCAATGAAGCTTTCTTCATTGTTTTGAACTTTATCCTCCGGTTTATCACATGTTAGAAGTTGACGGTTTATTCCCATATGTTTGATCGAGCATTCTTTCCCTTCAATATCGATTTCAAAGCCTTGAAGTATGAGTTGTTTCATACTTAAGAAGTTTATGTTGATTCCCGGTGCAAAACCAACATATGGAACCGTGAAACAATATTCATCCGAGTCAACTTCGATTTCTCCTATTCCATGAATCGGGATCAATTCACCATTTTCTTCGTTCACAATTTCCATCTTCTTCATCGAAATGAAAAGATTCATTTCGGGCGTCAAGTGTTGTGTTATCTTTGTATTGACATACCAAGTCCTATCCCAATTTTCAACATCCGATCCTTTGACTATATAATCACCGTTGATTATGATTCGATCCATATGACTTTGAGTGAAAGGTTCCCTTGGTTTATACTTTATTTTCTTGGCTGTTTTTGAGGGACACTCCCACGCAAGGTGTCCTATTATACGACAACGATAACATCTTACCTTCCTTATTCGTGGTTGCCCGTTGTCATCATTGATATGCCAACCTTTAAAAAGATTTGCCAATTCTCTGTTTTTTCTTGACTCCTTTTTCTTCTCGATGCCATTTGACTTTTGCTTCAACTAATTCTTTGATGTTCCTGCCTCAAACAAGTTCCCTGTGACATTCTACTTCATAGAACTTCCTGTAATCCCTTCGTTAAATGAACGAATCTCGTCTTTAAAATCTGATAGATCGAGTCCACTTGGTTGTTTTCCCGTACTAATTCTTGCAGTCTTTTTAGAGATCGTTTTACCCGTAATTGATGCTTCTGCCTCTGCGATTGCGTTTAAAGCCACATACCAGTCCTTTTTGAAAGTCGATTCTGATTTTTCTTCCTTTCGTGATGGACATCGGTTTGCATAGTGACCGTAATTCTTACATTTGAAACAAAGGACTGCAGTTTTCGAAGGTTTTTCGGTGAGGATTCCGTCCCTGTTTTCTGGAGAAACTTAGGTTTTTCTGGTTCCATCAAAATGGATACTGTGATGACTGATTTCGGGATTGTTCGTGGGGTTGGGATCGAACCTGGCTCTGATACCATGTTGTAAATTGATCGGAATTTGTGTGCGTGTATGTAGGACTCATTGCAAACGTATGAACAACAAAACAGGGAATAAACACAACAATAATTCTATGTGAACAAAGCAACGATTTGGCAAATAAAACACAAAACAAACTTCTGGAAAATGCATACATAATTGTCAGAATACATGTGCTAATTATAGAGGTGGGTGGCCGGTGGTTATGGAGGGTGGCCGGCGGTTATTACCGCCAAGGTGGCGGTGGTTTTCTTTCCCTCCACAAACTGCCGCCAATCTATATTACCCCACTTTATTTATTTACAATACAAATATTAATAATATTTATGTCCTAATATAATAATATTACAATTAGATAATTAATATTCCAACATATAGTAATAGAGTTGTATTCAATAAAGTTCATGTAAAAAATATAGTTCTAAAATTTTAATATGCAATTACAGGTGATCCAGTATACAATCATGTGTGATTTGTAAAAGCTTCACATGTGAATTACGAAAATGCTCATCTACCCAAAATTTTAAAATTCAATCTAGACCACTGATATCATTGATCCAAAGACTAAAATTAGTCTCGTAGCACTATGAATTAAGTATCACTATATTGAACTTAATTGTTAACGAATAAAGAGATTTTAGAGAGGAAAAAAACGAATGATTTAGGTCAATATTTAAACCCCTAAACCAAGATTTCATTTGACATTCAAGCAAAACCAAAAGGAAACATTTTTTTTCACCCCAACTCCATTTTTTCGCTCTGGCTATACATTTCAAGGCTAAAATGAAGATTTTAGAGTCGACCAAATTAAGGAATTAAATGGGGGATTTGAAGTTTATATGTGGTAGTTATCCAAGCAAAGTTGTAATGGCCGGAACAAAAAGAATAGCCATTTAGTTCATTATGGAGTAGTCTCATGATATGAACCCATATATTACTAGACTTATATCATGTCAATAAGTCATAAACTCAAATGTAGAACTCGCCCCTAAGGGGGCGTTTGGTTCGCGGAATTGAATAAAATTCCAAATTCAAGTTTTGTTTGGTTTGCAAAGGAATTCGAATGGAATTAACAAAAATGAAAAACCTTCTGTCCTACCCATCCCACCCTACCCACCCACATCCCATACCCTACAGTCCTACCCCCTACACCCACCCCATACCCTACCCCCTACACCCACCCCATACCCTACCCCCTACCCTACCCTCCCCTACCTACATCTTACCCCAACCCCAACCTACCCATACACCACCCCCTACCTACCCACCCACCCCACCCCACCCTAACCCTACCCTACCCTATACCCTATGATGGTGGGGGTGGCGGCGGTGGTAGTTGGTGGTGGTCGGCGGTGATCACGGTGGTGGTGGTGGTGGTGGCGGTGGCGGTTGGTGGTCGGCTGATGCGATGGTCACGGTGGTCGGCGGCGGTGGTCACGGTGGTGGCAGTGGCGGTTGGTGATGGTCACCGGCGGTGGTGATGGTGGTGGCGGTGGTGGTGGTCGGCGGCGGTGGTGGCTGCGGCGGTTGGTGGTGGTCGGCTGCGGTGGTCACAGTGGTGGCGGTGGCGGTTGGTGGTGGTCACCGGCGGTGGTGACGGTGGTGGCGGTTGGTGGTGGTCGGCGGCGGCGGTGGCTACGGCGGTTGGTGGTGGCGGTGGCGGTGGCGGTGGCGGTGGCGGGTGGTGATGGTCGGTGGAGATGGCGGTTGGTGGTGGTCGGCGGTGGTGGCGGTGGAAGTTGGTAATGGTCGGCGACGGTGGTGGCGGTTGGTGGTGGTCGGCGGTGGTCGGCGGCGGTGGTGGGTGGTGATGGTCGTTGGCGGTGGTGGCGGTGGCGGTTGGTGGTGGTCGGCGGCAGTGGCGACGGTGGTGCGGTGGCGGTTGGTGGTAGTCGGTGGCGGTGGGGGTGGTGATGGTCGTTGGCGGTGGTGGCGGTGGCGGTTGGTGGTGGTCGGCGGCGGTGTTGACGGTGGTTGCAGTGGCGGTGGCGGTTGGTGGTCGGCGGCGGGGCGGTTGTTGTGGCGGTTGGTGATGTGCGGCGGCGGGGTGACGGTGGTGGCGGCGGCGGTTGGTGGTCGGCGGCGGCGGTGGTGACGGTGGTGGCGTTTGGAAGTGTCGGCAGTTGTGAAGCGTAATAGTATATAGTGAGCGTATAATTCGAATTCCCGAGGATTGTCTTAAATTCCATAGGTTTAATGATGGAATTACAATTCCTTAAACATGGGAATTGGGAGGAATTTAAATTCTAATTCTTATAATTCATTGAACCAAACACAAGTTTGGATTTGGAATCTCTAATTCCAATTCCGCACAATTTCAGGCAATTCGGGCGAATCAAACGGCCCCTAAAAGTCAGCTACTAAAAAAGGGGACAACTCGATTTATTATGTCACCAACTTAATTTACCATTGGGTGATATGAGATCATCACATCGAATTACCGATGGAGTAGCCATGTTTTGCTAAAGCTTAGGGCAACTACAACGTATGTGAATTCATTTAGTATTGCAAGCATGCATGATCATTTCTCACTATATATCTTATAAATTCGAAACATGTAAGAACCCAAAATTAATAGTGGTTATTCATGGGCATTGAATAGCAAATAAGCATAACCTACTTACCTTACAAATGAAGACAAGATTCAAATGCACATAATAGTTACATGACATAACAAAAAACACTCCGTGATCTAGTAACCTTCCTCATCTCTTGCAAGATGAATATGGGCCTTAACAATAAAAACGTTCTCATAAATAAACCCAGTAAGCCCACCACCAATAAGCGGCTCAGCCCAGTAGACCTAATGATTAGTCCAAAGATTCGCTATTAAAGCCGGCCAAAAGGCCTTGATGGGTAGGGTGTACGTTCGGATGGATCGGTTTGATCCGATCCGATTGACTAAATCCAATTGGATTTCTGTTTTGAAAAGTGTGATCCAGTCTAACCAAATAATGTTAAGATCCAAACCAAACCATCCAAATTACAATTCGGTTGGATCGGTTTTTATAATTCGATTTTCGTTCTTACATAATTACATGTTTAAAGAGTCGAGATATTTTAAAAACTAGATTCGATACGTATACTATTAAGATTAAAAAATAGGTGTCCAAGTTACAATAACTAGTGGGACTAGTGGTTTTATGTTTACTAGAATGATACTCACGCAATGCGGCGGCAACGAATAATTAACATGTATGTTTTCAAGACGTAATGAGTATGGTATTCATGTAATATGGTGACAACGAATAAATTTTGTTTGGTGACATGTCTATTTCCTGTATCTTTTTTCTATTTCCTTTACTTTTCTGATCTCCATTGCTGAAAATAAGATTAGAAAAATATATTTTAAGTTAATTTTATTTGCGTCGACTTTAAAAAAAATTTGGCTTTGATTTTCTTAAATATTTAAAGTTTAGTTATTAAAATGGAATATAAGAATCTTATTAATATATCTAATAATTACTCAATTTAGTTTATATGAGGGGTAACTTAGTAATTTCAAAATACTTAAAATTTAAGAGTTTAAGCAATAAGTCTAAATGTTGGTACTTAAAAATACAATCAACTTTCAAATTTTGTTCATTGTATACAATCAACTTTCAAATTTTGTTCATTGTATACAATCAATGACCGGTAACCTGGTAATCAGGTTACCCATTGTATACAATAAACCAAACTTGTAAATTGTGTGTGTTTTTAGGTAGAAAACAAAGTTGTTTGTATACAATGACAATATTTGTATAGTTTGTTGTATTTTCGCGCATTTTGCCCCTTTAATTAAAATGTTTTTATGATTACATTTCAATGTGTTGAATGTAACGTGAAAGTGATATCTAGAGGTGGTGTTAAATGGAAGTGTTTTACAAAATTATACAAATTTTTCTTTACAAATTTACTATGGTTTTTAGGGTTGAATTAAATAAAGGGTAGGGATAGAGAGAGAAATGTTTTATAAGAAGGATAGAAAGTAATGTCGACAAATCTTATGAATACCAAAGATCTTTCACGACAATTTTATTAATAAAGAGAATCTTAATACTCAAGGGCATAGCAAAAAATGACTTGAATGGTAAAATCGAAAAAACAAGGGACGAGAGGATGGCACTCTCCTCAACAAGGAGAGTGAATTGTGTATAAAAACTCAACACCCCCAACTTCTCAACCTATAATATTTTTTAGGGTTAATTTCATATAAACCCTTATTAAACATTAAAATATCTTATTTGTCCAGTTTAACAAAAAAATATCATATATACCCTTCTTAAGCTTTCATAATATCTTATTTGCCCAACCTAACTTATAAATATCATATATACCCTTTATAAGCTTTCATTATCTAATTTACCCAAATCATCATTTTTATTGATTTTAATCATCTTAAATGAATTATAATTATAAAATATAATCATTTGAAGGTTATACAACTCTTTTAAATCTATTTATAAAATTTCACCTATACCCTTATTAAACTTTTTAAATATCACATTTATCTAAGTTATATATTTTATACATAATATATATATATATATATATATATATATATATATAAAAGATTTTATTAATTAATTTGATGACAAAGTATGGTTCATACATGTGTGTGTGTATGTGCGCGGATACATATATAACACCAATCAAGAATTACACTGAAAACCTATTTTAAAAACAATTCTAATACTTTAAAACAAAAGCATTATGTTGACCTAGATGATTAAAAACAATCATTTACATCAAAGAGTATCCTTATAAAGTCTATATACTTATAGAGGTCCGCTTATGGACCTAGATGAGCATCTCAAGATTGGAGTCTTTGCTTTAATGCGAAAATCAATGGTTTGAGTTTTCGGTAAGCAAGGATGAAAGATGGGTGAATGTCAGGGCTAGTGGGAGCGTTGTTGCAATTTTATATGTATGTCAAGAACGTACACCATAATAGAAATAATGTCCCAGTCATGCTGGGTTTAAAAACCTTTGCTGAGGAATTATGTATCCATTACAGCTATAGAATACACAAAACCTAGCAAGGAGGCCAACAAATATTGAGATATGTTCTTGGTGCTCTATTGTAAGAAGAATAGGATAACTGCCGATGTCGATCGGAGTTAATGATCCTACAAAGTATGGTGTTGTTACTCAAATTGGTTCTTAAAGCATCATTGATCCTATGGAATTCTTTTGAGACAAAGAGGGTATGATGGCCTTTTTTAGATAGAACCTCTATCCCAACATTATTGACCTTATTGGGTTCTCTTGAAACAATGAAGGTATAATGGCTTGGAACTGAAGCATCATTGACCTTATTGGGTTCTTTTGAAACAATGAAGGTATGATGGCTTGAACAAAGGACCATGATCTCACCAATGCATACTTTACGAGTGATTGGTGTTGGACGAGATTTGGTCTCGTGCAGAGTATACACGGATGACATTATGGCAGATCCGTTAACTAAGCCATTGTTGCAGACCAGTGATGATAGTCATACTAGGGACTGCATATACATGGCTTGGGCTTGTTTTGGTTATATGTTTGATATATATATATATATATATATATATATATATATATATATTAGGAACGTTAAGCAGTATTGTACTTCATACTATATTGATAATTAAATGGGGATTTAATAATACGCCGAGGGCGGATATTTTATGAATCTATACTGTGTTCCATCTTAGCATGTTTAATCACTTCCCTGAATGCTTTTTCATTCTAAATGTCCACCGTCGGTCATTCTTCAAGGGGAGAAAGTTTGAGATAAGACTGAGGGAAGTGGTTGGACGCTATCCAATAATGGATTGGGTAAAGAGACGCAACACTTCGCCTGTACTTGCAATGGTCAAGTGACTGGACGACCCACACCTGAATTTACTTCATGGTTTCTGTCACGAGTAAATCAGGATGATAATCTCATTTCGTCCTTATACTGGAGATACATGTGTTCCAAAGCATGGATCTGCTTTGCCTTGATTGCTTTTAAAAGCAGTTCGTAACTGGCTGTTATAAAGAGAGCTTTTAGGTAAGGTATGGTGTATGTGGCGGAGCAATGTAGTCAAAGGGATTTGTTCCTCTAGATTTAGAGAGATATCCATGGGCCCCTCGATGATTGAGCACTGACGTAAAATGCACGGCCGTGCTCGAGTTGCAATGATTTTTGATCGATTGCAACTAGTTTTTATGTCACCATCAATCGAGATCGAGAAACATAATCATGAACGATCTGGAGATTGACATTTAACCATGTCTCGTGTTCACATGGATATCGCGAATGAAGGGATGTTTGATCACTTATCTATAGGGCCATTTCGTACTTATTTTGGATTTGGTTTTTTGTCCACGATGACAAAACCTATGCTGACTTGGGGGCAAGGATGCCTTACTAGAGGCCGCTCTTTGTTTGTGGTTCTATGGGTACGGTGTGTCATGTGCAAGTGGGAGTCTGTTGGAGTATGCGCACTGACACACGTACGCCAAATAATCACTACCGGTGATGTATAAGCCTATTGGGTCACACACCGGGGATCAATCTTGACAACAACCTAAGTGGAGGGACCAAAAGAGGCAAATTGTAAAAGGTTGGTGTGCAGGAAAAGATCACGCCGATCTCCTGTCAGACTACATGCAACTTTTGCTTTTCCACCTCCATTTTCAAGCAATGCATGGGGGTTGCCATTATGACTTCTTGGCCGGCCTTGGGGTAATCTAGGGTCATAAAAGGAGTTATAAAAGGACCATGCTTGCCTTCTTTTGGGAGCTCTTTCCATACTTGATACACAATACACTTAGACTCCTTGTGAGGTGCTAATATAGAGTGCTTTTGTGTATACTTAGAAGAGGCTTGCATAGGGAGATATTTGGGGTGTTGTTCCAGAGGTGGTTTCAAGTGTTGAAAACCACTAATGGCATGCTAGTACATGAAAGTTGAGCAAACTCGGGGTGGACTAGCAATAGAGGAGAGCTCGGTTTCGTGGCTTTCTTGTTCATCCACCAAGTTGTTTCTCTCCAGCTACAAGAGATTATGGTATAACCTCTTTCTTCCTTGTTTTTACATGTTGCATTTGTTAGTCATAGAGTTTGGTCCATTTTTGGGGTTTTATGTTTTGTTTGTACATTATGCTTTACATGTTATACCTTGTGCTTCCGCTATGCTCATGAAACCCCAACAATAAGTGAAATATTATAAATAGATTTAAGAGGTGTATAATAGTCATTTGATTATATTTTTTAATTATATTTCATTTAAAATAATTAAAAATGGATAAAAATGGTGATTTACGCAAATAAGATATTATAAAAGCTTAAGAAGAGTATATATGATATTTATAACATAAGTTGGGTAAATAAGATATTATGAATTAAAGCTTAAGAAGTTGGAGTTGAAGTTCAATCTAAGTACGGGTATTGTAGACGCTCACTCACTTTTGGAGTTGAAACGTGTTCTTCCATGTCACAAGTTCGGAAGAATATTGTTCAACCCTTTGGATCGAATCCGCATGGTCAAGAATCTTTAATGATGGTTTGAGAATTACTTTAGGTAATGGGCAATCCACAAACTTTTGGCTTCACCCATGGATTAATGGGACATCTCTAAAATCACTTTTCCCTCGAATTTTTGCTTTGTCCACAAAAAAGGAAGGTTTTGATGATGATTTCGGGAAATGGCAAGACGGCATTTTGGTTTTGGATATCCAACTTATACGAAGGATTTTTGACTGGGAGGTTGGCATTTGGAAAGAGTTTGAAGGCCTTCTCAATAGCCTTAAGCCAACTAGGGATAAGAGTGATATCTTGGCATGGCCTGCCAGGGGAGGAAAGGACTACTCCATTAAAAGTTTTACTTAGTTGGTATGAGGCAAGCCCATCTCTAACGCCCCTGCGTTGATTTGGGAATTTTGGGCTCCTCCTAAAGTGCATACCTGCTGCTGGCAGATTGCTATGGGTAGGTTACCAACGAAGGAGTACCTTAGACGCATAGGTGTGCTTCAAGCCGAAGACTCTTTCTGCACTTTTTGTAAGGAAAATGTTGAGACTATAGAGCATGCCTTGTTCTTATGCAATAGAGCATGGAAGGTCTGGTCATCTCTCTTATCACTCTTTGGGCTTTCGTGGTGCATGCCAAAGCACTTAGCGGAGTTTATTCTCGCCTGGAAGGGGTGCAGCCTTAAAGGACGGGACGCCAATATCTGGATGTTAATATGCTTCGGGACATTATGGACCCTGTGGACGGAAAGAAATAATTATGTCTTCTCCAACAAAAACCTTGGGTTGGGGGAGGTGGTTGACCTTATCTGGATTCGCTTAGGCAGATGGGCTAATGCGAAATGGCCCACGAGATTTAGATCCCCCATTGATTTTCTGGTTAATCCAGTTAGCTCAATTAAGGTTAAAAATTGGACCCTCTAGTCATTCCATTTGGCTTCGGGGTTTCGGAAGACGTTTACCTGTGTAGATTAGACGGAGCGGTATGCTTCAGTACAGGTAGAGGTGGTTATTGGGGGAGTTTGGAGAGATTCCAATGGTAACACTGTCGGAGTGTTCTCTAAACCATTGAAGGAATCCAGTGCTCTACTTTGTGAACTTGAGGCCATCTATTTCACACTTCTTACAATCATAGGTTGGGGTAAAAGGTATGTTAAACAGGTAGTCCTGGAATCTGACTCTTTGCTAGCGGTTCAGACCCTGACATATGAGGTTGACACACCTGGGGTGTGTCACAATGTACTAGGAAGAATTGAATGGCTGAAAAAATGATTTGAAAATGTGGTTATAAGGCATTTAAGCCGGATCTACAACGAGGAAGCCGATCAGCTTGCTAAATCTGGGATTTCTAGATCTTCTTTGTGGATCGCATGGGTGTAACTACACTGTGATGATGGGTCAAGTTAAATAATCCTCTGGATTCTTTAGAAAAAAGCAGGGAATCATACATACATACTAAACTTGGGATACGTGGTTTTCTTTTTGTCAATTTTGTTTTTGTAGGACAGGCGCTCTTATGTCACAGGTTTGGATAGAGGGCAAGTCTAGTTGTGGTCATGTGGAGCTACATGCGTTCTGTCTTCGGGATTAGCTTGTGGAGGAGGGATGGCACGATTTTGAAGGGTTTTGTAGGGCATAAAACATATCATAATAACATGCACAGCGAAAATAAATTAAAACCCCCTCCAGTGATCTCATCTAACTCGTACAGAAACTAAAAGAGAAGTAGATGATTAAAAGTTATACCTTTGCATTCAAAACCTTGAAACTTCAATCCTAGATTGCTAAATGTAGAACACCACTACTGCACCACCTCGGACAGGCTGCTAGACCGCCAAGGATTTTTCCAATGATCAAAACTTGATCCCTCGTGTGTGTGTGTATCACGTCGTCGACCCCGGGGGGGGTTCGGCCTTGCGCCGATCGAGAGAGAGAGGAGAGGATTAGGGTTATCTTTCTTTTTGACTTGTAATTATCTCTTAATTATGATTCTAAGGTTTAATAAGGTATTTATATATATAACCTTATTATAGCCCAAGCCCGTTTAATTAAAGCCCAACTTTAATTAAAGTATTAAGTAATTAAAGAAAATACCCTTTGACCTTTCTAATTAATTAATAACTATTAATTAATTGGTCCCGTTAATATTTAAACTAAATATTAACTTTTCCTTTAAATAATAAAAATTATTATTTTCTTTTCTCTTAATAATTAATTAACTAATTAATTATTCTTACACAAGGTAAAATCCAGATGGTTCTAATTGGGTGTGTAGCAGTGTGATCATTTATTGTCACATAGCATTGGATACGATGGTACATGCTATCTATCTCTGCACATAATCTAACAGACTCCCACTTGTGCAAGATAAGTAACATTTCTTGTACATCGTTGGCCTAAAGAGGTTCCTAGCCAGACAGTTAGGTTAACCAGGCCATGAGATCTCTTATATCTAGAGACATAATCCACCCCTTGGATTATCTAGGCTTTTCCTTTTGCATCGCGATATCTCGTAATGTGAGTATTAGACATGGAGCATGGATCTTATTTCAAATACTCAGATTTTCTCAACTCTGATTTCGACACTCTTCAGTTACGGTTTACCTAATGAAACCTATCATTCTAACCGAGCGCGGCCACACATTTTCAGTAGTCTTAATCGTCGAGGGGACCAGAAATATCTCTCTTAAAAAAGAAGGTGCAAATCCCATCTTAACTATTTGCAATTTGGGCACATGGCTTCCGCTGCACCTAGACATGCCCTTTATGATCACCCTGTTACGGTGTGACGTTAGAACACTCTAAAGTACAGAAGTTACCATGCCCCAAACCAAATATCTCAGGTCTAAGGACAACCTATCAAGTTTACTTATGTTGACGCTCCATGAAGTAAACTCGATGCGGATCACCCCAATATTTATCCCCTGATAAATATCTATGAATATTTGGTCACAACCTTGTGCTTTTATTCATCCCCGAATAAATCATCAAATATCCATAATAGTGTTACCTCCCTAATATAGCTCCCACTACATTAAGTAGCTACGGGCATTTAGACAATTCATCACTTGACTTGTCATGGATAGGTTAAACATGCTAAAAATAGACAACTAGAAACCATTATGTAAATACCTCATATTTCAATCTCATGAAATGTAATACATAATAAAAGAGTTTCAAGTTACATCTATAGTAATAATAAAAAACATTAACTAGCTGCTATGTTCCAAGTACTGCATTTCTATAGAACTCGAATGCCTCTCATTCTTAGCTCAAGCTAGCGGCTTCGTCAACGGGTCAGCAACGTTGTCGTCCGTCGGTATCTTTTGCAACCTAATATCATCTCTTCTAATGATCTCTCGGATGAGGTGATATTTCCTGAGTACGTGCCTAGTATGCTGATGATTGCTAGGCTCTTTAGCTTGCGCCACAGCCCCTGAGTTGTCACAGAATATATAGATCGGTCTAGAGATACTGGCAACAACTCTAAGATCCGAGATAAAATTCTTCAGCCAGACAGCTTCCTTTGCTGCATCACTTGCCGCAATATACTCTGCTTCTATAGTAAAATCTGCTATTGTATCTTGCTTCTGACTTTTCCAAGATATAGCTCCTTCGTTTAGGGTAAAGACAAATCCTGACTGCGACCTAAAGTCATCCCTGTCGGTTTGGAAACTGGCATCAGTGTAACCAGTTACAATGAGCTCATCCATCGAACCTCCATATACTAGGAATATGTCTTTCGTCCTACTCAGGTACTTGAGAATATTCTTGACGGCTACCCAATGGGCTTCACCATGATTTTGCTGATATCTACTCGTGACACTAATAGAGTAGGTAACATCGGGCCTTGTACATAGCATGGAATACATAATTACATCTACTGCCGAAGTATATGGTATCAATTTCATCTTGTCCTGATCTTGACCAGACACGGGACACTGAGCCTTGCTCAAAATCGCGCCAGATTGCATAGGAATAAATCCTTTCTTCGATCCATCCATCTTGAATCTTTTTACGACTTTGTCAATATATGTACTTTGACTAAGTCCGATAAGCCGCGTAGATCTATTCCTATAGATCTTTATACCCAGTATATAAGCATCTTCTCCCAAGTCTTTCATCTGAAAACATTTACCTAACCAAGATTTTACTCCTTGTAACACTGGTATACTGTTTCCTATTAGCAGTATGTCATCTACATACAAGACTAGGAAGGTTACCGCGCTCCCACTGAATTTAGTGTAAACACATGACTCGAACTCACTTTTGGTAATAACCAAATTCTTTGATACGCTTCATCAAAGTGTAAGTTCCAGCTCCTAGATGCTTGCTTTAATCCATAAATGGATTTGAGCAACTTGCATACTTTATTAGGGTTCTTTGGAACCGCAAAACTATCCGGTTGTATCATATATACGTCATCTGTCAGCTTCCCGTTAAGGAAGGCGGTTTTGACATCTATTTGCCATATCTCATAGTCAAAATATGCTGATATGGCCATAAGAATCCTAATAGTTTTAAGCATTGCTACTGGGGAAAAAGTTTCATCATAGTCAACACCATGAGTTTGCGTGAAACCTTTTGCCACTAGCCTTGCTTTAAAAGTATGCACCTTTCCATCCATGTCGGTTTTCTTCTTGAAGACCCATTTGCACCCGACAGCTTTACTGTGTTGAGGCAAGTCTACTAACTCCCAGACCTGGTTGTCATACATGGATTGCATCTCTGCCTTCATGGCTTCAAGCCATTTATCAGATTCTAAACCTGAGGCAACATCTTGGTAGGTAGTGAGTTCTAAAAGATCCCCTTCGTCTTGAGCAACTAGGAATCCCAGATATCTATCTGGCTCATGACGAGGCCTACTAGACTTGCGAAGGTCTTGTGTTTGCACCTCTTCCTCAACTACAGACTCGGGTTGAGATTCAACAATTCTCTGTTGAACCACGGGTTCAATTATCGGTGGTGATGTTATCTCCTCCTCTTCAATTTCTTGAAGCTCTATTTCTTTTCTTGGAGTTTCTAAGTTAAGAAACTTCTCCTCCAAGAACACCTCTTTACGAGCAACAAAGACTTTGTTCTCATCTGGGTTGTAGAAATAGTATCCCATGGTTTCCTTGGGATAACCCACGAAGATACACTTATCCGATTTGGGATTGAGTTTATCTGTGAATGTCCGCTTAACATACACCTCACATCTCCAAACCTTAAGAAAAGACATTTTGGGCTTTTTTCCCCGTCCATACCTCGAACGGTGTCTTTTCAACCGATTTGGTTGGAACCCGGTTCAGCATGAACGCCGCTGTCTCGAGTGCGTGCCCCCAAAATGACAATGGTAATGAACTTCGACTCATCATTGATCGTACCATATCAAGTAGTGTACAATTCCTCCTTTCTGATACACCATTCATCTGAGGTGTATACAGAGGTGTGAGTTGTGAGACAATTCCACATTCCTTCAAATGATCGTCGAATTTCTGACTCAGATATTCGCCACCTCGATCCGACCGAAGCAACTTTATCTTCTTGTCCAGCTAATTTTGTACCTCATTCTGAAACTGTTTGAACTTGTCAAAACTTTCAGATTTGAGTCTCATGAGGTAGACATAACCGAACCTACTAAAGTTGTCAGTAAAGGTTATGAAATACCGGTATCCTCCTCTAGCTTCTGGAGTAAAGGGTCCACACACATCTGTGTGTATAATCCCAATAACTCACTAGCCCTTTCATTCTCACTGTTGAAAGGTTGTTTTGTCATTTTACCAGACAAACAAGATTCACAAATATCATATGACTCTAAGTCAAATGGTTCTAGAATTCCGTCATCTCGGAGTTTCTTTATGTGTTTCTCGTTTATATGTCCTAAACGACAATGCCAGAGATAAGTTTGATTCAAGTTACTCTTGGATCTCTTACTTATATGATAGATGTCATTGTTATCTAGATTTAGCGTGTATAAACCATTTTCTGGAATAGCTTTAAAATAGAAAATATCATTTTTGAAACATGAAATAACCTTTTCATTCAAAACATAATTAAATCCATAGTCTATAAGCAAATCAAACGAGATAACATTTTTAATAAGTCTAGGAACATAATAACAAGGTTCTAGTTCTAAGACCATGCCCGAAGATAAACTAAGACAATATGTTCCTACAGCTTCAGCACCAACCATAGAGCCTTCGCCTACCCGCAGGTCCATATCTCCTTGTCTTAGCTTCTTACTTCTCTTCCCTGCAAATGATTGCATATGTGATGACCACATCCGGTTGTTGGGATTTCTAGGGCACGCAACGGAAGAAACAAACAACATAAAAGCTCATGAAACAAACAAACAAGCCATGAAACTTGAAATCCCAAACATGGATCATACTCTATGAATAGAAATGCAACAACAAGAGAAAGATAAAGAGGTTATACCAGTCTCCTAAGCTCCAGAAATCAGTTGTGTTGATCGTGAACTTGCTCCTTGCTCCTTGAACGAATCGACTATGGAGTGATACCTCGGTAACACGCAAATCCCTTGTGCTAGCAAGCTCCTTGTGATTCTTCTCTCATAGAAAACCACTTGGAGAACAGCAACTGATGAACAAAGGACCAAATTCTTGAGCAAAACCTCTCTTGTAACTCACCAAGTCTTTTAGAAGCACTTAAGAGTATATTAAAAGTGTGTGTAGCCAAGAGAGCCAAATGAGGTTGTCTTAGGGATTTTTATAAAGTCCAAGATGTCCCTTAGTATGCCCAAGGCCGGCCAAAACGAATCAAGCATCTTGCATGCATTGGCTAAGTGGAGAGGTGATTTGACAAAAAGTTACATGCAGCCGTAGCAGCGCTAACTTTAAGGTTTAGCATCGCTAACCCTTAAACTTAGCGGCGCTAACGCGGCCTGTCAAGTGACATGACACAAAGTACATGCAGCCTTAGCGGCGCTAACCATTAAGGTTTAGCGGCGCTAAACCCTTAACGTTAGCGGCGCTATCGCGGCCTAATTTTGGTCCCTTTACTTTAGTTGCTGTCAGATTTGACCCCGGTGTATGACCCAATAGGCCCATACATCATCGGTAGTGATTCAAACGGTGTACTCGCATCAGTGGGCATATTCTAACAAACTCCCACTTGCACACGACGCACCGTTCCTCATAAACCAAAGACAATGAGCGGCCTCTAGCAAAACATCATTGCCCCTAAGTCAGTATGGGTTTCGTTATCCAGAATAAAACCTATTCACAAAGAAAGGTCCTATAGATAAGTGATCTTAAACATCCTTTAGTTCGCGATATCCATGTGAACACGAGACATGGATTAAATGTCAATCTCCAGATCGTTCACGATTGTGTTTCTCGATCTTGATTGTTGGTAACCAAAAGTTAAGGATATATCTGAGTCTCAATCAATATTCCTTTGCGCATGGCCATGCAATATTTTGGTGTCAGCTCCCAATCATCGAGGGGCCCAGGGATATCTCTCATATCAGAGGAACAAATTCCTTTTTGACTGTATAACCCTATACCATACTTCTTGCTTATCTAGCTATTTCCTTTATCACAGCCAGTTACGAACTGTTTTTGAAAATGGCTAAAGCAAGGAAGAATTATGATATAGCAGTTCATACATCTCAGGTCTAAGGACGTAAGATATTATCATCCTAAGTTACTTGTGACTTTTATCCATGAAGTATACTTTGGTATGGGTCTTCCAGTCACTTGAAACTCTTTTCAAGCACATATAGGCATTGCTCCTTAATTCGACCATATTGAATTCAAGGTCAAATGCTTATCTCAGTCTTAATTCAATCTTCCTTCCACAAGATTGACTGACTGTGGAAAAGTTTGAAATATAGAATAATATTTCTGGAAGTATTTAAATATGCTAAGATGGAACACAGTAGAGTCTTATGAATGTAACCGTATCATACGCATGTATAATCTCCATTACATACCGAAACAAGCATAAGTTACAAAACTGTCATTATCGTTCCCAAAATATAGAATTTACATATCAAACAAACTAAATACAAAGCTCAAACCAAATCGCTGGCAAATCTTACACCTATTGCACTAGTGTGAGAGTCATGAGCTGCCTGCGATAACGGCTTAGTGAATGGACCCGCAAGGTTTCCATCTGATGCTACTCTGCTTATGATGACTTCACCACTTTCAACTACATCTCGTATAAAGTGGTATTTGCGTAAAATATGTCTTGTTCTCTTGTGAGCTCTTGGTTCCTTTGCCAAAGCCACTGCACCCTCATTGTCACAAAATATCTCAATAGGGTCAGTGATGCTTGGAACCACTTGTAGATCTTCGATAAATTTCTTCATCCACACGGCCTCCTTTGCGGCTTCACTTGCAGCAATGTATTCCGACTCGGTAGTCGAGTCAGCCACCGTGTCTTGCTTCGAGCTCCTCCAGCTGACAGCATCACCATTTAACAGGAATACAAACCCCGATTGAGATCGGCAGTCATCCCTATCTGTTTGGAAGCTAGCATCCGAGTATTTGCCTGATATCTACTAGTCATGCTTAAAGCACATCTCTTTCGTACGCCTAAGGTATTTGAGAATGTTCTTTACAGCTTTCCAATGAGGTTCCCTGGGATTTGCCTGATATCTACTAGTCATGCTTAAAGCACATGACACATCAGGACGAGTGCATAACATGGCGTACATGATCGATCCCACAGCCGAAGCATATGGTACTCACTCCATCACTTCTATCTCCTTTTGGGAGGTAGGACATTGAGTCTTGCTCAACGTCAAGCCATGTGACATAGGGAGGTTTCCTTTCTTGGAATCCTCCATTCTAAAGCGTCTCACGACCTTATCTATGTATGCACTTTGAGAAAGCCTAAGCATCCTTCTTGATCAATCTCTATAGATCTTGATCCCCAGAATATAGCTCGCATCCCCTAGGTCCTTCATTGAAAAATAATTCTCTAGCCAAGCTTTAACACTCATTAGCTCGGAATATGATTTCCAATGAGTAGTATATCATCTACATATAGGACTAGGAAGACTATAGTGCTCCCACTAGCCCTGACATATACACATGGTTCATCTTTGCTTTTCGAAAATCCAAATTCCTCGATTTTCTCATCAAAGCATAGATTCCAGCTGCGAGATGCTTGCTTGAGTCCATAAATGGACTTCTTTAGTTTACAGACCTTGTTCGGATACTCTGGATGTACAAAACCATCAGGCTTTGTCATATACACCTCTTCGGAAAGCTTCCAGTTAAGGAAGGCGGTTTTAACATCCATTTGACATATTTCATAATCATAAAATGCAGCTATGGCTAATAATATCCAGATAGACTTCAACATAGCCACTGGGGAAAAGGTTTCATCATAATCTACACCAGGTGTCTGAGTGAAACCCTTTGCCACCAGTCGGGCTTTGAAGGTATCCAAGGTTCCGTCCATGCCGGTATTCTTCTTGAAGACCCATTTACACCCTACGGGTCTAACCCCAGGCGTAGGATCAACCAATTCCCAAACCTGGTTATCCGACATGGATTGCATCTCACTTTCCATTGCTCCTCTCCACTTTGCAGACTCAGGGCCTGCCATAGCTTCCTTGTAGGTGGTGGGTTTATCATGATCCACCACTAACTCGCTGCCCTCAGATATGTAGAATCCATATCTCTCTGGCTCATAACGAGTTCTACTGGAACGCCTTGGAGTAAGCAATGAATGAGTGTCAGGAACTGCAGCATTTTCTTGCTCAGTTTCAACCATCTTAGGTTGCTTGCTAGTGCCAACCTCAAGTTCTTTATCAGTTGACCCTTGAACTTCCTCAAGGTCAATTTCCTTATTGCCTCTTTGTTCGGATAGCATTTCTCTCTCTAGGAAAAATGCCCTTCGAGCAACAAAAACTTTGTTCTCAGAAGGTTTATAAAATATATATCCAACACCGGCAGGAGGATATCCGATAAAGTAACACCTTTCCGAGCGAGGTTTAAGTTTGTCCTCAGCCTCACGTCTCACGTAGGCTTGACAACCCCAAATTCGTAGGTATGAAAGTGTCGGCTTCTTATTATGCCACATTTCATAAGGAGTTTTTGATACTTTCTTGGTTGGTGCGAGGTTAAGGATTCTCACCGCCGTTTCTAGAGCATATCCCCAGAAACTAATATGTACCTCCGTTCGACTCATCATGGACCTTACCATGTCTAGTAAAGTCCGGTTCCTCCTCTCAGCGACCCCATTTAATTGTGGTGTCCTTGGAGGTGTTAATTGTGAAATAATTCCATAACTCTTAAGATGATCGGTAAACTCGGTACTTAGATACTCTTCACCTCTATCAGACCGGAGTATCTTTATTGTTTTGCCCAATTGATTCTGAACTTCGTTTTGGAATGTCTTGAACACCTCAAAGGTTTCATTCTTGTGTTTAACAAGATAGACATATCCATACCTACTATAATCATCTATAAAGGTTACGAAGTATCTTGAGTTATTCCTCGTGACATGCTTGAAAGGCCCACATACATCCGTATGGATGATATCCAAGAGGTCCTTTCCCCTCTCACTTGTCCCCGTGAAGGGTGCCTTTGTCATCTTGCCTAATAGACAAGAATCACATACATCATTCTACCCTTGGTCAAATGATTCCAAGATCCCATCCACTTGGAGCTTGGTGATGCGAGTCTTGTTTATGTGGCCAAGACAACTATGCCATAAAGAAAACTTGTCCAAACCATTTTTGGAATCGGATTCAATATTCATGATAGATTTTCTTGAATCACTGTATGCACTTGCCTCATATATGCCATGACATGGTAAAGCTTTAAAATAAACAATTTCATTCTTAAAGCAAATGATTGTACCACAAATAAACTTGAAATCGTAACCATCGTCATACAATTTATGAAAAGAAATAATGTTTCTTGCCACATGGGGCGAATAGCATACATCTCGTAATAAAATAGAATAGCCGGTCTTGAATGAAAGCTCCAAATCTTCTTTCGCTTCCACTGGGACAATCTCTGAATTTCCCATCACAAGATCCAGCTCTCCCCGCTCCAAGCTCCTACTTGCCTTTAGCACCTGCACCATATTACATATGTGAGTGCCACAGCCAGTATCCAAGACCCAACCTTTAGAAGTAGAAGTATGGTGGAATTCTATCATGAATGTACCTAAAGTGTCGGGGCCCGATATGCTCATCGCTTTGAGCTTGTTGAGTCCCTCCAAGTACTTCGGGCAGCTTCGGCGGTAGTGGCCCTTGCCCCCACAAAAGAAGCACTCCGCATACTCCGGAGTTTTGGCTTGGGGAAGTTTCCCCTTGCCTTTTTCCTCGGAGGCCGGGGCCGGCTTGGCTACGCCAACCTTTCCCTTACCCTTCTTTTTCATGGAAGGGGCGGCCTTCTTTTTGGTGATCCGGCCTTCCCGGATGGCTAGAACGTGAGTGGAGGAGGAGGATGGTTTGCTCTTGGTCATGCTCGCTTCGGTAGTCTTGAGCATACCATGTAGCTCCATCAAGGATTTGTCTATGCTGTACATGTGATAACTCATAATGAATTGATCATATGCACTGGGCAGGGATTGGAGGATCAAATCGACTGCCATCTCCCTCCCGATGGTAAATCCTAGCTTCTCCATGTGCTCAATGTTTGCCTTCATACGCAAAACATGAGCGCTCACGTTCCCTCCATCTTGAAGCTTGCAAGCGAGAACGGTCTTGAAGCATTCATACCTCTCCTGCCTCGCCTGCTGTTGGAACATGTCCTTCAGCTGCACGATCAGGTCGTAAGCACTCAAGTGATCCATTTGCTTTTGAAAATCGGTACTCATGGTGCTCAACATGAGGCATGTTATCTCCTCAGTCTCCTTGAGGCATTTTTCGTACGCCTCACGGACCGTCCTCGTTGCACCGCTTGGAGGTACCTCGGGTAAGGGTTCCTCAATGGTGTGCATCTTCCCTTCATAGCGTAAGACAAGTTAAGCTGCCTATGCCAATCCATGAAGTTGCTCCCGTCGAGTTTCTCCTTCTCAAGGAAAACTCGTAGAGAAACGTTAGTGGTGGTGGTGTTAGCGCTTGTTGATGCCATCTAAAATTGCAAAGTAGACTTAAGTTAGTTTGATATATTATCTTGTTAAAATAATTTACCCAAAAAGAATTAACTTTAACAAGGCTAAGAACCGTATTTCATCCCACCATGTGACGGGGTTACCGCGGATCACATGATAGAACTATTTAGGTCGGCAACCATTTTGCCAATTGCAATCTCTATTGCAATCCTTAGCTCCTTACGGGACCCTATGACATCTAATGGTCATTTGGCATGTTTGATCCTTTCTTGCACCAATTCTAAATCTTGATATTTTGGTTAACTCGTGCTAAGCTCGACAATTAACCAAGATTTCAAATCTAAAATTGCAAATCGTCCATCAAGACATATGGTAACAAACTCACCAAAGTTGGCTCGTGCTAAGCTCGACAACCAAAATTGTGAATTCGCCACACTCACCTTCCACACAGTTTTATGGGAATTGGCTCGTGTTAAGCTCGACAACCAAATCCTATAAGACTAGATTTGGGTGGTATCGTCTTACGGATGGTGCATGATTTATGTTTTGTGGAAAGACGGGCTTTTGTTTCCGGTTTGGTTTTAGATTAACTTGTTAGTGACAAAACCTATTTTCACTAGGTGGGTTAATCTTGTATGTGAGCTTGCGAGAGAGTTGAAAACCATTTTTAGCAAATCTCTTGTGATTTTGTTAATATTTTCGAAAAAATTATCTAGCATGCGAATCCTAAGCAAACCATGCATACAAAATCACATCACACGCATAAAAATACTATAATTGGTAACCCTTGCCATAAAAACCTATGCATTCTTCCCGTGAGCCAAACGGGAAGAACTTGGTCAAATTCTAAGGGACAAAGTCTTCGACGCGAGCTCCCACTAACGCCGCCATCTCCATTGGATTTCATCGGCTTCATGGACTCCATACTCCATCTTTCTTTGACCCCATCTTGTGTGTCATCATGCACCAAAATAATACATACAATAGAACAAAATGGCATGCAAGTCATAAAATACCTATTTATCTATTACATATACATGGTTGAATGAAATGGCATGCAAGCCACATTATTATTACAAATTTGTCATAAGAATAATAATATAACTAACCAAGCATCCAAACACACACAATCAACCAAAAGGTCTAGGCAAGGTTACCAACTTATATATCCACATACAACCAAACATATAATTGCTACTAGAATAATATAACAAAATAACAAGATAAAAATTCCAGAAGCTCCAAAACAAGCCAAAAACCCGAGGCCAAAAACTGTTTTTAATCAAGAACAAAAAACTGTTTCAGCGACGATAGCGCCGCTAACTGGAAAGAGTTAGCGCCGCTAACCCCTGTTCGACAGAAAACAAACATTTTTAATTTCGGGTTTTTCAAGCCACCAAGTGCATAACTAACATAGAGGTGGCTCTAATACCACTGTTGGGATTTCTAAGGCACGCAACGGAAGCAACAAACAACATAAAAGCCCATGAAACAAACAAACAAGCCATGAAACTTGAAATCCCAAACATGGATCATACTCTATGAATATAAATGCAACAAAAAGAGAAAGATAAAGAGGTTATACCAGCCTCCTAAGCTCCAGAAATCAGTTGTGTTGATGGTGAACTTGCTCCTTGCTATTCTTGAATGAATCGACTATGGAGTGATACCCCGGTAACACGCAAATCCCTTGTGCTAGCAAGCTCCTTGTGATTCTTCTCTCTTAGAAAACCACTTGGAGAACAGCAACTGATGAACAAAGGACCGAATTCTGGAGCAAAACCTCTCTTGTAACTCACTAAGTCTTTTAGAAGCACTTAAGAGTATATTATAAGTGTGTGTAGCCAAGAGAGCCAAATGAGGTTGTCTTAGGGATTTTTATAAAGTCCCAGATGTCCCTTAGTATGCCCAAGGCCGGCCAAAATGAATCAAGCATCTTGCATGCATTGGCTAAGTGGAAAGGTGATTTGACAAAAAGTTACATGCAGCCGTAGCGGCGCTAACTGTAAGGTTTAGCGGCGCTAACCCTTAAACTTAGCGGCGTTAACGCGGCCTGTCAAGTGACATGACATTCTGAAGCTCCCACTGGCTCCAGCATCCAATCCTGCTCCATGCTCCTTGCTTCTTGGTTCTTGTATCAACTTCGTATTTATTCTAATAACACTACTCTATTCTATCATCTAAAAACTAGAAATATAAAATGCAAGATTTTCAAAGGCACGCAGGCCCGCTAATCTAATACTTTTACAAAAAGAATAGGGGTTGCAAGTGGCAAGCAGGCCTCCCCACACCATAGAATAATAAAACCAATCACAACCACACATGCAGAAAAATAAACAATCCACAAGGTCTAAAAGGCTCGGCTATGGCATCCCAAACATGTATTAAAACGAATACATTCAACAACTGATTCTAATTATCATATCCTGAGGAATTATCTTGATTTTAACTAATGGTTAAAATCACCCAGTTTAATAATTATCATATTACATATTAATTATTGTTATGCGAGGTTAGAAGTGGCTCTGATACCACTGAAGGGTTTTGTAGGGCATAAAAACATATCATAATAACATGCACAGCGGAAATAAATTAAAACCCCCTCCAGTGATCTCATCTAACTTGTACAGAATCTAAAAGAGAAGTAGAGGATTAAAAGTTATACCTTTGCTGACCAAACCTTGAAACTTCAATCATAGATTGATAAAGGTAGAACACCGCTACTGCACCACCTCGAACAGGCTGCTAGACCGCCAAAGATTTTACCAATGATCAAAACTTGATCCCTCGTGTGTGTGTGTGTGTGTATCACGTCGTCGACCCCAAGGGGGGGGGGTTCGTCCTTGCGCCGATCGAGAGAGAGAGAGGAGAGGAGAGGATTAGGGTTATCTTTCTTTTTGACTTGTAATTATCTCTTAATTATGATTCTAAGGTTTAAGAAGGTATTTATATATATAACCTTATTAAAGTTAATTAAAGCCCAACTTTAATTAAACTATTAAGTAATTACAGAAAATAGCCTTTGACCTTTCTAATTAATTAATAACTATTAATTAATTGGTCCCGTTAATATTTAAACTAAATATTAACTTCTTCTTTAAATAATAAAAATTATTATTTTCTTTTCTCTTAATAATTAATTAACTAATTAATTATTCTTACACAAGGTAAAATCCAGATGGTTCTAATTGGATGTGTAGCAGTGTGATCCTTTAGTGTCACATAACATTGGATACGATGGTACATGTTATCTGTCTCTGCACATAATCTAACAGATTTTTCCCCTCTTTTCTAAGGTGGCGATTCTGATAAGAAGTTTTAAAATTGTACACGCTGGTTGGTATCTGTGGGTAGGGGTTGGGCAGGTGTCATAAGGGTGGCGTGGGTAGGCTTTAGTGGTTGTGGCTAAATTTCTGTTCCTGGAGTTATATGGTGGCACTTTTGTCTCGCACACACATCCACATTGTTCTCCCTCCCATTCTTAACCATGGTCATAGGCTAGTGTTCGGGTTTTTTGATATTGTGCAGGAGTTTTGCACTTCTCTCATAACCAGGTGTGATAAGGGGGACATTCTAATCCCTTATGATTTGCTAGGCTATTTTCCCTCAGCCAATGCAAATCATTATTTCAAGCTTCAGAACTTGTGTCTATTTAGTCTGCATTGTGGGATGATCTTCTACTGGTCTGAAATATTTCATGGCGGTTCGTGTATGGGTTGGGATACGGGCTGGTGGTATAAGGGTGGAGATGGTAGGTCTAGAGGTTGTGGCTATACTTTCTTGTTTAGATGTAATCTGGTGGCACTAATTCAAAACATACACTCACATTGCCTTCCTTCATCTGTTAGCCATGGTCATAGGTTAGTTTCGCGGTTTTTATTATTTGTGCAGGAGGTTTGCATGCCTTCTTGTAGCCACGGTGCATAAGGGGGGGCATTCCAATCCTTATTCGATTTGCTAAGCCTTCTTTCTTTTTGCTTAGCAAATCCTTCTTTTCAAGCCTCAAAACTTGTGTCTTTTTATATTTGCAGGTTTTCGGTCCCTTTCAGGTTCCTCGCAGTTGCTGAGTGGTGGTTCGTGCCTTCCTGACCCTTATTATTTGTGACTCTATGGCTGATGTTTTCACATTACTGTTGACCCTAAGGCTACGGTTGTCTACGCTGATGTCGATCCTATGGCGTTCTATGGCTGATGTCGATCCTATGGAGTTCTATGGCTGACCTTATGGCTGAGTGGATGCTCGTGTCTTCCTGATTCTTGTTATTTGTGACTCTATGGCTGACGTTTTCACATTACTGTTGAACCTATGATTGCGGCTGTCTACACTGATGTCGATCCTATGGTGCTACGATTACCCACCCGATGTAGATCGCATATTTCTCCTTGATCCTGATTGGTCTACCGCAATGATTTGAGAGGTTGTTGTCACGATGTTTGCTATCCCGGCATGTGTATCCCTATGTAATTACGAGCTGTTAGTGCAGTTTTATATTGTCATGTAACGCTTAGCATGAGTTGTATGTTATCATGGCCATATGGCCTGTGTTATCATGGCCATATTGATGATATGAATTTGTTTGTTAAAAAAAATGAATTAAAGCTTAAGAAGGGTATATATGATATTTATAAGTTAAGTTAGACAAATAAGATATTTTAATGTCTAATAAGGGTATATATGAAATAAACCATATTTTTTATATAGTAAGTTTTAATAAAAATTACTATCATTTAAAACATAATATAATGTTCTTTCATTTGATACCACTATTACATATTTTTTTAATTTTGATTGGAACAATATATGTTGCACAATATTATAAATACTAACATTTAGCAAGGCTAAATGTCCTTTTCATCTACAGTATATTTAAATAATATATACTTGAAAATCTGAAGATGGAACACTTAAACGGAAACACACCAGCGGATAAGGCGCTAAAAGTAAATTTTCGAGGTCCCTAGCTTTATTTTTTTTCTCTGGCCTCCTTTTTTGCGTAAAGGGTATTACCATCCATTATTTCTTTTTTGCTATTCGTTGCATGTAGTTTTGGGTAAAGGTACAGAGCCATCTCCTTTGGTGGTTGAATCGATTAACTCTCCATACTCAACCCATTTCTCCATCAATCAAAGTGTACGTCTACATAGACTCAGGAATTGAGCATTCATCTCTCACCCATAGTCTAAGAAATTGAGCATTCATCAATCCCCTCTTTTTGTCAAAATCAATGGCGATTTTAACAAAAACAACCTCCGAACAACAAACACTAACCATTAACCCGTCAATGATACCCTAAAACAGCTGAATTCAGATATGCCGGCTTCAAACTTCGGTTTCAGGAGGGTTTTCGTAAGTTTGATTGAAGCTTAATAGAGTCATTGTGTTAAGATTTCAAAGTTTATAAGATCACCATGTACTCTTAGTTTATCTGCAAATCATTCTTAGTTTCTGCCATTTGAAGGTTATAGACTTATGCTATTTGCTATTTAACAAGTTTGATGATTGCAAACAAACTGTAGAAAAAACTTTATACTTGACAAGGACAAAGCCAACTACGATGCTTTGGTTAGGGATTTTTTTTGTATATTTATAGTGATGGGTTGTTATCATATATTCTAATTTCTTAAAAGTTGCTCCCCATTAATGGCCCTATTATCTACAACTATACCTTTCCCTTCAATTGAATTTTTTAAGTTTTTTGTATTCTTGGTCTCATTACTTTTGTGCAGTTGCAATATTCTTTTGATCTTTAGTTTTTATAGATATGTCGTCGCAGTTAGCAAGAAGGGTTATGGCTATGGAGGTTGTATCATAGAGTGCACATCAAATGTTTGGTGTAATGTCTAAAAGGCATGGTTTTAGTGATTTGAAAGCAGTGATGTACATCTTGAACTTTGTGGTTTTACGGTTGAGTGGACTTTGTGAGCAAATGTTAGCATAGTTTAGCATTTGGAATAGTCATTGACTTCAAGTAGCTGCCTCATGTAGATTCCCTGTATTTCAGCATACCAAACTTCTTACTTTCATATTAGGATTCATAAAGCATATTAAAATTGGAGGGTACTTGGTACAGACAAAAATAAACACTAAAGGGAGAAAAAATTTGAAATTACATATGGGAAACTAATCGCATAACTTCATTAGGTTGAATAAGATTCATATTTCATCATTCTGTATTATTTTAATCATCTAAAAATGTATATATTGACTTATTGACCTACTTGAGTTGCCGCTTGAATAAGGAGTTGTTATTTCCATCTATGCATTTACATGTGATGGTTAGTCAAGGATATCCACAAAAAGGAGTTGTTATTTCCACTTTCAAAGCAGGCTACTTAAAACTATAAACATATTACCTTATTTATAGATTTTTTATAGTTTACCATATTTCACTACAGGTGTTGTTATTGTTGGTGCATAATTGTGAATCCCTAGTTCTTATCAATCAAATACATACATGTTTACTTGAAATGTTAATTCAAATGTGTTTTGATTAATTGTTTGCATGTGTATATATTCTCAGTGATTCTTTGTGATGATCTTAAGCTTACAAGTACTTAATCATGTGTTGATGTGTGTTTGGAAGTTTAAGTTTGTGTGAGAAATCACCACGTGCGAAGTCAGTGTCACTACGTGCGTAGTGGAACTCACTACGCGCGTAGTGAAGAAGGTCGGTTAAAGTTAAATTAATTATTATTAATATAACCAGTACGTGCGTACTGGACTCGCTACGTGCGAAGTGCGTTGCATCACGTGCGTAGTGAAATTAATTACACTATAAATACTGATTAACTTCAAGAGCTCGCGGGTAATCAAGTAATTAACGAGGAATCGATAGAAATCAACCGGGAGCCTTACGTAATCGACCTTATATGACCTTAAGCCTACTAAATCGCAAACTTAGTGTTAATCTCGAATCCAAGGGCAGCCTTAAGCATCTCTGTGTGAGTTCTTAGAGTTTGTTCTTGCTTCTACTCTGTGTGTTTCTCTGTGTGATACTGTGTGCCGGACACCTAAGCAGATCTTAGAATCCTTAGGAGGTTTGGGAAATAGAAATTCCGCACTATTTCTCATCCTAGATCAGTCCTAGCGTAAGGGTGTTTTAGTTTAGTTTAGAACCCCGTACCCCAGCGTTCCTACAGTTATTTCCACCTTCAGAGACTCCTTCATAGTTTTATAAAAACTAATTTTCAGGTAGCTCTTTTATAAATAACAAGATAAATTGTTCTGGGGAGACTTGATAATTTAGTTTGTCTTTTATGTATTTATGCCATTTATTTATAAACCACATAATAGTAAAAGTTCGTTACATGTTTAAGCTTTTGATGTTATATATTTGTGCAGGTCTTAACCACAACATAAATCAGTATAGCTCATGATAGGGTTTTATAGTTGTTTTTTTATTCTTTGTTGTTATAGACTTGCACGTGATTCTTAATTGTAATGTAATTCTTTTTGTGGTTCACAATTACTATAACTCATAAAAAGTTTTTTCAAATGGATTTCCTCTTTCAAGATTATGAAGGATAAAGGAAAATTTACTCTGGATTATGGAAAAGAAGTGTGCACCATCAAGCGAAGCAAAAAAAATGGAGTGTTTGGACTCTTTGATAGACACGCTTTTGGACCATTATCAGTTTAGATCCTATCAACTTTGCATGCTAAAAACTGATCAACGATATGCTATCAGTTTGCGACAAATAAAACAACTGCATAACTTTAATTTGATTCTACAGTCATGTCTATAGACAAGGTTACTCATGACTTTTAATCTAAATTGCTGAAAACTAGAAATTTAGAAGAAATTTAATAGCATCTATGTTGTTTAAATGGCACAAACTTCAAATCATTTATATCTAAATTATTGCCTGTTTTTATAAAATGAAATAGTAAAGCTTGACAGTGCTTTTTTATTTCAATAACAAGATCGAGTAAACAAAAATAAAAGGGAGGGCAAAATCAGACGCTTATTTCCTTGATAAAATCAGTCTCCATTTGTTGATCTTATTTTGTATGCAGTTAAGTTAGGGAATAATGGAATATCAATAACAGTTGAAAAATTAAACTTCAAAATTTATAACAAGTGTTTTCTTTGTCTTGAGGTTTGATGTTTTTCTTTGTCACCGGATCATTAAGTTCAAAATTTAATGTATTGGTTATAGTTTCTTAACACGTTTAAATATGTCTATTTTGCAAATCGGAAAAATAGGTTTTTAGCCTCTATCTCTGATCAAATTTGGTTGTTGAGTTGTTGGAAATTTGAGAATTTTTTCACACACGTGATTGATTCGGTAGGGTGTGGAACTAAAGGCATATACTTCTCACAACTTATTTTTTAAATCGGTTATCAAAAAAGGCTGACAATTTTACGGCTGTTCTTATTCATTTTGTGATTAATTTAGCGATCAACGCATGTTACCCTCTTCGGCAAATTGTAACCAGCTCCGCTTGAGTTGGGCCGGTTAAACTGTGTGGTCTTATATATTATGTAATTTCAAGTTCTTATATGTTAGTGTTATTAGTTATTATAATAGATGTAATCTCCACTGATATGTCTACAAAATAAACAGAAGGCAATCATGAAAGAAAGAAAGTTTCTTCATGAAGGCAATGAGTTTTTAGCAAATGGCCAAAGCACAAATTTATTTTAATTGAATACGTTTTTTTTGTGTCAAATTTAGATGGTTTGTGACCATATATTGCACTCGGTTCGTTTATCTAAGGTTGATATTGGGTTGGGTTGGTGACCATATTTTGCACATCAAGCTTGATAAAATGCTTAATTGATGGCTTGATGCGATTCTGCTGTAGAGGAGTAAGTGCACGTCATATGTCATTATTACCTTTAAGCTAATTAGTGTTTAATTATGGTTGACTGGGTGTATTTATAATCTACATAAAGGTAGCCCATAATTATCTCAAATCATGTTACTAACTGCCATTTGCCCTTAATATGTTATCTTACTCCTATATAATACATTTAACACTCTCTTTCCTCTTTAAAAATAAGTAAGAGAAAATTACTAATATACCCTCAAATAACCTCCATCTATCTCCTACTTTACATACTTTCTAAATTACAAATAAAAAATAATCTTCATCTCTCTCTCTCTCTCTTCTACTTTACACACTCACCAATAAACATTATTATATAATTACACACTTTCTAAATTAAAAAAAAAGTTGTTTGATTGTTTTTTTTAAAATATGTTTAAAAAAAGAAAATAGTTTATGAAAAAAAATAAAATAAAAACTAAATGAAAAAGTAAATAGTTTGTGAAAAAATGACATATTACAGGGTAAAAATTATTTTATCATACTCCAATATTATATGAAAAAATTGTTTGATTGTTTTTTTTAAATATGTTTAAAAAAAGAAAATAGTTTATGAAAAAAAGAAAAAAAATGAAATGAAAAAGAAAATAGTTTATGAAAAAAAAGAAAAAAAATGAAATGATATATTACCGGATAAAATTGTTTCATCATACTCCTATATTATATAAAAATGGTATGTTATCGGGTATAAATTATTCGCCTCCGCAGCATTGCGCGAGTACAATGCTAGTTATCATATTATTCATCTTAATTTACGTTAGTTGTTTATGACTTTATGTTTCATATTGTCTAACCATTGTCTCAAGAATGATATTTTAACTTTGTTTTTGCTATCATTTGTTGACGATTTTCTGGTCAGATACTTAAACCACAAGGTTGCATTTCTTCAATTTTATATGGAGTTTGAATCTATGTTTCTTAAACGGTTGTTAGGTTAAAAAAAATTCGTTTTTGTATTGCGCGCATTCCTTTTATTTGAATTTTTGTACTTGCGCTCCGCCGCAATACGCGGACACCCACACCTTGTTTACACTATTTTGCACCAAGTTCACACTTTTAAATTATTTTAAACAACGTCAATCTATGGCATAGAATTAGCACTGTGCAACATGGTGCAACACAGAGTTACATAGTTTTTATAAAAGAGTGTTATACAATTTTTACAACACAATATTACATAGATTTTTACACTCCGTCACACAAAAAATTATTCATTATTTAGTTATTGTTAGGGCAAATTGTGCGAAAAATACAACAAACTGTGTCATTGTATTTAACCAACTTTAGTTTATCTATACTACATTATAAAGTATTTAACTTTCTCTCTCTTAAAATTTTAAAACTACTTAATTTTAAGTAGTACAAAATTTTTTGCTTAAGATACAAACACTTAAAGCAATATGCTAACAAATCATTCTCTTGATTATCTCAACTAACTTAAGGCAATTATTACTTTAATAAATAATTAAACATCACAAAAATTATTTAGTTTATCTCATTATAGCTAAATTATTTACATCAATACAATTTTAAGGCTATAATATCTTTTTCTCTAACTATTTAATAATAATATTTTTTAGTTGTTTTTTAAAAACTATTTTAACAACTAATAAAATGATTGATTGTAAAAAAAAGTAAATAAATCAGAAAATGTAGAAAATATATGGATATGTTGACTAACATCACATTTCACATACCATACTTTACTTTTTAAATCAAACATGTTATCGAGCACAAACTATTGTCATCGCCGCTGCATTGCGCGGGTGCAATGCTAGTACCGAAAAATACACACAACTTACAAATTTAGTTCATTGTATACAAGTAACCTAGCCAAAAATAAAAGAAAGTTGTTACCTAAAAATACAAACAATTTTGAAATTTTGTTCATTGTATACAACTGTAATAAGGTTACCAATTGTATACAATAAACCAAATTTGTAAGTTGTGTGTATTTTTAGATAAAAAATAAAGTTGTTTGCATACAATGACAATATTGACATAGTTTGTATTTTCGGACATTTTATCCTTATTTTTTATACAGATTGAATAATACTTTTAGAATTATATAATACCAAAGGATGAATATCTTTATAACTTACTTTTATAAATAATTTTCTTAGTAACTCGGACCTCCATGTAAAGTCTTTTTTGTAACAGCAACAGAAATATTTTATTAAAAAATAACTAGTAGGTTACGATAGGAAGAAAAACTAGAAAATAAAAAACCAAGGAAAAACAAAAATAGAATCATGCAAAAATGGAGGTTGGGGCACAACACGAAGAGAGCCGGTCAATCTTTTCTCGTATTTATTCACATAAGCCAGCAGAATGGATCTTCATGAACCAATTCATTCCTCGATAATCCATATAAGCCAGCACAATGAACAGACTCAAAAGCTTATAATTTAAACTTATAAAATTCAAGGAATAGATTCGGTAAGTGGCTAATATACTTCCCTTTAGTTACCTCGTAACAACTCTCGCTTTTTCAATTCGTACGAGGTACGAGCATAAAGAAAATCCAAAAAATTATTAATGTCCAATAATTGACAACAAAATTAATAGAACATTTATGAGATTTCATGACCACTATCTGTAATGATTTCCAAAAATCAAATTAGGATCCATAGCCATGTTCAATTTGGTGAAAATAAATAAAATGTGATTTCATTCCATGACGATCATCATTTTCCAGTCGATGTATATCAATCGAAATTAAAAAAAAATTGAATTCAAATTGGTCGAGAAAAAGAACCGTGCTAGTCGGAATTTGGGGAAAGATAGAGAGCTCTGATACCCATTATGCTCTTTAAAAGAAAGAGACACATGACATTTTCTTCTTCCTTCCTATATACTTTTTATCCCCATGTAGATCTACTCCATTCGTGTGTGTGAGTGTGTGTGCCATTAATTGGATGCTAATCAATTAGATTTAACTGTCAAAATTTACCCGTTACAATTCATGGTCGTCGCAACTCATAGTTCAGTAATTAATAAAATGAAGTGTAACACCGTGCTTTTTGAAAACCAGATTTTTCTTTTAATTATAATAATTCAAGAATCCAAACTGCGTGGATCCGTTTGTAAACACAACTTAAACCAAACATGTTTTTCAAAACTTATATAAGCAGCGGAATATTTAAAGTGGCTATAACTACAAACAAAATTAGCCACGATATACAAAAGAACTGTTGGTGTTACCGAAATTGTCCACCGACCACCATAAACAAATATATACAAACATAAGTATTAAAGTTAAGTGTTCCTCCAAAAGCATAAGTAACAACCAGCAGGTACCCAAGCTCACACGCCTAAGTATTACCTGCAATCATGGGGAGAGTATATGTTAGCTATTTAAAGCTAGTGAGCACAAGATAGCATAATCAGTAATACAAACATATCACATAAAATCAACATATCAATCAGTGCTATCCTAGCATCTCGCGATGAGCTGGCACAGCCAGAAGGAAGCATAATCTTGCAGGGTAGCGAGCCCGGCTCAACACTCCTAACTGGGGAAACAAGACATATCAACCGCGCGGGTGGGTTAGCGGGTAGCGGTCCACCGTTGCATTATGAAGCCATCGACTCCATAGGGTACAGCGGAAAACTGACCCTCTATTATCGCACGAGGAACATTGGGTTTTCAAGACCCTAAATACCTATCCAGGTACCGTTGACGCTATCATCGACCCGCAGGCCTCAAGGCATCCCAGACCGCATGCTGGTCTCGATCAAGGATTATAAATAGCCCCCATATCTCGGATCCGATCATAAACACATAACTGACCCATTCCGGGTCTCATAGCGCGCATATCATAACTATCTAATATCCATGGTTCAATTCACACATGCTTCTTGCATAAACATAATCATATCATATCATGATTCAATTTTTGCATATTTCATATACATAACATATCATGGCATTATTTGTACATACTAATAATATGTAATATAGTTATATTAATTCTTATATTATCTGACACTCACCTGAGAGGCTAAAGTAAACAGATATAATGCTCGTCTCGATCGTCGGGGTCGTTCGATTCACCTATAAGATAATACTTATGTTTAGTCACCTTACACAAGTATAATCAATAAAATACTAATATGATTCCCCTAATGATGCCCTTATTCTATTTATAACCCTAAACGAGCATCCCGTACTTCAATACACGAAAAATAGCAAAACTGTTGATGTTGCTGAAAAATAGCCTTCTGCGGTCGTCGGAAAAATCCTCTGCGGCCGTAGGGAAAACCTTCTGCTGCCGTAGGAAGCTATTTGCAGACAGTGTTCGTTTTTCAGCCCCTGTTCAGTCCATTTTCACTTCTAAGCTTAATTCCAGCATTCCCAATCAATTTCTAATGATTATACATCAACCATGACATCATAAGGAATCCAAAAACATATAATTAACATAGTCTAATCAAGAATTCAAGGTATGGAAATCAAATTCTTCAAACTTGACCCATTTGAAGCTATTGATGGAATATGAATACAATCAACATTTTAATTCAAGAAAATGATTCCTAATCACTTAGAAATCATTTAGAAACAGATTGGAACACTTAATTTCAATTCTTTAGTCCAATTTCGGATTTGGTCATTTCTTGACCTAAAACTCAAAAACTAAGAACATGAAGGAGATGGACTTACAAAGAGGAAAAAGATGATTGAATTGAGATAATAAGCAGATTTAGGACTTGAATTCGTGGTTGGACAGAAGCTTGATGAGTCTCTTCTTTGATTTCCTCCTTCACAAGTTCAAGAACAAAGGAATGAGTGTGTAGTGTGTGTATGTACGTGTGTCTGTGTTGGTGTAAAAGGGAGACCGACTTAGGGTCTCAATATTATCCATAAGGGGTATTTTGTTCCCCTTTTCAACTAACGGGGATATTTCCGGAATCCTTATTCAAAACCGTTTAATATTTTATTGAACTTATTTATTTTCGTTATCATTTTTAATATCACGATTTCTAAATTATTTTCATAATAATTTAATATAAAGTTCTAATATTCACTATTAAACTAAAGATTAGAACGTACCGAGAGTATAAACGACTAGGCCCGTTTGAGGATGTTACAAATCTACCCCCTTAAGAACATTCCATCCTCGAAATCTACTCTACTGCAAACAAGTGGGGATATCGGACCTTCATGTCATCCTCGGTCTCCTATGTCAAGTTTGACACAAGGTTGTGTTTCCATTTGACAAAGACCAATCGGATGTTCTTCTTCCTCAACCGCTTGACCTTAGTGTCAATGATTTCAATAGGTTCTTCCACCAATCGCTTGGTAGAATCTACCCTCGGACCTTGTAGAGGCAAAATCTGATCTTCCTCCACTTTACATTTTCTCAAGTAACAGACGTTGAAAGTATTGTGAATACCTGACAACTCTGGAGGTAATTCCAAAGATACAGTCTGCTCGTTGACTTTGTTAAGAATTTTAAAAGGACCAATGTAACGAGGATTTAACTTGCCCTTCTTTGCTTATTACATGACCAAGGAAATGAATTTCTTCACGCCAGAACTCATATTTAGAAAATTTAGCATATAAATGCTCATGTAAAAGAATATCAAGAACCATACGAAGGTGAGTCTCGTGTTCTGCCTCGGACTTATAATATACGAGAATATAATCGATGAATACTATCACAAAATTATCAAGAAAATGACGGCAGACCCGATTCGTCAAGTCCATAAATACAGCTGGAGCATTTGTCAAACCAAAAGGCATCACCAGAAATTCATAATACCCGTATCTGGTTCGAAAAGCTGTGATTGGAATATCCTCCTCACGTACTCGAACTTGATGATAACCAGATCAAAGGTCGATCTTAGAAAAACAAGTAGCACCCTGTAACTGATCGAATAGATCATCTATACGAGGAAGAGGGTACTTATTCTTTACAGTTCGTTTATTCAACTCCCTGTAATCTATTCACATACGCATCGTCCCCTCTTTCTTTTTGATAAATAAGACTGGAGCTCCCCAAGGTGAAGAGCTGGGACGAATAAAGCCTTTATCAAGGAGTTCTTGAATTTGAGTCATCATCTCCCGAACTTCTGATGAAGCGAGATGATAAGGAGCTCTTGCTACAGGTGTAGCACCCGGAACAAGATTAATCTGGTATTCCACATCTCGTATAGGAGGTAATCCAGGTAGTTCGTCAGGAAAAACATCAGGGTATTCCGATACCACCCTTATGTCATTAATAGCTTTTTTTTCCATCTTTGTATCAATTACAAGAGCCAAGTACCCTTTGGCTATTGATTTGTGAGATTTCATTGCTAAGATCAAAGGAATTTCAGACTTCCTCCGTTCACCACGAGCCATAGCATATGACCCATTTGGTAGAGGAATCTTGATCAGCTTTTTAGAACATAGAATTTCAGCATTTTGATTAACAAGCCAATCCATCCCGACAACCGCATCAAAACCAGAGATAGATAAAAGCAATAGAGATATCGAAAAACAATGACCGTAAATTTCAAGTGAGGCTTGAGGAACTAATGAAGTAACCGGCACTAACTTGCCATCGGCAACTTCCACGTCAATAGGATTTGTCAAAAGAGAATTTGGTAATTGAGTTCTTTCACAAAAATTCGGAGAAATGAAGGATTAAGTAGCACCTGAATCAAATAGAATACATGCAGACATTGAATTAATTAAGAATGTGCCTATTATAACATCAACTGCAGTCTTGGCCTCATCGGCCGTCATCTGAAATGCTCTACCAGCTACACGAGGTGCATTCTCCTTCTTTTGACCCGAAAATGATCCTCCGGCTCCTCCTGATCCCTGTCCCTGACCTGATCTGCATTCTGATGAGCAATGTGCAGGTTTGTAGCATTTATAACAAACATTATCCTTGAAACGGCACGCCTCAGTATTATGACCTTCTGCCCGCATTTATGACATCCAGCTGTCTCCCGGGTACAGTGGCCTGTATGCTTAGTACGACATTGAGAACACCATGGAGCAGTAGACTGATTATACTTCTGAGTCCCCTGTTGTTACCGAGACCCACTACCCCAATTTTCCGACCCAGAAGATTGATCATATTTCCTTTTGGAACCCGACCTGAAGATTCTTTTTTTTTTGCATGTGGTCTCTTTCAAAATGTCGTGCCATCTCGAATGCAATATCCAAAGACAGAGCACCCCGGACTGAAGCTCGATAGTCCGGTGGGAGAGTTTTGGCAAATTGTTTTATCTTTGCTTTTTCATCAGGTAATAAATGAGTCACAAACCTCATTTTATCAGAAAACCGCTCGATCAAATCTTCAACCGGTTTATCACCCTTTTTCAGTGCCATGAACTCCCCATCCAGTCTATCCATCACTTAATCGGAACACTACTTACTGTGGAGAATCCTCAGAAAGTCTGTCCAAGTGAATGCAACTCTCATCTCTGCAGGAGTGTATGAGATTACAGTATCATACCAGGTCATTGCATTACCCCTCAATTTCTTCCGAGCAAAACCCACCTTGTTAGATTCCTTACAATTGCTGTTTTCAAAAGCTAACTCCATCTCACGAATCCACCTTTTGGTAACACTAGGATCCATGCTACCTTCAAAGATAGGTGACCCGCAAGATAAGAAAATCTTAACATCCGGTGACTGCTTGGGTTCTGCCACTGGTTGCACGAGTACCCGTTCCTCATATGCTTTTAGACGAGCCTATAAGTCTCTAATATAAGCCTCTCTATCTCCGTGTTCAGCCATATTATTCTTTTAAATATTCTGGCCAAAGAAAACATATATAACATACTTACTACTCTTATCATACTTCATTAGCATAATAAGCAATTAAACAATAGCATTTCAGGAACATAACACTCTTTCACACACCCCATGACCTCCCGAGGAACACTAAACAATGGTCGGGCCTGGGTTTGAGACTGAATACACTCATAAGTACCCAATTCACTCAAACCTAGGCTCTGATACCAACTTGTAATACCGTGCTTTTTGAAAACCAGATTTTTCTTTTAATTATAATAATTCAAGAATCCAAACTGCATGGATCCGTTTGTAAACACAACTTAAACCAAACCTGTTTTTCAAAACTTATATAAGCAGCGGAATATTTAAAGTGGCTATAACTACAAACAAAATTAGCCACGATATACAAAAGAACTGTTGGTGTTACCGAAATTGTCCACCGACCACCATAAACAAATATATATAAACATAAGTATTAAAGTTAAGTGTTCCTCCAAAAGCATAAGTAACAACCAGCAGGTACCCAAGCTCACGCGCCTAAGTATTACCTGCAATCATGGGGAGAGTATCTGTTAGTTATTTAAAGCTAGTGAGCACAAGATAGCATAATCAGTAATACAAACATATCACATATCATCAACATATCAATCAGTGCTATCCTAGCATCTCGTGATAAGCTGGCACAGCCAGAAGGAAGCATAACTTGCAGGGTAGCGAGCCCGGCTCAACACTCCTAACTGGTGAAACTAGACACATCAATTAGTGGCTTATTAGTGACGCGTGAGGGGTATTTTCGGAAGAGCAAGCATCAAAAGTTAATGACGGTTCACCCATAAGAAATTCACAGTTGGGTAAATATATAAATGACAAAAAAAAACCCCGTCATTAATGGTTTTAAACAATTCTCACAATTCTCGTATGAAAAACAATTATGAAATGAACTTTTTCTATACACACATATTGCGTGAAATGATCCTAGCCTTTACATTAATAAATCAATGGCTATTTTGAGTTGTGTTTTTTTGTAACTAAAACAAATTAAATTATTATTAATTTACAAATATAAGGGGGGTAAATATGACATTTCAAACTATCTCATTCTTTCTCCTCTCTACTATTCTCTATAAGCCACTAATCTCTCATACCTCTCATTTATCCCTTACCCCTAAGACATAAACACATCATACACTATCACCACACACTACCACCGCCCGAGCACCAGCCAAGCACCGCAATTTGTGTTGCAGTCCTACAACACACTGCCGAGACTCATACTCTATCACCATACACTACCACCGCCCGAGCACCACCAAATCGAGCATCATCGATGCCAAGCACCACCAAATTGGGCATCGCCGCTACTGTGCGCCACCATATTTGTAATCAATACAACATCTTTAAACTTTTGTTAATGACTAAAGAACGAACTTGCTAATCTAAAGATTCTTCGGTTTGTGTTGATGAAGGGTAGGTTTTAACTATTAAAAAAAGAAAGAAGACAGTAGTAGCAAATATGTGTATTTTGTGAGTGGTTAGTTAACTATTAACACAGGGTTGGATTGGAAATCTATTTTAAAACTTATTCACCAATGAACAAGAAAATTTTTGTGTTTTTTATTCTTTAAGAAAGTGGATCTAGGATTGTTTCTTTTTTATATTTTTAAATGATTTACTTAACATAATATGTGTTCGACTGTATTCATCAATGAACATAATACTAATGATGAAAAAACTCGTACACTTTTGATTATGTTCACGGATAAACAACATAAATCTAATAAATGATTATTTTCTTTTTTACCGGCAAATGGGGACATTTCCCCGCCTCTCCAGTGTGGGTTCGAATTGATTGGTAGCAGGTTTTCAACCGCCCCTCGTTATTTGGCTTTAACCAAGGTTCGAAAACCATACCTTCACTCAATAGAGGAAACCCCTAAGGAAAAACCCACAACCCACTGCATGCAGCAGGATTTGATCTCCCAACCTTTTGCGAGGAAGGAGGGCGCCTTACCCATCTAATAAATGATTAGTAACTCATTTTATATTTATTTCATTTTTTATTTTAAAACTTTAGTAGAGACAACTAAATTGAAAAGAGAAAAGATGGTTTACTATTAAATTGAAAAGAGAATTAAAAATTATAATTAATCTAGATATTAGTTCAAATACAAAAAATTAGAATCGCTTCTCGCACCTTTCGCAAAAACATCACGAACCCTCCCCCCCAACACATACATATATTTAGGGGGAGGGTTCAAATGAGAACTATTTTTCAAACAACTTTGCTGACAATTACATATTTTTTGTTTGGTCAGAAGAGTCCTATTTGGAACCTGTTCTTTTCATGACCCCTCTTAATTGAGACAGGAGAGCCTTTCATTTGCTTCTCTTCGATGGAAGTTTGATTTTCCCACTAGAACCAATTTTAACTCTTAATTAAAGTAAATCCATTAATAGCTCATTACTTACTCAATTTGGCTCATTAATGACACATTAATGAGGGGTATTAATTAGAAAAATCGAGTCTCACAAATTAATGACAGCTCATCCTGACACAATTAACGGTTAGGTAAATATGTAAATGACCAAAATGCCGGTAATAATGAGTTATAATGGTGTTACAAATAGTTCTTGCAGTTCTTGTATGAAAAATAGTTCTCGATTGAACTTTTTACTACACACACACACACACACACACACACACACACACACACATATATATATATATATATATATATATATATATATATATATATATATATATATTTATATATATATATATAGATATATATATGCTCCTTTGAGAACCGATTTTAGTGCTAGAACCGCGAGAACCAATCTTGACCGTTGATTTGATAAGTGGAATTCATGGATGGAGAGCGTGGGGGAATCAAGTGTGGCAGGGTGTATGTGAGGAATTCATGGGTGGGAAATAACATTGAAAGAGGGGGAAATGGACGGCTCAGATTGGTTCTCGCGGTTCTCGCACTAAAAATGGTTCTCAATGGAACTTTTTCACACACACACACACACACACACACACATATATATATATATATATATATATATATATATATATATATATATATACACACACACACACACATATACATTTATACACACACACACACACACATATATATATATATATATATATATATATATATATATATATAGACAAAAGTTCATGCGAGAACCGTTGTTAGCGCGAGAACCGCGAGAACCAATCTAAGTCGTCCAATTCCCCCTCCTTCAATGTCATTGCCCACCCATGAATTCCTCACATGCACCCTGCCACACCCTATCCCTCCACGCTCTTCATCCATGATACATCCCATATCCAAGGAACGGCTGAGATTGGTTCTCGCGGTTCTCACACTAACAACGGTTCTCGCATGAACCCTCCCCTATATATATATATATATATGTGTGTGTGTGTGTGTGTGTGTGTGTGTGTGTGTGTGTGTGTGTGTGTGTGTGTGTATACATATAGGCAAAGTTCAAACGATAACTGTTTTTCGTACGAGAACTGTGAGAACCAATTTGAGTTGTCCAATTTCCCTCCTTTAATGTCATCACCCACCCATGAATTCATCACATGCACCATAACACATTTGATCACCCCACGCTCTACATCCATGAATTTCACCTATCAAATCAACAACTAAGATTGGTTATCGCAGTTCTCGTATGAAATACAGTTCTCATTTGAACCCTCTCCTATACATACATATATGTATATATATAAGTACACACAAACATATATATATATATATATATATATATATATATATATATATAGGGGAGGGTCCAAATGCGAAATATTTTTCACAAGAAAAGCATGAGAATCATGGTCCTTGATAGAAAAAAATCATTAGATTAAAATGCTAATGGTTCGTGAATGAGGGGTATTTTGGAAAAATTATCTTAATCAGATAATAACTTATATACCCGAATGCAATTCACGGTTAGGTAAGTATATATATATATATATATATATATATATATATATATATATATATATATATATATATATATATATATATATATATATATATATAACCAAAATAGTTTTATCAATAAGTTATTAATAATGCTAGGTTAGTTCTCGTAGTTTTAGTATAAAAAAGTTAATGTAAACTTTTTCTGTGTGTGTAAAGTAATTGTGGAATAGTAAGATTGTGAAGTAATGCTAATCACATTAATATCAGTACTTGTAAATTATTTTAATACACAAAAACTAATTCCAATGATTATATCTTTAAAGTTAAAGGATAAAACATTGTGAAGAGAAACTAAACTTTCTACATAAGTTCAGATGTTTGTATTACATTCTCCTTTGACTATCTTTTTCCAAAATGATAGATTTATATGCAATAAGTGTTGACGTCCTTTTATATAAAGAGAGTAAACTCGTTAGAGGGATCATACGCCATTTTGACTACATATCTTTCAACCTTATTTAGTTAAGAAAATTTCTTGTTAAAAACTATATATACTTATTAAAGTTGATAGATTAAATGTTAAAACAAATTGGATTATTAAGTTTATTTTATTTCAATAGAAACCCCCCTTAAACAAAAACCACAAAGTCTCAATCTCAGCCACTCATCTAAAAGGGCAAGATAAGAAATTAAAATTTTGATCAAGAAACCCACGCATGCTCCAGCCCTTCCAAAAAACCTATTTTTTTTATTTTTTTTTACCCCTCAAATCTTTAAATGACCATAATTATTTCAATTTTTTGAATTTGAGCAAAACAATTATACCAATCTTCTCATTTTTTTAATCATCTTTCAAACGAGACCACTCTTCTTATATTTCTGAAAAAAAAATTTACGAAAATGATAAATTTGTCATTTTCATCATTTTCGTGTCCCCTTATATATCACTTAAACAGCAGGTCCCGAAAATGACGAAATTTATCATTTTCGTCACCTGCTGTGATGTTACATGATATACAAGGGCACGAAAATGATGAAAATGACAAAATTTATCATTTTCGGTTGGCCCTTATATATCATGTAACAACAGGTGACGAAAATGATGAATTTTCGTCATTTTCATCATTTTTTATCCTCTTATATATCACTTAAACATCATGTCCCGAAAATGATGAAAAAGGATGAAATTTATCATTTCCGTGCCCCCTTATATATCATATAACAGTAGATGACGAAAATGATAAATTTCGTAATTTTCATCATTTTCGTGTCCCCCCTTATATATCACTTAAACAGCAGGTCCCGAAAATGATGAAAATGACAAAATTTATCATTTTCGTGCCGCTTGTATAACATCTAACAGCAGGTGAAGAAAATGATAAAATTTCATCATTTTCATCATTTTCGTGTCTCCTTATATATCACTTAAACAGCAGGTCCGAAAATGATAAAAATTTTGTTATTTTAATCATTTTCGTGTCCCCTTATATATCATGTAATAGCAGGTGACGAAAATGATGAAAATGACAAAATTTATCATTTTCGGGACCTGCTATTACGTGATATAACAGCAGGTGACGAAAATGATGAATTTCGTCATTTTCATCATTTTCGTCATTTCGTCGAATTTTTTTTTCTCCAGAAATATAGGAAGAGTGGTCTCGTTTGAAAGAAGATAAAAAAATGAGAAGATTGATATAATTTTTTTGCTCAAATTCACAAAATTGAAATAATTATGGTCATTTAAAGATCTAAGGGTAAAAAAAATTAAAAAAAAAAGGGGGATTTGACCATAATACTCTTCCTTCTTTAATTAAATCTTATAATTGTTTACTTATTTACAATAATGTCATTCTAGATCTTAACCATTAATTTGATCGATCTAACGGCCAGAATTTGGACTTTGGGATTTTTGTTTAAGGAGAGTCTTTATTTATCCTATTTCTATATATATATTGGATAGTTCAAATGATAAATGTTTTTCATATGAGAACCATGAGAATCAATCCTGACATTTGATTGAAAAATAAATCAATGGCTAAGAATGCTAATAAGTCATTAATCGCTCATTAATGAAGCGTATCTTAATAAAAATTAACCCAATCTAAAAATAACTCAAAGTGCAATCACAAGTTGGTAAATATATAAATGATCAAAATAACTTTATTAATAAGTTATTTATAGTAACAATAGTTCTTGCAGTTCTACTACAAAAAAAAAGTTATCGTTTTAACTTTTGCCTGTATATATATAAAATATAAATAAATTGTAGAATGGTGAGATGGTGAAGTATAATTCTAATCACATTAATATACTTGTACTTTGTTGTATTACCATAAAACTTATTTTCATGAGTTTATTTTAAAGTTAAAGAAAAAGAATATAACATTAAAACCTTATTAAGAGAGAAACTAAACTTATTACGTAAAGTCATTTGTTTGCATTACATTCTTCTTTGGCTTATTTCCATAATGATAGGTTTATATGCAACGGGTACGTGACGATGCCCTTCTTGTGTATAAAGAAAGTGAACTCGTTTTGGGATCATAATCCATTTCAATTAAACATCTTTCATCCTCATTTAGTTATGGAAATTTCTTCTCAATAACTTAATTTACTTATATAGGTTGATAGATTACGTCTTAAAATAAAAATAGTTTGTTAGTGAAATATACAAATGGCCAAAAACATATTATAAACAGAGTGAATTCAGTCGATTTCTAGTTATAACTTTCTCTAATTTCTGTTATTCTACAACTTCCTCTCTAGTCATTTTCCAATTGCTCCTTTTTTATTCCTCTCGTCATCTGCTAAATCTTGCACAAAGATGTCAACTTTCGGAAGAGTAACATTTGAGATTGAAGAGATTGAAGCCGGCCCAGTAACCAACACCACCACCGACACAAACACCAACGCCAACGCCAACACCAACACCAACACCAACACCAACACCGAGGGATATATTATCCGTACCGAATGGGACTTATGTTGTACACTTATACAAGTACGTATCCATTTGTTGTTATTTAAATTCATCCATTTACAAACTGAGATGCTATATATGTTTTCCTTTTTTAAACGTTACGTTCTAATTAAATGATCTCTTAGTTCTACAATGAGCATATCATTTAACTTATCACATTAAAATTTATTGGATTGATTAACCACGTAAAAAATAATCATACCTGAAAAAATGTTTAGACTTTTCTCAAACTAGGTTAAATCGGGATAGGTTAGTTTTATTTGGTTATTCGGTGTTACCGGTATTATTTACGATTCAATAATCGGTTTTAATAAATTAATTTCAAACATACTTCGATACCCGCAATCTCCCTTAAAAGAAAAAAAGCCCACATTCATGTGGTGCGTATTTTATTAAAGGAATTGTGAGTTCCTAACACATAGCATAAAAGAATTATTTAGCCCACTCTAGTACTCCATGCCTTCAACGTATAATAAGATTGTTCAGTAAGCTTATAAACATACGTTTTTAACCCCACGTATCTGCTGCTTTGTCAATTAAAACTAACAAAATTATGTCAATTTATGTATCCTAGGTTTGGGGTGCAATTTACGTACTATGTGTGTTACTGGATCCTTGTGAGCAAACACTAGGAATCCTTAAAGTTTATGTTTAAAACATGACACATATGCACCATACAACCCAAGTTACAAAAATGTTTGAAACTAAAAGCAGAAACTTAAACTCAATCAACTGACCACACTCATTTGGTTTATATGATCATTCTTTCTTCACTCTCTTGCTCAATATATATTTTGTGAACTCTAATCGGTTATACCCTATAACATGTAATCGTACCCGAAATCATCCTGAAACCGATTTAAGCTTCTATTTGTTTTATTGGAAGCAGATAATTGACGACCGGAGGAACAATCGCCCTCTACAAAGAATAAGAATTAGTCCCTCTATTTTAATGAGACTAATCGTAACAACTTGTTTTGTAATATACCTATTTATAGCACTAGCTTTAAACAATGTGGGTGATTTAGATGTAGATACCGTTGACATACACGACAAGTATGTCAACTTTAGAAAAATTGATAACACCACACTATCTCTCGAAGGTAACGTTAGCCTTCGAGTTATACTTAAAAAAACGGGGAACATTGTGCCAGAAATCGGCACATTCCACATAACAATAGATAAATTTGTGGATCACCCTATTAGTGCTATTTCTAATAGCACTTTTCTAGTTTCTGGAAATGAGCAACTGATTGTAGTTAAGTTTGAGCCAAGAGAAATTCACTTATCAGAAGAACAAACGAGGCATTTTCAAAAGATCTTACAAGGAGAAGCTGTAGGGATAAGGCTCGAAATGGATTTTAAATGGCATCGCAAGAACGCAATCTTGCTGCTTTATGCGGATTCTCCACGACACACACGTTTTAGGTATTATATTCTTTACAGTAGTGCTTTTCCCATTAATAAAAAGCACAGTATGATATGTAACCCTTGAATTATATCTATCAATGAAATATGTTAGTATCGATATCAATTAACTATTTTGTTTTGTATATAATGTAACTAAATGTTCAAACTTTTAAAAGTCAACAACAACAATAATAACAATACTTAATTCAACAAGTGCGGGATTTGTTGAGGTAAAAAATAGACAATAATAACTCTACTCGTAGATAGAGAGATAACTTATTAAGCTAGACCTCTGGCTACTAGGTGGAAAAAAATAATAAATAAATAAATAAAATAAGAATAGTAATAAAATAATAAATCACACACACACACACACACACACACACACACACACACACACACACATATATATATATATATATATATATATATATATATATATATATATATATATATATATAAGGGAATGTTCAAATGAGAATGATAAATTAATTGAGAATGAGAGACTCAATCTCAGCCGTTCATTTTGTAAGTGGAATTCATGGATGTAAAGCGTGGGGGAATCGAGTGTGGCAGGGTGCATGTGAGGAATTCATGGGTGAGCAATGACATATAAAGAGGGAAAATTGGACTGCTAGGAGTGAGTCTCACATTCTCATTTAATTTAAGGTTCTCATTTGAACCTCACACACACACACTATATATATATATATATATATACTACATTATAAAGCATTTAATTTTCTCTCTCTTAAAATTTTTAAGATTACTTAATTTTAAGTAGTACAAGACTACAAGCTTTTATGTTTAAGATACAAAATTTGAAGCAATAGCCTAACCAACCATTCCTTTAATTTTCTCAACTAATTTAAGGCAACTATTATTTTAATAAATCATTAAAAATCACAATAACTATTTATCGTTATCTAATTTTGGCTAAATTACTTATATCAACACAATTTTAAGGCTATAGTATATATTTATTTGGTTATTTAATATTATCTTTTTAATTGTTTCAAAAACTATTTTGACAACTAATAAATGGTTGATTAAAAAGTAAAGTAATCAGAAAAGGAGAAAATACATGGATATAATACATGGATATGTTGACTAACACTGCATTTCACATATATCATACCCTACTTTTTAAATCAAACATGTTGATGATCACAAAGTATTGTCATTGCCGCCGCATTAAGCGGGTGCAATGCTAGTTTATTATAAAGCATTTAACTTTTTCTCTTTTAAAATTTTTAAGACTACTTAATTTTAAGTAGTACAAGTTTTTATACTTAATATATAAACACTTAAAACAATAGCCTAACCAATCATTTCTTTAATTATCTCAACTAATTTAATGTAACTATTACTTCAAGAAATCATTAAACATCACAATAACTATTTAATTATCTAATTTGACTAAATTACTTACATCAATACAATTTTAAGGCTATAGTATAATTTTCTCTAATTATTTATAATAATATTTTTTAATTGTTTTTCAAAAACTATTTTAACAACTAATAAAATGGTTGATTGTAAAAAAAGTAAAGAAATCAAAAAGAGACAAAACATAGATAGATTGACTAACATCGCATTTCAAACATATCATACGCTACTTTTAATATCAAATATGTTGTTGAGCACAAACTATTTTCATCGTCGCCGCATTGTGCGGGTGTAATGCTAGTATATATATAGGGGAAGGTTCAAATGAGAATGAGAGACTCGATCTTAGCCATTTATTTTGTAAGTGGAATTCATGGATGGAAAGCATGGGGGATAGAGTGTGGCAGGGTGCATGTCAGGAATTTATGGATGGAAAGCGTGGAATATAGAGTAAGGCAAGGTGCATTTGAGGAATTCATGGGTGGACAATGACATTGAAGAAGGGGAATTGGACGGCTGTGATTGAGTCTCACATTCTCATTTAATTTAAGGTTCTCGTTCAAACCTCCCACTATATATATACTAGGTTTCAAGCCTGTGTAAACACGGGCCAGAATGTAAAATCTTCGACATATGATTTTATATCGCTATGTTTTATGTAATATAATGCTTGTTAATCGAATGTTAACATGTAGGTTTACAAAATTATTATTTTAATTAAATTAGCTTAAAAAGCCAAAAGTAATTTATATATTCAAACAACTTAAAATAAGCAAGCACAAACACATTAAAGCACCATCACACCAAACACCATATATATGCGGCCTTTTATTTTATGTTTTATTTGATAAGTTTAGTAGTAAGGTTGCTACCATCTATCTATATCCTATCTAACTTAGAATCTTAGGAATCTTATGTGGCATGTTTTATTAATCACTAATTTTGAAATTCAAGCTAATTAGATAGGAGGTCAATATGACGTGTTATGCAATTAGACTTTTGGTTGATTAAAGCAAATTAACATTTGTCCCACATAGGAATATACAAAAAGATATATGAAACCAGTTGACTATTTATATGGCTTCTCGTTATGAGTTTGTCAATTGGGCCTCTCTGAAAATTCCGAACTAATTTTATTTATTAAAATAAATTCGCTTTTTTGACAGTTAACACAATTAATCAGTTAACTAATAGTTTTCTGATTATTGTGTTTATATATGTGTGTTACGTTCTTTTCAAAACAGAGAAGAATAACACCCGTGAAAACTTGAGTTTTTTATACAAAAAATCCATCATGAAGCATACATGGTTCGATAGATTTGAGTTTTTTTAACCCAAATTGATGTTGTATCTATCTATCTATATCCTATCTAACTTAGAATCTTAGGAATCCTATGTGGCATGTTTTATTAATCACTAATTTTGAAATTCAAGCTAATTAGATAGGAGATCAAAATGACGTGTCATGCAATTAGGCTTTTGGTTGATTAAAGCAAATTAACATTTGTCCCACATAGGAATATACAAAAAGATATATGAAACAAGTTGACTATTTATATGGCTTCTCGTGATGAGTTTGTCAATTGGGCCTCTTCGGAAATTCCGAACTAATTTTATTTATTAAAATAAATTCGGTTTTTTGACAGTTAACACAATTAATCAGTTAACTAATAGTTTTTTGATTATTGTGTTTATTTATGTGTGTTACATTCTTTTAAAAACAGAGAAGAATAACACCCGTGAAAACTTGAGTTTTTTATACAAAAAATCCATCATGGTTCGATAGATTTGAGTTTTTTAACCCGAATTGATGTTGTATCTATCTATATCCTATCTAACTTAGAATCTTAGGAATCCTATGTGGCATGTTTTATTAATCAGTAATATTGAAATTCAAGCTAATTAGATAGGAGGTCAATCTGACGTGTCATTCAATTAGGCTTTTGGTTGATTAAAGCAAATTAACATTTGTCCCACATAGGAATATACAAAAAGATATATGAAACCAGTTGACTATTTATATGGCTTCTCGTGATGAGTTTGTCAATTGGGCCTCTTCGGAAATTCCGAACTAATTTTATTTATTAAAATAAATTCGGTTTTTTGACAGTTAACACAATTAATCAGTTAACTAATAGTTTTTTGATTATTGTGTTTATATATGTGTGTTACGTTCTTTTCAAAACAGAGAAGAATAACATTCCTGAAAACTTGAGTTTTTTATACAAAAAATCTATCATGAAGCATACATGGTTCAATAGATTTGAGTTTTTTTAACCCGAATTGATGTTGTATCTATATCCTATCTAACTTAGAATCTTAGGAATCCTATGTGACATGTTTTATTAATCACTAATTTTGAAATTAAAGCTAATTAGATAGGAGGTCAATCTGACGTGTTATGCAATTAAGCTTTTGGGCTGATTTAGGCTTTCTAAATGGGTTTATATGAGACGCCTGTTGGAACTTGATTAAAGCAAATTAATATTTCACATAGGAAGATACAAAAAGATATATGAAACCTGTTGACTATTTATATGGCTTCTCCTAATGGGTTTATATGGCTAACCAAAAATTTTGCATGTTGAATATAGGTAATGCTGTATAGACTTTTGTTGGGGCTTTGTTGTTTCGAAAGAAACTATTTTTTGATTAAATTCTCACGCTATATTGAAATTTTGTTGATGCATTTGTTGTTTCCAAAACTTATATTAGACAGCTGATTATCATTATTTTGTAAATATTTTTTCCATTCATTAACGAAGTTAGATAATACAACCGAATTAACAAAAGGAGATAACTTAGGTACTTAATAGGCCAGAATTAGAATGCTCAAACACATCAATTAAAATATTGTATTGATTTAGTTTTATCAAGTACGTCATTAGATTGTAAGGACTTTTTGTTTCTTTTATGAACATATTTCATTAATTGATTCTCCATAATTATAACTATCCTGTGTAATACATCGGTTGCAGGAAGTAATTAAGAAGGAATAATGTCTGGTAGGTTTTTCTTTTGTTAATATACGCCCCTAATTTTCATTCATTGAACTCGCTTTGTTTATAATTGGCACATGGATAAACCCATTTTCTCAGGCCTCTCTTATAAGATGAAGTGCAACAAATTACCTATTCAAAGTTCTATACATGATTAATATTTGTCTTATTTTAAATAGTGGATTTTAGATTTTTAGTTGTTTTATGTTGCTATAACATGTATATGCATAATGCATTCCATATATTTCATGAATTTTTAATGCATACCATTTATTTGATAAAATGTATGAATGAAAAATCTTACTTAAAACTACATGTCATTTAAGTTGTCTTTTCCCTCTATTTGTTCTTAAGTTAATATGCTCCCGTATATGGAGGGTCATGTTTGATATTTTCTTAGCTATCTTAATGGTCATTAAACATAATGAGATATCTAAACTTAAGTTGTTAAATTTGTATCTAAAAAGTTATAGAGAATGAAGATGAGTGAACATGCTTTACAAATAATAAATTTAATTCCCATTTGTTTTAAAGGGAACTTCTACTGTGTATCTAAACGAGATATTGAAGACCGTTCTGAACATAATGTCATAACCATTTGGCTACTTTAGATTGCTATTGGTATGTTAATACTTAAAGTGCAATTGCATTTTGTGTTTGAAAATTACAAGTTTAATAATTTTATGCTTTTTAGGTTTTTAGGTCAGCATAGAAAATCAGAGCTTCAGATTACTTTGTTTCATTGGTCCCTTTTATATGCAAATTTCATCATTTGTTCGGTTGTTCCTACTTTATATGTGAAGTCAGTTATTGTTTGAGAGCAGGGCCGTCTTAAAGGGCATGCGAAAGAGGCGACCGCCCAGGGCCCACGGATCAGAGGGGCCCATTTTTGTGGCGTATAAATGTATAATGTATATGGTTTAACGTAAGTCTAGTTTAATTAATCTATTATGAGTTAAATATTATTGCAAGAGCTAATAATTTCTTAAGTATTCGAGATTAACACTCTAAGTAGAAATCATATATTCAAATGCCAAAATCGTTTGGCCCACCACAATACAACAACCCTTGACAAAGTCGTGGCAAAATGCTATTACCCTCAGATTTCCCATATAGCAGGAATTCATGGAAAGTGCGTTGGAAATTTACTTTTTGATTCAAATCCGTGTGAAACTGGTTGAAAATTCCCAACTTAATCTAGTAAATAGGAAATCTCTTTTTAATGCTTGATTTTCTAGTGTTAACCATTTTGGAAGAAAATCAAGAAATCATCAATTCCTCAAAATCAATTGTTGGTTTGCGATGAAATATCACAAAATCGTTTGACACATTGGGACGAAGTCACACAATTCAGGAATAAGAAACAAAAAAGGCATTCGCTATTTTTTACCCTATTTGTTTTTCACGAGAAAAAAATGAAATCCTACCCTTTTATGAAATGTAGAAATTAGAATTATCAACTTAATTAAGACATATTTGAGATTTGAAATATTTATAATTTCTCAAACACATTTAAACTTTTCTTTAATCTATGCTCCTTTTATTCAATATTTAGATTTTTATTATTCAACTCCTTACTTTTTGTCTGATTATTTTTATCAATTGATTATATGGTAACTAAATGGTATTTACATTTTAGTTTGTTTATTAATTACTTAGTTAGTATCTCCTAGTTTGTTTAGTATAATTTTATAACTGGTATTTGCTTATAATTTACTTAGCTAGTAATTGGTTAATTGATTATTTGCATAATAGTTTATTTACTGTTTGCTTAGATAATTATTTATTTGGTATTTGCATATTAGTTGCTTAGTTGGTAATTGGTTAATTAGGTATGTGTTGACAATTGACTTTTTCATATTAGTTTGTTTAGTTGGTAACTATTAGATTTTAATGGTTGAATAACTTTATTAGTTTTACTTTATTTGTAATTGGTTAATTGGTATTTGCATATCAGTATGCTATTTTCTAAATCACGTTTCAAAAATAACACTTATTTGGTTGTCAATTGTATGTTTTTATCTACTGTCGCAGTTAGGTATGTATACTTGTAAATTTGTTACTCAACGTTTTTTATACAGTTTAGAATTTTAAGGGCTCGTTTATTAACATTGCCCCGGGCCTCCAAAATATTTAAGACGACCCTGTTTGAGAGTTCAAACTATATGGTTTGTGTGTAGCTTGCAGGGTCTCAATTTACAGAGCATATGCTTATGGTTGCAGCATCACCATGTGCTAAAGAATTGATTGGCAGATGGGTAAGTTTGGGAATTTGTCTTTGAATTCTTTATTTTCAAGAGAGCGGTTGTCTCATGGGTTAGGCATTGATCTTCGCTACCATCACAACCAAATTTCATAAAAGGGGTGGCTACTTATTCTATTTGAGAGCTTGTACAGTTGTACGTTGTATATATCATATAATTTTCGCTTTTAGGTGGTAATTAATTTAACATTAACTTTAATAACTACTACTTATTCAGTTACTTTGTCCGATTCATATTACTTTTTAATATAAGTTTTTCTAAAAAGGTGCTTATGATTGCTTATTTTAAGTTTGAATACATAAACTACTTTTGGCTTTTTTAAGCTTATTAAATAAAAGAATAATTTTGTAAACCTATATGTTAACATTCAATTATTATTATGTTACTCAAAAAATAAAAATAAAATTTATAGCCGAAAATCTTACATGTTGGCCCGTGTTTACACGAGCTTAAAATCTTGTTTCATATAATTAGACTTAAAGAACGTGAATTTCGTGATATCAAATTTAACAATTACAACATCTCAAGGGTCCACAAAGATTTGGTAGATAAAATGTAGTAATTGAAAACAAAATCTTTTATCAAAATCATATAAATGTTGATGCTTTCAAGACCATTAACATCTTGTGTGATTCTGGAGAATCCGACCTTTAGATGATCCGTAGGTTGCTCCCTAAACTTTATAGGCTTTTGCTTTTGGTTTTTTTACACAAACGATGACCTAAAAAATAACACCTAATTATTGAATAACTTTCTCAACCGCAGAACTAAATCAACGAAGTAAAACAAAGTGTTATCAATTCAAATAAAAAGTGAAGACAAGGCATAATTGCATCCAAATAAAAGACTTCGTGCGCGCCTAAGGAATAACGTAATTATTTGTGGTAAATTTTGAGGACCGTGTTTTCATTTTTTTTTTTTTTTTTGCACTTCTATAAGTTTAGGACTTGGGAGTCTTGGTAAACTATTTCTTAAGCTTTATTGGTTTGAAATTATAAGAGAGGTTTAGAGAGATGTAAGTGTGTGCTTAGGAAGAATAAATGCTTTAAAAACCCTTTTTAAGTATTTTTTTAGAGATAAAAAGGGAATCGAAAAAACTATAACACGGATCATTATAGGACAATAGTCTCAAATTCCAAATTCATGAGTAGAAATGCAAGTCAAAACTTGAAACAAAACCTTGCATAACTTAACAATATTGACACTACGAAGTGTTAAATGGCCAAAACACATTATCAGAATACAAATTGCTCATGCTAAAATCAGCTTTTATTACATACATGAACATTGCTTAACTTAACATCACATTGAACTATTGGAGACTTGACCTTTTTATGTAAATATATAACATCACCATCTAAGAACTTCACCAGACTCTTCACTACCCTTTCTCCCTATAAAGTATAAACAAAACCATTTTATCAAACTCTAAGATCTCAAATAGAAATATTAAAAACAAATCTTGTAATGAGTTACTATTTACCATGTCGTATATCTCGTGTAGACAATATGTTTAACAATTTGCCTAACATATGAAACATTGAAAAATAAATAATCTAAATATGTAATATTTTGAACAATTATAAACATGTTAAACAATTTACGGACAATCTTTTTAATTATTGTTTTAACATATATAACTAATAAAGAGAAATCATACAATATTGTAATGTGTATTTCCTTGTTAAGATGCTAACTAATTAGTGTAATGTAGAGGTATGAATTTAATAGTTCAAGTAATCGGTTCATGGCAAGCACATACTTTTAGTGCAACTGATCATGGGTTGGGTTAAATTGGCCTACAAACTTCCTACCTTTCTCTTTGAATTATAAGTACAAGTGTAATACACCGGCCAGTTTAAATATATATATATACTCTTAGTCGTTCTTCACTATTCAATTTATCCTGATTATATTATTGGATTATAATGAAGTCTGATATTTGTTTCCATAAAGAAATAATTTTACTAGCAGTTATGATTTTAAAGAACATTAAATCTTTTAATGATTTCAAAATAATAACGTTAGAAGATCTATTATTGTCAGTGTTAGTCATTATTGTTGGTTGGATTAGTGTAAGTGGCGCAGCAAGGTCTGTAAGACGCCCAGCCGGACCACAACAATAAAGCACTATAGGTATTCTTCGTTATCTATTTTAAAAATCATTAGAAGAAATTAATTTCTTTCGAATCATACTACTTTTAAAATTACAATTTATGATTACAAATAAAATGATGAATTTATTTTCTAAAAAACATAATCCTGATAAAGAAAATAATGAAGAAACTGATTTACATATGAATTCTATGGAAATTCATATCTCTGATATCGAACAAAATTTATCAAACTGGACAATTCCAAAACAAGATTTTAATACTATTTATAAGATTGGAACTTTTGATTTCTTACAGGGGTATTCAATCAAAGCATCTGAACAAACTATATCTATTAATAAAGATTATGATAATTTACATTTATTATCCAAATCTGCAATAATTCAACATAGAAATAAATACAAATATTTACATGTTGGGCTTGTTCAAGTAGCTGTTAAACCATTATTTAGATTAGGTATAGATGCTCCAGTTCTATTAATATTAAGGGATGCTAGACATACTAATTTTCAAAATTCAATATTAGCTATGGCAGAAACTAATATTTCAAATGGTCCTATATATTTTAATTGTTATCCAAATTTTTCAGTAGGTTTATTTGACCCAAATATTCTTGACACTCTAGTTTTAACAATTAAAACAAAAAATCTAGAGTTCAAAGAAGAAACAAAGGATATTGTAATTATATATAGGGTTTGTTATAAAACTATGTCTTCAACAATAGAACCTAAATCCAAAATAGTTAGTCCTAAAAATGAAACAATAATTTTTGAATCCAATCCACAGCATACCAAGGTTCAAATACCAAAACGTCTCAAATAGAATTAAATAAGTCAATCTTGTAATTGAAATCTAGTGTGATAGAACACGAAGATGGATCTGTAGAAATAAACTTTGAAAATACTCCAATTATTTCTTCAAGATTATCTACAGGTTCAACTAGTAGTACTATTGACCTAAGAAATTCTTCTATTAAAAAATCAAAATCCTTAAGATATGTAGATTTTAATCAAAATATCCCACAACCCATTTATAACGAAGATAAGCCAAGTGAATCTGAAGGATATAGTCCAACTCGATCAGATTTTATAACAGAAATTAATAATTTAAGAAATCAAATATGAGTAATAAGACTCAAGTTTCATGTAATTTTAATGCTACAAAAATAACAGAGATAAAATCATATTGGAAAATTATTAATGAATATAGATTAGAATTAATTGAAATTGAACAAGAATTTCAACAAATTATATCGTCCTCTAAAGATCAAAGAAATATTCAATGGGAACAACCTAAAGACTTAACAAATGTTCAATGAGTACAACTAGCAAATCTCACAGTAAGAAATAATCATATAAATGATAGAATTAGATTACATCTCTCATGGATTAATCAAGTTAGATCTGAATTAGTTATTTGTTGACATGAGTCTTTATTCAGAAAAACTTAAATTAGATATAAAAGATACAATTTCTAGAATTAAACAGGTTAATCATAGTATAGAGATACTAAATCACGAAATTATAACTGAAGAAAATATTTTTAGCAGATTTGCTCATATTCGAGTTTTAAATATACAAAAAATTGCTCATACAATACTAATAAAAAGATTAAAAATATTAAAAAACCAAATTCACTAAAATGAGTTCATATTCTAACAATATTAAACGATGTATAAAAGAAAGAAGAAATAGAATAAAACAATTTAATAATGATATAGAAAGGCTCGAACTTGAGATTACTAAAGAAATTAGAGCTAATCAAATTACTGATGCCTCATCATCTTACTTTGGTAACTCACCACTCTTCCAACAAGTATTATTAACTTATCGTCTTCGTGATAACTTAATCCTAACAATTGAAATGTTGAAAGAACTAATCCATTGACAAATGTTTAAATCATACATCAACATGGAACATCTTAAAAATGAATTTTATGCAAATCATAATAAAGAAAAAAGAGAATATTATTATAATACCATTAATGATAGTAAAAAAGAATTTATACATCAATTAGAATGGAGAAATTATATAAATCAAAATAATATTCATTTAACATTTTTTGAATGGTACGAAATATATTGCAAACAAAACAATATATCATATCATTTTTTAAATGTATACGAATATCCAAAAATAACTCAAGAATATGTAGACCTAATCACAGAAGAAAAGGTAACAGCTATTCATCCTCCAAAAACTAAAATATTAATTCAAAACAAATATTTAGCCACACCATTTACCACAATTAATGAAAAAATGAATAAAGAAGAATTAACCAAACAAACCATATATCAAAATAATTATACAAATGAGATTCTTAATACTATGAGTCAGCAACTTAATAGAATTGAAAGCAGTAAAAATAATAAGACAGAAAACAGCAAAACTGAAAACAGTAATACAATAAAATATTATTAAGAAAAACCCATTTTTACACCACAACAAATTGATTCAACAATTAATTTAGGATACAACAAAAAATTAGTTAGTGAATTAGAACAAAAATTAAGTGATATAAAAATCAATATAATTAATCAAACTGATGAATCTGAAGATGACTCTACAGATAATAATGAAAAAAAATTCAATTACAAGAACAATTTCTAATTAATGTTAATAAACTTAGAAATACAAATACTTACAATAGACCAACTACACTAAATTACTACCCAAGACCTAGTTTTCCAGATATACAATATGAAGAAAAGGAATTCACTTTACAAAGAAGTGCTTATGATGGAACATCTGTTTATGAATGGAACATAGATGGATTTTCTGAACATCAAATTTTAAATACACTTCTAGAAATGAATATGGCTTCTAATGCTTACTTGATAAAAGGAAATAACCAAAAGAAAATAGCTGAATTATTAACTTCTGGATTTACTGGTAATTTAAAAGGATGGTGGGATTCATATGTTACTAATGAAGAAATAACTCATATACTTAGTGCAAAGAAGGTAATTATAAAACAAGAAAATAATGAGACTGTTGCTACTCAAGATGATGACATTATTCCAACTCTCATTTATGCAATAATAAAAAATTATATAGGAGATCCAACATTACTTCAAGAAAAAAGTGCTGAAATATTACTCAATTTAACTTGTAGAAAACTTCAAGATTTTAGATGGTATAAAGATATGTTTTTAACAAAAGTTATGTTAAGAATAGACTGTAAAGAAGCATATTGGAAAGAAAGATTCATTGCAGGGTTACCTAACCTATTTGCTGAAAAAATTAGAAATAATTTGAGAGAAAAATATAATAATCAAATTCCTTATAAAGATCTTACCTATGGAGAAATAATTAGTTATGTTAATAAAGAAGGATTATCCATATGCTCAGATTTAAAATTAAAGGCTAAACTCAAAAAGGATAAAATCACTAGTAAAAATGAATTAGGAGACTTTTGTCAACAATATGGTTATCAACCAATTTCTAAACCTTCTTCTTCTAAACCTAAGAAACAATTTTACAAGAAACGTTTTCCAAATAAAAAATATGTTTCTAAACCTAATAAAACAGAAGGGTATACTAATAAGAAGAAAAATTATAAAAAATTTAATAATAAACAAAAATTTAAAGGTAATCAAAAGGATATTATTATTTGTTATAAATGTGGAAAAACTGGTCATATGGCAAAAAATTGCTATGTTAAGAAGACTATAAATGAATTAGATGTTTCCGATCAATTAAAAATCCAAATAAGTAAATTATTTTTAAATGATTATGAAAGTTCTGAATCAAGCTTATCAGAATATGATAATAATGATTTAAAGGTTTTACAAAACTACTCAACCGATGAAACTGATAATGAATCAGAATGTGAATGTATAGGAAACTGTACTTGTAATAAAATAAATGTCATCACAGATAAAGATAGAGATTTTTTAGAATTAATAGATCAGATTCAAGATAAAACTATAAAAACTCAGCTAATGATAAATTTATTAATTACAATAAAGATGTTGAATCAACAACAATAACAACCAATTATAATAACAATCCTTTTAATCTTCAAGAGATTTATCAAAGATTTTCAAAACCAAAAACTACAATTTCAATTTAAGATTTACAAGAAGAACTAAAAACTGTCAAAACAGAAATAAAAATTAATAAAAGATAGATTAATTAAAGTTGAAAAGGAAAAATAAATTAAAATTGATAAAAAAGAAGATACTAATAAAATCAATAAAATTAATAAAAGTCAAAATAAAATACCAAAAATCATATCATACCAGAGATGGAATACTTATATAAATCTTTGTATAGCAAATGAATTTAAAATAACAGTTCTAGCATTAATGGATAGCGGTGCAAATATAAATTGCATCCAAGAAGGAATTATTCCAACCAAGTATTATAAAAAACTACTAATCGAGCTGCTACTGCTGATGGATCATCTTTAAATATTAAATACAAAGTTACAAATGTTCATATATGTAATAATAATTATTGTTATAAAACCTCTCTTGTTCTTTCAAAAACTTTAACCTCTACTTTAATATTAGGACACCATTTCTTAATCAACTTTATCCTATTACTATTGATGAAACTGGAATTAGTACTAAAGTTTTAGATAAAGAAATAATTTTCAAATTCACTAAGCCAATTGCCTTTACAGAACTTAATAACTTGAATAATAAAATTAATCAAGCAAAATACTTAATAAATGAAATCAATGTATTAAAAATTCCTAATCAAATACAAGAAAAAATTACTCAAAACAAAATTAGACAATTAAAAGAAAATTTTGAAAAAAATGTTTGCTCTAATATCACAAATGCTTTTTGTGATAGAAAGCAACATACTGTTAAATTACCCTATATAAAAGATTTTAATGAAAAAGATATACCTTCAAAATCAAGAGCTATTCATATGTCTTCAGAATTACAAGAATATTGTAAAAAAGAAATTCAAGAATTATTAAATAAAAAACTTATAAGAAAATCTAAATCTCCTTGGTCATGTTCAGCTTTTTATGTTATGAATGCTGCTGAGCTTGAAAGAGGAGCCCCAAGACTAGTAATTAATTACAAACCATTAAACAAAGTTTTAGAATGGATAAGATATCCAATACCTAACAAAAGAGATTTATTAAAAAGATTACACGATTCAAATATTTTTTCAAAATTTGACATGAAATCCGGATTTTGGCAAATACAAATTCATGAACAAGATAAATACAAAACTGCTTTTAATGTTCCTTTTGGACATTATGAATGGAATGTTATGCCTTTTGGGCTTAAAAATGCTCCTTCAGAATTCCAGAATATCATGAATGACATTGTTATTCCTATAAGTAGCTTTGCTATTGTGTATATAGACGATGTTTTAATCTTTTCAAAATCTATTGATCAACATTTTAAACATTTAAATATATTTTATGAATTAATTTATAAAAATGGATTAGTTGTTTCTTCCTCAAAAATGAGTTTGTTTCAAACACAAATTAGATTTTTAGGACATGAAATTATTAATGGAATTATTAGACAAAACACAACTTCAAAGATTTCTAAGATGCTTAAACTATGTTCATGATTTCTTCCAAAATTTAGGGACAATATGTAAACCCTTATATAAAAGACTCAAGAAGAATCCTGAACCTTGGACTCAAGAACATACAAATGTTGTCAAACAAATTAAGCAAAAAATCAAATATTTACCATGCTTAAATATTCCTCAACCTAATGCTAAGATTATAGTTGAAACAGATGCTAGTGATCTAGGATTTGGTGGCATACTTAAGCAAAAAATTAATGATCAAGCTAAAGAAGAATTGGTTAGATATTTTTCAGGTGCTTGGAATGATACCCAAAAAAATTATTCAACAGTCAAGAAAGAAGTTTTAAGCATTGTTTTATGTATTAATAAATTCGAAGATGATCTATATATGAAACCATTTTTATTAAGAATTGATTGTCAATCTGCAAAACCCATTTTAGAAAATGATATTAAAAATGTTATTTCAAAACAAATTTTTGCAAGATGGCAAGCCTTGCTTAGCAATTTTGATTTTAAAATCGAATTTATCAAAGGCAAGAATAACTCTTTACCAGATTTCTTATCAAGAGAATTTCTACAGGGCAAATGACATCTCAAAATGATATTCAAAATTCTACTCATGACCAGAAGAAAAAATCAGTTCTTTCTCCGTTCAAAAGCCAAACACCTACTCCTTTACCTATTCAAAACAGATTCTCCCCAATTACCCCTCCTTCACAAAAACATCATATTCATCGTTAGTTAAAACATCTATCTCAATACCAGGATCCTCAAGTTCTTCGGTTGTCAAACCTTCTACTACTATTTCTCCGTTTCAACAGAAACCTAGACCTTTTCCTTCAAAACATACAACTAGCTCATATGTAAATAACCCAATTTCCCAAACTGTTAAAATTCTAGAAGACTATGAATTGCAACTACATGCAAGAAGTTTTCTTACTTTGACATATTTCATTTTCCCAAAAGATTCATTCTTCTTTAATGGAGATATTCACAAAACAAGAGAATATTATCAAGCTATATTAATAGATACTAGATCTATTAAAGTTACTCATTCCTACAAAGAAGACGAAAATGGAATCACATCTGATTTGATAGAATACAGTAAAGCTCAAATATTCCATATCATGACTATTCAAGAATGGAGAGCTAGACCATACACCAACAAAACTCTATCAAATTTTCCTCAATATTCCTCATACAACTACTATGATTATCAAGAGGCTTGGTTCAATTTCCTTTATCTAAGAAGTTTTGGCCATTCTTGGCTCCTCTTCTTTGATAAGAATTTTGATGGTTTTTATCCAAGATGGTTCGTTAGATGGTTCAAATATTCGGGAAATCTTCTTGACACCTTTCCTGCATGTGTCAAAGAAGGATTTTTAAAATTCAAAGATATTTTTGTTCAAAACATTCCTGATTTTGAATATGTGCTTCAATACTCAATTATATTCAAAATCCCATGGATTATGGCATGGACATTCAAGGTTATTCCTAGCACTGGAATATCCCCTTCTATACTTCAAAGAATTGTCCGAGTCAAGTGGTGGGACAAACTTCCGGCAGGACAAATATAAAATATGACTGTCCAAGGTGTATCAAGATATTATCAAATAAACTTTAGAGTTGCAGCTGCTTCTATAGCACCTCCTCCAAGTCCACTAGAAGAAAATGAAGATGATCAAATAAAGCAGTTTATGGCTACAAATTCAAAAGATGAGATCAGAAGATTAATTCAAGAAATTAAACAAAGTTCTCCTACAAGCTCTACTCAAGACATGACTCAAGATGCTCAAGACCCATATGAAGAATTTAGCCCTTTTGATTAATTCAATGTAAAGCGTTGTGTGAGTTTGGTGATTTGTCTTTGTAGACAAATTCATTTGTTTATTCAAAATAAATTATTCAAACGAATGAAATACGCTCTTTGGTATTTTAGAAAAATGTATTATTCAAACAAACAACTTTCTCAAAATATCTACAGGTACAAAAGAAGGATCAATGATAATAGATGCCAAGACAAATACCAGGACAAACAACTTTTCAATTTTCAAAAGAGTGTCGGCCAATTACTCAATCAATTGGCTCAATTATCAATAAAAAGACAAAAGAACTTTTCAAAATTCTAAAGCAAAAGCAAAGGTGCTTAATCAATTATCAAGTAAAGACAGACAACTTTTCAAAAGCAAAAGTGACAAATGACTCAGTGCCTATTATTCAAAATTGAAGAAGATTTGAAATCCGTAACCGGCTATTCAAGGTTATCAAGTTATGGAAGATGCCTATATAAGAAGACTCAAGACTTAGTGTTAATCATCCCTTAGTTTTACAAAATGTTATGCAACCTTCTAAGAAACCCTCTCTCAGATTCTCAACCTCTCAATGTTCAAAATCTTTAGATTTTCAGATATTCATATCTCTCGATGTATGTCAAGATTGTCGTAAAGACAAGTATAATCAAGATTGTTTAATCAAAGAAGGTACTTTATCATAATTTGCTTGCCTTACTGTTTTTATTAAGATTTATAAAGATCCTGCCAACAATTGGTATATATATATATATATATATATATATATATATATATATATATATATATATATATATATATATATATAGGGATATGATCAAATAAAATGTGATTTTAAGTAAGATGTGTAAGATGTAATGAGATGATGACACTTGGCATTGGGTGCTAAAGGGTACATTTGTCTTTTTAAATACATAATTAATTTATATTAAATAACAAAAACCTACTTTAATTACCTTGAAACTTACCAAAACAAATAGGCATCTTGAAACCTTAAAAAAATACGTACGCATTTGATCCTATCCCTGCTTTGAAACCGAGAGAAAGCAGCCGCCGCCTTCAATATCGTCGCCCTCAACGTCTGCTCCGCCTCCCTCAATCGTCCCCTGCAACCGAGAAGTCAACCTCCTTGTACTGCTTCATTACTACCGGACGCATATCCACCACCACCTGCCGTGTATTTCTTCTCTATAGCGGACGCACCGCCGTCGCCATTCCCGTCCCCTATTTAGAAATCGTTGTCGTCGGAGCAAGCATTGCCGACCACCTTCATCTATTGTGGCTGAGTTCACCGTCGTTCCCGTATTCAACTTTAACCCTAAACCAAGATTAGCTCCGCCGACCCTATTTTCGTAACCCTATAATCATGTTAACCGCCCCCATTTTTTTCCGATGGAAGATCTTGCTTCCAATTACCCGTGAAGATATGTTTTTGCTTTTCAGATTCATCATTTCTATCGAAGATTCGAGATCAGTTCGAAGACTAATTCATCATTTTTTTCGATCATCAGATTTGATTTCTAATTTTTCTATGTATAAATGTTTATCTCATCATTTGTAATTTCTGTTTGTTGTAAATCTCGAAGATTCATTTTCATCAATCTATAGTTCATAACATCTTGTTTTTATGGTACACAGTTAATTCATCAATTTTTATTTACAGATGGTTGGATGACTTTTTCATCTTTTAGGATTGGTTCATCACTTTTCTTTGTATAATTTAAAGCCTCGATGAATCAGTATAGTTATTTGATATTTTTTTGTTAAACTGCATTTAGTGATTGTTAACTGCTTTTTCATCAATATAGTTGTTTGATGATGAATCTGGTTTTCCTTGAATCAATGATGTTCATCCCGGTTGAATTGTATTTTTAAATTGAGTTATTACTTGTAATAAATCGAGGTTGTTATTTTTTATGGAAGGTAATTTATATTTTGATTTGCACTGATTTTTATTTGACTAATTTGCCCTTAAAACTTATTTTAATTGGGAGCTACATTTAATAATTTTTGACTATTTTTTGTTGACTTTTGATGAAATCTTGTGGTTGAGATTGCATCTTACCCATCTTATCTTTAAATCCATCTTACAATAACCCTCCCCTATATATATATATATATATATAGGCAAGATCAAATGAGAACAGTTTTTATTTGGAGAACCGTAAGAACACTTCGTAGCCCTTGGATCTCCCAATCAATGACTCCTATTAATTCCCTAATTTGTCATTTTCTTAAATTAATTTATAAGGTTAAAAGGGCATTTTAGGAAGGAGAAATAAATTTCTCTTTCATATTTATTTCTCTCTCATATTTATCTCTCTCTTACATTCATTCATCATTCATGTTTTTAATAAAAAAGAATAATTATTTTACAACTTAACACATACGTTAGGATAATAATAAAAAATATTTGATGGATTTCTTCAAAAAAGAATTATACATCCAATTTCTAAGGAGCATTCCACGTGCAACAATTTCCACTTGTTTTTTTTTCTATGAACTTGCATATTTTCATTTTACGTGGGTTGTGTTTACTTAATATCGTAGCCAAAATTCCGATTTATATATTGATTTTTGTGTTTATATATTTGGACACTACACCCGCATCTAGGTTTGATGAAGACGAAAACAAGAATATTTGTCGCATCTAGATGTTTGCATCTCACTAGTTTTGTCTCTGTACAAAATTTGATGTATGCAAAAATACATGTTTAGTGTGTATTGCATTAAAATTATCTATGTGTTGCATTTGTTTTGATTTTCAAGTTATCTATGTTTAGCATCAAAGTGTACTACTTGTATATTTTTTATAACGGAGACCTTTTGGGTTGATTGCATCAAAACGATTGGGATTGCATCTAAATTAAGTTGTAGTGAAATATATTGAAATTTATATCATATTAAAGAGGATTTAAACATGAATTTAATGGTATACTTTTTTTAATTTAATAAATATATATGTGAAAGATATATAGATTATAAAATCAATGATGTAAAAAAATGTTATTTAAAGAAAGCTTAATAGAAGAGAGAGAAATTGTTTAAAATTACTACTTTGTCCTTTTTGTTGATTGGTGGAGAAGTGTTCTCATCATTCTCCATTTAAGAGGTGTTCTCTCTAGATCCCTCCTATATATATATATATATATATATATATATATATATATATATATATATATATATATATATATATATATAGTAAAAGCGTTAAAAAAGAAATCAAATAAATACTAATAAGTGGACGGAAGATGACTATATGAGTAACAGATACGTGAGATGTAAAGATAGATTACAAATCCGGTCTGTTTATTGGGTTATTTGTTCATCACTCGAGGATAATCTTTTAAAACAATATTCAGAAAGTAAACATGCTAAATGGGATGTGAAGTGATAAGAAGTGTATTTATATGCATCAAACCTCTTGAATTGGTTTATTCACTAAAATTTAATTAATATTTTGATAAACTGTCTTCTAATCATATCTAGCACCTATCAATGCTTCTTGAAAGACAAATGGGTAGTGTGAATATAAATCAATTACAGCAGTTTAACTTCTAACCTAACACTTCCAACTTCAAAGGTTATGAATCATCCTAGATTAATCCTAGTATTCTTAAGGTACTTGATTCTAAATTGTCACCCGTGGGTACTTTCTCATAAATAAAGGGGCATTTGGGATCACTTATTATTACAAGAAAAAAAATCAACTTTGACAAAACAAAATGCACGAGATATAGGTTGATTGCAGTATAACATAATGCAATTATCAGATAAGCTGTTGTTTATGTGTTTCGCAATTCTACTTATTTAAGAACTTATGAGATACAAAATGTAAAATGAACAAATAAGGATAAGCAGTTTTAATGAGCAACTCCCTCACTAATCGTTTCCCCGTCAAATAAGCAACTTTGTATTGTCTAAACTCTCAAAACTGGTTACCATTCATATAGATCAGCGTCACCACTATACAGGTTGCCTACATGCTAGAAGCATTTTGTTTTAAGTATGAATTGACAAAATCTACAATGATGTTTCTTGACAAAAATAATTTAACTTTGCATAATTTTTTTAATCAGCTTATTAGAAAACTATCTTTCATACAAAGCAAAACCATATTTCATGGACTTAAAGAAACAATCTGGCAGTGAGTTAAGGAAACAAGCTGGTAGTGAAACACAATCTGCATGCCAATAGATACATTCCTGTTTAGAAAGCTTGAAACTCTCATACAACACCAGATATGTGCCCACTGCACAAACACAGATGCAAAGAAGAAATGAATAAAAAATCCCCCAACGACTGCAGCTAGCTAGTAGTCACTACACATGAGCCTAAACTAAAAAACATTAAATCAAATGCATCTAACAAAAAAAATGGAATTTCGTTGCCTAAAGTTTAGGCTGTAGGGGTTGGAATGTTGGATTGATGGTGTAAAAGTATACAATTTTTTTTTTAAATATTTACACTACTTACATTAATAGTAACAGTCCCCCAACTATCAAAATAGATAATTAATGCAACATGGAGAATTGTTACAGGTCTACTTTGAAAGGAAAGACACCTTATATGTTCAGAAAATCTGATCCAACTGAGAAAAGTTTTTTAAACATAAGATTTTTCCTGAACAATTAACTTGATATGAATCTTTACGATTGCCTTTGACTTGAAGTATATTCTGTCTAATTTCCTTCCTGACATAATCTATAATCTTGGGATCTACTGGATTTCCCAGGTTATCATCCAAGTAAAAGGAAAACACAGCTTTGTCACCTGTCATTGCAATTACTACTCTCGTCATGTTTAGACTGTTCTCACGCATGATGTGAGTTACATCAGATAACAACCCGACTCTATCTTTCGTTCCTATCTCTATCTTCAAACCCTGTATTAGGAATGTAATCTATATTACAAAATGAAAGATAAATATTAATATATACATCCTGAGATGAGCAACTAATTTATAAAAAGAATCAAATTGTATTACTATTCTTACCTCCGAAATTCTCCTCTCTATTGCTGCTTCAAGATATTGTACCACCTTCTGTCTCTCTGCATCCATTTTAAAGGGTGGTCCATCTACATGTCTGCTCAAAACTTCATATATATATATATATATATATATATATATATATATATATATATATATATATATATATATATATATATATATATATATATAGACAAAAGTTCAAACGAGAACTGTTTTTCGTACGAGAACAGCGAGAACCAATTTGAGCCGTTCAATTCCCCCTCCTTTAATGTCATTGCCCACCCATGAATTCATCACAAGCACCCTGCCACACTTGATCCCCCACGCTCCACATCCATGAATTCCACTTTATCAAATCAACGACAAAGATTGGTTCTCGCAGTTCTCATACGAAAAACAGTTCTCGTTTGAACCGTCCTCTCTCTCTCTCTCTCTCTATATATATATATATATATATAGTGGGAGGTTCAAATGAGAACCTTAAATTAAATGAGAATGAGAGACTCAATCTCGGCCGTCCAATTCCCCTCCTTCAATGTCATTGCCCACCCATGAATTCCTCACATGCATCCTGCCACACTCCATCCCCACGTTTTTCATCCATGAATTCCACTTACAAAATGAACGGCTGAGATTGAGTCTCTCATTCTCATTTAATCTATCATTCTCATTTGAACATTTCCCTATATATATATATATATATATATATATATATATGGGAATGTTCAAATGAAAATGATAATTCAATTGAGAATGAGAGATTCGATCTCAGCCGTTCATTTTGTAAGTAGAATTCATGGATGGAGAGCGTGAGGGGATCAAGTATGGCAGGGTGCATGTGAGGATTTCATTGTGTGCAATGACATTGAAAGAGGGGAATTGGACGGCTGTGATTGAGTCTCCCGTTCTTATTTAATTTAAGGTTCTCATTTGAACCCTCCACACTATATATATATATATATATATATATATATATATAGGGAAATGATCCAGTAAAAAGAATGTTATGGTACTAAATGTAAGGAGAAATCTGGACCACAAGATATTCTCAATAGTTAAATAAAAAAAAGTCAAAATCTAAGAAAAATCAATCCATCTTTAACCACATGCAGGGCAATTTTGGAAAAAAAATAGAAAGTTTGCTAACAGTTTTCACGGGATTTTAAAACCGCCAGTTGTGGATCGTGGATAGACCGGCGACGGGCACCAACGGTGACTGAATGAATGCAAACATCACCGACGGCGACAGTGCGCAACGGTGACAGTGCGTTACGTCGAGTGTGCAAACGGCGATAGTGCATCGACGCGCAAACGGCGATAGTGCATCGACACCGACGACTGGCAAGCGACGCGGTGCATCTGGAAACCGAAGATCAATTGCGCATCTGGAAATCAAAGATCGATTGTGCATCTGCGATGGGGGTGCATCAAAGGGGGCGGCGAAGAGTTAGGGTTCTTGCGACGGGATGGGGGTGCGGCAGATTTAAACGAGTCAGCAACGATCGACTTCCCAGGGTAGAAAGAAAGCGACGGTGACTGCATGTTAGGGTTTTGTGAGGATGGGGGCGGGTACAGCAGAGGAGAACGTGGGGTTAGAGGGATTAGGCAAGGGAGAGAATTTTATAATATTTTAAAGTTCCTATTTTACCCCTAATTAGTTATGCTACATGACAAGCCCTAATTTCTCCTTACCTTTATCACCTTAATTCTCTTTTTACTTGAACTTAATTATATATATATATATATATATATGACCAACAACCTATTTTTTCTTCAATTGTTAAAGATTCTATATATTTTTTTGCCATAATTAAGCAAATCTTTAACTTCTTTAAGCATTCTTGTAAAAGGTTGAGTAATAAAATAAATTTTTTTATTTCTTTTTGTTCTATCATTCCTACAACTCAAATATTATTAATACTTTTAGTTAGAAAAATCTTGTTTATGAAATAGGTCCTAATATCATTTCCTTAGTCATATTTAAACAAATAAAAAATTTGTCGTAATACAAACACTATATTGACAAAATTTTACATTTCGTAATTTATAATCAAATTTTAATTTCTGCCATTCGCAAACACTTAAAAGAATGTATAGTTTTCTCTTAAAAGTAATCCTCATGAACACAATTTAAATCGACAACACTATTATTTTTACTAACTATGAAATAAAAAAAAAATTATTTTTAAAAACCATTATTAATTAGTAAATTTATTTTTACTAACTATTTTTGTGAAGTTATTTTTTCTAATGTATGTAAAAATTTGTCATTTTTCTAATTTCAGTCTGAAAATTTTCCTTTTTGTGAAATAGATATTTATTTTTGTTTTTTTAAAAATTTGTTTTTCCATTTTTAATTTATCTTTATCTTTTATTAAATCTTGAATAGTGACAGTGTTTACACCTGAACAAGTGATGAAACAATGCTACAAAGATGAATGAGAGCGAATAGGAATCGTGAAATTAAGCCGAGAGAGAATGTAAAACACATACATACACCTTTGTACTATGACAATTGTATTGCAAATCTTAATGAGTTTAAGGTGCTTTGCCCTTATATATTTGCACTCTCACTTCATAAAACTAATAAACCCCCCAAGTGAGGAGTGCAATCATTACAAAAACAAAAACAAAGACTATTTCAAAATAAATCTATCTGTCTCATATAACTTTGTTTCTCATACCGAATGATACTTGTCATTCTCGAACAATCTGTCTGCTCTCCAGATACGTTTCATCTTGCTGGCAGTCCTGATAATTCGTTCTGCTTCGAGCATTAATGTACCAGCACTCACTACCTTTTCTTCAAGCATATTATAGAATATCCTTAGGGAGCCATCAGAATAGCACAATAGATTACACATTCGTATGAATGTTTTCTCCTTTTTCGAATTTCTGATAACTACCCAGGTTTGCCTTTGTAGCTCACATGTTCTTCTTCACCAATGGTTAGGATGACTTTGTTAAGGTTTCAGGATATTAACTTGCTGGTAGTTGTTTTTAGTAACAAGTTTCATGTCATGCTCTTCTATAAACACCATCGGCTTCCTCATGTAACTCATCAGAAACGTTCTTACAAATTGTTCATGTGGTCGTTTACCTTTTCTCTCAGAAAGATACTCATAAAGAAGTTGATGTAATATAATTGAATGTGCTTCAGATCAGCTTCATTGAAAGTGAACTTCCGACCATTTACTCGTTCGACTTCAAATATGGCATAAGTTTGACCCATGGAATTTTCAATGAAAACATTAAGGAGCTTCGTGATCGGATATTCAGAAATTACTTTATCCTTCGGAGTTCTGTACTCATTGAGCAGATGTTCGTATCTACGTTTCTGCTTGTCATTAAGATGTCTCAGCTCTGGGGGAGTCTTTTCTTCAAGTGTGTCAACAAAGATCATTTGGATTCTGTCTTCAAGAAAAGGACCATTGACAGAATAATCCCTCCAGACTGGATTTTCTCTTGCTCTTATGGTATACATATTCTCTGCCCGAGATTGCCTTTATATACTGGAGCAGCAGGTGGGATAATCACTTTTCTAGGTAATGGCTATTCGGTATCTTGTAAGTAGCAGACGTTTGAAATTGTCCAGGAGAAGGAGGAAATAGATGATCAACTTCTTGATTTACTCCTGTAAGAACCCGAGACACGTCAAACCTTTTCTTGGTCACCGGTCTCTTTCCCTTCCTTCTGCTTCCCTTTTTCATTTCTTTTTTTCACTTTTCAAGTACAGGTGTCAGCATATCATTATAAAATCTATCAACTATACAAGTATGGGTATCTTCAGGAGTTTGAGAGGATGTAGCTTCATAGTTCTCAATCTCATCATAGATAGGGTTATCAGAAAATTCAAAGTCCTCCTCACTCCAATCTATCTCTCCCTCTTCACTAACCTCTGGCCTCCGTTGAATGATTTGCATTTCAGTATCTGTTTGTTGTTGTTGAACATCATAGGCTGACTTTTCCATTATAGAACTAGTACCCTCAACAGCTGGATGTACTGTACTCAAAGGACAAATAGGAACTGAAGCTTGAAGTTAAGTATCACCTTTGTCTCTTCTCCCCCTCGGGATGATTGTCAGGATCACGATCATCACGCTTCCTAGTAGATCCAGCTTGTTAGGTCCCGAAAATAGGGATGAAGCTTTGCTATGTTAGAGAAACACACACAAATTACTATAAGAGAATGTGTAGAAATGAGGACAAAACTTGTATTGAACATAGAGCCTAAGGCTTATATAGCCTTTGGCAAATTTACAATAAACACCCTCACTTCTAGGTGTAACACTCCAAATCCGGGTCTGGTAATACTCGGAGCTTCGTATGTGATACGTAGTATTTATCTAGATTTTAATTGGTTTTATTTTGATTTATTTGAATTTCTAAGTGTTTAATATTGTTATTTAGGATTAAAAAAAGAAAATTAAATGCTTAGATTAAGCACTTCAGCATAATAAAAGGTAAAAAAAAAAAAAAAAAACTTAAATGGCTAATATATGTGAGGTGTCGTACAAACAGGGGGTGTAAACCCTCACTTCACTTTCTTGATACTCATCCTTGTCTTTACCCTAAGAAGCCCTCAAGAACCCTAATCATCTCCTATTACTTGATTTCGTTAATGATTTGCTGCCATTTGAAAGTTAACAGGTATGTAATTTAAATCCTTCTTGTAATTTCATAAACTCTTGCAAGAACAAGAAGAGAGTTATTTTTAGAGTTTATGAGTAGTTGATTTAAATTGCAAATTTATTGATTACTTGAGTTTATACATGTTTATTAGTAAGTTTAATAATGAATAGACACATTATTTGATAGAAATTTAGTGATTTGCTGATAGGAGGATGAAACCTCCATTAATGAAGGTAAAAGATGAAGCTTTTGTTTGAATCATGAAATTATCTCTTGCTACTATTCCTATAAACTGTATGTATATAAATATGTATTACAAAAATTAAACAAGGGTAGTTGTTGTTTTGCTGTTAGTCGACGAAACAGAAAAGAAAAAAAAAATACAAAGGGCTGCTGCTTTATTGTTCGGTGGGCTGCGAAATAAACAAAAGAAAAGAAAAGAAACAATTAATTTAGTTGCTGCTATGTTAGCTGTTTTGTTACACAATACACACACATATATATATTTGTATGTTAATTGTATGTATGTATGTAAAAAAAACTTGTTTGAAGTGTGCTTTTGATGCTAGCTTCTATGTGTCATGTATGTATGTGTAAGACAAGAAAAGAAGTGAACTTTTTGGTTTCTAGCTGGTGCTTTGTAGATGTCGTATATGTATATATTTTTGGTTCCTAGCTGGTGCTTTGCAGATGTCGTATATGTATATATATATATATATATATATATATATATATATATATATATATATATATATATATATATATATATATATATATATATATATATATATATATATATATATATATATATATATATATATATAGATGACTAGGCTATACTTGTTTTAATATGGTTGTGTTTATTGTTTTGTCATACCTTGACTATTATGAATTAAGTTGATTTTAAGGTTAATTGCGGATCAATATTTTTTAATATTACGCATATTAATTATTGTGGTATCATATACTAACTTATTGGTTTTGTTATGGATGTTAGGTCCCCAACAACGCGAATGTGCTTTTGGAAAGTGATATATTCATTTTCGAAGAAAGGTAAGTGATACTTTATAATTGAATAATTATAACCCAGGTAAGGGTGTAATACTGAATTGGTTTGCAAGATTTAGTTACTTAAAGTTTGATGCGGTTTTCGTATCTTTCAATTAAAGTATGATTACTGAGATTTGAGATTATGAGTTATTCGTATTTAATACCTTGTAATAATGTGAACATGTTCATATTCCGGAGGTTGTCTGATTGACAGACCTACTTGAGTCAAGTACCGAGTTAATGGGCTAACGGTAACTCCCATAGGCCAATGTGGGTGCGGTTTGATTCACCGCCATTCCTCCTTGTGAAGCGGGTCAAAATGGAGACCTAGTTGTTTGAAACTGTGCAGTGATAACTGCAACTATGTGTTATTTCGATTTGATTCCTGATTTATAATTATTCAGTGTGATGTATTATTTTATTGTTCACTTAGCTTTACAGCTAACGGGTTCTAGTTGCCCGCATGTTTGTACAGTTTTTGTAGCTGTGAACTAAGTGGCTGCTTGGTGAGATACTTCACATGAGGTTGCTTGAGCCCTGTTTTGATAATCTGTAACACCAAATTTGTTTTGGAAATATGTAGTAGAACTGTAATCCCCGTCAGTCAAATGTAGCAATTATATGCATACTCTGTTAAACTCTTTTGAAAGGTTTGGATGTGAACCTAACGCTTGGTATGTATATATTTTAGTATACTTTGTTAGTCTACTATTATATATATATATATATATATATATATATATATATATATATATATATATATATATATATATATATATATATATATATATATATATATATAATATACTTTCAGGCTTTCGTGGTGTTGAAAAAAAAATTAGCTTGAACTTGTGGTGTTACAATTTGGTATCAGAGCTTTGGTTTGAGGGAATTGAACATTTTGAGGAGTGTTCAGTCTCAAACCTGGGCTCAAATACGTGAAGTATCCTAGCAGAAAGGTTTGTTAGATGTAATTTTTTTGTATTATGTTTATGTGTTAATGTATGTATAACGCTAACCCCTATATCAATTGTGTTATTGTGTATTTTAGATGCCTATATTACAGGATATTGACCTGAACCAAGAGCCTGTCAATCAGCCCCCTTCTCCTCGGCAAAATCTGGATGACTATGCAATTCAGAGGGAAGCTTATGTACAACAGATTGAGGCAGAGTTAGAATAACTACTGGCATTACATCCTGGAGGAGCTCCTATAGAGAAAAAGAAATATGGCCGACTTTAACAATGACAGACCTCCTAAATTTGAAGGAAGTGACGATCCCAATGTTCTGATGGATTGGCTACAGGAAATTGATCACGTATTTCATGCATGTAATGTGGATCCCCATGAAAGAGTTACTTTTGCAATCGGATGTCTCAAAGGTCGGGCCTTTTCTTGGTGGAAAACTCTTAAAGCTACTTTGGGAAAGACAGTGGTTGACTCAATGACTTGGGAGCAGTTTGAGAACAGAATCAAAGATAAGTACTTGACTTCCTTTAATTTAGATCGTTTGAAACATGAGTTTATGAATATCAGTAAAGGAAGCCGATCTGTAGAAGAGTATAATACCAAATTCATGGATAAGTTGAATTTTGCAAATGTTTGGGTACCTACTGAGCAGGATAAAATGAAGCATTATGTGAAAGGACTACCTCCAAATTTCAGACACAATGTGAGGATGGCTACTACTGTGGAACAAGCTTATGATTTTGCTAGATCTTTCGAAAGTGATGTGAAAGAAGCCCAATTGCAGACAAAGAAGTCAGAGCCTGCTAAGAAAGAAGATACATTCAGGTTTAACTCTAAGTTCAAGAAAAAGGGAGCTAGTGAATCAGGTACCTGACCTCAGTCAGCAGATAGAGACCAATTTCAATCTTTATGGTGTGATAAATGTAAGAGTTCTCATGATGGGTACTGCACCAAACAAACACAACGGTGCACCAAATGCGGGTTGCGGGGTTACTTGTTTAATGAATGTACAAAGAAGAATAAAGTTTGTTTTAAGTGTCAGAAGGAGGGGCATGCGTATCGTGTGTGTCCAGAAAACCCACAGGCTCGATTGACTGGTGCTTCTGGTTCCGGTTTAGGTCAGAAGAGGAAGGATCCCCCTCATGCTGAGACATGTGCCTTTCAGATAACAGTTGATGATGCTCAGACTGCAGGTGATGTTATTGTTGGTACTTTCTTTATTAATTCTGCACCTGTATGTGTTTTATTTGATTCAGGGGCTAATCATTCCTTTCTTTCTATGAGATTCTGTGATAATATGAAACTTCCTGTTTATGTGTTATCCACTCCATTAGAAGTGAAAGTAGCGGATGGTAAATCTGTTCCTGATACAACATCTGTGACTGGAATTTTTATTGAAATTGATGGTGCTCGTTTTCCCTTGTCTTTTCTTTTAATGCCTATATCAGGCTTTGATGCAGTTATTGGAATGGATTGGTTAAGTTCTGTAAATGCTAAAATTTCCTGTAGTATAAAGATAATTAAAATTCCTTTGTCTGACGGGTCGCACGTAGTGGCTCGCGGGCAGAGGCGTGGTTCTGATCTTTCTATCATTTCGTCTATGAAGGCTAGAAAATCTCTGGACAAAGGGTGTGATTTTTTTCTACAATATGTAATTGATGCGGGAAAGGAGAAAAAGACACTTACAGATATCCGGGTGGTTTCAAAATACCTGGAGGTGTTTCCTGATGAGTTACATGGATTACCGCCTATCCGTGAAGTTGAATACATGATTGATCTGATTCCCAGTGCCAATCTAGTCGCAAAATCACCTTACAGGTTAGCACCTTCAGAAGTTCGAGAAATGATGACTCAGATACATGAATTACTTGTTAAGGGATTTATCCGACCCAGTTCTTCACCGTGGGGTGCCCCGGTGTTATTTGTGAAAAAGAAAGACGGCACATTCAGAATGTGTATTGATTACAGAGTATTGAATAAAAGAATAGTGAAGAACAAATACGCTCTGCCGCGTATCGACGACCTGTTTGATCAGTTACAGGGCGCCTCTTATTTTTCTAAGATTGATTTGCGATCCGGATATCACTAGGTACGGGTATGTGAGTAGGATGTTCCCAAAACAGCTTTCAGAACCAGGTATGGCCACTGTGAATTTCTTGTTATGCCTTTTGGTCTGACGAATGCCCCAGCTATTTTTATGGATCTTATGAACCGGGTAAGTCGTCCTTTTCTGGATAAGTTTGTAATTATCTTTATTGATGATATTCTGATATATTCTAAGACTGAATCTGAACATGTTGATCATTTGAGAAAAGTCTTAGAAACTCTGAAGTGTAAATAATTTTAAGCTAAATATTCTAAATGTCAATTTTGGTTACGGGAAGTTCATTTATTTGGTCATGTCAAATGCTCCGAAGGTGTTAAGGTTGATCCTGCAAAGGTTAAGGCTGTTATGAATTGGGGTGTGCCAAAGTCTCCTTCAGAGATAAAGAGTTTTCTGGGTCTTGCCGGGTATTACAGACGGTTTATTCGTGATTTTTCTGAAATTGCAGGACCATTGACTAAGTTGACTAGAAAAGATGTCCTGTTTCAATGTTGATTCTCAGAACGCAACATTTCAAAAATTAAAACAGTTATTATGTGAGGCTCCGGTATTAGCCCTACCTGAGGGTTCTGATGATTTTGTTGTTTATTGTGATGCTTCACTTGCAGGTCTTGGATGTGTTCTTATGCAAAGAGACCGTGTTATTGCATATGCCTCCAGACAGCTGAAACCACATGAGAGGAACTATCCCATTCATGATATGGAGCTTGCAGCCGTTGTTTTTGCTTTGAAATTATGGCGGAATTACTTGTATGGGACCCGATATGTAATTTATTCATATCATATGAGTCTTCAGTATGTATTCACTAAAAAAGAATTGAACATGCGTCAACAGCGTTGGTTAGAATTGATTAAAAACTATGATTGCGAGATCAGATATCAGCCTGGTAAGGCAAATGTTGTAGCCGACGCACTGAGTAAGAAATCATCTTCAGAGGGGATTAAATTTATGCGATTCGAGATTGTTTTAGATTTAATTACCCGACTAAAGACTGCTCAGATAGAAGCTTTCCTAGATAAGAAATTGAAATCAGAGACCATGTTAAAATTAAAAGAGCAGTTGTCAGAAAATTCTCTAGGATTAAAGACGTTTCAGTCTCGTATTTGGGTCTCAATCATTGGAAACTTGAGAGAATTAATCATGTTAGAAGCACACAACTCCAGAATGTTAGTTCACCCAGGTAGTACGAAGATGTATCAGGATTTGAAACCGTTGTATTGGGCCTACGATGAAAATGGATATTGCAAAATATGTAGAGTCTTGTCACATTTGTGCTCAGGTTAAAGCTGAACACCAAAAACCTTACGACACTCTACATCAATTGGATATTCCAGCTTGGAAATGGGAGCGTATAACGATGGATTTTGTAACAAAATTGCCAAGAACACAAAGGGGAAACGACATGGTGTGGGTTATAGTAGATCGCTTGACAAAAAGCGCCCACTTCTTAGCGACTAGTTAGACGGCATCTTTAATAAAACTAGCATCTTTATATATTAATGAAATAGTATCGATACATGGGATTCCGTTATCGATTGTATCTGATCATGATTCCAAGTTTATTTCTTGTTTTTGGCAGACTCTGCAGCTACAACTAGGGACTCGGGTTAATCTAAGTACTTCCTATCATCCTCAGACTGACGGTCAATCCGAACGCACTATACAGACTTTAGAGAATATGTTACGTGCATGCGTGTTAGAGTTCGGTGGTTCTTGGGATTCTCATCTTCCTCTGATAGAGTTTGCGTATAATAACTCTTACCTTTCTAGTATCGGGAAGCCTCCTTTTGAGATGCCCTATGGAAGGAAATGCCTTACCTCTACTTGTTGATTGGAATCCGGGGAGAAACAATTTGCAGGTCCAGAAATTGTGCAGATTACAGCAAACAAGGTCAAGATTGACCGAGAACGATTACAGGCGGCCAGAGATAGATAAAAGAAATATGCGAACCAAAAAGGCGTCCAGTGACTTTTCAGGTTGATGACATGGTTTACTTGAAAGTTTCACCATGGAAGGGTGTCATTCGATTTGGTAAGCGTGGTAAACTTGCTACGCGATACATTGGGCCGTTTAGAATCAGTGAGATTGTGAATGAACATACAGTGGTTCTTGACTTACCATCAGAATTAGCGGGTATCCATAATACTTTTAATGTTTGTTATCTGAGGAAATGCAAAGTTGAAGATGAACAGATTCTCCCACTTCAAGAATTACGTGTGGATTCGTTACAAAAGTTAGTAGAAGAACCATTTGAGATCCTCGACAGATCGTCTAAAAAGACCCGAAAGAAGAATATTCCGCCGGTGCTTGTTATGTGGAAGCATAGTCTTGGATCTAACTTGACTTGGGAGAGAGAAGATGAAATGAGATCCCGCTATCCTTATTTATTCGAGGGCGATCAGATTCCGAGGACGGAATCTTCTTTAAGGGGGTTGGATTTGTAACACCCCAAATACGGGTCTCGTAGTACTCGGAGCTTCATATGTGGTACGTAGTATTTATTTAGATTTTAATTTGTTTTGTTTTGATTTATTTGAATTTCTAAGTGTTTAATATTGTTATTTAGGATTAAAAAAAAGAAAATTAAATGCTTAGATTAAGCACTTCAGCATAATAGAAGGTAAATTTTTTTTAACTTAAATGGCTAATATATGTGAGGTGTCGTACGAACAGAGGGTGTAAACCCTTACTTCACTTTCTTGATACTCATCCTTGTCTTTACCCTAAGAAGCCCTCGAGAACCCTAATCATCTCCTATTACTTGATTTTGTTAATGATTTGCTGCTATTTGAAAGTTAAATAGGTAGGTACTTTAAATCCTTCTTGTAATTTCATAAACTCTTGCAAGAACAAGAAGAGGGTTATTTTTAGGGTTTATGAGTAGTTGATTTAAATTGCAAATTGATTGATTACTTGAGTTTATACATATTTATTATTAAGTTTGACAATGAATGGATATATTATTTGATAGAAATTTAGTGATTTGTTGATATGTGCATGAAACCTCCATTATGATGGTAGAAGATGAAGCTTTTGTTTGAATCATGAAATTATCTCTTGCTACTATTCCTGTAAACTGTATGTATATAAATATGTATGACAAAAATTAAACAAGGGTAGTTGTTGTTTTGCTGTTAGTCAATGAAACAGAAAAGAAAAAAAAAATACAAAGGGCTGCTGCTTTATTGTTTGGTGGGCTGCGAAAGAAACAAAAGAAAAGAAAAGAAACAATTAATTTAGTTGCTGCTGTGTTAGCTGTTTTGTTACAGAACACACACACACACACACACACACACACACATATATATATATATATATATATATATATATATATATATATATATATATTTGTATGTTAATTGTATGTATGTATGTGTAAAAGAAACTTGTTTGAAGTGTGCTTTTGATGCTAGCTTCTATGTGACATGTATGTATGTATGTATGTGTAAGACAAGAAAAGAAGTGAACTTTTTGGTTCCTAGTTGGTGCTTTGCAGATGTCGTACATATATATATATATATATATATATATATATATATATATATATATATATTGTTGACTAGGCTATACCTGTTTTAATATGGCTGTGTTTATTGTTTTGTCATACCTTGACTATTATGAATTAAGTTGATTATAAGGTTAATTACGGATCAATAATTTTTAATATTACACATATTAATTATTGTGGTATCATATACTAACTTATTGGTTTTGTTGTGGATGTTAGGTCCCCAACAACGCGAAGGTGCTTTTGGAAAGTGATATATTAATTTTCAAAGAAAGGTGAGTGATACGTTATAATTGAATAATTATAACCAGGTAAGGGTGTAATACTGAATTGGTTTGCAAGATTTAGTTACTTAAAGTTTGATGCGGTTTTCGTATCTTTCAATTAAAGTATGATTACTGAGATTTGAGATTATGAGTTATTCGTATTTAATAACTTGTAATAATGGGAACATGTTCATATTTCGGAGGTTGTCTGATTGACAAAGTACTAAGTTAATGGGCTAACGGTAACTCCCATAGGCTAATGGGGGTGCGGTTTGATTCACCGCCATTCCTCCTTGTGAAGCGGGTCAAAATTGAGACCTAGTTGTTTGAAACTGTGTAGTGATAACTGCAACTATGTGTTATCTCGATTTGATTCCTGATTTATAATTACTCAGTGTGATGTATTGTTCACTTAGCTTTACTGGTAACGGGTTATAGTTGCCCGTAGGTTTGTATAGTTTTGGTAGCTGTGAACTAAGTGGCTGCTTGGTGGGATACTTCACATGAGGTTGCTTGAGCCCTGTTTTGATAATCTGTAACACCAAATTTGTTTTGGAAATATGTGGTAGAACTGTAATCCCCGTCAGTCAAATGTAGCAATTATATGTATACTCTGTTAAACTCTTTTGAGGTTCGGATGTGAACCTAACACTTGGTATGTATATATTTTAGTAAATTCTGTTAGTCTACTATTTCATATATATATAATATACTTTCAAGCTTCCGTGGTGTTTAAAAAAAATTTAGCTTGAACTTGTGGTGTTACACTAGGTGTTCTAACAATCTCCCCCTAAGTGAGGAGTGTTTCTATTACAAAAGTTTTGAAATACAAAGATAAAACAATTAAGGCACTCTATTGTGTAGTCCAAAGTAACCTTGCCACTATCTTAATATTCTTCTGCTCTCTAGTGTTTGTTTGAATTTCTCAATGTATTGGCCTATTCGTTGTCTCTCCTGCTCTGTGATAGAAGTCTTAGAGTTTGCATTTTTCATTTCAAGACTGTTATACAAGATTCTCAGCGTACCGTCTGAATAAGCTAAAACATCGCACAAACGTATAAATGTTTTCTCTTTCTTTGAATTCCTGAAGACGACACCTTGTTCACCATTGAAGAACTTATGACCAGCTTCAACTATTGTTAACAGTTCCATTTGATCCAAGTTTGGATGATTTTGTTGAGGTTTCTGAAGATTAACTTTTCCGTGGTTGTTCTCAGCTGCTAGTTGCATGTCATGTTCTTCAATAAACTCCATCAGCTTTCTCATGTATTTCATTAGTGCAGACCGGCCAAATACTTCATTTGGTTTCTTTCCTTGCTTTTCTGACAGGTACAAATAGATGAAGTTGATGTCATGCAGTTGGATGTATCTGAGATCTGCTTCATTAAATGTGAACTTCTGACTATTTGCCCTCTCTACTTCAAACCAAACGATTGTATTACCAAATCCTGTTTCACTATATACGTTGAGAAGCTTGGTTATTGGATATTCTGAAATGATCTGTTCTTTAGGAGTTCTGAACCTTTCTAACATATGCTGGTATCTTCTTATTTGATTTTCATCTAAATGTCTTAACTCTGGAGGTGTTCTTGTTTCAACTTCGTCCACATATATCTCTAGAATTTTGTCTTCAAGATATGGACCATTTACTGAGTAATCTCTCCAGATTGGAATTATTCTAGCTTGTCTTGTAAACATGTTACTTCTATCAAGAGATGGAGTACCTGTATACACTAGAGCAGCAGGTGGTACTAACACATGTGATGGCAAAGGCCATTATGTATTTCTTACAAATTCTATAACTGCTTTCCTTTGTTGTTCTTGTCTAATTAGATTTGCAACTGAAGTCTGAAACTGACCTGACGGAGGTGGAAAGGCAGTATGAACTTCAAAATTAATCCCGCTCAGAACTCTTGAAACATCAAAAGTCTTCTTTCTAGCATGACTTTTGACTCTGCCAGTTGTAGATTTTCCCTTTCTTCTCTATTCAATCTCAGCAGGATTCAAATCATCCTCAAATCTTCTCACAACTTGAGTATAAAGAGCTTCAGGATAAGTTACTGACGTTACATACTCATCAATCTCTTTATCTATATCAAGGATTTCCATCCAATCCTCGAATGATACCATTAGTAGTATCACCTATGGATGTTCCAGGTACACTTTTGATTAGTGTGACCAGTGCATTTATAGTGCCTTTGTGTTTAGAAAGAAAAGCAGAAATCAGCGGATAATCAATGTGCGTAGAAACAACAGGCGAGGACGAGGGAGGCGATCCTCTATTTTCAATACGTCCAGTCTTCGAAGGAGAAGGTCGTAGATGATATGCTAATGCACTGAGTAATGAAGTAGAAGGTTGTGGAGAACCCTCTAAGTGGCTTGGTGGGGTTTGAAGATGCACGGGTGGGATAACCGTGTCTATTTCAATACCAGACCTAACTATGTCAGGTCCGATAGCAGATGTAGCAACCCTTCTTTCTAGGTGTGGGGAAATCTCAACACTCTCATTTTCTTTTCTCACAGAGCTGACACTCATATAATCTTCATCTTCGTTTCCATACCCAACATACTAATTTGGAGACAACAATGATGTCTCATGTGTGACAGAAGCAATCTCAAAATATGATTCTCTTGCATGATCAGGAGCTACTTGAGCAACCCGAGGAACTACAGCTTGTTGCTGAGTAGGATCTAGAATGAGAGTAAGACCTACCTGACTTACGGGAGTTAGTGAAATAGGAGTCAATTCAGCAGTTGACACTATAGGAGTACTAACAACTGGAGATTGATCATGAGGATCAGTTAGTTTCATGTATGGAGTGCTATCAAGAGTATGAACAATATGAGCATCTGGAGTACTCACAGGGGAGGAAACAACAAGAACAGGTTGAGTACTCACAGTATTAGAAATAGACTCAGAACTCTCAGAATTTGAACTGGAAATATTAATTTGTTCAGTAGAGGCATCAGATTGCACATCAGACTGACCAGTAGCAATAGCCAAAGATTCAACAATATCATGAACAGCTGCTGGATCATACATATCTTCTCCATTTCTATGTGTTTCACCTTCACCCTCTTCACCACCCCTCTCAGGATTTTCTCTCTACACTTTCCTCTCAGCATCCCCCATAGACGGTTGAGGCCTATCCTCTAAGTTCTCACCTTGTTCTACTCCTCCTTGGGTAGGTAGGACCGGCGCTGGTCTAACCATAGGAGGTATACCTACACTCATCCTATAACTGATTATTAAATTAGATTGCTCATAAAGATCCAACAGAGATATAGGAAAAGGTTGAGGTACAGGAAGTGGATCAGGAGTAGCAAGTTTAACAACATTAAAAACTTTAGGAGCAATAGAAGGTGAACCTGCTCTCCGAGGAATTGCAAGATTGTGATCCATAGCATGCTGTATGATCATTGGAATAACCCTCATGTAAGGTAAGAACATTGCTCCAGATTTCTTTTGACTGTTTTTAGTCATCATAGTTACTTTAAAATCATCAAACATCAACTGAGCATAATCCACATGCAAGTGATTTCCCGCAGCAACAAAAATCCTCAACTGATTCTCATTTAGAAACTCAGACCAAGTGTGTTTTGCAGTTAAGCACTTCTGGAGTATAGTCATGAACATGTTGTACATAGGATGCAAATTATTCCTTTTAAACTGATTCTTTTTCTCCAGAGAACCTGAGTAACCAAAAGATTCAATTGCAGCTAGACAAACTGCTTCCTCAGGAATTTCATCAAAAGTAACTGCTGGAGGACGACTGTCAGCATTAAGAAGTTGAAAAATCTCCCTAAGTCTGTCCACTGTGATATCAATGATAAACTCATCACCCTCTGCCTGGATAGAAAGAGTTTTAGTACGACTAGTGTGTATATGACATGTTTTCCAAAACTGTTGTGCATACACCTCTGGAACATGAGTACCGGCAGTAGCAGAGTTGTAAGTTAACAAATAGTTCAAAGGATGGATTCTGAGTATTTCAGTAAGGACGGGAAAGTTTGGATTTTTCAAATTGCAAGATCAAGAAACTGATTGTTATCATGAGTGACTACAAAAAGAAATTCTGCCCGAGGCATTAAGAGCTCATTAGGTTTTGGGTTTTGGGCTGGCTGACTCGAAGCCACAGAATGAACATGTGATGTGAATCCACCTTCCATGTTAGCCATATTATCTGCACAAAATAGAAAATCAGGTTAAATCTGTAATGCAGTGATAAGTAACAAAACCACACACTCACGAAAATCAGTCAAACTTTTTGATATTTGAAAAATTGAAATTTTATGACTAAAAATCCTTAACACTGAAATTCTCATTGAGTACATGATGTCTAAACAAATCAAAAATGAATTGTGACCTTTGTTTTACATTGATTACACTCATACAAACAACTTTGTTACAATGGAGTATAGTCAAAATTTAACCGTAACATCATGTAATTGCTCAAAATCCAAAATTTTAGTACAAACTCATACCCACGAAGAACACGAAGAATACATGTTAAAGTTTATGAAAACTCTTTGTAGATCTGTGTTCCTTATGTACTCCTAAGATCGATCGTACCACAATCAGGGTCAAACAAGGTCAAATCGAATGTCAAAAATCCAATATAAAGTTTGAAAACCCTCGACCGAACAGAACTGTTTATGTATAAAAAACCAATCAAAAATCTATATTATTGAAATTCCACCGTGTGGATTGATTACCTTGTTGTTAGGAATTGATTAACACAAAAATTAGAAAATTTGGTAGAGTTTTGCTTGGATTCGTTGAAGGTAGTAACTGAGTTCTGATATGGTGAATGAGGAAATATGAATCGAAGAAGATGACTCGTTGATAATATCTAAAAACTGATTGAAGTGACAAGGACATGTGTCACACACTTATTGGACCAAAAAAAAAACACGCGGTTGAACGGACCCATTCGCATGCGATTCAAAATTCAAATCAATCGAATGCGATTGAACCCAGATTTGATAACACGATCGTACTGACTCAATCTTATGCAGTTCAAACTCAAATCAATCGAATGCGATTGGATTTCATGACTTGATAATTTTCAACATGTGAGTGGGATCGAAGCCAATTGAATGCGATCAAATGAACACTTGAAATTCCATGAATTGAATTTGATTACATTCCTTCGATTACCAACACTATGTCAAAATTTTTAACTTTTCCATTTTTCTGATTTTCCACTTTATTTTTATTTTTCTGTTTTCTAATTTCCAAATTGATTTTTAACATTCAAAATACACAACAAAAACTCCCCCTCAATCTGTGCACGAAATTTTCAAACAATTTACATTCAGTGAAAGACAAAAAAATTTAGGTATTTGAAATCGTCTATATTTCTCCCCCTACATATACGCAGTATGTGTAAAGATATAGACACTCCCCTTAGATTGCTGTAGCGATGGCCTGCAAAACGAACAAACTGCATAATACCTATTCAAAACCAAAAAAATAATAAAGAAAAAAGAAAATCAGTTTGTCATACATGCATATTAAGCATGCCAAGCTTAGAAACTAAATAATTAAACTGAGATCGTCTAATGGTTTAGTAAATAAGCCGCCAACTGATTATCAGTATGAACATACCGAAGCTTAATTAAACCTTTTTCCACATTATCTTTTATAAAATGATACTTGATGTCAATGTGTTTAGTTCTGGAATGGTGTACCGGATTACATGAAATGGCAATAGCAGATTGCGAATCACAAAACAGTGGGATGTTGTCATACTTTAGACCAAAGTCGGATAACTGTGTCCGGATCCACAAACTCTATGAGCAACACATTGCAGCAGCAACATATTCAGCTTCTGCAGTTGAAGTAGATACATAGTTCTGTTTATTCGAGGCCCAACAGTTTAATCTATCTCCCAAGAAATGAGCACTGCCAGAAGTACTTTTTCTATCTATCATGCATCCAGCATAGTCTGAGTCTGAGTAAGCATATAAGTAAATATTAGAATCTCTAGGATACCATAAATCTAAATCCATAGTTCCTTTGAGATAACGAAAAATTAGCTTTACTACTTGTAGATGGGACTCTTTGGGATTGGCCTGGAACCGAGCACACAGACAGGTTGAGAACATGATGTCTGGTCTGCTTTCCGTGAAATACAGTAACGAACCAATCATACCCCTATATGTCTTCAGATCAGCGGATAAACCATCTAGATCAGCAAATAGCTTAGTTTTTGCTGCCATAGGAGTTGAGATTGCTGAGCAAGTGAGCATGTCATACTTTTTCAGTAAATCCGTTATGTACTTTGACTGACTGATAAAAATACCAGTGTTCAGTTGCTTTACTTGTAGATCAAGGAAAAATGACATTTCTCCCATCATGCTCATCTGAAAATGATTTGCCATTATCCTAGCAAACTCGTCAATGTATTTGGGATTTGTTGAGCCAAAGATAATATCATCAACGTATATCTGCACCAAAATTTTATCTTTGCCCTTGGCCTTAACAAAAAGTGTAGTATCAGAAGTTCCTTTTGTGTAACCCTCAACAAGTAAATATTCAGATAAGACATCATACCAGGCACGAGATGCTTGTTTTAGACCATATAATGCCTTATCCAAAATATAAATATGATTTGAATATTGAGGATGTACAAATCCTTCAGGTTGTGAAACATAAACTTCTTCATTGAGAATCCCGTTAAGAAACGCAGTTTTCACATCCATCTGAAAGACTTTAAAACTTCGACTAGCAACATATGCTAAGAAAAGTCCGATTTCTTCAATTCTGGCAACAGAAGCAAACGTTTCATCATAGTCAATGCCTTCCTATTGGTTGTAGCCTTTAGCCACTGATCGATCTTTGGTTCGAACAACTACACCGTCAGAATACCTTTTATTTTTATGTGGAAGAGGCACTAATCTCCAGACTTGTAGGCGATCAAACTGATTTAGCTCATCTTGCATGACAATCACCCAATCTAGATCACTAAGTGCTTCAGAGACCTTAGTGGGTTCTATCATACTCAGAAAACTACAATATTGACATTTAGTTGCAGTTGCAGATCTAGTACGAACATCAACACTTAGATTTCCAATTATTTGAGTTTCAGGATGGTGTCTTGTCCATTTTGTTTCATGGGGGTTGAAGCTGATGGAAAGAAAATTTCCCAAGACGATATTGGTTCCTCAGCTTCTGTTGTTTGATTTGGATCTGAATCAAAGACAGGCGGACTCTCAAACTCTTCTCCAGGAGTAGCCTCTGCAGGATTATTGATAGAATCAAATGCGGATTCTTCAAGAGGAATATCAGCAAAAGGATTTGATTATGTGATTGTTGGAGGAGTAATTGTAACACTCTCTTGAAGAACTGGTTCAGTCCTGGAAACATTATGAATAGTAGAAGATTCAGATCTTAAGATATCAAACATAAAATCTAAATCATTTGCATCTGAACTGGACTCAATGTTTGTATTATTTAATTGAAGAACCGGTTCTGAACGGACATGTTCGGAATCATTTTGAGAATGTATTGGTGGAACTGATGTAACATTTAATGAATCATCAAATGTAACGTTTATGCTTTCTTGTACATTTTTCGTTCTTTTATTGAAAACTCTATAGGCTTTTGATTCTTGAGAATAACCTAGAAAAATTGCTTCATCTTCTTTAGTTGCAAATTTTCCTAAGTTATCCTTATCAATCAAAACATAGCACCTATTACTAAATATATGAAAATATTTGATATTAGGTACAATTCCATTTACCAGTTCATATGGAGTTTTGTTTAAACGTTTATGTATGAAAGAACAATTTTGCGTATAACAGGCAGTGTTGATTGCTTCAGCCCAGAAGGAAGGTGGGAGTCTAGAATAGGGCAGCATTGTACGAGCATCCTCAACCAGAGTTCGGTTGTGTCGTTCAACTACATCATTTTGCTGGGGTGTGTATGCTGCAGAAAACTGATGAGTAAATCCCACAAGGTCAAAGTAGCTTTTCAGAGTATTATTCTTGAATTCTATTCCATTATCTGTTCTAATGGCAATAACACTCTTATTATGCTTGTTTTGCTGCTGCTTTATAAAGGTGATAATTGTTTGAGCAGCCTCATCCTTGGAATGCAGAAACTTGACCCAAGTCTATTGTGAGTAGTCATCCACCATGACTAAGATATACTTCTTCCAAGTTCTAGACTAAACTCGCATTGGACCACACAGATCCATGTGCAGAAGTTGAAGCGGCTTAGATGTACTCATATCTTGTTTGTTCGAATGAGAAGTCTTCCGCAATTTGCATTTAGCACAGTCTGCACACAGAGTGTTCTTTTTAAATCTTAACTTTGGCAAGCCTCTCATCAAGTTAGCTGATATCAGTTTGTTGATGCTTCGAAAGTTCAAGTGAGACAGCTTTCTGTGCCATTGCCAAGTTAGGTTTGAAGATGCTTTAGACAGTAAACATATTGAATTGGACGTGGTATAGTTATTCAGGTCTATGGAAAACAGATTAAACTTTCTTGACCCGGAAAAAGTAGTATCGCCAGCTTCAGTAGACACTGAACAAGAATTTCGTTTGAACAATACTTCTAAATCTTTGTCGTAGAATTGTCCAATGCTGAAAATATTATGACCCAACCCTTCCATATATTAAACCTTATTTATTTTTATATTCTTCTTTTCTATATCTCCGTACCCCAAAATTGGTGCGACATTGTCATTCCCAAATCTTACGTTTCCAGAGTTCTTAGAAACATAGTTTTTGAGAAGACTTTTGTCACCATTCAAGTGTTTTGTATATCCGGAGTCCAAGGACCATAGATCAGGCGCCTGCAAAAAGAAAACAAAGAAGATTTAGGTCCCCATGTATGAATGGGTCCTATACTGTTAGTTTATGGAAGACGAGTCTTTGTGACATGCTGTGAATGTGTATTAACATGATTAACTCCTGATGGTGAAATCTTTGGAATCCATTTGGGGGTTATCTTCTTGTTTGGAGTTAATTGTTTATTCTGTTGAATGTGTTTCACAGTTGATTTATGGAGTGACAATGATTGAGGTTTAGAAGATGAAAGAGTGGCGGAAGCGATTGATTTTGATATCCACTTAGAAGCTGACTGTTTAGAAGTGAATATTGACTTCTTGACCTCAACAGAATGTTGTTTTTCTGAAACAATAGGAACAGATTGTTTGAGTACCCACTTTTGGGATTTTTGAGTGATAGATGAAGCGCGATTGAATTTGATTGGTTGAGAATATTTCGAACATGATTTGTTCTTGAGTTCCTGTTCGTGCGCAAGCCATGCATCATAGAGTGCTTGATAACCATAGCATCGATATGCCTCTAACTCACGCACTGTCATCAATCTTCTTGACTTGTTTAATTGCTTAAACACATATGCTTGACGTTTAGTGATACAAATGTGCAAAACAAATCCTTTTGATTTTAGAAATGGAAACAAAATTTGATTTCATAAAAATTGTCCATTTGCACATGGTTTAATCCCAAAAGATTTTTGAAGTTGATCATACTCACATTGAAACTCACAGTGACCATGCAAGCAACCATCACTCATACAAAACATATTCATGGCAACATTTTCTTTTTCATTGAAACCATTGCAAGTTTTTTCAAACATGAGTATGTTTTGACAAACTGATGAATATCAAGTACATATCCTATTACATTTAGGTATGACTCTTTTCCATTGTGCTTTTATTTTCTTTTCCTCCTTTGGTTTCTTCACATCTGCAACACAACTAAACAAATTTGTTTTCAAACATGGTCGATTTGCAGCTGCTGCTGAGGTTTCTGGCTTATCATAAGAAACATGATAAGATTGATTACTTGCATGAACAATCTGTTTTAATTTATTATGATGAAAAATGGTTTTGGAAGAATGATTTCTGAAAAAGTTGGTGATGGAGCACTTGATGTGTTTGTTAAATCTGTTGAAGAATTTTGAAAAAAGAATGATTTTGCCTCATATTCATTGTTTGATTGTGGAACAGTTGTCAGGATTTAAAGTTATGCTTCTAACTCATGTTTCTCAGTTCACAACCGATCAATGATTCGTTCATCATTACGCTTAACCATGGTCAACTCAGTTTGAAGAACATCATTGGCTAGCTTCAACTCATCAAGTTTTCTTGCAAGAATGAAGATCTCAACATATAGAGCCGAATCTGAAAAAGATAATGCTTCAAATCTGAGAAAGGAACTGTTGGAATTGGACCAAGAGGAGAAATCAAAGAATTTAATAATTCATGGTTTGAGATGTGAAGCAATATTCCTGTAGAGTATAGAATCGCTTCAATAACTCAACAGAAGGAATATACTCCAAGAATGATTTTGAAATAGGAGGGGCATACAACTCTTAATCTATATAAACATAAAAAGTGTGTTTGGAAGCATTAGTCTTAGGAAACTCAAGAACATAAGATTCATTCAGTTCAGTGTAATCAAAAGGTATCTGAGTGCTGCAGAAGATTTCTCTTCATTTCCTCCTCAATTCTTTCTTCCTCTTGTCCACAAATTTCATTTGTGCAGTAAGACCTGTATTGAACAAATAAACATTGAAAAATTGGTTGCATGTGACCTTACTTAACACATGAGGATTTTCAAATCCCAAGTCTTTAAATGTCCATCTACTGTAAGGTCTCTCCTTTTGCTTGTTCAAGAAAATAGTTTGTTCACTTTGATTTCTTTTGATTATAAAATCTTCAAGTTATTTAATCTTAGTGAACAATTTGCAATTTTTCTGTTGGAGAACCTCTGAATCCTTTTCAGCACTTAGGCGTTCAGTTTTGAGATCATGAATGGTTGATTGTGTTTCAGTTGTCAAGTCTAAGAGTTTGGAGTTGGTTTCAATTAATTGATCTTTTGAGGTTTGCAAATAATTTTCAAGTTGATCAATTATTAACTGTGCCTCTTGATCTTAACTTTGATTTACTTTTTTTAATGCTTTGTTTTTATTTTCTGGATTACTAACATTTGATTCTAGGTTTTTCATTCTTTTTAGAATGGTTTGAATGTGTGCACTGTTAAAACCTACAAGCAAATCAATATTAGCATTTACCTGTGCAGTCTCTACCTTATCTGACTCTGTGTGTGACTTGTCAAAGGTAGGACTGGACTTCTCATTCTCATCTGAATCACCTCCATCATTTTTACCCATTAGACAGAACTGTGCTTGATCAGCAGCATCAATATCTATGTCAGAATCTGTGTCAGACAGGATTTGATCCTCTTCAACCATCAAAACTTTCCCAGCCTTTTTCTGTTTTGAATGACGGTACTCTTGCTTGTAGTACTCTGCATCCTTGATTTTCTTCTGAGGACAATTTTTGATTAAATGACTAGTTCCTCCACAATTGTAGCACTTTAATTCAGCCCTCTTTTCAATCTTCTTCTCATCTCTCTGGAATCGAGGTTTTTCAGTAAACCTGTAGTTCTGAGGACGTCTTGAACCTGAAGTGAACCTTTGCTTGTTATTGGTCTTGTTAAACCGATTCTTGAAAGTCTGTGTAACAAATGAGAGAGCCTGAATTGCTGCTTCAACTGAGTCTGCATCAGAATCTTTTGGATCTGTGTCACTGAAGACAACATGTTTTAACTTTGTAGATCTTGAGCAGTCTCCAGAATATTCTTCAGCAGCAACTAAGGCTAATGGATCAGCAGTGGAAACTTTGGGCATGGACTTTGAGACTTCAGCTTGATACTGATTTAGATCTTCAAAAATATTATGAAATGTAACTTGTGTCAAGTCTTTGTTCACATTTTTATACAATTTAACATGTTTACTCCATTCTTGTCCCAAAGACTTCAGAAAGACACAATTTTGATCTAACTTAGATCTTGGTATCTTGTTTGATCGAAGCTCATTTAACAGTCTGCAGAATCGACTGTAAGTTTCATGTAACAGCTCATTATCTTTAGCAGAGAAATCATGAAAACTATTCACCAATTATGTCTTCTTGATGTATTCACCCTGTTGAGTACCCTGCAACTGTTTCTTAAGTTCATCCCAAATGTCCTTGGAAGTCTCATGGCTATCTACCTTAGTTTAAATCTCTAAAGATAAACCTTGTTTCAAATAATACTTTGCCATCCTCTCTGCCTTTTTCCTTTCTTTTTCTTGTGTTGTCAGTTCATTTAAAGTCGTTTCTGTAGTCTGAGGTTCAATTGGAGGATTATTGGTTGGATTTCGAGGAATGACTTTTAGATACTTCTTATTACCATTCTCATTGCAATCTCTTATTGCAAGACCATATGCATCATTGTGTTCTAAGAAGTCCATGAATCTTCCCTTCCATACATGATAGTCATTCCTGAAGAGAACAGGAGGTTTTGTGTCTGTGCCAATTGCTAACATTTCATTCTAATTTGACATTGTTTGATCGTTTTCCCTTTTTGAATTTAAGTTGTCTTGTTCCAATTCACGTGTGTATTTTCAGTTTGATTAACCACTTCGATCGAACATAATTGGTTCGTCTGTTTCACTACAATATATTGATTTGATCACACAGTTATGATTTGATCAATTTAGATCGAATGCGATTCAATCCTCTTCACAACTTGTAGTGAATAGATCAGTACCAGTTAATCAAATGCGATCAGTTCAGTGCAATCCGTAGGATTTCAGTGAACACTTGGATGAATTCTCAAAATTTTGGCATGGTAATGACTTGATCGAACTGTTATAGTAAACCAAGTGTATTTCAATTGAATGCGAATAGTAACTCTTCAATCGAACAAAAGTGGTTAACTTCGATCGAATTCAAATAGAATCCCTTCAATCGAACAGAAGTTGTTAACTTCGATCGAATTCAATCAGAAACCCTTCAATCGAACAAAAGTTGTTAAGTTTGATCGAACTAATCAGTTTTCATCTCAATCGAAATGTAGTGATATTTTCTCGGTCGAACACAGCTGTTTCACCTACCCACTACAATTTGTAACCAACTTTCATACACAAACACCATTTTGAAGGTGTTTTTTAGTTTTGAAGATCAAAAACTGAGATCTAACCTTTTATTGCTGTTCTTAATAAAAAACTTTCAAATTTTCAGAAACCCATGAAGATGAAGTCAAATATTTCAGAAAACTTCCAATCTTCAAGTCAATCAAATGCGATTACCATCAAGTAACTTTTAATCAGAGATCAACAACCAATTTATAGAATCGTAGACTACAACTTACCGTCAATTACTTCACGAAACACGAAGAACAGCCATCAAATTTTGAAAATCATTTATTGATGCTTTGAATTTTCAGCAGTAAACTCGATTTTCAGCAGTAAAACTTGAATTCCAGTAGTAAACCTTGAATTTCAGCAGTAAACTCGTACGAACAGCAGTTAAATTTCCGACAAACACCTCATTTAGGAATATTAACAGTGACTTGCGATCGAATAGCACCTACAATCGAAAAACAATTGAAGAAATCATCGTGGATTGATTGAACCGTAGCTTATGTTCCATTGTTTGTGAATTGAACAAGATCGAGAACCATATTCTATGAGAAATTTGGCTCTGATACCACTTGTTAGGTCCCGATAATAGGGATGAAGCTTTGATATGTTAGAGAAACACACACAAACACTATAACAGAATGTGTAGAAATGAGGGCAAAACTTGTATTGAACATAGAGCCTAAGGCTTATATAGCCGTTCATAAATTACAATAAACACCCTCACTTTTAGGTGCTCTAACACAGCTACTTGAGCCTTGCAGGCTACCTCCACTTCCTTTAACCGCTCATAAAATTGAGCCATTTTATTCCAAAACACCTCGGTAAGATCATTTAGGATGGTACGAAACTCCTCCTTAAATTCATTCAAATTGCTACCTTTGAAGGTCTGTTCATTTTGGAGGGTTGAAAGCAGATCGTTATCGCGTTCGCGTTCGGGGTTTTGCTCAAAGAGCTTGTCATACAGTAGGATTTTAAGTGTATCTATTGAAAGGTTAGAAGTATCTGGGATGGGTTCCTGTCTGGAAGTAAGAAGAGTTGTAAGGGTATCTATCTTTTGGTGAAGAGGGTTCATGGCTTGTTGAATGGATGCTTGAAGTTCTACATGTGTAACAAACCCGGAATCACTAAGATTACTTGTTGAGGTTCCAACCACAAAGGTAGAACCACCTAGTGGAGCTATAGGGATGTTGAATCCAGCAGGATTTCCTTCTTATCCTCGAATGGCAACATATTAGGTACCACCTATAGAAGTTCCAGGCTCTAGTCGACATAACTGGGCCAGTTGTGCTATAGTGTTAGTGCAATGAGAAAGATAAACGGAAATCTGTGGTATATCAACGTGCGTGGAAGGAATGTTCGAGGACGAGGGACGAGGTCCTCTTTGTTCAATGTGAACCATCTCCGAATGAGAGGTTAACAGTGAATGTGCTACACCCCTGTGCAATAAAGATGATGTCTGCTGAGAAGCACCATAGTGGCTTGGTAGGGTCTCAAGATGCACAGTTGGGGTGACCGTGTCTATTTCAATATCAGACTTAACAATATCAAGTCTAATATAAGATGTGGCTTCCCGGCTGTTTACGGCTAGGGGACCCTCAACACTCGCCTTTTCTTGTCTCACCTCACCCTCAGTAGCACATAACTACAAAGATATCTTGTTCTCCGCTAACTACTCCATATCCAGCATATTTATCTATAGACATGGCAGACCCACTAACGGTTACTGATGCATCAAGTTCCATAGAAGGATCTTGGACAGGTTCAGCTTGAGGGTATATCAACCCTGGAGTAGCCACTTGCCTCTGAGTAGGATCAAGCACTAATATAATGCAACCTTGACTGGTATGAACAGATTCAGTTACATTAGAGACCAAGTCAGGTGCAACAACGGTAGGAGTGACAGACTACACTAGAGGACTATCCACCGGTTTCGTAAGTTTCATGAGATCTGGGATACCTTCTGGAAATGGATCAATACGAACCTCAAGTGTACCTTCAAGAGCCGATTCAATGCGTACCTCAGGAGTACTCACCTCCACATAGACATATTCAACCCCATCAGATTCAGAACTGTCAATGTCAATTTGGTATGTAGTTGTTGCTTCCTTAGAACCAAGTTGATCATCGGGTTGGGTAGTGGCATGAGCCAGGGAATCAAGGATATCTAGTACGGTGTTGGGATCATACTAGTCCCCTCCCTCTCTACGTGTTTCTCCCTCAGCCACTTCTCCACCCCTCTCCTAATTTTTTCTCTGCTCTGCTATCTCAGCATCTCCCATAGATGACTGAGGCATATCCTCTACATTATCACTGAGTACTACTCCCCCTGGGGTAGGTAGAGTCGGTTATGGTCTAACCAGAGTGGGTAATCATACACTCAACCTATAACTCATAACAACATAATTTTCTTCACATAGGTCAAGAAGTGAAATAGGAAAAGCTTAAGGTTGCTGAGTATTGGCACTGTTGACTGGTTTAATAAAGTTGAAGAGTTTAGGATCAATAGAGAAATAACTTGTTGGTGTAGCCCGTGCTGCGGGTTTTTCTTGTTATAAAATCATGGGACACAACCTCGTTTTAATTTTATAAAAACAATGTTACTAAGCAGATACTATACACGACTCAGGCAAGTATAACCTGGTCAATAGCAGTATAGACTTGGTAAGACCAGATATCGTTTCACCAGGACAGGAAGCTACCAATACTTAAGTCTCATTGTTGTTTGATCAGCAGAATTAATAAAAGCAAGTAACCGAATGAACTAAATTAATCAAGAACTACTGTAACTAATACAGATTAACGCCGAAGGCAACAACAGGAAAACATATCACTTAGGCTTTCGAATCATCGAGACTAATCATGGCAATAACACAATACAACACATAATATGAAGACTTGAATAGATTGAGCGCATAGCATGCTGTTCTAATACTCAACAAAACCACATTATCATGCAAGAATCATCACTCGATTTATCAAGACTCAGATTCAACACTTAAACATGATTAAGCAAGTAACAGCATATCAGAATTCAACTACAGATCCACCAGATCACGTCCAAATCAGACTATTGAATATACATCTTTTCAAATGATATATCTAGTAATCCTCAGAACCCAAAAAGGTGTCAAAGTAGTTAAAATGGTTAAAACAAGCCAAAACAGCACACTATGGTAAAAATGCCTCCTACGGCCGTAGGAATTTCTTCCTGCGGCCGTAGGAACCAGTACGACAGAACAGTTTAATCTTACATAAAGACATTCAACAACAAATTACAATATAGACTTTAATCTCAGATCATAAACACATGTAAACTGGTATAATGGGGTCACAAACTCCTCTAAAGTCAAACCTCACAATTAAGGGATTTTAATATTTAGCCACATGATTACTAAAGATATGAACATGTTAAACCTACCATTTCTAGTATAGCCAACACTTCTTAAAACATGAATCATGTGATATGCACATTGAACACTAAGACAAACATAACAAAGGCATACATGCGAGTTCATTTCACCATCTAAACAGACCAACAAACATCTTTGCGAATCCTTTAATTATTAGTAGCATGTTTAACCCATAAATACACCAAATGACTAGAATTTCTTCGGATATCATAAGGCATTCATAAAACCAACATATGAATAAAATGACCAATAATGGATGAGCCTGAAATGATTCAAAATATATCCCAACAATGATTTCTAATGACAATCATGCAAGATGTATCATTTCTAATAACAAACTTAACATGACATTAAGAATATACAAACATCATCATTGAATATCCATATGCTTAAACATGAAGGAGTTATCGTATACACATTATCACACATGAACATGGTAAGATTAAACATACTAAGTTGATAAAACACATTTGTATTCAAGATCAAACATGCATATATGAATCAAGTCAACATAAAAGTCAAATATATTGCCATAACTAGCCAAGAATCATCTTGGCCCAAGTTAAATGAGTTTAGTTATCCATATACATCAATATTAATACCACATAATCTGGAACACATGGGTACATGATTGAAATAAGAAATGGAAAGAGTATACCCAAGCTAAGCAATGATAAAACTAAGGAATCCAAGCTCCAAGATGTTGTTCCAAGCCTTCAAATCCATGCTCTCCTCCTTAGAATCACCAAGAGAAGTCCCCTGGAGTGTTAGGATGTTTAGAGAGAGTGTTTGGAGGTGTTGGTCCAAAAAGTGATGAAAAATCCGGACTCATGTGCAAATGGCAGATTCTGCCATTTAATGTGCTGTAACAGAACTTCCTACGGCCGTAGGAAGTATACTCTACGGCCGTAGGGTGGCTGGGACGGAGTTTCTCCACACGCAATATTATGCTGCTCACCAGACACACGCAAGAAATCTGCCAGGAAATGATTACAACTTATTAGGGGTCCCTACGGCCGTAGGACATATCTACTGCGGCTGTAGGGTGTCTTTTTTCAATCTTCTAGAAGAATAGCTCCTACGGCCGTAGGAAATAGCTCCTGCGGCCGTAGGGTGTCTTTTTCACCTATCTTCATTTTTCTTCTATTCTTCCCTTGTTTTGCCCCTTTATCTTACTTAAAGCTCTTTTGTAACCTGCATGGTGAATGTTAAGCATATTAGATCAATAATAGGAGTATTCACTTTGTATTTGGGCTAAGTACGGGGTATTCTAGCATGTAAAACATGCATAAAAACTCATATATCAAACTCCCCACACTTAATCTTTGCTTGTCCTCAAGCAAACTCTAATGCAAAAGCTAAAACCAAAGAATTTCTAAAGGCAAAAAATCAGTGCAAACATGTATCATTTCGACATAGAAGAGATCTAAAAGCATAACAGACAGCCAAACACAGCAACGAAAACAAATTTCCATGAAAAGCAGATTTAACCACGAATAGATGAATTATGACAAGTATCTGATTTTATACCTCACCGGAGATCACTCTAGCACTCAATGTGTATCAGGGTTAAGTGTAAGTGCACGTGTGCTAGATTGAAGGAAAGATTAGCATAAGCTGGATCACAGATCACATATCCACCAATTAACATAAACATATGCAATTATCAAGAAGACTTTGTTCGGGTTGTAACGTGGCTAGGGCTAAGGGTAGGAATGGGAATATATAAAAGTGGCTAAAATAGAATCCAGAAATCAAGTTCAAAACCATCTAATCTACTATTATTGAAGGTACACAGAATTATACAGTATTTTTGGCGAGAATACAGTTCATCAAGTAGAAATGGAATCAGAATTCTTTGAATGATGGCTAACAACCAGGTAATACCGACAAAGAACTACTACTCAATGTATGACAGGCTCAAAAATAGCCAAGGAAAGCATGCCAAGTAACTGAATCTCTTATTTTTTTCATTTTATAATTTTTTTGGATTTTCTCAGAAAACTCAACTGTATGCAGCATAACCAGAACAAACCAAGGGACATATGTATTTTTCATATCCCACTAATCGGTGCGTGAACAACTGACGAACAAAATACAACGGAACTAAGCAGCATGAAACGGGTCAAACTGACTCTGGAAACTTAAAAATAAAATAGACTAGAACAGGATAAACATGGGTAACGAAATGAAAGGCTTAGGCTCAAATTGGATAACTAGGGGTAAATATATAGAAATTGGCTAAAAACAAAAGTATAAAGGCTGAATTGGGGTTTCCTAGTGCTTCTATCACTTAACTGCAACAGTTTAGTTCATGATCTCGACATGCATACTAGTAAGCAAGTTCTACAATCAAAACAACAATCAACATATAAGTGGGCAATTCCATGAGCTAATCATGTAAGAAATGAAGTGTAGTGGCTCAAATGCTCAGGAATGCATATCAGGTGTGGCTTGTGCAATTGAAGTAAAACAATTGTTAAAACTCAAGTATTTGTGCAAAATCTACATCATAAAAGCTGAAATGTCACTTGTTTAAAGTCTATCCTGCGAGAAGATCTAAACATGTAAAAAATGATATAATTTTGCGAAAAATTTACGCCTAAATCAATTCTACGGTTTAAAACATAGTTAACATACAAGAGTTTTCAACAGGACACAAAATAGCAGGCATGTTATATTAATCCCCTCCCCCCACTTAAAAGTGTACATTGTCCCCAATGTACTAATAGTAAGCGATAAAGTGCGAGAAAAGAGCTTTAAGAACTCCCTGAACAACAATTGTGTCTGCATTTATTAAACTCTGAAGGCGTTGGCTTCCTCCCCACACTTAAGCTGAGCTGCCAAGATATCACGAATATTCTTGCAAAACAACAACTCAACCAAAGGTGAAACATAGAGAGGGACAAAAATAGCACAAGTTATGGCAAGCAAAAGAAAATGAACTACAATAAATAATTACCGAATATGTACAAGTGTTTTGATGTCATACAGATAGACAAAATAAGTACAAGAACATCAAACACAACAAAATGTGGCATGTACTGCTAACAACCAAAAGTGTACAGTTAAGCTAATCTAGAAATACATACAAAGAAAATACTACTAACAAACTATCCCCAGAAAATACTATGGCGGAGGCGACTGCGAAGGCCCGGCTTCATCAGTGAAGTCCCAGAGCCTCTGCGGATAGGCTGGCGGCTGTGGTAACTGCTGTGAAGAAGTCATAGTATCTTCCACGATAAGCTGCATCATGCTGATCATGTATTGATGGTGAGCCTCGGCATGTGCAAACTCAGCCCTCTGAATCTCTCTAGACTCCCGCTGCATCTCAACGAGGTGAGAAACTGATCTCTCCAACCTCCCTAGCCTAGCCCGATAATCTCTCGTGTAAACCTGGACTGGCTGATGTGGGGGAGGTGGCATCATCCCAAAGAGGTCCTCAATGGTAAACTCAGGGTGTCCCTGCTCTGGGGCACCTCGACCGGCTCCTCCCTCTGCTGCCTCTCCTCCAGCTGTCTCCTCCTCAACCACCCTCGGTGGCTCCCAAACTTTACCGTCCGGGTTTATCAAAGTCATCCGGTTGTTGATCCTGGCAGCGACCCTCATGTGATGCAGGACTGCTAGATCAATCGGAACGACACGGGCTGAACATGCGAGATCATCAGTAATCTCTCCGGTCAGGGGGCCCACAGCCTCTCAACCCCCAGTAGCCGGAAAGTAAGGGCGTCCTCCCGCTCATAGTCCGTGAGCGGGGTAACCAGATGGATAGTAGAGAAGAACTCCAGTGCAAGCTCATGGTAGACGGACCCCTGCAGACTGAATAACCGCCGCTAATGTGGGCCACAGGCGGCGTCTGCTCTTCCCCGAATGTGCAATGTAGATAAGTCATCCCAAACCAGATACCTGATGGGCTCGTATCCGTGACGCTCAGCGTGCGCCATCAGGGTATCCCTGTCTGTACGATCCTCCTCGAGGTCGAAGCGGAGAAAAGGAGTAAGCACGGCATCAGCTGGCCGCTCGACCGGAACTCTGTCTGGGTCGACTATCCTCGGAAAATGACGAGGGTCAATACGTGGCTCAGGCGAAGCCTGTCTGCGAGGACGTCAAGGAGGCATAGCTGAAATGAACAGAAATCTAAGTAAGACATGCGCACGATTGATCTTACACATCCTATCGATCGAAACAGGCTTACTTTGGCATGCTACGTGTCCCCGAGTATTGAAAATGTTCAAAAGATGAACAAGTTTGAAAAACAGTTGAAAAAGGGGTCCTACGGCCATAGGTGTATGAGCCTACGGTCGTAGAAGCAAAACCAATTAGAAACCCTAAAAAGAGGTCCTACGGACGAAGGTGTCATGTCCTACGGTCGTAGGACCAAGTAAGCACATGCGCTAATTAAACATCCTACGGCCGTAGAAGGAAACCCCTACGGCCGTAGCGAATTTACGAACAGCAGAAAACGGGCGGCTAGGGTTTTGTTCGATCTTTCAAAATAAGGGCAATGATAATGAAATTAAAGCATAACATTAGGAACGCATGAGTGAGGGGAGCATTTTCATACCTTTTTTGCGAAAAATGATCGGAGAATGAGCGAGATATGGACGAAGAAGCTAGAGCAGTCGTCGGGTCGCGATTTTAGAGAGAGCGTAGAGAGAGAGAGTGATAGCGTACGAATGAATCTGATTGAAGGGCTTATATAGAGAAGTTCCTACGGCCTTAGGAGTTGTGGGCTACGGCCGCATAGAGCTCAGAAAGTTCCTACGGTCGTAGGAATAATGCACTACGGCCGTAGGGGCTTTATTTTCCAAGATGACCCATTTTGCATCAGATTTTCAATTCAAACAACATTTTGGCACACACTACTCTCTATATGCCTCTGGAGAAAATACGGGATACGTGCAAGTAGTGCGGAATTGAAAGCACGGATCTAGATTAGCGGAGATGCGAACTGAAAGGGAAACGGAAACCCGGAAAGTGGGCATCCGACAAACAGACAATATGTACAAGTAACACACTATTAGTACGGTGTGTAAGCGAAAACTTTAACGCGTTGAAATGCGGAGTGTTTTCCTGTCTCTCCAGACTGAATGAGAATTGAAGTGAGAAAACATGAGGAGCTATACGGCACGAACATAGGCATAGCCTAGGGATTCTAACGGGGCTTAGGCTCGAGCTTGCTTAGTCGGAGACTCACCAACTCATCAATCATGGCACCAGCGTTACTTTTAGGATGCAAGACCCCCTCGGCTTTTAGCTTAACGGGATCTTCTCGAAGAGCACTGGCACACTCTGACTGAGATATCGTCGGCAAATTCCTACAAGCGCCCTCATGTAGCAGAGCACCGCATTTCCAACATTTCCCTACCTATTTGGCACGCATTTTTGCCGCATAGATAGAAGTGCCTCGATGAAACTTGGCAAAGTTTTGACTCCCCCTCACATGTTTCTCAAGTCTCATGACTATATCGCGCTGAATGTCAGAAGGAAGTTGAGTACACAGAAAGACACAAGAAAGAAGAGCACGAGATTCGGAAGAAAGCATATCCAGTTTTTTAAGGTCTACTGGTAAAAGACCCAACTCACCCAGCTAAGGTGCGGCAGAGTGAAGCATCAGAACATCGCGGGGCTCCTCTTGAATCGGGAGACCAATATACTTCTTAAGACGGTGACCGTTGACCTTGAAAGTTACTCCCTCGGAGTTTGTGATGTCAACAACACCGTGTGGGTAAACAGTGTATACAGTATATGGATCCGTCCATCTGAACTTCAACTTACCTGGGAAAAGACGAAGACGAGAATTATATAGAAGCACACGATCTCCAGCATGGAATTTCTTGTCCTTCAGGCGGGAGTCATGGAAAGCTTTCGTCTTTTCCTTGTACATCATAGAGTTATCGTAAGCTTGGAACCGCAGTTCATCAAGCTCACTCAGCTGAAACAAACGATTGTCTGCTGAACTTTTCGAGTCAAAATTAGCGGTTTTCAAAGCCCAGTAAGCTTTGTGCTCAAGTTCAACAGGTAGACGACAAGCTTTTCCATAAACCAACTTATACGGTGTCGTACAGACAGGTATCTTGAAAGCAGTGCTCTGAGGGTACCGAATCGTGAAAATAATCTTTTCAGAAATTTACAAACTACCCTTGCGTCATTTGTAGGCAAGGTTTGCGCCTCAGCCCATTTTGACAGATAATCGACTGCTACAAGGATATATTTGTTTCCGTGTGAACCAGGAAAAGGACCCATGAAATCTATTCCCCAAATGTCAAATATTTCACAGACTTGAATTGGATTTTAGGGCATCTCATTTTGGGATGAGATGTTTCCAGTTTTCTGGCATGAGTCGCACGATTTTACAAAAAAGGTGAGCATCCTTGAACAGGGTAGGCCAGAAAAAACCAGCATCAAGAACCTTTTTAGCTGTGTAGCTAGATCCGTGATGGCCTCCTGTTGGGCCTGCATGGCAGTGTTGAAGGATGTCAACAGCTTCAGAATTACTCACACATCTACGGATAACTTGCTCGGCTCCTACCCGAAATAGATAAGGATCCTCCCAGAAGTAGTATTTAAGCTCGGAGATAAATTTTCTCCTCTGTTGGTGTGTGAGACCTTTGATCATTCACCCCTGCTGCTAAATAGTTTGCTATGTCAGCGTACCAGGGGATCTCTTCAGTGCTAGTCACGGCGAATAAAAATTCATCAGGAAAGTTATCTTTTATTCCGGACTCAATTAGCACCTCAAGATTTGGATTTTCAAGACGAGAGAGATGGCCAGCAGCCAGATTTTCTGCTCCCTTTTTATGTTTAATCTCAATGTCAAATTCCTGCAAGAGCAAAATCCACCGAATGAGACGGGGCTTCGCATCTTGATTTGCAAAGAGATAACGAAGAGCAGAGTGGTCAGTGTAGACCACGGTTTTCGATAACACCAAATAAGATCTGAATTTGTCGAACGCAAAGACCACTGCTAACAATTCTTTTTCAGTGACTGTATAGTTTTCTTGAGCGTAAGTCAGTGTCTTGCTGGCGTAATAAATCGGCTGAAAGTGATTATTTATCCGTTGGCCCAAGACAGCACCAACAGCGAAATCACTGGCATCGCACATAAGCTCAAATGGTTGCGACCAATCTGGGCTTGTCAGGATGGGAGCATTTGTCAATTTCTCCTTCAGAAACTTAAATGCGTGATCGCACTCAGGAGAAAAGATGAAAGGAGCGTCTTTCTCAAGAACATGGGTTAACGGCCGAGTGATTTTCGAAAAATCCTTTATGAAGCGCCGGTAAAACCCTGCGTGTCCGAGAAAGCTTCTAATGCCTTTGACATTGGAGGGTGGAGGTAGCTTTGCAATAACATCGATTTTAGCTTTGTCTACCTCAATTCCCTCATTGGAAATTTTATGACCCAAAACTATACCTTCGCGTACCATAAAATGACATTTTTCCCAGTTAAGCACAAGGTTAGTTTCTTCACAGCGAGACAGCATCTTGTCTAAATTCTGAAGACATTTATCAAAGGAGTTTCCAAAGACTGAAAAGTCATCCATTAACACTTCGACACAATCCTCAATCATGTCATGAAATATAGCCGTCATGCATCGCTGAAATGTTGCAGGAGCGTTACATAACCCAAAAGGCATACGCCGGTAGGCAAAAGTACCATAGGAGCATGTAAAAGTTGTCTTCTCTTGGTCCTCCGGTTGGATAGGAATCTGAAAGTATCCGGAGAATCCATCAAGGAAGCAATAAAAGGCGTTTCCAGCCAAGCGCTCCAACATTTGATGATGAAAGGAAGGGGAAAGTGATCCTTACGTGTGGCATCATTGAGTTTGCGATAATCAATGCACACACGCCACCCCGTGACCGTACGAGTTGGGATTAACTCATTTTTATCGTTTAGAATGACGATCATTCCTCCCTTTCTGGGAACAACCTGGACTGGACTGACCCACGGACTATCGGAGATAGGGTAGATCAAGCCAGAATCCAGCAGCTTTATAACCTCTTTCTTAACTACCTCTTGCATGTTGGGATTTAAACGTCTCTGATGCTGCACACACGGCTTATAATTATCTTCCATAAGAATCTTATGTGTGCAGAAAGATGGACTAATCCCCTTGATGTCAGAAATTTTCCATGCAAGGGTAGTTTTATGATTTTTTAGAACCTGTAATAGCTTATTTTTCTCATCAACAGTAAGGTTAGAAGCTATTATCACAGGCAGCTTAGAATCTTCCTCCAAGAATGCATATTCAAGATGAGAAGGAAGTTCTTTCAGTTCAAGAGAAGGTGGGTCCACAATAGATGGTCGAGAAGCTGAGCTCTCGGATTTTTCAAGGACCTCAAAAACATCTGAAATAGGTGTCTCATCAGGTGGAATAGTGCTGGTTGGCTCATCAGAGACAAGCTTTACCTGCTCTACATCCAAAACATCCTCGTCCAGGATTTGTATGTCAAATGCATCCTTCTCTAGAGTTGGGACAATGTGATCCACAGGATAACGATGAAAGATATCAACGAAATAAAAAGTGTCATCCTGGCTAGCTAAGTGTTTCATTGATTTTGGATGTCAAAAGTCACTTCATCCTTATCTACTCGAAGCGTAAGCTTTCCGTTGCAAACGTCAATTAATGCTCGAGCAGTGGCTAGGAATGGACGACCAAGAATGAGTGGGACGTTTTTGTCCTCGTCCATATCTAGGATGACAAAATCTGCAGGAAACACAAATTTGTCAACCTTGACCAAGATGTTTTCGACTATCCCACGTGGATATTTGACAGAACGATCAACTAGCTGAAGTGACATACGAGTCGGTTTTGGTTCTCCTACGCCCAGTCTAGAAAATACAGAGTATGGCATCAAGTTGATGCTGGCACCTAGATCAGCTAGAGAGTTGTTTAAAGTGAGATTTCCAATCAGACATGGGATTGTAAAGCTCCCATGATCGGTTTTCTTTGCTGGCAACTTATTTTGAAGAATGGCTGAGCACTCCTCGTTTAAAGTCACCAACGACAGGTCCTCCAATTTCTTCTTGTTGCTGAGCAAATCCTTAAGAAATTTGGCATATTTAGGCATCTGTGCGAGTGCCTCAAAAAATGGAATGCTCACATGGAGCTGTTTGAATAGCTCTAGGAACTTACCATATTGTTCCTCCGTTTTCTCTTTCCTTAATCTCTGGGGGAAAGGAATGGTAGGTTGAAATATTTTGACCGGAGGTTCGACTTGCGCGGTACTTGCTGGGTCTAGCCTGTTATGCGCCTCGTCAGAATCCTTCGATTGCACCTGTTTTTCAGTTTCTTTGGATTGAGAGGGAAACGGGGGTGGTACCGTGGTCGTCCCACTACGCAAAGTGATTGCCTTCACGTGTGCTCTCGGATTTGCATCCGTATTGCTCGGGAGACCTCCTTGTGGTCGCTCTGACAAGAGCTTAGATATCTGGCCAACTTGATTTTCTATATTTTGAAGTGAAGCTTGTTGATTTCTCAGAGTTGCTTCCGTTTGATTGAGTCTAACATCTGTTTGCTTGAAACGCAACTCGTATTGTGCAAGATATTGCTTCACAAGATCCTCCAGATTGGAAGATACTGAAGAAGATGATGATGATGCAGATTGATTGGGAAGCGGTGGTTGAGTGTTGTATTAACGTGGTTGCTCATATGGTTGCGGTTGACGATTAAACTCCTGAGGCTGACGTGGTCTCTGTGGGTACGGAATCCCTGTAGGGGGTTTAGTGGTTTGGTTACTGAAGTTCGCGTGATCCCTCCATGCATGATTATAGTTGGTTGCATTGGGATTATACTGAGACCTCGGCTGATTAGTAATGAAATCGACTTCCTCGTAAGCAGGAGTTTCCTGCTGGCATTGGTCACTAGGATGTGCCCCTGAGCAGAAATTACAAGTAACCTGTTTAGGAGGAGCACACATCTGATCCATTTTCTTTGTCAACTTCTCTACCTGTGTAGAAAGATAAGATAAAGCATCCGTATTGAAAACTCCACCGTTCTTTGGTGGTTTTAGTCTCATGGAGGGGTTCCATTGGTAGGTGTTGGTTGCCATATCTTCGATAAGATCATAGCACGCTTGTGGGTATTTGCTACCCAATGCACCTCCTGCGGCAGCATCGATCATCTGCCGAGTGATAACGGATAAGCCATTATAAAATATGAAAATTTGATTCCATGGCTCATATCCGTGTGAAGGACATCTCCTCATGAGATCCTTGTATCTCTCCCAGGCATCATAAATACTTTCCCCGTCAGTCTGCTGAAACGATGAGATATCATTACGCAGCTTGGCCGTTTTGGCCGGCAGGTAGTATTTAGCTAGAAATTTGGCAACAAGATCATTCCATGTAGCAATGGAATTCACCTGGAGATAATTAAGCCAAAGCTTGGCTTTGACTTTGAGAGAAAACGGGAATAAACGCAAGCTAATGACGTCATCAGTAACACCATTGATTTTAAACGTATCGCAGATTTCGAGAAAACTGCGGATGTGAGAGTTTGCATCCTCGTCGAGTAATCCATGAAATTGAACAGAGTTTTGAACCATCTGAATTATGTTTGGTTTGATTTCAAAGTTGTTAGCTGCCACGCTAGGTTGAATGATGGTGTTCTGGATATTGTTAATATCCAGACGAACATAGTCGTTAAGTATCCTAGGTGGTGGTAGTGGTTCTTCCGCCATGTTTAGTAAACGTTCTCTTTGGCGTTGGCGTTGGCGTTGATGGCATCGGCATCGTCGAAACTCACGCTCCGGTTCTTGAAAAGGCTCAATTTGCTCAGAATAGAACAAACTGACAGAGGGTGCGAGAAAGAGGTAGAAAAAGCAAGTGACTACCTAATCAGGCACACCTAACTTAAGTAACAAGTAACAAGATCAAATCAACAATTAAACTATTTCTTAGTATTGCCTATCCCCGGCAGCGGCGCCAAAAACTTGGTGTAGCCTGTGCTGCGGGTTTTTCTTGTTATAAAATCTTGGGACACCCTCGTTTTAAATTTATAAGAACGATGTTACTAAGAAGATACTACACACGACTCAGGCAAGTATAACCTGATCAATAGCAGTATAGACTTGGTAAGACCGGATATCGTTCCACCAGGATAGGAAGCTACCAATACTTAAGTCTCATTGTTGTTTGATCAGCAGAATTAATAAAAGCAAGTAACCGAATGAACTAAATTAATCAAGAACTACTGTAACTAATACAGATTAACACCGAAGGCAACAACAGGAAAACAGATCACTTAGGCTTTCGAATCATCGAGACTAATCATGGCAATAACACAATACAACATATAATATGAAGACTTGAATAGATTGAGCGCATAGCATGCTGTTCTAATACTCAACAAAACCACATTATCATGCAAGAATCATCACTCGAGTTATCAAGACTCAGATTCAACACTTAAACATGATTAAGCAAGTAACGGCATATCAGAATTCAACTACAGATCCACCAGATCGCGTCCAAATCAGACTATTGAATATACATCTTTTCAAATGATATATCCAGTAATCCTCAGAACCCAAAAAGGTGTCAAAGTAGTTAAAATGGTTAAAACAAGCCAAAACAGCACACTGTGGTAAAAATGCCTCCTACAGCCGTATGAATTTCTTCCTACGGTCGTAGGAGGTGTACTGTCCTACGGTCGTAGGAATTTCTTCCTGCGGCCGTAGGAACCAGTACGAGAGAACAGTTTAATCTAACATAAAGGCATTCAACAACAAATTACAATCTAGACTTTAATCTCAGATCATAAACACATGTAAACTGGTACAATGGGGTCACAAACTCCTCTAAACTCAAACCTCACAATTAAGGGATTTTAATATTTAGCCACATGATTACTAAAGATATGAACATGTTAAACCTACCATTTCTAGTATAGCCAACACTTCTTAAAACATGAATCATGTGATATGCACATTGAACACTAAGACAAGCATAACCAAAGGCAAACATGTGAGTTCATTTCACCATCTAAACATACCAACAAACATCTTTGTGAATCCTTTAATTATTAGTAGCATGTTTAACCGATAAATACACCAAATGACTAGAATTTCTTCGGATATCATAAGGCATGCATAAAACCAACATACGAATAAAATGACCAATAATGGATGAACCTGAAATGATTCAAAACATATCCCAACAATGATTTCTAATGACAATCATGCAAGATGTATCATTTCTAATAACAAACTTAACATGACATTAAGAATATACAAACATCATCATTGAATATCCACATGCTTAAACATGAAGGAGTTATCCTATACACATTATTACACATGAACATGGTAAGATTAAACATACTAAGTTGATAAAACACATTTGTATTCAAGATCAAACATGCATATATGAATCAAGTCAACACAACAGTCAAATATATTGCAATAACTAGCCAAGAATCATCTTGGCCCAAGTGAAATGAGTTTAGTTATCCATATACATCAATATTAATACCACATAATCTGGAACACATGGGTACATGATTGAAATAAGAAATGGAAAGAGTATACCCAAGCTAAGCAATGATAAAACTAAGGAATCCAAGCTCCAAGATGTTGTTCCAAGCCTTCAAATCCATGCTCTCCTCCTTAGAATCACCAAGAGAAGTCCCCTGGAGTGTTAGGATGTTTAGAGAGAGTGTTTGGAGGAGTTGGTCCAAAACGTGATGAAAAATCCGGACTCATGTGCAAATGGCAGATTCTACCATTTAATGTGCTGTAACAGAACTTCCTATGGCCGTAGGAAGTATCCTCTACGGTCGTAGGGTGGCTGAGACGGAGTTTCTCCACACGCAATATTCTATTGCTCACCCGACACACGCAAGAAATCTGCCAGGAAATGATTACAACTGATTAGGGGTCCCTACGGCCGTAGGACATATCTACTGCGGCCGTAGGGTGTCTTTTTTCAATCTTCTAGAATAATAGCTCCTACGGCCGTAGGAAATAGCTCCTGCGGCCGTAGGGTGTCTTTTTCACCAATCTTCATTTTTCTTCTATTATTCCCTTGTTTTGCCCCTTTATCTTACTTAAAGCTCTTTTGTAACCTGCATGGTGAATGTTAAGCATATTAGATTAATAATAGGAGTATTCACCTTGTATTTGGGCTAAGTACGGGGTATTCTAGCAGGTAAAACATGCATAAAAACTCATATATCACTTGTCCTTCTTGAAATGTCCATGTTCTTGTCCATTACATGCTGGATGATCACAAGAATACACCTTAGATACGGAAGAATTTATCCTTAGCCTTTTTCTGATCATTCTTTATTTCAATTGTGGATTTGATGTCACTGAAAAATATTTGAGAATAATACACATGAGGGTGGTTAGCAGCAGCCACAAAGAGCTTGAATTGATTGTCATTTAGATACTCATACCCAGTGTGTTTTGGAGTTAAGCATTTCTGGAGTATGGTCAGCAAGAGATAGTACATCGGGTGTAGATTATTTATTTTGAACTGGGATTTTCTTTCAAGTAAACCATTATAACCTAACACTTGAATTGATACCATTGAAAGGCCCTCATCGGGAAAGTCATCAAATTCGGTGGCAGGTGGACGACTATTAGCTGCAGGGATCGGAGGATCTCCTTGAGACTATCGACAGTGACGTTATAGTAAACTGATCAATGTCCCCTCTGATGGATAGAGTTCTAGTTTTGATGGTATGAATATGAGAAGTTTTCCAGAACTGTTGAGCGTATATTTCAGGCACATGAGTACCATTGGTTGCAGGGTTATAGGTGAGAATATGGTTGAGAGGGTGAATTTTCAGGATTTCAGTAAGAATTTGGAAGCTAGGATTCTTGAAAGTAGTGAGATTAATGAATTGGTTGTTTCCATGAGTTGTGACAGACAAAAACTCATTTCTTGGAATCAGTAGATCATCAGGGTTCAGGTTTTGGATGGAGTCTAGGCTACCCGTAGGAGAATGAAGTGATACCGTGTCACCTTCCATATGAAACATTGTGCGTGTAAAGAACATTACACATATTAGATCTGTAATTCATGTCCGTATGACTAATAATCTAACTTGGATCAACTTGACCTTTTGATCTAAAGTTGACTATGGTTGACCAATTTTGAAAATCTTGAAACTTTGAAAATTTTCCTAAATTCAACATTGAAAGCCCACATTGTATACATGATACCAGATGGTATGAAAAATCTATATTGAAGGTTGATAAATACTGATTAGGTGTATATAATCAATTTGTCACACTGAAGCATACGCTAGAAATCCTCATAACATTGAGTTTTCAATCAAAATCCGAATTATTAGAGTATGTTCATACATCTGAAGAACACGAATAACACATTGTGAATTTTTTCAAAATTTTTTGCAGATCCATGTTCTCCATACTCTAACAAGTCTCATCGCAAGAAAAACAACTAAGATCGAATGGTGCACTTAAAGTCGAAAAACCAGTCTGAGAAAACCCTAGTTTTCGAGTTTGTTTTGGGGTTTAAAGTCACAGTCAAACCATGATTTGATGAAAGTAACACTCGATTATAGTTACCTTAGTGAATGCAAGTTGATTAAACAAGAAATTAAATTTTTTTGTAGAATTTCACTACACAATCAGAAAAAAACGTAACGAGATCACTGTTGAAGTCGTTTGGTATTTTGAAAATTTGAAAAAGGTAACTGATCATAATTGATCAAGTTCCTTTTATCTAACCTAGACACGTGTTGCTCGATGATTGGACCAACAATGGTTGACATGACCTATAAGAATTACGCTCGAATGGAATTTAACACGGTCGAATGGAATTACACTCTAATAAGAGTGATACCCTGTTGACACTTGACCAATCTTCAAGTAAAATTACGCTCGAATAACATACGGTTGAATGAAATTACACTCTAAGCAACTTCCTACTCTGATGACTTCGTGAAAACCAGAATATTATTCTCGAAACACAACACGCTCGAATGGTCATTCCATAGTGTACACACTGATGACTTAGATAAGTGATGAACATTATCCTCGGAAGAGGTATGGTCGAATGAGTTATACACTCGAATGTGTGTTCCACTCTCATTATACATATTTTAAACTCTGAAAATTAAACTCGGATGACTCTAAATTGAATGATGTCACTGGGTTGACTTCTGTATAAAAACATCATTGGATCATACAGTTAAGCTCAAATGAGATTATACTCGGATGATCTGATCTTCACTAAATTCTATGAACAACCCTTGGACTCTGATAAGTTTGTCATTCGAGTAGCCATTAATACCTGCTAAACAAAAACATAATCTAATGTATTTTTTATTTTTAAAATTTTCAAATGTTTTGTTGATTTTTTGTATTTCACAAAGTAGGGTCCTTAAAAAACAAACTCCCCCTCAACTTTTGCATTAAACCACATAGTTATTTGAGTTAAAGAGGAAGATAAAAATTTGTAAAAATGTTTGTGTCTTTTGTATTTCTCCCCATAACGAATGCATTACGTGTATATAAATAGACACTCCCCCTGAAGATATGCACCATTTTACCTACAAAATGAACAAACTGCATAATACCTACTCAACCAAGAAAAACAAGAAAACTAATTGGGAAAAACAATAAGCCAGATTTGATAATTCAACATGCGCAACTTGGAAACCAGCTCATTGAAACGTGAATCGTCCAATGGTTTGGTAAATAGGTCAGCTAGTTGACTATCAGCTTGAACATACTGTAATTCAATAAAACCTTTTTCTACATTGTCCTTAATAAAGTGTAACGAATATCGATATGCTTGGTTTTCGAGTGGTGTACCGGATTGCACGAGATAGCAATAGCAGATTGCGAGTCACAAAGTAGAGGGATCTTGTCATACTGCAAGCCAAAATCTGAATGTTGGGTACGAATCCATAGACTCTGTGAGCAGCACATTGCAGTAGCAATATACTCAGCCTCAGTGGTTGAAGTGGATACACAATTCTGCTTTTTGGAGGCCCAGCAGACTAAACTCTCACCTAGAAAATGCCCACTACCAGAGGTACTCTTTCTGTCTAGCATGCAACCGGCATAGTCAGCATCAGAATAGGCATATAAGTTCATATTCGAATCGCGAGGATACCACAAACCTAAATCTGCTATACCCTTGAGATATCTGAATATTCTTTTCAATGCCTACAGGTGAGAATCCTTGGGATTGGCCTGAAATCTCGCACATAGACAAGTGGAGAACATAATATCTGGCTGACTCGCCGTCAAATACACAATGATCTAATCATCGCCCGGTAAGTTTTTCAAATCAACTGCAGTTCCCGTAAGATCAGCACATAGTTTAGTACCAGCAGCCATAGGGGTTGAAATGGATGAGCAACTTGTCATATCATACTTGTTCAACAAGTCTTTAATATACATGGATTGATTTATGAAAATTCCATGACCCAGTTGTTTGACTTGTAATCTGAGGAAAAACGACATTTCCCCATCATACTCATCTGAAAGTGATTTGCCATTGTGGTGGCAAACTCATCACTATATTTTGGGTTAGTCGAGCCAAATATTATATCGTCCACATAGATCTGGAAAAGTATCTCTTCTTTTCCTTTGGCCTTTGTAAAGAGAGTGATATCAGTCTTTCCTTTGATGTTGCCCTCACTTAGCAAGTAATCAGAAAGGACATCATACCAAGCACGCAACGTTTGTTTAAGAATACCATTCAAGAAATTGGGGGTCTACAAATCCCCTGGGTTGTGAGACATACACTTCCTCTTTGAGAATACCATTCAAGAAACCTGTCTTCATATCCATTTGGAAGACTTTGAAGCTTGTGTAGGCAGCATATGCTAAAAATAATCGAATGGCTTCAATCCTAGCTACAGGGGCTAATGTTTTGTCACAATCAATACCCTTCTGTTGATTGTAACCCTTGGCAACCAGCCTAGATTTGTTGCGTGCCACTACTCCATCAAAATCCCTTTTATTTTTTTAATTCCACTTAGTAGCAACTACAGATTTACCATGAGGTAAGGGTACTAGTCTCCAGACCTTGAGTCTATCGAATTGGTGTAATTCGTCTTGCATGGCAGTAACCCAATCCGGATCTTGAAGTGCGTCTAAGACCTTAGTGGGTTCTATGATGCTGAGAAAACTAGCGAATTGGCATTCATTAGCCGTAGCTGAATGGGTTCTAACATGTTCTTCTAGATTTCCTATTATATTGGATTCAGGGTGGTGTCTTGTCCATCTAGTACCTTGGGGAGTGAAAGACGGAGGAAAGAGAGTGTGTAAAGTACGTACTGTTTCCTCATCTTCCAGTGTGATGTTCGGATGTGAATAAAAAATGGGTGGACTCTCAGGCGCAGTTACAGGAGGCACCATTGCAGGTAGACGGAGATCCCTCAAAGTAAGAATCAGCGAAGGGATTCGTTGCAGTTGAGAGCGTAGGTGTAACTGGCACACTCTCTTGAGCATCTATAGTAGACCTATTAACGGAAGTGATAGGAGTAGATTTAGATCGAAAGAAATCAAACAAGAAGTCTAAAAATCATGTTCATTACTGCTGGACTCATTGTTTGTTTCTTTTTATGTTAAGAGGCTTATTCTTTTCTTTTTTGGTACGTCTTTCTTCAAGTATTATATATATTTGTGATGAATTATACATGTTATCTTTGAACTATTACTAAAATTATTTAGGGAGAAATGTTTCGTGCCTTAAATGTTTGAAATAATTAAATACCATGTATATATCTAGATTTAAAGATAATGATATAATTCTTGATATATGTGGTGCTATAAGAAAAACTCATTTCCTAATGGATAAAATGTTATGTATTTTTTCATGTTTCTGATGTTATTTGCATAATTTACTTCAAGAAGAATATCCTTTTCATTTTCTTAATTATACTCCTTAGACTATCCATACTTTAAAAATTGCATTAAAATTTAATAAATGACAACCTTTACATATTTATTTTTCTATCTAAGACATTGTATTATTTTATATGTAAAACAAGTAATGATTCAAAACCTTATGTTTATGATCTTGGATCAACCCCTTGTATAACTCATTGTTTTGAAATATGTACGCAAGTTAACATATCATAATACCTTTTGTCTTTGTTGTATGAGTGATATGTGTTAATGTGATAGTTCTTAATCTAACCTCGTAATAGTGTTATGAGATACACGCAATTATTAGTTCATCTCCGTCTTCCATTTTGTCTTTTCTAAATAATCAAAGACTCATGATAAATCCTCAAACAATAACTATTTTTCGTACGAAAACTGTTTGTAACAACATTATTAATAACTCATATATAGGAGTATTTTGGTTGTTTATCCATTCAAACAATACATATTTGAATTGGCGAGACTTCATTTTCTCAAAATACCACTCATTCATGTGTCATTTATGAGTTATTAATGAGCATTTACAATTACTAGTCATTGATTTATTTTAATCAATGGTCAAGATTGGTTCTCATAAATTCACACGAAAAACTATTTTCATTTGAACCATATGCTATATATATTATGTATGTGTGTGTAAGGGAATGTTCATTTAAGAACCGCTCTAATTGCGAGAATCAATGTTGGCACTTAGTTAAATTAGATAAATAGTTATAATGCTCATGATTCATAATGACTCATTAATAGAGATATTTTGGAAAAATCAAACCTCACTAAATAATGAAAAAACCATTCGAACATATATCATTGTTAGGAAAGTATATAAATGGCTAAAATAACTCTACTAATAAGTCATAAATTGAGCATTATGGTGATTATAAATAGTTCTCGTGTTTCTCGTATTAAGAGCAATTACTATTACCTAAAGCACATTAGTAAGTCATTAATAAAATGTATTTTTGTCATCTTATATATTACTCAACCATGAATTATGCCCTAGTATACCGTTATCAAAAAGTTATTATTTAATAAAGTTTGAATTTTCTAAAATACCTCAATTTATAAGTCATTAATGCACCATTAAGTCATTAATGGTGGTAGTAAGGTTTGATTACTTATTTACAATTGTCACTAGCATTATTAGCCATTGATCTATATAGTGAAGAATTCAAACAAAAACTATTTTTCGTACGGGAATCAATATTGGTCTTTGATTAAAATAAATTAATAATAGTTGTAAGGACTCATTAATGACGCATTAATGAGTCATTATTGACTCATGAATTGTTCATTAAAGACGCGTTAACGAATGTATTTTGGACAAATCAAGTTTTCCTCATTAATGAAGGTCCATCCTCATGCAATTTATGGTTGAGTAAATATATAAATGACCAAATACCCTATCAATGAGTTATTAATGATGTACAAACATTTTTTACACAAAAAATAGTTCTTATTTGAACTTTTTCATAAATATACCCAATAAAATTGTAATTGTATAAACTTTGTTATCTAATTATAAGTTAAGAAAAAGAAGCAAATTGAAGAATAAAATTACACTACACTAGCTTAACACCTTGTGTATAAAAACAAGGATTATTAAAGTACATTTTAAATGTTTATATTGTTCATGAGTACTAACATATATAAGGATATAAAACCGCTTGATAAAGGGGTAAATCTATTTAGATATAATTTATAGGTAACATCATCATCAAATGTTTTCTAGAATCTCCTTATATCAAATTTGAATTTTTTTTATTTGAGTGTAATTGAAATGCATGTCTACATAAACACTTATTAAATAGGTAAACATATTTAATAAATATTTTTAATAATTTTTTTGTTAGAATACTTTAAGTGTTAACAAAATAAATTATCTAAAAAATAGCATTTAAGAAAACAACTTGTTTGTAAGCCACATAAGAGTATAAGAAGAAATGATTGATGAAAAAAATTCTTAAAAAGTAATAACATCGTAATTTTTTAATATATAATTAAAACTGTGTTTTCGAAATGGAATGAAGGAAGAAAATGAATCATTAAATGTTTTAAAGATATTTGTGTCCCTACATAATATAAGAGTTAAAAGAAAATAAAAATTCTTTTTTTGGGAAGGATATATATGGACTTTTGAAAAAAAAATTAATATACAAAAATGAAGTTAATTACATTTTTTTTCCCTGTAGTTTACCTAAAATTATGGAATTGGTCTTTGGGTCGTAAGTTTTACGGGTTTGGTCCTCCCGACCTGTTTTACTTGCATATTTGGTCCCAAGTGTTTTTTATCCTTAATAATTTACAGTTATGTCTAAAAAAGATGAATATGATTTATGCAAGGTATATCTACACACAATTTTTATTCTGTCGTCATGAAAACCGACCCAAAATCAAGATCGAAATTATATTTTGAAGAAAAATAGGTCGACAAGAAACATGACCTGCACCAAACACGTACTAATTTAGGTGACATGAACCGAATCTGTCATGAAACTTAAGTGGGTTGAGAATGGGGCTACGTGAAATTAACACGATAGCAGACATGAAAAGAACACGACCTATTTAAAACGAACACGATCTGAATTCCGATACCTAATTGTAAGATTAATACCAAAAGAGTTTACTTATTTATCTTTTTACTCACAACATCAAGGCAAATATCAAAATTAATGGCGTGAATAGGAAAATATAATTAATGAATTACATATATCATCTTATTATGAGTAAGAAAATGACAAGAAAAAATAGAATTCTTCAAAGAAAAATTACTAGTTTTACTTATTCTATAATTGTATATTTACCATCATTTTTATTATGAAAATTTTATGTTCGGTCAATACTACATCATTCCCTGTTTCAATGTGCTTCCTGCTTTATTAATTATTCATTGTTTTAATGTCATAATATCCATAAATGATATCTTTCTCTTTCTTTTCCTTCCACCCCTTATTAAACTTGAGCACATCTAGAAAAGAAACAAATCAATCTAAAGGAGACGAGAGATGTGTATCCTTATACTACTATCTCATATTTAAATATAAAATCAACAAAGAAGATAAGAAAATTTAATTAGCGAATTACATATGTTATTTTATTACAAGCAGTATAAAGAATAAAATTTCTTGAAAAAAACAATTACTAGTTTACTACTAACTAGTTTCTAATTTTTGTTAAAAATAAATTATATTTACTCATAAATGTTTGTGCTTTAAATGTTTATAAATAATTAAATATCATGTGTTCATATTTAAAGATAATGGTATACTCTTGATGTACGTGGAGCTCTAAAAATACTCATCTCGTAATGGATAAAAATATTATCTACATGTTCTTGTTTTTCATGTTATTTACATATTTTAATGTGAATGCAGACCTTCAAGAAGAATTTTGCAAATCATACGGTAATACTCTTATGATCCTTCTCATTTTCTTTATTATACTTCTTACAGTAAGAATATTTCAGTAAGAAAAATGCATTGACAGCCTATTTTATATATTTTATATCTATCTAAGACATTATTATATTTTATTGTGATTATTTTATTTGTGAAACAGGTGATGAGATAAGATCTTATCTTTATGATCTTGGATCGAGCCCTTGTATAACTTATTGTATTGAAACATGCTTGGATAACATGCCTAAAGATGGATCTATACAAAATATAGCATGTCATGGCACCTTTTGTCTTTGTTGTATGAGTGATATGTGTTGACGTAATAGTTTTTCGTATAATCTCGTAACGGTGTTATGAAATACACACAATGATCAGTTCATCTATTTTATTACATCGTCCATTTAGTCTCTTCAAAATTTTAAGGTTTCGTGTACATATACCAATAACAATAAAAGGGTGTATAAATCCTTAAACTAAAGGTTGTTATATATATATATATATATATATATATATATATATATATATATATATATATATATATATAGTAAGAGGTTCAAATAAAGAACCTTAAATTAAATGAGAATGGGAGACTCAACACAGCCATCCAATTCCTCCTCTTTCAGTGTCATTGCCCACCCACGAATTCCTCACATGCACCCTGCCACACTCTATCCCCTACGTTCTCCATCCATGAATTTCACTTACAAAATGAACGGCTGAGATTGAGTCTCTCATTCTCATTTAATTTGTTATTCTTATTTGAACCTTCCCCTATATATATATATATACACACACACACACACACACACACACACACACACACACACACACACACACACACACATATATATATATATATATATATATATATATATATATATATATATATATATATATATATATATATATATATATATATATATATATATATATATATATATATATAGGGGAGGGTTCATGCGAGAACCGTTGTTAGTGCGAGAACCGCGAGAACCAATGTCAGTCGTTCTTTGGATATGAGAAGTATCATGGATGGAGAGCGTGGAGGGATAGGGTGTGGCATGGTGCATGTGAGGAATTCATAGGTGTGCAATGACATTGAAGGAGGGGGAATTAGACGGCTTAGATTGGTTCTCGTGGTTCTCGCGCTAACAATGGTTATCGCATAAACTTTTGTCTATATATATATACACACACACACACACAATATATATACTACATTATAAAGCGTTTAACATTCTCTCTCTTAAATTTTTTAAGACTACTCAATTTTAAGTAGTACATACTTTTATTCATAAGATACAAACACTTAAAGCAATATTCTACTCAATCATCCTTAATTACCTCAACTACTTTATGGCAAATGTTACTTTAATAAATTAGTAAACATGGCAAAAACTATCTAATTAATCTAATTTTGGTTAAATCACTTAAACTAATACATTTTCTTTAAGGATAGATATTTTTTTCTTTAATTATTTATTAATAATATAATTTTTTATTTTATTGTTTTTCATAAATTCTTATAATAATGGACAAATTGCCGAGAAAGTTAACCTAAATATCGAAATTTTCCAATAAAGGCAGCCATCAATTTTTGTGGCCAAAAAAGGATTATAAATTTGATTTCTAACAAAAAAGGAAATCTTGACCAATTTTTAGCATGTTATGATACTTTTTTTTAATAACAAATTAAAATTTATTATCTCTTTTTATGTAAAATCATAAAATTTACAACCATTTCTTTATAACAAATTAAATTTTATAATCCTTTTTCGGCACAAAAATTTACACGTTACCTTTATTGACAAATTTTAATATATATGTTACCTTTTTCGGCCATTTTCTCTATAATAATTAATAAAAAGCCTGATTGGAAAAAATAAATAAAGAAAACTAAAAAAAGAAAGAAAATAGATATGTTCGGATTTCACACATATCATACCGTACATTATTGAAATTGAACATTTATTAAGCACAAACTTTTGTCATCACCACTGCATTGTGCGGATAAAATGCTAGTACATTATAAAGTATTTAGGTCATTGTTTTAATTTCTTAATATTAAGTAATTTAAAATTACTAATTTACCCATTATTTAAACCTATAAGGAAACCATTATATGTAGTTAATTAGATTGTTAAATATCATTTTTATAACTAAACCTTTCATAATAAATTACCTTTAAAAAGTCAAGTCAATACGAATTAATTTCAACCTATATAATATTAAATACAAATTAAAAAGTAAATAAAAACTATCTTTATAAAAATAATAGTTTAATATTCTATCAAACAACACATATTCAAATTCATTATTAGAAAATACGTATAGCTAAAACTCAATATACGTGATAACATGTAACCTAAATTATTAGACATTTCCAGATATTTAAAATGACTCGTGTAATCAACACAAAAATTCTAATTAATAGTACATTTACTATTCTTTTTGTTGCTTATTTTTATTGTTTTTAAAATAAAATAAAATTTGTTATAAAGAAATGTGAAATAAAGAAAATGGTAAAAGGAGAAAGAAAATGGATATATTGTGAATGAAAATTATTCGATGTTATCGTGCATATAATAACGTTATGTTATAAAAAACAGACATATTATCTAAACAATATGTCATTTAACGTATGATCAAAAGGGTAAACATGTCATTTAAGCAAACCCTACCTAAATAATATTTCCCTCCCATGTATTCTCTCTTCAAGCATATTTTTGGATCAACCCCCAAATTTCACCATTGTCGCCATGTATGGCCCAATATATCATGTATCAATCACGATCAAATGAATTGCAAGGTAGAACTATGCAAATGTTGAGAGAAAACTCAATCACACCTAAGAAACACATAGTTTATTACTTGTAAAGTGAAAACTCATAAGTACACAATGAAGTCATATCCATATATATATATATATATATATATATATATATATATATATATATATATACTCATAGAGTATATGACCAATTCGACCCTCATAGTAATTATCGAATTCAACCCTCAAACACAATTCAATCTTCTATTCCTATATAATATTTATTCCTAACAATCTCCCCCTTTGTATTGAAATAGAAGTTTTTGTATCTTTTCAGCATCTTGAAGGTCTTTATGTATCGCTCCATTAACCTTACGCATTGTCACATTCAGTTATATAATCAGTTTTGCATATAAAGGTTTTCAGCATTTCTTTTTTATCTTGAACTCTTTGAATTCAGATATACTTTTCTTGGGGAAGAATCTTTTGTTCTCTCCCCCTAGGATGTAGCATCCTCTAAAATATAGCTCTTGATCTTGTACTTTGAACACTTCTATAAATTTTGCACAGAAGTTCTTTCTCTTGTCTTTTCTTTACTCCCCCTTGACTTGTCATGTGATGAACATTTTTTTGGCACCCCATGAATACATAATCCTTATCCTACTTGATCATCATAGTATCAATGGACTATTGTCTCCCCCTTCATGATGAAATATCTCCACTTCATGATGTGAAATTAAAATTATCTTCCCCCTCGTGTGAAGTGAAGTGTGGAGTTAAAATTATCTCCCCCTTATCATGATCATGATTGGTCATGAACATGATGCGTATGGAATTTCTGTACATGAAGGTTAGTTGAACATAAAGTAGTATTGACGGTGTCAACAGGGAAAATTAACTCCGAGATCACATAGATTGCTCGTTAGCACTACAGTTGAAAAACTGTGTGACTTACGTTCAGAACTGGCATTACGTTAATTTTGGTAGGATTTTCATCTAATCATTATGAATATCACATAATATATGACTCCATGATGTTCCACTATCTATCTCACAGAGAAGATACTTGTGATATTCCACAATGTGTTGTAAGAAAAGAAATTAATTTTGCAATAAAGCTCTAGACTCTATAGTGCATGAAAGTATTGGTACCGAATGGATACTACAACAACAAATGTTTGTAGAAGGGGGGTTGAATACAAACTTTAGCTTTTTAAATTTTAAAGACACACATATATACTTTATATAATTCTTATTTATATGAATAAAGAATTACATGAACTAGATGCGGAAAATCTAAGTTCAATAAAGGTGGAAACAAAACTATCTAACACGTAGACAAAGGTAATCCTAACCAAATAATGTTTAGGATGTTCAACACATGAACAAGTTTGTTATATACTGAAAATATTTGAAACTCTTCGGGTATATCTCAACTTATGAGATATGAGTGTTCAACGTACTTAGCATGTTTCCATGCTTGAGTATATATAGAGAAGATGGTGTCCGGTTGGTGGAAAGGAGTAGGAGGCAAAAGAAATAAGAATAATAATATTATAATAGATAAAGTTAGTGAGTGAAAAGCAAATACACTTTATACACGTAAAGTATAAAGTGAATGTACTTCTCTGCAAAAGTATATCACACTATCTATTATTATATTATTAAACTCATACATTTTGCCTAGGAAGTATAAGTTTCTCTTTCCATGCTTGTACTTTATACAACACCATGCTTTCTTTAGATTTTACTTTACTAAGTATAGAGTTTCCAGCCATACTTAGTTGTTGAAAAAAAATCTTCAAGATCTTTTTCTTCTAAAGTAACTATCACCTTTACCACGGGATCAAGTTCAATACTTTTTGTCTCTTAGCAGATCCAAAAAGTGCTATTACTTTTACAAAGACAGATGTAAAGGCATAATAGAACAATACATGTTCTGCATTTAACATAAGAATAAAAACAGCAGAGTGTTCAAAACAATTCACGAATCAGCTAATACAAAAACTCAAAACTGCCATTTTAATATTGCTCACCTGAAGGTTAAATGAAAGACTCAGATGTATAAGCTAATCAACCTATATGATCAGTGAACCAAAATTGATAAGTTTATCATTCAAAGTGATAAGCTTATAACGAATAACTGAGTGAAATGAATTTCTTATCTAATAGAAGAAAGGCCTCAGCTGATGATCGTTGCGGGTTCAGCTGATGCTTTGAAGGCTCAGCTGATCAAATGCAATGCTTAGCTGATGGTTGAGAAACCTCAACTGATGCTTGTACATCCTCAGCTGATGTTTCTATACTTGTCATTTCTTCTTGTCTGATCTTTTAAAGGTGGTCCTTCGGCTGATACTTAGAGCTCAGCTGATGGTTTTAACTTAGAGAATTCTTTACGTCAGTATGAAAAACAACACATGTTTTTTAATATTTTGAGTACAAAACTAAGTGTATGATTTTGTTAACATCACATCATATTTTAATTAATAGAAATGTTTGATATGGTTTGAGATTGCTATCTCCCTAACAGAAATAAGTCGGGGATCGGAGCTACATGTCCTCCTTATTTCAATATCAACAATCTCTGAGTGAGATGTTAATAGAAATTTGCTAATTCTCCGTGTGAAGTTGAAACAATCATCTTTTAAGAGATAATTAAGTAGCTGGGTGGGGTTTGTGCAATGCATCATTAGGTAAATGATGTCTACTTCAATACCAATATATTAACAAATGAGAATCAGTAGCATATGTGCTACCCAGATTGAAGTAGTTTAGTAAGGATCTCTATGTATCCTGTCTCACCCACAATTCTGTGATTTATGTTTCAACTTCTCTGTCGAAGTATCTTTCCAAAATGATATTTATGTATCATATGTTGGATACATTTGGACAGTTGTGTTTGTTGATTTGAGTAATCATTGTGAGTTTCAATAAGAATAATTTTCAATAAAAGAATCTATTGAATGTGATTGTCAAGAACAATTAGTCAAGAATAAAAATATCAATATGATTTGACTTTCAGAAAGCTCAACATTATTTGTTGATCATATGAACCCCTATCTTCTATTCCATCTCTTTCAATTTCACTTTACCTCTTCACACAAATCAGTATCCCATGATAACTGATTCTGCTCACCGAATTGACTTAGTAAGTAACCTGTACTATCTCATCTAGTATATTGTGAGCTCATATGGTAGGTCCTTCTAGTTGTGGATTAACTATAGGAGTATAAAATGCATACACTCCCTTACGCATAGTGCTTAAGTATGACAATAAATGTAAGTGACATTTGAATGACGGTTCCAAAAAGTATGAATGAGATAATGGATGGATTCCATAATGATATACGAAAAGCAAGAAATGAAAGGAGATATTTCAAAAGATCAACAAGAAACAAGCAAGGTATAGATTTGACACAATGAGTACATACCTGTTGTATGAATAACAAAATTTAAAAATGAAAATCTTTTTGTATTATAAATTTTTTAATTGTTTTCAATTTTTTGATTTTATAATATTTTAAAAGGTGTGATTCATATGTGAGAAGGAACGATCAAAAGATGAAATTCAAATGCAAATGATGTGTCAAGTGATGATTGGATGGTAAACGGTGAAAAACATGGTCGAATTAGCCTTGATGACATACGGTCGCATTTGCCTTGAAAATCAAGTTGAATTTGATTTGCTTAATCGAATTGGCTTCGCTCAAATCGGCCATTAAGGTCAAACATAATTCGATTTGTACAATCGAGTTGAGTCCGGACGAACTGGCCACTAGGAGTCTTGTGCGAATTCGAATTATGCTTCAAAAAGAATCCGCTCAAATTGGATATGGAATGTACTAATTTGAAATCGAAATGTATTTCCATTCGAATGCATGTATTCGAGTGTCAAACTTAGTTCAAATTTGATTTTCTTCAAAAATCCACGTATTCGAATTTGTTTGACACCAGAAATTGAATTCGACAATGAAAACTTCAAATCAATTTTAAAGAAGAAACTTATTCCATTCGAGTGCAATTTATTCAGATCATATTTTTTGAAAAATAAAATGAAATATTTTTTATTTTTAATAGAATAAAAAGAAAAAAATAAAAACTCCCCTTAAATTGATGGATAAATCATGTTTTCATCAATTAGGTAGAGAAAAAAATATTTTGCTCCCCTTACAAAATACATTATTAGAGTACAACAATTATCATGAAATAAAAAAGTGTTAGATTTAAAAATATTCTACAGTTACAATTTCGAAGAAAACTGTTCTTTATCTAAATTTCACTGTTCGTTGTATGAAATGTAGATTTGATCGAAGTTCACTGTTCACTATTCGAGAAACAATCACTGTTCGATATTCGAATTTGCTGAAATCAACTGTTCATGGTTTAGAAATGGAAATTTGATCTGTATTCAAGGTAATACTATTCACTGTTCGAATAATTCAACTATTCATCGTACTGTTCATTTACTATTTCATCTTCGAAGTACTGTTTATCGAGTTATTATGGCTGATTACTGAAAAAGAGTGTTTGAAGTATGAATTCGAACCAATTGCAAGAGTTTGCTGTTTTAATTTGATCAATTTTGATAGATTTGAAATTTTGCTCAAGAACAGTTGAAGAAAATGAATTATAGTTCAGATATAGGATTTTGATCCAAAAAGTTCGTAATTGGAAAAAGGATTGAGTTTTTGTTGACGGTTCAAGCTAATCTGTTACACTTTCGAGCAGATTAGTTAGCCAGAAGCTTTCAAGCGTGTTTTGGTGTTCACTTAAATCTTCAAATTTGAAAGTTTTACCTTTCCTTCGGTCTGCGAGCAGACTTAATACTTGTTTGACCTTCAAATTCGAAAGACCCATTCTAAAGGAAAATCTTAGTTACTTATTTGAAAAATACGAAAAGAAATTCTGCCAAAGTTTTCAAAAATGCCTAACACTTAGAAAAATACGAACATTCAAACACATCTTTCAAGCTAATATAGTCTTCGAACCAACTATTTCTTCGAATTGACAGAACCTTCGAACTGAAAGAATCTTAGAACTTTAAGTCTTCGAACTGAACTGTTTTCGAACTAAGTTGGACTTTGAAAGGATTAAGTCTTCGAACTGTACAAGTCTTTGAACGGATTTTCTTCGAACTGACACTTCTTCGAACCGTGTTATTGAACTACGAAGTCTTCTACCCAAGGACTTCTTCAAACTGAGATATTAATTCAAATTGAAGTACTTCGACGTTGAAAGAACTTTTGAATTTAAATTTGAAATTCTGACCATCATGTTTTCGAATTCGAAACACACTGTTAGACTCCCTTCGAATTCGAACTGCAGTGTATGAAAATCACTTTAAATCTTTCAAGTTAACGATCCTATTTCAATCAAATGAACCAATCATGTCAAGCTCCAATGAAATGTTAGCTAAAGGAACAGATCTAAAACCTCTAGTACTCTTCCGCAACGATTATTTGGTATGGAAAGGGAGGTTTATGGATTTTTTGGAACACAATGAGGTATACGGAGAGATGATGATAGACTGCATAGAAAATGGAAATAAGTAGTTCATCAAAGATATTGAGCCTTAAGCCAAAAAAATCCTCTAATTACTGGAGATAAACGTGAAAAGACATTTGATGAACTCACAGCAACTGAGAAGGAACGAAAGAAAGCACAACGTTTAGCCAAGTACTATCTAAAACAGGGCTTATCATCAGAAATGTATATGAAAGTGGATAGTCTTGACACTGCTAAACAAATATGGGATGAGATTGAACGACAACTACATGGGACTGAGCAAAGGGAATTTATTAAACGAACTCAAAACAGTTTTCATGAGTTCACTGCCCGTGAGAATGAACCCCTAATTAACACATATAGTCGTTTCTGCAAATTGCAAAACGAGCTCGAATCTAACAACATTGCTAGCACTGATCTGGATGTCAACTGCGTGTTTCTACGCGCTCTTGGTCCTGAGTGGAAGGAACATGTAAAGTTGTACAAGCACATCAATCGGAACTTAACTATTGTGACTTATCACAATATATTTGAAGATTTGCAGCAATACGAAGATGAGGTGTCTTGAACTCTCCCCAAACAGTGTGCTTCTGATCCACTTGATCTTGTTGCTTCTGAGAGAAGTTCCTGGGAATCCTCACTATCTCTTGAAGTATAAACAAGTGGTTCTATCTGATTTAGATTCAGAAGAAGAAGATATATGGAACAGGTCATTCAAGCTATGTCCTTTTTCACCAGGGCATTCAAAAATAGGTTTTCAAAAACCAACAATAAACAAAGATATACATCTGGGTCTCGTTGACTAGATGCATATAAGGTTGCTGAAAAACCTCGTTATGCCAAAGATGACAAGAAAAGTAATAAAAAAAATGCTTGATGGTCCCAATATTAGGATGAAGCAATGCTTAGATTGGTGATTGAGTGCATGATCGATGAGAGAGCTGAGAGTAATTGAGAGAACACACACAAACACCTTGGGAAAAGTTGGATTTGTTGCGGTTTCGGGAACAACCAGCGGAAGCATGGTACAACAAATAATGTAAAAAGTAAAACCACATAAAGCATAAAATGCAAAGAAACCCCAAAAAGTGTACCAAACTCCATGACTAAGAAAAGCAACATGAAAAACAGAGGAGAAAAGAGGTTACACCTTATCAATCTTCTGAAAAATTGACGATGATGGTGATGATCCAAGAAGCCAAAATAGCGTCCTCTATTGAATTCCACCCAGGGTTTGTTCAACCTCCTTGTACTAGCAAGCCATTAGTGGTTTTCAAAGCTTGAAACCACCTCTGGAACAACAGCCACGAGTTCTCCTTGCTCTCCTCTTCAAGATTCACATATAACCCCTAAGGTTTCTTTACAAAACATGGAAGTATGTTTGGTGTATGTGTGTATTTGCAAGAGAGAGTTTCTCCCAAAGCTTGCATGCTCAAAATGACCTCTCTATCTGCTTTTCAAAGCCCCATGGCCGGCCAAAGAGCATCTGCAATTTGATTGGTGGAGAATGGAGGTGCATGCAAAAGTTGCATGCATTCTGACAGGGGTTAGCGCCGCTAACTCTTAGGGGTTAACACCGCTAACTTTAAAAGTTAGCGCCACTAACGGGCCCCTAGTTAGAGACGCTAACCATAAGGAGTTAGAGACGCTAACTCTAAAGAGTTAGAGCCGCTAACTCCCATCAGCATGCAAACTCTTTGCAATTTGACAAAATCAGTCCCTCCACTTAGGTTGTTGTCGAGATTGATCCCCGGTGTGTGACCCAATAGGCCCATACATCATCGGCAGTGATTCATATTGCGTATGTACGTCAGTGGGATGAAAATAGGTTATACCCTTATCAATCTTCTGAAAAATTGACGATGGTGGTGATGATCCAAGAAGCCGAAATAGCCTCCTCTATTGAAGTCCACCCGGGTTTGTTCAACCTCCTTGTACTAGCAAGCCATTAGTGGTCTTCAAAGCTTGAAACCACCTATGGAACAATAGCCATGAGTTCTCCTTGCTCTCCTCTTCAAGATTCACACATAACCCTCAAGGTTTCTTCTTAAAACATGGAAGTATGTTTGGTGTATGTGTGTGTTTGCAAGAGAGAGTTTCTCCCAAAGCTTGCATGCTCAAAATGACCTATCCATCTGTTTTTCAAAGCCCCATGGCCGGCCAAAGAGCATCTGCAATTTGATTGGTGGAGAATGGAGGTGCATGCAAAAGTTGCATGCATTCTGACAGGGGTTAGCACCGCTAACTCTTAGGGGTTAGCGCCGCTAACTTTAAAAGTTAGCGCCGCTAACGGGCCCCTAGTTAGAGCCGCTAACCTTAAGGAGTTAGAGCCGCTAACTCTAACGAGTTAGAGCCGATAACTCCCATCAGCATGCCAACTCTTTGCAATTTGACAAAATCAGTCCCTCCACTTAGGTTGTTGTCGAGATTGATCCCCGGTGTGTGACCCAATAGGCATATACATCATCGGCAGTGATTCATATGGCGTACGTACATAAGTGGGCATATCCCAAGAAACTCCCACTTGCACATGACATACCGTACCCATGAACTCACAGACAAAGGGCGGCCTCTAGCAAAGCATCATTGCCCCCAATTCAGTATGGGTTTTGTCATCCTGAACAAATAAAATCCTAAAACAAATAGGATGGCCTAAAGATAAGTGATCAAACATCCTTTTGTTCGCGATATCCTTTGTGAACACGAGACATGGATTAATATGTCAATCTCCAGATCGTTCACGATTACTTTTCTCGATCTTGATTGGTGGTGACCAAAATTTAAGGACATATCTGATTCTCAATCAATATTTCTTTGCGCATGGCCATGCTAGTTTTGGTGTCAGCGCCCAATCATCGGGGGCCAGGGATATCTCTCATATCAGAGGAACATATTCCGTTGACTGTACAATCCCATAGCGTGAATCTTATCTTACTTAACTATTCCCTTTATAATTGCCAGTTACGAACTACGTTTTGAAATAATCAAAGTAAGAAAGATTCATGCCATAGTAATTCATACATCTCAGGTCGAAGGACGTAATGATATTACCATCCCGAGTTACTTGTGACCATGATCCATGAAGTGAACTCAGGTGTGGGTCTTCCAGTCACTTGAAACTCCTTTCAAGCATAGGTTACTGTTGCGTTTCATGCATTCAATCCTTGATAAATGCATAAACAACACCTAACCTCAGCCTTAATTCAAGCTTCCTTCCCTTGAAGAAAGACTGACTGTGGAACTTTAGAATGTATAAGCATTCTAGGAAGTGGTTAAACATGCTAAGATGGAACACAGTAAAGACCAATGAAGGTAACCGCATCATGCGTATATATAGTCTCCTATATATATATATCGATACAATCATCGGTAGCAGTACTTCTTACAGTTCCCAAAGCTAATTAGTAAATCAAACATTTACTAAAACGATGTTCAAGCCTAGTCATTAGCATGAACAATGTTATTATACCTAGTATGAAATTCATCACTAGTATTTGACAACGGCTTAACTATGGGATCTTCAACGCAATATCCCTTTGTACTCTTTTGTATTCTATTATTAAACCACTTGCATAATGTTTATTAAGGAGATCATACATAAGGTTATCATAAGCGTCACATCCTCAATGTTACCGAAGTCTATAATAGGATCAATGACACTTATGTTCATAAGAGTTAACATACCCTCAATGTCACCGAAGTACACAATAGGGTAAATGACACTCATGTTTATCAGAGTCGTCATACCCTCAATGTTACCGAAGTTCACAATAGGGTCTATGACACTCATTTTAATGTCTTATCTACACCACATATTTATATAATCACAACTTCGATTGAAATCGACAGTCCTTTTAGTATAGATTGGCTTGCAGTAAAACTTACTCAAGACAACTCTATTTCCGTCGAACATCAAGAACATACTTTAGTATTTCTTGAATTTTAGAATTCACTTTACTCCAAATTTCCTATTTGTACTCATGAAACAATAATTCCATCAATAGGTTCAAAACAACCCTAAATTAGGACATTATTTTCATTAAGTATATTTTACTAGGAACACATAAAGCTTCCACTAGCGCTGACAAGTTTATCTACTGGCTTAATCCATGCTTTCTAGAAAACTCTTCCTATGATTTTCTCGTAAAGCAAGATTACAGCTATAAGATGAAAGTTTTGTCGACTTCAGTCATAGACATATCCTGGATATAATGGATATGTAAGACCTCGGAACATGTTTCAAACATTTCCTCAACTTAATCCTGTGAAGGATCTAGGTCTTCTTATTTCCATGTCAACTTACTTGTTTCCCCACAGCGACAACAATGTTTCACATAATCCAGACTCAATCTGGATATTATGGATGTGTGAGACCTCAGAACATGCTTCAAGCATTTCCTTAACTTAATCCTGTGAAGGATACAGGTCTCTTACGTCCAAGTGAACTAACTTGTTTCCGCAAGGTGACAACAATATTTCACTTTATCCAAGTCATCTTCAACATAGCCACTAGAACATGTTTCCATATAATCAATATGAAACTCTTTGTCTCTAGTCGGTATTTGAAGTTGTCTATTATTGCATATATGTTAGTCCCTTCACCCTTCTTGGATAACACCTTTGGTGTGGGATTAACCCAAGTCAAGCACTTGGATGCATCAAAAGGGTTACATCTATGTATATACCATTCCCTTCCTTTATTCACTAGTGAACACTGGGCCCACTATGTTTCCGATGAATAGTGACCTCACAGTGATTCACCATCAAGTTGTTGCTATAATATGACAACCTCATATCTAAACAACCTTCTTGATTTCCATCAGATTTAAAGGAGCAATGGATATTGTCAGGTTTTACCAGTATCTCTATGCTGATTAAATGCCAGTGCCAACAACAGGTCTCTTATTTAAGTTTTACGCTCTTCCACTGGAATGCTTTTGAATATTGTCTTCTCCTTTTTGAGCAACCAAACATGGTTCCCATAAGTCCAAGAAACAATTATCCAAAATTAGATGAACTAGTTAAACATATAAGCACCAACTTATAATTCATCCATCTCCCACTAAATGTAGACTGGATAATTTTAAGTTATGAGATTGACAAGCAAAGGACTCTTTCTAGTCAAATCTCATTGGATGCTTAAATGACCATCATGTTAGGTTTTAGATTGAGGACTTGGTTCATAAAATAATGTATACCAATCACATTGAATACATGTTTTAGGCCTGCCTTTCACCAGATCATCAACAAAGATATCCGGTTTTCTTCAATATGACACCATGTACAAATGTGTCTTTTAGAGAAAACGAATTATGGGTTAAACCCATGATCCACTTTCATGTTTAAACTAATATAGATAAGAAGACTTAGCTTCTTAACTAGATCTAAGAATTGATATCTATATGCCCTTACTGATCCTTAGTTTTCTTAAGGTTAGTTCCGAACACCACTAGGTTTCAGACAACAACCTTTTATCTAGTAAACATTCTCCCAACAACTATCATAAAGATGGTCATGGAGAATTTTACTATTGTCACTCTATTAGACGTGCTTGAACGGACTATCCACACAAGTGTGATCAAAATCCAACAAGTCTCTATCCTTCCTACCAACACTGGTGAAGGATTTCTTAATCACCCAAGTCCAATAAACAAGATTTACATCTTTCATTTAACCCGAGGCTAAACATTTACGAAGATCCTAACCACATGGATCTAAGCGATGCAAATGTTGTTTACTTGGTCAAGTTTGATTATGCTATAGAGCTAATGTATCCAAACCACTTTTGGATCTAAGAATCAATTATTCATGATTGTCTTATTATTTATAACGAGTCTTTATGCATGCTATGATATGGATAAGTTTTGATCACAAGAAACATCTCAAAATAATTTTTCAAAACAAATGTTTCATTTCTAAGATATATCCATCGTCATCAAATGTGTAATTGAGCACCACAAATGGTCAAAATTAACACATAAGCAATAACATAGATAGAATTCGAAATGAAACAATCAAGCTGAAAAATCTTTTCATAAATATACAAGAGTCAAAATACATCCATCATCTTCAAGAAGCATACAATAAAGCAAGTCTTGCCACACAGGGAAAAAAATACAAAATGTAATAATTAATCCGAAAATAATGGCGAGACTAACACTCCAAATTCACTTGTAGAGGACAATCAATAGATTTTCCTCTTCAAAGATCCGGTTCTTCAATGCCTTCCTTCTTGCAACGAATAGACCTACACTTTGTAACAAAAATAAATTTGTGACAAACGTGAGTCTTATAGCTCGGGTAAACAACCCAGCTTATAAAGGAATATAAATGAAATATAATCATGAATGTACCTCAAGTAGGAAAATTAACTCTCTCTTTTCTGAGAAGTTTTATATCCTCTCGGCACGAAGGGCAGGCATGACAGCCCCAATCCCCAAATCTTCCGCAGAAGTAGCAAACCACCCCTTGTTAAGTCTCCTCAGGCACATCATCAATGTCCATAGACATAAATCTTGAAGTAAGCTTGGATACTCCAACTTCTTCACATGGGATTGATTTCTTCTTCTTCATCATATCTTGTTCCTTAGAACCAAGAATAGGAGTGGAGGAGGATGATTCATGCTTGGACAATTTAAATTCTACATCCTTCAACATTTCATGCAATTCATCTATAGATATTTCCTTTCCATGCATATAATAGTTCATTACAAACCGTTCATATGATGCGGGCATAGACTGAAGTATGAAATTCACACCAAGCTCCCTCCCTACAGGAAATCCTAGCCTCTTCATTTGGTCCATGTATGACTTCATCTTCAAAACATGGGCACTAACACTCCCGCCTTCCCGCATCTTGCAACCGGCTAGAATTTTAACACACTCATAATGTTCTTGCCTAAGTTGCTGTTGGAATTTATCTTTCAGCTTGTTAATCATGTCATACACAGTGATGTGCTCAAATTGCTTTCGCAGTTCTAAGCTCATACTTGATAACATGAGACAAGCAACATCATGTGTATCCTGAACACGCTTTTCATACGCGTATCGGATGGCCCATGCCGCATTGTTAGCAGGTGGTTCAGGAAGGGGTTCCTTAAGGATGTGCAAGTTAGACTCGGCACGTAGGACAATTCTCAATTGCCTAAGCTAGTCAACAAAGTTCACTCCCATGAGTTTCTCCCTTTCTAGGAACATACGAAGCGAAAAGTTTGACGTAGTGTGGTTATGATTTGACATCCTATATAAAGAGAGTACGCGAATTAGTTAGTTTGAGTTAATCCTCGTTAAAATAATTACGCATATCGTCTCAAAATATTTTAACAAGGGCTAAGAACCATATTTCACTCCAATTCATGACGGGGTTGCCTCGGATCACTTCATGGAGTTATTTAGGCCGATAACCATTTTACCGATTGCAATATCTATTACAACTCTTAGACATCTGCGGGATCCTACGAGAACCATCGGTCGTATGGAATATTTGATCCCTACTTGCACCAATTCCAAATTAAAGTTCTTGGTTGACTCCTGCTAAGCTCGACAATCACATAAGGATTTTAATTTGCAATTGTAAATCGTCCGTCAAGACATACGATGTCAAACCAACCAAAATTGGCTCGTGCTAAGCTCGACAACCAAAATTGTGAATTTTCCACACTCACCTTCCATACAGTTTTATGAGAGTTAGTACGTGCTAAGCTCGACAACCAAAACTCATAAAACTAGATTCGGGTGGTATCGACTTACGGATGGTACAAGATTTACGTTTTATGGAAAACGGGCTTTTGTTTCCGGTTTTGTTTTAGATTAACTTATTAGTGACAAAACCTATTTCCACTATGTGAGTTAATCTTATATGTGATCGCGCGCGAGAGAATTGTAAACCATTTTTATCAAATCTCTTGGGATTTTATTAATTTCAAAAATTTATCTAGCATGCGAATCCTAAGCAAACCATGCAAGATATAAAATCACATCACACACATATAAACATATCAAATTGGTAACCCTTGCCAAAAAGTCCTATGCGTTCTTTCCGAGAGCCAAAATGGGAAGAACGTGGTCAATCTAAGGGACAAAAGGCTTCCAATGCGAGCTCCCACTAGAACCGCCATCTCCAATGGATTTCACCGGCTTCTATGGACACCCTCCATCTCCTTTTGACTCCTTGTATGTGTCTTCATCCAAATGGTACAATACATACAATAGAAATTGAAATGGCGTACAAGCCACAATAATTACCTATTTATCTAGTACAATTACACGGATGAATGAAATGGCATGCAAGCCACAATACTATTACAAACAAATCTGAATTAATAAATATTACAGCCTATATGTGATTAAAAATCACCAAATGCATCCAAACACACAAAATTAACCACAAGGTCTAAGGCAAGGTTACCAATCAAATATCAACCACATACAACCAAACATACAAAATGGTAACAAAATTACCAAACAAAAATCTGGAACAAATTTCTAGAAACTCAAAATGGCTAAAATTTCCCGAGACCAAAACTGTTTTTAACTTGAAACCAAAAACTGTTATAGAGTAGGTAGCGCCGCTAACTTTTAAGAGTTAGCGCCGCTAACACAAGGTTAGCACCGCTAACCCGGTTCGACAGAAAACAAACATTTCGATTTCGGGATTTTCAGGCCACCAAGTGCAAATCTAGTATGGAGGTGGCTCTGATACCACTGTTGGGGTTTCGGGAACGACTAGCGGAAGCATGGTACAACAAACAATGCAAAAAGTACAACCACATAAAGCATAAAATGCAAAGAAACCCTAAAAAGTGTACCAAACTCCATGACTAAGAAAAGAAACATGAAAAACAGAGGAGAAAAGAGGTTATACCCTTATCAATCTTCTGAAAAATTGACGATGGTGGTGATGATCCAAGAGGCTGAAATAGCCTCCTCTATTGAAGTCCACCCCGGGTTTGTTCAACCTCCTTGTACTAGCAAGCCATTAGTGGTCTTCAAAGCTTGAAACCACCTCTGGAACAACAGCCACGAGTTCTCCTTGCTCTCATTTTCAAGAATCACACATAACCCTCAAGGTTTCTTAACAAAACATGGAAGTATGTTTGGTGTATGTGTGTGTTTGGAAGAAAGAGTTTCTCCCAAAGCTTGCATGCTCAAAATGAACTCTCCATCTGCTTTTCAAAGCCCCATGGCTGGCCAAAGAGCATCTGCAATTTGATTGGTGGAGAATGGAGGTGCATGCAAAAGTTTCATGCATAATTATGATAGCAAAGCCTAATTGTTACAAAGAGACAATGCCTTATATAGTCATCGGTTAATTTACGAAAAGCACCCTCTCTTTTATATTTCTAACAATCTCCCGCTAAGCAAGGAGTGCTTCTATAACATGAACAACGAATATTAATGATTAATCTATCTATTTTCGATAGCCTTGTTCCTTGTGCCAAATGATGCCTTCAATTTCCTCATGATCCTCTTGCTCTCCAAAGTTCTTTTCATTTTGTTAGCAACCCGGACAATCTGGTTTCTTTCTTCTTCAGGCTTAGAAGTACCAGCATCAACAACTTCCTATTCAAGCAAATTGTAGAAGATCATCAGGGAGCCATTAGAAGAACATACCAAATCACACATTCGAACGAATGTTTTCTTCTTTTCTTCTTTTCTGCAGACAAACCCTGGTTCACCACTGTAGCTTTCATGTCCTTCTTCAACGATAGTCAACTTTTCAAGCTTATCCAAGTCTGGATGAGTCTGTTATTGTTTAAGAAGATTGACTTTGAGATAGTTATTTTCTGCCCCAAGCTGCATATCATGCTTTTCAATACACTTTATCAGTTTTCTCATTTACTTCATCAATGTAGTTCTCCCAAATTGTTCGTTAGGCCTTTTCCTTGCTTTTCAAAAAGATAAGTATAAATGAATTTGATGTCGTATAAATGTATATGCCTCAGGTCAGCTTCATTGAATGTAGACTTTTGACCATTTTCCCGTTCAACTTCAAATATTACATATGTTAACCCCATTGCACTTTCACTGAAAACATTGAGAAGTTTCGTGATCAGATATTCAGAAATGACTTGATCCTTTAGAGTTTTATACTCGTTGAGCAGATAGTGGTATCTTCGTCTTTTCTTATTATCAAGACATCTCAGCTCTGGAGGAGTTCTTGTTGGTCCCTTGGTGAGATAAACAACAAGAAAGTATTGTGTAGAAGGGGGGGGGGGGGGGGGGTTGAATACACTTTCTGCGGAAAATTGAACAAATCATTAAAAAGTGTTACCCACATCAACTTGAATAAAACCAAATGCTTTTATTAATCAGAAGATTATTACAATAACTATCAAGTATGAAGCACTTGATTCATGAACATCGAATACAATTCAAATCTCTCAGTCTGTCAAACTAATTGATCAAACTTGCTATCTATAATCAACTAATGATCATAAACACCACATAATTCTCTAAACAGGATTTATCACAGATTGAATACCTACCAACTTCACAACGAACGTGAAGATCGAACACACGAACTATTGTTGGCAATCTGTGAATGCTTGATGACTTTTATCAACTTACGATCAATGTATCATGCTTCGTAACATATACGATTTTTAGGTTTTATGAGGTTGTTACCTCTCTCTTGATTAAGATAATTTATAGTCCTATTCTACGTATCCTAACAAACTAGAACTTATCCTAATCTGTTAACTAACTAACGGATAATCCGGATATCTTTAATCTTGAATCTTCAATCTTGAGTCTTCAATCTTCAATGTTGACTCTAGAATCTTTTTATCCGCACCGAGAAATAGTATAACAGAATTCAAAACATATTTAAATTCAATTAAGCTGACTTCTTTCGTCAGGCTGTGTTACTCAGCTTGAAACTTATTAAGCTGAGTTCATCGAGAACTAACTCGATATTAAACATGTACTAACATGTATAAGGACTAACTCATCCTTAGAAGTCATAAGAGTTAGCTAGAACTGACTTAGCAACTCTGTTGAGCTGACTCAGCCTAAAGGTAGAGTCACTCAGCTTGAAACACATCAATGTGAATATTCGACCTATACCTTAGGTGACATACAACTTATCAAACATATAGATAAACTGACTAAGATATAGTCTAAGCTGATAAACTATAATGCGCAACTTATACTCAGCTTATGCTCAGTCTAAAACACTATAAGTGCTAAGTCTGATCAAGCTTCATAATTCTGTTTAAGCTATATTTAGAACATATCTTATAGACTTAACTTTGTCTCATCAAATCTTAACTAATAAGATCATTTGACCAACAAACTCCCCCTATTTGATGATGACAAAACCATTAAACAGATTTTAAGTTTGTCAAACAGAATTATGTTTCAAATCTTAAAGTCACTAAGATTTTATTTTTGAACTAATTAAATTTTAATTGAACTTATCAAATATAAGCTGAACATACCAACCAATCATATTAATGAACATGAACTTTTCATATGGTTCATTCAAGCTGAACATATCAGACTAACAAATATGAACATATCATAAACATTTAAACATATCAAAATAATACTTGTATTCATTTAACTTGAACTTATTAGAATACAAAAATGTGATCACTTATATCATACACACTTAGTGCGTACAGAATATTAGAACTAATCTAATGATTACAATAGAATTAATCTATTTCAAAATATTAGAACTAATCTAATATTTATATTCAAGATGCAATTCTTTAAACTCTTTAATTTCCTTGTCAATGTCTTCAAGAAGTTCTTTTAGATTTGGCAAGTGTTGAAGTTCATCCTTTTGTGATCTGGTTGCTCTGTTTATTCTATATATGAACCTACTAGTTTGTTTAGTTTTATCCACCATTAATCTCAGTGCTAACACTTGAGCAACCCCACAAATATATAAACCCGCATTAGATTGGAAGCATTGATTACTATGCTCCAGCTTCTGATTTCTTCATGTTGAGATGAACTCGAAGTCACAAGAGAGCAACTCTCTATTGATAGTCCAAACCAAGTTTGTTCGATCCCCAAATGCTAGTAAGCCAAGTTATGATCTTCAAGACTTGAAATCATTCCTTGGTACAACTCACAACTTCAAGAAGTAGCTCAAGAACATGCTTGAATTTTTGGACTTCTCCATGAACTCACAAAGGAGCTCCAAGAACAAGAGAAGAGAAAGAGAAAGCCTTGCTTCATTTCTTGGTCAATCATTCAACCTTATTGCATGTAAGAGACATACATAGACATTTATCACCCTCTTCAGCTAATAAGCAAGGAAACAAAGTCGTGCATAATCATTACTAGATACCTCATAAGTCAAATACTTGAGCCAAGCAATAACCAAGGTTCTCTTGAAACTCCATGCCTTCAGGAAGACCGTAATCATACTTGCTCAGTTTAGCTAGTCCAGCTGATTTTGACAACTTCTTCTTTTTAACTTTGTGAAAAGAAGTGGGTAGGCTTATTATTTCAGATCTGGGTATGACTTCCATCATATCGGCTTTTGCTAGAAGTCTTAAAATCTCATCTTTTACTTGGTTTCTAGCAGAGGACTTCTCCATCTGCTTGATGAGTATGGCTATTTGTTTCCACTCAGAATATCCCAGTCTATGAATCTGATTTAGATCCAGGGAATCTGTTTCACCATTTTCTAAGACACACTCTAGAATAACAATCCCTTGGACTGTGCTCAGCTTGAGTGACTTAATCAGAGAAGAAAAGTATGTCTTGACATAACACCGAGTAATGTCCTCTGGTTGAGTTTCAATAGGAAGCTCTACTTCTTCTAATTCTTCTTCCTTTGGCTCCATAGGTAGTCTGAGTTTGACTAACTCCTCATTCTGCTTTTTAATCTGTTCAGCCCAAGCCTGCTCCCTCATTAACCTTTCATTCTGAATGTTAGCTAACTCAACTTCTACATTCTGCTGTCTTCTTCTTAGTTCTTCAATAGACATCCCAAGCTGATCAGCATCTTGTTGTTCTATTCTCTCAATAGACATATGAGTAGCTATTTCTTTCAAGGTCATATTGTCTGTGGAATCTTCATCTGAGTTTTACTCACCAAGAATCATTCTTCTCTTTTTACTTTATCTTGGGGCTTCTGTATCTTCTGAGCTGACTACTTGAGGTCTTTTGCCTTTATCTTTTTCAGTAAGCTCAGCTTCAGATCCTGTTTGTTTCTCTTTCTCCCCCTTAATCTGAGATGGCTTCTCTGCTCCTTTGGCTAGAACTAACAAAGCTTCAGCCCCAGCTTGAACTAACTCAGCTTCTACTTCTTGAACCTTCTCCCCATTTATGTCATCATCAATAGGGGTTTAAGTCTGTTTCTTCGTTAGGGCAGCCACTACAGATTTATGTTTAGCCACTTATGAATCTATAGAATCCAATAAGGATAATAGATTCTTCTTGGTCATTTTCCTCTTTAGATGTAATATTACAAACTAAATTTGAATTAGGCCTCTAATTTCATCAAAAGTAGCTTTAGTAGGTTGGGATTTGGGTGCATCTTCTATGGGTTGTTGTCTACCCTCAAATTCATTTGCACCAGATTGTGGACCCTGTAACTCACCTTGGTATTTAGGTGAATCATTGGCAGGTCGTATAGGAGAGTGTGAGAAGTGAAGAGAATGGGTTTGGCTCAAAGTGTGATGAGAAAGGATTGGCGGTTGATTAGTTTGGTGAGTGGGGGGTAGTTGACCCTGGGGATTGGTTAATTCTTTAATGTAAGCTGAGTGCGTCTACTCAGGCATAGTAATAGGCTCTCCCATGGCTCTGGAGAGTGTAGGCTGAGTAGACACCACACCCTGGTTTGGCTATTGGGTTAGATTGAGCCTTGAGGTTGGCACCTTAAGAGTAGGTGTCTCCCCCTCAACTCCTGCTACTAGAGGTATCAGTGTGATATCAACTCCAGAAGTGTCTTTAGGTGTGACACTACTTTTGGAAAAAAAATTTATATAGGTTTGGAAAGTATCCTTGGTAGTAGTGGGAACACCAAGGTTGTCTTCAGATTGGAGTTTTATATGGATAGAAGGTGGAGGAGATGGGTTACACTGTGTTGGGCTTACCACACTCTTATCTCTAAATGATGATGGAGAATAATGAGAAGAAGAAGAAAGTGGAGAACTCATACCTGGTTTGGGTCTGCCAACTAATGGAGACTCTAAAGGAGAAGATGTAGAAGACTCACTCTTAGCTTCAACTTCAAGCTCAGCGTGAGCAGAGTGCTCAGCGTGAACTTCCAGCTTAGCTTGACCTGCTCCCTCTTGGTCAGACTCCTCAGCTTCACTTTCTGAGGATGCTCTTTCAGCAATCCAGCGCATGGGCTCACTTAGTCCCTCTTGCTCTAGAAAGATGTCATTTTTGAACATCTTTGAGCTGAGTGCTGGTGTTAAGAACAAATCATGTCCAGCCTCATAAATTTCACTGCCCAGCTCAGCTTCAATCACAAAGGACAAGTACCTTATGAATGGCACATGTAAATCCCTTGGTGTCTTCATCACTTGGACCTTGAGCTCATTGAAGATTAGCAGTGCAAAGTCTAAGTTTCTTGCAAAGAACATGTTGTACAACAACTGCATCTTGAACTCGTTGACCTGGTCCAGTCCTCCAACCTTGGTCCCTAGTGAACGGATCACTGTAGGACCGTGGGGGTTCTAAACTAAAACACCCTAATGCTAGGACTGATCTAGGATGAGAAATAGTGTGGAATATCTATTTCCCAAACTTCCTAAGGATTCAAAGATCTGCTTAGGTGTCCGGCACACGGTAATCACGAAGAACACACAGAGAAAGACGAAGAACAACAATAAGAACTCACACAGAATGCTTAAGGCTGCCCTTGGATTCGAGAATAACACTAAGTTCGCGTTTATCGAGGTTATACGTACGATTACGAAGGCTCACGAAGGCTTAAGGTCGATTATGGACGATTACCGGTGATTATCGACCATTACCCCGATTCCCCTCGCTAATACGCGGTTAAAACCTGTTTATATGAACATAAAACGTGGTATTTATGTTAAACACGTTTCTGCCTTAATTAACTTCCACTACGCACGTAATGCAGTGCACTGCGCACGTAGTTAGTCCAGTACACACGTACCGGGTGTTTTAATAATAATTAATTAAACATTAATCGTCTACCTCACCACGCACGTAGTGAGCTCCACTACGCACGTAGTGAGCTTCATCACGCACGTGGTAACCTTCACTTAAACTTAAACTTCCAAACACAAATCAACACATGACTAAGTACTTGTAAGCTTAAAAAAAATATATGGAAACACTTAGAATATATAAACATGTAAACCATTAATCAAAACACATTTGAATTAACATTTCAAGTAAACATGTATGTATTGGATTGATAAGAACTAGGGATTTACAGTTATGCACCAACAAACTCCCCCTAAGACCTAGTTCTATCAACAAAAATTGCACTAAGCAAACAAAATAACCTTACCTGCACTACGCACGTGGTAAGTTGTACCTCGTGCGCAGTGGCTCCATTACGCATGATCTGAAATCCTCACATGTGAATCTTGATACTGTTAGTACTGCACTCAGCAATAAACAGTCAGTAACTTCAAGACCACTAATAAGCATCTAAACACATTAAAGCGAAACGAGAAAACCTAAAGAATAACATAAAAGCATACTACAAGAAACTAGAATACACCAAAAATCTTTTTGTATTTTTCGGAATAAAAGGAAATGAAAAATGCAGACTGTTAACAAATTAAATCTTAAAAATTAAGAGACAGAAATGAAAACACTAAAGAGATTTGCAAAAATTAAATTACTGAAAATAAATCTTTTTGTGAGAAGGTTCCAAGATGGAATCAGTACCAGCACATCGATACTTAGACATCATTCATTTCAGAACATTGGGCACAAACATACTCCCTCAATTTCTGTCTGTCAATCTAACTTTCCTCAGATAATGACAGATTTAATTTCAACATTTTCTGATTATCCAGAACTGAGTACATGGTTAAGACTATCTCTTTTAAAATCTCACAGTGTTTTGACTCACTCAGTAGGATGCACAACTTGAATACCCAACCACCATGCTTATGTGCTTTGTGATTTTGTCAACGCATTTTATGCTCTTTGACATGGAGGTCAATTTTTCACCTCTTTTGATAATTTCTGTTGAGCTTTTGTCACTGCATTTTATGCTCTTTGACAATTCAACACTAATAGATCAATGTATCTATTTCTTTTGACATATCAGATTGGGGTCAATTTATCACCCTCTTTTTACATTTTGCTCATTGTCATCTAACACATTTGGCATGGTAACAGGTGTGTGCACCAGACTAAGTTAGTCTTAACTGTTATTGACTTGTAGACTTGGAATGTCTCGATAGTTTGAATCTTTGATGGATTTCCACATGCATAACCACTTATCAGCCTAGACTCTCATCATATGCCTTACATGCCATCTGTTTCTTATCTGATTTGACTCAAATTTTCAGACAGTTTTCTCAAGAATATGTACATGCCTTCAGTCCTAATTTTACTAGACATACTTTGTATTGAAAGCCAGTGTACCATCATTTTCCATTTGAGTTGGATCAACTTCTCATTATTGTTTTTTTGATTTTTTTTGTATTTTCTATGTTTTTCTGATTTTTTTTTGTATTTTCTATGTTTTTCTGATTTTTTTGTATTTTCTATGTTTTTCTGATTTTTTTTGTATTTTCTATGTTTTTCTGATTTTTTTGTATTTTCTATGTTGCACCTATCTCCCCCTAAAATACTAAAAGAAATAAATATCAAGAACAGAGACACACAGACACAGAAAATAAACACACAGAAAATAGCCACACAGGCACATATACGAGAAAAAACATTAAGTTGCATCATCAGAGACAACCTCACACTTAGTTTTCATTCACTAAGAACAAAAACCTGGGTACCCTGCACAAAGAGTAAAAAGTTACTTAGCATTAGGAACCCAAGCCCGAATGGTCATGGGTTTCCCATCTTCTCCAACAATTGGCATGTTAATCCAAATACCAGTAGCTTTGAAGTTTGCATTGGTATCTGAACTATTTGACATTTTGACTTCACGTTTGTTGGTCAATTTTAAGTCTTGACGAGGAGAAGCCTTGTGATAAACACTAGAAGTGTTAATCACCTTATGAAGTGGTTCCTTCCCCATCTGACTAACCTCGGAACTTTTGGATTTACTAGATGTTTCCCTAATAGTCCTTTTGAGCTGATGAGGGTCAGTTGTTTTTTGATTATTTTGATTAAACGTTTTATTTTTCTGAAAATTTTCAGAAGAGTCAACTTTCCCCCTGCAGCTCTGTTGTTGCTTATCACACTCATAACTGAGGAGACCTGAGGAGACCTGGTCACCTCTATAGGTAGACTGATATACAGACTTTTCATCCGAGTCCTTGCTCAGCTTGACAGCTGGTGACATGGGTGTTTTCATGGTTGAACTAGAATCAAAACCATATTTCTCTATCAAATCAAGAACATACTTGCTTTGATTTATGAATATTCCATCAGGCTTTTGTTGAATCTGCAATCCTAGTAAATATGTCATTTCACCCATCATACTCATCTTGTACCTTTTTGACATTGCTTTGAAGAACCATTCACATAAAGATTTATTTGTAGAACCAAAGATGATGTCATCTACATAGATCTGTACAAGAATCACCTGTCCTCTACACTTTTTAATGAAGAGTGTCTTATCAATACTAACTCTGATAAAGTCCATTGATAGTAGATAGTTGGACAGTGTATCATACCAAGCTCTTGGAGCTTGTTTAAGACCATACAAAGCCTTGTCTAACTTATAGACATGATGTGGATACTTTGAACTAACAAATCCAGAAGGTTGTTTCACATAGACTTCCTCCTGAAGTTTTCCATTTAGGAAAGCACTTTTCACATCCATTTGATAGAAATTGAAGTCTTTATGTGATGCATAAGCTAAGAACAACCTAATGGCTTCAATTCTTGCAACAGGGGTAAATGTCTCATCATAATCTATTCCTTCTTCTTGTCTATACCCTTGTGCTACCAGCCTAGCTTTGTTTCTAACAATCACTCCATCCTTGTCCATCTTGTTTCTACAGACCCACTTAGTGCCTATAGTTGTATGATCTTTGGGGGCTTGGACGAGATTCCATACCTTGTTTCTCTTAAATTTAGTTAATTCCTCTTGCATTGCTTCAATCCAATCTTCATCCTCTAAGGCTTCTGCAGTCTTCTTTGGTTTAACTTGAGATAGAAACCCAAAGTAAGCAGCATAGTTTGCTGTTGCCTTTGATCTGGTGGTTACTCTTTCTTGAATGTTACCAATCACTAGATCTTGAGGATGATCTTTGAGAAATTTAAAAGTTGTAGTGGGAGATTGTGGTGCAGGACTTGAGTGATATTGAGGACTTTGAGGTGAACCTACATCCTCAGTCTCAATTGTAGCATTGTCATCAAACTGTTGACTACTAAGATCTTCAGTCTCGGTAGTATCATCTCCAAAAGGATTAAAGAACTCATCTTCTTTCTCAGCTTGAGATTCTTTTGGAGATTGTGATGATCTTTTAGATGTACACACACCATCATTACTGTCATCATCTATGACATACATAGGATTTGACCTTTTGGTTTCCTCAGGCTTTTGAAGCTCACTCAGACTGACTGAATCAGCTTGAACTTTGTCAGCTTGATCAATATTGTCTTCATCAAAGGAGACATGAATTGATTCTTCTATTGCCTTTCTCCTTCAGTTACATACTCTGTACGATTTGGAGATTGAGGAGTAACCAACAAAAATTCCAGGATTAGCTTTGTTAGATTATGTGCAGAGATAATTAATAGGCATGTTGTATCAAATGTTATAAGAGACTAAAGGGTCACACTGCTACACACTCAATTCAGAACAGTTGGATTTCACCTTTTGTCTCTGTGGAAATAATTAATCAGATAGATTAATTATTAAAGAAAAGAGGAAATAATTAATCAGTTAGATTAATTATTAAAGAGATAAACGAAATAATTAATCAGTTGGATTAATTATTAAAAAGATAGAAATAAATAATTAATCAGTTTGTATTAATTATTAAAAGGAAATAAATAATAAATAGTTATTTTTTATTTAAAGGGAATTAAATATTAAGATTTAATATTTAACGGACTAAGTTAATTAATAGTTAATTAATTAACTAGTAAAGTCCAGGGGGTCAAAGTGAAGAGATTGAAAGTTTAATTAAAACCAGTGGACTTTTAATTAAACGGGTTTATGTCCAATCTAATCCTTATATATAATCCTTAAGCCTTAAGGACTAGATAGAATAACATAACATAAGATAACGATTGAAACCCTAGCCGCCACTCTTCCCTCTCCCTCGTCGCAACTCCCTCTCTCGGTCGACCTCACCATCGACCGTCGCTCTCTCTCTCTCTCTCTCTCTCTCGGCTCTCTCTCTATCGTCGAACAAGAAGGACACCGAGAGGGTATCTCTCGGTTTGTTGATCGACGCAAGGACACTCACACGTAGGCTCAAGCTTTCGAGTTCTTTGAAGCCTTGGTGATCCAGGAGCGGTCTAGCAGCCAGTTCAATCGGAGGTGCAGTAGTGGTGGACCATCTTTAGCTATCCTAAAAGTTTTTTTTTTGTTCAGGTATATTTCTTGTAACCTTATATATGGATTGTTTGTTAAGAAACTATGTTGATCATGTAAGTTTTAAAGATCCTAACCCTTTTGGGGTTTAGAGGGTTGTGTTCAATCCAGTTCCGCTTTTAGAATTGAACCAGTAGAATCAAACCCAGGTTTGACCAGTTTGAGTCATATGGTGGTTTGGTCAGGTTCAAAAACCCTTCAGTGGTATCAGAGCCTCGGCTCTATGATCCATAGTTTCTTGTTTTATCTATTTTTAGATTAAGGTTTTATTCTTGATTCTCTTTTTGTTCTTGGAAATTTCGAAAATCAAGAAGGTAGAAAAACAGTTTGTTTTGTTATCAGGTTTATCTTATTAATCAGAAAATTCAAACAATTAGTTTGAATGGTTAAAAGGATTATGATTTTTGAAATAAGAATAAGTTTTGAATTAAGATTAAATTAAACAGTTTGTTTAATCGGTTAAACTTAGTTAATCTAATTTGTTGTTTTGTTTAATAGTTATATGATATTCTTCATCTTATTCTTCTCCATTTAAATTTCGAGAACCATAGGGATAAAAACAAGTTTTTCTGTTTTTAACCAGTTCATAAAAGGTTTGATTTAAACCAGTTAGGTTTAAACCAGGTTTGTGTTTAAACGGTTAAAAAGGATAAACTTTTTTTTTAAACTAGACTTTAACCAGTTTTGAACTTTTGTTTAAAAAGGTTGAAATCAAGTTTTAGGATAATTAATTATTAATAAAACAAATTTTGTTGAAATTAATAATTAATAGTTTTTAGTTTTTGAATTAAATCCAGTTTTTAATCAGTATATTAAAACAGTTAGTTTTAATAGGTTAAAAGGATTTAAAATATATTAATCGGAAAACGGAAACCGTGACCATAACTTTTGACGGCGCTAAAAGAGGTTTAGCGACGCTAAGCCCAAGTAACTGCGGCCCAGCGATATCGGCCCAAGTTAGCGGCGCTAAGGGCAAGGTGGGCTTCGGCCCAAGCTTTTTTTGGCCCAAGATGGTTCTCGGCCCAATAGGACTTACGGCCCAGGTGACTTCGGTCCAATGGGTTCTCGGCCCAGTGGGTTATGCGGCTTAACAAGAGAGTTTGGCCCAAGATAGTTTTTCCGGATTAATACGAATGGATTATTAATTTTAAGTTATAAAATTAATAAAGGTGTTATATAAACTAGTATTATATATTTTAATTAGCTTAGTTAAAATATATATTTTAGATATTTATTTATTATGGCTAGTTTAAGTCATTTTTTAAATAAATTCTAAAAGGATAACGTTTATATAATAAGATGGAGAATTGAAACAAGATATTTTAATTGACCAAAAAGTTGTCGGTTTTAAGTTATTGGATAACTAGTAATAAAATTTGACATAAGGTTTCATTCAAGTTTTGAATAAGATCAGGGATTTAAATTTTTTTGTTAAGAAAAACTCTTTTGGTTAGATAAATATTAATTAGAAGATCGTAATTCTCATTTTTGGTTAATAGGCATTAATCAAAAGAATAAATGAGAATAGTTTAAACAAATCAGGTTGTGTGCTTAACAGCACATTTTCTGTTTATTTATTATAACTGCGTGGTTGACTTTTATATATATAGTGCTTATATATAAATTGCGTGGTTGTGATTCATATAGCTATAGTTTTGCCGACTTAGGATTAGTTTTTCATTTCTTCTTTTATTTTGGTTTTGGGAAGGCCTGCGTGCCAATTACAATCCCTTTCTTAATTGTAATATGGTACTGGTTAGGGGAGGCCTGCGTGCCACTTACAACCCTATTCAATATTGTATTTGTAATAGACTAGTAATAGTTTAACCCTTGACCAAGATGGACTCCAAGAAGGTGGCAAAGTAAATGGTGTTCTATACGCGTAGCACGGATACTTCGGGGAGGTGTCAAGGCTAGTGGGAGCAACACATCAAGAAAGGAGAATCCAAGTCATTTCATCTTTAGGTTTGACCTTAGGATTAGTTGGCAAAACTATAGGGCTTTATCTGCTTATTATTATTATCTGCGTGGTTGTGATTTATTTACTGCTTTTCATATATATGTATGGTATATATATTCATGCGTGTGATGGTAAATAAAATAGGTTTAGTAACAGGTTGTTATTAAACAGTGAAAAACCACGCTTTATGACAAACTAGAATATGATTTCAGTCTGGTAGTCGTATTAATTAAAGTTTTGTCAAGGTTATAAGTTTGGAACTTATAAAAGCCGTTTTGTGCACTTAGTTCAGGTACACATATAAATCGTTTTTTTTAAAACAGTTAGTGTTAAAATGGTTTTTCAAAAACTGGAAAATTAAGTTTTTTATTGAACTTAATTAAAACCCAAGAAAAAATCTTAGATCAGTGTGCTACCTACCTAATGGTACACCTTGACTGTTAAACGGTACTCGGGTGTCGGAAGTGCCCAAACCTTCGGCATCCGGGTTCAAACCATTGCGGGAAAGGGCATGAAAGATTCTGCGATAATCGGGTGTCCCGGCCAGAATTCATGCTGTCTTAGGTGGTACGTCTATTTTGGTGATAATCGGGAGTCCCGGCCCAAAAAATACTAGAGTAGAGTTAAACATACTAGACTGGGTCTAAGTGCTCTACGAGGTTCTAGGAGTCGTATCAGTTAGGTACGATTGGTACAGGGTGTTACCTACCAGAAATAGCATGACTTGGCGGGAAGTGCCCAAACCTTGCGTCAAGTATGTGAAATATGGGTCCTAGGTCTAATATATATTGTTTATGTGTTTAATGATATATGTTGGAAAGTTTATTTGCAATTACTAATTAAACCGGGTTTTAATTTGTAGATGGCAACCAACGTTACTAGTACAAATAACCTCTCACTCCGCTCTATCCTTGAGAAGGATAAGCTCACCGGGTCCAACTTTCTCACTTGGGAGAAAAATCTCCGGATCGTGCTGAGGCACGACAGAAAGTGGTATGTCCTAGAACAACCTCTAGGAAATCCCCCTGCCAACAATGCCAGGGCAGAGGTCAGGGAGGCTTTTCAGAAGCGCTCCAATGACGCCTTGGATGTTAGCTGCCTCATGCTTGCAACTATGAGTCCAGAGTTGCAATCAAGCATGATGGAAACTCCTGCCTATGACATGAACCGCCAGCTGAGGGACATGTTCCAGGAGCAAGCCCGCACAGAGCGTTATGATTCCACTAGGGCATTTAACTCATGCAAGATGGCTAAGGGGACCTCGGTCAGTGACTATGTCATGAAAATGAAAGGTTACATGGACCACCTAGAGAGACTTGGGCACCCAGTACCGTTGCAGCTAGCAACGGATACGATACTCAACTCGTTGTCAGATGACTATAAGCCTTTTATAGTCAACTACAACATGAATAAAATGGAGAGATCCGTGGTCGAGTTGCACTCCATGCTCAAGACAGTTGAGCAGAGTATCGGGACCAAGTCTAAGGACATTCTTATGGTGGGAAATGGTGGACAAAGTTAAGTTTATAAGATGAGTTCTACATATAACTTAAACAGAATTATGAAGCTTAGTCAGACTGAACACTTAGACTGATTCAGACTGAGTATAAGCTGAATATAAGCTGAGCATATGTTGATCAGTTTATATAATACCTTAGTTTGTTTATTAATATGTTTAATAATCTGTGTATGTCACATAAGGTATATATTGAGTAGTCAGCTTGATGTGTTTCAAGCTGAGTGACTCAGCTCAAAAGCAGAGTCAGCTCGACAGAGTTGCTAAATATGTTTTAGTCAAATAAGTTAGACTTCTAAGGATGAGTTTATCAATGTACGTGTTAGTTCATGTATGAATTCGGATTTGTTCTCGAAGAACTCAGCTTGATGAGTTTCAAGCTGAGTAACTCAGTCCGAGTGAAGAAGTCAGTTTAAAGATAATTTAAATATGTTTTAAATTCATCTTTATCTCTCTCTATATCTACGGCGCGGATAAGAAGACTCCAGAATCAAGATTGAAGATTGAAGACTCAAGATAAGAAGATTCAAGATTCAAGATTCCGGTTTATCCGAAAGTTAGTTAGCGAATTAGGATAAGTCTAGGAACCGTAGCAACAGGATTATAAATACTTATCTCCTGATAAGTTTAGAGGTACGACTCAGTACGACTCAGAGACTATTACAACTAAGTGTTGCAGAGCCAAACCTCACCTCATCGTATGTGTTACGAGTCTTGATTCAGTATCGAGATTTAATCACAGATTGCCAAAGAAGTTCGTGTGTACGAATTAATCACATTAGTTGTGATATTGGTAAGTAGTCATGTGTTGATTCAATCTGTGAAAATCCTGTTTAGAAAGTCGTCGGTATCTATAATTATATGTTAATTATAAATATCTAAGTTTGAGAGAATTGAGAGATTTATATTAGGTGATTATATATCAAGAGTTGCTTACTTGATAGTCATTGTAATCATCTTCTTATTCAAAGCATTGTAATCATCTTTTGATTAATAAAAGCATTTGATTGATTGTGGTTTGATTTACTGTGTGTAACACTTTTATTTGATTTGTTCAATTTCTGCAGAAAATGTATTCAACCCCCCCCCCTTCTACACACTGTTGCTTGTTGTTACTCTCTCATACAAGGGACCAACAACTGGTATCAGAGCAGGCTGAACGATTTCATCAGTTGAATAGTTCAAGATTCTGAGAAAGACTGAAATGTCAACAAGCAATACTCCATCCAACTTTCCTCAGATGTCTGCTAAAGGATGTCCCATATTTGATGGATCTGACTATCCTATGTGGAAGTTCAGAGCGATGCTCTTCCTAAAGTCCATTTACAACCGTATATCGGAAGTCATCACAAAAGGACAAATAATCCCCAAGATTCCTTCTACTGTCAGTGATACGTCTCCTGGCAAATTTGAGAAGGAAACAAGAAAGCCGGTTGCATCCTGGACTGATGAAGATTGGAAACTCTTCAATCTGGATGACAAGGCAAAGAGTGTTCTAGCGAATTCCCTAACTAATGAAATACTGCGCACTGTGACTGGGTGTCAAACCGCAAAGGATATCTGGGATACGCTGAGTATCACTTATGAGGGCACAGATCTGGTCAAGCAGCAAAAGAAGAATCACTTGAATAGATCGTATGAAAACTTCTTTTCAAAGAAGAATGAAACCTTGGCAGATTTGTTCACAAGGTTTCACTGCTTGATAAATGACCTACTCAGTGTGGGTGTAAAGAGAGATGAAGCTGAGCTCGTGCTGAAATTTCTGGATGTGTTACCAAAAAGGTTCAATGAAGTATCCACTGCACTAAGGGCTGGAGGAACATTACACATGTATAACCTACAATCCATCTATGGGTTCTTGCTGAATCATGAACAGATCATAGAACACAAAAGAGCTTCTCAACAACAACTAAAAGAATCTTTGGACAAAACAGAAGTTGGATTAGTTGCACAGAAGAAGAAGAAAGGTTCAAAAGCTATGGTTGTTGAATCTGAGACTGAGTCAGAATCTCAAGCTGACCACTCAGACTCAGACTCAAGTGATACTGATGATGTGGCCATGTTAGCCAGACGTTTGAGAAAAGCTCAAAGGGGAAGAGGAAGATCTGACAGGAGCAAAGGGAAGAGTTCCTTTGATCCAAAAAATGTTGTGTGCTTCAACTGTCAGAAAAAGGGACATATAGCTGCTGAGTTCAGATCTAAGAAGGTAGAATCAACATCTGTTGAAAGCTTATAGAGCAGATAAGTACAAGAAGAAGTACACTCAGTTCAAGAAATCAAAGCCTGAAGACAAACCCAGTGGAAAAGGTTTATATGCTGAAACCTGGGATACAGAATCATCCACCTTAGATGATAATGTATGTCTAATGGCTCAAGAAGATGAAGAGCTAGAATTGGATGAGGTTGATTATGGTCGGTCCGAATCAATCTTTGAAGCTGACATGAAGGAAGCTGAGGAAAACAGCAAACTGAGTGATTGGGATCCTGCTTCCATGTACAAGGTCAGTAATTTCTACTCTTGTACAGATGAGGAGAAAGGTCTTGCTTTTGATTATTTGTCGAATGATTTCAAGACCATCCTTAAGTCTCAAACTGACCTCAAAGCTGAAATAGCAAAACTTAAGGACGAGATTAAGGAAAATAAATCTCTCATTGATGTTGGTAAGAAAGCACAGTGTGACCTTGAATGTCAGAGGCACATTAATAAACTTCTTAGTGAAGAGCTTCAGGAAGCAAAAGACAAAGCTGATCAACTTCAAAAGATCACTGAGTCTTGGTGTAAGTCTTCAAAGCTTGCTGAACAATGCATAAACCAACAAATACCTAAACAGGTGAAGGTTGTACTTGGAGGTGACTATCAAACAGTAGCTTATGTAGCTGATGATGAGATAGCAAGTACAGATTCTGAGGAAGATAGACAACTGATTAAGTCTCAGAAGTCAGCCTCAGAGAAACGACATGATCCAAACCTAAAATTCAATATATTTGTGAAGGCCAAAGATCATGGTAATGAGTGCTCAACATCCAAACAACATGGTAAGTCTGTGTTGGACAGATTAGGCACTCAGCTTGTTCAAAGAACTTCAGTCATAGAAAGGCTTAATCCAAATCCTTTCAAAGGATAAAATTCTCTATCTGGCTCAGAGAGAAGTTATAAGAACAGGAAGACCACTGTAAGTCAGAGGTCAAATCACAACAATTGGAAGAAGGAGATGCTACAAATGCAGAAGTAGAGGTCATGTGGCTAAGGATTGTGATGCTGAAATCTCAAGACCTGACCAAGAACAAACTGATCAGCTTACACAGGATTCAGTTCCTGCTCAAGCTGAGCAGTCAGTTCAACAAGGTGAAGCTGCTAAGTGCTCCTCATCTGGACCCACCAAGAAGTGGGTTCCCAATAAAAACTAATGTGTTTAGTTTATATCATGTGCAGGGTTCAAGTAAATGGTACTTAGATAGTGGATGTTCAAGGCACATGACCGGATGGAAAGGACTTCTCAGTGATTTCCAGGAAGATGAAGGTCCTACAGTAACATTTGGTGACAACTCCCATGGAAGAACCAAAGGCTATGGGAAGATGCAAGCTGGTAAAGTCACTTTCCAGAGAGTTGCATATGTCAAAGGCCTCAAACACAACCTGATTAGTATCAGTCAATTGTGTGATGAGGACAATGTTGTTACTTTTAGGAAGAAAGCAAGAACAATTTATAATGCTAAGGGAAAGCATGTATTAATAGCTAAAAGAGAAAGATGTGTATCTACTTGATCTTAATTCTGCTGATCCCAATAATGAAACCTGCTTGTATTCCCATTCTGTTCCTGAGCTGAGTTGGTTATGGCTTAAACGTTTGTCTCATTTGAACTTTAAAAATATATATATGCTGTCCAATAAAAAGTTAGTCTCTGGATTACCAAAAATCACATTTGTCAAAGACAAATTGTGTTCAGCTTGTGAACAAGGGAAACACCATAAAGGGTCCTTTAAATCAAAGAAAAATTTTTCAATAACAAACCCATTGCATATGTTGCATATGGATCTGTTTGGACCCATAAGTACTCCAAGCCTAAGTGGCAAGAAGTACACTCTGGTGATAGTAGATGAGTTCTCACGATTCACCTGGGTAATATTCCTAAAAGCCAAAAGTGAGGCTGCCCTGGAGATAATAAGTTTCATCAAAAGGGAAGAGTTGCAGAAAGGTTTGTCTGTAAAGCATCTCAGAAGTGATCATGGGACTGAGTTCAGGAACTCAACCCTTGAAAGCTTCTGTGAACAAAAAGGAATATTACAAAATTTCTCATCTATCAGAACTCCACAACAAAATGGAGTTACTGAAAGGAGAAATAGAACCTTAATTGAGGCTGCAAGGACAATGCTATGTGAGGCAGGATTGAAACTCGATTTCTGGGATGAAGCTGTTAATACAGCCTGCTATACTCATAATAGGTCAATCATTGTCAAAAGACATGGAAAGACTTCATATGAAATGTATAAGTCTACAAAGCCCAATATAGGTTATTTCCATATCTTTGGTTCAAAATGCTATGTGCTGAATCAAAGAGATCAACTCCATAAGTTGGAACCTAAAGCTGATCCTGGAATATTTGTTGGTTATTCCTCAATCTCCAAATCTTACAGAGTATATAACTCTAGGAGAAAGGCCATTAAAGAATCAATTCATGTTTCATTTGATGAAGACAATATTGATCAAGCTGAGAAAAGTCAAGCTGACTCCGCTAGTCTGAGTGAGCTTGAAAGGCCAAAGGAAATCAACATGTCAAATCCTATGTATGTCATAGGAGATGATAGTGATGATGATGTGTGTTCATCAATGAAATCATCACAAGCTTCAAAGGATTCTCAAGCTGAGAAAGATGATGAGTTCGTCAATCCTTTTGGAGCTGATGTCACTCAGACTGAGAATCTTAGTGATAATCAGTTTGTTGACAATGCTGCTGTTGAGACTGAGGAGATAAGTTCACCTCAAGGTTCTCAACATCACTCAGATTCAGAACCTGACTCTCCAACTACCACATTTAAATTCCTCAAAGATCATCCTCAAGATCAAATCATTGGAAATGTCCAAGAGAAAGTCATGACCAGATCTAAGGCTACAGCTAACTATGCTGCTCACTTTGGTTTTCTGTCTTAGATGGAACCAAAGAAGACTGAGGAAGCCTTAGCAGATGAGGATTGGATTGATGCTATGCAAGAGGAATTAAATGAGTTTGAGAGGAATCAAGTCTGGACCCTTGTCCCTGCCCCCAAAGATCATTCAATTATAGGCACTAAGTGGGTCTATAGAAATAAAATGGACAATGATGGAGTGATAGTTAGGAACAAAGGCAGGCTGGTAGCACAAGGGTATAAGCAAGAGGAAGGAATCGATTATGATGAGACATTTACCCCTGTTGCTAGAATTGAAGCTATAAGGTTGTTCCTGGCTTATGCAGCATATAAAGACTTCAAAGTCTATCAAATGGATGTGAAGAGTTCTTTTCTAAATGGAAAACTTCAGGAGGAAGTCTATGTGAAACAACCTCCTGGCTTTGTAGGTTCAAAGTTTCCACATCATGTATATAAGTTGGACAAGGCTTTGTATGGTCTTAAACAAGCTCCAAGAGCTTGGTATGATACACTGTCCACTTATCTACTATCCATGGATTTCACCAGAGGTAGTATAGATAAGACACTCTTTATTAAAAAGAGCAAGGGACAGGTGATTCTTGTACAAATCTATGTGGATGATATTATCTTTGGTTCAACCAATGTGTGAGTGGTTCTCCAAAATAATATCACAAAAGTACAAGATGAGTATGATGGGTGAGATGACATATTTCCTAGGCCTACAAATTCAACAAAAGCTTGATGGAATTTTCATCAATCAAAGAAAATATGTTTTGGATTTGATAAAGAAATATGGTTTTGATTCAAGTTCAACCATGAAAACACCCATGTCACCAGCTGTCAAGCTGAGTAAAGACTCAGATGGTAAGTCTGTGTGTCAGTCTACCAATAGAGGAATGATAGGTTCATTACTCTATTTGACAGCTAGTAGACCTGATATCATGTTTGCTACATGTGTTTGTGCAAGATATCAGGCTGATCCTAAAGAATCACATCTTCAAGCTGTGAAAAGGATCTTTCGGTACCTTAAAGGTACACCAAATCTAGGACTTTGGTATCCAAAGGACTCTGGATTTGAGTTAGTTGGTTTTTCTGATGCTGACTATGCTGGGTGCAAGTTAGATAGAAAATCAACCACTGGAGGATGTCAATTGCTTGGAGGTAAATTAGTAGGCTGGACTAGTAAGAAACTGAACTCAGTGGCTACTTCAACTGCTGAAGCTGAGTACGTTGCAGCAGGGAGCTATTGTGCTCAAATCTTGTGGATGCAGCATCAGCTTCAGGACTTTGGGCTGAGTTTCAAGAAAACTCCTATCTTTTGTGATAACCAAAGTGCAATAGCCATCACTTACAATCCAGTATTTCACTCAAGAACCAAGCATATTGAAATTAGACATCACTTCATAAGGGACATCGTGGAAAAAGGTAAAGTTGACATTAAATTTATCTCCACTGATGACCAATTAGCAGATATCTTTACTAAGTCCCTTGATGAAAAGAGGTTTATGTATCTGCTAAGTAAATTGGGTATGCTCAACCCCTAGCTAAGTGTCTAAAATTTGAGTTCTCAGTTTGACAGAGACTAATTGTCTTAAGCTGGGTGCACAGTTTATAAATAAGTTTTCATAAACTGATCTATATGTCAAACTGAATAATGAGTTCACACGTTTTGTCAGTTCCAAACATAATTCAACTACTCAGTGTGGTGGAAATATTAGTTTGAGTTAGTTTCGAACAAAATGACTAAGTGTCATTGAGTTTGCGCTATGTACTTAACTCACACTGTGTGATTGGTTCACACGTTTGGTAAGTTCCAAACATATTTTACCTACTTAGTGTAGCTAAAATTACATGTTTAAGTCAGTCTTAAACATAAATGACTAAGTGTCATTGAGCCTGAGCTGTGTGCTCTACTCAAGCTGAGTATCAATCTCAAGCTGAGTACTCCACTCAAGCTGAGTGCTTGAATCAAGCTGAGTGCTTGACTTAGACTGAGTAATATGTTTACTCAGCTTGGTGTGTCCAATCTATGAATTGATTACTAAGTGTTATTGATTTTTCTGTCCATACGTATTTGAATCAGTTTCAATTCGTATCGTATATCAATTGTGTATTGATATATTTACAAAGTGTTTATAATATTATTATTTGTTAATATTATTATTTTACACTTGTATCCGTTAGAGAATGATGTATTTCTACCCTCTAACTGCTACATCAAGCCGTAATTTTTCGGTGTAACGGATTAAAAAGGGATTCCAACAGTAATTTTTCTCTGTCCTCGAAAAGGTATATATAACGACATTAACCGCATTTTAGAGGTTTACGCTTCAACTTCTCATCTCTAAACCTCTCTCTTACCTATATACCTTTCAACAAATTTGCTACGTGCAATTCCCAGTTCCATCGACTTTGAAACCCTAACTCGCTCGGTGCGAAGATCATTGCTCAGTGTAATGAATTTTTTTACTCAGTGTAATATGCCATTTCATCGATGGAAGGAACCACTCTCATTCTCAGTGATCTAATGGTTTGTGGTGCTGCGTTGAAAAACAACGGACTACCACTGATCAAAATCAACAATCAGCGTGCATGTCTTGATATCCCTGCGAGGAAACAGGGGAGAGGATATGAAGCATGGGTTGCTTATATTCGGAAATGCCCTTTGGCATTTGCTTTCATTGGAGCGCCTGTTCACATCGTTCCACAACACCTTTTGGAGTTCTGGTACACGTGCACATTCAACCAGAACAGAGGAGAGATCATAGGCACTGTTCGTAATGGCGATAGAACAGTGGCCCTCACGGTTCAACGGCTAAGAGATGTTCTTTAACTCCCTATTCAAGATGTGTTCGAGCCAACCGTGACTAGACAAGTGGCGAGGTCAGTTCTACCTCAAATGGGTCACCCTCAAATTGAAGGGGTTATTAAGAAGGCCACTTTCCCAACCAGCTGGGGCTTCATGGTTTCCCCAGTGGTACGTTCACTGGGGACCAAGGTTGGAGGCTTGGACCAAGTTAACGAGTTCGAAATACAGCTGCTATACAACATGTTCTTTGATAGACGTATCGATTATGCACAGCTCATATTCAACGAGCTCAAAGTCCAAGTACTGAAGACCACCAGGGACCTCCATGTACCATTCATAAGGTATTTATCCTTGGTGCTTGAAGCTGAGTTGGGGGATTTCTATGAAGCTGGATGGGATGTGTTCCCTGTTCTAAGTCTCAGTCCAAAGATGTTTAACAATGACATCTTCCCAGAGCAAGAGGGTCTAAGTGGTCCAATGCTCTTGGTAGCTGAGGTAGTTTCATCAGCAAGTGGAGATGAGGGATCGAATCAAGGGGGAGCTTCTCACGCTGACACCGAGGTTCAGGCTGAGCTCTCTGCTCAAGCTGAACCAGCACATACAGTAGCTACTTCAGGTAACACCTCTCCACTTTCTCTTTCTTCTCACTTTTCTCCATCCACTTTTGGAGATAAGACTGCAGTAGAACCAACTCAGTCTAACCCATCTCCTCTACCTTCATTCCATTTACAATCCAAATCTGAAGCCACCCCTAGTATGCCCACTGCTGCTAGGGAGAATATCCAAACCTACCATTGAAAGACTGCCAAAGGTGGTGCCACTCCTAAAGGCATCACTGGAGCTGAGATCACATTGATCCCTCTGGCAGGAGTTGAGGGGGAGACGCCTACTCTCAAGGTGTCAACCTCACGGCTCATTCAAACCCAACCGCCTAAACCAGGTGTGGTGTCTACTCAGCCCACACTTATTCGTGCCATGGGAGAGCCTACTTCTGTGCCTGAACAGACACATTCAGGTTACATTGAACATATGACCAATCCCCACGGTCAATCACCCCCCTCTATACCCAAAAGCCAACCACCAACCCATACACTTCATGTCTCGAGCCCTATTCGTTCTATTAACTTCTCACACTCTCTTGCACGATGTGTCAATGATTCATCTTTAAACCAAGATGAATCACAGGCCAAACTCTGGTGCAAATGAATTTGAAGGCAAACACCAACATTTGGATGATGCACCCAAATTCCAACCTACTCAAGCTGACTTGGATGATCTGCTAACATTCCTCAAAGGTCAGTTTGATACATTGCAACTCAAAAGGAAGAAAGCAAAGAAAGATATGCTGCTGATCCTTGATAATCTGGATGAGGAGGTGTTGATGTTAAAATCTGTTGTTTCTGCGTTACAAAAACAAAAGACTTCAACCCCTATTGATGATGACAAAAAGGGGGAGAAGGTTCAAGAAGCTGAAGCTGAGTCAGTCAAAGCTGAAGCTTTACTACTATTGGCAGAGGGAGCAGATCAGATTGAGGGGGAGAAAGAAACCGAAAAAGAACCTGAGCTGACTGAGAAAGCAAAAGGCAAAAGACCAGTAGTGGTCAGCTCAGGAGAATCAGAACAACTCCCTCAATAGAAGAAAAGGAAAATGATTCTGAGTGAATCATCAGCCTCAGAAGAAGACTCGGCTGACAAAATGACACTTCAAGAAAGAGCTTCACTGATGGCTGCTAGGAGAATGGAAAGGGAGGATGCTGACCAGCTTGGGATCTCGGTCGAAGAACTGAGAAGAAGACAATCACATGCTCAAGCTGTGTTAGCTAGAGAAAAAGAGATAAGTGAACAAAACTGGGCTGAGCTGATCAGAAAGCAGAATAAGGAATTGACAAAACTCAGACTGCCTATCGTGCCCAAGGAAGAAGAAGAGGAACTTCCTATCCAAGATCAAACTGAGGAAGAAGATATAACTCAATGTTATGAAAAATTGTACTTCTCTTCTCAGATTGATTCTCTAAAGTTGAGCTCAGCTCAAGGGATAATAATAATGGAATTTTATTTAAAGAATGGTGAGACACCTTCTCTGGAGCTGAATCAACTGCACAAGCTGGGTTATGAGGAATGGAAGCAAGTAGCAGTGCTTATTAAACAGATGGAAAGGTCCACAGCTCGGAATCAAGTTAAAGATGAGCTGTTGAGACTACTTGCTAGGGCTGATGCGATGCAATTAATACCCAGGTCTGAGATAGCTACCCTACTAACTTCTTTTCATAAAGTTGGAAAGAAGAAGCAAACAAAGCCAGCTGGACTAGCAAATTTAGATAAGTACAGTCTTGCTCTTCCTGAAGGCATGGAGTTTCAACAGAATATATATGTTGAAAAGCCTCAGAAAGGGTTCATGTACTTGGACAGAAATGGTGAAAAATGCTTCCAGGCTGATGCTAACATTTATACTTGTGGGGTATCTCAGGTGTTTGCTCTGAGACAAATTGTAGAAAAGACTAAACAGAGTGCAAGGTTCAGATACAGAATCAACAGAGCAATCAGATCACAAAAGGATCAGCTTCAACATATACCTAATCTGCAAGAAATCCTTGAAGAAATAAATAAAGAGATTAAGGAGTTTGAAGAGCTGCATCCAGAATAGATTAGTTCTAATGTTGTAAATATTAGATTAGTTCTAATATTTTTGTAAGCACTATGTGTGTATGATCTAAGTGATCAACAACTTTTGTATTATGATCAGTTCTATTAATACAAATATAAAGTTTGATATGTTCAACTGTATTATGATGTGTTCATAGCTATAAGTCTGATAAGTTCAGCTTAATGAATAAATGATAAGTTCTTATTCATTAATATAATTAGTTGGTATGTTCAACTAAATATTGGTGTGTTCCAATTTAAATTGATAAGTTCAATTAATATTGATATGTTCAATAAATATTTGATCAGTTCAAATAATAAAATCTTAATAAGTTTAAGATTTAAAACATAATTCTGTTAAACAAACTTAAGAACTGTTTGATGGTTTTGTCATCATCAAATAGGGGGAGTTTGTTGGTAAAATGATCTCATCAGTTTGAATTTGATGAGACAAAGTTAAGTTTGTAAGATGAGTTCTACATATAACTTAAACAGAATTATGAAGCTTAGTCAGACTGAATACTTAGAGTGATTCAGACTGAGTATAAGCTGAATATAAGCTGAGCATATGTTGATCAGTTTATATTATACCTTACTTTGTTTATTAATATGTTTAATAATCTGTGTATGTCACATAAGGTATATATCGAGTAGTCAGCTTGATGTGTTTCAAGCTGAGTGACTCAGCTCAAAAGCAGAGTCAGCTCGACAGAGTTGCTAAATATGTTTTAGTCAACTAAGTTAGACTTCTAAGGATGAGTTTATCAATGTACGTGTTAGTTCATGTATGAATTCGGATTTGTTCTCGAAGAACTCAGCTTGATGAGTTTCAAGCTGAGTAACTCAGTCCGAGTGAAGAAGTCAGTTTAAAGTTATTTAAATATGTTTTCAATTCATCTTTATCTCTCTCTATATCTACGGCGCGGATAAGAAGACTCCAGAATCAAGATTGAAGATTGAAGACTCAAGATAAGAAGATTCAAGATTCAAGATTCCGGTTTATCCGAAAGTTAGTTAGCGAATTAGGCTAAGTCTAGGAACCGTAGCAACAGGATTATAAATACTTATCTCCTGATAAGTTTAGAGGTACGACTCAGTACGACTCAGAGACGATTACAACTAAGAGTTGCAGAGCCAAACCTCACCTCATCGTATGTGTTACGAGTCTTGATTCAGTATCGAGATTTAATCACAGATTGCCAAAGAAGTTCGTGTGTTCGAATTAATCACATTAGTTGTGATATTGGTAAGTAGTCATGTGTTGATTCAATCTGTGAAAATCCTGTTTAGAGAGTCGTCGGTATCTATAATTATATGTTAATTATAGATATCTAAGTTTGAGAGAATTGAGAGATTTATATTAGGTGATTATATATCAAGAGTTGCTTACTTGATAGTCATTGTAATCATCATCTTATTCAAAGCATTGTAATCATCTTCTGATTAATAAAAGCATTTGATTGATTGTGGTTTGATTTACTGTGTGTAACACTTTTCTTTGATTTGTTCAATTTCCGTAGAAAGTGTATTCAACCCCCCCTTCTACACACTGTTGCTTGTTGTTACTCTCTCATACAAGGGACCAACAGAAATGATAATTATTATTTCTAAGTAAAATAGTTTTTCATAAAACGTTTAAGAAACTTAAGATACCATTATGAGTGTTTCATACTTGTGATCATGGTAAGTTTAATGAAACCATTTTCCGTAATTGGAAAGATGGATATATGGGAGATCCAAGTTCTTGGTTTCATAAAACAAATTTCTTGCAAAAACTAAGTTTTTTAAAACATGTGTTTGGAACACAAGTTTTAGGCATGGTAGTCAAGGATTGACTAAGGCCTAAAAAAATGTTTTTTAAAAGAATGCACTTTTTCATAAAAAGATAGTGGGAGCACCTGACTAATGTATTTATCAGAGTTAATAAAATTTTAACCAGTGTGATAAATACAAGTTTGAACCTTTCGAGTATATAATTATCGGATGTTTTTAGAAGTTATCTAAAACAGTAAGTTCTTGAAAAAGAACTAATCCGAGGAATGCATGATTTATTGAGAGGTACTCAGTAAAGATATCATTGCAAGAATTTAAGTCAAGTTATGACCTAAATAATAGAAATTATATACGTTCTAAAATGTTCAATGAGTCAGCTTAAATGATTGTTGGTTGGTTAACGTTAGAAATGATAAAATAGGATGTTCTTTAACATTCTTAGTAATGATATTAGATTAGTGTTGGTAAACACAGGAAATCTAATTTCAAGGTTCTTACAAGTAGGTGTAAGAAAGTTTTATCGTTTCAAGTGAATAAAATCTAGTAAGATTTATTACATCTACAAATGTAATTAAAGTTTTAAGTACAGGGAGGTTGTTTTATAAATCAGAAACAAGGAGTTATTTCCAGTTCTCCAAGTTTAAGGAATTTATAAAAATAAGTAAGCCTAGAAGTGTTCTTAGGTTGCAAGAATGATTTCTAGCAAAACCAAGAAGGAGTATTTCAAAGTACTAGTCTTGTGTTTTAGGGTTTATAACCATATTATTTTCTTTGTAATCCGTGATAAGTTACAATGTAAAATAATAAGTAATTCAGATAAACACCGTGAATCGAGTTAGTGAAATGGTAGAAATTATACATCTTTATTCTAGGGGGAATATGGAAGGGTGTAGAAATTAGTTTCATTGTTCTTCACAATTTTGTATGTTTTGGTTCATCCAGGAATAAACTAGGTTTATTCAAAAACATTATCCGTGACTACTTATCATGGTGGGAACTATGATAGGGTTATAAAGTCATCGTAATTTTGGGGTAGATTCGATAGATTATCGAATATAGCTGCAAACGGTTTTTGTGAACCAAAATTTACGGATATTCGTTAGGGTTACGAATATTGGATTGACCCACCGTGAAAAATACTTCGTGGATTCGTGTCAAAAGTATTTATCACATAGGTTATCCTCAAGCCTGAGGTATTTGGTTTGGGATGCGGTAACTGTTGTCTTCTTAGCGCGTTCTAACACCACGCCGTAACAGGGTGGTCATAAGGGGCGTGTCTAGATTCAGTGGGAGCCGTGTTGCCAAATGCAAATATGCAAGATGGTAATTGCACCTCTTTTTTAGGAGAGATATTTCCGGGCCCCTTGACTGATTAGAGAAACTGGTAAGTGCACGGTCGTGCCCAAATGAACTGATCTTTTCTTTGTCGTTTATCACGCAGTTTTGAAATCAAGTATGTCATGAACAAATTCTTGAGTCTCTGAGTTGACCTTTTCCATGCTCATGCTCAAAATTGAAATATCGCGCTGCAAGGGAGAAACCTATATATATGCAAGTTTGTATGTATAAAAACGTACCCATTCATAAACAGGGAGTTTATAACAGGTCACTTCTAAGCAGGTTGATTATGAAGTTTTATCACAAGTTACTTTGGGGTATAAGAGTTCTTATAACATGGTTACCCTAAGTGTCTGGCTAGGGTCCTCCTTAGGCTAATAATGTGCAGTAACTATTACTTATCTTGCACAAGTGGGAGTCTGTTAGATTATGTGCAGAGATAATTAGTAGGCATGTTGTATCCAATGTTATAAGAGACTAAAGGGTCACACTGCTACACACCCAATTTAGAACAGTTGGATTTCACCTTTTTTCTGTGTGGAAATAATTAATCAGTTAGATTAATTATTAAAGAAAAGAGGAAATAATTAATCAGTTAGATTAATTATTAACGAGATAAACGAAATAATTAATCAGTTGGATTAATTATTGAAAAGATAGAAATAAATAATTAATCAGTTTGTATTAATTATTAAAAGGAAATAAATAATAAATAGTTATTTATTATTTAAAGGGAATTAAATATTAAGATTTAATATTTAACGGACTAAGTTAATTAATAGTTAATTAATTAACTAGTAAAGTCCAGGGGGTCAAAGTGAAGAGATTGAAAGTTTAATTAAAACCAGTGGGCTTTTAATTAAACGGGCTTAGGTCCAATCTAATCCTCATATATAATCCTTAAGCCTTAAGGATTAGATAGAATAACATAACATAAGATAAGGATTGAAACCCTAGCCGCCACTCTTCCCTCTCCCTCGTCCCAACTCCCTCTCTCGATCGACCTCACCATCGACCGTCTCTCTCTCTCTCTCTCTCTCGGCTCTCTCTCTATCGTCAAACAAGAAGGACACCGAGAGGGTATCTCTCGGTTTGTTGATCGACGCAAGGACACTCACACGTAGGCTCAAGCTTTCGAGTTCTTTGAAGCCTTGGTGATCCAGGAGCGGTCTAGCAGCTAGTTCAATCGGATGTGCAGTAGTGGTAGACCATCTTTAGCAATCCTAAAAGTTTTTTTTTGTTCAGGTATATTTCTTGTATCCTTATCTATGGATTATTTGTTAAGAAACTATGTTGATCATGTAAGTTTTAAAGATCCTAACCCTTTCGGGGTTTAGAGGGTTGTGTTCAATCCAGTTCCGCTTTTAGGATTGAACCAGTAGAATCAAACCCAGGTTTGACCAGTTTGAGTCATATGGTGGTTTGGTCAGGTGCAAAAACCCTTCAAGCTTTAGGTTCCAACTTATGGAGCTGACCTCTTTGATTCAGCACATAGCATTTTGAACCAAAGACATGGAAGTAACCTATATTGGGCTTTCTTGATTTATACATTTCATATGCAGTTTTACCATGTCTTTTGACTATGATTGACCTATTTTGGGTATAACATGCTGTACCAACAGCTTCATCCCAAAAATATAGTTTCAATCTTGCCTCATATAACATTGTTCTAGTAGCCTCAATTAAGGTTCTATTTCTCCTTTTAGCAACTCCATTTTGTTGAGGAGTTCTAACTGAGGAGAAATTTTGTATTATTCCATTTTGTTCACAAAAGCCTTCTAGGGTTGAGTTTCTAAAGTTAGTCCCATGATCACTTCTGAGTTGCTTAACAGACTTATCTTTTTTGCAACTTCTCCTGTGTGATAAAACTTATTATCTCTAGGGCAGCTTCACTTTTGGCTTTATGGAATATTACCCAGGTGAATCTAGAGAACTCATCAACTATCACCAGGGTGCAATTTTTGCCACTTAGGCTTGGAGTACTTATAGGTCCAAACAGATCCATGTGCAACATATGCAATGGGTCTGTTATTGAAAAGTTTTGCTTTGACTTAAATGACCCTTTATGATGTTTCCCTTGTTCACAAGCTGAGCACAAGTTGTCTTTGACAAATTTGATCTATGGAAATCCAGAGACTAACTCGTTATTGGATAACATATTTTTATATTCGAAAATTCAAATATGACAACCTTTTATGCCACAGCCGACCCAGCTTAGGAACAGATTAAAAATATAAGCAGGTTTAAGTATAAGGGTCTGCAGATTTGAGATCAAGTATATACACATCTGTTTCTCTCATTGCTATTAGCACTGGCTTACCCTTTGCATTATAGATTGTTCCTGCTTTCTTCCTAAAAGTGACAATATTATCTTCATCACACAATTGACTGATACTTATCAGATTGTGTTTAAGACCTTTAACATATAAAACCTTCTGGAAAGTAACCTTACCAGCATGCATCTTCCCATATCCTTTAGTTCTTCCATGGGAGTTATCACCAAATGTTACTTTAGGACCTTCATCTTCCTGGGATTCACTTAGAAGTCCTTTCCACCCTGTCATGTGCCTTAAGCATCCACTGTCCAAGTACCATTTACTTGAAACCTGCACATGAAAAACTAAACATATTAGTTTTGTTTAGGAACCCCCTTTAAAGTGGGTTTAGATGATGAGCACTTAGTCGATTCATCTTGTGGAGCTGACTGGTCAGCTTGAGCAGGTGTTGAGTCCTGCATAGGCTGATAAGCTTGTTCCTTTTCAGGCCTTAGTATTTCACTTTCACAGTCTTTGTCCTCATGTCCTCTACCTCCACATTTGTAGCACTTTCTTCTATTAGTGACTACAGTCTCAGTTTTAGGATTATAAGTTGTGGATAATTTTTCAACGTTCTTTGCAAGTCGATTCACCTGATGCTCATTAACTTTGGACTTACCTTTATTATGTCTAGGCTTATTATCCTCTTGATGAGAAGTTTGACCAACAAACTTATTTTCATCTCTTTTATTGACTTTGGACTTACCTTTGTCATGTTCTCTAGACCTACCAGTTTCAACAACTTTAGAATTACCATTATTGTTGTGACATGACCTCTGACTTATAGTTGTCTTCCTATTCTTGAAACTTCTCTCTGTACTAGATAGAGAATGTTATCTTTTGAAAGGATTTGGATTTAACATTTCAATAACATGTTTTCTTTGAATAGGGTGAGTACTCAGTCTATCATGAACAGACTTACTATGCTGTCTTGAAGTTGAACACTTATTTCCATGATCCTTTGCCTTTACAAACTTAATGTATTTAAGACCTTGATCGTGTTTCTTTTTTGAGGATGACTTCTGAAACTTAATCAGTTGTCTATCTTCCTTAGAATCTGTACTTGCTATCTCATCATCATCAGCTGCATAAGCTGTGGATTGATAGTTACCTCCAAGTACAGCTTTCACCTGTTTAGGAATCTGTTGGTTGATGCACTTTTCAGCAAGCTTTGATGACTTACACCAAGATTCAGTGACCTTTTGAAGTTGGTCAACTTTATCCCTAGCTTCCTGAATTTCTTCACTTAGAAGTTTGTTAATGTGTCTTTGACATACAAGATCACATTATGCTTTCTTTTCAGCAGTAATAAGAGTTTGATTTTCCTTAATCTAATTTTTAAGCTTAGTTATTTCAGATTTGAGGTCAGCTTGAGTCTTAAGGCTATTCTTAAAGTCATTTACCAGATAACCAAACGTAAGACCTTTTTCTTCTTCAGTGTAAGAGTTGAAATTACTAACCTTGTACATGGAGGAAGGATCTCAATCACTTAGTTTGCTGTTTTCCTTAGCTTCCTTCATGTCAGCTTCAAAAGTTGATTTAGACAGACCATAATCAACTTCATCTATTTCAAACTCTTTATCTTCTTGAGCCATCAGACACTTGTCATCATCATCTGAGGTAGATGATTCTTTATCCCAAGTTTCAGCATACAGTCCTTTAACATTGGACTTGTCTTCAGGCTTTCCTTTCTTGAGCTGAGTATATTTCTTCTTGTACTTATCAGCTCTGTAAGCATTCTTATCAGCTACTGAAGCTGTTTCACCCTTCTTTAGTTGTACTTATCAACTCTGCACTCAGAAGCAATGTGTCCCTTCTTTTGACAGTTGAAGCACACAACTTTCTTGGGGTCAAAATGACTCCTTCCTTTGCCTCTATCAGATCTTCCTATTCCCCTTTGTGCTCTTCTCAATCTTCTGGCAAGCATAGCCATTTGTTCAGTGATAGTCTGAACATCATCAGTATCACTTGAGTCTGAGTCTGAGTGGTCAGCTTGTGAATCAGACTAAGTCTCAGATTTAACTATGAAGGCTTTTGAACTCTTTTTCTTCTTCTTTGCAACTAATGCAATTTCATTTTTCTCAATAGAGTCCATCTGTTGTTGAGAAGATTTCTTGTATTCTGTGATCTGTTCATGATTAAGCAAGAACCCATATATATGGACTGTAGGTTGTACATATGTAATGTACCTCCAGCCTTTAGTGTTATGGTCACTTCATTGAATTTATCTGGTAACACATCCAGAAATTTCAGCACTAGGTCAGCTTCATCCTTTTTAATGCCTACACTTAGCAGGTCATTAATCAAGTAGTGAAACCTTGTAAACATATCAGATAGGGTTTCATTCTTCTTAGAGAAGAAGTTTTCATAAGATCTGTTAATATGATTCTTCTTATGCTGCTTGACCAGATCTGTACCCTCATATGTGATACTCAAAGTATCCCAGATTTCTTTTGCAGATTGACACCCAGTCACAGTATGCAAAATTTCATTGGTCAGGGCATTTTCCAGAACACTCTTTTCTTTTTCATCAAGAGAATATAACTTCTAATCCTCTTCAGTCCAAGATGCCAAAGGTTTCTTGAATTCCTTTTCAATCTTGTCAGTAGACTTGTCACTGACAGCAGCAGGAATCTTGGGGATAAATGGTCCACGGGTTATGACATCATACATTCTGGTGTCAATGGACTTAAGGAAAAGCATGGCTCTGAATTTCCACATAGGATAATCAGATCCATCAAACATGGGAAATCCTTTAGCAGCCATCTGAGGAAAGTTTAATGAATTATTGCTTGTAGACATCTTACTCTATCTCAGGATCTTGATATCTTCAACTAATGAAATATTTCAGACTACTCTGATACCAGTTGTTGGTCCCTTGGTGAGATAAACAACAAGCAAGTATTGTGTAGAAGGGGGGGTTGAATACAATTTTTGCGGAAAATTGAACAAATCAATAAAAAGTGTTACACATATCAACTTGAATAAAACCGAATGCATTTATAAATCAAAAGATGATTACAATAACTATCAAGTATAAAGCACTTGATTCGTGAACACCGAATACAATTCAAATCTCTCAGTCTCTCAAACTAATTGATCAAACTTGCTATCATAATCAACTCACGAACTATTGTTGGTAATCTGTGAATGCTTGATCACTTTTATCAAATTACGATCAATGTATCAAGCTTCGTAACATATACGATTTTGAGGTTTTATGAGGTTGTTACCTCTCTCCTGATTAAGAGAATTTATAGTCCTATTCTACGTATCCTAACAAACTAGAACTTATCCTAATATGTTAACTAACTAACAGATAATCCGGGTATCTTGAATCTTGAATCTTCAATCTTGAGTCTTCAATCTTCAAACTTGACTTTGGAATCTTCTTATCCGCATCGTAGAAATAGGATAACAGAATTCAAAACATATTTAAATTCAGTTAAGCTGACTTCTTTTGTCATGCTGTGTTACTCAGCTTGAAACTCATTAAGCTGAGTTCATCGAGAACTAACTCGATATTAAACATGTACTAACATGTATAAGGACTAACTCTCCTTAGAAGTCATAAGAGTTAGCTAGAACTGACTTAGCAACTCTGTTGAGCTGACTCAGCCTAAAGGCAGAGTCACTCGGCTTGAAACACATCAAGCTGAATATTCGACCTATACCTTAGATGACATACAACTTATCAAACATATAGATAAACTGACTAAGATATAGTCTAAGCTGATCAACTATAATGATCAGCTTATACTCAACTTATGCTCAGTCTGAAACACTATAAGTGCTCAGTCTGATCAAGCTTCATAATCCTGTTTAAGCTATATTTAGAACATATCTTATAAATTTAACTTTGTCTCATCAAATGTTAACTAATAAGATCATTTGACCAACAGTTCTCTCTTCGAGTGTGTCCACAAAGATCATAGGAATCTTGTCTTTAAGAAACGGACCAATTACAGAATACTCTCTTCAGACTGGATCTATCCTTGCCTCTCTTGTATACATGTTTACTCGATCAACACCGGGGTTGCCTGTGTAAACCGGAGGAGTAGGTGGGATAATTGTATTAAGAGGAATCCTCCTTTCAACATCTTTTAAGAACTCTTCAGCTTCTTCTCTTTGTTTGTTTTTTCTTATAATATCAATAGCTGTAAATTGAAATTGACCTTGAGGAGGTGGGATCAAAGTATGCACTCCATACGTTACTCCCCCTAGAACCCGAAACATACCGAATATCTTCTTTGTAGCTGGTCTCTTACCCCTTCTTATGCTAGCCTTTTTAAATCCTTATTTTCTCTTTTCTATTTCTGAAGGCAGCATGTCATCCCCAAATCTGTCGATGATACGGGTGTGGGTGGCTTCTGGGTTGTTAACCGAAGTAACATATTCATCAATATCGGCATAAATCTTAGTATAATCCATATCAGCATGGGTCTCCTCATTCTGATCAATTTCTCCCTCTTCACTAACACAAGTCCTCTGTTCAAAATATTACATTTGCTTATAAAGTACCATTTGATTATCTGCATGTTGTTGTGGGTGCTCGAGCACTTGTACCTGCAGCAGACGGGAGTATAGTACTCAAAGGAGTAATTGGAATAACATTAGTCGAAGTTAAGTACTATCGTCTTCTTTTCTCCCCCTCGGGACGATCATCGGGATCACGATCATCACGCTTTCTTCTTTTATTAGAAACTGAAAAAGTGAGGGTGTAAAAGGTAACTTTGGCAGAATGCTAATCCTTAGCCTCTATTGTAATGTTATGTTTTGCAATCAGAAATCACTTTTCTCTAAGGTGTAGTGTGTGTTTTCTCTCTAAGGCAAAGCTTCATCCCATATTCGGGACCTCACAATTGGTATCAGATCCAAATCTCTTTGAATTGGCTCTTGATTTGTTCAAACAGTCATCATCGATCGAAGATCAAGGAGATAGTTCATCGATTAACTATTTTTCATGAAGAAAGCTACTGATTATACTTCGATGCTACAGTAGAAACTTCGACGAGCAATGTTGCAATAGCGATCTTGCTGTTCATCGAGTTTTAAGTTGTTGTTCGATTGTAATTGATGCAATTCTGGTCCGGTGTCTCTTTTTCAGAAGGTATATTCAATTTAATCTCAGTTAAAAGTCAACTTCGATGGAGATCTGATCAGTTTAGTTTAAATTGACGTGAAATCAGAGTTTTACGATTTCACTGTTCATCATCGATCTCAGAAAATTGTTCTTTGATAGTTATCGCATTGTGTTCGATTGAAGATTCTGAGTATTTGAAATCAATTGTTATTGATTTGAAAGAGTTTTGAAAAATTCATTGCTCTTGCTCAAGAACACGAAAAACTCGATAGATCTGAGATTTTGATCATTGAAAATGAAAACAACCATCGAAATGGTGTTTGTGTATGAAAGTTAGTTACTATCGAAGTGGGTAGGTGAGATATGATCATCGACCGTGATTTTTGGTAGTGAGTTCGATAAGCAGTTTCCATCGACCATGATTAGTAAGTGAGTTCGATAAAAGTGCAAGTCTTGAGTTATCGAACTGAAGTTATTGAAGTGGGTTCATCGAACTTGGGTACTATCAAACTTGGTTACTAAAACACAGAAATACAAGTGGTTACTATGGTGAAATTTTGAAAAGTTACCAAGTGTTCACCTCAATCTAGTTCATCAAACTTGATTATCGAACTAACCTTTGGTTACTACAACAAGCAAGTGTAAGTGGATACTCTGCTGGATTTTTGTGATAAGTGATAATCATCGAACCAAAGTAACAAGTCATCGAACTCAATCATTGAACCTACACCACTAATCACACCAAGTATCGAACTCAGTCATCGAACTTAGTTATCGAACTCAGTGATCGTACTTAAGCATTGAACTTTGTCATCGAAGCTAGAGTCATTGAACAAAGTCAGAACTTATTAAACCAACTCATCAAACAACTCATTGAATCAGATTGAACTAAATCAAACCAACTCATCAAACCAACTCAACGAATGAGATTGAACTCATTGAACCAACTCATCGAACCAGATTGACTCAAATCTCACCCATCGAACTTAGCATCGAACTCCAACATCGAACTGTGTTATAGAACTTGGACTTCGATCGAAGTTATTGAACTTGTGAAAAACAAGAGATTTAAAGACACCAATCTGGATAACCTTTATTCATTTTGATAAGAACAGTTTGAAAAACTCAAAGTCAAATTCAACGAGTATACGATCAACGTTTATACACACTTTAATCATGTCAAATTCCAATGAGATGCTCGCAATTGGTACTGATACAAAACCACCAGTTCTATTTAGGAATGATTATCTTGTATGGAAAGGAAGATTCATGGACTACCTCAAGCATAATGAAATATATGGAACACATATGATAGATTGTATCCATAATGGGAATAAAAAGTACGAAAAAGTCATTCCAAGGAATCCTACTAACAACCCTCCAATTCCAGAGACTAGAAGATGTTGCATAACGGTGGCATCTAGAAATGCAGCGGAAGTTAAAAACGGTATAAACAATTTTTTCAAAACAATGCCACCAATACAACCCCAATAAATCAATCTCTAACTATGAATTTTGCAACTAAGAAAAATGAACAAGATAGAAGAAATATATACCAACATGTAGCTTTCTTCCTTTGTTTCTTTGATGATGATGGATGTGAGAACTCAAGCAAGAGTTCCTCTATCGGTATCCACACCAAGTGTTCTTGATTCCCACTTGCTAGACAGCTTGTATGCCAACAAGAGCACCACCTTTAGCATCCACCAACTTGCAGCCCAAGAATGAACTTCCAAAGGTGCAAATTTTGAGAGAGAATTTCCATGTCATGCAAGGATGGTCGTTAGCTCTATTCTAACACACACCAAGTCTAATGACCTCATAAGAGTAAAAAAAAACCGGACATGTAATGTATAGGGTTAATAGACATTAAGACCTTATTAAAATAGTCTTAAAAGACATTTAATTAGGCTGATACTGCACTAGGCTCGACCGTGCCTGTCAAAGGCACGCCCGTGCCTTGCCAGGATAGGCACACCCTAGGCATGCCGGCCTTGGGCTCGTACCATGCCACGAGGCACGGCCGTACCTATATGAGGCACACCCATGCCTTCCAAAAGAGGTACGCCCACAGGTATGCCGACCTTGGGCTCGTGCTAGGCTGTGAGACACGCCCATGCCTACAAGTGGTACGGCCGTGCCTGGCCCACCAAGACCCAACTTTTGGATTTCATTCTCTCTCGTTCAAGGTGTTGTCGGAATCAATACTTGGTGTGTGACCTAATAGGCATATGCCTCATTGGCAATGACACCAACTTGTGTGTGTCAGTGGGCATATTCCAATAGACTCCCATTTGCACATGACACAACCACGAAATATGTCACCGACATAGATTGGCTCGTGTATTATCAGTAGCGTTACTAATCTACGTGTGTCAGTGGGCACCATAACCAACAGAATCATCTACCTCAGATGATGATGTATGTTTAATGGTTCAAGAAGATGAAGAGTTTGAAATTAATGAAGTTGATTATGGTTTGTCTTAGTCAACTTTTGAAGCTGACATGAAGGAAGCTGAGGAAAACAGCAAGCATAGTGATTGGGATCCGGCTTCCATGTATAAGGTAAGTAATTTCAACTCTTACACCGATGAAGAAAAGGGTCTTGCCTTCGACTATTTGTTAAATGATTTCAAGACCATCCTTAAGTCTCAAAAGGACCTCAAAGCTGAGATAGCTAAACTGAAGAATGAGATGTAGGAAAACCAATCTCTCATTGATATTGGTAAGAAAGCACAATGTGATCTTAAATGTCAAAGACACATTAATAAACTTCTATGTAAAGAACTTCAGGAACCTAAAGTCAAACCTGACCAACTTCAGAAGGTCACTGAGTCTTGGTGTAAGTCATCAAAGATTGCTAAAAAGTGCATAAACCAACAAATTCCTAAACAGGTACAAGCTGTACTTGGAGGTGACTATCAAACTGCAGCTTATGTAGTTGACGATGAGATAGCAAGTACAGACTCTGAGGAGGATAGACAACTGATTGAGTCTCAGAAGTTAGCCTCAGAGAAGAAACATGGTCAAAACCTTAAATACAATATGTTTGTAAAGGCTAAAGATCATGGAAATGAGTGTTCAACATCTAAACAGCATGGTAAGATTGTGCTGGACAGATTAGGCACTCAGCCTATTCAAGGCACTCAGCCTATTCAAAGAACTTCAGTCATAGAAAGGCTTAATCCAAATCCTTTCAAAAGACCACATTCTCTATCTGGCTCGGAGAGAAGTTACAAGAATAGGAAGACCACTGTAAGTCAGAGGTCAAATTACAACAATGGTAAGTCCAAAGTTGTGGATCTTTGTAAGTCCAAGAAGATCAATAATGGTAAGTCCAAGCCTGTTGAGACTGGTGAGTCCAGTAAGCATGACAAAGGTAAGTTCAAGGTCATAGAAAAGAAGTTTGTTAGTCAAGCTTCTAATCAAAAGGATTACAAACAAAGACCTGACAAAGGTAAGTCCAAAGTCAGTGAGCATCAAGTGAATCAACTTGCAAAGAAAGTTGAAAAGTTATCCACTACATATAAGCCTAAGACTGAGAGCAAGTTCTCACAAGGATTATTAGACACTCTACCTCCTGTAATCATTGGAAGAAGGAGATACTACAAGTGCAGAAGTAGAGGTCATGAGGATAAGTATTATGACGTTGAAATCTCAAGGCCTGAACAAGAACATGCTGATCAGCCTACACAGGACTCAACTCCTGCTCAAGCTGAACAGTCAGTTCAACAAAATGGAGATGCTAAGTGCTCCTCATATGAACTCACCAAGAAGTGGGTTCCCTAATAAAACTAATATGTTTAGTTTTATATCATGTGTAGGGTTCAAGTAAATGGTACTTGGATAGTGGATGCTCAAGGCACATGACCGGGTGGAAGGGACTTCTTAGTGATTTCTAGGAAGATGAAGGTCCTAAAGTAACATTTGGAGACAATTCCTATGGAAGAACTAAAGGCTATGGGAAGATGCATGCTGACAAAGTTACTTTCTAGAAGGTTGTATATGTCAAGGGTCTTAAGCACAATCTGATTAGTATCAGCCAATTGTGTGATGAAGACAACATTGTTACTTTTAGGAAGAAAGCAGGAACAATATATAATGCTAAGGGAAAGCCTGTATTAATAGCTAAAAGAGAAAGAGATGTGTATCTACTTGATCTTAATTCTGCTGATCCCTGTTAGAATATTAAATTGAGGGTGTAATATGTAAATTACTCAAAGTTTGGAGAATGCTATTTAAAGGCATTTTCCCCACATTATCAACTAAGCTTTGCATTATTCAACCCTTGTGTTTGTGAACTCTCTCTAACTCTCGGCTCTCTCACTATCACCGAATACACACACAAACACACACTAAACATCAAGTATTGCTTCATCCGTATACATTACGGGACCATCAATTGGTATCAGAGCCAAACTTGTGTTTGGCTCGTGATTGTTCGAAAGAAGACAACTAAATCTCGTAGATTTCAAGCTCCCAAGAAGAAAAAGCTCTCGGTTTCGCAAAGGTTCAAGAACTTCATCTTTCCTCTAGAAAAACTCAAGCTCAAACGATTTCCAAAGGTAGAACTCGTTAAAGGTATAAACTATATCTTCTTTAAAACTTTCCTTTGAGTTGTTACTATATTTTTACAAAGTTTACAAAACATTCTTTGAAGAAAAATACAAACCGTGGGAGTTTTTATATACATTAGGTCAAGAAGGTCATTAAATACCAACCTTTTCAACATTAAATTTTCTGGGTATTTAAGCATTTATGGTGTTCTTGGTCTGAAAGTACAACTTGAAGAAGAAGAAATCGTATTTTGGAATTTATTTAATTATAAATTCCTAATAGATTAAGTGTTGTACAAGGAAAATCAAGTACTTGCCATACCAATCAAGTACAAGTGGTTAGACACTATTCAGGGTATGGCAATCTTATTTGAAAAGGACACATCACACTCTATAAGCCGGATTCCTAATCGCATGCTATTAGTTTGTGCAGCTTATAGAGCATTAGTGTTGATATTCTATCAGCCGGATCTTCAAAGGCAATTGCACGCGATTCACACTGGATATTCTATCAGCCGGAACTTGTGTCGATACGCTATCAGCCAGCTTAAACCTTAGGAATCGCATGCGATTGAAACTTTTCTAAGTTTTAACACATTGATTCGCACGCGATTAACTCTTGACAATCTGTGCTATTCATACTATTCACTCTATTGGCAATCGCATTTGATTGTCAGGACTAACCGTTTTATTTCCTAAGTCTTTGATGCAACAGGATTGAATCGCATTTGATTGATCACTTTATTAATCGATACTAAGTCCTTACTCTGCCCGTTTGTTTTCAAGGAATTTACTCAGTCAATCGCAATCTATTGGATCAATTCGCATTCAATAAGACAAATCTCACACAGTGACATTCCTAAGACTTGGACAAGTGATTGACTCTTTGGACTTGACTTAAAGAACTCTAAGACATTTGGACTTAATCAAACAATCTAATTCATAATTGAATTTAATGAAAATCAGATTTCATTCAAAGGTGAATTACATTACTTCAAGTCTATCTAGTTCAAAGTTGAATTTAATCTTTGTAAGATCTAATTCAAAGTTGAAATTTAAAAAAACTTAGTTCTTTAATCAAATTCTCAAGTCACTTTAAACTCAAGCTTGAAAAGAATCATACTATTTACTTTAGGGAAAGCTTTCGAACAATCAAACCATCTTACAAGTGAACGATCATTACTTTTAAAATTCACTAATAATGTCAAATACAAATGAGATGATGTCCATTGGTACCGACACAAAACCTCCTGTTTTGTTTCGGGGGGAATACAATGTCTGGAAAGGAAGGTTCATGGACTTCCTTGAGCACAACGAACTCTTCGGGGATAAGATGATAGAATGCATCCACAAAGGAAACACCAAGTTCACGAAGACCGTTGAAGCTGACCCAACCAACAATCCCCCCATTCTTAGACATGAAAGAGAAAAGACCAATGATGAGCTGACTGCTACTGAAAAGGAAACAAAGAAGGCTGAGAGACTGGCCAAATACTACTTGAAACAAGGTCTCTCATCTAAGATCTATCTGAAGATAGACAGCTTGGGTACTGCCAAAGAAATCTGGGATGAAATCAAAAAACAGCTTCAAGGCACTGAGCAGGGAGAGTACATCAAACGTACTCAACTGGTCAACAGTTACCATGATTTCAAGGCTCGTGAAAATGAGCTTCTATCTGAAACATATGGCAGATACTGCAAATTGCAGAATGAGATGAGGTCTAATCAAATTGTCAGAACTGACCTTGATTTGAACTGTGTTTTTCTGAATTCATTAGGTTCTGAGTGGAAGGATTATGCTAAGTTGTACAAGCAGATCAACAAAGATCTTACATCTTTCACCTTCCACAACATCTTTGAGGACCTCAATCAGTATCAAGATGAAATCTTGCAGTCTCACCCGAAACAACCAGTTGCTGACCCTCTTGCTTTGATTGTAGCTGACAGGTCCCCTAGAGAAACTTCATCAAGGTCTGCCAAACTCAAACATGTGATAGTCAGTTAATCTGACCATGAATATGATGATGATGACTCGGTAAAAGCTGCATTTCAAGCACTTACAGTTGCCAGCAAGAACTTCAAGAACCGGTTCACCAAGACCAACAACAGACAACGGTTCACTTCTGGATCCAGAAGACCTGAAAGGTTTGCTCCTGTTGACTAGCCTAGGTTTCCAAGAGATGAGAGGAAGGAGGAAAAGAAGAATGATCTCAAATGCTATAACTGTGAGAGATCTGGACACATGATACGGAACTGTCCACAGAAGAAAGTCAAAGATGCTGAGTATTACAGACAAAAATATCGTCTGTCAAAGCAAAAACAGGCTGGGAATGCACTCATGGTGGAAGAAGACCAGTTCCTGGAGGACACAAACTCCGAAAGTGATCCAGATATTGAAGATCATGCCCAGTTCTGCTTCATGGCCAATGGTGAAGCAAGTGGTAGAAATGAAGATGATGGTGATCTCTCCGATGCTGAGGAGGAGATCTTTGACAGTGGAAAGGTACCCTCTATTTTTAATTCTGACATGGGTTTTAACTTTGAATATATCCAAACCATATTAAACAGCATGAAAAAGTTAGAATTAAAAATGACCAAACTGACAAAGAAAAATCAAGTGTGAAAGGAGGTCGTCCAAACACAAGACAAAGAAGCACAGGCTACAATTGAACAGTTGGAGAAAAACATAGATGAATCAAAAGTTCAAATAGCTGTGAAGGAATCTGAATTTCTTGAATTTACCAATACAACAAATAACATCATACATGATCTTAAAGCATAACGTGTTGGTGCGGAAAAAGATTCTGAAATTCTTAAAATTGATCAACAACTTCTTTGTTTAAAAATAAAAGAATTGGAAGACCTTCTCATTAAAAGGGGACAACGTGAACAAACCATCTTTTTATACAAACAAAAGGAACGACATTTTTCAAGATGGATATTCGATGGACTTGGTTTCAAAAACCCAAAAGTCCTGAGTAAAGTATCTTCCAAGCAACTATACAATTCAAATCTCTTTGGCGAAGGACTAACTCAACGAATAGTAATTGTTGGCCAAGAAAAAAAACGACTTGAAGAGGACATCAAACGAACCCTACATCTGAAAACTGAAACTCCCTTCAATTATTCTGATCTCAATGACTCATACTTCACTTACCCCATCCCAATACTTAACTCTACTGTCACCACACCAGTTTATACAGATGAGGAACTTTACACCCCTGAAGTGCCAAAACCTCAATTTCTATACATTCCCCACAAGGAATTATAGCAAAGGTTTCAAACCATACAGGAGTTTTGCTTCAACCATCTAGTTCAAGGTGACCTTACCAAAGCCTTCCAATCAGAAACCACATATGAACCCTCTCCATTAGTTCAAGAAAATGCTATCCTCCACAAGCGTCTCCAAACAGTATTCAATCTTGATGGCAAGATCATTGATGACTTGTGCAAAGAAAATTTCGAATTGTTTGAACGAATCAAAGAGGTCGAAACTGCAATGGAACCAATTGCTCCATTCACCTTCTCTCCATATGGATCAGCAGTTGATGAACGAATCGAAGATTCCAAACATGCGTCTTCATCTTCTCAAAATGTCACACCTAATGTAAAATCTGTTAATAATTTGTCTGTGGTAAATTTAAAACTGAAACAGATTTTCAAACCAAAACAGACCTCCACTTCCACTTCTATTCACATTTCTCGTAAGAACATCGACATACCTGAATCCTCAAAAGCAGCTGCTAGTCGACCACGACTCAATTCTAACGTTTTACATTCTGCTGCAGATGTGAAGAAGCTCGGGAGTGTGGAGCGTAAAATAAACACAAACTGGAAGAGAGTCATTCCTAGGTCCAATAGGAAATGTTCAAACTTTAGTCAATCATGTGAACAAAATTTGATGTTTGATTCAGTCTGTAATCATTCAAGTTTGCAAGATAATATTGCTACTTCCATGTTTTGTATTAGTGATGGTTGCCTCCATGGTCATTGTGAATTTAACTGTGAATATGATTAATTGCAAAAACAAATTGGAATTAAACCATGTGAGGACTGGACAGACTTTTACGCTAACCAAGTTTGTGTTCCATTTATAACCTCAAAAGGAATCATCATTAATCAATGGATTACAACTCGTCAGTCACATGCACTCAAACGTTTGCACAAATCAAGGCGACTACTGACGATCAAGGAACTGGAAGTCTACAGACGGCAGGGCTATGAAGCATTTAAAAGGGCTTGGATTGCACAGGAAAAACACTTGCATTCTCAAAAACGTTCTCGCAATCCCCCTTCCAAAATCTCCAAATCTTTTAAACCCAAGCCATCATCCATTCAACGAGTAGCAAAACCTACTAATCGCAGTGGTCCAGTTCAGCAAAAGCAAGTTGATGCACCGAGGCCACAGAGAATTCTTAAGAATTCCTCGCAAACATGGATTCACAAACATAACGCTTCCGCAACTCTACCGAATCCAAACCCTCCGATTCCATCAACTATCAAACCAACAGTAATAAAGAAACTTTCTGCTCAGCCAATTTCCTCCAAATCTATTCCTTCTCAACAAAAGATTCGACCCACATGGGTAATTAAGAATAGATCATCTAAAGTTTCACAACAACAAGTAGACACAATCACTACTCAACCACCTTTAGGAACTAACAATCAAGGACCCATTCATATATGGGGACCTGAACGTGCTTTATTCTCTTGTTGCAGTTGCCTCACTTGTTGTACCTGGACTCCGGCTGCACCAAACATATGAATGGCAACAAAAGTCTTCTCAAGAATTATGTTCCTAAGTACTCCGGGAATGTACGTTTTGGGAATGACAATGTTGCACCAATAATGGAGTACGGAGATATCGAGAAGAAACACATCAAGATCAAGAAAGTCTCCTATGTTGAAGGGTTGGGTCATAATTTGTTCAGCATTGGACAGTTATGTGATAAAGACCTAGAGGTAGTGTTCAAAAAGAACAAATGTTCCGTTTTAACCAAAAATGCAGATGAGTTGCTGGCAGGTTCAAGAAAATCTAACCTGTATTCCATTGATTTGGAAAAATATGACTCCCCTACCTCTGTGTGTCTACTGTCCGAAGCATCTACGGATCTTACTTGGCAATGGCACAGAAAACTCTCTCACCTAAACTTTCAAAATATCAACAAATTAGTCACGGGTGACTTAGTGAGAGGCATTCCCATGTTAAGGTTCAAGAAGGATCATCTATGTGTAGACTGTGAGAAAGAAAAGATGAAGAACGCTTCACATAAATCTAAACAAGTATTTAGCACTACGAAGCCTTTGGAACTCCTGCACATGGATCTCTGTGGTCCTATGAGAATCCAGTCCAAGAGTGGGAAGAAGTATATTCTAGTCATGGTGGATGACTACTCTAGATATACTTGGGTCAAGTTTCTACGCTCAAAATATGAAGCCACTCCAACAATCATTTCCTTCATCAAGCAACAGCAGAACAAGCATAGTCAGAGTGTTGTCTCTATCCGGACAGACAATGGAACTGAATTCAAAAACAGTACTCTGAAGAGCTTCTGTGACCTTGTGGGAATCAGCCATCAGTTCTCTGCTGCATACACACCACAACAAAATGGTGTAGTGGAAAGAAGAAACAAAACTTTGATTGAAGCTGCCAGAACTATGATTTCATATTCTGGGCTCCCACCTTCCTTTTGGGCTGAAGCAATTAGCACCGCCTGCTACACGCAGAACCGCTCTTTCATTAATAAACGCTTTAATGAAACTCCCTATGAACTGGCCAATGGCATAGTGCCTAATATCAAATACTTCCATGTCTTTGGTAATAGGTGCTTTGTACTGAATGACAAGGATAATCTAGGAAAATTTACTCCCAAAGCTGATGATGCTGTTTTACTAGGTTATTCTACCGAGTCCAAAGCTTACAGAGTTTTTAACAAATGTACAAAGAGCATTGTTGAAAGTATCAACATAACATTTGATGATGCATTGAATGTTACAGATTTTCCACCACAATCAACAGTAAACGCTTCTGAACATACCTATTCAGGACCGGCGCTTCAAAATCAAGAATCAAACAATCCGTCCAGTTCAAATACTAATGAAACTCCCTATGACTTTATGTTTGATTTCTTAAGATATGAATCCTCTCCTGTTTTAACTAACAACAGGGACAACACGGTCATACAAACAAGTGTTACTATAACGGCTCCTACGGTCACTGAAACGAATCAATTTGTAGATCTCTATGCTGAGGATTCCTCTTCTGTTTCTATCACTCGTCCCCCTTGTGACTTCTCATATTCCTGACCCGGAGAGTCCTCCTGTGTTTGATTCAGACCCACATTTCTCTCCTGAAGATGAAGAAGAAGCACGACACCGACAAGATCTCATTCCTTCATCTTCCACTCCACATGAAATTAAGTGGACCAGACATCACTCTGAAGAGAACATCATCGGAGATCCTTCAGTTGGCATTCAAACAAGATCAGCAACAACAAACGAATGCCAATTCTCGGGTTTCTTAAGCATCATTGAACCCACCAAGACTTGTGAAGCATTAGATGATCCAGATTGGGTACTTGCAATGCAGGAAGAATTACACCAATTTGATCGTCTCAAAGCCTGGCGATTAGTTCCACTTCCATATGGCAAATCTGTTGTAGGAACTAAATGGGTTTACAAGAACAAAAGGAATTTGGATGGAGTGGTTATTCGTAACAAAGCTAGGTTGGTTGCTAAAGGTTACAATCAACAGGAGGGCATTGACTATGATGAAACTTTTGCCCATGTTGCTCGTATTGAAGCTATACGGCTATTTCTTGCATATGCAGCCTCCCGAAGCTTCCGTGTCTTTCAAATGGACGTGCAGACAACTTTTCTTAACGGTGTACTTAAAGAAGAAGTCTATGTCTCACAACCAGAGGGGTTCATCAACTCTAAACATCTAAATTATGTCTATATCTTAGATAAGGCCTTGTAAGGGTTAAAGCAAGCTCCACGTGCATGGTATGATGTCTTATCTGAATATTTGATTGGTAAAGGCTACTCAAAAGGAAAGACTGATACCACTCTGTTCACAAAGACCAAAGGTCGGGACAAGATTTTGGTTCAAATCTATATGGACGATATCATTTTTGGGTCTACAAATCAGAAATACAGTGAAGAATTTGCCAAGATCATGGCAAACAGATTTCAAGTGAGTATGATGGGGGAGATGTCATTCTTTCTCGGACTCCAGGTGAAGCAGTTAAGTCATGGGAGTTTTATTTGCCAATCCAAGTACATCAAAGATCTTCTAATGAAGTATGATATGATTAACTGCACACCCACATCCACACCCATGGTTGCTAAGGCACAGCTATTAGCAGATCTTGATAGCTCTCATGTCGATCTGAAAACTTACCGTGGGATGATTGGATCGTTACTGTATCTCACTGCTAGTCGTCCGAACATCATGTTCTCTACCTGTCTCTGTGCCAGATTCCAGGCGAATCCTAAAGAGTCACATCTTCTGGCAGTTAAGCGGATATTTAGATATCTAAAAGGTTCTATGGATCTAGGTTTGTGGTATCCCAAAGATTCAAATCTGGATCTTCATGCTTACTCAGATGCTGACTATGCTGGTTGCAAGATAGATAGGAAAAGCACCTATGGTATTGCCCACTTCCTGGGTGATCGTTTAGTCTGTTGGGCCTCAAAGAAGCAAAACTGTGTATCCACTTCCACAGCCGAAGCTGAGTATGTTGCTGCTGCAATGTGCTGTTCACAAAGTCTTTGGATACGCACATAGTTATCAGACTTTGGCCTCAGGTATGACAACATTCTATTGTTATGTGATTCCCAGTCTGCCATAGCTATCTCCTGCAATCCGATACACCACTCTAAAACTAAACACATTGATATCCGTTATCACTTCATAAAAGATAACGTAGAGAAAGGTCTTATGGAGCTCCAATATATTCCTACTGAAAATCAGCTCGCTGACTTGTTTACCAAACCATTAGATGAAAGTCGCTTCACAGAGTTGGTATCCAAGTTAGGCATGCTAAACTTGCAAATATAACATACTGTTGCTCCATCTCTCCTTTCTTTCTTTTGTTTAGAGTAGGTGTTACACTGTTTGTTCTTTGTGCAGCTTCATGATGAAACTATCAAGGGGGAGTGTGTTTCTGGTGATACACATGTATCATATGTGTAGGGGAGAAGTATACAACTGACACGTTCCCTAAATCTTGAGAATTCTCATCAACAGATGCAAGAGTCTAGGGGGAGTGTGTCAGACAAACATTCTAATCAACCATATCTGGAAAATAAAAAATTTCAAATCTCAAAATTCAGACATCTTGATTTTTCAGAAATTTTCCAAGTGTTGGGTTCTGTTTCAAGCAATCGCATTCTATGCTTCAATCGCATGGAATCCTTTGAAACCCAACAAAATTAATTTTTCCAAGTATTGATTCAATCACATGGAATCAATCGCATTGATCATCAATCGCAAGTTACTGACATATGGATCAATGATCAATCGCATGCGATTCAAATAAATTGATAGCAAGTCCAAGGCTTAATCGCATGCGATTGTTAAACAAAGGGTGAATCGCATACGATTGGAAACCAAAGGGTGATTCGCATGCAATTAACTCACCAAAAGGTCAATCGCATGCGATTCAAGAGTTCAATAAGCCGGATTCTTTGAGTCAATCGCATGCGATTGGCATTTACAAGGGGAAATCGCATGCGATTACCCTTGGCTTAACAACAAGTATAGGCCATTCGCATGGGCTATCAGCCGGGTTTTTACCGCCAATCGGCGCTTGACACGTGTCTTTTTTTTCACTAACATAAGTTACCCATCAGTTAACTTCCTTCATACGATTCAAAATTCGAAAAATTTCAAACTCTCTTAATCTTGGCTACTTGATTTTTCGAACTATCTCGTTACGCTGCCAAAATTTTCAATATTAGTGTCAAAATACTCCTAATCATATAGGTAACAACTTGTACGGATTATAATTTTGAAATTTCGACTTTAAGTTGTAATTTTGGGGCTTCAAACTACCGCATGGGATAAGGGTTTTCGACACTTTGGTTGAAATTTTAGGATTTGGTGAAACTAAACCTGCGATGGCACATTTGATCACATGGGGAACACTTTGTTGCAAAAATATTTCACAAATCTCAAAAAGTGTTCTTCGTGTTCTTGGGGTGTATGAGTTTTCACTATAAATTCCAATTTTGGTCTAAATATAGGTGTTATGATGATTTTTGGATCACACCCAAGTATTACAAAGTTCTTTGTACTTATCTAATTGACATTTTCAAAGTGTTAAAACAACTTTTGTATACACAAAATCATCGTGTACACAATGGGATTTTCATACTTAGGGATTTCACAAATTTTCTCAACTCTATAAGTTTGGTCAATGTCAGTCAACCTTGACTCATTCACTTAACTTTGACCACATTCCCAATCAATTTCAAAGTTAAGTGAGGTCAACTGATATATCTTTTTATCTGTGACTTAAATGTTTTACCTATCTGTGCAGATAAGATGGCTCAAACTATTGCTGACCCAGAGGAGATCATGCCTCGGTCTGAGTACCTAAATTCCAAATCACATGAAAATAACCACTATACGAATCTCACCAAACTGAGAAATCTCACTTACCCTATAGTCACTGAGATTTTGAAAGTCCACCCTTTGCACCATATGTTGACCTTTAACCCTGCTACTACTGGCACTTATGTACCTGAACTTTATGTCCAACAATTCTGGAAGACTTGTGAAATCCAAACCAATGCTGATAATCAGGAGGTGATCCATGCTGAAATAGACGAATATACCATTGAAATGTCTGTTAGCCATCTCAGGAACATCTTCAGGCTCCCAAGAGCAAACAGTAGACCACCAACTACAGCCTATGTCGATATTCCCGATGAGGAAGCATGTCTAGCAGCTATAAGGAGAATAGTGTATGATGGTGAGCTGACAAGAAAGAATCAATTCCGAAGGACTAACTTACACCCCAAGTATAACACCTTGATGATTGTACTTCAAAGATGGCTCACTCCAAAGTATTCAGGCTATGAGTATCCTACTGAACATCAAATGCAAATCTTTGTTGCGGCTGCAACTCACCTTCATGTGAACTATGCCTTTCTGTTCTTCCAAGATTTCAAAGCCACAATGCTACGGAAGAACTCAATAAAGAAGAAGGAGGGCAACTTTTTTCCCTATCAGAGGTTCATCCCCATGATTGTCCAACACATCATGGATCGATATCCGGACATTCCTCGCCGGTCAGGTTTACCTTCTGTATCTCCTAAACTTTTTACATTCATTAAACCTGCTACCCCAGCTAACATACCTATTCCTTAACCATTTCCTATTTCTCTGTTAGACCTTTGTGATAAGAATGATATTGTTAAGAGTTATAGGGAGAGTGTAGGAATACCTCCCATGGTCGTGCCAGATCCGGCCAGACCTGCCCAGGGAGGAGTAGTACCCAGTGAGGATGTAGAGGTTAGATCTCAGTCATCTATGGGAGATGCTGAGAGGGAAGAGCGGAGAGAAAATGTTGAGAGGGGTGGAGAAGAGGGTGAAAGTGATGATACTAGAGAGGGAGGGGATGCATATGATCCTGCCACCATTCAAGCCATTGTTCAATCGCTTTCTCAATCCATCCGCACCCAAGTTGTACTAGAAGAACTTGGTCTTGACATTTCTGAGTCATCCAGGTCTGAATCTTCTCATGATGAGTCTGCTTCCCATCCAGGAGGTGTCCCTGCTTTTGAATCCGTTATATCTCCATTGGGCACCCCCGAGCTACCCATTGAACAACCAGCAGATAGCACACCCTCCTTCATGAAACTTACTAACCCACATACTACCTCTCCCGACCATACTCACCCCATTCAAACTACTCTCATCCCTAAACCTGGTGGTCTGGTCATCCCGTTAATTTCACCTACCCAAACTACTACCATTCCTATCATTCGCAACGCCCTAATTGCTCCTGACCATGACAACCCAGCTGTTTCTCTTTCTCCTGATGTATCTGTCGAAGCTGGCTCTATCACTCCTGATTCCTTACTCGATCCCAATCAGTATGCCGGATATGGTATTGGTAGTGGTGAAGAAGAAGATAGGAGTTTGAGTGAACGAGTTGAGGTGAGACAAGAAAATGTGAGTGCTGAGGGTCCCCCACACCAAGAAATCTGGGAAGCCACATCCACTACGGGGCCTGACATTGTTGGGCCTCATATTGAAGAAGTCGCGGTTATCCCACCCGTGCAAGTTTCTGCCCCACCAAGCCACTACGGTGTCTCTCAACAGGCACCGTCTTTATTGCACAGGGTAATAGCACATACACTGGGTCAACCCCAATTGGGTGTTGGACCTATTGAACAAAGAGGACCGCCTCACTCGTCCTCGACTCCTTTTCATGCACAAATTGATATACCGCGGATCTCCACATATCTTGAACAACACAGAGTCACCATTGATACACTGAGCTTGTTAACTCAACAAGTCTCCTCAACTTCCAGAGGTGGTACCTTTCTAGGTCCCATTCGAGGATTGGAAGGAAATCCTGCTGGAGCCAATATTCCTGCTGCTCCAGTAGGTGGTCCTGCCTCTGTGGCTAGTACCTCAACCGGACATCTTAGTGATTCCGGGTTTGTTACACGTGCAGAACTTCATCATCATATTCAACAAGCCGTGTCACCAATACACCAACAACTGCAAATGACAAATCAAACGTTGGAAAGGATAGAACAAGAGTCCAAGGCCCAAGCCGATCAGCTGAACAGAATTGAAGCACTTCTTACTGCTCGCCCTCCAGTGCTAGAACCACAGTCACAATCTGATCCTGCTACTATGTCTGTGGATGCTTTAAAGAGCATGTTGTACATTAGACTTTTGGAGCAAAGGCCTGAATCTGCACACGATCAAGACCTTCTGACTACTCTTCGCAACGAACAGCGTCCATCGGGAATCTCCATGGATGACTTTCAAGAGTTTCATGAAGATGTAAACAACAAGATAGATGTGATCACAAGAGGTTTCTATACTTCACTTTCAAAGGTTACTGACCGGCTGACACTCCTTGAACAAACTTGTCAGGCTCAGGCTCAAGGGAATAAGAAGAGACGGGATGATCAGGATCCGGATGATCAACCCGAGGGGGAGAAGAGGAGAAGACTATATATGACATCTTCCTCTGCGGTTGCTAATGTACCTGCTCGGGAGACATCTCACTCTCAGGTTCCTACTGTACCTGTTCCGCATTTGAGTTCATATCTATATGCATGTATAAGTTTAGCTGGGTCTGGGAGTCAACTACAACAACATATGGCCGATGAAGTTTATGAACGACAACAAAAGGAAAATGTTGAAAAACAAATTGTACTTTATGTACCTCAGTAACAATCTGAACAGAGGCCAAGTGATCTTGAAGAAGGTGAAATACCTTTAGAGCAGTCCCATGCCTAGATGTTTGACTGGTCTAGTGACTCAGAGGAATAAATGGAAGATTTATATGAGTCCATACACACATCACCTGTAAGGCATGTGGGGGAAGGTAGTTCTGCTCAACCAGAGGAGGAGACTGAGGATTCTGAGATGGAAATACTCTTCAAAGGTATTGATGAATATGTCGAGGTTGCTACACGTCCAGATTCTCTTAGAATTTTCCACAGATTTGATGATATTCCCAGTGAAAAAGAACTTGGACTTAAAAGAAAAGAAAGGGAAGCAATTTCTAGAAGGGAAGCTAGGAGAAAGCCTAAACAAAAGAAACCAACCTTTGACGTGTCCAGGGTTCTCAGTGGGATTAATGTTGAAATTCATGAAACTTTCCCTCCTCCTCCTGGTCAATTTCGTGAATCAGCTGCTGATATTTTATAGAGAAACAAACAAATAGAAGCAGCTGAGAAAGCCCGACAAGAATCAGAATGGCCCTTGCCACAGAGCTTCATAATGCCACCTGCTCCTCCAGTGTATCGTGGGGATCAAGGTCTTGATGCAGGAAAAATGTTTACTAGAAGTGCTGGCCAACAACCAATATGGAAACCATATTTCGTCAATGCTGCTAATCTTGAAGAAAGAATCTCAGACATCTTTTGCAGCGAACAAATACAGGTTATCCCTCTAGAGTTGCGAAACATGGATGATCAACAAAGAAGAAGATACAAACACATACTCACTCAATCTATGTCAAATCCAGAAGAGAACAAACCAGAATATCCAATCATTGAACTCATCAATGTTTACACTCAAACCACCTTCAAAATAAAGTATGTCATCTTTCACGTCAAGAGAGCTAACAACCGAACATATTTCCTCACTGAAGCAGATCTTAGGTTTGTTAAAGTTGAAGACATTAGCTTTATATTTGACACTCTTTCTCAAAAGAAAGGAAAGTGGCCAGAAGAAGAATTTAGGAGAGTTGCTTTGATGAGATACTTAAGAAATCTAATGGAATTCATAGAGGAGCATGATCTGCAACTTGGAGCCGAGAACAATTACAGAAAAATCAATCTCTTAAAGCCTAATCAGAGCCATCCAGACATAGAAAAGCTTGAAGAGTTAACTGTAATTGATGAAGGGCATGAAAGCTTCAAGGGTGAACGAGGAGTTGTCTCCAAGAACACTAAAGGTGAAAAGATCTTCATCAGACTTGATGAGCTTATGTCTTACTCAGACGGCACATTAAAAATCCTTCATCACAAGTTACATCAGAAGGTATGGGATAACTGTGGGGCCTACACTGATGAACAACATGCTCAGGCCTATCGTGCTATTGAACAGATCAAGACTACACTGCACAACAGAAAGCAGGTTAGGAAGTGGCAAGTGGCATTCGGAATTCGCAAAAATCTGCTTATGAATAGTCAATGTATTTATTTGTTGTGAATTATTACACACCTCACTTAGGGGGAGATTGTTAGAATATTAAAGTGAGGGTGTAATATGTAAATTACTCAAAGTTTGGAGAATGCTATTTAAAGGCATTTTCCACACATTATCAACTAAGCTTTGCATTATTCATCCCTTGTGTTTGTGAACTCTCTCTAACTCTCGGCTCTCTCACTATCACCGAATACACACACAAACACACACTAAACATCAAGCATTGTTTCATCCGTATACATTACGGGACCATCAATTCCCTATACTGAAACCTGCTTGTATTCCCAATCTGTTCCTAAGCCGAGTTGGTTGTGGCATAAACGATTATCACATTTTAATTTTAAAAATATAAATATGTTATCCAATAAATAGTTAGTCTCTGGATTACCAAAAATCACATTTGTCAAGGACAAATTGTGTTCAGCTTGTGAACAAGGGAAACACCATAAAGGGTTCTTTAAATCAAAGCAAAATTTTTCAATAACAGACCCACTGCATATGTTGCATATGGATCTGTTTGGACCCAAAAGTACTCCAAGCCTAAGTGTCAAGAGGTAGACACTGGTGATAGTAGATGCTTTCTCACGATTCACCTGGGTAATATTCCTTAAAGCCAAAAATGAGGCTGCCCTGGAGATAATAAGTTTTATCAAACTAAGAAGTGATCATGGGACTGAGTTCAGAAACTCTACCCTTGAAAGCTTCTGTGAACAAAAGGGAATATTACAAAATTTCTCGTCTGTCAGAACTCCCAAACAAAATGGAGTTGCTGAGAGGAGAAATAGAACCCTAATTGAGGCTGCTAGAACAATGTTGTGTGAGGTAGGATTGAAAATTTATTTTTAGGATGAAGCTGTTAGTACAGCCTGTTATACTCAAAATAGATCAATCATTGTCAAAAGACATGGTAAAACATCATATGAGATGTATAAATCTAGAAAGCCCAATATAGGTTATTTCCATGCCTTTGGTTCAAAATGCTATGTGCTGAATCAAAGAGATCAGCTCCATAAGTTGGAACCCAAAGCTGATCCTGGAATATTTGTTGGTTATTCCTCAATCTCCAAGTCTTACAGAGTGTATAACACTAGGAGAAAGGCTATAGAAGAATCAATTCATATCTCATTTGATGAAGACAGTCTCGATCAAGCTGAGAAAAGACAAGCTGACTTGGTTAGTCTGAGTGAGCTTGAAAAGCCTGAGGAAACCAATATGTCAAATCCTATGTATGTCATGGGAGATGATAGTCATGATGATGTGTGTCCATCAAAGGAATCATCAAAAACTCCAAGGGACTCTCAAGCTGAGATAGATGATGAGTTCGTCAATCCCTTTGGAGCTAAAGTCACTCAGACTGAAAATCTTAGTGATCATCAGTTTGTTGACAATGCTGCTATTGAGATTGAGGATATTTGTTCACCTCAGAGTTCTCAACATCACACAGACCTAGAACCAGATTCTCCAACTACAACATTTAAATTCCTCAAAGACCATCCTCAAGATCAAATCATTGGAAATGTCCAAGAGAGGGTTATGACAAGATCAAAGGCTACAGCTAACTACGTTGGCTCTAAGTGGTTCTATAGGAATAAAATGGACAAGGATGGAGTGATAGTTAGGAACAAAGCCAGGCTTGTAGCACAAGGGTATAAGCAAGAAGAAGGAATCGATTATGATGAGACCTTTGCCCCTGTTGCTAGAATTGAAGCAATAAGGCTGTTTCTGGCTTATACAGCATATAAAGACTTTAAAGTCTATCAAATGGATGTGAAGAGTGCTTTCCTAAATGGAAAACTTCAGGAGGAAGTCTATGTGAAACAACCTCCTGGCTTTGTTAGTTCAAAGTTTCAACATCATGTCTATAAGTTAGACAAGGCCTTGTATGGTCTTAAACAAGCTCCAAGAGCTTGGTATGACACACTGTCCAACTACCTACTATCAATGGATTTCACCAGAAGTAGTATAGATAAAACACTCTTTATTAAAAAGAGTAAAGGACAGGTGATTCTTGTACAGATCTATGTGGATGATATTATTTTTGGTTTCACAAATGAATCTCTATGTGAGTGGTTCTCCAAAATAATGTCACAAAAGTACAAGATGAGCATGATGGGTGAGATGACATATTTCCTGGGTTTACAAATTCAACAAAAGCCTGATGGAATATCCATTAATCAAAGAAAGTATGTTCTTGATTTGATGAAGAAATATGGTTTTGATTCTAGTTCAACCATAAAAACACCCATGCCACCAGCTGTCAAGCTGAGTAAGGACTCATATGGTAAGTCTGTGTGTCAATCTACCTATAAAGGAATGATAGGTTCATTACTCTATTTGACAGCTAGTAGACCTGATATTATGTTTGCTACATGTGTTTGTGCAAGATATCAGGCATATCCTAAATAATCACATCTTCAAGCTGTAAAAAGGATCTTTAGGTACCTTACAGGTACACCAAATCTAGGTCTTTGGTATCCAAAGGACTCTGGATTTGAGTTAGTTGGTTTTTCAGATGATGACTATGCTGGGTGCAAGTTAGATAGAAAATCAACTACCGGAGGATGTCAAATGCTTGGAGGGAAGTTAGTTAGCTGGACTAGTAAGAAACAGAACTCAGTGGCTACTTCAACTGCTGAAGCTGAATATGTTGCAGCAGGCAGCTGGTGTGCTCAAATCCTATGGACGCAGCATCAACTTCAGGACTTTCGTATGAGTTTCAAGAAAACTCCGATCTTTGGTGATATCCAAAGTGCTATAGCCATAACTTACAATCCAGTCTTCCACTCAATAACCAAGCACATTGAAATTAGACATCACTTCATCAGGTACATCGTGGAAAAAGGTAAAGTTGACATAAAATTTATCTCAACTGATGACCAATAGGCAGATATCTTTACTAAACCCCTTGATGAAAAGAGGTTTACGTATATGCTAAGTGAATTGGGTATGCTCAACCCCTAGCTAAGTGTCTAGAATCTGACTTTTCAGTTTGACAAAGACTATGTGTCTTATGCTGACAACACAGTTTATAAATGAGTATTTATAAACTGAATAACATGTCAAGCTGAATGATAAGTTCACACGTTTGGTGATTTCCAAACATATTTTAACTTCTCAGTGTAGTTAAGATATATAGTTTGAGTCAGTCTCAAACGTAAATGACTAAGTGTCATTGAGTCTGAGCTATGTGCTTAACTCAAACTGTGTAATTAGTTCACATGTTTGGTAAGTTCCAAACATACATCAACTACTCAGTGTAGTTAAAAATGTAAATTTGAGTAAGTCTCAAATAGTAATGACTAAGTGTCATTGAGCCTGAGTTGTGTGCTCTACTCAAGCTGAGTTTCAATCTCAAGCTGAGTGCTCAATTCAAGCTGAGTGCTTGACTTAGGCTGAGTAATAAGTTTACTCCGCTTGGTGTGTCCAAACTATGATTTAATTACTACGTGTCATTAATTCATATGTCAATGTGTATTTGAGTCAGTCTCAAATCGCAATGTATATCAATTGCGTATTGGTATAATTTAAGAGTGTTTATGATCTTACTATGAGTTAATAATATTATTTTACACTTGTATCCGTTGAAAGATGATATGTCTCTACCCTCTCTCTATTAAATCAAGCCGTAATTTTTCCGGCGTAACGGATAAAATGGGATTCTAACGGTAACTTTTCTCTCTCCTCAAAAAGGTATATATACCGATCATAACTGGTTTAGAGAAGTTTACGCCAAAAATATGACTTCTCACCTTCTAAAATACCTTTCGCAAACACCTCTATTGCTCAGTGCATTCTTTCATTCAAAACCCTAAATTGCTAAGTGCAGTTTTCGGACCGCTCAGTGCGAATTTTCAGTTGCTCAGTGCTTTTTCAACCAATTACTCTGTGTAATTATATAATGGAAGGAATCACATTAGTTCTCGGTGATCAAATGGTTCGAGGTGCTCAGTTTAAGAACAATGGAGTGCCGTTGATCAAAATCAACAATCAACGGGCATGTCTTGCAATTCCTCCGAGGAAACAAGGCAGAGGATATGAGATACGGGTGGATTACATCCGTAAATGCCCCCTAGCATTCTCCTTCTGTGGCGCACCACTCCACATCGTTCCTCAACACCTTTTGGAGTTCTGGTACACTTGTACTTATGACCAGAACAGTGGAGAGATAACAGGGACTGTTCTCAATGGCGATAGAACAATTATCCTTTCTGTGCAGCGGCTAAGGGATGTTCTTCAACTCCCTCAATCTGATGAGTACGATCCGGCTGTCACGAGGCAAGTGGCTAGGTCTGTCCTACCTAGAATGGGTCACCCGCAAACAGAGGGTGTTATAAAAAAGGCCACTTTTCCAACCAGCTGGGGTTTTCTTGTGTCAACAGTGATTTGTGTACTGGGTACCAAGGTTGGAGGACTAGACCAAGTTAACGAGTTCGAGATGCAGCTGCTGTACAACATGTACTTTGCGAGGAACTTAGACTATGCACAGCTCATCTTCAACGAGCTCAAGGTCCAAGTGATGAACACCACAAGGGATCTTCATGTACCTTTCATAAGGTACCTGTCCTTCACATTTGAAGCCGAGCTGGGGACAGTACTCTACGAAGCTGATCAGGATGTGTTCCTGTTTCTTACACTCAGCTCAAAGATGTTCAATAATAACATCTTTCCAGAGCAAGAGGGTCTGAGTGATACCATGCTGCTGATAGCTGAATCAGCTTCTTTAGAAAGTGAAGCAGAGGGATCCAATCAAGGGGGAGCTTCCCAAGCTGTTCCAGAGGTTCAAGCTGAGCACTCTGCTCAGGCTGAGCCAGCCTACATTGAAGCTACCACTGCTAAGGTCTCTCTACTTTCTTTTTATCACTATTCTCCATCCACTTTTGGAGACAGGACTGCAGTAAACCCAACTCAGTCTAAACCATCTCCTCCAACTTTTATCCATCTTAAATCCCACTCTAAAGTCACCCCTAGTATGCCCACTGCTACCAGGGAGAATATCCGTACCTATACAAGAAAGACTGCCAAAGGTGGTGCCACTACTATAGGTATCACTGGAGCTGAGATCACACTGATCCCTCCACCGGCAGGAGTTGAGGGGGAGAAGCCTACTCTCCAGGTGTCAACCTCGAGGCTCATTACAACCCAAAAGCCTAAACCGGGTGTGATGTCTACTCAGCCCACACTCCAGTGCCATGGGAGAGCCTGTTACTGTGCCTAAGCAGACATACTTAGATAACATTGAAGAACTGACCAATCCCCAGGGTCAATCACCCCCCTCCAAACCAATTAGCCAACCACATACCCATACACTTCATGTTTCGAGCCCCATTACTTCTCCTCACTTCTCACACCCACAAGCACGACCTGTCAATGTTTCATCTACATACCAAGGTGATTCACAGGGTCTAAACTCTGGTGCAAATGAGTTTGACGGTAAACACCAACCCTTGGATGATGCTCCAACACACTCACCACTTATTATGTTTGACTCTTACAATACACAGGATATCCACTCTGAGTCTAAACACCAAAGTCAGTCTCATCCAGAAGCATCTGCCTCCTCAGGCATTGAACAACTGAAGCAATATGTTGCTGCTCAGTTTGGTTTGTTCCATCTCAAGAAGAAAAAGCACAAGCGCCAACTTTATCAACGGCTTGAGAAACTGGCAAAGGATGATCAAGAGATTGCCTCTACATTTGCTGCACTCCAACCACAGAGGACTTTAAACCCTATTGATGATGACAAAAAGGGGGAGAAGGTTCAAGCTAAAGCTGATGCTGAGTTAATTCAAGCTAAAGCTCTACTAGCACTGTCAAAAGGAGCAAAGAGGCAAGCTCAGCTTGAGGGGGAGCTGGAAACAGAAGCAGAGGAACCTGCAGCCAAGAAACAAAGAGTAACAGAATCTGAATCTGAGACTGAAGAGGTTTTTGAGATTGAACCAGAGACAGAAGAAGAAAAAGCTACAAGAGAATTGATAGAGATGCTCGAGCAAGAAGAGGCAAATGAGCTTGGAATCTCTGTAGCTGAAGTGAAGAAGAGAAAAGAAAAGGAAGTAAGGGACCAAGAAAGAGAAAAACTGAAAAAAAAATTGTTCAAGCTGAAGCTGATTACACTGGTCCAAGACCTGATTCTGTCCCATATACTAATGCAGAAATTCAGGAATGTTATTTCAGAAAAGCGCTAGTGAAGAGATCAAAGGCATGACCTTGAGCAGAATCAACGGAGCCATCATCCTCAACTTTGAATTTGAAGATAAATCTACAATGGGGGTGGACCTGAGATATGTTCACAAGATGGGCTACATAGAATGGAAAAGAATAATGATGATGCTCAAGAGGTTCAAACGAAGCCAAATCAAGCAAGAGATATTTGCTAAAGTTTATAAGCTGATAAATAGAGCTGAGGAGCTGAGATATGTTCCAGTTCTTGGTCTGCAATGGGAGAAATTGTTTGAGGTACCTGAAGGTATGGAGTTCAAAGAAAATCAATTTATTGATACACCTGTTCAGGGGTTTATGTATAAGGATCAGGCAGGCAAACCTAGTTTTATTAAACTGGATGAAGTTTGTTATTTAAAAACTAAGGATGCCTTGCACGTTAGAAGCTGTTGTGGTGGTGATAGTTCAAACCAACATATAAAATACAAACTGAACAAAATCATCAAAGTTCAACAGAAAGAATTCAAAGGAAATGTAGAAGCTGAGAAGTTGCTGTATGAGATAACCAAAGAGATTATCAACTGGCAACTTCTACATCCTGAGTTCATAAAATAATAGATTAGTTCTATTATATAAATTAGATTAGTTATAATTTTGTAAGCACTAAGTGTGCATGATCTATGTGATCAAAACTTTTGTATTATGATAAGTTCAATTAATACAAGTATGAGTTTGATATGTTCAACTGTGTTATGATATGTTCATAATTATTAGTCTGCTAAGTTCAGCTTGAATGAATAACTGATTAGTTCTTATTCCTTAATGTATTTAGTTGGTTTGTTCAACTTAAAGTTGGTATGTTCCACTTATAATTGATAAGTTCAATTAAAATTGATATGTTCAACTAATATTTGATTAGTTCAAATTTAAAATCTTAATAAGTTTGAGATTTAAAACATAATTCTGTTAAATAAACTTCAGAACTGTTTGGTGGTTTTGACATCATCAAATAGGGGGAGTTTGTTGGGAAGATGACTCGTCAGTTGAGATTTGATGAGACAAAGTTAAGTTTGTTAGATATGTTCTAGATATAACTTAAACAGAATTATGAGGCTTGATCAGACTGAACACGTATAGTGTTTCAGACTAAGCATAAGCTGTATATAGGCTGAGCATAAGTTTGATCAGCTTATACTATATCTTAGTAAGATTATTACTATCTGTGATAATCTGTGTATGTCACCTGAGATATATTGAGATTTCAGCTTGATGTGTTTCAAGCTGAGTGACTCAGAGTATATATTGAGTCAGCTCAACAGAGTTGCTAAATAATTTCTAGCTAACTCTTAGGACTTCTAAGGATGAGTTTATTAGTATACGTGTTAGTTCATGTTGGTTTTCGAGTGTGCTCTCGAATAACTCAGCTTGATGAGTTTCAAGCTGAGTAACTCAGTCCGAGTAAGAAGTCAGCCTAAAGAAAATTTAAATATGTTTTAAATTTATCTTTTTAACTCTCTATTTCTACGGGAAGGATAAGAACACTTCAGAATTAAGATTGAAGATTGAAGACTCAAGATAAGAAGATTCAAGATTCAAGATTCTGAGTTATCCGGTAGTTAGTTAGCAAATTAGGATTAGTCCAGTTTGTTAGGAACCATAGGAACAGGATTATAAATACTTATCTTCCTGATAAGTTTAGAGGTACGACTACAATGACGATTACAACTAAGTGTTGCAGAGCCAAATACCTAACCTCAACCGTATGTGTTACGATTCTTGAATCACTGTTTGTCAGTTTAACCTGATCAAGATATTCACATATTGCCAAGCTATTCGTGTGTTCGAATACTCACATTAGTTGTGAGAATGGTAAGTTTTCAATCTGTGATTAAATCTTGTTTAGAGAGTCGTTAGTATCTATAATCATAAGTTGATTATAGATAGCTAAGTTTGAAAGATTGAGAGATTTATATTAGGTGTTTACAAATCAAGAGTTGCTTACTTGATAGAGTCTGTAATCATCTTCTTATTAATGAAAAGCAAAGCATTCGATTGTGGTTTGATTTACTTTGTGTAACACTTTATTTTGATTTGTTCAATTTCCGTAGAAAGTGTATTCAACCCCCCTTCTACACATCTGTTGCTTGTTGTTATTCTCACCAAGGGACCAACACTTTCTCCTTTTCCAAAGGATAAAGATCTATCCTTTTTGTCTCTTTGCAAATACAAAAAGTGTTAAGTACTTTTACAAAGAAATATCTAAGGCATAATATGAACAACACATGTTCTGCCTTTGACTTAAGAAAATTTTACATAGAAAAACTATTAACTGAGATATCGTGTAAAGACTCAGCTAACAGACACTGAACTGTAAACATAATTTTGCTCAGCTAAGGATAAATGTGAAAGACTCAGCTACTCAGATTTTCTCAGCTGATCGAATTGCTCAGCTAATAATACAAATCAGAGTACAGCTATTAAATTGATTAAACTAAACTATCAGCTGATCCCAAGGGCTCAGCTAATCATTTGATTATGATCAGCTTATGAAGAAAAGTTTGGATAAGTAATAAATACCTTATCTGACAGATAGGAGGTATCAACTGATCAATGTGATTGTGTCAGCAGATCTGTGACTGCTCAACTGATCTTTGAAGCTTTCCTTAGCTGATGGTTTTGGACCATTAGCTGATCCATTGTAGATCTTCAGCTGATGCTTCTTGACTGATCTTTTCCTCTTAGCTGATCTTCCTGAAGCTGGTCCTTTGGCTGATACTCAGTGCTCAGCTGACACTTTCGTTCTTTAGCTGTCATTTCTTACTTTCAAATTTCTTTAAGTCTAACATGAAAAACAACACATGTTTTTCATTTATCCAAGTACAAAACTGAATATTTGGTTTTGTTAGCATCAAATCCTAATTTAATTAATAGACAGGTTTGATTTAGGTTTGATATTGCTATCTCCCTAACAATCTCCCCCTATTTGATGATGACAAAACCTTATCTTGTTTAAGAAGAATAAGTTTGACTCAGATTTGTAAAGATAAAACTTTTAAGTGCATTTTGGTTACCTAGCTATCTGTTTTTGGTAACTCTTTAAAATATGTTTCCTGATATTCTGTTTTTGGGAATCTTTTCATTTATGAAGTACCATTGTTCTGTTTTTGTGGTATCTTTTCTATCATTTTTCTGTTTTTAGGATTTTTGATTTTCTATATTTACACTAGGTGAGCTATCTACTAAGAATCATCTATACTACCAGTTTAGCTAAGTAGTCCATGATCAAAGTTTCAAGCTTGATTACAAAACAAGTAATTACAGCAGAGTTTGTACAGATGAAACAAACTAAGAATTAAACTAAGTACAGAAATTGAACTATTCTAGAAAAATGAAAATACAACTAATCTAGTTATGAAGTATCAGTTGTTTTCCCACCAAGGTTCTTCTTTGACTTCAAATGTTCTGATTTGTGGATTTTCAGCTAAAATCTGATCAGTTCTTGATTTTATCAATTGTTCAAAGTGCTCACTTCCTGTCAAATCTCTTATAGCCATCACAGCATGAAATATAAGCTCTTTTTTAGCTTTATCTATCTCAGATTCTCTTAGAAATCTCCAATTACCAGCTCTGTACATGAAGAACATTCCTCTTTCAAGTTCAGTTATGTACCTGAACTTTTCAGGATGAGTATTGGGAGGAAGAGCAGTGTTTAGGTTTTCATAAGCAGGAAGATAGGGATGATCAAGATTGAGAATGATTTGTTCAGCAGCAACAAAAGCTTTTGGAGTCTTCTTGAAGGCATCCTCAATTGCTTGAACATGTGCGACAAATTGATCAAGAGTGAAGAGTCTGTGGCATACTGACATTCGGATCCAGTATTCAAACTTTCCCATGAACCTTTGAACAATCTCACTTTTGGACTTTAGGAGATGGTACAGGATCTCAATCATCTCAAAGAAGGAGAGCATATTGCAGTGATGTAGATAAGTATCTTCATAAGTGTTTCTCTCATCTCTTCTAACTACTCTGAGATAAGGACCTTCATCTGTACCTCTGTAAGGAGTGACCCTTAAAATGATGTATGCAAATCTTCTATTTACCAATTTTTGCTTGTTATCCCAGAACTCCTTGGATTGCCTTTCAGTTTGTTGAGCAATTCTTCCAAAGTTAAAGTTGAGCAAAGCTTGAATGGCTTCCTTATGAGTTCTTCCTCTTTTAGGAGCTTTATTGGCAGAAGGGTCATCTTGTTGTTGTGCAGCTTGTACTTGATATTTTTTAGAGGACAGCATGATCAATTCTTCTTCTTGTATCTCTCTCAGCTCATCATTAGTAGCACCAATGATAGCAGCAAGATCTTCAGGAGTAGTGAAATCCTAATGCCTTTCCTTGGATTTTAAAACATATTCAATGGAGGTGCCAAGTACAACTGCTAATTCACTTAACTCTCTGAGACTCTCATCTTCTTGTTGAAGTTCTTCCTCTCTTCTTTCTTCTGCTTCAATCTCCTCAGCAGACAATATTTTCTATCCTTTTCTCATTGACGTACTGCTGGGAGATGGTTGACTTGGTTGTACTGGAGAGGAAGTTTGGACTGTTGGAGCTGTTGTAGAGAGACTCTGCTTTTTCAAGTTGAGCAGAGAGGACAGAGGCAAGCTATCTTCATCATCATCATCAGAACTTCTGATGGCACTTTGATTAGGGCACAGGATTCACCTTGCCTTGGTTTTTTGGCACTCTTCCTTCTAGCTTTTTGTTTTAGCCTTCTTTTAGGCATCTGTTCATCTTGAGCAGGTTGCTCCTCCTTAGATGGATTCTCCCCCTCAGCAGTTGATTGGTTCTGAACTTTTGCTTCATTGAGGGCTGATGCTTTTGTTGCTCTCTCTGCTACTTGTAGAGCTTCAACCTGAGCAGTATATAAATCGTATGCTGCTCTAACAGAAGTTGGAGATAAAGAGCTTGAAGAGCCTGAGGAACCTGACTTCTCCCCCTTTTTGTCATCATCAAAGGTAGGGAAGACAGTAGGCTTAGCAGGAGCACCAGGGGTGAAAAAAGAATAAGGAGATAGAGACGGTGTAGAAGTAGAGGGTGGAATGGTTGAGTGTGAAGGAGAAGCAGTAGGGATAAGAGTCTGAGTGAAAGGTGGAGGTGAGACTCTTTGGTGTGATAGGATAGGTGAGAAAGAAGGAATGAAGGTAGAGGTGAGAGGTCTAAGTCTATTGATAGCATCAGTCACATTGGTGAACTCTTTAAGAGTATCCATGTGCTTTTGCCAGGAATTTTGGCTTAACTTAGTGACCTCATCATCTATGATTTTAAGAAGAGAATGAACTCTGAGAATAGAGTCAGGAATGGATACAGAAATGTTAGGATGGGAAGGTCTTAGTGTTTGAAGTTGGGTAAGGAGGTTTGAAAGAGGTTGGTTGAGAGAGGAAAGTGTTTGGTTTAAAATGGTAGGAGATGGGGTAGGAACAGAAGTAGAGGATTGGGATAACAGTTGATCCAATTTGGTAAGAATTGGAGAAAGATCAACTGAGGCAGGGGTGGGTTGGGGTTGGGACTGGTTAGCTTTGAGTGACTTAACCTCTTAGGTTAGAAGAGAGAGTTGAGATTCTGTTTTGGTTTGGAAAGAGGTAAAGGAGGCTTGAAGACTATCCATCTTTTAATAGATAGATAGGAGGTTTTGAAGGATTTGGGGTGAAGGTTCAGAAGAGGTAGAGGGAATGGGTTGTACTGGGGTTAATTGAGATATATTGCCAATATCAGGAATGGATTGGGGTCCCTCACCTAGAATTTGGTATGTAAGCCTAAGATCACTGGGAGCAGAAAGAGTGCTCTGTACTAATGGTTGGTTAATACCACTAGTATTGACAGGCAGTATATAAGCATGTGTAAGAATAGAATCAATAGGTTGTACAAAAATATGAGATTGAATTGGGGTTAAACTCACTTGGGTTCCTCTTATTACATCAATAAGCAGTTGTGAGCTTATTAAAGGTATCAGCTGACTCAGTATAGGTAAAGACACAGTGTGACCTTGGGTGGAGGTCTGTCTTTCAATGGCATCACCCTGTTGGGAGGGTGACCCAGATTGCAGGAGTTTCATTTTTACAGATGCATCTTGTTGTAAAGATACATCCACTGGCTTAAGGGTTAATACAAAATCCATAAGCTCCCCCTCAACATAAGAGGTAGCTATAGGATTTGTGGTCAGAGGTGCAATGAGCATTTCCTCTGAGATGAGTGCAGTGTGTACTATCTCCATTGACCTTGATTCTATTTGGGTGACAGAGGGAGTAGAACTAGTGACTATTGGAAGTACACTAGAGCTTGGCAATTGTGGGGGTGTTTCAACTGGAATGGAGGATTGGTTCTCACTGGTTGGGACTACCAAGTGAGTGTCCTCGGGGAATGAAAGAGGCATACCTGAGATATTCTTTGCTTTGCTGATCTCAATGAGTTCGACCAGCTTGTCAGAGACTACATCATCCTCAGCAACATCCTCAATGGCAGCTTCAACTTCACCAACTTATGCTCTATGTAAAGAGGCACTTGATCCTTGAGAGTGATCAGGAGAGGGATAAGCAACATGCCCTCCAAGAGTTCTACTAGGAGAGTCATCATAGGACTCATCTTCACTAGCACGAGTGCTAATGTGCCCTGATCTCCTTGAAATAGATGAACTTAAGGGAAATTCAGTCAAGGGCATCATAATAGGTATGGATGTGATGAGTGTAGAAGTGTGAGTACCATGTTCAATAACCATACCACCAGCATCACCATCATGTGCATGACCATCATCATCATCATGATTATCATCATCAGAATCACTAACAGTGCCAGCCTCATCTCGGGTACCCTGATCCTTTGGACTGGAAGATGTAGCACCAAAATGCTCAGAACCCACATCTTGAATTCTTTGTGGAGATACACTAGGATCAACTAGGGGCATACCCTCAGAGTGCACATCTTCTTCGGCAACAGGATTAACAGGCTCATCCTGTGCTAGCTCAACAAACACATCTTCATGAAATATCATCTCTTGATCACCATTATCCATCAATTCTTCATCAATCCTTTCTCCTATAAACATGGTTTCATCTTGAGTAGAGCAACAGACTGCTCAGAATGTTCAGTGATTATATCAGGGGACTCAGAATCATTAGCCATTTCATCACCAATGTTTTCAGCAACCACTTCCTCTTCATTCTCATTCTCCTCATCAGCAACAACATCAATCAACTCTTGCATTTGTTCAGTTATAGTAGGACCTTGGAATTCCCTTATCAAATGGAATATTTTCTGCTTGAGGAATGGTCATGGTGTGCAAGTGTGCAGCCAACCTAGCATAGTGTTCCCACTGAATATGTAGAGAAGAACTGTTGGGAAAATGATCTCAACAGTTAAGATTTGATGAGTCAAAGTTAAGTTTGTAAGATGTGTTCCAAAGTTAACTTAAACAGAATTATGAGGCTTGATCAGACTGAACACTTATAGTGTTTCAGACTGAGCCTAAGCTGAATATAAGCTGAGCATATGTTCGATCAGCTTATACTATATCTTAGTAAGATTGTCACTATGTGTGATAAGCTGTGTATGTCACCTAAGATATACTAAGCTTTCAGCCTGATGTGTCTCAAGCTGAGTGACTCAACATATACACTGAGTCAGCTCAACAGAGTTGCTAAATAAGTTCTAGCTAACTCTTTGGACTTCAAAGGATGAGCTAATTATTATACATGTTGGTTCATGTTTATTTTCAAGTTTCAAGCTGAGTAACTCAGTCCGAGCAAGAAGTCAGTTTAAGAGAATTTAAATATGTTTAAATTCATCTTTAATCTCTCTATATCTAAGGCAAGGATAACAAGATTCCAGAATAAAGATTGAAGATTGAAGACTCAAGATAAGAAGATTCAAGATTAAAGATTCCGGGTTATCCGTTAGTTAGTTAGCAAATTAGGATTAGTTCTAGTTTGTTAGGATCTGTAGGAACAGGATTATAAATACTTATCATCCTGATAAGTTTAGAGGTACGACTACGAAACGAATATAGAGCAAAATATCTCACCTCAGCCGTATGTGTTATGATTCTTGAATCACTGTTTGTCAGTTCAACGTGATCAAAAAACTCACAAATTGCCAAGCTATTCGTGTGTTCGAATATTCACATTAGTTGTGAAATTGGTAAGTTTTCAATCTGTGATTAAATCCTATTTAAAGAGTCGTCCAGTATCTATAATCATAAGTTTATTATAGATAGCTAAGTTTGAAAGATTGAGAGATTTACATTAGGTGTTTACATATCAAGAGTTGCTTACTTGATAGAGTCTGTAATCATCTTCTTATTAATGAAAAGCAAAGCATTCGATTGTGGTTTGATTTACTATGTGTAACACTTTATTTTGATTTGTTCAATTTCCACAGAAAGTGTATTCAACCCCCCTTCTACACATTTGTTGCTTGTTATTATTCTCACCAAGGGACCAACAACTGGTATCAGAGCAGTCTAAACAATTTCATACGTTGAAAGTTCAAGATTTTGAGAAAGTTAACAATGTCTACCAGCAATAATTCTATAAACTTTCCACAGATGTATGCTAATGGCTGTCCCATATTTGATGGATCTGACTATCCTATGTGGAAGTTCAGAGCCATGTTGTTCCTCAAGTCCATTGACAATCGTATATACGATGTTATCATAAAAGGACCAATAATCCCCAAGATTCCTGCAACTGTCAGTGATTCGTCTCCTGGCAGATCTGAAAAGGATATGAGAAAGCTGGTTGCATCCTGGACTGAAGAAGATTGGAAACTACATTCTTTGGATGATAAGGCAAAGAGTATTCTGGCAAATGCCCTGACCAATGAGATCTTGCATACAGTGACTGGGTGTTAAACTGCGAAAGAGATCTGGGATACATTGAGTATTACATATGAGGGCACTGATCTGGTCAAGCAGCAAAAGAAGACGAATGGCTCAAGAAGATGAAGAGTTTGAAATTGATGAAGTTGATTATGGTTTGTCCGAATCAACTTCTAAAGGTGATATGAAGGAAACTGAGGAAAACAACAAGCTTAGTGATTGGGATCCTGCTTCCATGTAAAAGGTTAGTAATTTCAACTCTTACACCGATGAAGAAAAGGGTCTTCCTTCGATTATTTGTTAAATGATTTCAAGACCAGCCTTAAGTCTCAAAAGGACCTCAAAGCTGAGATAACTAAACTGAAGAATGAGATTAAGGAAAATCAATCACTCATTGATGTTGGTAAGAAAGCACAATGTGATCTTGAATGTCAAAGACACATTAATAAACTTCTAACTAAAGAACTTCAGGAAGCTAAAGTCAAATCTGACCAACTTCAAAAGGTCACTGAATCTTGGTGTAAGTCATCAAGGCTTGCTGAAAAGTGCATAAACCAACAAATTCCTAAACAGGTACAAGTTGTACTTGGAGGTGACTATCAAACTGCAGCTTATGTAGCTGATGATGAGATAGCAAGTTCAGGCTCTGAGGAGGATAGATAACTGATTGAGTCTCAAAAGTCAGCCTCAGAGAAAAGACATGATCCAAGCTTGAAATACAATATGTTTGTAAAGGCTAAAGATCATGGAAATGAGTGCTCAACATCCAAACAGCATGGTAAGTCTGTGCTGAACAGATTAAGCACTCAACCTATTCAAAGAGCTTCAGTCATAGAAAGGCTTAATCCAAATCCTTTCAAAAGACAACATTCTCTATCTGGATCAGAGAGAAGCTACAAGAATAGGAAGACCACTATAAGTCAGAGGTCAAATCACAACAATGGTAAGTCAAAAGTTGTGGATCTTGATAAGTCCAAGGAGATCAACAGTGGTAAGTCCAAACCTGTTGAAACTGGTGAGTCTAGAAAGCATGACAAAGGTAAGTCCAAGGTCATGGAAAAGAAGTTTGTTAGTCAAGGTTCTAAACAAAAGGATAACAAACAAAGTTCTGACAAAGGTAAGTCCAAAGTCAGTGAGCATCAAGTGAATCAACTTGCAAAGAAATTTAAAAAGTTATCTACTACATATAATCCTAAGACTGGGACCAAGTTCTCACAAGGATTATTAGACACTCTACCTCATGTAATCATTAGAAGAAGGAGATGCTACAAGTGCAGAAGTAGAGGTCATGAGGCAAAGGACTGTGATGTTGAAATCTCAAGGCCTGAACAAGAACAAGCTGATCAGCCTACACAGGACTCAGCTCCTGCTCAAGCTGAATAGTCAGTTCAACAAGATGAAAATGCTAAATGCTCATCATCTGAACCCACCAAAAAGTGGGTTCCCAAACAAAACTAATGTGTTTAGTTTTCATATCATGTGTAGGGTTCAAGTAAATGGTACTTAGAGAGTGGATGCTCAAGGCACATGACTGGGTGGAAAGGACTTCTTAGTGATTTCCAGGAAGATGAAGGTCCTAAAGTAACTTTTGGTGATAACTCCCATGGAAGAACTAAAGGCTATGGGAAGATGCATGCTGGCAAGGTGACTTTCCAGAAGGTTGCATATGTTAAAGGTCTTAAACACAATCTGATCAGTATCAGCCAGTTATGATGAAGACAATATAGTTACTTTTAGTAAGAAAGCAGGAACTATATATAATGCTAAGGGAAAGCCTGTATTAATAGCTAAAAGAGAAAGAGATGTGTATCTACTTGATCTTAATTCTGTTGATCCCTATACTAAAACCTGCTTGTATTCCCAATCTATTCCTAAGCTGAGTTGGTTGTCGCATAAACGATTATCACATTTAAATTTCAAATATATAAATATGCTATCCAATAAAGAGTTAGTCTATGGATTACAAAAGATTACATTTGTCAAGGACAAATTGTGTTTAGCTTGTGAACAAGGGAAAGACCATAAAGGGTCTTTTAAATCAAAGCAAAATTTTTCAATAACAGACCCACTGTATGTTGCATATGGATCTGTTTGGACCCATAAGTACTCCAAGCCTAAGTAGCAAGAAGTTCACATTGGTGATAGTATATGAGTTCTCACGATTCACCTGGGTAATATTCCTAAAAGCTAAAAGTGAAGCTGCCCTGGAGATAATTAGTTTTATCAAACAGGAAGAGTTGCAGAATGGTAAGTCTATAAAGCAACTCAGAAGTGATCATAGGACTGAGTTCAGAAACTCAACCCTTGAAAGATTTTGTGAACAAAAGGGAATATTACAAAATTTCTCATCAGTCAGAACTCCTCAACAAAATGGAGTTGCTGAGAGGAGAAATAGAACCTTAATTGAGGCTGCTAGAACTATGCTATGTGTGGTAAGATTGAAACTCTATTTCTGGGATGAAGCTGTATGTACAGCCTGTTATACCCAAAATAGGTCAATCATTGTCAAAAGACATGGCAAGACTGCATATGAAATGTATAAATCTAGAAGGCCCAATATAGGTTATTTCCATGTCTTTGGTTCAAAATGCTATGTGGTGAATCAAAGAGATCAGCTCCATAAATTGGAACCCAAAGCTGATCCTGGAATATTTGTTGGTTATTCCTCAATCTCCAAGTCTTACAGAGTGTATAACACTAGGAAAAAGGCTATAGAAGAATCAATTCATGTTTCATTTGATGAAGACAGCCTTGATCATGCTGAGAAAAGACAAGCTGACTTGGTTAGTCTGAGTGAGCTTGTAAATCCTGAAGAAACCAATATGTCAAATCCTATGTATGTCATGGGAGATGATAGTGATGATGATGTGTGTCCATCAAAGAAATCATCACAAACTCCAAGGGACTCTCAATCTGAGACAGATGATGAGTTCGTCAATCCCTTTGGAGCTAAAGTCACTCAGACTGAAAATCTTAGTGATCATCAGTTTGTTGACAATGCTGCTATTGAGACTGAGGATGTTTGTTCACCTCAGAGTTCTCAACATCACTCAGACCCAGAACCAGATTCTCCAACTACAACATTTAAATTCCTCAAAGATCATCCTCAAGATCAAATCATTGGAAATGTCCAAGAAAGGGTTATGACCAGATCAAAGGCTATAGCTAACTATGCTGCTTATTTTGGTTTCCTATCTCAAATGGAACCAAAGAAGACTGAAGAAGCCTTAGAGGATGAGGATTGGATTAAAGCTATGCAAGAGGAATTAAATAAGTTTGAGAGAAATAAAGTCTGGAGCCTTGTCCCTGCCCCTAAAGATCATTCAATCATAGGCACTAAGTGGGTCTATAGAAATAAAATCGACAAGGATGGAGTGATAATTAGGAACAAAGCCAGGCTGGTAGCACAAGGTTATAAGCAAGAAGAAGGAATCGATTATGATGAGACCTTTGCCCCTGTTGCTAGAATTGAAGCCATAAGGCTGTTCTTGGCCTATGCAGAATATAAAGACTTCAAAGTCTATCAAATGGATGTGAAGAGTGCTTTCCTAAATGGAAAACTTCAGGAGGAAGTCTATGTGAAACAACCTTCTGGCTTTGTTAGTTCAAAGTTTCCACATCATGTCTATAAGTTAGACAAGGCTTTGTGTGGTCTTAAACAAGCTCCAAGAGCTTGGTATGATATACTGTCCAACTATCTACTATCGATGGATTTCACCAGAGGTAGTATAGATAAGACAATCTTTATTAAAAAGAGTAAAGGACAGGTGATTCTTGTATAAATCTATGTGGATGACATTATCTTTGGTTTTACAAATGAATCACTGTGTGAATGGTTTTCCAAAATAATATCACAAAAGTACAAGATGAGCATGATGGGTAAGATGACATACTTCCTTGGCTTACAAATTCAACAAAAGGCTGATGGAATATTCATCAATCAAAGCAAGTATGTTCTTGATTTGATAAAGAAATATGGTTTTTATTCAAGTTCAACCATGAAAACACCCATGTCACCTGCTGTCAAGCTGAGTAAGGACTCAGATGGTAAGTCTGTGTGTCAGTCTACCTATAGAGGAATGATTGGTTCATTACTCTATTTGACAGCTAGTAGACCTGATATCATGTTTGCTACATGTGTTTGTAAAAGATATCAGTCAGATCCTAAAGAATCACATCTTCAAGCTGTAAAAAGGATCTTTAGGTACCTTAAAGGTACTCCAAATCTAGGTCTTTGGTATCCAAAGGATTCTGGATTTGAGTTAGTTGGTTTTTCATATGCTGACTATGCTGGGTGTAAGTTAGATAGAAAATCAACAACTGGAGGATGTCAAATGCTTGGAGGGAAGTTAGTAAGCTGGACTAGTAAGAAACAGAACTCAGTGGCTACTTCAACTACTGAAGCTGAATATGTTGCAGCAGGAAGCTGTTGTGCTCAAATTCTTTAGATGCAACATCAGCTTCATGACTTTGGTATGAGTTTCAAGAAAACTTCTATCTTCTGTGATAACCAAAGTGCTATAGTCATCACTTATAATCCAGTCTTCCACTCAAGAACCAAGTACATTGAAATTAGACATCACTTCATCAGGGACATCGTGGAAAAAGGTAAAGTTGACATTAAATTTATCTCTAATGATGACCAATTAGCAGATATCTTTACTAAACCACTTGAGGAGAAGAGGTTTATATATCTGCTAAGTGAATTGGGTATGCTCAAACCCTAGCTAAGTGTCTAAAATCTAAGTTTTCAGTTTGACAAAGACTAAGTGTCTTAAGCTGAGTGCATAGTTTGTAAATAAGTTTTCATAAACTGAATAACCTGTCAAGCTGAATGATGAGTTCACACGTATGGTGAGTTCCAAACATATTTTAACTACTCAGTATGGTTAAGGTATATATAGTTTGAGTTAGTCTCAAACAAAATGACTAAGTGTCATTGAGTCTGAGCTATGTGCTTAACTCAAACTGTGTGACTGGTTCACAAGTTTGGTAAGTTCCAAACATATTTTAACTACTTAGTGTAGCTAAATTACATGTTTGAGTCAGTCTCAAACATAAATGACTAAGTGTCATTGAAGCCTAAGATGTGTGCTCTACTCAAGCTGAGTATCAATCTCAAGCTAAGTGCTCAAATCAAGCTGAGTGCTTGACTTAAACTGAGTAATAAGTTTACTCATATTTGGTGTGTCCAAAACTATGTTTTAATTACTAAGTGTTATTAATTCATGTGTCTCTGCGTATTTGAGTCAGTCTCAAATCGCGTATTATACCAATTATGTATTGGTGTAATACAACAGTGTCTATAATATTTTTGTAAGTCAAGAATATTATTTTACACATTTATCCGTTGGAAGATGATGTGTTTCTACCCTATTACTGTTACATCAAGCCGTAATTTCTCTGGTGTAACGGATAAAAAGGGATTCTAACGGTAACTTTTCTCTCTCCTCGGAAAGGTATATATATCGACCATAACCGACTCTCAGAGGTTTACGCTTACTATACTTCTGAACCTATCTCTATACATTCCACAACCACAAATTGCTCAGTGCAATTCTTCGTCTCATCGATCACGAAACCCTACATCACTCAGTGCGAATCCAATATCGCTCTGTGCTACTTCAGTTTGCTCAGTGTGAATAGAACAGTTACTCAGTGTAATTTTTTGATATCAACGATGGACGGAACCATTCTAAATCTTAGTGATAGAATGGTAAGGGGTGCTGCATTTAAGAACAATGGATTGTCGTTGATCAAAATCAACAATCAACGTGCCTGCCTTGCAATTCCTCAACGCAAAATTAACAGGGGATACGAACCATGGTAAATTATATTCGGAAATGCCCATTGGCTTTTGTTTTCACTGGAGCACCATTGCATGTGGTTCCTCAGCATCTGCTGGAGTTTTGGTATACGTGTGTCTACGACCAAAACAACGACGAAATTCGGGGCACGGTGCTAAATGGAGAGAGGACTATCATTCTCACAGTAAACAGGCTAAGGAAGATTCTTCAACTCCCTCAATCCGATGAGTTAGAGCCTGCTGTGACGCGGTTAGTAGCTAGATCTGTTCTACCCTTGATGGGTCACCCACAAACAGAGGGTGTAATAAAAAAGGCTACTTTTCCAACCAGTTAGGGTTTCATGGTGTCCACAGTGATTCGTTCACTTGGTACCAAGGTTGGAGGACCGGACCAGGTCAACGAGTTTGAGATGCAGCTGTTGTACAACATGTACTTTGCTAGAAACTTAGATTATGCTCAGCTCATCTTCAACGAGCTCAAGGTCCAAGTGATGAATACCACAAGGAATCTTTATGTACCATTTACGAGGTACCTATCCTTGGAATTTGAAGCCGAGCTAGGGATAGCACTGTATGAAGCTAATCAGGATATGTTCTTGATGCCAACACTCAGCTCCAAGATGTTCAATAATGACATCTTCCCAGAGCAAGAGGGTCTAAGTGAACCCATGCTTCTGATAGCTGAGACAGCTTCGTCTGAAAGTGAAGCGGAGGGATCAAATCAAGGGGGAGCTTCTCAAGCTGACATAGAGGTTCAAGCTGAGCACTCTGCTCAGGCTGAACCAGCCAATCCACAAGATGCCTCTGGTAAGACTTCTCCACTTTCTCTCTCTTCTCATTATTCTCCATCTACATTTAGAGATAAGGCTGTGGTGAACCCAACCCAGTCTAACCCATCTCCTCCACCTTCTGTTCATCTTAAATCCACTCTGAAGCCACCCCTAGTATGCCCACTGTTGCTAGGGAGAATATCCAAACCTACACCAAGAAAACTGCCAAAGATGGTGCCACATCTAAAGGCATCACTGGAGCTGAGATCACATTGATCCCTCCACCGGCAGGAGTTGAGAGGGAGACGCCTACTCTTAAGGTGTCAACCTCGAGGCTCATTACAACCCAACAGCCTAAACCGGGTGTGGTGTCTACTCAGCCCACACTCTCCAGTGCCATGGGAGAGCCCGTTACTGTGCCTAAGCAGCCACACTTAGGTCACATTGAAGAAATGACCAATCCCCAGGGTCAATCACCCCCTCCAAACCAATAAGCCAACCACCTACCCATACACTTCAGGTTTCTAGCCCACTTACTTCTCTTCACTTCTCACACCGCCATGCACGACCTGACAATGTTTCATCTACATACCAAGGTGAATCACAGGGTCCAGACTCTGGTGAAAATAAGTTTGAGGGTAAACACCAATCCTTGGATGATGCACCCAAATTCCAACCTTCTCAAGCTGACTTGGATGATTTGATGAAATTTTTTCAAGGTCAGTTTGATAAATTGCACCTCAAGCGAAAGCAAACCAAGAAGGATATGATGATGTTTTTTAGATTATCTAGATGAGGAGGTGCTAAAATTGAAATCTGCAGTTGCTGCCTTACAACAACAAAAGACTTCAAACCCTATTGATGATGAAAAAAAGGGGGAGAATGTTCAAGAAGTTTAAGCTGACTCTGTAAAAGCTGAAGCTTTACTACTATTGGCAAAGGGAGCAGATCAGATTGAGGGGGAGAAAGAAATAGAGAAAGAAGTTGAGCTGACTGAAAAAGCTAAAGCCAAAAGACCAGTAGTGGTCAGCTCAGATGAGTCAGAACCCCCTCAGCTAGTAAAGAAGAAAGATGATTCTTAGTGAATCAGCCTCAGATGAAGACTCTGCGGATAAAATGACTTTACAAGAAAGAGCTTTTCTGTTGGCGGTAAGGAGGATGGAACAAGAAGATGCTGAACAGCTTGGGATGACAATAAATGAGTTAAGGAGAAGACAAATGGATGTTAAAGTTGTGTTAGCTATTGAAAAAGAAGCAAGAGAACAAGCCTGGGCTGAGCAAATCAGAAAGTAGAATGAGGAATTAGCAAAAATCAGACTGCCTATTGTGCCCAAGGAGGAAGAAGTAGAAGAGTCTCCTATTCAGGATTAACAAGAGGATGAGAATATAACTCAGTGTTATACAAGATCTTACTTCTCTTCTCAGATTGATTCACTCAAGTTGAGTTTAATTCAAGGGATTATCATCATGGAGTTCATCTTAAAGAATGGTGAAACACTTTCTCTGGAGCTGAATCAACTTCATAAACTGGGATATGAAGAGTGGAAGCAAGTGGCTATCCTCATCAAGCAGATGGAAAAGTCCTCTGCCAGGAATCAAGTTAAAGAAGAAATCTTAAAGCTACTTGCAAGAGCTAATGCGATGCAAATCATACCCAGATCTGAGATAGCTACCCTACTGACTTCTTTTCATAAAGTTGGAAAGAAGAAGCAAACAAAGCCAGCTGGACTAGCTAATACAGACCAGTACAGTCTTAATCTTCCTGAAGGCATGGAATTCAAAGAAAATACCTATGTGGAAAAACCTCAAAAAGGATCCATGTACTTAGAATGCTTCCAGTCTGATGCAAGTATCTATACATGTGGGGTATCTCAGGTGTTTGCTCTAAGACAAATAGTGGAAAAGACTGAACAAACTGCAAGGTTCAGATATAGAAAGAGCAATAAGGTCATAGAAGGATCAGCTTCAACACTTGCCTAATTTGCAAGAAATCCATGAAGAAATCAACAAGGATATCAAGGAGTTTGAAGAGCTGCATCCTGAATAGATTAATTCTATTGTATAAATTAGATTAGTTCTAATTTTGTAAGCACTAAGTGTGCATGATATTAGTGATCAAAACTTTTGTATTATGATATGTTCAATTAATACAAGTATGAGTTTGATATGTTCAACTGTGTTATGATATGTTCATAATTATTAGTCTGATAAGTTCAGCTTGAATGAATAATTGATTAGTTCTTATTCATTAATGTGTTAAGTTGGTGTGTTCAACTTAAAGTTGGTATGTTCCACTTATAATTGATAAGTTCAATTAATATTTGATTAGTTCAAAAATACAATCTTAATAAGTTTAAGGTTTAAAACATAATTCTGTTAAACAAACTTAAAACTGTTTGATGGTTTTGTCATCATAAAATAGGGGGAGTTTGTTGGAAAAATGATCTCATCAGTTAAGATTTGATGAGACAAAGTTAAGTTTGTAAGATGTGTTCCAAAGTTAACTTAAACAGAATTATGAGGCTTGATCAGACTGAACACTTATAGTGTTTCAGACTGAGCCTAAGCTGAATATAAGCTGAGCATATGTTCGATCAGCTTATACTATATCTTCGTAAGATTGTCACTATGTGTCATAAGCTGTGTATGTCACCTAAGATATACTGAGCTTTCAGCCTGATGTGTCTCAAGCTGAGTGACTCAGCTTATATACTGAGTTAGCTCAACAGAGTTGCTAAATAAGTTCTAGCTAACTCTTAGGACTTCTAAGGATGAGCTAATTATTATACATGTTGGTTCATGTTTATTTTCGAGTCTGTTCTCGAAGAACTCAGCTTGATGAGTTTCAAGCTGAGTAACTCAGTCCGAACAAGAAGTCAGTTTAAGAGAATTTAAATATGTTTTAAATTCATCTTTTATCTCTCTATGTCTACGGCAAGGATAAGAAGATTCCAGAATCAAGATTTAAGATTGAAGACTCAGTATAAGAAGATTCAAGATTCAAGATTCCGAGTTATCCGGTAGTTAGTTAGCAAATTAGGATTAGTTCTAGTTTGTTAGGATCCGTAGGAACAGGATTATAAATACTTATCATCCTGATAAGTTTAGAGGTACGACTACAAAACGAATATAGAGCAAAATACCTCACCTCAACCTATGTGTTACGATTCTTGAATCACTGTTTGTCAGTTCAACGTGATCAAGAAACTCACAGATTGCCAAGCTATTCATGTGTTTGAATATTCATATTAGTTGTGAAATTGGTAAGTTTTCAATCTGTGATTAAATCCTGTTTAGAGAGTCGTCCAGTATCTATTATAGATAGCTAAGTTTGAAAGATTGAGAGATTTACATTAGGTGTTTACATATCAAGAGTTGCTTACTTGATAGAGTCTGTAATCATCTTCTTATTAATGAAAAGCAAAGCATTCTATTGTGGTTTGATTTACTATGTGTAACACTTTATTTTGATTTGTTCAATTTCCGCAGAAATTGTATTCAACCCCCCTTCTACACATTTGTTGTTTGTTGTTATTCTCACCAAGGGACCAACAAGAACTCTACTCTTCCAGAGGGAAAAGTGTTCCCCATCAAACATTGGACACCTTGTGAGTGAGCCATTGTTGGAAGAACTGTTAGAAGCAGCAACCGGAGTGACTATTTTGTAGTGTGGGGTAGAAGAAGTTGAAGAGTAAGCAAAACAGATCTTAGATATGAATTATCTAGCCTGCTCTGATACAAGTTGTTGGTCCCGAATGGATACTACAACAACAAATGTTTGTAGAAGGGGGGGGGGGGGTTGAATACAAACTTTAGCAAATTAAAATTTAAGAGACACACGGTTTACTTTTATATAATTCTTATTGATGTAAATCAAGAATTACATGTATTAGATACGGAAAATCTAAGTTCAGTAAAAAGTGGCAACTAAATTCGTCTAACACATAGACTAAGCTAATCTTAGACAACTTATGTCTAAGATGTTCAACACATGAACAAGTTTGTTACACTGAAAGTAAAATGCTAACTCTTCTAATTCTCAACAGATGAGATTTCAGTGTTCAACTATCTATTAGTATTCTAAGCATGTTTCCATGCATGAGTATATATAACCAATATGGTGTCCGGGTTGATGGAGTGGAGAAGGAGACAAAGGTACTTGGTTTAATAATATTATAATAGATAAAGTTAGTGGGTAAAAAGTAAATTCACTTTATACACAAAGTGTGTAATGTAAATGTACTATCCGGTAAGGTATAAACCCACTATCTATTATTATATTATTAAAGTACTACATTTATGTCTTGGGAGAGTAAACTTCTCTTTCCATGCTTGTACTTTTATCAACACCATGCTTTTTGAAGACTTGACTTAACCAGGTATAGAGTTGCCAGCTATACTTAGTTGTTGAAGCATATCTTCGAGATCTTCTCTTCTAAAGTATCTTTCTCCTTTTCCAGAGGATAAAGATCTATCATTTTTGTCTCTTTGAAGATACAAAAAGTGCTAAGTACTTTTACAAAGAAAGATCTAAGGCATAATATGAAAAACACATGTTCTGCCTTTGACATAAGAAAATATTACATAGAAAAACTATTAACTGAGATATCGTGTAAAGACTCAGCTAACAGACACTGAACTGCAAACATAATTTTGCTCAGCTAAGGATAAATGTGAAAGACTCAGCTACTCATATTTGCTCAGCTGATCGAATTGCTCAGCTAATAATACAAATCAGAGTACAGCTAATAAACTGATTAAACTAAACTATCAGCTGATCCCAAGGGCTCAGCTAATCATTTGATTATGATCAGCTTATGAAGAAAAGATTGGATAAGTAATAAATACCTTATCTGACAGATGGGAGGTATCAGCTGATCAATGTGATTGTGTCAGCTGATCCGTGACTGCTTAGCTGATCTTTGAAGCTTTCCTTAGTTGATGGTTTTGGACCATTAGCTAATCCATTGTAGATGTTCAGCTGATGCTTCTTGACTGATCTTTTCCTCTTAGCTGATCTTCCTGAAGCTGGTCCTTTGGCTGATACTCAGTGCTCAGCTGACACTTTCGTTCTTCAGCTGTCATTTCTTACTTTCAAATTTCTTTAAGTCTAACATGAAAAACAACACATGTTTTTCATTTATCCAAGTACAAAACTGAATATTTTGTTTTGTTAGCATCAAATCCTATTTTAATTAATAGACAGGTTTGATTTAGGTTTGATATTGCTATCTCCCCAGCAAGTAATTATAAATTTGTTAAAAATTATATAAAAAATATATTTTTTTAAATTATCGGATATTTTGGATATCTAATATCCGAATCCGAAATTTCGGATTTGGATTTGGATACCGAAATCTACTATCCGAAAATTTTGGATATCCGAAAATCCGGATATTCGAAAATCCAGATATCCGAAAATAAACACCCCTAGATACATGTAATCATTTATGTGTCCAACCTCTTCATTTGCTCAAGCAGAATTACTATCTCTTACAAATAATTTAGATCAATTAGATATTCAATGATATCATGTAATCATTTATTTGTTCAACCTCTTCTTTCGTTAGACGTCTTGGTTTAAAAAAGTGCAAAAAAGCGCCGCTTAAAGAGCAAAGCGCTGAAGTGCAAGAGGCCGTCGCTTCGAGTGTACTGATGCGCTACAATTACCTGAATCGCTAAAAAGCACTCGCTTTTTGCCTCTTTAGAAGAAGCGCTAAGCAGCGCTTAAACGTGCTTTAGGTAGGCTTAGTTAGTTTGGACTTTTAATTAAGTCTAACGGGATTTAGCGGTAGTAAATATTTAGGTTAGCAAATCGAAGCGGTAGCAATTTTTATTCTTCGAGCGTTAAAAGTCGAAGAGTCGACTTTGAATCCCGGCTAGTCGTAACATTCCATTATCATCTTCTTCATTCGATCAATCGATTTTTATTGAAGCGCAAGAGATTGTCTCGAAATCAACTTGTGATTGTGAGTCGTAACTGCATTTGTTCATGAATCGTCTTCTGTTGTTCACGAATCATCTTCTGTTGTGATTGTGAGTCGTAACTTCATTGAAAATCTATTTTGGTGTTTAAGTTTAAGTATATAAGTATTTATATATATAAGTATATTAGAAATATAAGTAATGACATATAAGTATTTAAGTTTAAGTATCTATAAATTATAGTTATAAGTAAATTAGAAATATATTTTGGTGTCTAACTACTTGTGGTTTTATATATATGCATGTGTATATGTAGAAGTTATGTAATATATAAGTGTTATGTATTTTTTGTGACTTTTGGGCGCTTTGTGTGCTTAAAGCAAGCGCTTCCGCTTAGCGCTTAGTGTTTCGGCTTTCGGGACCATTAGCGCTTCAGAGCGCTTTACGCTTTTTCGAACCAAGTTAGACGTCTACATGATACATGGTTAGTCATAATTATTTTTATCAAAATATAATTATAAAAAACATAGTATTTAAAAATGTGAGTCAAATATCTAAATATAAATAATTAATACTTCTTAATTTCTAAATCTTAGGGATTAGTTTAAAATATAAGCTAGCCATATTTCTCATTGTTATTACATAAAATCCAATTATAAATAAAAAAGAATACATAAATCACCTCGTTAGCTTATCATAACTTTGTCTCAAAATTCGGAAGTCATACTCATAATCTTCTTTTTTGACATGCAGAACTCTAGCGGTTAATTACTTACAAATAGTGTGTTTATTTAAACCTCACACTTTAATCAATATTTTATTATGAAAACACTGGAATCGAAAAACAGATCGAGAGTTTAACGTTCTATGATTATGTCGATGAAAAAGATAATTGATTTAGATACTCACAAATATAAACTATCTCATAGAAGGTATTACATCTCACTAATCTGTTGTAGATATATATATATATATATATATATATATATATATATATATATATATATATATATATATATATATATATATATATATATTATCATACACTCTAAGTCGAAAGTACCTCATAAAAAAAGATTACTGATATGTTCACTGGTATATAGTTCATAAAAAAACAATAAAAAAATACATATTCTCATTTAGAAAAAGATTAAGTGTAATTACATTTTAAAAAGAAATTTAAGATAGTAATTCACTTTTTTCAATGGTTTTGAAATATACTTTTTACTAATAAAATTTAAAAAATTAATTTTGTGTCATTACAGTAAAATATATATCAAAACGTTGTTAAAAATGAAATGATTATAAATATATAATTATATTTATACCAATCATTATATATTAAAAGTTATCAAAGAAAAACTACAAATATATATAATTAAATACATTCATTAAATATAAATATATAATTTATAAGAACACCCCCTATATAATGTAACCCTCTTATAATTGGTTCCATATACATTTGCGAGAATCATTCCAATTGTGGAAGTCAAAATAAAAAAAATTTGGTCAAAATTAATAAATGAGAAGTTTTGATCGGTTAATTGAATTTTATTTAAGGAAATTTTCCCATATTTGATTTTCTTTTAATATATATAGATAGATTTAACTAAATATTTAATCTACCAAATAATAAATAAGTATTTATTATTTATTTTCTTAATAATTAATTAGCTATTAATTATCACCACACAAGTAATTATAATATCTTTGTTCGAGTTGGATGTGCAGCCGTATTGTAACACCGGTTTTAACGCGCTTAAAATTAGGGAAAATTTAAGCTTTTTAAACTTATATAAAAAGGCCAGCAGCGGAAGTAACTACGTTTTACAAAAGATAATATTGTTTATCTGACTTGGTAATATAAAAGTATAACACCATAAACCAAGTCCCAAAAAATACTACCGCGTGTTACCCAACTAACCGACACTACCGACCATCGGATCACAAATAATTACAACGAGCAGTGTTCCGCAAAAGATATGTACAACAACTACCAACAAGTCCCGCCTCACCAGGCCAACTACTTCGCATCTGCAAAAAGGTAAATTTAGGCACCGTTAGCTACAACTAGCTAGTGAGTACAGATTATCACATAAGCATCAATAAGCAGGTTATCCCAACTACGGGACAGCACACAAGGCTATCCTAACATATAGTGTCGCGCCAACGAGTCAGTAGGAATCATATCTTGCAGGGTGGGAACCCCGCTCAACGATTCAAACTGGGGACCATCAGCAACAACTAACCGCTATGGTGGGGGAGCGAAGAGCAGTCCACCAAACGCGTTACGAAGCTCGAAGCTCAACATCTTGGATCTCAACTGAAGTTAAGATCCCAACTCACGTTAAGGAGCGGCGGTTTGCAAGACCACCCCGGCGTGCTGCACACCGGGTACCGTTAATCCCCGTTATTCCATCAAAGGGATCCAGCCTTCGGGAAGAAAGCTGACCTTAACCATGCCACATCGGTCCGGACCAGTACCACATATACAACTACTATCCGTAATGGGTTCAACTATACGCATGCGATTCATAACCAACGTATAAATCAACTTAGCATGGCAACAATATACAACAACATGTATAACATACCTCATACGCACATGTGCGACATCGACAACATATTTCAACAAACAATAGACAATGCTACTTACCGAGACTCATGGGAAAACCGGTACTCACCTCGAGGTTATAAGAGGCAGATATGAATTCGGGAATCCCAGGAGCACACGGAATCGTCCGAATCACCTAACACATCATGTGTAGGTTCAGTCAACGTCTAAAAGTACTATCATAGCTTCTATGCAAACATACAACGAACAACAAGCAACAAGCAACCTGGAATAGCCTCTACGGCCGTAGAGAATGTGTCCTACGGCCGTAGGACACCTTACGGACACCCCCTACGGCCGTAGGAACAAGCCCTATGCCCGCAAGGGTCCTTTTCCAAGAAATCATACCCTACGACCGTAGAGACCATACCCTACGCCCGTAGGAGTGATTCTTTGGGTACCAACAGTCGTAGGTTATGTACCTACGCCCGTAGGCTTCTTTCCTTCACCCGTAAGTGGTAAACCACACAAAATACATTACTACGGCCGCAGAGAACCCTGCCTACGGCCGTAGTGACTATGATTACCCCCCTACGGCCGCAGGGACTATTTCCTGCGCCCGTAGGAACCTCTGTTACAGTAAGGTTTTGCTATGTTCGACACAGCGACTGTTCTTCGGGTTTCTACCCATTTAATCGACTGAAACTTGGATTTAACAGTTCTCACATGTTGTCTAACATATTATACACCTTATTACATGATTCTTGACTCAAAACCAACATCAAAACCCACTTGAATCCGCCAAATGGGTTCTCACATCACTTCAACACAAAAACTAGGTTTACATAGAAAACTTACTTGAAGAAGACGATTACAAGCTACAAGACTCGAATTACTACTGGAATCAGTTAACAATTGATCCTCCTTCTTGACTTCTCTTCAAAAATTCTAAGTGTGTGTGTATATGAAGCTCCGTATGTATGTATGTGTTTTGAATGTGTGTCTTGTATGTGTGTTTGAACAAAGCAGGGGATAAACATCCCACATAAACCGACCCAAAGGGGTTTAATACCCCACGTGGGTATTTCGTTCTCCTATTCAACTTAAAACACGACTTAGGTTTATCCGTTTCACCTAACGGAGATATTTTCGGAATCATTAACTGAAACCGTTCAACTATTAACCAACTCTATCTATTAACGACACATTTCCAACTTTAGCCACATAACCACGGGTATCAACAAAAAGGAACAATTAATCAACAAAACAACTTAAACAACTTGTTTAACGTCAATGTACAACTACACAAACACGAAGTACAACTATTTACAACTAGGCCCTAAATTAGGGTGTTACAAATCTACCCCCCTTAAGAAGATTCCGTCCTCGGAATCTGACTGTCCATAAACAAGTGAGGGTATCTAGATCGCATGTCGTCTTCGGTCTCCCAGGTCATATTCGAACCTAGGTTATGCTTCCACTTGACCAAAACCAGCTTTATCACTTTCCTGCGCAACTTCTTGATCTTTGAACCAAGTACTTCAACAGGTTCTTCCACTAGACGCTTTGAAGCGTCTACTCTCAACTCTTGCAGAGGCAGAATCTGGTTCTCCTCCACTTTGCATTTACGCAGATAACACACGTTGAACGTGTTATGGATTCCAGAAAGCTCTGGTGGCAACTCAAGCGATACCGTCTGGTCGTTAACCTTACGAAGGATTTTAAACGGACCAATATACCGTGGACTCAACTTACCCTTTCGACCAAATCGAATAACACCCTTCCAGGGAGAGACTTTTAGGAATACTCGATCGCCCTCCTTGAATTCAACAGGTCTACGTTTTGGATCTGCGTATATCTTCTGTCTATCTCGTGCGGCTTTCAACTTCTCACGAGCAACTTTCATCTTATCAGCTGTAATCTGAACGATCTCGGGTCTGGCAAACTGCTTCTCACCGGGCTCGAGCCAACACGTTGGTGTGCGACAACGTCTCCCGTACAACATCTCATATGGAGGCATCCCAATACTGGAATGATACGAGTTATTGTAAGCGAACTCGATCAAAGGTAATTGAGAATCCCACGCACCGCCATACTCGAGAACACATGCGCGAAGCATGTCCTCCAACGTTTGAATCGTTCTCTCCGACTGGCCATCGGTCTGTGGATGATACGCCATGCTCAGGTGAACACGAGTACCAAGTTCGCTTTGCAAACTCTGCCAAAAATGGGAAGCAAATCGTGCATCCCGATCAGACACAATCGAACACGGTAAACCATGTCGCGATACCACCTCATTCACATACAACTTGGCTAGCTTTTCCAACGGAGCAGACTCGCGGATAGCTAGAAAGTGAGCGCTTTTGGTCAATCGATCGACAATGACCCAAATTACATCGTGACCTCTGAGGGTTTTCGGCAACTTTGTCACAAAGTCCATCGTAATGTGATCCCACTTCCACTCAGGGATCTCAAGTTGTTGCAGATTGCCATAAGGCTTCTGATGTTCTGTCTTAACTTGCGCGCAGATTTGACATTTCTCCACGAAAGAAGCAATGTCTCGTTTCAAAGTAGGCCACCAATATAACGCTTTCAAGTCGTGATACATCTTTGTGTTGCCCGGATGAACCGACAGCCTGGACTTATGGGCTTCCTGCAGTATCAGATCACGATTACCACCATGAAGTGGCACCCATACGCGAGACTGAAAAGTCTTTAATCCGCGAGTATCATCAACAAGTTGATCTTTCAGCTTTCTCATCAACTCAGCTTTCAGATTCTCATCTTGTAACGCCACCTGCTGTGCTTCCTTCAATCGAACTATGATATCAGGAACCACAGTAAGTTTCATAAACTTCGCGTCTACGGTAGAGCTTTTGTGACTTAAGGCATCCGCCACAACATTGGCCTTACCAGGATGGTAGCAAATTTCACAATCATAGTCTTTTATCAACTCAAGCCATTTGCGTTGCCTCATATTGAGCTCTTTCTGCGTGAAGACATATTGTAGGCTTTTGTGATCTGTGCAGACCACACATTTGGTACCGTAAAGATAGTGTCTCCACAATTTCAACGCGAACACCACAGCTGCCAAGTCAAGATCATGAGTCGGATAGTTGCCTTCATGAGGTTTTAATTGCCTTGAAGCATAGGCAATCACTTTATCACGTTGCATCAACACACACCCCAATCCGGAGTACGAAGCATCACAATAAACAACAAAATCTTCAGATCCGTCTGGTAACGAAAGAATTGGGGCTTCGCACAATAGCCGTTTCAGAGACTGAAACGCTTGTTCTTGAGCTTCCGTCCAAACAAATGCAACATCCTTGCGAGTTAATTTGGTCAAAGGACCTGCAAGCTTAGAAAAGTCGCGGATAAACCGCCGATAATAACCATCTAGGCCAAGAAAGCTTCTAACTTCAGAAGGAGTTCGGGGAACTCCCCAATTCATCACCGCTTCAACCTTCGCTGGATCAACCTTCATGCCATCGCTGCAAATCACGTGACCAAGAAAATGGACTTCTCGCAACCAGAACTCACACTTCGAGAATTTAGCATAAAGCTTCTCTCGTTTAAGAGTTTCAAGGACTTGTCGCAGATGCAACTTGTGCTCAGCTTCGGTTTTAGAATAAACGAGAATATCTTCAATAAACACGATCACCGACTTATCAAGAAAAGGACGACAAACCCGGTTCATCAGGTCCATGAAAACAGCAGGAGCATTGGTTAAGCCAAATGGCATCACCAAAAACTCATAATGACCATAACGAGTACGGAAAGCCGTCTTCGGAACATCTTCGTCAGCAACTAATACTTGATGATACCCCGACCGCAGATCGATCTTTGAGAAGCATGTCGCTCCCTGCAGTTGATCAAAAAAATCATCTATCCGCGGCAAAGGATACTTGTTCTTTACCGTTCGCTTATTCAGCTCCCGGTAATCTATACACATTCTCATCGTCCCATCTTTTTTCTTTACGAATAGTACAGGAGCGCCCCAAGGAGAAGAACTCGGGCGAATAAAGCCTTTGTCTAGCAACTCCTGAATTTGTGTCATCATCTCGCGAACCTCGGAAGGAGCAAGACGATATGGAGCTTTGGCAACAGGGGTAGCCCCCGGAACAAGATCAATACGATATTCAACGTCTCTAACTGGCGGCAACCCAGGCAACTCATCAGGAAACACTTCTGGATAATCGGTTACCACCGGAATATCACGAACAACACGTTTCTCCAATTTAGCATCAATCACATGTGCCAGATAACACTCGCAACCTTTTGAAACTACCTTTCTCGCTTTTATCAGAGAGATGACAGGAATATCCGATTTGCATCTTTCACCGCGAGCCACAGCATATGACCCGTCAGGTAGAGGGACTTTGATCAACTTCTTGAAACAGAAAATCTCAGCGTTCAACTTGCTAAGCCAATCCATCCCAATTACAACATCGAATCCCGCAAACGGCATAAGAAGAAAGGAAACAGGAAAACTACTCCCATCGATATCAATAACCGCTTGAGGGACATTATCAACAACTGGAACTACTCTACCACTAGCAGTCTCTACTCTTATTGGCTTGGATAGTACAGACACATGCATTTGCAGTTTATCACAAAAAGGGACAGATACAAAAGAATATGTAGCTCCAGAATCAAACAATACACATGCTGGGGCAGAATTAACAAGAAATGTACCAGTTATCACGTCTCCAGCACCCTTAGCCTCCTCAGCTGTCATCTGAAATGCTCGCCCTTTAGCTCGGGGAGCACCATCCTTTTTCTGCCCAGAGGCAGATCCACCAGCACCGGTACTTGGCTTTGACCGGCAGTCAGATATTCTGTGCCCTGGCTTGTGGCACTTGTAACAAACATCCTCCTTGAACTCACACTCGGCAACCACATGCCCCTTCTGCCCACACCGTAAGCATCGAGCAGTGGCTTTAGAACAGTCACCACTGTGATACGTACGACAAGTTGCACACCACGGACGATCCACCCACGGCTTCTTCTGGGAATCAAACTTCCCACCAGCAACAGATTTTCCTTTAGAAGGACCCGGCTTCGAGGATTGTTGAAACTTCCTCTTATGACTTTCACCAGCTCGGTCATCCTTGCCCTGAGTACGATCATCTTCAATCTGTCGAGCCATTTCAAACGCTCGATCTAAACTCCCAGCCATTCTAACGATAGCGCGATAATCAGCAGGCAACTTTCCCACAAACTTTCTCATCTTTGCAGCTTCATCATTCACCAAGCTAGGAATAAACCTCACTTTATCGATAAAGGTTTGAATCAAAACATCCACCGACTTATCTCCCTTACTAAGAGCGTTAAACTCTCTTTCCATCTTCTCCATGTCATAATCTGTACAATACCGTTTGGTTACTTTCTCAGTAAACTGCTCCCATGTCATGGCAGCCACAACCTCTTTACTCAACGTCGCTTTCACTGAATCCCACCAGAACAACGCGCTACCCTTCAACATCTGTGCCGCGTATTTGACACGAAGCTCCGCTTCACAATCACAAGAATCAAACACACCCTCGGTTTCTCTAAGCCACCTCACGGCATCCGAAGGACCATCACCGCCCTCAAATTCTTTCGGACCGCAAGAACGGAATTTCTTAAACGAACACTTCTCTGGTCTACGCCCTTGCACAGCCGCTACTAACAGCTCCCGTGTAAGTCGGAGCTCTTCCTCCAGATGTGCAATACGTGCTGCTTGTTCTGGATCTTGCCTTAGCGGCTCATAATTATGCGGAGCAGACCCCTCCTCAGCTTCAGGATGAACGCTTGAAGCTTCATCCTCCATACGTTTAAGAGCCTCTTCAGTATTAAGTCGTTGCTCAGCCATTCTATATCAACTTACTACACATAGGAACAACGTTTAGTACTCTATTTACTCAACAACTACTAACGCTACAAGTTAGTTTACACATGCAACTACCACATAACACTCATACTCAACCCCAATTACCCAACTAGGAACACTTAACGATGGTCGGGCCCGAGCTTGAGATTGAATACTCCTACGAGTACCCAATTCCTCAAACTTAGGCTCTGATACCTACTTGTAACACCGGTTTTCACGCGCTTAAAATTAGGGAAAATTTAAGCTTTTTAAACTTATATAAAAAGGCCAGCAGCGGAAGTAACCACGTTTTACAAAAGATAATATTGTTTATCTGACTTGGTAATATAAAAGTATAACACCATAAACCAAGTCCCAAAAAATACTACCGCGTGTTACCCAACTAACCAACACTACCTACCATCGGATCACAAATAATTACAACGAGCAGTGTTCCGCAAAAGATATGTACAACAACTACCAACAAGTCCCGCCTCACCAGGCCAACTACTTCGCATCTGCAAAAAGGTAAATTTAGGCACCGTTAGCTACAACTAGCTAGTGAGTACAGATTATCACATAAGCATCAATAAGCAGGTTATCCCAACTACGGGACAGCACACAAGGCTATCCTAACATATAGTGTCGCGCCAACGAGTCAGTAGGAATCATATCTTGCAGGGTGGGAACCCCGCTCAACGATTCAAACTGGGGACCATCAGCAACAACTAACCGCTATGGTGGGGGAGCGAAGAGCAGTCCACCAAACGCGTTACGAAGCTCGAAGCTCAACATCTTGGATCTCAACTGAAGTTAAGATCCCAACTCACGTTAAGGAGCGGTGGTTTGCAAGACCACCCCGGCGTGCTGCACACCGGGTACCGTTAATCCCCGTTATTCCATCAAAGGGATCCAGCCTTCGGGAAGAAAGCTGACCTTAACCATGCCACATCGGTCCGGACCAGTACCATATATACAACTACTACCCGTAATGGGTTCAACTATACGCATGCGATTCATAACCAACGTATAAAGCAACTTAGCATGGCAACAATATACAACAACATGTATAACATACCTCATACGCACATGTGCGACATCGACAACATATTTCAACAAACAATAGACAACGCTACTTACCGAGACTCATGGGAAAACCGGTACTCACCTCGAGGTTATAAGAGGCAGATATGAATTCGGGAATCCCAGGAGCACACGGAATCGTCCGAATCACCTAACACATCATGTGTAGGTTCAGTCAACGTCTAAAAGTACTATCATAGCTTCTATGCAAACATACAACGAACAACAAGCAACAAGCAACCTGGAATAGCCTCTACGGCCGTAGAGAATGTGTCCTACGGCCGTAGGACACCTTACGGACACCCCCTACGGCCGTAGGAACAAGCCCTACGCCCGCAAGGGTCCTTTTCCAAGAAATCATACCCTACGACCGTAGAGACCATACCCTACGCCCGTAGGAGTGATTCTTTGGGTACCAACAGTCGTAGGTTATGTACCCACGCCCGTAGGCTTCTTTCCTTCACCCGTAAGTGGTAAACCACACAAAATACATTACTACGGCCGCAGAGAACCCTGCCTACGGCCGTAGTGACTATGATTACCCCCCTACGGCCACAGGGACTATTTCCTGCGCCCGTAGGAACCTCTGTTACAGTAAGGTTTTGCTCTGTTCGACACAGCGACTGTTCTTCGGGTTTCTACCCATTTAATCGACTGAAACTTGGATTTAACAGTTCTCACATGTTGTCTAACATATTATACACCTTATTACATGATTCTTGACTCAAAACCAACATCAAAACCCACTTGAATCCGCCAAATGGGTTCTCACATCACTTCAACACAAAAACTAGGTTTACATAGAAAACTTACTTGAAGAAGACGATTACAAGCTACAAGACTCGAATTACTACTGGAATCAGTTAACAATTGATCCTCCTTCTTGACTTCTCTTCAAAAATTCTAAGTGTGTGTGTATATGAAGCTCCGTATGTATGTATGTGTTTTGAATGTGTGTCTTGTATGTGTGTTTGAACAAAGCAGGGGATAAACATCCCACATAAACCGACCCAAAGGGGTTTAATACCCCACGTGGGTATTTCGTTCTCCTATTCAACTTAAAACACGACTTAGGTTTATCCGTTTCAACTAACGGAGATATTTTCGGAATCATTAACTGAAACCGTTCAACTATTAACCAACTCTATCTATTAACGACACATTTCCAACTTTAGCCACATAACCACGGGTATCAACAAAAAGGAACAATTAATCAACAAAACAACTTAAACAACTTGTTTAACGTCAATGTACAACTACACAAACACGAAGTACAACTATTTACAACTAGGCCCTAAATTAGGGTGTTACACGTATGACCCTTTTGTGCCTTGTAGTGTCTTATAGTGTTAGGATATGATGACATGTATACACTATATATGCACATAATCCATCAAATGAATGTGGTGTGCTTTGATGGTCCCGTAATACAATACGGATGAAGCAATGCTTAGAAGATAGTTCTTCTAGTGTGTGTTTGTGTGTGTGTTCGGTTAGAGAGAGAGAGCCGAGAGTAATGTAGAGAAACACAAACACAAGATATGTTGTAAAATGCAAAGCTTATCTTGAAATGTGGGGGAAATGCCTTTATATAGCATTTTCCCAACTTTGAGTAATTACATATTACACCCCTCACTTTAATATTTCTAACAATCTCCCCCTAAGTGAGGTGTGTAATAATTCACAACAAATTAATACATAAAACTATTCATAAGCAGATTTGTTGTGAATGCCGAATGCCACTTGCCACTTTCTGATTTCTCTCCTGCTTGCCAGTGCTTTCTTGATCTTTTCTATTGCATTGTATACCTGGGAATGTTCTTCATCCGTGTACGATGCTTGGTTATCCCAAACCTTTTGATGAATCTTGTGATGAAGGATTTTCAAGGTGCCATCAGAATACCCGTTGAGTTCATATAGTCTGATGAAGATCTTTTCGCCTTTTGTATTCTTGGAGACAAACCTTCGAGCACCTTTAAAGTTGGGATGACCATCATAGATAACAGTCAACTCTTCAAGCTTTTCTAGATCTGGATGATTCTGATTAGGCTTAATAAGATTGACCTTCCGATAGTTATTCTCAGCCCCGAGCTGGATATCATGTTCCTCAAAGAACTCCATAAGATTTCTCATGTACCTCATTAACGCAACTCTACCAAATTCTTCATCAGGCCAATTTCCCTTTTTCTGGGAAAGGATGTCAAATATGAAGCTGATGTCTTCGATATTCACATACCTCAAATCTGCTTCAGTAAGAAAGTATGTGAGGTTGTTAGCTCTCTTGACATGAAAGATGGCATATTTTATGTTAAAGTTGGTTTCGGTATAAACACTGAGAAGGTCACTTATGGGATACTTTGATTTGATATCTTCTGGTTTGGTTTTGGAACGAGTAAGAATATGATCATATCTTCTTCTTTGTCTATCGTTCATGTTTCTCAGCTCGGGCGAGATAACCTCTATCAACTGACTGCTGAAGATCTCTGATATTCTTTCTTCAAGATTGGCAGCATTGACAAAGAATGGTTTCCATATCAGATTTTCTGCAGCGTTTCTTGTAAACATATTCCCGGTATCAAGACCAGGGTCTCCCCGATACACTGGTGGAGCAGGAGGTACTATGAAGTGTGGTGGCATGGGCCATTCAGACTCTTGTCTGGACTTTTCAGCTGCCTCTCTTTGTTTGTTTCTTTCAAGTACGTCAGCAGCTGATTCTTGAAACCGACCAGGAGGAGGAGGGAAAGTTTCATGAACTTCAATATTAATCCCACTGAGAACCCTGGATACGTCGAAGATTGATTTCTTTTGTTTAGGCTTTCTCCTAGCGTCCCTTCTAGAAATTGCTTCCCTTTCTTTTCTTTTCAGTGCAAGTTCTCTTTCACTGGGAATATCATCAAATCTGTGGACAATTCTAGGAGAATCTGGACGTGCAGCAATCTCGACGTATTCATCAATACCCTTGAATAGATTTTCCATCTCAGGATCCTCAGCTTCCTCCTCTGGTTGAGTAGAGCTGCTTTCTCCCATATGCCTTGCAGGTGATGTGTGTATGGACTCATATAAATCTTTCATTTCTTCTTCTGAGTCGCTTGACCATTCAAACATCTCGGTATGGGGCTGCTCCGAAGGTATCTCACCTTCTTCAAGATCACTTGGCCTCGGTTCAGTTTGTTGCTGGGGTACATATAGTACAATCTGTTTGTCAGCATTCTCTTTCTGTTGTAATTCATAAACTTCATCGGCTATTAATGATTCGGATCTATGTTGTTGACCCTTCTGGCTTCCAGATCCAGCAGAACTTGTACCTGTAGATAAGTATATGCTCAATGATGGTACTGGTACAGTTGCGGTGGAGGGGGTTGTGATATATCTTCTTCTTTTCTCCCCCTCGGGACGATCATCCGGATCTTGATCATCCCGCCTCCTTTTTGACCCCTGAGCCTGGGCCTGACAGGTTTGTTCAAGTACCGTCAGCCGGTCAGTAACTTTTTGCAGGGAAGTATAGAACCCTCTTGTCACCCCATCAATCTTGCGGTTTACATCTTCATGAAACTCTGTAAATTCATCCAAGGAGATTCCCTGTGGACGTAGTTCAGTTTGCAGAGTAGTTAGAAGGTCTTGATTATAAGCAGAGTCTGGCCTTTGTTCAATCAGTTTAGCATAGAGGATGCTTTTTAAGGCGTCGACCGATAGTGAAGTGACATCCGGTTGAGATTGAGGGACCGTTGCTGGAAGACGAGCTGCAAGTAGATTTTCAATACGCGACAGCTGCTCAGTCTGTTCCCTGGAATCCCTTTCGATCCGATCCAACTTTAGATTTGTCTCCTGCAGTTGTTGGCGGATTGGAGACACGGCTTGGTTGATAGCATTGTTAAGATCAGCACGTGTAACAAACCCGAAATCACTAAGACTTCCGGTTGAGGTACCTACCACAGAGGCAGGACCACCTACTGGAGCAGCAGGGAGGTTGGCTCCAGCAGGATTTCCTTCCGATCCTCGAATGGCACCTTGAGAGGTACCACCTACAGAAGTTGCGGACACTTGTTGAGTCAACAAGCTCAGTGCATCTATAGTTACCTTGTGTTGTTCAAGATATGCGGATATCCGCGGCAAATCAAATCGTACACAAAGAGGAGTCGAGGACGAGGGAGGCAGTCCTCTGTTTTCAATAGGTCCAACACCCAATTGGGGTTGGCCTAGATTGTGTGCTATAACCCTGTGCAATAAAGACGGTGCCTGTTGAGAGACACCGTAGTAGCTTGGTGGGGCAGAAACTTGCACGGGTGGGATAACCGCGGCTTGTTCAATACGAGCCCCAGCAGTGCTAGGACTCATATTAGATGTGGCTTCCCGGCTTTCTTGGTTGAGGGGTCCCTCAGCACTCACATTTTCTTTTCTTACCTCCTCTCTTTCACTCATACTCCTATCCTCTTCTTCTTCTCCACTGCCAACTCCATAACCAGCATATTGATTTGGGTCAAGGAAAGAATCAGGAGTGACAGAGCCCACCTCAAAAGATACATCTGGAGATTGAGAAACTGGTGGGATGTCATGTTCAGGAGCAATGATCACATTATGAATGACAGGGGTAGTATGTGGATCAGTTAATTTCATGAAAGAAGGGGTACTTTTTGCTGGTTGGTCAATGGGGTGCTCAGGGGTGCCCATGGGAGATATAACAGTTTCAAAGGCAGGGGCACCTCCTGGATGAGATGCAGACTCATCAGATGAACTGGATGACTCAGACATGTCAAGACCAAGTTCAGTTAGTACAGCTTGGGTGCGGGTGGATTGAGAAAGAGTTTGTATAATGGCTTGAATGGTCGCGGGATCATATGTATCCCCTCCCTCTCTACTCTTAACACCTTCACCCTCTTCTCCACCCCTCTCAACATTTTCTCTCTCCACTTCCCTCTCAGCATCTCCCACAGATGACTGAGTCCTATTTGCAATATCCTCACTCGGTGCTACTCCTCCTTGGGTAGGTATGGCCGGCTCTGGCACAACCATAGGAGGTATTCCTACACTCTCCCTATAACACTTAACAATATCATTTTGCTCACAAAGATTTAAGAGAGATACAGGGATGGGTCTTGGAATAGGCAGATTCGTCGGGTTAGCAGGTTTAATATGAAAAAAGAGTTTTGGAGAAACAGAAGGTAAACCTGTCCGACGAGGGATATCAGCATTCCGCTCCATTACATACTGGATGATCATTGGTATGAAGCGATGGTAAGGCAGCATGTTCGAATCCCTCTTCTTTTGGGAATTCTTCCTGAGCATAGTTGCTTTGATGTCCTGGAAGAGAAGGAATGCATAGTCCACATGCATATGCGTTGCAGCTGCTACAAAGATTTTAAGTTGATGTTCCGTTGGGAATTCGTAGCCTGAGTGCTTTGGAGTGAGACATCTTTGAAGCACCGTCATGAATGTATTATATTTTGGGTGCAAGCCGGTGCGTTTGAATTGACCTTTCCTGATGAGCTCACCGTCATATCCCATCTTCCTTATTGTAGTAAGACATGCATCCTCATCGGGGATGTCCTCAAAGTCTGTTGCTGGAGGTCTACTGTCTGCTTTGGGTAGAGCAAAGATTGTTCTGAGGCGACTAAGAGATATGTTGACTTGAAATTCGTCGACCTCTGCATGAATTACCTCATAACCTCTGTTATTTTCCCTCACATCACATGTTTTCCAAAATTGTTGCACATATAATTCAGGAACATGTATGCCTGTTGTGGCTGGGTTATAGGTCAGTAGATGGTTTAGGGGATGAATTTTGAGAATCTCAGTGACAATGGGGTAGGTTGGATTTTTGAGTTTGGTTAGGTCAACATAATGGTTATTTTCATGGGAGCCAGTGTTAAGAAACTCGCTCTGGGCATGATCTCCTCTGGGTCACGTTCAACTTGTGCCATCTTATCTGTCAAAGAGATAAAATAGTTAAATTTAAAATTTAAGAGATATGCAAGAAAACAACATTCAGTTTTGAATATTTGGTCAAACTTTTGATAAGTGAGTAAAATTTGACCAAATTGACCCAACGTTGACCAATGTTGAATAAATGTTCAAACATCCTAAGTGTTGAACCCTCACTGTGTACAGGATGATTTTCAGCATAAAAAAGTTGTTTTGATACTGCAAAAGTGTCAATTAGTTAGTACTGAACAACTTTGTAGTACTTGAACATGTTCCAAAACTCACCCTAAACACCTCTTTTTAGCCAAATACCAAATTGTATGTGTATGTTCATACTTCCCAAGAACACGAAGAACACTTTTTGAGATTTTTGAAATATTTTTACATCAAAGTGTTCCCCATGTGATCAAAATACCCATCGCAAACATTGTTTCATCAAACAAGTTTGTTTCGAGTACCAAAAGTCCACTTAAAGTCTCGATATTCTCATTCGCATATCAGTGTTCTAAGACCAAAAAGTACCCTTTTAACTCAAAATCTTCAAAATGTACACCATACAAGTTGTTACCTTTTATATTAGAAGTATTTTGATACTAAAATTGCAAATTTTGGCAGAGTAACGAGATGATTTGTATGTTAACGTAATCAAGAACTCGAGAGAACACTTTGTAAATTTTGAATAGCGTAAATGAAGAATGGCAACTGTTGGGGTAACTTGTAGCAGTGTAAAAAGACACATGTCGAGCCCTGATTGGTTGGTGCAACGGTTAAAAAACGCGGCTGATAGAAGTTTGGATGCGGCTGATAAGAGTTTTCAATCGCATGCGATTCACACTGTGGTGTGTTAATCGCATGCGAATCAGCTTGGGTGTTAGAACCATGGCATCCGAATCGCATGCGATTCACACTATCTGAGCTTAATCGCGTGCGATTCAACCTTAGACTGAATAGCATGCGATTCACACTAACTTAGCTGAATCGCGTGCGATTCAACCTTTGTCCAAATCGTATGCGATTCACACTATCTTAGCTTAATCGCGTGCGATTCAACCTTAGAATCATTGCATTCGATTCACACTTGTTTCTCAACCTTTTCACATGCAATTAAAACCTTTAACATTTGCATGCGATTCACTCACATAGCTTAATCGCATGCGATTGAGCTATGACTTGGAAAAATTTGAGATATCTGAATTTTGAGATTATGAACGTTAAATTTTCAGATATGGTTGATGTGAGTGTTTGTTTGACACACTCCCCCTAGACTTTTGCATCTCTTTATCAGGGATTTTTCGAATGTTTTAGAGAAAGTGTCTGTTGTCAAATTTCTCCCCCTACACATGTGTAATATGTGTATGTGTATGAAATTCTCCCCCTACACATATGATACAGGTGTAGCATTATGAAGTCAAACCCCCTACACAAAGTGTCTTTTCTCTGTAGTATATGCAAGATCTTTCTCCCTCTTGAAGAATGCAGTCGTTAGCTGCATAGAGAACAAACAGTGTAACACCAACTCTAAACAAAAGAAAAGAAAGAAAAAAAAGAAGGTAACAGTATGCTAGATTTGTGGATTGAGCATGCCTAACTTGGATACCAACTCAGTAAATCGACTTTCGTCTAAAGGTTTGGTAAACAGGTCAGCCAGCTGATTTTCAGTAGGCACATACTGTAGCTCAATTAATCCTTTCTCAACGTTATCTTTTATGAAGTGATAGCGAATGTCTATATGTTTGGTTTTAGAGTGGTGTACCGGATTGCAGGAGATGGCAATGGCAGATTGAGAGTCGCATAACAATGGTATTTTGTCATACCTGAGGCCAAAGTCTGAGAGTTGTGTACGTATCCATAGGCTTTGAGAACAGCACATTGCAGCAGCAACATACTCAGCTTCTGCTGTAGAAGTGGATACACAGTTTTGTTTCTTTGAAGCCCAGCAGACTAAACGATCTCCCAGAAAGTGTGCACTACCAGAGGTGCTTTTCCTATCAATCTTGCAACTGGCATAGTCAGCATCTGAATAAGCATGAAGATCTAGATTGGAGTCCTTGGGATAACACAGTCCTAGATTCATGGACCCTTTGAGATATCTGAAAATTCGCTTAACAGCTAGCAGATGTGACTCCTTGGGATTGGCCTGAAACCTAGCACAGAGACACGTAGAGAACATGATGTCTGGACGACTTGCAGTGAGATATAGTAATGATCCAATCATCCCACGGTATGTCTTGAGATCCACCGGAGAACCATCAGGATCTGCCGATAGTTGTGATTTGGCCGCCATTGGAGTTGAGATAGGGTTGCAGTTGAGCATATCATACTTCGTGAGAAGATCTTTAATGTACTTGGATTGGCAGATGAAAGTGCCATGACTCAACTGTTTAACTTGAAGTCCTAGAAAGAACGACATCTCACCCATCATACTCATTTGGAACCTGTTTGACATTGTCTGTGCAAACTCTTCACTGTTCTTTGGATTTGTAGATCCAAAGATGATGTCATCCACATAAATTTGGATAAGGATTTTGTCCCTACCTTTTGTCTTTGTGAACAGAGTGGTGTCTGTCTTTCCTTTGGAGTAGCCTTCCCCTATCAGATATTCAGATAAGACATCGTACCATGCACGTGGAGCTTGTTTTAAGCCGTACAGAGCCTTATCTAAAATATAAACATGATTAGGGTATGAAGAATTGATGAAGCCCTCAGGTTGTGAAACGTAGACTTCTTCATTGAGTACCCCGTTGAGAAAGGCTGTTTGGACATCCATTTGGAAGACTCGAAAGCTCCTGGAGGCTGCATATGCAAGAAATAAGCGTATAGCTTCAATTCGAGCAACAGGAGCAAAGGTTTCATCATAGTCGATACCCTCATGTTGATTGTATCCCTTAGCAACCAACCTTGCTTTGTTACGAATGACCACTCCATCCGAATCCCGTTTGTTCTTGAACACCCATTTAGTTCCGACAACAGATTTGCCATATGGAAGAGGAACTAATCTCCATACTTTGAGACGAGCAAACTGGTGTAATTCTTCTTGCATAGCTAGTACCCAGTCCGGATCATTCAGCGCCTCACAAGTCTTTGTGGGTTCAATCATGCTTAAGAAACCTGCAAATTGGCACTCGTTAGCTGTGGCTGACCTTGTTTGAATGCCAACAGAGGGATCTCCAATGATATTCTCCTCAGAGTGATGTCGGATCCATTTTAGCTCATGCGAGTTAGAGGAGGAAGGGATGAGATCTTGAATATGTGGCGCTTCCTCTTCCATTTCTCTGGAGAAGTTTGGATCGGAGTCGAACACAGGTGAGTTCTCCTGATCAACTATTGGTTCTGTCACAGGGGATTGTGTGACAGAAACAGATGTAGAATCTTCAGCAAATGGATTCATTTCAGTGATTGTTGTATCTGTGATCGGGTCGCTTATCTATGCACCTGCATTATCCCTGTTGTTAGCCAAAATAGGGGAAAAGTCAGATCTAAAGAAATCAAACATGAAATCGAGATTATTATCAGAAGTAGAGGGAATGTCTGATTCTTTAGAGTTAAGAACTGGTCCTGAACTGGTATGTTCAGAAGCAAAAGTGTTGGACTGTGGTGGGGAGCCAGAGACAGTCAATGTATCGTCAAACGTTACATTTATACTCTCGATGATGCTCTTTGTGCGTGTGTTTAAAACTCTATATGATTTTGAGACGGTAGAATAACCTAAGAAAATAGCTTCATCAGCTTTCGGAGCAAATTTTCCTAGATTATCCTTTTCATTTAAGACAAAACACCTATTACCAAATACATGAAAGTATTTGATATTAGGTACAATGCCATTTGCCAGTTCATACGAAGTTTTATTAAAATGTTTGTTAATGAAAGAGCGATTCTGCGTATAGCTGGCAGTGTTAATAGCTTCAGCCCAGAAGGAAGGTGGGAGCCCGGAATATGAAAGCATTGTTCGGGCAGCTTCAACAAAAGTTCTATTTCTTCGTTCCACTACACCATTTTGTTGTGGTGTGTATGCAGTAGAGAACTGGTGGCTGATTCCCACAAGATCACAGAAGCTCTTCAGAGTACTGTTTTTGAATTCTGTTCCATTGTCTGTCCGGATAGAGACAACACTCTGACTATGCTTGTTCTGCTGTTGTTTGATGAAGGAAATGATTGTTGGAGTGACTTCATCTTTTGAGCGTAGAAATTTGACCCAAGTATATCTAGAGTAGTCATCCACCATGACTAAAATATACTTCTTCCCATGTTTGGACTGGATTCTCATTGGACCACACAGATCCATGTGCAGGAGTTCCAAAGGATTCGTAGTGCTAAATACTTGTTTAGATTTATGAGAAGCCTTCTTCATTTTTCCTTTTTCACAATCTGCACACAGACGATCCTTCTTGAATTTTAACTTGGGAATGCCTCTCACCAAGTCACCAGTGACTAAGTTGTTAATATTTTGAGAGTTCAGGTGAGAGAGTTTTCTGTGCCATTGCCAAGTCAGATCAGTAGATGCTTCAGACAGTAGACACACAGAGGTAGGAGAGTCATATTTTTCCAAGTCAATGGAATACAGGTTAGAATTTCTGGAACCTGCAAGCAACTCATCTCCATTTTCAGTTAAAACTGAACATTTGTTCTTTTTAAATACAACCTCTAGGTCTTTATCACAAAACTGTCCAATGTTGAACAAGTTATGACCTAGCCCTTCAACATATGAGACTTTCTTGATCTTGATGTGCTTCTTCTCAATGTCTCCGTACCCCAAAATTGGTGCAACATTATCATTCCCAAAACGTACATTCCCGGAGTACTTAGGAACATAATTCTTGAGAAGACTTTTGTTGCCGGTCATATGTTTGGTACAGCCGGAGTCAAGGTACCACAAGTGAGGCACCTGCAAAAAGAGAATAAATCACGTTTAGGTCCCCATTTAGATATGGGTCCTTGATTGTTAGTCTCTAAGTTGGGTTGAGTAACAACTGTTGGTTTTGATGATGATGAAACTTCTAATGATCTATTCTTCGGTACCCAAATGGACTTAAGCTTTGGACGTGAAGGAATAGATTTGGAAGAAATTTGCTGAGAAGAAAGTTTCTGCACCACTGTTGGTTTAACAGTTGATGGAATCGGAGGTTTCGGATTCGGTAGAGTTGCGGAAGCGTTATATTTGCGAATCCATGGTTGAGAGGAATTCTTAAGAATTATTTGTGGCCTCGGTGCATCAACTTGCTGTCGCGGAAATGGAACACTGCGATTAGCAGGTTTTGCCACTCGTTGAATGGATGATGACTTGGTTTTCGAAGATTTTGAGATTTTGGAAGGGGAATTGCGAGAATGCTTTTGAGAATGCAAGTGTTTTTCCTGTGCAATCCAAGCCCTTTTAAATGCTTCATAGCCCTGCCGTCTGTAGACTTACAGTTCCTTGATCGTGAGTAATCGGTTGGATTTGTTTAAGCGTTTAAGAGCATGTGATTGACGAGTGGTGATCCATTGATTAATGACGTAGCCTTTTGAATTTAAAAATGGAACACAGATTTGATTAGCATAAAAATCAGTCCAATCAACACATGGTTTAACACCTAAAGTCTTTCTCAATTGATCATAGCAACAATTAAATTCACAGTGTCCATGAGTACAACCATCACTTATACAAAACATGGTAGAAGCAATTTTGCCTTGTGAACTGGAATGATTACAAACAGAATCAAACATCAAAATGTTTTCACAGACAGGTTTCAAATTTGAACACCTCCTAGTGGATCTAGGAATAGCTCTTTTCCATGATGTATTTATTTCAAACTTTTTGTTTCCAGCCTTCTTCACATCTGCAGCAGAGGATAAAAGATTAGAAAGAAGTCGTGGTCGACTGGCTGCAGCTTGTGATGATTCAGGTACTTCTATGTTCACACGAGAATTGGGATTAGGAGTGGATTGTTGCTTTGGTTTGTAAATCTGTTTAAGCTTAAGATTTGTTAAGTCAGGTTTATTAACAGATTTTACAGAAGTTGTGCAATATGTACCCTTGGTGTTTGCATGAGTTAGATCATCCATATCTGAACCAAAAAGTGAGAAGGTAAAGGGAACTATTGGAGTTTCCTCTATTTGTGTCTCTTCTTGGCCAACAAAGACCATCCTTTGGGTAAGTCCTAACCCAAACAGATCAGCATTATATAATTGTTTGGACGTAATCCTTTTCAATTTGAAGCCAAGCCCATCGAAATTCCATCTGGAGAAAGGACGTTCCTTTTCTTTGTATTGAGAGATGGTATGTTCACTTTGATCACGTTTGGACAGAAGGTATTCAAGTTCATTGATTCTAGAGTAAAGAGTACTTCGTTCTTTCCTAAGTTCATTTTTGAGAATTTCTGAATCCTTTTCAGCACACTTACATTCTGCTTTGAGATCTAATATGGTGTTATTAGTCCTACTGGTTAATTCTAAAAGCTCAGATTCTTTTGCAGCTATTTGGTTCCTAAGGCTGATTAAGTCGTTATCTAACTTCTTAATTATTGTTTGTGCCTCCAATTTTTGAGTGTGTGAAACATCTTCTAGAACTTGATTTCTTGTGATTAAATCTAGTGCCTGACATTCTAACTCTTTTATGCGATTTAATATGGTTTGAATGTGTTTATGATTAATACCCATATTAAAGTTAGAGCTAGAAGATACCTTTCCACTGTCCAAGCTTTCCTCATCTGACTCTGAGAGATTATCTCCGTCATCATCCTCTCTACCTTCTTCACCATTGTGAGCCATCAGACAGAATTGAGCGTGATCTTCACCATCCAGATCACTGTCTGATCCTGTATCATCAAGGAACTGATTCTCCTCAACTAGCAGCACGTTCCCAGCCTGTTTTTGTTTAGACAGGCGGTACTTCTGCCGATAGTACTCTGCATCTTTTGTCTTTTTCATTGGGCAGTTCCTGATCAGATGTCCTGACCTCCCGCAGTTATAGCATTTGAAATCAACCTTCTTTTCTTCCTTCTTCTCATCCCTCTGGTACCTTAGCTTGTCAACAGCAGCAGCTCTTTCGGGTCTCCTTGAACCTGATGTGAATCGTTGTCTATTGTTAGTCTTGCTGAAACGGTTCATGAAGTTCTTGTTGGCCACTGTGAGAGCTTGAAATGCTGCTTCGATTGAATCATCATCATCATTATCATGATCAGAATCACTGAGAACCACTTGTTTAAGTTTCAAGGATCTTGATGATGTTTCCTTATGGATTCTGTCAGCCACCACCAAGGCAAGAGGGTCAGCAACTGGTTCTTTAGGGAGAGATTGCAAGATTTCATCTTGATACTGATTGAGATCTTCGAAGATGTTATGGAAGGTGACTGATGTAAGATCTTTATTAATCTGTTTGTAAAGTCTGGCATAGCCTTTCCACTCAGAACCTAATGAATTCAGAAAAACACAGTTCAAATCAAGATCAGTTCTGACAATTTGATTAGATCTCATTTCATTTTGCAGCTTGCAGAATCTCCCATATGTTTCAGAGAGCAGTTCTTTTTCTCGAGCCTTGAAGTCATGATAGTTGTTGACTAGCTGAGTTTGTTTGATGTATTCTCCTTGCTCAGTGCCCTGAAGTTGTTTCTTGATCTCATCCCAGATTTCCTTGGCTGTGCCCAAGCTATCTATTTTGAGATAGATTTCAGATGAGAGGCCCTGCTTGAGGTAGTACTTGGCCAGTTTCTCTGCTTTCTTTGTTTCTCTTTCTGTATTGGTCATCTCATCATGAGTCTTCTCTCTTTCATGTCTGGGAATGCGAGGGTTGTTATCTGGATCTGCTTCAACTACCTTCGTGAATTTGGTGTTTCCTTTGTTGATGCATTCAATCATCTTGTCACCGAAGAGGTCATTGTGCTCGAGGAAGTCCATGAACCTTCCTTTCCAGACATTGTATTCCCCCCGAAACAAAACAGGAGGTTTTGTGTCGGTGCCAATGGACATCATTTCATTTGTACTTGACATGATTAGTGATGTTTGTGAGAAATGATCGTTTACTTGTAAGATGGTTTGATTGTTCGAAAAACTTGTCCTGATTTTAACGTGATTTGAATGATTGATTAACGAACTAAGTCTTGTGAATTTCAATTTTGAATTAGATCTTAAAAGATTAAATTCAACCTTGAACTAGATAGACTTGAAGTAATGTAATTCACCTTTGAATTAAATCTGATTTAAATTAAATTCAATTATGAATTAGATTGTTTGATTAAGTCCAAACGTCTTAGAGTTCTTTAATTCAAGTCCAAAGAGTCAATCACTTGTCCAAGTATAAGGAATAACTTGATTGGGATTTGTCTTATCAAATGCAAATACAGGTCAATCGAATGCGATTAGGTGTCCTTGAAAACAAGCAGAATAAGAACTTAGTTTTGATGGTTAATCAAATGCGAATCAATCCTGTTTCATCAAAAACTTAGAAAATAATCTGTTAGTCCTGTCAATCAAGTGCGAATCAAATAGAAACCTTTCAATCGCGTGCGATTCCCTTTACAAGCCGGCTGATAGATGTAAGTGTTAATAGCATGCGATTCAGGTAAACTTATCAACTGCTATAAGCCGCACAGTCTAATCGCATGCGATTCACTGAACTTGGCTTATAGCTATTTGATTAACACGTGTTCTAATTTGACAAAATTCTATAAGCCGCCCCAAGAGTCAATCGCATTAACCAAGGAACCGGCTGATAGACTCTGATGTGTCCTTGTTCAATCAGATTGACATACCCTGAATAGTGTCTAACCACTTGTACTTGATTGGTATGGCAAGTACTTGATTTTCCTTGTACAACACTTAATCTATTATGAATTTATAATTAAATAAATTATAAAATTCGATTTCTTCTTTTTTCAGTTGTATTTTCAGACCAAGAACACCATAAATGCTTAAATACCCAGAAAATTTAATGTTGAAAAAGTGGGTATTTAATGACCTTCTTGACTTAATACTTATAAAAACACCCACGGTTTGTGTTTTTCTTCAAAGAATGTTTTGTAACCTTTGTAAGACTATCGAAACAACTCAAAAGAAAGTTAAAGGAGATGTAGTTTATACCTTTAATGAGTTCTACCTTTAAGAGTCGTTTGAGCTTGAGTTTATCTTGAATAAAACTGACGTTCTTGAACCTTTGCACAACCGAGAGTTTTTTCTTCTTAGAAGCTTGAACACTTCGAGATTTTGTTGTCTTCTTTTGAACAATCACGAGCCAAAAACAAGTTTGGCTCTGATACCAATTGATGGTCCCGTAATACAATACGGATGAAGCAATGCTTAGAAGATAGTTCTTCTAGTGTGTGTTTGTGTGTGTGTTCGGTTAGAGAGAGAGAGCCGAGAGTAATGTAGAGAAACACAAACACAAGATATGTTGTAAAATGCAAAGCTTATCTTGAAATGTGGGGGAAATGCCTTTATATAGCATTTCCCCAACTTTGAGTAATTACATATTACACCCCTCACTTTAATATTTCTAACAATCTTATTGCAAACAAAAAGATACTCTTCAGAGAGGTTATAATTTTCAAAGCTCATACACTTATTATAAAAAAAAATACTATGAAGTAATTATTCTATAACCCATTAACCTAAAAAATAGATATTAAGAATTTGGGAACTCATAAAGGAACTATCTATGGGTATCGGAAAAAACATATGGAGACAGTCTTGAAAAACCAAAAAACATTGAAGTGTAAAAAGTCGATTGACATCATACGTCACATTTTTTATATATTTTTTATTTCATATCATCAATTATTTATGACCGAGAATGTAAATGATAATTGTAGCTATTGAGAATGATATAATATGTTAAAGAGTTATGAAGAGTTGGTTAAAGACTTTGCTTTCAAGAATGCTATAAGAATCTCATAATTTATGTATATATATTTCAATAAACTAATTTAATATTGATTTTTGTTTTAGTTATGGATATAACAAATATCATAATATTAATCAATTTTGCTTATATAATACACACACATGTGTGTGTTCTTAAAGAACCTATATTTTCGTATTTGTAAAAGGTTTCAGAAATCTATAAGACATCTCTTAATAACATGCATGAGTGTCTTTAAGTAAGTGTAGGAGGTGCAATTGCACATAACCCACATTTTAAAGGGGTTCAACTTTCAATATACATATATTATATATAGTTATAAGGTTATAATTGTCAAAGCCACATAATATAATAAAAATACTACGAAGCCCTATATTTAAAATAGCTATTTTCTAATCCCAAAAAACACATATTAGGAAAACTCAATCATCGTTCGGCAATCGAGAAGAAAATATGAGGCGTTGAGGTCGAGACAATCGAGAAAAAAAAATTGAACACTCTGTTACGGTGTCAACCAATCGATCTCACGCAACGCAAACAAGGTAGCTTTAAAAAAATAATACATCTAAATCGCAAGTCAGGGTTTTTTTAAATACATAATAGTTGTTTAATTTTTCAAATTCCAATTGTTTATGTATATGCGATTGTTGCATATGGAGTCTTGTTGACTATCCTAATAATAGTGACTATTCCAGTGACGGTGAGTTCTACAGAAATAAGTTACTCAGAACTTAAATTGTTGAAATCCAACTTATGGTCCAGATTATCACAAGAAAGACATAATATATTATAGCTACTGAGATTAATATTATATAGAGTATTGATAATTAAGAGTTGATTCATACTCTGTTTCTAATAATGTTAGGAAAACTTCATGATTCATGTAAAATTATAAGATAAACTATTTTATTACAGTTCTTTTGTTTTAATTTTAAGTATCATTGCATAAGTGTATTTTTGCTTATATATGTGTATTGTTTAAGGGGTCCATTTTCCTCTTCGCTCAGGGCCTTAAAACTCACGTCCCTGATAACATGTATCGTTTCCATATAAAAATATCTTCCACGAATTATTCCCCAAAAAGGAAATCATACAAGACATGATTACATGCATCACAAGATTTATCCCCCAAAAAATGAAATCTTACAAGACAAGATTACATGCATCACAAGATTTATCCCCAAAAATGAAATCTTAAAAGACAAAATTACATGCATCCCAAGATGTCAAGTTTTACATTGTTTTGTTTAACTAATTTAGACTAGGAGTTAATTGCACCAATGGTCCTTTAACTAACCACTTATTGCGGATTTGGTCCTTTCTTTTAAAAAGTTGCATTGGTGATCCTTGATGTAGCCACTTTGTTGCAACCATAGTCCTTTGTGACGATTTCCGTCTAACACTGCCGTTAAGCCCTATCACGTGCCTCACACATGAGGGCCTTTTAGTAATTTTGCTTTATTATTTACTCAGAACCCCCACGCCCACAATTACTTTACTCCTCCAGTAATAATTAATAATCTATACAAAATATAATAATAATAATAATAATAATAATAAATATACTTCCCCCTCCATCATGTCTCTCTGATCCCTCTCATCTCTCTCTCCAGTACCTTGCAGTGCCGCAAGCTGTCCAAACCTGCCACCTCCGCCGTTCTCCACCGCCACCACCACAACCACTACCCATCCTAGATTTGGACCACCACCACCGTAGAGACTCGCAACCACCACCGCCATAACAGCCAAATCAAAGCAACTTAGAAACGTGTTTGCAACAAGATCTACATACCTCTGAAAGATTGAGAGAGAGAGAGAGAGAGAGAGATGGATGGGGAAGAATTCGGAGGTTGCTACTAGTGTTTTCTGATGATTACGGTTAGATTTGGTAGGCCGTTGCCTTCGCACCCAAACCCTATCATATTAGTCCCCCAAATTGAATTCCAAAATATGATCTTCTAATTGATATCCTCCTAAAAGCATTGATTCATTCATACCCAAACCACCATCAACAAACCCTAAACACATCACGGAATCACTCACTTTCACCATCAAATTCCTCCTTTGAATCCTCCACTTCACCATTTCACTCTGAAACACCAGTTCAATCTTCGGCACCGTCACCGGAGAACTAAAACAAACCCCAAACGGCGCCACCTGTTCCACCACCGTGAATTTTCTTGGGATATCAAAATTGTTAACAATCTGAGATTGGAATGCAATTTTTGATCTTCCAAATTGTTAACAATCTGAGATTGGAATGCAATTTTTGATCTTCCAAACCCTAATATACCTTTTGCGCCGGTAACGAGACCTTTGAGTAAGTAATCCGGCGAACACGTGGAAATCAGAGTCATACCCTCGACGGCTACTACATCCTCCGCTAGATCTCCGAAACTGGATTCTCTAGTGACAGGGTTTTGTGGGTGGTTTTATGTTGGTGGCGGTGGCAGGTGGTTTTATGTTTGTGGCGGTGGTAGGTGTTTTCATCGTGGTGATGTATAGAAGCTGGATTTGTGGGAGATGGTGGTGGTGATGTTAGTTTGATGGTTGTCGGATGTTGAGGGGGCAACCGGAGATGGTGGTCGCGGCGGTAGGTGGCCGTCGGGGATGGTGGTGGTGGTGTTAGATGGAGAGAGAGAGAGGAGAGGGAGGATGAGGCGACAGATCTGGGAAATGGGAAAGAGAGTAGGGTATATTTATTTTTTTAATAATTATTAGTTGATTAAAACAATAAAGCAAAATTACTAAAAGGCCCTCATGTGTGAGGCACGTGATAGGGCTTAACGGCAGTGTTAGACGGAAATCGTCACAAAGGACTATGGTTGCAACAAAGTGGCTACATCAAGGATCACCAATGCAACTTTTTAAAAGAAAGGACCAAATCCGCAATAAATGGTTAGTTAAAGGACCATTGGTGCAATTAACTCTTTAGACTAGACATCATGTTTTAGTTGCATTAGTTAATAAACATCGAAGTTTTATGGGTAAAATATAAGGGTCTCAATTAAACATAACAAAATTGAGAGGGTAGAAATTGTCACATCTTAAATGTTAAGGCATGAAAATTAGCAAAACCACCAAACTCTGGAGCCCCAAAACGCAACAACAAAAAGTGGTTCAGTAGTCACTCGCATGTTTAGGATTTTAGGGTTAGAGTTTATCGATTGGGGGAACCAAATCACCAATCTAACTGAACTTTGATTTCTTCATTTCAACGGCGGAGATGGCGACTGTCAACGACACAACGGCGGTGGAGAGAGAAAACCAGCAACCCGAACAGGGAGGAAGAGGAGTAGTGAAGAGGAAGCCGGTGTTCGTAAAGGTTGGTGATCTGAAACCTGGAACCAACGGCCATACTCTCGCCGTCAAGGTCTTGTCTTCGACGACGGTTCTTGACAAGAAACCTCGCAATTCGTCGTCGTTTAGTAGCCGACCAGGTGCTGCTAACACTCGCATCGCTGAGTGTCTAATTGGTGATGAAACCGGCACCATTCTCTTTACTGCTCGTAACGATCAAGGTCTCTCTCTCTCTCTCTCTCTCTGTTTCATGATTATCATATTCTAATTTGTTATGATCCATGCTTGATTGGGTTTATTCATGTTAATTATTGCTTAATTTTTCAAATAATCTTTTGTGTTCGTGTTCATGGTTTTCGAAAGCCATGAATATCAATTGCCAGAGCACATGAAAATGGCAGAAATATGCTATTTTGAGCTTTCTGTTGTTTCTTATTGCAATTTCAGGGGTATGTGATGTTTAGCACACATTGGTTTTGCATAGGCTAACTTTCACAGTTTTGGATTCTGAAATTTTTGACATTGTGGTTTTTCAATTTGTAGTTATGTGTAACGGTGTTCATGTTTGATTCTGTTTCTGAGAAGGAACAAAAATAAAATGTGGGCTAAATCTGATAATATGCTCTTCTGCTTCGTTGATGATTAAGAATCTGTATTCTATTTGTTAGTACATGCAAATGAAGAGAACTTATTGTACATGTTGACCCTCAAAATGCACTTTACTTGTTATGCATACATATTTATGTGTTGGGCTTAGATGCCTCTAAGCTGCAAATTTAGTAATTTGCAGGGTCGTTCACCTAACGGAAATTATATCTTCTCATATAGTACAGTTGATACAAGTACTTTGCTTGATGCTAATGATGATTAACCGTTCAATACAGTTGATTTGATGAAGGCTGGAAGTACTGTGATCATTCGAAATGCAAAGATTGATATGTTCAAAGGGTCCATGAGGCTTGCTGTTGATAAATGGGGGCGCATTGAGGTCACTGATCCTGCAAGTTTCACTGTTAAGGAGGATAACAACTTGTCTCTTGTTGAGTACGAGCTGGTGAATGTTGCAGAATAACGAGTTTTAACCTGCTATATGTTGCGAGGTATAACTTTTCTTGTGACTTTGTGGGGTTTTGGTATACAACTACTAGGTGGAGGGTCAGTTTAGTCTTTTCTTGTTGATATTATTTTAACATGTAATAGAACTAAGTCTAATGGCCTTCTAAGTGGTTACTTTGTAAAAAGATCATCTTTTGAATTATCTTGATTCCTCGCCAGTCTTTATGCTTACATTGGTTTTATCAAATATTTAAGATGTTCTATGTTCATGGTTCATATGTTATATTGAGAATCTACATGACACGAGTTGTGTTTATGAACAAATCAGTTTATGTTTTGACCCTGGTTCGTATGTAACAGATCACTAATGTAAGGTTTATGAATCTTTTGTTAATTCGAATATGTTTGTTGGTTATATTTTTCTGGTTAGTATTATAAATACAATGCTTAAAACTGCTATGCGCATTGATAAGCAGATTGCTGTTCTTAATACATATGGCAAATTACTGCAGATTATGCAAACTTGCAATGAAGGGAAGGATGCTAAGGTTGTGTTTGTTTCTAAGTGAGATAAAATGTCAGGTTTTTTCACCATTTATGTGTAAGTGATTGTCACAAGTGCTTTTTTGTGGACCAGGAAGACTTAGTTAAGTAGGGGTGTCAAAAATACCCGAGCCCGAATTAGCTTAGTAGGGTAGGTTTTATTAGGGTAAAAAATGCTAATCGGGGTTGACCATGAAGACTCTTAATTAGGGGGTGTCAAAAATACCTAAACCCGAATTATAGCTTAGTAGGGTAGGTTTTATTAGGGTTAAAAATGCTTACTCGGGTTGACTTGGCAAACCCGAGTTGATTTTTATATCTTCATTCGGGTTCTGGTCAACCCGAATAAACATTTTGTTAAGACCATATTATATATAGATAGATACACAATCATATGAAGTCATTAGATACACTATTTTTTAATGATTTTGTTTTGCTGTTAAATAGCTTTAGCATTATAAGCAATCTTGAAAAACAATTCAAGATTCATGCTACTAAAAGGCTTCCCTTAAATCCCTAACTGCTGTTGTACTTCACCCAATGTTATTAGTATATAAAGACCCTTGCCTTGACATTCCATACTGCAGGTTTTAGTGTCATGCCATTCTATCCCACTGATTGAGCCCCCACACTAATTGATCAAGTAAAGTTTATAACTAAAATTTCAATGGCATTGTATGTATATGGTGGTAAAAGGTAAATCCACAGAGAAAATTTAAAGACTTGATTAAAAGGTACACAAGACTTGAATGATATAATATTCAAATGTTAAAAATAAAAAATCCATTTATTTTATAATTATCTCGACTAACCCGATTGATAGGATCGATCTGAATCAGACTAGCTAGAAACTTGATAGGGTCGGGTTTCAAGTTAAAAACCTGATTAACCTGATCCGATTGGAATCCAAGATTAACACCCCTAAATGTGGGTACTTAGATCTAGCAGAAACATAAAAAGAAGCAAATATACCTCTTATGTATGAATTTCATCAATATAGAGTTAAGACGCGTTTCAGATAATCAGATGTGGTTTATGGATAATATATTTTTTTTAATTTGTAAACTGAAAAGTCAATTTACTTACTCATCGAACTAATATTATTAAAAGAATAATATTATTAAAAGAATAGGTTTAAATGTTTTTAATATATAATTTAACCAATAGAAATTTTTTCTTTAAAAAATAAATTTTACTTATACACACATGTGACGTCATCATTCTTAATCCTAAAATTTACTAGTCTTAATCTTAATTTAGTTAGAAGTAAAGTTTGATCTCTCTCTCTTTCCATCTCTGTCTCTATTTATCTTTCTTTTTCTTTTTAATTTAGAAATTATCATTGAGTTCAAAATTTTCCATTCTTCGATTATATAGAATTTATTTACAACTATATTGATTTTAATTTTTTTTAATCGAAGTTAGTTTGACGTTAATTTTTTTATTATTTGACGGGTGTTGTACTTCGCCGCTAGCAATCAAAGTGTCCCCAGAATTTATATTATTTTCTATAAAATATATTCAACATATATGATATTTTATTTACAGAAGAAGTGAACATATTTATCATAATATGTTTCTAAAATCTAGATTTATATTCCCATCTCTTTTTATCCTCCGTCAAATTTAAATATAACTCAAGAATAATGTTTGGTTGGTTTTTTTACCTATCTAAACACTTTTTTATTCTTATAACTCTTTAAACAAGTTCAAATTTGAGACACAAAAGGCAATCCAATAAATAAAACAACGAATGTTGTTTATAAAATGGTGTACAGAAAATTTGATAAGGATATTTGTATGAATTTGATAAGGACATTTATAAAAAGGTTTACAAACAATTGTTTTACTATACTTCTTAGAATTTCGCATAATCAAATGTTATCATTTAGTTTAAACATTCCCATGTTTATATACGGGATACCAAACTAGTTTTTATAATAGAACATATATATAACTTTATATTTTTCATTTTTTTAAACTACCTCATTTGTTCAAACTCTGTTGCTTTCCAAAATCCAAACAAAAATTCTTAAAAAATACCTCCGTAAAACATGTTTTTTTTTCTTAAAAAACGAAAACTACACCCTTTGTCTAACATGCTTTCCATTTTTCTTAGAAAATAAAACTTGTTACGTTGAAAAATATTTTGTTTTTGTTCTTTTTTTTTTGTTTTTCTGTAAAAGATGGTGGACTTTTATTAGGAAACATGTTTAAATGAAAAACTGGAGTTTTCATTTTTCAGAAAAATAGAAAACATATTTAGTAGACATGTTTTTTTTTTTTTGAAAAAATTGCTTGTTAAAGGATGAGGGTCTAGAAAATTGAGTTTGGGAAATGTGGAAAGTGGAAGAGTTTTTTATTTTTATGAAAAAACGTGTAAATGAACACGTTTTCTAATTTTTAGTTTTCTTAAAAAAAATTAAAAAAAGAAAAGAATGTTTTTGAAATGAACACAGCCTATAATACAGAAAATTTTCAATCTGCTAGATGTATTATAAAGATGTATCAGATTTTTCTAAATAAACATATGGAGTTTTTATAGTATCAAAATTTTCACAAATGCTTTTTCAATGAGTTCGAAAAACATGTCGGCTAGAAAAAGAGGAGGAAAAACATGTTTTTAGTTCTTCACAGTAATACAGTCTATGTGAGTCTAGTCGACAGCCATACATAAATTTTCTTGACTTGTTAATAAATTTCTAATACAAGTTTTTTATTAAAATAATTTGTAATTTATATTTTACCGATTTAATAATTAACTTAGGCATGTCAAACTATATTTTTAATGTTTTTTTATCTATACAAACAAAATGATAATGATATTTCAATATGTTATTTCTTTCATTAATTAGTCCCGAAATACATTTGCAGTCCAACAAAATCAATGATATGGCATAAGAGCACCCGTAATGTTTCCTTCCATCACGAGGCAAAGCAATTCTTTCATTGTTGGTGACTCGTTACAAGCTCTTAGTGATGGTGCTCGTAGTCATGGTAGCCAGGGAACTAAGCTTGTTAACTTTTATTATCTTCTTTTTCTTTTTAACCAATAGGATTCAATATAAATAATTGTGTGTGTGAGTCTTGACAGTTATAACTACGGATGCTCTTAGTAATAAGTATACAATGTTGACATGATAGTTACTAATGTTCTTAATGCTAAATATAACTACACTCTTAAGTAAATTATTGTATCACTTTATCCCAACCCCTACTACTAGATGATAGATTGGAGAACAAATTGTTCATAGATCCCCTCGTAGATTATGACAAGTTGGAATCCCATAAGTCTAAGGCATTTGCGGAATGCTGGGGGAAGTTAGATGAGTCATTGACTGCCATCTTCCTAAATCCACTCGTAGGTTGTGATGAGTTGGAATTCCATGAGTCTAAGGCATTTGCGGCAGATATTGGGGGAGCGAATATGAGACAACATCTTTAAAATAATTCGACTCATGGGCGAGCTATGCTACTCAATATATAAGAACGAGGTAGCACCTTGACCACCAGAAATTTCTTTTGGCCTAAGAGCATGAGTCCTGAAAGTCTTAAAAAAGATGCGAGTCCGATCCTCCTTAAATAAACATATTTGGTAGTACAATAAGCGTAGCTCAAATTCGTCCTGTAAACCCGTTAAAGCGGGAAACCCCAATTTGTTTTTTTTTAAGGAAAGAAGTATGTTTTTCCTTCAAGAAATTGCATGTACCTTCATTATGTTTGTCAAAAATTTCTACTCCCTTTGTCAGGAATACTTGTAACAATGGAGGGTGCTTAATTACTTAAATATGCAGGTTCTATAGTTATTAAGGTGTAGAAGCTTAGGTTATAAATTTTCACTCACATAGTAACAAAAAAAGAAAAAAAAAACATAATCAGATGTTTAGTATCTGCAAGTAATCACATGAATCTTGGACATTCATGATTGTTGACAACACAACAATTTTAACCCAAATGCAAGTTTTTAATACATTCAAGTTCCAAATTCAAATCATCATGGTAAACTAAGCACTAATGAGGTGCATCAAAACAATACTAACATTCTCTTGATGAACAATTATAGCCTGAGATTTCATGTTTTCAAATATAAGAATCATCCTTAAAAAGAAAAAGTCTGGCTGACATCTTGAGAGATAGTCATCAAATGCACAGCATCTCAACACATAAAATCATCCATCTACAATCAACAAACAATTTACTCGAATGAAAACCGTAGGCAAAGCATGGTAATTCTTCATGCCGAAAGTGAGTGAGATAGAGCCAATCACAGCCCTAAACAAACAAAACTCGTGTCAAATAATATATGCCTTTCATGAAATTAAGTCACGAATGATGGTCAATTATCAGAATGTTATCATCCTACAAGGTTCCAGCTAAAATTTATGAAAAATAAACAAATTTATAACGATTAACGAAAGTGAATCCAGACTTGCTTTTAGTTTATCATGCAAGGATTCTTGTAGTAGGTCCAGATTCTTCCAACAAGTCATCATACATCGTCGTTCAGATCTGATTATTAAAAGTATGTGAATCAGCAAAATACTTTTATAACTACTAAATTTAATTAAAAAGATCACGTAAAAACTTTTGCCCATCTAAAGACAAAATGAACTTGATCATAACTTCAAGAATTGAAGTAGTTTGTGTTAAAACCGACACTTTGAGATTCAATGAGCACAAGATGTGAACTTTAAAGGAAAAGCAACCTAACATGTGTAGACAGCTAAGTATACAAGAAGTGATTCAAAGATCTTTACAAGGATGACAAGATGTGGATTTTACAGAAAAAAAAATACTGGTTTTTTATTATCACAACACCTAAATAATCGACCAAGTGGTGAAACGGGTGATTTGCTTTAGAACATTTAATGGTCAACATAGCTTACACTTCGCTCAACATGATGTTACTAAATTCAAGTGAGAATCCAATGTAAGTGACTAAGTGTAACCTACCAACCTAAACTATACAAACATGGCTTATACACAACACATCGAAATTTTGGGACAGTTGCAAAGAAGCTGTTAAGAACAGATATGATCTTTTAATGCCCAGTATTAATAATATAGTTATCTTTCTAAGCCCATATTTATAAGCACATCTCTGTTGCAAAATTACTTATGAACATAAGAACATAACATATTTCAAGAGCCACATAACGAGGCAACATGATCTTGAACATTGTGTAACATCAGAGCTGTAACGACAAATGAAGTAACACATAATACCTTCAAGAGTCCAACCACAGGTCCGTGGGTTAGCCGAAAGCATTGATGTCAGCAATGCAGAGGCAGTAACTGTGTGAAAAGGTAGCATTGATTCTACAGACACAGAGCTCATCTCAACTGGTGACCTAGTTTAAGCAATTTCACATTAATAAAAGCAATAAGTTGATTTTTCTTCCATCACTGTATTGCCACTAATATATAAAGATCCACACTTCAACTTTAGATACCAAAAGTGTAAGTTTTGAAATGAAGTTAGAATGATTAGAAAAAAATGCTCACTATATCATGCTATGAACTCAAATTATATGTCAAATTGTCAATATTGCATGTAAAGCGTTCTAATTCTGATATCAACAGTCAAGGCATTACTGTTTCCACTAAAACCTAAGGATCATCCTTACTCCTTAGACCATCTGCACTTAATCAAAGATACTGAACGCTAAAAACTTGAAATATAAATTCAAATTACAATATCATCAAGAATCGAAATAACAAATTTGATAAACGCAGACGATGTATAATAGTAATAACCTGAAAATGCGATGAGAAAGGGGCTTTTGTGAGGGGATTCGAAAGGGAGAGCGAGTCGCCGATGTCACATTGGGCTTAGCACCGGCGGAGATTCTAGACGCCGCCGTGCGGGTAGTGGTGATGGCGGTGGCGGAGCGGAAGACGGACCTAGCTGCGACGGCTGCGGCCATGTAGTTCGGCGAAACAAGTTGTATCGGGGTTTGGGATCTGTACAAACAGGGGTTTTGGGGATGGAATACAATGCGTATTTGGCATTTTGGCCTCTTAGATTTCATTATTTATAAATCCAGCCCTTCAACTTTTGTTTATGTTATATTCCCTCCTTATTTTTATACTTATAACGAAAATATAATTAACTTGGTGACATACAATCATATTTTTTAGATTAAAATCTACATTTTTTATATATTAAAAGTAGGCATAATACTTTTTTTTATAGTATCCTTGACCAACATCTTGTTTTAGATCCTAAACATTAATTAAAGTTACTATAATGATAGGTAACAATTAGGTAATTGTGATCGATGTCAAAGCATCTTAATAGGAAACTTACTAGATCGGTGATTACGAGCAAGTTTGTGATGAAATAGTGTAGAGGTATTAGAACACTGCATTGGTGGTGTAAAGTAATAGAGCAAAACGACGATAGTGAGTGATTAAGGATATCTAGATTCTAGGTCATTTATTGGGAGGGACGGAGGGGAAGAGAGGGGGAGGGGATATGGCTACTAGGCCTGTGTATATAGAAGTGTATGTGTATAATTGTAAAGATACAATTTTTTAAAAGAACATTTTTAAGTTAGCAAACATACCACATATAAGTTACAAATATTTAAAAACATATCTACATATTGTTGTTCACAAAATATTCAAAATAACATTTGTTCATAAAAGGCGATTAATTTTCATTTAACAAAGACCGGAACCATCATTTCTCTTAAGCAGCCGGAGCCTTTCCTCTATCAATACCAGATGTAAATGTAAAGTGATATAACAAACTCATAAGCTTTCGCTTAGTGAGCATACCTAATTATACATCGTGTATAAATAAACATGTTATGACCCAACACCTAGTTTTACCCTCCAATAACAAATGTTGGATCCCTAGTCATCAACCTGGCGCCAAGCTATCACTAAATGCTTTACGAGCACAAATTAAACATGTTGGATCATTTAAAGGCACATAGCATGCATGTATTATATTCACAGTAATGGAATCAAGTATACTCACCTTAATCTCTTAGTTGTAATAACAGTGTCAAAGCTTCACGTATGTTAATTATTGGCAAGTATCTCTTAAACACACAGTTCTACACATATGTAGATTTCTAGACATTTTGTTGTTGTATATAGGCTTATACGGCCTTGTAGTTACCTACACGGGCCATGTAGCCTTCCTTCTACACGACCAGTGTAAGACACACTGCCTGTGTAAGCCTAGGGCCCTACACGGGTCGTGTAGCCTTCCTCTTACACGACATGTGTAACATACACTACCTGTGTAAGCCTAGGGCCCTACACGGGCCGAGTAGATCTACACGATCTCAACTACACGGTCTCCGTAATTCTACACGAGTCGTGTAACTCATATACAAAGCTTGTGTACAGTGTCAGATAGCAATGTGTTTGACCCATTTGGTCATTAATTCAATAATGATAGTGTATCCCAACACTATATACAACTTATCTAGTTGGTTTTATGCATCAGTCCAACAAATTAACTACTAATTACATCATTTAAACTAATTATACTATGAACTTGAGCTAATAAGGAGTTAAATATATGTTTTTAGTCGATATATCTCAATTGTATCATTAATCACTTGTAATTCTACACATGATATTGTAATTCAGCTAAGTCCTTAATTCTCCTGCTCCAACCTTCTTTCCTTTCTAAATTGTGTTTAAAATGACTAATTCTCTTTAAGTAGAGTATATATATATATATATATATATATATATATATATATATATATATATATATATATATATATATATATATATATATATATATATATATGTGTGTGTATAACTTTAGCCTGACACTTCCAGACACTTAACTATAATTCTTGCATTCATTTGTCAAATTTAGTCACTATAGTTTGGTTCATGCATAAAAATATATTATAAAAAATTTATAATTCTATAAAATCAAATATAACTTTATTTTTAAAAGCGTAAAATCAAATATAACCAATAATTAATATTTCTGACCTCAGGGTGTTACAATGATAATGACGTTTTTACATGAAAATGAATAAATAGTATTTTGTTCATTTGACATAATTTCATTTTAATTTTTTCGATTAATTCACACATCAAATAAAATATAAGATTTAAATGAAACTAAATTCAATTCCCTTTTCTGACAAACAAACATGATTATTACTTAAAGATTTGATTTCTTAGAATTACAATTACTTAAACAGTTTAATTCCATTCCTTTGGATTCTTCAAAACAAACAGGGCCTAAGATCATTATCAAATTTAACGATCTATAAAAGAAACCTAACATTTAAATTCTTTCCAAAGCGGTGCCCTACCATAAAACCCTTATTTCGATTCAACAATGTCCTCTCTTCTCCAACCGTCGGCATTAGCCGGCGGCCTGGAGAATCTCTTTCTTCATCTTTTGTTTTCCCTTTTTGTTTGAAATTCCAGTCAAGAGTGTTAGTTCGGTCGAGTATGTTCACAAGTTTCAGATCTTTGTTCGAGTTTTAGATCCCATTTCAAGTTTCAAATCTTGTTTTAGTTTTAGATCGTGGTTGGTTCGAGTTACGGTTCCTTTTTCACAAGTTCAACATTCAAGTTTTAGATCTTGGTTACAGTTCGTTTTGGTTCGAGATCTTTGTTGCGGTCATGCTCATTGTTGTTAACAACAAGCCGAGGTTTGAGATTCCAGTTCATGTGCCGTTGTTCTTTCGAGTTTTTGTGGTATGGTTCGAGTTCCCTCTATTAAGGTCATGGTTCCGATATTCTTCGATTTCCCGTTGTTAATGTCGTGTTTCTTGCTTTCGTGATGTAGTTTCCGGTATGGTTTTAAGGTTCGTGATTCCGGTAGGACCTCAATACATTTCAAGGTCGTGGGTTTCAAGTTCCGGTGGAGAGTTCATGCGGTCCATGTTAGTGAGTTTCAAGATTTGTTGATGTTTGTTCGACATCCGTGTAACACCCCAAAGTTCGAAGTTTCTTTTTACTTGTTAAGGGTTTTATGTGTGTTTAGCAAGTTGCCTTTTTATGTGTTTATGTGATTTAAAACTAGAAGGACTAAGGTTGTCAAGTGTGCAAAGTGATTAAGTCCAGGGGCTGAATTGCCATTGTTTGAAAGTTTAATTATATATGTATGCATTTGACTATCTTTGGTCAAATGGACCATTTGCAAGCACAGATAAAAACACACACACGTACACAGTTTTTAGAGTTTTGATCAAGCAAATAGTTTCCTTAACTCTTGATTTCAGCAGCCACATTGTTTCATAAGCTTGAGGTATGAGTTATTCTTGGTTCCTTTGAGTTTTAGGTCAAGAAAGGGATTCAAGAGTTGAATCCATGTTGGTAGCTTGATATAATGTGTTTTTTTGTTGTTTTGTAACACTGTTCTTACTAACACTATAATAAACACGCGCGGAAGCTTAATTAACAAAATATAATATAATATATATTTGATCAAACACAACTAAACATGTTTGCTTTACAAATCATTTACAGTGTTACTACAAAACAGGCTCTTTTCAAAAACATCAGATATCAGAGTTAGATCAGTCCCAAAATTCCAGTTTAGCTCTTTAATCCATCTACCTGGATTCTCCTGAAAAGAAATCAACAGTGGGGAATTAGCACAAAGCTAAGTGAGAGAATAGATACCACAAACATACAAGGCATAAAGCCCAAAGCAAACAAGCTCAAGCAAACTAGAGAACCGGCGGTCTTGCGGGACCTTCAACCAAATGCCGGCCAAAGCATAGGTCTACCGATAGCCAAGTTACAACAGATAACAATAGTAGCACTTCTTGATCACAACAAATGCAAATCAAGACAACTACTACTACTGTGTATCTCTATAGGCCCAGCTGAATTGTCTACCGCCAAGCTGATCTCATGACAACATGTATATATACAATAAAAGAGCACATCAGGTGATATATCTTATACATCCAAGATATATATCCACTCACCGATATCTTCAATGCTCAGGGAACTCAGTCTTTCTTACTACTGAGTCTTTCCACCACCTGAACAAACAACTATCAATCAGTATTTGCTTAATCAACCAACAATAAGCATAATACTGAAATCAAACATACATGTACATATAAAACCACAAGTACATATCAATTCACGTGTATGCAACAATACATCATAATTCACGATTACCCTTTACTTACTGTAATCCTGTGAATTGATCCAGTTCCTTAGCTTAGGCATTTCATACATCCTTTCATAAGCAAAGGCTACAAGTTCATGTTTATCTTCATATCATCAATGCATTTGATCTTCCATGCAAATCCCATATAAATCGAATGTGATTCCCACCGTGAATCGCATGCGAATCAAACGTACTCAAGTTCCTTTGTGAATCGCATGCGATTGATCCATGCGAATCGCATGCGATCAATACTAAGTATTTCCATGCGATTCATAACTTAGTCAAATCCAATGCAACTCAATCCAATGCGATTCAACTCCAGCATTTAATGCAATATATCATTATCCTTCCATTCATTCAAATGCGATTCAAGGAGTTAGGGAAATTTAATCCAATTCCATCCATTGTTATCAAGTGCGATTCAATCGCTATCCAATGCGATTCATCTTGGTGCGATTCCAAGAGTTAGGGAAATTTATAGATTATTCAATTCAATCCCATGCTATTCAAACATATGCGATTCATATTTAATCGAATGCGAATCAAATCCAGCAAAGGCATTTCTAAGTACAATCATTCAGTGCAATTCAAATCCAACACAGTCCATGCAATTGAAACCAAAGAATCCGGATTTCCTCAAATTCCGATTGCTCCATTCTCGAATTCCGATTCATTCATACTTATTATCCAATCATTCATTTCAATCCAGATTTCTACCATTTTTAGCATGCATGTTCTAACATCATTTAAAACACAGAAATGGCATATAAACATATTCATTCTAACATGGATTCTCCTACATGCATCATGTGTTCATCAATTTCGATCAAGAATTATCATACGATTCAAGAACCGAGTTCAAATAATAATAATAATCAAACAAGAATCATATAATCTAACCTTATGGAGCTTGAGTATTTGAACTCTAATTTTCCAACAAGATCTTGAAGATCTAATCGGTTCTTCTTGTTCTTCTTCAACCGAGAGCATAAAACACACACACACACACACTATGAAGTATTGCATGCAAATGAGAGTGGTGACTAACTCTCTCTCAATCGGTTAACACATACAAATACACACACACTATGTTTTGCCAATTTGCATGTAAGAATGAAAGTGGAATGAAGGTATGGTGACTAACATCGGCCAACACACATGCATGTAACTTAAGAATGTGATAAGTGGCAAGTCTAAAAGTAGGGTGGTGACTAATCACCCCCACTTCGGCCACCTAAACACCCACCGCCCCACTCACAATTAATTTATAAATTAAATGATTTAATTAACACATAATCAATTAAAACACATAATCAAATAAATTATTTCACATAATTTAATTAATCAACAAATCAATTAAGGATAATCCTACTTAATTACCTTAATTCAACTAGACCGGTAAGGAGGGTGTTACAAATCTTCCCCCCTTAAGAAGATTCCGCCCTCGGAATCTGATCGCGCTCAAACAAGGTTGGGTAACGACTCCTCATGTCATCCTCCGTTTCCCAAGTAAAATCTGAACCTAAACTGTGCTTCCATTTAACTAAGACCATTGGTATCTGCTTATTTCTCAACTTAGTCACTTTACGATCCAGTAACTCAACAGGTTCCTCAATCAACCTCTTGTTCAAATCTACTCGTAGATCCTGTATTGGTAACACTTGAGTCCGATCCTATACATTACACTTTCTCAAGTAACAGATATTAAACGTATCATGTATCCCAGCTAATTCATCAGGAAGATCCAAAGCCACTGTCTGATCATTGTTGGGAAATTCGCTAAGTTATTGAAACTGTTGAACATGCAAAGGTAAAACTGTTAGATATGAAAAACAGTTGTAACTAACAGTTGCTGCAAGTTTTAGAACTGTTAGTTGGCAAAATCAAAACTGTTAGAAGACCTTGAAGCTGAAGACTGTTAGAAGGATAAAGAACTGTTGTGTTCATTAAACAGTTTCTGTTGAGCTATATTTGGAAAATCCTATCCTAGAAGATATCTCGAAATACTTTGAAGATTAACAAGATTATCTCAGAAGATAGAAGATTACCTAACTGTCAACAATTCAAGGAGGATCAAGAGTCTATATATACTTCATTAGATGATCAATTAAGTACGACGATTTGATCTCATTATTAAAAGCATTTGTTCTTATTGTTATTTATTTTTCTGAAAGTGTTTTAGCCTCTAAGTTTCTTGTTGAAACCTAAGAACAATCTGTGTTCTTCGTCTAACAGAATAAGTTAGATTGGGGGTGAAGTTTGCTTTTGTAATCATTCTGGTTGGTTAATAAAACTACTGTTTGATTGAATTAATCTTTGTTTAAAACCTTCTTTAATCAATTAAGTGTGATTCCGCAACTTCTTAATTGATTGTGATCATAGTTAAAGATTAACTTTTACTTTACTCTGATTGATTATTTAAAGTTAGTTCTTGTTATTTGATATAATCTATATCCGATCCTGACAATCATTTACCACTTTTCTGATTCTGAACGGACCAATATATCTAGGAGCTAACTTTCCAAGTTTCCCAAAGCGTATCGCACCCTTCCATGGAGAAACCTTTAAATAGATTCACTCACCCTCAACAAAAGTCATTGGTCGTCGACGTGGATCAGCATACATCTTCTGTCTATCCCTTGCAGCTTTCAACTTTTCTCGAGCCACTGCAACTTTATCCGCTGTAATCTGTACAATGTCTGGCCCAGCAAACTGTTTCTCTCCTGCCTCTAACCAACAAGTAGGAGTTCTGCACGGTCGCCCATATAACATCTCATACGGCGGCATTCCGATACTGAAGTGATAAGAGTTGTTGTAGGAAAACTCAACCAACGGTAGATGCGAATCCCAAGAACCTCCAAACTCTAACACACATGCCCGAAGCATATATTCTAAAGTCTGAATCGTTCTTTCTGATTGGCCATCTGTCTAAGGATGGTAAGCTGTACTCAAATGAACTCTTGATCCTAATTCTTGCTGTAGTCTATTCCAGAAATTTGACACAAACCTCGAATCCCGATCTGACACAATAGACAAAGGCACTCCGTGTCTAGAAACAATTTCATCAATGTACAACTTGGCTAGTTTACTCAAATTTGCAGTCTCTGCGGTAGCCAGAAAATGTGCACTCTTGGTTAATCTATCCACAATAACCCAAATCATATCATTTCCTTCTGAGTCCTTGGAAGTTTCGTTACAAAATCCATCGTGATGTGATCCCACTTCCATTCAGGTATTTTTAACTGAGTTAGGGTTCCATACGGCTTCTGATGTTCGGCTTTCACTTGTGAACATATATGACATGATTCCACAAAACGTGCAACATCGACCTTCATAGTAGGCCACCACTAGAAGGCTTTCATACTGAGGTGCATTTTGGTACTACCCGGGTGAACAGACATTCTAGACTTGTGTGCTTCATTCAAAATCAAATCCCGCAAATTACCAAACTTTGGCACCCAAACACGGTTCTGATACATCTTTAATCCACGAGAATCAATAGTCAATTCATGCTGTCTCTTAACCATCAATTCATCTTTCAAGTTCTCGGTATTGAGTGCTTCCAACTGAGCAGCCATCAATTGATCAATCAAATCTGACTTAATTTCCAATCTAATAAACTTTACTGTTTCTGCAGAACCTTTCCGACTGAGTGCATCAGCTACTACATTAGCTTTCCCGGGATGATACTGGATATCACAGTCGTAATCTTTAATCAACTCTAACCATCGACGCTATCTCATATTCAATTCCTTCTGTGTAAATACATACTGCAGACTCTTGTGATCTGTGCAAATCGTGCACTTTGTACCATACAAATAATGTCTCCACAGCTTCAAAGCAAACACTACTGCTGCTAACTCTAGATCGTGAGTCGGATAGTTCTTCTCATTGAGTTTCAACTGTCTAGAAGCATAAGCTATTACCTTACCTCTCTGCATCAGTACACACCCTAATCTAGCATGTGAAGCATCACAGTAAACCACAAAATCTTCAGATCCTTCTGGTAACGCAAGAACAGGAGCCTGACACAGAAGTTGCTTCAAAATCTGGAAAGCAGTCTCCTGAGCCTCACTCCACTGAAACTGAACATCTTTTCTGGTTAATTTAGTCAACGGACCAGCAAGCTTTGAAAAGTCTTTTATGAACCTCCTGTAATAACCTGCCAAACCAAGAAAACTCTTTATCTCTGTCGGTGTCTTAGGAGCATTCCAATTCATTACAGCTTCTATCTTTGACGGATCTACTTTAACACCGTCTCCACAAATTACGTGACCCAGAAACTTAACTTCACGCAACCAAAATTCGCACTTAGACAACTTGGCATACAGTTTGTGTTGTTTGAGAATCTCCAAAACTTGTCGCAGATGTTGATCATGCTCATCCTCTGATTTAGAATACACCAAGATATCATCAATAAACACGATAACAAACTTATCCAGAAATGGTCGACACACCCGATTCATCAGATCCATGAACACTGCAGGAGCGTTAGTCAGACCGAACGGCATAACAAAAAACTCATAGTGACCATACCGCGTACGAAAAGCTGTCTTTGGTATATCTTCTTCAGCTACTCTTACCTGATGATAACCCGACCTCAAATCAATCTTAGAGAAGTATGAAGCTCCCTGAAGTTGATCAAACAAATCATCTATCCTTGGCAACGGATACTTATTCTTGACAGTTCTTTTATTCAGATCTCTGTAATCAATACACATACGCATAGTCCCGTCTTTCTTTTTCACAAACAATACCGGTGCACCCCAAGGCGAAGAGCTTGGACCAATAAACCCCTTGTCTAACAGTTCCTGTATCTGAGTCATCATTTCTCTGATTTCTGAAGGAGCTAATCGATACGGAGCTTTCTCAATAGGCGTACTACCAGGAATCAAATCGATCTTGTATTCAACATCTCGAACAGGTGGCAACCCTGGCAAATCATCTGGAAATACTTCCGGGTACTCAGACACAACACGAACATCGGTAACCGGACGCTTCTCCTTCTTCACATCAATCGCATAAGCCAGATAAGACGCACACCCTTTGGCTAAAGATTTTCTAGCCTTCATGTACGAGATTATTGGAAGAGAAGACGAAGATCTATCCCCACGAGCCACGACATGCGACCCGTCAGCCAGAGGAATAGTGATCAGTTTCTTATGACACTGGATACTAGCCCTATGAAGACTCAACCAATCCATGCCTAATACTAAATCAAAACCAGGTATAGGCATCATCAAACAGTCTACAGGGAAACTAGTACCATCAATACTAATCTGAACTCCAGTCACAGAAGTGGTCACAGGTACTACACTACCATCAGCTACGTCTACTTCTAAAGGAGTAGTATTAACAGAAACAGGCAATTTCAACTTTTCACATAGAGTCACAGATATAAATGATCTATTTGCACCAGAATCAAACAAAACACGTGCAGGCATAGAGTTAACTATGAACATACCGGTTATCACATCATCACTGCCAGTAGCTTCCTTGGCAGTCATCTTAAATGCCCTACCTTCAGCAGAAGGTACAATCTTTCTCTTCTGACCTGCAGAAGACGATCCCCCGGTGATATTTACCCCTGCCCCAGTCCCCGCAATCTTCAACTTAGGACACGTACCAGCCCTGTGCCCCTCTTCTTTACAGTTCCAACAGACAAAGGTGTTGAACTTACATGCACCGATATCATGACCTGTCTCACCACACCTCAAACATCTCCGTGTTTGCGGTGTACACTGCCCCGTGTGACGAGCTTTGCAACTATGGCACCATGGCTTATTCTGAGGATACCCTGATCCCTTTGGTCTCTGATCTGACTTTCCGTGATGACTATGCCCTTTGCCCTTACCTTGATTCCCACTGGAGCCTCCACCAAACTTGTTAAACGACCCTCTGTTCATCTTCTCACGGTCCTGAGCATCTGACTCTGCAGATCTGGCTAGAGTAAACGCCTGAACAAGTGATGTTGTCATACGGGTGTTACCCCGATATTCAGGCAATAAAGCCTTCACGAAATGTTGAACTTGTGAATGCTCACTGGGCACCCACTGCCTTGCAAACCTCAAAGTCTCCTGAAATTTGGTAATCAATTCCTCAACAGACATCTTATCTGTCTGTGCAAGATCCAGGAATTCCCTCTGAATTTTCACCATATTAAAAACGTTGCAAAATTGTTCACAGAACTTCTCCTCAAATTGTTCCCAGGTGATAGCATTCACAATCTCTCTCGGTAAATGTGCCGTCAACGAATCCCACCAAGTCAAAGCTTGATCCTTGAAACGTCTAGTTGCGAACTTGACCCAATCTGACTTCTCACAATTACTTGCCTCCAAAGTCTTCACTGTCTCTTTCAACCAGTTTAATGTAACATTCGGGTTCGAACTTCCCGAATATTCAGGTGCTCCGCACGCCACGAAATCCTTATACTGACATTTGTTCCTATTCTCTTGTTGAGGAAACCACGGAATAAAAACATTTTGCGGTTGGGGTTGGTTTGACACTCCCTGAGATATCTGGAAAAATGGAAAAGATCCATATGGGGTCGACACTGTACTTACAGGTGCAGTAGTATATACAGGGGGTGGTATCGGTTGAGTAACAGGGGCTGTAACTGATGGCATTTGTACAGTGGTGGTTGGTTGGGAAGACTGGGTTTGGTTTAACTGTTGCTCCAGTTCAAGAATCCTATCCCTCTGAGTCTGCAAGGTGTCTTCCAGCTGTAACACATAATCTGGGTTGTCTGACTCCCCATGATGAGAAGTACCTGCTCCGTGCTGTTCATTCGCAGCAGTAGATGAAACATTGTTATGCTGTCTTCTAGGGGACTATGGGGTAAATACCGGGATCTCGTTGTTATCAGCCATAATCTGTTCTACACAACATCTCACCAGTTGTCAGATTATAATCCGTTAGTACCGCATCAAATTCTCTATAGCTACTCTACTAATTACCCACCCTGGAATATTGGACTGATCAGAGCCTCGGTTCAAGTATTGCACAACTACAGTGCAAATCCTCAAACCAGGGCTCTGATACCAAATTTGTAACACTGTTCTTACTAACACTATAATAAACACGCGCGGAAGCTTAATTAACAAAATATAATATAATATATATTTGATCAAACACAACTAAACAGGTTTGCTTTAAAAATCATTTACAGTGTTACTACAAAACAGGCTCTTTTCAAAAACATCAGATATCAGAGTTAGATCAGTCCCAAAATTCCAGTTTAGCTCTTTAATCCATCTACCTGGATTCTCCTGAAAAGAAATCAACAGTGGGGAATTAGCACAAAGCTAAGTGAGAGAATAGATACCACAAACATACAAGGCATAAAGCCCAAAGCAAACAAGCTCAAGCAAACTAGAGAACCGGCGGTCTTGCGGGACCTTCAACCAAATGCCGGCCAAAGCATAGGTCTACCGATAGCCAAGTTACAACAGATAACAATAGTAGCACTTCTTGATCACAACAAATGCAAATCAAGACAACTACTACTACTGTGTATCTCTATAGGCCCAGCTGAATTGTCTACCGCCAAGCTGATCTCATGACAACATGTATATATACAATAAAAGAGCACATCAGGTGATATATCTTATACATCCAAGATATATATCCACTCACCGATATCTTCAATGCTCAGGGAACTCAGTCTTTCTTACTACTGAGTCTTTCCACCACCTGAACAAACAACTATCAATCAGTATTTGCTTAATCAACCAACAATAAGCATAATACTGAAATCAAACATACATGTACATATAAAACCACAAGTACATATCAATTCACGTGTATGCAACAATACATCATAATTCACGATTACCCTTTACTTACTGTAATCCTGTGAATTGATCCAGTTCCTTAGCTTAGGCATTTCATACATCCTTTCATAAGCAAAGGCTACAAGTTCATGTTTATCTTCATATCATCAATGCATTTGATCTTCCATGCAAATCCCATATAAATCGAATGTGATTCCCACCGTGAATCGCATGCGAATCAAACGTACTCAAGTTCCTTTGTGAATCGCATGCGATTGATCCATGCGAATCGCATGCGATCAATACTAAGTATTTCCATGCGATTCATAACTTAGTCAAATCCAATGCAACTCAATCCAATGCGATTCAACTCCAGCATTTAATGCAATATATCATTATCCTTCCATTCATTCAAATGCGATTCAAGGAGTTAGGGAAATTTAATCCAATTCCATCCATTGTTATCAAGTGCGATTCAATCGCTATCCAATGCGATTCATCTTGGTGCGATTCCAAGAGTTAGGGAAATTTATAGATTATTCAATTCAATCCCATGCTATTCAAACATATGCGATTCATATTTAATCGAATGCGAATCAAATCCAGCAAAGGCATTTCTAAGTACAATCATTCAGTGCAATTCAAATCCAACACAGTCCATGCAATTGAAACCAAAGAATCCGGATTTCCTCAAATTCCGATTGCTCCATTCTCGAATTCCGATTCATTCATACTTATTATCCAATCATTCATTTCAATCCAGATTTCTACCATTTTTAGCATGCATGTTCTAACATCATTTAAAACACAGAAATGGCATATAAACATATTCATTCTAACATGGATTCTCCTACATGCATCATGTGTTCATCAATTTCGATCAAGAATTATCATACGATTCAAGAACCGAGTTCAAATAATAATAATAATCAAACAAGAATCATATAATCTAACCTTATGGAGCTTGAGTATTTGAACTCTAATTTTCCAACAAGATCTTGAAGATCTAATCGGTTCTTCTTGTTCTTCTTCAACCGAGAGCATAAAACACACACACACACACTATGAAGTATTGCATGCAAATGAGAGTGGTGACTAACTCTCTCTCAATCGGTTAACACATACAAATACACACACACTATGTTTTGCCAATTTGCATGTAAGAATGAAAGTGGAATGAAGGTATGGTGACTAACATCGGCCAACACACATGCATGTAACTTAAGAATGTTATAAGTGGCAAGTCTAAAAGTAGGGTGGTGACTAATCACCCCCACTTCGGCCACCTAAACACCCACCGCCCCACTCACAATTAATTTATAAATTAAATGATTTAATTAACACATAATCAATTAAAACACATAATCAAATAAATTATTTCACATAATTTAATTAATCAACAAATCAATTAAGGATAATCCTACTTAATTACCTTAATTCAACTAGACCGGTAAGGAGGGTGTTACAAATCTTCCCCCCTTAAGAAGATTCCGCCCTCGGAATCTGATCGCGCTCAAACAAGGTTGGGTAACGACTCCTCATGTCATCCTCCGTTTCCCAAGTAAAATCTGAACCTAAACTGTGCTTCCATTTAACTAAGACCATTGGTATCTGCATATTTCTCAACTTAGTCACTTTACGATCCAGTAACTCAACAGGTTCCTCAATCAACCTCTTGTTCAAATCTACTCGTAGATCCTGTATTGGTAACACTTGAGTCCGATCCTATACATTACACTTTCTCAAGTAACAGATATTAAACGTATCATGTATCCCAGCTAATTCATCAGGAAGATCCAAAGCCACTGTCTGATCATTTACCACTTTTCTGATTCTGAACGGACCAATATATCTAGGAGCTAACTTTCCAAGTTTCCCAAAGCGTATCGCACCCTTCCATGGAGAAACCTTTAAATAGATTCACTCACCCTCAACAAAAGTCATTGGTCGTCGACGTGGATCAGCATACATCTTCTGTCTATCCCTTGCAGCTTTCAACTTTTCTCGAGCCACTGCAACTTTATCCGCTGTAATCTGTACAATGTCTGGCCCAGCAAACTGTTTCTCTCCTGCCTCTAACCAACAAGTAGGAGTTCTGCACGGTCGCCCATATAACATCTCAAACGGCGGCATTCCGATACTTAAGTGATAAGAGTTGTTGTAGGCAAACTCAACCAACGGTAGATGCGAATCCCAAGAACCTCCAAACTCTAACACACATGCCCGAAGCATATATTCTAAAGTCTGAATCGTTCTTTCTGATTGGCCATCTGTCTAAGGATGGTAAGCTGTACTCAAATGAACTCTTGATCCTAATTCTTGCTGTAGTCTATTCCAGAAATTTGACACAAACCTCGAATCCCGATCTGACACAATAGACAAAGGCACTCCGTGTCTAGAAACAATTTCATCAATGTACAACTTGGCTAGTTTACTCAAATTTGCAGTCTCTGCGGTAGCCAGAAAATGTGCACTCTTGGTTAATCTATCCACAATAACCCAAATCATATCATTTTCTTCTGAGTCCTTGGAAGTTTCGTTACAAAATCCATCGTGATGTGATCCCACTTCCATTCAGGTATTTTTAACTGGGTTAGGGTTCCATACGGCTTCTGATGTTCGTCTTTCACTTGTGAACATATATGACATGATTCCACAAAACGTGCAACATCGACCTTCATAGTAGGCCACCACTAGAAGGCTTTCATACTGAGGTGCATTTTGGTACTACCCGGGTGAACAGACATTCTAGACTTGTGTGCTTCATTCAAAATCAAATCCCGCAAATTACCAAACTTTGGCACCCAAACACGGTTCTGATACATCTTTAATCCACGAGAATCAATAGTCAACTCATGCTGTCTCTTAACCATCAATTCATCTTTCAAGTTCTCGGTATTGAGTGCTTCCAACTGAGCAGCCATCAATTGATCAATCAAATCTGACTTAATTTCCAATCTCATAAACTTTACTGTTTCTGCAGAACCTTTCCGACTGAGTGCATCAGCTACTACATTAGCTTTCCCGGGATGATACTGGATATCACAGTCGTAATCTTTAATCAACTCTAACCATCGACGCTATCTCATATTCAATTCCTTCTGTGTAAATACATACTGCAGACTCTTGTGATCTGTGCAAATCGTGCACTTTGTACCATACAAATAATGTCTCCACAGCTTCAAAGCAAACACTACTGCTGCTAACTCTAGATCGTGAGTCGGATAGTTCTTCTCATTGAGTTTCAACTGTCTAGAAGCATAAGCTATTACCTTACCTCTCTGCATCAGTACACACCCTAATCCAGCATGTGAAGCATCACAGTAAACCACAAAATCTTCAGATCCTTCTGGTAACGCAAGAACAGGAGCCTGACACAGAAGTTGCTTCAAAATCTGGAAAGCAGTCTCCTGAGCCTCACTCCACTGAAACTGAACATCTTTTCTGGTTAATTTAGTCAACGGACCAGCAAGCTTTGAAAAGTCTTTTATGAACCTCCTGTAATAACCTGCCAAACCAAGAAAACTCTTTATCTCTGTCGGTGTCTTAGGAGCATTCCAATTCATTACAGCTTCTATCTTTGACGGATCTACTTTAACACCGTCTCCACAAATTACGTGACCCAGAAACTTAACTTCACGCAACCAAAATTCGCACTTAGACAACTTGGCATACAGTTTGTGTTGTTTGAGAATCTCCAAAACTTGTCGCAGATGTTGATCATGCTCATCCTCTGATTTAGAATACACCAAGATATCATCAATAAACACGATAACAAACTTATACAGAAATGGTCGACACACCCGATTCATCAGATCCATGAACACTGCAGGAGCGTTAGTCAGACCGAACGGCATAACAAAAAACTCATAGTGACCATACCGCGTACGAAAAGCTGTCTTTGGTATATCTTCTTCAGCTACTCTTACCTGATGATAACCCGACCTCAAATCAATCTTAGAGAAGTATGAAGCTCCCTGAAGTTGATCAAACAAATCATCTATCCTTGGCAACGGATACTTATTCTTGACAGTTCTTTTATTCAGATCTCTGTAATCAATACACATACGCATAGTCCCGTCTTTCTTTTTCACAAACAATACCGGTGCACCCCAAGGCGAAGAGCTTGGACCAATAAACCCCTTGTCTAACAGTTCCTGTATCTGAGTCATCATTTCTCTGATTTCTGAAGGAGCTAATCGATACGGAGCTTTCTCAATAGGCGTACTACCAGGAATCAAATCGATCTTGTATTCAACATCTCGAACAGGTGGCAACCCTGGAAAATCATCTGGAAATACTTCCGGGTACTCAGACACAACACGAACATCGGTAACCGGACGCTTCTCCTTCTTCACATCAATCGCATAAGCCAGATAAGACGCACACCCTTTGGCTAAAGATTTTCTAGCCTTCATGTACGAGATTATTGGAAGAGAAGACGAAGATCTATCCCCACGAGCCACGACATGCGACCCGTCAGCCAGAGGAATAGTGATCAGTTTCTTATGACACTGGATACTAGCCCTATGAAGACTCAACCAATCCATGCCTAATACTAAATCAAAACCAGGTATAGGCATCATCAAACAGTCTACAGGGAAACTAGTACCATCAATACTAATCTGAACTCCAGTCACAGAAGTGGTCACAGGTACTACACTACCATCAGCTACGTCTACTTCTAAAGGAGTAGTATTAACAGAAACAGGCAATTTCAACTTTTCACATAGAGTCACAGATATAAATGATCTATTTGCACCAGAATCAAACAAAACACGTGCAGGCATAGAGTTAACTATGAACATACCGGTTATCACATCATCACTGCCAGTAGCTTCCTTGGCAGTCATCTTAAATGCCCTACCTTCAGCAGAAGGTACAATCTTTCTCTTCTGACCTGCAGAAGACGATCCCCCGGTGATATTTACCCCTGCCCCAGTCCCCGCAATCTTCAACTTAGGACACGTACCAGCCCTGTGCCCCTCTTCTTTACAGTTCCAACAGACAAAGGTGTTGAACTTACATGCACCGATATCATGACCTGTCTCACCACACCTCAAACATCTCCGTGTTTGCGGTGTACACTGCCCCGTGTGACGAGCTTTGCAACTATGGCACCATGGCTTATTCTGAGGATACCCTGATCCCTTTGGTCTCTGATCTGAATTTCCGTGATGACTATGCCCTTTGCCCTTACCTTGATTCCCACTGGAGCCTCCACCAAACTTGTTAAACGACCCTCTGTTCATCTTCTCACGGTCCTGAGCATCTGACTCTGCAGATCTGGCTAGAGTAAACGCCTGAACAAGTGATGTTGTCATACGGGTGTTACCCCGATATTCAGGCAATAAAGCCTTCACGAAATGTTGAACTTGTGAATGCTCACTGGGCACCCACTGCCTTGCAAACCTCAAAGTCTCCTGAAATTTGGTAATCAATTCCTCAACAGACATCTTATCTGTCTGTGCAAGATCCAGGAATTCCCTCTGAATTTTCACCATATTAAAAACGTTGCAAAATTGTTCACAGAACTTCTCCTCAAATTGTTCCCAGGTGATAGCATTCACAATCTCTCTCGGTAAATGTGCCGTCAACGAATCCCACCAAGTCAAAGCTTGATCCTTGAAACGTCTAGTTGCGAACTTGACCCAATCTGACTTCTCACAATTACTTGCCTCCAAAGTCTTCACTGTCTCTTTCAACCAGTTTAATGTAACATTCGGGTTCGAACTTCCCGAATATTCAGGTGCTCCGCACGCCACGAAATCCTTATACTGACATTTGTTCCTATTCTCTTGTTGAGGAAACCACGGAATAAAAACATTTTGCGGTTGGGGTTGGTTTGACACTCCCTGAGATATCTGGAAAAATGGAAAAGATCCATATGGGGTCGACACTGTACTTACAGGTGCAGTAGTATATACAGGGGGTGGTATCGGTTGAGTAACAGGGGCTGTAACTGATGGCATTTGTACAGTGGTGGTTGGTTGGGAAGACTGGGTTTGGTTTAACTGTTGCTCCAGTTCAAGAATCCTATCCCTCTGAGTCTGCAAGGTGTCTTCCAGCTGTAACACATAATCTGGGTTGTCTGACTCCCCATGATGAGAAGTACCTGCTCCGTGCTGTTCATTCGCAGCAGTAGATGAAACATTGTTATGCTGTCTTCTAGGGGACTATGGGGTAAATACCGGGATCTCGTTGTTATCAGCCATAATCTGTTCTACACAACATCTCACCAGTTGTCAGATTATAATCCGTTAGTACCGCATCAAATTCTCTATAGCTACTCTACTAATTACCCACCCTGGAATATTGGACTGATCAGAGCCTCGGTTCAAGTATTGCACAACTACAGTGCAAATCCTCAAACCAGGGCTCTGATACCAAATTTGTAACACTGTTCTTACTAACACTATAATAAACACGCGCGGAAGCTTAATTAACAAAATATAATATAATATATATTTGATCAAACACAACTAAACAGGTTTGCTTTAAAAATCATTTACAGTGTTACTACAAAACAGGCTCTTTTCAAAAACATCAGATATCAGAGTTAGATCAGTCCCAAAATTCCAGTTTAGCTCTTTAATCCATCTACCTGGATTCTCCTGAAAAGAAATCAACAGTGGGGAATTAGCACAAAGCTAAGTGAGAGAATAGATACCACAAACATACAAGGCATAAAGCCCAAAGCAAACAAGCTCAAGCAAACTAGAGAACCGGCGGTCTTGCGGGACCTTCAACCAAATGCCGGCCAAAGCATAGGTCTACCGATAGCCAAGTTACAACAGATAACAATAGTAGCACTTCTTGATCACAACAAATGCAAATCAAGACAACTACTACTACTGTGTATCTTTATAGGCCCAGCTGAATTGTCTACCGCCAAGCTGATCTCATGACAACATGTATATATACAATAAAAGAGCACATCAGGTGATATATCTTATACATCCAAGATATATATCCACTCACCGATATCTTCAATGCTCAGGGAACTCAGTCTTTCTTACTACTGAGTCTTTCCACCACCTGAACAAACAACTATCAATCAGTATTTGCTTAATCAACCAACAATAAGCATAATACTGAAATCAAACATACATGTACATATAAAACCACAAGTACATATCAATTCACGTGTATGCAACAATACATCATAATTCAAGATTACCCTTTACTTACTGTAATCCTGTGAATTGATCCAGTTCCTTAGCTTAGGCATTTCATACATCCTTTCATAAGCAAAGGCTACAAGTTCATGTTTATCTTCATATCATCAATGCATTTGATCTTCCATGCAAATCCCATATAAATCGAATGTGATTCCCACCGTGAATCGCATGCGAATCAAACGTACTCAAGTTCCTTTGTGAATCGCATGCGATTGATCCATGCGAATCGCATGCGATCAATACTAAGTATTTCCATGCGATTCATAACTTAGTCAAATCCAATGCAACTCAATCCAATGCGATTCAACTCTAGCATTTAATGCAATATATCATTATCCTTCCATTCATTCAAATGCGATTCAAGGAGTTAGGGAAATTTAATCCAATTCCATCCATTGTTATCAAGTGCGATTCAATCGCTATCCAATGCGATTCATCTTGGTGCGATTCCAAGAGTTAGGGAAATTTATAGATTATTCAATTCAATCCCATGCTATTCAAACATATGCGATTCATATTTAATCGAATGCGAATCAAATCCAGCAAAGGCATTTCTAAGTACAATCATTCAGTGCAATTCAAATCCAACACAGTCCATGCAATTGAAACCAAAGAATCCGGATTTCCTCAAATTCCGATTGCTCCATTCTCGAATTCCGATTCATTCATACTTATTATCCAATCATTCATTTCAATCCAGATTTCTACCATTTTTAGCATGCATGTTCTAACATCATTTAAAACACAGAAATGGCATATAAACATATTCATTCTAACATGGATTCTCCTACATGCATCATGTGTTCATCAATTTCGATCAAGAATTATCATACGATTCAAGAACCGAGTTCAAATAATAATAATAATCAAACAAGAATCATATAATCTAACCTTATGGAGCTTGAGTATTTGAACTCTAATTTTCCAACAAGATCTTGAAGATCTAATCGGTTCTTCTTGTTCTTCTTCAACCGAGAGCATAAAACACACACACACACACTATGAAGTATTGCATGCAAATGAGAGTGGTGACTAACTCTCTCTCAATCGGTTAACACATACAAATACACACACACTATGTTTTGCCAATTTGCATGTAAGAATGAAAGTGGAATGAAGGTATGGTGACTAACATCGGCCAACACACATGCATGTAACTTAAGAATGTGATAAGTGGCAAGTCTAAAAGTAGGGTGGTGACTAATCACCCCCACTTCGGCCACCTAAACACCCACCGCCCCACTCACAATTAATTTATAAATTAATTGATTTAATTAACACATAATCAATTAAAACACATAATCAAATAAATTATTTCACATAATTTAATTAATCAACAAATCAATTAAGGATAATCCTACTTAATTACCTTAATTCAACTAGACCGGTAAGGAGGGTGTTACATGTTTTGATGTGTTAATCAGTAGAATATGATAGAGAAGTAGTGGTGATGTTTGAAACAGAATTTTAGTTGCTTAACCTTGTAAAAACTCGAGTTTCTGGTTCCTGTTCGAACAGAGCAGGAAGGCCTGCTGTACCGACTATGCTTACCGTCGTAAGGGGTATTCCTTACGGGCGTAAGCAAGTGTAAACGGTTTTGTTAGAGGAGCCTCTTGCGGGCGTAAGAACAAGTTCTTACGGGCGTAAGAACAAGTTCATACGGGCGTAAGGAAAGTCTTTGCAGCCGTAAAGGGGGTTGGAGATGTCCCTTGCAAGCGTAAGGGTTACTGCTTGCGGGCGCAAGCAGTTGACCAAACTCAGTTAAGTTGTTTGTGTTGTCATTTTAGTCAGAGTCGTTTGCAGTAGTGATTAGAAGTTAATGCAGTACTTGTTTATTGCTTGTAGGCAATAAGAGATTGACGTTTCTGTGATAGAAGTATAATTGCTTAACTTCTGCTAAGGTGAGTATACTTACCTTTAACCAGATTAGTATATGTGTGTACAGTAAGTGAATAGTTTATCATTTGAATGTATGATATATGATTTAATGATGTGAAGTTACAGACTATTGTTCCAAGATATAGTAGTACTATGTTGGAGTATTACAGAAAGAGATGAGGTATATTGAGATCCTTATACCCAGGTAAAGTGTAAGGGGTTTGATTACACCGAGGTGTGGTTCTACCCCGGGACAAGTTAATAGTTTTGAATAGTTTTGCAGGTGTTCAGCTCGGATGTGAGACATCCTGAAAGGAGATTAATTAAGCTATATGTTTATATTAAGTTCAGTTAGTATGCTCACTAAGCGAATGCTTATGTTTCAGTATGTTGTGCATGCAGGTGAACCAGGTTCCAGTAAGGGTAAGGCACCAATGCTCTGCATAGTTGGATAGCTTCAAGCTTTTGAAAAGAGTACTTTTAATACTACTTTTGTGAACTGTTAGCACTAAAGTGATGTAAGCTTGTTTTCCACAAACCCTGATATTTTAAAGTGCTAATTAGTAGTAATTGAGTTTTAAAAGCTATTTTAAAAAAGCGGTGTTATAACTTGGTATCAGAGCCAAGGTTTAAGGGATTTGGGAACAAACGGTTTTAATGTCTAAACTTAAACCGTGGTTTTGAGGTTAAGAGGAGCTATCCCTGGGGAAATAACCTTGGTAAGCATACGGTTAGTAGAACTTTATGATTTGTTATCTGTTTTACAGATTGACCATGAGTAGCGATGTTTTTGCATGTGTAATAGTTATGTGGCTAAGTGCTAAATGACAATATGTTTATATGATACCAGAGAAAAGGAGAATGTTTAACAGATGTAATTGGTTATGCTATATACGTGACCTAAGCTTGTGAGTCGGGGTATTCCATGACGGCATCAAGAACAATTGTGTATAATATGTTCCTTACAACGCCTAGCCAATGTATGAAAAGAACATGTGATATGCAGTTGGGATTGAAATTGTCATGTCAGTACCTTGTAAATCAAGTGAGGGGTAATATGTGACAGTACAGTATGTGTGAATAAGACAAGAACTGAATATAAGATAGATGTAGTATTAATAATATTACATACCTTATTATGAGAAACAGAGAAAGTTGTTATGGTAGTATATGTTAAAGATATCCGATTATGAGTATATAGTATGTGGTAAGTTGATATGAGTCAGATATAGCAGCCTGAGGCTAGTATACCTCGGGAGAACATAAATACTTATGTTTCAGAGGCAATTCCTATTTTAAACCAGTATACCTACGGGTAACCCTTTAGAGGGAGTTGTTATAGAGAGATTACAAGATCTTGAGATCAGTTTAGTAAAGGAGATAGTAGTGATAAAGTAGAGTAAAGTCCTATATGCAGCATTTCAGATATTATCAACTAAGTGGTTGAGTAAGTTTTAGAAGGAAAGAAAGTTATGTTACCATAGTATGTGGATATAGTAGTATAGGTTATGGTGAATGTATCAGTAAGAGTTAAAGCTAGAAATAACCCGTTGTAGGGGTAGATGTGTAAAGATTGTTTAGCATGCGAACTACCTCTTTGAAGGGAAGATTATAGATTTGATTGTGAATAGTAATGATTAGTAGAGACGAAATTGGATTCTCCGTATCAGTGGGTGTCTACCAGGGAGAAAAGTTATGTACGCGTCGAACTTGTTATGTGAGATAGTAAAAGACGGGTGGACCATGTTATTGTAGAGAAAGGTAGAAGCATAGATTGAGGTTATAATGTGGCTTTAGTTTAAATAATTGTTTAGAGTATAGCCGTACTAGAAGCTTGTGTAGACAAGATCACAAAAGAGTTTCGAGTTTGATGACATACGATAGAGTTGGTGGATGGCATCACCAAGAAGTTGTTAGAAATGTGTAGTTCTGTTCAGAGTAAGTTAGTATAGAGGTTTTGTAAATGCAGTGTTATAGTCTGATGTTAGAAATGATACAGGTAAAGTTTAATGACAGTTACTTGTAATGAAGTGGGCGAGATGATAAGTCTTACATGGAAGAAAGAGTAGTAGTTAAGAAAGCAGAAAATAGTGAGTGGAAAAAAGAAAGATTGAGCCGGTAAAAGTGTCAAGTAAGAGATCATCGTTTGTACTACAGTGTGGAGGGTTAGCTCCCCTACTCAGAGGTATGAAATGTGAAAAGCAAGGCATGTGGTCAAAGATTTGAAATAGCTCGCTTTAGATGAGTTATCGGTTTACCAGTTTAAGTACATTAAGCTTGTTATTCTAACTTATCAGCGACAGAGAGAAAGTCAATGAAATACTTACTCTAGTTTTGTTATAACGTGGGCCAGTACCAGAAAACATAGGTGCCCTGGAAAAAAGGGCAGAGTTTTCCAGTGTATAGTTAAAGAAGTAAAGGTGGAACCTGATGTGATAGTAGGAAGACGCAGAAGATACGTTTACTAATGTGAATAGTATGTGAAAGTAAACAGTGATAGAGATAGAAATTGCCAGTTTACATTTACATTGAGCATACGTTAATCACGATGAAAGAGTTTTGAGCAGCTATTGGTATTGATTGGTGGAGTTAGTAGTAAGTTCAAGTACTCAAAGATCAGAGGGCAGTACGAGTTAAGACCCCAAGTGGGGAAGAACTGTTGATCAGAGGTGATAGTAAGAGAGTCAGTATTCCAGTTGGTTGTCAGCAAAAATGAGAAAGTACATGGTGTACAATTGTGCCTGTCTAGCTTATGTGGAAGAGTGTAATATTAAAAGACAGTTATAATAAATTCAAGAGATACTAGCAGTGGTGGCTACTCAGATGTATTTCCATAAGAATTACCAGTAATTCTAAGGTTTCGATAAGTAGAATTAAGTACTAGTGTAATGCCAGGAATAGAACCAAAGAGTTAAGGTACTGTACAGATTGACTCCACTAGAGACGTAGAGAGTTGATGATTCAACTGTAAAAGTTAACAGATAAAGATTTCGTCTGATTCATTAGTTCGCCGTGGGGCGCATTAGTATAAGTGGTCATAAAGAAAAAATGAGTAGTCAGAATGTGTAAAGACTATAGAGGGCACAATAAGGTTACAGTCAATAATCGGTACCCACTTTCAAGAAGTGGATGATCTGTTGCATCAGTTCCAGGGTATGTAATGGTTTTCAAGGATAGAGTTGTTGTTAGAGCACCATTAATTGAAGGTCAGAAAAGAGAATAAAGTTAAGAAATTTCCCAGAATATGATTTCCCACAAGTATGGTGTTCATTTTAGATAAGTTGTAGAGACATTACGTGGGGGGAGTTGTATACCAAGTTCTTCAAATGCAAAGTTCGAGGGAGAAGGTGAACAGAAATAGTATGTGATTCCTTGAAGCATAAGTTGTCGGAAAATATAGTGCTCACGTTTCGAGACGAGATGGAAGCTATAAATACACCGAAGCAATTACTCGACTCATGATTTGAAACTAGTAGCAGGTGCAAAGTTAAATTTAATAAAGATGCTTTAGCAGAAAATCAGATACCTTAAAGATTATTAGTAGAGCTTCAGAGTACCAGATGATGTTTGATGGGAAGTGTAGAACTCCTATTTGTTGAGGTGAGCTCGATCAGAATGAGAGAAATGAGTAGACGATCGAATGTAAAAAAAATAGTGTAACAGATATATGAGCAGCTTCACTACAACAAAACGAGGCTAATACAACACTTTCGAAGCAACATTTTTAAAAAATGTTGCATTATACGTAATATTGGTTATGAAGCAACACTTTGAAAATAAGTTTTGCATTTGAGCATCTAAGGCAACACTTTAACTGAAGTGTTGCAAAATTTATACAAAATTGTAACATTTTTAAGAAGTGTTGCATTTGTGAACGTTTATAAGCAACATTTTTTCTAAAGTGTTGCAAATTTTAGGGAAAATGCAACAATTTTAACAAGTGTTGCTATCTTTAAAAACAAAAAGAAAACACTAACTTTAAGGTGTTGATCATAACATTAATAAAATTGTAACATTTCAAAACCTTGCATTAGGTAAAAATTCAAAAATAGTAATAGACATACATTTGTGCCTTTTCCACTTGAGTCTCTTATTTTAAATCATTACTTGTTTGATGATTTGTGGTTAATAGACATACATTTGTTTAGACTTTTATGTGTCTGGACGTGAAATAAAATGGCAACCATATAAGAGTACAAATTACTAATTTGTTATGTATTGTTATACATATTTTGCGCACAAATTATTTTCTATACTATAAACTATTTTTTCCAATTGTTAGTGGCATTTCTACTGAGGGCTTAACTGTAGAATTTTATATGTTACTTGATATAAAGGATCCAAAAGATACCATCAAATATACTAGTTCATACAATAGAAAAAACTTATTAGTTTAACAAAACCAAGTAGAGGCTATAAGAACAGAAAACAAAAAACCAAGACAAGTTGCAACTAGAAAGTGGAACATAGCCAATAAAGTCATCAATTACTGGAAGCGTAGTGGGCCTAGTGTCTGCTAGTAGAAAAGAGATAATGAATATGAGATGTTATCCATGGAGGATATTCAAGTTTGAAACTTGTTTTTATCCTATACCGGGGTGGAAACCCGTAGAGTGTATATGGTTCTTTATTGAAAGAAACAAGCATGGATTTGTTTACAACTTTGAATACCGACTAATAGAAAGATTTTCACGATGATTAACCATGAGGGAGGTATCATCTGGAAATTTTCTCTTAGTGGTAATGTCGAAGTGTAAATTTGTAGACCATTTTGAAAACCGACTGATTAGAAAGGTGTTCTTGATGATTGACCAAGTGGAAGGTATCATCTAGAGACTTTCTTTCAGTGGCTATGTCAAAAGTAGTTTTGTAGACAACTTCAAATATCGCATGGATGAGAAGGTTATTCTCGATGATTGACGTAAGGATGGTATCATCTTGAAACTTTATCCCGATAGTTATGTTGAAGTTTACTTAGATACTTATAAGATATCACTGCCCTTTTATGGCTATGATAAATTGATATAAGGACTTCATTCCTTAAAAGGAATTTTTATGAGGTAGTGTTTAAAACACTATCCGGAGGTCTTTTACATCAAGAGTATTCTTGTATTGTCTACAAGCACAAGCATCCTTGTGAAGTCTAAGAGCACAAGTATTCTTGTAGAGTCTGCAAATTATGGAAGTCTATTGATAGACTTAAATAAACATCTCAGGGTTGGAACCTTTGCTTTGATATGAAAATCATATATGTGATTTTTCAAAAGGAAGGATTAAACATGTATGAATGTCAAGGCTAGAGGGAGCATTGTTATAATTATATTGGAGAAAATGTCCCGACTATGCTTGGTTCAAAAGCTTAGTTCAGGAGTTATTCGTCCATAATGATTATAACATATATATATATATATATATATATATATATATATATATATATATATATATATATATATATATATATATATATATAATATTGATTATGGAGTACAAGAAATATTGAGATATGTTCTTGGAAAATTTATGGAAAGATAAAGCTTAGAGTAATTTATTACTCTAGTGCTAATTTCTATATTGGATATCTGCCGATTTAGATCGGAGTACATGATCCTATTTTATGTGTAGTTGTTAGTAAGAATGGTTCACAAAACATTGATGACCCTATTTGGATCTTCTGAGATAATGAGGGTATAATGGCTTTTGCACAAGAACCATTGTCCTTAGTGTCACTTACCTTATTGGGTTCTTTTGAAACAATGAAGGTACTCGGACTTGGACAAAGGACCATAGTCTCGTCAACAAACACTTTATGAGTGGTTTGGTTGTGTTTCGAGGTATGGTCTTCATGAGAGTACAAACGGATAGCATTATGACTGATCAGTTTAATTAAACTTAAGTCATAGGCTGATGATAGTTGTCATACTAGCGCCTACATGCAAATCCTTTTGCAAAAGGATGTGACTTAAGTGTATTTTAGTTATATATTGATATACTAAACTTTGGGAACATTTAGCGGTATTGCATATCATATTATATCGATTATTAAATGTGATTTAATAATACGCCATGGGCAGGTATTTTCATGAATCTTTACTGTGTTCCATCTTGGCATGTTTAATAACTTCCCAGAATGATTTTGCATTCTAAATATCCACAGTCGGTCATTCTTCATTGGGGAGGAAGTTTGAATTAAGACTGAGGGAAGTGGTTGGTCGCTATACAATAATGGATTGGGTAAAGAGACGCAACACTTTGCCTGTACTTGCAATAGTCAAGTGATTGGACGACCCCCACCTGAGCTTACTTCATGGTTTCTGTTATGAGTAACTCAGAAAGATAATATCATTTCATCCTTAAACTGGAGATACATGTGTTCCAAAGCATGAACCTGCTTTGCTTTGATTGCTTTCTAACGCAGTTCGTGACTGGCTGTTATAAAGGGAGCTTTTAGGTAAAGTATGGGGTATGTGGTGGAGCAATGTAGTCAAAGGGATTTGTTCCTCTAGTTTTAGAGAGATATCCATGGGCCACTCGATGATTAAGAGCTGACGTAAAATGCACGGCCGTGCTCGTGTTGCTATGATGTTTGATCGATTGCAACTAGATTTTGGGTCACCATCAATCGAGATCGAGAAACATAATCGTGAACGATCGGAGATTGACATTTAACCATGTATCGTGTTCACAAGGATATCGCGAACAAAAGGATGATTGATCGCTTATCTATAAGGCCATATCAAACCTATAGGGTTGTGATTTGGTACTTGTCTTGGGATGACATAACTCGCGTTGACTTAGGGGCAGAGATGTCTTGCTAGAGGCCGCTCTCTGTCTGTGTTACTTCTTGATATGCTGTGTCATGTGCAAGTGGGAGTCTGTTGGATATTATGCCCACTGACACACATATATTAGTAATACTACCGATAATACACGAGCCTATTGGGTCACACGCCAAGGATTGATCCCGACGACTCGCAATTGGAAGAGAGAAATAAAGATTCTGGAAACGGTGTTTCCGCGCCACGTAACCCATTGGTTTACGCGACGCGGAAATGGCCTGACAGAAGCTTGACTTTTTGGTTGTTGCTTGGCTCAAGTTTTTGACTTATGAGGCATGTACTAATGATCATGCACGACTTTGTTGCCATGCTTATCAGCTGAAAAGGTGATAAAGGTTGATGGATGTATCTAACATGCCATAAGGTTGAATAATTGACCAAGAAAGAAATGTAAGGCTCTCTTTTTCTCTTCTCTTGTTCTTGGAGCTCCTTTGTGTGTTCATGAAGAAGTCCAGAAATTCAAGCATGTTCTTGAGCTACTTCTGGAAGTTGTGAGTTGTACAAAGGAATGATTTCAAGTCTTGAAGATCATAACTTGGCTTACTAGCATTTGGGGATCGAACAAACTTGGTGTGGACTATCAATAGAGAGTTACTCTCTTGTGAGTTAGAGTTCATCCCAACATGAAGAAATTAGAAGCTGGAGCATGGTATATTTCCTATCCCATCTCTTTTATATGGTTGCTTTATCTTTATGTAGAGTTCCACCATTAGTGGGTCTTGTTGGCATCATATTTTTATACCCGGAAAAACTGTTTTTCACGCTTCCGCCGCGCGGGTAAGTTGACCAACGAAACCCAACAAACTCTACTCTAGTGCGTTTTGGGTCGGGACTCCCGATTATAACCAAAATAGATCGCACGACCTAAGACAGTATGAATTCTGGCCGGGACTCTCGATTATTGCAGAATTTTCATACCCTTTCCCGCAATGGTTTGAACCCGGATGCCCACGGTTTGGGCACTTCCGACACCCGAGTACCGTCTAACAGCAAAGGTGTACCATTAGGTGGGTAGCACACTGATCTAAGATTTTCTTGGGTTTATAATTAAGTTTTAAAAGAAACTTAATTTTCCAGTTTTTGAAAAACCATTTTAAAACCAACTGTTTTAAAATACGATTTACATGTGTACCTACACTAGGTGCACAAAACGGTTTTATAAGTTCCAAACTTATAATCTTGACAAAACTTTAAATTTATAAAAATTTAGTTAATACGACTATCAAACTGAAAGACGTATTCTAGTTTGTCATAAACCGTGGTTTTTCTCTGTTTAACAATTAGCTATTATTAAACCCCTTTTTATTTAGTATCATATAAACGTCATATATACGAATAAGCAGTAAATAAAAAACACATCCACACAGATAATAAGTAGATAAAACCCTATAGTTTTGCCAACTAATCCTGAGGTCAAACCTAAGGACAACTGGACTTGGATTCGCCTTCGTGATGAATCGCTCCCACTAGCCTTGACACCTCCTCCGAAGTACCCGAGCTCCGTGCAATCCATCACCTTGAACACCTTCTTGAAATCTATCTTGGTCGAGGGATTAAACTACAACTAATCTATTACAATTACAAGTTTGAATGGGGTTGTAAGTGGCACGCAGGCCTCACAGAACCAGTACAAAATTACATTCAGAAAGGGATTGTAAATGGCACGCAGGCCTTCTCAAAACCAAAACAAAAGAAAAAAAGAAAAACGAGTCCTAAGTCGGCAAAACTATAGTTGTATATATCACAACCACGCAGTATATATAATAAACTATGCAGTAAAGCACATAACCTGATTCGTTTAACCATTTTCATTTACCCTTTGATTAATAACTATCAACCAAAATGAGAATTATGATCTTCTAAAGTATTTAAATTTATTTGACCAAAAAAAGTTTTTCACTAAACTTTGAAAAACTCATCTTCATTCAAAACTTGAATAAATCCTTATGTTGAGTTTTTTTACTAGTTTTCCAAAAACTTAAACACGACAAATTTTTGGTCATTTAAATATCATCTTGTTTGTTTCTCCATCCTTTATATAAACTTACCCCTTTAGAGTTTATTTAAAAAAGTCTCAACTGGACATGATCAATAAACATCTAAAATTATATATTTTAACTAAAAACAATTAAAATATATAATGCTAGTTTATATAAAATACTTATTAATTTAAATGCTAAAATTAATAATCTTGTACTTAACCGGAAAGATAATTTGGACCGGGAACACATTTTGGGCCGTAACCCACCTGGGCCGAGAACCCCTTGGGCCGAGAACTACCTGGGCCGAGACCCCCTTAGGCCGAAGCCTACTGGGTCGTAGCCCACTTGGGCCGAGAGCCCCTGGGCCGAGACCCCTTGGGCCGAAGCCCTCCTGGGCCGTGGTGCCTTGTCTCGTCGTCGACCACCTGCCACACTGCCGATAGCCACCGCCGGCCTAGGCCGCCGCACCTGGGCTGCCACCGCCGACGTCCGCCGGCTACAGTGGTGGTTCCGGTTTTTATTTTTCCGATTAATACAATAAAATTTAAAAACAATCCTTTTAATCTATTAAAACTATCTAGTTTTAACATCCTGATTAAAAACTGGATTCAATCAAAAACCAAATCTATTAATTATTAATATTAACAAAACTTGTTTTATTAATAACTAATTATCCTAAAACTAGATTTTAACCCTTTTAAACAAAAACGGTTCAAAAACTGGTTAAGATCAAGTTTTAGATAAAAAAAAGTTTATCCTTTTTAACCGTTTAAACATAAACCTTGTTTAAACCTATCTGATTAAAATTAAAGCTTTTATGATCTGGATAAAAACAGAATCCTTGTTTTTACCACCTTATGGTTTTCGAAAAACATGAGGAGAAGAAACAAGATGAAGAAGATCATACATCCTAAACAAACCTACTAACTTGATTATCCAGGTTTTAACTAATTAAACAAACTGTTTAATTTTCTTGATCAAACTTATCATTATCCAAAAATCATAATCTTTTCAACCATTCAAACTAACTGTTTGAATTTTCTGATTAATAGGATTAAACCTGATAGCAAAAATCAACTGTTTTTGCTACCTATTGATTTTCGAAAAAGCTAATAACAATATTAAGATCAAGAACAAAAAACCTTAAATCTAAAAACAGATGAACCTAGAAACTATAGATCATAGAGCCGAGGCTCTGATACCACTTGAAGGGTTTTGATCTGACCAAACCACCCTAAGACACAAACTGGTCTATTCTGGGTTTGATTCTACTGGTTCAATCGTAAAGCGGAATTGGATTGAACACAACCCTCTAAACCCCAAAAGGGTTAGGATCTTTAAAACTGATGATCTATGAAGTTTCTTAACAACCAACAATAAAGGCTCAGAATTTTACCTGTTTTAATCCTGGGATTGCTAAAGTAAGTCCACCACTACTGCACCTCCAATGAACTGGCTGCTAGACCGCTCCTGGATCTACCCGAGTATCACGCAAAGCTTGCGTGAGTATGTGTGTGTGCGTGAAACACAAAACCGAAACCCCCTTTGGGGCCTTCTCGGTTTCGACGCAAAGTGTGAGAGAGCCGAGAGAGAGAGAGTGAGTGGTGAGAGAGAGGAGGGATGTGGCTAGGGTTATCTTATGCTTAATCTCTTTTTTAATCCTTAATGCTTAAAGGTCATTTATATAAACCTTTAAAAGGACCCAAGCCCGTATAATTAAAGCCCATTTGCTTTTAATTAAACTTTCATTCCTCTTACTTTGACCCCCTGGACTTTTCTAGTTAATTAATTAACTATTAATTAACTGGTCCGTTAAATATTAAAACTTAATATTTAATTTCTTCTTAAATAATAAATAACTATTTATTATTTATTTCCTTTCTAATAATTAATCCAACTGATTAATTATTTCCACACAGATTTATGGTAAAATCCAATTGTTCTAATTTGGGTGTGTAGCAGTGTGACCCTTTAGTCTCTTATAACATTGGATACAATGTACCTATTAACTATCTCTGCACATAATCCAACACTATTTTCTCTGAATTTTTTTTCGGAAAACAGGAATATTTTTCAGTAATCACACGGGGCCGGTTTTCTCCACGTGTTCCTTCTCTGAGTATCTTGATTGAAGCTCTTTCCATGAATATATTGGAACTATAGATTCAACAATTAGAATCTTTCGTGAGATGCCTAGTCACGGATGTTCACCTGAAACTTATATGTAGAGTACTCTGATTAACAGGTTGTGTAGGATCAGGATTAATGAAGCCAAAGAGCTTATGAATGTTATGAAAAATATCAAAGGTTGTTCACCAAGTGTAGTCACCTACCCAGACAACCTTATTCTCAGGTTATGCCGACTCTGAATAACTTAAATTTATGGCTTTGCTAAGTGGCGAATCTAGGATTTAAATGTAAAGGGGTCTCATATAACTTACGGTTAAAGATTAGTAGGTTGGAATGATTAGATAACGTGTTAAAAATATTACAGGTCGGAGCAGTGATTATATGTTATAAATCAAAAGCATTATGATAACTATAAAAAAACTAAACATATATTCAAAGCAAACAACGTAAAGTTCTTACACTTGTAAAAGTTTTTAGTCAATGTCTTTAATAGAAAAATGAATAGAAAAGTTGATTAAACATAATATAACAGAATAATAAAAAATACAATAATATCAAATTTAAGAAAACAACTTAACTAGTAGTTTAGCAAACTTAATTATATAAGAGAAATGATATAAATTCCTAATTTTTATTTCTACTTATCCTTCCCATTTAATCAAGACAAGTGTCAAATCAAAGGATAATATAAGAAAAGAGAATTAGTGCCTTACACATGTCAAACATTGAGTAAGTAGAAATATGAAGTAAGAACAAAAGATAGTAGGATATTTCATTTCTCATTATATAAATATATAATTGTATTTCGTACAACAATTCAAACATAAAACCAAATAGAGCAGGATTTTGGATTAAAATGTAAAAATGAAAAATAAATATCATTACCTAATAGACTCTATAATCTCCTCTAGATATCTACCTATTGATATCATTAGGTGTTTGGCCCTTGAAGATTTATATACACACTCTCTCTCTCACTCACTTGCCCAAAAATTTTTAGGTCCATTTTATAATTTTAGGGTGGTCCTTTTAAATTTATATATATAGTTATAAAAAAATTATTTTTTTAATGGAGTCAATAAATCCCACTTACCAATGGGTGGAATCGCCTCTGGCCTTGCTTCAAGAGAATTACGCTAAGAACACACAACAACAACAACAACAACAACGGTACCCAATCCCGTAAAAGCAGGGTATGGGGGAGGTAGAAATGTAGACAATCATACCCCCACTGACAAGTAGGGAGATTGCTTCCTGCAAAGGACCTCCGGCCGTGGTAAAAGATCACTGAAAAATAAAAGAAAAAAGAAAAAAAGAATAATCATAATAATAATAAAAATAAAAATAGAAAAACATAATAATAATAATAAAAATAAAAAATAAAAAAACAATAAAAAATAAAAAGGAAACCACCTGAAACACAGTCAGAGAAAAAAAAAGGGGAGCGAGTAGAAAGAGGATACTAAACATAACCCTAAAAAGTATATAGTGGGAGAAAAATAGAAAAACAAACGCCGGTTCTAAAAGGTTCACCGTAAAAAAAAAAACAACTAAGGGGCAATACAAGCCCGTACATATGGATAAGAAATATAAACATAAACTATAAAAGTAAATAATAATAATAATAATAATAATAATAATAATAATAATAATAATAATAATAATAATAATAATAATAATAATAGTAGTAGTAATAATAAAAAAATACATAAATAAAAATTTAAAAAAATATATATAAAATATAAATTATGAAATATAAAAAAATAAAAATTAACGAAAATATAAGAAAAGAGGTTGATCCTATTCCCTAAGCCCTACGATGCTAGCTGTCGCCTCGGTCCTTCCTAACCCTGGATCTTAATCCTCCTTCTCCAAGACACCCTATCTGAGATTATGTCTTCGGAAAGAGAAAGCTCCTGTAAATCTGTTCTCACTCTATCTACCCACCTCAGAAAAGGGCGACCCCGCCTCCTAGTGCCTTCAACTACAATCGATTCCGTTCTCCTAACTGGTGCAGTTGGTTATCTCCTTTTAACGTGGCCAAACCACCGTAGTCTACATTCCCTCAACTTTTTGGTGATAGACGTTACTCCTAATACGTTTCTAAAGACACCCACCGGGATTTTATCCAGCAAAGTCTTCCCACAGATCCATCTAAGCATCCTCATCTCGGTCACTTCCAACTTCTCTGCTTGCGCCTTTTTCAGAGGCCAACATTCAGATCCATATAACATGGCCGGTCTAACTGCTAGTCTGTAAAATTTTCCTTTAAGTTTGAGCGGTACTTTCTTGTCGCATAGAACTCCTGTGGCCGCTCTCCACTTGCCCCACGCCTCTTGGATACGGTTAGTAACATCTTCGTCTACCCTCCCTGTTTTATGTAATATGGAGCCCAGATACCTAAAGGAATCTTGGGGTCTCAAAATGTCGTCCCCAAGGCGTATATCTAGGATCTCATCAATTTCTATCCTGTTGAAATGACCAAAAAGATATTCGGTCTTACTCCTACTAATCCTTAGTCATGTCTCCTCCAGCGTTGTCCTCCACTGTTCTAAAAGTAAGTTCAAGTCCTCCTTCGAATCAGAAACCAAAACGACGTCGTCTGCGAATATCATACACCAAGGGATTCCTCTTTGAATCCCTGACGTAAGCTCGTCTAGGATGACTGCAAAAAGGAAAGGGCTAAGTGCAGACCCCTGGTGGAGACCCCGTACCACCGGAAAGTACTCACTGTCTCCTACTGGGGTGGATACGCATGACATCGCACTCTGATACATGTCTTTCAAAACCCTAATGTATCTCCCTGGGATTCATCTATCGTTAAGGGTCTTCCAAATAAGTTCCCTAGGAACACTGTCGTACGCTTTCTCTATATCTAGGAACACCATATGCAAATCTCGTTGTCTCTCCCTATGCTTTTCGACCAGGTTTCTAATCAGATGCACTGCTTCTATCGAGGACCTCCCTGGCATAAAGCCGAACTGGTTTTCCGATACTTTAGTTTCTCATCTCAACCTGTTTTCTATCACCCTTTCCCATAATTTCATAGTATGGCTAAGAATTTTAATACCACGATAGTTCTCACAGCTTTGAGAGCCTCCTTTGTTCTTAAATATTGGTATAACAGTTATTCAAGACACCTCCACACCTCAATAGGTATTTGGTCCGGTCCGACTGCTTTACCTCTCCCCATCTTGCGTAGAGCTCTTCTAACTTCTCCTGTGGAAATCCTTTTGCAATAACAGTTATTCCGAACTTCAGGGTCCGATAAAGAGCCTTCACCACTATCTCTCACAACATGTCTTGTCTCCTGATTAAATAAATGTCTAAAGTAATCGCCCCATCTATCCTTAATATCTCCAACTTTGGAAAGAACTCTCCCTCTGTCATCTTTGATAAACTTAATTGATCCTATATCTCTTTTATTCCTCTCCCTGGCTTTAGCTAATTTGAAGATTTCATTAAGCCCTTCTTTAGAGTCTAATCTATTGTATAAGTCTTCATAAGCTCTATCCTTTGCCTGCGCTACAACTTTCTTTGCTTATCTTTTAACTTCTCTATACGTATTCAAAGCTCTCACCGTATCTTCTCCCCACCTTCCGTAGCTAAGGCTAATTCCTTAAAGCAAGCTTGCTTTCTTTTAACCTTATCCTGGACCTCGTCATTAAACCACCAAGATTCCCTGTCTACACGCACCTTTCCTGAAGTAACTCCTAGCGTTTCTTTGGCTATCCCTCTAATAGTCTGGGCCATGCGATTCCACTCTAAATCTGCGTCTCCTGTAGGGGTTCTAGTCATCTCTACCGCAAGTCTGTTTCTAAGAACATTACTACTAATGTGTATATGTTGGGTTTTGATAGTCAAAATAACCTCGTGAATTACAAACTGGACCATGTGAGATTTTACAAAAACACCATATTATAAAAAAAATACTTAAACACAGGGAAAACGGATTTAAGACTAAATAAATTCTTAACCTTTAAAACGCGAAAGCATCATCTTTATTAATCTCAAGATTAATCATACAAGTAATCTAACAAGAAAGTTAGAGTTTCTATCTTAAATTGCTCATGCTTAATTCACCCATAATAATGTCAAACGAGATCATTCTTGCTGGATGCAACCAACATGATCAAACCAGGGATCCACTTATGTTTGTGCGTATTTTGCTCAACCATCGACACCGAGACCCAAGGGTGTTGGGTTCTGCCGATCTAGCAAGAAGGAGAGACTAGAGAGGAGAGAGATTTTGTTTTTTATTTTTCTTAACCTTTAATTATGAAGATTAACCTTATATATATATATATATATATATATATATATATATATATATATATATATATATATAAGTTCAAACGAGAACCATTGTTAGCGCGAGAACCAATATGAGCCGTTTAATTCCCCCTACGTCAATGTCATTGCTCACCCATGAATTCCTCACATGCACTCTGCCACGCTTTATCCCTCCACGCTCTCCATCCATGATCTTCCCATTTCCAAGGAACGACTGAGATTGGTTCTCGTGGTTCCCACGCTAACAACGGTTCTCGAATGAACCCTCCTCTATATATATATATATATATATGTGTGTGTGTGTGTGTGTATGTGTGTGTATACTAGCATGGTACCCGCGCAACGCGGCGACATCAAATAGTTTTTATCTGATAACTTGTCCGTTTTTGGTGTTCACGTAATACGGTGATAACAAATAATTTTACTTTGGTAACATGTCTATTTTCTTTATCTTTTTTCCATTTTCTTTATTTTTCTGTTCTCAGTCAACTCTTTTATTATTTTCAAAAATAAACTTTGAGAATAATTAAATAAGAATAAAGGTATCTAGATATAAAATAAGGTAAATTGCATGAAAATACAGGGTCTAAATCAGTAATATGAAACTATTTGAAATTAAGAGATTAAGAAAATACAGTAAACTAATTTGAACGATTAATTATATGAGCTATTTAAAAATATTAAAAATATATGTTTATAAATTCTGAATATAGATTATTCTGGTTTATGAATTCTACTTGTACACATTTTCTTATAGTTACTTTAAAATATTCATCACATGATATAAAATTTAAAATAAAAGGTTTGTTATAAAAATGTAATATATATAAGAATCTTATTAACTCTATTTAATACTTACTACATATAATAATTTCTATTTAGTTTATATGAGAGATAATTTAGTAATTTCAAAATACTTAAAGTTTAAGAGATTAATCAAAATGCTTAAATACATTATAATACAGTATTGATATATTCTATCTATAATAAATAAAGATATTACTTGATCATTAAGTTTTGAATTTCGAATTCACTATTTAATTATTTTTATTATTGTGGCCAGTTTTAAATATAATAAATTTAGATAAACTTTCGAGATATATATATATATATATATATATATATATATATAAAAGGCTAATTTGCAAAAAAATTAATTAATAATCTGGACCATTCATTTAATAAAAGTTTTGATTTTAGCTGTTAAATTATTTAATTCTAAAATTTTTATTTTGACTTTTTAGAGTAAACTAATATGAATTAGATAAAGATAACTCTTAATTGAATTAATAATAAAAATAAATATAAATTTTTTTTTTGATAAATTTGATATGTATGGTAGTTTTCTTAAAATTTCAAATGCATCGTATTAAAAAAACAATTAGGGATAATATTAAAATTAAGATGGTGTTTTTGCATTTTTTAATACTGATTAAATTTTTTAGGATTATAAATTGACCATACAAGTGAAAATCATATTTCCTTATCAAAATGAATGACTTAAATCTGATAATAAAAATTATTAATATAAATCAATGGCTAAGATTGTTTTAATTTTATATATATTAGAAGATTTATAATAGTTATTATAAATTTTCCCTCTGAATTAGGTTGCAATATTAATTACTCGAATTATAGACACTCACGTGTAATCCTTAAGTGTCCTATAACGTTGGATGTGACATCACTTGTTTTCTATTGTCCACATTTATCTAACATACACTTACTATGCACATTTATCTAACAATTAATATACTTATAGCTCGATTATAAATGGAAAATTGGACGTAGTTCTGAAGCTATCGAGCTTTTGGAGGTAATGGTTGCCAAATGGCATAAGGCAAACGTGATAGCTTACAACACGTTAGTTCATGGATTATCTAAAGAAAAAGCAGGCAAAAAGTGTCGATATGCTTTACTAATACGTGATAGGATGAAGCGTCAAGGATCAATGCAGGGTTGTAATAAAAAATTATTAAAATATATTGACAATCAAAATTTTCAACAAGCTACAAACTATCTTCAATCATTGTAATGAAAAGATATGCCACAATGATTTTGATTCACAAAATATTCTTTAGTTCATGAGCATCAAAACTATAAACGGGTAAATGGAGGGGTTTTTCCTGTTCAGGTTATTCGGTAAAGGCGATTCTTTGACTCGTAGTTTTCCTGGCAACCCTCAACATGTTTATCTAGAAAGGTTCAAACCCGAGACTTCTTTGAGAACTTCAAGACACCTTACCAGTAGCTAAGTCACCTTGATAATGGTATGAGCAGCAAAACTATGATTTGGTCAATAATATATTCTTCAATCATGTACTGCAGCAGTAGAAGAATTCAAATTTGAACTCTTATATTCTCTATTTTCAGATAAATGAAGCGAATTTTGAACTGTAGTATACTAGTATATGCACACATATATATCGTCGATAGTTAAAAATTTTATGATTTTCCCACATACTTGCTACAAATTGTAAATCAAAAACCGAACTTTTTATTCTTTTTATTTTGGACTTTTTATTTTCTGTAGGTTTGTGAAATATCTACACTTAAAGGTCAAAGGCTTAAAAATCACTAGGCAGTATAGTGTCATCCGACTACCTTCAAGCGATTAATTAGTTGACGGTGATTAATAGGTTTTTAGGCGGGAATCTTAAATTACAAAGGAATTTAATTTTAAGAAAATAAATATTGGCCATTTCCTAACAAAGTAAGTCAATAACAATTAAAAAGTTTAACAATCTCGAATAGGTCCATAATATTTCAGTTTTCTTTTTAAATTAAGTCATACGCTTTCTTTCATTGCTTAGGACCACCCAAGACCAACTGATAAATTTGACCGATCATGTGATTTCTAATCGGCCATCCAGACCAATTTTTATAACAATATTAGAGGTGAAAGAAGATGTTCATGCTCAAAGATTCGGGTAACTATATATCTCTTATATTTGTAAAGACCAAAGTGGGATCACACAAACTGTTTTCTCTACACCTAATTCTTAAGACTTCCTCATTAGTGATCTCTGATCACCTCTGCTAGAATATAAGGAAATTCTCTCCATTAGATTGGAAATGCTACCTGAAATAAAAGGAAGATGGTTAATATGAATTAATATTGAAGACAAGTCATGTGACAGAATTATTAATTATATTTAATTAAAAGAAAATATAATAGAAGTAGTCAAAGATTAGACTTTAGAGTTATAAAAATGGGTCCTATTTCAGGTTAAATAGCTGTCACAATTGAGTATGCCACCATGAATTGTTAGTTGAACACAGACTCATCACCTAAATTTTTTTTTTTTTTCCATATCTTTCTTTCCATGTTCACCCCTAATTTTTTGCTTCTTTCATATCTATACCCTATACCTTAATAACTTACACAAACAGCCCTTTAGTTTGTTATTGTAATATAAAACATTTCTAACAATGTTTAATGCATAATAGCATTTTACTTTTTCGTTTTAATAATAAAGATATAAGAATCAAGTATTATAAAATATAATTATTGTCATTTAGTGGTACTTGTGCCTTATTTTAGGAAAGGAGCTTATACTTGCAAAAAATTTTATTCATTTTGTTTTAATAACAAATATGTCTAATTCATGCATTATCAAATGTTGTTGGATGTTGTGTAAAGGGTCCCTCATCCACACTTCTTTTATGTTTTCTAGTACATATTTGGTGGTTCTTTTACTTATGCGGCTATGTTACCCCTTTTCTCTCGATTTCTTAAACTAGCTTAAAAGCCCATATGAATACGGATAAGAGTGTTGATCGAGTTAATTCGTTCGAGTTTCAGGTTAATTGGATCAGTTTATTCGGTTACTTATTTAGATTGATGACATGTGTATAGTATACTTAGAATATAGAAACCGATTGTCTCAAGCTGAGTAATCAGTCTGAGCTAACTAACTATTGATTAATCTAAGTGATTAAAGGATAATCTCTCTCTCTCTCTCTCTCTCTCAAAACATTATCATGGTGCGTTAGAGAGTGTTTCAAAGTTCCGAGTTATTGTTTGTTAAATCAATAATAAACTACGTGAAAATAATAAAAGTGTAATTTGTGTGATTACTCGAATTCAACCACCGTTTTTACAAGTCGATACTTGATTGTTTGACATTAATATGGAACCATCCACTGATATTAGAGCAAAAGAAGTAAGATACTATATGAGCCGATGAAGATGAAAACACCCACTGCCCCTATATCTAATGTTTCTGTGATGACTACAAAAGGGTATAATGTCCACCTTATGATGGAGAAGATTATGCCATCTCGAAGCTTAGAGTTATGCTACATGAAGTTTGTGGATTACAACATACATGATGTGATTCTCAATGGACTCAAGACTCCAATGATGGTTGTAGGCTTGTATAGCTACTGCCCAAGAAGTAAGAAGAAACTGCATTATAGAATAACACTACAAGAAATAAAGGTTTTTGCGGCGACAAAGTTTCGCCGCTAAATCCTTGCTAAACGACAAAAACGTGGCCCACTTTCATCTGATCAAAACGCGTCGCCGCTAAAGAGTTTTTGCGGCGACACACGTCGCCGCTAAAGGGGTTTCCCTCCACCGAAAAACATGGCGGGATGTTTTCCCTTCTAATAAATTCGATGTCGCCGCAAAAAACCCTTTGTCGCCGCTAAAACTATCGCCGCAAAAGGTATTTTCTATTTTCTTTATTTTATTAAACTATTTTCTATTTTATTTATTTAGTTAAAATAAGGTGACGCCGCAAAAGGTATATCGTCGCCGCAAAAGGCGTCGCCGCAAAACATATTTCGAGATATAGGGTTTTTTTCCCTGCTTTCTTTCATTTACGAGCCCCACGCAGCCTCTCTCTCCCGTCGTTCGCTCCCTCTCTCACTGCCGCCGCTCTCTCTCGCCGTCGAAGGTAAAATCGTTCTTCTTTGCCCGCCGCCGCTCTCTCACCGTCGTTGCTCCCTCTCGCCGGTCGGAATCTCGCACCCACGCTGCCTGCCTCCGCCGTTCGCCGTCTTCTCCGTCGCCCGCGACCACTAATCCGAGGTAAACATCCCATTTTCTGTTTTGATCTAGGGTTTTAGTTTTATATCCTTAATTTTTATTTTTATTTTGTTAATAGGTCCTGCTCCTCCCCCTCTACTTGCTGCCGCCGGCGGCGGTCGGAATTCTCATCCAACGACCTCACTCCTGCCGCCACCACTGGTCGGAACCCTCTGCCTCCTTGCCTCCGTCGACCTCCTCCTCCGATCCTCATTAAGGTATTTTTTTTATTAATTGTATAGTAATGCTATATATTAATGTTAATTAGTTTAGGTTATTATTAGTTTATGTTAGATTATTATTATTTTTTGTTAGTAATTTAAGTTATTTAATTGTTAATTAGTGGTAATAATTGATTAATCTAAGATTATTGTTAATTAATGTTAGATTAATTAGTGTTAATAATTGATTAATTTAAATTCATTATGTTAGATAATATTTTGTGTTATAATTTTATATTATTGTTAATTAGTATTAATGTTTTAGTATTGTTAGTATACTAATAATGTGTTAAATAATTGATTAATCTAGTTGTTAATTTAAATTCATTATGTTAGATTATATTTAGTGTTATAATTTTAGATTATTGTTAATTAGTGTTAATGTTTAAGTATTGTTAGTATACTAATAATGTGTTAAATAGTTTATATGATGATGATGTTATAGTTTATTTGATAATGTTTGATTATTATCTATTGTCAATAATGATAGATTAGTGCTAATTACTTTTAATCTTTAATCATTGTTAGTACACTAATAATGTTAGAAATTAGATGAATGTTAGATTATTATTTATTGTTAATGATGTTAGCTTATTGTTATCAATTGTTAATCTTTAATTAGTGTTAATATTCAATGTTAGTGTTAATCTTTAATCTTTAATTAGTATTAATCGTCAAGGGTAGTATTAATCTTTAATTTGTAATGTTAGATTATTAATTAGTTGTTCCAATGTTGGTATAATAATAATGGTAGTAATTATTTAGCTTAGAATGCCCGCTCGAAATTGATTTAGAAATTAATTTCGGGTTGTTCCCATGTTGGGACAGCTATTTGAATACTTTATCTCATTTAGGATGTGAATGTTTGTTACATGGTTGTGTGTTTAAGAAAGATTCGGTTGTCATTTACTCTATGCTTCCCGGGTATATACTTCTTTATATACTTGGGAGCTAAGCGTAAATGCTGCCGAATTTTTCTTAAACAACCGATCATGTAATATGTATTCACATATGAGGTAAGGTATTCAAAAAGTGGGTTAGGACGACTACCCTGCTACAAACCACTCACAAGTTCGTAGTATAAAAATTTATTACATGATTTGTATTCTTAATAAGTATGATATGCTTTGAACGCAGTTATGACGATTGATAAGAGTTGGACTACTTTAGCAAACCGTAAGTGTCCTGAATTTCGTACTGGTCTTGAAGCATTCCTAGATAGGTGTAAAGACTACGTAAATAGCTATGGTAATATTCGTTGCCCGTGTGATCATTGTGATAAAAGCCGTTATCTCCCGCTTAGGGCACTTAGGGTTCACATATATGAAAATGGGTTTAGCGAGGGCTACACGAATTGGATCTTTCACGGAGAACCATTTGTTCCTCGAGCACCACGCGACGGTCTTAGTGAAACGAATAACGAGTTGCATGGTTACCTCAATGACGTTCGTCAGGAGAATACTGTCAACGAACACAACGCGGAAAGTGATGAGCCAACTGAAGGCCCAAGTGATGATCCACATGAAGGCTCAAGTGATACAAATGACGAACTTGGTGAATTATTTAAGTTAGCTGGCACGGAGCTATACCCTGGTTGTGACTGGATGTCTTCGCTTGACTTTTTGGCAAAGATGAGGCACGTGAAGGTTATCAATAAATGGACCGATACTTCATTTGACCAATTGTTAGAATTGCTTAGGGTTGCATTTCCGACAGCTAATATCCCGTCATCACACTACGAAGCTAGGAAGATGATGAGAACGGTCAGGTTAGGATACGTACCTATCCATGCTTGTATCAACGACTGCTGTTTATTTTGGGATGAATACAAAGATTTGCAAAGTTGTCCGATATGTTCTGAGAGTAGATGGAAAGACAAAAACACCAAGGGAAAGAAAGTTGATAACAAGATACTGCGTTACTTTCCTTTGACCCCTAGGCTAAAGCGTATTTATAGCTCAAGACACACTGCAAAGTCTATGACTTGGCATTCTTCCGGTCAGTGTACGGAAGATGGTAAGATGCGTCACCCGGTGGATGGTAGTGCATGGAAACATTTCGATGCACAATATCCTGATTTTGCTGCAGAACCTAGAAATGTCAGATTAGGGTTGGCTGCTGACGGTTTCAATCCGTTTGGCAACATGAGTACTTCTTACAGCATGTGGCCGGTCATATTGACAACATACAACACGCCTCCATGGTTATGTATGAAAGAGTCTTCATTCATGCTGACCTTGTTAATTCCTGGCCCTAAATCACCTGGTAAGGATCTTGATGTTTTCCTGAGGCCGTTGGTTGATGAATTGAAGAGTCTATGGTCTAATGGAGTCCGAACGAAAGATGCAGATACAGGCAATTTCTTCACAATGCGCGCGATGCTTTTATGGACCATCAATTATTTTCCTGCTCGTAGTAGTTTGTCAGGTTGGAGCGGTCAAGGCTACTTAGCGTGCCCTACATGTAATGTGGACACTCCATCAATTCATGTTCAAGGTAAAACCGTTTATGTTGGTCATAGAAGATTCTTAGCTCCAAAACATCATTGGAGGAAGAACAAGTCATTCAATGGTAAAAACGAGACTAGACTTCCTCCTAGAAAATTAACAAAGAGTATTATACTAAGTCAACTTAATAAGTTGACACCCCGTATTCCGGGGAAACATGCTCTTTATGGGGGCAAGAAGAGAAAACGTGATGTAACGGTTGAGTTGAATTGGAGTAAACTTTCTATTTTCTTCGAGCTCGAATATTGGTCTTCTCTTCAATTAAAACACAATTTGGATGTCATGCATATCGAAAAAAATGTGTGTGAGAGTTTGTTGAATACACTGTTAATGAATGAGAAGTCTAAAGACACTTTAAAGGCAAGAAAAGACTTGGAAAATATAAATATTCGACCTGAATTGTGGTTCAAAACTAATGGTCACAATAAGGTCTTAAAGCCTCATCCTAAGTATTCTTTCTCAACCGAGAACATAAAACTTTTTTGTAATTTCATTAAAGGAGTTAAACTACCTGATGGATTTGGCTCAAATTTCAAAAAGAAAGTCTCCGACAATGATAGCAACATAACCGGGTTAAAGTCTCATGATCATCATATAATAATACAACGGTTGTTGCCACTTGGAGTGAAAGCGTACTTAGACCCAGCTATTTCAACACCAATAATTGAGCTATGCTTTTTCTTCAAACAAATTTGTGCTCGAAACTTGATGACGCAAGATATGAAAAAAGCTGAAAAGCAATTGATCAATATTTTGTGTAGTTTTGAGCAAATATTTCCACCGGCATTTTTTGACATAATGATTCATGTGGTTATGCATTTACCCGAAGAGGCTATTCAAGGTGGCCCTGTTTACATGAGATGGATGTATCCATTTGAAAGATACATGAAAAAGCTAAAAAATTATGTTAGAAATAAAGCAAGGCCGGAGGGATCTATAGCGGAGGGCCTTGACTTTCTGTTCAAGGTATCTCGAGGGTGTATCGACGATATTTAATCGTCTGGATAGAAATGAGGATGCTCCAATTCCAACACGTGAGTTGTATGTGTTCCAATCAGTATGTACACCAATTAGTAAAGGTGTAGATATAAAATTGGATCACATACTTCAGACGAAAGTAGATTGGTTTGTACTCAACAATAGTCCCGAGATTGACACCTACAAGATGTAATTGTTTCTTTCGGTTTGTATTTTTATAAAAATTATTTTCAATAATTATACTAATATTAAGAACATTTATAGTCAATTTGTTGCTGACATGCCGATCGGAAGTAATTTACAAACAAAGTTTCCTCGTTGGTTTAAGAACAAGGTAAGCTCATTGTATATTACCTTGAATATACAATAACAATTATTACTCAATCACATCTAATTTTTTGTTTTTCATAGATCAATTTTGTACTAGCTGCGAATAAATCTCAATGTAGTGATGAGTTATTTTCTCTTGCAAACGGACCAAACGCCGCAAACACCTACACCGCGTGCATTGTAAATGGTGTGAGGTTTGTGGTTAATAGTCGAGATTTAGGCCGTACAACTCAAAACAGTGGTGTTTCAACAACCGTACCAGATGGAACAAAGTATTATGGTCTGCTAGAAGAAATTCTGGAGCTAACATATATTAGTGTTTACAGGGTTGTGCTGTTTCGATGTAAATGGTTTAAAACTGATAACCAGCAACGTTGTGTCACTAAGAATAACATAACCAGTATTTCTACTCAGACTGAATGGTTTGTAGAAGACCAATACATTCTTGCAACACAAGAAAATCAAGTCTTTTACCTTGATGACCCGTCAAAAGTCCGTCAAAAAGGTGAATCAAGCCAGCATTATTGGAAGGTCGTTCATGAGGTAAATCATAGGAAGATCTGGGACCGGGATATCATTGCTGAAGACGACGAAGATGTTATACATGATAGCAATTCATCAGATCTGTCATTATGTGCTGATTTGGATCATTTGACTTATACGAGTTTGAGTATAGGTCAACCAACAGAAGTTGAACATGTTCATTTACCAGAACATACTAATAATGCTGTTGATAGTGATGATGACATTGATGACTATGATAATGAAGATTCCGATTCTGAACACGAATGTGAACCACATAATTTTAGTAGTGATGAATCTGATTGATCTAAAATTGTAATTGTTATTTGTAGAAACATACTACTTTGAATCGTTATTTTTACCGGGTTGTTTGATTTATATAATTGTTATTTGTAAACTAACATTAATGCTTGTGGCTTGTTCGTATATTTGTATTTTTTTTCTGGATGGCTTGTGTAGCCCGTGGCCACGGTGGAGACTGTGGAGGTGATCCACCCAATCCTAATAGGCAACCATCTTCCGGTGGTTGTGGTGGTAATGGTATTATATAACATTGAAATGTTTTTTATAGGTTAATTTAATTACGTGTATTCTTAACTTCTTTGCTTGAAATCATAGGTGGAAAAACAGGGCGTGGGGTAGCCCGAAACGTGGAGATGAGAAAGTTATGGAAAAAGAATGGCAAAAGGCCTTTGCCAATTGACTTTGATGATGTAAAATTAAATAAAACGTGGAGCCCAATCGGGGATAATGTTGATTACTTTACCAGCTACCCGGGGACTTTAGTGAGGGATTGTATCCCATATTACTACGAGTCATGGGAAAAAATCCCCGTAGAACTTAAAGCACCAATCATACCGTCTCTTAAGGTTCCACTTAAGTTTTTTTTATATATTGTATATTTGTAAAAATTGTACAATAAACTAACTTTATCTTATAATTTACAGACGTACTTTGACTTGGTGCCCCATATTGAACATGATCTAAAAGGTGGGTCGATTTTGGCGGGAATCGACAAAATGGGTGGCGTGTAGCCCAGTTGGTAATGGGATGGGGAGACTTGGATAGATGACAGATAGGTCAGGGGTTCGAACCCTGGCACCCCCCATTAGCCACAACCGCTGGGTGAGTCACGAATGCCCCTCACATCGGGAAAGGCTGCCTGTGTGGGCCTGTTCGCGTGTCCGGTAATACACGTTTTGGATAGATGTATAGAGACCAAAAATTCAAGTTCAAAAAAAAATGGTTTGAGAAAAGAGGGGGGGTCTCGAATGCACACCAACTGCGTCGAGATCCTCCTCCCGACATGGAACAAAAGGATTGGGATTTGTACATCGACTTTTTTATTGGGAAGAAAACCATTCGACGCTCTATTGCGAACACGCAAGTTAGGGCGCAGCAAGTAAATCAAAGCTTGCATGGTCGGAGATCATACTGTCAGTATCGCTTCGAGAACGTAAGTCTATTCATCTCTAATTCTTAATTTTGATTGATATTGTTAGTGCAATCAAAAGATTAATATTTAATATATCTGGTTTTGATGATGCAATTTTAAATAGTATTATTATGATAAAAATATATATATCCAAGTTAATATGAAAATAGTAAGTTTGGAAAAATAATAAAATATATATGTTGATGAAAGATCAAAGTATAAAAATATATACTTGTGTGTTCATAAAAATAAACTTGGGGGTTGTAATAAAATATGACAATATAAATTTTAAAAATAAAATTTATTCTAAATTGTCATTTTTTATTAACATAATTTTTCACTTATAAACATGTTCTATAATGCGTCAAAATAATATCTGTCTATGGAACAAAGTGTTTATAACTTCTTGCCAACAAATTTGAATAAACATAATTTTACAAATTGGCAAATGTGAAAATATGTATTTTAGAATACAATATAAATATCCTTAAGATGTATTATTATACTGTGTTTACAATTATTGGTGAAGGAGTATCTTGGGAGATCTTGCAAAGTACATAAAAAGTACTTAGGTGTCATCCTCCAAATTGACATGTGCCTAATTCATTTAAAAGTCAGTCCAAATACACAGTGTAACGATACTTATTTTGGTATTTATTTATTCTAAAATACTAGTTTAAAAGAGGAAGTCGTAAAACATAGAAAATAATTTTAAACGACTCGAGATGACGACATCTGTGGCTACGGTCGAGCACCACGGTCGACCGTGGGGATCGACCGTCCGGCCAGCAGATGTCCCCACCTCTCCTCACTCTTCCTCTATAAATACAACCCCATAAACAACCAAAATTCACCTTTTGCCAATATGATATTCTCTCCTTCTACACACTTTCATATCTTGATCTTTCATTTTCAAATATATACATTTGAGTGTGGTGATTCTTGAAGTTGTGTTCTTCATTTGTAAGAGTTATACAACACTTCAAGATCAAGCAAAAAGGAAGCAAGAAAATTACATTGAGTGATATACACTTGAGTGAAATCGAAAATTTTCTTGTATTGAGAGGTTAGTGTTTAAACACCATTGTTGGTGTTTTGTTGTTCTTAGTGAAGTGTTCTTGAGAGAAGAACACTTTGAGTGTTTTGGTGGGTTTGACTATTCCCCACTTAGTTTTGGGTTTTGGTTAGTGTTCTTGAGGTTCTTGGTGAAGAACTTAGTGATTCTTCTTGGTTAAGAAGAAAGTGTTCTTGGTGAAGAACAAGGTGGTGGATCTAGTATAGATCTTTGGTGGTTATCATCTACCCGTAAAGGTGATTGTATTACGGTGATCTCTTCCGGGTTAAGAGATTGTTGCAAGTGTTGCTAGTGGAAATCTTGACGGAGGTCAAGGCGTGGATGTAGGTTGGAGTTCAACCGAACCACGTAAAAATCTTGGTGTTCATCTTCTAAACCCTTAACTCTTTAAATTTCTGCATCTGCATTTGCATATTTAATTTTCGCAAGCATATTTACATTTCTTGCATTTTACATTCCTGCACTTTATTTCTTATTTATTTTATTTATTTATTTCTGTCATTTAAATTTCTGTCTTACTATATATATTAATATATATATATATATTTATCTGGTATACCCATCAAGATTAATATATATATATATATATATATATATATATATTTACTTATAATAAATATAAATAAAAACACTTTTATATATATATATATATATATATATATATATATATATATATATATATATATTATTACATATACGTATTTATATACTTTCTGCATTTTCCATTTCACGCATCTTATATATACATCTGGTACATTCATCAAGATATATATATAAGCACTACTATATATATTTATATATTTTAAGCATATTTTATTTCTGCATATTTTCTTTCAAGTCATATATCTATTATTTTACATCTACTAACGTTTGTGTCTCTTGTGTCTCATATTTAATCATTTAATTTAAATTAATCAAAAAGATGTCATAGAAACTATTCAACCCCCCCCCCCCCTTCTAGTTTCGACAGATATAATGATTGACCCGACCCGTTTGTATGATATATTAATCGTTATTTAGTATATAATGGTCGAGCCGTTTGATTGATATAATGATTGACCGTCCCGTTTGTGTGATATATAAACCGTTATTAAGTATATAATGGTTGACCCGTTTTATTGATATAATGATTGACCCGACCCGTTTGTGTGATATATTAATCGTTATTTAGTATATAATGGTCGTGCCGTTTGATTGATATAATGATTGACCCGACCCGTTTGTGAGATATTTTAACCGTTATTAAGTATCTAATGTTTGACCCGTTTCATTGATATAATGATTAACCGTAAAATCGTTTGTGTGATATATAAATCGTTATTAAGTATATAATGGTCGAGCCGTTTCATTGATATAATGATTGACCCGACCCGTTTGTGTGATATATTAACCGTTATTAAGTATATAATGGTTGACCCGTTTCATTGATATAATGATTGACCCCGACCCGTTTGTTTGATATATTAATCATTATTAAATATATAATGGTTGACTCGTTTTATTGATATAATGATTGACCCGACCCGTTTGTGTGATATATTAATCGTTATTAAGTATATAATGGTTGACCCGTTTTATTTGTTTATAGCGTGACCCGGAAACACAACAACCCCCAAGCTTGATTGATCAATATATGACAAACCATTTACGCAATGGTGTCTTTACATCCCCGGAGCTTGAAGAAAATCATGTAAGTAATCATTTATACTTCATTAAAATTATTTATAAAATCTGATTTTAATTATTTTTATCTTATTCATACACAGCGCCGTATGATTTTCATGAGAGACAGTCAAGTCGGGATAGAGAACCCTATGAGCGAAGAAGATATTTTGAGGGCGGTGTTGGGTGAACGTCGATGACACGTTCGTGGGGTTGGAAGATCATTAAGTTCTTCATCCGTATCTGCTGCACGATCTACCGCTCAATCCCAGCCTACGGGGAGATTATATACACAGGACGAGGTAGATATCATGCTCGGGGATGTCCGCCAGGAGCTACATCAAAGTACATCCGCGATCTATGATATATTAGAGGCGGCAGGTATAAATACTAATATTTCCTCAAAGTCCGGACGTCAACCAACCACCAACATAGCTAATATTGATGAAGAGTCTAGTGATGAGGATTAGATTATATGTTTGTTAGGCGAGTACTTGTGATTGTTTAAAAACGTTTTTGTTAACTTTCAAACTATCGTTTGTTCTATTTCATTTGTTATGACGATTAGATTATTGTTTGTTATATCGTTTTTTTATAATTGCTGTTGAGTTTTGAGCAACAGGTTTTCTGAATATTGCCCGGTTAAAAACGGGTGGAAAACGCAAATTGCAGCGAACTGCTGCTGGATTTTTACTAGACTTTTTGCGGCGACATATCGTCGCAAAAAGCCATAATGTCGTCGCAAAATGCAATTAATGTCGTCGCAAAAAGGCACACATGTCGTCGCAAAAAAGAAATAATATATTTAATAATTAATATTACCTGTCGCTGCAAAAGCCTCACATGTCGCCGCATAAAGTAATTATTTTAATTTATTTTTAATTTAAAAGTGTCGTCGCAAAAAGTTTTTATGTCGCCGCAAAAAAGTAGCAACGTGGCAGAAGGTGGTTTCGTTGTGTGTCGTCGCAAAAAAGTTTTTAGGACGAGGTATTTGCGGCGACCCTTTGGCGGCGACATTTCGTGGCAAACAAGTATTAGCAGCGATAAAGTGAGTATTAGCGGCGACATTTGTCGCCGCAAAAGGGTCTTTTTTTTGTAGTGTAAAATAACTATTTTGCAATTTGCATACTAAGATTTGATAACTACAACATCAAAAGTTGTAAAATACACACCTTATTAATAATTTTGACGAAATAAATCTAACCATGTATATAAACAAAGACTTTATTAATATATAAAAGAAGTAAAATACAAGGGTCCAATATAGTCTCCAAAAAAGATAACTGAAATACATAAATTAGACAAAGCAAGGGAGCCTTAAAATTAACGTTGGAAGTAGCTACTAGACTATCAGGAATTAAACCATCCCCATATACCAAGGGCTTTTACTAGCAAAACCACTCGTTGTACATGACCCTTAATGATACAGCGATGATGGCTGAGATTGCATCCTGACCAAATAGTTTCCTCATATCGACCGGATCTACAAAAACAAGTGAATTCCTCCATCACCACAGTACCCTCCCACAAAGCCGAGAAGCATGCCGTCATGCACCATTACAGAGCTTGTGGTAGGATTGGCCGTGGCCCACCCACAAATTTTCTTAACTTAGTAGTGATATATATGTGTGTCAGAGCACCTGCCATGGATGCTCGTCATGGTGCATGACGAAAAAAATAAGGTTTGCCGCTCGTGATACCATTGCCACGGGCTTGTTATCAGCTCATTATGGTGTACTTAGCTACTACCGTGATGAGGTGACCACCTCATGCATTTTCTTTCTTTCAGTGAAAGATATTAAAATAAATAGTTGTGTGTGAGTCCAATAATTATAGTCATAAGTGTTATCATTGTGACTAGTTAGTGATGTTGACATAAAGGTTAGTGATGACACTTACCACTATGAGTGCTCTTAAGGACATTTAATATGGTAAATGTATTATACCCGCTCAAAATTTATAGCATTATAATAGATTTGTTGTTAACACATCAAATTAGGTATTGTTTATTTGACACAATTGTTTTCACGTTTCATATACACTTCAATTTAGCCATCAAATAAGAACCTAGCTAGCACAACAATTTGTATGTTCTTAATTAGGAACATACTATCAATTGATTATGAATACTAAATTTACATTTTTTTCGTAACATATTATTTGTTTAGGTGATTTTATATATGTAAGAGATAGAACTCGACCTTTTTAAAAAATATTAAACAAATAAATTTTATTATATATTTTAACAACTTCTTTATCTTCATTTTTTCAACTTATATAACAATACAATTTACTAGTATACTAAGAAATTGGTAACCATATAATATAAGCGTTCGAACACTAATTTATATTCTATAGTAACAATATGGATAATAAACCAATATTTTGTAGTCTACAAACCAAATGATAAATAATTTAAAAGGATAATTAATCTGTAAATACTTAGACTAAAATATACATATAATTTATAGCTAATATATCATCATTCTTATAATATATGTTATAGAGAATTGTGTTTATTATGATCTTTTTTTTTAACAGTCAAGACAATAGTTATCATTTATCCAAAACAAGTTGAGTTACACACGATTGTCCTCAATCTAAGACAATATAACGCACGTCCTATCACAAAGCACACACTATATACAACGCAAGACTATCCGAAGTCATAATCATCCCTAATCCAAAACAGCCGCGTGCAACAGTAGAAGAAATAACATTACAACCATATATCGGCATCCATTGTGGCATCGGGGCAGCACCGCAGCAATAATCGATTATGCCGTAACCAACCAATCAATGCCGGGTTATAACCGTCAGCGGTAAATCAATAGAGATCATCGAAGTGGCCTCATGACCACACTTGACCAGTGCCCGTGTATCATCAACACATCCCTACACCCCCAGTTCCAAGGTGTAACGTCTCAATACATGCAAGCCGTCCTAATATGAGTTTACGGCTCGTCCCCATACAAGATGAGCAATAGTTAGGATCGCGTAGACATCCCGAAACATCCAAGAGATACTTCTTTCCTTCCCTGCAAAACACAGAAAAACCACGAGTTCTGGAGCTTGAAAGAAGGGTTTGCATTGGCTAACGGAAAGATGGCCAAGCAAACCGAGATAGGGATTGAAGTGCCCCCCTTATCACACCATAGTTTCAAAACAAGTGCAACCACCTTCACAAATAGCATAACCCCAAATCTAGCCTATGACCATGGCTAAAAAATGGAAGGAAAGCAACGTGTAGTGTGTGCTAGAATAGGTGCCACCAATTAACGCCAATTCAAAGAAGCATAGCCATGGCCACTATCCCTACCAGCACCACCCTTATCCCTTCCACCCAAACCCACCATCCCGTTTAGATAGAGATCAGACAACATAAAGGCGCACCGTCATTGCTATAATGCCCAAGTTGAGACCACAAACTCTGGAGCTTGAAACAAGGATTTGCATCAGCTGAACAAAAATGGCCTAGCAAATCAAAAGGGATTGAGATGCCCCCCTTATCACACCTGGTTACAAGGACAGTGCAAACCTCCCGCACTTATGAAGAGAGCCCCAGAACTAACCTATGACCATGGCTAGGAAATATAGGAAAACAAGGTGAGTGTGTGCTTTGCTTAGTGTCACCACAAACTACCAAGACAAAAAGTAGCCACAGCCTCTAAACCTACCTTCGCCACCCTTTTGTCAACAACCCGACCCCCACCCAAATGCACTATCAAAAACAATAAAAATAATAGTAAAAAATTAAAAAAGAAACTTAAATTAATAAGAAAAACTGAAATCTCTTATATGGCAATACCCAAGAGGGACTAGAATTAATGATCTCGTGATACACTAAGAGGTCTAAAAGGGTGTTTGTGTAAACTTTTTTTTAAACTTAAGCTTATAAGCTTATTAATTATTAAATAAAAATATATTTGTATTAACTTATTACTAAGCTATTTCATAAAAAGTTTGGCTTAGCTTGTGTTTGTAAATTACTAAAAAAATAGAACAGAACTGCATTTTGCATGTATAGAAAAGAGGACAAAATTCAAAATAAAGATATAAATGTATAAAAATAAGTTCATCTAATAAAAAAATTGTTATCATAGACTTATAAATATAGGCTTCTATACCCAAAACAAACTTATAATTTAAGTCCATCAATAAGATTAACCAAATACTATTTTTATCGTAAAAATAAAAAAATATATAACCTAAATAAACCAAAAAATCTACTAAAACAAACACCTCTAAATGGATGCCAAACTCAATCATCACTATGTAGATGGGCCACACGCCCACGTGACCATTTGCATGCATGAAAACGACGTAGCATCACGACTTTCTGATCTTTAATGAACCAATATTTCTATTTAAGCAAATGCCCATTTTATGACTTATAAAATTACACCCCAGAAAAAGAAATAATGGATCTCACACAACCCAAAAAACATCCACAGAAAACCAACAAGAAGAGGCTCACAAATGATCAAGTCAAGCTCCTAGAAACAAGTTTCAACTTCAACAATAAGCTCGACTCGACCCGAAAGAGTCAACTTGCTCAAGAACTTTGTGTCCCGGCGAGACAGATCGCGATATGGTATCAAAACAAAAGAGCCCGTTGGCGGAACCAGAGCCTCGAGGCTGAACACAAGGCTCTTCAGCTTAGACTTGAACGAGTGTCGAGTGACAAAAATAGACTAGAAAGAGAGGTTGAGAGACTCAAAGGTGAGTTAGAAAAGGCTAAAGATTTGTTGGTGCCATTAAAGACAATGAATTATGTGCCATCTTTCTCAAGTTCTTGTGATGAAGTTGGAAGCTCAAGTTTGCTTGATGATCATGGAGATTTCTATGTTTGTTTTGATGATCATCAATTCAATCAGAAATCCAATGGTCATGACTTTTTTTGCTAGGTGGAGTGATCAATGTTGTTGATTAATTTGTAAGTGTGTAATTAAGATCTATGCTTTTTGAAAGAATAAAAGTCTTTGGTTACTTGCTTAATTCATTTTTCTTTTTACTATTGAATGGTTAAGAATGAATTGCCACTTAATTGGAAGTGACACAAAGTCAAAGTCAAAAGTACTGTTAATATTTAATCACGAATTAAAAGAGAATTGAACATCGGTTGATCGTTCCAAAAATTATGGGGTATTCGGTGTCCATATGTGTCTGTTAACTTAAGACAAAACATCTTGGGTCCAATAAGTGTCTTGTCTTTGTGATCTATAAGTTTGTAACTTTTAATCTTAGTTAAATAAATATCTTGTAGTAAAAATATTATTAATTTCCTGCTAATCATCGATGAGGGAAAGTAGGTTATAATATTGTAATCCATACATATTAAAGTTGATTACCACATAGCCTGATCGCCTATTAGTATAGCAAAGTGTGACTACCACATAGCCTGATCGCCTATTAGTAGGTTATATATACGGTCACACACTACTACAAAAATGACATTTAGTCACACTTTTTCTAAAATAATCCAGTCACATTTTTTATTGACTTATAAGTAAACTTTGGCTTTAAATGACACAACGAGTGTAAGGACCACAAGCATGGCACATCTTATGAGAACTCCGAAGTTAAGCGTGCTTGGGTTGGAGCAATTCAGGGATGGGTGACCCATGGGAATTGCTTGTGTCGTGGTAAGATGGGATGTTACAACGTTTGTGTGGCTGTAGGCTATAGATAGTCACACTTTTGAAAACACTGTGTGACCATAAAACGGTTTTAGCTACTTTTTAAGTATTTATGTGTGACTAAAAGCTAAACAATAACAACACTTATAATAGACTTGTGTAACTATAGGCTGAACAATAGTCACTCAAATAAAAAAATTGTGTGTCTAGAAAAGGTTTTTTGTCACACTTTCGGATGAATTGTTTGATTTCAAAAATGAAAAGTCCATACCCTATAGTCACACTTTTAAGCTACGGTCACATTTTTTTATATGATTTGGTCACTAAGTTTTCGTGTGACCAAAACATGCCTAAAATGGCACGACCTTCGGTCACACTTTTAATGAAAAAAAAAGTGTGACCATAGGCATACAGTCACACTTTTTTAGTGTGACTAAATGTCATTTTTGTACTAGTGGGAGCGGACACTTTTTGTTATCTAAAGGTTCGTTATGGTAATGCAATGCAAGAGGTCGGAAATGCTGATTAAGGGCAATACTGAAAATCACTTAGATTTAGATCCCCATAAACATAGGTCTCATTAGTAAAACCCGATTATGATGAAATCTTTAGAATTTGATTGATTAACTTTCGTTCAATCTCTTGCAATGCTGAGACACAGTTCCTAAGATTTTCATCTTCAAGCCTATGAAATAACACATCTCAAATTACTGCTCAATTATGGGATCGAATTTCTCGTCTCCCCTAATCCTAGAACTTTCGTTTCAATGATTAGTCCATTAATCAATTAACTAGGTTATTGTAATACAATTTCTCTAGCGAGTTGCTTCCTACGTCAGCTAAGCAAAAAGTAGAAGAAATCACACAATTATGACACTTTCGTGATCAATAAATACATGCAACTAACAAATCAAACGAGCAAAGCTTAAAGCTAAATACTAAAAGCTTTAAGGGTTCTTTAATTGATAAACGGATAATTGTTTAAGAAAACATCAAATAATCCATATGATGAAGCATATCTAGTCTAGGGTTCAAATGATCCAACTAAATATAAGAGTTAACTCATAGACAGCTTACACGACATCAAAGATTTCATTTGAGAGCATTAATGAATTCTGTCAATTAACATCGGCAAGGGTCTCAACCATTCATGGAGAACTTCTCGTATCTACGATTGGGTGATTGAAAGGTTACCCTTATCAATTGTAAAGGAAGTTTTCATCGACATCACATCCTACAAATGATGGCACTAATAGTTGCGCTCTTCCTCCAACCTCAATCTACTAGCTTGTTTGACAAACTAAGAAGTCGTTTTAGGAGGGAGTATTATAGTGACGAAGAAAGAAACTGTCAATAGGCTATAGCCCATGGAACCACCTTCAATGAGAAAGTCAATCCATGTCGGTCTTATGTCAAAGATGGACCTCGCTGATCTAACATGGAGGCCCACGAGGTTTAGAACGCAGACTAGAGCCATGTATAGATTCAATATACTCATATATAAGGCCCTGTTTGTTTCACCGTAATGCGAAGGAATGGAAATGATTTTAATTCCATCCATGTTAGTTACGTAATGACATTCATCTACCTAAAGTAATATTAACACTTCGAAGAACTTAATTCCTTTCAAAATAATGTTACCAAATGCAATATACAACATAATTTGAGTTCAATTCCATTACATTCCTTCACATTACGGTGAAACAAACTGGACCTAAGAGGGTGAATTATCACATGACATTAGATCAGGGTCGACTACGAGATTTTGAAGGCCCTGTATAATTTAGTAAAAATAAGCCCTCTAATTATTAATTAAAAATATTAAAATTAAGATTCCGATTTTTCATTCAGCCTTATAGCATTCTTCTAAGGTAAATAACTTTAATTAAGGTAAAAATCAGATTATTAGAACAATACTACACTAGAACAAATTCATAATCATAATAATAAATACAAAAATTAAAAAGATAAAATTGTTTAAAATTGAAACAGTGGCACTAAGAAAATTTAGTCATTTAATGACTAACCTCGTTAACTCAAACAGAAAATTTAAATAATTAGACTTCATCACTTCAATACAGTCTAAATCTCAAACATGTATTGAGTCTCTGTAAATAAGATTAGGCATTAAACAAAAAATTAGAATTAGAAAAAGAAACATATAATTATATAAATTTATAAACAGAGAACGTGACCTCACTATTCGTGTTCGATACTTCAAATACTCGTAACCTTGTAGTCCAGAATCGATGGTGTTGTGACTGTTCGAAATCCAGAGCAGAATCGATGGGTGTTGTGTGTTGTCGACAGACGGCTTGTCATGTACAAAGAAGTAAAGAACAGAGACCAGAATGAGAATCAATGGATGCTGTGTGTTGTGTAAGTGTTCGTCTGTTTGAACTCGAATCTGAATCTCTAAAATTCTAATTGACAAAATCCAAATGCAATAGTGGTAGTAGTCTCCAGTGTTGACCGTCGTTTCATAGAGAATCCAACCCCTTCATCTTCCGCCGAATTTCGAAGACTCCTGCAGTCTTAACTCGTGAATCGAGTTATCATGAATACCGATTTGTGAACAAAGTAGAAACCTAATTTGGGATTTTGGGTTGGTCCTTAAAGGCTTAGAGGATAATAGGCTAAGTGGCTAACCTAATATTATATACACACACGTCAGAAATATATGTGGCCCTAAATTTTGTTACGCCGTGTGCAAGTGCACACTTTGCACATGTACAAGGCCGGGCCAGCACTACATGAAAGGATTAAATTGCTACATGAACATTGTTACTTGATCATACCACGTTGTTTACATTGCTACATGAACATTGCTACTTCATGAGCAATTTACAATATATACGTTTATCCTCAGTTAAAATGCGTCAGAAACACTGTTCATAGTTAGGTATGCAACTAGTAAAATCAAGTATTCAAATATATATTTTTAAAAAATCCGACCACTTGTGTCGTATGGGTTAAATAATTATTAATTAATGGGTCCAGTCTAATAAAACAAGATTGGACTATATATATGATCATTTATAGTGTATAGTCGAGTAGTCGATTACATAACAAGGACAGTCCAGTATGTTTGAAGCATTAACGTATATAGTTACTATTGACATTTATGGTGAATAGTCGATCACATAACACGTGGAATCAAGCTAGGATGTTTGGAGCATTAACGTACATATATATATATATAACTTTCATGTGATCGAATGGGTAAAACCTGTTTTTTGAGGGACAAAAATTTTGACAGGTTGTGAATGAGGCGATCGAGAAGATCTGTTGGTCTCATGTATATGTGATATCTGATCGATGCTTTGCAGTTTGCAAGATCAATGTTAATTAGCTAACAAAACTAATGTGTAGGTACAAAGATATATAAAAAGTATATATTTTGACATTATTTTTTGTGTTAATTAGTATCAGTAAGTGATTAAGCTATAACTAAAGGGCTTATAGCCTAGCGGTATCTGGTATTTAGGTGTCCCACAAGGTTGTGGGTTCAAGTCCTGCTATGAACAAAATGATGTAGATTTAGGATTAGGTTAATTAGAGGGTGTGTGTTTAGCTGTTAAAAAAAAAGTGATTAAGCTATAGCAAAACCTTAACACATCAAAAGATCATGAATTGAAGTCTTGCGTTCAATTTGAATTTCTAATGTTACATCTTCATATAAGTTTATGTCATTTTAATGTTTCTTTTTGAACGATGGAAAACACACTCGATCTAATGCTTTTCATAAATGATAAATCCAATTTATCATGTTTACAATGAGACTTGAACTCACAACCATAAGTATTACATAACACACATCATATCATCGGGTTATAAGCCCTTTGGTTACCTAACACGCATCATATCATCGGGTTATAAGAAAACACAATAATGAAATAGTAGTGACAAAATGGTGGATTGAATCAGCACACGTTCGGTTAAAATGGGTTTGGGAAGAACGAGTCATTCTAGAAAACAAGTTCTCCTCTCTTCTAATATAACTCACTTGACTAATTTTCAAAATTGTCCAGTTCTGCACTTCTGATCGATCAAAGAGGTTTTAATCCAAAACCTTTGTCATAAGGATGTGAGGAAAGTGTTTTATCTTGTTGCGACATCATTGTCTTCAAAACACTCGACTTACCTAATCTTATTCGGGTTTAAAGAAAAGCACATTAACTATTCTTGTCGCGAATTCAATATCATATGCAGTGACCTATAAACGGTTAGGTGTATATGTAGGATAACTCAAACAAATATACGACTTATTAAATACTAGTGAAGTATCAAAGCAATACGACGGTGATTATAATTAATACTATTAAATGAGTGTAACAAATTTAAAATATTTAGAAGGATATGCATACTAAGTAGAAAATTAATTTCAATTTTTTGAGAATTTTAATCTATTTTGGAAGGTTAATAATTGGATAGCTGTGATTAATCAAGATAAGATGGATAGTTATGATGAAGTATTGATTGAAAATTAAGAACTCTTAAATTGCTGATGAGAGAAATATTGTATGGTTTTTAAAATAACTAGTACTCTACCCTCAGCTCGCAATGCAGCACTGACGAATATTCTTTCTTTACAACTTGTCCATTCTTAAAAAGGGGTGGTGTGTAATTGTGTATGTTGTGTAGATTATAATTGGTCAATAAAATTTTAAATGGATGGTAAAATCCATCAAAGTTTTGGCATTATAATAATATATTATTTTAATTATATTACACATAAAAAATTCATGAAATTTTTATAAAAATAGGTTACATGTATAATATGAAAGGTTAAATTATTATGTTAATTTGTATTGATAGTATTTATTGTGAAAGGTTTAGTTATTAAAATGGTATATAACTATATATATAGGGTAGAGTTCAAACGAGAACTGTTTTTCGTACGAGAACTGCGAGAGCCAATCTTAGCCGTTCCTTGGATATGGAAAGTTCATGGATAGAGAGCGTGGAGGGGATCAAGTGTGACAGGGTGCATGTGAGGAATTCATGGGTGGACAATGACATTAAAGGAGGGGGAATTGGACGGCTTAAATTGGTTCCCGCAGTTCTCGTACGAAAAACAGTTCTCGTTTGAACTTTTGCCTATATATATATATATGTTATTTCCTCCATCAAATAATTATTTTATTTAATAGTTTCTATTTAGTTTAATATTAAGAGTGAATTAGTAATTTCAAATTACTTAAAAGGGTTTAGTTCACAAAGATGTATCCAAGCTGTCATGTTTTTTAGTGTGTGTATTGAACTTAAAAAAACTATTGTGTGTATGAACCTTTAATTTGTTGTTATTATGTGTATTAAACTTTTTATTATATGTAATAAACTTGTAAGTTTTTTTTGTTTTTTTATGTAATCAAAATATATATGATAACAACAAATTAAAAGTTTGATACACAATAGATCGAAATTTTTGATGTTTGACATACACAATGCAAAACGTGACAACTTGATACATATTAGTAAACTAAACCCTACTTAAAATTAAGAGATTAAGATAAAAAGCCTAAATATTTAATAAGATAGCATAAATATAGATGGTCCTATAAATTGCACACAATAAATTAATCTGAGGCGATAATTAATTATATTTTTTGTGTGTATTATTTTGGTTAAATGAAGAGTGATTTGAACTTTCTGGTTTTGGGAGTTCACTTAATTTATGTATTTAATTAATTTGTTATCTTGATATATTGCTCATTTAATCAAATCTAATACTTGTTACAAACTTGTAGTTAGGTTATATACGCTACTTATCAGACGATTATGAAAATTCGTAATATATAGAAGAGCTTTTCCTTCTACCTCGGTGATTTCTTTGAATTTATTTGGCATGAGTAGAAGGTTAGTCTAGTGTATTTGTTAGGACATGACTTCAATTAGTTTTTAAGGAGTGATCAAGATTCTTTGTCGTATACCCCCCTTGATTTTCGAACTCGACTTTTGGATTCCAATCTAGGCTTGGTCTATTGAGAGTTTGAGACTCATGTGATTGATTGGCGAGGAGTACCTACTGCTGATCTGTGAGGGTTTAGTGTGTACGAGCTTTTAGAGTAATCCGGCTTGGTTACTTTTGTCTCCTGGGATGAGCCTAATCCCTTGTATTCAATATGGATGCATCATATATGCATGGATTTTTACATACATACATACATATAATGTCTATATTCTTCTTCTGTAATTTTGATATGTTTGGACATCACATATTCGAGAATAGGTATTCCCACTAGTTGTATAGAGCCATTAGTTGAACCAATTGATACATGGATACATTAATTACTCATTATTATTTATATACGGATGTAGCCGCTAACTGATAACCGGAACTGAATAGTGTAAAATGATAAAAAAAGAACAAAACAAATAATAAATATAGGAGAAATTGTAAACGAATTAAATATTTATTTAGGTAATTTTGTATAAAAAGCTTCCAGTTAGTCTTAAAAACCACTTCAATCTTTTGAGTGTGTTTGGTACGCAGCTTTTTGAAGGTGGTAGCGTTTTGTTTTGAAATAAAAAGATACAAGACTTGTTGAATTGAAAAGGCTGATAGTTCTTTTAAACAAAAAAATTCTAAAATAAAAAACCTTTTGAAGTAGTTTTTAAAACTAGCTGAAAATTTTTTATATACAAAATTATCTAAACACCCTCAACTGTTTTAGAAGTCCTCCTTTATGATTTATCTTTTTTTGTCCTTTTTCACTATTCAGCTCTAGCTAATAACTATTTTATCAAACACATATATAAATAAAAGATAAAGTTTCCAACTACAGCTACCGGCTACTTCCTCCAACATATTTATATTGGAGCTTTATGAAACCCAAAGTCACCTTATGAAACCCTAAATCGTAAACCTAAATTAAACCAAACAAATCGGAGGTTTCTTTGAGGATGAACCCAATGTGGGATTAAATTGTAGATCCCAAAATCTCACATATGGACGGAATCCCAAAATCATAGATCCGGAATAGTTGTAGAAGAAGAAAATAATGATATCAAATCTATGAACCAAGATGAAGAACCTTAAAAACTTACCTTTATTGTCAACAACTCGATGAATCATGGATGATGAACTCTATGAACAAATGATAAAACTAGACTTTTGAACTCAATCTCCAAATTTGGGTCAAAGAAATCTATGTGGTTCAAACAATTCATCTTTATAGAACCCTGGAAAAAGGAATTGAGCATTCATATGTTGGATAACCGAAGTCTTCAAATCGACGGAGATGAATCGAGCATTCCCAAGTCAAATCTGAAATTGTCAAATTGATTTGCGTCTATGCAGCTAATATCATTTGCTATAATATGTGTGATACACTAAATAGTAAGTTTTAAAGTTTGCTACATACAATAACAAAACATGATAAGTTATATACATTTCGATAAATTAAAACCTTTTTAATACTATTGATATAGACGTGTTCCTATTCTAGTATTAAAAAAACAAACATCTATAATACACGCCAATATCGTTTTACATCCATTAATTCAAAATAGTAATATTGAAACATTGATCAACCAAAAATATTCATATGTCCTTGTCCCCATCTACCATCATCTCCCCACAAATAAAGCATTACAATTGTTCATTTAATTTTGCTACCTAATATATTCCAATATAGTCAATTTAATGACTAGATAACACTATTTGATAAGGGTAGAAACGTAATTTCATCTGAAAGCTATATGTATGTGATATGACAACTCTAAAATTGTTAGATACAAAGAATCTTGATCACTCCATAAAAGGATTAGATCAACCATAGAACTTGATGCCCGACCTATATATACATATGCTTATAAACATTCATACATGCCATTCATTTGATGTGTCCATATGTATATGACAACTTAATTGATAGTGATATAAATGGATAATAATAGCTAGGAAGTTCATGCAAGATACAAAGAGTCTTCATCAAATTGGAAAAGAGAATATGTGTAATCCTTAAAATATTTGAAACGCATATATAGTTGTTAACTACTTGTTAGAGTTCATTACCGGTAAATATTTGCAATTTCTTATATAAATTTTAATAGTTCAGTTGTTTTGATTAACAATAATAGTAATCTTATAAAAATGTATATTACCGGTAAAGCTTCACCTCCTTTCATAATGTTATTTGAAGTAGTCTTTATATATAAACTTCAAGAAGCTTGTTTTATTATGAAAAAACTTAAACTATAACATCTAATCACAACTTCTTTTTATACAGGATTTTAAAAAAGAGCTCCAACTACTAAAAGCTTAGAAATGCAATTTGCCAAATAAACCCATATATTAGCAACGTACATCGCGTACAAGTAGCAATAGAAGTGTAGGACCCATAAATATTAGTTAGGGTTAGCACATATTTTCTCCTAATTATATAATAAAAATAAATTGAATAAATAAATTTTAAAAATTACATGTTAAAGTAATACTTTTTATGGTTTGGTCTTTTAGAAGCGATCAATTACAACTTCAATCTTGACATTAATAAGTGCTTCCTTTTCTATGTTCTAGATTTTTTATGGATATCCAACATCATAATAAATTAAGGAGGCTCATTATTTATATATATGCTCTATATTGTATATATATAAACCCCTTTATATTGAGCATAAAATGAAATTCGAATGGTAACAGGAAAATGACACTCGTAGGCACATTGAATTCACAAAGATTATATAAAAAGGTAATTACTTTTAATGGGGCACATAGGAGATTATGGATTTATTCACACAAAATTGTTTGTCAAGAAGGAACAAAATCTATAAGTAATCGAAGGATGAGAGTTGAGGACTTGAGAAAAAACAAAATCAATGATTTCAAAGTTAGGGATTTTGCATTATGATCAAATTCGAAGGTTGGTGATTGCGAAGACAAACTTCATCAGGGTTTCTACTTCACTGTTGATAAATTAACAAACAAAGATCAAAAGACAAAATTCAAAAATCCAAGACAAATATTTACATCCTTCTAACTTCTCAAAGACGTTGAGAAACTTTCCTCTAACCTTGAATTTTAATTTTCTAGCTTAATTCCAATTAACTGTTTACATTTTATTATCTTACTTTTTGTTAGTTTCGATTAATTGGTTCTGTGATAACTAACTGATATTTGCATTTTTTTATTTACTAGTTTAATTTTTTTCTTAATTAGTAGATTTAGTTAATTGGTATTTGCATACTCATTATTTGATTTGTTACTCAGAGTTTTAAATTCTACATTTATCTTGTATTTTATATATTTATGTATTTTTAGTTTATGTATTTTTAGAGAATTTTTTTTTATTTTGCCCTAAACCCTTAAAATATTTGAAACGCCCCTAATCTCACTTAGAAAACTAGATTTGGATTATTTCTTTGAAAAATATTCTCCAATATCTTACTTAGTCAGTATATCTTTTAACTCTAATGTTCCTAAGTTCAATATTTAATAGAGTAAGTTGTGCGAAAAATACAACAAATTATGTAAATATTGTCATTGTATACAACTAAATTTATTTTGTACCTAAAGTTACACACAACTTACAAATTTGGTTCATTGTATGCAAGTTACCTATAACAATAGGTAACTTACCGGTAACATGTCCAAAAATAAAAGAAAGTTGTTACTTAAAAATACATACAACTTTCAAATTTTGTTCATTGTATACAATCAATGACCGGTAACCTGGTAATCATCAGTTTATCAGTTGTATATAATGGACCAAATTTGTACGTTGTATGTATTTTTTGGTACAAAGTAAAGTTAATTGTATACGATATCAATATTGACATAGTTTGTTGTATTTTCGCGCATTTTTTCTTAATTAATGTTAAAACAAAGTAACTATGAATTTTCACTATATACAATATATATAGAGAGATTATAATAGATTTCAAGGGTCGAGACTAAAAAATAAAACTTACTTGTTTCATTCTCTCTTCTTTTGTATGACTGTTCAATTATTATGTTCATAATTGATTCATAAACTCATGGCTTGCACTCTACGTCTGTCTGATTCTTGGCTACTTGGCTTATGTTTGATTCCTATAATATAGTTTGAGCAGGGGTTGTACCTATAAAATCTCGATCATATCTTATACTATTCGAGAAAAATCTAAGGGTAGTGCTGACTGTTGAGTAATGTCTCACCTTAGATAAAATGATCTTGTAATGTGCATAATAAACATTCTGTACTAATTTACTCATAGTCAATAAGTTGGGCTACTAATCAAGTATGTCAACCATCATTTTTGCTATTTTGGTACGAACCCACTATAATTTAAACCACTGTTTTTCATCTTTTTAGGTCAATCGTCTTGATTCGGTACGGTACTAATTTAAGCTTGTTTCAAGTGCTCTGATAAAAGATTTCCTCCTTTCTGCTCTAAAACTAGCACACTTCAAAAAAAATATTTTTTATAAAAATTCATTTCTATTTTGAACCTATATGTTTATAAGATTATCTATAGTAATGACCGATTGTCATATCGTCATGATCATAACTAACTGTCACATCACCATATAGTATTAAATTTATATTAATATGATTTGCTAAAAAAAACGAGCCTCGTCATGTACCCTCATGACTTCTGCTCTCACTAAACATCTATTTATGGTTTCTCAATCATTTAATTTCTGGTGTCACAATGTTCTGATCATTTGCGTTTGGAAACTGAAAATTATTTGTGGATGGGATGAAGGGTTTGGATTCTGAAGTGTGTTTAATAGATAATTCAAGAATGGCTGCAATGGTCAACACTCTAGAGGTGTCAGTCAAAGTTGACTTTAGTTGTGATACCACAAATGTTCTTGACCCCCCCGGAGTAGGCTGGGGGTGGGGGACCTGATATGAAAATAACACATCATCTTTCAGACTTTCATAGTAAACGAGATTTAATGGTTTAAACCAGCACCCCAACTTGCAATTCCTGATTAAGGTTGTAAATGAGTCGAGCTACTTACGAGCTATTCGAGTTCGGATCGTTAAAAGCTCGAAACGAACCGAGCCTTAACGAGCTCGAGCTCCAAGGAGTGGGCTCATTAGGCTCGCGAGCCTAAACGAGATCCATATATAATATAATATATATTTTATATGCTTATTTTTTAATATTTATATATATCATTTTAATAAATATATCAAAATAATACTCGAGCCTAAACAATCCTAGCTTAAACGAGCCTAAACGAGTCGAGCCCGAGCTTCATACATCTTAAACAAGCCGAGCTCGAGCTCAAGCTTAAAAAAACCTAAACGAGCCCGGCTCGATAAGTGTCTGACTCGACTCGGCTCGGCTCGTTTACATCCCTATTATCTGATGTTAAAAAACACTACACACACAAGCAACATCACATGTAACGAGTATGCATAATAAAGGACATAAAAACCCCTCACAGATTATTCAAACTTTAAAATATCACAATGATATGGTTGAGGTGCCAACTAATAATCTATATAAAAACACTATAAAAAATAAAGAACCTACAAAGTGAGAAGTGAATTTAAAATGAGAATAAAGCTGTCATACACTTGCAGAACTTCAAAGAGTAAAACGACTCAACGATTAATGGGAGTGTGCATACGCTCAACGATCTTGTTAACAGCATCACGAGACATTATCAGCGTGTCATGCAGAAGGATGCTATACACGTTCAAACCCTGTAAGAAATCCAAACTGTTCATTTACATGATCCATTCATAAAACAAAGCTAGCAATTTCAACCCATTTACTTATGAATGATGGGTCGATTTCGGTTGTGTTTTATCTCAAACGAATCGGATGAAAAAACCAATCGCTAATAGAGGAATGGGTCAAATAGGTCAAACAAGTTGGAAATTGAGACTTTGATTGTTGAAACATCGATCCGCCGGGTTGGTTTAGATAATTGTGTCGGGCCGTTCTCCATCTTCCTGAGCTTGGATCACATGCTGCAAACATCAAGAAATCCGTTAGAAGGTGACCAGGGGCCGAAGCCCCGGGATCAACCCTCCGACAATCAAGTCAGTATATGTAAGTGTGTATGCATATAGAGAGCATATGGAGAGAAAGAGAGGAGAAGAGGGGCTGGGGATCAGGGAGCGATAAATATAGAGAGAGAGTTTAGAGTGAATAATCATACCAGAACATGTGAGAGATGGGGGATTTATAGAGTCTCCAAAGGAGGTCTTTGTCCAATGGTCCTTATCCAGTGGTTGGTCCATCCAGCTGTTCTGGCAGAGCTGACTATCTTTACTTAATGGTCTGGCTGCTTTGGGCAGTGTCTCTCTGGCAGCTCTGGCACATAATTAAATGAATTTGTACCTTCTTGTCGGGTAATATAATGCATCTTCTAGAACCTTGCACTTTGTGTAGCTTCTGATGCTTCCTTCTCCGGTCCGGACCAACCTCCGGTTCAGTTGGTTAGGTACATATATCATCAAATCCCCTAGTCAAGTATGATGTAGCTTTTGCTACATCGTGCTAGACTCAAACTCTTCATGCAACCTGTTGTTACTTTCATGTATTGTTTATGTTTTTGCATATTTCATTTTTCAATAATGCGCCATGTGTCGGACTAGTAGCTGAGCTTTATATTTATCAGATGCCGCTAGGGGTCTTACTCCACAAGGACTTGAATATGCGCCCGATCACTATACGTCATCAAGTCCCCCAGTCTAGTATGATGTGGTTTTAGTCACATTATGCTAGACTCATATTCTTCATGCTACCTGTTCTTCATATTACCTGCTCTTCATGTTACATGTTTAATAAGATATGCAACAGATCCAATGGTCCGGCATAGTTCGAGCTTCCGATCCAGTGGTCCTAGGCTTTTCATAAATATGCGCCGATCCAGTGGTCGGATCTTGCTTTAGAAGGATTCCTTATTAGGTTTCGTTCCACAAGGCTGCTCAACATGTACCCGTCCAGTGGCCGGACCTTGTGTTTATCGGATGCCGTTAGGGGTCTTACTCCACAAGGATTTTTAATATGTATCGATCCAGTGGTCGGACCTTGCTTAAGAAAGATTCCTTATTAGGTTTCGTTCCGCAAGGCTGTTCAACATGTTGTGAATTTGCTAGATTCAATAATCGACCGTCTCTCGGACGTGTCGATGGTTCAAATTTCTTTGGCTAGGTCTTTTTGAGTGTGAGCTCTCTAAAAACATAGCCGAAACTTGATCTTGCGGGTGTGAAAGGAAGTTTTATTGTGTCATGCACACATACGCGTTTTCTAACGCGTATCACCCGACTTATGTACGAAGTCACGATCCTTCGATTTTGTTCTACTTGCCGTAAGACATAGTAGGAATAGTGTACGAAGTTTGTGGTCTTTGATTTCCTTCTACTTGGTCCTTCTGGGCCAAGTAGGTACACGAGGTAGCAAAGCTCGATTTTGTTTACTTATAGTGTACAAGCCAATAGAGCTCGTTTATGAGATCCACAAATTTGACATAATTTTCCAAAGTGTACTTCCATTCACTTACAATATCGCATGATATTTAAACAATAGCTGTTAATCTGTTAAGTTTTAAATGATCACAAGAGGATTGAGTTTTCCGGTCCGGTAGTCACGTCACTGTGATCTACCCTTTTGCCTTAGACAAAATTTTATTTGTTGTTGTTTCAAAAGGTGTTGCAGCAGCTGCTTTCCTCTTTAGAGGTAGCACTTCTTCAGGTTCATGGTGTTTCACGATCCGTTCAGGTGGGTCTGTTTATCAAACCGCTAAATATGTTATGATGTGTATCCTGCAACAAATTGTTCATGTGTGTATCTTCCTGAGAGTAGACATAAAAATGAGTTTCTTTTGCATTTGTTAGATACGACATATAGGATATAATATATTGTTTCTCATACACGATGTAACAACTTTTTATTTCATCTTTTCAAAACATATTGGTATAATACCATCATAGTCCCTCAGTTCAATAGTGTTAATTCAGTAGCACTATTGAACTCGAAAGATATAAAAAATGCATGGGTCGCCATGTGATTAGTGAATTAATTTGTCCTTGGTAGGCTATGATCTTTTACTAACAGCACTTGGTAGATGGTATTCCTTATGTAGGTCTGGATTTGTGGTCACAACGATGGATGAGTCTCATTTATAATGTAAGTTCTACTATTAGTAGGCAAGATCACGCGGGTATCATGCACGAAGAATGAGTTTCAAAACATGTTCACAATAACAATGAGGATGAATGGTATTATCTCTTATATAGTTCTAGGTTCATGTTGTGACGAAGATGAACATTCTTTTATAAATAAGTTTTTTCATGGGATAAATCTTGATAATAAAACAAACGTCATGTATATTGAGTAACAAAATCATGCATGCATATCATAAACAAGGTTCTGCAGGTATTGAACATGTCATGGACAAGGTTTTATAGTTACTACGCATGTCATATAAGGTTGTGCAAGTATTAAGCATGTCATGAACAAAGTTATGCACAAGTCATAGTAAAATATGTATGATGCTTAGCAATGATATGGCCGAGTGATATTCGCGATCGACCTTTGCTGATGGTTTGAAATTTCGGATCAGAATGTTAGCTTCAGCGTTATACCGGACGTAGGTCCCGACTGGTTTTAACCTTTCTGCTAGAGAATGGTCTTTGCATGCGGACTGAACAAGAAGCTTGGGCTGATCTCATTTTGTCTGGACTAACCACTTATCTGAAAGTTGATCTATCGTAATGGCGGAGTCCATCCAAGGACTATTGAAGGTTGTGGTCTGGAGGTACCTTCGGATCTGAATACGAGCTTTACACCAATATGTCGCTAATACCTATCAATGCTTAGCTTGAAGCTCTGGGACAAGCATGAGCTTCATAACAAAGGCATGACCCTTGGAATCAGAGGTACCTTCAGAGCAAGGGCATGGCATGCGGAGACGGAGCACGAGCTTTGTAGCAGTTCACATTTGTGTCAGACGATGGCTGCTAAATGACTGCTTAAGGTAGTGATCCGAATGAACTTCGGACCCGGTTGCGTTTTCTTTATGTCGGAGGCGTGTTCATGTGACTAAAGTGTGATGACAAATCGATTATATGATTAAAAATATGAGTCAGGGTTATTGCATGATTGAGGTTTCTCTTGGTTCAGAAATTATAAATTATTGAATTATTATGGTTAACTCTAAATATGAGTGAGATACTGTAGTACTACTACGTCGAAAGTTATTGAATTATTATGATTAAAAATATCGCTCGTGACTATTAAGCGAGTGTTTTAGCTATAAATAAGTACATAATTTGACTATCATTAATAGTTTGTGTATAAGCTAAACAAGCATGAAGGTCAAAATTTATGAGGTCAAGGACGAAGGTTAGATTATGTCTTAATGACATTTGAAGGTTCGGAAGCCATCTCAAAGCTTAACTTTTTTGTTGATTTTTTAGTATGAAAGTAGTGTATATAGATAACCATTCGGTAGTGTTTTCGGAGGAAATCTTAGAGGTCATAGGTGAGATCCGGATTGATATGAGCTTTACTTTGGATATTTTTGGAGGTCCGGCTAGAAAATGAAGATAAACAAGCTTAAAAGCTATCAATAACTATCCGGTGGAGCTTATTTCATGAGTATCCCAAACCTCCACGCCCGGATTGATGTCCTGATTCACTTTCTCATGTGAATATATAGTTTCAAACCATTGTCAAGCCAAAAGGGATGTTATAGAAGTGACAACACATTTTAATATATATATATTATGATGCTTATTTTAAAATAAATAAGTTATCTATGCTTAAACTTTGATATACATACATATTGGTATTGGTCTTTCTACAACTGCCTGTGGTTATTACATGAATGATTCGGTCATGAATAACCGATGTTTCGGAAGTGGTTTGGTGATTGCTTAAATTAAACATTCTAGAAAGTGAGCTTTGGAAACTACAATCGTTTAGAATATAAGGTGACTAATAAGTTAGGCAAGTGATGAATGACAATGTACTTGAGACGAAGGTCAAGACTCCGGAGATTAAAGTATGCCTGAGGAATTTTGAAAGCTTAGGAACAACTTTAAGCTTTTTCTTTATTTTTAGTCCGAAGGTAGCTCAAATCAGATCATAGTTACGTGGTGTTCAAGAACCTTGTGAGACTGATTGAAAGATCAAGTAAACCTCTAGCTCTCCGATTGGTCTCACTTTTAATTAGGCACATTGGGTACATACTTAAAAAGAGGTATCGAATCTATAGTTAAAGCTTAAATATGATTTGGATACCAAATTTTGCCAACATATGTGACTAAGTAATCTAGACATATTCAAATTGTTTAAGTGATCTACACATACATATTCAGAATATTATTTAATTTTTGATTTTATAAAAAATAAGAGAGTTTACATCAGGCTTGTTATTTGTTAAGAAGAAATGTCATACATCATTTTTAACATAACCAGCTTTCCGAGTTGTCGCTTGTCACTAGAGTTCATCAACATGTGTCATTTATGTCATTTTTTTTCTTATTAATTATTTTCCGAGAAAAAGATATTAAAACAAGATATTAGTACGATACTCTGCGCCCTTTACGTATGAAAATCATATAATATACATTTATTCACTATAACAATAAATATTTAGGCACACATGTTTTTGTATGTATGTATGTACGTGTACACTATAAACGTACGTGTGATATGGTTATTATTATTTTTATTATTTCTATAAACGGTACTCTTTCTTTATCATACAAATGGACGGTAATAATCTAATTCCATCCAACAATTTTTTGATAAATAGCACTTAAATTCATACTCATAAGATATTGTTTAATTGATATGTCAAAGCTATCAGAACTGAAAAGCAGTGAAACTATTTATTATTATTATTATATATTTTTTAATAAATAAAAGAAAAAGAAGAGAGAAAGAGTGTGTAGAGTGGCTTGTCAGGTTATAGCTACTTTCCTCTTGGTTATTATAAATCAACATGTACAGAGACCATCAAAAGTAAAGAAATCAACTTCCCAAAAGATCTTATGCATAAAGCTAGAAGATTTTATCTGAAAAGGCATAAGATTTTATGTCAGAAAGTACCAATGGGTATCGTCCGGCTTCTTGCTATTCTTAAGTGACTAAAAGACAAAAGGGCTAGTGCAGACTTAATCATGCTTCTTTTTTTTAAGGGTTTATTGGGAAGAGAAAAAATCTCTTATCTCCTTATTTACAATTCCGAAGGCTTCTGCCAGATTTGATTTTCACTAAAATTAGTTACATATAGGTGGCTTATATCCACTTCCAAAAAGGAGATAATATAAAAATAAAAAGAGATATGTTGAATCAAAAGTACTAGGATTTGTTGGAAAGAGGAAAAATTCTCTTATCTCTTTATTCAAGCTCCTTGCCAACGAAAAGGACTTGCCAAAATTACTTTTTAATAACATTCAATCACTAGGCAGGGTAGTATTCAAGATCTTGGGGTTGTTTTATTGTTTTGTCTAGCAGGTTTGTGGCTTCCGATCAAGAAAATTTCACCATCGGCTCACCTGATATGAGCGACTCAAAAGAGAGGAAAAGCAGCGGTGACTCCATTGCGTTCATCGACTCTTCTGTTAGAGATGCCTACGATTGATGGTGGGGATAGTCGTTTCACTTTCCATCTTCAGCCCCAGAGAAATCGAATCTTGAATCCACCAAAATCCACGAACAGGTGGTTGTAGATCTGAACAGCGCAAAGCATGGTCAACAGGTTTTTGCTGCCGGTTAATCGTCGCTCACCTGGTTGCAATGTTTTCCGAATAACGATTAACTAATATCAGATGGGTCAAGAAAAGTCATGTGCCTCGAGTATCAAGTGCATAAATAACGATTTCCGAAGCTAAAGGAGAAGATTTAGAAGCTCAAAGGTATTTACAGCGAGATTTTTGGTTTGAAGTCTGGATCGAGATACGGAAAAGAGCAGTCGGACCGTAAAACTAAGATCCAGAAGATGGTAAAGCTAGAAAAGAAGATGGTGGTATCGTGTATATATTTTTCTTAACAAGAGCAAAACGTATGCTTTTATTACTTGTATTCTATGCTTCTACTCACGATACATTTGATATATCATTAAGTGCTTTCTTCTGTGCTTCATCTTTATTTCGTCATTTTTTTTCTTTTAAGTAAATATGATAGATTCGTCTTCTTCTTTCTGTCTTTTAGCGAACTAAAGTGATAAAAACAGGTATGGGTATATATTTAAACAAGAGCATACACTAGAATGCCTATTCATAAATAGTTTGTCATTCGTATGGCACATAATGCATGTATATAAAGACATTCGGATCACATAGCATAATAGTATGGTTTTGAATGTTTTACTTAGCTTTAGATATGGTTAAAGAATGGAGTAGTTCATGAGACACGTTGGTTTGTTGTTTGTGTCCCATGGATGGCGCCAAATGTTGAAACATCGATCCGCCGGGTTGGTTTAGATGGTTGTGTCGGGCCGTTCTCCATCTTCCCGAGCTTGGATCACATGCTGCAAACATCAAGAAATCCGTTAGAAGGTGACCCGAGGCCGAAGCCCCGGGATCAACCCTCCGACGATCAAGTCAATATATGTAAGTGTGTATGCATATAGAGAGCATATGGAGAGAAAGAGATGAGAAGAGGGGCTGGGGATCAGGGAGAAAGTGATAAATATAGAGAGAGAGTTTAGAGTGAATAATCATACCAGAACATGTGAGAGATGGGGGATTTATAAAGTCTCCAAAGGAGGTCTTTGTCCAATGGTCCTTGTCCAGTGGTTGGTCCAGCCAGCTGTTCTGGCAGAGCTGACTATCTTTACTTAATGGTCTGGCTGCTTTGGGCAGTGTCCCTCTGGCAGCTCTCGCACATAATTAAATACATTTGTACCTTTTGTCGGGTAATATAATGCATCTTCTAGAACCTTGCAATTTGTGTAGCTTCTGATGCTTCCTTCTCCAGTCCGGACCAACCTCCGGTTCAGTTGGTCAAGAAAAGGGACATTCCATGAAATCCATAGGTGAATCAATTAGTTTTATATATGCATGAAATCCATAGTGTGTAACATACATCACAATTTTTGTTGTTGAACTATACCTTTTTTGTGTTATATACTGGTATATTTTGACGATTTATTATTACCAGATATTTTTCGTCTATCATCATGATTTGATTATAAAGCTTAATTCATAGTTCGCAGGGGTGTCTTTGATGGAGTGCAGGAGGTGCGACAGCACAGGGCCCACGTGTCAGAGTGAGCCCAAAATTATAGTCCTGAAATTATAGTCCTGAAATTTCAATATTCAATCACAGATGATTCAGTATACAATGACATGTGATTATAAAAGCATCACATGTTAATTACAAGAATGTCACTCTGATACGAATAGTGAACTGATAATAGTGAATTGATACTAAACGTGTTCTGATGATGGTAATGTATTGAAGTTAACTGAAAATTAACAAAGGATAGAACAACAATCAGTCCTAATCGGATGATTGCCCCAGGGATGAACCCTCTCTCAAAGGTAAAAACCAGTGAGCCCTCTCTAGCTAAGCTAAGGGATCAATACAAGTCTGTAAATCTAGCCTACTAACAAAGAAATCATCCTCCCTTATTTATAGATTTCACTTCTAACTAACTACTAACCATTTTACTATTATACCCCTTCTAGAACCATCTATCCATTCCCTATTATTACTCTCGCCTTCAAAAAAAGTCTTGTCCTCAAGACTTGCTTCCAAACGAACCCCAAGATCTGGTGGTTTTCCCGGTGGTAAATCAGAAACTCGAATGTCCTCAAACAAACAATAGTCCCCATGAATACATCTTGAGTTAGACTCTTGTAAACCCCTTCGTAAGGCTGCCCCACAACTAAAAAAATAACATTCATCATAAATATATGATTTTCGATTTCAAGTTTGACCCAAACAGTGAGATCTTCGGCAAACGTCCCCAGCTGCCAAGTTGAGTTGACTGTTTCATGTATAATTGATAGAGCACGTATTTCCAATCCAATTGATGGTTTAGGCTTCACCATCACCTTTTTATTTGGCCCGTGATAATCAACATCTGAATTTTCATCCCCACTCAGCATGGTTTTCAATTCCCTTAATGGATAATCAACATCCAACAAGTCTCCTTTTTGATAATTGATGCTTGTTGAATATGCAACTGAAATTTCACCCTCACCATGAGTTTTCTGATGAACATCATCACCAAAGTCACCACCAGAATCGAAAATACCCCCAGAATCAACATCACTAGAATTGAAAATTGACTCCCCACCAAAAACATGTGGTATACCTGATTTCTTCATCCATACCATCATAAGTTTTCGAAATTCTTCATTCTCTGCTTGTTCAGCTTCGAATCCAGCCTTGAGTTCTTTCACATCAGCTTGCAATTGATGAGTTGATTCTTCGTGTTGATCCAAACGTTGTTGTATAGAGCGAGTTTCCATGGCTGAAATAGCGACAACTACAAATGGGAACTGATAATGAATCGATAATTGCAAGGGTCGATAGCTGATCCAATTGCGAGACTAAAAAAAGGAAGGGTTCCAAATCGGTGCTTCAATATTACGAGACTAAAAGTGAATCTGAGTCGAATTTCAGAAATTGTAGGGAACGATCAATCGAGGAAACAGCAACAGCGACTAAAAACCCAGCGATATCATGCAAAACAACCCAAACGATCAACCAAAATCATAACCAACAGGGACGAGTGACGTCGTGATTGTACATGGAGCCCACAAATTGAATCAGCTGTAGAGAAACAGAAATTACGAACCGTATAGAGAAAAAAACCAAAATCAAACAGCACCGAGCAAGGCGAAATCAGATTGCACTCGTGATGTAAAAATGGCCAGAAATGATGCTAAGCGTGATTTGAAATCGGAAATTGCAAGAACCGATTGCTGGAACGATCGTTGAGATCGACTGGCCCTCTCGAATGAGTGTAGTACAGAGCAATGAAGCAATGTGATCGGAAATCTAAGAAAAGGCAGGTCTAAGGGCAGTCTCCAAATCGGTATAGTATCCAAATCAATACATACCAAATTTGCACCTTCTAAATCTGCGCACCTTCCAAATCGATAGTTTCTCAATTTAAGAGTTTCCAAATTGACTGGAACAGAATGAGAATTACGAAACGGGAACAGATTGAGAATTACCAAATGGCATGTCAATAGGCAGGTCAGACCAATTATACTAATCGTGAACTGATTATAGAACAATTGATACTAAACGTGTACTGATGATGGTAATGTATTGAAGTTAAGTGAAAATTAACAAAGGATAGATTAACAATCAATCGTAATCAGATGATTGCCCCAGGGATGAACTATCTCTCAAAGGTAAAAACCAGTGAGCCCTCTCTAGCCAAACTAAGAGATCAATACAAGTTTGTAAATCTAGCCTACTAACAAAGAAATCCTCCTCCCTTATTTATAGATTTTACATCTAACTAACTACTCACCATTTTACTATTATATCCCTTCTAAAATTATCTATCCATTCCCAATCACTCCGCCTAAAACTTTAAAATACAATGTGGACCATTGATGAGGCTGATCCAAAGGCTAAATTAGTCCCTTAGGACTATGAATTACGTATGAAATATATAGAATATTCTTCTTGTATATATGTGTATATATATAGCTATATATAATGTTATAGTTTTTCAAAAATTGGTTAATAAAATAGAAAAACTATGAATTCCGTATTTAAAATTAATTATTCTATAAGTTTAAAAAAATACAAGGTCAGAGATTTAAATTTGATAATAAAGATCATATGTCAAAGTGTAGTCGTGTTAAAGTCATATTTAAGTATAATGGATGAGAGCTTAATACATATAAACTTTAAATGGAATTGAAGTTGTTTGATATTTATATACGGTGATACTATCAAACTTAGCGATATGTTAAAATATTTATCACAAGTCGATTGTTTTCCTAATGCAATAATTATATGTAGAGTCCTGTTGATTCCATTAACATTTACATATGCATAAAAAAGTTTCTCAAAACTTAAGTTGTTTAAGTGTTACTTACGATTCAAAATGTCACAAAAAAATTTTAATGGATTGACAATGATTGTTATTAAGAAAAATATCTTGGAGAGAATCGCTTACGGTAATTTTGCTTCCAATAATGTTAGAAGAACTTCAAAATATATGTAACTATGTAAGACACACTAATTTACTACCGTTCTTATGTATCGGTTATTTTATATAATAAATATCATAATATTTAGTAAATTTTCTTTATATGTGTGTATATAAAAAAGGCTCATTTTTCCTCTTTGCACAGTGCCTTAAAAATTCACGAGACGCCCCTAATAAATCAAGTACTTAGATACCGAAAGTTATTTCTTAAGTAGTGCTACATAAATGACTTTTGATGTCGTACTAGTATGACTTAGGACTTGTTTGTTAGGTTTGCATACATGTGTTTAATGCGTCCAGTAATTATTTGTAAAATGCATCAACCAAAGCTGGAGCTAGAGTTGTAAGTTATATTTCTATCAAACTATTTGATAAGTAGTTATAGCTAAAAACTATAAAATGATATATAGGGACATAAAAGTAACTCTAAATCATACACATTGTTTTCATAAAGTTATTTGAAGTAGTCTTCATTTATAAACTTCAAGAAGCTTCTCTTTTTATGAAAAAACTTAAACTATAACATCCAGTTACAACTTCTTTTTATACGGGCTTTTAAAAAAGAGATCCAGCTACTAAAAGCTTTAAAATGCAATTTGCCAAATAAACCCGTATATTAGCAACGTACATCGCATACAAGTAGCAATAGAAGTATAGGACCCATAAATGTTAGTTAGGGTAGCACATATCTTCTCCTAATATATAATAAATAAAAAATAAATCGAATAAATAGATTTTAGAAATTACATGTTAAAGTTAAACTCTTTATAGTTTCGTCTTTTGAAAGCGATCAATTACAACTTGAATCTTCACATTTAGAAGTGCTTCCTTTTCTATATTATAGATTTTTTATGGATATCCAGCATCAAAAGCTTTATTAGGGATGTCTTTCAACCTTAGTGGTTGCAAAGTTTGAAAATAAAGAGAGATAACTCTAATAACGGATAGACCGAAGAAAAACATATCATTCTATTGCAAGTATGATACATATTAGTCAGGGCCTTCTTATAGAGTGTGCCATAAGGGTAAATATATATAGGGTGAGGTTCAATAGAAACCCCCCTTAAACAAAAATCCCAAAGTCCCAATCTCAGTCACTCACCAAAAAGGGTAAAATGGGAAAATGAAATCTTTAACACCCTCTTTACCGGCCTAGATTAATTAAGGTAATTAAATTAATTAATCTTGAGTGTTATATTTAATTATGGGTTTTACTTGCTATTATATGTTATTTTTAGTTGTTTGTTGTATTGGTTATTTTATTATTTTATTTGATTTGTTAATCAATTTAATAAAATAAAAGATATTAGATATGGGAGGTATGGGGGGTATTTGATTTTGTCAAACAACCCCATACCTCATTTCTTGTTAAGTTATACATAGTGTGTGTGTGTTTTGGGTGTTCTCGGCCGAGAAGTAGAAGAAGGAAGAAAAGAAAGAAAATCAAGTTTCAATCTTGCTTGCATTTTGTGATTAATTGTTATCAATTTAAAGGTTAGAAATTCCATGCCATTATGTTGATTGTAGTTTAAACTCGGTTTTATAGATTTGTGTATTTATATATATGAAATCCGATTGATGCATATATGATGATGTGATGATCATAGGACGTATGCATGTTAGATTTCATGATTTACATGTGTTAGTTATATGTTAGAATGATTTCTGGAAACTTATATAACTTATATGCATGAAATCAGTAAGATTTGAGTTAGAAAATAGATTTATGCTTAAAGTTATGATTCTGTCGGATTGTGGTTGAATGACTCGGAATCCGATAGAAGTATCGGAATCCGATAGAAATTACTCGGATTTGGCCTTAACTCTTTATCGGATTGTACCTTTACCGGATTGTGACTTTTTACCGGATTTCATGTTTATCGGATTTGGCCCTAACTCTTTTATCGGAATCTTGGATTATCGGATTTAAACATTTAATCGGATTGTGCCCTTATCGGATTGTGATTTTATCGGAATTGGACTCTTACTTGGAATCCGCCTTTGCTCGGATTTAGATCTTTACTCGGATTTCCATTCCATCGGATTTGGATATTATCGGATTTGGTATTATCAGATTTAGATATTTATTTGGATTACCATTCGATCGGATTTGGGTTCAATCAGGTTTAATGATTTATATATCTTTGGGATTATTGTATGATGAATATGTATATATGTTATTATGTGCATACATGATTAACATGGTTAGATATGATATCTATTTTGGATCAGTATTATGAATTGAATACTGATTTGGGTTACTTCAATCTCAGGAACTGAGAAGACTCGGTGAATTTAGTCATCTGAGTGTGCTAAGGTTTTGAAGACTTTGGTGAGTGGATTTATATCTTCGGATATACAGGATTGAATATCCTATTTGGAATGCTCTTGTTTGGATTGTATATACATGTTATTTGGAGACCAGCGTAGTCTGGGCCTTTGCTTGGGGGTGTAACCTATCAGTTCTTGGGGGGTGCATTTATTGTACACAAGAAGACTGGTGTGGTTTTCACTGTTAGCTGGGCTATCGGTAAACCTTGGTTTTGACCGACCATGGTTGTAGGTGCTTGCAACACCGCCGGTTCTCCTGGGATTCATGAGCTATTTGGAGATTTTAAAACAACACAAATTATATGCCAAGTTTTCGAAGTGTTAATTTTGGTTACGTGAAGTTCAATTTCTAGGGCATGTGATTTGTCAAGGAGGTATCAAGGTAGATCCGTCCAAGATTGAGGTAGTGATGAATTGGAGTGCACCGAAAACACCAACTGAGATAAAGAGTTTTCTTGGATTGGCGGGTTATTATCGAAGGTTTATTAAAGATTTTTCTAAGCTTGCCGGTCCGTTGACTAAGTTGACTCGAAAGGATGTTCCGTTTCTATGGGGTTCAGCTCAAGAGGATGCTTTTCAGACTCTGAAACAATTGTTGTGTCAGGCTCCTGTTCTTTCGTTGCCAGAGGGTTCAGAGGATTTTATTGTGTACTGCGATGCTTCGCATGCTGGGTTGGGTTGTGTTCTAATGCAGAGGGGTAAAGTAATTGCGTATGCTTCGAGGCAGTTGAAACCGAATGAAAGAAACTACCCAACTCATGATTTAGAACTAGCAGCTGTGGTATTTGCGTTGAAACTGTGGAGACACTACCTGTACGGAACCAGATGTATTATCTGTACTGATCACAAGAGTCTTCAGTATGTGTTTACTCAGAAAGAATTAAATATGAGACAGCGTCGTTGGTTAGAATTGATCAAAGATTATGATTGCGATATTCAGTATCATCCGGGCAAAGCTAATGTAGTTGCTGATGCACTCAGTAGAAAGGGATCTTCGGATACAGTGAAATTTATGCGATTGGAAATCAAATCTGATTTAGTGGATCAAATCTTGGCTGCTCAACTTGAAGCTTTGAAAGATGAGAACTTGAAGGATGAACTAATGATCAAACGACAACATGAGTTAACTTCTGACTCGCGTGGTTTGAGGGTTTATCATACGCGCGTGTGGGTACCGAAATTTGGTAGCTTGAGGGAATTAATTTTAAATGAGGCTCATAAGTCTAGATTGTCGATACATCCGGGTAGTACAAAGATGTATCTTGATTTAAAGACTCGATATTGGTGGCCGACGATGAAAACAGATATTGCGAAATTTGTTGGAACATGTCACATTTGTGCTCAAGTTAAAGCTGAACATCAGAAACCGTACGGATCATTGAAACAATTGGATATACCTGAGTGGAAGTGGGATCGTATTACGATGGATTTTGTAACTAAACTTCCACGAACTCTACGAGGTCATGATATGATTTGGGTTATAGTTGACAGATTAACCAAGAGTGCACATTTTCTTGCTACTGCTGAAACTGCACCTTTAAGTAAACTGGCTCAACTGTACATTGATGAGATAGTATCTAGACATGGAGTTCCATTGTCTATTGTGTCAGATAGAGATTCGAGATTTGTGTCAAACTTTTGGAACAAACTGCAGCAGGAATTGGGATCCAGGGTAAATTTGAGTACAACTTATCATCCTCAGACAGATGGTCAATCGGAAAGAACCATTCAGACTTTAGAAGATATGCTGCGGGCATGTGTGTTAGAATTTGGGGGTTCTTGGGATTCACATTTACCTTTGGTTGAATTTGCGTACAATAATTCCTATCACATTAGTATCGGTATGCCACCGTATGAGATGTTGTATGGTCGTCCGTGTAGAACTCCGACTTGTTGGTTAGAGGCCGGGGCAAAGCAATTTGCAGGACCGGATATTGTACAGATGACAGCTGATAAGGTTACTATTGCTCGAGAGAAATTGAAAGCTGCAAGGGATAGACAGAAAATGTATGTTGATCCACGACGTCGACCAGTATCGTTTGTTGAGGGGGAAATGGTTTATTTAAAAGTATCTCCTTGGAAGGGTGTGATTCGTTTTGGAAAACGCGGGAAGTTGGCTCCCCGTTACATTGGTCCTTTCAGAATCAAAAGAGTGGTTAATGATCAGGCTGTTGCTTTAGATCTTCCAGATGAATTAGCGGGTATTCATGATACCTTCAATGTATGTTATTTGCGCAAGTGTAATGTAGAAGATCAGACGCAGGTTCTTCCGATTAAGGATCTTCGCGTGGATTTGAATCAGAAACTGGTTGCGGAACCAGTTAAACTGTTGGATCGTAAAGTCACAAAACTGAGAAAGAAGCAGATACCATTGGTTTTGGTCAAGTGGAAGCATAGTTTGGGTTCAAATTTGACTTGGGAGACTGAAGCCGATATGAGGAGCCGGTATCCTTCTTTGTTTGAGCGCGATAAGATTCCGAGGACGGAATCTTCTTAAGGGGGGAAGATTTGTAACACCCTCTTTACCGGCCTAGATTAATTAAGGTAATTAAATTAATTAATCTTGAGCATTATATTTAATTATGGGTTTTACTTGCAATTATATGTTATTTTTAGTTGTTTGTTGTATTGGTTATTTTATTATTTTACTTGATTTGTTAATCAATTTAATAAAATAAAAGATATTAGATATGGGGGGTATTTGAGTTTGTCAAACAACCCCATACCTCATTTCTTGTTAAGTTATACATAGTGTGTGTGTGTGTTTTGGGTGTTCTCGGCTGAGAAGTAGAAGAAGGAAGAAAAGAAAGAAAATCAAGTTTCAATCTTGCTTGCATTTCGTGATTAATTGTTATCAATTTAAAGGTTAGAAATTCTATGTCATTATGTTGATTGTAGTTTAAACTCGGTTTTATAGATTTGTGTATTTATATATATGAAATCCGATTGATGCATATATGATGATGTGATGATCATAGGACGTATGCATGTTAGATTTCATGATTTACATGTGTTAGTTATATGTTAGAATGATTTCTGGAAACTTATATAACTTGTATGCATGAAATCAGTAAGATTTGAGTTAGAAAATAGATTTATGCTTAAAGTTATGATTCTGTCGGATTGTGGTTGAATGACTCGGAATCCGATAGAAGTATCGGAATCCGATAGAAATTACTCGGATTTGGCCTTAACTCTTTATCGGATTGTACCTTTACCGGATTGTGACTTTTTACCGGATTTCATGTTTATCGGATTTGGCCCTAACTCTTTTATCGGAATCTTGGATTATCGGATTTAAACATTTAATCGGATTGTGCCCTTATCGGATTGTGATTTTATCGGAATTGGACTCTTACTTGGAATCCGCCTTTGCTCGGATTTAGATCTTTACTCGGATTTCCATTCCATCGGATTTGGATATTATCGGATTTGGTATTATCAGATTTAGATATTTATTTGGATTACCATTCGATCGGATTTGGGTTCAATCAGGTTTAATGATTTATATATCTTTGGGATTATTGTATGATGAATATGTATATATGTTATTATGTACATACATGATTAACATGGTTAGATATGATATCTATTTTGGATCAGTATTATGAATTGAATACTGATTTGGGTTACTTCAATCTCAGGAACTGAGAAGACTCGGTGAATTTAGTCATCTGAGTGTGCCAAGGTTTTGAAGACTTTGGTGAGTGGATTTATATCTTCGGATATACAGGATTGAATATCCTATTTGGAATGCTCTTGTTTGGATTGTATATACATGTTATTTGGAGACCAGCGTAGTCTGGGCCTTTGCTTGAGGGTGTAACCTATCAGTTCTTGGGGGTGCATTTATTGTACTCAAGAAGACTGGTGTGGTTTTCACTGTTAGCTGGGCTATCGGTAAACCTTGGTTTTGGCCGACCATGGTTGTAGGTGCTTGCAACACCGCCGGTTCTCTTGGGATTCATGAGCTATTTGGTTTAGGCATGTTTGCCTTGTATATGTTTAGATATCTGTTCCCTCAATTAGCTTTGTGCTAATTCCCCACTAGACTGTTTTGCAGGTTCGCTTTTGGGGAGCTTGATGCTTTTGGGCTGGGAATATGGACGGACCAATACTCTGATGTCAAAGTTTTTGATAGAGCCTGTTTTGTATTAACACTGTATAGGTCTTTGTACATCAAACAAGTGAAATCTTTTTGTACTTATATTGTAATTAAGATAATTATATGTAACTAGCTTCCGCATGCAGTAAAGTATTTGTTTAAAAAGTACAGTGTTACAAAATCCAAGGGCTTAAAACTCACGTTCACCTTCCAGCCCTCAAAACCCACATTTTTTTATTTTTTTTACCCCTCAAATCTTTAAATGACCATAACTATTTCAATTTTTTGAATTTGATCAAAAAAATTATACCAATCTTCTCATTTTTTTATCCTCTTTCAAACGAGACCACTTTTCCTATATTTCTGGAAAAAAAAAATTTACAAAAATGACGAAAATGATAAAAAAAAATTAACATTTTCGTGCCCTCTTGTATATATATAAGAGCAGGTGACGAAAATGATAAAATTTTCGTCATTTTTATCATTTTCGGACCTGCTGTTTAAGTGTATATAAGGGGATACGAAAATGATGAAAATGACGAAATTTTTATCATTTTCGTACCCACTTGTATACATATAAGAGCAGGTGACGAAAATGATAAAAAGTTCGTCATTTTTATCATTTTCGGACCTGCTGTTTAAGTGGTATAAGGGGATACGAAAATGATGAAAATTATGAAATTTTTATCATTTTCGTGCCCCCTTCTATAACATATAAGAGCAGGTGACGAAAAAAATAAAAATTTCGTCATTTTCATCATTTTCATATCCCTTTATATTTCACTTAAAAAGCAGGTCCGAAAATGATAAAATTTTTGTCATTTTTATCATTTTCATATCCCCTTATATACCACTTAAACAGCAGGTCCGAAAATGATAAAAATTTTGTCATTTTTATCATTTTCATATCCCCTTATATACCACTTAAACAGCAGGTCCGAAATGATAAAAAAAATTCATTTTTATCATTTTCGGATCTACTGTTTTAGTGGTATATAAGGTGATACGAAAATGATAAAAATGACAAAATTTTTATCATTTTCGTCACCTGCTCTTAGATGTTATACAAGGGCACGAAAATGATAAAAATTTTGTTATTTTAATCATTTTCGTGTCCTCTTATATATCATGTAACAACAGGTGACGAAAATGATAAAAATGACAAAATTTATCATTTTCGGGACCTGCTATTACATGATATAACAGCAGGTGACGAAAATGATAAATTTCGTCATTTTCGTCATTTCGTCGAATTTTTTTTTCCAGAAATATAGGAAGAGTGGTCTCGTTTGAAAGAGGATTAAAAAATGAGAAGATTGGTATAACTTTTTTGCTCAAATTCAAAAAAATGAAATAGTTATGATTATTTAAAGATCAAAGGGGTAAAAAATAAAAAAAAATGGGGCTTTGACCATAATACCCCTCCTCTAATTAAATCTTATAATTATTTAGGTATTTACAATAATGTCATTGTAGATCTTAACCATTGATTTGATTAATCTAACGGCCAGGAATTAGACTTTGGGGTTTTTGTTTAAGGGGGGGTTTCTATTGATCCAATTTCTATATATATATATATATATATATATATATATATATATATATATATATATATATATATATATATATATATATATATATATATACATATACATATATATATACATATATATATATATACATATATATATATATACATATATATATATACATATATATATATATATATATAGAGGGAGAGAGAGAGACAAAAGTTCATGCGAGAACCGTTGTTAGCGCGAGAACTGCGAGAACCAATCTCAGCCGTTCCTTGGATATGGGAAGTTAAACGGATGGAGAGCGTGGAGGGATAGAGTGTAGCAGGGTGCATGTGAGGAATTCATGGGTGGGCAATGACATTGAAGGAGGAGGAATTGGACGGCTCAGATTGGTTCTCGCGGTTCTCGCACTAAGAATGGTTCTCGCATGAACTTTTTCCTATATATATATATATATATATATATATATATATAGGGGAGGGTTCCATGGAGAACAAAAAAAATGCGAGAACTGCGAGAACTGATCCCCATCTTTTTAAAAACTAAAATATCTACCAAACACCAAGATATTAAATTATGAAAATTATAGCAAATTAACGACAAAAATATGCTCTTTAATATGACATCCATATTGCTATATTTTTTTCAACAAAAAAAATTCGTTACATATATGTAACATACCTTATAGTACTGATTACAAATATGTTAAGTACTGATTACATATATGTAACATACCTTATAGTGATAGAAAAAAACCCGGCAAAAACGAATTTTTTTTTTTGAAAAAAATATAGCAATATGAATGTCATGTTAAAGAGCATATTTGGTATAATTTTCATAATTTAATATCTTGTCGTTTGGTAGATATTTTACGGTTTATATCGGTTCTCGCATTTTTTTTGTTCTCGATGGAACTTCCCTCTATATATATATATAGGGGAGGGTTCATGCGAGAACCGTTGTTAGTGCGAGAACCGCGAGAACCAATCTCAGCCGTTCCTTGGATATGGGAAGTATCATGGATGGAGAGCGTGGAGGGATAGGGTGTGGCAGGGTGCATGTGAGGAATTCATGGGTGGGCAATGACATTGAAGGAGGGGGAATTGGACGGCTTAGATTGGTTCTCGCGGTTCTCGCGCTAACAACGGTTCTCGCATGAACTTTTGTATATATATATATATATATATATATATATATATATATATATATATATATATATATATATATATATATATATATATATATATATATATATATATGGGTGGGTTCCATTGAGAACCGATTTTAATGCGAAAATCGCGTGAAGGGATCAAGTGTGGCAGGGTGTATGTGTGAAATTCATGGATGAGCAATGACATTGAAAGAGGGGGAATTGGACGGTTCAGATTGGTTCTTGCACTAAAAATGATTCTCAATGGAACTTCTTCATATATATATATATAGGGTAGATTTCTAGGGAGAACATAGATAAATAAAGAACAGGAAGAACACCTCATGTGCGTCCGATTGAAATTCAATTAATTCTGATGTTTTCAAATTCACACTAATTGACGGTTACTTAGATCAAAAGGGTAAACTTGTAAACCAAAAAACTAAAAATTTTCACGATTCCCATTCTGGTAGTTACTATCATTTTCCAGATTCTACAGTTTTTTTAAACACCTTAAATTTTTAATCGAAAGTGTCTTATAGAAATTTAAAAATTTTCTTATGACATTAAATGATTAAAATCGAATTTTTTAATCCTCATTGATTTGATAACATGGTTGCTGATTTTTTTAAAAGATGCATCAAATTTGATGCACGAAGTTGGTTGTTGGTTTGTATCGATCTTGTGAAAGAAAGAAAAAAGGAATAGAAGTAGAAGAAATTGAATATGTAAAAGGAGAATAATACAAAATAGATGAACCAAAAGTACATACCTGGTGAACCGAGATGACGGAACTGCATACTTTCATCCTCAGATAATATTTTCATTAATCTATTCATTAATATGAAGTTCAGATGAGATAAGACCATAACTTAAGGCCCGAGCTTGATAATTGAAAACTACAAATTGTATTAAGATGTAGCAGCAGACAAGGATCCAAACTAATATATCCATTCAATAAGTACTGCATCTAATAACTAATGCATGCACCAAATAGTTACTGCAATAAAAAGTAATTCACATGTTCATAATCAAAGAAGTAATTATGCCTGTTGTGCTGTCCATTGCTGCTGTTGAGTTTCGTTTCTGCGCTGTTTGGGCATGATGCTGTTAAATTCGAAGTATGGTTGTGCTGTTTCTGTAAATGCTGTTTTTTGCCCAATTGCTTTGGGTAGGCTGATTCTGCCCAGTGATGTCAAAGTCGTTGGTTTAAAAGGAAGTTTGCCGAGCTGCGCTTTAGAGGCTGCTTGTTGCTGTTTTAGATGTTGTTTGGTGCTGCGCTGGTACCGTTTAGAAGCTGTTTTGTTGCTGCGCAGGTATTTCATGATGTCCCAAAGCTTCGATGATGTTGTCCAAGCTCCTGTTTGGTTTAGCCCTGTGTGCCGTTTGTATGTTGCTGTTGTGTTTGATGTTCACGTGCTGGCCAACTCTACTGCTTGTGCCTTAATTTTGCATTTAGAGTTGTAAAATGTGAGAACTAATAAGAGAGCAGTTGTGATATTAAGTGGTGAGCTATAGTGTATTTCAATGCGATGTAACGATGTTGGTGTGTAACTTAACGGGTTCCTTTGATGAATGAAAATATTCTTGGCTGTTTAAAAAAAATTAAAGTAATGAATCCAAATTCTAATAAGACATTGTAATTATCTGTTGAAACTACTGCATTAAACGAAATTCGTGCATCTTTTCACGAATGTTCATCCATACTTTCAAACACCAACGCATACATCCAACATTAATGCACATGTTTAAATGCTTGAAGTTGTATTCATATATTAAAAAACGGATGCATCTAAACTGATGCATACATTAGAAAACAATAAACACACTCAAAGTTAACGCATTCAAAACCTATGAATACACTAAAAAGAAGAAGTATAGTATAATCTACAACTGAGAGTCTTTACCAAAGTGGGAAGGATTATAACTAAATCTGATACACAATATCAGATTAACCCAAATTCAGATACATATATCTATGCATATTTTCTATACCCTCTGTGAAATTAGCTACCACCAGTTGTTCTCCAATACCACATTTGACTAGACAATTAGACCATTTTCTTTGAGTACACCATTATCCTCCGTGTAAAACCAAAAACATACAATAATTCAAAAGACACTCACTTTGCTTTCTATCTCCAAGATAATTCCTAATAAAGCATTCTTTTACTAAAAACTCATTACATACATCAATATTTACTCAAACTAAAAAAGAAATTGTTTTTAAAATCATAATGAATCACCACCCAGATATAAATACTAAGAACAACAATCGCAACTTCAAATCTACGAATCAATTACTTGCGTAGACAGGGAATAACCCAAGATATTTTATCCAGATGCTTTAAGATTGACGAGATATCAGTTTTATTTAATTGACAAAAATCATACCTAAGCCCAAAGAAGAAGCTATGTGAACATTAATCTTCATTATTTACCTGTATTCACCAAAATCTTACCTAAAGATGCCTTGTGATGAGTCTAGCAAAAAACAGATAGAATAAAGAGGGCCGAAGCGGGTTTCGTGTGTCACTATAAAAATCAAGAAGACTGGTAGTTGTTGGCCGGCGAGAAGATTAGAATCGGTAGAAATAGTCAACAGAGTTTCAAATCTCCGGCCGGAGTAAGAATGTAGAAAAGTAAGTAGGGATGGTGAAATCCAGAGAAAAGAAATCGTAGAAGAGAGCATACCAGAGGAAAGAGTGTATAGCGGCTGAAGTTTCTATCGTCGGTGGTGTATCAGCAAACAATACTCAGAACTCAGAAGTGATGATGTAAACACTGGGAAAGGGGGAACGTGGTGGTGAGAGAGAGAGAGAGGGGAGGGATGAACACCACTACTTTTTTTTATTACCTAATATGCCCCCTACACACAAACAAAATATGAAACGTGACATCTTATCTGCTGTTAGATTAAATCTTATCAAAGGGTTCAAATGTGTTCTCTTTGTTCTTCTTTTATAAGTGTTCTCTAAAGATCCTAACTCTATATATATATATATATATATATATATATATATATATATATATATATATATATATATATATATATATATATGTATGTATGTATATATATATATATGTATGTATATATATATATATATATGTATGTATATATATATATATTCCAATATAAATAAAAGACTAATTAGAAATAATTATTATATGATTTAAACCGTTCGTTGATCAACAGATTTAATTTTGATCGTTTATTTACTTCAAATTAAAAAAAATCAATTTTGACTTTTTAGAGTCAAAGTATTTTAAATCTTATCCAACTAAATTAATCCATATAGTAATTTTAAACATAGATCTATACATTTTAATTATCTATATTTTTTAAATAATTATACCTAATTAATACTAATATGTAAACGTGCATATTTAAAGAAATTATTGAAACTATTAATTTAGATCCTCCTAGAATTATGTATCGTGAGTTATATCACTAATAAATAATTATATACATTCGAATATTGTTCTTATCTATTTTATTATATATACTATCGTAATTAAATTTTACATCATTTTTAAAATTGTTATCGGATCGGGCTCTTATTTCATTTATATAATGCAATCATATATTTAGTTAAACGAATATAAAATAACTAGTTGAATACCCGTGTAACACACGGGATGGTTTAGAAAAATAAAAAATATTAAAAGTTAATAAACTATATGAAATAATTGTAAAACACGAAGAAAATGAGAGTTCAAAACAAATGACGACAAACGACGTCAATTCCCAGACCAGCGATGGAAGCATCGCAAAAGGAGAGTGCATACGTGATTAAATTTATTTGTATATGTCATCGATCATTATATATACAATTATAAGTAATAAGGTCAAATGTTTATTATTATAATAAAAAAATTAATAGTTTTAAAATATTTTAAAATGACAATATTTTAAAGTTTAAGATCAAAATTTAAAATGTTAATGATAATTTAAAATATGATATGCGATAAATATGTTATTTATAAATTTGCTGGACAAATACGATATTTAAAAGTTTAATAATGATATATATTAAATTATTTATAATAATCTTGATTAGCTTAAAGAATTTTAACTTAAGTTAAGGTCAAATTAAATTTTCAACTTAGCTAAAAGGTAAAACATTATTACTTAATTTAAAGTTATTCATTATTAATATTTAGATGAAAAATGATAAAGAAAGAAGTATGATTTTGAAATAGTTTATAATTTATTGACTTTATTTTTACCTTTACGATTGTTTAATGGGTTAAAGTCACTGAACATAAAGAGGTTTTCCCCAATGTTCTAATATGGCACATTAACTTTTTTTACACATATAGCCATTTAACTTGTAAGAAACCTGTTATTATAGCCATTTTGGTTATTTTGACCTGCGATAGCAGGCCACCTTCTTCCCCAATTTCCTTCACTTCGAATACAAACTTTGAAGCCAAAATTCTCCTTGTACACTTAACGAAAATCAATGATTCTTGACTCTATGGAAAGGTAATCGAGTTTTCTATCAAGTAGTACACAAAAAACGAATAAAAACGAGTTTAAAATGTGTCAATTCATCAAAATATCGTAAGGGTGTCGAATTGGTATTTACCGACTTTAATTAGCAATAACCTGTCCTACACTTGATGGTTTTTTATGAATTTGGTGTCCATTGAAAGGTAAAATGATTATCTACGACAATCTATAAAAAGAATGACGTAAAACGATCAAGAATAAAGCAAAATAACAATCTTTTTTCTGCCCTGTTTTCGGGAAAAAACCCCAAAAAACGAGACTTTGAGCTCGAAATTCTCTCTCAATACTTGACGAAAATTCATGAATTTGGTGTCATTTGAAAGGTATAATGATAAATTACAAGATTCTACAAAAAATTCACAAAAAACGACCAAAAATCGACCCAAAAATCGCAAAAAACGGGCTGAAACCGACTTGGCAGGTTGCAGATCGCGTTTTGGCCATATCGACACGGTTTTGGTAAGTTAAATGGCTATATGTGTAAAAAAAAGTTAATGTGTCATATCAGAACATTGGGAAAAGTCTGTTTGTGTTAAGCAACTTTAACCCTTGTTTAATTGTTTATAAATGTTATATTTATCATTGATTTAATTAAAGGTTATCTTTCAAGGGTTGGGGAAAAAAATTATAAATATTAAGCATTAATAAAAAATATAATAAAAAGATTATAAAACGTGAAATTAATTTTTTTTTTAAATAACGACATTTGACATCAACATCCAGAATAGTGGTGGAGACGTATACACGAAGAGAGGGGAAACGTAGCGGAAGAAAGATGATATTATGATATGAATAGACGTCATTTTATTTTTGTATAGAACATTGACTTTATTGTTATTAGAAAAATATACTCACTACAAGAAACATACTATTTAGGGACCACAAAAGTCGTCCCCAAATGTTTTTAGGGACCAAAGTTGTCCTAAAAGTCTCCATGTCTAAAGACTCGTCCCTGAAAGCTCCTTTTGACACAACATTTGGGTGGTCCTTGAAAGTTTTCACTTTTTGACACGGCGCATGGTTCTTAAAAACAAAATTTTATTTTAATAATTAATTACTATTTGTGACCGCTTGTCATCCCGAAAAGTATTTATTTATTTAATCCCGAAAAGTATTTAATTATTTAATCAGATATTACCTTTAGAAATAACTTGTCTCAAAATCTGAATGATAATAAAATTTATAGTTACATTTTGGGATGACTTGTTGTCCCAAAAAGTAATTAATAATTTGATTTAATCAACATTTTACTATTTTCCAAATTCGCTAACCATTTTTAACAAATCACAAATCACATATAACGCAAAAAAATATAACTTTGTAATACATAAACTAATGTCCAAATTTGACAATATTCAAGATCAACTAATAATTTAGGTTGTTAAACTATCAGAATATCATCTAATGTTTAAAGTTTTTAAACAAACTACTCGTCTTCATCGTCGGAATCTTCCTCCTCATTATACAGTTCTATTGTGAGCAATGAAGTCAAATGGAGTTGGTGGAGTTAACACAAATGGTGACAAGTTGGCAAGATTAGAGTTGAATCATACTTGAGAAGTATGTAGCTAAGTCTTGTTACCGTTTTTTATCTTGTTCATCACGATGTTATAATTAAAAAGAATTGAAAGATGATTATCAATATTTTAAAATGATAAAATTAAGTGTTTGGTAAATATGATATTTTGAAATATAATAAAGAGTAGATATTATATTTATAAATTAGGGTAAACAAATATGATATTATAAAGTTTAAAAACGACATCTATGAAATTCTGCCTGATGTTTGATTTGAAACAAAGTCAAAATTGAATCCAATTTTGAATAAAAAAAGTCAAATTTGGATTTTATTTTTTACCAAAATAAATTTTTTAGATTTATAAATTAAAAATTTTATATAAATAAATGTCTAGGGTTGTCTAATAACTTTTTTTTTAATTTTACTCTTTTACTTATATTGGAAGTTTATTATAAGAGAAAAAGATATATAAATAAAAAAATATTAAATACTAACAAAATTTATAGATAATGTTATATTATTGCACTAATTTAAAAAAAAATTCATAGATAGTATTTAAATGAATGTTAGCTATATTAAATTCAAATGCACCGTAATTTTCTTTCAAAATTTACGGATAATTAAGATGGTTTTTGTACTTCCCTAATGAATGTTAGTTTTAAATGCACCGTAATCATATTATCTTTTTGTTAGTTTCAAATGCACCGTAATTTTCTTTTAAATGAATGTTAGTTTATTGATTTTTTATATTTATCTAATTCTCATTAGTTTGACTCTAAAAAGTCAACATCAAAATTTTAAAATTAAAGGAATTAACGGCTAAGATTAAATATTTTATCAAATAAAGGGTCCAGATCATCTAATATTTTTTGCCAAATTAGTCTTTTATATATATATTTGAAGATATTTTCGCATAAATAATTATGGTTACCCGAGTATTTACACCGGTATCTAAACTAGTATATATATATATAATCTATACTACATTATAAAGCATTTAACTTTCTCTCTCTTAAGATTTTTAAGTCTACTTAATTTTAATAAGTACAAATTTTTATGCTTAAGATACAAACACTTAAAGCAATAGCCTAACCAATCATTCCCTTAGTTATCTCAACTAATTTAATGCAACTATATAAATCATTAAACATCACAACAACTATTTAATTTATCTAATTTTGGCTAAATTACTTACATCCATACAATTTTAAGGCTTTAGTATCTATTTATCTAAGTATTTAATATTAATATTTTTAAATGTTTTTAAAAACTATTTTAACAACTAATAAAATGGTTGATTGTGAAAAAAGTAAAGAAATTAGAATAAGGAGAAAAACATAGATATGTTAACTAACATCGCATTTCACACATATCATACCCTACTTTTTAAATCAAACATGTTCTCGAGCACAAACTATTGTAATCGTTGCCGCATTGTGTGGGTGCAATGCTAGTTATATTATAAAGCATTTAAGTCATTGTCTTAATCTCTTAATTTTAAGTGTTTTGTAATTACTAATTTGCCCTTATTTAAACCAATAAGGACACGAGTTAATTAGATTCTTAAATACCATTTTTATAACTAAACTTTCCATAATAGATAATGTTTAAAAAAAGTCAAGTCAATACAAATTAATATTCAACCTATATGATATTAAATACAAGTCAAGTCAATACAAATTAATATTCAACCTATATGATATTAAATACAAATTAAAAATTAAATAAAAAGAATCTACATAAAAATAATAGTTTAAATATTTTATCATATAACACATATTTCAATTTAGGTATTAGAAAATACGTATAGGTAGAACTTATAAACCTAATAACATGTAACCTAAATTTATAGACATTTACAAGTTTTTTATATGACTCGGTGTAATCAAAACAAAAGGTTTAATTTATTGTATATTTAATTTTTTTTCACATTTTATTGTATTAAAATTTTATTTTAAAATTAATAAAAGAGTTATAAAGAAAAGAGAGATAAAAGAAATGGAAAAAAGAAAGAAAATAGATATACTGGACACAGAATTGTGCGATTTCATTATAATGTGTGAATATAATAGTCTTACGTTATATAAAACGGACATGTTATCAAGTATAAATTATTCTTAGCCGCCGCATTGCGCGGTACTATGCTCGCACTCAAATTAGAACTGTTATTCATACGAGAATTGCGATAACTGTTTTTAACGCCATTAGTGACTCATTAATAGATGTATATTGGTAATTTATATATTTACCCAACCGTGAATTGTGTCCGATGAGCCGTCATTAATTTGCGAGACTTGACTTTCCCAAAATAACTGTCATTAATGTTTCGTTAACGACACATTAATGGCGCATTAATGAAGGTTATTTTGGGAAAAATGCGAGAAGCGATCTCAACCACTTATTTGTATTTGATTTTTGGTCTAGATTAATCATGTTTTTTTTATTTTTTAAATTTAAAAGGGCATAATTGTAAACAAAACTTTTCTCTCTCCAATCTATGTCTCCTAATCTTTTTTACCAAAAAACCAAAATAATTTACTATTAAATAATTAATTTTTCAGAGATCACTAGTGAACACATTTAAAATATTTACAAGTTTTTCATATTTATTTGTGTTCAATAATGAATACAGTCAAAACTATATTAAACATGATAAATTTTACAATATTCAATACTAAACCTATCCAATTATCTAGTTACTCACCTCAAATCATGTTCACTAATTAACAACATATTAAACATTCATGAACAAATATAAACAACGAAAAAAATACAAATTTAATAATAATGTATGCAGCATATAGAATAAATATTAAATAAATAACTCATCATTGAACATAATTTTGTTACTTCTATAAAAATCCAAAAACAAATAACAAATACACATCCATGAATAGAAAAAAGAAAAACAAATACGATATATACACCAATAAAGATCACTGAATCAAGATAATATATTATTAAATAAACAAGAAAAAGTATAACCTTCACTTTCTAAAAAAATCTCATATACAAACCCATAAGCAGATGAGAATGGTGGCGACCAAGGATAACAAAAGATGTGGTGGCGGCGGTATCCCTTTGCTATCTTCGATTGGGGCGGCGACCATAGAAAACATAGAAGCATCGGGAGGTCATCGGCGATAGGAGGGCGCCGATAAAAAGCACTAGAGAATGGTAGTGGTTGCAAGTGGTGCTGCGGTCGGTGGTCGAAATGTTGATATTTGTCTTCAGATGCTCGGTGGTGCTCGTCGGTAGTGTTGCGGGGCAGGCTTAATCGAAACAACATATGGAGGCGTCGGGTCTCTCACCGGTGGTGTTACCGCAGATGGAGGCGTCGGGTCTCTCGCCGGTGGTGTTGCGCGAAAGCCTAATCAGATCAGTAGATGGAGGCATGGTCGCTGGTGGTGCTGCCGCAGATGGAGGCGGGGGGCAGGAGGGTGTGATCTTAGGGTTTTTCTCTTTTGTGAAGAAAGATATCAGATAAAACGGGAGTGGTTAAAGGAGAGGAGAGAGAAACGGGAGAGAGATGGGGTAAGATGTGTCTTTTATGACAAAAGTATCATTTCTTATTATTAATTAATAACATTTGAAGTCCAAATATTTACAGAAATGTCACACTCACTTATAACCATTTATCTAATAATCCAATGGTTAATATCGCTTCTCGTATTTTCGCAAATAAGGCCTTTTTCGCATGAACCTCTCTCTCTCTCTCTCTCTCTCTCTCTATATATATATATATATATATATATATATATATATATATATAGACAAAAGTTCAAACGAGAACTGCGAGAACCAATCTGAGCCGTCCAATTCCCCTTCCTTTAATGTCATTGTCCACCTATGAATTCCTCACAAGCACCCTGCCACACTTGATCCCCTCCACGCTCTCCATCCATGAACTTCCCATATCCAAAGAACGACTGAGATTGGTTCTCTCAGTTCTCGTACGAAAAACAGTTCTCGTTTGAACTCTCCCATATATATATATATACACCCATGAATTCCTCACATGCACCCTGCCACACTTGATCCTCTCCACGCTCTCCATCCATGAACTTCCCATATCCAAGGAACGACTGAGATTGGTTATCTCAGTTCTCGTACGAAAAACAGTTCTCGTTTGAACTCTCCCCTATATATATATATATATATATATATATATATATATATATATATATATATATATATATATATATATATATATATATATATATATATCTTTACTACTTTTTAAACCATTTAGCCTATTCTTTTTAAGACTTTTTAAAGTTAAGTAGTACAACACATTTTGCATATATTACAATACATTAAAGCAACATTTTCAAACATTGAAGTTATGAAAATTAATTAATTGTAAGTTACAAAACAAACTAATTAATTACATTAATTTTAAATTATTGTAACAAATTATTATGATTTATTGCATATTAAATTGATCTCAAGTTTAGTTCAATAATTTATTGCTTTAAGGTATTGTAAGTAATCTTTTAGTAATTGTACTACTTAATTAAAATAGTTTTCAAAAATTAATAAATATTTCTTTAAGGTATTTAATTTTTGTTGTGATTTAAATAATATTAAATTCAACACAAATTTTATTAAAAAATGATTTTTTAAAGTATATCTTGATTACTTATCTTAAATTTAGTACTTTTAAAATGGTTTTAATATAGACAACACATATTATCGATAATCACACTCTTCTTCTTTTAATTTTATTTCAAAAGTTACATTTTATCCCAAAAAACATCTTTTACCCCGCCGCATCGTGTGGGTAAAACACTATATATATATATATATATATATATATATATATATATATATATATATATATATATATATATATATATATATATATATATATATATATATATATATATATATATATATATATATATATATATATATATATATATATATATATATATATATATATATATATATATATATATATATATATATATATATATATATATAACACTGTGATAAACCGAGCCGATGCTCTGATACCACTGTTGGGTTTTACAGGTCATAATTCATGCTTAAGTTGTCCTGATTCACAACCAAACTGGTTTGAACCAACTCAGAATTGTACAGACATAACACAGTTATTATTCATTATAGCGGAAATATAACTGGCAGCATTAACTGGGGAGGGCAGCATTAACTGGCAGCACTAACGGTGATGAGATCAACGGCTCAGATTTGGTCTCCCGTACTTTTTTTATTTCGTGGTCTCTTTTGAACCTCCCACTATATATATAGTGTTTTACCCGCGCGATGCGACGGGGTAAAATATGTTTTTTGGGATAATATGTATATATAGAGTGTGGTTATCGTAAAAGATGTGAAAATGTAAAAAGGGTAAGAGGCAATCCTAACCGTCGGATTGCCATAAGATGTCAATTTCCGTCGGTCAAAATTGATGACATGGAAGGACGGTTTAACTGAGACGCGAGGGCAAAATTGGAATAAAATGATCAATTCAGTTACCCTAATACCGAGAAATATGCTACGTGGCCTCTAGCAATCACGATTGTTTGGAAAACGTAATTCATACGATTAGTTAAATAGAAGACAGTTTTATCAGAAGGAAATGATTCATCGGAAAAGAAAAGGTACACGCACTTCATTTATGTTATTAATTTAGTATACAATAATATTGAAAAATTCGGAACTTTATTTATTTTAAAAATTGATGACTGCATATTAAATAATTGGTGAATTATCATATATTTCAAAAATTGAAGGATGCTCAACTTCATAATTTATTTCAAAAATTAATGATTGCGTAGTAAATAATTGATGGATTATCATATATTAAAAAATCGATGAATATATTATTTTGTTCGATTAAAATGATGAACACTGTACATATTCTTAAATCAATTTGTAAGGAGACATGAAACAAAATTAAACCAATATAAAGAAACTAGAGAGTGCTCATGAAAATCAGAAAGAATATTGGAGAAAAGGATAAAAACAGGCGGCAATACTTACCAACATAATATGGATTAGTTTGACTAATTAAATTTTTTTAAATGCATCATAAACGATATAAAAAGTCTAATTTACCCTTTTATAGTTTTTGTCACATGTCATCTTGTAAATGCCTCTTACATATTTTACATTAATTCACTTTTTATTTGAACCAAATTCCATATGAGCTAAATCTGTGTTTGATCTATTTTAAATAAAATGGTATTTAAAATAGATTTAACTTAATTTTTCCTCATAAGTTAATGAGATAGCTTAAGAAACAAGTCACCAAAAAACTCTCTTCCCCTCTCCCTGTTGGTTCGGCCGACCACAAAGGAGGAAGAAACCGGGTCGGTTTTTTTCTTGTTAAACGCACACACACGCACACAAACAACTTGTTTTGTTTGTGGTTGCTTGAGTAACTATGATATCATATTTTTCTTTTATATGATTAGTTTTTGAGACTGCTAGGTCCTAACCCTCTTTCGGATTTTTGGGGTTAAGTTGAGTTGATCAACTTTCAGTAACAATCTTAACATTTTTAAAATTGTACAACTCAAATAGCATTATTTACAATATGTTTAAGCAATAATCTTAAACACTTTAAATGCTTTACAAAAAACTCTCCTGAATTTAATGACACTTTAAATGCTTTATTAAAAACTGTCAGAATTTAAATACACTTTAAATGTTTAAAAAAAACTGTCCTGAATTTAATGACAAGAAAGGCGAGAGGTCGGAGGGAGCCAGGAAGAGGGTACTTTAAAAATTTTTAAAAACATTTATATATTATATAATATATAATTAAAAAAATATTAAAATATCTAATTCGGTTTATTCGGGTTTTTCGGTTTGAAAATTCCTAAAATCGTAACTGAACCGAAAACCGTTTATGGTAATCGGTTTCGGTTTTTAAACCGAACCGAAACCGAATTTGAAAACGGTTTCAGCTTTTTCGGTTACGGAGCGGTTCAGATTACGGTTAAAGCGGTTTATATCCGAATTTTGAACACCCCTATGTCTACAAATTAAACTATTTTACCCCGCCGCATCACGTGAGTAAAATACTAGTGTGTATATATATATATATATATATATATATATATATACTTGTTTCATTCTCTCTTCTTTTGTATGACTGTTCAATTATGTTAATAATTGATTCTTAAACTCATGTCTTGCACTCTAAGTATGTTTGATTCTTGGCTACTTGGCATATGTTCGATTCCTATAAAATAGTTTGAGCAGGGGTTGTACCTATAACTCTTGATCATATCTTATACTATTCAAGAAAAATCTAAGGATAGTGTTGAGTAACGTTTCACCTCAGATAAAAAGAATGACTTTATAATATGCGTAATAAGGATTATGTGCTACTTCACTCATAGTCAATTAGTTTTGAGTATGAACATTGTAAACTTATAGTTGGGCTACTAATCGAGTACGTCAACCATCTTTTTTGCTATTTTCGTAAGAACCCACTATAATTTGAACCACCGTTTTCATCTTTCTAGGTTAATCGTCTTGATTCGATATCGTACTAATTTAAGCTTGTTTCAAGTGCTCTAATAAAACATTTCCTCATTCATTTCAAGCTTATTTTTGTTTTTTTATAAAAGGTCATTTCTATTTTGAACCAATATGATTTGGTAAAGTACTATCATATCACCTTTTCCAGCCTTATCTCATTAGTAAACATCCATTGTAATGACTAACTGTCACATTACCATCAGTATCATTACTGGACCCACAAAGTATTAATTTATATTAATATGATTTGTTGAAAAAGAATGGAAAAAAATTAAATAAATAAAGAAAATGGAAACAAGCTACAGAGCTCGTTACCACAGCGACGAGACACTGGATGACAAGCGGGTAACAAAACCTCTGTAGTGACTAACTAGCCAATGACAAGCAAATTTGCTGTCGATGACGAGCCTCGTCTTGTCACTACAAGTGGTCAAACAAGTTTAATTTTGCAAAGAGTTGCATGTTTCACTCTCAAAAGTCACAATCTGTCATAGTAGCCTCAAGAGTCAAGACTTCTGCTCTCATCTAAACATCTATTTATGGCTGCAATGGTCAACACTCTAGAGGTGTCGGTCAAATTTGACTTTAAATGTTCTACAAATGTTCTTGACCCCCGGGAGGGGGGGACCTGATCCAGGATAAAGGATATGGAAAGTTCTTAAAACCAGCCGCCCAACTTGCAACATCAAATGTACCTAATCCAGGAGTATGCTTAATAAAGAACATAAAATCCCCTCCCAGATTATTCAAACAAAATATTTTGAAGTGCCAACAAATAATCTATGTAAAAACTATAAAAAATAAAGAACCTACAAAGTGAGAAGTGAATTTAAAATGAGAAAACAAGCAGTCATACACTTACAGAACTTCAAAGAGCAAAACGACTCAACGATTAATGGGAGTGTGCATACGCTCAACGATCTTGTTAACAGCATCACGAGACATTATCAACGTGTCATGCAGAAGGATGCTATACACGTTCAAACCCTGTAACAAATCCAAACTGTTCATTTACATGATCCATTCTTAAAACAAAGCTAGCGATTTCAAACCATTTACTTATAAATGGGTCAATTTCGGTTGTGTTTCATCTCAAACGAGTTGGATAAAAAAACAATCACTAATAGAGGAACGGGTCAAATAGGTCAAACAAGTTGGAAATTTGAGACTTTGGTTATCTTACATTTGAAATGTTTGATTATTCCATAGGTGAATCATTTAGTTTTATATATGCATGAAAAAGAGAGGAAGAAAAAAACAAAAATGAAAGTGGGTATGGTAGCTTTGCTTACAATAGACGGAAGAACATTGACATAATGTAAGTTTTGAGTTGCAAGCTTTAGCTTTTCATCAATTGGACCACCATCCACCATAAGAAGCTTTTTGGTTTCTTCCATTTGCTTCACATAACTCACTATATTCTTTGTTTTATGCGTTGGGAGCTCTAAATCATCAAATACCAAAAGCTGCAAATTGGCTTCTTCACATAAGTTATATCACAAATATCACAATTTGACAATAATATATACACATAAGATTCGGATCGTCTCGAGTTGAGGAAAACATGACCGGTCATGTTCTCACACAACAAAAATAGTTAGGACCTTGTTTAAAGAAATTTGGACCGTCTGTAAGACTCGATGATTTTTGTTGTGAGATAACATAACTAGTCATGTTCTTCTCACCTTGAGAGGATCTCAATCCATATACATATGTTCCATACTTCATGTACTACAATATATACTGCAATAGCTAAAAGTTAAACGGGGTAAAAATGGACCAATTGTCCCTCAGGGTGAACTTTTCTATGAACTTCCGAAACCTCTTTAACTATATATTAGATTACTAAAGTATATGCACGTGTGATACACCGGGGGTTTAAGAAAAAATAAATATTAAACTTTAATAAAAAAACTAAAAGTAGTAAATTATTATTAAACTCGAATGGAATGGGCATTTAAGAATATGACAACACACAGAGTCAACACTCAGACCAGCGGTGCAAAGGTTGAGCCGAGGGGGAGGGCAGAAGTGACAGCAAAAATGTTGTATCATAATACAAAGAGAAGTGATTGTATTTCTTGTACAAGTCATCAATCCGCTACTGTTACAATTAGAGAGATATAAGGTTATATTTTTATTGGTTATAAACTTATAATTAAAAAAATTAAAATAGTTATAAAATATTTTAGAATAATAAAACTAAGCATTTTGTTAAATATGATATTTTTGAAATGTTATGAAGGGTTAATATGATATTTGTAATTTAAGATGAACATATACGATACTTACGGGTTTAAGGAGGGCATACATGAAATTAGTTATAATAACTTTGATTTAAATTGTCAAAATTCCAACTTTGACCTAGAAAAGTCAAAATTCAATTTTATTGTTATCAAAATGGATGGTTAAATTTGATAATTAAAATTTTTATCTAAATTAAATGGTTAAGATTATTAATAGGGTTTATTGAAGTTAGTCTTTTATTTATATTAGAAGATTTTTAGAATAATATGTTTAGTAATCGTAGTTAAAAAACTAAACATCTACAAAAAGATTTTTATTTATTGGACTAAAAGTTTTTGGGTTAACTCAACCTAACTCACACCAAAATTACATAGGACAAGGCCCAGATATTAGCACACTGGTAACAGCTAACAACTATAATGAAGATTAAAACCAAGCATTTTTTAACTCAAAAGAAGAAAATATCATGCAGAACACTACACAGCACAGAAAAAAGAAGTGAAGAGAAAACTTGCCTTCCCTTCGGCTGCACGAGCAGATAGTGCAATCTTAAGACCTAACCGCCTCACCTTCTTGTTGAGCTTGAAAGCATGGCTTCGTGGTTTTGGACCATGCATAACAGCACCATGCCTAAACTGTATTGCAAAATTTCCAATCATATAAATAAATACATCAATTATACACTATTAAAAATTTTTAAAAAATGATACCTGAGGTCCACGCAATGTTCCATGTCTTGCTCGACCTGTACCCTTTTGGCGCCATGGCTTTCTCCCTGTACCACTAACCTCACTGATTGTTTTTGTAGAATGGGTTCCCTGTCAAATGCAAACCAACAACATAAATGTGTGTTTGTGTGTGTGCGTGTATTATTATATTTATACCCTCTGAGATCAAGTTATAATTTTGGAATGATATATATATCATTATATTATATTATACCTGTTGTCGTTTAGCAAGCTGCCATCTTACAACACGGTGGATAATATCCTTCCTAATGGGCAGATCAAAAACATCACCTGCCAATACCATCATTCCTTTGTCTTCGTTTAGATAATTTGTGACTGGGATTACCAGGTCTTGTAATTGCCCTGTAAACACATACAATTACATCAAATTAAGTTTATAAATCCTCTTATAGTCTTACTTTGCTGATTAACCGTTTTCATGATTATGACCAATAAAATTATGAAAGACATAACGTAAAAGACTCTGGTTCTACTGTACTATGTCCAATGATTATGCTTCTATTGTTGTTTACACTAAAGAATTAGGGAAATTGTGACTTATACGAGTAAGAAAATAGATAGGAGGGCAAACTAAACATACCTATAGCACGTTCAGGAGTTAAAATCTGTTTTCTGGATAACAGATCAGATGGAAATGAACCTTCACTCGACTCTGAACTTAGCATAAAAGTAGACAGCCCTCGAGTCCCCATTAAAGAAAATCCTGCCTGCATAAAATATATAATAGGGATACTAAAAGCTCAATTATTCATCCTACTAAGAGCTTTAGACTATGCAGTTATCGCGGTGGGAAATCAAATAGCGGTCGAGGTCCCCGACTTAGGATAGCGGTTTTCGCGGTGGGATAGCGGTTCATAATATTACGTAGAAATATAATATATATATATATATATATATATATAGAAAAAAGTTCATGCGAGAACCATTGTTAGTGTGAGAACCGCGAGAACCAATCCGAGACGTCCAATTCCCCCTCTTTTAATGTCATTGCCCACCCATGAATTCCTCACATGCACCCTGCCACACTCTATCCCTCCACGCTCTCCATCCGTTTAACTTCCCATATGTAAGGAACGGCTGAGATTGGTTCTCGCGGTTCTCGCATGAACCCTATATATATATATATATATATATATATAATTAAAATCACAAAACATTAATTAAAAGCATAGTATAAAACTTATCAAATACACTAATATAGTAATATGGGAAGTGTTTAATATAGTAAAACTTATCAAATACACTAATATATATTGCTTTGTAACTTTGTAAGTATGGCCACTAAATAAGGCCCAATAGCTGCCAATAACTCAGCCCATATCTCAAAACAAATTACGGAACAAAATTCTAGGGTATGTGTTATGTACGAGATTTAAAGCATAGGGTACAACTTCTCTTTCTCTTTCTTGCTCCTCGCCTCCTCGTATCTTCACTTTTCCATCTCCGATGGACTGCATAGGTATGCACTTGAAATCCGAGCAAGAAATAGAAGAAGAAGGGCTGATGAAATTCAGCAAGTTAGAAACCGAGGAGAGCAGAGAGTGGAGTGGCGGAGCCTGTACAGTCGCCGGAGAAGAGAGTTGTCGCCGGAGAGGTAAAAAACAAACCATCGCAATCGCTATAGCCGCTATTCTCGGCTGATTTCCGCTAAACCGCTATTCGAATAGCGCCGGGATATCGGAAATAGCGGCGCTAATAGCGCCTCCGCTATTTCCGACCGCTATTTGAAACCGCTATTTATCCCAAGACCACTATCCGCTATCCCAGCTGTATCCCACCGAATTTAACTGCCCAGGCTTTAGAAACATTTTTAAATCAGATTATTCAGATAACACCCAAAGATAGATAGTAAAATTTAATTACCTTTCCAAAGATTGAATATTCCATAGAAGCTTGCGTATCACCAATGTCATTATCACGCAAGGCTATATGCCAAATTAGAAATAAACAAGACACAGGAATAATAAGTTACTGTAACTATCAAGTGATTACCATAAAGAAACTAAAGACTGATGAATTATCTTTTTATTACCACTTGAAAGAATGTGAAAAGATCGATGTATAACATCCTGACTATTACTGCAATGAAGTTTATAAGTTGAACCCAAAGTGCGTAAGAGCCTCCTGGAACACAGTAAGGCCATACTAGTAGCAGAAAACTAGAAGGATTTGTCGTAGATTTAGAGACCTGTAAACAAATTAGCAAAAGTTGACACCAAATTTACATAGTATAAGCATTAGACTGATGAAATGAACAATTAGAATGATATCAAGTAGAACAAATACATGCTTTTCTGCTAAACGAATCTGTATCAGTTATTCACACAATGAATGATCAAACTGATCTCAAAATGCACCATACTTTTCACTGTTTCCACTTGGAACTTATATATTTATATCTGGTTATTCCCAAAAAAGTAGTTTTGAGGCCCAAAATCAAATGAGCTGCTTTCGAAGTTCAAATTTTCTATGGTTCATTACTGTCTGATTCGAATACGGAACCCTAATATAGTTGAATCACAATAAACAGGAAGCAAGAAACAAGAAAGGCATATATTTTAGCTAAATTATCAAGTTTCACTTTGAATGAACCCACAAGTAGCCCCCAAGCACAAATTAGTGCAAAACATCTAGAGTATTTCAAAATCAAGAAAAAATGTATAATGATTGCACCAGAAAGTAGCCAAAGCTGAGAAATCACACAAAGAATTTTAGGTAGTTTATAATAAAGCCTAACAAATTACAGACAACATTCTTATCAAATGAAAATTTAGCAGTGGAGGATTTACTTGAAATGAGAAAGGGAATTAAGAGTGAAATCAGGGACACCAAAGTCCAAACCCCAGAGAACTCCGGCAATAGTGGTGTAAGGTTCGTTTATAGGGTTGGGGTTTAGTGCGATTTCGGCGTTTAAAGAAGCGGTTTTTACAGAGAGTATCCGTACAAACAAGAGAGGAAGATGTACCTGTTCAGGCCGGCAATGGCGGAACTCCGACCTGCCGCTGCTGCCACTATGCTATGAAGGAAAAAGGAAGGGGAACGGGAAGTGGTAGCGATTTGAAGAGAGGTTGTAAATTGGGTGGGTCGGGTCTCGGGTCCGATTCGCATACATAACATTATTATGCTGATGTGGTTAGGAGGACGAACACGAACGGGCTTGTTCGTATTCGCTCGTTTAATTTTAGCCGAATAAATAAACGAACACGAACAATAAGCGAACGAGCATGTGTTTTCGATTGTTTAAGGATTTGTTAGTTCGTGTACATTTTTGTTCGTTCATTTAAGTGATAAACAAACGTAAACGGATGAACACACACTAAAATACAAATCCAATATTATTAAACACAAATAAACACTATATTTAAACACACACATATAATATAAATGTATATATTTATATAAATATAAACGAACATAAACGAACGGATAACCGAACGTTCACGAACATAAATGAACGAACGAGAGCTATGTTCGTGTTCGTTTGTTTAATTAAACGAATGGAAAATATTGTTCATGTTCTTTTGTTTATTAAACAAACGAACATAAACGAACTTCCCGCCGAAAAATTTACGAACGGTTCACGAACGTTCTGTTCATTACGGTTAACGAACGTTTTTTGGTTCATTTACAGCCATAGATGTGGAGTAGTATGTGGTTGTTAGAAGATAAATTAATCTCTATTATATGTTTTCATTTTATATGTTTTCATTTTATGAGTATAATGTGAAATGAGGAACAAAAGCAAATTGTCTATTTGCATAATTGAAAAGCTAACAAATTTGATTATATTATTAGAACTTAAGGACCAAAAAGAGGAATACAAAACCAGTGAATAAAAACAAAACTGACTTAAATTTACCTCGTAATGCAAATACATAGATTCAATCATTCAAACCTGATTTGTTAACACAAACAAGTGTTGCTTCGACCTTTGAGTATGTAAGAATTCAGAGCAAAATAATGGTTGACGTCTTGAAGCTAGAAATCAAATCAATTTAGACATTCGAACTTCAAAATGGAGTAGCCGCCCGTCCTGACTTTCACGTCAAGTCCGCCCAAATATACCCGTACTGTTAAACAATACCTTACTTGTGACCTAGTATACCTTACTTTTCCTGAAGTTTGGTATTCATGTAACTTTTTCCATGTCATTAAGAAATAGTTTAATTTTTTTTCCTTTTATTTCTTTTTAGAATGGTTGAAGATTTTAAATTTTATTAAATCTAATTTTTAATAAGTAAAAAAAATTAAGAATGTATAAAAATATAGAATAGAACGCCTCTAATCTTATCTTAATTTGTATAAGGGTTAATAATGATTTAACCATCAAAGTTTAAATTCAGTTTTGGTTTATTCATTAAAGCTTTTTTTTCAAATGGTTCTACCATAAACATTGATTTTGTTATAATTTAATCCTCAAAGTTCACCTTCTTTTTTAAGGGCAAAAATGCATTAAAACACATTGAACTTTGTCTTGGTTACCTTTATATACAATCAACTTCATTTTCTTAAAAATAATACAATCAACTTTCATAATCCTCACATTGTATGCAGCTTGTTGTATATTATAGAAGTTATAGCAAAGTTCATTGTATACAATGATAACTAAACCACAGACACATAAATAAGTTGTTTGCATACAATGAAAGAATTATAAAAGTTAGTTGTATTATTTTTAAAATTTTAAAACTGCTTGTATATAATGGTAAATAAGACAAAGTTCATTACATTTTTTATGCAATTTGCCCTTTTTTTAAACCTTAAAGTTTGTTCCTAATCGATTTAACCCTTAAAATTTTTGTTTTAATATGGTTTAACTCTCTAAGTTTTGTTATGTTTTTAATTAAAACTAAAATGTATAATCTAATAGAGATTAAAATTGAAAACCATACAAAACTTAAGTGATTAATCACTTTTTTTATCAAAACTTCAAAGTTTAAACCATTTGAAAAAAACTTTGACGTTTAAATCATAAAAGAATCAAAACTTTATGGTAAAATCGTTTAGAATCCAACTTTAATAATTTTAAACCGAAAATTGAACGAAAACTTTAATGATAAACCATTATTCACCCTTTGTATCTATGTATACTATAACTTAATATCCTTTTAATCCTATGTGGCATAATCAATTGAGTTCTTTTTTTTTCTTTGAAAGGCAGAATTTTCACTGGACACATACAAAGTTCAATTACATTTATGTTTCCTACAAGATGTAGAAAGAAACAAAAGCAAAACATGTAAGGCTAGAAACTAAAATACAGAAAACAACCAGCATTCCCTTATTCATTAAAGAGATATAGCTACAGAAAAAAGGTCTAAACATCAATTGAAAAAATGCTTAAACACGTGCAGATGCGGTACGCGACACCTTGAGCGACATTTGAAGCGGATTTCTTTCCCATAAATCCCAGCTAAAACGAACCCCTCCAGATCTACTAGATATCCACTCGAAAGATTTAACTTGGATTTCTAAACAAATCTTCAATACATTACACATTTTACCTTCAAAAACAAAGGGTGTTCCTAGCCTTCCAGATGTGATACATCGCTATCCAAAGAACAGTAGTTCAAACTAAATTAAATTTAGTAACGAATAGACTTCTATCTTCTATGTTTAGCAGCTTCCCTATGTTTGAAACCACCCATACGGATACTCCCCACCAAGAAAATATGAGTTGCCACACCGATTTACTGAATTCGCAAGATACAAAACTATGTTCCCGGATTTCAACAAAGCTTTCACACCATGGACATAACACCCATGGGATATCAATACCTTTGGAGATCAACGAATCACGAACATGAATTCTGTTGGTCCCGGATGGATACTACAACAACAAGTGTTTGTAGAAATGGGGTTTAATACAAACTTTAGCTTTTCAAAATTTAAAGACACACAGTTATATTTTATATAATTTTTATTGATTTGAATCAAGAATTACATAAACTTAGATGCGACAAACCTAAGTTCAATAAAGGTGGCAACTGAACAGTCTTAACACATAGACAAAACTAATCCTAACCAACTAATGTTTAGGATGTTCAACACATGAACAAGTTTGCTCTACAATGAAAATATGCTAACTCTTCGTTTCTGTGTAGTTCTCAACTTATGAGATTTCAGCGTAATTAGCATGTTTCCATGCATGAGTGTATATAAGCTTCTTGGTGTCCGGTTGGTGGAAAGGAGAAGGAGACAAAAGTACTTGGTATAATAATATTATAATAGATAAAGTTAGTGGGTGAAAAGCAAATACACTTTATACAAGCAATGTATAAACTGAATGTACTTTTCAGTAAAAGTACATCTCACTATCTATTATTATATTATTAAACTACTACCTTTTGCCTTAAACTTAAGAATTATTACAATAAGAAACATCTAAGTGTTTTAAACATTTCACGACTCAGCTGATCCACGTTGAAACCTCAGCTGACGCTTTTGACTGCTCAGCTGATCAACTTTGTTCCTCAGACCATCAGCTGATGCTTGTAGATATTCAGCTGATGCTTCTATACTTGTCTTTTCTTCTTGGCTGATCTTCTGAAGCTGGTCCATCATCTGGTACTCAGAGCTCAGCTAATCTTTTATACTTAGTAAATTCTTTAAGTCTATATGAAAAACAACACTTGTTTTTTAATATTCTAAGTCCTAAACTGATTATATGGTTTTGTTAACATCAAATCCTATATTAATTAATAAACATGTTTTATTATGGTTTTATATTGCTATCTCCCCAACAAATTCTATTTAAGAAAACCCTCCACAAAAATATTTTAACTTTATGGGATTAATTTATTCCTATGTGTTTCTTGAACAGCAACATCTTCCACGAACCACGCTCCTTCAATGAACTCTTTCAAATCTTTAACATGAAACTCCCCACCGTGATTTAAGCTCCACCGCCACTTACCTTTAGAATTCTGTTTTAACACAACTGGAAAAACCAAATTAGAGAGATCCCTTACCTCCCCACCTCCCGTACAAACGAACTAACAAAAGAAACCCTTACCTGATTAATCAAATTTCCCACTTTTATCACAGACCCCCAAATATTTCCCGAATCCCTATACCTCTGACCCATCAAGAACACCTTCATTACCATAAAGACATTTTATTACAACCACCCAAAGAGACTTACCCTCGACCCTATAGCTCCACCACCATTTCCCCAAAAGTGTCCAGTTTTTTGCTTTAAGACTTCCCAACCCTAGCCCTACCCTTTCAAAAGGTTGAATCACTCTATCCCATTTAACCTAAGCCAAGTTGTTAGTGTTACCCGGCCCCCCTCCCCAAAAGAAATTTTTTCCTAACCTTTTAAGAGTGTTTAAAGCACATGATGGAGCATGAAATAAGGAGAAAAAATATAATCCTAGACTATCATAAACCAAATGAATCAATGTTACTCTACCACCGAGTGACAATGTTTTTGCTTTCCACGAATCCGATCTCGACTCAAACTTGTCCACAGCCGCTTTCCAGTCCGAGGCCTTTTTCATAGACGAACCCACTGGCAATCCCAAATAAAAAAAAGGAACAACTTCACTGACAGTGCCCAACTTTCAATTTCTTCTGTTAAGACTCCTATTCTATACACACGACTTTTGGAGAAATTGATTTTCAAACCTGAGATTTGTTCAAAGCATTTGAGAATACACACAAGGTTCCCAAAAATTCTTCTATACCATGGTCCGAAAAAAATGGTGTCATCCGTAAACTGTAAGTGTGACACCTCAACATTTCTTTTCAACTTGATACCTTGAATTAAGTTTAATGATTTAGCATCAGAAAGCCTTCTATTTAATCCTTCTGCAGTAGTAAGAAATAGAAATGGAGCCAACGGGTCGCCTTGCCGAATCCCTCTCTTCAAATAAAACTCTTTTGTGGGGGAGCCATTAACCATGGTAGATGTAAAAGATGATGTTAGGGATGTTTCAATCCAATTCCTCCATTTAGTACCAAACCCCATTTTATCCATAGTTTTAAGAAGATAATACCAATTGATACAATCATACGCCCTATCAAAATCTATTTTGAAGGTGAACAAACGTTTTTTATTCTTCTTCGCAAAATCTACCAATAGCAATAAGAACACCATCTAAGATATTTCCTCCAGAGTTACCTTCCAAATTACCATTTTTAATCTTTCAGCAAGAATTTTGGCGATGATTTTATAAAAACCCGCCAATTAAACAAATAGGCCGGAAATCTTTTATATTGATCGGGTCCCTCTTTTTCGAAATTAATGTAATAAATGATGCATTACAACCCGTAGATATTGTATTTGATTCCCAAAATTTTCTTATAGCACATAGTAGATCCGCTTGTAGCAAGTCCCATTATTTTTTATAAAAAGCAAAGTTGAAGCCATCTCGCCCCGGCGCTTTAACGATGTCACAAGAAGATACTGCCTTTTTAACTTCTTTAGTTGACAATGGTTCCTCTAACATCATCGTTTGAGGATTAGACAACTTGGTCAATTATAACTGACGAAAAAAGGTCTAGAAAAAGTAGGTTTTTCAAAGATGCCACTAAATTAGTTAAAGACTTACTTCTTTATTATGTGAGGGTCCCTTTGCCACACTCCATTGATGTTCAAACCTTGTTGGCTCTTCTTCTCATTATCCCATGAAAAAAATTGGTGTTTTTGTCCCCATCAATATTCCATTTTGTTCCAACCCTTTGACGGATCTGTACTAATCTTTTTACTTCCAGCTCCTTCCCATTTTCTTCTAACCTCCTCCCATCGACTTCTTCGGCATCCAAATCCCTAGACTCAACCAATAAATCAAATTCTTCAAGTTTTTTTTGTAAGTCACTCTCTAAAGAATCAAATTTGTTTTTGCTCCAGTTCCAATTGCATTTTTTATATTTTTCATTTTATCCCCAATGACACAATCCGGCTTAGATGAGGAAACCGCTAAAGCACACGCTTGAAAGACTACATAATCAAGGTCTTCTTCCCGCAAACAAAAATCAAAACACTTAAATGGTATGGGTCCAAAGTCATTGAAGTCTTCACTAAGAACAAGCGGACAGTGATTAGAGTGTTTCATATACAAAGCACATGCAGGTAACAGACATGTTATCTAGCAATATTCTTCGGATACAAGAAATCTATCCAATTTACTAAATTTCCTTCCATTGTCGCATACCCTAGTAAATCTTCTACCTCCCAAGGGAATGTCCGATAGGACTGAGCAAGAGATGAACGGATTGAAATAACTTGCTAAACTAGCGTTGAAAATACAGTTTTTTCTATCATCTTGTTTTCCACTTCATTGAAATCTCCAAAGAAGCACCACGAGGCTTCAACGGACCATATTAATTCATCTAACCGATCCAATAAATCTCGTTTTTTTGCTTCATCGTGAGGGTCATACACATTTACAAAAACTACCACCACATATGACCCGACCAACCGCTAAAAATTACGGCTACCTACAACTTTACTACTAACAAACGTGTTGGAATCCCACATGGTAATTAGCCCCCCTGAAGACCCATTAGTTGGTATGACTGGATATTCTACTTTATCATTACCCCACCAGGCAAGTACCCGATTTTCAGAAATTGTTTCAGACTTTGTTTCCTATAAACCAAAGATCATGAGATTTTCTAATTTACATATATCCCTAATCCAAAAAAAATTTATCACCACTACCCAACCCCCTTATGTTGAAAGAGATAACAGACATTAAATAAAATAGATATCTGACAATTATATTACACACCAACATCACTTTTGAGGTATCGTTGATTCACCTCTCCAATGGACCCCAATTTGCCCCCGATCTCCTTCACCTTTTGCTTTACCTCTTCCTGTTATTGACGGACTGGATCTCGACTTGTGTCTTTGTTGGATCTCTACTTTTACATTTAGCAGCCAAACGGACATTTCTTGCCATTCTTTTCATCAATGTCTCACTGATCCTCCCTTTAGTAGCATCCCTAACCATGGATTTGTCTGCATTTGATTTTTGAGATGTTAATTTGATATTAGGTGGGAGTGTCTTGTCTTCGCATATTGTACCCTCGTGAATATGTCCTTTCTCTTAACTTATCTGATCCCCAACTTCTAGTGTATTCTTATTGGACATTTTAACTCTCTTTGTCTTATCTTCAATCAATGTATCAGGCCTATGAGAAGTAATTAAATTATCAAGGTCCATTTTATCACAATTGCATTTAGGATCCAGTTTGACATTAATCCGCCCATTGGTGCCACCTTCTTGAGATCCATTACTTATTTGCTCCCCCTAGTTATACATGCATCTAATATTTTGAAATGAGTCTGCCACCTTTTCGATTTCCACATCCACCTCAATCCCATCATCTTTCTCATTTACTTTACTAATTAAATCTTCAAAAGAAAAGTTCTGCCCAACCACCTTATGAATTCCGTAGCCGATCTCCTTTACCCTAGACAAAGGAGAGAATTTATCATCATTAGCAGCATGTTCACCTTCCACACTCAACACACCTTGATCGGAAAACCCATATGATGCGAACTCCGGCGGCCCTCCGTCGTCCTCGTTAAACGATTCATCCGACTTGTATGTGTCTACTTGCAGTTCCATAACTTCACTTAATTCTTCGGATACAGCCACCGGGAATATAGTTTCACCAACCTTAAGATTAATTTTTTCTTCAATTGGGTTTGTCGACACCAGTTGTATCAATACCTTCCCGGTAATGAGTGAGATTCTATCCTCAAAATCACAATTTTTGAAATCCATCACTACACCCCATCTTTCTGCTATAGACTGAAATACTTTTCTATTCCAACAATGAATTTGGAACCCCGGTAATGTTAATCCACATTAATCTCTGTTGGGATACATATTCTTCCTTCCACCTTCCTAATTTCCAAATCTACTTCCTCAATCAAAGGAAAGCAAAACCTGCTTGCCACCTAAGTACCGAATCTTGACATCGCCAAATCCCTCTTTATCACATAATGAGTACAAATTTTCTATATATTCTAATGACACCACTTCCCCAATGACACTTTGATTCAAAGATTCTACAAATCCCATGTCTTGTATAGCCTCGATCGCGAACATATCTTCCTTTTCCTCCATCCTCTTGTTTTTACCGGAACAAATATCAAATTTCTCAACCATTGAGATACCTTTTACCACCTCACTATATTTTATATGATCTCTCCATGCATTGTTCTTTTTCCCACCCACTTATGGTTGTTTCTCCTTAAATTTGTCACTCATTCAAGGGTTACCATCTAATCCATTCCAGGGTTTATTAGCTAGGAAAACCTTTATCATCAACGAGCCGATACAAAGGCTTTTTAATCTTCTGAGGAACATTTGTACATCATTGACATCATGAAACCGCATGAATTCAAACCGTTGTCCATTTCTTAATCTTCTTTTAGCTATGTATACATCCGTTACTGACCCATACCTACGGAAAGCTCCCACATGTGTTCCATTTTCCAATCCACCGGAATGTTGAAAAACAAGAACGAAGTGATTTGATGTTTCCTAACATTGAACCTTGGTTCTTGGAAAGATCTAACACTATATCTTTTCTTGTAGCTTTCGTGCTCCAATCTCTCAAATGTGTTCTCACGATCTCTCTCTCTCTCTCTCTCTCTCGCTCCTCTCTCCTCCCTCTTTCATTTTTTTCGATCTATAAGCAATTGAGTTATTTGTAAAATTAAAGAAAATTAGACTATGTTCTTTGATGATGTGTCATTAGTTAAGGAGTTGGGCTTTTTGTTTATTAAATTTGGGCCTAACCTTTTCATTCATATTTTAATTGGGATTTTTAAAAAAACGTAAATATGTAAATAAAAGATAATCAATATTAAAAAGGATATGAAAAGTCATCATTAACATAGTTGTTACAATGTCAACTTATAAATGCATAGCCAAAGCAAGAAGTCCTTTCACCAACAAGTTTTCTGACATTCCAACTTAAAAAAACATCATTGGAAGTTGAGATACAATTTTCTCCGGAACCAATGTTATTCTTTTAAGAAATGTTTCTTTATATTATAAGAAATAACATGATGGTATGTTTCTTCTTACTTATTTACTTAGGTACATGTAATAATATTATCGTCTTAGGTACATGTAATAATTTTATCATCTCATTTACAACTATATAAGTACTTATCATAAAATTTAATTTATATTAGTTTTCATTTTTCAAAATTGTTATATATTTAATGATTCTTCTATTTTTTTAATCGTTAATGTATAAGTGATTTCATAAAAGGTGTTCAAAAGAGTTATCATGCTAGACTTGCGCGAAAGTTTTAAAAAGCAAAATTGTATCTAAAGGAATGGAAAAGGCATGCATTCGATAATCCTCAGTTTCCTAGTATGTGTGATAAGTGTCTGATAGATTACGTACTGCAGTTTTATTAACATAATAAGCTAACAATATGTATGTATATCCTTGGTAGTATTTCACAAACACTATTCCATTTAACCATTTCATGATTAGGTCCATTTGAATTAACATACTTTGCTTGGAGTTCTAAAAGCTATGTTTTCATTTTTTGTATTACTTACCTAATAATAAGCTAACAATATATATCTAACTATCCTTCTAGTATTTCACAAACACTATTCCATTTAACCATTTGATGATTAGGTCCATTTGAATTAACATACTTTGCTTGTAGTTTAAAAGATATGTTTTAATTTTTAGAATTATTTACTTGTTTGTGTTATTTATTATCAGATGTGTTTAACATTTTTTAATTAATCACTACATAAAATATGTTCATATATATGTTATTTGTTATGTTCATATTTGTATTATAGCATACACACTATGAAGAGAATGATTCTCAACATATCAATTCATTTAAGCAAGCAATACAAGTTTAAACTACCTTTTGGTAACAAAAAACATAAACACAAATTGATCTTAACTTCTAAACATAAATTAAGTGAAACAACTCTCAGAATCAAATTTATAAACAAAGTTTATCACACTACTAAATAAATCAATTAATAACATTTTTATTAACAAAGTTTTTGTAACTTATATATTACTATAGTAATTTAATAATATATACGTAACTACACAAAGTTATTAAACATTAATGTTAATCATTACTCTTGATAACAATTACTATGTATTATTACTTTATATCCTTTTACGATTTCTTAAAGCTTGAAAATTATTAATATGTCATATACTTGACAAGTTTAGGTTCATAAGTTAATATGATAGGTTTAATAAGAAATCCAACAATATAGTGGTGCAATGAATAATAATCCCAATATTTCTCATTTACAACTATGTAAATATTTGTCATAAAAATCAATTTATAATCTTTTCACTTTGTCAAAGTTGCTATTATTTTGATAAATTTATTGTAACTTATATCTTACTATAGTAACCTAGATGCGAGTGTCTTCCTTAATAGTTGTGTTGTGAAAAATATACTATTAGGTCCAAGAGTTGGTAGTTTTGTGTTCGTAATGTTGTAATCTTAGTGGTTTTGTAAGAAGTCGTAATTGTCTGTTTTGTGTTTATTGACTCGTTTAAAGTAAGGTTTGTGAATATCAAGCGGTGACAGTTATTAATTATGTTCTTGGAGTTGTTATTGATATTGACGGATTAGATTAGATATCCACCCTTGGCCGTGAAATATGATAAGAAAGTGGTATACGTATTATCTTGTTGTTTAAGTATAAAAGATAAACTAAGAAAGAAATCAGTAAATCCGAACAAGAGGTGTGAAAGTATAATCCGGATGATAATAAGTGAAACTTAAACGGTTTATTTAGAAAGAGTATGTATAGTGTTATAGTCTTTATACTGATTAAGAGTTCTTTTGGTTGCAGAAATATGGATAGAAATTTGAACCAGCGGGCTGGAAACGAGGAGAACCCTGGAGAGATTTTGTATCTCACTACTATCGTGGAAATACAGGATTATATTTCGGTTTATGGAAGTAGACGTGGGACTGTGCCTACGCGTCATCTTCGGAAAGTTATGTCAGATCAGTTTGACAAATGTTTTAAGAAGAATATGCCTCATATTGTAGCACGAATAAGAAACGAAATGAGAAGCGAAATTAGAAATGAGATAAGAAGTGTGATACGAGAAGAATTTCGTACGCTAAAAGAAGAACAAAGTGAGGAAGTTCGGAAGGCGAATACTCGGGCCGAGGCCGGAGGATCTAGGCGCTGAGTTGTGTGCGAGATTTGTGGAAAGAATCACGCTGGAGAGTGTAGATATAAAGAGAATGTCTGTTGCAAGTGTGGACTTCCGGGACACTATGCTAAAGAATGTTTAGGGAAATTCTGCTATGAGTGTAGCCGGTATGGGTATGACTCCTCAGAGTGTCCTAACTAGTTGACACGTTGTGTAAACTTTGAAATAGTCGTAGTAGCTTTCTTATGATTAGGTGAAACGTGTTTAAGTATGATATGTATGTTAATGTACTCTAACGTTGTAAGTAGCGAGGTAACTAAAGTCTTATGTTGATAGTTTTGGTATCAACTTTTAGGTGGTTATGTTATTAGAAGATTTATACATTTGATTCAGTATCTCAAAGATTAGTTTTTTGAAATATTAATGGTTTTATCGAACATTAAATTATTTAATGTTTTTAAAATGATATCATTAGAATTTCTATTATTGTCAGTGTTAATAATTATTGTTTGTTGGATTAGCATAAGAGACGCAATAGTATTCTGTAAGACGTCCAGCCAGACCACAAAAACAAAACACTGTAGACATTCTTGATATTATTTAAAAAACATTAGAAAAAACTAATTTCTTAAAAATCATATTATTTCTAAAAATTACGCTTCATGATTACTGAAAAAATAATGAATTTATTTTCTAAAAAACATAATTATGATAAAGATACTAATGAAGAAACTGATTTACATATGAATTCTTGTTGAGATTCATATTTCTGATATTGAGCAAAATTTATCAAATTGGACAATTCCAAAACAAGAATTTAGTACAATATACAAAATAGGAACATTTGATTTCTACAAGGATATTCAATCAAAGCAAGTGAACACACTGTTTCAATCAATAAAGTTTATGATAATTTACATCTATTATCCAAAACAGCTATAATCCAACATAGAAAAAAATATAAATATCTACATGTTGGTTTAGTACAAGTAGCAGTCAAACCATTGTTTAGAATAAGAATATATGCCCCGGTCCTTTTAATATTAAGAGATGCTAGACATACTATTTTTCAAAATTCAATACTAGCTATGGCTGAAACTAATATTTGAAATGGTCCTATATATTTTAATTGTTATCCAAACTTTTCAATAGGATTATTTGATCCAAATATTCTTGATACTTTAATTCTAACGATCAAAACAAAAAAAATTAGAATTCAAAGAAGAAACTAAAGCTATTGCAATTATATATAGAATTTGTTATAAAACTATGTCTTCAACAATAGAACCAAGAACTAAGATAGCTAGTCCAAAAAATGAAACAATAATTTATGAATCAAATCCACAACATACTATAATCCAAACACCAAAACGTCTCAAATAGAATGAGATTACTCAATCCTGTCATTGGAATTTACAAGATATTAATATATCAAAACCTATAGGAGACTCTAGTAGGTTATCTAGTGTTTTAGAACATGAAGACGGTTCTATAGATATTAATTTCGAAAATACTCAATTTATTCCTACAAGACTTTCTATAGGATCAATAAGTAGCACAATAAATCTAAAAAATCCTTCAATTAGAAAGTCAAAATCATTAAGATATGTAGATTTTTTTAAAAATATTCCACAACCTATATATTGTGAAGAGAAACAAAGTGAATCTGAAGGGTATAGTCCCACACAATCAAACATTCAATCAAAAATAAATAACTTTAGAAATCAAATATCATTAATAAGACTCAAATTTTATGTAATAATAACTCTACAAAAATAACAAAAATAAATCATATTGGAAAATTATTCATAACGATAAAATAGAATTAATAAAAATTGAATAAGAATTTCAACAAATTATATCAACCTCTAAAGATCAAAAAAATATTCAGTGGGAATAACCTAAAGACTTAACAAATATCCAATGGGTACAACTAGCAAATCTCACAATATGTAGTAATCAATTAAAAAAGAGAATTAGATTATATTTTTCATGGATCAACCAAGAAAAATCTGAATTAGTAATTTGTTAATATGAGTCTGTATTCAATAAGTATTAACATACAAATAAAAGAGATAACGACTAAACTTAAATTTCTTAATCACAATATACGAATAATCTAGCACATATGAGAATATTAGAGGTACATTATAATGCTCGTATAATTTTAACTAATGAACTTGAATCTTTGAAAAAACAAATTCACTAATGACCGAATCATACATTAACATGGAATATCTTAAAAATGAATTTCATGCAGAACATAATAAAGAAAAAAGAGATTATTACTATAATACTATTAATGACAGTAAAAAAGAATTTATACATCAACTAGCATGGAGAGATTATATAAATCAAAATAATGTTCATTTAACATTTTTTGAGTGGTATGAAATATATTGTAAACAAAACAATATTCCAAATCCTTTTTAAACATTTACGAGTCCCGAAAAATAACTCACGAATATTATGACATAAGTATTAATGAAAAAATAATAGCTATCCATCCTCCAAAAGCAAAAATTATGATACAAAATAAATATTTAGCCACGCCTTTTACCTCAATTACTGAAAAATTAACCAAAGAAGAATTAACCAAACAAATTGTTTACCAAAATAATTATTCAAATGAAATTCTTAACACTATGAGTCAACAACTAAGTAGAAATGAAAGCAACAAAATTATACTAAGATTAATGAAAGTAATAATGATACTATAAAATACTACAAAGAAAAACCAATTTTCACACCCCAACAAATTGACTAAACAATAAACTTAGTTAATGAATTACAACAAAAATTAACTGAAATAAAGATTAATGTTATTAACCAAGCTATGGATTCTGAAGACGTATCTACAGACAATGACACAAAAATATCTCAACTTCAGAATCAATTCTTAAATAATGTTAATAAACTTAGAAATACAAACACAACTAACTATAATAGACCTACTACTCTAAACTATTACCTAAGACCAACTTTTCCAGATATTCAGTATAAAGAAAGAGAATTCACTTTACAAAGAAGCGCATATGATGGTTGTATATGAATGAAATGTAGCTGGTTTTTCTGAACATCAAATTTTAAATACGCTTCAAGAAATGAATATGGCCTCTAATGCCTACAATATAAAAGGAAATAATCAAAGAAAAATAGTTGAATTATTAACTTCTGGCTTTACTGGCAATTTACTAGGCTGGTGGGAATCATATGTTACTAGTGAAGAAAAAAATCTTATACTTAATGCAAAAAAGGTAGTTATAAAACAAGAAAATAACGAAACTGTTACTACTCAAGAAGATGACATTATTCCAACTCTTATATATGCTATAGTTAAAAACTACATAGGATACCCAACTTTACTTCAAGAAAAAAGTGCAGAAATATTACTCAATTTAACTTGTAGAAAACTTCAAGATTTTAGATGGTATAAAGACATGTTTCTAACCAAGGTCATGTTAAGAGCAGATTGTAAAGAAGCATATTGGAAAGAAAGATTCATTGCAGGATTACCAAACCTGTTTGCTGAAAAAATCAGAAATAATTTAAGAGAACGATACAATAATCATATTCCTTATAAAGATCTTACCTATGGAGAGATAATTAGTTATGTTAGTAAATAAGGTTTATCTATTTGTTCAGATCTAAAGTTAAAAGCTAAACTCAAAAAAGATAATATTAGTAGCAAAAATGAATTAGGAGATTTTTGTCAACAATATGATTATCAACCAATTTCTAAACCCCCATCATCCAAACCCAAGAAACAGTTTTACAAAAGACATTTTTCTAATAAAAAATATGTTTCAAAACCAAATAATACAGAAAGATATACTAGTAAGAAAAAGAATTACAAAAAATTTAATAATAAAAAGCAAGATTTTAAAAGAAATCAAAAAGATATTATTATTTGTTATAAATGTGGAAAAACTGGTCATATGGCAAAAAATTGCTATGTTAAAAAACTATAAATGAACTAGATGTCTCTGATCAATTAAAAATCCAAATAAGTAAATTACTTTTAAATAACTATGAAGATTCTGAAGGCTCTGATTCAAGCCTATCAGATTACAAAGATAATGATTTAAATAATTTACAAAATTATTCAACGAGTGAAACTGATTATGAATCGGGATGCGAATGCATAGGAAATTGTACTTGTAATCAAATAAATGTGTGTTAGGTTTATTAATTGTATAGAATAAAATATAACATTTTGGGTGAAGTTTGTATTAGATACAAACTATGAGGGCTTAATTGTAAATATACTCAAAGAGTATATAAGCCTATGATTAGTGTTAATCATGTATCAATTGCCAAATTACAAGTGTTAATGAACTATGTGTGATTAAGGTGTAATTAGAGTTTTCTCTCTAAATGTTCATAGTTCTACATTGCAATTGAAGATTAACTTGATACCTGAATCATAATGGGACAAACAAGTGGTCATACGGTTAGGAAGAAATAAGTGATACATTGATGTTTCAGAAGCTGGAAAGAGGTTATATCAACTTGTCAATTATTAATTTTTCATTTGATCTCAACGCTCTCCCTTGATTTGACATACGTTGAATTTCCAAAAGTTAACTTTTCTTTGTCTCCCCCTCAACATATGATCTTATCTTAAGTTATACAATTTTGATAAATTCGGAGTTTTATGAAATTGAACTCATCATTATCTTTAACTCTGTGAGTATCCGCTGAAAAATTCATCTTCAACTTGACTTGATATCCGTAATCTTTCAAAATCAACTGAATTTAAATTTCTTTACACTTTCTCCCCCTCATGATGATCAGGATTCATCATGAACATCATGCATACAAAATTTGTAATCAACTTGATTTTGACATGAATGTAATCGCATTGTGTGTAGAAATCCTCATCATCTAAATCTTATGAATTCCCGAGACACCTCAATTCCTGAATGTGTTACTTCCCGAATCAACACTTAAAATTTCAAACAAAACATTTTATTCAGGAATTAAATAAAAATGTTAAATTCCCGCATGAGTTAAACTTCCCGTATGAGATAAACTTCCCGTATGATTTGAACTTCCCGAATCTATCATAATCGAGTTCCCGAATCTATCAACTACTCTTTTCCCGAATCCAAAATATATCTAAGGATTTCATTGAAAGCCTAAGTAAAAACCAAAATTGATGGAAACCATATGTGCGACATCCCTAATCGATCATCTATCAGACTTATTCCATCATTAACAACAATAAACAAGCATCAATGTTAAATAAATAAGTGATACGGTTTTAATCTTCCGTGCGGTTTTCTAGTATGCGGTTTTTATTCAAGTGGTCATACGGTTTTGAGAGTTAAAAATCAATGTTGTCGTTGATCAAAATGTTCGCGCTTATTACTAAATCATTGTTGCCAACAATTTTTGTTGCCGTTAATCAACTTGTACTAAATTGATTTTAAAATCATTTTAGTTGATTAAATTTTTGATCAAATCAAATCATTCCTAAACGATCATTATTTTTTCAGGTATCACAATGGATTATTCAATGAGATATTTTTCAAAAGCAACCATTGAGGAAGAAATTAAGAAATAGCGGAGATCAAGATCTAAGTTTACACAAGAGGAGACCTTTATTATTAAATTGTTTGATCATATGTTTTACTTGCATGATCGTGCATGTGCTGGAGTCACCACACGTCACAAAAATTTTAAGAGTCTTCCATCTGATGTTCAAGAGAAGTACAAAGATTTAGGGTATGATGAGTGATTTCTTTTCGAAAATAACTTGTACACAATTATATCAAGCGGAAAGAATGAATCTTGGTTATACACAAAGAATGACGTTTGTGGGTGAAGAGGAAGCAAAAAGAGAGGAGGAGATTAAAAGGAAAACGACAAATAAATGTCAGGAATTTCTGAATTATGATCAGTTGAATGCAACATACAAAGCCTGTGACGACAACAAAGCCAAGCCTGTGTGTTCAAGTGAATATTTCATTCCTTATCAACCAAAGCAACAGGTCAAATCAACTGCACCTCGCGTGTACATTCCTCACATAGAATTACAACGTCGACAGGAGATTCTCGAATCACAATGCTTCACAAAGAATGTCATGCTTGACTTATCTTATGCAGTTGAATTAGAGCAGAAACGAACAGATATTGATACTGCAATGAATAGGGTCAACGAATTGACACAAGCCAATGCCGAGTTGAAAGAGAAATTGTCTACTGTGTTGAAAAATGTTACAAAGATCATAGACAAATTGTGCGTTGAGAAAGTTGTGTTGAAAGAAAATGTCAAAAGACTTGAACAACAGTTGCATGTGTCAAATCAATCATTTGTTCCTCGTTCAATCTTGAATAAGAAAATATCTTAACTACAAACGACATTGGACACTGAGAGAGTGAAGTTTGAGAGTAAAATTCTGAAAACTGAGCTTAGCGCTTCAACACTTGCTGAATCAACGAAGACTTCCACTGACATTCTTAATTCTGATTCAGTTTTACATTGTAGTAGCCAATCTGATTCTTCTTTTACTGTTGCAGGTTCTGATCAAACATATAAAGATTTCACCAACGCATCAACTGCTGCGAAACATCCTAAGGCTACGGAATCTGTCGGATCTTCCCATCAAGTTAAATCACCTTCAGCAACAATGACTCAATCTTCGAAACAAAACCCTAAACAGAAACAAGTTGCTTACAATTATAAACAGAATACTTGTGCACCGAGTAATTCTAATTCTGCTTGTTCTGTGATTATAGATAATCCATCAATTTCAAAGCCTACGAGATCATTCTGGACTAAAAAGAAGACAACCACAGAAACTTCAAACTTTAATTCACCAAGTGGTTCAATAAATCATGTACATTCAAATGAGTGTTTTCAGATAAATGATTATTTCTCGTCAAATACAAAAACAACGAGGATTCCAAAGCAAGAGCATAGAGCTGCTAAGCCAAATCCTATTTCTCATAACAACAACAAACGCCGATCTTTCTCAAAACCAAGTACAACAAGGGAGTTTGTGCTCAAAACTGACGTCATGTATCCATTCGTGGTCTACTCAGCCAAACACCTAATCCGCCTGTCAAAAGAGAAGATTTGTAAGACGTCACGCATCAAACAAGAGTTTGTTGTTAAGAATGGAATTCCTCAATGGCATTCAGGACCGTTGAATCGAAAGGTCCATAAACCTGTTATTGTAACAAATACACAAAAATGGATGCCAAAACCTGCGACTAACAAATCTGGACCCAAACAAGAATGGGTACCAATTTTTGTTAATCCGTTTTGCAGGTAAACAAAGAGAGACATTGTTGGAGCACAATGAAGATCATTCAGACTGCAGTGAAGATCATCGTGTTCAGTGTGCTGAATTGGTTTAAAAACTCATAATCTTTCAAAGAAAAAGGCGTTTCCCTGCAATTTTAATTCCAATTTCATTTTGTTTAGCATTAGCCCGAGTCTAATGTCTGAGATGCTTATTTTGTGCAGTTTTATCATTTCATGATATAACTTGCTTTCTAATGGATTGATTTTTGCAAGAGGAGCAAAACTGTTTATCTCCACCTAATTGATGTCAAACGATTTTCATGCATCAATTTAGGGGGAGTTTGTTTTTGTTGCTTATATCTTTCCAAAAAGCCAAAAACATTCAAATATTGAAAAGCTAAAAACATTATAAAACTTCAAAATTCAAAAAGATTTTTGTTTTCATTTGTTGCCATCTGTTCAAGAAGGTATTCATTCTGATACCTTTCTTGATCCAATTTGTTATTGATCTTTGCATGATCGCCTTTCATTTATGTGATTCAATCTCATTATCATTTTGATATCCTTCTTTCAAGTGCTGAATGTTTCATTCTTTCTGGAAACTGCTCATTCATGTGTTATTAGTCATGTGATCGAAAATGCGCTGTGAGTGAGGGAGTGTAGGCATTTATACTCCTGTGGTCTATCCAGAACCAGAAGGACCTGCCCCAGGAGCTAACCATACTCTAGAAAGCGATAGTAAGGGTAACTTACTAGGTCAACTAGGTGAGCAGAATCAATTATCATGGGATACTGATTGGTATGCAGAGGTAAAATTAAACAGAGAGGGGTGGAACAGGAGATGGGGTGCATACGATCAACAAAGCATATTGAGCTTACTGTTACATCATTCTGTGACGTCATTTGTCAAATTTCCCTGATTAGTTCATTTCTCTGATTGTTCATTTTCTCTGATTGTTCAAATCATCCTTGACAATCCTTCTCGATAGTGAATTCCTTGATATATCATTCTTGTTAAATCACATGATTTCTCATCCGGTTGCGAATGATAACAAGTGTCCATGTGTATCCAAAAAATAGAGATACATACATAAATTTGGAAAGCGAGTTTGAGGGAGAAGTTGAAAAATATTTAGAGAGCTGTGGGTGAGACAGGATCAAAAGAATAACAAGATCCTTACCAAATAGTATACATTTGGGTAGCCACATCTGCTACTAGATCTCATTCGTTGAGATTTGGTATTGAAATACACATCATGGACCCAGTGATGCAATGCACTAACCCCACCCAACTACTCAATTATCTCTTAAAAGATAATTGTTTCAACATCACACGGAGAATTAGCACATTTCTATTGACATCTCAGTTGGAGATTGTTGATATTGAATCAAGGAGGACAGCTACTCCGGTCCCCGACTTCTTTCATGCACTTATCGAGTCTAGAGCTTATTTGAATACAAATTTCATTTCTTAGGACACATTGTGAAAATATAAAATGTATCAAGTCTTCGTGACTGATACCGAAACATCTTGAGTGATATCTTCGTGATATTTACAGTGATAGATGGAAATCCTACCAGAATCAACGCTATGCCAGTTCTGAAAGTAGGTTACACAGTTTATTCAAACTATTGTGTTAACGAATAATCTATGTGATCTCGGTGTTAAATTTACCCAAGGGAACTTTTAGACGGTGCCCTAAAGGCTGTCTCGCATACTTTCAAGATATATATTTGTTGTGACATTTCAAGAAGTACAAGTCTATCATGATGCGGATTTTTTACACAAAGTGCTTACATTCCTGTCAAAATCAAGTTGTATGCAAATTTTTTGAACATGATGTTCATGATAAATCCTGAGCATCATGAGGAGTAGAATAAAATTTGAAGAGTGAAGATTGTATAGTTGATTTTGAGATATAAAAGCAAAACGTTATTCAAGAAATTGAGGGGGAGAAGAAAATCAGTTTGAGTTGTTCATAGAAAATATTATTTTGATGTTTTGAAGACAAAAAGATGAAGACCCATGTATGTATGTAGGCGAAGTGAGAAAGAAGTAGCGACAAGTCAAGGGGGATCAAAGAAAAGTACATAGTATTTGACAAGATTGAAGAAAATCAGCTTCTTTTGAGACCAAGAGTGTTTAAAGTATTTCACGATCAAGAGCTACATTCTAGGGGGAGAGAATAAAAGATTCTTCCCAATGAAAGTTTAAAATCATTTTGTTTGAAGGCTCAAGATCAAGAGACCGTGAAGGTTGTGAATTCTGAAAAGCACAATGTTTATACAACCAAAGGTTGAAAAGCCTAAGGTTACTAGTGAAAGTTTGAAGATTGAAGAAAGAGGATGTCAATATATGCTTTCAAGATTCAAGTTCTCACCAAGTTTACAAAGTCAGACTATTCTTAAAAAAAATTGAAGAGTCTATCTTTCAAGATGAGAAGACATTCAGAAGACATCCAAAAAGAAATCGTTCAAGTCTTGTCTCCCAAAGCTTCAAGAGAATGCAGATTGAAAAAGAATATCTGCATGATTCAAAAGGGGAGATTGTTAAAGATTTCACAAGATGCCGAAAAGAAATAACATCTTCTATTTCTATACAAAGGGGGAGATTGTTAGGTTTATTAATTGTATAGAATAGAAGATAACATTTTGGGTGAAGTTTGTATTAGATACAAACTATGAGGGCTTAATTGTAAATATACTCAAAGAGTATATAAGCCTATGATTAGTGTTAATCATGTATCAATTGCCAAATTACAAGTGTTAATGAACTATATGTGATTAAGGTGTAATTAGAGTTTTCTCTCTAAATGTTCATAGTTCTACATTGCAATTGAAGATTAACTTGATACCTGAATCATAATGGGACAAACAATGTCATCACAGATAAAGATAGAGATTTCTTAGAATTATTAGATAAGGTTCAAGATAAATCTATAAGAACCCGGCTAATAGATAAATTTTTTAATTATAATAAAGACACAGAGGCAACAACTACAACAACATTTAATAGCAACCCCTTTAATCTCCAAGAAGTCTATGAAGATTTTCTAAACCAAAAAACCAAATAACAATTCAAGATCTACAAGAAGAATTACAAACTGTTAAAAAAGAAATAAGGATAATAAAAGAAAGATTATCTAAACTAGAAAAGGGTAAAGATAGTCTCACAGAAGAAAAAGAAGATCACAATGTCAATAAAATCATCACAATTTCTGATAAAATAAAACTTTCAAAGCATATATCATATCAGAGATGGAACACTTATATAAATCTTTGTATAACAGACGATTTCAAGATAACAGTTTTAACATTAGTAGACAGTGGTGCTGATATGAATTGTATTCAAGAAGGAATTTGTGACATCCGTCACCAAATCCGGTTAGTCATTTAAACCGCATCTATTGAAGCCCTAATTTATGCTATGTTGAGAACTAATTGCTCATGAACCATTGTGGTTCGGTTTTATGCTCGTATATACTTTAGATAAATTCTTAACATTTTTAGATTATTGTACTTAGAATATTAAGAAAACCTAAGTTTAACATAGATTGCATTTTATGCTTAATTAGGTAGACCTTTAGAAATTTGCCCTAGAATGCCACATTTTTTTTACCAATTTAATTATGTTTTTTTATAAAAAAAAATAAAGTTTGTTAATTTATATATAAATTTCGATTTTTATATATTAGGAGAGGTTTTTTTTTTATTTTGATTTAAACCTTATACTTATCTCTTAATTTAAAATCCAACCCAATCCTTACCCTATATAAATCAAACCTAAACCAAGCCCTAGCCCCTATTTGATTTTCACGGCACTCTTCCCCCCTCTCCCTCTTGATCGACTTCAGCCCTCTCTCCCTTCTCTTTTGTCGATTTCATCAAGAACAAGGATCAAGGATTCAAGAAACTAGGGTTTGTGATCATTGGCATTAGGGTAAACCTCTACTCCTTATCATCTTATGATCTCTCTATCTCATCTTCTCATCTCTCATTCATCTCCTTCTTGAATCCATGGAAATATGCCTAAGATCATCAAATATATGTTCAAAAACGTTTTCATGATGTGTCCAAGAGTTTTTACAATCAAAAATTAGGTTTTCATTCCTCAAAGTTCTATATACATAAAACTGGTTTCTGGACAGAAAATTTGGTAGTGTTTGGAAAGGCATAACATGGCCTATTCAGGGAGTTTTTAATCGATTATTGGGTCTCTAATGTAGTGTTTTGAGTCTAGTTTCACTACAACTAAGGTTTGTAATTTTTGAAGGTTATTTGGTCGGTCAAAAGTATTTTTCCGTAGAGGTGCGCAAGCTGCCAGTGTATTCGACAGATTAGAGGGTAAAAGTTTTTGTTTTTAAACCCATTCAAAACTTAGTATTTTCAAACAATACTTTTACTGTGACATGATCATAGAGTCTAGGTTGTTCTGTAAAAATTTTGTGGATTTTATATGTCGTTTATTATTTTTACAAAATTCAAACAATCTGTTACGCATGTGCAGGCGTTTTTCTGTCAGTAGTAGCTTTCGTTAATTTTTATAAATATCTATCTAAGATAGTTTATTCTAGAAAAGTTACACGATGTAATAGAGACTTTGAACCTACTGTAACATAAATTTGATGATCGTACTCAGACGTTTAGTATTTTCTAAAATTACTTAAAGTCAGCCTATAGAATCAGAAAACTTGTACTGTGGCATTAGGTTAATATAAACAACTTTACATGCCTTTGGGCTATACTAGGGTGTTCAAACACCTACATACATGACTTATGTGCACTTATACTATTTGTAGATCTCGCGCCTTTTTCTTTGCAAGATTAGTATCCGTTGAGAAGCCAAGGTGAGTACTCGTAGCCCCTTTTTCTTGCACTATTTTGGGGGAAAATGACACTCAATCTTGTTTTCTTATGCCGTGTTCTAAACTTCAAATCTTTTATGACAATTGTGTGTGTATGACTATGTGTTTGCGTGAACCCGCGTTGGGTTATGCCTATGAGATGACTATATTTCTACAACCCGTGTTGGGTTATGACTATGAGATGACTATATTTCTATGAGCCAACATATGTTCCCGGCCGGCTATACTATGTTGGAAGACTAATTACTCTTGAACCGAGATGTTTCGGTTATTGCTATGCTCAAATTGCAAGTGCTTTACTATTATGCGGCAATTGTCAAAACTACATGCTATACACGGTAACTTGATTTCTATTTAAACCTGCGAGCTCACCAACCTTTGTGTTGACATTTTTAGAGTGTTCATTATCAGGTAATGCTAACAACGATAAGTAAGGATGCTTAGAAGGCTAACTGGACTTTTAAAAAGACTCAGCTAGTGCAAGGCTACTTTTAGGCTTCGGACATAACTTTTGAACTATCTCTTTTATTTTGATTGTTGGTTTTGGGCTTGTTGCCCCGTATACCTGTCCCGAGTTGTGGGATTTACATTTATGTATTCTTATTCTTTACTTTTGACTATGATGCCGTGAATATCGACTTATCACGGCACAAGTCCCCTCTTGTGTCGGGGAAACGTTGTGACATGTTGGTTATTTGCATTTAGTGTTTTTCTCTATAATGGTATCAATGTGTTATGACGATCCTCTCCATCACACTTCGCGTTTCCGCCTTGGCGGGGTGTGACAGATTGGTATAAGATCCATTGGTTATAGAGAATTAGGTGGATTGGCCTAGACTATAACCTAAGCACCACATGTAGTTGCATAATAGGAACTATGTGTGCATTTATACTTGTATAACTTTTCGGGGTTTTGACTACGATATGACCAACATCTCAAACATGTCGAACAAGGAATACTCACCATACATCATTACTTCACGTGCCGGAGCTATAACGAAATCTCACCGTGTAAACGGCAAAGTACTTCGTACTAGGGAAACGGCTTACAAAAGAGTTACGCCAATTCAAAAGATTACCTTCACGGTCCCTAAGGATGCCCCAAAGGAACCGACTAAGTAAGGGTTTTTCAATGAACCACTGGAAGAGGATTCCTCCGAGGAACCATTCGAGGAGGAACTCTCCGAAGAGCCATCTGAGGAAGAACCGATAGAAATATCGAGTGATGACTCAAGCGAAGACGAAATCGACTCGGATCGCGAATACGACGCATGGAGCTGATTTAGACTCTAGATGTGCTGATTATCTATCCTAGCACCACTATTAGGATTTTCTATGTTATTTCAATTATGATGTCTCATTCCTATTGTTACTACAAAAGCAAAAATCTATAAATAAAGTGGTGTTTTATTTGAGTATTTCTCTCTATTTTAGTGCTATATTCAAGTTGAAAACTCGTATGCTCAATGAGATGACTAAATTCCATGAAACTTTGTATGCACCACTTATACTCCTTTGCGGATTAACTGCAACAACTATCGCTCAAAACACCTCAACACGACATACTACTATATGTGAGACCTTTATGTGATTACTTGATTTTATTGATTCTTGTTATAGAAGTTATATTAGGAAAAGGAAAGGGCTGAGTGAATACTCCAATAGCTATGCAAGAGAAAGAAATATATAGACTCAGAATTCTTGATCTATCTTTATTGCATGTTCTTGTTTGATTGTTGCCTTAGAGTAGGATTAATTATTCTAAGGACTAAGTATTTTGGTATCTTGCACAGTAGAGTATTCATGAAAGCCTGGACCCTTCGGTTACTGTAATGTCCCATGCAAGTGGAGCAACATGCTTAGTAATACCTTATGAGAAACTGTGATAAGCATGGATTCATAGCGTCTAGCCAACGCCATGCACACACGCCTATCACAAGGCCCTGTAAGGTAGTACGAGGAATTATATGAAATGAGCTACGTGTTGGAGTATGCCCACTGACGCACGTACGCCAAATGATCACTGCTGATGATGTATGGGCCTATCGGGTCACACGCCGGAGGCTGATCTTGATAACAACCTAAAGATGAGGGTGAGAAAGAAGAAATAATTATTGTTGGCTTCCTAGACTAGGTTAGCGGCCCTAACCAGATCGTCGCGATCGAAGCCCCGATAGCAGCGCTAACCTTAAGTGGTTAGCGGCGCTACACGTGGGCGGTTAGCGGCGCTACACGTGGGCGGTTAGCGGCGCTAACCCCGCCTGACAGAAGCAACTTTATTCTTTTCACCTCCTCTCTACACCAATGCATGTCTATCTCATGATTAACTCTTGCCCGACTTTGGGGAGTTCTGGAGGCACCATGGAGTTTATAAAAGACATGCAACTCTCTCTCATTTGTCTCTCTTGGAACATTTGAGTTAATATACACTTAGAAACTTTGAGAGTTTGTCTAAGGTAATATTGTGAGCTTTAAGAGGGAGAGTTTCCTGGTGGTCCTTGGGTTGTTTGTTCCAGAATAGTATCTTCATAAAGAGAAGGATACTTTGGGGTGCTAGTACATCAAGGTCACACATATCTCGGGGTAGACTTTGATAGCTTAACAAGGAGGTTATCAAGGTTGGAGTTTAGCACACAACAAATCCAGAGACATCAAGGGTATAACTCTACTCTTTCTTTTGCAAAATGTAGTTGTAGAGCATGGTACACCTTTGGGGTTCATTTGGTGGTTCTTGTTTTGCTTTTAAAATTGGTTTTTGTGTTTGTATGCTTCCGTTGTGCTCAACTACGAACCCCTTCAGTGGTATCAGAGCCACCTCTACACTAGTTTTGCACTTGGTGGCCTAAAAAATCAAAAAAATGTGATTTTTGGTTCTGTCCAGGGTTTAGCGGCGCTAACGTTTCCATGTTAGCGGCGCTAAACCATCTTTAGCGGTCGCTAAGTAGTCTGGCTTTAGCGGCGCTAACCTTAAGTTAATGGTGCTAACTCTTTATAGTTAGCGGCGCTAACTCCTTACTAGCAGAATGCAAGTTTTTGCCTTAAATCAATTTTGTTGGATTTTTTGTACTTTCTGGAATTGTTCCAGAATTTGGGTTTTGGTATGATTAAGTTGCCTTATGTCTTGGTTGGTGTATTTATATGTGGATTAACATTTTGGCATGAAAATGGTTAATTGCATATACTTATATTGTGTATATATGAATATGGAATTTTGACTTGTTTAAGGTTCCTAATGCATATGTACATAGGATTATTAGTGCCTTGAGTGTTTAGATAATCTTAACCAAGACATATAAGATTTACATGGTTTTTTTTTTGTGGCACACCATGTGTAGATTTGTATTCTTGTATGTGGTTGTAATATTTGAATCCGGTAACATCTTGAGCCTTTAGACCTATGTGATGTGTTTGGTTGATTAAATTAATGTATTAATTCATTTGGTGGTTTGTACCACAATGATTTGTAATAATTAATTTATTTATTCGGTTTGTATATTTTGAGGCTTGCATGCCAATTTCTGTTCTTTGTAATTTGTAGTATTAGTTTAGAATAGTAAATTGTGGCTTGCATGCCATTTCCTTTTAAATTTGTAAATTGTAAAAGGAGAACCGAAGCAACCAACAAGGACCATGGAGGGTGTCTTGGCAAACTTGGATCCGGAGGTCAGTAGGAGACGCAATGGATCAAGTGGGAGGAGCACACATCAAGTCATTCGGATTTGTCCTTAGATGACTTAGTCTTTACCGTTGGCTCACGGGCAAGGCACATAGGATTGGCTCGTTACCGGATATTTATTACATGCGTGGTTGATTTTATTTTGTATCTTTTCTTGCATGGTTGTTTAGGATCTTCGCATGCTAGAAAAATTTTCAAAATAATAACATGAAAGAGTTTTAAATCGGTTTACAAACTCCGCGCGCCACATAAACAAGAATTGGTTAAAAGTGTTTTAACCGGAAAAACAAAAACCCGTTTTTTCAAAAGTAAATCTCATACCACCCGTAAGATGACACCTCCCGAATCTAGTGAAACAAGATTGGTCGTCGAGCTCTAGCCGAGATCGGTTTTGTGTAACTGTGTGGAAGGTGCGTGTGGCAACTCGCAAGGTCGGTTGTCGAGCTCTAGCCGAGCCGGCCATTGAGCTAGAGTACCACCGTGTATCTTGACGGACGATTTACAATTCCAAGACTTAAAACGCCTTGGTAGCTGTCGGTGGATTAATGAGGAATTGGTGCGGAGGGATAAAACATGCCAAATGGGTGCTATGAGTACCTAGGATCCCGCAATTGTCTAAGAGTTGTAATCACGGATTTCAATTGGTAAAGTGTTTACCGGCCTAAAATAGCTCTATGAAGTGATCCGCGGAAAACCCGTCATGGATTAGGGTATTTTGAGGTTCTTAGCCCTTGTTAATATAATTTGTTTTTATAACAAGTGGGTAATTATTTTAACAAGGGTTTAATAATACATCATAACTAACCAATTTTGTACTTTGCTTGTAGATGGCATCTACTAGCAACACCAACACCACCAATATGTCACTCCGTCCATTCTTGGTAAAGGAGAAACTCACGGGGACAAACTTTATGGATTGGCATAGGACTTTGAGAATCGTCCTACGTCATGAAATGAAGCTAGAGGTCCTTGAGTCACCTCTTCCGGAACCCCCTGCTACCAACGCGGCGAGGGCCGTCCGAGAGGCGTATGAAAAACGTCTCAAGGACACGAATGACGTGACTTGCCTTATGCTCACGACCATGAGTCCCGAATTGCAAAGGCAATTCGAGAAAGTGAGTGCGTGTGAGATGATATCTCAGCTGAAAGACATGTTCCAACAACGGGCTAGGCAAGAACTCTATGAGTGCGTCAAGGCCTTCATCGGTTGCCAGATGCAGGAGGGCGGCAATGTTAGCTCCCATGTGCTTAAGATGAAAGGGTACGTGGATCAGCTAGAGGAGTTGGGATTTCCCATGGGGAAGGAGTTAGCGGTTGATATCATCCTCCAATCCTTGCCTCCGGCATATGGGCCGTTCATTGTGAACTTTCATATGCATAGTAAGGATAAGTCCATTATGGAGTTACATGGCATGCTCAAGACTGCCGAGGGCGAGCTTGCCAAGTCAAAGCCCTTCACCTCCACTGCCGTCCTTACCATCAACGAGGGTGGCAAGAAGCGGAAGCAGCCCGCTTCGGGCTCTAAGGGAAAAGGAAAGGGGAAGGCCAAGGCCCATGGGCCGAAGCCCAAACCTAACCCGACCCCGGAGCCGAACGGGAAACAAGTGGCTCTCACTACCACCTCACCGGAAGAGGCAACCTGCTACTTCTGCTGGGAGAAGGGTCACTACCGGCTTAGTTGCCCCAAGTATACGGAGGAGCTCTAGAAGCTTCGAGCTAAAGGTGCCACTGCCTCCGGTACGTACATGATTGAACTCCATAACACTTCTACTTCTAACGCCTGGGTTTTAGACAGCGGGTGTGGTACTCACATTTGTAATAATGTGCAATTACTAAGAAGAAGTAGGGACCTGGTTGATGGAGAGCTAGATCTCATCATGGGAAACAAGGCGGTTGTCCCGGTTGAGAAGATTGGGAGTGTGGAGCTCGCCTTTCCATCCGGCTTATCTATTGTTTTGTTAAATGTATCTTTTTCGCCCTGCGTGGCTAGAAACATTATTTCATTATATGCTTTGTATGATGATGGATTTAACTTTAAATTTCAGAATGGTAGCATTTTATGTTACAAAAATCATGTCTTTTATTTCAAAGCTTTTCCATGTCATGGCATATATGAGACAAGCGTAAGCTTGCAAAACAATAGATCAATCATGAATGTTGATTCGGGATCCAAAAGTGTTTTGGATAAATTATCTCTATGGCATGGTCGGTTAGGCCACATAAACAAGAAACGCATCGCCAAGCCCCAAGCGGATGGGATCTTGGAATCATTTTACCACGGGTCTAATGAAGTATGTGATTCTTGTATATTGGGCAAGATGCCCAAAGCACCCTTCACCGGTGTATGTCAGAGGGCGCAAGACTTGTTGGATATCGTTCACACTGATGTGTGTGGTCCGTTCAAGCATGCCACAAGAGATCATTCCCGCTACTTCGTTACCTTTATTGATGATTATAGTCGATACGGGTATGTGTACTTGGTGAGACAAAAGTTGGATATCTTTGAGGTGTTCAAGACTTATCAAAAGGAGGTAGAAAATCAACTAGGGAAAAGAATTAAGATGCTACGATCTGATAGAGGCGGTGAGTATCTTAGTTCCGAGTTCCGTGAACATGATTGTGGGATTATCTCGCAATTAACCCCTCCTAGGACGCCACAATTAAATGGTGTCGCCGAGAGGAGGAACCGGAAATTGTTAGATATGGTTCGGTCCATGATGGTTCGTACGGACGTTTCCGTTACGTTTTGGGGATACGCGATTGAAACGTCCGGTAGAATCCTTAACCTTGTACCAACAAAGAAGGTTAAGAAAACACCGTATGAGATGTGGCATGGAAAGGTTCCATCCATTTCATATTTAAAGGTCTGGGGTTGTCATGCCTACGTGAGACGTGAGGTTGAGGACAAATTGGAGCCCAGGGCCGAAAGGTGCTTTTTCATTGGTTATCCTGCTGGGTCTATCGGATATTTGTTTTACAAACCTTCGGAGAACAAGGTATTTGTTGCTCGAAGGGCAATGTTCCTTGAATGGGAACTGCTATCCAAAGACGCTAGTGGGAGAAGGGTTGATCTTGAAGAAATTCAAGAACCTGCCAATATAGAACCTGATGTTGGAACTAGCTCACAACCTGTAAGGGTTGATTCTCAGCATGATGACGCTGGAGATAATGTAAACTCATTGCCTCTTAGAAGATCTGGTAGAAGTCGGCATGAGCCAGAGAGATATGATTTTAACATATCTGAGGGCACCAACATGGTAGTGGTCTCTGACGAACCTATCAAATACCGGGACGCTGTGCTGGGCCCTGAGTCCGCCAAGTGGAAAGAAGCAATGGAATCCGAGATTCAATCCATGTCAGATAATCAAGTCTGGGACTTGGTTGATCCCGTGCCGGGGTGTAAGCCCGTAGGGTGCAAATGGCGAGGTAGACACCTTCAAAGCCCGACTGGTGGCTAAGGGTTTCACTCAAACTCATGGTATAGACTATGAGGAAACCTTTTCCCCGGTGGCTATGTTGAAATCTATCCGGATACTCTTGGCCATTGCCACATTTCATGATTATGAGATTTGGCAAATGGACGTTAAAACCGCGTTCCTTAATGGGACACTTTCAGAGGAGGTGTATATGACATAGCCTGAGGGTTTTGTACATCCAGAGTTTCCGGATAAGGTCTGCAAGCTTAAAAAGTCCATTTATGGGCTTAAGCAAGCCTCTCGGAGCTGGAACCTGTGCTTTGATGAGAAGGTCAAAGAGTTTGGCTTCTCTAAAAGCAAGGATGAGCCGTGCGTTTACATTAGAGCTAGTGGGAGCGTAGTTGTATTCCTAGTTCTTTATGTAGATGATATTCTACTAATTGGGAATGACGTCTCAACTTTGCAAGGGGTAAAAGCCTGGCTAGGGAGTTGTTTCTCAATGAAGGATCTTGGGGATGCAGCTTACATTCTTGGGATTAAAATCTATAGAGATAGATCCCGCAGGTTGATCAGATTGAGCCAGAGTACGTACATTGACAAGGTCATAAAAAGATTTAGGATGGAGGACTCCAAGAAGGGGTTCATACCTATGTCACATGGTTTAGTGTTGAGCAAAGCTTAAAGCCCGAGTTCCCCTGAGGAACGGGAAGTAATGAGGCGAGTCCCGTATGCTTCGGCTATAGGCTCGATCATGTACACCATGTTATGTACTAGGCCTGATATATCTTGTGCATTGAGTATAACAAGTAGATATCAAGCCAATCCTGGTGAAGCACATTGGACGACAGTGAAGAACATTCTCAAGTATCTTCGGAGGACAAAGGAGATGTTCTTAGTATACGGAGGTGCGGAAGAGCTTCGGGTAACTGGTTACTCAGACAATAGCTTCCAAACCGATCGGGACGACTGCTGATCTCAATCGGGGTTCGTGTTCCTGCTCAATGGTGGTGCTATTTCCTGGAGAAGCTCCAAGCAAGACATTGTGGCCGATTCTACTACCGAGTCGGAGTATATCGCGGCCAGTGAAGCTGCGAAGGAGGCTGTGTGGATGAGGAAATTCATCCAAGATCTGCGAGTGGTTCCTAGTATTGCCGACCCTGTTGAGGTATTTTGTGATAACGAGGGTGCGGTTGCTCTAGCGAAGGAACCAAGGTCTCACCGACGCATGAGGCACATTCCGCGGAAGTATCATTACATCCGGGACGTGGTCGATAGTGGAGACATTGTCATCAGCAGAGTACACACAGATAGCAACGTGGAGGATCCGTTCACCAAACCATTATCGCAAGCGAAACACGATGCTCACACACGTGCTATTGGGATTAGATTTGCTAGCGATTTGGTTTGATCATGTATTTATATTTTGGTTAGTATATTTGATGTATTTACCCTTTTGGGAACATTCAGCAGTATTGTATTTATTGTATTTATCGATTATGAAATGAGATTTAGTAATTCGCAAGTTGCGGGTATTTCTTTAAATCATTACTGTGTTCCAACTTAGCATGTTTTGTTCTTCCCTAAATGTGTTTGCATTCTAAATGTCCGCAGTAGTTCATTCTTCTCGGGAAGGAAGTATGAACTAAGACTGAGGGAAGTGATTGGTCATGTGTCCAATGGGGATTGGGACACGGGGACGCAATTCTTCACCTGTACTTGAAAGTGTTTCAAGTGACTGGACGACCCACACCTGATTTCACTTTATGGTACTTGTCATGAGTAAATCAGGATGATAATATCAGTTCATCCTCATACTTGAGATGCATGTGTTTGCATCACTTTGGTTTGCTTTGTTCTAGTTGCTTTCAAACGCAGTCCGTAACTGGCTGTTATAAAGGGAGTAATTGGGCAGAGTATGATCACTGTGGTGGGCAGTGTAGTCAAAGGAATTTGTTCCTCTGTTTAGAGAGATATCCCTGGGCCCCTTGATGATTGGTCGCTGACACCAAAATGCATGGCCATGCTCAAAGCTTGCAATGATTTTTGATCGATTGCAACTTGTATATTAAGCTTATGATTTATGATCGATTGCAACTTGTATATTTTGGTCACCACCAATCTAGATCGAGAAACATAATCGTGAATGAATGGAGAATGACCAAGTACCATGTCTCGTGTTCACTTGGATATCGCAAACAAAAGGATGTTTGATCCCTTATCAATAGGACCATTTCACACGGGCTGCAGTTTGGTTTTTGTGCTGAAGACAAAACCCATGCTGACTTGGGGGCAGAGATGTCTTACTAGAGGCTGCTCTCTGTCTGTGATGCATTGGGTACGGTGAGTCATGTGCAAGTGGGAGTTTGTTGGAGTATGCCTACTGACGTACGTACGCAAAATGATCACTGCTGATGATGTATGGCCTATCGGGTCACACGCCGGGGGCTGATCTTGACAAAAACCTAAAGATGAGGGTGAGAAAGAATAAATAATGATTGTTGGCTTCCTAGACTAGGTTAGCGGCTCTAACCAAATCTTCGCGATCGAAGCCCCGATAGCGGCGCTAACCTTAAGTGGTTAGCGGCGCTACACGTGGGCAGTTAGCGGTGCTAACCCCGCCTGACAGAAGCAACTTTATTCTTTTCACCTCCTCTCTCCACCAATGCATGTCCATCTCATGATTAACTCTTACCCGACTTTGGGGAGTTCTGGAGGCACCATGGAGTTTATAAAAGACATGCAACTCTCTCTCATTTGTCTCTCTTGGCACATTTGAGTTAATATACACTTAGAAACTTTGAGAGTTTGTCTAAGGTAATATTGTGAGCTTTGAGAGGGAGAGTTTCCTGGTGGTCCTTGGGTTGTTTGTTCGAGAATAGTATCTTCATAAAGAGAAGGATACTTTGGGGTGCTAGTACATCAAGGTAACACATATTGCGGGGTGGACTTTGATAGCTTAAGAAGGAGGTTATCAAGGTTGGACTTTAGCAAACGACAAATCTAGAGACATCAAGGGTATAACTCTAATCTTTCTTTTCTGTTTAAGTTGCAAAATGTAGTTGTAGAGCATGGTACACCATTGGGGTTCATTTGGTGGTTCTTGTTTTGCTTTTAAAATTGGTTTTTGTGTTTGCATGCTTCCGTTGTGCTGAACCACGAACCCCTTAACTACGGACTAGGATACGGGAATCACATGGGATAACAATACTGCTATGACCCCACGAAGCTTGACATGCTTGTATTGCGGGTAAAGCTAGCCAACACAAACTATTTGTCTATCCCCTCAAATCTACCTTTCGTATAGAATATGCCTCCAAGGAGATCAAACCGTTTGAATGGCCGCGGGTGTGGCCTTGGTATTGGTGCGAGGGGAGATGAAGCAACAAACTCCAACATCGCCGACATGATAGTGCGACAACTCCAAGCACTTATTTTTAATCTTGTGACCCAAATCAGTTACAACCTCAACCACCAAAACAACAATACCAACAATGTAGTCGGTTATCGATATCAGTAACTGTGCTGAACACTAGAAGGTGGAAAACTCAGATCCAGGCAAGAGGGAGGCCTGCTACTATAGGAATGACTTGGGAAGAACTTAAGGCGTTGATGGAGGAGAAACTTTGCTCGAGCACTGAAATTCAAAAGTTGAATGACGAATTATGGAACCACAAGATGGTGGGTGCAATTCATGCCGCTTACACTGACCTAAGCACCACATATTGTTGCATAATAGGAACTATGTGTGCATTTATACTTGTATAACTTTTTGGGGTTTTGACTACGATATGACCAACAGCTCAAACATGTCGAACAAGGAATACTCACCATACATCATTACTTCACGTGCCGGAGCTATAACGAAATCTCACCGTGTAAACGGCAAGGTACTCCATACTAGGGAAACGGCTCGCAAGAGAGTTACGCTAATTCAAAAGATTACCTTCACGGTCCCTAAGGAAGCCCCGAAGGAACCGACTAAGCAAGGGTTTTTCAATGAACCACCGGAAGAGAATCCCTCCGAGGAACCATTCGAGGAGAAACTCTCCAAATAGCCATCTGAGGAAGAACTGATAGAAATATCGAGTGATGACTCAAGCGAAGACGAAATCGACTCGGATCACGAATCCGACGCATGGAGCTGATTTAGACTCTAGATGTGCTGATTACCTATCCTAGCACCACTATTAGGATTTTCTATGTTATTTCAATTTTGATGTCTCATTCCTATTGTTACTACGAAAGCAAAAATCTATAAATAAAGTGGTGTTTTATTTGAGTATTTCTCTCTATTTTAGTGCTATATTCAAGTTGAATACTCGTATGCTCAATGAGATGACTAAATTCAATGAAACTTTGTATGCACCACTTATACTCCTTTGCGGATTAACCGCAACAACTATCGCTCAAAACACCTCAACACGACATACTACTATATGTGAGACCTTTATGTGATTACTTGATTTTATTGATTCTTGTTATAGAAGTTATATTAGGAAAAGGAAAGGGCTGAGTGAATGCTCCAATAGCTATGCAAGAGAAAGAAATATATAGACTCAGAATTCTTGATCTAGCTTTATTGCATGTTCTTGTTTGATTGTTGCCTTAGAGTAGGATTAATTATTCGAAGGACTATGTATTTTGGTATCTTGCACAGTAGAGTATTCATGAAAGTCTGGACCCTTCGGTTACTGTAGTGTCCCATGCAAGTGGAGCAGCATGTTTAGTAATACCTTACGAGAAACTGTGATAAGCATAGATGCATAGCGTCTAGCCATCGCCATGCACACACGCCTATCACAAGGCCATGTAAGGTAGTATGAGGCATTCTGTGAAATGAGCAACGGACTAGGATACGGGAATCACATGGGATAACAATACTACTATGACCCCACGAAGCTTGACATGCCCGTACTGCGGGTAAAGCTAGCCAACACAAACTATTTGTCTATCCCCTCAAATCTACCTTTCGTATAGAATATGCCTCCGAGCAGATCAAACCGTTTGAATGGCCGCGGGTGTGGCCGTGGTATTGGTGCGGGGGGAGATGAAGCAACAAACCCCAACATCGCCGACATGATAGCGCGACAACTCCAAGCACTTATTTCTAATCTTGTGACCCAAATCAGTTACAACCTCAACCACCAAAACAACAATACCAACAATGTAGTCGGTTATGGATATCAGTAACTGTGCTGAACACTAGAAGGTGGAATACTTAGATCCAGGCAAGAGGGAGGCCTGTTACTATAGGAATGACTTGGGAAGAACTTAAGGCAATGATGGAGGAGAAACTCTGCTCGAGCACTGAAATTCAAAAGTTAAATGACGAATTATGGAACCACAAGATGGTGGGTGCAATTCATGCCGCTTACACTGACAGGTTTCACGAACTGGCAAAACTTGTGCCACGATTGGTTACTCCAGAGTCCAAACGAATCGAGAGGTACATTGCGGGACTTGTAGCCCAGATTCGGGCGATGGTTAAAGCAACCGAACCACCAACGAATGAGAGTGCTATATTGAAAACAGGAGGACTTTAGAAACAACAACAAGAGGGCGAAGGTGGCAACTAGCTACGTGGCAGCTAACCCGGTAAGGAAAGAGTATTCGGGTTCTGCACCAAAATGCACTACTTGTAACTATCACCACTACCAAAACATACCGTGTTGACACTACACAACCTGCAACCGATTAGGGCACTATGCAAAGGACTGTAGGACTGGGGGTAGGATGGTGGCCCCGATAAACACTGTGAACCCGAGAGGTAATCGGGGTGCATGTTATGAATGTGGTAGTACGGAGCATTACCGAAACGCATGTCCAAGACTTATCGAACACCTGCAGCAGGAGGAACTTGACCAAACCCACCTTTAGCTATGGAGGGAAACCGGAACCCAGAGAATCAAGTCAACCAAGCCCGTGGGAGAGTGTTTGTCATGGGAGTAAATGAAGCCCGCCAAGATCCCAACATCGTTACTGGTACTTTCTCTTTAAATGACTTCTATGCTACTGCACCTTTTGATTCTGGCACCGATTATGGTTTTGTTTCTACCGATTTCGTAACCTTAACGGGTGTGAAGTTTAGCAATTTAGACACCGTTCACTTGATAGAGATAACTGATGGGGAGAAAGTAGAGATTAGTAAGGTTGTCTGTGAGTGTACCAAAGAGCTAGAGGGCATTACTTTTAGTATAGAATGGATACCTTTTGGGTGTGGGAGCTTTGATGAGATCGAAGGGATGGATTGGTTGTCGAACCTAAAAGCCGAAGTTTTATGTCATGAAAAAAAAATAGTGCGAATTCCTTTACCGTGTGGCAAGGTACTTCTAGTTCATGGAGACCGAACGGAAGGAGACACGAGATGACATAGAGCGCTAAGTTTGTAGAGAAGAAACTCGAAGATATCCCTATAGTTTGAAATTTTCCGGAAGTGTTTCCCGAGGATTTGTCTAAATTACCTCCTGTTCGACAAGTGGAACTTACCATTGACCTAATACCGGGAGCTACCCCAGTAGCGAGGTCACTATACCGATTGACACCATCGGAGATGCAAGAATTGGCCAGCCAACTACATGAACTACAAGATAAGAATTTCATGCGACCTAGTCAAACACCTTGGAGAGCACCCATTCTACTCGTCAAGAAGAAAGACAGATCGGTCCGTATGTGTATCGACTACCGTGAGTTGAATAAGTTAACCATCAAGAACCGCTATCCTCTCCCTAGAATAGATGATTTGTTCGATCAACTGCAAGGCTATCGACATTTTTCCAAAATAGATCTTCGATCTCGTTACCATCAATTGAGTGTGCGTGAGGAGGATATGCCGAAAACCACATTTCGGACCCGTTACGAGCACTTCGAATTCACCGTTATGCCTTTTGGATTGACCAAAATATCTGCGGTGTACATGGACCTTATGAACCGAGTATGCAAACCATTTCTAGATAAGTTTGTAATCGTCTTCATCGATGACATACTGATCTATTCCAAGTCCAAGGAGGAACATGAAGAACATCTGAGGTTAATCCTAGAATTGCTTAGGAAGGAAAAACTTACGCCAAATTCTCGAAGTGTGATTTTTGGTTGAATGAGGTACATTTTCTTGGCCATGTGGTCAACGACAAAGGAATTCATCTGGACCCCGACAATATTGAGGCCATTAGCAAATGTAAAACCCCTATGACGCCATCGGAGATCTGCTCGTTTATGAGTTTGGCCGGATATTACCGAAGATTCATCAAGAATTTCTCCAAGATCGCCAAGCCACTCACCCTGTTGACACAGAAAGAAAAGAAATTCGACTGGAATGAGGAACAAGAAGAAGCATTCCAGAATCTAAAGGATAGACTGTGTAATGCCCCGATTCTAACTCTTCCTGATGGTCCGGATGACTTTATGGTGTACTGTGACGCTTCTCATCAAGGCCTAGGTTGTGTGCTCATGCAGAGAGGTAAAGTGATTGCATACGCGTCCCGATAAACAGTTCTCGTTTGAACCCTCCCCTATATATATATATATATATATATATATATGTATATATATGTATGTAAACTAGCAATGTACCCGCGCAATGTGGCGACGGTAAATAGTTTCTATTTTGTAATATGTCGTTTTCAAGGATGTAACGCGTAATTCAATGTCTTATTGAGCAGTTTATAGTTTCTGTTTTGCAACGCGTCATTTTCAAGGATGTAACGCATAATTCAATGTCACGAAAAAAAATTCAGCCACATGTCCGTTTTTTCTTCAATTTTTCTTATATTTGTATCACCTATTATATTAATTTTAAAAATAAATTCTAAAAACATTAAAAAATTAAATAAATTTATATTTATGAAATAAGAAGAGGAAAATTAATAAGATTTTGAAAATTATATTGATGTGGTTGGATAATTGTATTTGTGTAAGAAAGTATGTTAATGGGAGATTATATTTTAAATAAATAAAAAGTTACAGTTTATTAGGAGAGAGAAATAGTTAAAAATCGAGTGGATGAGATTAATTTAGATAAAAAGAATGGTGGAGATTAGAAATTGACATAATTTTTAAGAAGTTCTCAAAAATTGGAAGGAGAAAGAGTGTTAAATGGTTTATATACTAGTATAAATATATACACGCGAAATACAAACTAAAGTCAACAACTTCGAGAATAATTAAATACACAAATATGGAAATGAGAGTAACTTCCTTAGCATGTATAGATGATGAGATTGGAACGGACTTACGGTTAGGGTCATTATGTTTTCAGGATAAGATTAGATGGGTGGCTTACGATATGGTCACTTTGCCCTTACGGTCATGCTTTCTAAGAGTCATCAAGCATCCTAGATAGCTACAGTGGCACATGGTGTATGGGTACCTCGGTACTTAGGTACCGGAGTGATGTGTCATTTATAGTTATGGTCAGTGTGCAAGCATCACGCAAGTGTTGGAAGATGTCTTACAGTTACGAACGTCTGTGTACAAGTGGGAGTCTCGCTTTACTTGGTGCACAGATTTGCTAAGCACACGAGTAGTGGATCGGGTTGAGTTTCAGGGTGATAGATTGACTACCCTAGGCCTAAGTAAAGATAAAATATTAAAGATGGACTAAAGGTAGAGACTTAAGATGATTAAAGATAAGATCTACAAATAAGTGTTGTGAAAGATATAGAATGGAGAATTAAAGTTAATTACGATATAAAGATCAAAGTTACGATTAAAGACTTAGTCTAATGAGAAGTATTAAAGATAAATGTAACGGTAAAATATAAAGACCAAGGCTAAAGAAATAGCCAAAGATAAATACCAAGGCATATATAAAGATAAATATTCGTACAAACTATATTATATTCTAATAATATTCGTTGCATTTATTCAATTACATATAATTATGATTGATTTATATGATAAAGGTTGTTCATTAGTGTTTGACCCTTTGATGATTGAGAACTTGCTTATTGATAGGCGGGTCAAATATACGGCTGGTTGGGTGAGAATTATTATGTGACTTGTTCACCGTTAATTGTTTAAAGGTATCTTGTTCACCGGGTTTGTTTAACTGCTATTTACACATGAGGTGTAACCTAACACTTGTTTATTGAAATTTTGAACTATACTTTTATAGATTGTCTTTGAGCTTTTGTTTCGTGAAATGGGTTTGCTTGTTGGGTAGTTAGTATCTTTATGGACTTTGATCAGCCTGCTTGACATATTTGGGCTCGTTTTAGTTATATTGGTTTATGACATTAAAGATTTAGGATTTCATAACATTGTGGTTTGATATATTTGAGAGTCATAGTTGGTATTTGCTTTTAGTTAAAGTCTTTCGTTGCTAATGATACTATGAAAATTTATTTGTTGAAAAGATTAGTTTAGCCATTTTAAATGAAAGAGAGACAAATGGTGAAATAAAGGTCAAGAGAGACCCATAATAATTACAACTCGGTTACCAAATTAATAAATCCAAAAAAAAAGAAAAAGAAAAAAAGACAGTTGAATATGTCCGGTAGATACATACAACACCAATAATATTACTCATGAAAATTATTAGTTGAATATCTTCTTCTTTCACATATATATAAATCATTTAAAGAAACATTGAAATCTGAATAATATTTGTATCATAAACCTGATTATGTCCTGCTCAACTTATAAAATCTGAATTTGTTTATCAAGAAATTAAATCCGAATATATTTTCTTTCACTTAATTAATTACTCAAATGCAGATGGGCTTACTTTGAAAATGTACATGGATTCTTGAAGCCCACACACAAGTTGTCAACTACATTATATTTTGGTCCCAAGACGGTAGTCTTGTAGAGTTGTAGCGATCAGTAATTTGTAAACAGGGTCCAGGTTCTAGACCCGGCATTCGTCGTTTATTTGTTTACATGTTTGTGAGGATAGAAACACCTAAATATATATATGTTTTTAGTTGTATACATCCTTTTCTCATTTTACATGTACAGAATACTAGGTTTGAGGAAAAACAGAGCATTAAAATACGGGTTAATAATAATGATTCAACCATCAAAGTCTGAGTTCAGTCTCGGTTTAATCATTAAAGTTTTTTTTAATGATTTCACCATAAAGTTTGAATTTATTATATTTTCATTATCAAAATTACACCTCCTTTTTTGTTTAAACCTTAAAGTTTTTTACCAAATGATTTAACACTTAAATTTTTGTTAGAAAATAGTTTAACCCATAAGTTTTGTTAAATTTCTAAAAAATTAATATGTATAATCAATTAAAGCGGGTAAAATCAATAACCATACAAAATTTAAAAGATTAATCATTTTTTAAGAAAACTTTAAGTTTTAAACCATTTTAAAAAAACTTTAAGGTTTAAATAATAAATTCAAAACTTTATGACAAAATTGAAAATTATTTAAAAAACATTGATAATTAAATAAAAAGTGGACTTAAAATTTAATAATTAAATAATTATTGACCCTTAAAATAATATATATATTTCTTAGTTTTTGCTAAGATTCTGTATACTATCATAGACGATATATGATCCGTACGTTCTTAACAAATTATCATCAAAAGTTTATACAAAATACATTGCTATATATTTATATAGCTAATTACAAGTTTGATTTATTTTTTATTTTATTTAAAATGATCCTAATTGGTAAGTTTCCTTATTTCTGCCTATCGCATCTAACAAATGAGAACGTTAGATTGACCATTCATGATCTAACTATCTAAGTTAATGTTTGTGGGCTATCTTTCTTTTTCTTTTAATACATTTTTTGTGCGTTAATTAGTTTTAAGGCAATGAGACGAAGATTTTGCGAAGGAAATTATATTGCCATATTACTTCATGAGTATTGATTGATTGAAATCTTTGAGTGGAAAACTTCACTCTTGATTGCTATGTTATTTAGTGCTAATACTATTGCTTTTTGACCCCTCCCAAAGTCAATTATTCCATCGCAAATAAATGGTTGATCCTTTAGTACCGTTAGAGTCAAAAGAAGAGTTTGTTGGTATATACACATAGTCGGGGTAGTGTTATTGTATTATTTTCAAAATATCAGAGTATTTTTTCCAGCGATTTTATCACTATAATTATATAAATATTATATGGAAGTACTTCTGATTGTATAGGGTTAGGACTTATCTTAATTGCTTTTATATAGTTATGCTCATCATGATCTTTGATCTTTTGAGAAAGAACAAGTATTTGGGCACAAGATGCTTATTGTTTTTCAATAGTTGTTATACTCTAGAAAAAGATAATGTTTGGTGCCTTCATGACTTTTTTATCTCAAATGGTGGATCAAGAATTGAGTCCAAAGAATCTAATGAAAAGGTAGTGGGGGTGTCCCTTTATGCCTTTCTTTCATTCTTCTCACCTAGAAAATGAAGAAAATCATTTTTTTCTTTTTATAATAATAATAATAATAATAATAATAATAATAATAATAATAATAATAATAATAATAATAATAACCATAAAAATATTCTTTCATATAATTCGATTTAAAATGTTAAATATGGCTATCTAAACTCTTAAAGGTACGATAAAGAAAGTGAAGATGTGGTTCTTAAATTTTTGTTTAGGTGTGGTTTTGGCTAACAAATTACATATTATGTTTGGATGGACTTGATTGCTTCTTTTATGGTTTATTTCATTAAAATGTATTTAAATTTTAATATATTATATTTGTATACACGATAGTTTATTGTATTTATTAAACTTTTAAATTTGTTATTATTGTATTTATTTTGGTTACATATAATTGAAAAAAATTTATAAGTTTATCACATACAATAAAAAGTTTAATATACACGATAGTTGACAAATTAAATGTTCGATCAATACACACAATAAAAAATTTTAAAGCCTGATACACAATAACAAAATGTGAAACAAGTTAGATACATGTTAGTAAACTATACCTCTTAAAGAAGGATCGATCAAAATGGGAGAATAAACATGGTTGATTTTTCATTATATCCATCTAAACTTTAGCCTAAGAATTCTTGTTAATGTACATATGAGTATATGACATCATAATAGAGTTCTTGTTAATGCTTCATTCTTTCATATTACATGGCATCAAGGGTGGTTGTTTTATCAAGTCACATGTGATAAGTGAGGAGCCAAAATGGGACATGGCATCATAAATAAAGGAGTATAAGGTGGGTGTAAGATGGTGGTAACCATAATCAAGTTTACTTCTACTTACTTACAAGAGAGTTAATTAGGAAGGAAATAAAAGTGAAAAAAAAGAGAATAGTATATATACCAAACACTTTCTTGTTGGAGCAATAACTGTAATAGACATCCTTTCTATTATTGTCACAATCAAGTGGGCATGCACTTTGATTGTATAGAAAACAATGAAGAGGTTGAAAATCAAATCCTTATGTGTACACATATTCTTCCTTGTTTTTCAAATTTTTAGAATTGTCTTTTTCATAATCTGGTTGAATTTGTGACAAGCAAAAATATATAATTTTGTTGAATAAGTGCGCGATCTTGTACTTATTGAACCAAATTGCATAATTCGTATATTTATTAGAAATTAAGAAAATATTACACAAATTAGAAAATGAAGCAAAAATAGTTATAAAAGTTTATATATTTTTTCATATTATATAACTAATTTATGCGTGGTTTGTATTTAAACTTAGTAAAGAGAATGTTTAAAGCATCAAATCGTCATATGATTTTTATTGTTAGCAATGAGTTCATACTTCATATGAACCATGATATGAGTGGACCTTAGAAATGTAGTTTGGTCGCCTAATTGAAGTTAAGTAGACTTTTTTTGTTTACATAGAGGTTAATTACTAATATATGTTTATATGTAATTAGATAACAAAAGTACTTGTTAAGTTTAATAACATCTTAATAAATTAATTAGTGTTTGCAAAAGTAAAGAAAAATGTGATCCCCATGTTGCTGTTGTGATGTATATGTTGAGAAAATGATCTCATCAGTTTGAATTTGATGAGACAAAGTTAAGTTTGTAAGATGAGTTCTACATAACTTAAACAGAATTATGAAGCTTAGTCAGACTGAACACTTAGAGTGATTCAGACTGAGTATAAGCTGAATATAAGCTGAGCATAAGTTGATCAGTTTATATTATACCTTAGTTTGTTTATTAATATGTTTAATAATCTGTGTATGTCACAAAAGGTATATATCGAGTAATCAGCTTGATGTGTTTCAAGCTGAGTGACTCAGCTCAAAAGCAGAGTCAGCTCGACAGAGTTGCTAAATATGTTTTAGTCAATTAAGTTAGACTTCTAAGGATAAGTTTATCAATGTACGTGTTAGTTCATGTATGAATTCGGATTTGTTCTCGAAGAACTCAGCTTGATGAGTTTCAAGCTGAGTAACTCAGTCCGAGTAAAGAAGTCAGTCTAAAGATAATTTAAATATGTTTTAAATTCATCTTTATCTCTCTCTATATCTACGGCGCGGATAAGAAGACTCCAGAATCAAGATTGAAGATAGAAGATTCAAGATTCAAGATTCCGGATTATCCGAGAGTTAGTTAGTGAATTAAGTTGAGTCTTAATTTGTTAGGAACCGTAGGCATAGGATTATAAATACTTATTTGATTTGTTCAATTTCTGCAGAAAGTGTATGCAACCCCCCTTCTACACACCTGTTGCTTGTTGTTACTCTCTCATACAAGGGACCAACAACTGGTATCAGAGCAGGCTAAACGATTTCATTAGTTGAAGGTTCTAGATTCTGAGAAAGTTGACAATGTCTACAAGCAACAATTCTTCAAACTTTCCACAGATGTCTGCCAAAGGCTGTCCCATATTTGATGGATCTGACTATCCTATGTGGAAGTTCAGAGCCATACTGTTCCTCAGGTCCATTGACAACCGTATGTCGGATGTTGTCACTAAAGGACCAATTATCCCTAACATTCCTGCCACTATCAGTGATTCGTCTACTGGCAGTTCTGAAAAGGAAACAAGAAAGCCTGTTGCATCATGGACTGATGAAGATTGGAAACTTTTCAGTCTAGATGATAAGGCTAAAAGTGTTCTAGCGAATGCCCTGTCAAATGAAATCTTGCGCACTGTGACTGGGTGTCAAACTGCAAAAGATATCTGGGATACGCTGAGTGTCACGTATGAAGGCACTGATCTGGTCAAGCAGCACAAGAAAAATCATTTGAATAGATCCTATGAAAACTTCTTTTCAAAGAAGAATGAAACCTTGTCAGATTTGTTCACAAGGTTTCACTGCTTGATAAATGACCTACTAAGTGTGGGTGTAAAGAAAGATGAAGCTGAACTGGTGCTGAAATTTCTGGATGTGTTACCAGAATGGTTTAATGATGTAACTACGGCACTGAGGACTGGAGGAACACTACACGTGTACAACCTACAGTCTATCTATGGGTTCTTCCTGAATCATGAACAGATCATTAAACACAAGAAATCTTCTCAACAACAACTGAAGGAGTCCTTGGATAAAACTGATATTGCATTAGTTGCACAGAAAAAGAAGAAGAAAAGTCCTAAGGCACTAGTTGTTGAATCTGAGACTGAGTCAGAATCTCAAGCTGACTACTCAGACTCAGACTCAAGTGATACTGATGATGTTCAGAATATCACTGAGCAAAAGGCAATGTTAGCCAGACGTTTGAGAAGAGCTCAAAGGGGAAGTGGAAGATATGACAGGGGCAAAGGAAAGAGTTCTTTTGATCCCAAGAATATTGTGTGCTTCAATTGTTAGAAAAAGGGACACATTGTTGCTGAGTGCAGATCAAAGATGGTGGAATCAACATCAGTTGTTGATAAGAATGCTTACAGAGCTGATAAATACAAGAAGAAATATACTCAGCTCAAGAAAGGAAAGCCTGAAGACAAACCCAGTGCAAAAGGATTAATTGCTGAAACATAGGATACAAAATCATCTACATCAGATGATGATGTATGTCTGATGGCTCAAGAAGATGAATAGATAAAAATCGATGAGGTTGATTATGGTATGTCCGAATCAATCTTTGAAGCTGACATGAAGGAAGCTGAGGAAAACAGCAAGCTCAGTGATTGGGATCCTGCTTCCATGTATAAGGTCAGTAATTTCTACTCTTACACTGATGAAGAAAAGGGTCTTGCATTCGATTATCTACTAAATGATTTTAAGACCAGCCTTAAGTCTCAGACTGACCTCAAAGCTGAAATAGCTAAACTTAAAGATGAGATTAAGGAAAATCAATCTCTCATTGATGTTGGTAAGAAAGCACAGTGTGACCTTGAATGTCAAAGACATATTAACAAACTTCTTAGTGAAGAACTTCAGGAAGCTAAAGACAAATCTGATCAACTCCAAAAGATCACTGAGTCTTGGTGTAAGTCATCAAAGCTTGCTGAACAGTGCATAAACCAACAGATACCTAAACAGGTGAAGGCTGTACTTGGAGGTGACTATCAAACAGCAGCTTATGTAGCTGATGATGAGATAGCAAGTACAGATTCTGAGGAAGATAGACAACTGATTAAGTCTCAGAAGTCAGCCTCAGAGAAACGACATGATCCAAGCCTAAAATTCAATATGTTTGTGAAGGCCAAAGATCATGGTAATGAGTGCTCAACATCTAAACAACATGGTAAGTCTGTGTTGGACAGATTAGGCACTCAGCCTGTTCAAAGAACATCAGTCATAGAAAGGCTTAATCCAAATCCTTTCAAAAGACAAAATTCTCTATATGGCTCGGAGAGAAGTTATAAGAACAGGAAGACCACTGTAAGTCAGAGGTCAAATCACAACAATGGTAAGTCCAAAGTTGTTGATCTTGGTAAGTCCAAGAAGATCAACAGTGGTAAGTCCAAACCTGTTGAAACTGGTGAGTCCAGTAAGCATGACAAAGGTAAGTCCAAAGTCATGGAGAAGAAGGTTGTTAGTCAATCTTCTCAGGATAACAAACAAAGACCTGATAAAGGTAAGTCCAAAGTCAGTGATCACCAGGTGAATCAGCTTGCAAAGAAAGTTGAGAAGTTATCCACCATATACAATTTTAAAACTGAGAGTAAATTCTCACAAGGATTGTTAGACACTCTACCTCCTGTCATCATTGGAAGAAGGAGATGCTACAAATGCAGAAGTAAAGGTCATGAGGCTAAGGACTATGATGCTGAAATCTCAAGGCCTGAGCAAGAACAAACTGATCAGCCTACACAGGATTCAGTTCCTGCTCAAGCTGAGCAGTCAGTTCAACAAGATGAAGCTGCTAAGTGCTCCTCATCTGAACCCACCAAGAAGTGGGTTCCCAAGCAAAACTAATGTGTTTAGTTTTTATATCATGTGCAGGGTTCAAGTAAATGGTACTTGGATAGTGGATGTTCAAGGCACATGACCCGATGGAAATGACTTCTCAGTGATTTCCAGGAAGATGAAGGTCCTAAAGTAACATTTGGTGACAACTCCCATGGAAGAACCAAAGGCTATGGGAAGATGCAAGCTGGTAAAGTCACTTTCCATAGAGTTGCATATGTCAAATGCCTCAAACACAACCTGATTAGTATCAGTTAATTGTGTGATGAGGACAATGTTGTTACTTTTAGGAAGAAAGCAGGAACAATTTATAATGCTAAGGGAAATTCTGTATTAATAGCTAAAAGAGAAAGAGATGTGTATCTGCATGATCTTAATTATGCTAATCCCAATAATGAAACCTGCTTGTATTCCCATTCTGTTCCTGAGCTGAGTTGGTTATGGCATAAACGTTTGTGTCATTTGAATTTTAAAAATATAAATATGCTGTCTAATAAAGAGTTAGTCTCTGGATTACCAAAAATCACATTTGTCAAAGACAAATTGTGTTCAGCTTGTGAACAAGGGAAACACCATAAAGGGTCCTTTAAAGAAAAGCAAAATTTTTCAATAACAGACCCATTGCATATGTTGCATATGGATCTGTTTGGACCCATAAGTACTCCAAGCCTAAGTGGCAAGAAGTACACTCTGGTGATAGTAGATGAGTTCTCACGATTCACCTGGGTAATATTCCTAAAAGCCAAAAGTGAGGCTGCCCTGGAGATAATAAGTTTCATCAAAAGGGAAGAGTTGCAGAAAGGTTTGTCCGTAAAGCAACTCAGAAGTGATCATGGGACTGAGTTCAGGAACTCAACCCTTGAAAGCTTCTGTGAACAAAAAGGAATATTACAAAATTTCTCATCTGTCAGAACTCCACAACAAAATGGAGTTGCTGAAAGGAGAAATAGAACCTTAATTGAGGCTGCAAGGATGATGGTCCCGTATTATACGGATGAAGCAATGCTAGAGAGTTAATGTGTGTGTTTGTATGTGTAAACGGTAGAGAGAAAGAGAGCCGAGAGCTAAGAGAGAGAACACACTCAAGAGTTTAGAAATATCCGAAACTTACCATTGAAATGTGGGGGAAATGCCTTTATATAGCATTTCCCCAACTTTGAGTAATTACATATTACACCCCTCACTTTAATATTTATAACAATCTCCCCCTAAGTGAGGTGTGTAATTATTCACAACAAATAAATACATTAATCTATTCGTATGCCGATTTGTTGCGAATGCCGAATGCCACTTGCCACTTGCGTATTTGCCTTCTGCTCGACAGAGTAGTTCTCATCCTTTCTATAGCACGATAGGCTTCAGCATGTTCTTCATCAGTATAGGCTGCCCGGTTTTCCCAAACTTTCTGATATATCTTATGATGGAGAATTTTCAAGGTGCCGTCTGAATACGCCATGAGTTCATCAAGTATGATGAAGATCTTTTCACCTTTTGTATTCTTTGAGACGACCCCTCGATCACCTTTGAAGTTTGGATGCCCATCATAGATAACTGTCAATTCTTCAAGCTTTTCTAGATCTGGATGGCTCTGGTTAGGCTTTAAGAGGTTGACTTTCAGATAGTTGTTTTCAGCTCCGAGTTGCAGATCGTGTTCCTCAAAGTATTCCATTAGATTTCTCATGTATTTCATTAGAGCAACCCTTCCGAACTCTTCTTCTGGCCACTTTCCTCTTTTCTGAGAGAGGGTGTCAAAGATGAAGCTGATGTCTTCAATACTTACAAACCTTAAGTCTGCTTCGTTGAGGAAGAATGACAGGTTGTTTGCTCTTCTGACATGAAAGATGACATATTTTATTCTGAAGGTTGTCTGAGTGTAGATATTGATAAGTTCAACTATTGGATACTCTGATTTGATCTCTTCGGGTTTAGTCATGGACTGAGAGAGGATGTGTTCATATCTTCTTCTCTGTTTATCGTCCATGTTCCGCAACTCAGGGGAAATAACCTGTATTAGCTCATTGCTGAATATATCTGGAATTCTTTCTTCAAGATTAGCAGCATTGACAAAATAAGGTTTCCATATAGGTTGTTGGGCAGCACTTCTTGTGAACATGTTGCCTGCATCAAGTCCTGGATCCCCACGATACACTGGAGGAGCAGGTGGCACAATGAAGCTCCTTGGCAAGGGACATTCAGATTCTTGTCTTGTTTTCTCAGCTGCCTCTCTTTGTTTGTTTCTTTCAAGTACATCGGCAGCTGATTCTTGAAACCGACCAGGAGGAGGAGGGAAAGTTTCATGAACTTCAACATTAATCCCACTGAGAACCCTGGACACGTCGAAGATAGGTTTCTTTTGTTTAGGCTTTCTCCTAGCTTCCCTTCTAGAAATTGCTTCCCTTTCTTTTCTTCTGAGAGCAAGCTCCCTTTCACTAGGGATATCATCAAATCTGTCAACAATTCTTGGAGAATCTGGACGTGTAGCAACCTCGACGTAATCATCAATACCCTTGAATAGACTTTCCATCTCAGGATCCTCAGCTTCCTCCTCTGGCAGAGCAGAACTACCTTCCCCCACATGCCTTGTAGGTGATGTGTGAATAAACTCATATAAATCTTCCACTTGTTCCTCTGAGTCACTAGACCAGTCAGACATCTCGGCTTGGGGCTGTTTATAAGGTATTTCACCTTCTTCAAGATCACTTGGCCTCGGTTCAGATTGTTGCTGAGGTACGTCAAGTACAATTTGTTTGTCAACATTTTCCTTTTGCTGTCGTTCATAAACTTCATCGGCCATTTGTTGTTGTTTGTGTTGACTTCCGGACCCAGTTGAACTTGTACCTGTAGATAAGTATGAAGTAACGAGTGGGACAGGCACAGTAGTAACAACTGAGGGAGCAGACATGTATTTTCTCCTTTTCTCCCCCTCGAGTTGATCATCCGGATCCTGATCATCCCGTCTCCGCTTACTCCCCTGAGCCTGAGCCTGACAGGTTGTTTCTAGGGTAGTCAGCCGATCTGTGACTTTTGATAGGGAGGTGTAGAAACCTTTAGTGATCCCATCAATCTTTCTGTTTACATCTTCATGAAACTCTTGAAAGTCATCCATGGAGATTCCCGATGGACGCTGTTCGTTGCGAAGAGTAGTCAGAAGGTCTTGATCATAAGCAGTGTCTGGTCTCTGTTCAAGAATTTTCGCATAAAGTATGCTTTTCAGAGCATCCACTGAGAGAGAAGTGACATCAGCTTGAGGTTGAGGCGCTGTTGCTGGAGTGCGAGCTGCAAGAAGATTTTCAATACGAGTGAGCTGCTCAGCTTGGGCCTTGGAAGTCTCTTCGATCCGATCCAACTTTGAATTTATCTCCTGCAGTTGTTGTCGGATTGGGGACACGGCTTGTTGAATAGCAAGTTGAAGATCTGCACGTGTAACAAACCCGGAATCACTCAGATTACCGGTTGAGGTACCTGCTACAGAGGCAGAACCACCTACTGGAGCAGCATGGATGTAGGCTCCAGCAGGATTTCCTTCCAATCCTCGAATGGCACCTTGAGAGGTACCACTATGGAAGTTGAGGAGACTTGTCGAGCTAACAAGCTCAGTGCATCAATGGTGACTTTGTGTTGTTCAAGATAAGCGGAGATCCGCGGCATATCAAATTGTGCACGAAAAGGAGTCGAGGACGAGGGAGACGGTCCTCTTTGTTCAATAGGTCCAACACCCAATTGGGGTTGACCCAGTGTATGTGCTATAACCCTGTGCAATAAAGACGGAGTCTGTTAAGAGACACCGTAGTGGCTTGGTGGGGCAGAAACTTGCACGGGTGGGATCACCGCGACTTCTTCAATATGAGGCTCTGCAGTGCTAGGCCTCATAGTAGATGTGGCTTCCCGGCTTTCTGGGTTTGGGGAACCCACAACACTCATTTTTTCTTTTCTCACCTCCTCTCTATTACTCGCACTCCTAACTACAAAACTATCTTCATCATCACCGCTACCAGCACCATACCCCGCATATTGACCAGGGTGAATAAGAGAGTCAGGAGTGACAGAACCAGATTCAATAGATAAAGAATGACTTGGCGAAGTTACTGGAATGTCATGTTCAGGAGCAACTATGGCCCTACGAATGATAGGAATGGTGGTTGCTTGGGCAGTTGAAGTCAAAGGAATGACCAGACCACCAGGTTGTGGAATGACCTGAGTAGTTTGAACGGGGTGAGTCTGGTCGGGAGAGGTAGTATGTGGGTCAGTAAGTTTCATGAATGAGGGTGTGCTTTCTGCTGGTTGTTCGATTGGTTGGTCAGGGGTGCCCACAGGAGATATAGCAAGTTCAAAGGAAGGGGCACCTCCTTGATGGGAAGCAGACTCATGAAGAGAGGATTCAGAACTGGATGACTCAGAAATGTCAAGACCAAGTTCTTTTAGTACAGCTTGGGTGCGGGTGGATTGAGAAAGAGACTGAACAATGGCTTGAATGGTGGCGGGATCATATGCATCCCCTCCCTCTCTACTCTCAACACCTTCACCTTCTTCACCACCCCTCTCAACATTTTCTCTCTCCACTCCCCTCTCAGCATCTCCCACAGATAGCTGAGGCCTATCCTCTATTTCCTCACCAGGTGCTACTCCTCCCTGGGTAGGTATGGCCGGCTCTGGCGTAACCATAGGAGGTATTCCTACACTCTCCCTATAACTCTTAACAATATCATTTTGCTCACACAGATTTAAGAGAGATACAGGAAATGGTTTAGGAACAAGCAGGTTGGCCGGAGTGGCAGGTTTAATATACAAGAATAGCTTAGGGTGTATAGAAGGTAAACCTGCCCGGCGGGGAATGTCAGCATTCCGATCCATCACGTACTGGATGATCATTGGCAGGAAGCAGTGATAAGGCAGCATGTTTGCATCCTTCTGCTTTTGGGAATTTTTCCATTGCATGGTGGCTTTAATATCCTGGAACAGCAGAAAAGCATAGTCTATATGCATATGGTTCGCTGCATCAACAAAAATCTTGAGCTGATACTCAGTAGGGAATTCATATCCAGAATGTTTCGGGGTGAGACACCTTTGAAGCACCGTCATTAATGTATTATATTTCGGGTGCAAGCTGTTGCGTTTGAATTGACCTTTACGTGTGAGCTCACCATCATACCCCATCTCCATTATAGCTGCAAGACATGCATCCTCGTCTGGGAGTTCCTCAAAGTCTGTTGTAGGAGGTCTGCTGTCTGCTCTGGGTAGGGCAAAAATTGTTCTAAGGCGACTAAGAGATATATTGACTTGAAATTCGTCGACCTCAGCATGGATTACTTCATAACCCCTGTCATTGATCCGCACATCACATGTTTTCCAAAATCGTTGAACGTATAGTTCAGGTACATGTGTGCCTGTTTTGGCTGGGTTATAGGTCAGCAGGTGATTGAGTGGGTGTATTTTGAGAATTTCAGTGACAATTGGGTAGGTAAGGTTTCTCAGTTTTCTTAAGTCAACAAAATGGTTGTTTTCATGAGATTTGGTGTTAAGGAATTCTGCTTGGGGCATGATCTCCTCTGGGTCACGTACAACTTGAGCCATTCTATCTGTACAGATTGATAAAATAGTTAAGTTAAGGATAAAGAGATATGCATGACAAAAGTTTGACCCATGTTGACCAATGTTCTAACACCGTAAGTGTTGAACCCTCACTGTGTACAGGATGATTTTTAGTATAAAAAAGTTGTTTTGAAACTTTGAGAGTGTCAATTAGATAGTGCTGAACAACTTTGTAGTACTGGAGCATAGTCCAAAAATCACCCTAACACCTCTTTTTAGGCCAAAAACCAAATTGTTAGTGTATGTTTATACCCCCCAAGAACACGAAGAACATTTTTCGAGATTTTTGAAATATTTTTACATCAAAGTGTTCCCCAAGTGTTCAAAATACCCATCGCATACTTTGTTTCATCAAACAAGTTTGTTTCGTGTACCAAACATCCCTTCAAAGTGTTGAAACCCTCATTCGCATATGGGTGTTCTAAGGCCAAAAAGTACCATTTTAACTCAAAATTTTCACAAAGTAAACCGTACAAGTTGTTACCTCTGTGATTAGGAGTATTTTGATACTAAAATTATAAATTTTGGCAGAGTAACGAAAGGATTTGAATGCTAAAGTAACCAGGAAATTGAGAGAAACACTTATGAAATTTTCCAATTTTGAATCGTGTAAATGACGTTTGGTAGCTAATGGGTAACTTAAGTCAGTGTAAAAAGACACGTGTCAAGCTCTGATTGGCCCTCTCAGTCGGTTAAAAACACGGCTGATGGCCAATGCGAATGATAAAGGGGTCCGGCTGATAGAGCTCGCGAATGAACCTTTAATGTGTTAATCGCGTGCGATTAACACTTGGCCTTCATTCCTCGCGAATGACTCTTTGATGTGTTAATCGCGTGCGATTAACACTTGGCTTTTATTCTTCGCGAATGGCTCTTTGATGTATTAATCGCATGCGATTCACACTTGGCTTTCATTTCTCGCGATTGACTCTTAGTGGTTTTAATCGCGTGCGATTAACACTGGTCTTCAATTCTCGCGATTGACTCTTAGTTGTTTTAATCGCGTGCGATTAACACTTGACATTTCATTCCTCGCGATTGAGCCAATACTTGAAAAAGTCAATATATCTGATTTTTGAGATTTGAAAAATTGAAAGATTCAGATATAATTGATTTGAAAGATTCAGATATAATTTTGGGAATGTGTCAGATGTATCATACTCCCCCTACACATGTGCAGTATGTGTATGATTTTTCTCCCCTACACATAAGATACATGTGTAGCACCAGAAAGTCACTCCCCCTTGAGTATTGCATCTTGAAGCTGCACAAAGAACAAACAGTGTAACACCTACTCTAAACAAAAAGGAAAGAAAGGAAAAATGGAGCACCAGTATGTTATATTTTCAAGTTGAGCATGCTTAACTTGGAGACCAACCCAGTAAAGCGACTTTCATCTAATGGTTTGGTAAACAAGTCAGCTAGCTGATTTTCAGTAGGAACATACTGGAGCTCAATAAGACCTTTCTCTACATTATCTTTTATGAAGTGATAACGTATATCGATGTGTTTGGTTTTAGAGTGGTGTACCGGATTGCAGGAGATAGCTATGGCTGACTGGGAATCGCATAGTAATGGAATGTTGTCATACCTTAGGCCAAAGTCTGATAACTGTGTGCGTATCCAAAGACTTTGTGAGCAGCACATTGCAGCAGCAACGTACTCAGCCTCAGCTGTAGAGGTGGATACACAGTTTTGCTTTTTGGAGGCCCAACAGACTAAACGATCACCTATAAAGTGTGCACTACCAGAGGTGCTTTTCCTATCAATCTTGCAACCGGCATAGTCAGCATCTGAGTAAGCATGGAGATCCAGATTTGAATCTTTTGGATACCACAGACCTAGATCCATAGAACCTTTAAGATATCCGAAGATCCGCTTGACTGCCAGAAGATGTGACTCTTTTGGATTCGCCTGGAACCTGGCACATAGACAGGTATAGAACATGATATCCGGACGACTTGCAGTTAGATACAGTAACGAGCCAATCATCCCACGGTAATTCTTCAGATCCACCGGAGAACCATCAGGATCTGCCGATAGTTGTGATTTGGCCGCCATGGGAGTTGAGATATGGTTGCATTTGAGCATATCGTACTTCGTGAGAAGATCTTTAATATACTTAGATTGGCAAATGAACGTGCCATGACTCAACTGTTTAACCTGAAGACCGAGAAAGAATGACATCTCTCCCATCATACTCATTTGGAACCTGTTTGACATGGTTTGTGCAAACTCTTCACTGTACTTTGGATTTGTAGATCCAAAGATGATGTCATCCACATAAATTTGGACAAGGATTTTGTCCCTACCTTTTGTCTTTGTGAAGAGAGTGGTGTCTGTCTTTCCTTTGGAGTAGCCTTCACCTATCAGATATTCAGATAAGACATCGTACCATGCACGTGGAGCTTGTTTTAAACCGTACAGTGCCTTATCTAAAATGTAAACATGATTAGGGTATGAAGAATTGATGAAGCCCTCAGGTTGTGAAACGTAGACTTCTTCTTTGAGTACCCCATTGAGAAAGGCTATTTGTACATCTATTTGGAAGACTCGAAAACTTCTGGAGGCTGCATATGCAAGAAATAAGCGTATAGCTTCAATTCGAGCAACAGGGGCAAAAGTTTCATCATAGTCAATGCCCTCCTGTTGATTGTATCCCTTAGCAACCAACCTAGCTTTGTTACGTATGACCACTCCATCCGAATCCCGTTTGTTCTTGAACACCCATTTAGTTCCAACAACAGATTTACCATATGGAAGAGGAACTAATCTCCAGACTTTAAGACGGTCAAATTGGTGTTATTCTTCCTGCATGGAAATTACCCAATCTGGATCATCTAATGCGTCATAAGTCTTGGTGGGTTCAATGATGCTTAAGAAACCCGAGAATTGGCATTCGTTTGCTGTTGCGGATCGTGTTTAAATACCAACTGAAGGATCTCCGATGATGTTCTCTTCTGAGTGATGTCTGGTCCACTTAATTTCATGTGAAGTGGAAGATGAAGGAATGAGATCTTGTAAGTGGAGTGCTTCTTCTTCATCTTCTGTAAAGAAATGTGGGTCTGAATCAAACACAGGAGGGCTCTCTGGGTCAGGAATCTGAGAAGTCACAGGGGGAGAAGTGATAGAAACAGAAAATGAATCCTCAGCGTATAGATCTGCAAATGGATTCGTCTCAGTGACCGTAGGAGCCGTTAAAGTAACACTGGTTTGAACAACTGTGTCGTTCCTGTTGTCAGTGAAAACAGGAGAAGATTCAGGTTTAAAGAAATCATACAAAAAATCAAGATGTATATTTGAACTGGATGGATTGTCTGATTCTTTATTTTGAAGTGCAGGTCCTGAACAGGTATGTTCAGAAGCATTAACTGTTGGTTTAGGTGGAAAATCTGTAACATTCAATGTATCATCAAATGTTACGTTGATACTTTCAACAATGCTCTTTGTACGTTTGTTAAAAACTCTGTAGGCTTTGGACTTAGTAGAATAACCTAGGAAAACAGCATCATCCGCTTTGGGAGCAAATTTTCCTAGAGTATCCTTGTCATTTAGTACAAAGCACCTATTACCAAATACATGGAAGTATTTGATATTAGGCACTATGCCATTGGCCAGTTCATATGGAGTTTTATTAAAGCGTTTGTTAATGAAAGAGCGGTTCTGCGTGTAGTAGGTAGTGCTAATTGCTTCAGCCCAGAAAGAAGGTGGGAGCCCGGAATATGAAAGCATTGTACGGGCAGCTTCAACCAAAGTTCTATTTCTTCGTTCCACTACACCATTTTGTTGTGGTGTGTATGCAGCAGAGAACTGGTGGTTGATTCCCACAAGGTCACAGAAGCTCTTCAGAGTACTGTTTTTGAATTCCGTTCCATTGTCTGTCCGGATAGAGATAACACTCTGACTATGCTTGTTCTGCTGTTGTTTGATGAAGGAAATGATTGTTGGAGTGGCTTCATCTTTTGAGCGCATAAATTTGACCCACGTATATCTAGAGTAGTCATCCACCATGACTAAAATATACTTCTTCCCATTCTTGGACTGGATTCTCATAGGACCACACAGATCCATGTGCAGGAGTTCCAAAGGCTTCGTAGTGCTAAATACTTGTTTAGACTGATGAGAAGCCTTCTTCATTTTTCCTTTTTCATAATCTGCACACAGATGATCCTTCTTGAACCTTAACTTCGGAATGCCTCTCACCAAATCACCAGTGACTAATTTGTTAATATTTTGAAAGTTCAGGTGAGAGAGTTTTCTGTGCCATTGCCAAGTCAGATCCGTAGATGCTTCGGACAGTAGACACACAGAGGTAGGAGAGTCATATTTATCCAAGTCAATGGAATACAGGTTAGAATTTCTGGAACCTGCGAGCAACTCATCTCCATTTTCAGTTAAAACTGAACATTTATTCTTTTTGAACACGACCTCTAGGTCTTTATCACAGAACTGTCCAATGCTAAACACGTTATGACCCAACCCTTCAACATATGAGACTTTCTTGATTTTGATGTGCTTTTTCTCAATGTTTCCGTACCCCATTATTGGTGCAACATTGTCATTCCCAAAACGTACATTCCCGGAGTACTTAGGAACATAGTTCTTGAGAAGGCTTTTGTTGCCAGTCATATGTTTGGTGCAGCCGGAGTCAAGGCACCACAAGTGAGGCACCTGCAATAAGAGAATAAAGCAAGTTCAGGTCCCCATATATTAATGGGTCCTTGATTGTTAGTTCCTAAAGGTGGTTGAGTAGTGATTGTGTCTACTGGTTGTGGTGAAACGTGAGATGATCTATTCTTAATTACCCATGTGGGTCGAATCTTTTGTCGAGAATCAATAGATTTGGGAGAAATTGGTTGAGAAGAAAGTTTCTTTACTACTGTTGGTTTGACAGTTGATGGAATCAGAGGTTTTGGATTCGGTAGAGTTGCGGAAGCGTTATGTTTGCGAATCCATGGTTGCGAGGAATTCTTAAGAATTCTCTGTGGCCTCGGTGCATCAACTTGCTGTTGCTGAACTGTAGCACTGCGATTAGTAGGTTTTGCGATTCGAAGGATGGATGATGGCTTGGGTTTTGAAGGTTTGGAGATTTTGGAAGGGGAATTGCGAGAACGCTTTTGAGAATGCAAGTGTTTTTCCTGTGCAATCCAAGCCCTTTTAAATGCTTCATAGCCCTGCCGTCGGTAGACTTCTAGTTCCTTGATCGTGAGCAATCGTTTGGATTTGTTTAGACGTTTAAGTGCATGTGATTGACGAGTGGTGATCCATTGATTAATGATATAACCTTTGGAATTTACAAATGGAATACGGACTAGATTAGCATAAAAATCCGTCCAGTCAGCACATGGTTTAATACCTAAAGACTTTCTCAATTGATTATAACAACAATTAAATTCACAGTGTCCATGAGTACAGCCATTACTCATACAAAACATGGTAGAAGCAGTATTGTCTTGTGAACAAGAATGATTACAAACAGAATCAAACATCAAAATGTTTTCACAGACAAGTTTCAAATTTGAACATCTCATAGTGGACCTAGGAATAGCTCTTTTCCATGATGTATTTATTTCACACTTCTTGTTTCCAGTCTTCTTAACATCTGCAGCAGAGGGTAAAATATTAGAATGAATTCGTGGTCGACTGGCTGCAGCTCGTGATGATTCAGGTACGTCTAAGTGCACACGAGAACTGTGATTAGAAGTGGACAGTTGCTTTGGTTTGTAAATCTGTTTAAGTTTAAGAGTTGTTACCCCAGTATGATTAACAGATTTTACTAGTTTGACATTTTGAGACGATGTAGACACATGTTTGGAACCTTCAATTCGTTCATCTAATATGGTTCCCTGTGATGAGAAGGTAAATGGAGTGGGTGGTTCCAGTGCAGTTTCGACCTCTTTGATTCGTTCAAGCAATTCAAAATTTTCTTTGCACAAGTCGTCAATGATCTTGCCATCAAGATTGAATACTGTTTGGAGACGCTTGTGGAGGATGGCGTTTTCTTGAACTAGTGGAGAGGGTTCAGATGTGGTTTCTGATTGGAAGGTTTTGGTAAGGTCATCTTGAACTAGATAAGTGAAGCAAAACTCCTGTAAGGTTTGAAACCTTTGCTGTAATTCCTTGTGGGGAATGTATTCAAAAGTGGGCTTTGGTGAAACGGGAGAGGAGAGTTCTTCATCAGAATAGACAGAAGATGAAACATCAGTATCAGATGATGACGTGAGACAGGTGAGGTATGAGTCATTGAGATCAGAGTAGTCAAATGAAATTGCAGATCTGAGATTAAGGGTTCGTTTGACCTCTTCTTCAATACGTTCCTCTTCTTGACCAATAAAAACCGTCCGTTGGGTAAGGCCTTCGCCAAACAGATCAACATTATATAATTGTTTGGACGTAATCTTTCTCCAATTTGAAGCCCAGCCCATCGAAATTCCATCTGGAGAAAGGACGTTCCTTTTCTTTGAATTGAGAGATGGTCTGTTCACTTTGATCACGCTTGGACATAATATACTCAAGTTCATAGATTCTAGAGTAAAGGGTACTTAGTTCATCTCTAAGTTCATGTTTGAGAATCTCAGAATCTTTTTCTGCACATGCACATTCTGCTTTAAGGTCTAATATAGTGTTATTAGTCCTACTGGTTAACTCTAAGAGCTCAGTTTCTTTAGCAGCTAATTGGTTCCGAAGGCTGATTAAGTTGTTATCTAACTTCTTAATTTTTGTTTGTGCCTCCAATTTTTGAGTGTGTGAACTATCTTCTAGAACTTGATTTCTTTTGGTTAAGTCTAGTGCCTGACATTCTAACTCTTTTATGCGATTTAATATGATATGAATGTGTTCATGTTTTTGACTCATATTAAAGTTAGAGCTAGAAGATACCTTTCCATTTTCCAGGCTTTCCTCATCTGACTCGGAGAGCTCATCTCCGTCATCATCCTCTCTGCCTCCTTCACTGTTGTGAGCCATCAGACAAAACTGTGCGTGATCTTCACCATCTAGATCACTGTCTGAGCCTGTGTCATCAAGAAATTGATCCTCCTCTACTAACAGCACGTTCCCAGCCTGTTTTTGTTTAGACAGGCGGTACTTCTGCCGATAGTATTCTGCATCTTTTACCTTTTTCATCTGGCAGTTCCTGATCATGTGGGCCGACCTTTCACAGTTGTAACATTTAGACTCAACCTTCTTTTCTTCCTTCCTCTCATCTCTTTGATATCTGGGTTTGTCTACTGAAGCTGATCTTTCAGATCTTCTTGATCCGGATATGAACCGCTGTCGATTGTTAGTCTTGCTGAAGCGGCTCTTGAAATTTTTGCTAGCTGTTGTAAGAGCCTGAAAAGCTGCTTCGATCGAATCGTCCTCATCATCATCTTGGTCAGAATCACTGATGACCACCTGTTTGAGTTTCATTGGTCTTGATGTGCTTTCCCTAGGGGTTCTTTCAGCCACCACCAAAGCAAGAGGATCTGCAGCAGGCTGTTTTGGAGTGGACTGTAGTATCTCATCCTGGTACTGATTGAGATCTTCAAAGATGTTGTGGAAGGTGACAGAAGTGAGATCTTTGTTGATCTGTTTGTATAGTCTGCCATAGCCCTTCCACTCTGTACCTAGGGAATTTAGAAAAACACAGTTCAAATCAAGGTCAGTTCGAACTATCTGGTTGGATCTCATCTCATTTTGCAGCTTGCAGAATCTCCCATATGTTTCGGACAGGAGTTCATTCTCACGAGCTTTGAACTCATGGTAGCTATTCACCAGTTGAGTTCTTTTGATATACTCTCCTTGTGCTGTCCCTTGCAGCTGTCTCTTGATCTCATCCCATATCTCCTTGGCAGTTCCCAGGCTGTCTATCTTGAGATAGATTTCCGATGAGAGACCTTGTTTGAGGTAGTATTTTGCAAGCCTTTCAGCTTTCTTGATCTCCTTCTCTTCTGCAGTCAGTTCATCATTTGTCTTCTCGCGTTCATGTCGGAGAATGGGGGGATTGTTGGTCGGGTCAGCTTCAACGATCCTTGTGAATTTCTTGTTTCCCTTGTGGATACATTCAATCATTTTGTCTCCACAAATTTCGTTGTGCTCTAGGAATTCCATGAACCTTCCTTTCCAAACATTGTACTCCCCTCGAAACAAAATAGGAGGTTTTGTATCGGTACCTATAGACATCATCTCGTTTGTACTTGACATGCTTAATGACTTTTAGTTGAAAAAGATCATTTGCTTGTTAGATGGTTTGATTGTTCGAAAGCTTTTTCCAACGTAAAGAGTGTGATTCTTTTCAAGCTTGATTAAATGACTTGAGGATTTGATTTAAAGAACTAAGTCTTTGGAATTTCAATTTTGAATTAGATCTTGAAAAGATTAAATTCAACTTTGAACTAACTAGACTTGAGGTAATGTAATTCACCTTTGAATTTGATTTGATTTAAATTAAATTAAATTATGAATTAGATTGTTTAGTTAAGTTCAATTGTCTTAACGTTCTTTATGTCAAGTTCAAAGAGTCAATCACTTGTCCAAGTCTTAGGAATGTCACTGTTTGATCTTGTCTTATCGAATGCGAATAGATCCAATTGAGTGCGATTGAGTAAATTCCTTGAAAACAAGTGGGCAGAGCAAGGACTTAGTATCGATTAATAAGATAACCAATCGATTGCGAATCAATCCTGTTGCATCACACACTTTATAAGTCGTTTGAACTTGAGTTTTTCTTGAAGAAAACTGTCGTTCTTGAGCCTTTTGTAAAACCGAGAGCCTTTTCTTCTTGAAATCTTGAATACTTCGAGATTTTGTTCCCTTCTTTCGAACAATAACGAGCCAAAAACAAGTTTGGCTCTGATACCAATTGATGGTCCCGTATTATACGGATGAAGCAATGCTAGAGAGTTAATGTGTGTGTTTGTATGTGTAAACGGTAGAGAGAAAGAGAGCCGAGAGCTAAGAGAGAGAACACACACAAGAGTTTAGAAATATGCAAAACTTACCATTGAAATGTGGGGGAAATGCCTTTATATAGCATTTCCCCAACTTTGAGTAATTACATATTACACCCCTCACTTTAATATTTCTAACAAAGGACAATGCTATGTGAGGCAGGATTGAAACTCTATTTTAGGGATGAAGCTGTTAGTACAGCCTGCTATACTCAAAATAGGTCAATCATTGTCAAAATACATGGAAAGACTTCATATGAAATGTATAAGTCTAGAAAGCCCAATATAGGTTATTTCTATATCTTTGGTTCAAAATGCTATGTGCTGAATCAAAGAGATCAGCTTCATAAGTTGGAACCCAAAGCTGATCCTGGAATATTTGTTGGTTATTCCTCAATCTCCAAATCATACAGAGTGTATAACTCTAGGAGAAAGGCCATTGAAGAATCAATTCATGTTTCATTTGATGAAGACAGTATTGATCAAGCTGAGAAAAGTCAAGCTGACTTCGTTAGTCTGAGTGAGCTTGAGAGGCCAAGGGAAATCAACATGTCAAATCCTATGTATGTCATAGGAGATGATAGTGATGATGATTTGTGTTCATCAATGAAATCATCACAAGCTTCAAAGGATTCTCAAGCTGAGAAAGATGATGAGTTCGTCAATCCTTTTGGAGCTGAAGTCACTCGGACTAAGAATCTTAGTGATAATCAGTTTGTTGACAATGCTGCTGTTGAGACTGAGGAGATAAGTTCACCTCGAGGTCCTCAACATCACTCAGATTCAGAACCAGACTATCCAACTACCATATTTAAATTCATCAAAGATCATCCTAAAGATCAAATCATTGGAAATGTCCAAGAGAAAGTCATGACCAGATCTAAGGCTACAGCTAACTATGCTGCTCACTTTGGTTTTTTGTCTCAGATGAAACCAAAGAATACTGAGGAAGCCTTAGCAGATGAGGATTGGATTGATGCTATGCAAGAGAAATTAAATGAGTTTGAGAGGAATAAAGTCTGGACCCTTGTCCCTGTCCCTGAAGATCATACAATTATAGGCACTAAGTGGGTCTATAGAAACAAAATAGACAAGGATGGAGTGATAGTTCTGAACTAAGCCAGGATGGTATATCAAGGGTATAGGCAAGAAGAAGGAATTGATTATGGTGAGACCTTTGCCCCTGTTGCTAGAATTGAAGCTATAAGGCTGTTCCTGGCTTATGCAGCATATAAAGACTTCAAAGTCTATCTAATGAATGTGAAAAGTGCCTTCCAGAATGGAAAACTTCAGGAGGAAGTCTATGTGAAACAATCTCCTGGCTTTGTAAGTTCAAAGTTTCCACATCATGTCTATAAGTTGGACAAGGCTTTGTATGGTCTTAAACAAGCTCCAAGAGCTTGGTATGATACACTGTCCACTTATCTAATATCCATGAATTTCACCAGAGGCAGTATAGATAAGACACTCTTTTTTAAAAAGAGTAAATGACGGATAATTCTTGTACAAATCTATGTGGATGACATCATTTTTGGCTCTATAAATGAGTCTCTGTGTGATTGGTTCTCCAAAATAATGTCACAAAAGTACAAGATGAGTATGATGGGTGAGATGACATATTTTCTAGGCCTACAAATTCAACAAAAGCCTGATGGAATTTTCATCAATCAAAGCAAATATGTTTTGGATTTGATAAAGAAATATGGTTTTGATTCAAGTTCAACCATGAGAACACTCATGACATTAGCTATCAAGCTGAGTAAAGACTCAGATGGTAAACCTGTGTGTCAGTCTACCTATAGAGGAATGATAGGTTTATTACTCTATTTGACAGCTAGTAGACCTGATATCATGTTTGCTACATGTGTTTGTGCAAGATATCAGGCAGATCCTAAAGAATCACATCTTTTAGCTGTGAAAAGGATCTTTAAGTACCTTAAAGGTACACCAAATCTAGGTCTTTGGTATCCAAAGGATTCTGGATTTGAGTTAGTTGGTTTTTCTGATGATGACTATGCTGGGTGCAAGTTATATAGAAAATCAACCATTGGAGGATGTCAATTGCTTGGGGGTAAATTAGTAAGCTGGACTAGTAAGAAACAGAACTCAGTGGCTACTTCAACTGCTGAAGCTGAGTATGTTGCAGCAGGGAGCTGTTGTGCTCAAATCTTGTGGATGCAGCATCAGCTTCAGGACTTTGGGATGAGTTTCAAGAAAACTCCTATCTTCTGTGATAACCAAAGTGCAATAGCCATCACTTACAATCCCGTATTTCACTCAAGAACCAAGCATATTGAAATTAGACATCACTTCATAAGGGATATCGTGGAAAAAGGTAAAGTTGACATTAAATTTATCTCCACTGATGACCAATTAGCAGATATCTTTACTAAGCCCCTTGATGAAAAGAGGTTTATGTATCTGCTATGTAATTTGGGTATGCTCAACCCCTAGCTAAGTGTCTAAAATTTGAGTTCTCAGTTTGACAGAGACTAAGTGTCTTAAGTTGGGTGCACAGTTTATAAATAAGTTTTCATAAACAGATCTATATGTCAAACTGAATAATGAGTTCACACGTTTGGTCAGTTCCAAACATAATTCAACTACTCAGTGTGGTTGAAATGTTAGTTTGAGTTAGTCTCGAACAAAATGACTAAGTGTCATTGAGTCTGAGCTATGTGCTTAACTCACACTGTGTGATTGGTTCACACGTTTGGTAAGTTTCAAACATATTTTACCTACTTAGTATACCTAAAATTACATGTTTAAGTCAGTCTTAAACATAAATGACTAAGTGTCATTGAGCCTGAGCTGTGTGCTCTACTCAAGCTGAGTATCAATCTCAAGCTGAGTGCTTGAATCAAGCTGAGTGCTTGAATCAAGCTGAGTGCTTTACTTAGACTGAGTAATATGTTTACTCAGCTTGGTGTGTCCAATCTATAAATTAATTACTAAGTGTTATTAATTTTTCTGTCCATACGTATTTGAATCAGTTTCAATTCGTATCGTATATCAATTGTGTATTGATATATGTACAAAGTGTTTATAATCTTATTATTTGTTAATAGTTTTATTTTACACTTATATCCGTTGGAGACTGATGTGTTTCTACCCTCTAACTGTTACATCAAGCCGTAATTTTTCGATGTAACGGATTAAAAAGGGATTCCAACGGTAATTTTTCTCTCTCCTCGAAAAGGTATATATAACGACCTTAACAACATTTTAGAGGTTTACGCTTCAACTTCTCATCTCTACACCTCTCATCTGCCTATATACCTTTCAACAAATTTTCTGCGTGCAATTCCCAGTTCCATCGACTTTGAAATCCTAACTCGCTCGGTGCGAAGATCATTGCTCAGTGCAACGAAATTAGTTACTCAGTGTAATCTGCAATTTCTTCGATGGAAGGAACCACTCTCATTCTCAGTGATCGACTGGTTCGTGGTGCTGCGTTGAAAAACAACGGATTACCGCTGATCAAAATCAACAATCAGCGTGCATGTCTTGATATCCCTGCGAGGAAACAGGGGAGAGGATATGAAGCATGGGTTGCCTATATTCGAAAATGCCCTTTGGCATTTGCTTTCATTGGAGCGCCTGTTCACATTGTTCCACAGTACCATTTGGAGTTCTGGTACACGTGCACATTCAACCAGAACAGAGGAGAGATCATTTGCACTGTTCTTAATGACGATAGAATAGTGGCCATCACGGTTCAAGGGCTAAGGGATGTTCTTCGACTCCCTGTTCAAGATGTGTTCGAGCCCACCGTGACTCGACAAGTGGCAAGGTCAGTTCTACCTCAGATGGGTCACCCTCAAACTGAAGGGGTGATTAAGAAGGCCACTTTTCCCACCAGCTGGGGCTTTATGGTTTCCACAGTGGTACGTTCACTGGGAACGAAGGTCGGAGGCTTGGATCAGGTGAACGAGTTCAAAATGCAGCTGCTGTATAACATGTTCTTTGATCGCCGTATCGACTATGCACAACTCATTTTCAATGAGCTCATGGTCCAAGTAATGAAGACCACCAGGGATCTTCATGTGCCTTTCATAAGGTACTTGTCCCTGGTGATTGAAGCTGAGTTAGGGGACTTATATGAAGCTGGATGGGAAGTGTTCCCTGTTCCTACTCTCAGTTCTAAGATGTTTAACAATGACATCTTTCCTGAGCAAGAGGGTCTAAGTGGTCCAATGCTCTTCGTTGCTGAGGGAGCTTCATCGGAAAGTGAAGAAGAGGAATCAAATCAAGGGGGAGCTTCTCAAGCTGACATAGAAGTTCAAGCTGAGCACTCTGCTCAGGCTGAACCAGTCCACACTGAAGCAAACTCTGGTAAGACCTCTCCACTTTCTCTTTCTTCTCACTTTTCTCCATCTACCTTTGGAGATAAGACTGCAGTGGAACCAACTCAGTCTAACCCATCTCCACCACCTTCATTCCATCTACAATTCCAATCTGAAGCCACCCCTAGTGTGCCCACTGCTACTAGGGAGAATATCCATACATACCAAAGAAAAACTGCCAAAGGTGGTGCCACTCCTAAAGGCATCACTGGAGCTGAGATCACATTGATCCCTCCGGCAGGAGTTGAGGGGGAGACGCCTACTCTCAAGGTGTCAACCTCAAGGCTCTTTAAAATCCAACAGCCTAAACCGGGTGTGGTGTCTACTCAGCCCACACTTACTCGTGCCTTGGGAGAGCCTACTTCTGTGCCTGAACAGACACATTCAGGTTACATTGAACATATGACTAATCCCCAGGGTCAATCACCCCCCTCTATACCCAAAAGCCAACCACCAACCCATACACTTCACGTCTCGAGCCCTATTCGTTCTTTTCATTTCTCACACTCTAGTGCATGACCTGTCAATGTTTCTTCTTCAAACCAGGATGAATCACAGGGTCCAAACTCTTGTGCACATGAATTTGAGGGTCCACACCAACCCTTGGATGATGCACCCAAGTCTCAACCTTTACAAGCCGACTTTGATTCAATTATCACATTTCTGAAAAGTCAGTTTGAGATCCTTCATTTCAAAAGAAAGAAAGCCAAGAAGCATTTGTTGCTGAGGCTAGATGCTCTGGATACTGAAGTGGCAAATCTGAAGTCTGCAGTTGCTGCTCTCCATCAACAACGACCTTCAAACCCTATTGATGATGACAAAAAGGGGGAGAAGGTTCAAGAAGGTGAATCTGAAGCTGAAGCTTTATTATTTTTGGCAAAGAGAGCAGATGATCAACTTGAGAGGGAGAAAACAACAGAAAAAGACACTGAGCTGACTGACAAAGCAAAAGGGAAAAGACCAGCTGTGGTCAGCTCAGGAGAATCAGAACAACTCCCTCAACAGGAGAATCAGAACAAGAGGAAGCCAATGAACTAGGTATTTCTCTTGAAGAGCTAAGGAAGAGAAAAGAAAAAGAGGCAAATGACCAAGAAAGGGCAAAATAGAGAAAAGCTTTGGCACAAGCTGAAGCTACATACACTGGTCCAAGACCTGATCCTATCCCATATACAGACGAGGATATTCAAGAGTGCTATTTCAGAAGGAGCACCAGCAAGGAGATCAAAGGCATGACCTTGAGCAGAATTGATGGAGCCATCATCCTCAACTTTGAATTCAAAGATAAATCTACAATGGGGATGGACCTGAGATATGTTCACAGGATGGGCTACATAGAATGGAAAAAAATACTAATGATGCTCAAAAAGTTCAAGAAAAGCTAAATCAAGCAAGAGATGTTTGCTGAAGTTTCCAAACTAGTTAGTAGAGCTGAGGAATTGAGATATGTTCCAGTTCCTGGTCTGCAGTGGGAGAGCTTATTCGAATTACCTGAAGGTGTAGAGTTTAAAGAAAATCAAGGTATTGATACACCTGTTCAGGGGTTTATGTTTAAGGATCAGGCTGACAATCCTAGCTTTATCAAGCTGAAGGAAATATGCTATCTAAAAGCTAGGGATGCCATACATATAAGAAGTTGCTGTGGTGATAGTACAAATCACTTTGTAAGGTATAAGTTGAATAAAATCATCAAAGTGCAACAAAAAGAACTCAGAGGAATTGCAGAAGCTGAAAGCCTCCTAGAAGAAATCAACAGAGAAATCATTCTGTGGGAGGTTCTACATCCTGAGTTCATAAGATAACATCTTGAGTAGATTAGTTCTACTGTATATATTAGACTAGTTCTAATTTTGTAAGCACTTAGTGTGCATGATCTATGTGATCAACAACTTTTGTATTATGATCAGTTCTATTAATACAAATATAAAGTTTGATATGTTCAACTGGATTATGATGTGTTCATAGCTATAAGTCTGATAAGTTCAGCTTAATGAATAAATGATAAGTTCTTATTCATTTATGTAATTAGTTGGTGTGCTCAACTAGAAGTTGGTGTGTTCCAATTTAAATTGATAAGTTCAATTAATATTGATATGTTCAATAAATATTTGAATAGTTCAAATAATAAAATCTTAATAAGTTTAAGATTTAAAACATAATTCTGTTAAACAAACTTAAGAACTGTTTGATGGTTTTGTCATCATTAAATAGGGGGAGTTTGTTGGGAAAATGATCTCATCAGTTTGAATTTGATGAGACAAAGTTAAGTTTGTAAGATGAGTTCTACATATAACTTAGACAGAATTATGAAGCTTAGTCAGACTGAACACTTAGAGTGATTTCAGACTGAGTATAAGTTGAATATAAGCTGAGCATATGTTGATCAGTTTATATTATACCTTAGTTTGTTTATTAATATGTTTAATAATCTGTTTATGTCACATAAGGTATATATCGAGTAATCAGCTTGATGTGTTTCAAGCTGAGTGACTCAGCTCAAAAGCAGAGTCAGCTCGACATAGTTCCTAAATATGTTTTAGTCAACTAAGTTAGACTTCTAAGGATGAGTTTATCAATGTACGTGTTAGTTCATGTATGAATTCGGATTTGTTCTCGAAGAACTCAGCTTGATGAGTTTCAAGCTGAGTAACTCAGTCCGAGTGAAGAAGTCAGTCTAAAGATAATTTAAATATGTTTTAAATTCATCTTTATCTCTCTCTATATCTACGGCGCGGATAAGAAGACTCCAGAATCAAGATTGAAGATAGAAGATTCAAGATTCAAGATTACGGATTATCCGAGAGTTAGTTAGCGAATTAAGTTGAGTCTTAGTTTGTTAGGAACCGTAGGCACAGGATTATAAATACTTATCTCCTGATAAGTTTAGAGGTAGGACTTTGATACAAAAACAACTAAGTGTTGCAGAGCCAAACCTCACCTCACCGTATGTGTTACGAATCTTGATTATTGTTTGTTAGTTCAACGTGATCAAGAAAAACTCACAGATTGCCCAAGTGTTCGTGTGTTCGAACTATCACATCAGTTGTGATATTGGTAAGTTGTCAATCTGTTTGAAATCCTGTTTAGAGAGTCGTCAGTATCTATAATCATAAGTTGATTATAGATAGCTAAGTTTGAGAGATTGAGATATTTATATTAGGTGGTTATATATCAAGAGTTGCTTACTTGATAGTTATTGTAATCATCTTCTTATTCAAAGCATTGTAATCATCTTCTTAATAAAAGCATTCGATTAATTGTGGTTTGATTTACTGTGTGTAACACTTTTATTTGATTTGTTCAATTTCCGCAGAAAGTGTATTCAACCCCCCTTCTACACACCTGTTGCTTGTTGTTACTCTCTCATACAAGGGACCAACAGTATATGGCTTAGTTGCCATGATCATTGTGTACTCTTGGCTTTTGGTATAGGTAATGGTAAAGGTATTTATTTTTCAAAATAAAAAATCAGTAAATTTCCTTCACCATATCATCTCTCGCCGGTCGTCCTCGAACATAACTCGAACGCTTTGCTTTTTGTTGTCGTACAGGTACATATATATCACGATTTGGTGGAGTAATTAAGAAGGTGCTAATCCGTTTACTATTCCAGAAGAGTTCTAGGAGGTCCTTGGGTCATTTTGGCAATTAAGGAGGTGCTAATCAAGCTTAGGGAGCTAATCTTCAACATTCCAAAACTATATTAAGGTATAATCTTTCTGTAGTAATGTATTTTTATAATAACTGTGCTTAGTAACTCTATGCAAACAGTATATATATACAGTAAATTTGTTTGGAATGACACAACTAGAGTTATAATAGTAACCCAATTTCAGAAAGGCTAAAACCTTTTCATCATGTTTCGCTGCTGTTCGATGCTACCTCACTGCTATTGTCGCTGTTTTGATTGCTGTTTTTAGTTGCTATTCCTGCCAATCGGATACAGTAAGCTGTTGTATCAGATAAAATATATTTTTTAAAAATTTAATAGATTCAGACCCGGTTTTTTAATATAAAACAGGGCTTAAAAAGTGAAAATTTAAACCTTAAAAAAAGAAGAATCAGACCCGGTTTTTTACCATAAAACCGGGCTTGAAAGTAGATTTAGACCCGGTTTTTTAACCGGGCTTGAATCATCAGACTTTCAGGCTCCCCCCCTTTCAGACCCCCCACAAAACCGGGCCTGAAGGGCTTAAAAAACCGGGTCTGAATGTGTTTTTTGTAGTAGTGTATCTACAACGACTACCAACAAATTCCCGCCTCACAAGGCCGACTACTCAGTACCTGCAAAAAGGGAAATCCTACACCGTTAGCTACACTAGCTAGTGAGCACAGATTCACACATAAGTATCAACAAGCAAGTTATCACAACATAGGAATATACACAAAGCTATCCTATCACATCGCGGCGTGCCAACGTATCAGTAAGAGTCACATCTCGCAAGGTGGAAAACCCGCTCAACAACTCCAAGTGGGGGTATCAGCTACAACCAACCGCACTGGTAGGGGAGCGATGAGCAGTCCACCTAGCGTGTTCGTGCCAACTCGGATCTCGATCGTAAGCCAAGATCCCAACTCACGCTATGGAATGGTGGCCTACAGAACCCGAGACCCGGCGTGCACCGCCGAGCACCGTGGATCCCGAATCATCCATCTCGAGGGATCCAGCCTCGCATCTAACCTTAACCATGCCAGCAATTTTCCGGACAAGAAATAAGCAACAACTAAACCGTATAGGGTCCTACACTACGCATGCGATTTACAATCAACGAGTAAAGAAAGTTAGCATGGCATAGCACATGGAAACATGGCATAGCATACCTCATATACACACGTGTACAACATCAAACAACATATTTCAACTACCCACAGACAACTCTACTTACTGAGCCTCATGGGAAAACCGGTACTCACCTAGGTGTCAAAGAAGACAGATGTAATGTCCGGAATCCTCAGAGTCCTCAGATACTCCTACCACAGTCATGTGTAGGCTTAGTCAATGCTTAACAGTTACAACACTAGGTTCTACTTAAACACACAGCAACAAACAAACAATACTGCTTATGGACCACTACTTACGGCCGCAAGGGTACCTCCTTGCGCCCGTAAGTAGTCTTCCCTGTTGGGTTTTACAGGTCACAATTCATACTTGAGTTTTCCTGATTCATAACCAAACTGGTTTGAACCAACTCAGAATTGTATATAAACAGAAATAGTTATTATTCATAAAAGCGGAAACAGAATAATAAACATAATCCTAAAACCCTAAAGTATTAAAGATCTTAGTTCATCACATGTGTATATATCTAGTATATAGTTTTCGAAAAACATGATGATCAACATATAGCCATTTACGCAAATGATGAACATGGCAAAACAGGATTGGATTAAACTTGAAACTGAGCATGCAATCAATCCTGCAATCATAACTGGAATTCGATATATGTGTATACACATATGTGACCATCGAATACACCATAGGCATCAAGAACACATTAGATGAAGAATCATACCTAGGTTGCTCAATGTTAATCCACCCATAATGAGGTATTACCAGTGCCTGCTAGAGAGGCTTAATCCACAATGTTGTTCTTGATCTTTTGGCTACTTGAAAAATACCAAAATCGCAAACCCCTTTTGCCCTGGGGTGTTTGCGCCGTCGAAACCAAGAGGGAGGGAGGAGAGAGAGTGTTTTTCTTTTTGGTTGATTATTCTTATAATTGTTTAGGCTTGAACCCCTATTTATAGATAACCAACTAGTTATCCTTAAATTAGACAACCTTTTTAAACCTTTTATTATTAATATAAAATATATCTCTATATATATATATATATATATATATATATATATATATCGATCCATATATATATCCCTTAATATATTTTATCTTCTTTAATAATAATAACAATTAATAATAATAGTAACCCTTTTAATTAATATCCAAGATATTAATCCAATAATCAACAATATATATTTATTAACTAATAAATATATATATTCTTGTTAATTACATTAACCTGGTTATTTTCTCAACTCCCAATACTGGTTTATGACCGACTGTCATAACACGCATTTCCCACAACGTGAATTTTTCTTTCTTGAATTACGTACCCTCACAGGTGTGACCCTTGAGTGTTTTATGGCATTGGGCGTATCATCAGGGTTCGATGGTTATGCACATAAATCCTATCATACTCCCACTTGTGCTTACTATCAACCCGTGGTCTTGATGATACTGGTCTAAGGGTGCTTTAAGACAAGTCCTTAGGATAACCAAGCACATAAGAACTCTTATACCTAGGTGTGATAATCAAATCCTTACAAAACAAACTGTTTCATAACTTACAAAACTAATTGTTTTATAATCAAAGCTTCATAAGAACCCCTATCTTATGATCGGATATACTTTAGGCTTTTCCCTCTGCATCACGATATTTCGATTGTGAGTGTGACCATGGAATGAGTCAGCTCTGAACACTCAGAACCATTTCTCGACTATCCGACTTCGACAGAGTGATAAACGACAAAGAACATATTGTTGGGAAAATGATCTCATCAGTTAAGATTTGATGAGACAAAGTTAAGTTTGTAAGATGAGTTCTATATATAACTTAAACAGAATTATGAAGCTTAGTCAGACTGAACACTTATAATGATTCAGACTGAGTATAAGCTGAATATAAACTGAGCATATGTTCGACCAGTTTATATTATACCTTAGTTAAATTATTAATGTGTTTGATAATTTGTGTATGTCACATAAGGTATATATCGAGTATTCAGCTTGATGTGTTTCAAGCTGAGTGACTCAGCTCAGAAGCAGAGTCAGCTCGACAGCGTTAATAATTATACATGTTAGTTCATGTTTGAATTCGGGTTTGTTCTCGAAGAACTCAGCTTGATGAGTTTCAAGCTGAGTAACTCAGCCTGAATAAAGAAATCAGTCTAAGTGAATTTAAATGTGTTTTAAATTCTATTTTAACTCTCTATATCTATGGTGCGGATAAGAATACTCCAGAATCAAGATTGAAGATTGAAGACTCAAGATAAGAAGATTCAAGATTCCGAGTTATCCGATAGTTAGTTAGCAAATTAGGATTAGTCCAGTTTGTTAGGAACCATAGCAACAGGATTATAAATACTTATCTCCTAATAAGTTTAGAGGTACGACTACTATTCTGATAAAAATTACAGAGCCAAAACCTCACCTCACCGTATGTGTTACAATTCTTGAATCATTGTTTGTCAGTTCAACGTGATCAAGAAACTCACAGATTGCCAAGCTATTCGTGTGTTCGAATTATCACATCAGTTGTGATATTGGTAAGTAATCATAAGTTGATTCAATCTGTGTAAATCATGTTTAGAGAGTCGTCAGTATCTATAATCATAAGTTGATTATATATAGCTAAGTTTGAGAGATTGAGAGATTTATATTAGGTGATTATATATCAAGAGTTGCTTACTTGATAATTACTGTAATCATCTTCTTATTCAAAGCATTGTAATCATCTTCATATTAATAAAAGCATTCGACTGATTATGGTTTGATTTACTGTGTGTAACACTTTTATTTGATTTGTTCAATTTCCGCAGAAAGTGTATTCAACCCCCCCTTCTACATACTGTTGCTTGTTGTTATTCTCACCAAGGGACCAACAACTGGTATCAGAGCAGGCTGAACGATTTCATTAGTTGAAAATTCAAGATTCTGAAAAAGTTTTACAATATCTACAAGCAACAATTCATCAAACTTTCCACAGATGTCTACCAAATGCTGTCCCGTATTTGATGGATCTGACTATCCTATGTGAAAGTTCAGAGCCATGCTGTTCCTCAAGTCCATTGACAACCGTATGTCGAATGTTGTCACAAAAGGACCTATAATCCCTAAGATTCCTGCTACTGTCAGTGATACGTCTACTGGCAGATCTGAAAAGGAAACAAGAAAGCCTATTGCATCTTGGACTGATGAAGATTGGAAACTCTTCAATCTGGATGACAAGGCAAAAAGTGTTCTGGCAAATGCCCTGACCAACGAAATCTTGCGCACTGTGACTGGGTGTCAAACTGCGAAGGGTATTTGGGATACGCTAAGTGTCACTTATGAAGGCTCAGATCTGGTCAAGCAGCAAAAGAAGAATCACTTGAATAGATATTATGAAAACTTCTTTTCAAAGAAGAATGAAACCTTGGCAGATTTGTTCACAAGGTTTCACTGCTTGATAAATGACCTACTAAGTGTGGGTGTGAAGAAAGATGAAGCTGAGCTAGTGCTTAAATTTCTGGATGTGTTACCAGAAAAGTTCAATGAAGTAACCACCGTACTGAGGGCTGGAGGAACACTACACGTGTATAACTTACAGTCTATCTATGGGTTCTTGCTTAATCATGAACAGATCACATAACACAAGAGGGCCTCTCAACAACAACTCAAGGACTCTTTGGATAAATCTGAAGTTGCATTAGTTGCATAGAAAAAGAAGAAAAACTCCAAACCTTTGGTTGTTGAATCTGAGACTGAGTCAGAATCTCAAGTTGACCACTCAGACTCAGACTCAAGTGATATTTATGATGTTCAGACTATCAACGGGGAAGAGAAAGATCTGACAGGGGCAAAGGGAAGAGTTCCTTTGATCCCAAGAATGCTGTGTACTTCAACTGTCAGAAAAGGGACATATTGCTGCTGAGTGCAGATCGAAGAAGGTAGAATCAACATCTGTTGTTGATAAGAATGCTTACCGAGCTGATAAGTACAAGAAGAAGTACACTCAGCTCAAGAAATCAAAGCCAGAAGACAAACCCAGTGCAAAAGGATTATACGCTGAAACCTGGGATACAAAATCATCCACCTCAGATGATGATGTATGTCTAATGGCTCAAGAAGATGAAGAGCTAGAAGTGGATGAGGTTGATTATGGTAAGTCTGAATCAATCTTTGAAGCTGACATAATGGAAACTGAGGAAAACATCAAACTGAGTGATTGGGATCCTGCTTCCATGTACAAGGTCAGTAACTTCTACTCTTATACAGATGAGGAGAAAGGTCTTGCTTTTGATTATTTGTTGAATGATTTCAAGACCGTCCTTAAGTCTCAAAATGACCTCAAAGATGAGATAACTAAACTCAAGAATGAGATTAAGGAAAATAAATCTCTCATTGATGTTGGTAAGAAAGCACAGTGTGACCTTGAATGTCAGAGGCACATTAATAAACTTCTTAGTGAAGAACTTCAGGAAGCAAAAGACAAAGTTGATCAACTTCAAAAGGTCACTGAGTGTTGGTGTAAGTCATCAAAGCTTGCTGAAAAGTGCATAAACCAACAGATACCTAAACAAGTAAAGGTTGTACTTGGAGGTGACTATCAAACAACAGCTTATGTAGCTGATGATGAGATAGCAAGTACAGAATCTGAGGAGGATAGACAACTGATTGAGTCTCAGAAGTCAACCTTAGAGAAGAAACATGGTCAAAACCTTAAATACAATATGTTTGTAAAGGCTAAAGATCATGGAAATGAGTGCTTAACATCTAAACAGCATGGTAAGTCTGTGCTGGACAGACTAGGCACTCAGTCTGTTCAAAGAACTTCGGTCATAGAAAGACATAATCCAAATCCTTTCAAAAGACAAAATTCTCTTTCTGGCTCGGAGAGAAGTTACAAGAACAGAAAGACCACTGTAAGTCAGAGGTCAAAATACGACAATGGTAAGTCCAAAGTTGTGGATCTTGGTAAGTCTAAGAATATCAACATTGGTAAGTCCAAACCTGTTGTAACTGGTGAGTCCAGCAAACATGACAAAGGTAAGTCCAAAGTCATGGAAAAGAAGGTTGTTAGTCAATCTTCTCATCAAAAGGATAACAAACAGAGACCTGACAAAGGTAAGTCCAAAGTCAGTGATCACCAGGTGAATCAACTTGCTAAGAAAGTTGAAAAGTTATCCACAACATATAATCCTAAAACTGAGATTAAGTTCTCACAAGGATTATTGGACACTCTACCTCTTGTAATCATTGGAAGAAGAAGATGCTACAAGTGCAGAAGTAGAGGTCGTGAGGCTAAGGACTGTGACACAGAAATCTCAAGACCTGAACAAGAACAAGCTGATCATCCTACACAGGACTCAGCTCCTGCTCAAGCTAAACAGTTAGTTCAACAAGATGGAGATGCTAAGTGCTCCTCATCTGAACAGTTAGTTCCCCAAACAAAACTAATGTGTTTAGTTTTCATCTCATGTGCAGGGTTCAAGTAAATGGTACTTGGATAGTGGATGCTCAAGGCACATGACTGGGTGGAAAGGATTTCTTAGTGATTTCCAAGAAGATGAAGGTCCTAAAGTAACATTTGGAGACAACTCACATGGAAGAACTAAAGGTTATGGAAAGATGAAAGCTGACAAAGTTACATTCCAGAGAGTTGCCTATGTCAAAGGTCTCTAACACAACCTGATTAGTATCAGTCAATTGTGTGATGAAGATAATGTTGTTACTTTTAGGAAGAAAGCAGGAACAATCTATAATGCTAAGTGAAACCTGTATTAATAGCTAAAAGAGAAAGAGATGTGTATCTACTTGATCTAAATTCAGCTGATCCCTATACTGAAACCTGCTTGTATTCTCATTCTGTTCCTAAGCTGAGTTGGTTATGGCATAAACGTTTATCTCATATAAACTTTAAAAATATAAATATGCTGTCCAATAAAGAGTTAGTATCTGGATTACCAAAGATCACATTTGTCAAAGACAAATTGTGCTCAGCTTGTGAACAAGGGAAACACCATAAAGGGTCTTTTAAGTCAAAGCAAAATTTTTCAATAACAGACCCGCTGCATATGTTGCATATGGATCTGTTTAGACCCATAAGTACTCCAAGCCTGAGTGGCAAGAAGTACACACTGGTGATAGTAGATGAGTTCTCACGATTCACCTGGGTAATATTCCTTAAAGCCAAAAGTGAGGCTGCCCTGGAGATAATCAGTTTTATCAAACAGGAAGAGTTGCAGAATGGTTTGTCTGTAAAGCAACTAAGAAGTGATCATGGGACTGAGTTCAGGAACTCTACCCTTGAAAGCTTCTGTGAACAAAAGGGAATATTACAAAATTTCTTATCTGTCAAAACTTCACAACAGAATGGAGTTGCTGAAAGAAGAAATAGAACCCTAATTGAGGCTGCTAGAACAATGCTATGTGTGGCAGGATTGAAACTTTATTTTTGGGATGAAGCTGTTAGTACAGCCTGCTATACTCAAAATAGATCAATCATTGTCAAAAGACATGGAAAGACATCTTATGAGATGTATAAGTCTAGAAAGCCCAATATAGGTTATTTCCATATCTTTGGTTCAAAATGCTATGTGCTGAATCAAAGAGATCAGTTCCATAAGTTGGAACCTAAAGCTGATCTTGGAATATTCATTGGTTATTTCTCAATCTCCAAGTATTATAGAATATATAATATAAGGAGAAAGGCCATAGAAGAATCAATTCATGTCTCTTTCGATGAAGACTGTTTTGATCAAGCTGATAAGAGTCAAGCTGACTTGGTCGGTCTGAGTGAGCTTGAAAGGCCTAAGGAAACCAACTTATCAAATCCTATGTATGGCATAGGAGATGATAGTGATGGTGATGTGTGTTCATCAAATAAATCATCACAAACTCCAAGGGATTCTCAAGCTGAGAAGGATGATGAGTTCGTCAACCCCTTTGGAGCTGAAGTCACTCAGACTGAGAATCTCAGTGATCATTAGTTTGTTGACAATGCTGTTGTTGAGACTGAGGATGTGTGTTCACCTCAGAGTTCTCAACATCACTCAGATTCAGAACCAGAATCTCCAACTACAACATTTAAATTCCTCAAGATCAAATTATTGGAAATGTCCAAGAAAAGGTCATGACCAGATCCAAGGCTACAGCTAATTACGCTGCACACTTTGGCTTCCTATCTCAAATGGAACCAAAGAAGACTGAAGAATCCTTAGAGGATGAGGATTGGATTGAAGCTATGCAAGAGGAATTAAATGAGTTTGTGAGAAATAAGGTCTGGAACCTTGTCCCTGCCCCCAAAGATCATTCAATTATAGGCACTAAGTGGGTCTATAGAAATAAAATGGACAAGGATGGAGTGATAGTTAGGAACAAAGCCAGGCTGGTAGCACAAGGGTATAAGCAAGAGGAAGGAATCGATTATGATGAAACATTTGCCCCTGTTGTTAGAATTGAAGCCATAAGGCTGTTCTTGGCTTATGCAGCATATAAAGACTTCAAAGTCTATCAAATGGATGTGAAGAGTGCTTTCCTAAATGGAAAACTTCAGGAGGAAGTCTATGTGAAACAACCTCCTGGATTTGTAAGTTCAAAGTTTCCACATCATGTCTATAAGTTAGAAAAGGCTTTGTATGGTCTTAAACAAGCTCCAAGAGATTGGTATGATACACTGTCCACTTATCTACTATCCATGGATTTCACCAGAGGTAGTATAGATAAGACACTCTTTATTAAAAGAAGTAAATGACAGGTGATTCTTGTACAAATCTATGTGGATGACATTATCTTTGGTTCTACCAATGAATCTCTGTGTGAGTCGTTTTCCAAAATAATGTCACAAAAGTACAAGATGAGTATGATGGGTGAGATGACATATTTCCTAGGCCTGCAAATACAACAAAAGCCTGATGGAATATTCATCAATCAAAGAAAGTACGTTCTTGATTTGATAAAGAAATATGGTTTTGATTCATGTTCAGCCATGAAAACACCCATGTCACCAGCTGTCAAGCTGAGTAAAGACTCAGATGGAAAGTCTGTGTGTCAGTCTACCTATAGAGGAATGACAGGTTCATTGCTCTATTTGACAGCTAGTAGACCTGATATTATGTTTGCTACATGTGTTTGTGCAAGATATCAGGCAGATCCTAAAGAATCACATCTTCAAGCTGTGAAAAGGATCTTTAGGTACCTTAAAGGTACACCAAATCTAGGTCTTTGGTATCCAAAAAACTCTGGATTTGAGTTAGTTGGTTTTTCAGATGCTGACTATGCTGGGTGCAAGTTAGACAGAAAATCAACTACTGTAGGATGTGAAATGCTTAGAGGGAAGTTAGTCAGCTGGACTAGTAAGAAACAGAACCCAGTGGCTACTTCAACTGCTGAAGCTCAATATGTTGCAGCAGGTAGTTGTTGTGCTCAAATCCTATGGATGCAACATCAGCTTCAAGACTTTGGCATGAGTTTCAAGAAAACTCCTATCTTTTGTGATAACCAAAGCACTATAGCCATCACTTACAATCCAGTCTTCCACTCAAGAACCAAGCACATTGAAATTAGACATCACTTCATCAGGAACATCGTGGAAAAAGGTAAAGTTGACATTAAATTTATCTCCACGGATGACCAACTAGCAGATATCTTTACTAAACCACTTGATGAGAAGAGGTTTATGTATTTTCTAAGTAACTTGGGTATGCTCAACCCCTAGGTAAGTGTCTAGAATCTGAGTTTTTCAGTTTGACAAAGACTAAGTGTCTTAAGCTAAGTGCACAGTTTATAAATAAGTTTTCATAAACTGTATATCAAGTCAAGCTGAATGATGAGTTCACTCGTTTGGTGAGTTCCAAATACATTTCAACAACTTAGTGTAGTTATGATACAGTTTGAGTCAGTCTCAAATATAAATGACTAAGTGTCACTGAGTCTGAGCTATGTGCTTAACTCAGACTGTGTGATTGGTTCACATGTTTGGTTGGTTCCAAACATTCTTTAACTACTCAGTGTGGTTAAAAGGTTTGTTTGAGTCAGTCTCAGACGAAAACGACTTAGTGTCATTACCCATGAGCTGTGTGCTCTACTCAAGCTGAGTTTCATTCTCAAGCTGAGTGCACATTTCAAGCTGAGTGCTTGAGTTAAACTGAGTAATATGTTTACTCAGCTTGGTGTGTCCAACCTCATGTGTTATTTACTAAGTGTGATTAATTCATGAGCACTGCGTATTTGAGTCAGTCTCAAATCGAGTATTATACTAACTTGTGTATAGGTATAATACATCAGTGTATATAATCTTATTGTAAGTCAATATTATTATATTACATTAGTATCCGTTGGAAGACGATGTGTTTCTAACCTCTATCTTTTACATCAAGCCGTAATTTTTATAGTGTAACGGATAAAAATGGGATTTCTAACGGTAACTTTTCTCTCTCCTCGGAAAGGTATATATACCGATCATATTCGGATTAGAGAAGTTTACGCTTACAATTCTGACTTCTCACCTTCTAGACTACCTTTCGCAAACACCTTCATTGCTTAGTGCATACGTCCGATTCAATACCCTACTTTGCTAAGTGCAATTTTTTTTAATCGCTCAGTGCGAATTTCCGATTACTCAGTGTAATTAACCCAACATGAATGGAATCACGTTAGTTCTCAGTGATCAGATGATTCGAGGTGCACAGTTTAAGAACGATGGAGCGCCGTTGATTAAAATCAACAATCAACGGGACTGCCTTGCAATTCCTCCAAGAAAACAAGGTAGAGGTTATGAAGCCTGGGTGGCTTATATTCGTAAATGCCCCCTGGCATTCGCCTTTTGTGGCGCACTCCTTCACATCGTTCCTCAGCATCTACTAGAATTCTGGTACACCTGTACTTACGACCAGAACAGGGGAGAGATAATAAGGACTGTTCTAAATGGCAATAGGACAGTAACCCTTTCAGTGCAGCGGTTAAGGGATGTTCTTCGACTCCCTCATTCTGATGAGTTCGAGCCGGCTGTCACAAGGCAAGTGGCTAGGTCTGTCCTACCTCGATTGGGTCACCCACAGACAGAGGGTGTCATCAAGAAGGCCACTTTTCCAACCAGTTGGGGCTTCATGGTTTCAACAGTGATTCGTTCACTGGGGACTAAGGTTGGAGGACTGGACCAGGTAAATGAGTTCGAAATGCAGCTGCTGCACAATATTTACTTCAACAGAAATCTGGACTATGCTTTGCTTTTCTTCAATGAACTCAAGGTCCAAGTGATGAAGACCACAAGGGATCTTCATGTACCATTTATAAGGTACCTATCCTTGGCAATTGAAGCCGAGCTGGGGACAGCACTCTATGAAGCTGATCAGGATGTGTTCCTGTTTCCAACACTCAGCCCCAAGATGTTCAACAACGACATCTTCCCAGAGCAAGAGGGACTGAGTGAGCCCATGCTCCAAATAGCTGAGGCAGCTTCATCTGAAAGTAAAGCAGAGGGATCGAATCAAGGGGGAGATTCTCAAGCTGACACCGAGGTTCAAGCTGAGCACTCTGCTCAAGCTGAACCAGCACATACAGAAGCTGATTCAGGTAAAACCTCTCCACTTTCACTTTCTTCTCACTTTTCTCCATCCACCTTTGGAGATAAGACTGTAGTGGAACCAACTCAGTCTAACTCATCTCCTCCACCTTCATTCCATTTACAATCCCAATCTAAAGCCACCCCTAGTATGCCCACTGCTGCTAGGGAGAATATCCGAACCTACCAACGAAAAACTGCCATAGGTGGTGCCACTCCTAAAGGCATCACTGGAGCTGAGATCACACTAATCCCTCCACAGGCAGGAGTTGAGGGGGAGACGCCTTCTCTTAAGGTGTCAACCTCAAGGCTCATTCAAACCCAACAGCCAATACCGGGTGTGGTGTCTACTTAGCCCACACTTACTCGAGCCATGGGAGTGCCTGTTACTGTGCCTGAGCAGACACACTCAGGTAACATTGAAAGAATGACCAATCCCCAGGGTCAATCACCCCCCTCTAAACCAATTAGCCAACCACCAACCCATACACTTCACATCTCAAGCCCAATAACTTCTCTTCACTTCTCACACCCTCTTGCACGACCTGTCAATGATTCATCTTCAAACCAAGATGAGTCACAGGGTCCAAACTCTGGTGCAAATGAGTTTGAAGGTGTACACCAACCTTCGGATGATGCACCCAATGACTATTCTCCAAATAAACCTGCCTCCTCAGGTATCCAGCAGCTGAATGACTATGTTGCTGCTCAGTTTGATCTCTTTCACCTCAAGCAGAAGAAGTATAAAAGAAAAATCTATCTAAGGCTTGAGAGACTGTCAAAGGATGTCAAAGAGATTGCCTCTGATGTTGCTGCCCTTAAACGTTCAAGGCCTTCAACCCCTATTGATGATGACAAAAAGGGGGACAAGGTTCAAGCTGATGCTGAAGCTGAACTAGTTCAAGCTGAGGCTGAAGCTCTACTAGTACTTGCCAAAGGAGCAGAGAGGCAAGCTCAGACTAAGGGGGAGTCAGAAATGAACAAAGAGGAACCTGCATATAAAAAGTAAAAAGTGATAGAATATGAATCTGAAGCTGACAGTGTTTCTGAAACTGAAGAGGAAAAAGCTACAAGGGAGATGATTGAAATGATTTAACTAGAGGAATCTGCTGAGCTGGGCATATCCCTTGATGAGCTAAGGAAAAGGAAAGAAAAAGAGGCCAGGGATCAAGAAAAAGAAAAAGAAAAGGAAGCTTTGGCACGAGCTGAAGCTGTATATACTAGTCCAAGACCTGATCTAATTCCATACTCAGATGCAGAACTGCAGGAATGTTACTTCAGAAGGAGCTTCAACAAAGAGATCAGAGGAATGACCTTGAGCAGAGCCAATTGAGCTGTCATTCTCACTTTTGAGCTTAGTGACAAATCAATAGTGGGAATGGACCTGAGATACGTTCACAGGATGGGCTACATTGAATGGCAAAGGATAATGATGTTGCTCAAGAAATTTAAATGAAGTCAGATCAAACAAGAAATTCTATCTGAAGTCTCCAAGTTGATTGCTAGAGCTAAAGAACTGAGGTATGTCCCAGTTCCTGGTCTGTAGTGGGAGAATTTGTTCGACATGCCTGTAGGAGTAAAATTCAGAGAAAATCAAAGTATCAACACTCCTATTCAAGGTTTCATGTTTAAGGATCAGGCAGGTATTCCCAGTTTTATTAAGCTAAATGAGGTTTGCTATCTAAAAGTTGAGGATGCCTTGAGAATATGAAACTGTTGTGGTAATGAGGAGTCAAACCAGTTAATAAAGTATAGGCTGAACAAACTCATTAGAGTACAACAGAAGGAACTTCAGGGAAACGATGAAGCTGAAAGATTGTTAGATGAGATCAATAAAGATATCATCATCTGGGAGCTTCTACATCCTGAGTTCATCAGATAAATTAGATTAGTTCTAATGTAAATATTAGATTAGTTCTAATATTTTTTTTAGCACTATGTGTGCATGATCTAAGTGATCAACAACTTTTGTATTATGATTAGTTCAATTAATACAAGTATAAAGTTTGATATGTTCAACTGTGTTATGATGTGTTCCTATTCATAAGTCTGATAAGTTCAGGAAAAATGAATAAAAAATAAGTTCTTATTCATTTAAGTAATTAGCTGGTGTGTTCAACAAAAAGTTGGTGTGTTCCAAATTAAATTGATAAGTTCAATTAAAATTGATATGTTCAATAAATATTTGATCTGTTCAAATAATAAAATCTTAATAAGTTTGGGATTTAAAACATAATTCTGTTCAACAAACTTAAGAACTGTTTGATGGTTTTGTCATCATCAAATAGGGGGAGTTTGTTGGGAAAATGATCTCATCAGTTAAGATTTGATGAGACAAAGTTAAGTTTGTAAGATGAGTTCTATATATAACTTAAACAGAATTATGAAGCTTAGTCAGACTGAACACTTATAGTGATTCAGACTGAGTATAAGCTTAATATAAACTGAGCATATGTTCGACCAGTTTATATTATACCTTAGTTAAATTATTAATGTGTTTGATAATCTGTGTATGTCACATAAGGTATATATTGAGTATTCAGCTTGATGTGTTTCAAGCTGAGTGACTCAGCTCAGAAGCAGAGTCAGCTCGATAGAGTTAATAAATATGTTTTATTTAACTCTTTGGACTTCTAAGGATGAGTTAATAATTATACATGTTAGTTCATGTTTGAATTCGGGTTTGTTCTCGAAGAACTCAGCTTGATGAGTTTCAAGCTGACTAACTCAGCCTGAATAAAGAAGTCAGTCTATGTGAATTTAAATGTGTTTTAAATTCTGTTTTAACTCGCTATATCTACGGTGCGGATAAGAAAACTCCAGAATCAAGATTGAAGATTGAAGACTCAAGATAAGAAGATTCAAGATTCAAGATTCCGAGTTATCCGATAGTTAGTTAGCAAATTAGGATTAGTCCAGTTTGTTAGGAACCGTAGCAACAGGATTATATATACTTATCTCCTGATAAGTTTAGAGGTACGACTACTATTCTGATAAAAATTACAGAGCCAAAACCTCACCTCACCGTATGTGTTCCGATTCTTGAATCATTGTTTGTCAGTTCAACGTGATCAAGAAACTCACAGATTGCCAAGCTATTCGTGTGTTCGAATTATCTCATCAATTGTGATATTGGTAAGTAATCATAAGTTGATTCAATCTTTGTAAATCCTATTTAGAGAGTCGTCAGTATCTATAATCATAATTTGATTATAGATAGCTAAGTTTGAGAGATTGAGAGATTTATATTAGGTGATTATATATCAAGAGTTGCTTACTTGATAATTACTGTAATCATCTTCTTATTCAAAGCATTGTAATCATCTTCATATTAATAAAAGCATTCGACTGATTATGGTTTGATTTACTGTGTGTAACACTTTTATTTGATTTGTTCAATTTCCGCAGAAAGTGTATTCAACCCCCCCCCTTCTACATACTGTTGCTTGTTGTTATTCTCACCAAGGGACCAACACATATCAGTTCATTTGGGCATGGCCATGCACTTCCACAGTCTACATCAGTCAAGTGGCCCGGAAACATATCTCCTGAGAAGGAGGTGCATAATGCCTCTCGCATACTTGTATTTGGCAACTCACTTTCCGCTGATACCAGATACGCCCGTTATTACTACTCAGTTACGGCGTAGCGTTAGGTGCGATCCAAATTCCAGAAGTCCACGCATCCCAAACCAAATACCTTAGGCTTGAGGACAACCTATGTGATGAATACCTTTGACTCGTTAACCACGCAGTATTCTTCACGATGTCACTATCCGATATCCACACCCCTGGTGAATACCCGTACATCCTTGGCCTACTCTCCTGGTAGCTATCTTCAATCACTATGAATCTCAACCATGGATTACAATGACGTTATTATCTCCCTAATCGAGGTTCCCACCAATATAGGTAGTCACGGACAAGATTTATTTTTGAATAATAATCCTATTATTCATGGATATTACCAAAACATACAAAATCTGTGAAGAGTGATGGAATTAATAATGTACTCTCCATATTCACCCTCTTGGAATATAGTACAGAATTAATACTGATCCGTCTTCTCGATTCACCGCGTCTACTTGTATTACTAAGTTGGTTCAAGTGGACTTATCACGGATCTCTTCTTGAAACCACAACATTACTATGAACTAAAATGAGCATACACTAACTAGTGCTCCCACTCATTTTGTTAGACAAATTGTTTTCCGCAAACCCTGAAAAACAAGTCCAGTCTTTCTAATTTTATCAAATTATCTAAACTCGGAGAACTGGATTAACTCCTCGTTTCTGAATATATAAAATTATCCTATAACCATACTTGGTTATATTGTAGATGTATAGATACTTTTCTATTCCAAGAAATAGACTGAAATAATAAACCGTTTTGTTTACATCAACTTGTAAACAAAAAATTAGATATCTAGTGCATAAACACGTATCTATTGTTTATTATTCCCAACACGTAACTCGTTTAATATGTTTAATATTTGTGATATTGAATTTCAATATATAATTATGACCTCCTGGTACTAGTCCATTTACCTGGACTCATTTTGTAACCTCAAAATTCCCGTCATTATGATTATATACTTACTTGAACTTCAACAAGCTAATAATTTTCGTGTTTCTCTAAGCACTTATTTGCTTCTACGCAAATATACACATATGTATATTAATTTATCAAAACCCGATAAATATCTTAGTGTAGGTCAATTGCTCCCACTGACTATTATGAAAACACAACATTACTTAAAATACCTTGCTGACTTGATCAAAAACTTGATACAAGAGCCAAAATACTGATTTTAAGTATAAATCTAAAACTTAGATTTCGAATAAGAATCTTAAAGTTAAAGAAACCTTAGACTTGAAATTTTCTAATATTTACCATTTCCTACTACGGAAATTGGTTTCTAAAACTTTACATAACCACAAGTATGAAACACTTGTATAGATTCTTATTTAAAACATACGAGTTCTTCTTGATTATAATTCCTATTACAATCAAACTCACAAATGCTTTTCCCTTAAACACAGCCTTAGAAATAATGACTATTATTTCAAGAGTTTAATTTTAGTTTCAAAACTTGAACTTGTTTTCATAGGCACTTATAATTACTTGATTAGATATTCTTTCTATTATATATATATATAACACCAGCTGTGTTATTTCAAGTAATTCTATAAGTTATAGTCAAGTAATAATATTATTCATATTACTCAAATGGCAACCAATGCATACGGACTAAAATACTAATAAGTCAAAAACTTTGACTTGTTAGTCATCTTCTAGTGTAATCATAAGGTGCGCGCAAGGATATATCAACCAATAATTCATAATAATTTAAATAAAAATGTCTTGAAAGAAACCATTACATATTTCAAATCAAAAGTTTAAAATAAAAATATGAATTATAAATTTTATTCTTCCACACGCATCATCCTTTAGCATTCCAAGGCATTTCTTTGCTTCTCATTGACCTATTTGTAATAAACGATCGCAAAAGTCAAAAACACCACTTATATACAATAAGTTGAAAGCAAAATACTGAAGTTCGTCAACGAAAGTACCTGTGGCGTTTCCGCCACCCTCGTGACGCTTCGGACAGTTATAATGGTCAATTTCACCGCACTTGAAGCACCGGTTCTCGCCCCTTGCTTTGTTCGGTTTAAACTTCTTGCCCTTGCCCTTGCCTTTGTCATTTGCCTTGATATATTTTATCTTTTTTAATAATAATAACAATTAATAATAATAATAATAACCCTTTTAATTAATATCCAAGATATTAAACCAATAAACAACAATATATATTTATAACTAATATATATATATATATATATATATATATATATATATATATATATATATATATATTCTTGTTAATTACATTAACCTGCTTATTTTCTCAACTCTCAATACTGGTTTATGACCAACTATCAAAACACCCATTTCCCACAGCGTGAATTTTTCTTTCTTCAATTATGTACCCTCACAGGTGTGACCCTTGAGTGTTTTATGGCATTGGGCGTATCATGAGGGTTTGATAGTTATGCACACAAATCCTATCATTCCCAAACAATCATGCCTTTCGGCCGCAAGGGTAACCCCTTGCGCCCACAATAATAGCTCTTTGAGTGCTTTTGGCCGCAAGCTACATGCTTACACCCAAAAAGTCATTTCATTCGTCCATAGACGGTAAACCAATGAAACACAGCCTTACGATCGCATGTACCATCACTTGCGGCCGCAAGGACCACAAACACAGCTTACGGTCGCAAGGACCATCCCTTGCGATCGCAAGGGCCAATCAACCTGCTTACGGTCGCAAGTACTATCCCTTGCGACTGCAAGGACTCTCAATGCAGTGTTCTTCGACCATATTTTCTGCACGGGTCTGAAACTCGCGTTTTTCACACAAAACTCGACCAAATCACAGTTTTAAATGTTTGTACATGTTATTTAACATCAAGTGAAACTTATTAACACTTTAGTCATCAAAACCCATTACAAGAACACCATTAAAATGGTGTCACTCCTTCAAAACACCAAAACAATGTTCCACCATGAAAATACTTATAAAGGTGATGAAGATAGAACAGATTAAACACTTTAGACACTGCTACAAGCTTCCTTGCTATTGATTTCACTTGATTTCTTTTTTCAAAAGTTGATAGAGTTCTTTTGGTCTGTGTTAGCTCTCGTACGGATGTATATGTGTTTAGTGTGTGTGTTTTGCAACATCAAGGGATAAGGCAAGCTAAGAACCGACTTTAAGTTGTTCTAATACCCCACACGGGTATTTTGTTCCCCTATTTAACTTACAATGCAACTTAGGTTTACCCGTTTTAACTAACGGGGATGTTTTCGGAATCATTATCTGAAACCGCTTAATAACCCACCAACTCTATCTATTTCCAACACTTTCCATCGCTAGCCACATAACCAAATTTAAAACGACAATTAACAACAATAAGCAACAAAACACATTGACTAAAGTCAATGTACAAGTCAACAAACACAAGGTACAACTACTTACTACTAGGCCCTATTTTATGGTGTTACAATATTGATAAATAACAAGTTTGAGTTTGTCCGCGCGTTGCGTCGGGATAAAAATAAATTAATACATTATCTCATTATGTGCATATAAAGTGTTTTACAAATATAGCATAATAATAACAGATTTTAGTGTTGTTGCATTAAAATCATTAAAATCTTTTTTTAAAGACGAAAACAACTTAAGTTTAATATTTTTGACTAATTATTTTAGCTACACAATTAGTAACTGTGAAACTATTCTAAAAATATTTTACATGATATATATTTAACGTAGATATTTTATTAAAAAAATAAACCGAATATATAATAAAACTAAAGAATTAAGACTCATTTTAATTTTATTATAAAAGAATAAAATTTAAAAGAAAATAACATTCAATCCTTTTATTATCTAATTTTCATAATGTTATATCTTTTCCTAAAAAATATTTCTTTTTGCTTTTACTTCACATGATTACAGCATTGTCTACCATCCTACCTACACCTACAAATCATCTCTATTACTTGGCCGGCTTCCCTAGGAAAACAACTAACTTCCATAAAAATGTTCTCCCCAAAATTGATCTCGGCATTGTCGTTTCCTAACCACTACTAACACAACTGATTCTGACACTCCTTAATACTCTACAACATCGACGGACAACGATCATTTCGGCGACTTTCCCACATCACAAAAAAAATATATATATATATATATATATATATATATATCACTTTTTAATCAAAATAAGAAATATATTTTTTGTTTTAATTATTAAAAACCAAAATGGACAAAAAAAAGGAATCACACTTGGTTTTTAGAAATATATCATCTTCAAATCTTGGTGAGTCACTTACTATACAAAAACATGTCTTTAGCATTTCTTTTCACTTCAATTTTTGTAAGAAAATTTTTATATGATTGAGTAAATTTTACTTTTGTAAATTATAAATTAGATTAATTCTATACTCCCATTAGTTATTTTTAAATCTATCGTTGGTGAACACTACTTAAAAATACTTTCTTTAATTTTATGTACACATAAAAATAAAATTCTATATACGTATGTTACCTCCCTAATTTAGTGACATATACACTAATTAAACAGGTTGCATACAAAGTAGCTTATCATATGTAATATAAATCAACTCTTAAGTAATGCATTATATTTTTTGTTATAAGTTAAATATTACAAATACCTCAAGACCAAAATTCACATGAAATTTAATATCTTATGAGAAATTGAAAAAATCAATTTATCATTATAGCATGATATAAATCCTCAAATTACCATAGTGCCCCTCAAAATCTCTTGAGAAATTGTCAACTTATTTTGTAGATGCTTGACCGGGCTTGTACCATCTCTCTCTCTCTCCTATGCTTTGGAAGAGAGTATGCTTGCTCGGAACTTTGATAATCTATGGTTCTTCGAAGGTTCTACTTGTCCAATCAATGATGCTTGCATTAAAGATCATCGTGAGCACGAATGCCTTATGGTTCAATACTTCAATCTTCTGTTGACCTAAATTCACAAAAAGTATCGTATTTGCTAATATATCGTGAGAATTTCAAAAATCATTATATCACGAAATAAATGTTAATTTACTAATGTATCCCTCAAAATCTCATGATATATTGCGAATTTATTTCTCGTACACAAACACCTGTGGTCCGTCCGCTATAGCTACTCCAACACCAGTCGTTTAGGTGGAAGTACAAATGGTGCCCCATAAGCCCTCCTCCCAATGTAGTGTTATGCGCGTTGACCTCTTCATCGACGGTCGAACACCACTCCAGTGTACAACTGCACCATGTGTTGCCAAGGTTATCTAGAAAACTTGACAACTAAACATCGTTGTGCTAGCAAAGCATAGAAGGCACACTACCCTACTAGGCATCATCTCTACATCATAGGAGAATGTATACCCTAAACCGAAGTTCATCATATTAAAACATCATATTTATTATTAAAGTACATCATATAACATTACAATTAACTAATCAGAACATTGTAATCAATCAAAATAATACTTTATCATACATGAACATCTTAAAGGGCATCACATAAATAGTTAAGTCTTTCAAAAATGATTTTGTCTTCGTACTCGGTTTTAGAAAATTACTGAACTCTCATGAAGTCCTGTAAACGAAAGCTGTTAGATTATTAAAGTGAGGGTGTAATATGTAAATAACTCAAAGTTGGGCAAATGCTATATAAAGGCATTTTCCCCACAATTCTAAGTTAAGCTTTGCATATTTCACATATCTCTTGTTTGTGTTTGTTCTCTACTTCTCGGCTCTCTCTCTATAACCGAAACACACAACACACAAACAAGATGTTTCATAAAGCATTGCTTCTTCCGTAGTATACGGGACCATCAATTGGTATCAGAGTCAAACTTGTTTTTGGATCGTGATTGTTCGAAAGTGTTAGTCCCATATAACAAGTGATTCAAGTATAATGTAGGATAAATGAAGGATTGCATATGTAGAACTAGAGAGAAAGTGTTTTTACACCTTGAAAAACACATAGTTCTTTATTTCATTATGAGGAAAACCTTAGTTATTACAATAGCCATATCCCTATATATACTCCATGAGTATATTACATAGAAACTTCTATTTCTATACAATTTATGAATTTATATTTTCCCCCTTTGTATTGAAATAGGAGTCTACACGCCAGTAACCTAAGTCTTCCTTAGATTATATAAACAGTTTTTGATGTAGCGTCCCACCAAATACATCAGTCAGGAACAATGTTTAATCTTGAGCATCTGACAGCGGAAGCATAAACACTTTTGATGTGTTGGGAAGAATTTTTTTTTCTCCCCCTAGAATGTAGCTCAGATTGTTCCCATGTCTTCAAATGATACATCTTTACTCCCCCTAGACATGACATAGACTGATGATCTATTCCCCATGAGTAAACACAATGATTTTATCAATAAGCTTCAAACTCCCCCTCAACAACTGAATATCTTCAATAATGTAAAATTTCTTCACTTTTTATCTCCCCCTCATGATGATTATAACACTTTATGAGCATCATGCATAAAAAACATCACCATGAGATTCAGTTGCAAAAACATGGAAGAGGGGTGGGGAGGATCCTACACTTCAAGTCAAAATAATCTTCAAATATTCCCTGACTTGAGTAGATACTTGAACCACTCTTGATCGTTGAGGAGTGGTAATGATTTGATCTAAACTCTTGAAGATTTATAGCTCTGTGTTGGATGTAAGCTGATATTGGAAATTGATGTTGTCAAGTAAGTCTCCCAATACCGTGAAATCAACCTTCACCAGATCACCGCAAGACATACAAAGATTTTGAAAGACATACGGGTACAAATGAACTTGGGTACACATAAGTAGGAATGTGACTTTGATATAATAATCAGTGAGTCGGATTCATCCGTATTCAAGAGCACCAAACGATTGATAAGAAGTGAGAAAGCGCGCATGTAATACAAAATCTTCTCAAAAACCTGAAGTAATATGATGTTGGTCAATTCTTCAAATAATTTCACCAACAATGTGATCTGAGGCTTCAAAAATGACTGATAAAAGATAACCAAGATCCAAAAGAAACAAGGAATGGATGGCCAAAATCTGGTTTGGAGACCAAAAATTTGTGACACTAAGAAAGAAGAACAAAAAATTAGTTAAGAAAGCACCGGATGACAAGACATAAGGGTACTAGACAATTAAACACATGGTTCACGGGAAAACAGAATATGACCCGAATCTAGAAACATCAGAATGATAACTGAAACTTTGAGAACTCCTGACTCAGCCAAAATATCCAAACACATGACTTAGGAATCAAGGTGACAAGATAATTCAGTCACAACAACGACTACGGGGGTTCGGGGGCAGCGCCCCTGATAGCGGGGTCCAAGGGGTCAACCCCAGGCGGGGTCCAAGGGGCAGAGCCCCTGGCTGGGGTCGAGCAATGTGAGAATTCCGATCAAATAGAGAATTCCGAACAATGTGAGAATTCCGATCAAGGCGACAAGAATTCCGATCAATGAAAAATTCCGATCAATGAATTCCGAGTTAAGTGAGAATTCCGATCAAATTAATGATTCCGATCAAATGAGAATTCCTATCAAATTGACAATTCCGATCAAAATGATGATTTTGATCAAATGATGATTCCGATCGAATGATGATTCCAATCAAAACAATGATTCCGATCAAAATTTACTCGGAATAAGTGAATTCCTATCAAATTTCACTCGGAATGAGTGAATGTCTATCAAATTTCACTCGGAATGTATGAATTCCGGTTGATTCAAGCTAATTCCGATCTATTCAAGTCTGAAATTCCGATCCACTCATGTTCATCCAGCTCAGATTCAAAAATTTCGAAATTTTGCCCGAATCTGTATATTTCTTGCCCAGATCACTTCGTATACCCCTGATTTACACTTCTATATCATCGATTATCATAAACATCGATCAAACAAGCAGATTTGATCGAATTTCTTCAAGAACTTCAAAACCCGAAAAACTAAAAAATCTTCAAATTTATCACTGATTTGTGAATGAATTGGCTTCTTTTTTATTAACGAGTACTTCCATGATCACTACGACCATAATCCTACCAATTCGCACTCAAAATCACCATGTAATCTTGATTTTGATCTCAAACCCGAGAATACCCTTTTTCTTCAAAAATCTTCAAAAATTTGACTTTTTGTTGTTGAATTCAGATTAAATCTTCACTCCCTTGGCTCTAATACCACTTGTTAGTCCCATATAACAAGTGATTCAAGTATAATGTAGGATAAATGAAGGATTGCATATGTAGAACTAGAGAGAAAGTGTATTTACACCTTGAAAACACATAGTTCTTTATTTCATTATAAGCAAAACCTTAGCTATTACAATAGCCATATCCCTATATATACTCCATGAGTATAATACATAGAAACTCCTATTTGTATACAATTTATGAATTTACAGAAAGAGACAACAAAATCTCGAAGATTTCAAGCTTCCAAGAAGAAAAGGCTTTCGGTTTCACAAAGGTTCAAGAACTTCAACTTTCTTCTAGAAAAACTCAAGCTCAAATGATTCTAAAGGTAGAACTCATTAAAGGTATAAACTATATCTTCTTTAACATTCCTTTGGGTTGTTACTATATTTTTGCAAAGTCTACAAAACTTTCTTTGAAGAAAAACATAAACCGTGTGAGTTTTTACATACCTTAGGTCAAGAAGGTCTTTAAATACCCACCTTTTCAACATTAAATTTTCTGGGTATTTAAGCATTTAAGGTGTTCTTGGTCTGAAAGTACAACTTGAAGAAGAAGAATTCGTATTTTATAATTTATTTAATTATAAATTCTTCATAGTTTAAGTGGTGTACAAGGAAAATCAAGTACTTGCCATACCAATCAAGTACAAGTGGTTAGACACTATTCAGTGTATGGCAATCTGATTTGAAAAGGACACATCATACTCTATCAGCCGGATCCCCAATCGCACGCGATTGGTTTGTGCGGCCTATAGAGCATCACAAGAAACTTTTAAGTGTTGATATTCTATCAGCCGGATCATGAAGGCAATCGCACACGATTGGCCCTTGGACACTTTCCTATCAGCCGGCCCAAATCTTAGGAATCGGCCCAAACACATTGAATCGCATGCGATCCATCTCTTGACCCATATCTGTGCTATTCGGACTTATTGATTATCACTATATTGGCAATCGCATTCGATTGTCAGGACTAACTGTTTTATTTCCTAAGTGTTTGATGCAATAGGATTGAATCACATTCGATTGGTTACTTTATTAATCGATACTAAGTCCTTACTCTGCCCATTTGTTTTCAAGGATTTTACTCACTCAATCGCATTCGATTGGATCAATTCGCATTCGATAAGACCAATTTCAAACAGTGACATTCCTTAAACTTGGACAAGTGATTGACTCTTTGGACTTGACTTAAAGAACTCTAAGATATTTTGGACTTAATCAAACAAGCTAATTCATAATTGAACTTAATCTAAATCGGATTTAATTCAAAGGTGAATTAAATTACCTCAAGTCTATCTAGTTCAAAGTTGAATTTAATCTTTGTAAGATCTAATTCAAAATTGAAATTCAAAAGACTTAGTCCTTTAATCAATCTTTCAAGTCACTTTAAAATCAAGCTTGAAAAGAATCACACTCTTTACTTTAGGTAAAGTTTTCGAACAATCAAACCATCCTACAAGTGAATGATCATTTCTTTCAAAAATCACTAATCATGTCAAGTACAAATGAAATGATGTCCATTGGTACCGATACAAAACCTCTTGTTTTGTTTCGGGGGGAATACAATGTTTGGAAAGGAAGGTTCATGAACTTCCTAGAGCATAATGAGACACATGGAGAAATGATGATTGACTGCATCATGAATGGGAACAAAAGGTTCACCAAAGTTGTTGAGGCTGATCCGAACAACAATCCTGCAATCCTCCGTCATGAAAGAGAAAAGACAACTGATGAGCTCACAGCTCAAGAAAAGGAGATCAAGAAGGCTGAAAGATTGGCTAAGTACTATCTGAAACAGGGACTCTCTTCAGAGATATACATAAAGATAGATAGCTTAGCCACTGCTAAGGAAATCTAGGATGAGGTCAAGAAACAGCTGTAGGGTACTGAGCAAGGAGAGTATATCAAGCGTACCCAACTAGTCAACAGCTATCATGATTTCTGTGTCAGAGAGAATGAACTCCTTTCTGAAACTTATGGTAGATTTTGCAAGCTGCAAAATGAGATGAGGTCTAATCAAATCATTCAAACAGATCTAGACTTGAACTGTGTTTTTCTGAAGTCACTGGGTCCAGAGTGGAAGGAATATGTTCGACTGTACAAACAAATCAACAAAGATCTCACTACAGTCACATTTCACAACATATTTGAAGACCTCAATCAATATCAAGATGAAATCTCGAAGTCTATCCCTAAACAGCCAGCTACAGATCCTTTAGCTTTGGTTGCAGTTTAAAGAGCTCCAAGGGAATCTTCATCCAGATCAATGAAGTTCAAACAGGTGATTCTCAGTGAATCTGAACCGGATGATGATGATGAAGACATAGTGGAAGCTGCCATTCATGCTCTTTCTGTTGTTGGCAAAACCTTCAGAAATTGCTTCAGCAAAACCATCAACAGACAAAGGTTCACCTCTGGATCCAGAAGACCTGAAAGGCCTGCTCCTGTTGACAATCCTAGGTTTCAAAGAGATGAGAGAAAGGAGGAAAAGAAGAATGATCTGAAGTGCTACAAATGTGGGAGATCTGGGCACATTATAAGAAACTGTCCATAAAAGAAGGTCAAGGATGCTGAGTATTACAGAAAAAAGTACCGCCTGTCAAAGCAAAAGCAGGCTGGGAATGCTCTTATGGTGGAAGAAGACCAGTTCCTTGAGGACACAGACTCCGAGAGTGATCTAGATGGTGAAGATCACGCACAGTTCTATTTCATGGCTAAGGGTGAAACAAGTAGCAGAGATGATGATGGTGATGATCTCTCAGAAGCTGAGGAAGAGATAGTGGAAAGCGAAAAGGTAAATTCTATCTCTAATTCTAACATGGGTTTTAGTTTTGAACATATACAAACCATACTAAACGCATGAAAAAGTTAGAATTAAAGGTGACCAAACTAACAAAGAAAAATCAAGTGTTAAAAGAGGTCATTCACACACAAGACAAAGAAGCACAGGCTATAATTGAACAGTTGGAGAAAAACATAGATGAATCAAAAGTTCAACTAGCTATGAAAGAATCTGAATTTCTTGAATTAACCAATACAACAAATAACATCATACATGATATTAAAGCAAAACGTGTTGGTGCGGAAAAGGATTCGGAGATTCTTAAAAATGATCAACAACTTCTTTGTTTAAAAATAAAAGAACTTGAAGACCTTCTCATTAAAAGAGGGCAAAGAGAACAAACCATCTTTCTATACAAACAAAAAGAACGACCTTTTTCAAGATGGACATTCGATGGACTTGGTTTTGAAAACCCAAGTGGTTTAAGTAAAGTATCAGCCAAACAATTATACAATGCACATCTTTTTGGCGAGGGACTCACTCAACGAATGATATTTGTTGGTCAAGAAGAAGAATAACTTGAGGAGGATGTCAAACGAACCCTAAACTTCAAAACGGAAACTCCTTTCAACTATTCTGACCTCAATGATTCATACTTCACTTACCCCATTCCAACACTTGACTCTGTTGTCACTACACCAGTATATACAGATGAGGAACTCTATGCTCCTGAAGTGCCAAAACCTCAAGTTCAATACATTACCCACAAGGAATTACAGCAATGGTTCCAAACCTTACAAGAGTTTTGCTTCACTCATCTGGTACAAGGAGATATTACCAAAGTCTTCCAAACAGAATCCACTAATACCCACCTTCCTGAACCCTCTAAATTGGCTCAAGAAAACACCATCCTCCACAAGCGTCTCCAAACAGTTTTTAACCTTGATGGAAAGATCATTGAGGACTTGTGCAAAGAAAACTTCGCATTACAAGAGCGAATCAAGCAAGTTGAAGCTCAAATGAAACCAGCTGCTCCATTCACTTTCTCTCCATATGGATCAGCAGTTGATGAACGAATTGAAGATTCCAAACATGCGTCAACATCTTCTCAAGATGTCAAACCTTCTATAAAATCTGTCAATAATTCTTCTGTGGTAAATTTAAAACTCAAACAGATTTTCAAACCAAAACAACTCTCCCCTTCTAATCACAGTTCTCGTGTGAACACAGACATACCTGAACCATCCAAAGCAGCAGCCAGTAGACTCAAACTAAGTACTAACATTTTGTCTTCTGCTGTAGATGTGAAGAGGTTCGAGAGTGAAGAGCGTAAAATAAACATAACCTGGAAGAGAGTCATCCCTAAGTCAAATATGAAGTGTTCGAACATTAGACAAATATGTAAACACATTTTGATGTTTGATTTTGTCTGTAGTCATTCCAGTTTACATGATCAAATTGCATCTTCAAGGTTTTGTATAAGTGATGATTGTCTCCATGGTCATTGTGAATTTAATTGTGAATATGATCAATTACGAAAACAAATCGAAATTAAACCATGTGAGGACTGGACAGACCTTTACGCTAATCAGATATGTGTTCCATTCTTAAATTCAAGAGGTGAAATCATTCATCAATGGATCACCACACGTCAGTCACATGCACTTAGACATTTAAACAAATCAAGGCGCTTACTGACAATCAAGGAGCTGGAAGTCTACAGGAGACAGGGCTATGATGCTTTCAAAAAGGCATGGGTTGCTCAGGAGAAACTCTTGCATTCTCAGAAACGATCTAACGATCCAACTTCCAAACTAAAGCCCTCATCCAATCCAAGAGTAGTAACACCTACTGCTCCTAAAGTTCCAGTTCAACAAAAGCCAGTTGATGCACTAAGGCCTCAACGCACTCTTAAGTACTCCTCAAAGGCCTGGATTCGCAAACATAATGCTTCGGAAACTCTACCGAATCCTAAACCTATGATTCCATCAACTGTAAAATCAACAGTGGTACCGAAACTTCCATCAACGCCAATTCTTTCTAAATCTATTTTGTCTCGTCATAAGACCACACCCACATGGGTACCTAAGAATAGATCACTAGAAGTTTCACCACCACCACTAACAGCAAACAACCCTTAACCAATAACTTCTCCATTAATAGAGACTAACAATCAAGGACCTATTCATATATGGGGACCTAAACGTGCTTTATTCTCTTTTTGCAGGCGCCTAATTTGTGGTACCTGGACTCCGGCTGCACCAAGCATATGACCGGCAACAAACGTCTTCTCCAAAATTATGTTCCTAAGTACTCCGGGAATGTACGTTTTGGGAATGATAATGCTGCACCAATAATGGGGTACGGAGACATTGTGAAGAAGCATATCAAAATCAAGAAAGTCTCCTATGTTGAAGGGCTGGGTCATAATCTGTTTAGTATCGGACAGTTCTGTGATAAAGACCTGGAGGTAGTATTTAAAAAGAACAAATGTTCTGTTTTAACTGAAAATGGGGATGCATTACTAGCAGGTGTAAGGAAATCTAACCTGTATTCCATTGATTTGGAAAACTATAACTCCCCTACCTCTATGTGTCTACTGTCTGAAGCATCATCAGATCTTACTTTGTAATGGCATAGAAAACTCTCTCACTTGAACTTTCAGAATATGAAAAAGGCTTCTCATAAATCCAAACAAGTGTTCAGCACTACAAAGCCTTTAGAAATCCTGCACATGGATCTCTGTGGTCCTATGAGAATTCAGTCCAAAAGTGGGAAGAAGTATATTCTAGTCATGGTGGATGACTACTCAAGATATACTTGGGTCAAGTTTCTACGATCAAAGGATGAAGCCACTCCAACAATCATTTCCTTCATCAAGCAACAGCAGAATAAGCATAGTCAGAGTGTTGTCTCCCTCCGGACAGACAACGATACTGAATTTAAAAACAGTACTCTGAAGAGCTTCTGTGACCTTGTTGGGATCAACCATCAGTTCTCTGCTGCATATACTCCACAACAAAATGGTATCGTGGAAAGACGAAATAGAACCTTGGTTGAAGCTGCCCGTACCATGCTATCATATTCTGGGCTCCCACCTTCTTTTTGGGCTGAAGCAATTAGCACTGCCTGCTATACGTAGAACCGCTCTTTCATTAATAAACGCTTTAATAAAACTCCATACGAACTAGCTAATGGCATAGTGCCTAATATCAAATACTTTCATGTCTTTGGTAATAGGTGCTTTGTACTTAATGACAAGGATAATTTAGGAAAATTTGCTCCAAAAGCTGATGATGCTATTTTCCTTGGTTATTCTACTGAGTCCAAAGCCTATAGAGTTTTTAATAAAAGAACAAAGAGCATTGTTGAAAGCATCAACGTAACATTTTATGGCACATTGAATGTTATAGATTTTTCACCAAAATCAACAGTCAACGCTTCTGAACATACCTGTTCAGGACCGGGGCTTCAAAATAAAGAATCAAACAATCCATCCAGTTCAAATCCTAATCTTGACTTTATGTTTGATTTCTTTAGATCTGAATCTTCTCCTGTTTTAACTGACAACAGGGAAAACACAGCAGTACAAACAAGTGTTACTATAACAGCTCCTACGGTCACTGAAACGAATCCATTTGCAGACCTCTATGCTGAGGATTCTCCCTCTGTTTCTGTCACTCGTCCCCCTGCGACTTCTCAAATTCCAGACCAAGAGAGTCCTCCTGTGTTTGATTCAGACCCACATTTCTCTCCTGAAGATGAAGAAGCAGCACGACACCTACAAGATCTTATTCCTTCATCTTCCACTTCCCACGAAATTAAGTGGACCAGATGTCACTCTGAAGAGAACATCATCGGAGATCCTTTAGTTGGCATTCAAACAAGACCAGCAACAGCAAACGAATGTCAATTCTCAGGTTTCTTAAGCATCACTGAACCCACCAAGACTTATGAAGCATTAGATGATCCAGATTGGGTAATTGCAATGCAGGAAGAATTACACCAATTTGATCATCTCAAAGTCTGGAGATTAGTTCCTTTACCATATGGCAAATCTGTAGTTGGAACTAAGTGGGTGTTCAAGAACAAAAGGGATTCAGATGGAGTGGTCATTCGTAATAAAGCTAGGTTGGTTGCTAAAGGATACAATCAACAAGAGGGCATTGACTATGATGAAACATTTGCCCCTGTTGCTCGTATTGAAGCTATAAGGCTCTTTCTTGCATATGCAGCCTCTAGAAGCTTCCGTGTCTTTCAAATAGATGTGCAGACAACTTTTCTTAACGGTGTACTTAAAGAAGAAGTCTATGTCTCACAGCCTGAGGGGTTCATCAATTCCAAATATCCAAATCATGTCTATATCTTAGATAAGGCCTTGTACGGGTTAAAGCAAGCTCCACGTGCATGGTACGATGTCTTATCTAAATATTTGATTGGTGAAGGCTACTCCAAAGGAAAGACTGATACCACTATGTTCACAAAGACCAAAGGTAGGGATAAGATTTTGGTTCAAATATATGTCGACGATATCATTTTTGGGTCTACAAATCCAAAATACAGTGACGAGTTTGCTAAGATCATGGCAAACAGATTTCAAATGAGTATGATGGGGGAGATGTCATTCTTTCTCGGACTCCAGGTGAAGCAGTTAAGTCATGACAGTTTTATTTTCCAATCAAAGTACATCAAAGATCTTCTAACGAAATATGATATGATTAACTGTACACCCATATCCACACCCATGGCTGCTAAGGCACAGCTATCAGCAGATCTTGATGGTTCTCCTGTAGATCTGAAGACTTACCGTGGGATGATTGGATCGTTATTGTATCTCACTGCGAGTCGTCCGGACATCATGTTCTCTACCTGTCTATGTGCCAGATTCCAGGCAAATCCAAAAGAGTCACATCTTCTGGCAGTCAAGCGGATATTCAGATATCTCAAAGGGTCTATGGATCTAGGTCTGTGGTATCCCAAAGATTCAAATCTGTATCTCCATGCTTACTCAGATGCTGACTATGCCGGTTGCAATATTGATAGGAAAAGCACCTCTGGTAGTGCACACTTTCTGGGAGATCGTTTAGTCTGCTGGGCCTTAAAGAAGCAAAACGGTGTATCCACTTCTACAGCTGAATCTGAGTATCTTGCTGCTACAGTGTGCTGTTCACAAAGTCTTTGGATACGTACCCAGTTATCAGACTTTGGCCTGAGGTATGATCAAATTCCATTGCTATGCGATTCCCAGTCTGCCATAGCTATCTCCTGCAATCCGTTACACCACTCTAAGACCAAACACATTGATATCCGTTATCACTTCATAAAAGATAACGTAGAGAAAGGTCTTATTGAGCTCAAGTATGTTCCTACTGAAAATCAGCTCCTTGACTTGTTTACCAAACCATTAGACGAAAGTCGCTTCACTGAGTTGGTATCCAAGTTAGGCATGCTAAACTTGAAAATATAACATACTGTTGTTCCATCTCTCCTTTCTTTCTTATTGTTTAGAGTAGGTGTTACACTGTTTGTTCTTTGTGCAGATTACTGGTGCAAAAATAAAGAGGGAGTGATATTCTGGTGATACACATGTCGCATGTGTGTAGGGGGAGAAATTACTACACATACTGCACATGTGTAGGGGGAGAAGTATACAAACTGACACATTCCCTACATGTTGATAATTTTTCATAAACAGTTGCACGAGTCTAGGGGGAGTGTGTCAGACAAACATTCAAACCAACAATTTCTGGGAAATTCAATTTTTTTTTCAAATCTCAAAATCCAGATATTTTGATTTTTCAGAAAATTTCCAAGTGTTGGGTTCTGTTTCAAACAATTTCATCCTATGCTTCAATCGCATGGAATCTCTTGAAACCTAACAAAATTAAATTTTCCAAGTATTGGTTCAATCGCATGGGCATCAATCGAATTGGTAGTCAATCGCATGCGATAGACTAACACATGAATCAAGCCATAATCGCATGACTTAGAAATGCAAATTGAATAATCAATCACATGCGATTAGAAAACAAAGGGTGAATCGCATGCGATTGGCAACCCAAGAGTGATTCGCATGCGATTAACACACCACAGGGTGAATCGCATGCGATTTAAGAGTTCTATAAGCCAGGTTGTTTTACCAATCGCATTGGCTATCAGCCGCGTTTTTCACCATGTTTGAGGGCCAATCAGTACTTGACACGTGTCCTTTTTCACTGACATAAGTTACCCATCAGTTACCTATCTTCCTTCACACGATTCCAAATTTGAAATTTCATTAAGTTTTCTCTCATTTTTCTTGGCTACTTGATAATACGAATCCTCTCGTTACGCTGCCAAAATTTATACTTTTAGTCTCAAAATACTCGTGATCATATAGGTAACTGAAGGGTTTTGAACCTAACCAAACCACCATATGACTCAAACTGGTCAATCCTGGGTTTGATTCCACTGGTTCAATCCTAAAAGCGGAACTGGATTGAACACAACCCTCTAAACCCCAAAAGGTTTAGGATCTTTAAAACTTACATTGATCAACATAGTTTCTTAAAAACAATCCATAGATAAGGTTACAAGATTATACCTGAACAAACTTGGGATTGCTAAAGTAGTCCAACACTACTGCACCTCCGATTGAACTGGCTGCTAGACCGCTCCTGGATCACGAAGGCTTCAAGCAATCGAAACCCTTGTGTGTGTGTGCTTGCTTGCGTCGACCTCGAAACCGAGAAACACCCTTTACGGGTTTCTTGTCTTCTTCGATTGCGACGAAGAGAGAGAGAGACCGAGTGAGAGAGTGAGATCGGAGAGAGGTGAGAGAGAGAGCCGAGATCGAGAGTTAGAGAGAGAGTTTTGGTGGCTAGGTCTAATCCCTTGTATCACTTATCTTATGCTTAAGCCTTTAAGGATATATTTATAAAGATTAGATTGGACCTAAGCCCGTTTAATTAAAAGCACACTGGTTTTAATTAAACTTTCATCTCTTCTCACTTTTACCCCCTGGACTTTGCTAGTTAATTAATTAACTATTAATTATTTGATCCGTTAAATATTAAAACTTAATATTTAATTCCCTTTAAATAATTAATAACTATTTATTATTTATTTCCTTTCTAATAATTAATACAAACTGATTAATTATTTATTTCTCTCTTTTCAATAATTAATACTACTGATTAATTATTTACTTTTCTCTTTAATAATTAATCCAACTGATTAATTATTTCCACACAGATTTATGGTGAAATCCAACTATTCTGAATTGGGTGTGTAGCAGTGTGACCCTTTAGTCTCTTATAACATTGGATACAATGTGCCCTTTAATTATCTTTGCACATAATGTAACAGACTCCCACTTGTGCAAGATAAGTAATAGTTACTGCACATTGTTAGCCGCCTAAGGAGGTCCCTAGCCAGACACTGAGGGTAACCAGGTTATAAGAACTCTTATACCCCAAAGTAACTTGTGATAAAACTTCATAAGCAACCTGCTTAGAAGTAACCTGTTATAAACTAACTGTTTATAAACTAAACTATCATAAACTCCCTGTTTATGAATGGGTACGTCTTTATATATACAAGCTTGGATATATATAGGTTTGTCCCTTGCAGCGCGATATTTCAATTTTGAGCATGAGCATGGAAAAATTCAACTCAGAGACTCAAGAATTTGTTCATGACATACTTGATTTCGAAACTGCGTGATAAATGACAAAGAACAGATCAGTTCATTTGGGCACGGCCGTGCACTTACCAGTTTCTCTAATCAGTCAAAGGGCCTGGAAATATCTCTCCTAAAAAGGAGGTGCAATTACCATCTTGCATATTTGCATTTGGCAACACGGCTCCCATTGAATCTAGACACGCCCCTTATGACCACCATGTTACGGCGTGGCGTTAGAACGCGCTAAGAAGACTACAGTTACCGCATCCCAAACTAAATACCTCAGGCTTGAGGATAACCTATGTGATAAATACTTTTGACACGAATCCACGAAGTATTTTTCACGGTGGGTCAATCAAATATTCGTAACCCTAACGAATATCCGTAAATTTTGGTCCGCAAAAACCGTTCGCAGCTATATTCGATAAACTTTCGAATCTACCCCAAAATTACGATAACTTTATAACCCTATCAAGGTTCCCACCAAGATAAGTAGTCACGGATAGTGTTTCTAATAAACCTAGTTTATTCCTGGATAAACCAAAACATACAAAATTGTGAAGAACAATGAAACTAATTTCTACACCCTTCCATATTCCACCCTGGAATAAAGGTGCATAATTTCTACCATTTCATTGACTCGATTCACGGTGTCCATCTGAATTACTTATTATTTTATATTGTAACTTATCACATATTACAACGAAAAATAATATAATCATAAACCTTAAAACACAAGACTGGTACCAAGAAGTACTCTTTCTTGGTTTTGCTAGAAATCGTTCTTGCAACCTAAGAATAATTCTAGACTTACTTATTTCATAAAATTCCTTAAACTTGGAGAAAACTGGAAAATAACTCCTTAGTTTCTGATTTTATAAAATAACCTTCCTGTAATTAAAACTTTAATTACATTTGTAGATAAATTAAATCTTACTAGATTTATCCATTTGAAACGATAAAACTTTCTTATACCTACTTGTAAGAACCCTGAAATTACATTCCCTGTGTATGCCAACACTAATCTGATATCACTACTAAGAATGTTAAAGAACATCCTATTTTATCATTTCTAACGTTAACCAACCAACAACATTTAATTAAGCTGACTTACTGAACTTAATGAGCATAATTTTTTGTTTAAGTCATAACTTGACTCAAAAACTTGCAATGATATCTTTATTGAGTACCTCTCAATAAATCATGCATTCCTCGGATTAGTTCTTTCTCAAGAACTTACTATTTTACATAGCTTCTAAAAACATCCGATAATTACATACTCTAGAAGTTCAAACTTGTATTTATCACACTGGTTAAAAAAAACTTTTATTATCTTTGATAAATACATTAGTCAGATGCTCCCACTATCTTTTATGAAACTGTGCATTACTTTAAAACATTCCTTTAGGCTTTAGTCAATCCTTGACTACCATGCCTAAAACTTGTGTTCCAAACACATGTTTTAAAACTTAGTTTTTGCAAGAAATTTGTTTTATGAAACCAAGAACTTGGATCTTTACATATCCATCTTTCTAATTACAGAAAGTGGTTTCATCAAACTTGCCATGAGTGTAAAACACTTGTGAAGGCACTTTAAATTTCTTTCCAAAACATTTAGTATAAAACTCCCTTGATTGCCATAATCATTTTTATACTTCCTTAAATGTTTTATCAAAAACTATTTTCACTTAGAAATAGTAACTATCATTTAGTTCATGACTTTGAACATTCACTTTTCATAAATAACTTAAACACTTGTTAAATTAGAAAAGCTATCTAATTTTATAAACAATACTTGTTTATTTAAGCATTTGAAAAAGTGGAGCCAACATATATATAACTACAACAAATCATAGCATAAGATTATTATGAATCACCAATCAAGTAAAGACTTGACTTATTAGTATTCTTTTAGTCACAACTGGACTAATCCTGATTCATAAAATAAGAACACGTGCATGGATATATAACTAAATAATTAAATTTCCATAAACTCAAAAGTATTCATAAACCAACAATATAAAAAATTGTTCAAATAAACTTTAAGAGTTTAATAAACTAGGAAATGTAAATATTAATAATAACTGCATGCTGCATGTGTGATCTCCTCATGCTGGGCCGTATCGCTTTCCATCCCCTCCTACAATAAACGATTGCAAGACGTTAGAATACTCACAAAAAACTTTTACAAGTGGAAAGTGACAAAGAAGCTAATCACGCAATACCTGAGGAGCCAGACTTGCATCCTGCCTCGTGACCTATCGGAAAATCTCGTTTCCAATGTCCGGCCTCGGCGCACCTGAAGTACCGATTCTCGGTCCTTGCCTTGTTTGGCTTCGGCTTCTTGCCCTTGTTGTCGTTATTAGCCCTGGGTGCACTCTGGCTGGGCTGGGCCTTGCCCTTTCCCTTTCCGTTGCGCCCCTTCCTCTTCCTACGTCCACCATGTCCCACCATAAGAATGTCTTTAGACTTGGTCCCGATACTCTGCTCAGCTGTCTTGAGCATGGAGTGCAACTCAGCCACAGATTTCTCCATGTTGTTCATGTTGTAGTTGACTATAAAAGGCTTATAGTCATCTGACAATGAGTTGAGTATCGTATCCGTTGCTAGCTGCAACGGTACTGGGTACCCAAGTCTCTCTAGGTGGTCCATGTAACCTTTCATTTTCATGACATGGTCACTGACCGAGGTCCCCCTTAGCCATCTTGCACGAGTTAAATGCCCTAGTGGCATCATAACATTCCGTGCGGGCTTGCTCCTGGAACATGTCCCTCAGCTGGCGGATCATGTCATAGGCAGGAGTTTCCATCATGCTTGATTGCAACTCTGGACTCATAGTTGCAAGCATGAGGCAGCTAACATCCAAGGCGTCATTGGAGAGCTTCTGAAAAGCCTCCCTGACCTCTGTCCTGGCATTGCTGGCAGGGGGATTTCCTAGAGGTTGTTCTAGGACATGCCACTTTCTCTCGTGCCTCAGCACGATCCGGAGATTTCTCTCCCATGTGAGAAAGTTGGACCCGGTGAGCTTATCCTTCTCAAGGATAGAGCAGAGAGAGAGGTTATTAGTACTAGTAACGTTGGTTGCCATCTACAAATTAAAACCTTGGTTTAATTAGTAATTGCAGATAAACTTTCTAATTATATATATCATCAAACCCATAAATAATATATATTAGACCTAGGACCCATATTTCACATACTTGACGCAAGGTTTGGGCACTTCCCGCCAAGTCATGCTATTTATGGTAGGTAACACCCTGTACCAATCGTACTTAACTGATACGACTCCTAGAACCTCGTAGAGCACTTAGACCTAGTCTAGTATGTTTAACTCTACTCTAGTGTTTTTTGGGCCGGGACTCCCGATTATCACCAAAATAGATCGCACCACCTAAGACAGCATGAATTCTGACCGGGACTCCTGATTATCACAGAATCTTTCATGCCCTTTCCTGCAATGGTTTGAACCCGGATGTCCAAGGTTTGGGCACTTCCAACACCCGAGTACCGTTTAACAGTCAAGGTGTACCATTAGGTGGGTAGCACACTGATCTAAGATTTTTCTTGGGTTTTAATTAAGTTCAATAAAAAACTTAATTTTCCAGTTTTTGAAAAACCATTTTAAAACTAACTGTTTTAAAAATACGATTTATATGTGTACCTGAACTAGGTGCACAAAACGGTTTTTATAAGTTCCAAACTTATAACCTTGACAAAACTATAAATTTTAAAAATTTAACTAACACGACTAACAACTTATAGTCGTATTCTTAGTTTGTCATTAAAACATGGTTTTTTACTGTTTAATAACAACCTGTTATTAAACCCCTTTTTATTTACCATCACACGCATGTATATATATACCATACATATATATGAAAAGCAGTAAATAAATCACAACCACGCAGATAATAATAATAAGCAGATAAAGCCCTATAGTTTTGCCAACTAATCCTAAGGTCAAACCTAAGGATGAAAATGACTTGGATTCGCCTTTCTTGACATGCTGCTCCCACTGGCCTTGACACCTCCCCGAAGTGTCCGTGCTTCGCGTATGGAACACCATTTTCTTGATCGCCTTCTTCGAGTCCATTTTGGTTGAGGGAAAAAACTACTACTAATCTATTACAAATACAATATTGAATGGGGTTGTAAATGGCACGCAGGCCTCCCCGAACCAGTACAATATTACAAATAAGAAAGGGATTGTAATTGGCACGCACGTCTTCCCAAAAACCAAAATAAAAGAAGAATAAGAAAAACGAGTCCTGAGTCGGCAAAACTATAGTTATCACAACCACGCAATATATATAAGCATTATATATATAAAAATCAACCACACAGTTATAATAAATAAACAAAAACTGTGTTGTTAAGCACACAACCTGATTTGTTTAAACTATTCTCATTTATCCTTTTGATTAATACCTATTAACCAAAAACGAGAATTATGATCTTCTAATTTATTTGACCAAACTAGTTTTTCAACAAGAAACTTAAAACTTGATCTCATTCAAAACTTGAATGAAATCCTCATGTCGAGTTTTATTACTAGTTTTCCAAAAACTTAAAACCGACAACCTTGGTCAATTAAATACTATCTTATTTGTTTCTCCATTATATAAACTTTATCCTTTTTAGAATTTATTCAAAACGACTAAACTAGTCATAATAAATAAAATCTAAAAATATATAATTTAACTAAAACTAATTAAAATATATAACACTAGCTTAGATATTACCTTATTAATTTTATAACTTAAAATTAATAATCCTTTTGTATTAATCCGGAAAAACTGTCTTGGGCCAACATCTCTTCTTAAGCCGCACAACCCACTGAGCCGTGACCCTCTTGGGCCGAGAACCCATTGGACCGAAGTCACCTGGGCCGTAAGCCCTATTGGGCCGAGAACCACCTTGGGCCGAAACCCCTTGGGTCGGGAACTGCCTTGGGCCGCAACCCCTTTGGTCGAAACCCATTAGGCCTTAACACCGGTAAGTCTGCTAACTTGGGCCAACATTACTGGGCCGCAGTTTACTGGGCTTAGCGCCGCTAACTCCTCTTAGCGCCGTTAAACCTCTTTTAGCACCCCTAACAGTTATGGTCACGGTTTCAGTTCGCGTTTTCCGATTTAACAAAGAATATTTTAAATCCTTTTTAACCTATTAAAACTAACTGTTTTAATATACTGATTAAAAACTGGATTTAATTCAAAAACCAAAAATATTAATTATTAATTTCAACAAAACTTGTTTTATTAATAATTAATTATCCTAAAACTTGATTTCAACCTTTTTAAACAAAGAGTTCTAAAATACTGGTTAAGATAAAGTTTTAGATAAAAAGTTTTATCCCTTTTAACCGTTTAAACGCAAAACTGGTTTAAACCTAATTGGTTAAAATCAAACATTTTATAAACTGGATAAAAACAAAAAAACTTGTTTTTATCCTTTTATGGTTTTCGAAATCTACAAGGAGAAGGAACAAGATGAAGAAGATTATATAACTATTAAACAAACCAACAATGGATTAACTAGGTTTAATTAATTAAAACAAACAGTTTAATTTATCTTAATCCAAAACTTCTTCTTATCCAAAAATCACAATCCTTTTTAACCGTTTAAACTAACTGTTTAAACTTTCTGATTAATAGGATTAAACTTCTTAAAACTGGATAACAAAAACAAACTGTTTTTGTTGTCTTTGGTGATTTTCGAATATGTCTAGAGCAAGTAAGAGATCAAGAATCAAACCTTAATCCAAGAAACAGATAAAAACTAGAAACTATGGATCATAGAGCCGAGGCTTAGATACCACTGAAGGGTTTTTAACCTAACCAAACCACCATATGACTCAAACTGGTCAATCCTGGGTTTAATTCCACTGGTTCAATCCTAAAAGCGGAACTGGATTGAACATAACCCTCTAAACCCCAAAAGGGTTAGGATCTTTAAAACTTACATTGATCAACATAGTTTCTTACAAACAATCCATAGATAAGGTTACAAGATTATACCTGAACAAACTTGGGATTGCTAAAGTAGTCCACCACTACTGCACCTCCGATTGAACTGGCTGCTAGACCGCTCCTGGATCACCAAGGCTTCAAGCAATCGAAACCCTTGTGTGTGTGTGTGTGCTTGCTTGCGTCGACCTCGAAACCGAGAAACACCCTTTACGGGTTTCTTGTCTCCTTCGATTGCGACGAAGAGAGAGAGAGAGACCGAGTGAGAGAGTAAGATCGGAGAGAGGTGAGAGAGAGAGCCGAGATCGAGAGTTAGAGAGAGAGTTTTGGTGGCTAGGTCTAATCCCTTCTATCACTTATCTTATCCTTAAGCCTTTAAGGATATATTTATAAGGATTAGATTGGACCTAAGCCCGTTTAATTAAAGCCCACTGGTTTTAATTAAACTTTTATCTCTTCTCACTTTTACCCCCTGTACTTTGCTAGTTAATTAATTAACTATTAATTATTTGATCCGTTAAATATTAAAACTTAATATTTAATTCCCTTTAAATAATAAATAACTATTTATTATTTATTTCCTTTCTAATAATTAATACAAACTGATTAATTATTTATTTCTCTCTTTTCAATAATTAATACTACTGATTAATTATTTACTTTTCTCTTTAATAATTAATCCAACTGATTAATTATTTCCACACAGATTTATGGTGAAATCCAACTGTTCTGAATTGGGTGTGTAGCAGTGTGACCCTTTAGTCTCTTATAACATTGGATACAATGTGCCCATTAATTATCTTTGCACATAATCTAACAGTAACAACTTGTACGGTTTACATTTCTAAAATTTTGAGTTAAAAGGGTGATTTTTGGCCTTCAAATAGCCATTTGCGATAGTGGGTTTCGAGACTTTGAAGGGACTTTTGGGACACGAAACAAACTTGTTAGATCAAACCAAGTCTGCGATGGGCATTTTGAACACATGGGGAACATTTTGATGTAAAAATATTTCAAAAATCTCGAAAAGTTTTCTTTGTGTTCTTGGGGGGGGGGGGGGGGGGGGTATGAACATACACCAATAATTTGGTTTTTGATTCAAAAAGGGGTGTTAGGATGATTTTTGGACTATGCTCCAGTACTACAAAGTTGTTTATTACTATCTAATTGACATATTAAAAGTGTCAAAACAATTTTTTTATACTTAAAATCATCCTGTACACAATGGGGCTTTCAGAGTTTAGGTTTTTCTCACAATTTTCAAACCTTATAGTATTGGTCAACTTTTTAATCACTTATCAAAGTTTGACCAGATATTCAAAGCTGCATGTTGTTTTCTTGCATATCTCTTTATCTTTAACTTAATTGTTTTATCTATCTACACAGATAAGATGGCTCAAGTTGAACGTGACCCCAAGGAGATCATGCCCCGAGCCGAGTTTCTTAACACTGGATCTCATGAAAACAATCATTATGTTGACTTAACCAAACTGAAAAACCCTACCTACCCCATTGTCACTGAGATTCTCAAAATACACCCACTAAATCACCTCCTGACATATAACCCAGCCACCACCGGCACACATGTTCCTGAGCTATACGTTCAACAATTTTGGAAAACACATACAAATAACAGGGGGCGTGAGGTCATTCATGCAGAGGTCGATGAATTTCAAATTAATATACCTCTTAATCGCCTAAGAACAATTTTTGCCCTACCCACAGCAGACAGCAGAACTCCTGCAACAGAATTTGAGGAAATCCCAGACGAGGATGTGTGTCTTGCAGCAATAAGAGACATGGGATATGATGGTGAGCTCCCCAGGAAAATTCAATTCAAACGCACCTGCTTGCATCCAAAATACAATACATTTATGACGGTGCTTCAAAGGTGTCTCACCCAAAAGCATTCTGGCTATGAATTTCCAACGGAGCATCAGCTGAAGATCTTTGTTGCATATTAAACCTGCCATTCCGGCCAATCTACCTATCCCAAGACCCTTTCCTATATCTCTCCTGGATTTATGTGAGCAAAATGACATAGTTGTGAGTTATAGGGAGAGTGTAGGAATACCTCCCATGGTTGTGCCAGAGCCAGCCATACCTGCCCAGGGAGGAGTAGCACCTGGTGAGGAATTAGAGAATAGGCCTCAGACATCTATGGGAGATGCTGAGAGAGCAGTGGAGAGAGAAAATGTTGAGATGGGTGGAGAAGCGGGTGAAGGTGGTGAGACTAGAGAGGGAGGGGATGCATATGATCCCGCCACCGTTCTACAATTATAAAATCTCTTTCACAAACCACCCAAACCCAAGCTGTACTAGAAGAACTTGGTCTCGAAGCTTCTGAGTCATCCAGTTCTGAATCTTCTCACGATGAGTTTGATTCCCAACCAGAAGGTGTCCCTACCTTTGAACCCGTCACTTCTCCTATGGGTACCCCTGAGCAACCAATTGAACAGCCAACTGAAAGCACACCCTCCTTCATGAAACTAACTGAACCCCATACTACCTCTCCTGACCAGACCCAAACAGTTCAACCTATCCTTCCTCAACCAAGTGGTCTGGTCATAACCTTAAATCCTCCTACTCAACCTACTGATATTCCTACTACCAGACAGGCAATTGTAGCCCCAGAACATGACATTCCAGTCAATTCTCCAACTCATAGCCTATCTGTTGAAACTAGCTCTGTCACCCCTGGTTCTCTACTAGAACCTGATCAATATGCGGGGTATGATGCTGGTAGTGGTGAAGATGAAGATAGTATTGTGGTTAGGAGTATCAGTGAAAGAGAGGAGGTGAGAAAAGAAAAACAGAGTGTTGAAGGTCCCCTACACCCAGAAAGCCGGGAAGCCACATCTGCTATGGAGCCTAACATTGTTGGGCCTCATATTGAACAAGTCGCGGTGATCCCACCCGTGCAATTTTGTGCCCCACCAAGCTACTACGGTGTCTCTTAACAGGCACGTCTTCATTGCACAGGGCTTTAGCACATACACTAGGTCTATCCCAATCGGGAGTTAGACCTATTTGACCGCCTCCCTCGTCCTCGACTCCTTTCAATGCATAACTCGATATACCGCGGATTTCCGCCTATCTTGATCAACACCGGGTTACAATCGATGCACTAAGCTTGTGACGAGAAATCCAACACGTAACTTGCTGAACTTCATCACTAAATATCAACCTCCTCTTTTCTCTTCCTCTTGCTCTCAGAAAAACCCCAAGAACACCCCAAAAGGCAGCCGACTCTTATTTAATTTACAACCACACAATAATAAACCCTAATATCCCTTTTTAAATATATTAATCCGAATATAAACTTACTCCTAATCACCTTTAGTTACTCTTTAATCATTCTAGGCCCCTTTAGGTTCCTCCTTTGTTCAAACCTTATAAAAATAAATATTACTAACCCAAACACATAAATTAATCATTTTTTGTCAAAACACAAGAATTCTACGCTTAGCGGTTTCTATTCGCCTATATAAACCTTCGTGAGCGTGTTTGTAAACTTTTATTCAAACCACTATTAATTATCTTAATTAATTTCCTTCAATGAATATATATACATAATTATAAATTCTCGAAACGCGATCGTTGAACATTAAGACAAATGTTATAATGTTTTTGGTTGAATTCCCTTATGTTGTACTCTAAGTGTTTTATTTTGTTTATCTAAATTATGGTTGGTAATTGTCTATTAATGTGAGCTATGAAACATTGTCCTGTGACACCTTTCCTCTTTAGCAGGGTGTGACATACAAAGCCATGACCTCTAGCATTATTGTCCGGGTGTTCATGATCACCTCGCATGAACGGACCCCGTCATGCAACCAGTTGCCCACGCCATATGAGTACAATCTACACTGCCGAGCAAACCGGGTGTTGGGAAAATAGGAGTATAATTTATATCCTCTTTTGTTAATTCAAAAATATACAATTTGTTTATATAATTATATCCATTAACATTAACATATGTGCTCATATACATCTATATAGATATAATCAAGCAAATAAATATTTATATTTATTTGTTACAAATTGTGTTTGTACAAATCGTCAAAAATCCAATCGTCCAAGATCATCGTCATCAACGCTCAAGATCAAGTCTTCGCCGAAGATACCTACATGAATAAATTCGAATTATATGAGCTTACAAATAAAATAATTAAATAAGTTTAAGTTTTTATAAAATTATTTAAAAAACTTTTATAAAAATGAACAAATTTCTTATAAACTTATTTGTGTTGGTTGAATTAATCTAAGACTTCCCATTTTAGCAAATACCAAACACAATCACACTTTGAAACAATACACCACCATAATTGGAAAAGGAATCTCCTAAAGGGGTAAAATTCCAACATAATTTGTGTATTTGTTTCCAAACTTCCATTTTTGTGTTTGAATTCAAACTTTAGAATTATGGGATCAACCAACCTTTTATAAATCTTCTTTTTAGTTGATTTTCATGGTAAAAATGAGTTGAGTGTGGTTTTAGATAAAGCCCAACGTCTATATCGCAAAGAACAAGAACTTCCAACAGACCGACGGTCGAAGCCACGATCGACCGTGGTATGTCTGGATAACTTTTGAACTTGCACCTTTTTCTTTATTTAAACCAACTCATACCTCATTCTTTACTCACCTCTTGCAAATATAAAAATACAGAATACTCTCTAATACTTGTGAGCTCATATTTCTTGATTATTCATTCAACTCTCAAGATCAAGATTCAAGCAAGAGTCAAAGTTTTTTAAAGCTTAAACACTACTTCTACATTTCATACATCTTGTAATAGTGTGAGGATCAACTCTAGCCTTTCAAATTAGAGTGAAGTGAGGATCAACTCTAGCCTTTAGAATTAGAGTGAAGTAAGGTTATCTTTACCTTACTTGCAAGTTTGAAGTGTTAATTCTTGCAAGTGAAAAATAGAAGTGTAAAAGGTTTATCTATACTTTCAAAGTGAGAAGATAGTGGAGCAAACTCTTGGTGGGTGAGGCCAAGGAGTGGATGTAGTGCTAGTTTGTTAACACTTGCATGAACCACTATAAATCATTGTGTCCATCTTGTGATTGGTGATATCTTTCTAACTCTATCTCTTTGATATTATTGCAAGAACTTGTAAAAACTTCAAAAATTGGATATATAACCTATTCACCCCCCCCCCTCTAGGTTCTAACAATTGGTATCAGAGCAAGTTGCTATTGATAATTTTTGAAAACTTGCTTTGAGTCTTCTAAAACATTTTTCAAAAATTCTTTGAGTTGAAAATGGGACAAAACTTTGTAGAGGGGAATTCTATGGTTAGACCTCCACTTCTTGAAGAATAAGGTTTTTGCTTTTGTAAACAAAGGTTTATGACATATGTTAAAGCCAAAGATGTTGATCTTTGTGAAATCATAGAGGATGGTGATCATGTGCCAAAAACCTTTGATTCCAAAACTGATGCATATATACCAACTCCTAAGGACAAATGAGATCAGGATGACAAGAAGATGATTTCTAAAAATTTTGAAGCAAAAATCTTTTTATATAATGCACTACCTAGAAAAGAGTATGAAAGAGTTTTTATGTTGGATAGTGCAAATGCTATTTGGAAATCTCTTGTCACTACCCATCAAGAAAATGCTCAAGTCCTTGACAACAAGATTTAGTTGCTTGTATAACAATATGAGCAATTTCAAATACTTGATGAAATGAGCATTGATGAAGCTTTATCTAAATTCAATACTATTGTTACTAGTCTCAAGTCACTTGGGACTACTTATTTTAACAAGAAAATTGTGAGAAAGTTTCTTAGGGCTCTTTCACCAAAATGGAGAGCTAAGGTGACGGCCATAGAGGAGTCAAAGGATTTGAACCTACTTCAAATGGATAAACTTATTGGAAACCTCAAGGTGTATGAGGTGATAATGCAAAAAGATGAGGAAATAGCCAAGTTAAAGAAGGAGAAGTCAAAATCCATTGCACTTGTAACAACCGCGTTTAGGGCCCAGTCGTTTCGTGGCGGTGGTAAGTTATTTAATTGTTTATATTTATATATTTACTTGTATATAACTATTTGCTATCTATTTATATATTTATTTGTTGATTACTTGGCATTTAATTGGACCGCGAGGTAAATGGTAAAATATTAGTTTTGATATTTTATATGTTAGTTGGTACCATATGATTCGTTTTTACACGAGGGTCCCGAATAATACCTCATTGCTTGTTGATGACTTGAATAGGACCGCTTTATTTAGGTTCATGTATGCTAGATAACAGTATTTGACACTGTGTGGTGTCTTAATTAAATTCCTAGTCGACTTATGTAGTTATAATTGACTTTGAAAAGTCAAATTTCTTCATTTGTGCCTATCCTTGTTTCCTGTTGAAGTAGAAAGCCAACAGAAACTTACTCTAGCCCTTTTTACTGATTTTAGTGTGAATTCTTGCTGGAATTAAGGTAACTTTATCATGTGTAATATGATTTAATCATGTTCTTGACTAGTCTTGATGAGTTCTTGCTTGAAAATGCTCATTTTGATTTCTAGGGTTCAAGAATCATGTGGGTTTATACCCAATCCGAAATTGTTTTATGTTCTTACAAGTTTTTGAAGCTTATGTACTGATTTAGAGTAGATAATATGTTTGATTTCTATGTAATTGATGGTTGAGCTCAAAAACCACCATTAATGGAGGTTTTGATAAAATTCAAGAACTTGAATCCATGAATTGATGTTAGTTAATGTGTTTTGATGTTAGGTTATATGTTAGATTATGTTTGTAATAGTTTATAAGAGTTTTGATATAGTTTTTCTAGCTATAATCTGTTTTGTATGATTAGAAGCTTAAAAACCCATTAATGGTGTTTGAGGTGCAAACTTGAAGAATTGAAATTCAAGGATTTGATGTCCAAAAATTGCTTTGATGTTTGTTAATTGTTTCTAGTATGTTTCTTGAAGTTTTAGGATGTTTAGATATGTATTTTGGTTGAGTTTTACTGCTGCAAATCGAGGTTTAATGGTGTTTTTGGCTGCTGGAACAAAACAGGGAAGAAGACAAGCCTGCAGTTGCTGAGTTCACTAGTGAACATAATACGTTTTTTTGGCTCCCACTTGATTTTCGCATTTCTTTGTCCTACGTTGACCCAGGTGCTGATGTACACTATTAGTTCTTGTTATATAATTATTTATATCATATTTATGAGTGGTTTTTTAGGGTAAACCATGCTAAGAAAGACCTTGAATTATTTATGTAGTTATCATATAATTGCTACTTTAATTGTACGAAATGATCTTAGATGCGCGTTGTGCATAGTTCGTTAATTCCTATATGTTATATATATTATATATAGTGATTTTAAAGTGTTGGACATGTATTTCATGTTAGTTTGATTTATAAAATCAAACGGGTTGAGTTTGACCCGTTAATAAGCTAAGTTATGATATATGGACTTTAAATGTGTTTTGTTGATTGTTACACCTTGTTGGTAACATATATGGATATTTTAAATGGTATTGGATGCTTTCCATATTGATTATGGGCGTTTTGCGTAACGGTTAAGTTATGACCTAATTGTATTGTTACTTGAATTATTGAGTTAATTGGGATTTGATTCACTAATCTAGTTGTGTTGTGTTCTCAGGAAATCTGAAGCCTCAGTGAAATTAGACAACTGGGCTTGGTGTGTGTCGAGGACACAGGTGAGTGGACTTTAATTCACTGGTGGTTTTAGTTGTAACCGTAATGGTTACTTGAATTTTATACGATTAATCATGCGATAGACAGTTTAGTCTGATATGATTGTTTGACTGGTTATTTGATGATTATTACAATTGTGTCCAAGATATGAGTATCAAGGTATGAAATTGTGCTCATGATGTTTGTGGCAGAGGTCAGCTAAACGTGGTTTTGGGCTGGGTCTGTTGCTTCTGGTTAAGCAGTTTTAGATCCTCTATTGCATTTGTTGTAGCAGAGGGGTTTTAACTGTGCCAGTTAGCAGATGGCTATCGGTAGATCATTGCTATGGCCAGCATTGGTCGTAGGCTCGGCAGAGCCACCGGTCCTTTGATGTTTGAGATAAACTGTTCTTGTGATCGTTATGGTTCTGCTTTAATTGCTTGTGGCTTGATTTCCATTCACTTAGCTTTGTGCTAATTCCCCACCCTAACTCTCTGTTGCAGGTTTTTGAGAGCACAGTAGGTTGCAGCTTTTGTGTACAGGAAAAGTTTGACCGTAGCTCTGATATTTTGGGTTTAGAAATGATGAGCCATACTTTATGAAATGTTTTGTAACACTAAACGAGGTACTGTATGTTTGTACAATGTTGGTTTTAACTTTTAATGTTATTTCCTTTTTAGATATATGACGTAACACTTACGCTGTGATTTAGAAAAAATGGCTTGTATTTTGCGGTGTTACAAGTTTGGTATCAGAGCCCTGGTTTGGCATACGAGCACGTTTAGGGTGTTCAATTCCCAAATCTTGGCTCGAGGTTGGTCAAACATTTCCTATGGGGGAATTAGAGTGTTTGGATTCGTTGTGTGTGTTGTGGTTAGTGTGTGTGTACTAACGGTTTGTCTAATAAATTTGGAGGTGTTGTTATTGTAACAGATATGGCAAGTCAAGAGATCCCACCTGAGATTCTTGTGACACTTGCTCAGGCTGGAACTTCTACAACTCCAGTTTTAGAGAATCCTGTAATAGTCAACACCTCGGGTATAGAAATAGATACAACTCAGAATGATTATATATTTCAACTTGAAAGTGAACTACAGGAGCTTCGAGAAACAGTTCACAACTTTGAGCAGCAGAGGTTGACACAGAATTTTCAAACACTGATTCCAACAGCAACTGTTACTACAGTATCAACAACTCCACCACTTTCAGTACCATTTTATGTTCCATATTCTACTGTTGCTTCACAGGGTACACAACAGCCGATTATCTATCAATTTGCTGCACCAGGAACTTACCCCTACCCAGGATTTGGTCAACATAATAAATATAGGTAATTCATGGATTGTAAACCCTTAGAGTATTGGGGTAGCACGGACCCTAGTAAAACTTTGAATTGGTTGAGGGAGATGACCAAGGCCTTGGATGCTTCTAAATGCGAGGAGAATGTGAGGGTGCTATATGCTACTCAAAGACTTAGAGGAGATGCCATGGTATGGTGGGATTCGATTACAGGTCATTTTTCAAAGCAGCAGATGAATAGTATTACTTGGGAGCAATTTCAGGGAAAGGTTTGTGAGCAAGACTGCGGATCTTTTGAGATGGCACGAATCAAGAAGGAGTTCATGGATTTGCAGATGACCGATAATATGTCTGTTGGTCCGAAAATGGATACTACAACAACAAATGTTTGTAGAAGGGGGGTTGAATACAAACTTTAGCAAATTAAAATTTAAGAGACATACGGTTTACTTTTATATAATTCTTATTGATGTTTAATTAAGAATTACATGAACTAGATGCGGAAAATCTAAGTTCAATAAAAGGTGGCAACTAGATTTGTCTAACACATAGACAATGCTAATCTTAAACAACTAATGTTTAAGATGTTCAACATATGAACAAGTTTGTTACACTGAAAGTAAAATGCTAACTCTTCCAATTCTCAACTTATGAGATTTCAGTGTTTTTTCAACGCATACTTAGCATGTTTCCATGCATGAGTATATATAAGCAAGGTGTGTCCAGGTTGATGAAGAGAGAAGGAGACAAAGGTACTTGGTTTAATAATATTATAATAGATAAAGTTAGTGGGTGAAAAGTAAGTTAACTTTATACACAAAGTGTGTAAAGTGAACATACTTTTCAGTAATGAGTGTACCCACTATCTATTATTATATTATTAAACTACTATCTTTATATATTGGAAAAGTAAACTTCTCCTTTCATGCTTGTGCTTTAATCAACACCATGCTTTCTGAAGATTTGACTTTACCAGGTATGGAGTTGCCAGCCATACTTAACATCATATCTTCGAGATCTTCTTTTCAAGAGTATCTTTCTCCTTTTCCAGGGGATAAAGATCTATCCTTTTTGTTTCTTTGCAGATACAAAAAGTGCTAAGTACTTTTACAAAGAAAGATCTAAGGCATAATAAGAACAACACATGTTATGCCTTTGACTAAAGAAAATATTACATAGAAAAGTTATCAACTGAGATGTAGAATAAAGACTCAGCTAACAGACACTGAACTGCATATGTAAATTTGCTCAGCTAAGGATAGATGTGAAAGACTCAGCTGACTAGATTTTCTCAGCTAATCGAAATGCCCAGCTAATAATACAAATCAGTGTATAGCTAACCAACTGATCAAACTAAACTGTCAGCTGATCCCAAGGGCTCAGCTAATCATTTGAGTATGATCAGCTTATGAAGGAAAGATTGGATAAGTAATAAATACCTTATCTAACAGATGGGAGGCATCAGCTGATCAATGTGATTGTGTCAGCTGATCCTTGATAGCTCAGCTGATCTTGAAATTTTCCTCAGCTGATGATTTTGGACCATCAGCTGATCCATTGTAGATCGTCAGCTGATGCTTCTTGACTTGTCTATTCTTCTCAGCTGATCTTCATGAAGCTGATCCTTTGGCTGATACTCAGTGTTTAGCTGACACTATGATTCGTCAGCTGACATTTCTTACATAGAAATTCTTTAAGTCTAACATGAAAAACAACACATGTTTTTCATCAATCTAAGTCCAAAACTGAATATATGGTTTTGTTAACATCAAATCCTATTTTACTTAATAGATATGTTTGATTTAGGTTTGATATTGCTATCTCCCCAACAATGTCTGTGGAGGATTTGATTAGGCAATTCAACGAGAAGTTACGATTTGCACAGCAGTGGGTTCCAGACGAAGCTTCACGAGTTCACCATTTTGTGGGAGCTTTGCACCCAGATTACAGGAGTGCTACCAGGTGGGCTAGCACTTTATCTCAAGCCTTTACCCTAGCTAAGTCAGCCTAGGGTGATGCTCAAGCCAAGGAGAAGTTGAATAAAGATAGAATTTCTCAGCAGAAATCCCGGTTTGATCATTTTAGTACTCAACATCGGCAGGGAACTCAAGGAGGTCAGGGAAGTCAACGTCAAGGACAGGGCCAGAGTCAGAGTAGTCAGAATCGTAGGCCTACATCTGGTGGGTGTACTCAGAGATCCCTATGGTGTAATTAATGTAAGTCTTTTCATCATGGACCTTGTACCCTACAAACAGCAAGATGTATTCGTTGCGGTCAGTTTGGGCACGAATTGAAGAATTGTAGATTCCCTAGGAGTGTTTGTTGGAACTGCCAAAAGGAGGGGCACAGAGCAGGTGAGTGCCGTGTGGGTAAGAAACTGGGGACTGGGTCAGTATCGGGATCGGTTGTGGGATCTTCGTCCGCTTCAGGACAGAAAAGGAAGAACCCTCCGTCAGCTGAGGGTAGAGCATTCCGGATGTCAGTAGATGATGCTGCTGCTACTGATGACATCATCACGGGTATGTTTCTCATAAATTCTATACCTACACGTGTGTTATTTGATTCTGGTGCCAATCGTTCATTCATTTCTATGGCATTCTATGATAAATTGAAATTGCCTACTTCAAATGTTGCTGCTCCACTAGAAGTAGAGATAGCTGATGGTAAAATGGTTTCAGTCACAACGGCTGTGTCTGGGGCTGAAATTGATATTGATGGTACATACTTTCCTGTTTCTTTTCTGTTAATGCCTATAGTTGGTTTCGATGCTATTGTGGGTATGGATTGGTTGAGCCAGAACCGAGCTGTTATTAAATGCCATAGAAAAATGTTTTCATTTCCTTTACCTGATGGGACACACGTAGTGGCTCGCGGGGAGAGGGTCAGACCTGCTTTTCCTAATATCTCGTATATGAAGGCTAGAAAATCTCTGGCTAAAAGGTGTGAATCCTACCTTGCTCATGTGGTTGATGTCAAAAAGGAGAAACAGATTGCTCCTGATATCCGGGTGGTTTCGGAATACCCGGAAGTGTTTCCCGATGAATTGTCTGGGTTGCCTCCGGTTCGTGAGGTAGAATACAGAATTGATTTAATTCCAGGTTCGAGCCCAGTGGCTAAAGCTCCTTACAGGTTAGCTTCTTCTGAAATCCGTGAGATGATGACTCAAATTCAGTACTTGTTAGACAGGGGTTTTATTCATCCTAGTTCTTCTCCGTGGGGTGCACCGGTTTTATTTGTGAAAAAGAAATACGGTACTCTACGTATGTGTATTGACTACCGGGAACTGAATAAGAGGACGGTTAAAAATAAATACCCTTTACTCAGAATTGATGATTTGTTTGATCAGCTGTAGTGTGCTTCTTATTTTTCTAAAATTGATTTGCGTTCGGGTTATCACCAGGTACGTGTTTCTGATGCTGATTGTTGGGAAAATGATCTCATCAGTTAAGATTTGATGAGACAAAGTTAAGTTTGTAAGATGTGTTCTACGTATAACTTAAACAGAATTATGAAGCTTAGTCAGACTGAACACTTATAGTGTTTCAGACTGAGTATAAGCTGAATGTAAACTGAGCATATGTTCGACCAGTTTATATTATACCTTAGTTAAATTATTAATGTGTTTGATAATCTGTGTATGTCACATAAGGTATATATCGAGTATCCAGCTTGATGTGTTTCAAGCTGAGTGACTCAGCTCAGAAGCAGAGTCAGCTCGACAGAGTTACAAAATATGTTTTATTTAACTCTTTGGACTTCTAAGGATGAGTTAATATTTATACATGTTTGTTCATGTTTGTTTTCGAGTGTGTTCTCGAAGAACTCAACTTGATGAGTTTCAAGCTGAGTAACTCAGCCTGACTAAAGAAGTCAGTTTAAAAGAATTAAAATGTGTTTTAAGTTCTGTTTTAACTCACTATATCTACGGCGCGGATAAGAAGACTCCAGAATCAAGATTGAAGATTGAAGACTCAAGATAAGAAGATTCAAGATTCAAGATTCCGAGTTATCCGATAGTTAGCAAATTAGGATTAGTCCAATTTGTTAGGAACCGTAGCAACAGGATTATAAATACTTATCTCCTGATAAGTATAGAGGTACGATTCTGATAAAAATTACAGAGCCAAAAATCTCACCTCACCGTATGTGTTACGATTCTTGAATCATTGCTTGTAAGTTCAACGTGATCAAGAAACTCACAGATTGCCAGATCATTTGTGTGTTCGAATTGTCACATCAGTTGTGATATTGGTAAGTAATCATTAGTTGATTGAATCTGTGAAAAATCCTGTTTAGAGAGTCGTCAGTATCTATAATCATAAGTTGATTATAGATAGCTAAGTTTGAGAGATTGAGAGATTTATATTAGGTGATTATATATCAAGAGTTGCTTACTTGATAATTACTATGATCATCTTCTTATTCAAAGCATTGTAATCATCTTCATCTTAATAAAAGCATTCGACTGATCGTGGTTTGATTTACTGTGTGTAACACTTTTATTTGACTTGTTCAATTTCCGCATAAAGTGTATTCAACCCCCCTTCTACACACCTGTTGCTTGTTGTTATTCTCATACAAGGGACCAACAACTGGTATTAGAGCAGGATGAACGATTTCATAAGTTGAAAGTTCAAGATTCTGAGAAAGTTCACAATGTCTACAAGCAATAATCCTTCAAACTTTCCACAGATCACTGCCAAAGGTTGTCCCATATTTGATGGATCTGACTATCCTATGTGGAAGTTCAGAGGCATGCTATTCCTCAAGTCCATTGACATTCGTATGTCTGATGTCATTACAAAAGAACCTATCATTCACAAGATTCCTGCTACTGTCAATGATACGTCTCCTGGCAAAACTGAAAAGGAAACAAGAAAGCCTATTGCATCCTGGACTGATGAAGATTGGAAACTCTTCAACCTGGATGACAAGGCAAAAAGTGTTCTGGAAAATGCCCTAACAAATGAAATCTTGCGCACTGTGACTGGGTGTCAATCAGCAAATGATATTTGGGACACACTGAGTGTTACTTATGAGGGCACGGATATGGTCAAGCAACATAAGAGAAGTCATTTGAATAGATCTTATGAAAACTTCTTTTCAAAGAAGAAGAAAACCTTGTCATATTTGTTCACAAGGTTTCACTGCTTGATAAATGACCTACTAAGTGTGGGTGTAAAGAAAGATGACGCTGAACTTGTGCTGAAATTTCTGGATGTGTTACCAGAGAGGTTTAACGATGTAACTACAGCACTGAGGGCTGGAGGAACACTGCATGTGTACAACCTACAGTCCATTTATGGGTTCTTGCTAAATCATGAACATATCACTGAACACAAGAGAACATCTCAACAACAACTCAAGGAGTCTTTGGATAAGAATAAAGTTGCATTGGTTGCACAGAAAAAGAAGAAAATTTCCAAGACACTGGTTGTTGAATCTGAGACTGAGTCAGAATCTCAACCTGACCACTCAGACTCAGACTCAAGTGATACTGATGATGTTCAGAACATCACTAAGCAAATGGCAAAGTTAGCCAGACGTTTGAGAAGAGCTCAAAGGGGAAGAGGAAAATCTGACAGGGGCAAAGGGAAGAGTTCCTTTGATCCCAAGAATGCTATTTGCTTCAACTTTCAGAAGAAGGGACATATTGCTGCTGAGTGCAGATCAAAGAAGGTGGAATCAACATCAGTTGTTGATAAGAATGCTTACAGAGCTGATAAATACAAGAAGAAATATACTCAGCTCAAGAAAGGAAAGCCAGAAGACAAACCCAGTGCAAAAGGACTATATGCTGGAACCTGGGATACATAATCATCTACCTCAGATGATTATGTATGTCTGATGGCTCAAGAAGATGAAGAGTTGGAGATAGATGAGGTTGATTATGGTTTGTCCGAGTCAACTTTTGAAGTTGACATGAAGGAAGCTGAGGAAAACAGCAATCTTAGTGACTGGGATCCTGCTTCCATGTATAAGGTCAGAATTTCAACTCTTATACTGATGAATAAAAGGCTCTTGCTTTTGATTATCTGCTGAATGATTTCAAGACCGTCCTTAAGTCTCAAAATGACATCAAAGATGAGATAACTAAACTCAAGAATGATATTAAGGAAAATAAGTCTCTAATTTATGTTGGTAAGAAAGCACAATGTGATCTTGAATGTCAAAGACACATTAATAAACTTCTAAGTGAAGAACTTCAGGAAGCTAAAGACAAAGTTGACCAACTTCAAAAGGTCACTGAGTCTTGGTGTAAGTCATCAAAGCTTGCTGAAAAGTGCATAAACCAACAGATACCTAAACAGGTAAAGGTTGTACTTGGAGGTGACTATCAAACAGCAGCTTATGTAGCTGATGATGAGATAGCAAGTACAGACTCTGAGGAGGATAGACTACTGATTGAGTCTCAGAAGTCAGCCTCAGAGAAGAAACATGGTCAAAACCTTAAATACAATATGTTTGTAAAGGCTAAGGATCATGGAGAAGAGTGCTCAACATCCAAACAGCATGGGAAGTCTGTGCTGGACAGATTAAGCACTAAGTCTATTCAAAGAACTTCAGTCATAGAAAGGCTTAATCCAAATCCTTTCAAAAGACAACATTCTCTATCTGGCTCGGAGAGAAGTTACAAAAATAGGAAGACCACTGTAAGTCAGAGGTCAAAGTACAACAATGGTAAGTCCAAAGTTGTAGATCTTGGTAAGTCCAAGAAGATCAACAGTGGTAAGTCCAAACCTGTTGAAACTGGTGATTCCAGCAGTCATGACAAAGGTAAGTCCAAAGTCATGGAAAAGAAGGTTGTTAGTTAATCTTCTCATCAAAAGGATAACAAACAGAGATCTGACAAAGGTAAGTCCAAAGTCAGTGATCACCAGGTGAATCAACTTGCTAAGAAAGTTGAAAAGTTATCCACAACATATAATTCTAAAACTGAGAGTAAGTTCTCACAAGGATTATTGGACACTCTACTTCCTGTAACCATTAGAAGAAGGAGATGTTACAAGTGCAGAAGTATAGGTCATGAGGCTAAGGACTGTGATGCAGAAATCTCAAGGCCTGAACAAGAACAAGTTGATCAGCCTATACAGGACTCAGCTCCTGCTCAAGCTGAACAGTCAGTTCAACAAGATGGAGATGCTAAGCGCTCCTCATCTGAACCCACCAAGAAGCGGGTTCCCAAACAAAACTAATGTGTTTAGTTTTCATCTCATGTGCAGGGTTCAAGTAAATGGTACTTGGATAGTGGATGCTCAAGGCACATGACTGGGTGGAAAGGACTTCTTAGTGATTTCCAAGAAGTTGAAGGTCCTAAAGTAACATTTCGAGACAACTCACATGGAAGAACTAAAGGCTATGGAAAGATGAAAGCTGGTAAAGTTACATTCCAGAGAGTTGCCTATGTCAAAGGTCTCAAACACAACCTGATTAGTATCAATCAATTGTGTGATGAAGATAATGTTGTTACTTTTAGGAAGAAAGCAGGACAATCTATAATGCTAAGGGAAAGCCTGTATTAGCTAAAGGAGAAAGAGATGTGTATTTACTTGATCTTAATTCTGCTGATCCCTATAATGAAACCTGCTTGTATTCCCATTCTGTTCCTAAGCTGAGTTGGTTATGGCATAAACGTTTATCTCATCTAAACTTTAAAAATATAAATATGCTGTCCAATAAAGAGTTAGTCTCTGGATTACCAAAGATCACATTTGTCAAAGACAAATTGTGCTCAGCTTGTGAACAAGGGAAACACCATAAAGGGTCTTTTAATTCAAAGAAATTTTTTTCAATAACAGACCCACTGCATATGTTGCATATGGATCTGTTTGGACCCATAAGTACTCCAAGCCTGAGTGGCAAGAAGTACACACTGGTGATAGTAGATGAGTTATCACGATTCACCTGGGTAATATTCCTTAAAGCCAAAAGTGAGGCTGCCCTGGAGATAATCAGTTTTATTAAACAGGAAGAGTTGCAAAAAGGTTTGTCTGTAAAGCAACTAAGAAGTGATCATGGGACTGAGTTCAAAAACTCTACCCTTGAGAGCTTCTGTGAACAAAAGGGAATATTACAAAATTTCTCATCTGTCAGAACTCCACAACAGAATGGAGTTGCTGAAAGGAGAAATAGAACTCTAATTGAGGCTGCTAGAACAATGCTATGTGAGGCAGGTTTGAAACTCTATTTCTGGGATGAAGCTGTTAGTACAGCCTGCTATACCCAGAATAGGTCAATCATTGTCAAAATACATGGAAAGACATCTTATGAGATGTATAAGTCTAGAAAGCCCAATATAGGTTACTTCTATATCTTTGGTTCCAAATGCTATGTGCTGAATCAAAGAGATCAGCTCCATAAGTTGGAACCTAAAGCTGATCTTGGAATATTCGTTAGTTATTCCTCAATCTCCAAGTCTTATAGAATATATAATACAAAGAGAAAGGCCATAGAAGAATCAATTCATGTCTCTTTTGATGAAGATTGTTTTGGTCAAGCTGATAAGAGTCAAGCTGACTTGGTCAGTCTGAGTGAGCTTGAAAGGCCTAAGGAAACCAACTTATCAAATCCTATGTGTGTCATAGGAGATGATAGTGATGATGATGTGTGTTCATCAAAGAAATCATCACAAACTCCAAGGGATTCTCAAGCTGAGAATGATGATGAGTTCATCAACCCCTTTGGAGCTGAAGTCACTCAGACTGAAAATCTTAGTGATCATCAGTTTGTTGACAATGCTGCTGAGACTGAGGAGATAAGTTCACCTCAGGAATCCCAACATCACTAAGATTCTGAACCAGACTCTCCAACTACAACATTCAAATTCCTCAAAGATCATCCTCAAGATCAAATTATTGGAAATGTTTAAGAAAAGGTCATGACCAGATCCAAGGCTACAGCTAATTACGTTGCACACTTTGGTGTCCTATCTCAAATGGAACCAAAGAAGACTGAAGAAGCCTTAGAGGATGAGGATTGGATTGAAGCTATGCAAGAGGAATTAAATGAGTTTGAGAGAAATAAGGTCTGGAACCTTGTCCCTGCCCCCAAAGATCATTCAATTATAGGCACTAAGTGAGTCTATAGAAATAAAATGGACAAGGATGGAGTGATAGTGAGGAACAAAGCCAAGCTGGTAGCACAAGGGTATAAGGAAGAGGAAGGAATCGATTATGATGAGACCTTTGCCCCTGTTGCTAGAATTGAAGCCATAAGGTTGTTCCTAGCTTATGCAGCATATAAAGACTTCAAAGTCTATCAAATGGATGTGAAGAGTGCTTTCCTAAATGAAAAACTTCAGGAGGAAGTCTTTGTGAAACAACCTCCTGGCTTTGTAAGTTCAAAGTTTCCACATCATGTCTATAAGTTGGACAAGGCTTTGTATGGTCTTAAACAAGCTCCAAGAATTTGGTATGACACTCTGTCCACTTATCTACTATCAACGGACTTGACCAGAGGTGCTATAAATAAGACACTCTTTATTAAAAAGAGTGAAGGACAGGTGATTCTTGTACAAATCTATGTGAATGATATTATCTTTGGTTCTACCAATGAATCTCTGTGTGAGTGGTTCTCCAAGATAATGTCACAGAAGTACAAGATGAGTATGATGGGTGAGATGACATATTTCCTAGGCTTACAAATTCAACAAAAGCCTGATGGAATATTCATCAATCAAAGCAAGTATGTTCTTGATTTGATAAAGAAATATGGTTTTGATTCAAGTTCAACCATGAAAACACCCATGTCACCAGCTGTCAAGCTGAGTAAAGACTCAGATGGAAAGTCTATGTGTCAGTCTACCTATAGAGGAATGATAGGTTCATTGCTCTATTTGACAGCTAGTAGACCTGATATTATGTTTGCTACATGTGTTTGTGCAAGATATCAGGCAGATCATAAAGAATCACATCTTCAAGCTGTGAAAAGGATCTTTAGGTACCTTAAAGGTACACCTAGGTCTTTGGTATCCAAAGGACTCTGAATTTGAGTTAGTTGGTTTTTCAGATGCTGACTATGCTGGGTGCAAGTTAGACAGAAAATCAACTACTAGAGAATTTTAAATGCTTGGAGGGAAGTTAGTCAGCTGGACTAGTAAGAACAGAACTCAGTGGCTACTTCAACTGCTGAAGCTGAATATGTTGCAGCAGGTAGCTGTTGTGCTCAAATCCTATGGATGCAGCATCAGCTTCGAGACTTTGGCATGAGTTTCAAGAAAACTCCTATCTTTTGTGATAACCAAAGCGCTATAGCCATCACTTACAATCCAGTCTTCCACTCAAGAACCAAGCACATTGAAATTAGACATCACTTCATCAGGGATATCGTGGAAAAAGGTAAAGTTGACATTACATTTATTTCCACTGATGACCAGTTGGAAAAAGCTAAGTAAATTGGGTATGCTCAACCCCTAGCTAAGTGTCTAGAATCCGAGTTTTCAGTTTGACAGCGACTAAGTGTCTTAAGCTGAGTGCACAGTTTATGAATAAGTTTTCATTAACTGAATCTTATCAAGCTGAACAATGAGTTCTTTTGTTTGGTGAGTTCCAAACATACTTTAACTACTTTGTGTAGTTATGATATAGTTTGAGTCAGTCTCAAACATAAATGACTAAGTGTCACTGAGTCTGAGCTATGTGCTTAACTCAGACTGTGTGATTGGTTCACACGTTTGGTTGGTTCCAAACATTCGTTAACTACTCAGCGTGGTTAAAAGGTTCATTTGAGTCAGTCTCAGACGAAAATGACTTAGTGTCATTACCCATGAGCTGTGTGCTCTACTCAAGCTGAGGTTCATTCTCAAGCTGAGTGCTTGAATCAAGCTGAGTGCTTGAGTTAAACTGAGTAATATGTTGACTCAGCTTGGTGTGTCCAAACTCATGTGTTATTTACTAAGTGTGATTAATTCATGACCACTGCGTATTTGAGTCAGTCCCAAATTGCGTATTATACTAAATTGTGTATAGGTATAATACATCAGTGTATATAATCTTATTGTAAGTCAATATTATTATATTACATTAGTATCCGTTGGAAGATGATTAGTTCTACCCGTTTACTGTTACATCAAATTTTACGGCGTAACGGATCAAAAGGGGGATTTCTAACGGTAACTTTTCTCTCTCCTTGGAAAGGTATATATACCGATCAAGTTCGGATTAGAGGGTTTACGCTTACAATCCAGACTTCTCACCCTCTCAAATACCTTCCCTCTTCTTTGCTAAGTGCAAATTTTCAGTTCCATCGATCGCAAAACCCTAAGTCGCTCAGTGCGCAATCGACAATCGCTAAGTGCGAATTCTGTAATAATTACTCTGTGCAATCAACTATTTCATCGATAGAAGGAACCATTTTAGTTCTTGGTGATCGAATGGTCAGAGGTGCTGTGTTTAAAAACAATGGATTGCCGCTGATAAAAATAAACAATCAGCGCGCCTGTCTTGCTATTCCTCCAAGGAAACAATGCAGAGGATATGAACAATGGGCCAATTACATCCGTAAATGCCCATTGACTTTTGCTTTCACTGGAGCACCTCTCAATGTGGTTCCTCAGCAACTCCTCAAATTTTGGTATACGTGCACCTACGACCACATCAATGATGAAATCCGAGGTACAGTGCTAAATGGAGAGAGGACTATCACTCTCACAGTTAACAGGCTAAGGGAGATTCTTCGTCTTCCTCAACATGACGAATTCGAGCCTGCTGTGACGAGACAAGTGGCAAGGTATGTTCTACCACAGATGGGTCATCCTCAAACTGAAGGGATGATCAAGAAGGCCACTTTCCCAACCGGATGGGGTTTTATGGTGTCCACTGTGATTCGTTCACTTGGTACCAAGGTTGGAGGACTGGACCAGATCAATGAGTTCGAGGTGCAGCTGCTGTACAACATGTTCTTTGGACGAAATCTCGATTTTGCACAGATCATCTTCAATAAGCTCAAAGTCCCAGTGATGAAGGCCACAAGATACCTTCATGTACCTTTCATAACGTACCTGTCCTTAGCATTTGAAGCTGAGCTAGGGACACCACTCTACGAAGCCAATCAGGAGTTTTCGTTGGTGCCGACACTCAGCCCCAAGATGTTCAACAACGACATCTTCCCAGAGCAAGAGGGACTGAGTAAGCCCATGCTGTTATTTGCTGAGGCTTCGTCTTCAGAGAGTGACGTTGAGGGATCAAATCAAGGGGGAGCTTCTCAAGACGACACTGAGGTTCAGGCTGAGCTTACTGCTCAGACTGAACCAGCTCATATAGAAGCTGCTTCAGGTAATACCTCTCCTCTCTCACTTTCTTCTCACTTTTCTCCATCTACCTTTGGAGATAAGACTGCAGTGGAACCAACTCAGTCTAACCCATCTCCTCCACCTTCTTTCCATCATAAATCCCACTCTATAGCCACCCCTAGTTTGCCCACTGCTGCTAGGGTGAATATCCTAATATACCAAAGAAAAACTGCCATAGGTGGTGCCACTCTTAAAGGCATCACTGGAGCTGAGATCACACTGATCCCTCCACAGGCAGGAGTTGAGGGGGAGACGCCTTCTCTTAAGGTGTCAACCTCAAGGCTCATATCTACCCAACAGCCAATACCGAGTGTGGTATCTACTCAGCCCACACTTACTCGAGCCATGGGAGAGCCTGTTACTGTGCCTGAGCAGACACACTCAGGTAACACTGAAAATCTGACCAATCCCCAAGTTCAATCACCCCCCACTACCCAAATTAGCCAACCACCAACCCATACACTTCACATCTCGAGCCCAATAACTTCTCTTCACTTCTCACACTCTCTTGCACGACCTGTCAATGTTTCATCCACAAACCAGGGTGATTCACAGGGTCAAGACTCTGGTGCAAATGAATTTGAAGGTAGACAACAACCTTTGAATGATGCACCCAAGACTCTCCTCACACTGACACTGCCTCCTCAGGCATCCAGCAGCTGAAAGATTATGTTGCTGCTCAGTTTGGTTTGTTCCATCTCAAGCAGAAGAAGCATAAATGCAAAATCTATCAGAGGCTTGAGAAGTTGACCAAGGATGTTAAAGAAATTGCATCTGCGGTAGCTGCCCTTCAACAACAAAGGACCTCATCCCCTATTGATGATGACAAAAAGGGGGAGAAGGTTCAAGCTAAAGCTGACGCTGAATTGAACCAAACTGAGGCTGAAGCATTACTTGTGCTAGCCAAAGGAGCAGAGAGGCAAGCTCATACTGAAGGGGAGTTAGAAATGAACAAAGAGGAACCTGCAGCTAAAAAGCAAAAAGTGATAGAATATGAATCTGAAGCTGACAGTGTTTCTGAAACTGAAGAGGAAAAAGCTACAAGGGAGATGATTGAAATGATTGAACTAGAGGAAGCTGCTGAGCTGGGCATATCCCTTGATGAGCTAAGGAAAAGGAAAGAAAAAGAGGCTAGGGATCAAGAAAAAGAAAAAGAAAAGGAAGCTTTGGCACAAGCTGAAGCTGTATATACTGGTCCAAGACCTGATCCTATTCCCTACTCAGATGCAGAACTGCAAGAATGTTACTTTCGAATAAGCTTCAACAAAGAGATCAGAGGATTGACATTGAGCAGAGCAAATGGAGCCATCATTCTCACTTTTGAGCTATGTGACAAATCAATTGTGGGAGTGGACCTAAGATATGTTTACATGATGGGTTACATTGAATGGCAAAGAATAATGATGCTGCTCAGGAAGTTCAAACGGAGCCAAATCAAACAAGAAATTCAGTCTGAGGTCTCCAAGTTGATTGCTAGAGCTGAAGAGCTGAGGTATGTCCCAGTTCCTGGTCTGCAGTGGGAGAATTTGTTCGACATGCCTGTAGGAGTAGAATTCAGAGAAAATCAAAGTATCAACACTCCTATTCAAGGTTTCATGTTTAAGGATCAGGTAGGTATTCCCAGTTTTATTAAGCTAAATGAGATTTGCTATCTAAAAGATGAGGATGCCTTGAGAATAAGAAACTGTTGTGGTAATGAGGAGTCAAATCAGTTAATAAAGTATAGGCTAAACAAACTCATTAGAGTACAACAGAAGGAACTTCAGGGAAACGATGAAGCTGAAAGATTGTTAGATGAGATCAATAAAGAGATCATCATCTGGGAGCTTCTACATCCTGAGTTTATCAGATAAATTAAATTAGTTCTAATTTTGTAAATATTAGATTAGCTCTAATATTTTTGTAAGCACTATGTGTGTCTGATCTAAGTGATCAACAACTTTTGTATTATGATTAGTTCAATTAATACAAGTATAAAGTTTGATATGTTCAACTATGTTATGATGTGTTCATATGTATAAGTCTGATAAGTTCAGCAAAATGAATAACAGATAAGGTCTTATTCATTTATGTAATAAGTTGGTGTGTTCCAATTTATTTTGATAAGTTCAATTAAAATTGATATGTTCAATAAATATTTGATCAGTTCAAATAATAAAATCTTAATAAGTTTAAGATTTAAAACATAATTCTGTTAAACAAACTTAAGAACTGTTTGATGGTTTTGTCATCATCAAATAGGGGGAGTTTGTTGGGAAAATGATCTCATCAGTTAAGATTTGATGAGACAAAGTTAAGTTTGTAAGATGTGTTCTACGTATAACTTAAACAGAATTATGAAGCTTAGTCAGACTGAACACTTATAGTGTTTCAGACTGAGTATAGGATGAATGTAAACTGAGCATATGTTCGACCAGTTTATATTATACCTTAGTTAAATTATTAATATGTTTGATAATCTGTGTATGTCACATAAGGTATATATCGAGTATTCAGCTTGATGTGTTTCAAGCTGAGTGGCTCAGCTCAGAAGCAGAGTCAGCTCGACAGAGTTACTAAATATGTTTTATTTAACTCTTTGGACTTCTAAGGATGAGTTAATATTTATACATGTTTGTTCATGTTTGTTTTCGAGTGTGTTCTCGAAGAACTCAACTTGATGAGTTTCAAGCTGAGTAACTCAGCCTGACTAAAGAAGTCAGTTTAAAAGAATTAAAATGTGTTTTAAGTTCTGTTTTAACTCACTATATCTACGGCGCGGATAAGAATACTCCAGAATCAAGATTGAAGATTGAAGACTCAAGATAAGAAGATTCAAGATTCAAGATTCCGAGTTATCCGATAGTTAGTTAGCAAATTAGGATTAGTCCAATTTGTTAGGAACCGTAGCAACAGGATTATAAATACTTATCTCCTGATAAGTTTAGAGGTACGATTCTGATAAAAATTACAGAGCCAAAAATCTCACCTCACCGTATGTGTTACGATTCTTGAATCATTGCTTGTAAGTTCAACGTGATCAAGAAACTCACAGATTGCCAGATCATTCGTGTGTTCGAATTGTCACATTAGTTGTGATATTGGTAAGTAATGATTAGTTGATTCAATCTGTGAAAAATCCTGTTTTGAGAGTCGTCATTATCTATAATCATAAGTTGATTATAGATAGCTAAGTTTGAGAGATTGAGAGATTTATATTAGGTGATTATATATCAAGAGTTGCTTACTTGATAATTACTATGATCATCTTCTTATTCAAAGCATTGTAATCATCTTCATATTAATAAAAGCATTCGACTGATTGTGGTTTGATTTACTGTGTGTAACACTTTTATTTGATTTGTTCAATTTCCGCAGAAAGTGTATTCAACCCCCACTTCTACACGCCTGTTGCTTGTTGTTATTTTCATACAAGGGACCAACACTGATATTCCTAAAACCGCGTTCCGTACCAGGTATGGTCATTATGAGTTTTTAGTTATGCCTTTCGGTTTAACTAACGCCCCTGCTGTATTCATGGATTTAAAGAACCGGATTTATCGGCCGTTTTTGGATAAATTCGTGATTGTATTTATCGATGACATCTTGGTTTATTCTAAAACTGAGTCTGAGCATGAGCTTCATTTGAGACAAGTTTTAGAAACTTTAAAACGGGAGCATCCTTTTGCAAAAATTTTCTAAATGTGAATTCTGGATGCGGGAGGTTCAATTTTTGGGGCATGTTATCTGTAAAGATGGGGTTAAAGTCGATCCGGCTAAAGTTGAAGCGGTTATGAACTGGAATGCTTCTAAATCACCATCTGAGATTAAAAGTTTTCTCGGATTGGCGGGTTATTATCGTAGATTTATTAAAGATTTTTCGAAAATTGTGAGTCCTATAACGAAATTAACCCGTAAAGATGTGCCATTTAAGTGGAATGATGAACAAGAGACAGCTTTTCAGACGTTGAAACAACTATTATGTCAGGCTCCTATTCTAGCACTACCGGATGGTTCTGATGAATTTGTAGTATACTGTGACGCTTCCTTTGCAGGTTTGGGTTGTGTTTTAATGCAGCATGATCGGGTTATTGCTTATGCTTCACGGCAACTGAAACCACACGAGAAGAATTATCCAACCCATGACTTAGAACTTGCAGCTGTAGTCTTTGCGTTGAAACTGTGGAGGCATTACTTATACGGTATGAAATGTGTTATTTGTACTGATCATAAGAGTCTGCAGCATGTATTTTCCCAGAAAGAACTTAATATGCGGCATAGACGGTGGTTAGAACTCATTAAAGACTATGATTGTGAGATTCGATATCACCCGGGGAAAGCAAATGTTGTAGCAGATGCTTTGAGCCGCAAGAGAGCTAGTGACAGTATCCGATTTATGCGAGTTGAGATCGTTTCTGACTTAGTGGATAAACTTAAATCTGCTCAGCTGGAGGCTTTAAAAGATGAAAATCTGAAGTCAGAGATTATGATGAAGAGAAAAGATGATTTGATTAATGATTCGCGCGGATTAAAGACTTATCGGTCTTGTGTTTGGGTGTCATTGCTTAGAGAGCTTCGGGGTTTGATTTTGTCAGAGGCTCACAAGTCAAGATTGTCTGTTCATCCTGGTAGCACTAAAATGTATAACGATCTTAAAGTGCTGTATTGGTGGCCTACGATGAAGATGGATGTTGCACAATTTGTGGAAAAGTGTCATATTTGTGCTCAGGTTAAAGCAGAGCACCAGAAACCTTACGGGTCTTTGAAACAGTTGGAGATACCAGAGTGGAAATGGGAGCACATCACGAAGGATTTTGTATCCAAACTTCCATGTACTCAGCGGAAACATGATAAGATTTGGGTGATTGTTGACCGTTTGACGAAGAGTGCTCATTTTCTTGCCACCAGCGAGACAGATTCACTTAGCAGACTGGCTCAGTTGTACATTGATGAGATTGTATCTCGGCATGGTATTCCTCTTTCTATTGTTTCTGATCGAGATCCCAGATTTGTTTCTAACTTCTGGATGAGTTTACATCGTGAATTGGGGATGCGTATTAATTTGAGTACAACTTACCATCCTCAGACAGACGGTCAGACTGAAAGAACCATTCAGACACTTGAGGATATGCTACGCGCCTGTGTGTTCTGGGATTCACACTTGCCTTTGATTGAATTTACGTATAATAACTCTTATCACTCGAGTATCGGTATGCCACCTTATGAGATGTTATACGGTCGTCGCTGTCGTACTCCTACTTGTTGGTTAGAGGCAGGTGAGAAACAGTTTGCGGGTCCCGATATTGTTCAAATGACAGCTGAGAAAGTTGTTATTGCTCAGGAAAAGTTGAAAGCTGCCAGAGACAGACAAAAGATGTACGCAGATCCACTCCGCCGACCAGTTTCGTTTGTTGAAGGTGAGTTGGTTTATCTGAAAGTTTCTCCGTGGAAAGGAGTTATTCGCTTTGGGAAACGCGAGAAACTAGCTCCACGATACATTGGTCCGTTTCGCATACGACATATAGTCAACGACCAGGCTGTTACTCTTGATCTTCCACCGGAGTTAGGGGGTATTCATGATACTTTTAATGTTTGTTACTTGCGTAAATGTAAAGTTGAGGATGAAAGTCAGATTCTCCCAGTACATGATCTGAAAGTTGATTCGAAAAAGCGGCTAGTAGAAGAACCCGTTGAGATAGTTGATCGTAAAATAACGAAGCTTCGTAGAAAAGAGATTCCTATGGTTTTGATTAAATGGAAGCACAATTTGGGTTCTGATTTAACATGGGAGACCGAGGCAGACATGACGAACCGCTACCCTAACCTATTTGAGCGCGATGGGATTCCGGGGACGGAATCTTCTGCAGGAGGGAGATTTGTAACACCCGTGTTTAGGGCCCGGTCGTTTCGTGGCGGTGGTAAGTTATTTAATTGTTTATATTTATATATTTACTTCTTTATAACTATTTGCTATCTATTTATATATTTATTTGTTGATTACTTGGTATTTAATTGGACCGCGAGGTAAATGGTAAAATATTAGTTTTAATATTTTATATGTTAGTTGGTACCATATGATTCGTTTTTACACGAGGGTCCCGAATAATACCTCGTTGCTTGTTAATGACTTGAATATGACCGCTTTATTTAGGTTCCTGTATGCTAGATAACATTATTTGACACTGTGTGGTGTTTTAATTAAATTCTCTGTCGACTTATGTAGTTATAATTGACTTTGAGAAGTCAAATTGCTTCATTTGTGCCTATCCTTGTTTCCTGTTGAAGTAGAAAGCCAAGAGAAACTTACTCCAGCCCTTGATTAATGATTTTAGTGTGAATTCTTGCTGGAATTAAGGTAACTTTATCATGTGTAATATAATTTAATCAAGTTCTTGACTAGTCTTGATGAGTTCTTGCTTGAAAATGCTCATTTTGATTTCTAGGGTTCAAGAATCATGTGGGTTTATACCCAATCCGAAATTGTTTCATGTTCTTACAAATTTTTGAAGCTTATGTACTGATTTAGAGTAGATAATATGTTTGATTTCTATATAATTGATGGTTGAGCTCAAAAACCACCATTAATGGAGTTTTGATAAAATTCAAGAACTTGAATCCATGAATTGATGTTAGTTAATGTGTTTTGATGTTAGGTTATATGTTAGATTATGTTTGTAATAGTTTATAAGAGTTTTGATATAGTTTTTCTAGCTATAATCTGTTTTGTATGATTAGAAGCTTAAAAACCCATTAATGGTGTTTGAGGTGCAAACTTGAAGAATTGAAATTCAAGGATTTGATGTCCAAAAATTGCTTTGATGATTGTTAATTGTTTCTAGTATGTTTCTTGAAGTTTTAGGATGTTTAGGTATGTATTTTGGTTGAGTTTTACTGCTGCAAATCGAGTTTTAATGGTGTTTTTGGCTGCTGGAACAAAACAGGGAAGAAGACAAGCCTGCAGTTGCTGAGTTCACTAGTGAGCACAATACGTTTTTTTTGGCTCCCACTTGATTTTCGCTTTTCTTTGTCCTACGTTGACCCAGGTGCTGATGTACACTATTAGTTCTTGTTATATAATTATTTATATGATATTTATGAGTGATTTTTTAGGGTAAACCATGCTAAGAAAGACCTTGAATTATTTATGCAGTTATCATATAATTGCTACTTTAATTGTACGAAATGATCTTAGATGCGCGTTGTGCATAGTTCGTTAATTCCTATATGTTATATATATTATATGTAGTGATTTTAAAGTGTTGAACATGTATTTCATGTTAGTTTGATTTATAAAATCAAACGGGTTGGGTTTGACCCGTTAATAAGCTAAGTTATGATATATGGACTTTAAATGTGTTTTGTTGATTACTACACCTTGTTGGTAACATATATGGATATTTTAAATGGTATTGGATGTTTTCCATATTGATTATGGGCGTTTTGCGTAACGGTTAAGTTATGACCTAATTGTATTGTTACTTGAATTATTGAGTTAATTGGGATTTGATTCACTAATCAAGTTGTGTTGTGTTCTCAGGAAATCTGAAGCCTCAGTGAAATTAGACAACTGGGCTTGGTGTGTGTCAAGGACACAGGTGAGTGGACTTTAATTCACTGGTGGTTTTAGTTGTAACCGTAATGGTTACTTGAATTTTATACGATTTATCATGCGATAGACTGTTTAGTCTGATATGATTGTTTGACTGGTTATTTGATGATTATTACAATTGTGTCCAAGATATGAGTATCAAGGTATGAAATTGTGCTCATGATGTTTATGGCAGAAGTCAGCTAAGCGTGGTTTTGGGCTGGGTTAGTTGCTTCTGGTTAGGCAGTTTTAGATCCTCTGTTGCATTTGTTGTAGCAGAGGGGTTTTAACTGTACTAGTTAGCAGATGGCTATCGGTAGATCATTGTTATGGCCAGCATTGGTCGTAGGCTCGGCAGAACCACCGGTCCTTTGATATTTGAGATAAACTGTTCTTGTGATCGTTGTGGTTCTGCTTTAATTGCTTGTGGCTTGATTTCCATTCACTTAGCTTTGTGCTAATTTCCCACCCTAACTCTCTGTTGCAGGTTTTTTAGAGCACGGTAGGTTGCAACTTTTGTGTACAGGAAAAGTTTGACCGTAGCTCTGATATTTTGGGTTTAGAAATGATGAGCCATACTTTATGAAATGTTTTGTAACACTAAACGAGGTACTGTATGTTTGTACAATGTTGGTTTTAACTTTTAATGTTATTTCCTTTTTAGATATATGACGTAATACTTCCGCTGTATTTTAAAAAAAATGGCTTGTATTTTGCGGTGTTACAACATTTAAAGCAAAACATGTTAAAGATTCTTCAAGTGATGAGGAAGATGGTGACAATGATGATGATGATGAAGAAGAATATGCTATGATGGTGAGGAACTTCAAGAAGTTCTTCAAAAGGAAAGGCAAACATGTGAAGGATCCCTTTGACCCAAGGAAATACAAGCAAGGCATTGATGCCAAGAAAGATAAGAAGCCTTCAAGAGAATGCTATGGATATGGTGATTCCTCACACCTTATTGGTGATTGTCCCAAAGTTGCATCCAAGAAGAAAGAAAGTCACAAAGCATTTCTAGGAGGTGCATGGAGTGATAGTGGTGATGAAAATCAAGATGACACCAAGGAGGAAACATGTCTCATGGCCTTTGAGACAAGTGAGGTACAATCCGATTCAAGCTATTATAGTGATAATGACCAATATGATCAATTGTGTGACTTTAGCTCTAAAATACTTGCAAAAAATGAGGAACTAAAAGTTGAAAACAAAAATTTGAAAAGAGAGATTGAAAAGTTGAACTTGACAATCAAAGATTTACAAAGTCAAGTTGTTCCTCATCTATCTCCAAGCTTGATAAGTTTGGAGAATAAGCTAAAGACAAGTTTTGACAACTCCACCTTGTCAAAATTTGAAGAGAGCACACATAGGCTTGATTAAATGCTAAAAGTCCAAAAATCATCAAATGATAAGGGTGGTCTTGGTTTGTCAAGTTGTTCAAACACCATGCCTATGAGCCATGTGACAACAATCAAATTTGTGAAAGAAAAAGAAAAAGAATCCAGGAGACCCACGGTCGATACCGTGCATCGACCGTCGGCCCACTAGAATTTTTCCAAGTTTCAAAATTTGTCACTTGGCTCTAGTTCTTCCACTTGTAAACCAAAAGTTGCAAGTGATGAACAAGTAAAAAGGTTTTACACTCCAACCATAAGGCATGGACTTGGTTTCAAGAAACCCAAGTCAAATGTGATTCAAAGACCAAAGCATTCTATCAAACCTATCAACTCTATGAACACATGGTATCATAAGGGTTTCAAGATCACTCAAAGGTGGATTAAAGTAGGAGTTTTTTATGCTAACCATCCCGGACCCATGAAACATTGGGTACCAAAAGTTTTAATGATAATTATATGTATGTAGGGATGCAACAAAAATGAGATTATGTCTCATGAATGGATACTTGATAGTGGTTGTTCAAAACACATGACCGGAAATAGAGAACTCTTCACTTCATACAAGGAGTATGATGGAGGAAATGTGGTGTTTGGAAGCAACCTAAGAGGAAAAGTGGTTGGTAAGGGTAACATTCTTCATGACAGTATTAAATTTACAAATGTTGAGCATGTTAATGGTCTAGCTTACAACTTGATAAGTGTTGGTCAATTGTGTGATAAAGATTTGAATGTTAGATTCTCCAAGCATGAAAGTGTGATATGCAAAGATAATCATGTGCTAGTAAAAGGTGTTAGAAGGAATGGACTCTATACATGTAGACTTGGTGACAACTCTAAGACTCAAGTATGCCTTGCATCTATTATTGATAACTCAACTTTATGGCATAGAAGACTAGGACATGCTAACATGAGATTATTGCAAAAATTGTCTAGTAGTGAACTTGTTAGAGACATGCCTATTGTGAAATTTGATAATAATTTTTGTGATGCATGTAAGATAGGTAAGCAAGTTCATTCATCTCATAAATCTAAAAATGTCATATCTTCTAAGAGATGTCTTGGGCTTTTGCATATGGATCTTTTTGGACCTTCATCAATCCAAAGTTATGGAGGAAACTTCTACACACTAATTGTTGTAGATGATTTCTCTAGATATACATAGACATCCTTTTTGAAAACTAAAAGTTAAGCTTTTAAAAAATTTAAAATTCTTGGAAAGAAATTTCAAAACCAATTCGGTTGTACGATTATTTCAATTAGTACCGACCATGGTAGAGAATTTGATAATGAAGCGCAATTTGGAGTATATTGTGTTAAACATGGAGTTTCTTATAACTTTTCGGCTCCTCGTACTCCTCAATCAAATGGGGTAGTTGAGAGGAAAAATAGGACCTTACAAGAGATGAGTAGGACTATGCTTAATGAACAATCCATACCCCAAAAGTTTTGGTGTGAGGCGGTCTCAACGGCCACATACATACTCAATAGAGTTTTGATTAGACCTATGCTAGGTAAAACACCCTATGAGAATATCAAAGGTAGGAAACCTTCCTTAGGTCACCTTAGAGTATTTGGAAGTAGTGTTTTATCCTTAACACCAAAGACTATTTGACAAAGTTTGATCCAAAAGCCTATGAGGGTATCTTCTTAGGATACTCTCTAAATAGCAAAGCCTATAGAGTACTAAACAAATCCACTATGGTTGTGGAGGAATCCCTTAATGTCACATTAGATGAATCTCCACCACCTAAGACTCAACCTCTAGTAGATGATGACAAACTAGAAAAAGAAGCCATTGAAACACAACTCTCTAGACTTGACTTAGATAAACCTAGTGACCAAAATCCTATAGTAGATGATAAGATCACTAGTGAACAAAATAAGGTTAGGGAAAATAGGAATCATCCAATAACCGAAGTTATAGGAGACCTAAATCAAAGACTCACTAGATCCCAAGCACAAAACCTTAGTACATCCTTTGCCTTTGTGTCTCACATAAAACCCAAGAATATTAAAGAAGCAATTAAGGATGAAAGTTGGGTAATGGCAATGCAAGAAGAGTTAAACCAATTCACTAGAAGCCAATGTGGGACTTAGTACCTTTGCCTAGTGGTCATACCATAATAGGAACCAAATGGGTGTTTAGAAACAAAGTGGATGATAATGGAGTCATTACTAGGAATAAGGCTAGATTAGTTGCCCAAGGATACAATCAACAAGAAGGGATATATTATGATGAAACATTTGCTCCGTTGCTAGATTGGAATCCATTAGGATTCTACTTGCTTATGCATGTGCACATGATTTTAAACTATATCAAATGGATGTCAAAAGTGTTTTTCTAAATGATTTTATAAAAGAGGAAGTCTATGTATGTCAACCTCCCGGATTTGAAGATCCAATTAATCCATCTCATGTATACAAACTTAGAAAAGCATTGTATGCCCTTAAGCAAGCACCTAGAGCATGGTTTGATAGATTAAGATCATTCTTGTTGAAAAATGATTATGTCATGGGAAAGGTTGATAACACTTTGTTTACCAAAAAGAGAAAGCATGATATATTACTTGTACAAATTTATGTGGATGATATTATCTTTGGATCAACATGTCAAGATTTATGTGATGAATTCTCAACTCTTATGCATAATGAATTTGAAATGAGCATGACGGGTGAATTGAATTACTTTCTTGGTCTTCAAATTAAGCAATATGAAGATGGTACATTCATAAGCCAATCAAAGTACATAAAGGATATGCTTAAGAAGTTTGATTTTGAGAATGTGAAACCTATGAGTACACCTATGGCCACAAACACACACTTGACACTAGATGAGGAAGGTGAAGTGTTTGATAGTACTAGATATCGTGGTTTAATCGGGAGCTTGCTTTATCTAACGGCAAGTCGCCCCGATATTATGTATAGTGTTTGTGTTTGTGCACGTTTTCAGGAAAATCCAAAGAAATCACACTATGAGGCCGTCAAACGAATATTTCGGTACATTAAAGGAACAATCAATTTAGGATTGTGGTATCCAAAATTGAGTAGACTCGACATTATACGCTATGCGAATTCGGATCTTGGTGGATGTTACTTGGATAGAAAAAGTACAAGTGGTGTGTGTGCCTTTATTGGAATGACTCTCACATCATGGTTTTCAAAGAAGCAAACATCTGTGGCATTGTCAACAACCGAAGCCGAATACATAGCCGCCGGAAGAGCATGTGCACAAGTCCTATGGATGCAACAATCCGTATTGGATTATGAGGTACATCTAACCGATATTCCTATTATGTGTGATAACAAAAGTGCTATTGATCTTAGTAAAAATCCCGTGTTACATTCTAGGACTAAGCATATTGAGATTAGACATCATTTCTTACGTGATAATGTGCAAAAAGGTAACATTAGCTTAGAAAAGGTTGCATCATGTGATAATATTGCGGATATATTTACTAAACCACTTAAGAAGGATGTATTTGATCTATTGAGACTTGGTTTAGGAATGATGGAGCATGTGCCTTAGAAAAATATGCATGATTATGTGAAAATGTTCAACAAGGGTCCACAGTCGAAGCCGTGCATCGACCGTGGGCTCACTATCCATAAGGCCATATTAAAAAGGGATACGCGGTCGATGTTACGGTCGACCGTGCATCGACCGTCAGGACACAGACGGGTTTTTCACCTAGGACGCCACTTTTCTTTCTCTCTCCTTCACTTTATCTCCTCTCTTCTTCTCTCTCAAAACCCTAGCCACCTCCTAGCCACCATTAACGTTTTTGAGCTCTAAAAATCACAAAAAATCCGATTTTTCACCATTTAAATTACAAGAAAAATCAAGGATTACCTTACGGTCGAAGATCCGGTTGACCTCACAAGTTTTTCAACGGAAGATCTACGGTTGAAGCTTGTCTTTCCTCGATTTCTTCTCGGTTTCATCTTCTCCTCACGGTTTTTCTTCACTCCCCAAGGTATAATTTCTTTAACCTTCTTCCTTTCCTTCATTTAGGCTTAGATTTTGCACCAAAAATTTCATGGATCTTAAGAATGTGTATACTACCTTCATTATTTTCTTTGAAAAACTTAGGTAAATATGATCTTGTGAGAAAAACCTTAAAATTTGATTAAGTATATATGTATTTGTGTGAAAAACTTTGAAGTTTGTTTAAAAAGGAGTTTTGGTATGAAAAGTTTTTGTATGTTGTATAAAATAGTCTGTGTGCTGTTAATATTGAATTAAAGTGTACTTTTCATGTCAAAAAGGACAAAACTAGATGTATTTAAAACTGACCTGCACACTGACGGTCAAATCTACGGTTGACCGTATATCGACCATAGCATGAACGCACAGCACACAAAACTTACAGCCCGTCCACGGTCAATACCGTGTATCGACCGTGAGTTTGCTGGATTTTTTTCAAAATTTTCAAATTTTTCATCTTTGACTTTTAATTTCCAAATTCACTTTAATATTGTTTCTTATAGGTTATCTAACAATAGTATACACATGATCCATCATTTTTCAAAATTTTCTCACGTTTAGGACACACACACACTATTTATGCACACATTGTACATAGAGTTTGCTATTTTTAATTAGCATACTCTTAAATATGTTACATATACATTGAATTATCATATGCCTTGTCATAAATCTTACAAAATATAAATTCTTTTTACTTCATTAGTGTCATGACAAGAATACAATGAACATAGTTTTTCACATTAGACACACACTAGTCCTCAAATACAATTGAATCTTAATTATATATTTATACGCGTATTATCTTGTTAGATCAACATGCCTAGAGTTCGTGCTTCCTCATCCAAGAAACAAGATAATCCTACACCTAGACAAACTGCCAATGCCCTTAAAAAACGTGGAATAAACGAGGGTCGATTGGTTGTAGTCAACCAACTTGATCAATTTCAAAATCAAGCCACTTTTGATGCTATAGGATGGACCACCTTTCTCACTCTTTCCAATGTCCTCTATAAATCTCGCATATATGAGTTTTATGCCTCCTTCCATTATAATGAAGGTGAGGACCTCATTACCTTCGTCATTGAGGGGAGAGACTTTGTGTTCACTTTAGCACAATTAGGCATGATTCTAATGTTCCCTCCTCCGGTTTGAAATTTTATAGCACTGCTCATAGTCTAACCACTCTTCCCGGCTCTTTCACTATTGAAGACATTGTTGGTTCGATTTGCAAATTCAATATTCCTCGCACCTCTACGGAAGAGATCTTCTTCCCGAATGCGCTGTGTGGAATAGGATCATTGATTCAAACATCTTTCCCAAATCCGGGAATCACTCAGAAATCAGCTCCATTCAAGCCGTTCTACTCCATGCCCTAAAATCAAGATCGCAAGTCAACATCATGCACATTCTTGCTAAACGCATGAGTGGACTTGTAACTAGCTTCTGAGACCTTATTTATGGGCGTCTTCTTTCCTTGCTTTTCACCAACCTTCCGGGGGTTCCTCGCATTGCATCTACTCCGGCCTCTTCAGTTGCCATTGACCTTGCGACACTTCGCAAGATGTCTTCCCACAAAGGGAAGAAATATGCAGACTCCTCTTCTTCCGGAGATACGGAAGCCGAAATTGATGCATTTAGTTTTGGAGATGAAGAGGAGACGGAAGCGGACAGCACTATCCCACCAAACTATGGGATGATAGAGGGCGACGTTGATCAACGCATTGTGGCTCTACACCGTAATGTCAATTAGCTGAGAAACGAACATCGTTCTTTTGAAAAAAAGATGAATAAATTCGAATTGTATGAGCTTACAAATAAAATAATTAAATAAGTTTAAGTTTTTATAAAATTATTTTTATAAAAACTTTTATAAAAATGGACACATTTTTTATAAACTTATTTGTGTTGGTTGAATTAATCTAAGACTTCCCATTTTAGCAAATACCAAACACAATCACACTTTGAAACAATACACCACCATAATTGGAAAAGGAATATCCTAAAGGTGTAAAATTCCAACATACTTTGTGTATTGGTTTCCAAACTTCCATTTTTGTGTTTGAATTCAAACTTTAGAAGTATGGGATCAACCAACATTTTATAAATCTTTTTTTCAGTTGATTTTTATGGTAAAAATGAGTTGAGTGTGGTTTTAGATAAAGTCCAACGTCTATATTGCAAAGAACAAGAACTTCCAGCAGACCGACGGTCGAAGCCACGATCGACCGTGCATCGTCCGTGGTATGTCTGGACAACTTTTGAACTTGCACCTTTTTCTTTATTTAAACCAACACATACCTCATTCTTTACTCACCTCTTACAAACATAAAAATACATAATACTCTCTATTACTTGTGAGCTCATATTTCTTGATTATTCATTCAACTCTCAAGATCAAGATTCAAGCAAGAGTCAAAGTTTTTTAAAGCTTAAACACTACTTCTACATTTCATACATCTTGTAATAGTGTGAGGATCAACTCTAGCCTTTCAAATTATAGTGAAGTGAGGATCAACTCTAGTCTTTAGAATTAGAGTGAAATAAGGTTATCTTTACCTTATTTGCAAGTTTGAAGTGTTAATTCTTGCAAGTGAAAAAGAGAAGTGTAAAAGGTTTATCTCTAATTTCAAAGAGAGAAGATAGTGGAGCAAACTCTTGGTGGGTGAGGCCAAGGAGTGGATGTAGTGCAAGTTTGTTAACACTTGCATGAACCACTATAAATCATTGTGTCCATCTTGTGATTGGTGATATCTTTCTAACTCTATCTCTTTGATATTATTGCAAGAACTTGTAAAAACTTCAAAAATTGGATATATAACCTATTCACCCCCCTCTAGGTTCTAACACCGGGAAATCCGTATTTTTTTCATGCGCAGTGTATAACAGCTGAATATCACCATAAGTTGGTTTACGTTAATATTGCCTACCATAAAGTTTAACAATACCTAGGCATAATTTGTATAGGCAATCCCGCGACGTTTTATATCCCTCCTCAAGTACTCCATATTTTGTAAAACTAAAAATAATTTTAAAGTCGTAAGAAGAAATTAGAGAAATTAGGGAAGAAAGAAGAAATTAGAGAAATTGTGAGTGACGAATTGAAATGTGATTGTGTATAAACATGGGAGAAAGAAGTAAAAAAAAATCTTTTATGCACGTTAAGTAGAGCTCAAGAATGAAAAAAAAAGAATTCTATTTTCGAGTTGAACGGGTTAGGGGACCCAAAGACGGACCCGAAATAGAGGTGGTTTGGTAATGGTGTTTCAGAAACTACACGAGCCACCCCAATAAACCCAAGGGGTGTCGGATTACATGCTACTCTTGGCCTTAGCCACTACCCTTAACTCCCAATCACCTTCTTAAATCCACGGTTGCCTCATGCATGCGTCTAACACCCTCTTACATGGCCTAGTAGGATTAAGGTAATTAATCAAGTTTAAGTTGGGATTTAATTAATTATGTGGTTTAATACTTGTAATTGTGATTAATTGTTTTAAAATTAATTAAATTGATTAATTTGGGTTAATTCAATTAATTGTTATTATATTGGTAATGGATTGTAAGGTGGCCGGTTTTGGTAGTATTAGTCACCACCTCATCACTTCATTACAAACTACATGCAAATTAACATTAGGTGTAGTGTGTGTGTTCTTGAATTTCTCTCGGCCGTGAATCAAGAAACGAGAAAAGAGTCATCGAATTTGATCTTGAACCTTGCATGCAATTAGAATTCAGATATCATATATTAACAAGGTTAGATTACTGTTTTGATTTGAATAATTAATGTTTGTATTCGGTTTTAAATATAGTATGAATTCCGATTGAAGCATGCTAATGAATTGTTGAGTTAGGTTGTATGCATGTTAGTTTTTATGTTTGTTATATGATCTTTATGAGATTAGAATGGTTACTGGAAATATAGAACATTAACATGTTAGAAATCAGTGATGATTTAAGATAGAAATTCGAATTGGGAAGGAATTTATGAATTAATCGGATTTGAAGTATGAGTTAATCGGATTTAGTTAAATCCGATTGTTTTAATCAGATTTGGTGACATTCCGACAGATTTTATCGGATTTGAATGAAATCCGATTGAACACTTGTGAATTTCCCTAACACTTTTATCGGATTTGGGATTGAGTCGGAATCCGACTAAACCTCTTTGTATATGCCTTAACTATTTTCTCGGATTTGGACTATTCACTCGGATTATGACTTTATCGGATTTGGATGTTTATCGGAATTTGACCTATGCTCGGATTGTGCTTATGCTCGGATTTGGGATATGATTTTATCGGATTTTGGACCTTTGCTCGGATTCAGACCTTTACTCGGATTTCCATTCCATCGGATTTGGATATGATCGGATTTGGATTCAATCGGATTTAATGATTTGTATATCTTTGGGATTATTGTATGATGAATATGTATATATGCTATTGTGTACATACATGATTTACATGGTTAGATATGATATCTATTTTGGATCAGTATTATGATTTGAATACTGACTTGGGTTACTTTAATCTCAGGAACTGAGAAGACTCAGTGAGTTAGTCACCTGAGTGTGCTTCATATCTTTGAAAACTTTGGTGAGTGGGTTTATATCTTATGATATACAGGATTTAATATCCTATTTGGAATGCTCTTGTTTGGATTGTATATACATGTTATTTAGAGATCAGCATGATGCTGGGCCTGTTGCTTGGGGGTGTACCGTATCAGATCTTGGGGTGCATTTGTTGTACACAAGAAGGCTGGTATTGTTATCACTATTAGCAGGGCTATCGGTAAACCTTGGTTTTGGCCGACCTTGGTTGTAGGTGCTTGCAACACCACCGGTTCTCTTGGGATTCATGAGCTATTTGGGTTTAGGCATGTTTGCCTTGTATTTGATTAGATATTGGTTCCCTCACTGTGCTAATTCCCTACTAGACTGTTTTGCAGATATTTTTTGGTGAGCTTTGGATTGGACTGGGAATATGGACAGACCAAACTCTGATGTCAAAGTTTTTGTTTAGAGCCTGTTTTGGATTAACACTGTATAAGTTTTGTTGTATAAAACAAGATAATCTTTTGTACCTATTATGTAAATAAGTTAATTATATGTATTTAGCTTCCGCATGCGATTATATTATATGTTTAAAAAGTACAGTGTTTCAATGCGCTTCCTTCCATCCATATTTATAGTTACTTCTTTTTGTTGTTCGCCCGTTGAATATTATAGGGTTTAGTTCCTAAAAGTACACCGAAGTTGTCACTTTTTGCTATTGTGTATACCCATCTTTCAAAACTCCCATTTAGTACATCAAAGTTCCTAAAACTCACGATTTATACATCCGGTTACCTGCTGAATAGGTAACCGGTAATTCTATGATTTTTTATTTATTTTATATACTAATCTAATTCCACATAGATAAATCAATGCCACCTCATCTATTCTTGAAGAACATTCAATGTGTTCTTCCAATCTTTGAAGAACATGAAGATGATAACCCAGAAAACTTGAAGATGATCAAAATAAACTATGTGAAAAAGAATCAATAACATTTATACAAACCTGTAAGTCGATAAATCGAACCAAGAACTAACTTAGATCTGAACCTATATCGATAAACAAATGTAATCTGGGTTCAAACAAATGAAACCCTAACATCGATAGAACAACTCAAATCTGAACCAACTGGAAGAACAATTAGATTTGAAGCAAGAACTTACCTTGAATCTGAACCAAGAACAACAACAACTCCGATCTAAACCCTAACTTAGGAACGGTGACCTCCGATCTGGAACGGTGCCCTTGATCAATTAGTCATGGCTGTCGTCGATGCCACCGGAGAAGATGATCGATTAATCATGGTTGCCACCGTAGAAGATGATCGATTAATCATGGCTGCCGTCGATGGTGTTCATCGCAGCCCTATATCTTTGAATCAGTGCAGATCTCCATCGATTTCCCTAACACCGAATACACAGATCTGGAAAATAGATAGGCACAACCACCATCATCGATTCTCATCTGCAAGAATCCCAAAATTGCGATTATTCATCATCGATTCTCATCTGCAAGAAACCCAAAGAGGTGAAGATGGTGGTTCTCGAACTCAGATTTGTTCATGGGAGATCAAACAAACCCTAAGTTGCAGATGAAGATGGTGGTTCTCAAAAACCCAGATGAAGATGATGGAGGTGATGGTTCTCAAAAACCCATATGAAGATGGTGGAGGATGACGAAAATCTTGTTCAAGTTGGATACTTGTGTGTGAGATTTGAGAGAACTCTCCATCTGAAGCTATGAAGATGAACAGAAGCTGAATCGTGAATGTTGATGGTGTTCTTGGCCATGGTCAAAGTTGTTTTCCTTTTTTTAATATCTTCTTAATATGATAATACCACATAAGCATCCAAGTCATTGCCACATCATCAAAGTCATTGCCACATCATCAATTACCTGATCCACATCACCCTTAACCTGCTATCACAGGTTAAGATGTACTAAACGGTAATTTTGAAAAGTTCGGTGTATTAAATGGGAGTAATGAAAGATGAGTATACACAATAGCAAAAGGTGTCAACTTCGATGTACTTTTAGGAACTAAACCCAATATTATATTCGACCCAAAAGTTTAGTTTTAATTATTTTTTAAGTTTAAGTTATATAAAAATCTCACTTAAATATGAAAATTCACCTTACTGTGCAACTGTCTCGTATATTCATCACGTTTATATTAATTAGTTCAATTGATTTTGTAATTTTCCTTTCGGCCCATTTCTCTTTATTATTGTGATTTTGAGTTAATTTATTTACTTTTAAAATTTTCTTTATTAAAAAAATATACTTTTTAAATTTTACTTAGTCTCAAAGTATAATGATTCGGTAGAACTTTTAAAATAGTGCAATAGTATCTGTTAACATGTCATATTAGATAAGACATTTATTTGAGACGAGCCATGATAAGAGTAAGCGTTAAGTGTTATATACTTTTTGACATTTTAACTTTTCAAGGCATACTTGCTTTCTTTCCTTTCTATTTAAATTATTTTTTTATTCCTTTTGCTCAAAGCTCATTTAAATTATTTTTTAATTTTTTCATGTCTCTAAATTATACAATTAATTTTACTCAACTTACATTTTCTATTTATTTTTTCATCATCATTTTACTTTTTGTTTTTTAAATACGTAAAAAAAATACTATGTGCTACTTTTTTTTTCAAATTTCTACGGTTTATAGTTTATTATAATTAGAAACATATTGACAATTTTCTATTACTCTCTTTTCTTTCTTAGTTCTAAGTAAAAAATAATAATGTTTGTGTTATTTTCAAGTAGTCTAAAATAAAATTTTCATTTTTAAGTCCATAAAATGTAATCAAATTACTATCTATATTGTTTTAAAACAATTTTTATACTTAACCTTTAAAACTCTATGACAATACTTAACCTTTAAAACTTGATGACAATGATAAATATTTTATTCTTTACAAGGAAGAAAGAAGTAAAAAAAAGAAAGAAGTGGTAACATCGTATTTACATGAGAGATAGAAGTAAAATAAGAATTTTTTTTATACACGTTAAATCCTGCTACTCCTGGCCTTTGCCACTGCCTTTGAACTCCCCAATCACCTCCTTAAATCCATGGTTGCCTCATTCATGCGCTTCCATCCATCCATCATTGTGATTGCGTCTTCTTTTTGTTGTTCGCCCGTTGAATATTATATTCGACCCAAAAGTTTAGTTTTAATTAATTTCTTAAAGTTCAATTTATATAATATCACACTCAAATATGAAAATTCATGTCAATGTGCAATTGTCTCGTAGTTTTATCACGTTTGTATTAATTAGTTCAATTGATTTTGTTTTTTTTCCTTTCGGCCCATATCTCTTGATTCTGATTTTAAGCTAATTTATATACTTTTAGAAGTTTTATTTTCTAAAAAAAAAGATTATTTTTAAATTTTACTTAGTCTCAAAGTATAATGATTCGGTAGAAATTTTTAAATAGTGTTATAAAATATGTAACATGTCATATTAGATAATACATTTATGTTAGGTGAGTATTGGATATAACAAAAACATACAAAAAACATCTTTTAAAAAATGTTAATTAATTGCCCACATTAATTAAATAATTCGAAATTTGTCGTTTCAAAAATTAATTTCAACCTCAAGAAAGTAACGTATTTCATTACTTGATTGTAGAATCTAGTTATTTATATCTTTGACTTTCTTTCATCTACAAATACGAAGGTGATTCTATGATACTTTCTACATCTCTATTATTTGGGTTCTTATATTGATCTATTTTTATATTAAAATGAAGTTTTTTAATGTTTTCGCTATTATCGTCATACTGATATCTCTAATACATGAAGTGTATCTACAAGATTCACCAGAAAGTCCCTGTACTTAACTTATGCCGGAATATTGTAATGAATTCGGTGCCCATGGTAAACCAACCCCAACGTGTTGTGAGGAAATTAAACCACACAAAAGTTGTTATTGTTTATACAAACATGTGTTTTCTTATATGTTCGAAGATGTTATCCGTGCTTGTAACATAGAGTACAACTACAATTGTGAATGGCTTTGATGCATAATAATACTTTTAATTAAATACATGCTATAATTCTATGTAATGTATGTACATAGTTCGCAATTGTTTTAAGCTTTAATCTCAAAACAACTTTTACTGTATGGTTTAAAGGAATTGACTGCACAACACCATATTCCACCCACCGGCTACGTACTACACTCCAACACCCGCTAAGGAGAGAATGATTGATCTCATCGGTATTTGGATGGGGTGTCAATCGTATTGTGTTCTGTCTGACGAATAACAGGTTGGCGGGTCGCGGATTGTGACACGAAATGACCCGTATAATATTCGTGTCAAGGTGTTGACACGAACCTGTATAAGTTGAAACACGACATGACTTGTGTAACCCATTAAAATATACGGGTTTGCGGATTATAAACGTGTTGGCGGGTCATCAATGGGTTGGCGAGTCGACGAGTCTAGTTTTACTAATTTTGTCCCGTGTTATTCAAAATACATTATTCAAATGCAAAATACTAAATAAAATTCAACCCTAACTAGATAGTTTAATCCAAATACAAAAAATGGATAGCATAAGAACAATTAAGCTACAAGTGATGATGTCTACTTTTAGTAATTTCAAAACGGCGAAGGAACAAAAGGAAAGCAATATATTTGTTTTTTATTAGGTTTACGATAACTAAGAAATATTATATTTGTGCTAAACAAAAGGGAGGCAATATATTTGTTATTGATTAAGAAACATGAAATTCGTAAGGATAAATAAAAATATCAAAAATATATACAGGTTAACGGGTCATCCCGAAAATAACTCGCCCCTACCTGTCACAAGCAGTGAGTGAAATTAATAATGCATTCATCGAATAAACCCGACCAAATTAATTACCGAATTTTGAGACCATAAAAATAAAGAAAATTGTAATTCCTCATCTAAAATCTTTCCACTTCATGATTTTACTCACTAGATGATTACATATGGAATCGACGTATTCTCTTCCTTCACATCCTTTCTTGATTTTGACATTTCTCTTATTTTTATCAGTAGAATGATAAGTAAAAATACAAACTATAAATATATAAAATCTCTATAAAAATAAATAGGGTGAGTAGTTATTATATCTAAACTAAAGAAAAAGAATACTAATAAGTACGTAAGTATTAAAAATTGCAATTAAATTCAGGGTTCTAGTAAGTCTTAATCTTTAGAGCAAGTTGCGACTTTAATATTTAGAGTAAACACACAATATTTTCGACGGTTTAATAGATTTTGAGTTCAATACGCTTTATAGCATTATTATTTTTAAAGACAGAGATCGGTGAGTTGATGATTTTAGCTCAATAATGTTTATCTTGTTTTCAAGAACTAGTTTAACATACTGTGTATGAACACGTATATGATGATTAATGTAAATTTTATATATTTATGGTGTTAAAGAGTATTAACATAGATAGAAGATAGAATATAGAGGAGAGAGATAGAAGAGAAAGACTAAAGTTATGATCGAGTTTGGGGAGCCAAGAGCCTCATCCGATTAGGATTAAAATGACACCCGTATCATGGGTATACAATTGGAACCCAAGTCACACAAAGCCCGCAAAAGCAGGGTCGGACCCAAGAATTATGTTGACTGGTGGCATCATATAATAGCGAATATATAATTAATTAATTAAGGGTGTTGTTCAGGTATCCAGATAGTCAGGTCGGATCAGCGAGGTTTCAGTTGTTTCTCTGGTATATTAGCGCCAAAATTTAAAATAAAACACAATTTATATGTAGTCATGTTAATTAAAATGTTAATTTTAAGGTAAACTAAAGTATTTCAAATGTATAAATCGAAGACTTAACTATATCATATCTTTTTTTTAAATCATTTTTCTTTTGATTTTGGTGGTATCAATAAATCACTGGTGACACCCCATAATTTAACTGGTCGCACCCGTTTAAAAACGTTGAAATTTTACACTATGTCTACAAAATTTAGTGGCCACCGGAAGACACTTGGGTCCGCCCCTGTCCGAAAATAAACCTGATTGCACATCTGAAGGTGGTATGTATAGACTTATAGGATAAAGCGGGTTAACCTCTTACCTCTTTACTCTCATAGGTTAAAACTCTTGATATAATATAATGTATCTAAGTACCACACAAGTTTTATCTGAAAATATGGAACTAAATACCTTTTTTTTATTTTGTCTGGAAAGTATCTATCAACTAAATAATCACTAATATAAAGAGTGTCTGGATCAGTCGTGTCTGTTGTAATAGTAGTGGTAGAGAAAATAATGATACTAAGATCAACTTTGCAGAGAGCATCTTATGAAAGTTGAATTTGTTTCCTAGGAAAGCCGACTAAATAGAAGGATGATTTGTAGTGGTAATTAAGATAGTAGTTGATGTTGTGACCGTGTAAAGTAAAACAAAATGATGTTTTTTGTTTTTTGTTTTTTTATTATAAGAAAAGCTTTATATATTATGAAAATAGATAATAAAACGATTTAATGTTATTTTCTTTTAGTTTTTTAATTTTATTCATTTTATTTAATAAATATAAAAATGAATCTTCTTTACTTTTATGTGGAATATTTTTAAAAACAGTATCACGGTCTCTAATTTTGTAGTTAAAATAATTAATCAAAAATATTAAAACTTAAGTTGTTTTAGTCTTTGAGAAAAAGATTTTAATGATTTCATACAACAACAATAAGATTTTGTTATTTACTAATAAGTGATTATTTATAAAAACATGTTTGCTGCACATAATAAGATAATGTATTAATTTTTTTTATCCCAACGCAACGTGCGGGCAAAACAAAAAACCGATATGATTAAAATTGGACTGTTCATTGATTTAAGTGTCCCCATGTCGAACTCTAGATCGTTGCAGGCTTGAAAACTATCGATATCGAAGCTCAAAATTTTTTGGGGGAGACGATAGGGGCTATTATAAGTAAGTTAGGTGGTTATGAGGAATTTAAGTTTTCTAGTGGTTTTGTTATTTCATATTAACAAAGGCATACATGTGTTTATATATATATATATATATATATATATATATATATAATAGTTTTATGATTGCTCGTCTGTTTACACGGGCATCTAAACTAGTAATACAACTAAAGAACTAAGACTCATTTTAATTTTATTATCAAAAAATAAAATTTAAAAGAAAATAACATTCAATCCTTTTATTATCTAATTTTCATAATGTTATATATTTTCCTAAAAAATATTTCTTTTTGCATTTACTTCACACGATTACAGCATGGTTTACCATCCTACATACCACTACAAATCATCTCTATTACTGGGCCGACTTCCCTAGGAAAACAACTTAACTTCCATAAAATGTTCTCCCCAAAATTGATCTCGGCATTGTTGTTTCCTATCCACTACTAACACAACTGATTCTGACACTCCTTAGTACTCTACAACAGCGACGGACAACGATCATTTCGGCGACTTTCCCACATGAAAAAATATATATCACTTTTTAATAAAATAAAAAAATAGATTCTTTGTTTTAATTATTAAAAACCAAAATGGAGAAAAAAAGGAAAAAAGAGCAATGGGATGCAATATATACACATATACATATATGTTTAAAAATATGGTGGTTAATTGTCACATGAAATAATATCATGAGATTTGAATATCTCATGATTTTATGAGTAATTTTTCTCTTACACAACACGTTGCAAGAATCTTTAATTTAGTTGAAACTTGGATATAACATTTTAGGTATATTTTTAAGGCTCGTAGAATGATTTTTCAACAACTCTTCTAACTTAGCCAAACAGATGTTTTATTTATTTTTTATGACATTCTCGTCTAGATTTAAATCTGTTAGTATGAGATAAATAATGAGTAATTACAATAATATATATAAGATATCGAATGATAGATTTCCCATGTATTTTTACCCAAAATCTGGATCATTTCAAAACATTAAGATCGTAAATATATGTACCTTCCTATTTGAAATCAAGATAAGATTCAAAATATTGTTTTTATATTTAATATAGAATAAAACTAACCATCTAAAAATATTTTAACTTTGAAAAAGAATATAAATATCTCATGTATATGTAGATAAATATTAAATAATTATGGATGATTGTTAGGTACCGAATAGTGGGATGAAGCTTTGCTATGTTAGAGAACACACACAAACACCATAAAGAGAATAGGTAGAAATGAGGGCAAAACTTGTATTCAACATTCAGCCAAAGGCTTATATAGCCATCGGTTATTTTACAATAAACACCCTCACTTTTAAGTGTTCTAACAATCTCCCCCTAAGTGAGGAGTGTTCCTATTACAAAAGTTTTGAACTATAAAGATAAAAAAATTTATGGCACTCTATTGCATAGTCCAAAGTACCCTTGCCACTGTCTTAATATTCTTCTGCTCTCCAGTGTTCGTTTGAATTTCTCAATGTATTGGTCTATCCGTTGACTCTCCTGCTCTGTGATAGAAGTCTTAGAGTTTGCATTTTTCATTTCAAGACAGTTATACAAGATTCTCAGTGTGCCGTCTGAATAAGCTAAAACATCGCACATACGTACAAATGTTTTCTCTTTCTTTGAATTCCTGAAGACGACACCTGGTTCACCATTGAAGAACTTATGACCAGCTTCAACTATTGTTAACAGTTCCATTTGATCCAAGTTTGGATGATTCTGTTGAGGTTTCTGAAAATTAACTTTTTCCTGGTTGTTCTCAGCTGCTAGTTGCATGTCATGTTCTTCAATAAACTCCATCAGCTTTCTCATGTATTTCATTAGTGCAGACCAGCCAAATACTTCATTTGGTTTCTTTCCTTGCTTTTCTGACAGGTACAAATAGATGAAGTTGATGTCATGCAGTTGGATGTATTCGAGATCTGCTTCATTAAAATGTGAACTTCTGACTATTTTCCCTCTCTACTTCAAACCAAACAATTGTATGACCAAATCCTGTTTCACTATATACGTTGAGAAGCTTGGTTATCGGATAATCTGAAATGATCTGTTCTTTAGGAGTTCTGGACCTTTCTAACATATGCTGATATCTTCTTATTTGATTTTCATCTAAATGTCTCAACTCTGGAGGTATTCTTGTTTCAACTTCGTCCACATATATCTCTAGAATTCTGTCTTCAAGATATGGACCATTTACTGAGTAGTCTCTCCAGATTGGATCTATTCTTGCTTGTCTTGTGTACATATTCCTTCTATCAAGATATGGAGTACCTGTATACACTGGAGCAGCAGGTGGTACTATCACATTTGGTAGCAAAGGCCATTATGTATTTCTTACGAATTCTACAACTGCTTTCCTTTGTTGTTCTTGTCTGATTAGATCTGTAGCAGAAGTCTGAAACTGACCTGACGGAGGTGGAAAGGCAGAATGAACTTCAAAATTGACCCCGCTTAGAACCCTTGAAACATCAAATGTCTTCTTTTTCGCTTGACTCTTAACTCTGCCAGTTGTAGACTTGGTTAATCCCTTTCTTCTCTTTTCAATCTCAGCAGGATTCATTATCATCCTCAAATATGTCCACAACCCGAGTATGAAGATCTTCGGGGTTTGTAATGGATGTAACATACTCATCAATATCATCATTTATATCATCCATGTTAATACCAATGTCACCATAAAGATCATTCATATCTGTATCTGTTTCAGTACCAACCTCCTCAGTCTGTTTAGTATGATCACTTTGTTCTATCTCCCCCTCTTCACCTACACCAGACCTCTGTTCAAAGATAATCATATCTTGCTATTCAGGAACATCATCAGCCTGAGATTCATCTTGATTTCTACTTGAGCCTTCACCAAAGGGCAATATTTGATTCAAAGGAGTAACCGGTACAATGTTACTAGCCCTAAGGTACAATATCCTACGCTTCTCCCCCTCGGGGCGATCATCTGGATCTTGATCTTCACGTCTCCTTACCAAAGTACATGCTTGAACGTTACAAGCAACCTCCACTGCTCTTAATCTATCAGAAATTTCATCAAACTTAGAATTCAAATCAGTATGTAACTCTGCCAGATTAGTACCATGAGAAGTTTGTACAAGAGTGGTTGGTTCAGAGATAGTGTTAGCCTGGGATCTGGATTAAAGCAAAGATTCAATGCGGTCAAGTTTGGAATCAATGAGATCAAGTTTAGCATGCAGGGGGTTCACAACTTGTTGAATTGCTGTATTAAGTTCATCTTGTGTAGCATACCTGGTATCACGAAGAGTACCAGTTGAGGTACCAGCCACAGAGGCCGGACCACCTAAAGGAGCTAAAGAGATGTTGACTCCAGTAGGATTTCCATCCAATCCTCGAATGATACCATGAGTAGTATCACTTATGGATGTTCCAGGTACACTTTTGATTAGTGTGACCAGTGCATTTATAGTGTCCTTGTGTTTCAAAAGAAATGCGGAAATCCGCGGATAATCAATGTGCATAGAAACAATAGGCGAGGACGAGGGAGGCGGTCCTCTATTTTCAATACGTTCAGTCTCCGAAAGAGAAGGTCGTAGATGATATGCTAATGCCTTGTGAAATGAAGTAGAAGGTTGTTAAGAACCCTGTAAGTGGCTTGGTGGGGTTGGAAGATGCACGGATGGGATAACCATGTCTATTTCAAAACCAGACCTCACTATGTCAGGTTTGATAGCAGATGTAGCAATCCGGCTTTCTAGGTGTGGGAAAATCTCAACACTCTCATTTTCTTTTCTCACAGAACTAACACTCATATCATCTTCATCTTCGTTTCCATACCCAGCATATTGATTTGGAGACAATAATGAAGTCTCAGGTGTGACAGAAGCAATCTCAAAAGAAGGTTCTCTTGCATGATCAGGAGCTACTTGAGCAACCCGAGGAACTACAGCTTGTTGCTGAGTAGGATCTAGAATGAGAGTAAGACATGCCTGACTGACGGGAGTTTGTGAAATAGGAATCAAGTCAGCAGTTGACACTATAGGAGTACTAACAACTGGAGATTGATCATGAGGATCAGTTAGTTTCATATAGGAAGAAATGCTATCAGGAGTATGAACAATAGGAGCATCTGGAGTACCCACAGGAGAGGAAACAACAATAACAGGTGGAGTACTCACAATATTAGAAATAGACTTAGCACTCTCAGAATTTGAGCTAGAAAGATTAATTTGTTCAATAGAGGCATCAGATTGCACATCAGACTAACCAGTAGCAAGAGCCAAAGATCCAACAATATCATGAACAGCTGCTGGATCATACATATCTTTTCCCTCTCTATGTGTTTCACCTTCACCTTCTTCACCACCCCTCTCAGAATTTTCTCTCTGCACTTCCCTCTCAGCATCTCCTATAGATGACTGAGGCCTATCCTCTAAGTTCTCACCTTGTTCTACTAATCCTATAACTACACTCATCCTATAACTAATTATTAAATCAGATTGCTCACAAAGATCCAACAGAGATATAGGAAAAGGTTGAGGTACAGGAAGTGGATTAGGAGTACCAGGTTTCATAACATTAAAGACTTTAGGAGCAATAGAGGGTGAACCTGCTCTCCGAGGAATTGCAAGATTGTGATCCATCGCATGCTGGATGATCATTGGAATAAACCTCATGTAAGGTAAGAACCTTGCTCCAGATTTCTTCTGGCTGTTTTTCGTCATCATAGTTGCTTTAATATCATCAAACAACAACTGAGCATAATCCACATGCAAGTGGTTTCCAGCAGCAACAAAAATCCTCAACTGATTTTCATTTAGAAACTCATACCCAGTGTGTTTTGCTGTTAAGCACTTCTAGAGTATAGTCATGAACATGTTATACATAGGATGCAAGTTATTTCTTTTAAATTGGTTCTTTTCTCCAGTGGACCTGAGTAACCAAAAGATTGAATTGCAGCTAGACAGACTGCTTCCTTAGGAATTTCATGAAAAGTAACTGCAGGAGGACGACTGTCAGCAGTAGGAAGTTCAAAAATCTCCCTAAGTCTGCCCACAGTGATTGCAATGATGAACTCATCAACCTCTGCCTGGATAGAAAGAGTTTTAGTACGACTGGTGTGTATATGACAAGTTTTCCAAAACTGTTTTGCATATACCTCTAGAACATGAGTACTGTCAGTAGCAGGGTTGTAAGTTAACAGATAGTTCAAAGGATGAATGCGGAGTATTTCAGTAAGGACAGGGAAGTTTGGATTTTTCAAAGTGGCTAGGTCAATAAACTGGTTATTATCATGAGTTGTTACAGAAAGAAATTCTGCCCTTGGCATTAAGAGCTCATCTGGTTTAAGGTTTTGGGCTGGCTGACTCCGAGCCACAGAAGAAACATGTGATGTGGATTCACCTTCCATGTTAGCCATTTTATCTGCACAAAACAGTAGATCACGTTAAATCTGTGTTACAGTGATAAGGAGCAAACCCACACACTCATGAAAATCAGTCAAACTTAGATCAAACTCGACCTTTTGATACTAAGTTGACTTATTTTGACCAAACATTTGATTTTAGAAAATTTAAAATTTTGACCAAAAATCCCTAACACTGAAACCCACAATGAGTACACGATGTCTAAACCTATAAAAATTGAATTTTGACCTTCAATATATACTGATTACATGTATATGAATAACTTTGTTACACTGAAGTATAGGCAAAATGTAACCTTAACATCATCTAATTACTCAAAATTCAAATTTATAGTTCAAACTCATACCCACGAAGAACACGAAGAACACATATCAAAATTTTTGAAAACTTTTTGTAGATCTATATTCCTTATACAATTCTAAAGCCAATCGTACTTCAATCGAGGCCAACCAAGGAAAAATCGAAGGTCAATTTGCACATTTACAGTCCGAGAAACCCTTTAAACATCGAGACTGTTTTGGTCTAAAACACCCATCAAAACCCAAAATTAATAAAATTCCACTGTATGGATTGTTTACCTTGATGTTACAGTTCGATTAATACAAAAAATTGAAAATTTGGTAGAGTTTTGGTGGATCTCGTGTTTGGTAGTAACTGTGTTCGTTAACGGTTCTAATGAAAAGTGAATCGAAGATAGTGACTGTTGGTAATATCAAAAGGTGATTGAGGTGACAAGGGGAACACGTGGCACCATCTGATTAGCCCCTATTTAAAAAAAATGCCGTCGAACGAGTAGAATCGCATGCGATTGTATGGTAACACTGAAATTTGAACTTTTTGAGTGCGATCGAATGCGATTCTCTTTCAAAGTCAATCGAATGCAACTACAAGAATTGACTTGATCGAACAGTGATTGAATGCGATTGAACTTCAAGTTTAGAAAAATTCCTAACATTGGAATGCAATTGAAGTGGTGTGACTGCAATCTCTTGAATGCAATCAAATTTCCATGGATTGAATTCGATTACATGACTTCGATCACCAAAACTTTTTCAAAAATTTACAACTTTTTCATTTTTCTAATTTTCAATTTTATTTTTATTTTTCTGTTTTCTATATTCCAATTTTGTTTTAATTAAACAAAATACATAACAAAAACTCACCCTCAATCTGTGCATGAAATTTTCAAAAAAAATTGAGATTGAGTGAAAGACAAAAAGTTTTGTATTCAAAATCGTCTATATTTCTCCCCCTACACATATGCAGCATGTGTAGCAAACGATTGAAATCCAGGAAGACCATATGTATCATTGTGCAATCTCATCACTGTACTTGGGATTTGTGGAGCCAAAGATAATATTGTCAACGTATATCTGCACCAAAATCTTATCTTTGCCTCTGGCCTTGACAAACAGTGTAGTGTCTGATGTTCCTTTAGTGTAACCCTCAATGAGTATATATTCAGATAAGACATTATACCGTGCACGAGGTGCTTGTTTTAGACCATATAATGCCTTATCCAGAATATAAACATGATTTGGATGCTGAGGGTTAACAAATCCTTCAGGTTGTGAAACATAAACTTCTTCTTTAAGAATCCCATTTAGAAATGTTGTTTTCACATCCATCTGAAAGACCTTAAAGCTTCGACTGGCAGCATATGCGAGAAAAAGTCTTATTGCTTCAATTCTGGCAACAGGAGCAAACGTTTCATCATAATCAATGCATTCCTGTTGATTGTAGCCTTTAGCCACTAATCGAGCTTTGTTTCGAACAACTACACCGTCTGAATCCCTCTTATTTTTAAAAATCCACTTGGTCCCTACAAAAGATTTTCCAGGTGGAAGTGGCACTAATCTCCAAACTTCTAGGAGATCAAATTGATTTAGCTCATCTTAAATGGCAATCACCCAATCTGGATCATTAAGTGCTTTAGAGACCTTAGTAGGTTCTATGATACTTAGAAATTTGGAGTATAGACATTCATTTGCCGTTGCAGATCTGGTACGAACACCAACACTCGGATTACCAATAATTTGAGTTTTAGGATGGTGTCTCGTCCATTTTGTTTCATAGGGAGTTGAAGCTGTAGGAAAGAAGATTTCCCATGATGGTAAATGTTCCTCAGCTTCTGTAGTTGGATTTGGATCTGAATCAAAGATAGGCGGACTCTCAAATTCTTCTTCAGGAGTAGCCTTTTCAGGACGAGTGATAGAATCAGATGTAGTGTCTTCAAGAGGAAAATCAACAAACGGGTTTGATGCTGTTACTGTTGGAGGAGTAATAGTAACACTCTCTTGAATAACTGGTTCAGTCCTAGAAATATTATGAATAGGAGTAGATTCAGATCTGAAGATATCAAACATAAAATCTAAATGATTGTCATTTCAACTGGACCCAATGTTTGTATCTTTTATTTTAAGAACCGGTTCTGAACGGACATGTTCAGAAGCGTTTTGTGAATGTACCGGTAGAGAAGATGTAACATTTAATGAATCATAAAATGTGACGTTTATGCTTTTTTGTACATTTTGACTTCTTTTATTGAAAACTCTATATGCTTTAGACTCTTGAGAATAACCAAGGAAAATTGATTCATCTGCTTTAGTCGCAAATTTTCCTAAGTTATCTTTATCATTCAGAACATAGCACCTATTACCAAATATATGAAAATATTTTATATTAGGTACAATTCCATTTGCCAGTTCATATGGAGTTTTATTTAAACGTTTGTGTATGAAAGAACGATTATGCGTATAGCAGGCAGTGCTGATTGCTTCAGCCCAGAAGGAAGGTGGAAGTCCAGAATAGGACAGCATTGTACGAGTAGCCTCAATAAGAGTTCGGTTGTGTCGTTCCACCACACCATTTTGCTGAGGTGTGTATGCTGCAGAAATCTGATGTGTAATTCCCACAAGGTCAAAGTAGCTTTTCAGAGTATTATACTTGAATTTTGTTCCATTATCAGTGCGAATGGCAACAACACTATGATTATGTTTGTTCTGCTGCTGCTTGATAAAAGTAATTATAGTTGAAGCAGCCTCATCCTTTGAGCGCAGAAACTTGACCCAAGTATATCTGGAGTAGTCATCCACCATGACCAAGATATACTTCTTCCCACTACGAGATTGAACTCTCATTGGACCACACAGATCCATGTGCAGAAGTTGAAGCGGCTTAGTTGTACTCATCTCTTGTTTGTTCAAATGAGAAGTCTTCCGCAATTTGCATTTCGCACAGTCTGCACAGAGAGTGTTCTTTTTTAATCTTAACTTTGGCAGGCCTCTCACTAAGTCAGCTGATATCAGTTTATTGATGCTTCAAAAGTTCAGGTGAGACAACTTTCTGTGCCATTGCCAAGTTAGTTTAAAGATGCTTCGGACATTAAACAGATTGAAGTAGATGTGGCATAGTTATTCAGGTCTATGGAATACAGATTTGACCCGGAAAGAAGAGTATCGCCAGCTTCAGTAGACACTGAACAAGAATTTCGTTTGAACACTACTTCCAAATCTTTGTCGCAAAATTGTCCGATGCTGAAAAGATTATGACCCAACCCTTCCACGTATAAAACCTTCTTTATTTTTATATTCTTCTTTTCTATATCTTCGTACCCCAAAATTGGTGCGACATTGTCATTCCCAAATCTTACGTTCCTGGAGTACATGGAAACATAATTTTTGATAAGACTTTTGTCCCCCGTCATGTGCTTTGTGCAGCCGGAGTCCAGGTACCATAAATCAGGCGCCTGCAAAAAGAAAACAAAGAACATTTAGGTCCCCATGCTGTGAATGTGTATTAACATTATTAACTCCTGATGGTGAAATCTTTGGAACCCATTTGGGGGTTATCTTCTTGTTTGGAGTTAATTGTTTATTCTTTTGGATTTGTTTCACAGTTGATTTATGGAGTGACGATGATTAGGGTTTAGAAGTTGAAAGAGTGGCGGAAGCGATTGATTTTGATATCCACTTAGAAGCCAACTGCTTAGAAGTGGATTTGGACTTCTTGACCTCAACAGAATGTTGTTTTTCTGTAACAACAGGAATAGATTGTTTGAATACCCACGTTTGGGATTTGTGAGTGACAGACGAAGCGCGATTGAATTTGATTGGTTGAGAACGTTTGGGATTTGAGAATGTTGATTTTTTCTTTAGTTCATGTTCGCGCGCAGGCCATGCATCGTAGAGTGCTTGATAACCGTAGCATGGATATGCCTCTAACTCACGCACTGTCATCAATCATCTTGACTTGTTTAATTGCTTAAACGCATATGCTTGACGTTTAGTGATCCAAATGTGCAAAACAAACCCTTTTGAATTTAGAAATGGAAACACAACATGCTTTGCATAAAAATCTGTCCAATTTTCACATGGTTTAATCCCAAAAGATTTTCGAAGTTGATCATACTCACATTTAAACTCACAGTGACCATGCAAGCAACCATCACTCATAGAAAACATATTCATGGCAACATTTTATTTTTCATTAAAACCATTGCAAGTTTTTTCAAACATGAGTATGTTTTGACAAACGGATGAATATCCAGTACATATCCTATTAGATTTAGGTATGACTCTTTTCCATTGTGCTTTTATTTTCTTCTCCTCCTTTGGTTTCTTCACATCTGCAGCACAATCAAACAAATTAGTTTTCAAACGTGGTCGATTTGCAGCTGCTACTGAGGTTTCTGGCTTATCATAAGAAACAAGAGAAGATTGATTACTTGCATGAACAATCTGTTTTAATTTACTATTTTGAAAAGATGGTTTTGTGAGAATGATTTCTGAAAAACTTGGTGATGGAGCACTTGACGTGTTTGTTATTTCTGTTGAAAGATCCTGAAAAAAAGAATGATTTTGCCTCGTATTCATTGTTTGATTGTGGAATTGTTGTCAGCTTTTCAAGCTGTGCTTTTAACTCAGATTTCTCAATACACAATCGATCAATGATTCGTATTACGCTTAACAGTGGTTATATCTGTTGAAGAACATCATTTGTTAACTTCAGTTCATCAACTTTTCATGCAAGAATGAATATCTCAATGTGTAAAGACGAATCTGAAGAAGATGATATTTCAGAGTTAGAGAAAACTGCTGTAGACATTGAAGCAAGAGGAGGAATCAAAGAATTTAAATCATGGATGATTTGAGATGCATAGCAATATTCCTGGAGAGTATAGAATCGCTTTAATAACTCAACAGAAGGAATATACTCCAACAAAGGTTTAGTGGCAGGAGGGGCATACAGCTCTTCATTAGTATACACATGTGAAGTGTGTTTGGAAGAATTAACTTTAAACGAGTCAACAGCATAAGATTCATTTAATTCAGAATAATTAAAAGAAATCTCTGCACGCTGCTGAAGACTCCTTTTCAGCTCGTCCTCAATTCTTTCTCCTTCTTGTCCTACAAACTTCATACGTGCTGTGTAACCCTCACCAAAGAGTTCTACATCATAAAACTGGGTGGATGTTACTTTGCTCAACACATGAGGATTCTCAAATCCTAACCCTTCAAATGTCCATCTGCTATTGTTAGATTATTTGCAGAGATAGATAACATGTACTATCGTGTCCAATACTATGTGACACTAAAGGATCACACCACTGCACACCCAAATAGAACCTGTTGGATTTTACCTGTTTGTGTATCACAATAATTAATAGTTTAATTAATTATTGAGAAAGAGAGAAATAATAAAAGTTATTTATTATTTAAAAGAGAAGTTAATATTTAGTTTAAATATTAACAGGACCAATTAATTAATAGTTATTAATTAATTAGAAAGGTCGAGGGTATATTCTGTAATTGATTAATAGTTTAATTAAAGTTGGGCTTTAATTAAACGGGCTTAGGCCTAATAAGGGTTTATTATATAAACCTTATTAAGTCTCATTAATCACACAAGTCAAATTACAAGATAATAAAATAACCTTAAAGCTCTCCTCTCTCTCTCTCTCTCTCCACTCGGCGGCTGTAGCCGCCCTTCCCTCCTCTTGCGGTCGACCGTCGGCAGCAACGCAAGCAACACCGAACCACCGTGGGTGGTGATTGGAGGCGACGCATACACACACACATAAGGGTCATCGTTTTTTATCAAAGGTTTAATCCTTAGGCGGTCTAGTAGCCAGTTTGAGGTGGTGCAGTAGCGGTGGATAACCTGCAGCTGTCTAGAGGCTTGGAGAAAGTTTTTGTTTTGACATCAAAGGTATAACTTTCTAACCCTCTTCCTCTTTTAGTTTCTGTACGAGTTAGATGAGATCACTGGAGGGGGTTTTATTCCGTTGTGCATGTTATTATATGTTTTTATACTCTACAAAACCCTTCAGTGGTATCAGAGCCACTTCTAACCTCGTAGGAGACTAGGTAGGTTTCTTTTTATTCTGATGAAATATAATTCTGTTTTATCCAGAAAAAAGCTTTTTCATCATCCAAGTAAATAGAATTCAAGTTTATGATTTCTATTGGATTAGATTAATTAGTTTTGGATAAATAGATTGTTAGATTTAAATATTAATTAAATCTGTTTTTTTATATTATTGTTATTATTTGCGATGACCATGTTTTTCGACCACCACATCGCCGGCGGCGGCCTCAGGCTGGGGCGGCAGCTCGCGGCGGAAATTGGTGGTGGTGACAGGTGGTTTTGTGACTATCGACGGTAACCTACGGCGGTCCGCGTCGCGTTAGCGGCCCCAGTTAGCGGCGCTAACTGCATGGTGGGCTTCGGCCCAGAAAGCCACGGCCCAGGAAGCCAGCGGCCCAGTTGGGGCTTAGCGGCAGGGTTAGCGGCGCTAAAGGCTATTTGGGTCTCGGCCCAGTTTTTTGTTTCCCGGTTCGTTTCCTATCAATGACCCAGTCTAAATATTTGGCCCAGCTCGCGGTTCAGATATTTTGTGGTCAATATTAAATTGAAATACAGTTGTTATTTTAATTTAAGGTTTAAATATTATTTTGAGTTTTTTGATTAATTATCAAAGTATAAAACTTGAAATATAAATTTATTGCAAATAAAGAAAAACAATATAGGGGTTTTAACAGTTTGTTAAAATCAGTAGTTTTTCATCGAGATGAATAATTAGAAATCAGTTGCTTGTTTAACTTTCATGTATTAGTACATGTTTGGGATGTCATAGCCGAGCCCTAGACCTTGTGGATTGTTTAATTTCTTGCACTTGTGGTTGTTTTGGATTTATTATTCTATGGTGTGGGGAGGCATGCGTGCCACTTACAACCCCTATTCTATTTTGTAAAAGTTTTAGATTAGCGGGTCTGCGTGCCTTTGATCATCTTGTAATTTTATAATATTTCTAGTTTTTAGTTTTTAGAATAGAATAGATTATTAGAATAAATATGAAGCTGATACAAGAACCAAGAACCAAGGAGCAGGGAGCAGGATTGGATGCTGGAGCCAATGGGAGCTTCAGAACGCCATGCCATGTGTGTTGTGTTTTTTCCACTTAGGTTTTGACCGTCGAGTTTTTTCGTGTGGCTCACGAAACCGACATTAGTTAAGGGCAAGGCTAAGGCATAGATGTTTGTGGTTGTTTTATTTCTTTACATATTTTATATATGCGTGGTTGTGATTAACACGATGAAATAAAACAAGGATTTTAATAATAGTTAATTATTAAACAGATGTTTTAAAAAGAAAACTGGCATTAAAGTTTTTCTCGTCAAAAACTTGGAAATCCTTTTTAGAAAAATCTTAGATCAGTGTGCTACCCACCTAATGGTACACCTTTCCTGTTAAACGGTACTCGGGTGTCGGAAGTGACGTTTGGGCATTCGGGTTCAAACCATTGCGGGGGAGGGTGTGAAAGACTCTGCGATAATCGGGAGTCCCGGTCAGAGTTCACACTGTCTTAGGTGGTGCGATCTATTTTGGTGATAATTGGGAGTCCCGGCCCAAAATGCACTAGAGGGACTAAACTTGCACGGTTCTCGTAACCGATGTCCCGCGGATCTAGGAGTCGTGTCCAGTTAGCATACGATTGGTATAGTTCTTACTTACCAGAAATAGCATTGTCCCGGTGGGAAGTGCCCAAACCTTGCATCGGGAAATGTGAAATATGGATCCTAGTCTAATAATTTTTGTTATAAGGTAATAATTATTAGAAGATATAATCAATACTGAATCGGTTTTATCTTTTTCTTTTTCTGTAGATGTCTATTATATCTGTTATTCCGTTTTATTCACCAAGAGAGTCTCTAAGTCTCATCACTAGCAAGTGGAAGCTTTCAGGTCCAAACTTTGCTGTTTGGAAGATGCATCTGAAAAATGTTTTGGATGCACAGGGAAAGCTTCACATCATTGAGACATTGCCTCCAGAGCGACCAGGAGTAGATGCCCAGTATAGTAAGTATGACACTTACTATCAGTATCTGGCTGACGAATCTGATGTTATGTCGATTCTCGTTCTCACCGCATCATCCGAGTTTACGGACGATCTCAGTGAGAGGTCATCTTACGAGGTTGTTCAAGGACTGGAGCAGAAGTTCAAGTTTAGTGAACGGATATGTCGCATGCTATTGATGAGGGAAATTCTTTCAGCCAAGATGGAAGAAAGTCAGCCTATTAGCGATCATCTCATTAACATGAGAAGGCTCTTAGATTGCTATGAGAGTTTTGGATCAAAATCAAATCCACATGAGCTAGTTATGCTCTTGTTCGGTTCCTTGTCGAACCATTACCATAAAAGAGTAATGTATGTCCTCGGGGATTTTGAGATGACTGTCGCAGGGTTGCATGAAATCCTTATGTGCATTAGCGATGAGTTGAATCCAAAGCAGCTAGAGTCAACAATTGTGGACCCTATGCCGGAGGATGACTGGCTGGAAGAACTTGGAGAAATTTTTTGCCCAGACTGTGGTAGCAAGGATTCATGCGAGCACTCACTCGACATAGATCAGTTGGACATTGGTTCGCCCAATTATATAGGTATCTTTATGATAGATTGTCTTATTACTTCTTATGAATCATCGGTATTGGATATTAGATGTGGTCATCACATATGCAATCATTTGCAGGGATTCAAGAGAAGTAAGAAGCTGAGACAAGGAGATACGGACCTGCGGGTAGGCAAAGGCTCCATGGTTGGTGCCGAAGCTGTAGGGACATATTGTCTTAGTTTGCCCTCGGGCATGGTATTAGAACTAGAACCTTGTTATTATGTTCCAAGACTAATTAAAAATGTTATCTCGTTTGATTTACTAATAGACCGTGGATTTGCTTATGTTATGAATGAAAAGGTTATTTCATGTTTTAAAATGATATTCTCTTCTTTAAAGCTACTCCAGAAAATGGTCTATATACGCTAAATCTAGATAACAAAGATATCTATCATATAAGTAAGAGATCCAAGAGTAACTTGAATCAAACTTACCTCTGGCATTGTCGTTTAGGACATATAAATGAGAAACGCATAGAGAAGCTCCGAGATGACGGAATTCTAGAACCATTTGACTTGGAGTCATATGATGTTTGCGAATCTTGTTTGTCTGGTAAAATGACAAAGCAGCCTTTCAACAATGAGAATGAACGGGCCAGCGAGTTATTAGGGATTATACACACAGATGTGTGCGGACCTTTTACACCGGAGGCTAGAGGAGGATACCAATATTTCATAACCTTTACTGACGACTTCAGTAGGTTCGGTTATGTCTACCTCATGAGACTTAAATCTGAAAGTTTTGACAAGTTCAAACAGTTTCAGAATGAGGTACAAAATCAGCTGAACAAGAAGATAAAGTCGCTTCGGTCGGATCGAGGTGGCGAGTATCTGAGTCAGGAATTCGATGATCATTTGAAGGAATGTGGAATTGTTTCACAACTCACACCTCCGTATACACCTCAGATGAATGGTGTATCAGAAAGGAGGAATCGTACACTGCTTGACATGTTACGATCAATGATGAGTCGAAGTTCACTACCATTGTCGTTTTGGGGACTCGAACTCGAGACAGCAGCGTTCATGTTGAACCGGGTTCCAACCAAATCGGTTGAAAAGACACTGTTCGAGGTATGGACGGGGAAAAAGCCCAAAATGTCTTTTCTAAAGGTTTGGGGATGTGAGGTGTATGTCAAGCGAACATTCACGGATAAACTCAATCCCAAATCAGATAAGTGTATCTTCGTGGGCTATCCCAAGGAAACCATGGGATACTATTTCTACAATCCATATGAGAACAAAGTCTTTGTTGCTCGTAAAGGGGTGTTTTTGGAGGAGAAGTTTCTAAACTCAGAGACTAAAACAAAAGAAATATAGCTTCAAGAAATTGAAGAGGAGGAGATTACACCATCACCGATAGTTAAACCTGTAATTCAACAGAGAATTGTTGAACCTCAACCCGAGTCTGTGGTTGAGGAAGAGGTGCAAACACAATACCTTCGCAGGTCTAGTTGGCCTCGTAATGAGCCAGATAGGTATCTGGGATTCCTAGTTGCTCAAGACGAAGGGGATCTATTAGAACCCACTACCTACCTAGACGCTGCCTCAGGTTTAGAATCTGAGAAATGGCTAGAAGCCATGAAGGCAAAGATGCAATCCATGTATGACAACCAAGTTTGTGAGTTAATAGATTTGCCTCAACACAGTAAAGCTATTGGGTGCAAATGGGTCTTCAAGAAGAAGACAGACATGGATGGAAAGGTACATACTTTTAAAGCAAGGCTAGTGGCAAAAGGTTTCACGCAAACTCATGGTGTTGACTATGATGAAACTTTTTCCCCAGTGGCAATGCTTAAGACTATTAGAATTCTTATGGCCATATCAGCATATTTTGACAATGAGATATGGTAGATGGATGTCAAAACCACTTTTCTTAACGGGAAACTGACAGAGGATGTATATATGATACAACCGGATGGTTTTGCAGATCCAAAGAACCCTAATAAAGTATGCAAGTTGCTTAAATCCATTTATAGACTAAAGCAAGCATCTAGGAGCTGGAACTTACACTTTGATGAGCGCATCAAAGAGTTTGGTTTTACCAAAAGTGAGTTCGAGTCGTGTGTTTACACTAAATTCAGTGGGAGTGCGGTAACCTTCCTAGTCTTGTATGTAGACGACATACTGTTAATAGGAAACAATATACCAGTATTACAAGGAGTAAAATCCTGGTTAGGTAAATGTTTCCAGATGAAAGACTTGGGAGAAGCTGCTTACATACTAGGTATAAAGATCTATAGGAATAGATCTAAGCGGCTTATCGGACTTAGTCAAAGTACTTATATTGACAAAGTCGTGAAAAGATTCATGATGGATGGATCCAAGAAAGGATTTATTCCTATGCAATCTGGCGCGATTTTGAGCAAGGCTCAGTGTCCTGTGTCTAGTCAAGATCAGGACAAGATGAAATTGATACCATATGCCTCGGCAGTTGGTTCAATTATGTATGACATGCTATGTACTAGACCTGATGTTGCCTATTCTATCAGTGTCATGAGTAGATATCAGCAAAATCCTGGTGAAGCCCATTGGGTAGCCGTCAAGAATATTCTCAAGTATCTGAGAAGAACGAAAGACATATTCCTAGTATATGGAAGTTCGATGGATGAGTTCAGTGTAACTGGTTACACTGATGCTAGTTTCCAGACCGACAGAGACGACTTCAGGTCGCAGTCAGGATTTGTCTTTACCCTAAACGGAGGAGCCATATCTTGGAAGAGTCAGAAGCAAGATACAATAGCAGATTCTACTACAGAGGCAGAGTATATTGCGGCAAGTGATGAGGCAAAGGAAGCTGTCTGGCTGAAGAATTTTATCTCGGATCTTAGAGTTGTTGCCAGTATCTCTAGACCGATCGATATATTTTGTGACAACTCAGGGGCTGTAGCGCAAGCTAAAGAGCCTAGAGATCGTCAGCGAACTAGGCACGTACTCAGGAAATATCACCTCATCCGAGAGATCATTGGAAGAGATGATATTAGATTGCAAAAGATACCGACGGACGACAACGTTGTTGACCCGTTGACGAAGCTGCTAGCTAGGGCTAAGCATGAGAGGCATGCGAGTTCTATAGGAATGCAGTACTTGGAACATAGTAGCTAGTTCGTTTTTTTTATTATTACTATGGATGTAACTTGAAATTTTTTATTATGTATTTACATTTCATGGGATTGAAATAGGAGGTATTTGCATAATGTTTCGTAGTTGTCCATTTTTTAGCATGTTTAACCTATCCTTGACAAGTCAAGTTATGAATTGTCTAAATGCCCGTAGCTACTCAATGTAGTGGGAGCTACATTAGGGAGGTAACGCTATTATGAATATTTGATGATTTATTTGGGTATGAGTAAAAGCACAAGGTTGTGACCAAATATTCATAGATATTTATCAGGGGATAAATATTGGAGTGATCCGCAACGAGTTTACTTCATGGATCGTTAACATAAGTAAACTTGATAGGTTGTCCTTAGACCTGAGATATTTGGTTTGGGGCGTGGTAACTTCTGTACTTTAGCATGTTCTAACGTCACGCCGTAACAGGGTGATCATAAGGGGCTTGTCTAGGTGCAGCAGAAGCCATGTGCTCAAATTGCAAATAGTCAAGATGGGATTTGCACCTCCTTTTTTAGGAGAGATATTTTTCTGAGCTCCTCAACGATTAAGACTACTGAATATGCGTGGCCACGCTCGGTTAGAATGATAGTTATTCATTCGGGAAACCGTAACTGCAGAGTGTCAAAATCAGAATCGAGAAAATCTGAGTATTAGATGAGATCCCTGCTCCATGTCAAATACTCACATTACAGAATATCGCGATGCAAAAGCAAAAGCCTAGATAATTCAAGGTTTGGATTATATCTCTAGATGTAAGAGATCTCATAGTCTGGTTAACCTAAGTGTCTGGCTAGGACCTCCTTAGGCCAACGATGTACAAGGAGTGTTACTTATCTTGCACAAGTGGGAGTCTGTTAGATTATGTGCAGAGATAGATAACATGTACTATCGTGTCCAATACTATGTGACACTAAAGGATCACACCGCTGCACACCCAAATATAACCTGTTGGATTTTACCTGTTTGTGTATCACAATATTTAATAGTTTAATTAATTATTGAGAAAGAGAGAAATAATAAAAGTTATTTATTATTTAAAAGAGAAGTTAATATTTAGTTTAAATATTAACATGACCAATTAATTAATAGTTATTAATTAATTAGAAAGGTCGAGGGTATATTCTGTAATTCATTAATAGTTTAATTAAAGCTGGGCTTTAATTAAACGGGCTTAGGCCTAATAAGGGTTTATTATATAAACCTTATTAAGCCTCATTAATCACACAAGTCAAATTACAAGATAATAAGATAACCCTAAAGCTCTCCTCTCTCTCTCTCTCTCTCCACTCGGCGGCCGTAGCCGCCCTTCCCTCATCTTGCGGTCGACCGTCGGCAGCAACGCAAGCAACACCGAACCACCGTGGGTGGTGATTGGAGGCGACGCATACACACACACATAAGGGTCATCGTTTTTGATCCAAGGTTTAATCCTTAGGCGGTCTAGCAGCCAGTTCGAGGTGGTGCAGTAGCGGTGGATAACCTGCAGCTGTCTAGAGGCTTGAAGAAAGTTTTTGTTTTGACATCAAAGGTATAACTTTCTAACCCTCTTCCTCTTTTAGTTTCTGTAAGAGTTAGATGAGATCACTGAAGGGGGTTTTATTCCGCTGTGCATGTTATTATATATTTTTATACTCTACAAAACCCTTCAGATATAAGGCCTCGCCATTTGCTTATTCAAGAAAATTGTTTGTTCACTTTGATTTCTTTTGATTATGAAATCTTCAAGTTTTTTTAATCTTAGTGGACAATTCACAATTTTTACGTTGAAGAACTTCAGAATCCTTTTTAGCACTTAGGCGTTCAGCCTTTAGATCATGAATTGTTGTGCTTGTTTCATGTGTCAAGTCTAAGAGTCTGGAGTTTGTTTCCTTTAATTGATCTTTCGATGTGTTCAAATCCTTTTCAAGTTGATCAATTATTAATTGTGCCTCTTGATCTTGACTTTGAATTATTTGTTTTAATGCCTTGTTTTTGTTTTTCATATTACTAACATTTGATTCTAGGTTTTTTATTCTTTTTAAGGTGGTGTGAATATGTGCGCTGTTAAAATCTGCAAGCAAATCAATGTTAGTATTTACCTGTGCAGTCTCTACCTCATCTATTTCTGAATCTGACTCATCATAGGTAGGACTATTCTCCTCATTCTCATCTGAATCTCCTCCATCAATCCTTCCCATAAGACAGAACTGATCTTGATCATCGGCATCAAGATCAGAGTCAGAATCTGTGTCAGAGAGAAATTGATCATCTTCAACCATCAATGCTTTCTCAGCCTTCTTCTGTTTTGAAAGGCGGTACTTTTGTTTGTAATATTCAGTGTCCTTGGTTTTCTTCTGAGGATAATTCCTTATAAGATGGCCTGATCCCCCACAGTTATAACACTTCATTTCAACTTTCTTATCAACCTTCTTCTCCTCTCTCTGGAACCTTGGTTTCTCAACAGACCTGTAGTTCTCTGGACGTCTGGAGCCTGATGTGAACCTTTACTTGTTATTGGTCTTGTTAAACCGATTCCTGAAGGTTTGTGTCACAAAAGAAAGAGCCTGAATAGCTGCTTCCACAGAATCTGCATCTGAATCTTCAGGATATGAGTCACTGAAGACAACATGTTTGTACTTTGTCAGTTTTGAGCAGTCTCAGGAATGTTTTTCAGCAGCTACTAGAGCTAGAGGATCAGTGGCGGAAACTATGGGCATGGATTTTGAGACTTCAGCTTGATACTGGTTCAGATCTTCAAAGATATTATGATATGTAACTTGTGTCAAGTCTTTGTTAACATGCTTATACAGCTTCACATGTTCACTCCATTCTTGTCCCAAAGATTTTAGGAAGACACAATTCTGATCAAGATCTGATCGAGATATCTTGTTTGACCGAAGCTCATTCAACAGTCTGCAGAATCGGCTATAAGTTTCATGAAGCAATTCATTGTCTCTTGCAGAGAAATCATGGAAATTGTTCACCAATTGAGTCTTTTTGATATACTCACCCTGTTGAGTACCCTGCAGCTGTTTCTTGAGTTCATCCCAAATTTCCTTTGCAGACTCAAGGCTATCTACCTTAGTATATATCTCTAAAGATAAACCCTGTTTCAAGTAATACTTTGCCATCCTCTCTGCCTTTGTCCTTTCTTTCTCTTGTGCTGTCAGTTCATCTAAGGTCTTTTCTCTAGTCTCAGGTTCAATTGGAGGATTGTTGGTTGGATTTCCAGGAATGACTTTCAGATACTTCTTATTACCATTTTCAATGCAATCTCTCATTACAAGACCATATGTATCATTGTGCTCTAGGAAGTCCATAAACCTTCCCTTCCATACATGGTAGTCATTCCTGAACAAAACTGGAGGTTTTGTATATGTGCTAATTGCTAACATTTCATTGGAGTTTGACATTATGTTGATCGTTTTCTATTTTGAATTTAAATTTGTCTTGTTCAAATTCACTTGTTTAATTCTATTCAATTAATCACTTCAATTATTAGAATTAGTTCAACTGTTTCACTGCAATCAGTTGGTGCGATCACACTGTTGTGATGTGGTTGTTGTTCAAACTAGATCGAATGCAATCTCTCCGAATCGAATGCGATTCAATTCTGCTCTTTAAATACTAAGTCAATCGAATGCAATATGTTTGATCAAATGCAATCTGGTTCAAAGCAATCAGTACTTAGTAATCAAATACTATCGTGTTTACTGCAATCGAACTGTAGTTACCAAGTAAATCTCAATCGAACTGAAAGTTGTCACTTAAATCGAATTCAATCAATATCAACTTTGATCGAACTGTAATTGGTTCACTTCGAACGAATGCAATCCATATTACTTCAATTGAATGCGATCAGTATCACTTGAAAGTTATAATTTGAATCGAATTCAAATGGAAATCCTTGAATTTAACAGAAACTGTTAACCTTCAATCGAACAAAAATTGTTAACCTTAAATCGAACACAATCAGAACCAATTCAATTGAACAGGAAATTGTCACATGAATCGAATGTGATTAGAAATCTTTCAATCAAACTAGGTAGTTTTCATTTCAATCGAAGTGAGCAGTTACTTTGTCGATCGAACTTACCAGTTTCACCTACCCACTGCAATTGGTAACTGATTTTCACCTAAAAACACCTTTTTGAAGGTGTTTTTCACTTTTGAGGATCAAAAAGTGAGATCTAAACTGTTCTTGCTGTTCTTGAACACAAACTTCCAGAATTCCGGAAATCGATGAAGATCAACTTGAATTTTTCCAAAAAATTTCCCAAACACAATTCAAGTAAATGTGATTGCCATAGAATTGTTTTTAATCCAAAATCAAAACACAATCTGAAGAATCAAAGATTATTAAAATACCGTAGAACTCAACCTTTAACCTCAATTATGTCATTTCTCATTGATCAAGTTGCATAAACTCTATAGAATAGTGATCGAACAGCAACAAAATATGATTTCCAGAAATTAGTTTCAAAGAATCAGCAGCAATCCTGATGAACAACAGTGAGAAACCGTATAATCAATTTGTAAAACTCGATGAACAGTTCATTTACAAAGAACAACAGTGTAAATTTGATCGAACAGTAGCAGAACCAACGAAGAAGAATAAATCGTGATTTCCGGCAGTGAATTCGTGATTTCCAGCAACTAAAACTCGAAGAACAACGTTGAAATCATCATAGTGTGCTCGATCGATTGAATAGAAGCCTTGTTGTTGTTTAACCGTGAATCGAACAAGAACAAGAACCAATTTCAAGAGAGAAATCGGCTCTGATACCACTTGTTAGGTCCCGAATAGTGGCATGAAGCTTTGCTATGTTAGAGAACACACACAAACACCTTAAGAGAATATGTAGAAATGAGGGCAAAACTTTTATTCAACATTTAACCATAGGCTTATATAGCCATCAGTTATTTTACAATAAACACCCTCACTTTTAGGTGTTCTAATAATGATATTTAAAAAATTTATATTTATAAATATAATATTTTTAAGAGTTAGACGTTTAAATTATATGAAATATAATAATATAATATTTTTTAAGTTGACGTTAGATTATGTGCACAGATAGATAACACGTGTCATCGTGTCCAATGCTATAAGACACTAAAGGATCACACTGCTACACACCCAATTAGAACCAATTGGATTTTACCAAGTTATGTGTGGAAATAATTAATTAGTTAATTAATTATTGAGAGAAAAAATAATAAAAGTTATTTATTATTTAAAAGGAGTAATTCATATTTAGTTTAAATATTAATTGGACTAGTTAATTAATAGTTATTAATTAATTAGAAGGTCCAAGGGTATGGTTTGCAATAAGTTAATAGTTTAATCCTAAAAAGAATCACGTTATTAGACACTAATTGCAAGAAACTAAACCCTAGTTCTCTCCTTCCCTCTCCTCTTCGTACGGCCGAAACCAAACACCCCCTAGGGGGCGATTGGCGCTAACACACACGCGCATACACTCGAGTTTTTGATCGTTGGTGAAGTCCCGAAGCGGTCTAGCAGCTTTTTCGAGGTAGTGTAGTAGCGGTGTTCTACCTTTAGCTATCTGGAATCAAGTTTTGATCATCATAAAGGTATAACCCTTAATCCACTACTTTTAGTTTTATGTTTCCCTCATGAATTAGATGAGATCACAGCAAGGAGGTTTTTTGTTATTTATTCCGCTGTACATGTTAAATCTGTTTTCTACCCCTAAAAACCCTTCAGTGGTATCAGATCCACTTCTAATTTCGTAGCGAACAAGTTAGGTTTCTTTTTATCATGATGAGTTCGGTTTCTTTTTATCAAAGTTTAATCTTTTTGTTATTCAAGAAATTCTAGGAATCAAGTTTTTGATTTTTGGAATGAATAACAATTAGTTTATGATAAAAAGGTATTAAATTTAATGTTTTTATTATTTTTTTGTGAAAAGGAGGGAGCCGAACGGCGGCGGTCTTACGGCGGCGCCACCGTCAGCGTCGGTGGTCGGCTTCGGTCGGTCATCAGCATCGACAACCTCTTGTCGGCAGTTGGTCGGCGGTGAGGTGGTGGCGGTTAGCAGTGAGGTTGGCGGCGGGTGTGAGGTGGTGGCCCAGTTGTGGCCTATGGCCCAACACTCGTTGTTAGTTCAGAGACCGTTAGGCCCGGTAACGTGTTTTGGCCCAATACTTGACCCAGTTGTGGTTTCGTGTTCGTAATTAAAATACAAGTTTGTATTTTTAGATCGCGAGGTTATAAAAATATTGTTTTTAGTCGTGGTTATTTATTAATCAAGAATGACTTAAATACATATTTTTTATCGCAATTAATAAAAAATAAATTAGTTTAATTATTAACCTAGTGATTTTGACTGGTAAGTTAGAATCAAGTTAATTCATCAAGGATATGATAAATGGAAATCAGTCGTTGCTTTTTTTTGTATTCGTATATACATGTTTGTGATGTCATAGCCAGAAGCCCAAAAGACTTTGTGGATTGTTTTATAATTATTGTTTGTCGTGTATGATTGGCTTTATTATTATTTTGTGTGGGGAGGCCTGCGTGCCACTTACAACCCCTATTCTATTTTGTAAAAGTACTAGATTAGCGGGCATGCGTACCTTGGATAATGATGTAATTTTTATTTTTTAGTTATTAGAATAGTATAATAGAATAGTTTTAAAGTCGAAGCACGAAACAAGGAGCTTGGAGATGGATTTGATGCTAGAGCTAGTGGGATCATTTCAAGATCATGTCATGTGTGTTGTTTATCCACTTAGTTTTTGGACCGTCGTGTTCTTTCGCGTGGCTCGCGAAACCGACATTAGGTTTTGGGCAAGGCTATGGCATGCGTTGTTTTGTTTCTTTATATATGCGTGGTTGTGATTCACACGATGAAATAAAACAAGGTTTTAATAATAATTATTATTAAACAGTGATTTTACAAAGAAAACTGGCAAAAGTTTTGTTTAAAACTTTAAAATCCTTTTTATAAAAATCTTATATCAGTGTGCTACCCATCTAATGGTACAATTTCTTGTTAAACGGTACTCCGGTGTCGGAAGTGACCAAACCTTGGGCATTCGGGTTCAAACCATTGCGAGAAAGGGTGTGAAAGGCTCTGTGATAATCGGGAGTCCCGGCCAGAGTTCACACTGTCTTAGGTGGTGCGATCTATTTTGGTGATAATCGGGAGTCCCGGCCCAAAATGCACTAGAGAGACTAAAGCATGCACGTTTCTTGTAGCCGATGTCCCGCAGATGTAGGAGTCGTATCCAGTTAGGATACGATTGGTATAGGTTTTACCTACCAGAAATAGCATTGTCCCGATGGGAACTGCCCAAACCTTGCATCGGGAAATGTGAAATATGGATCCAAATCTAATAAGTTATTTTTAAAAAAGGTAATAATTATTATAACACATAATCATATTACTGAATCGGTTTTATCTTTTTCTCTTTCCTGTAGATGTCTATGTTATATGTTATTCCGTTTTATTTGCCCGAAGAATCCCTAAGCCTTATCGTTGGCAAGTGGAAGCTTTCAGGTCCGAACTTCGCCGTTTGGAAGATGCGTCTTAAGAATATATTAGAGGCGCAGAGAAAGCTATACGTCATAGAAACTTTGCCCCTAGGACGACCAGGAATAGATGCCCAGGATAGTGAGTATGATGCTTGCTATTAGTATCTGGCTGATGAATCTGATGTTATGTCAATTCTCGTTCTCTCAGCTTCATCCGAGTTCACAGATGATCTCCGGGAGAAGTTATCTTTTGAGGTTATTCAAGCATTAGAGGAAAGGTTCAAGAATAGTGAACGGGTATGTCGTTTCTTGCTAATGAAAGAAATTCTTTCGCAGAAAATGAAAGAAAACCAGTTAATTAGTGATCATCTCATTAATATGAGAAGACTTTTAGATTGCTATGTGTTCCTTGGATCAAAATCAAACCAACATGAGCTAGTTATGCTTTTGTTCGGTTCTCTATCTGACCATTATCAGACCAAGGTAATGGACATCATTGGAGATTTTGATATGACCTTCGCAAGCTTGCACGAGATTCTTATGTGTATTAGCGATGATCCAAATCCAGAGGTGCTAGAGTCAACAGAAGTAGACCCTATGCAAGAGGATGACTGGTTGGAAGGGCTTGGAGATATTTGTTGCCCAGACTGTGGCAGCAAGGATTCATGCGAGTACTCACTCGACATAGATCGGCTAGACATTAGTTCCCCCAATGACTCAGGTATCTTTATGATAGATTGTCTTGTTACTTCTTATGAATCATGGGTATTAGATACCGGATGTGGTCATCACATTTGCAATCACTTGCAGGGATTCAAGAGAAGTAGGAAGCTAAGACAAGAAGATATGGACGTGCGGGTAGGCGAAGGCTCCATGGTTGCTGCTGAAGCTGTAGGGACATATTGTCTTAGTTTGCCTTCGGGCACGGTCTTAGAACTAGAACCTTGTTATTATGTTCCTAGACTCATCAAAAATATTATCTCATTTCATTTGCTTATATACAATGGTTTTAATTATGTTTTGGATTGTAAAACTATTTCTTGTTTCAAAAATGATGTTTTCTATTTTAAAGCTACTTCTCAAAGTGGTGTATATACGCTAAATCTGGATAACAACGACAAAGACATATATCATATAAGTAAAAGATCCAAGAGTAACTTGAATCAAACTTACCTCTGTCATTGGCGTTTAGGACATATAAATAAGAAACGCATAGAAAAACTCCGAGATGACGGAATTCTAGAACCATTTGACTTAGAGTCATATGATGTCTACGAATCTTGTTTGTCTTGTAAAATGACAAAGCAACCTTTCAACAGTGAGAATGAAAGGGCAAGTGAGCTACTAGGGATAATACACACAGATGTGTGTGGACCCTTTACTCCATAGACTAGAGGAGGATACCGGTACTTCATCACCTTTACTGACGATTTCAGTAGATTCGGTTACGTCTATCTTATGAGACTAAAATCTGAAAGTTTTGACAAGTTCAAACAGTTTCAGAGTGAAGTACAAAATCAGCTAGACAAGAAGATAAAGTTGATTCGGTCTAACCGAGGTGGCGAATATCTGAGTCAAGAATTCGACGATCATTTGAAAGAATGTGGGATTGTTTCACAACTCACACCTCCGTATACACCTCAGATGAATGGTGTATCAGAAAATAGAAATTGTACACTGCTTGACATGGTACGATCAATGATGAGTCGAAGTTCATTACCATTGTCGTTTTGGGGGCACGCACTCGAGACAGCGGAAATTCATGCTGAACCGGGTTCCTACAAAATTGGTAGAAAAGACACCGTTCGAGATATGGACGGGGAAAAAGCCCAAAATGTCTTTTCTCAAGATTTGGGGATGTAAGGTGTATGTTAAGCGAACATTTACGGATAAACTCAATCCCAAATCAGATAAGTTTATCTTCATGGGTTATCCCAAAGAAACCATGGGATACTATATCTATAACCCAGACAAAAACAAAGTCTTTGTTGCTCGTATAGGGGTATTCTTGGAAGAAAAGTTTCTAAATTCGGAAACTCTAATAAATGAAATAGAGCTTCAAGAAATTGAAGAAGAAGAAGTAATACCACCACAGATAGTCGAACCTGCAAGTCAACAAAGAATTGTTGAGACTCAACCCGAGTCTGTGGTTGAGGAAGAAGTGCAAACACAAGACCTTCGCAGGTCTAGTAGGTCTCGTCATGAGCCAGATAGGTATCTTGGATTCATAGTTGCTCAAGACGAAGGGGATCTTTCAGAACCCACTACCTACCATGATGTTGCTTCAGGTTTAGAATCTGAAAAATGGCTAGAAGCCATGAAGGCAGAGATGCAATCCATGTATGACAACCAAGTTTGGGAGTTAGTAGATTTGCCTCAACATAGCAAAGTTGTTGGGTGCAAATGGGTCTTCAAGAAAAAAACCGACATGGATGGAAAGGTGCATACCTTTAAAGCTAGGCTAGTGGCAAAAGGTTTCACGCAAACTAATGGTGTTGACTATGATGAAACTTTTTCACCAGTGGCAATGCTTAAGACAATTAGAGTTCTTATGGCCATATCAGCATATTATGACTATAAGATATGGCAAATGGATGCCAAAACCGCCTTCCTTAATGGGAAGCTGACAGAGGACGTATATATGATACAACCAGATGGTTTTGGCAGATCCAAAGAATCCTAATAAAGTATGCAAACTGCTAAAATCCATTTATGGGTTAAAGCAAGCATCTAGGAGCTGGAACTTGCACTTTGATGAACGCATCAAAGGTTTTGGTTTTACCAAAAGTGAGTTCGAAGCGTGTGTTTACACTAAGTTCAGTGGGAGTGCGGAAACCTTCCTAGTCTTGTATGTAGATGACATACTGCTAATAGGAAACAATGTACCAGTATTACAAGAAAGGATTTTTTTCCAATGCAATCTGGCACGGTTTTGAGCAAGGCTCAATGTCCCGTATTTAGTAAAGATCAGGATAGAATGAAATTGATTCCATATGCCTCGGCAATTGGATCAATTATGTATGTCATGTTATGTACTAGGCCCGATGTTGCCTATTCTATAAGTGTCATGAGCAGATATCAACAAAATCCGGGTGAAGCTCATTGGGTGGTTGTCAAGAACATTCTCAAGTATTTGAGAAGGACAAAAGACATGTTCTTGGTCTTTGGAGGTTCGATGGATGAGATTAGTGTAACTGGTTACACTGATGCTAGTTTCCAAACCGACAGAGACGACTTTAGGTCGCAATCAGGATTTGTCTTTACCCTAAACAGAGGAGTTATATCTTGGAAAAGTCAGAAGCAAGATACAATAGCAGATTCGACTACAGAGGCAGAGTATATTGAGGAAAATGATGTATTCTAGGCCGATTGATATATTATGTGATAACTCAGGGGCTGTGGCGCAAGCTACAGAGCCAAGAGATCATTAGCGAACCAGACATGTACTCAGAAAGTATCACCTAATCCGAGAGATTATTGGAAGAGGAGATATTAGACTGCAAAATATACCGACGGACGACAACGTAGCTGACCTGTTGACGAAGCCGCTAGCTAGAGCTAAGCATGAGAAACATGCGAATTCTATAGGAATGTAGTACTTAGAATATAGCAGCTAATTCAAGTTTTTGATTATTACTATAGATGTAACTTGAGACTATTTATGTTATGTGATTACATTTCATGGGATTGAAATAGAAGGTATATACATAATTGTTTCTTGTTGTCTATTTTTAGCATGTTTTAACTTATCCATGACAAATCAAGTTATGAATTGTCTAAATGCCCGTAGCTACTTAATGTAGTGGGAGATAACGTTATTATAAATATTTGATGATTTATTCGGTTTAAATAAAAGCACAAGGATGTGACCAAATATGTGTAGATATTTATCAGATAGGATAAATATTAGGAGTGATCCGTATCGAGTTTACTTCATGGAGCACTATCATAAGTAAACTTGATAGGTTGTCCTTAGACCTGAGATATTTGGTTTGGGACATGGTAACTTCTGTACTTTAGCGCGTTCTAACGTCACACCGTAACAGGGTGATCATAAGGGGCGTGTCTAGGTGCAGCGGAAGCTGTGTACTCAAATTGCAAATTGTCAAGATGGAATTTGCACCTCTTTTTTAGGAGAGATGTTTCAGGGCCCCTCGATGATTGAGACTACTGAAAATGCGTGGCCGCGCTCGGGTAGAATGAAAGGTTTCATTCGGTAAACCGTAACCGCAGAGTGTCGAAATCAGAGTCGAGAAAATATGAGTATTTACAATAAGATCCCTGCTCCATGTCTAATACTCAAATTACGGAATATCGTGATGCAAAAGGAGTGTTACTTATCTTGCACAAGTGGGAGTCTGTTAGATTATGTGGACAGATAGATAACACGTGTCATCGTGTCCAATGTTATAAGACACTAAAGGATCATACTGCTACACACCAATTAGAACTAATTGGATTTTACTAAGTTATGTATGGAAATAATTAATTAGTTAATTAATTTTTTAGAGAAAAAATAATAAAAGTTATTTATTATTTGAAAGGAGTAATTAATATTTAGTTTAAATATTAATTGGACTAGTTAATTAATAGTTATTAATTAATTAGAAGGTCCAAGGGTATGTTTTGCAATAAGTTAATAGTTTAATTAAAGTTAGACTTTAATTAAACGGGTTTGGGCTTAATGAGGTTATTATATATATATATATATATATATATATATATATATATATATATATATATATATATATATATATATATATATATATATATAGAGACAAAAGTTCATGCGAGAACCGTTGTTAGCGCGAGAACCGCGAGAACCAATCTAAGCCGTCCAATTCCCCCTCCTTCAATGTCATTGCCCACCCATAAATTCCTCACATGCACCCTGCCATACCCTATCTCTCCACGCTCTCCATCCATGATACTTCCCATATCCAAGGAACGGCTGAGATTGGTTCTCGCGGTTCTCGCACTAACAACGGTTCTCGCATGAACCCTCCCATATATATATATATATATATATATATATATATATATATATATATATATATATATATATATATATATATATATATATATATATATATATATATATATATATATATATGTCATTAATCCTAAAAAGAATCTCATTATTAGACATTAATTGCAAGAAACTAACCCCAGTTCTCTCCTTCCCTCTCCTCTTCGTACGGCCGAAACCAAACACCCCCTAGGGGGTGACCGGCGCTAACACACACACGCATACAGTTGAGTTTTTGATCGTTGGTGAAGTCCTTAAGCGGTCTAGCAGCTTGTTCGAGGTGGTACAGTAGCGGTGTTCTACTTTTAGCTATCTAGAATCAAGTTTTGATCATCATAAAGATATAACCCTAAATCCACTACTTTTAGTTTTATGTTTCCCTCATGAATTAGATGAGATCACTGCAAGGGAATTTTTGTTATTTATTCCGCTGTGCATGTTAAATCTGTTTTCTACCCCTAAAAAAACCCTTCAGTTAGGTGATTTCAAATTATATGTAATCATAGTGTTGGGTGTTAGATTAAGGAAAATAAGTTTTGGGATTAAGGATGATGACATCATATTTTTTTATAGGTGTAATTTAGTTTATTGAAAAGGTTCTTATTGGTTAAATTATATTTTAAGAAGGAAAATTTTTTTAAAAGCCTATTCTTTTAATAATATAGTTAGATATTTATTATCATACTAGTTTAATATCCCGTGTAGAAATACGGGATTGTTGATGTGAATTTTAAACATTTATGATGTAAAATCATTAATATATAATAAATCTATATATCGATAATAAATCAAGAAACATTTAAGAAAATCAGAAGATGGAGAAAGAAAATAGACATACTCACATATTTGTGCTGACAGTTGTTAGCTATTTTAGAAAATAAATAAAATTGATTAGTGGGTAAAAATTCCAAGATTAATTTACAGCTATTTTAAAATAGAGCATTTAGATTGTTAAAAAAAATACTCCATAAATAATTTGATGATTTTATAAGCCTATTCTTTTACGATATTTATTAATATTTATATTAAAGATAAAGATTGAAAATATGTTTTATTAAATAAAAATGTGTTGCAAATGCGGAATAAAATTTTTACTTTATGTGGATGTAATGCAAAATTGTAAGAATGTCAAATAATATTTATATAAAGTGAAAGATGTAACCATATATAATTTGTTTTTTTAAATAGATAACATTTATTAGAAAAGTACTTTCAAATCTGAAAATAAAAAATAAATTAAAGAAAAGTAGAATACAAGATAACCATTAAATCTTTAAAAAAACGGAAGGTTTATATCTCAAATAAAGACCAAATTAGAAAAAAAAAGATAGAATACATGATAATCATTATTTTTTTAAAGTGGACGGTACTTTTATATATTAGAATTGATATATAAGATTATAATTTATAAACAACAGAATGGGATTATGGATGGTAAAACTAAAAAAGTTATAATTTTAATTTTTATTAAATGGATTGTCAAAATCAAATAATAATTGTTAAATAAATGGCTAGAATCTTATAATAAACTTTATGTATGTTAGTCTTTTATTTATATTAGAAGATTTTAAACTTTACATCATATTTTTTTACTAACTATCTTATCTCATATTAAAATTTTACTTTAAAATTTGAGTGTTCAATTTTGACTATTAAAAGTCAAAATTAGATTTTCGATTTTGATAAAACAAATGGATAGAATTTAATTTTGGTTAAATGAATGGTCAAGATCTTCTAATTAAATGAATGAAGATTAGTCTTTTATTTAGATTGGAAGATTATTTAAAATATTAAAACAAATATATATAAAATATCTTTCAAATTTTCAAATAAAAAGCACGTTTAAGCAAATTAAATATTTTCAAAAGTGGAGTGAAAAAGATTTAATAACGCGCGGGGTAAAAAAATTAATACATTATCTCATTATATGCATCGAATGTGTTTTTAGAAAAATAGCATAATAATAACGAATGTTTAATGTTGTTGCATGAAAATCATTAAATCTGTTTTAACGACGAAAACAACTTAAGTTTAATATTTTTTACTAATTATTTTAGCTACACAATTAGTACTATGAAACTATTTTAAAAATATTTTTACATGATATATATTTAATGTAGATATTTTATTTAAAAAAATAAACCGATACTATCTTCTAATATATATATAAAACTAATTTGAAAAAAATTATTAGATAATCTTGACTCTTCATTTGATAAAAAATTTAATCTTAGCCGTTAATTTTTTTAATTTTAAGGTTTTGATTTTAACTTTTTAGAGTAAAACTAATATGAATTAGATAAATATTATCAATTTTGACTTTAAATGGTCAAATAAAATCTTCTAATATAAATATTTAATTAAATCGATACCCATGTTTATAAATTAATTTAATAGATAGATAGTGTCAAAATACAATTTAACATAATGATTGTTATAAACCGGAATATTATAAATAATAATATTAAATAATTTATCATTTTTAAATTTAACATAAGATATTCAAATATTTTAAATATAACACAAGATATAATAATTATGTTATAAACAGTGAAATGTAAAGATCCTTAATTAATTTTATATAACAACTAATTTTAATATAAAATTCTTTTAGTTTTCAAAAAAGTATCTATTATGTTTTTCTTTTATAAGTACAAACTACAAAACAGTTATATATTTAAATTAACGAATATAATATAATAGTTTTATGATTGCTCGTGTGTTTACACGGACATTTAAACTAGCAATACAACTAAAGAACTAACACTCATTTTAATTTTATTATCAAAAAATAAAATTTAAAAGAAAATAACATTCAATCCTTTTATTATCTAATTTTCATAATGTTATATATTTTCCTAAAAAATATTTCTTTTTGCATTTACTTCACACGATTACAGCATGGTTTACCATCCTACATACCACTACAAATCATCTCTATTACTGGGCCGACTTCACTAGGAAAACAACTTAACTTCCATAAAATGTTCTCCCCAAAATTGAACTGGGCATTGTTGTTTCCTATCCACTACTAACACAACTGATTCTGACACTCCTTAGTACTCTACAACAGCGACGGACAACGACCATTTCGGCGACTTTCCCACATGACAAAATATATATCACTTTTTAATAAAATAAAAAAATAGATTCTTTGTTTTAATTATTAAAAACCAAAATGGAGAAAAAAAGGAAAAAAAGAGCAATGGGATGCAATATATATACATATACATATATGTTTAAAAATATGTTGGTTAATTGTCACATGACAAAATATCATGAGATTTGAATATCTCATGATTTTATGAGTAATTTATTAAAATAACATTCAAAATCTCATGATAATTTTCTCCAACACTTTACTAATTGATATATAGTATAATAAAATATACATGTGGCATCAATATGGGTCTGAGTTTCCACACATGTCAAGTTTGTTCAGAATCTTGAAATTTTGAGTTAACATCTTGAAGTAGATATAGAATTTTTTTTAAAACAAGTATTAAAATGTATGTTCATCTCTATATGTGTTCAACCGTTTTTCTGGGTGTTTCGTGAATTTTATAGGTCCTTTATGAAGAGGAAAAATGGGTCTCTGTTATACACACAAACACATATAAGAAATTTTTTACTGAATGTTATATCAATAACCAAGTATAAATACATTATCCTACATAGTTATACGAATCGTGAAGTTCTCGTAGCAATATTAGAAGTAAAGTTATGATATAACTCTTCATAATCACTTCCCTCCAAGATATCGTTCTTAATAGCTATCATTTTTTATCCATTAAGTCTTTCTTGTAACATTCTGGACAATAAGGGGTCGTTTGTTTATTAAGAGTCTGAATATAAATATCATGTCTGAACATTAAAAGGTGATTCTAACGTCTGAATGTTCATTCATATTTTGCATATTTTGCTGTTTGTTTTTGAAATATTTGAATGATTGTAATTATCTGTTTTGTAATATTTTATATTTAATTCTTACATATATAGCTAAATTTTAACTTTTCTAATTATAAAGTAAATTCTTTTAATAACAAATATCAAGCCATAATAATATAGGAAATTAAAATAAAAATTATATATAAGAGAGATGCGCAGCGGTGTGTGGCACCCGTCGGCGACCGGGAAAGTTGTCCATATATGTAAAGCAGTGGAGGAGTAGATGTTGACGTGAATTAGTGAATGAAGGAGTACGATTGTTATAGTATAATGAAACATAAATTATGTTAAGATGTTATAAGAGGCAATTATATCTCTTATTTATTAAGAAGTTTTAAGAGGTTTTCAGATCTTAATGAAAAGAAAAAACAAACAGCGCATCACATCTTAATACATCTTATTGATTCAGATTAAGATGTATTAAGACTTTTTTCAAAAAAACAAACGAGTCCTAAGACTTCAACAACTTAAGCTTTTGAAAAACTTGTTTACGTAGATGTCAACATTACTGGAATAGTCAACAAAACTCTGTATGCAATAATTGCATTAGGAAAGCAATCGGTTTGTTTAAGATATTTTAACACGTCATTAGATTTGATAGTTTTAGTGGGTAAAAACGTGTGAAGCAGCTTTAACTACATATAAAGTTCATTTGCATCAAGATCTAATCGTCCATTATACTTAAGTGCGGCTTCAACAATCAACACGAGTACTTATTTAAGATCTTTTTCTCAAATCTCTAATATCTATGTAGGGCTTATAGAATAATTATTTCAAATATAAGCTTTCTAGTATTTCTATTTTATTAAGTGGACTTTAAAAATTATAACATAGGACCCCCTCTAAAACGTGAATCTTATACGATCGCACCTTCTAAACCACCCCCCCCCCCCCCCCCCCCGGTTACATGAGGATGAGATGAGATCTACCCAATCAAAAAATTTGAAATTTTTTAAAAGTACATGTATATTGTGTAACTTATAAAAAGAAGGTACCATCACAAATTGCTACTTACCCTAATAAAAAAAGCCTCAGCCGTACAACTCAAAGAAAGGCACATGGCATACAACCCTTGATGAGTCATAATGTTTATCACATACTAGGTTGGATATAATCTCAAAGGCTAGCAAAAACGAATGTTATACACATTAAAGACTTCATGGGTACACAAAAGTATATGAGTATCTTCATTAGGTACTTTGACAACTTTTCATATATGTTAAACAAACTAATATCCACAAGAATATGTGCCGCCTACTTGGCTAGTTTAGTTAATGGCATGTTACATTAACTTTATGTATCTCAAAAACCCATTATCACAAGAATATGTAACTTCATCATCTTATACTGTACAATCTAAATAACACGCATACACACGTTTAAAAACATATAAGATACATGTTCTATATGAAGTTGTGGTTGTCGATTTTTTATGGCACCTATTGAGAGTTTGCAAGTATGTGAAGATAAATCTAGGATACTTCATGTATAATCATTATTTTAACAACTGAATATGTAAATTATGAAGACTTTGTCATCCTATATGATGATTCATTGATTTATATGGTAAACTATATGAAAAGTAGTTAAATTAATGTTTAGAAAATTACTCATGCTTTGTATATGATGATCAATATGTAAAAAAAAAAATGAAGAAAAACTCCCCATGCTAACATAACTCAAAAGTGACATCGGTTGTATACATGAACCACATTTTTGCATCACCGTAGGAGGTCTTGTTAGAGACAAGAACACTAGTAAGTAAAAGATCTAACTATTTCTTTTAATAAAAAAGCATGTTTAATATTTTTTATAAAGGGTGATTATCCATACACATCAAAATTATTCATACATAACTTTCTGCTTTATCAACTTGTACTATATGTAGTTTACAGTTTATACCTTTTGTATATGACCAAAAGTTGTTGCGTATAAATCAGTTCCCTTTAAAAAACATTACACATACCCTTGATCTACAAGTGTTTTGGTATTATTTTTTCAATGGCTAAACACATACTCTGTAACCTAATCTTAAATCTATATAATTTTTTTTTAAAAAAAACTTAAGCCCACATTTTTTTATAAAACAGATACCGCTATATTATTTGGTGGTTGCTAGATAAGATAGAGATTAAAACATTCTTTTGGGGTTGTGACTAGGGAGTATTTTGCCGCGTAGGTATGCTACTCACTTTTTTGCCTCTTTGGAGGTTAAAGCAAATCTAGAAACACCAGAATTGCTGCCCTCAAATTCGGGCGAAGAGAGAGACCCACATCGTACAGCAGCAAAATAGTGGCAATTTCTCTCTTCAATTTCGCTCAACTCTCTTCTCTTGCTGATTTTGTTTATCAGAAAGGTAATCCTTCGATCAATTTCTTGAAATCCACTTTGTTTTTGCCCTGCAATTCGTGTTGTAAGATGCTCTTATTCACACTTCTCTGGTATGATATCGAAAGATTCGTTTTGTATTTCTTTATGGTTTGCGATTACGTTGTTTTTGTTTAATTTCGTTCTGTTTTCGTAACCCGATTCTGTAATTTTTGTATGATTATGATATAAAGTTTAGACGGTCTCGTTTATACTTTGCTAGGGTTTGCGATTAGGGTTCTGAGTTCTGACATGTCACGATTTCTACATGTTTTGATTGTATAAATTAAGGGTTTTGGTGTTGATTTATGACAGGAGATTATTGAGAGGATTGAAAGATTAGTTTATATTGTGTATTGTGATCAAATGGGGAAAGGTACGAAATGCAAGTCTGGGTCACACCAGATATTCAAAGATAGGGCTAAGAACCGTGTGGAGGACCTGCATGAAATGTTTACAGGTCTGCAGTCTGCAAGGAAGGAAAGCCGCAGCATCGATGTGGCTGTTCTTGAAGAACAGGTTAATCAGATGCTTAAAGAGTGGAAAAATGAACTTAATGAGCCTTCCCCTGCATCTTCTTTGCAACAGGTTTGAGATATATGTTTTTATAATAAAAGAATTATTTAATGTGCAGTAATTGATGTTGGTATTATTTTTCATTTATTTTTTCAAACAGGGTGCAAGTATGGGGCCTTTCTCCCCGGACATAAGTAGGCTTTTGCAGCTATGTGATGAGGAAGATGATGCAACAAGTGGGTTAGCTGCCCCCAAACCTGATCCTGATGGCCATAAAGCAGGCGGAAATGCAGCTTTTCATGAGGTAAGTATATACTGAAGTGGTGTATTTACTTGAGATTTGTCTGCATCTTTTGATCCTGGGATGTAGCTAGTAAGTTTACTAAACTAAAAGTTGGGAGAATAATATAATGGTCTGAATACGGTATGAAGCGTTTTTTCCCCCTTTTTCTTTTTTATTGTTTCTTCAATGATTGTGCATTCTTTAGTAATTGGTTATGGTTTATCGTAGATTCATAGGAGTTCCAGATGGTGCTTATGTGACTTTTGCAATATTAGGTTGCACTAGAATCATTTGTAAGTTGCAACTGAGTAAGTGTGCCTGTTATATAATACAAATTTTAGTGCAAATCCCTCATGATTTCTACTGTCGTATTTATTTATATATTTTCACTTTTTTTATTCGTTTGACTCCAGCCAGCTCTTTGGATCACCGATATCTCTTTGTTTCGGCCTTTTTTATTTTGCATAAGAACTGTTACTTTTATAGTTTCCTTTGTGTTACTTGTAGTTCTCCAGTTTTGTGTACTTGCTCCTAAACTAAAGTTCTCTTGTGCATTAGGCATTTTGTTAATAACTGGTTTAGTTTGACTATGGTGTTGAGGTAATTCAAGTTAAACTTTAGAAGAGACATTCATATGCTACTTTTAATTCATATATGGGTTGTTTTTCTATAATGCAGCATTGCCACATTATGTGATTAATGACATTTTTATTGAGAATCAGTTTTTAGCCTAATTTATGTTACTTTCTTGTCCAAAATAACAAATGGTATAACATGTTACAGGATTTTACTGCTATTCAAGCGTCTCAAGAACAAGGTTTCCAATCGGTTGATCAATGCAAAGGTTCTGCTTCAGGCGTTAACAATTTAGGAGTACCCAACATGGGCATTGCTAATCAATTGGATTATTTTTCTTTCGATTTGCCTCAAGAGTTTGAGCAAAACTTTTTCACCGGGTTTGATGGCACGGGTGAAGAATCTTTACCTCAACAAATGACTAGCTTTCTGCCTACAATTTGCCCACCGCCTTCTGCTTTTTTGGGCCCAAAATGTGCTCTTTGGGATTGTCCGAGGCCCGCCCAAGGTTGGTGTTCTGATAGGCCTGTTCAAGGGTGGTTTACTGATTATTGTAGCAGTTGGCATGCTGCAATTGCTCAAAATGAAGGCCGATTTGGGATGACACCCGTCATAAGACCTAAAGGTATTGAGTTGAAGGATACTTTGCTTTTTGCTGCACTTAGTGCTAAAGCACAAGGAAAAGATGTTGGTGTTCCCGAGTGTGAAGGGGCTGCTACTGCAAAATCTCCATGGAATGCACCTGGTTAGTTTCCCTTCTTTTTTCACTTCCTTTTAGGAGTTTACTGCCTGATTGTGGGTTGATTTTGGCTATCTTTGATCTCTAATGGGTCAAACAAGTAAAATAGATAGAAAGGAAATGGGTTGAGAACGCCTTATTGACAGTGTTTCTTAATCATTTTTGTTCTTAATAGTTTTACTTTTTGCCACCTCATTGACATGCTCTTTTCTTATCACTCAGAGCTCTTTGATCTCTCGGTTTTTGAGGGTGAAACAATTCGTGAATGGCTATTTTTCGACAAACCTAGAAGGGCATTCGAGAGTGGAAACAGAAAACAGAGATCACTCCCGGATTACAACGGGCGTGGTTGGCATGAATCAAGAAAACAGGTGATTAATGAATCTGGGTGGCTAAAAAGATCGTATTATATGGACCCACAGCCCATGAAATTCCTCGAATGGCATCTCTACGAGTATGAAATCAGCAAATGTGATGCTTGTGCTTTGTATAGACTCGAGCTCAAACTTGTTGATGGTAAGAAAACTCCAAAAGGAAAGATTGCAAACGACTCGGTTGCTGATCTCCAAAAGCAAATGGGAAGACTTACTGCTGAGTTTCCTCTGGATAACAATTATAATAATAATAATAAAAGGTCTGTGAAAGGGCGGGCAAAAGCCAATTCGAAAGGCGGCAACAATGGTGGTGCAACCGTTTATCCCGCTGCTATCCCTATACCAACACCTACATCAACACCACCTAGTGACGGTATTGATTATGGAGCAAATGCACCGTTTAATTATCTTGTAGATGATGTGGGTGGCTACTACTTGACCTAATTGAAAAAGATAATTCTCCAGAGGTATGAAGTATTGTTTATCTTATTAGGGAAACCACAAGGCTCAAGTTGTTCTAGTCTCATGTTTTGTTAAAGTCAAAAGTCAAAAGTCAAACCTTGGTGCGTTAATAGACGGGGTTGACAGATTGTGAAATGTGCTTGATTTTTATGGCAAGAGCACGATTCTAACTGTTGGAAGGTGGTATATGGATATGAAACACAGCTGCTGCTTACTTTTTTTGTTTTCTTGGACCAAAGCATTTCTTCTTATGATGATGATGCTGATGATGATGATGATGATGATGATGGTAAACAACATTAATATTGTGTCGTCATTAGGTTGTCTGAAAGCAATATTATTATCACAAGCGTTAGTTGTGAAGATTTTGATGCCGTCGACTGAAGAGCATTGATCTCCATGCTCAAATTTGCAGCTATGTAACTTGTGGTGAGTTAGTATATATATGAATTTGCTGTTATTAACTTATTTCTGGTGAATTTTCGGAAACTGCAACTTACTCACATGGTGCTTTTAAGGTTTTGTTCTCCAAACTAATTACTTGCCATTAAGCTTGTTATGGGCATTAGAATAATACACTTTGTCTATGTAACTTTTTATGATTGCTGTTATTGTGATCAAGGGTTTTTTAGTCAAAATAGTTGTGATCAGCTGTTATATTGTCCATTGAACAATATTAATTCAGTGGAAGTTGTATTGTGATAAAGGGAGAAAATAAAACACTAAATCACATGAGTTACTTTTGGAGGTTGAGAAGTAAAATTAGGTTTATAGTATAGAGATTGTGCATATGTTATCTTGGAGGATCTTGGTTTGCAACAGGTGGCCCAACAGACTAGTGTGGTCGTATTTAATCCTCTCTTGAGAGTTTACCTCATTTGAAAGATGGTGTCAACTTGTCTTGTTTGACTACCCCATAATAATTATCATTATTATACTATGTATCAATTCTTATTAAAGATACAAGTTGGTGTTTTTTGGGTGAAATATGGTTTAACCATCAATGTTTTACTTGCTTTTCGGTTTAACCATCAATTTTTTTTTTAAAATGACTTTACATCAAAGTTTAATTTACCTTCTACTTTTATCCTCTTACCCTCTAACCAGTCAAAGTTATCCACAACACCCCTAATCATAGAATAATTAGACCAAATTCACCCAACCACCCCCCCCCCCCCCCTCCTTTTTTTTTACAAACATTAACTCTCCTCCCCTTCTCTCCCTATCTCTCTTTACGAATGTAGAAGCAAAAGGTTGAATCACCACCGTTGCCCTGCCCCGACCATCGCCACTGCCACTCTGCACGGCCACCGCCACCGTAACCGCAACCTCCACCGCCTCCGCCATTGTACACCGCCACAACCACTGTGCACTGCCACTGTTCCCTTCAAGTGGATGAATCAACCTTTGAACATTTGGGCTTCTAGATTTTGGGATGAAGATGATTTGGGCCTTTGAACATCTCGATCTTGGGTATGTATAATTTTTGTTTCATCTTTAATGCTTCATATATCTTTCATTTAGGTTTTGTTCAGTGAATTTTTCATCTTTAAATCAACATTGGGATTAAGATGAATCTGAGATTTTGCTTCATCCACCTACGATTCTTAGTATTTTGATTTATAAAAGTTGTTCATATTTTTCTAAGATTTTTTTCTTCTGTTCTTGATTTATAAAAGCTGTTCATATGTATCTGAGAATTTTTTTTCTTTTGTTATTGGTTCACCCACCGATTTTAGGGTTTTGTCATTTGCATCTATTTTCAACTTCATCATCACATTTTGGTTGTTTTCTCTTTTGTTGTTCACCACAAATTCTACATTCTGTTTAATTCATTTGGGTTTGTCTTTAATTTTGTTCATCATCGCATATTAGTTTTATTTGACAAGTATAAATGAAGATTGAATTTAAGAACAAATGAAGAGCAAGATTAAAAAAATAATAATAATAAAAGAAATATATTAGTTGACCTTTTAAGCAAGTAAAAGGTAAGGAAATGGGTGAAAGTGAAAGAGAAATGTTCAATATGGTACATAGTTATTGCATAGTCTCGAGTGACTAATCTTAGTCCTTGGATCAGCCCCATCAATGGTCCAGATTGAATTTTAAAAATTTGGGCGGAGTGACATTTTCGTAATTAACATGTAATGATTTTACCATCACATGTGATTGTATAGTGAATCTGATTTTATATTGAATCACATGTGATTAAATATTAAAATTTAGGACTATGTTTTTTATATGGACTATATTGAACACAACTCAAAAGTGAAAACCAAACATAACTCAAGGATTAAAATGATTATCAAATAAAACTTTATGGTAAAAACATTTAAAAGAAATTTTAGTAGTTAAACCGAAAAGTAACAAAAACTTTGATAATTAAACCATATTTCACCCTTTTTAGAACAGCCATACTATACACCAAAACCAGAAAGAGAGCTTACGAAACAAAGGTAGACCCCCACAATTACAAGGTGTAAGAATTAGAGGAGCATGCGTACCTCGAAAAACAGATGACCTAACTATACGAACTCGAAACAAACAAAAAGAAACAGCGCAGTAGGCATGCAGCAGAACTAGCCTCTTCACTTTGAACAAACACGACCACGAAACAAGCTAACGATCTATCTTCCGTTTATCCATCCGTTTGTAAGACGCTTAAACAAGGATCCACAAACCAGTTTAGCCTGCTAGTCTAAGACCCGATTCTTCTTGACATCCGGTGGATACACTTGATTTGAAAATCGAAAAACAAACCTTCAAGACTACGGTTTTCACTTTTGAGCACCAAACCATTTTTTTTTTTGATGCCAACTTAGATACATAAATGAGAATCCACCTTGTTGATCTAACTACTTCATCCTGCTCCTTAACCGATTCGTCGTCAATCAGAGCATTAACCGAACCTGTAGTGTTGATCTCTCGATCCCGCCCACCATTTGCTTACCATAACCACAAGATTTTTACTTGATTGCAATCTGAAAAGACGTGGGATAGCGATTCTACCCCTTGCTCGCAACGAGGGCTGTGTTTGCGTTCGACTCCTACGTAGTCTTGCTTCGTTTTGAGGCCTTCGAGTTGACATCCATCAAAGGTATAATTTTCATTTGGGGTGGTGTTTCACAACTCTCCAAGCCGCCTCGTTGGTAAAAGACACCTTTTTATTCTATGTCTGATACCGCGTGTGTGCCCTCTCCACGTAATCCGTCTCACACCAAAGGAAAAGATATTTGGCCTTTAGATTATTGTATATTCCATTATACACTTAGTCCCTTTTGTTTTACCGTAATGCAAAGGAATAGAAATGGTTTTAATTCCATCCATGTAAGTTATGGAATGACATTCCTCTACCTAAAGGAATATTAATACTTTAAAGAGTGTAATTTCTTTCCAGATAATGTTCCCAAACACAATATACAACGGAATTTGATTTCAATTTCATTACATTCTTTCACGTTACGGTGAAACAAATTGGAACTTATACTTGTACTTCATCATTTTTACTTCATGCCCATTTGAAGATTATTTGGTCTTTGTTGGAGACCTGAGAGCTTTTTGGGTTGGTTTCATAAACCGCCTCGAGTTGGGTCTTGGGAACCGTCTCGAGAACCTCATCCTCCTCTTCAACTACTTGTTTTAGTTATTGTTATTAAGGGCCGGGAGAGACTTATAATAGTTGGAAACTACCGTGTTGAAAATTTTGAAACTGTTGGAAGCCACCATGGTAGGGCGACGGTTAAAACATAGGCATTTGATGGAGTCTCCATGGTAGGCTGGCGGCGGTGTTGTTAGTTGGAAAATCTTTTGCCATTGTAATGGTTGTGAGTTTGTGCCTCTCGATTTGGAATCTCGGAGTGTGGTTGTAAATTTATTTTGTTGGTTAAAATCCATATTTTTTTTAGAAGATAGAATGAGAAGTAGAAGAGAGTAATTATTTTTTGAGTTAATTACAAAAATTGTCCCTGTGGTTGTTACCGATTTTTATTTTTTATCATTTAACTTCAAAAATTATGAAAATAATCATTATGACTGTCATTTGTGTCACTATTGGTCTTTTAGACTAACTCTAGTTATCTTTAACCATTAGTCAAAGTATTCTATGGTCATTTTCTATCTTATTAGTGTTACAAAACAGTCCATTATCTCATTCCTACCCATTTTTCTAATTTAACTTCATAATTATATTAAATTACATTAAATACTTAGTAAAATAAAATACACAATTAGTATTATTTACACCAAATAAGAATTTTAAAAAATTAGTCACTCTCTGTATATCATGAACATAAACACACATAGAAACCTTAATCAAGAACAAAACGGAAACTCCAATAAAAAATAAGATATGGCATAACAAATAATAATTGTGGAACACAATTTTTTAATCAGAACTTGTTAAAAATAAAAAAGAATCAAAACTGAATTGATGGTGGTCAATCGATTTTTATCAAGAGGGAGATTTACATCAAAAACCCTTTGTTCATCAAGGGTTTTGAACTGGTTCTTGGTCAGAAACAGATCTGAATAGTGTTTCGATAATGGCGAGGTGGTGGCGTGACGGTTTAGATTTGGCGAGCGGCGGTGGCGGTAGTTCAGATCTGTGAGTGATGGTCGTGGTGGTTCAGATCTAGTGGCAGTCATTCATTAATGGCGAGGAAGAGAGAGTTAGGTGGTGATGGTGGCGGCTGTGGCGGTGTCTGACGGAAGGGGGTTTATGCATCTAGCCGGATGTCAGCAAGCAAGAGAGTCGTTAAAGAGATGTGAGAGAGAGGCAAGGGAGAGATAACGTCGGTGGTGGTGCGGCGGCGTCCGGCGGAAGGGGGTGAACGACGGTGGTGGTTGTGACATATATGAGGTGTACGTGGTGAGTGAAATGTGTTTTAAATGCGAAGAGATGAGAGAGAGAGAGAGAGAGAGAGAGAGAGAGAGAGTGAGAGAGATTGAGAGAGATTGTGGGGGGTGATAAGAGGACTAGAGAGTGAGGGTGTTTGGAAACAAATATAGAAGAAAACCTTTAAATATATGCGTTTGGAAACAGTTTTAATAGGTTCAGCTTGTTCAGAAATAAGGATAAGAGATGAAAAGACAACATTACCCTTTAACTAACGTCGAAGATAACTGGAGTTAGCGTAAGGAACAATAGTGAAACAAAATGACAACCACAGTGACTATTTTCGTAATTGTTTTAGTTAAATGACCAAAAGTGAAAATCAGCAACAACCATAGAGACTATTTTTATAATTAACTCTATTTTTTTTTAAAAAAATTGAGAGTATATGAGGTAATTTATACAATATTAATTAGTGAAGGAAAAAAATAAATAAACAAAATTATTTTTTTTTATTAACAACAAACAAAGTAATTGTTGAACGGTAACAAATTAAAATAATAATAATAATAATAATAATAATAATAATAATAATAATAATAAAACTAGCGTGAGGCAAAACGAGCCGCCAACCAACGTGAAGAAGGCGACGATGGTGTTCACCCTCAACCCTCACCATCCACGTCTAACCAGCTGATTGGATGCAGAGTGGGTAAATAGCATGGTGGACCATCATGCTATTGAAGGAAGAGGTGATCAGAATTGGTGTTTAGGGGCGGAGGCACATATAGTCAAGAGGGTTCAGTTGACCCCACTGAACAAATTTTTTTTCGTATAATTTTAATACAATGATAGTGTATTTTAGATAAAATTTTAGTTATGAACCCATTGATTTTGTTTATAAAAGTTATTAATCTCAACTTTGAACCCATTGGTTTGAGCTCCTAGCTCCGTCCCCGGTGGTGTTTAGCCGAAGATAATAAGGTTATCAAAGCTGTGGATGGTGATACACTGATACCTATGCTTAGAGGTTGAAGTTGATATTTGGGTTTGACATTGGATTAATATAATTAATTATAAAAAATATTATTTAAAAATAACTAAACCAATCTTCAAAACATCAATTAATATATTAAACTAACTGAAACTAAAAGAAATGATTGAAATAATAGAAATAAGACAATTTTGTCCATGGACAAGAGATCAAATCTTCAATTTGATCCATATCATAGAGTTCCAGTCAGGATGGTCAAAACTCGTATTTTTAAATACACAAAAATGTAAAACACATCTTTTTCAATCATGAGTGCAAAAGTGTTTCACACCATTTAGACTCTGAAGAGGCTGAATTTTCATAAAGTTGTTTATTTTTAGGATTTATACAGTAATCAGGTCATCAACTGATACCCAATCTTAAGTTTTATAAGTTACATGCAGTAATTAGGTCTCAGGTTCAGCAAATACAAAACCACACATGCTACATAATACCTACTAAGATCAAGCAGACTTTTGATATAAAGTTTCTAAGATTCATCATCTTCAACTGGAACCCCATCATCATCAACGGTGTTAACACGTTCACATTCATCAATCCATTCGCTGTATCTGCAAGAATATTTTTCAAATTCCACCATGAGAAAATTAAGGAAACTTTGGTTACTAACAGATGCTCAATGAACAGTGTTGTTGCACTTACATGTCTATCGGCTCGGTCAAAGCTGCAGGTCAAAGAAATAATAACAACAGTTACTAACAAAGCATGGAAAAAGAAATAAAAAGGAACAAAACAAAGAACATTTTGGGTTGCACCAAAACAAAGAAAATGAAGTCTAACATACTTGCAACTTACCAGCAAAATTATGTGTTACCAAACAAAGAAAACGCATAAGTAGTACCTGTCACAGTAGTACTGAAATTCTCCTGGCAAATCCTGCAAGATGCCTCGCCAATCAAGTTCTTCATATCACTGAAATCAGACAATCAACAAAGCAAATATTAGCTCAGACGCTCAGTTAAGACTTAAGAGGCGGCGTAAAGTGTAAACTATATGGTTCATCTCCACAGTAAAAAGTATTACAGTAATTTGCATTCGTTGGAGCTGGTAAATACAGATCATTTACTTATGAATCGGTCGACTTGGGTAGCACTTTATCACAAACAAACCAAATTAGGGGGGAAAAAAGAATTAGCTAATTGGGGAAAGGGTCAAACAGGTTGAAAGTAACCCACAGTCTATTTATAAGCTTCCCAGATCTTTATTTTTTTCATAGATTTATATTTTCTTGTAATAAAAATGGTTTTATAGTCATTACTCATTACTAACACATTAATTATTTATTAAAGAACGACCCTTATTCCTTATCTTAAAGAATAGCTTATTACAAACAGTTGCAAATTAACAATTCAGCAGTTGTTTGACATCAATGTGCTTGGTTCAACTGGCATGATCTTTGACAAGAGAGATATTATCATGAAAATGTCTATTTAGTTGATACATACTGAATTACTGATCGAAATGTAGTCATCGAAGAAGCCACTTGGCTTTAGCTGGAATCGTGTATTCGTGTAGTTTTTAGTTCAGGTTGGTTTGATACGCTAACAATTTAGGAAGTATGCTTTCAAGAAAAACCTTCGAAGACTTTGAGTTTCAACATGTTTGACCCCTTCTCCCAAGAGCTAGGCTCAAAATTCAGGCATACATGTTTTCGAAGACTTTTTTTTTAATTACAGTTGTAATCAGTTTTATTCAACAAAACTACTATTTTCTCTATATGAAATTTGATCCTACCTTTTAATTCCCTCCTGTGAGAATTCTGATTCATGTGTTTATACAACAAAAATGTACCTTTTCTGCTAACTCTCATGTTTAATATGATCCATGTTATAGAACGAGATTGATTTGAATACTGTAGATGTCACCTATTTTCGTGCTCGTTCTTGGTTTGCGATTATGCATTCATAAAGTGGACTTTTTTTATTCCGAAAATAATATATATATATTGTTTAATCATCACTAATACGTCTTTATCAGGTATTTCCTCAATTTATATGAAGAGAGATTTGTTTAGCCTCATTTGGGAGAAGAAAATAGTTAGTCTGTGCTTTGCACTTCTAATTTCTTATTATTAGTATGATAGTTGAAACCGAGATACATATTTTTACTATTATAGTATTATCACGTTTTTCCTAACATGAATATATTTTTGACATAAACTGTTTCTTTGAGTGCACATTATTATATTGTGTAATACTTTCAAGTATATACTTATGTTTTACATTCCCTGTCCAGACCATCACATTTGCCTACGTTAATTTCTTCTTTTCCGGGTTTGTAGCAGGTATGCACCTTTTTAGCTTATGTTTTTGTGCATTCCAATAGTTACTACCTCTTAATGTTTATATCTTTTTGTTTAGTTCTTATGATTCATATCCAGGAATGGGGAAAGGAAAGGATTTAGAAGGAACCCTCCAAAGAAGAAGAATGGGTGGGTTACTAAGAATAAATGGGTTACTATGGTGTTTAATATCCGATTGGGTTACAACTTACAATATGTTGATTTCAAAAGATATTTTCTTGAACTACCAATACCACATCAATAGTTAATATCTTCAATTAGCATTGACCTAGTGTTCGGGAAGGATGATGATCAGGGTTCTAAGGTGACAAGTGCTTTATGACTCGACTTAATTAGATACTACTACTTCGTGACAACCTTTTTATGTCGTAGCAAGTGCTTTTGAGACAGTTTATTTTCCCATCATCTTTTAGACACATTCAATGTCTATGTGTATGTTTCAAATCCAGTTTACATAATCAGGAACATAATTCATATTTTATACTACTCATGAACCTAAGGCCTTGTTCTCGAGTTTTCTTAAAGAAGGAAAGGAAAGGATTCGAAAGGAACCCTCCAAAAAAATGTCTTTGAGTTTCTAAATTCATTTTAAGGAAGGAAAGAAAAGGAAATTGAGGGGCTTTAAGAGGGAGTTTAGGCTCATTCTGGCCCCAAATTTATCCTCCATAATTGGGATGATTTGGTCCCTTCAGTTCCCTTTCCTTCCCTAATTAAACTCGAGAACAGGGCATAAGTTCTTATGTGTTCATTAGAATGTAGACTTTAGACTGATGTATTACAATATTTTGATTTATAACCCTCTCTTTGTTTCTCAATTAGATCAAATCTCAAAAGATTGTTCATTCCTTATGAATTTTTTATAATTTTAACTTTTGTACCAACCCATCGGGTTTCTAACCTAGCTAGATAAAGATATACTTACATGCGACATTCAACACTGGTTCCATGGTTGCAGAAGGGGCAGCTAAATACGGTATCGAGTTTATCCATACGCTTCTTAGGAGGAGGCTTTGCTCTTGACTTCCTCTTTCCCATATCTTAAGCTTCCTGAAGGCACAAAACAATCATTACCAAATCATAAGCATGGTTATAAAACTCGACCGATTCGAGGCGAGTTGAGGGAAATCGGACCAAAAACTCGATCGAGGCAAAATCGGTCAAAATTGATCAAAGAATAAAGAACATTACGATGAAGATAAACGAAGAAGAATAAGAGTGACGAAGAGAAACAAAATCGGAACCCTAGAACCATTGACGTTACCTGTTAGAAACGACGAACGCTTGTTGTGGTTGCGCTTATAATTGCCGACGAATACAAAAGAAGAAGATCGAGCGCGATCGCAGGGGCAAAGGAAATTAGGGAATTTAGAGCATATAGGGTTTTCTCCCTTCGAACTGAACGTGAAGCGAAGAGAACAAACATCAATATATATACACTAGCACTACCGTTTAAAAAAGAGTTAGTTATATATTTGGTCCCTCAATTATATCACTTATTTCACTCTTGGTTCCTAAACTACGTTTATTACACTGGGAGTCCCTGAACTAAGCATTTTGTCACACCAATGGTCCCTAGTGCAACTGAAATTACTAAATTACCCTTACTTTTTTATTTGAAAAGACCATTATACCCTTATTCAATTTTTTTTATTTTTCTAATTAAATAATTCAATTATTAAAAACCATAAAATAGAATATATTTATAAATCAACCCCACCCTCTCCCCTTTTCATTCTTCCTACCTGCCGCCTCACCTTTACACACCGGAACCTTACCGCCGCCGCCGACCTTCGCAGGACCCTACAACCGTCACGCATCACCTCTCCTTGCATCACCTCTCCCTCGCATCACCTCTCCCTCGATCCATCGTCTCTTTCTTTCTCTCTCTCTGCAATCGCCAGCAACGTCACCGGAGAAGTACCACAGCAGTGTTTATGTGTGCGTTCGCCATGACCACCGCCGCATATGGCCACCCTTACCCGGTTAGGGTTTCGATTTGGGTTGCGATTAGGGTTTAAATTTGGGTTCTTCAGTAGCGATTTGGCTTTGTTCACCAAGTTAGGGTTTAATTTGTTTTCTTGGTGTGTGTTACTGGTGAGTCATCGATTTCAGATCTGGGTTTCAGATCATGTTCATTGATTTCAGATCTGGGTTTCACATATCGGTATGTGTTTCTAGTAAGTCATCGATTTCTGGTGAGTCATCGGTTTCTCGTGTGTCTGGTGGGGCTTTCGCTGGTGGTTGGGTCGTCTTTGCTAGTAGACGGTGGAGGTTGGGTGGTGGTGGTAGAGTTGTAGAAGGTGGTTGGTGGTGGTGGAGTTCTAGAAGGTGGTTGGTGGTGGTTAACGGTGGTGGTACAAACTGCTGGTGGTGGTGATTATTTATGCTGGCAGCGGTTGTGGTGGTGAACGGTGGTTTATTTTTGTTGGTGGTGATGGTCTGAATGGTGGTGAACGGTGGTTTCTTAATGTGTCGTGGTGGACCTGGTGGTTGTGGTGGTAAATGGCGGTGGTGGATGTTTAATGTATTTGGTGGCTGTTTATTAAAGTTATTTAATTGATTTATTTATATTATCTATTTAATAATATAACTGAATAATATTTAAATAAATAAATAAATAAAATAAAAGAATAAATTGAATTCAGAAGGGTATCATCGTCTTTTTAAGTGATCAGGGACCATTAGTGAAACAAAAGTTATACATTAGAGACTTCCAGTGTAATAAACGTAGTTTAGGGACCAAGAGTGAAATAAGTGACATAGTTCAGGGACAAAATATGTAATTTACTCTTAAAAATATATATATATATATATACTAGCATTGTACCCGCGCAATGTTGCGGAGGCGAATAGTTTGTACCTGATAACATATCATTTTTTATATAATATAGAAGCATGATAAAATAATTTTTACCCGGTAATATGTCATTATTTTTTTTTCATAAACTATTTTTTGTTTTCATTTCATTTTTTTCTTCTTTCCATAAACTATTATCTTTTCTTTAAATATATTTATTTAATAATGTTTATTGGTGAGTGGGTAAAGTAGAAAAGAGAGAGATGAAGGTTATTTGAAGAGTATTTTAGTAATTTTCTTTTACTTAATTTTAAGGAGGAAATAGAGTATTAAATGTATTATATAGGAGTAAGATAAGATAAGATAGGTGTGGTTGGGAAAGTGTGTAGTTATAAAATAATATTTATTAGTAAATATGTAAAGTATGAGAGAGAATTAAATGGATTATAAGGTAGTACATTGTGCATAAATGTTAGTACTACTTAAAATTAAGTAAGCTGAATAATTTGAGGAGAGAAATATTTAAATACATTATATAGGAGTAAGATATATATATATATATATATATATATATATATATATATATATATATATATATATATATACTACTATATAAAACATACAACACTCTCTCTCCTTTTTACTATTCAAAACTCTTAAAATTCAACCAACAATATATTCTCACTCTTCATTTTATCTAAATGAATCTCATCCACTCAATATTTAATCATTTCACTCTCCTAATTTATATTACCTTTTTATTTAATTAAAATATACTCTTTCACTAACATACTATTTCACACAAATACAATTATCCACCTATATCAAAACAATTTTCAAAATCTTATTAACTTCTCTCTTTTTATTTCATAAATATAAATCTTTTTTTATTTTTATGCTTTTTAGAATTTATTTTTAAACTTAATAAATTAATTGATACAAATATAAGAAAGTTCGAAAAAAACGGACATAATGCTGAATACTTTTTCTTGTCATTCCATCGCGGGAATAACATATCATTACATTCTTGAAAATGACGTGTTATAAAACAGAAACTAATTACCGTCGCATCATTGCGCGGGTACGATGCTAGTATATATATAGGAAAAAGTTCATGCGAGTATATATATATATATATATATATATATATATATATATATATATATATATATATATGAAAAAGTTCATGCGAGAACAATTCTTAGTGCAAGAACCGCGAAAACCAATCTGAGTCGTCCAATTCCCCCTCCTTCAATGTCATTGCCCACCCATGAATTTCTCACATGCACCCTGCCACACTCTATCCCTCAACGCTCACCATCCATGAAACTTCCGATATCCAAGGAACGGATAAGATTGGTTATCGCGGTTCTCGCATGAACCCTCCCCTATATATATATATATATATATATATACACTAGCATTGCACCCACGCAATGCGGCGGTGATAATAATAGTTTGTGCTCGATAACATGTTTGATTTAAAAAGTAGGGTATGATATGTGAAATGCGATGTTAGTCAACATATCCATGTATTTCCTACATTTTCTGATTTCTTAACTTTTTTTTAACAATCAACCATTTTATTAGTTGTTAAAATAGTTTTTGAAAAATAACTAAAAAATATTATTATTAAATATTCAGAGAAAAAGATATTATAGTGTTAAAATTGTATTTATGTAAGTAATTTAGCCATAATGAGATAAATTAAATAATTTTTGTGATGTTTAATGATTTATTAAATGAATATGTTAGTGCATGTATGTAAATCCCTAGTTCTGGTCAATCAGATATGTAATTACCTACTTGGAATGATAATACAAAGAAATTTTGACATCTGATTTACATGTTTATTCATTCTAAGTGTTTACTTATGTTTATCTTAAGCTTACAAGTACTTAATCATGTGTTGATGTGTGTTTGGAAGGTTAAGTATAAAGTCTATTTCATCACGTGCGTGATGAAGCTCACTACGTACGTAGTGGAGCTCATTACGTGCGTAGTGAGACTGGATAATTATAATTAACTAATTAACATTAAAATTATCTAGAACGTACGTAAATACATACACTACGTGCGCAGTGCACTGCATCGCGTGCGTAGTGGAAGTTAATTACGCCAGAGGCGTGTTTAACTTAAATACCACATTTTTGTACGTATAAATAGCTTTAACCGCATAAGTTCGTTAGGAAGCCTTCATAATCATTTGGTAAACCTACGAAAACGTCAACTAAGTGTTGATTTCGCATCCAAGGGCAGTCATTAAGCATTATGTGTGAGTTCTTAGTGACTTTCTTAGCAATCTTTGTGTGTTCTTCGTGATCTCTGTGTGCCGGACACCTAAGCAGATCTTGAATCCTTAGGAGGTTTGGGAAATAGATATTCCACACTATTTCTCATCCTAGATCAGTCCTAGCATTAGGGTGTTAGTTTAGAACCCCCACGGTCCTACAAAGTGGTATCAGAGCCTTGTGCTTTAATTGATCATTTTTTCTTAGGTTTCGTGATCTAGGTGTCGTTTTGGTCTTTGAGGATTGTTAGTTTTGTCATTTTCTCGGTATTTTATCGTACGTTTAGTCGAAATAAGGTTGTTTTTGCGTTAAAAGGTTTGTGTTTTTACGTAAATTAGTTTCCTAATCGTTGAAGTTTACACGTGCGTAGTGTTTCGCATTACGTACGTATAGCTCAGCAGTCCGTGCGTAGTCTGTCCTTCGTGTTCTAGAATTTTCCATAACCCGTGTTCTGTCCGTGTGTGGTGCATCTTCATCACGTGCGTAGTGACCTACACTCCGCACGTATTGATTCTTAGTGTTGAATCGTTTCTTGAAAAATAAGTTACTCATTACGTACGTAGTAAATCCATTTCGTGTACTAGGTATCCATTCCGTACGTACCTGAGTCTGTGTGAAAGTTTTTCATTCCGTGCGTAGTACATTCCACTACGTGCGTAGTGTTTTCACTCCATACGTGTTATCCTCACTTCGTGCGTAGTGCTTGAGTTTGTTTTAGGTCTTATTCATAATGTCTGACATGAGTGCAATGGCTGCCAAACAAACCATAACTGCTTTAAGTAACCTAATAATGGATAATGAACAAGGAGGAATTAACAAAGTACCTCGACTTTTAACCATGGAAGACTACCCATTCTGGAAACCACGTTTTGAGATTTTTATTAATGGAATTGATCCGCTATTGCACAAGGCTATATCTGCTGATTATTTAATTCCTAAGGGTGATGGGAATATCGAAGTTCCTTATGACATGATGAGTGATGTTCAGAGGAAAGCATATGATGCTGAAAAGAAAGCTTATTCTTACCTGATTCAAGCCATTCCAAATGAGATCTTTCATCAGTTCAGACGGTATAGAACTTCACATTCTTTGTGGAATGCGCTACAAAAGAGGAACGAAGGGAATGCATCTCTGAAGGAACTCAAAGCCTCTCAACTGAGAAAAGAGTTTGATCACTTCACAACATACGTAAATGAAAAGCTTCCTGATCTGATCAACAGATACAACCACCTTCTTAGTGAATTGGACAGTCTAGGTGTGCAGGTTTCTGAAAGACAACAAGTAGAGACTTTATCCAAGGCACTACCCAAGAGCTGGAGGCCATTTATTATGATTCTGAAGAATGGTGAAGGCTTTGAGGGCATGGATCTGAATGATTTCATAACTAAGTTGAAAGAGCATGAACAGGAGGAGCAAAACCTAGACAGATTGAGCAGCTATGTTCAAAATCCCTCGTTATACTGTACTGGACCCATTGCTTCTCCAGCCACTTCATCAAATGCTCCATTGCAGACAGCCTTTACCTCAAACGTCTGTTCTTCAAACAAGTCTGCTCCTGAAACCTCAAATGGACCACCATACTTTGCTCCTTCAAGCAAAAAATTTGTGCCAGCTTTAAACACGGAACATTTCAAGCATGGCAGCACTGAAGAAGTAAAGGAGCATATGGGGATGCTTAGTGCTTTGGTCTCTTCCTACGATGATCTGCTGAAGGGTAAAATTGGAAATGCATATCTGACCCAGGAAGATTATGACCAGATAGACAATGATGAGATGGAAAGGCAGGACATTCTATGGTCCTATGCTAATCTGGTAAGGAGAGCCAAGGCACTGGTGAAGAGAACCGGGATAGAGCTGACAGCAACCAAAGATACCAAGTTGGGTTTTGATAAATCAGCTGTCACGTGCTACAACTGTGGTGAAAAGGGTCATTTTGCTAGAGAGTGTGACAAACCAAAGTACTCAGGACCTAAGTACCCTTTCCGTACATCCCATAAGAAAACAGAAGCATCTCCTGAAAGTTCAACTAAGGCAATGGCGGTTGTCCAAAAGGATGAGGGGATTGACTGTTCTATGCATTTTAAAGATGATGATGCTTTTGAGGTTGCAGAGACCAACTTGGCCAGTGTTCAAGAACTGATTGATGAGTCACAATCTGAAGCAGATAGTGTCCAGGAGGCTGATGATGAGTTTTTTGCTAGAAAGGAAGACTCAGTAATGGCTGCTGACAAACCAGTTTTAGTGCCAGCTGCCGAACCAACGCCAGTGACTGTTCAATCTCAATCTGAAGATCCTAAGGCGTGCATGACTGGACAAGCTGACTCAAAGGTAAGTAACATTTCTGGCCTTCCCTGTGCTTCGTGCAATGATTATGTACAAAACATAGTATCTCTGAAATCTCAAGTTGCTGAGCTTACCTCTAAACTGCATGAGAACACACTTATTAAAGGAAGAGAAAAGACTTTAAAAGACAAAATTGAAAGTCAAAATAGGCAGATTAGAGAACTAGAGGCAACTTTGTTAAATAAGCAGGATGCTATAGTTTTTTACATCAATCAAATAGACACTCTGAAACGGGATCTTGCTAGCTCTAAGGTGGATTATGCCAGAAACATAAAAGTTATTCAACTTCATCTTACCTATTTGAGCACATAATCGACCGAAGAGCTCAAGGTTCCGATTTAGAAAAGGACAAAAAGCAGTATACCAAATGTCCACCACCAGTGTTAAATCAACTGGTGAAAACAGATGTCTTCTCTGAAGCTGACTCACTTCCTCCTAAGGTTGATGAATCTTCTGCTTCAACCTCAAAACCTGATTTAAAAATGAAGGGGGTAGTTAGTGAGCCTCAGATGAAAGAGGTTAAACAAGAAGAAATGCCTGAACCTGGAATGAGAAAACTTTTAGGCAATTCCACTGGACAAGGCACTCTAATGCAAAATGTCCAAGCAGCACTCAGAACAATAGGGAAGGAGGGTGCAAAGTCTCCTGCAACCCGTCCTTATGAGGAAGTTAAAATCCTACCCAAACAACGTGGTCTAGGAGTTGAGCCAAAATGTCCAGTTGATCAGAAAGTGCCACATAATCCTGCAAAACACCAGTCAAACAGGATTTGCTATGTTTGTAGGAGACCTGGTCACCTCAGTTATGAGTGTGATCAACAACAACAGAGCTGCAATGGGAAATTTGATTCTTTTTCTGAAAATTTGTAAAGGAACAAAATGTTTAATCAAAATAATCAAAGATCAACTCAACCTATTCAGATCAAGAGGACTGTTGGGGAAACTTTTGTTAAACCCAAAAGTCCCGAGGTTTGTAAAAAAGGGAAAGAGCCACTCCATAAGGTGATTAATGCTTCTAGTGCTTATCACAAGGCTTCTCCCCGTCAAGACTTAAAATTGACCAATAAACCCGAATCTAAAATGTCAAATAGTTCGAATATCAATGCAAACTTCAAAGCTACTGGTATTTGGATTAATATGCCAATTGTTGGAGAAGATGGGAAACCCATGACCATTCGGGCTTGGGTTCCAAATGCTAACTAACTTTTTACTCTTTGTACAGACTTCAAAACCAAGTGTGAGGTCGTCTCTAATGATGCAACTTAATGTCTTTCTCGTATATGTGCCTGTGTGTCTATTTTCTGTGTGTTTATTTTCTGTGTCTGTGTGTCTCTGTTCTTGGTATTTATTTCTTTTAGTATTTTAGGGGGAGATTGGTGCAACATAGAAAATACAAAAAAAAAATCAGAAAAACATAGAAAATACAAAAAAAATTAGAAAAACATAGAAAATACAAAAAAAATCAGAAAAACATAGAAAATACAAAAAAAATCAGAAAAACATAGAAAATACAAAAAAATCAGAAAAACATAGAAAATAAAAAAAAATCAGAAAAACAATAATGAGAAGTTGATCCAACTCAAATGGAAAATAATGGTACACTGGCTTTCAATACAAAGTATGTCTAGTAAAATTAGGACTGAAGGCATGTACAAATTCTTGAGAAAACTGTCTGAAAATTTGAGTCAAATCAGATAAGAAACAGATGGCGTGTAAGACATATGATGAGAGTCTAGGCTGATAAGTGGTTATGCATGTGGAAATCCATCAAAGATTCAAACTATCGAGACATTCCAAGTCTACAAGTCAATAACAGTTGAGACTAACTTAGTCTGGTGCACACACCTGTTACCATGCCAAATGTGTTAGATGACAATGAGCAAAATGTAAAAAGAGGGTGAAAAATTGACCCCAATCTGAGATGTCAAAAGAAATAGATACATTGATCTATTAGTGTTGAATTGTCAAAGAGCATAAAATGCAGTGACAAAAGCTCAACAGAAATTATCAAAAGAGGTGAAAAATTGACCTCCATGTCAAAGAGCATAAAATGCAGTGACAAAAGCTCAACATAAATTATCAAAAGAGGTGAAAAATTGACCTCCATGTCAAAGAGCATAAAATGCGTTGACAAAATCACAAAGCACATAAGCATGGTGGTTGGGTACTCAAGTTGTGCAACCGACTGAGTGAATCAAAACACTGTGAGATTTTGAAAGAGATAGTCTTAACCATGTACCCAGTCTAGATAATCAGAAAATGTTGAAATCAAATCTGTCATTATCTTAGGAAAGTTAGATTGACAGACAGAAATTGAGGGAGTATGTTTGTGCCTAAGGTTCTGAAATGAATGATAACTAAGTATAGATGTGCTGGTACTGACTCCATCTTGGAACCTTCTCACAAAAAGATTTAATTTCAGTAATTTAATTTTTGCAAATCTCTTTAGTGTTTTCATTTCTGTCTCTTAGTTTTTAGGATTTAATTTGTTAACAGTCTGCATTTTCATTTTCTTTATAATCAGAAAAATACAAAAAGAGTGTTGGTGGTTCTAAGTTCTTTTAAATGTACTCTTTTGCCTTTCTTTAGGTTTTCTCGTTTCGCTTTGATGTGTTTAGATGCTTATTAGTGGTCTTGAAGTTGCTGATCGTTTATTGCTGAGTGCAGTACTAACAGTATCAAGATTCACATGTGAGGATTTCAGATCATGCGGAATGGAGCCACTACGCACGAGTTACAACTTACCACGTGCGTAGTGCAGGTAAGGTATAATGAAAGGTATTTTTTTGCTCAAAATCACCACGTGCGCAGTGAACTCACTACGCACGCATTGCATATACCGATACATACGAAGTGAAGCTTAGTCGGTTTAAAAGTTAATCTTAATTACTACGCACGTAGTGTTTCACACCACGCACGTAGTGTTTCACACCACGCACGTAGTGAAAAGACTATATACGTCGGGTACGTACGTCTGCGACCATTACGCAAACAGAACTCACGTACAAACTATTGCTTCTCTCTCGAGTGTGATTTTCGATTTGTGTTGAAGGAGTGATTTTGTTCCCGTTTCTATACTTGGTTTTCGGTTGCGATCTCAGTGGTATGATTTTGAACCATTTTCATTCATTAATTAGTGAAATATGGTCGATTTTAGAGGCCGAAAACCCTCGTTAGGAAAAGTGATTAAATTGGGGTTTCTGGGTGAATATTCGACCGATTTAAGCCAAAAGGAATGTTTATAGAACTAAATTGATCTTACCTTTGTGGTTAATGAGATCAAAACATCAAAGAACAGAGAAATTCGAAAATCGAATGGTTCTTGATTTGAATTTTGTGGTCAGCTTATCACTCTCAATGATCATCTGAGCCATTTGGATCTACTGATCATAAAGGTTGATTAGCTTACATAGTTTCACTAGAGTTTGTGTTATCAGCTGAGTAATTCTGATCAGCTGAGTAAACCTCAGAGTCTTTCACATATATCCTTAGCTGAGCAAAAATATGTTTGCAGTTCAGTGTCTGTTAGCTGAGTCATTATACAGCATCTCAGTTAATAGTTTTTCATTGTATTATTTTCTTAAGTCCAAGGCAGAACATGTATTGTTCTATTATGCCTTTAGATCTATCTTTGTAAATATACTTAGCACTTTTTGAATCTGCAAAGAGACAAAAAGGATTGATCTTGATCCCTTAGAAAAGGTGAAAGATACTTTAGAAGAGAAGATCTCGAAGATATGCTTCAACAATTAAGTATGGATGGCAACTCTATACTTGGTTAAGTCAAGTCTTCATAAAGCATGGTGTTGATAAAAGTACAAGCATGGAAAGAGAAGTTTACAATCCCTAGACAAAAAGGTAGTACTTTAATAATATAATAATATATAGTGGGAATTGACTTTACTAGATAGTACATTCATTTTACACACTTTCCGCATAAAGTGAACTTACTTTCTACCAACTAACTTTATCTATTATAATATTATTAAATCAAGTACCTTTGTCTCCTTCTACACTCCATCAACCCGGACACCACTTTGCTTATATATACTTATGCATGTAAACATGCTAAGGATGCGAATACATAAGAGTTAAACACTAAAATCTCATTTGTTGAGAATTTAGAAGAGTTAGCATTTTACTTTCAGTGTAACAAACTTGTTCATGGGTTGAACATCTTAGATTTTCCGCATCTTAGCTTTGTCTATGTGTTAGACAGATTTAGTTACCACCTTTTATTGAACTTAGATTTTACGCATCTAGTTCATGTAATTCTTGATTCATATCAATAAGAATTATCTAAAAGTAAACCGTGTGTCTTTTAAATTATAAATAGCTAAAGTTTGTATTCAACCCCCCCTTCTACAAACATTTGTTGTTGTAGTATCCATTCGGGACCAACAGTGGACTCCTTGCACGCCACAATAGTGTGGGCGATGGCTCAATGAAAGACGCGGTGAAGGGGGTCCAGAAGACGGGTGGACTTGGGGAAATGAGTCCCCGAATAGTCACCCTCACCGATAAGAGCCCAGTCGGACTCGGCAAAAATACCTGGAGGGAAGTCAGCGATGGCTGCAGTAAAGATGTATGTATGTGTCTCCTCCTCGGTATAAATACCCATGTATACAACAAACTGGCGAAGAGAGAGGCTTTGCTCATGCCCTCGAAGACGGAAGGTGAGCTGGTGCGTGGTGTCAAAACCAACACACGGCTATGGAAAAGTGAAGGTCGAGAAGAACTCCAGGGAGAGCTCTACAATGGCTAGCTCAGAAATGCTGAAGAACCAGATGCATGGTGGTGTGCATAAGGACTCAGCTCATCCTCTCAAGCGCAGGGAAACTAGTGTCCTGAAGTTCAGCCGTCTGATAGGCTCTAACGGCTTGTCCCTCATAGGCTCCAATCTCTCTCTGTCCTCCGGCTTGCGGAACCGGAGGAACGGATGCAAATCCTCGTCCACATCCATATGGACATCATCATCGGAATGGGGAGGTGACGAGGGACTACGGCGTGTAGTACGCTCGGCACGTCTAGGAGGCATGGCTGCATAAATGCAGAAGCTAATAAGAATAAACGTACCGAGATGAGATGATTTGGGGATGTGTTCGTGCTGAATAGGGTTCGTGTCTTGGTTGTATGCGAAGGATAGAAATAAAACAACAACCGAGAAACGTACACGAAATATTCAAGTGCAACTACGGTTTCAAATAGGCCAAATGCTGAAAACATTGAAAATCTAGAAAATGACTAATAACGGCCAAGATAACGGCCGTTATTTTTGCAGAGGTTGGCCGTTATGAATAATGGCCGTTGTCTTAATGGATTTGCCCGTTTTTTAGGATAACGCCCGTTATCCAAAGGATAACGGCCGTTATCTGGGTCGCGAAAACAGAAACCCTAAGTAGGTCAACAGATCATTCAAACACCCCTAAATCGAAGATATAACATGCAATCGATGGTATAATCTTGTTCTAGGCATGAAATAACATAGTCCTTTCAATTTTTTAGAAGTGGATGTTACCTTATGAGGACAAAATCGAAGGATGAACGGAGAGAGAGTCGGAAATCGCCTTTATCGCCGGAGAAAATTGAGTGTGCGTGTTTTTGTGGTTGAATGAGCGTAATGGGTGGCCCGTTTACCCTTTTATGGCCGTTTAGGGATAACGGCCGTTGTGTAGGGGATAACGGCTGTTATCTATCTTTAATGGGAAAAAGTTCATTTTTTTTTGCAACGGTTTCAAGATTTTGAATTCACCATTAATTTGAGCAAAATGAGGGAACGTTTAATCGGTGATGATTATACAGTGTTGTCAACAAAACAAACACACAACGGAAAACGGAAACAAACAAACTAAAACGGGTATGGCCTTCCGAAAGCAGCACACTATTAGTACAGTGTGTTAGCGAACATGGTTTCGCTTTGAAATGCGGAGTGTTTATCGGTCTCTCCAGACTTATGAAAGATTTGTGACGAATGAAGAACATTAGGCAAGGGTTCGTGTTTCAATGAGATGATAGATTTAGCTTACTCGCTCGCAGAGACAATAAATGATCAACCATTTAAGTAGCGTTGCTATTGGGTCTTAGGGTCCTTTCGGCTCTGAGCCTAACGGGGTCCTGGCGTAATGCACTAGCGCACTTTGATTGAGATATCGTTAGGAGTTCTCTACAAGATTTGGCATGTAATAAAGCACCACATTTCTAACACTTACCAACTTGCTTCGCTCTTCTTTTAGCAGCGGAAGTAGAGGTTCCCCTACAGAAGTTCACGTAGTTATGATCGCGTCTTGCCATTTTCAAGTTAACTTCACATCTTTCTATAATATCCTTACGGATATCCAGGGGAAAATCAGATCGCGAATACAGAAATGAAAGCATAAGGCGAGAGGAAGCAGAAAGCATGTCCAGTTCTTTAATGTCTCCCGGTAAAAGACCAATTTCAATGAAATGACCTGAAATTAACAAGAGTTTATAGCTAGAACTTGAATGTTGAAATCATTCTTACAGGTGAATCATATTCGCTCCATTTGGATTTTTCTCAAGAGGGACTCCTACATACTTTCTCAAACGTTTTCTGTTGACTTTGAACGTTTGACCTTCAGTATTGGTAATATCAACCGCACCACTCTTGTATGCGGTATGTACTACGTAGGGCCCTTTCCATCTTGATTGGTTGAATGTTCCATGTCAACGTAACTTTCTCTTCATCTACTCTAAGAGTAAGTTTGCCATTGCACACATCGATTAGAGCTTGAGAAGTAGCGAGAAAAGGACGACCTAAGATGAGGGGAACATTTTTGTCCTCATCCATGTCCAAAACGAAAAAATCTAGGGAAAGATAAATTTATCAACGTTCACAGGGATATTTTCGATAGTACCTCGTGGAAACTTAATCGATAGGTTGCCAAGTTGAAGAGATATTCGAGTCGGTGTTGGCTCACCAAGGTTTAGCTTTTTAAAAACCGAATATTGCATTAGGTTTATGCTAGCTCCAAGGTCGGCTAAAGCGTTGCTGACGGATAAAGTTCCGATAAGACATGGGATGGTGAAGCTACATGGATCATCCTTTTTGATGGGTAACTTATTTTGAAGAATAGCGGAGTATTCCTTGTTTAAAGTTACCGTTGCAAGGTCTTCTAGTTTCTTTTTGGTACTAAGAAGATCTTTCAGAAATTTTGCGTATTTGGGCATTTGGGCTAAAGCTTTGACAAAAGGAATGTTCACATGAAGTTGTTTGAATAACTTTAAGAACTTCCCATATTGTTCTCCCATTTTCTCTTTCATTAATCTTTGAGGATAAGGAATAAGTGGTTGATAAGGTTTGACTGGAGGTTTAACTGGCGTTGTATTATCTGGTTTTGACTGGTTTTGCGTCTTGTTAACATCCTCGGTTTGAAGCTGATCTTTGGATTTTTCGAGCTCGGTGGAAGGCATAGAAGGAGGTACCATGGTGGTTCCACTACGTAAAGTGATCGCACATACGCTTTCCTTACCATTGTCGATCGGATTTTTATCCGTGTTGCTTGGGAGCGTCCCGGTGGTCACTCGGCCAACAATTTAGAAATCTGGCCTATTTGCTTTTCAAGGTTTTGCATTGAAGCCTGTTGATTTCTAAGGATGGTGTCCGTTTGCTGGAATCGGGTTTCGGAAGTTGAAACGAATTTATAGAGCATATCCTCCAGACTTGGATGTTTATCAGAAGTAGATGGTATATTCGCATAATGGCTTTGATTCCCATTATAGTTCTGATTTCGGGGTTTTGAACATTTTGTTGCCCTTGTTGATTTTGATTTTGATTCCGGTGAAAATTGTTTTGAACCGGAGGAGCTTTTTGAGAATATCCCTTAGGAGCGGTATTAGAATTCAAAGGCGGTTGATTTCTCCAATTATAGTTTTGATTTCCTTTCCATCCTTTGTTGTGTCCTGGTGGAGAAAGCTGAGAGTTAACATAAGCTACATCTTTAGAAGATGCAAACTTATTTCCGGTTTCACAAGCAATGCTTGCATGAGGTCTGGAACAATGGTCACAAATGACCCGAATGGAATTGACGTTCATTTGTTCAAGCTTTTTCGTTAAAGCTTGAACTTGTGCGGAAAGAATTGAAACTAGATCTGAGGTTGTCATAAATGACGATGTTGGTTGTTTTGATCGATTTGCTGGCCATTGATATTGATTCATGGCCATATCCTCGATTAAATTGTGAGCGGCTTTTGGAGTTTTGTTAGTGATGGTTCCACCTACGGCGGCATCTAACATTTGACGAGCGGATAACCCATTGTAGAAAGTATGGATTTCAAGCCATTGGGGTAATCCATGATGGGGACAAATTCTAAGTAATTCCTTAAATCGTTCCCATGCTTCGTAAAGGGTTTCTCCATCATTTTGAGAATAGGCAGAAATATCGTTTCGTAACTTAGCTGTTTTGGATGGTGGAAAATACTTAACCAGAAATTTTTCGGCTAAAGCATCCCAAGTGGTGATGGAATCGGAAGGTAAAGACTTAAAGCCATTGTTTGGCTCGATCTTTGAGTGAAAAAGGAAAGAGACGAAGACGGATGGCGTCATTTGAAGCACCATTTATCTTAAAAGTATCGCATATTTCAACAAAGTTGAAGATATGACCATGTGGATCTTCATCGGGTAAACCATGAAAGTTCAAAATATTTTGGACCATTTGGATGACCGATGGTTTGAGTTCGAAACTGTTGGCTGCAATGTTGGGATGAACAATAATCGATTTCGAGCCATTGATGTTCGGACGTGAGAAATCACTAATGGTGCGTTCTACAATGGGTGGGATTTCAGCCATGTCTAGTCTTCTCCTAGCTTGACGTCGACGTCGACGAAATTCGCGTTCGGGTTCGAGATGTGGGTCCATAAGACAGAAATTGAAAAGATGGGACAGTTTGACGTTTACAACTATGTGTGCTAAGGTAAAGGCACTAAACTAAGCATACAATAAGGGAATTTCAAACAAAGGCCATCTAGCATGCACCTAAAGGAGTAGTTAAACACATAAAGGCACTAGACTAGAGTGAAGTAAACACACAAGGCCAAATCAGATAACAACAACCGAACAGGAGGTAATAACGGCCAAGAAAATGGCAGTTATCAAGATAACGGCAGTAATGTGTCAGATAACGGCCGTTATTGGATAATGGCAAGGAAAACGGCTGTTATCAAGATAACGGCCGTTATTTGTCAGATAACGGCCGTAATGTCAATAACGGCTGTTTTCAGCATGTTGTCCAGATTTCTATTTTCAACTTCCGAGTTAGTATTGAATTGACATATCTGTGTGTATGGCCAGGCCAGATGCTCGGGAGGTAGGATCCTTTCAGTGTATTAAACCTTTCGGAAAATCTAACAACCCCAATCCGAGTCAACTTTTCTTAGACACCACGCGCACAAACTTATCTTTAAGATAATAACTAAGAATTGGAAATATATATTTATACAACTTATCCGAACAAGCAAAAATCAAATCAATAAAATCTATTCTTTTCAATAACGTCGTTCCCCGGCAGCGGCACCAAAAAATATACAAAGCAAGTTGTATCACAAAACAATTTTTACAAAAATTTTAGAGCAACTTGCTCTGATACCAATTGTTGGAACCTAGAGGGGGGGTGAATAGGTTCTTTAACTTAGTTTACCAATTTTTACACTTATAAAAATTGTAAGTTGTGATAAAAAGATTTTTCTTGAAGTTTATAACTTAACAAAAATATATACTTGAAATAAAGAGAGTAAGGGTAGAGAGATATCACCAATTAGTAGACAAGAGATTTATAGTGGTTCATGCAAGTGTTAACAAACTTGCACTACATCCACTCCTTGGCCTCACCCACCAAGAGTTTGCTCCACTAGCTTCTCTCTTTGAAGGTAGAGAGATAAACCTTTTACACTTCTCTTTTTCACTTGCAAGAATTAACACTTCAAACTTGCAAGTAAGGTAAAGATAACCTTGCTTCACTCTAATTCTATAGGCTAGAGTTGATCCTCACTTCACTCTAATTTGAAAGGCTAGAGTTGATCCTTACACTATTACAAAATATATGAATGATGTTGTAATGTTTGAACTTTGATGGCTTTCACTCTTGCTTTGATCTTGATCTTGAAAGATTGAATAATATCAAAGTATATGAGCTTACAAGATCTTGTATGTATTCTCCATATTTCAGATTGCAAGAGCTTAGTGAAATCACAAGACTTGAGTTGGTTTAAATAAGGAAAAAGGTGAAAGTTTAAAAAGTGTCCAGACAGTCCACGGCCTGCTGGAACTTTTTGAGTCTTTCAAATATAGACGTTGGCCTTTTACCAAAACCACACACAACCCATTTTTACCATTAAAATGCACTGAAAAGAAGTCCTAGAAAAGTTGGGTTGGTGCCATACTTCTTATGTTTGAATTTAAACACCAATATGGAAGTTTAGAAGCCAATGTATAAAGTATGTTGGATGCTTGCTTCTTTGGGAGATTCCATTTTCTAAATATGGTGTTGTTTTATTTCAATGCTAGATTATGTTTGGTATTTGCCAAACTAAGAAGTTGTTGGTGCATAATGGTAAATCCCTAGTTCTTATCAATCCAATACATACATGTTTACTTGAAATGTTAATTCAAATGTGTTTTGATTAATGGTTTACATGTTTATATATTCTAAGTGTTTCCTTATATTTGTCTTAAGCTTACAAGTACTTAGTCATGTGTTGATTTGTGTTTGGAAGTTTAAGTATAAGTGAAGGTTACCACGTGCGTGATGTGTCTCACTACGTACGTAGTGGAGCTCACTACATGCGTGGTGAGATAGACGATTAATGTTTAATTAATTATTATTAAAACACCCGGTACGTGCGTACTGGATTAACTACGTACGAATTGCAGAGCATTACGTGCGTAGTGGAAGTTATTTAAGGCAGAAACGTGTTACACTCAAATACGCGTTTTCCATACTATAAATACGTATTAACCTCGTATTAGCGCGGGGAATCGCATGGAATGATCGATAATCACCGGTAATCGTACGTAATCGACCTTAAGCCTTCGTGAGCCTTCGTAATCGTACGTATAACCTCGATAAACGCGAACTTAGTGTTATTCTCGAATCCAAGGGCAGCCTTAAGCATTCTGTGTGAGTTCTTAGAGTTGTTCTTGATCCTACTCTGTGTGTTCTTCGTGTTAACTGTGTGCCGGATACCTAAGCAGATCTTAGAATCCTTAGGAGGTTTGGGAAATAGATATTCCGCACTATTTCTCATCCTAGATCAGTCCTAGCATTAGGGTGTTTTAGTTTAGAACCCCCACGGTCCTACAAAGTGGTATCAGAGCCTTGTGCTTTGATTGATCACTTTTCCTTAGGTTTCGTGATCTAGGTGTCGTTTTGGTCATTTAGGTGCATCCGTTTTGTCGTTTTCTACGTGTTTCTTCGTGCGTATTATCGTCAACAGGGCATTTTTGGGTCAAAAAGTTTAAGTTTTTACGTTAAAAGGTCTGAACTGTTGAAGGTTAGTCGTGCGAAGTGACTCTCACTACGTGCGTACTACCTATCAGTTCGTGCGGAGTGTGTCTTAGTGTTCTAGAATTTTCTAAATTGTTGAAGGTTATTCGTGCGTGGTACCCCTTACTACGTGCGTATCACCTTTCAGGTCGTGCGTAGTGCTTCTTAGCGTCCTAGAATTTTCGGTTACCCGTGTTCTGTCCGTGTGTGGTGCGTCTTCAACACGTGCGTAGTGCTCGCTACTTCGCACGTATTAAATCTTTGTGTTAAATATTTTCTTGTCAAACAAGTTTTTCAACACGTACGTACTGAATTCATTTCATGCGTACTAAATTTCCATTCCGTGCGTACCTGAGTCTGTGTGACAGTATTCCTAGCTTTTAGATTCGTGCGTAGTGTGTGGTCATCTCGTGCGTATTGAGTATCTATTCCGTGCGTACATCAGTAAGTGTGAGTGTTTGTTTGTTAAAATGTCTTACATGAGTGCTATGGCTGCCAAACAAACTATAACTGCATTAAGTAACCTTATAATGGACAATGAACAAGGAGGTATTAACAAAGTACCTCGACTGTTAACCATGGAAGACTACCCATTCTGGAAACCATGTTTTGAGATATTTATCGATGGGGTTGATCCACGGTTGCACAGGGCCATCTCTGCTGATTATATAGTGCCTAAAGGTGAAGGGAATATTGAAGTTCCCTATGATCAGATGAGTGACGATCAGAGGAAGGCTTATGAAGCTGAGAAGAAAGCCTACTCTTATATGATCCAAGCTATTCCTAATGAGATCTTCCACCAGTTCCGACGGTATAGAACGTCACGTTCCTTGTGGAATGCGCTACAAAAGAGGAACGAGGGGAATGCATCTCTGAAAGAGCTCAAGGCCTCACAGTTGAGAAAGGAGTTTGACCACTTCACCTCATACGTGAATGAAAAGCTTCCAGATCTGATCAACAGATACAACCATCTTCTCAGTGAAATGGATAGTTTGGGAGTGCAGATTTCAGAAAGACAACAAGTGGAGACTTTGTCCAAGGCACTACCCAAAAGCTGGAGGCCGTTCATCATGATTCTGAAAAATGGTGAAGGTTTTGAGGGCATGGATCTAAATGATTTCATAACTAAGCTAAAAGAGCATGAACAGGAGGAGCAAAACCTAGACAGATTGAGCAGCTATGTGCAGAATCCCTCATTATACTGTACTGGACCCATTGCTTCTCCAGTCACTTCATCAAATGCTCCGTTGCAGACAACCTTTACCTCAAACGTCTGTTCTTCAAGCAAGTCTGCTCCTGAAACTCCAAGGGGACCACCATATTCTGCTCCTTCAAGCAAAACATCTATGCCTGCCTTAAACACTTAGCATTTCAAGCATGGCAGCACTGAAGAAGTAAAGGAGCATATGGGGATGCTTAGTGCTTTGGTCTCTTCGTATGATGATCTTCTGAAGGGTAAAATTGGAAATGCCTATTTGACTCAAGAAGACTATGAGCAGATTGACAATGATGAAATGGAGAGACAGGACATTTTATGGTCCTATGCCAACCTTGTGAGGAGAGCAAAAGCTTTGGTTAAACGAACAGGGATGCAGATTACAGCGAATAAGGATACAAAGCTGGGCTTCGACAAATCAGCTGTAACCTGTTACAACTGTGGCGAAAAGGGTCATTTTGCGAGAGAATGTGAGAAACCAAAGAACTCAGGACCCAAGTATCCCTTCAGGACATCTCCTGGAAAATCTTCAACTACCACTACTCCACAAAAAGCTGAATCATCCCATGAGGGATCATCCAAAGCGATGGTAGTTGTTCAGAAAGATGAGGGGATAGACTGGTCAGTACACTTTCAAGATAATGATGCTTTCGAAGTTGCTGAGACCAATCTGGCCAGTGTTCAAGATCTGAATGATGATTCACAATCTGAAGCAGATAGTGTGCAGGAAGGTGATGATGAATTTGTTTCCAGTAAGGAAGACTCAGTGATGCCTACTGATGAGTATAATGTCAAAACAGTTTCAGTGCCAGCTGCCGAACCAACGCAAGTGATTGTTCAAACTAAATCAGAAGATCTTAAGGCGTGCATGACTGTCAAACCTGCTGATTCAAAGGTAAGTAACAATTCTGGCATTCCTTGTGCTTCGTGCAATGACTATGTGCAAAATATCTTATCTTTGAAATCTCAAGTCAGTGATCTTACCTCTAAATTGCATGAAAATTCAATCATTAAAGGTAGGGAAAAGACACTAAAAGATAAAATTGAAAGCCAGAACAAACAAATTAGAGAACTAGAGGTAGCATTGCTAAACAAACAGGATGCTATCGTTTGCTACATCAATCAGATAGATACACTGAAGCGAGACCTTGCTAGTTCTAAGGTAGATTATGAGACTCTCAATCAGAAACTGAAAAGTTATTCAACTTCATCTTATCTATTTGAGCACATAATCGACCGGAGACCTCAAGGTTCCGATTCAGAAAAAGACAAACAGGCATATACTAAATGTCCACCACCAGTGTTAAACCAACTGGTGCAAACAGATGTTTTTACTGAAGCTGACCAACTTCCTTCCAAGGTTGATGCACCGTCTGCTTCAACCTCAAAACCTGATTTAAAAATGAAGGGACTAGTTGGTGAGCCTCAGATGAAAGAGGTCAAACAAGAAGAAAAGCCTGAATCTGGTATGAGAAAACTTCTAGGCAATTCTTCTGGACAAGGCACGTTAATGAAAAATGTGCAAGCAGCATTCCGAACCATAGAAAAGGAGGGTGCAAAGTCTCCTGCAACCCGTCCTTATGAGGAAGTTAAAATTTTGCCAAAACAATGTGGTTTAGGAGTAGAGTCAAAATGTCAAGTTGAGCAAAAAGTGCCACATAATCCTGCAAAACATCAGTCAAACAGGATTTGTTATGTGTGCAGGAGACCTAGTCACCTCAGTTATAAGTGTGATCAGCAACAACAGAGCTGCAGGGGGAAAGTTGATTTTTCTGAAAATTTTCAGAAAAATAAAACGTTTAATCAAAATAATCAAAAATCAACTGACCCTCATCAGCTCAAAAGGACTGTTGGGGAAACTTCTAGTAAACCCAAAAGTTCCGAGGTTAGTCAGATGGGGAAGGAACCACTTCATAAGGTGATTAACACTTTTAGTGTTTATCACAAGGCTTCTCCTCGTCAAGACTTAAATTGGACCAACAAACGTGAAGTCAAAACGTCAAATAGTTCAGATACCAATGCAAACTTCAAAGCTACTGGTATTTGGATTAACATGCCAATTGTTGGAGAAGATGGGAAACCCATGACCATTCGGGCTTGGGTTCCTAATGCTAAGTAACTTTTTACTCTTTGTGCAGGGTGCCCAGGTTTTTGTTCTTAGTGAATGAAAACGGGATGAAAACCAAGTGTGAGGTTGTCTCTGATGATGCAACTTAATGTCTTTCTCGTATTTGTGCCTGTGTGTCTATTTTCTGTGTGTTTATTTTCTATGTTTGTGTGTCTCTGTTCTTGGTATTTATTTCTTTTAATATTTTAGGGGGAGATAGGTGCAACATAGAAAATACAAAAAAATCAGAAAAACATAGAAAATAAAAAAAATCAGAAAAACATAGAAAATACAAAAAAATCAGAAAAACATAGAAAATACAAAAAAAATCAGAAAAACAAAAATGAGAAGTTGATCCAACTCAAATGGAAAATGATGGTACACTAGCTTTCAATACAAAGTATGTCTAGTAAAATTAGGACTGAAGGCATGCACATATTTTTGAGAAAACTGTCTGAAAAATTTAGTTAAATCAGATAAGAAACAGATGGCGTGTAAGACATATGATGAGAGTCTAGGCTGATAAGTGGTTATGCATGTGGAAATCCATCAAAGATTCAAACTATCGAGACATTCCAAGTCTACAAATCAATAACAGTTGAGACTAACTTAGTATGGTGCACACACCTGTTATCATGCCAAATGTGTTAGATGACAATGAGCAAAATGTAAAAAGAGGGTGAAAAATTGACCCCAATCTGAGATGTCAAAAGAAATAGATACATTGATCTATTAGTGTTGAATTGTCAAAGAGCATAAAATGCAGTGACAAAAGCTCAACAGAAATTATCAAAAGAGGTGAAAAATTGACCTCCATGTCAAAGAGCATAAAATGCAGTGACAAAAGCTCAACAGAAATTATCAAAAGAGGTGAAAAATTGACCTCCATGTCAAAGAGCATAAAATGCGTTGACAAAATCACAAAGCACATAAGCATGGTGGTTGGGTACTCAAGTTGTGCAACCGACTGAGTGAGTCAAAACACTGTGAGATTTTGAAAGAGATAGTCTTAACCATGTACCCAGTCTAGATAATCAGAAAATGTTGAAATCAAATTTGTCATTATCTGAGGAAAGTTAGATTGACAGACAGAAATTGAGGGAGTATGTTTGTGCCTAAGGTTCTGAAATGAATGATAACTAAGTATAGATGTGCTGGTACTGACTCCATCTTGGAACCTTCTCACAAAAATATTTAATTTCAGTAATTTAATTTTTGCAAATCTCTTTAGTGTTTTCATTTCTGTCTCTTAGTTTTTAGGATTTAATTTGTTAACAGTCTGCATTTTCAGTTTCTTTTATTCCGAAAAATACAAAAAGATTTTTGGGGTATTCTAGTTTCTTGTGTTTTCGTGTGCTTAAAAGTTTATGACTTGCATTGAAGTTACTGACTGTTTATTGCTGAGTGCAGTACTAACAGTAACAAGATTCACATGTGAGGATTTCAGATCATGCGTAATGGAGCCACTACACACAAGTTACAACTTACCACGTGCGTAGTGCAGGTAAGGTTATTCTGTTTGCTTAGTGCAATTTTTGTTGATAGAACTAGGTCTTAGGGGGAGTTTGTTGGTGCATAATGGTAAATCCCTAGTTCTTATCAATCCAATACATACATGTTTACTTGAAATGTTAATTCAAATGTGTTTTGATTAATGGTTTACATGTTTATATATTCTAAGTGTTTCCTTATATTTGTCTTAAGCTTACAAGTACTTAGTCATGTGTTGATTTGTGTTTGGAAGTTTAAGTATAAGTGAAGGTTACCACGTGCGTGATGTGTCTCACTACATGCGTAGTGGAACTCACTACGTGCGTGGTGAGGTAGACGATTAATGTTTAATTAATTATTATTAAAACACCCGGTACGTGCGTACTGGATTAACTACGTACGAATTGCAGAGCATTACGTGCGTAGTGGAAGGTATTTAAGGCAGAAACGTGTTACACTCAAATACACGTTTTCCATACTATAAATACGTATTAACATCGTATTAGCGCGGGGAATCGCGTGGAATGATCGATAATCACCGGTAATCGTACGTAATCAACCTTAAGCCTTCGTGAGCCTTCGTAATCGTACGTATAACCTCGATAAACGCGAACTTAGTGTTATTCTCGAATCCAAGGGCAGCCTTCAACATTCTGTGTGAGTTCTTAGAGTTGTTCTTGATCCTACTCTGTGTGTTCTTCGTGTTAACTGTGTGCCGGACACCTAAGCAGATCTTAGAATCCTTAGGAGGTTTGGGAAATAGATATTCCGCACTATTTCTCATCCTAGATCAGTCCTAGCATTAGGGTGTTTTAGTTTAGAACCCCCACGGTCCTACAGAAGTCTTATACTTTTTAAACCAAGCTTGTGATTTTTTATAAAAAGTTTGTTAATTTTTTATAGAAGTTTTTATAAAAATAATTTTATAAAAACTTAAACTTGTTTAATTGTAAGCTCATATATTTCAACCTCTTGTTTGTAGATATCTTCGTCATCAGCTTTGAAGATGTCATCTTCACTTGTTGAGTACGCGTTCGGTTGACTTCAAGAAGAACAAGTTGTGGACTGTGCAGTGACGGACGATTCACGGTCAACCGTGATATCGACCGTGAAGGTTGAGTGTTTGCTTTTATCTTGTTTTCTTCTTTTCTTGTTGATTTGAGGTCTTCAATTATTTGTTCTTCACTTGATCATTTATTTTAGGTTTGATGATCTTTAAAGAATGTAGCATATGAACATATGAATAAATTTGATAAGCAATAATATTACTTGTTCATATTTTTATCATCATCAAAATAAGGAGTGCATTTCTTAATGTGTGACCATGTATGCACTAACAATCTCCCCCTTTTTTATAATGACAAAATATGCAACATTTAATTAATATTGCTACACAAATTTATTCATGTTAACAATGTTGCACATCTACATTTTTCTTCCCCTTTTGTCGAATCATAAAGGAACATTCTTTTCCATCTTATGATCTAGCACAAAAGTTGATGAAGCTCCCCCTTGATCAAAGCTCCCCCTTGATTTATGATCCCTTTGAGCTAGCACTTGACAAAAGATAGACAAAACAAAACACAAGTGCAAAATATACAAAAGTATTTGCATAAACTTAATTTAGGAAAAATCAAATATACTCAAGTAGGAATCATGAGAGATTTATGCATCATTATCTTGTGTTTATGCAAATGATAGGAAGTGAGAGTGTGAATATATATGAAATTTTCCTTTTGGTTGGTAACTCCCCCTTAAAATGTGCAAATTATGTTAGGGACAACCAAAATCCACAATCCTAATCTTAAGTTAAGTATCAAAAATTTCTTAGCTCTAAATTGTGGAGTTTTATCTTAATATTAGTTTATTCATTTTTAATTGATATTTATTTATATACATTATGTAGCAAATGAAGATTTAATCATTGTTTGGACCATAATCTTATAGATCAACCTTTGTTTATACTTTCATGAGTATTTTAGTGCATGTAGGCCCACTTATGATTTTCATCTTTTCATGATGAGATAAGAATGTAGCATGTATAGCTTAATCAAGTAAGTGACCAATGTGTGCACTAAATTTACAATTATTTTGATTTTATGTATGAAGCACATGATGTCATTTATATTATCTTGATTTTCAAAGAATAATTCATTGTATATGTAGATCAACATATCATGACAAATTTGATATAGAATTGATCTTTTCATGAATACGATCAACATTGATACGTATGTTTCTCAAGTATTAATTCTATACCTACGTATACACACTAAAATATACTATCATTATTACAAGTAGACACAAGATTTCTAATTTTAAGCAAGTCAAATAAAAATTTTGTAGTTACATGTTTTGTTCATGATTACTTAAGTTTATCTTCTTTAGATAGATCAAATAGTCTTAAATATAAGTTTACTTGTTATTTTATCTTATATTCAAATTTTCTTTTCCATTTATGTGTATTCAATATTCAACAAGAGTAAGATGAAAAGTGTTCTCATGAATACAAAGCATGCAATACCAATGCTCCAATCATTATTTATGCATGTATGCCACATAGTTTCATGTGTCAAGTGATAATCCAATTAAGTATGTGACACATGAGATTAGTCATTTAAGTATATAGGCATACTCAAGCATATATCAAGATGACAAATAACATGATTTCTTATATGAGACATAACTTGTCATCTATTTTAACTATCTTGATTACAAAGAGTAATTCATTAAGTATCATGACAAGATAGTAAGAGAGAACCACTTGCAACAATTAATATGTTAATTTATATTTCTTCACCATGTAATCATCTTCATATATCTTTCATCACAAACTTATTTCAAAGACTCTTTTGATAATGATCTTATATGAAAAATCTATGTGTTAGGTAGCTTGACCACAATTCATTACATGATAATTATTCAACACTTGATGAGCATGAATGACGTATCATAATGTTACATATGTTTAGTGATATTTCATGTAAGAATCACATATGTAATTAAGAACAACGATATGTCAAACATGAACCAAAGTATTATCATTTAGCGTGTATTGTTATTTTGGTAACATATCTTGTTGATGTAAATAGGATATCATGAGCATCACTTATAAGTTGCATACAAGTATTTTACCTTTTCAAACCATGTAAGATATAGAATTTAGGCATAAGGTTTGTGTAAATTATTTTTATTTCTCCATGTATGCAATTACTTAATGAGCTCTTATAAAAGTAACACATGAAATGTTTGACTAAAATGGTTTTTCAAACTCTTATGTCATAACTCAACTTTTAGTTTGTGATTACTTTGAATTGTGAAGTGTATAAGATATAAGCAAGTTCTTATTTATTTAACGTAATCTTATCTTAATTTCATAATAATCATTTTATGACTTTGCAAGTTTAATTAGTTTATCACTTTTACTAATAGTCTTGACTTTTTGAATTAAGTTCTTAGAATTTGAGCCCAAGACAAGATATTCAAACTTTAACATCATAGGGAGTTGCATGTTAGCATATTGTTGCACTAAACCAAGGTAATATAATTTATGTAATGCACAAAGGTTTAGGCATAGCATTTTAGTACCATAAACATGCTTTTATTAGTTTGTTTACAATGATGTCCATAAAATTTGTATAAGTTTTCAAAGTAATAGGTGAGGAAGTGATTTAGTGATGAATGACAAGTATTAAGCAAGAGTAAATCTATGTATGAGCCTTAAATAGAAAATTATTAAAAGTAACATCAAGCTCATGGTCGAAGTCACGGTCGACCGTGGTTCGACCGTGGAGCACCTGATAGATTTAGAATTTTGAAACACTCCAGAGGGTCGACAGTCGATGCACGGTATCGACCGTGAAGCATCTGCTCACTTTTTGTTTATTTGTTTATCTTTCCAATAATAAGTGAGTTTGATACTTTTGAGAGCATAGAGATGAAAAAAATATATATCTCAGTTTTATTGTGTCATAACCCCATTTTTCATCCTATTGGTTTTTCTTCATTTTTTTTTCATGTTTACTAAAATAGACACAAGGCTTAATCTTTACTCAACATTGTTCAAACATGATTCATGTTTATATGCAAAATGAAACCCTAAGAAGATGAAGAAACAATGGTGAGGAATTTTACCTTTAGTGAAGAGGATTCAAGAATCAAGTGAGAGATCGAGAATGAAGAAGCTTTCACTTGTAAGTGGACTATGAATCCAACCCGGGCTTCAACCATAGTTTCAATCATGAGGTAAATTCTTGTTTCTTGCAATAAATTTTAAGCTTTTTGAGTGTCTAAGCAAAAATGGAGGCTAGGGTTATTGTGGGGAAGATGGGTAAAGTGATAAAGTGGTGAGATGAGAGAGAAATAGGGCAAAATAGGTTTAAATCCGTCAGACACCCGACGGTCGATCCACGGTCGACCGTGCCATTGACCGCGAGATTTCTTTTAATTTGATCATTTGGATAGTGGATCCACGGTCGATACACGGCTTCGACCGTGGTTCGACCGTGAACCTTCTGGAAGCACAATTTTGAAAGGTTTCACATAATCAAACTTTATTTCCTAGGGAACATGTTCAATCATTCCTAAACCAAAATCTCATTGTATCAACTACTTCTTTCTTAAGTGGTTTAGCACATAAGTCCGCTAGATTTTTGCATTTTTGTTTGTTTGAAATATTATTTCTTTAATATATCTTAACTAATTTTAAAGCATGTATATAACTTCTAACCACCATGTTTTTATGAAGTCACAATTACGATTTATCAAAATAAGTTGTCTTAATTTGTAATATGATATCTTTTAAATTCTAAGACAATGTTACTTGTGATAAAATCCAATTTGGTTGTTTAATCACTTAAACCCAAACAAAGTATATGACAGTGAATTTCATGGGTTTATAGCAAACCATCAATTTTTGACAAATAATTTATTATTTGATTATACATTTCAATATATATAGAAATATATAACATATATTTCCATATCATTTAGAGACTCTTAGCCAAAACATTGATTTGTGAGAAATTTAAGCATTTGCATATGATTACTTAGTTAATATGATGAACATGAATATGGTATATCAAATTTTAAAGTATTGTTCATCAATATGCAATTTTAACTTTAAGCACAATATTTCTCACATTCAAAAGCAAATATTCTTGTTTAGATGTAGTTTAATTATTCTAACTTTATGAAACCATACATCTAGAATTATTAATCAACTATCAATTTTCTCAAATTTGTTATTTAATGATTTTCAAGATAGTTTGATATTTGTCATGCATCTATATGGAAGAGCTTCAAGTTATTATTTAAATCACAACACCAAGTAATATGGGCACAAGTAATATGTCATTTTAACGCCACATAGTTCAACTTTGTAACTCAATCAAAAAGTATTTGACTTGAGTATGAATTGAGCTTTGAAAGACATTTAAGCATTTGATAAGTATTTCTATGTCTTTTGTTAATGCTTTTGCTACTCTTGATTTATTTTTATAGCAAACCAAGTTTATGTAAAGCACTAGATACAATAAACACATTTAAACATGTCAAGTAGTTTCACATAAGTTCTCATGACACTTTCAACACATAGATGTCAACATATAAAACCTTGGGAAGTGAAAGAGAAACTTATCTTGATTGTGTTTCGCTAGTGTTGTTCAAAAGCATTATTCTTGATGATTTATCATCCAAGTCTTTCATCCACACAAAACTTCAAGTTGCATTAAGAAAGATATTCAACCTCAATTGCAACCTACAACTCAAACATATTTCATATGTGTGGTACCCATCTTTTCATGGGTCCAGGATTGTTAGTATCAAAAACACCTATTTTAATCCACTTTTGTGTTATCTTGCAACCTTTATGATACCAAGTATTCATGTAGGCAATAGGTTTATGATAACATCTTGATCTTTGAATCACCTTTGATCTAGATTTCTTAAAACTAAGTTCATGCCTTGAGTTTGGAGTATAAGAATTCATTATTTGTTTATTACCTGCAACCTTAGGCATATACATGGAAGAACTAGAGACAATATTGCATTTTCCAAATTTCTCAACCTTCCAGTGTGCCGACGGTCGATTCACGGTATCGACCGTGAGGCTCCTGGATTTCTACTTTTGCCTCTTGGTTCACAACATTGATAGATTTGGATAATATGTTGCTTGTTTCAATTGAAAACTCAAGACCTCCTTCATCGTTTGATGATTTTCTTAACTCATTTATTTCCTTGACCAAGATTTCGTTAAGATCTTTGAGTTTGAAATTATCATTCTCAACATTTTTCAAATCGTTGATCTTGGAAATGAGTTTTGAATTGATATCAAGTAACATATTATATTTATCTTTTAGCTCAACATAAGAATTGTATGAGTTATCTTTACTACTAGAATCATTTATGAAAGATACCTCATTTTCTTCAAAAGCCATGAAGCAAGAAAGTTCTTTTGATGTCTCTTTTTCTTCATTTCTTTTTGCTTCAAGTTCCTCAAGTTTACCTATATCCTTCCATAATCTCTTGACACAAGTGTAAGAACACATATATTCATATTTACTTTTCTTAAGAGATTTATGAATAATATCAATATTTGTTTATTTATTGACTCTCTTTCAAGCTCATTTCCATCAAAATCACTTTTGTTGGTGCATACATGGTCATACATTTAAAAGTGCACTCCTTGTTTTGATGATGATAAAAATATACACATGTGATACTATTGCTTATCAAAATTATTCATATGTTCATATCTATATTCTTAAAGAAAATTAACAAGCCTCAAATTGATGATCAAGTGAAGTACAAACAAGTAAAAGACTTCAATTCAACAAGAAAAGAAGAAATCAAGATAAATCAACATTCACGGTCGATACCACGGTCGACCGTGAATCAACCGTCGCTGCTCAGCTCACAACTCTTAAATGTTGTTCTTCTTCAAGTCAACCGAACTCGTACTTAACAAGTGAAGATGATATCTTCAAAGCCGATGACGAAGATATCTACAAACAAGAGTTCGAATTATATGAGCTTACAAATAAAATAATTAAATTAGTTTATGTTTTTATAAAATTATTTGTTGGTGCAAAATTGTAAATCCCTAGTTCTTATCAATCCAATATATACATGTTTACTTGAAATGTTAATTCAAATGTGTTTTGATTAATGGTTTGCATGTTTATACATTCTTAGTGATTCTATGTGATTATCTTAAGCTTACAAGTACTTAATCATGTGTTGATGTATGATTGGAAGTTTAAGTCTGTGTGAGAAATCACCTCGTGCGAAGTCAGGCTCACTACGTGCGTAGTGGAGCTCACTACGCACGTAGTGAGTAGGTCGGTTTAAAACTAATTAATTATTATTTAAATAACCAGTACGTGCGTAATGAACTAGCTACGTGCGCAGTGAAGTGCATCACGTGCGTAGTGAATTTAATTACTCTATAAATACTTCTTAACCGCTTATTAGCGCGGGTAATCTACGAGTAACCTACAAATCAATCGAATAATCAACCGGGAGCCTTCGTAATCGACCTTATCCGACCTAAGCATTACTAAATCGTGACTTTAAACCTCGTAAACGAATACTTTGTGTTTAATCCGAATCCAAGGGCAGCCTTAAGCATCTCTGTGTGAGTTCTTAGAGTTTGTTCTTGTTTCTACTCTATGTGTTTCTTAGTGTTACTGTGTGCCGGACACCTAAGCAGATCTTAGAATCCTTAGGAGGTTTGGGAAATAGAAATTCCGCACTATTTCTCATCCTAGATCAGTCCTAGCATTAGGGTGTTTTAGTTTAGTTTAAAACCCCGTTCCCCCAGCCGGTCCTACAAAGTGGTATCAGAGCCTTGTGCTTTGATTGATCACTTTTCCTTTAGGATTTCGTGATCTAGGTGTCGATTAGGCCTGTGTGTTTGTTCTTTTCGTCGTTTTTAACCGGTTAGTAGGTCGAAAATAGGTCGTTTTGCGTTAAAAAGGGTCGGTTTTTACGTCAACTGCTTGATTTTTAACCGTGCGTAGTGAGCTCCCAGTGCGTGTGTAGTAAGATTTGTGCGTGCGAAGTGTGTCGTAGATCTTCTAGACTTTTCGATTGACTGTGTGTTCATTCCGTACGTAGTAGGTACTCCACGCGTGCGTGGTGTTTCCAGTTCGTGCGAGTTGAGTCTGTGTGGTTTATCTTGTTTTTAAAAATTTACTTTGTTACTTCGTGCGTATCAGCTTCACTCCGTGCGTCCTAGGTTTCAATCCGTGCGTACTAGGTTCTCAGTTCGTGCGTAGTAAAGTCTGTGTGTTTTCGTGTCAGTCCGTACATAGATACCTCACTCCGTGCGTAGTGTTTTGATTTCGTGCGAACATACTTTCAACTCGTGCGTAGTGTGTGTGTTTGTTTTAAGTCTCTTTCTAAAATGTCTGACATGCGTGCAATGGCTGCCAAACAAACAATCACCGCATTAAGTAACTTAATAATGGACAATGAACAGGGAGGCATTAATAAAGTACCCCGACTACTAACAATGGAAGACTACCCATTCTGGAAACCAAGGTTTGAGATCTTTATTGATGGAGTAGATCCAAGGTTACATCGTGTCATCTCTGCCGATTACGTTGTGCCAAAAGGAGAAGGGAACATCGAAGTTCCCTATGATCAAATGAGTGATGATCAACGTAAGGCGTATGATGCGGAGAAGAAAGCTTATTCCTACCTTATTCAAGCTATTCCGAATGAGATCTTTCATCAATTCCGACGATACAGAACGTCACGTTCCCTGTGGAACGCTTTACAAAAGAGGAATGAGGGGAATGCATCTTTGAAGGAGCTCAAGGCATCTCAGTTAAGGAAGGAGTTTGATCACTTCACGTCATACGTAAATGAGAAACTTCCAGATCTCATCAACAGATATAACCATCTTCTTAGTGAAATGGATAGTCTGGGGGTGCAGATTTCCGAACGCCAACAAGTGGAGACTATGTCTAAGGCACTACCAAAGAGCTGGAGACCTTTCATCATGATCTTGAAGAATGGTGAGGGATTTAAAGGAATGGATCTAAATGACTTCATCACCAAACTTAAAGAGCATGAACAAGAAGAGCAAAATCTAGACAGACTAAGCAGCTATGTGCAGAATCCATCGCTATACTGTTCTGGACCCATTGCTTCTCCAGCCACCTCATCCAATGCTCCGTTGCAGACAGCTTTTACTTCTAATGTCAGTTCTTCAAGCAAGTCTGCTTCTGAAACTCCAAGTGGACCACCTTATTCTGCTCCTTCAAGCAAAACGTCAATGCCTGCCTTAAACACTGAGCATTTCAAACATGGCAGCACTGAAGAAGTTAAGGAGCATATGGGGATGCTTAGTGCATTGGTCACCTCATACGATGATCTGCTCAAGGGAAAGATTGGGAACGCCTATCTGACCCAGGAAGACTATGACCAAATTGACAACGATGAGATGGAACGTCAAGATATCTTATGGTCATATGCCAACCTGGTAAGAAGAGCCAAAGCCTTAGTGAAAAGAACTGGGATGCAGATTACAGCAACCAAAGATACGAAGCTGGGTTTTGACAAGTCAGCTGTAACCTGCTACAACTGTGGTGAAAAGGGTCATTTTGCACGTGAATGTGAAAAGCCAAAGAACTCAGGACCCAAGTATCCCTTCAGAACCTCTCCGGGCAAAACGTAAAATACCACCACACCTAAGAAGGCTGAGTCACCTCATGAGGGATCATCCAAGGCAATGGTGGTAGTACAAAAGGATGAGGGGATTGACTGGTCAGTACACTTCCAAGATTCGGATGCGTTTGAAGTTGCTGAAACCAACCTGGCCAGTGTTCTAGATTTGAACGACGACTCTCAGTCTGAGGCAGACAGTGTCCACGACGTCAATGATGAAGAGTCTGTCCTGCCCACTGACGAGCAAAATGTGGCATCAACTTCTGAGCTAGCTGCCGAACCAACGCCAGTGCCTGTTCAACCTGAACCAGTAAATCAAAAGGCGTGCATGACTGGACAAGCTGATGTCAAAGTAAATCCTACACCTGGTCTTCCCTGTGTGTCGTGTAATGATTATGTGAAGACCATAGTATCCTTAAAATCTCAAGTCACTGAGCTAACCTCTAAACTGCCTGAAAACTCTATCATTAAGGGTAGAGAAAAGACTTTAAAAGATAAGATTGAGAGTCAAAACAAACAAATTAGAGAATTAGAGGTTGCTTTATTAAACAAGCAGGATGCTATTGTTTTCTACATTAATCAGATTGATACTCTAAAACGGGAACTTGCTAGCTCCAAGGTTGATTATGATACTTTAAATCAGAAATTAAAAAGTTACTCAACTTCATCATATTTGTTTGAACACATAATCGACCGAAGAACACAAGGTTCTGTTCAGGAGAAAGACACGAAGACCTATTCGAAATGTCCACCACCAGTCTTAAACCAACTGGTGCAATCTGATGTCTTCGCTGAATCTGACCAACTTGCTCCCAAAGTTGATACACCTTCTGCTTCAACTTCAAAACCAAATTTAAAAACGAAGGAGAAAGTTGGTGAGCCTCAGAGAAAAGAGCCTAAACCAGAAGAAAAACCAGAATCAGGTATACGAAAGCTTCTGGGCAGTTCTTCTGGTCACGGTTCCTTAATGCAAAATGTTCAAGCTGCACTTCGAACCATTGAGAAGGAGGGTGCAAAGTCCCCTGCAACCCGTCCTTATGAAGAAATTAAAATCTTACCTAAGCAAAGTGGTTTAGGAGTGCAGCCCAAAGGTAAAGTTGAACCGAAGGAGCCACATACACCTGCCAAATCTTACTCTAACCGTGTTTGCTATGTGTGCAGGAGACCTGGTCATCTCAGTTACGAGTGTGATCAGCAACCTCAGAGCTCGAGGGGGAAAGCTGATTCACCTGAAAAAATTCAAAAACACAAAACTTTTCATCAACTTAATCAGAAATCAGCTGACCCCCCTTAGCTCAAAAGAACAATTGGGGAAACTTCGTGTAAACCCAAGAGTCCTGAGGTAAGTGTGAAAGGGAAGGAGCCTATACATAAAGTCATTAACACTTCCAGTGTTTATCATAAGACTCCTCCCCGTTCAGACTTGCGATGGACAACAAAATCTGAACCTAAACCATCCAGTAGTCCAGATACCAATGTAGACTCCAAAGCTACTGGTGTGTGGATTAATGTGCAAGTTGTTGGAGAAAATGGGAAACCCATGACCATTCGGGCTTGGGTTCCCAATGCTAACTAACCCTTTACTTGTTTGTGCAGGGTGCTCGCCGGTATAACACGTGGATTGTTGATAGTGGGGCATCCAGGCACATGACAGGCGATCTGGGCCTTCTTTCAAACGTCAGAAAAATAAAAGGAGGGTATGTCAGTTTCGCTGGTGATAAGGGAGGTCACATCACAGCTCAAGGTTTCTTGTCTAATGGGAGAGTGAGCTTTGACAAAGTCAATTATGTCGAGCAGCTAGCAAACAATTTGCTGTCAGTTTCCCAAATTTGTGATAAAGAGTTCAAGGTGATGTTCGATGACAAACAGTGCTATGTGCTAAAGAAGGAGTACCAAATTCCCGAAGACATGATCTTAATGTCAACTCCAAGACAAAATGACCTTTATGTCTTGGATATGTCCAATGCTTCGGTGAAAGATGTAGAACACCAATGTTTTCTCACAAAAGCCACTGAGAAGGATTCAGTGTTATGGCATAAGAGGATGTGTCACTTAAGCCTGAGAAAGATGAATCACTTAGTGCATCATGAGCTGGTCACAGGAGTCAACTTGAAAAGTTTCCATCTGCCAGACAAGTGCGTATCATGTAAAATGGGGAAGCAGACGAAGAAGCCCCACAAGTTGAAGAAGAATCACTCCATCTCAATTCCGCTTGAACTACTTCACATGGATTTATTTGGTCCTGTGCGGTACAAGAGCATTCATGGAGATAGATACTGTCTGGTAGTGACTGATGACTACTCGCGGTTTTCCTGGGTTTTCTTCTTAAAAGAGAAGTCTGAGACATTCGAGACCTTAGAGGTCATGATCAACAAGGTAGAGACTATCTATAAGTTGAAGATCAGGAAGCTTCGCTCAGATAATGGAACCGAGTTCAAGAACCAGAAGATGGAAAAGCTGTGTAACGAAAAAGGTATCCAACATCAGTTCAGCGCCGCATATACTCCTCAAATGAATGGAGTAGCTGAGAGGAAGAATCGGACCTTAATAGAGGCAGCACGCACCATGCTTGCTGACTCTGCTTTGCCCGTAAGGTTTTGGAACGAAGCTGTCGCAAATGCTTGTTACACACTTAACCGGGTCTTAGTGGTCAAACGATTAGGAAAGACATGTTATGAGCTGTTAAATAACCGAAAACCAAATCTTAGCCATCTTGAACCGTTTGGCGCTCCGTGCACTATGCTAAAACGGGAAGCAGAGGGAAAGTTCAGTTCCAAGGTAGAAAAAGGGTTCTTCTTGGGATACAGCATTCCGAACAAGAGGGTATACAACTTAACATCTAACTGTGTGGAAGAGTGGTTTGAAGTGGATGTGCAGAGAAATTCTTCTCCTCCGACAAAAACTGGTGATGCCTAGCTGTTTGACTATGATAATCTATTTGACTCATTCAACCTGCCACCAGTCGCCTTAGAAGAAGATATTGCAATACAAATGTTATATGATCTTCACAACTCTTCTGACGGTGCCCCATCAAACCTGCCCTCAAGTACTGCTATACCTATTCTAAGTGATGCTGATTCTGATTCTGAAGATGAGCCGCATACTCCACCAGACAAGGGATCGCAGGGTGAGAGTTCCTCCAATGATCAAATGTTAACACTTGAGGAGACACCCGTGGTTACTAATCTGGAAACTAATGTAGAGGCCCAGTTGCAGAGATCAAGTAGAGTTGATAGAAACCATCCTCCTGCACAAATTATTGGCGATCCGAATTCTCATGTTCAAACCAGGAGGCAAGTGGCAACGCTATCAGGTTCTCAATCTTCAGAATCACCGGGATTAAAGCTGATGCAAGACTTCTCGGATCTGGGTGCAAATTTGGTTCAGTCTGTGGATTTCACACAATGTCTATGTTCGGGATTTCTCTCCCAGATTGAACCAAAGGATCATCTTGAAGCTCTCAAGGATGACTCTTGGATTAATGCTATGCAAGAAGAGTTGCTTCAATTTCAGAAGTTGAATGTATGGCGCTTAGTGAACAAACCCAAGGGAGCTAAATCTTTTGGCTGCAGATGGGTTCTGAAGTGCAAAAGAGATGATCAGGGGGTGATTGTCAGGAACAAGGCAAGGCTCGTTGTTCAGGGGTTCAGACAAATTCCTGACATCGACTACACTGATGTGTTTGCTCCAGTCGCTCGGCTGGAAGCGATCCGCTTATTTCTCGCCTTTGCCTCGCACAAACGATTTAAAGTCTATCAGATGGATGTTAAAAGTGCGTTCCTGTATGGCGAAGTTCAAGAGACAGTCTATGTGAACCAACCTCCGGGGTTTGTCGATCTGATCCATCCCGACAAAGTGTACTTGCTGAATAAAGCGTTATATGGTCTTCATCAGGCACCGCGAGCATGGTATGAGACCCTTTCTCAATATCTGACTGATAATGGGTACCGGAGAGGAACCATCGACAAAACATTATTTATCAAGGGTGATGATAAAGACTTGATCTTGGTGCAAGTATATGTGGATGATATCATTTTCGGTTCTCCCAATCCGGTTCTGTGTGAAGACTTTGCAAGGATTATGAAAGAAAAATTCGAAATGAGCTCAATGGGAGAGATGAAGTTCTTTCTTGGACTTCAAGTGGAGCAGACCGAGACAGGGATTTTTCTACATCAGTCAAAGTATGTTTCTGATATCCTAGCCCGTTTTGAAATGTCTACTGAGAAGACTGCTGCAACACCTCTTCCCATTAACCACGGCATGTCTCCAGATACTGAGGGGGAGTTGGTAAATGAGTCTCTCTACCGAGTGATGATTGGATCTTTGATGTATCTCACTGCATCCAGACCAGACATCATGTTTGCAACGTGTCTGATGGCAAGATATCAATCCAAGCCCAATGTCAAGCATCTGATGATTGTCAAGCGGATCTTTCGCTATCTGAAGAATTCTCCTAATCTTGGACTGTGGTATCCATATAATGATAATTTTGAGTTGACAGCGTACAGTGATTCAGACTATGGTGGATGCAAGAAGGATCACAAATCTACCTCTGGGGGTTGTCAATTTCTCGGATCACGTCTTGTAACATGGCAGTGTAAGAAGCAGACTGCAGTTGCGCTCTCTACGTGTGAAGCTAAATACATTTCGGCGGCGAGCTGTTGTTCTCAAGTCATCTGGATTCAACAACAACTGCGGGATTACGGTTTGAAATTCTCTACTACTCCCATTTTTGTTGATAATACTACTGCTATTGCAATTACTAAAAATCCTGTTCAACATTCTAAAACCAAGCACATTGGTATCAAATACCATTTTATACGGGACTGCTGGGAAAAGAAATTAATTGATGTCGTGTCTATCCAAACTGAATTTCAAAAAGCAGACCTGTATACAAAGGCATTTGATAAACCCCGTTTTTTATTCTTAGTGAATGAAAACGGGATGAAAACCAAGTGTGAGGTTGTCCCTGATGATTCGACTTAGTGTCCTTATTCGTATTTGTGACTGTGTGTCTATTTTCTGTGTGGTTATATCTCGTTTGTCTTTGTGTTTATTTTCTGTGTGTCGTTGCATTTCTATTTTCTTAGTTTCTAGTTTGTTTAGTATTTTAGGGGGAGAGAGTTCAGAAAACTTAGAAAATACAAAAACATCAGAAAACTTAGAAAATACAAAAAAAAAAAATCAGAAAACTTAGAAAATACAAAAAAATCAGAACATAGAAAATACAAAAAAATTTCAGAAAAACAAAAATGAGAAGTTGATCCAACTCAAATGGAAAATGATGGTACACTGGATTTCAATACAAAGTATGTCTAGTAAAATTAGGACTGAAGGCATGTACATATTCTTGAGAAAACTGTCTGGAAATCTAATTAAATCAGATAAGAAACAGATAGTGTGTAAGACATATAAGGAAAGTCTAGACTGATAAACGGTTATGCATGTGAAAATCAATCATAGATTTAAACTATCGAGACATTCCAAGTCTATAAGTCAATAACATTTGAGAATGACTTAGTTTGATGCACACACCTGTTACCATGCCAAATGTGCTTAGATGACAATGAGCAAAATGTAAAAGAGGGTGAAAAATTGACCCCAATCTGAGATGTCAAAAGAAATAGATACATTGATCTATCAATGTTGAATTGTCAAAGAGCATAAAATGCAGTGACAAAAGCTATATTGACCTATTAGTGTTGAATTGTCAAAGAGCATAAAATGCAATGACAAAAGCTCAACAAAATTATCAGAAGAGGTGAAAAATTGACCTCCATGTCAAAGAGCATAAAATGCGTTGACAAAATCACAAAGCACATAAGCATGGTGGTTGGGTAATCAAGTTGTGCACCTACTGAGTGAATCAAAATACTGTGAGACTTTGAAAGAGATAGTCTTAACCGTGTATCCAGTTTAGATAATCTGAAAATGTTGAAACAAAATCTGTCATGATCTGAGGAAAGTTAGGTTGACAGACAGAGTTTGAGAGAATATGTTTATGTCCAAGGTTCTGAAATGAATGACTACTAAGTATAGATGTGCTGGTACTGATTCCATCTTGGAACCTTTTCACAAAAAGATTTAATTTCAGTAATTTAATTTCTGCAATTCTTTTTGTTTTGGTTATTTTTGTTCTTTAGGATTTAATTCGTTAATAGTCTACTTCTGCATTTTCATTTTCCTTTTAATCAGAAAAATACAAAAAGATTTTTGGTGTGTTTCTTATTTCTGTTGGTATGTTTATTTTCTATATATATATAATTTCTTGTGTTTGCATGTGCTTAAATGTTTTTATCTGCATTGAAGTTACTAACAGCTGTGTGCTGAGTACAGGATCATTGAGAAAAAGGCTAATTCTATGTGAAGAAGTGAGCTCACACGTAGTGAATCAATCCGTGCGGAGTGAATGAGCAGGCCGTGCGAAATGGGTTGATGTGTGCGAAGTGAGATCGAACTCGCACGAGGTAAGAACCACTACGTGCGAAATGGTGAGTCACTTCGTATGACCTTGTTGGATAACGTCATGCGAAGTGAACCCACTTCGCACGAAGTGGAACAGGGTATATATACTCGTCTCGTGCGTGTTATTCAGTACGCGTTCATATTCTCTACAGTATACTTGCATTCTCTCTCGTTTGTGATTTTGATTCCTGTGAGAAAAGAGTTTTTCGATCCACGATTGTTGAACGCCTTTGCTTTGTGATCATTTTGGTATAATTTTCATCTCAATCCAACGGTTAGATCTGGAGTTATAGCCGATTTTGTGTTCGAAAGTCAAATAACCATTAAAACTGAGATTTGAGATCTACACGTGTTATTTTGTTAGATTTAAGTGAAAAGGAACCTTAGTGGACTTAGTTAGATGACTTCTAGCCACTTAATCGAGACAAATACACTGAAAATCGAGGTTTTTGAGTCAAACACATCGTCAAACTGTTCTTCGATGTTGAACCTTGGCCGTGCGAAGTGAAGGCCAGCTCGCACGAAGTGGGATTCACCTCGCACGTGCTCAACAGTGGGGACGATGAAGCCGATGAGGTTCAGCCGCACGAAGTGAATTTCAATCCGTGCGTGCTGCGCCCATCACGTGCGAAGTGAATCGTTTCTTTATTAAAATTAAAGTTTATTACCTCCAACCACTTCGCACGTAGACTTTTCATCACGAGCGTAATGATGATCATTTCGCACGTGGTAGAATGTCAATTTTGAAACGAACGTTTATTTTAATCTACAGATGTTAACTGTGTGTTCCGGTCTGTTGAATGTTTCTCACTAACGGGCTAAATGTTCTATTCGCAGATTTTAAGTAATGGAATCTGCTCAAATTGAAGGTTCATCGACTCAAAGTGTGGCTCAGACCGCATCTGGCAGCCAGACGAAGACAGATTTGAAAGCAGGGGATATGCACAACATCCGGGCCTGTGTGACAAAAAGTAAACTGACCAGGGATTGTGACGAAATCATCGATTACCTGACAAGGTCGCGGATCTATAAAGCCATTACAACAGCCTGCACGGCATATGCTCCACATCAGCAAGAATTCTGGAGTACTGCTGTATATGATGAATCCCTGGGTGGGATTCGAGGGAAGGTGCAAAATAATGATGTGTTTGTGTTGGAAGGTATACTGAATGAGCTGCTTGAGCTCGGGGATGATATTGCAGACCCAATTCTGCTGAACAGTTGCCGAGTGAAGGGATGTTTGTTAAGGTGTGGATATACGGGGGAGATCCGTAATGAATCGGTTTACAAAACCAAGCTCTGCCCCCCGTATCGTTATTTGATGCATGTGATATCTCATTGTCTGGGCCCAAGGAGAACCGGACACGATCAGCTTAACCAAACGTTCTCCCATCTGTTTGTAGCCCTTGTGCTTAATGTCAAGTTTAACATCTCCAGGGCTATCTTCAACGGCTTAAAGGAGAATCTGACAAAGAAAGAGGGGCAATTCCTGATGTACCCCAGATTCCTACAAATAGTAATTGATGCTCAAGTGGAGGGTCTGGTGAAAGAGGACGGTGATCGAATCAAGCTGAAGCACATGAATGAGCAGACCGTGCGACAAATGAGCCGGTACATTGGCACCTCTATCCCTCCGAAAAGACGGTTGATTTGCCATCTGGGCAACCCAGACTACAAGGCTCCAGAAAGGAAACATCTCTGGAGGAACGAGGGCTCCACATCCCAGGTGGAAAACATCGAGATAATTTCGGATGATGAGGAGCCTGATGTTCAGAGTCAGGAAGTCCGGGATCCCACTGGGGGAGAGGATATCCCGGGGAGCTTAGATGACATCAACATTGATGATTTCTTTGAAGAAGATGATGAGGAGGCAAGTCGCAAGAGGAAAGAAAAGGAGGTGGTTGATGAGCCAGAGAAGAAGAAGAAGAAGGTCTACAAGTTTAAGCCGCTGGTGGCTTCGTCTGAACTAATTGTCCAACCATCCTCCGCCACAGCCGCTCCAGTCACCACTCCTGCTCCAGGTGCTGAAGGCTCATCTCAGACCAGGTCCCAGCTGCCTTCCCTAACCATGGAAGCAAACCTAAACAGACTCCAAGGCTACATGCTGGAGATGATCAAAGATGAAAGTAAAAGAAAGCTGGAGCTGGCAGAAGTCAAGCAGAGACTGATCGAGAAGGATGCTCAAATAGAAAATCTGCTGAAAAGGGATGCGCAGATGGAGGACTTGTTGAAAAGAGATGCTGAGAGGATTGAAAGCTTAGAAAAGAGTAATGAGGAAAGAGCTTTGATAATCAGCGAGCTTGTCAAGAAAAACGAGACGATGGAGCAAATCCTGCTTGAATATACCTCTGAATTCAAACGGTTGAAAGATCATGTTGAAAAGCAGGATGAGGAGGTGCTCAGATTGAAGGAAGCCGCTGAATCTGAACAAGTTGGTACTTATTCTGGCGATGAGCAAGGTTGATTATATTCTGTGTGACTTTGTAATTAATTTTTATTGATGTACTTTGTGTGAATGATGAACTTATGTAATGAAATATCTATTTTATCTTTGTGAAATGAAATGGTTATGTTAACTTACAAATGTTTATGATTTCTTATTTCTGTGTGAAGATCCGTTAATCGTTCAGCCTTTGAAAGCTGATATTCCTCAATCGTCTCGCCTACTAAGTGTTGAAGGGCGAATTGTTCCTCAGAATGAATACGATGCAGAGGAAAGGGAGATTCTTCCATTCCTGACCAAGGAGCAAATCGCCGAACTTTTACAAATACCAATTGAGGATGTCATTTTTGAAGAGGTGGATGAAAGCTCTGTGCCACCACCTCGGGCTGAACAAGAACCCATATTTGATACAGATGAAATGGAAGTAGAAGACGAAACTGAACAGCATTATCCGAGTCAACAAGAAGCTGATTTGCCTGACTTTGCTGAGCTGTTCAGAAATGCTAACGCTGATGAAGTTAATCGAAGAGCTGAAGCTCGCGAACAGGTTAAGGTTGACTTTGACTTGGAGAAATATCTTGGTGATAGGAAGTCCAAGGAAGAAGAAAGGACAGAAAGAAGAAGAAAGTATCAAAGATTCTTGGCTCGTCAAGCTGGGAAAGAAAAGAAATCCGAAAGCTCTCCAGAATACTCAAAGTTTTATCAAACACTGGGGAAGAAAACAGATGGTGAGATAGTTGGTTGGTGTTTCATGCCTGAATTCAATGTTTATGCAATCAAAAGGGAAAGAGGAGTTGAGTACTTCCAGAGGGCAAACGATATACAGACTCTGCCATTCTACGATATTCGACAACTCGCTCGTCTGCCTCTTTTGGATTGTGATGATAACAGTATGGCAAAATGGTTCGAAACGCTGGTAAAGCGTGAGGCTCGATTTGGATGGAAAAACTTAAAGCCTTATGTGCCAGGTGTCAAGAGCCATCCAACCAAGATAGATCCACTGACAGGGAGGAGACTCAAAGTGCTTAACTGTAAAGCTCCCCGTTGTATGAAAAAATTGCCATTAAGGATCATGCCGACTGCGTGGAGTGCAAGGTTCAAGTGGTGGTACTTCAACGAGAAAACAACGGAGGCAGTGATTGTTTTAGATGACAACTTGTCAGGTGGAGAAACTGTAAAGGTATTCGATCCTATGTGGATTAGGAATTTTGGCAAGGACGATATAACTGTTCTATACTACAACCCAATTCTGTACAAGCATCAATATATGGAGTTAGCGTTGCAGTTTCAGAAAGTCGTCAGAATTTGCTTTGCATTTGACATCTATGCTGGATCTGAAGAAGTAAAGTCTACAACTGTGTGATAGCTAGATTGTCAGTTTTGTTTACTTTGTGTAAATTTTGCTTAGTGCAAGTTTTGTTGATAGAACTAGGTCTTAGGGGGTGTTTGTTGGTGCAAAATTGTAAATCCCTAGTTCTTATCAATCCAATATATACATGTTTACTTGAAATGTTAATTCAAATTTGTTTTGATTAATGGTTTGCATGTTTATACATTCTTAGTGATTCTATGTGATTATCTTAAGCTTACAAGTACTTAATCATGTGTTGATGTGTGTTTGGAAGTTTAAGTCTGTGTGAGAAATCACCTCGTGCGAAGTCAGGCTCACTACGTGCGTAGTGGAGCTCACTACGCACGTAGTGAGTAGGTCGGTTTAAAACTAATTAATTATTATTTAAATAACCAGTACGTGCGTAATGAACTAGCTACGTGCGCAGTGAAGTGCATCACGTGCGTAGTGAATTTAATTACTCTATAAATACTTCTTAACCGCTTATTAGCGCGGGTAATCTACGAGTAACCTACGAATCAATCGAATAATCAACCGGGAGCCTTCGTAATCGACCTTATCCGACCTAAGCATTACTAAATCGTGACTTTAAACCTCGTAAACGAATACTGTGTGTTTAATCCGAATCCAAGGGCAGCCTTAAGCATCTCTGTGTGAGTTCTTAGAGTTTGTTCTTGTTTCTACTCTGTGTGTTTCTTAGTGTTACTGTGTGCCGGACACCTAAGCAGATCTTAGAATCCTTAGGAGGTTTGGGAAATAGAAATTCCGCACTATTTCTCATCCTAGATCAGTCCTAGCATTACGGTGTTTTAGTTTAGTTTAGAACCCCGTTCCCCCAGCCGGTCCTACATTATTTTTATAAAAACTTTATAAAAATGACAAAGATTTTATAAAACTCAATTGTATTGGTTGATTAAATCTAAGACTTCCTATTTTAAGCAAATAACAAACACAATCCTACTTTGAAACAATACACCACCATAATTAGCAAAGGAATCTCCCAAATGGGTAAAATTCCAACATACTTTGTGTATTGGTTTCCAAACTTCCATATATGTGTTTAAATTCAAACTTTAAGAGTATGGGATCAACCAACCTTTTGAACATATACTTTTCAGTTGATTTTTATGGTAAAAATGAGTTGAGTGTGGTTTTAAATAAAGTCCAACGTCTATATTGCAAAGAACAAGAAAGTTCAGGTACCTCACAGTTTTAGCCACGGTCGACCGTGGATCGACCGTGAGGGTACTGGACAGCTTTTGGACTTTCACCTTTTTCCTTATTTAAACCAACTCAAACCTCATTTTTTAGTATCTCTTGCACAAGCAAAAACACATAACATATATTCTTATCTTGTGAGCTCATATTCTTTGATAATTCATCTATCATTCAAGATCAAGAATCAAGCAAGAGCAAAGCTTTCAAAGCTTAAACACTACATCATCTTTCTATATATTTTGTAATAGTGTAAGGATCAACTCTATCCTTTCTAATTAGAGTGAAGTGATGATTATCTCTAGCCTATAGAATTAGAGAGAAGTGAGGATTAACTCTAGCCATCAAATTAGAGTGAAGATAGGCTCATCTTAGCCTTGTTTGCAAGAGAGAAGAGTATTTCTTGTAAACTAAAGAGAGAAGTGTAAAGGTTTATCTCTACCTTGAAAGAGAGAAGTTTTAGTGGAGCAAACTCTTGGTGGGTGATGTCAAGGAGTGGATGTAGTGCAAGTTTGTTAACACTTGCATGAACCACTATAAATCTCTTGTCTACTAATTGGTGATATCTCTCTACCCTTATTCTCTTTATTTCAAGTATATATATATTTGTGGTGTTATAAACTTCAAGAAAAATATTTTTAACACAACTTACAAATTTTATAAGTGTAAAAATTGGTAAACTAAGTTAAAGAACCTATTCACCCCCCCCCCCCCCCCTCTAAGTTCCAACAACTTTCAATAAAATCACCCATATCATAATTTATTGATCTCAAGAAAGTTACCATGTAGGTTTTCCAACCTAAAAGTGTATAATCAATAAACATGGGTAAAGTGTCCATATAAACCCCCAAACTTTGGTTATCATTTAAATCCATGGATCTAACTCAATATTTTTGTAACAAAATTGTTTTCTTGAAAATTTACAAAGCAAGTTGTATCACAAAACAATTTTTACAAAAATTTTAGAGCAACTTGCTCTGATACCAATTGTTGGAACCTAGAGGGGGGGGGGGTGAATAGGTTCTTTAACTTAGTTTACCAATTTTTACACTTATAAAAATTGTAAGTTGTGATAAAAAGATTTTTCTTGAAGTTTATAACTTAACAAAAATATATACTTGAAATAAAGAGATTAAGGGTAGAGAGATATCACCAATTAGTAGACAAGAGATTTATAGTGGTTCATGCAAGTGTTAACAAACTTGTACTACATCCACTCCTTGGCCTCACCCACCAAGAGTTTGCTCCACTAGCTTCTCTCTTTGAAGGTAGAGATAAACCTTATACACTTCTCTTTTTCACTTGCAAGAATTAACACTTCAAACTTGCAAGTAAGGTAAAGATAACCTTGATGGAAATGAGCTTGCAAGAGAGTCACTAAATAAACAAATATTGATATTTATTCATAAATCTCTTAAGAAAAGTAAATATGAATATATGTATTCTTACACTTGTGCCAAGAGATTATGGAAAGATATAGGTAAATTTGAGAAGCTTGAGGCAAGAAGAAATGAAGAAAAAGAGAGATCAAGAGAACTTGCTTGCTTCATAGCATTTGAAGAAAATGAGGTATCTTCTAGTAGTAAAGATAGCTCACATAATCTTTATGATGAGCTAAAAGATAGATGTGATATGTTACTTGATATTAATTCAAAACTCATTACCAAGACAAATGATTTGAAAAATATTGAAAGTGATAATCTCAATCTCAAAGCTCTTAATGAAATATTGATTAAGAAAATTATTGAGTTGAGAGAATCCAATTTTATGTCAGAAGGTTGCTCTACTTCTTGTGTTGATCTCAAAGAAGAGAATGTTAGAGTTCAACAACCATCAAGTGACAAGGGAAGTCTTGGGTTTTTAATTGAAACAAGTAACATATCAACAACCCTATTAGAACCAAGCATGTGTATGGAAGAAAGAGCAAAACAAAAAATCCAGGAGCTTCACGGTCGATCCACGTTCGATACCGTGAATCGACCGTCGGCACACTGGAATTTTCAAAAACTTGAAAAATGCAATATTGTCTCTAGTTTTCCCACTTGTATGTCTAAGGTTGCAAGAAATGAACAAATGAGAAATGTTTATGCTACAACTTCAAGGCATGAGCTTGGTTTTAAGAGATCTAGATCAAAAGTGATTCAAAGATCAAGATGTTATCATAAACCTATTGCCTACATGAATACTTGGTATCATAAAGGTTGCAAGATAACACGAAGGTGGATTAAAATAGGTGTGTTTGATGCTAACAATCCTGGACCCATGAAAATATGGGTACCACATATATGAAATATGTTTGAGTTGTAGCTTGCATTGGATGTTGAATATTATTCATGATGCAACTTGAAATATTGTGTGGATGAAAGACTTGGATAACAAATCATCAAGGATAATGCTTTGAACAACACTTATGAAACACAATCAAGATAAGTTCCTCTTACACTTCTCAAAGCTTTATACGTTAATATCTATGTGTTGAAAGTGCCATGAGAACATATGTGTAGTTACTTGATATATTTAATTGTGTTTATTATTATATCTAGAATTTTATTAAAACTTGGTATGATATAAAAATAAATAAAGGGTAGCAAAAATATTAATAAAAGACATGAGACAATATGTTTTATCAAACATTTTCATGAACTATTAAAATGGTTTAAAATCACACTTTGTACTAAGAATAGTATGATGATATCTTAGGAACTATCTTAGAATAGAAACTTTATAAAACACATCATTTTAATTTGAAGTTTTGATGATCATTCAAGTAGATACATATTACCAAAACTTCATTTATATGTGTAACAATTGAAAATTTTCCTAAGATATTCTAATAAAAATGTGTGTGAAATTAATCATTTAAATGTGTCATGAAAATCAAAAAGTATTGATATAAAAACTTAATCTTAAATGACTAGTATTTTATTAGTAATATAGAAGACTTAAAAATACTTATCATATTCTTGAATGTCTTGCAAAGCTCAATCCACACTCATGTGAAATACTTTTTAATTGAGTTACAAAGTTGAAATATGCGGTGCTATAATGATATTAATTATACTCATATCATTTGGACTTGTGCTCTAAATCATAACTTGAAGTCTGTCTTGATATATGCTCAACAAACATTAAACTATCTTGAAGATCATTACTTATCAAATTTGTGAAAATTGATAGTTGATTAATTGTGAAAATAATTCTAGATGTATGATTTCATAAAGTTAGAATAATTAAACTACATCTAAATAAGAGTAGTTGCTTTTGAATATGAGAAATATTGTGCTTAAAGATTAAAGTTGCATATTGATGAACAATATTTCAAAATTGGATATACCATGCTTATGTTCATCACATTGTCTTAAATGAGTATATGCAATACTTGTATTTCTCACTAAACATGTTTTTGACTAAAAGTTTTTGAAATGATTTGAAAATATGTGTTATATATTCATATATATGGAAATATATGCTCAAATAATAAATTATTTGTCAAAAATTGATGGCTTGCTTCAAACCCATGAATTTCATTGTCATATACTTTGATTGGGTTTAAGTGATTAAAGAACAAAATTAGATTTTATCATAAGTAATATTGTCTTATAATTGAAAAGATATCATATCAAAAATTAAGACAACTTACTTTGATAAATCATAGTTGCGGACATAAATACTAAACCACTTAAAAAAGAAGTAGGTAATGCAATAAAGATTTGGTTTAGGAATGATGGAGCATATGCCTTAGAAGAATATGCATGATTATGTGAAAAATTCAAAATTGGTGCCCAGAAGGTTCACGGTCGAATCACGGTCGAAACCGTGGGCTTACTGTCCATAATGTACAAAATTGATAAAGGAACACGCGGTCGACATACGGTCGACCGTGTATCGACCGTAGGAACAAAAACGAGTTTTAACCCTAGGAGGCCACTTTTCTTTCTCTCTCCTTCACTTTATCACTTCCATCTCTCTCTCAAAACCCTAGCCGCCATTAACGATTTTTAAGCTCAAGATTTGCGATTTTTACAACAAAACTTCAAACAAATTCAAGATTTACCTGAAGATTGAAGCTACAAACGAAATATCTACGGTGGAAACTCAAGATTTCGTCATTTTCTTTTCCATTTCGAGTTCATCGAATTCCTCTCGGGTTACCTTCCAAAATCACGATATCTTCATCTTCAAAGGTATATTTCTTCACAAATCTTGCTCTCCTTCTCTTTAGGATATCATTTTTGCACAAAATCTCATATGATTTTAGGATTTGTTTTGCTATAGTTGAATTTTTTTTTAGAGATAAATCTTGAATACTTGAGTATGCATGTGGGTTGTAGGGTTATTATTTGGAATGTGGGTATGAAATGCGGATGTGGGTTGTATGTATTAAACTTATGAAAATTAAAAAATAAAAAAAAATAAAAAAACTGAACAGCAGACTCACGGTCGAACCACGGCTGATACCGTGGTAAAACCGTGAGCTTGCTGGAAAATTTTCAAACTTTTTAGTTTTTGATTTTTAATTCGCAACTTAATTTTATTTACATCTATTATAGTATAACTAAGCTTAGTAATCACATGATGCACTATTTTGCTAAAATCTTCTCACATTTAGAACACACACAATGTTTGGACATATTAGTATAGAGTTTGTTATCTCAATTGACATTACTCTTTAAATATGCTAAATAACATTAGTATACACTTGATTCATCATTTTCAACAATATCTCACATTTAGGACACACACACACACTATTTATGCACACATTATACATAGGTTTACTCTTGCTTAATACTAAACATACATCAATGCAACATAAGTGATTCAATTGTCTTCCGAAATCTTAAAACATTTAGGATACATGAACCAAATTGGTATACACATACATGTTAAGTTTACATTCACATATGTGTTTCAAATAAAATGAATCATCATCACTTCATCACCTATTACTTTGAGAACTTATACAAACTTTTTGAACAACATCGTAAACAAATGAATAAAAGCATGTTTATGGTACTAAAATGCTATGCCTAAACCTTTGTGCATTAAATAAATTATATTACCTTGGTTTAGTGCAACAATATGCTAACATGCAACTCCCTATGATGTTAAAGTTTGAATATCTTGTCTTGAGCTCAAATTCTAAGAACTTAATTCAAAAAGTTAAGACTATTAGTAAAAGTAATAAACTAATTAAACTTGCAAAGTCATAAAATGATTATTATGAAGTCAAGATAAAATTACATTAAATAAATAAGAACTTGCTTATATCTTATACACTTCACAATTCAAAGTAATCACAAACTAAAAGTTGAGTTATGACATAAGAGTTTGAAAAACCATTTTAGTCAAACATTTCATGTGTTACTTTTATAAGAGCTCATTAAGTAATTGCATACATGGAGAAATAAAAATAATTTACACAAACCTTATGCCTAAATTCTATATCTTACATGGTTTGAAAAGGTAAAATACTTGTATGCAACTTATATGTGATGCTCTTGATATCCTATTTACATCAACAAGATATGTTACCAAAATAACAATACACGCTAAATGATAATACTTTGGTTCATGTTTGACATATCCTTGTTCTTAATGTTATCAAATTACATATGTGATTCTTACATGAAATATCACTAAACATATGTAACATTATGATATGTCATTCATGCTCATCAAGTGTTGAATAATTATCATGTAATGAATTATGGTCAAGATATCTTATGGAGGTACTTTTCATATAAGATCATTATCAAAAGAGTATTTGAAATAAGTTTGTGATGAAAGATATATGAAGATGATTACATGGTGAAGAAATATAAATTAACATATTAATTGTTGCAAGTGGTTCTCTCTTACTATCTTGTCATGGTACTTAATGAATTACTCTTTGTAATCAAGATAGTTAAAATAGATGACAAGTTATGCCTCATATAAGAAGTCATATTATTTGTCATCTTGATATATGCTTGAGTATGCCTATATACTTAAATGACTAATCTCATGTGTCACATACTTAATTGGATTATCACTTGCCACATGAAACTATGTGGCATACATGCATAAATAATGATTGGAGCATTGGTATTGCATGTTTTGTACTCATGAGAACACTTTTCTCAAATCATCCTAATCTTATTGAATATTGAATACACATAAATAAAAAGCAAATTTGAATACAAGATAAAAGAACAAGTAAACTTATACTTAAGCCTATTTTATCTATCAAAAGAAGATAAACTTAAGTTATCATGAACCAAACATGTAATTACTAAATCTTTGTTTGACTTGCTTGAAATTAGAAAACTTTTGTGTTGTTATAATAATGTGAGTATATTTTTGTGTGTATACGTAGGTATAGAATTAACTTAAAATATGTAATACTTAAGAAATATACATATCGATGTTGATTGTAATCTTGAAAAGTTCAATTCTATATCAAATGTGTCATAATATGTTGATCTACATACACAATGAATTATTCTTTGAAGATCAAGATATTATACATAAATGACATCATGTGCTTCATACATAAAATCAAAATAATTGTCAATTTAGTGCACACATGGGTCACTTACTTGATTAAATCATCCATTTGCTACATAATGTATATGAATAAATATCAATTAGAAATGAATAGACTAATATTGAGATAATCTCCACAATCTAGACCTAAGAAATTTTTTATACTTAAGTTAAGATTAGGATTGTGGATTTTGGTTGTCCCTAACATAATATGCATATTTTAAGGGGGAGTCACCAACCAAAAGGAAAATTTCATATATATTCACACCCTCCCTTCCTATCATTAGCATAAATACAAGATAATGATGCATAAATCTCTCATGATTCCTACTTGAGTATATTTGATTTTTCCTAAATTAAGTTTATGCAAATACTTTTGTATATCTTGCACTTGTATTTTGTTTTGTCTATCTTTTGTCAAGTGCTAGCTTAAAGGGATCATAAATCAAGGGGGAGCTTTGATCAAGGGGGAGCTTCATTAACTATTTTGTGCTAAATCATAAGAGGGAGAAGAATGTTCCTTTTTGATTTGACAAAAGGGGGAGAATAATATAGCTATGCAACATTGTTAACATGAATAATTTTGTGTAGCAATCTTAATTAAATGTTGCATATTTTGTCATCATCAAAAAGGGGGAGATTGTTGGTGCATACATGGTCATACATTTAAAAGTGCACTCCTTGTTTTGATGATGATAAAAATATACACATGTGATACTATTGCTTATCAAAATTATTCATATGTTCATATCTATATTCTTAAAGAAAATTAACAAGCCTTAAATTGATGATCAAGTGAAGTACAAACAAGTAAAAGACTTCAATTCAACAAGAAAAGAAGAAATCAAGATAAATCAACATTCACGGTCGATACCACGGTCGACCGTGAATCAACCGTCACTGCTCAGCTCACAACTCTTAAATGTTGTTCTTCTTCAAGTCAACCGAACTCGTACTTAACAAGTGAAGATGATATCTTCAAAGCCGATGACGAAGATATCTACAAACAAGAGTTCGAATTATATGAGCTTACAAATAAAATAATTAAATTAGTTTATGTTTTTATAAAATTATTTTTATAAAAACTTTATAAAAATGACAAAGATTTTATAAAACTCAATTGTGTTGGTTGATTAAATCTAAGACTTCCAATTTTAAGCAAATAACAAACACAATCCTACTTTGAAACAATACACCACCATAATTAGCAAAGGAATCTCCCAAATGGGTAAAATTCCAACATACTTTGTGTATTGGTTTCCAAACTTCCATATATGTGTTTAAATTCAAACTTTAAGAGTATGGGATCAACCAACCTTTTGAACATATACTTTTCAGTTGATTTTTATGGTAAAAATGAGTTGAGTGTGGTTTTAAATAAAGTCCAACGTCTATATTGCAAAGAACAAGAAAGTTCAGGTACCTCACAGTTTTAGCCACGGTCGACCGTGGATCGACCGTGAGGGTACTGGACAGCTTTTGGACTTTCACCTTTTTCCTTATTTAAACCAACTCAAACCTCATTTTTTAGTATCTCTTGCACAAGCAAAAACACATAACATATATTCTTATCTTGTGAGCTCATATTCTTTGATAATTCATCTATCATTCAAGATCAAGAATCAAGCAAGAGCAAAGCTTTCAAAGCTTAAACACTACATCATCTTTTTATATATTTTGTAATAGTGTAAGGATCAACTCTATCCTTTCTAATTAGAGTGAAGTGATGATTATCTCTAGCCTATAGAATTAGAGAGAAGTGAGGATTAACTCTAGCCATCAAATTAGAGTGAAGATAGGCTCATCTTAGCCTTGTTTGCAAGAGAGAAGAGTATTTCTTGTAAACTAAAGAGAGAAGTGTAAAGGTTTATCTCTACCTTGAAAGAGAGAAGTTTTAGTGGAGCAAACTCTTGGTGGGTGATGTCAAGGAGTGGATGTAGTGCAAGTTTCTTAACACTTGCATGAACCACTATAAATCTCTTGTCTACTAATTGGTGATATCTCTCTACCCTTATTCTCTTTATTTCAAGTATATATATATATTTGTGGTGTTATAAACTTCAAGAAAAATATTGTTAACACAACTTACAAATTTTATAAGTGTAAAAATTGGTAAACTAAGTTAAAGAACCTATTCACCCCCCCCCCCCCTCTAAGTTCCAACAACTTTCAATAAAAGCACCCATATCATAATTTATTGATCTCAAGAAAGTTACCATGTAGGTTTTCCAACCTAAAAGTGTATAATCAATAAACATGGGTAAAGTGTCTATATAAACCCCCAAACTTAGGTTATCATTTAAATCCATGGATCTAACTCAATATTTTTGTAACAAAATTGTTTTCTTGAAAATTTACAAAGCAAGTTGTATCACAAAACAATTTTTACAAAAATTTTAGAGCAACTTCCTCTGATACCAATTGTTGGAACCTAGAGGGGGGGGGGGTGAATAGGTTCTTTAACTTAGTTTACCAATTTTTACACTTATAAAAATTGTAAGTTGTGATAAAAAGATTTTTCTTGAAGTTTATAACTTAACAAAAATATATACTTGAAATAAAGAGATTAAGGGTAGAGAGATATCACCAATTAGTAGACAAGAGATTTATAGTGGTTCATGCAAGTGTTAACAAACTTGCACTACATCCACTCCTTGGCCTCACCCACCAAGAGTTTGCTCCACTAGCTTCTCTCTTTGAAGGTAGAGATAAACCTTTTACACTTCTCTTTTTCACTTGCAAGAATTAACACTTCAAACTTGCAAGTAAGGTAAAGATAACCTTGCTTCACTCTAATTCTATAGGCTAGAGTTGATCCTCACTTCACTCTAATTTGAAAGGCTAGAGTTGATCCTTACACTATTACAAAATATATGAATGATGTTGTAATGTTTGAACTTTGATGGCTTTCACTCTTGCTTTGATCTTGATCTTGAAAGATTGAATAATATCAAAGTATATGAGCTTACAAGATCTTGTATGTATTCTCCATATTTCAGATTGCAAGAGCTTAGTGAAATCACAAGACTTGAGTTGGTTTAAATAAGGAAAAAGGTGAAAGTTTAAAAAGTATCCAGACAGTCCACGGCCTGCTGGAACTTTTGAGTCTTTCAAATATAGACGTTGGCCTTTTACCAAAACCACACACAACCCATTTTTACCATTAAAATGCACTGAAAAGAAGTCCTAGAAAAGTTGGGTTGGTGCCATACTTCTTATGTTTGAATTTAAACACCAATATGGAAGTTTAGAAGCCAATGTATAAAGTATGTTGGATGCTTGCTTCTTTGGGAGATTCCATTTTCTAAATATGGTGTTGTTTTATTTCAATGCTAGATAATGTTTGGTATTTGCCAAACTAAGAAGTCTTATACTTTTTAAACCAAGCTTGTGATTTTTTATAAAAAGTTTGTTAATTTTTATAGAAGTTTTTATAAAAATAATTTTATAAAAACTTAAACTTGTTTAATTGTAAGCTCATATATTTCAACCTCTTGTTTGTAGATATCTTCGTCATCAGCTTTGAAGATGTCATCTTCACTTGTTGAGTACGCGTTCGGTTGACTTCAAGAAGAACAAGTTGTGGGCTGTGCAGTGACGGACGATTCACGGTCAACCGTGATATCGACCGTGAAGGTTGAGTGTTTGTTTTTATCTTGTTTTCTTCTTTTCTTGTTGATTTGAGGTCTTCAATTATTTGTTCTTCACTTGATCATTTATTTTAGGTTTGATGATCTTTAAAGAATGTAGCATATGAACATATGAATAAATTTGATAAGCAATAATATTATTTGTTCATATTTTTATCATCATCAAAATAAGGAGTGCATTTCTTAATGTGTGACCATGTATGCACTAACACTTTCAATTTATTTAATATAGGTGCGTCAATATTACGATACAACTATTTATGAATCATTACTTACAAGTACCAAATCGAGGTACTCACCCGAGGTCCTATATAGCTAAAAACTGTAACATATGACTTATTTGAAATCCCGTGATACCTTAATACGGTCGGCACAAAGTGTTTGCAACTCTCACTTAAAAGACCCTATATGGCCATATTAAGATTACAATACAACTATATAAGATGCCCTATGTTACCATATTGAAAATTCAATATGACATATCAAACAAACTGATATAGTCATATCAATTTTCAATACTGTCATATCAAACTAACTCTATATGGCCGTATCAAAATCCAATAGGGCATATCAAAATCATTGACATAGCCATATCAAATTTCAATATTTGCATACCAAACCAACCAAATATGGCCGTGTCAAACTCTAATATGATCGTATTAAACTCACTGATATAGCCATATCAAATTCTAATACCGTCATATTAAACGAGATGAATATAGCCATATCGAATCCAATATGGCCGTATCATCATACAACGATTTTCAAGTGAAATTCTACATATATAATCACTTTATAACTCAAAATACACACCATGTATCATCATCTTATCATAATTCTTGCAAATTTCTGCTTTCTCTCTAAAACCATATAAACACAAGAATTAGATGTACTAACCTTGATTTTCTTGCTCAAATGATGTTGTAATCTTGCAATTCCCTTGTTGATCTTCTTGCTTGAGCTTAATCTCCCCTTAATCTTGCTTGATTATGCTTAATCTTCAAGACCCTTTACTTTTTCTCTTCTCTCTACCATAACACACACTGAGGTGTGTTAGTTTGTATTTCCCTGTTTATATTTAGAACATAAGTTAGGTATAAAATACCCCTTACCCGCTTACAGCTTACTATTGATAGAAACTTTTACACACGTCTTACTTTATTTTAAGAAAAATCATAGTTTGACCCAAGAGGTCAACCATCGAAACTCTAATTATACAAATAAACCCTTTTACTTATTTAAATAATAACTTTCTAAATTTGGGATGTTACAAACAAGGAGTGATAGCGAACCTTGAGACTAGGGTGCCAACCTTCGTCAGAAGCTAATGGCGAGTGGCACTGGTGAAGGAAAAAGGTTTATTCATCTATGTTTTGTAGTGATTAATGTAGTTCAGACGAGAGAAAAGAGCAAAAAAGTTAAAAGGGGGTAAGAAGTTAACATAAATAATAAACGGTAGGGCAGACCTACAAGGTTTGTTACAAGTCAACCGAGCGCACTATGTGGAAAATTTCTTAGTTATTAATACAGCTACCAGAAAATTTTAGAGTGTCGTCTGCAATTATTTTGTGCTATCCTAACCTAATTAAATTTCTAAAAAAGTTTAATAAATATAATAAAATATTATTAAATATCCGTTGTTTGTTTGTAAAAGTGTTATCTTTTGGGCTTAAAACATAAATCGGGCTATACATAGTTTAAATTGGGCTAAAAACGAATTGTGCTTAGTTTTTCGGGTTGTTGGTGTTGTTTAGTTATCCGTCTAACAACTAAAAATCTGATTAACCCTACCTAAATAACCGGAAATCTGAAAAAACACCGAAATCACCTTATATTTTAGTTAGTTTTATTTATGTTGTTGTATGGTGTCACAAATTACCAAGAATCCTACATAGTTCGTACCAGATAAATAGAAACCATTAGAAAAAAACATTGTCCGCAACAAAACATAGGACGACAATTGAAGAACAAAACTTCCAATCTTTTTAATAAAAATCTAAACTTGTAATTCGTAATTAGTTAACGTAAATTTATCAAATTAAGTATTTATATAATTTTTATAAAGCCAAAATTCTTTACGAGGTTTACCAGGACTTATCATCCTGGTTCTCACTTGTCATCACAAGGTTTTCCCCAAAACGTTTGCTATCTTGCGCCGTTATACGTGGTAAAATGAACCTACCTTCGTAACCCCATCAATGGCTTCCTTGATTCATCCTTTCCCTGTTCGACTTCGGGTTTTCCCTTCAAAATCCCACACTCTTTCGGTCAAAACCTTCTTCTTCCTTCCCACCACACCCTTTAAATCAAAACCTTGTCGGATATCCCTCACCGTACGAGCACACTCTGCTCCTAAACCGCCGCTGCCGGAAACCCAGCAATACATTCTTGATATCCTTGACGGAGAAGATGTTAAGTCTATACCTTGTGTGAGAACCTACGAGAATGACTTGGGTCGGCTCTCTGTTGTTGGAGATGTCGACTTGGAGCAGGCTTTAACAGCGGCCGCCGCCGACGGTGGCGAGGCGGCGGATGAACACATTGCTCATGGTTTGGATGTTATGGTGGCGGAAACCGTGTTCCCAGGTCATTCTGATGAACACAGCACCATCTCCACCAGACTGGTTAGTATTTGAATTTATTTATCTTAGAATTGGTGTAGTTTCATTTGATATCACCAGTCTCTGCTCATGTTTTATTCTATGAAGACATTGAATCTCAATTATGTCAAATTAGTGAACTACCATGTTATAGATTTGTGGGTCATATCAAAATTTGTTCTTTGTTTAAAGTTAACAGGTTTTCAGAGCTAATTTAGAGTTCAATGAATATCGTTTCTTCGATTTTGAGGTCGGATCTTGTAGTTTCTGCCATAGGAGAATGTTGTAGAGCTTTGGAGTTTTGAGTGAGATGCAACATTTTGATCATTTGTAATGATAATGCAGAATTAGATAAGAAACACAAATAAATCATACATGGTTTGGTTACAATCTTTTGTTGGTTTCCATATGGGTTTACAGATTTGACTTTACTAACTACTAAGTATAGAGTTGCCAGCCACACTTAAGACCCATGTTTGTATCGATATACACACTTCATTAGTGTCAATTAGTTTATCCAAACTAACCATCCAACATCGTTTTTCCACATTTTACATCAACAACTTGCAATCTTGTTTCACCCTCAAGCATGTTAATCTATACAAATATTAAGACATGTTTCGGTACAAAAGTTGTGGAGTCGGATTAGGCAATTAGTCAATTAGAGCACAAACTTTAGTAGTTAGAGGGATATATATGTCTGCGACGCATTGTATTTGTTTTTTTACTATATAATACGAAAATAAATGTATCTTTATAGCTCCATTCCCTTAAACGAACTAAAAGCTCTAGTTGCATAGTGTGTTTTCAAACAATAAGATTATTAGAGAAATGTTCAATATAGTCCATATTTAATCCATAGTCCTGAGGGACTAATCTTAAGCCTTTGGATCAGCCCCATCAATGGTCCAGATTGAATTTTAAAATTTTGGGCGGAGTGGCATTTTGATAGGGAATTGATAGTAAATTTTAGAAGGGGTATAATAGTCATCTGATTAGTAGTTTGTTAGAGGTATTTGCTTTAAATAAGCTAGGTGAGTCTCCTTGTTGTTCAGGCAGAAAATAGATATGGTTTTGTATTAGGCTCATAGCTTTGGCTATTGAGAGAGGGGAGTTCCCTGGATCAATCTTCCATTGTTGGTTGATTGAGGTTTATCTTACTTGTTGTTCTATTTCAGTTTATCTTACATGTGATTGAATATTAAAATTTCAGGACTATGCTTTTTATATGGACTTTATTGAACACAACTCAGGATTTTTAACCTCATTTAAAAAAAAATAGATGAATATGTATGAGACTTCGATTACTTGCCAAATTATAAAGTAATGTTAAGCATGAACGAAGCAAAATTGATGAATCTAGTGTATACACACTAACACACATGTAGATATATACATATACATTATGTTACCATCATCTGTATCTCTTTGTTATTAAGTAGTTAATGTATATAATATGTTTTACATACGGCATCTAAACTACGTTTGTTTTGACCTGTTCTTTTATTTTTTTATTTGTTTTTCGGCTTTTGCAGTTTCTGCCAACTAAAAAAGTCAAAGAGAGAGCGAAAAGTCTGAGGAACTATTTAACCAAAGACGTTCTCTCGAGCACTACATCTACAAATATACTTGCAATGACATTTCGACAAGTAACTTTAAGACATCTTTGGAGTTTTGAACTTCTTTTATTCAGACCGGGAACAACAAGAAATATGAAAGATCTTGCAAACTTAAGAGAGGTTTGATGTTTGACTTGACAGACTCTTCTTTTACATATTTTACATGTTAAATAATCAGTTTCATATAAAACTTATTTATTTAAGGATAAAATAAAAATACCAATTTATCCCATTTTTTAATCTAATTATAAAATTGTTTTTGGTCACTTTATCTATTAATTTCTTAAAAAATCAAATTTTCTTTAATACATGATTATCTTCTTATCGTAAAAATCAATTAATTAAGCTATATAAATATGTCATTCATTTTCCATTGGCAGGTCCCTGCTTCTTTCGCTCTGAGTTCCTCAGATGAACGAGCTATATCGATGCTTGCAGAAGTGATTTCCGTTTCTGCCCTTGAAAGCACCAAAAATGATTTTCTTGATAATTCCTTTGCAAAACCATCATACAATATTTTTCGTTTGTTTCAAAAACCCGAAAAAATCTTATCAAAAGACTCGTCTGTCATCTTATACAAAGTACCAGAAGATGAAGTGGTTGAAAATGCTAAAAGTCTTCTTGAAAAGTTTAATTCTATCAAGGAAAGTTATAAACCGAAGGAAACCGCAGTTAAGTTTAACTGGTGGCCATGGTCAGTTGTCTCTAAGTTAGAAAAAATTGGTGGTCGGGAATTTGGTGCATGGGCTTGTGAATATGTTCCTGCGTATAAACTGCAAATCGATAGTGACAAATTACAGAATTTAAAGTTTGAAGGATGGAAAGAATCGGATAAAAATAGGTGGGAAGTCCTTCTTACCCACTCCCAAATGGTATTTATTTTTTTCCTTATTCATGTATATAAACGAATTATTTGGAATTATTGCATTAACTTGTATCTGAGAGAAATGTTCAATACAGTCCGAACTTAATGCATAGTACTGAGGGGACTAATTTTAGTCTTTGGATCAGCCTCATCAATGGTCCAGATTGAATTTAAAAATTTTGGGTGGAGTGGCATTTTCGTAATTAACATGTGATGCTTTTACAATCACATGTGATTGTATACTGAAACACATGTGATTGAATAATAAAATTTCAGGACTATGTTTTTTATATGGACTTTATTGAACACAACTCACCTTGCTGAAGTTAGTTTTTATTATGTGAAAATAACCGTGGTTTAGAATGTGTAGCAAATGTATAACTATTTCATGTATATATAAAATTTACGTGTTGACATTTTGCTGGATCGTGATCCTTGTATTAATTCTGTTTTCAGGTATGTTTGGCTAATATTTTGGATATGTATTATGAGGATTTATTCACACTCCCAGATAAGAGATTGCCTTACAATGCAGCTGCCAAGACTACTAACATGCATATTAGAAAGGTACTATACATCACTTTAGATTTATTGACATTTTTCTTTACCTTTTTTATTTTCTAATTTGATCAATTTAAACCTAGTTCATGTGCAATGGATCTTATTGTTAAAAACATTGTTTGAAAATGATGGGTGATGTGTAAAATTAGGGTACATAATAATACAAGAAATACCAAAGTTTGTCTACCACACATGACACAACAAACAGAAGATATAATACAGAAAAAATATTCTCATATTCAATTGCAAACTATGATCAACAGATCAACCAAACAAATATTAAAGTCGGAAGCTTGAGGTTTTACTATTGAACATAATGGAAAATAAAAACCATTCATAATCCAAAACATAATCTAGACTAGCCCAACGTTTGTTTCATATTAGTGAATACATTTCTCATAACATCTTACTCGAATAGATGACAAACCATAGGCATCTTTGTGGTGAGGAACCCATGATTCTTAATCTCTGTTTAAGAATAGGTGATTGATCCCGCTTCTCATCTGAATTATCTCCCAAAATCGCTTGGAATTTGCTTAGCATGCAATAAGTCCTATTTTATGAACCCTAAAGTCCTATTTATATGGGCGAAGGTGACTCTACTGGCCTTCTTCCCATCTGCGGGCTGTGGCGTCGTTTTCCGATTTGAAGTTGAGAAGCGGCGATGCTGATTTAATTAGGGTTTAATGTATCATATAACTTTATGTCAAAGGACTTTTATACCCCTCTAACCTTATATTATTTACCCCATTCTATTTAATTACTAAATATCACAATATTATTCTATTTAATTACTAAATCATTATCCGGGTATTTAATATTCAAACATTATTTAACATTTATGGTTAAACTTAAATTAAATATGAACTTATGTTTTTTATTTTTCAAATTTGTTACAATTTTTTTATGGTTATTGACTTATTTTATTATGATATTGTTAATATTTAGTTTTATTAAAATATTTTCCCTTATAATTTATTGTTTCCGCCGAGAAACCGATTAATCGTCGCCAAGACCGGTTAATCGCTTGACATACCGCCGACCGATTTCTACAACCTTGACTAGCATTCAATTTCACACCCGAACACATTTAACTCTAATTTGACTTGAAAACCATCGATATTGTCAAGAAATTACTTGCATGAATATGACAATATCAATGTGATCATATTAAATTTTTTTGTATAATTCGTTTCTGGTCTCTTTGTTCCAGTGAATATGGTATGACTTTGATTTTCGAGGTTAGAGGTGTAGTTTTGACACATTTACTTAAGAATGGGTCGATTCCGGTAATATTTCTCTCTAACAGCTCAATTAAAGAGATTTAGTTGCAAGAAAACAGTCAAAAAATGTAGAAAGTCGTGCATATAATACGGATGCACTCGTGTATATAGATTGCACATAGATTGCACGAGTGTGCATAAGTGTTACAGAAATGACGCATCAGTGCGTTTTTTACTTCAAAATAGTTTGAAGATAGGAAAACTGTCGTCCCAAACTGCTCAGTGTTGCAAATGTTTTCATACAAAATTTTGTTGCATTGTTCCATATCTAACAAAAACGGTTCTCTATAATTCATACTAGCTTAATACCCCGTGTATAAACATGGGAGATTCTTAATATAAATTTTAAACATTTATGGTGAGAAATCTTAAACATATAATAAATCCATATATAGATAACAAATCAATAAAAATTCATTAAAACCGGAAGATGAAGAAAGAAATTTGATATACTCACATATATGCACCGATAGTTGTTAGTGGAATTAGGAATTAGGAACTGACACGGGATCCGATTCAAAAGATGGGTAACCCGTTTGTACATAAGATCCGCGCCCAACTCAAAGTTTACTGCCTAAGGCTTTTAATGTAAGAAACCCTTTGTTCGTTAGCCATTTTAGGAATACGGGGGATGATTAGTGGGAAAAGAAATTTATAAGTAAAATGATGTCATCATAACCACTTTTCTTTTAATATATATTAAAGATTAAAGATTAAAGATTTAATGTCAATGCATGCTTCGATTGCTTTCAATTTATATATTATTTGTACTCCTTTATTACTTGCATTATTTTTTAGGTGATAATGTTGATCTTGTTGGTGACATCTTTGTTGCAGAAAAGTAACTCTTTGCTGAAAATGCTATCTACTATTATCATAAGCGGATGCTTCATCGTTACAATTAGTGTAATGGGTCGAATTTATTTTCCCCGCTTTCACAACGGGCAAAACCATCTTCGAGAAAAGCAACAATCGCATACCAGATCTATCCATCTATGGTCCATGGATTCAACTACTGTATGTACACACATACATTCATACATACAGTGAAAGGTTCAAATGAGAACCTTAAATTAAATGAGAATGGGAGACTCAATCCCAGCCGTCCAATTTCCCCTTCTTCAATGTCATTGCCCACTCATGAATTCCTTACATGCACCCTGCCACACTCTATCCCCTCACGCTCTCCATCCATTAATTTCACTTACAAATTGAATGGCTAAGATTTAGTCTCCCATTCTCAATTAATTTCTTATTCTCATTTGAACCTTCCTCCATACATACATACATACATACACATACATACATTCATTTATATGTAACATCTCTAATCCTGAACTTTATGTTGGTAGTTGGAAGATGTTTGTGTTTCGATCGTCAAAAAAGTTCAGGGTGTTTATGGTTGGAATGGAGAAATAAGAAAAGAAAGTGGTGGCGGTGTGTCAGCAGGTGAACTTCCCGACTTCCTGAGAAGATTGATTCGAATCGATTCCAGTAATAACGACAATTCACCCATTCTCACTCCAACCAATAAGAATGATGAAGAGTTATTAGCATCCGGGCATAAAATCGCAAGTTATCAGGTTTTATTTCCTTGTTCCTTGATGTAAATTTTTTATATTCATTGGGTATGTTCAGTATGGAGCTTTTTGGAGCTGGTAGCATTATGTTTTAAAAGAAAAAGCTACAAGTTATGTTCAGATGAAAAAACTAGAAGCTTACAAGTTATGTTCAGATAACAAAAAGCTTCTTGAAGTAGCTTTTAAAACTAGCTGGAAGCTTTTTATATACCAAATTACCTAAATACCCTCTTTTATTATTTTATAATAATAATTCCTCTGATTCTTATAATTTGTCATTTTTGTCATTTTATACTATTAAGCTCAAGCTAGCAGCTAATTTGCCAAACACATATATAAATAAAATAAACAGCTACCAGCTATTTCTGTCAAACATACCCATTATTAGAATTTTGCAATAATCAGAATGAGTTGTCATAAACCGCTAGCCCACACACCCTTTATGTGTTAGTATATCCCAAACCGATTAGAGTAGGCTATGAAACAATGAGAAATGTTCAATATAGTCCATACTTAATGCATAGTCCTGAGGGACTAATTTTAGCCTTTGGATCAGCCCCATCAATGGTCCTAATTGAATTTTAAAAATTTGGGCGGAGTGACATTTTCGTAATTCACATGTGATGATTTTCCAATCACATGTGATTGCATACAGAATCACATGTGATTGAATATTAAAATTTGAGGACTAAGTTTTTTATATGGACTATATTGAACACAACTCATGAAACAATAACAGAATAAGGTGATACATATTTGATTTTCAACCCACGAGCCGAATTCAAAATTTTTAGGCAGTTATTTATCCATCCATTTGACCTCGGTTTCAGATTGTGATATCATCTGAAATGAAAATAGTCGGATTTCAACCCACTAGTCTTCTTGCTGTGAATAATTGGGCATCAAACCCCTTGACCGAAGAGTTATATGGCAGGAAAAAACTATCTCCCGGTAAGCTTAACTAATTTACGAGTTCTTAAAGAATCTTTATATTAGTTTGGTAACTTAGATGTTTACTTATCATTTGATGTATCTCGAGCAGGATTCTTTGAACCCTCGTTGAAACTAAAACCGCCAAGCGAGGTGGTTCTGTTAGAGTTGGTGATGTCGGAAATTAGCGGCTCACATTTTGTTTTGGTGAGACCAGTAGATGTGGATGTGCCTGATAAGTGTTAGTTGTGTAGCAAGATTTTTAACTTTTGGGTAGGAGAAGTATACATGTGAGGCTGCAGAACAAGATTATCACATGTTCTTTGATTTTAGTTTATGGAAGTATAGATGTATATACATTTATTATACGTGGATCGGTGTTATTAAATTATACGATTTTAGTTGTTGGTTTTCTTCATAATTCCTTATTTAGATTTGAATATATGAATATGTGCATTCATAATTAAGATATTAAAATTTTTTAACGGTTTAGGTGTGTTCGGTATGAAGCTTTTTAGAGCTTATTGGAGATGGTTGCTGTAACACCCTAAAATAGGGCCTAGTAGTGTGGGATTGTACCTTGTGCTCAAGTAGTTGTACCTTGATTTTAAATAAGTGTTTTAGTGGTTATATTATATTTTAGTTAGTTAAAGTGGATATATGAGGTGATATATGAAAGTTAGGGTTAACAAGTAAAAGTGATTAAGTGTTAAACGGTTTCGCGTAATGATTCCGTAGATATCCCCGTTAGTTGAAACGGGTTAGCGTGTGACAAGTTGTAAGTTGAATAGGGGATCAAAATACCCGTGTTTTAATAAAAGACCACCCAAAAGGCGGTTCCTTCTTCTTGTACCCTCTGGAAGACACAAAACACACAGACTCTTACACACACAAACATACGTATACAAACACACACACTTAGACTCTCTCAATCTTTTGGAAGAGAAATTAGTTTGAGAAGGATTCCAGCAAAGGATTCAGGTTTATAACCTGTTCTAGTGTCATCTTCATCACCAATTTGTAAGTGTTCTTCATGAATAAACCTAGTTTATAGTTTGGGAAGGAGATACACCATTTTGATGGTGTATAATGTGTTTTTGTGATTAGTTTTGATGTCAAATGCGTTTGTAAGGTCCAAGTAATGATAAGCAAAGTAAATAAATGATTGGAACTCCGTTTTGAATCGATTAAGTGTCAAAAATGTGAATTTCGGGGCTGTGCAGAAAACAGGGACGAAGCTTACTGTAGCAGAGGTCCATGCGACCGCATGGCAGGTACATGCGACCGCATGGGTGCTACATGCGACCGCATGGAAGGTCCATGCGATCGCAAGCAGTCCAAGAAGCCATGCGACCGCATGGAAGGTCCATGCGATCGCATGCAGGTCCGTGCGACCGTATGCAGTGGGCATGCGACCGCAAAGGGGTTGTTTTGCTGATTTACCGCTTACGAGCGAAGGAAATGAGGTTTGTGACCGTAGGTACATAACTTGCGATCGTAACCAACCATAGAATCATGTTTGCGGTCAAAAGGGGCATCCCTTGCGATCGGAAGCATTAGATTATGGTAAAGGACCTCTTGCGGTCGCAAGTAACACCCTTGCGATCGTAAGGGATGTTGTTAGGGGGTCCTTGCGACCGCAAGGCTTGTACTTGTGATCGCAAGCAGGGGTCCAGGGCTGATAGCTTGTTTTACTTGTGTTTTAACCTAAGGGTATTATGTATAAGTGAGGATCAAGCATGTATGTATTGTGTTAGGTGTTCAAGAGGAACCGGAAACCGTTGATCGTTGTGTCAGCTTTCTGTGAGCTTAAGGTGAGTACCGGTTTCCCATAAGGATCTGTAAGTAGGGCTAACTGTAGTTATTGCAATGTGCTATCTGTGTTGTTTTATATGCCTAAGGTATGATATGCTAGGGACGATATTATATGAACTGCCGTGCCATGAGGTAAGTTACTTTATGAAATGTTAGATTTGAAATGATGTAATACGATACATGTTAACTGTGAAATGCTAGCATGTTAATGGAACTGATAGGAGTTATCTGTGAAATGTGGCTACGGGTAAAGTGTGGTTATTAGTGAAATGTGTTTATGTGCAAACTGTGAATAGCTGAGAAGTGTGGTGGTCGTCCGGACAAGTAAGTGCGGGAATTGTGGTAAGTGTGGAAATTGTGGGAAGTGCGGAATTGTGGATTGCTGAAATGTGGTAAGTTGAGGACTGAGGTTCTTGACGTGAGTTCTGAGGGTCTTGGCCTATGGCTAGGATCCTCGCGGCTCTGTAACATGTCGGGTGGACTGCTCTTCGCTCCCCCACCCGTACGGTTGGTTGTGGCTGATTCCCCAGTTTGGGTCGTTGAGCTGGGCTGGCTCCCCCGCGAGACATGACCTTGCTGACTTGTCGGCGCACCGCTATGTGGTAGACTAGCTTGTGTGCCGTACCTGAAATGTGAAACCATGCTTATTGATATTTATATGAAATCTGTACTCACCAGCTAGTGTAGCTAACCGGTGTATGATTTTCCCTTTTTGCAGGTTAGTGATTGTGGGTCTGGTGAGCTGGGTATAATCGTGGGTAGTTTGTACATATCTTTTGGGAACGCTTGTAGTTAGTTTCCATGTTTCGGTGGTCGGTGTCTAGTTGGTAACACTGGCAGTTTTGGGACTTGATGTATTTTGATATGTTCCTCATCAAGTCCGGTATTAATACTAATGTTTTGTAATCAGTGGTTTGATTCCGCTGCGATCTTTTGATTAATTGGGTATAAAAAGTTTAAATTGGCGCTAATTTTAAGCTCGTGAAACCGGTGTTACAGTTGTTTTATGTCCTGAAAAAAAAGTTACAAGTCATGTTCGGATGAAAAAGCTGGAAGTATTTTCATAAACAAAAAGGCTCTTAAAGAAAATTCTTCTTGGCTTTTAAAACTAGCTGAAACATTTTATATACAAAATTACCTAATCTCTTTAAATGTTTTATAATTCTACCTATTTTTATAATTTGTCATTTTTTTGTCATTTAACTATTAAGCTATGGCTACCGGCTAATTTGCTAAACATATATATAACTAGAATATACAGCTTCTACCTTTAGCTATTAGCTTTCAGCTATCAAATAACAACTTTAAGCTATTTTCGTCAAACATTACGTTAACATATTAAAATAGAAGTACGCGTGTTATATTTATTTCATTTATTTTTAACAAACAAGCATATCAGGTTTATGAAATTTCAATTCTAATTTATTTTCTTTAATAACCAAACACTACATAAAATGAATTCAAATTCCATTCAAATGTATTCTAAGAGTGATTAGAGCAGGACGTGCTCAAGCGCGTCAAGGCCTCCACCATGTCGTGATCATGCTTCTTTCCACTTCATCACACGTTGTGGGTGAAGATGCATAGAGACAAAGACCGCGTGATAATGGGTGGTGGGAAATCTTTTCTTTTGTCTCTTATTTTTGATTTGTAAATAATTATTTGAATAATAAAACGATCTTATTACTTGGTGTGGTTGGGATGGAGAGTGAGAGTGAAACATTGAAACCAGAATGACAAGTTAGCTTTTCACTCTCACCATTCAACTATGACGTAGTCACTTTCCACCAAATTTTTAACACTAAATCATGGGACCAACATATCACCTAATTAACCAATCATAAATCAAAAAAAAAAAAAAGAGAAAAAAAAAGGCTAGATCACCTCCCTCAAACCACACCCCTTTCCCTACCATTGTATAGGGTATACCTAGCCGCCATTCACATCATCACACTGTTGTCAACCTTTTTCTTAGCACACTAACAATAACATAGCTATCACATTGAACTCGTACCCTATCACATCAATTTTTCTTACATTAAACAAGAGAAAGGAAACACAGTAACAACTAACACACGTTATGAACAAAAAACCATACAAACTAAATGGAGATAGTGATTGGTGAACATAGTTGGTGATGATATAAATACCCACACAAGCCAAGTAGCGAACACAACAGATGTGAAAAAAGAAAAACCCACACTAGTAATCCATGATATGAATAAAGTTGGCAATGAAATATCAAAATTAAGTTATCGGTTATGAACAACCCACACACATTCGATGAGAATATGGAGTGACGCAAATACTTATGACCAAATCAAGCTATGAACTCTAACGATCGAAGATGTTTGTTCAAAGGTGTTAGATCGGCAGGCTCATGCTTCTAAAAAAAAAGAAGAAAGAAAAAGAACAAAAGCTATCACCAACATAAGTAACCTCACGATGGCTCTATCACGCAGTCTATCATGTCAGATTTTACATTATCTCACGTCTCATAGTTTCCATCGATAACAACCCTCTAATCTTGCAATAAAATTATTTCAAGACTCATTTTCTAATTATGTTTGAACATAAATATATTTTTCTAATTTTCTTCAAATATAAATATAATTTTATAATTAAAAACCCTAATATCATGCAAACTAGAATCATATACCCCTTTTCCATTTGAGAAAAACCTACGGCGGTCAACCTCTACACGTATACCCCTCCCACCCCTTGATAGAATCTCCCTTTACACAACTAGGGTTTTTTTCTTTATTCTCCGGGAAAAAATTGTCCCAAATTCCCACCGATTAAAGTGAGGAAAGCATTTTGAAATTACACAAATTGTGGTTTCTTCTTCTTCTTCTTGATCGAATTCATTTTGATCAAGTTTTTTTGAACCAATCAATCAAGTATGGGGAGAGGGAAGTTTAAGGGCAAGCCTACCGGTCGTCGTCAATTCTCTACACCGGAAGAGATGCGTATGTTCATATACTCTTCTTTCTCTACGATTTTTGCTGTTTGATTTGTATTCCCAGTTTCTGTTGTATGGGGTAGATCCGTACTATCGCCGATTTGAGTTTTTGTTACTGGTTTCTATAGGTTTGGGATTCTACGGTTTTATTATAATCTTTTTTTTTGAATTGCTGAAATATGTTATTGAACTCGGAGAACTTGATTATCTATGTTACTGTTAACTTTGATTGTAATGGTTTTGTTGACGTTTGTACGTAAAGCCTAGTCTTTATTGTTGGTGGAAACTTGTATTTTGATAGGTTACTTAGATTGTTCTAGTTATTGGTCGAAGGAATCAAAAGAACATTATTAGGATTAAGAATTTGTTTTCCCTAAGGGCAAGGTTATTGGTGTTTTGAGTACTAGTCAAGCATAGAAACAAATTAATCTTATTAATTGTTATACATTGTATATAAGTTATCACATGATTAAGCAACAAGGCCCGAATACATGTCACTCTATGTGTTCTATACTTCTTTGATGGTCCGGTGATGGTAGCCTAGCGTGTGGTACATGGAATCTTAAATTGAGCTTTTGTCGATCAAACCTTGGCACATGTTCTTTACGTCTGATTATTACCCTTTATTTTTATTTTTAGCTTTAGTTATGACTTATGATTTATTCTGTCTCACTTTATATTTCTGTTCAATCTTATGTATGCCTGGTGTATTCTTTTGTGGTCCTTACTCTTTTTTATGATCTTTTTAACTTGATATGACTTTCTTTTATGATTGCTAATGACACATCAACCAATATGATTCTGTTTCTTATTGGTCATAACAGTTGCTGGTTCTTCTTCTCGTCCTCGTACATTCAAAAAGGTAATTTCGTGTAACACAACTGCTAGCTTCTTGATATTATGTTTCGACTTATCAATTACGTTACCAAGTAATATGTACTCTGGCTTGTTTTCCTCTACAGATTGACCCCTTATGTATATGTGGCTTCTAATGAAAAAAAGTGTTTAAATAAAAAACAGAAAAGAAAAATAAATGGTTTAGTAAATTTTATAGTCTTATTTAAGGTCGATGTTCATATGGGACATTATAAACTGATATACCTTAAAGTACTTAACATCAATTAGAGGTAGGAGAAAAGTGCAATGATGATTTTGAAGATTGAATTAATCGTATTGAAGATTTAACTTTTTCTTAACATGACAATTTCTCATGCAATGTGTACAGATATTAAGAGAATGGTGTGATGTTGTTGTTCTTTAGTGTAATTTTCATATTTTCTGTGTTAGTTTGGATATTGAATGTAAACCTAATAATATTGATTGGGTTTTATTCTTGCTATAAAGCGTTAAGCAAAGCCTAACAAATGAACAATAAATATTCACTGGAATAGCATATACATAGACCTAGACTTGAAAAAGAGAATGGGGGAACAATAGGGATTATCTAATTAACTGCTTGACAAAGTAATTGGTTTGAAAACAATATTGAATCATAATAAAATAGTAATGCTTCTAGTCTAATAGTTTCCTAATCGTATTAATCGTTTTAGAGAATTTATTAACCTAAAATACATCTACAATACATTAGAACATGATTTTTTTATAATCAGCCATTTAAAAATTTTGTTGTTGCACTAATGTTGTCTCGAGATGGAGATGCATGAGGACTGCTGAATATGTCTGAAGGAGACATTCTTGATAAAGAGTGCAGGTGGGAAAATTGGCTGGTTGTGAAATGATTCAAAACTTATCGGGTCTGTTGAGATAGAGATCAATATGTCTTTTCATGAAAAGGAGAATTATTAGCTAGTAGTAGTTATTTATCAACTAATTGAGCATATATCAGAACATAATTAGTAACTAACTAAGCCACATAATTATCCTTCAATGGAACTGTTAAATAACAAAAAGGTATAGAAGAGAGCTGGTATAACATGTTTCAGCAACTAGACAAAACTAAAAAGAAACATTTTATGGTGAAACTGAACATATTGTTGTCTTTGTATATTACTTACAAAATAATAGTTTAATTTAAAACGCGAATTAGCCTTAATTTTACTTTCTCGAAGTTGCGTAATGGTAATACTTGAGATTTTTTTCAGGAAGAAGCTGAAGCTGAAGTTGAAGAAAGATCTGATGAAGAATCGGAAGAGTCATCTGAGGACGAATCTGATGTTAGTCAACTTTGACTTTATATATCATTTTATTTTATGGTTATCACAGTTCGTTTATGCACTTATCTTGGTTTTCTTGTTCTTCAGAAGAAAAAAGGAACCCAAGGTATTATCGAGATCGAGAACCCTAATATGGCTAGGCCCAAGACTTTGAAAGCAAGAGATGTTGATGTAAGTCATAAACTACGGATACAGATTTTATGATATGAATGAATAATATTTTTTTTATCCCTTTTGTAATTATTTTTATTGACTGCTTTTCAGCTGGACAAAACTACTGAACTATCAAGACGTGAAAGGTTTGTTAATTCCTTTTCTTTTTCCATGCTTCTATCCAATTTAGTTTTTTTGATACTTGATATATGTCTCAATTTACCATGATAGTGAGAATTAGTATGTTTTCCTGTTTGCAGGGAAGAAATCGAGAAACAGAGGGCTCACGAAAGGTATATGAAGTTGCAAGAGCAGGGGAAAACAGAACAAGCAAGGAAGGATTTAGGTGAGCATTTTCAATATTTATAGTAGATTAATATAATAGGAAAATAGAAAATTTATGCAATGACTGTTGTTCAATGTTTAGAATACTCTATTACAATGATTTAAAGGAGAACTTGTGGAGCAAAATCATTCATTAATATTTTCAATGATGAGAATAAATAATTTAGTATAGTTGCTTTGATTTTTTCTAAAATGGAAATGCTGAGCTTTTTCGATATTTGTTGTAGAGTAATATAATAGGAAAATAGAAAGTTTATGCAATGACTGTTATTCAATGTTTAGAATACTCTATTCTAATGATACAAAGGAGAACTTGTGTAGCAAAACCATTCATAAACATTTCTGATGATGAGAATGGATAATTTAGTATAGTTGCTTTGATTTTTTTTAATATATATATATTTTTTTTATTGATTTATTGTTTTCCTTTCTATGCTGTCAGAGGTCTTTTTCAGGAAGCAATCTCTCTACCTACGGGTAGAGGTACGATTGTCTACATTCTACCTCTCCCATACCCCGCATTAGCGGGATTGGGTACTGTTGTTGTTGTGCTTTGATTTGTTCTAAAATGGAAATGTTGCAGCAAGTATCGACTGATTATTATTCTTTAAGCTCGATCTGTCAATTTTAGCTCCCTGTGCGTGTATGTGATTCTGAAGTTTTGTTTCATGGTTTATATTTGCAGAACGATTGGCTCTAATCAGACAACAGAGGGCAGAAGCTGCTAAGAAGCGTGAAGAAGAAAAAGCTGGTAATATTCTAAAAATATATATATATTTAATTTTATCGTCTGCCTGTTATAAACATGAAAAGGCAACGCAGTGCTTTTTATTTTTTTATTTTTTATTTATTTATAAATATGGACATTGGCTTTCTTGTTTTCAGCCAAAGACCAAAAGAAGGCCGAAGCACGAAAATGATGGGGTTTGGCTAATTGAAATCCATCTTCCGAAACTGGTAGGTTACTTCATGTCTGGTGTAGTTGGTTTTAAGTTGAAAGATTTTAATATCTCTGTATTGGTCATTGTGGGAATCTTTGTTTCGTTATTTTAATCATCATATTCTAACTTTACTACGGTAATTTTTGATACTTTGCATAAGTATGTCGTCTATGGTAGATTACACTTGTGGGAAAGGATCAATTTTGTGACAAATTTGTGAGAAAAAGGATACATGATGGTTGTTTTTGAATAAAAACAAAAACAAATAATTCATGTTGTATTTCATCAATAATGGGTTGACCGGATAAACACAGTAAAAATTTAGGTAACCTTACCGGTCTCTTACCAATCGGTTTTACAGCTAATATACAAACAGTTATTGCGTAAGTTATGGTTAAAGGACCTGTATCAGGTTTATATCTAGACCCATATTTGTATTACTACTTCGGCATGCATTTGGAAAAACTAGCATTTTATGTTAATCAAATTACAAGAACATTACAAGGATAGATTTAGGGCAAAATATTGTAAAAAACAAGAACATCCGCCGGAGAAAGTTATTGCTAAAGAGGATGATTCACACTATCCTCTTTTGGTCAGATGAACATATGATACAAGACTATTCAAATCATAAGTAAGCTTGTTAATTACAATTTAAATAGATATGTAGTTATGTGGAACACATGTGTATGTAATTTTATGTTATTTCGAACTAGTTACCGAATTCTTTTGAATTGGTTTTAAAAGAAACTGAAAATGCTAAGAAAAAACCAAAGAGGGTCAATTTTATCTTAGTATTGCACCATGCTACGCTTTGATTTGGAGTGTGATAAAGGCAAACATGAAAGGGGTCCCTGTTTCCTCCATTTGGCAGTAGATTGACATGGAAAGTAGGGGGTCCTCCCCTTTGTTATTATAATTTAATTCGATGCATTCATGCACATACAAGAGATATTTCCTCTCTTGGAAAGTTATGAACACATATAAACATTGTTGTTCTTGAAGATTTACTAGTCATTGGTAGTATACAACACACATATATGTGCAAGTAGTCTAGTTCTTGTAGAATCAAGATCCAAGAAAGTGCTTTTGAGTTGCTACATATACTAGCAATCTAAAAGTAGACAAACATTTTGAGGGAAGGGTAAGGAAACGGTCACGGGAATATCCGGTTAGGACGCGTACATCTGAGTCAAAGACTCGTCCTCACCAGATAACCTGAACAAGGAAAACCTCTATGTTTACCCGTTTACATATACGAGCAATCACTTGTTTTTTTCAAGTGCAGATACTTTTAGATAGAAGCTATACATGGTTTCTTGTTTTTAGCAACCACTTGTTTCCATTTCACACTACAAATGTTGTATTTCTTGAAACCCCTATGTATGCTTTATTTTTTCTTAACACATGGATATGAATCTTTGTGGAAAGCTTTAAACAATCTAAAATTGTTATACATGCTTTCGTTACTTAACATGTTTTATAAAACCGTATAAACCCCAACAAGAAGCAGTAAAAAATCTATATATGCACATGGTAGTTGATCAATCATGAACATGAAGTTAAGAAGAACAAATGTAAATAACATACACCAATTAAACCTTGTTTAATACTGTCAACAAAAAAACACAAAACACAAAGTATATTATTCAACCTAAAACTTTAGCTAGAGCAACATCCTGATTTCTTAACAGCAGATACATCATCTTTACCTCCAACGTTAATCGTTTGACCCCTCGGTACAACCATCGGATCGTTACCGATATCCAACGCCTTCTTGCTCACCACATGATATATCTGAGTCAATACTTCTGTGAAAGCATTCTCAACATTTAAGGATTCTAAAGCTGATGTTTCCATGAAAAAGTTGTTCTCTTTCTCTGCAAATGCCTTTGCATCATCCGTCTGCACAGCTCGTAAGTGACGTAAATCAGCTTTGTTCCCCACAAGCATTATTACAATGTTTTGATCCGTGTGATCCCGAAGCTCCTTAAGCCATCTTTCCACGTTTTCAAATGTTACATTGCGTGTAATATCGTATACAATCAATGCACCTACCGCTCCACGATAGTATGCACTAGTTATCGCGCGATACCTGTGATTTTATCCGATATAATATATAAAAAGGTGGTGGAAGATTCAAAAACTTCTATAGTATAATAATAATAATTTTATATATATACCTTTCTTGACCAGCGGTGTCCCAGATTTGGGCCTTGATGATCTTGTCATCGACGTTGATGCTACGTGTGGCGAATTCAACACCGATGGTGGATTTGGATTCGAGGCTGAATTCGTTTTTGGAGAATCGTGACAAAAGATTGGTTTTACCAACACCTGAATCCCCGATCAAAACGACCTTGAACAAGTAATCGTAGTCATCGTCTCCGCCATACGCCCCCATTTCCTTCTGTGTTAAAGGGAGATCAAGATCCTCTAGTTTTCATGGAGATGATGATGAAGATGATGAAATCTTGGTTTTTTTTCAAGATCTCAGATTTTTGAATGATATAGTTATGATGGTTGAGTTTGTGTAAATCATGAGATGGAGAGAGATGAAAATTAAGGAAAATAGAGGAGAAAAGATGTTATGTCTATAAATTGAATGTTTGGAGTGACCCAACTTGGCCAAGGCTAAAATTATGGTATTTGTTGGTTCTTAATTCTTCCCGTACATGGATTTAAGGGCGATCCACCTAGAATTTTGTTATCTATGTATAGGCAAATGTTGCCTCGATCTTAACTTAATTTTACATCAATTCGGGTTGTGTTAATGTTTAATGGGTTATGTTATTTTTGTGGCCTTTTCATGTTGATCACCTATTTTAACCTTATTTAGTTTCGTGTTCGTTTAATGTCACTTAATTTGGTGTTCGGTTTGTGTCATATTTTCTATCGACCCATTTTTCTGAGAATAAAATTCCGATTGTGTTTTTGAATAAAAAGTTCTGAGAATAATAGTTCAAATGAGAACATTTTTTCGTGTGGAAATTGTTTGTAACATCGTTAATGACCTGTTAATAAGGGTATTTTTGTAATATTAGATATTTACCCAACTGTGAATTGCGTGAGTGTGAACTGTCATTAATGAGCTAGACTTAATTTTCCCAAAATACCCTTCATTAATGAACATATTAATTAGTCATTACCATTATAGCCATTGATTTATTCTAATCAAGGGTGAAGATTAGTGTTCTCATGAAAAATAATTCTCGTTTGAACCTTTATATATGTACATTTACACACACACACGCACGCACACGCACACACACACACACACACACACACACATATATATATATATATATATATATATATATATATATATATATGAATCTTCTAATATAAATAAAACAATAACTTGAATCAGTGACGAATCCAGGATTAAAACTTGACGAGCTCCAACTTAATTGATGTAAAATCCCTCTAAACTTGTTATGTAATATTCTAAAATGAATACTTTTTATACGGATCGGATTATTACTAAGAACAACTATGAAAACACTCATAGATGTGTTTTTTTTAGAAAATCCGAAATATGTAATATTATTACTATTCTCTAACACACTCTTTATAGTATACCACATTATACTATCATTAGTAATTAATAAATTATTTTGTCTAGATTAAAAAGTTAAATGGGGTCCAATTTAAATCTTGATTTGGGTCATATACTCTTTTCATAACATACTTTATTATAAATTTTAAAAAATTAATGGGGTCATTGACCCCACTAAATTGTAAGTAAAATCGCTCTGACTTGAATAAAATCTATTAAACAATCTTAGTCATTAAAGGGTTTACTTTCTAAAAGTGTACTGAAATTGTCACTTTTTGTTATTGTGTATATCAATCTTTCAATACTACTGTTTGATGTACTCAACTTTCTAGGAACTACCATTTCATGTACCCGATTACCTACGGTAATTTCATTTATTTTTAATGTTTCAACTTTCCACCTCATCAATATTGTTGCCACATCAGTAATTTTCAACCATTAAAATGAAGATCATGAAGAACCAAAACAAATATGAAGAACAGATGAAGAACCCTAAATAAACACACAGATCGATTAACCCAAGTTGATAAACATGAATCCTTCAATAAACACACAAGCTTCAGATTGATTAACCCAAGTTGATAATCCTACAATAAACCCACAAGTTGATAATCCCGAACAAGAACCCTAAAAAGGAATCCTAAAAAACAATCGGAGACAGATGAATCAAACTTATCTTTAACCTTCTTTGTATTTGAATATACAAAACCAAACAAAAGAAACCCTAAATTGAACTTAAACCCTAGCAACAGATGAATCAATCCTATTCGAATGATAACAGTCAAACAAACGAAGAACCTCAGATATGTCGTGAATCAAATAAGTTTGATGAACGAAGAACTCTGCCCAGAAATTACACTCGTAAATCGAATAGGTTTGATGAACCCTAGATCTGTTGTGAACCGATTGTTACAGATGAACCAGGAACGAAGAATACAGAGCAAATCGATTAAACTTACCTTCGTGAACCGATTGTTACATTCGAAACCCATATCTGTCCCTAAAAGAGAAACTTTCCAAGTAGCTTATGGATTAGGCATAAAATTATCAATTTAATCAGCCGTTACTACAGCCACAACTCCAAATAGTTTTGCCATACACACCCTTTAGAGCATCCTAGTTGGAAGGGTGGTACCGAGGGGTACACCACCTCCCACCCTTCGGTATCGAAAATGTATGCAACTTCTCCGTGGTTGAATACCGATGGAGAGAGGAGAGAGAAGAGAGAGGGAGGAGAGAGAAAGAGAGAAAAAGAGGAGAGAGGAGAGAGGAAAGAGGAGAGGGGATAATTTTCTAAATAAAAAATCTTTGAAGCATTGAAACATGAGTAGTACGAGGGTTTAAGCATGACTGAAGCATAAGTGATGTGACGGTGATGTGACGGTGATATGACACGAAGCATGTGATGCTCTAACATGGGTACAACCCATGCTCTTATATAATGACTTTGTATTTTTTGCATATATGTCTCAAATATTTTAAGGGTCTAGAATAAAATTAAAATAAGTTTTCTAAATATACATTTACATAAATACAAGCTAAATATAAATAAACTAAGTAATGAGTATGTAATTATCAATTAACTAATTCTACTAATTAAGCAATCTGTTAAACTAGTAAACAAAAAAATATCAATATATGCAAATATCAATTACTTACCAAATAACGGATTAACCAAAACAAACAAATATAAGATATTAAAATCTAAACACTTAATAAAAATTAAGCTAAGAAATGAAGAATCAAAAATTAAAAGAATAATTACCAACTTATTTGAGAAGCTATAATGATTTTAAGTCACAAATCTGTCTTAAGTTTCTAAATTCTGTCTTTCGATCGTTGTTTGTTAATTTAAGCGGTGCATGATCAAGTTCGCCTTCGAAGTCGGCAGCCTTCGATTTCGATCAAGTTTTAATGTCTTGGATCGCAAAAACACTAACTCTGAAACTATTAATTTTGTTTTTTTATTTATTCATGAACTCTTAACCTTCAACCACTTTCTGATTTTGTTTGTTCTTGCCAAACAGTTTTGTGTGATCAAGTCTTTGTCTGGTGACTTTTGTTACGAGTTTTTACTTTTTTTGATCTTTGCGAATATTATATGACGACGGGGACCTTTTTACATGTTACCATTTGAATTTCATTTTTACGCTTAACAAAAATCAGTTTACATATATACACTATACAACATGTATCAATTTAATGGGCCCCTTTAGCTGTGTTTCTTGGGCGGTCACACTAGTGACAGCCATATAAGACAGCCTTGTATGTATGCAGTTATTGTTTAGCGGTACTTTGTGGTTGTTTAGATAGAATGAGAAGCTTGTTGTCACGTGTTGCGGTAGGAGAAAAAAAAACAGGAATGAATAATAAAAAAAAACTAACGTTTAAGTACAAATACGTGAATTGAATAAGAAAAAAAAAATCAATTACGAAAATAAGCCAAATACAGAAACTCTTTACGAAATTGAGCCAAAAAAACTTAAATTACGAAAATAAGCATCAGTTTCGCCCCCAAACACCTCAGTTTCGCCCCTAGCTTCGTCCTCCAATCAAACCCCGACACGTGTCCTTAGTTTCGCCCCCCTAAACACAGTTTCGCCCCCCGTAGCTCAGTTTCGCCCCTCTTGTCCTCGATTAACGTGAAAATGTGTCGTTTATTGTGCTCGTCTCGTTTATTGTGCCAGTTTCGCCCCTACATTTGCAGTTTCGCCCCCACAGGTCTCGGGTTTCGTGCTAGGGGCGAAACTGCTTCGAAAGTCGTGTTCCTACAGCTTTTTGTTGTTGAGTCTTGTCAGTTAGCTTTATGTCTAATCCTACAGTCAGCTTTATGTCTAATCCTACAGCTTTTTTTTGAAATTCAATGATATAAGGAAGAAGAAGGGGCCGAAACTGGGGATATTCAGGGGAGAAGTGAGCGGCGAGTTTATTCCGGCGAGCAAGGGGCGAGTTTATTCCGGCGAGCAAGGGGTGAGTTTATTCCGGCGAGTTTTCTCCATTTTTTCAGGTGGTTCCGGCGAGTTTATTTCGACGAACAACCTTCCGGCGAGTTTATTCCGGCGAACAATAATTTGGCTACACTCATTTCTTATACTTCAACCATGTTACACGAGGTATTATTGTGTTATTAGATTGATATGTTATTAGTTTAATGTTTTTTGTTTCATGTTATTATAGTTTTTAGAACAAATTGTATTATTGTGTTATTAGGTGATATGTTATTAGTTTAATGTTGTTTCATATTATTAGCTTATTTCATATACTTAGTATGTAAATGTTAATAGAAGTTGATGTATGCTAATAAATTAAAAAAATCTTAAAAGCAAGTTTTTTACATTTTGTATAAAAATTTAAAGTGAAAAAAATAGTTATTTAGTTACTAAAGAAGGAAAAAAATATAGGGATTTACACTCGTAATACTTTATTTGGTTCAAATTGAAATTGTTTCATGTGTTATTTTTATATGACGTCAAATATAATTGTTTAATATTATTAATCCTTACAATCGTGAATTTTGTATGTATAAAGAAAATATAGAAACTAACATATGAATATAAAAAGTTAAAAATAACACATTAGAAAACCTAAACAGAATTTTGTATGTATAAAGAAAATATAGAAACTAACATATGAATATAAAAAGTTAAAAATAACACATTCAAACTGATTTCAAATAATACTGCAAAAAACAACAAACTTTTTTATTTATCTTAAACAAAAATATAAAAACCATCGTTAATTAAAAAAAGAAAAAGTAATAAGTTATTTAAGATTATTAGGATAAAAAGTTAATAAAAAGAAATTGAAAATGAAAAAAAGAAAAAGACATCGAGGGTAAAATTCATGGTTAAAAAAAAGGGAAAGTATACAAATTTAAAGTTAAGAAAATAGACACATTTGGTATTTTTTGTAAATAATAAGTTATTTAAAAATATTAAAATAATAAAATAATGAAAAGAAGAAGAAATAAAAAAATAAAATAAAAACACATCAAGGAAAGCAAATAAGACAAAAGCCTTTCCTGGCTTTTGTATATACTTATATAATAGGGGCGAAAATTTACTTATATATTTTTGCGAGTTATTTGTAAATTAAGTAAGTTATAATGTATATAAAAAGGGTCATGAGATAGAATAATTTTGAATAATTGAATTTCATGTTTATTTTTTTATTTGTAGGAAATTTATAACGCGAGTCTTACTTGTCGTAACCGAATGAGAATCGGTCAGGAAGAAATTAAACCCCGTCTTCAGTTAAGACAAGAAAGTCTTAACTTATTTAACGAAACTTGTTTTGCGCCATTCTTAAATATTAAGGCGGGGCAAAATGATCCGTTGCTCATACACTATTTGTTGTGTGCCCAAGTTCATGTGGGTAAAAACGAGTATGAGACTCTACAATTTAACGTAGCGGGGAATCCTGTAAGTTTTGGCCGGAGGGAATTCTGTTTGTTGACAGGATTTAGGTTCGGGCCATACACGTTAGATGACCGTGCTCCCGACACGCCATTTATGAGGCGTGTTTTTAACGAGCAGATACCCTCCCGGCTGCGTGTGGCCCACATATGTCATCTTTGGGATTCTGAGACAGATTTTAATAATCTGGGGGATGATGACGTTGTTCGAGTAGCCTTGTTGTACATGTTGTACAAAGGTTTTATAGGGGCTAAGCCAGAGTGGTTCGTCGCTACTGGTGTGATTCATCTTCTTGAGGACATCCCTCGGTCATGGAATAGATTTGCGTGGGGGTCGTATTTATGGACGTACACGTATGATAAACTGTACGACGCCATAAATGAGCGAAGAATCCAGATTGCTGCGGTTCGTACTGCAGAAAATGTGGTGCCAAAATACACTATTTACGGGCCGATTTGGGTCCTTAAGGTATGATAATATTTTTGTACCTTTTGTAACGTTACTATATGATGAACTTAGTTACATTTTCTAATACAATTTTTTTTACACTTAGTGTTGGATTTTCGTGACATTCCCGGGCGTTACTAGGGTGATATCCAATGATGGATCGATTCCAAGATGCGGAGCGATTGGAAAATACCCTGGTAGGTTGTACTCGAATGAGTTGATGAATATATTCGCCAAATGCTCTGAGGTTAGTGTTTATACTTTTTCTGTCTCCTTGTATTTTATACACGCTTATTAATTATTTAATCACTAACATTTAACTGTGACCTTTCAAAGCCCGCTTATGCACCGATCTACTTGACTCCCACGGATCGTGAGCAGAGATAGCCTTGGTGGGTTGCAAGTCTGCCATTCTTTGAAGGCGGTGATGGCGTCGAGGTCCCCGGGCATGAAGAGGAGAGAGCACCGACACCGCAGTTCCATATGAATACTCCTGAGCGTTCCCCACCAAAAGAGGGAATCCCGGTTTATGGAAGTGATGGTTTGAATATCGATTCGTTTAATAAGCTATTAGCCCGTATTGAAGAGCAAGACCAAAAACTTAGCTTAATGCAAACAATTTGGTGTAACACAAAGGAAGAACTAGATGTGCTAAAAGAGAAGTACAAGTATGAATGCACAAAGCGGGAGGAGCTAGCTAAGATGGTCGAGAGTATCAAAGCTCAATATACGGTATGTTCATATAATATGTATATTTGAACAAAGTTTGTTTTGAAATATATTGGTAATTTGCGTGTATTTTTAACTATTTCAGAGGCAGTATGAGGATATAATTGCGGGCACCCACCCGATGATGCCTACCGCCAATGAAAATATGGTAACGATGCTTATTAAATAAATTAAGTTATAGTATGTATCAAAAGTTTGTTGGTGTTAAAACTTTTTGAAACGCTATGTATTCACAGTCACATTCGGGACATTTAGATGGGGCTGATACAAACCAGCAGCAGGAGGAGCCGATGGTATGATTTTTTATAGTGAATTTGAGTATGACTAGTTAAGTAAAAAAATTTATTGATTTGTTTTGGAACGGATCATGCCACATCAGACGGCTCCGACACGTTTTGTCGGAGAATGCTTTATATCGGGCAATCTACCTATTGCCCAAAGTTGACAACAGCGACAGAGTAGACCGGCTGCGGCCCTACGTTCCCCGTACACACAGGAGCGGGGACGTGGCCAACGACGAAGGGCAACATCTGTGGAAGATGTTATGAAATGGTATAGGTCGCTACCAGAGAATTTTTGCGCGAGTAGTCAACTGTACTCTACCGTAAGCTGTAGTAGGAATTTCTGGGCGCGTCTTCTGGGTGTTGATGAAGGTTCGTCAGGGTGGCTGTCCTCTGAAGTAAGTTCTTAAAGTTATAAACCTGATCTATATATTTTTATAGTTATTTTGTAATTTAATTGTTTCATTAATATATTATTAATCATTTGCAGCATATAGAATTGTGGGTCGCCCACCTAATGCGGGTACGGACGACTGACGCAAAATATACAATAATGCCCCCCACGTTTATGGAGCAAATGTTACATGGTAGGACACCCAGACGTGGTGTACAGGCTTACGACATGTGACCGGATCTAGCGGACGTTGAATATGTATGAATATTCTACACGAGTGGTACTTGTGGTTAATAATACATTTACGAAAGACTTTGCTTAACTTTGTTATTTTCAGGTGATGCTACCTGCGAATTATAATGAATATCATTGGGTGTTGTTCGTCTTAGACCTCTCCCGTTGGCAGTTGATTTATTACGACAGGTATGTATAATTCAAACTCAAGTTTTAACTCTAATGGTTTTAGTGATTCTTTTAAAGATAATGTCATATTTAACTTCTATTTCTTATTATACAGCATGATACAGGTGGCGTTTCCCCGAGGGTGGTGCGACGATGTTGCTACAATTCTTAATGCTTATTATTATCAAAAGCTAGAGGAACACAACTGGTATGACAAACACCCAAGTCGAACAACGCAGGGTCGTGTTTTATGGTGGGGGCCATTTAGGAGAACACCACAACAGCAAAACAGCTCGGACTGCGGGGTGTTTGTGTGTTGGTTCCTTGAGTTGTTAACACATGGAGCAGACCTCTCACATGAAGAATTCCACCATTCTCCTCAAGTATCCGTTAAGAGTCATCGTGAGAAGATGACTACTATGTTTTTTGATAGTATTGTTCAGTGAATTGTTATTGAACATGTAAATTTTAAATTATAGTGCATTTCACAACTTTATTTAACATCAAATAGAGCATACCAACAACAAGAGATCATCCTGACTAGCATAAGTCTAGATGGAAATTACAACCAAATACACCTCCTAACCCAAAAGGAAACGAGTATATGGAGTAGGGATAGTAGTTGTTTCGTAGATTGTCGCAACTCTTGTGTTCCCTAAATCGTTTATTAGGTTTTCCGCTTCTTTAGAAGTTGTGACCCTTCTCATGTTGTGCATGTCTTGGTTACGTGGTACATAGTAGTAGTACCTTATCAGACGGGGGGCGTAATTCTCGTAACCTAACTCGCATAAAATACAATTTAAAGTACGTACTGGTCTCGCTATTAACTCATACTTTGGAACATTGTCAACATAGTTCACAGTAATCGGCACGCTGTTAGTTACGGTTTCAGGTTGTCTACCCACAAACCGTCCTCCCTGAATTATCTTAAGTGTATAAAGATCATCAAACTCAACTGTTATAAAGCAAGAATCATTTAGAAATTGGTCTAGGAAAAAGAATAAGAGTAGAAATATATGAAAACACTTACTGTAGTAGTTTTCATCGAAATTTCTTTGATCTTCAGAACGAATTGTCCAGAAATGTTGATGTCCACAACTTCTAGCCATAGTGGGAACTTCAACAAATAAAAATTAAAGTTTTTGACTAGTGATTGTAGGTCACATAGAAAACCATGTAGTTATATATATGCTAGTGGGAACAGTGTCTCGCCCGTAAAAGATGACTTGTCGCTATCAAATATGACAACTCCCTGTCATCTTCATTTTTTTCCAGAAATACAGTCATACTGGTAAGATTGTTTCGCCCCTAAAAGATGACTTGTCGCTGTCAAAGTTTATGAAAAATATGGCTATTCGCTGTCATCCTTATCTTTTCTTAAAATACTGTAGGACCGCTGGGGGGACGGGGTTCTAAACTAAACTAAAACACCCTTACGCTAGGACTGATCTAGGATGAGAAATAGTGCGGAATTTCTATTTCCCAAACCTCCTAAGGATTCTAAGATCTGCTTAGGTGTCCGGCACACAGTAACACTAAGAAACACACAGAGTAGAAACAAGAACAAACTCTAAGAACTCACACAGAGATGCTTAAGGCTGCCATTGGTTTTCGTATTTATCACTAAGATTGCGATTTAGTAGGCTTAAGGTCAGATAAGGTCGATTACGAAGGCTCCCGGTTGATTACCTGTCAATTAGTCGATTACCCGCGAACTCTCTCGCTAATATGCGGTTAAGAGGTATTTATAGTGTACTTAAATTCACTACGCACGTAATGTATCACACTTCGTACGAAGTGAGTCTAGTACGCACGTACTGGTTATATTAATAATAATTAATTAACTTTTAACCGACCTAATCACTGCGCGCGTAGTGAGCTCCACTACGCACGTAGTGTGACTGACTTCGCACGTGGTGATCTTTCACCTAAACTTAAACTTCCAAACACACATCAACACATGATTAAGTACTTGTAAGCTTAAGATCATCACAAAGAATCACTAAGAATATATACACATGCAAACAATTAATCAAAACACATTTGAATTAACATTTCAAGTAAACATGTATGTATTTGATTGATAAGAACTAGGGATTCACAATTATGCACCAACAAACTCCCCCTAAGACCTAGTTCTATCAATAAAACTTTCACTAAGCAAAAATTCCACAAAGTAAAATGCACAAAACAAAATGCACACAGCAAAATGCACACAGCAAAAATTTGCACACAGAAAAATTCATACAGCAAAATGCTAAACGAATACCTTTCGTCATGCCCTTACCTGCACTACGCACGATGTGAGCTGTAACTCGTGCTTAGTGGGGTTCCATCTCGCATGAAATGAGTTTCTCATCTGTGAACCTTAATACTGTTAGTACTGCACTCAGCAATAAACTGTCAGTAACTTCAAGATCACTTATAAACATTTAAGCAAAACACATCAAAGTGAGATGAAGGAAATGTAAACAGAACAAATCACACTAAGAGAAAATAGAACATACTAGAACTCTTTTTGTATTTTTCTAAACAGAAACGAGATAAAAATGCAAACTATTAACAACTTATTTTTGGGAATCTAAATTCAACTATTTAAAGACTTAAAAATAAAAGACAGAAATGAAAATAACTGAAATGAAATTAACTCAGAATAAATTTGCAAAAGAAGTAAATTCCTGAAAATTAAATCTTTTTGAGAGAAGGTTCCAGTATGGAGTCAGTACTAGCTCGTCTATACTCAGTAATCATTCATTTCAGAACCTTGGGCATAAACATATTCTCTTAAACTCTGTCTGTCAACCTATCTTTCTTCAGATAATAACAGATTTTGTTTCAACATTTTCAGATTGTCTAGACTGGATACATGATTAAGACTATCTCTTTCAAAGTCTCACAGTATTTTGATTCACTCAGTAGGTTGCACAACTTAATTACCAAAACCACCATGCTTATGTGATATGTTAATTTGTCAACGCATTTTATGCTCTTTGACATGGAGGTCGATTTTTCACCTCTCTAGACATTTTTCTTGCTGAGCTTTTGTCAATGCATTTTATGCTCTTTGACAATTCAACACTAATAGATCAAAGTATCTATTTCTTTTGACATCTCCGACTGGGGTCAATTTTTCACCCTCTTTTACATATAGCTCAATGTCATCTAAGCACATTAGGCATGGTAACAGGTGTGTGCATCAAACTAAGCCATTCTCAACTGTTATTGACTTATAGACTTGGAATGTCTCGATAGCTTAAATCGATGATTGATTTTCACATGCATAACCATTTATCAGTCTAGACTTTCCTTATATGTCTTACACACTATCTGTTTCTTATCTGATTCAACTAGATTTTCAGACAGTTTTCTCAAAAGTATGTATGTGCCTTCAGTTCTAATTTTACTAGACGACTTTGTATTGAGAACCAGTGTGCCATCACTCTCCATCTAGGTTGGATCAACTTCTCCCTCTTTTTTTTTTATTTATTTTTTTTTATTTTCTAAGTTTTCTGATTTTTTTTATTTTCTATGTTTTCTGATTTTTTTTGTATTTTCTAAGTTTTCTGATTTTTTTGTATTTTCTAAGTTTTCTGAACTATCTCCCCCTAAAATACTAAACAATCTAAAAACTAAGAAAATAGAAACTTCCACTACGCACGTAGTGAGCTCCACTACGCGCGTAGTGTGACTGACTTCACTACGCACGTAGTGTGACTGACTTCGCACGTGGTGATCTTTCACCTAAACTTAAACTTCCAAACACACATCAACACATGATTAAGTACTTGTAAGCTTAAGATCATCACAAAGAATCACTAAGAATATATACACATGCAAACAATTAATCAAAACACATTTGAATTAACATTTCAAGTAAACATGTATGTATTTGATTGATAAGAACTAGGGATTCACAATTATGCACCAACAAATACAGACGCACTAGTAATTCAACCACATAAAATTGAGCCTTAATAATATAATTTTGTTACAAAAAGTAAACAGTCTATTCAACCGTATTATTACATAATTAGGCTACACGCATCTTATACAAATGTTTTGCCATGCCATGTCTGAATTTGTTGGCTGCCTCGTCCAAGTCCTCGTTTGGATCATTAACCATGGGTTTGTTACGAATTAGCTGGTATATAAACTTACATACAAACACAGCAGAATTCCCAGAACGGCGACTTTGCTGACACACTTTTGCAAAAGACCAGCGTTTGATGTGTATACTCGGCCTCCTGGTTAACCAAAAGTAGTTTATTCTACGTAAAAAGGTAAGGAACGTATTTGTGATGTTAATAATACGGATTTCCATGTCTTCGTCGTTGGTGTTCATGTTATCACTGTTATAGATCACTACTTTGCCACCGTCATTAAGGTTAACTGAGTACAGGAACCAGTGATCATCTCTCAAACGAATAGGCATGAGTACCACGTCTGTATTTGTAAAAGATGGATGTAGGGGTGTACTCCCATCATACTTGCGCATCTCGTCGAGATCTCCTAGCCCTAATTGATTATGAAAACTTGCAGGCAGTATCGAAAACCTTGTCGATGGTGCTGCACTACCACTTTCCATACGTTTCATGAGACTCATCATCCATGTAGTCCAAACGTTCAAGTGCTGTTAAATAAAAGAAAGTCATTATTATATTATTTAACAATGATTATCAATTTATAAAGTTGGCAATGCTTACTGCTTCCCACAAATTAGAATTGGGTTCTTTTCCTAGAAGGACTCCCCAAAAATGTCTCGTGCACCTCAAATCATCTAAGCACTTTATGACACAAAATGCTCTGTAGATATCCTCCGTTACTCCAACGTCGCCATTCAAGTAGTACTCTTCCGCAGTAGCTGCCTTGGAATTCTCATTCCATGGGTAGACATCTTCAGCCAAATTAACCGGGGGTAGCTGGACTTCTTCGTCAATCTCATGTGCTTCTTCATTAGGCTGTTCTTCAGGGGTGTGCATCATTTTATTCAACTGTTGGTATTCTTTTGTTAGGCAATCAAGCTTGTACTTCATTTCGTTAAGAATGAACCAGGTGCTGTTACTACTGCTACCTTGTGACTCTCCTGTCCATGGATGACCGTGTTCATCTAGATTTACCAGATCAAGAATTACACTTTCATCCATTTCTTGCTCGTGTTGTCCTTTTAATGTACAATATTCGTCGTACAAGGCTTGATATTCTAGTTGAATATCAAGCATTCTTTTTTTCAAACAATCCATTATTTTTTAGTAATTTCAGATTGGTACGTTTTTTTTCAATGCTACAACTCCTACATAAGGATGTATATATACAGACGTTACACAGTGTTTCGCCCCTAAAAGATGTGTAGTCGCTGTCAACTGCATTTTCTTTCAGAAAAAGTAGACGTTACACAGTGTTTCGCCCCTAAAAGATGAGTAGTCGCTGTCAACTGCATTTTATTTCAGAAAAAGCAGACGTTACATAGTGTTTCGCCCCAAAAGATGAGTAGTCGCTGTCAACTGCATTTTCTTTCAGAAAAATCAGACCTTACACAGTGTTTCGCCCCTAAAAGATGAGTAGTCGCTGTCAACTGCATTTTATTTCAGAAAAAGCAGACGTTACACAGTGTTTCGCCCCTAAAAGATGACTCGTCACATTCACACATTTATTCACCCCTAAACCGTAAGTCTTTCTCTTATATAAATACTATTAGACAAGTTTCTATTTTCATAAGTCTTTCAAAGTAAATCTGTTTAAGAACATCATTTTACTTTCTTTCAATCATGAGTACTTCCGTTCCTACAATTAAATTTTCATACCGAACTGGCGGTGAGTGGCAATTGGTTGATGGTGTTCACAACTATATTTCAACCAACCTAATTAGACGTGTGGCAAAGGTTCCTACGGTGGTAACGTTTACGGAGCTGTTTCAATTCATGTGTAGAAAGTGTGGCTCGGGTAACAACATCATGCTCTCATACGAAGACCCACAATACGATTCTCCGTTATACATATGTGACGATGATGATGTAATTGTTTTCGTGGAGTACGTACAAAGCCGCTCCTCCGATAAGTCTGTAACGTTGTTTACAGTACACATTCCGTCTGATGATGGCTCTAAACCAACTAACACCTATGAAAAACAGTTTGAATATGATACATGTCCTCCCAATTCTCAAAATCAGCACCTAAATACGGGTTCGTTTTTCAATGTCCCCGTAGACTATGCTAGAAACCAATACTTTTCCGAACAACAAACCATACCCACGCAACCATCAGTATTACAACCTGAAATTATCGGCAGTTCAGAAAGACCTCCTTCCAATAACCCTAACAATAACCCATTCGCCGAACCAGCTTGTGATCTCGGAGATTCAGAAGATGGGGATGACAAGGATGAACAACAAAAACAACCGAGCGAATCAGCATACATGACCTTTCATGGCATGCCAGCCCCCCTTCCCGAACCCACAATGGTAGTGTCGTCTACATCGTCTTCAAGCCAGAATTCATCATCATGCATTTATGAAGGACAGCTTTTTGATAGTAAGGACGAACTAAAGGTTCAGCTAGGCATGAAATGCCTTCAGGAGTTCTTCGAGTACAGAGTCAACACTTCTAACAAAAAAAGGTTCGAGGCTAAGTGCACATCAAAAGACTGTCCCTGGGAACTCAAGGCCAAAAACATTGCCGGCGTGGATAACCCGTCTTTCATGGTACTTACGCTCAAAGACCAACACACCTGTTCAAGAACGCAAATGTATCCTACAATGCGCAACGCGGGTAAGAAGGTGATGGCGAATATCTTAAAAGGCCAACTACAAGACCCAAGTCGTGTTTATCGGGGGGGGGGGGGGGTGATATAGTAAGAGACGTTAATGAACGTTATAAATGTAACATATCTTACTCCCAGGCTTGGAGAGGGAAAGCGTATGCACTTGAACAATTACACGGCACACATGCTGATTCTTTCGCCGACCTTCCTGGTTACTGTCATTATCTTAAGCTGGCAAACCCCGGTACTGTCACTGAAATACTTACGGATGACTGTTCTCGGTTTGAAATGTTGTTTGTTGCTCTTGGGCCATCGTTACGAAGCTTCTCATACACCCTTCGCCCATTAATTATAGTAGACGCGGCGCACCTTAAAGGAACGTACCTGGGCACCAACTTCCTGGCGGTTGCAATGGACGGTAACAACCAGATCCTTCCATTAGCGTATGGGATAGGCAAAACCGAGAGTGGTAAATCTTTGAGGTGGTTTCTTGAGAAACTTCGTGCATGCATCCCGCACAAGACCTATACATTTGTTTCTGACCGAGCTGCCTCTATTGAGCTAGCCGTACGAGACGTATTTCCAGAATCGTACCATGTATTGTGCTGTCGTCATCTGCAGATGAATTTGAACCTGAAGGCTAACAAACACAAAAAAATTGCCTTCTTGTTCTGGAAGGCATGCAAATCCAACACGGAACATCAGTTCCATTACTGGTACGGCAAGATTCAACGGGCGGCGCCACGAGTGTATGAGTATCTGGAAGAGGTGGCAAAAAGCAAATGGACAAGAGCCGGCTTCTCGGGTCATCGATACAACATCATGACCTCTAACAGCGCAGAGTCCATCAACTCGATTTCCCGTCACGCGCGTAAACTTCCGGTGGTCATGCTTATTGATTTCTTCCGTGCAAGTGTTCAAAACTGGTTCTTCAAACGCCGTAAGGAAGCAGGTAAACAACTCTCCTACAGCAACTGCACCAACTTTTAAAATATTTATTAATTGTACGAGTTTTTTTAAACAGAAAAACTCCAGCACAGGGTTACGCCGTGGGCAGAGAAGAAAATACTTCATAGGATGGCAAAGTGCTCGACGTGGCAGGTACAGGGCATTACACAATACCGGTTTGGGGTTGAGGATCATAAACAAAACGTTAACATAGTTGATACTGAAGAAATGACATGCGATTGTCGTAAATGGAAACTTTCCGGGTTGCCATGTGGCCACGCAATTGCAGTTTCCAGATTCCTAAGGCTTACCGATTCAAGCCAGTGGGCGTTGAATTGGTTCACTAGTGAAACCTACCTTGCGACGTATAGCGGTTTTATAAACCTCGTGCCCAACAAAAATATGTGGGACTTACCTTCAGATCTCATAAACCTACATCCTCCACTGCTCAATAAAAGGCAGGCTGGGAGACCAAAACTTGTTAGAAGGATACCGTCAAGGGGTGAGCAGGTACCGCCTGCACGCTGCACTAGATGTGGTGATAGTGGACACAACCGAGACAATTGCAGAATGCCGTTTTCAACACAACAATCAACTAACCAGACAACTAATGCCTCAACCTCAAATGCTGCGGAACCGACCCAGCCGGATTTATCACAATTTGAGCCAGACCTTTCTTTGTATGATACGTATTACACTGTTCGACATGATGTAAATCAATAATTAATGTAATACTACTTTCGGGTTAATAATGTTTTGCTTATACACGTTCAACATTGACAATTAAATTTAACTTTTCAGACAAATAAATATCAATAAAGACAATAAAAAAATATAGGAGTAGGATTAAATAACATATGAGTATGATACAATATATAATAATATTATTAGGGTAAACTAAGAGAGAGATGTAGATTAATTAAAATTTAAATTTTTTTATGATGGAAATGTATTATATAGAATTAATATTAAATTTTATAAAATTATATAAAAACCTACTTACGGGCGAAACCTATGGTTTTAAGTAAATAAAAGAGGATAAAAACCTATGGTTTTGAGTAAATAAAATGGGATAAAATTAAAAATTTTAAGAGTGTTACAGACAACTGAGACTTAATAGGTAAAAAGTAAAGGCTAGGGACGAAACTGGGCATGCGGGGCCCACCATAGGGGCGAAACTGAGAAGTGAGGGGCGAAACTGGGCTGTGGGGCCCACCAGGGGCGAAACTGAGGGCCATAGGGGCGAAACTGGGTGTAGGGGGCGAAACTGATGCCACGTGGCGCGTTGTTATTGGCGGGCGAACCAAGGGGCGAAACTGATGCTTATTTTCGTAATTTGACTTTTTTTTGCTTAGTTTCGTATACGTTATGTGTATTGTGCTCATTTACGCGAAGAGCTCAAAAAAAAAAAATCTAAAAGACTTCGTGGTACGTTAATTGAATTTTGGTTCAAATTTCAAATATATTCAAGTATAATATGTACGTACCACTTCTAACATAAAGCTTAGTCAAGTTTAATTTTTTCGCTCTACGTACGTCGACCACAACATTAAGCGTAAAAGATATATTCTTTTGATAAACATTGTACTGATTATATTAAAATGTAGTAAAAAATAAAATGATTGCAAATATATTCATATATACATGGATCCTTATGTGTTAAAATGAAAAATAAGTAATAAATTAGATTAAGAGTTAATAACAAAACTGGTTCATGTGGTTTTCAAAAAATTTCACTTTTAGTTTTTTAACTTTAAAAATTACAAAAAGGTCACCGTGTTTGTCACTTTGTTTCAGCTTCGGTCCTTTACACTAACCGCCGTTAAGTATTGCCGTTAGAAGCCCTCATGTGCCTTGCACATGAGGGTATTCTGGTCACTTTATATGTTATCCATGTTGCCAAACATGATAATGTGTTATCTTCTATATTTAACTAAATAAAAGAAAAAGAAACAATATTATATACCATTCTCCCCCACTACCCATTCTCTCTCTAACCATTATCTGAGTCTCTCTCTAATCCTCTCTCTAAACAGCAATCAACCCCACCATCGTCTAACCACTACCACCACCACCACCACCACCATCGTGTAACCATCACCATCGCATCTCGTTATCACCACCATCTAACCACCGGAAACCCCATCGGCGCAAAATCTGCAAAAGCACCGTTGCCGCCGGGACCCTTGTTATACAACCTTTGCCGTCGTTTGTAGGGTTTGAACCATCAAGCGTTCATCGCTAATCTATCATATTGTCGAATCTTGACCGGTAATCATCGGTCACTGCTACTCCACCATGGCTGTCTTCAACGCCGCCACCGCCACTTAGTAGCCTTCAACGCTGCCACCGCCACGCCATAACCACCGATGTGAATATCGATTTCAGATCTTAACACCATTTCATCATCGATTTCAGATATAAACATCGCCATAACCACCATGCATGTAAGCAAAACCCTAAATCAGATATTTGTCTTCCCTGCTGAAGACACCCATAATCGCAAATTTGAACCTCAACACATCTCTTCTAACTATGTGAGTAGATATGAGGTTTTCTTCTTCTTGTTTGATAGTTGGAGTTTCTAAAATCTTGGGTTTCGAATGGTTAAAGATTTCTATATTTGTGATTTTTTGTTATAGATATGTCTAAAAATTTAGATTTAGATGTTGTATGAAATTTGGGTTTTTGTTCTTTATATACATTCTATTACATATTTTCTATTGTGGATTCGTTGTAATTATTCAAAATCCATGTTTAGTTTGTTTGGATTAGACAACAGTATTATGAATCTGTATGAGCTTTCTTCTTGGTTCAAGAAGAATGTGATAATTGATTTGTTGAATGATTATTAATATAAATTAATATTTGTTGATTTTGTTTAATAATAATTAGAATTAAAGGTTATTAAATACAAAAGATGTTTGGAAACAAGAATAAAGTATAAAATGACTAAAGTGCCCTCATGTGCAAGGCACATGAGGGCATCTAACAGCAAAACTTAACGTCAGTTAAGCTAAAGGACCATAATCAAAACAAATTGACAACCACAGTGATTATTTTTGTAATGTTTAAACTTAAAGTATCAAAAGTAAAAATTAATGATAACCACAAAGACCATTTTTATAATTAACTCTTGGATTAATTATTTTAATACATTAAGGGCATGTTTGGTGGAGAGAATTAGGGGTGGAGAAAAGGAAATAGAAATAATATCTCTTGTTTGGTTACACTCGAGAATTCAAAGATGAGAAATTGTTCAATTCCTATTCTCTGTTTTCTATTCTCTATCATAAGAGGAGAAATGGAGAGAATCAATTTTCAATTCTCTGTGGAATAAAAAAAAAAACACGGAGAGTTACGCACACATATCTCCAATCGCCCCTGCCTTCTCTTCAACCTCTGCTTTCTGTTCAACCTCCAGGCCATCGTCCCCTCTTTCAGGCCGTCGATTCCTTGGCGTCGTCGCCTCCTTTGCGTCTCCTTTACGCCGGCGACGAAAGCTTCCAGCGTTTGTCTTCTTCGCGCTTCCTCCAAAGACGGCGGCGACCTTGGGCGGCGAGAGGACAAGGAAAGGCATACACGACAGCAATGTCAATGCAGGCTCTTCGATTGTTCAAGAATCATCACTCTGCCACCATTCTTAACTCCCTACAAACGAAGAAACTTTCTCTCGCATGATTTGTTATGGGTTGTTTCCTGGTATGTGTGTCATTCCTTCTATTGTTAAATCATGTAGCGGGTTGAACAATTTAAGAGGCAAGGAACAGGTTCATTGGCTTTGTATAACTTATGAGCTTTGTCTGCATTCGTTTGGAGTCTTCGTTGATTCATTTGTACTTTAAATGTGGTCAATTGAGTTATGCACATAAGGTGTTTGATTTAATGTCACAACCAGATGTTTCATGTAGCGCTTTGGTTTCGGGTTATGCTCGAGTGCTAGACAAGGGTACGTAAAGGAAGCCAAGATGGCATTTTGTAGAATGGTAGATTTAGGAATTGAACCCAAATTGGTATCTTGGAATGGTGTGGTAGAAGAGAAGGGTTTAACCAAAGTGGACATCATTTGGTGGCAGCTTAGACATCACTTAGAATTCTGTAACCATCCCTTGCTTGCTTCCCGCGTGTGGAAACATTGCTGCATTAATGCACGGTAAGGCAGCTCATGATTTCCCTCTTAAAACAGGGATTTCTGATCATGTTTACGTAGGAAGTGCTTTGATTGACATGTATGCCAATTGTGGAAGGGTACATTTAGCTCGAATTTGCTCGATAGAGTAACAGTTACAAGCATAGTTTGTTGGAATGCAATCATGGGAGGATATACAATGCATGGAAAAGCGAGTGAGGTTCTTGAATATTCCATTTCTTGGTCGTGCTAGGAAGCTCAAAGAAGCATAATCCACCATTGAGTTAATGCCATTTGAGCCTGATGCTTGTGTTTAGGGATCTTTACTTAGTTTGTGTAGAGTTTATAATATTATAAAGTTTGTCATAAATTGTCTACAAGCTATAAAGGAGGTATGCGTATGTTGTCAAGTAGTACAAAAAGCTTTGACAGTTGTACCATGGTTGGTGTGTGAAGGTTTGAGACTTTGAGTTACAACTTGTAATGTGAGACACTGTTGTTTTTAATATAATGAAGCTTTTGATGTTAAAAAAATAATATATAAAGTTTGCGGATGTGGCTGCTAATAAACTATTTGATTAAAATAGATTATTAATACTAGATGATTGTTAATTAACTCAAATTGATTGTTTGTTAATGCAAATGATAAATTTGGTACAATTCTCGGTTGAAATCTATGTGCTATCAAACAAGAGAAATGATTTTTTGTTACATTTCTCTACTGAAATCTCTGTGCTACCAAACAGAACAGTCAATTCTCATTCTCCAAGCTAATTCCCTTTCTCTACAATTCTATTCTCTGTAATCATTTCTCTGCAATTCCATTCTCTGTACCAAACGCACCCTAAAAATAGACCATAAATTATAAATTGATAATTTGAAAAATGGAGGCGACTCGTGATTCAAACCGGCACATAAACCTCACAAAATGCAACAATAAAACTCCACCAAAGCTAAAATTTATTTATTAATGCATCTACACGTTATATATACTAATAGGAGAGGGTTCATTCGAGAACCGTTGTTAGCGCGAGAACCAATCTCAGCCGTTCCTTGGATATGGCAAGTTAAACGGATGGAGAGCGTGGAGGGATATAGTCTGACAGGGTGAATGTGAAGAATTCATGGGTGGACAATGACATTGAAGGAGGGAGTTGGATGGCTCAGATTGGTTCTCGCGTTTCTCGCACTAAGAATGATTCTTGCATGAACTTTTTCTTATACTAATATTTGTTAGGGTAATGTATAGTTCCCTGACAAATATTAGTGATATATAATTCCGCCAACCCTGATAACTACCAGAATGCTAGCTTGGTTGTAATTAGTTTATGTTTTATCCCATAGGTTCAGTGATCGATTCATGCATAATCCAATTTCTTTTTTTTTTCAGCGTGTCTTTCAAAAAGAAAAAAGCGCCCGGCACATTTTATGTTATTATTTATATTTTATTATTGTTATATTAAAACATTTAATTTGGTACGTTTTTTTAAAATTTTTCTTTTATAACTTTTAGCATATAATGTCACGCGCAAATATAAATATATATTTGTGAAGATCTCATTTTTATCTGCACATCGATATATATAAATTTTATTTTGATATGATGTCTATTTAAATATGTACTCTTTCGATCAAATGTTACGTTGTCTATAATACGAAAAAGTTAACGTATATATATGATTTCAAACAAAATGATATTAGCACACTACGAACGTTATTAAAAGTATGATACAAAATATGAATCATGTTTACTATATATAACGGCGAGTTAGTATACTATGTTTCAAAACTCGCTGTAACGCGCGGGATACTAAATGACTCATTACATATACAATATTAGAAATTTTAGTGTTCATTATCGGGTAATAATTCCTGATAATTCTTAGTTTATATAATTTGATATTTAATTCAAATGTAAAAATACAAGTTGCTGGACTTTGAAGATATAGAAGGAGAAAAGGTGGCCTTTAATTCATGGGCTTGTGTATGTACATGTGTTGTTGGGAAAATGATCTCATCTGTTTTGATTTGATGAGACAAAATTAAGTTTGTATGATGTGTTCTACAAATAACCTAAACAGAATTATGAAGCTTAGTCAGATTGAACACTCACAGTGATTCAGACTGAGTATAAGCTGAGTATAAGTTGTATATATGTTTGATTAGCTTAGACTATATCTTAGTAAGATTATCAATGTGTTTGATAAGCTGTGTGTGTCACCTAAGATATATATATTGAGTTTCAGGTTGATGAGTTTCAAGCTGAGTGACTCAGCGTATATACTGAGTCAGCTCAACAGAGTTGCTAAATAAGTTCTAGCTAACTCTTGGGACTTCTAAGGATGAGTTTATTAATATACGTGTTAGTTCATGTTGATTTTCGAGTTTGTTCTCGAAGAACTCAGCTTGATGAGTTTCAAGCTGAGTAACTCAGTCCGAGCAAGAAGTCAGTTTAAAGAGAATTTAAATATGTTTTAAATTTATCTTTTTAACTCTCTATATCTACGGGAAGGATAAGAAGACTCCAGAATCAAGATTGAAGATTGAAGACTCAAGATAAGAAGATTCAAGATTCAAGATACCGAGTTATCCGATAGTTAATTAGCAAATTAGGCTGAGTCTTAGTTTGTTAGATTCCGTAGGAACAAGATTATAAATACTTATCTCCTGATAAGTTTAGAGGTACGACTACAACCACGATTACAACTAAGTGTTGCAGAGCCAAATACCTCACCTCAACCGTATGTGTTACGATTTTTGAATCACTGTTTGTCAGTTCAACGTAATCAAGATATTCACAGATTGCCAAGCTATTCGTGTGTTCGAATACTCACATTAGTTGTGAGATTGGTAAATTTTCAATCTGTGATTAAATCCAGTTTAGAGAGTCGTCAGTATCTATAATCATAAGTTGATTATAGATAGCTAAGTTTGAAAGATTGAGAGATTTATATTAGGTGTTTACATATCAAGAGTTGCTTACTTGATAGAGTCTGTAATCATCTTCTTATTAATGAAAAACAAAGCATTCGATTGTGGTTTAATTTAGTGTGTTTAACACTTTATTTTGATTTGTTCAATTTTCGCAGAAAGTGTATTCAACCCCCTTTCTACACATCTGTTGCTTGTTGTTATTCTCACCAAGGGACCAACAACTGGTATCAGAGCAGGCTGAACGATTTCATAAGTTGAAAGTTCAAGATTCTGAGAAAGTTTACAATGTCTACAAGCAACAATTCTTCAAACTTTCCACAGATGTCTGCCAATGGCTGTCCTGTATTTGATGGATCTGACTATCCTATGTGGAAATTCAGAGCCATGTTGTTCCTCAAGTCCATTGACAATCGTATGTCCGATGTCATTATCAAAGGACCAATTATCCCCAAGATCTCTGTTGTTGTTAGTGATACGTCCGCTGATAAAACAGACAAGAGTGAAAAAGAAGTAAGGAAGCATGTTGCATCCTGGACAGATGAAGACTGGAAACTGTTCAATCTGGATGATAAGGCAAAGAGTGTTATGGCAAATGCCCTGACTAACGAGATCTTGCATACAGTGACTGGGTATCAAACTGCAAAAGAGATCTAGGATACACTAAGTATTACATATGAGGGCACTGATCTGGTCAAGCAGCAAAAGAATAGTCATCTGAACAGATCCTATGAAAACTTCTTTTCAAAGAAGAATGAAACCCTGCCTGATTTGTTCACAAGGTTTCACTGCTTGATAAATGACCTGCTAAGTGTAAGTGTGAAGAAAGATGAGGCTGAACTTGTGCTAAAATTTCTGGATGTGTTACCAGAAAGGTTCAATGAAGTAACCACAGCACTGAGGGCTGGAGGAACACTGCATGTGTACAACCTACAGTCTATCTATGGGTTCTTGCTCTATCATGAACAGATCACAGAGCACAAGAGAACTTCTCACCAACAACTTAAGGAGTCCTTGGATAAAGCAGAGATTGCATTAGTTGCACAGAAGAAAAAGAAAAGTTCCAAGGCATTAGTTGTTGAATCTGAGACCGAGTCAGAATCTCAAGCTGACCACTCAGACTCAGACTCGGGTGATACTGATGATGTTCAGACTATCACTGAGCAGATGGCCATGCTAGCCAGACGTTTGAGAAGAGCTCAATGGGGAAGAGGAAGATCTGACAAGGGCAAAGGGAAGAGTTACTTTGATCCCAAGAAGGCTGTGTGCTTTAACTGTCAGAAGAAGGAACACATTGCTGCTGAGTGCAGAATAAAGAGGGAAGAATCAGCATCAGTTGCTGATAAGAATGCTTATAGAGCTGACAAATACAAGAAGAAATATAATCAGCTCAAGAAAGGAAAGCCAGAAGACAAACCAAGAAGATGAATCATCTAATGGCTCAAGAAGATGAAGAGTTTGAAATAGACGAAGTTGATTATGGTCTGTCTGGATCAATCTTCGAAGCTGACATGAAGGAAGCTGAGGAAAACAACAAAGTTAGTGATTGGGATCCTGCTTCCATGTATAAGGTTAGTAATTTCAACTCTTACACCGATGAAGAAAAGGGTCTTGCATTCGATTATTTGTTAAATGATTTCAAGACCAGCCTTAAGTCTCAAAAAGACCTCAAAGCTGAGATAGCTAAATTGAAAGATGAGATTAAGGAAAATCAATCTCTCATTGATGTTGGTAAGAAAGCACAGTGTGATCTTGAATGTCAAAGACACATTAATAAACTTCTAAGTGAAGAACTTTAGGAAGCTAAAGTCAAAGCTGACCAACTTCAAAAGGTCACTGAGTCTTGGTGTAAGTCATCAAAGCTTACTGAAAAGTGCATAAACCAACAAATTCCTAAACAGGTACAAGATGTACTTCGAGGTGACTATCAAACAGCAGCTTATGTAGCTGATGATGAGATAGCAAGTACAGATTCTGAGAAGGATAGACAACTGATTGAGTCTCAGAAGTCAGCCTCAGAGAAAAGACATGATCCAAATCTGAAATACAATATGTTTGTAAAAGCTAAAGATCATGGAAATGAGTGCTCAACATCCAAACATCATAGTAAGTCTGTGTTGGACAGATTAGGCACTCAGCCTATTCAAAGAACTTCAGTCATAAAAAGGCTTAATCCAATTCCTTTCAAAAGACAACCTTCTCTATCTGGCTCGTAGAGAAGTTACAAGAATAGGAAGACCACTGTAAGTTAGAGGTCAAATCAAAAATCTTGGTAAGTCCAAGAAGATCAATAGTGGTAAGTCCAAACCTGTTGAAACTGGTGAGTCCAGTAAGCATGACAAAGGTAAGTCCAAGGTCATGGAAAAGAAGTTTGTTGGTCAAGCTTCTAATAAAAAGGATAACAATCAAAGATCTGACAAAGGTAAGTCCAAAGTCAGTGAGCATCAAGTGAATCAACTTCCAAAGAGAGTTGAAAAGTTATCCACTACATATAATCCCAAGACTGAGAGCAAGTTCTCACAAGGATTATTAGACACTCTACCTCCTGTAATCATTGGAAGAAGGAGATGCTACAAGTGCAGAAGTAGAGGTCATGAGGCTAAGGATTGTGACGTTGAAATCTCAAGGCCTGAACAAGAACATGCTGATCAGCCTACACATGACTCAGCTCCTGCTCAAGCTGAACAGTCAGTTCAACAAGATGGAGATGCTAAGTGCTCTTCATCTGAACCCACAAAGAAGTGGGTTCCCAAACAAAACTAATGTGTTTAGTTTTTATATCATGTGCAGGGTTCAAGTAAATGGTACTTGGATAGTGGATGCTCAAGGCACATGACTGGGTGGAAAGGACTTCTTAGTGATTTCCAGGAAGATGAAGGTCCTAAAGTAACTTTTGGTGACAACTCCCATGGAAGAACTAAAGGCTATGGGAAGATGCATGCTAGCAAGGTGACTTTCCAAAAGGTTGCATATGTTAAAGGTCTTAAACACAATCTGATCAGTATCAGTCAGTTGTGTGATGAAGACAATATAGTTACTTTTAGGAAGAAAGCAGGAACTATATATAATGCTAAGGGAAAGCCTGTATTAATAGCTAGAAGAGAAAGAGATGTGTATCTACTTGATCTTAACTCTGCTGATCCCTATACTGAAACCTGCTTGTATTCCCAATCTGTTCATAAGATGGGTTGGTTGTGGCATAAACAATTATCACATTTGAATATTAAAAATATAAATATGCTATCCAATAAAGAGTTAGTCTCTGGATAACCAAAGATCACATTTGTTAAGGACAAATTGTGTTCAGCTTGTGAACAAGGGAAACACCACAAAGGGTTCTTTAAATCAAAGCAAATTTTTTCTATAACAGACCCGTTGCATATGTTGCATATGGATCTGTTTGGACCCATAAGTACTCCAAGCCTAAGTGGCAAGAAGTACACACTGGTGATAGTAGATGAGTTCTCAAGATTCACCTGGGTAATATTCCTTAAAGCCAAAAGTGAGGCTGCCCTGGAGATAATAAGTTTTATCAAACATGAAGAGTTGCAGAAAGGTAAGTCTGTAAAGCAACTCAGAAGTGATCATGAGACTGAGTTCAGAAACTCTACCCTTGAAAACTTCTGTGAACAAAAGGGAATATTACAAAATTTCTCATCTGTCAGAACTCCCCAACAAAATGGAGTTGCTGAGAGGAGAAATAGAACCCTAATTGAGGCTGCTAGAACAATGCTATGTGAGGCAGGATTGAAACTCTATTTTTGGGATGAAGCTGTCAGTACAGCCTGTTATACTCAAAATAGATCAATCATTGTCAAAAGACATGGTAAAACATCATATGAGATGTATAAGTCTAGAAAGCCCAATATAGGTTATTTCCATGTCTTTGGTTCAAAATGCTATGCTATGTGAGGCTGCTAGAACAATGCTATGTGAGGCAGGATTGAAACTCTATTTTTGGGATGAAGCTGTCAGTACAGCCTGTTATACTCAAAATAGATCAATCATTGTAAAAAGACATGGTAAAACATCATATGAGATGTATAAGTCTAGAAAGCCCAATATAGGTTATTTCCATGTCTTTGGTTCAAAATGCTATGCTATGTGAGGCTGCTAGAACAATGCTATGTGAGGCAGGATTGAAACTCTATTTTTGGGATGAAGCTGTCAGTACAGCCTGTTATACTCAAAATAGATCAATCATTGTCAAAAGACATGGTAAAACATCATATGAGATGTATAAGTCTAGAAAGCCCAATATAGGTTATTTCCATGTCTTTGGTTCAAAATGCTATGTGCTGAATCAAAGAGATCAGCTCCATAAGTTGGAACCCAAAGCTGATCCTGGAATATTCGTTGGTTATTCCTCAATCTCCAAATCATACAGAGTGTATAACACTAGGAGAAAGGTCATATAAGAATCAATTCATGTCTCATTTGATGAAGACAGTCTTAATCAAGCTGAGAAAAGACAAGCTGATTCGGTCAGTCTGAGTGAGCTTGAAAGGCCCGAGGAAACTAATATGTCAAATCCTATGTATGTCATGGGAGATGATAGTGATGATGATGTCTGTTCATCAAAGAAATTATCACAAGCTCCAAGGTATTCTCAAGCTGAGAAGGATGATGAATTCATCAACCCCTTTGGCGCTGAAGTCCCTCAGACTGAGGATCTCAGTGATCATCATTCTGTTGACAATGCTGTTGTTGAGACTGAGGAGATAAGTTCACCTCAGGACTCTCCACATCACTCAGATCCAGAACCAGATTCTCTAAATACAACATTCAAATTCCTCAAAGACCATCCTTAAGATCAGATCATTGGAAATGTCCAAGAAAGGATTATTACCAGATCAAAGGCTACAGCTAACTATGATGCCCACTTTGGTTTTCTATCTCAAATGGAACCAAAGAAGACTGAATAAGCCTTAAAGGATGAAGATTGGATTGAAGCTATGCAAGAGGAATTGAATGAATTTGAAAGAAATAAGGTCTGGAGCCTTGTCCCTGCCCCTAAAGATCATTCAATTATAGGCACTAAGTGGGTCTATAGAAATAAAATGGACAATGATGGAGTGATAGTTAGGAACAAAGCCAGGCTGGTAGCACAAGGGTATAAGCAAGAAGAAGGAATTGACTATGATGAGACATTTGCCCCTGTTGCTAGAATTGAAGCCATAAGGCTGTTCCTAGCTTATGCAGCATATAAAGACTTCAAAGTCTATCAAATAGATGTGAAGAGTGCTTTCCTAAATGGAAAACTTCAGGAGGAAGTCTATGTGAAACAACCTCCTGGCTTTGTCAATTCAAAGTTTTCACATAATGTCTATAAGTTGGACAAGGCTTTGTATGGTCTTAAACAAGCTCCAAGAGCTTGGTATGATACACTGTCCACTTATCTACTATCAATGGATTTCACCAGAGGTAGTATAGATAAGACACTCTTTATTAAAAAGAGTAAAGGACAGGTGATTCTTATACAAACTATGTGGATGACATTATCTTTGGTTCTACTAATGAATCTCTGTGTGAATGGTTCTCCAAAATAATGTCACAAAAGTACAAGATGAGCATGATGGGTGAGATGACATATTTCTTAGGCCTACAAATTCAACAAAAGCCTGATGGAATTTTCATCAATCAAAGCAAGTATGTTCTTGATTTGATAAAGAAATATGGTTTTGATTCTAGTTCAACCATGAGAACACCCATGTCACCAGCTGTCAAGCTGAGTAAAGACTCAGATGGTAAGTCTGTGTGTCAGTCTACCTATAGAGGAATGATAGGTTCATTACTCTATTTGACAGCTAGTAGACCTGATATCATGTTTGCTACATGTATTTGTGCAAGATATCAGGCAGATCATAAAGAATCACATCTTCAAGCTGTGAAAAGGATCTTTAGGTACCTTAAAGGTACTCCAAATCTAGGTCTTTGGTATCCAAAGGTCTCTGGTTTGAGTTAGTTGGTTTTTCAGATGCTGACTATGCTGGGTGCAAGTTGGATAGAAAATCAACAACAGGCGGATGTCAACTTCTTGGAGGGAAGTTAGTCAGCTGGACTAGTAAGAAACAGAACTCAATGGCTACTTCAACTGCTGAAGCTAAATATGTTGCAGCAGGAAGCTGTTGTGCTCAAATCCTATGGATGCAGCATCAGCTTCAAGACTTTGGTATAAGTTTCAAGAAAACTCCTATCTTATGTGATAACCAGAGTGCTATAGCCATAACTTACAATCCAGTCTTCCACTCAAGAACCAAGCATATTGAGATTAGACATCACTTCATCAGGGATATCGTGGAAAAAGGTAAAGTTGACATTAAATTTATCTCCACTAATGACCAATTAGCTGATATCTTTACTAAACCACTTGATGAGAAGAGGTTTATGTATCTGCTAAGTGAATTGGGAATGCTCAATCCCTAGCTAACTGTCTAGAATCTGAGTTTTTAGTTTGACAAAGACTAAGTGTCTTAAGCTGAGTGCACAGTTTATGAATTAGTCTTCATTAACTGAAAATTTTGTCATACTGAATGATGAGTTCACACGTTTGGTGAGTTCCAAACATTTTGTTAACTACTCAGTATGATTAACATATTAGTTTGAGTTAGTCTCTAACAAATGACTAAGTGTCATTGAGTCTGAGCTATGTGCTTAACTCAAGCTGTGTGATGAGTTCACATGTTTGGTTGGTTCCAAACAAGTTTTAACTACTCAGTGTAGCTAATATACATGCTTGGGTCAGTCTCAAACAAAAATGACTCCATGTCATTAAGTCTGAGCTGTGTGCTCTACTCAAGCTGAGTACCAATCTCAAGCTGAGTACTAAACTCAAGCTGAGTGCTTGAATCAAGCTGAGTGCTTGACGTAAACTGGGTAATAAGTTTACTCTGACTTGGTGTGTCCAAAACCATGTTTTAATTACTAAGTGTTATTAATTCATGCGTCTCTGAGTATTTGAGTCAGTCTCAAATCGAGTATTATACTAATTCGGTATTGGTGTAATACGACAGTGTTAATAATATGTGTAAGTCACTAATATTATTTAACACTTGTATACGTTGGAAGATGATGTGTTTCTACCCTCTCACTGTTACATCAAGCCGTAAGTTTTTCCGGCGTAACGGATAAAAAGGGGAATCCAACGGTAACTTTTCTCTCTCCTCAGAAAGGTATATATACCGATCCGAATTGGTTTAGAGAAGTTTACGCTTACAAATCCGACTTCTCACCTTCTAAGTACCTTCCGCAAATACCTCAATTGCTGAGTGCATACGGCCGTTCAAACCCTAAATTGCTAAGTGCAATTTTTGACCCAAATCACTCAGTGCTTTTTCAACAAATTACTCCGTGTAATTAAACAATAATGGACGGAACCATTCTTATTCTTGGTGATAGGATGGTCAGAGGTGTTGCGTTCAAGAACAATGGGATGCCGGTGGTAAAAATCAATAATCAACGTGCCTGCTTGGTAATCCCAGAACGCAAACGGAACAGAAGCTATGAAGCCTGGGTGGACTACATCAGAAAATGCCCTTTGGCATTCGCTTTTACTGGCGCACCACTCTACATAGTTCCACAACATCTGTTGGAGTTCTGGTACACCTGTACCTACAACCAGAACAGGGGAGAGAGCATTCACACTGTTCTAAATGGCGATAGAACAGTCGTTATTATTGTCCAGAGGCTGAGGGATGTTCTTCAACTCCCTGCTAATAATGTGTTCGAGCCTGCTGTGACAAGGCAGGTGCAAGTTCGGTCCTACCCCATATGGGACACCCACAAACATAGGGTGTAATAAAAAAAGGCCATCTTCCCAACGAGTTGGGGATTGATGGTTTCTACGGTGATTCGTTCACTGGGAACTAAGGTTGGAGGCTTGGACCAGGTCAATGAGTTTGAGATGCAGCTGCTGTACAATATGTTCTTTGCCAGAAATCTAGACTATGCACTGCTCTTCTTCAATGAGCTCAAGGTCCAAGTGCTAAAGACACCAAGGGATCTCCATGTGCCTTTCATAAGGTACTTGTCCTTGGTGATTGAAGCTGAGTTGGGAGATCAACTATACGAAGCTGGGCAGGATTTGTTCCCTGCTCCAGCACTCAGCTCGAAGATGTTCAATAGTGACATCTTTCCAGAGCAGGAAGGTCTGAGTGACCTAATGCGATGGATAGCTGAGCAAGCTTCTTCAGAAAGTGAAGCTGAGGGATCAAATCAACGGGGAGCTTCCCAAGATGACATCGAGGTTCAAGCTGAGCACTCTGCTCAGGCTGAACCAGCGCACACAGAAGCTACTTCTGGTAAGACCTCTCCACTTTCTCTTTCTTCTCATTTTTCTCCATCCACCTTTGGAGTTAAGGCTGCGGTAAACCCAACCCAGTCTAACCCATCTCCTCCACCTTCATTTCATCTACAATCCCACTCTGAAGCCACCCCTAGTATGCCCACTGCTGCTAGGGAGAATATCCTAACCTATACAAGAAAAACTGCCATAGGTGGTGCCACTCCTAAAGGCATCACTGGAGCTATGATCACGCTGATCCCTCCACCGGCAGGAGTTGAGGGGGAGACTCCTACTCTTAAGGTGTCAACCTCGAGGCTTATTACAACCCAACATCCTAAACCGGGTGTGGTGTCTACTCAGCCCACACTCTCCAGTGCCATGGGAGAGCCCACTACTGTGCCTAAGCAGACACACTTAGGTAACATTGAATATATGACCAATCCCCAGGGTCAATCACCCCCCTCCAAACCAATTAGCCAACTACCTACCCATACAGTTCACGTTACTAGCACTCTTACTTCTCTTCACTTCTCACACCCACAAGCATAAACGCCAAATCTACCAGAGGCTTGAAAAGCTGACAATGGAAATTAAGGAGATTGCATCTGCAGTTGCTGCACTCCAACAACAGAAGACTTCATCCCCTATTGATGATGACAAAAAGGGGGAGAAGGCTCAAGCTGAAGCTGATGCTGAGCTAGTTCAAGCTGAAGCTCTACTAGCACTGTCAAAAGGAGCAGAGAGGCAAGCTCAGCCTGAGGGGGAGCTGGGATTAAAATAAGATGAACCTGCAGCCAAGAAAGAAAAATTATCAGAATCTGAATCTGAGGCTGAAGAGGTTTCTGAGACTGAGCAGGAAATAGAAGAAGAGAATGCTACAAGAGAATTGATAGAGATGCTCGAGCAAGAAGAAGCAGATGAGCTTAAAATATCTGTAGCTGAGTTAAGAAAGAGGAAAGAGAAGGAAGCACAGGATCAAGAAAAGGAAAAATTTAGAAAAGCTTTAGCTCAAACTGAGGCTGACTATACTGGTCCGAGACCTGATCCTATCCCATATACAGACGAGGACATTCAAGAGTGCTATTTCAGAAGGAGCACCAGTAAGGAGATCAGAGGCATGACTTTGAGCTGAATAAATGGAGCCATCATTCTCAATTTTGAATTTGATGATAAATCTACAATGGGAATGGACCTGAGATTTGTTGACATCATGGGTTACCAAGAATGACAGAAAATATTAATGATGCTCAAGAAGTTCAAGAAAAGCCAAATCAAGAAAGAGATCCTTGCTGAAGTTTCCAAGCTGACTAATAGAGTTGTGGAGCTGAGATATGTTCCAGTTCCTGGTCTGCAGTGGGAGAGCTTATTCAAGATACCAGAAGGTGTAGAGTTTAAAGAAAATCAAGGTATTGATACACCTGTTCAAGGATTCATGTTTAAGGATCAGGAAGGCAATCCCAAATTTATCAAGCTGAGAGAGATATGTTATCTAAAAGCTAGGGATGCCATACATATAAGAAGTTGTTGTGGTGATAGCTCAAATCATTTTGCAAAGTATAAGCTGAATAAGATCATCAGAATGCAACAGAGAGAACTCAGAGGGGATGTAGAAGCTGAGAGCCTCTTAGAAGAAATCAACAGAAAAATCATTCCTTGGGAGGTTCTACATCCTGAGTTCAAAAGATAATAGATTAGTTCTATTGTGAAAATTAGATTAGTTCTAATTTTGTAAGCACTAAGTGTGCATGATCTATGTGATCAAAAAATTTGTATTATGATATGTTCAATTAATACAAGTATGAGTTTGATATGTTCAACTGTGTTATGATATGTTCATAATTATTAGTCTGATAAGTTCAGCTTGAATGAATAACTGATTAGTTCTTATTCATTAATGTATTTAGTTGGTGTGTTCAACTAAAAGTTGGTTTGTTCCACTTATAATTAAAATTGATAAGTTCAATTGATATTTGATTAGTTCAAATGTAAAATCTTGATAAGTTGAAGATTTAAAACATAATTCTGTTAAACAAACTTAATAACTGCTTGATGGTTTTGTCATCATCAAATAGGGGGAGTTTGTTGGGAAAATGATCTCATCTGTTTTGATTTGATGAGACAAAGTTAAGTTTGTATGATGTGTTCTACATATAAATTAAACAGAATTATGAAGCTTAGTCAGACTGAACACTCACAGTGATTCAGACTGAGTATAAGCTGAGTATAAGTTGTATATATGTTTGATCAGCTTAGACTATATGTTAGTAAGATTATCAATGTGCTTGATAAGCTGTGTGTATCACCTAAGATATATATATTGAGTTTCAGCTTGATGAGTTTCAAGCTGAGTGACTCAGCGTATATACTGAGTCAACTCAACAGAGTTGCTAAATAAGTTCTAGCTAACTCTTGGGACTTCTAAGGATGAGTTTATTAATATACGTGTTAGTTCATGTTGATTTTCGAGTTTGTTCTAGAAGAACTCAGCTTGATGAGTTTCAAGCTGAGTAACTCAGTCCGAGCAAGAAGTCAGTTTAAAGAGAATTTAAATATGTTTTAAATTTATCTTTTTAACTCTCTCTATCTACGGGAAGGATAAGAAGACTCCATAATCAAGATTGAAGATTGAAGACTCAAGATAAGAAGATTCAAGATTCAAGATTCCGAGTTATCCGATAGTTAGTTAGCAAATTACGCTGAGTCTTAGTTTGTTAGATTCCGTAGGAACAGGATTATAAATACTTATCTCCTGATAAGTTTAGAGGTACGACTACAACGACGATTACAACCAAGTGTTGCAGAGCCAAATACCTCACCTCAACCGTGTGTGTTACGATTATTGAATCACTGTTTGTCAGTTCAACGTGATCAACATATTTACAGATTGCCAAGCTATTCGTGTGTTCGAATACTCACATTAGTTGTGAGATTGGTAAGTTTTCAATCTGTGGTTAAATCCTGTTTAGAGAGTCGTCAGTATCTATAATCATAAGTTGATTATAGATAGCTAAGTTTGAAAGATTGAGAGATTTATATTAGGTGTTTACATATCAAGAGTTGCTTACTTGATAGAGTCTGTAATCATCTTCTTATTAATGAAAAGCAAAACATTCGATTGTGGTTTGATTTACTGTGTGTAACACTTTATTTTGATTTGTTCAATTTCCGCAGAAAGTGTATTCAACCCCCCTTCTACACATTTGTTGTTTGTTGTTATTCTCACTAAGGGACCAACATTAGTGTTTTTTCAGGTTTATGAATTATTTATTGATAACACAATAAAATGTTTTTAATCAAAACATTTTAAAAAACACATCCAAATACGCTTTCATTAAAATATGGAATTTATGCAAAATTTATAAATATAGTTTGTAGGGATATTTCAAACTAATTAACAATAATATTGTTTTACATAATTTAGTTTTAAATTGGTAAATGCATAGACATGTTTTTGTTTGTAATATTCTATTAGGATGACACATAGCACTTCTTATTAAAGTATAACTAAGAGACACACAAACAATTTTGAATGCTTGCAAATATGTCAAATTATGGATTACACTCACTACAAAAAAAGGCTTTTTCGGCAAAATGTCGCCTCTAAAAACCTGTCGTGACGACATGTCGCCGTAAAAAAGTCGCCGCAACATATTAAAAATAAATAAAAAAGAAATTATTTACTTTTTGCAATGACAGTTACATTATTTGCGGCGACATGTCGCCGCTAAAAGTAAAAAAAAGTTATGACAGCATATTGCTGTATTTTGCGTTTTTCACCCGTTTTTTACCGGGTAATATACAGAAGACCTGCTGTTCCAGAACTCAACACCAAAATGTAACAAACACGACATTTTAAATGATATAAGATAATCATACATAACAAATGATAGTTTGAAAGTTTAACATAAACGTTTTTAGACAATCACAAGTCGCCTAACAAACTAATAATCTAATCCTCATCGCTAGACTCTTCATCACGAGGAGCCAAATAAGTGTTTGGTTGACGTCGGGAAGTTGAGGGAACATTGACATTTATACCTGCCGCACGTAAGGCTTGATAGATTGCTTCTGTATGTTGAGAATTAGTCTGCACCTCCTCCTGGACCTGCTGGAATTTAGAATGTTAAGACGCAAGCATGATATCTACCTCGGCTTGTGTATATAATCTCTCTGTAGGCCGGGATTGTGCGGCAGATACGGATGAAGAACTTAATGTTCTTCCTACTCCATGAACGTGTCCTCGGCGTTCACCCAACACCGCCGTCAAGATTTCTTCTTCGCTCATCGGATTCTGGCTCCCGACTTGACCGTCTCTCAAGAAAACCATACGGCGTTGTGTATCAATAAGATAAAAATAATTAAAATCAGATTATATATATATATATATATATATATATATATATATATATATATATATATATAAACACATAATTTTAATGAAGTATAAATAATTACTTACATAATTTTCTTGAAGAGCCGGGGATGTAAAGACGCCATCACGTGAGTGGTTTGACATGTACCGATTAATCAAACTTGGGGGTTCTTGCGTTTCCGGGTGACGCTATAAACAAATGAAATAGATATATATTTAATAACGATTAATATATCAAACCAACGGGTTGGGTCAATCATTATATCAATCAAACGGGTCAATAATTATATCCTTAATAATGATTAATATATCACACCAACGGGTTGGGTCAATCATTATATCAATCAAACAGGTCAACCATTATATCACACAAACGGGTCGGGTCAATCATTATATCAATCAAACAGGTCGACCATTATCACACAAACGGGTCGGGTCGATCATTATATCAATCAAACGGGACGACTATATCAATCTAACGTACAATGTCAAAATTAAGAATTAGAGATAAATAAATTTACGTTCTCGTATCGATACTGACAATATGCTCTCCGACCATGCAAGCTTTGATCTACTTGTTGCGCTCTAACTTGCGTGTTCGCTATTGAGCGTTGAATGGTCTTCTCCCCACAGAAATAGTCTACGTACAAATCCCATTCATTTTGTTCCATGTTGGGAGGAGGATCTCGACGCAGTCGGTGAGCCTGTGTGTAACACCCGCGTTTAGGGTCCGGTCGTTTCGTGGCGGTGGTAAGTTATTTAATTGTTTATATTTATATATTTACTTGTTTATAACTATTTTATATTTATTTATATATTTATTTGATGATTACTTGGTATTTAATTGGACCGCAAGGTAAATGGTAAAATATTAGTTTTAATATTTTATATGTTAGTTGGTACCATATGATTCGTTTTTACACGAGGGTCCCGAATAATACCCCGTTGCTTGTTAATGACTTGAATATGACCGCTTTATATAGGTTCATGTATACTAGATAACAGTATTTGATACTGTGTGGTGTTTTAATTAAATTCCCAGTCGACTTATGTAGTTATAATTGACTTTGAGAAGTCAAATTTCTTCATTTGTGCCTATCCTTGTTTCCTGTTGAAGTAGAAAGCCAAGAGAAACTTACTCCAGCCCTTGATTACTAATTTTAGTGTGAATTCTTGCTGGAATTAAGGTAACTTTATCATGTGTAATATGATTTAATCAAGTTCTTGACTAGTCTTGATGAGTTCTTGCTTGAAAATGCTCATTTTGATTTCTAGGGTTCAAGAACCATGTGGGGTTATACCCAATCCAAAATTGTTTCATGTTCTTACAAGTTTTTGAAGCTTCTGTACTGATTTAGAGTAGATAATATGTTTGATTTCTATGTAATTGATGATTGAGCTAAAAAAACCACCATTAATGGAGGTTTTGATAAAATTCAAGAACTTGAATCCATGAATTGATGTTAGTTAATGTGTTTTGATGTTAGGTTATATGTTAGATTATGTTTGTAATAGTTTATAAGAGTTTTGATATAGTTTTTCTAGCTATAATATGTTTTGTATGAGTAGAAGCTTAAAAACCCATCAATGGTGTTTGAGGTGCAAACTTGAAGAATTGAAATTCAAGGATTTGATGTCCAAAAATTTCTTTGATATTTGTTAATTGTTTCTAGTATGTTTCTTGAAGTTTTAGGATGTTTAGATATGTATTTTGGTTGATTTTTACTGCTGCAAATCGAATTTTAATGGTGTTTTTGGCCGCTGGAACAAAACAGGGAAGAAGCTACTTGAATTATGTGCGTTTTGCGTAACGGTTAAGTTATGACCCGTTCGTGTAGCTACTTGAATTATTGAATTAATTGAGATTAGATTCACTAATTCGGTTGTATTGTGTTCTCAGGAAATCCGAAGCCTTAGTGACATTAGATAACTGAGCTTGGCGTGTTGGAGAACACAGGTGAGTGGAATTTGACTGTCCGGTGATATTAGTTGTAACTGTTATGGTTACTTGAATTTTGTACGATTAATCATGCGATAGACTGTTTAGTCTGATATGATTGTTTGATTGGATATTTGATGATTATTGCAATTGTGTCCAAGATATGAGTATCAAGGTATGAAATTGTGCTCATGATAATTGTGGCAGAGGCCAGCTAAGCATGGTTTTGGGCTGGGCCAGTTGCTTCTGGTTATGCAGTTTTAGATCCTCTGTTGCATTTGTTGTAGTAGAGGGGGTTTAACTGTGTCAGTTAGTAGATGGCTATCGGTATATCATTGCTATGGCCAGCATTGGTCGTAGGCTCGGCAGAACCGCCAGTCCTTTGATATTTGAGATTACCTGTTCTTGTGATCGTTATAGTTCTGCTAATCATTGCTTGTGGCTTAGATTCTATTCACTTAGCTTTGTGCTAATTCCCCACCCTAACTCTTTGTTGCAGGTTTTTTTGAGAGCACGGTAGGTTGCAACTTTTGTGTATGGGAAAATTTTGACCGTAGCTATGATATTTTGGGTTTAGAAATGATGAGCCATACTTTATGAAATGTTTTGTAATACTAAACGAGGTACTGTATGTTTGACAGTGTTGGTTTTAACTTTTAATATTATTTCCTTTTTAGATTTATGACGTAATTCTTCCGCTGTGATTTATAAAAAAAATGGCTTGTATTTTGTGGTGTTACAAGTTTGGTATCAGAGCCCTGGTTTGGCATGCGTGCATGGTTAGAGAGTTCAATTCCCAAATCTTGGCTCGAGGTTGGTCAAACATTTCCTGTGAGGGAATTAGAGTGTTTGGATTTGTTGTGTGTGTTGTGGATAGTGTGTGTGTACTAACGTTTTGTTTAATAAGTTTGGAGGTGATGTGATTGTAACAGATATGGCAAGTCAAGAGATCCCACCCGAAATTCCTGTGACCCTTGCTCAGGTTGGAACTTCTACAACTCCAGTTTTAGAGAATCCAGTAATAGTCAACACCTCGGGTACAGAAATAGATACAACTCAGAATGATTATATATTTCAACTTGAAAGTGAACTACATGAGCTTCGAGAAACAGTTCACAACTTTGAGCAGCAGAGGTTGACACATAATTTTCAAACACCGATTCCAACAGCAGCTGTTACTACAGTATCAATAACTCCACCACTTTCAGTACCATTTTCTGTTCCATATTCTATTGTTGCTTCACAGGGTACACAACAGCCGATTATCTATCAATTTGCTGCACCAGGAGCTTACCCCTACCCAGGATTTGGTCAACATTATAAATATAGGCAATTCATGGATTGTAAACCCTCAGAGTATTAGGGTAGCACAGACCCTAGTAAAACTTTGAATTGGTTGAGGGAGATGACCAAGACCTTGGATGCTTCTGAATGCGAGGAGAATGTGAGGGTGTTGTATGCCACTCAAAGACTTAGAGGAGATGCCATGGTATGGTGGGATTCGATTACAGGTCATTTTACAAAGCAACAGATGAATAGTATTACTTGGGAGCAATTTCAGGGAAAGGTTTGTGAGCAGTACTGCGGATCTTTTGAGATGGCACGAATCAAGAAGGAGTTCATGGATTTGCAGATGACCGATAATATGTCTGTGGATGATTGATTAGGCAATTCAACAAGAAGTTACGATTTGCACAGCAGTGGGTTCCAGACGAAGCTTCACGAGTTCAGCATTTTGTGGGAGCTTTGCACCTAGATTACAGGAGTGCTACCAGGTGGGCTAACACTTTATCTCAAGCCTTTACCCTAGCTAAGTCAGCCGAGGGTGATGCTCAAGCCAGGGAGAAGTTGAATAAAGATAGAATTTCTCAGCAGAAATCCCAGTTTGATCATTTTAATACTCAACATCGGCAGGGAACTCAAGGAGGTCAGGGAAGTCAACGTCAAGGACAGGGCCAGAGTCAGAGCAGTCAGAATCGTAGGCCTACATCTGGTGGGTCTACTCAGAGATCCCCATTGTGTAATAAATGTAAGTCTTTTCATCATGGACCATTGTGTAATAAATTCGTCTCTAATCCGTCGGTAACTTCAACCACTTCCGACGGATTTCCGACGACTTGCCTCCCGTCATAAATTCCGTCTGAAATATGTCGGTAATTTCAATCACTTCCGACGGATTTCCGAAGACTTGCCTCCCGTCGCAAATTCCGTCTAAAATCTGTCACTAATTCGCCGGAGGTGTGTTCCGACCCAAATCCGTCTGTAACCGATCAGAAAATTTCTGACAGATTTAATCCGTCCGAAATAGGGGTTTTTCTAGTAGTGCCACTACTTTCCAAAGTTGTTAAATGTGACAATTATTTTTTGGTTACCATCAACATATGATCTTCCATCCTCACAAGTGGCATAAAAATAAATACTATTACAAGCGTGTGCCACTAAATAACAAAATTTTATAGCGTGTAAACAAATTTTGTTGGATTTTAAGAAAATTTATTTAAATCATTTTTGGTTTTGAAAAAGTATTATCTATTATGCATAATACCCAGTTTCAAATGTTAAGTTCCATATATGGATCCTAAGCATAAATCAACTCTGACTTGTGAGTAGTATGTGAATAATGTTGAGTGCGAGGATAAAAAAAGTTATTTTAATTAGTCATGATAAAACTATGTAAATCTAGTATGAATCCTATGCACATTGATGCATGTAGATCATATAAAATTATGTTAATAAATAAAAAAACTTAGTGTCTACTAGCTGAGAAAAAATATAAATTATCTATCTAATCAAAGTGTTGATAATTGAAGTAAGAAACCTAGCTTGGTAAGGTAGATAATGGAATTAGAAGGTAAATCTAGATACCACACTAGATGCTTCATTGAAAGAGTTTAAAGTTATCTAAATGTCAAATATTGTACCTAGAGATAAATATAGGACACCAAACACTATAATTATGGGTGATCAAAATATCTAAAAATCTAAAACAGACTTAAAAATGATAAGGCCATACCGAACTTTATGTTAAACAAACCTAATACTAAAATAATTTTTGTTTTTTGGTTTGGTTATATGAGTTTAGAAAACCTTTCATTGAAAATTCAGTGGTTGATTCTTAACTTTTTAGTTGATTGAGTCCTAATTGACAACTACAATCGAAAACCTCTTCGATTGAGAATTGTAATGTAAAACCTCATCAATCGAAAACCTGTTCTGTTTTCAACAGTTAATCGAAAACTTAGGCTTATTTCCAATCCAAAACCACTCACAGAAAACCTCACCTTCTCACTAATCGAAAACTCCAATTAAAAACCTCTCATTTTCACAATCGAAAACTTTCGATTAAAAACTTTTTAATCACAAACATCATTTGAAAACCTTTCAATCACAAACCTTCAATTAAAAATTTCATATTCACAAAGCTCATAATAAAGAAAATATTCGCAAAATTCAACTCAAACATCCACCATCAAGTATCAATCATGCTTCGTGCTAAAAAAGAAAAAATTATCAAATTAACGAAGGAGAAAGAAAACTTTTTTCTTATGGTAGGTTATGCCAACAAACAGAAAAAGAGAGCAGATGATTTAGAACAAGAAAATATTGAAAATTTCACATGTCAAAAAATAAATATCATGAGTTTGAGATTGAAGAAGGTACCAAGATAAGAAATGTTGAGCAACAATTGTTGGATATTCAAAGCAAGTCACATTAAAAAAAATGAAATTTGAGACCGAAAGGAATCAGTTTATGCTTAAAACTCCAAAATTAAAATAGGATTTTCAAAATTGTGTAGAAGTAAATGTTACGACATCTTTATATTATCAAAAACTTCAAAAGCGTAAGTCTTCCAAAGGAAAAAAAATCAAGGTTGTTCCTGTAATAGTAATTTAAAATGAATCATCAAAAAGTGTTGTGTATCCCAAAACCATTTATTGTAAGGATAATCGTACTACATTCAAGTATTATACACAGAAATTCATAAAAAGGTCAATCTTGGGAGAAAGTTTGGAATGAATGTAAAGATAATTATAAAGGAATAAAACAGCAATGTCTTCAGAAAAACAATTGTAGTTATGTTTCTCGTGCTACTCATCGTGTTACTCGTCCATATATGTGTGTTAGTTAAACAAGACCATTCTCGAATGCTAACACAAATGCACGTCTTCTCCCACCTTGCTTGAGCTTAAATATCCTTTTGTTGTTCATTTTGTCAATCATCTCTTAAGACATTCTAAAGAGAAGATTTGCATAAAGCCACATCATTTATTTTATCATGTGTCTACCATAAGAAGATATTTATTTATTCTAAATATTTAGGTGGAGCAAGGTACTAAAAAGGTTTCGAGTCATTAATGATGATCAAGAGCTATATTCGAGGGAGAGTATATTTTTGTTTGATGAAAAATAACTAGGATGCTAAAACCGAAGATTTCTTTAACATTCATTCTATGTTTATGCTTAAGATCAATTGCTCCAATGAATAAGATATATTTTCTTGTTTACATGCTTATTTGTAGAATGGACATAAAGGGGAGAATGTTAGAACACAATAAGATTGTCTATTCTATCATTTTATTTAGTTTTTGTTTTTAGTTGTATTTTCTAGAAGAATAAGATAGTTTTAGTAAGTACGTTTTGGATTTATAAAGAATGTAATTCTACCCCAATTTAATAAGCATCTCATATTTTAAAAACGGTGTGTGTTCTTAGATCTCTCTCAACTGATGATACTAAGATTATACATTATCATTGTAGATTTGCTTATGTATTTCTTGATACTTGATACAATTGGAACTTATATTTCCAAAACATAAGATCCAATTAATTAGTGAGCAAGAAACTAATTTTTGTTCTTGATTATGTCACAATTTCTTGGTAACAACGCAAAAAATACATTTGAGCACACAATTTTAACAGTTTAAATTTCTTTAAGAAAATTGATAATGACCTAAGCGATGCCTAACACACAAAGTGATAGTGGGTGTGGTGGGCTAATCACTTGGGTGGTGGGTGTGGTACCACACGTACCATGGAGATGTGGCGAGAGAGGAAATGTGGTATTTACACTTTGGGTGGGGTAGATATGCGGTGTGTATGGTGAGACCATCCATCTATTTATTTTAATTTTGATTAGTTAGTGGGATAATAGATGAGTCTCAAAATTTGGTGTAGTGAAAGTAACCACTACGAGACTGGATGGTGGTTAAGTAGCGAAAGAAAAAAAAACTGATATGTAATATGATAGATATGGTAGCACGCCTTGCTCTCTAATAGTTTAATTAAGAGCCGGATACTAATCTCAAAGAAACTTTGTTACATGAAGCTTAATTGTTATTATTCTATCGCTTCGCTAGTTGTTTTTTTAACACAATTATAATGTCAAGCTTTTTTAGGTTTGTAAAAAATTAAAACAGAAACTTTGTTTCTCTTGCTTTGATATCTATCTTTGCCATTTACCAGAAAGAATGAAACATAAACCCTAAAAACCGGCCGAAATTACGAGGAAGTTGATATCATCCAAATCTATACATTGTACCATGGCATGTATTTATAGCTATAGTTTGTCTAGCATACGTACGTGCATGCATCATATATTATATATGTGATGATCTCAGTACGTTATATATGTATTTCTCATGTGGGTTACCTCATGGCATACCATAACTTCAGCAAATTACAAGCTGCAGCTTCCTTGTCCGTTGATTGACCGATTGATCTATATTATCAAACGTTATCGAATCAATTAAGCTAATTAACATTTATCTTAAAACTCGGCCCAAAGACCCATCTAATGGTCAATTACGGGGCCTTGATGCTTTATTAATCATCAAGACTCAGGTTCGATTCTCGCTAGATGCAGAAAATATACATAGCAAGTCCTTACATATTCTTAGCTAAATGTTGACAAAAGTCATACCATAGTACTATTTAAACCAACTTAAGCTAGAGCAACAGCAGTAAACAAAAAAGAAACTAATCCCAAGTTATAAAAGGATCAAAAGATAACTAGTCCTTGTGCTTCCTAGCCTTTAGCTTCTAAATCTGCAGGATTACACAAAGAAAATGATTATTAGATACATAAAATTATACCAAACACACTATAATCATGATTCTTAATTCGTTTTTTCCTGCGCATATCCAAACACTTGAAAGTGTGTAGAATTGAGTATATGTTCGAAAAAATATCGTCTTAACACATAAAAATGTGAAACATCAGACAAAAACTCAACACGTAATTGAAAAGCAGAAATAATTACAAGCGCCCCTTGAAAATCAAGTTGTAGTGTAAAAAAACCGGGTTTAAAAAGGGGTAATTTGGTGTGGTGACGGTAAAAAAAGTTTTAATCTTCTTCTTCAACCTCACTTGAAAAGTATTAGCATTTTTGGGGATGAAATATATCTTTTGTTAAAAAGAAACAGCATTTCAGTTCTGAATTTATTGCACGTGCCACTAAAATTAACAAGATTCTTGCACGTGCTACTAAAATTAACATGAATGTGAATTTCTTATAGATTTTTGCTTTTACTATAACAAAACAGTTAAAATTAATATATATAACTGTTTGACATGAATATACACTTAAAATGTAAAATCATAAACTTGCTTGGATATATGTGTCATGTCAATTCGCTTCTAAATCTTCAAGCTTAAATCTGGAGAAACTTGTTAAAAATTCAGCAAATAAATTTAACAGAACTATTTTAGTTATATATATCTCCACATTCAGTAATTAAATTATATAGATTTTAAAATTTTTATTAATTAACCTCTCTATTTTCAAGCTTTAATTTTCTTGTATTCTCTACCTTAATTGATACTAACTATCATTAATTATGCATGCGGAATATTTATCATTTACATATAATTATATTTTTAATAAGGTATTTTCATATATATATATATATATATATATATTTTTTTTTTTTTTTTTTCTCCTACTATTTTTTTTTATATTTCATTCTTCTACACATTACAACATTCCATGTGAAATCGACTAATATCTTTTTTACACCCTCTATTTTGACACTTTATGGTGATCCTATGAGTAGGATCGAAGAAAATAGTACGATCGATGATACATCTCTTCTCTTCTAGCAATCAATTTTTAGTGTGTGTATGTGTCTTGTTGAGCCTCATATTTCATAAGAAATACTAATAATTAACTATGTTTTCTTAAATTAAAGAGGTTAATTTAAGGGTTGTAAATATATATATTATACCAAATTAAATCAACAGTGCCAGCATGATCATATGTGAATGAGCGCACCAGGTAGTAAAAACCACCATGCTGTAGAGGCTGAAGGGTGACTCCCCACTCATCGGTCACCACATTCTGGCCCGAGGAATCAACGAGCACCACATCGCCACCAAACGCCTCCCTCACGTTAAACGGTCCAACTGCCACCTCAAATGGCACATCGTTGATGAACACTATCGTTTTTCCGGCCGTGCCAGTTTCTCCCACACCTGCATTTTAACACCCAATTGCCATTATTTTGTTAGCCTGGAATCCTGGATCGTCTAAATATCCATGTATATACGAACAAAAATATGAAAAAGAAAATGTTAAAGGATTGAAAGTAGCTAGGCACCTTGAATATCATTAATAGTTGTAGAAGTGGGAGGGATGATGAGAGTAGGAGCTGCGGCTAGCGGTGGCGGTGGTGCGGTCATGGAAGTAGCGGCTGGTGGCGGTGTATGATTGAACATTTTCATTATGTTCTCTTCCTCAGCCTGCTCTTTGTTTTTTGAATTCTTGGTTGGAATTCCATATTGATGATTCATCATCAAATCAGTTAGTAACATCTCAGAGCTAGTTACAACTGTCTGACTGCCATTTCTATGATGATTATCATGATCAATCACAGTGTTAATCTCGGGAAAGCAAAACCCTTGAGTGAAACCCGCAACAGTTGGTGCAGGAGACCTCATGGGGAAAAAGAAGGGTTCTTGAAAGAACTCGCCATGAGGTTGAGGCTGGTGGTGTTGGGAAGTCGCTCCACCACCACCACCACCACCACCTAAATAGCAGCCGGCTTGTGGTATTTGGTTAACGGATACAGTAGGGGAGTTCAAGAAGAACTCAATTGACTTGGACGACTTGTCGGATGAGGAAGACGAAGAGGTGGTGGTCGCTGCCGTTGCAGTCTTGGCGGCAGCGGCATAAACAGACGGAGATTGGTGGTTTTGAGATTTTTGAAGGTGGCGGTTCTTGTGTTTGCTTCTGGATTTCCTGTTTTGGAACCAGTAGAAGACATTTGCATCGCCGACTTGGCCATACTCTTGAAGTCGAGCACGGATTCTTCTGATTTCATCGCGTGGTGGATTCACCATTCCTGAGTTGAAAATGGATTCAAGGATCCGGATTTGCTCGGGTTTAGGGTTCCATCTTGGCTTTGGTTCCGGGGTTCTTTCTTCACATAATCCTGCCATTGATATATATCAACACCTTATAATTAGTTTGTATATGAGATAATATATTAATTAAAAAGCATCATATCATATATATCATATCCATTTTGTAACGTATGCAACATTCTTAACTCTTTTTCCGGATGTGTGCACAACAAAATGGAAACAGTAAATTACATAATTCAAGATTATCAGGAACTGTTGTATGATTTCCCAAAAATAAACACACACAAATATGATAGAGTGTAAATGAAGGAAGAAATTAATAAGTAGATGAAAAGATGATTATTGTTATAGATTAAAGTGAAAAACTTGTAAGTTTATGTAAACAAAATATACCAGAAGTGTAAGGAGATGATCTGTGGTTGGCAGAAGAGAGAAGATGGTTGGAGCCTTGGGACTGCCATTGATGATCTTGATGAGTGGCGTTTGTGGGCTTGGATTTGAACATACTAGGCCAGTGCCTATTTGATGAAGCCATCTTAAATTGTTAGATATGTATGAATGTGTGTGATGATTGATGGTGAATGAACTTAATTGTTTTCCCACACACACACACTCACTTGAAGCCAGAGACAAAAAAGTTATCTCCTTCTATTCCCTCTTTGTATTTTGGCTGTTTTCTTGGTTTACTGATGAAGAAGAATGAAAAGTCTAGACAGATATAACATCTCCTCTTATAGCGATAGACCTCTCACCTACTCCTGCATTTCAATTCAGTTACGTAAAAAATCTATTATAAAATATAAACCTATTTTTTATTTATAAAAAAATGCTTAATTTCGATATATCATTGTACGAAGTTTTATTCTGGCTAACTTTGTCTCTAAAAACACGGTGGTCGCTAAAAGTTTGTTTTTAGCTTATTTTTGTTCCATTTTGGATATTCAAAGCACGTACATATATGCTTTCTAGTAAATCAAGAAGGAAACAGGAAACCGAAACCGAAGCACGTTTAATATAAACAAAAAAGAAAAACGAAAAGACGAAAAACTTAATTCGAAAATGACCAAAATAAAACATTTATATAATTGTGATGCTAGAAACTAACCACTAAGACTAAAGTATATAATTCATTATTTGAAAGAAAAACAAATAAAAAGTAGAGAGCAAACCATAGAATTATGATTTTATGTGATAAAAGGAGGAATTAATTAAGGATATATATGTATGTATATATTGTAAGGCAAAAAGGTTGGTGTTGCAGAGAAGAATAAATAGGGGGGCAATTGAAAGCCAAGAAGGCATGTTAGGGTTGGAGTGGGAAAGTGGTGGTGGTGGTGGATTTATTACAAGTTCGGGTTATTTCAGGCAAAGTTATAATATGGGTTCTTCTTGGATTGACTCGAGGACAATTTATTTCCTTTTCCATCTTTCAATGAGGGATAAAAACTAATTCACATGGATGAAAATTCAGCAAAATTCTTAAATTCTTTTAGAAGAACAATAAATTATAACCAAGTGGAGTGTATTGTTTTAAATAAAATGGGGTTAAACTGGGCGGTTGAATCATGAGAATTAGTCGTGAGAGCTGTTCAACAATATAATGGCCGGGCTTATACCGTTTTTTGATTTGTATTAAACCGGCTGGGTTTCAGGTTGAACCGCCCTTTCAATCCGGTTTTGTGTTATTTTTAAATTTTTGTTTAAACTATGATGATTAAAGAACATAAGACGAAAACATGATATTAATATCATATCAACAAAACTCACAAAACTTAACTTAAAAACACATAATGAAATCCACGACCAAAATACAAAACAGATTGCAACAAGCCATAGTGGGCGGAATTATGCAATCCATGCAATATTCTTGCCCACATGACGAGGTCATATAGCTTGCTATTAATAATATTTGCAGTTTCTTTATGGATATAATGTTAGCTTTAATCTTATATATTACTAGGTTAATCCAGTGTTTTAATCGATTTAACTGTGATATGCTCGTAACATCGAATCAACTTAAAACCTTGGTTTTAATATATATATATGGAGAGAAAAAATGGATCAATATATATAGAACCACTACTTAAGTATAGAACCTAAAGAACCAATATCATCCGTTAGATCTCTACTTCAATGGCTGAGATTAAAAACAAAAACAAATCAATAAATAAAATGTTTCACGCGCCTGTTTATAATCCTCAGGGGTAATATGAGAATCAAATTGATATGTCTGCCATTTCCTTATCCCACCTCCGAACTCTAAGCTTTGCATACCTAGATTTGATGATCCTGAGTCTGTTCGAAGTGATGAAAATCTCTTGGAGGTCGGAATGATGTAAATAACAAGGATCTAGGGTCAATTTCTATTTAATTTGCAATTTGGACTGTATTTTTATTGAATCAGATTGTGGAAATGCACATGGGAGTTGTGGGTTTGCATTTTGCATTTTCATATTTTGCATTTCGGAAGTATCTGCATGACATGTATCTTCGATATTTTGCATTTTTGATATTATGCATTTTGCATTTTTAAATTTTGAAATGAAACCCATATGAGAATTGTGGTTTTGCATTTTGCATTTTTCATAATTTGCATTTTGGAAGCATTTTCATGACCTGCAATTTTGATATTTTGCATTTTCGTCTGTTTGCATTTTGCATTTTGGAATTAAACCCCTCAAAATGCAAATTTTGAAAAATTTGCATTTTGAAAAAAAAAAGTTTCAAAAATATATCAAGACTGATCTTGTTTGAAAGAGGACGAAAAACTGAATATAATTATATAATTTATTTGCTTAAACTCATAAAAACGAATGAGTTATGATCATTAAAAGATGAGTGGGGTTTTTTTTAAAATAAAATCTTTGGCTAGAGGGTGCTGGTTACGCGCGTGAGTTTTTTTATTTTTTATTTTGCCCCTAATCAAAATGACACGTGTCATCACAAGAGGAGGTTATTTAGGTTCTATGTTTAAGAGAGGTTCTTTATATAACCTTACCATATATATATATATATATATATATATATATATATATATATATATATATATATATATGTGTGTGTGTGTGTGTGTGTGTGTGTGTGTATACAAAAAAGCCTTTAATTTAACGGTATTAAGTAGTGATTAAGGTGTTCTCTTATATATGAGGTTGAGGGTTCAAGTCCCTTTGTGAACATAGTATAGATTAGGTAGGTGTGTTTGTTTGTTTGAAAAATATGTGTGTGTATAGATATAGAGGTGACGGTTCAATCGAAAACCAATATCACTACAAAGAAATCGACCTTTAGCAACGACGAATGTCGCTGCTAATACCCTCATAAGTCGCTGTTAAAGGTTTTAGCAGCGACATGTCGCTGCTATTGCATTGCTGCTAATACCCAAATGTCGCTACTATTGAATGTCACTGCTATTACCTGTCGCTGCTAATGCCTGCTGTCGCTGCTATTGATATCGCTGCTAATGTCTCTCGCCCAAACCGTCTGCTATCGCTGCTACTTCCTGTTGTCGCTGCCATTGATGTCGCTGCTATTGTCTGTTTTCATTTCTTAAATAATACAATATAATAATAATAATTTTGACCTGTTTTATATTCTATACCAAACAGCTGAAACTGGCGCGCGGGGTCGGGTCGGGTGGGTCGCTATAGAAAAATAACCAGAAGCATAACTATTAGTTGGATGACAAACTTAATAACATCAAGAGTGGTGATCACACCAATATAAAAAATAACCGGAAGCATAACTATTAGTTGGATGACAAACTTAATAACATCAAGAGTGATGATCACACCAATATAACTCCAATCCAGCTAATAAAATCAGTAGCTAATCGGATAATTAATACAAAAATTCAGCAGCGAATTAGTAACTAATAAAAAGTATATAACAAATTAATACAAAAAACCAGAATCTAATCACATAATTAAATTCTAGTAAAATGTAGTGAAATTCGTAGGCTTGTAGCTTGGCTGCAGTCGTTCGAATGGAGGAAAAATCAAGAGCAGGGAAGAAACGAGAGCGCTTGTTTTAGGGCTGTTTGTTTTAGGTTAGGGATTTAAGGTTTAGGGCTGTTGGTATTAGAAATTTGGGATGGGTTTAAAATGGGTTTCACACTTCGGCAGATCACAAAACACACACACAACACACACACGCACACACACACAACACACATAGCACACACACGCACCGGGGTTGGATTGTTCGAGGAGGCAGAGAGCTGAGTTTGTAAATTAAGCTCTTGCACTAAAGTATTCTACATTACAAAGATCATTAAATAGATTAATATAAATGTCATTTAAATAAAAAACATTAACATACTTACGTTAGGGTGTTAAAAAAACCGAGAAACCGAACTGCCCCGTATGAACCGAAACCAAAAAAAGATACCCGTAAAACTCGTAACCCGAAAAATCCGAAAACTAGGGTACCCGCTAAACGCGGGGCGGGTTCGGTTTTTAAAATTCAATATCCGAGGGTACCCGCCCCGCCCCGTATACTTTAAACTTATATATGTATATATATATATAATAACAAAAGCAATATGAAAACTTAAAATCCTCAAAACTACTTAACTTATCTCTAGTATCCTCCACCGTCTCCCCCAATTCTTCTTTTTTTAGCTTCTATATTGAGATTTGCAAGCTTGCTACGATCGAGAGTTTAACATGAATACAACGAAATCAGTCAAGCGTGTCAACCTTCGATCATATCGTTATTTTGTTTTTACAAGGCTCTCATTGAAGATGTGTTTGATTTATACCAGTGATTTATTCATTGTTCTAACTTGTTTCTACCGTTGTTTATTGTTTTATTATGAATCTAAACTTGTTCTATAGCTTTCCTATAGCCTTCTTCACTCATACGAGAGAAGAGTTTAGATTTTTCACTCTCCACATTAGTATGGACACACGACGTAAATGGGATAAAGAAGATCAGCTCATATTTGCTACGCAAGCCAAACAAGTGTTCTACATCCGAGAACCTTCTCGAGGAGACCAAAATAGCAACCATCGGTGGGTTGTTGAAAATGTTAATCATCGTAAAATTTGGGATCTTACTATAAACGAGGCCCGCCTTGAAGATGTTGACAATGGCTCTGCCGAAAATGTTGATATCGTTCATAATAATTGCTCGTCTAATTGTAGACTTGTAATCGACTTCAGACAGTACTTTGGTCAAAGCCTACAATTGGGAGGTGAAGTTGAAATTGGTCTGCCAACGCATACAGTGAATGAAGTGTCTGAGGACGAGATTGATTTTGATGAGAATGATTCCGAGTATGATAGTGAAATGTCTGATGGTGACACTGAAATGTCTGAGGGCGAGATACATTAAAACACTTCATCATATGTAATCATATTTGACTTGTTACAATTTCATATGTAATCATATGAAAACTTCATATGTAATCATATCATACAGTACTTTGATCAAATCCTATAGTTGTTGCTTATACGTTATTATTAAATTGTGTTCCATATCATTTTGTCTATTCTTTATATTTTAACTTGACAGCTTTCAATGGCCGATGTTATGGCCCGGGGTCATGATAGTGATGGGCGTGAGGATCCACCACCTCCAAATAATTGACCTCGTGGTCAACACGAGGAGGATGGTAATTTCTCATTATGATTTAATTAATTATTTATTATATTCAAACATTTATTATGATTTATTGTAACTAATATTTTCTAATTATAATTGCAGTAATTGGAGTGAAATATGATTCTTAGCCCTTGTTAAAATATTTTTCGAGATGACATGGGTAATTATTTTAACGAGGATTAAATCAAACTAACTAATTCGTGTACTCTATTTAATATAGGATGTCGAATCATAACACCACGTCGAACTTTTCACTTTATATGTTCCTAGAAAGGGAGAAACTCACGGGAGTAAACTTTGTTGACTGGCTTAGGCAATTGAGAATCGTCCTACGTGCTGAGTCTAAGTTGCACATCCTTGAGGAACCCTTTCCAGAACCACCTGCTAACAATGCGGCATGGACCATCCGATACGCATATGAAAAGTGTGTTCGGGATACACACGATGTTGCTTGTCTCATGTTATCAAGTATGAGCTCGGAACTGCGAAAGCAATTTGAGCACATGACTGTGTATGACATGATTAACAAGCTAGAGGATATATTCCAATAGCAAGTTAGGCAAAAACACTCTGAGTGTGTTAAAATTCTAGCCGGTTGTAAGATGCGGGAAGGCGGGAATGTTAGTGCCCATGTTTTGAAGATGAAGTCATACATGGACCAATTGGAGAGGCTTGGATTTCCTATAGGGAGGGAGCTCGGTGTAAACTTCATACTTCAGTCCCTGCCCGCCTCATATGAACAGTTTGTAATGGACTATCATATGCATGGAATGGAAATATCTATAGATGAATTGCATGGAATGTTGAAGGATGTAGAATCTAACATGTCCAAGCATGAATCAACCTCATCCACTCCTGTTCTTGGTTCTAAGGAACAATAAATTATGAAGAAGAAGAAATCGATCCCACCAGAAGAAGTTGGAGTATCCAAGCTTGCTTCAAGCTTTGAGTCTATGGACATTGATGATGTGCCTAAGGAGACTCAACAAGGGGTGGTTTGCTACTTCTGCGGAAGATTTGGGGATTGGGCCGTCATGCCTGCCCTTCGTACCGAGAGGATATAAAACTTCTCAGAAAAGAGAGTTAATTTTCCTACTTGAGGTACATTCATGATTATACTTCATTGCTATTCCTTAATAAGTTGGGTTGTATACCCGAGCTATAAGACTCACGTTTGTCACAAAATCTATTTTGTTACAAAGTGTAGGTCTGTTCGTTGCAAGAAGGAAGAGCTCGAAGAACCAGATCTCTGAAGAGGAAACCCTGTTGATTGTCCTCTACAAGAGAATTGGGAGTGTTAGTCTCGCCAATATTTCCAGATTAATTATTACTTTTGTATTTATGCCCTGCGTGGCAAGACTTGCTTTATTGTATGATTTTGAAGATGATGGATGTATTTTGACTCTTGTATTTTTTATGTAAAGATTTTTCATATTGATGGTTTTATTTCAAATTCTATCCATGTCAATGCTTATGTGTTATTTTTGACCATTTATGGTGCTCAACTACACATTTGATGACGATGGATATGGCTTGAAATTGAAACACTTATTTTGAAAAAATGTTTTTGAGATGTTTATTGAAATCAAAACTTATCCATATCATATCATACATAAAGACTTGTTACAAGTAATAATGCAATCATGAATAATTGATTCTTAGATCCAAAAGTGGTTTGGATATGTTAACTCTTTGGCATAATCAAACTCGACCAAATAAACAAGAATTGTATCACTTAGATCCATGTGGTTAGGATCTTCGTAAAAGTTTAGCCTTGAGTTAAATGAAAGATGCAAATCTTGTTTATTGGACTTGGACGATTAAGAAATCCTTCACGTGTGTTTGTTGAGAAGGATTAAGACTTGTTGGATATTGTTCACACTTGTATGGATAATCTGTTCAAGTATGCCACAAAGAGTGACAATAGTAAAATTCTCTATCACCATATTAAAGATAGTAGTTGAGAGAATGTTTGCTAGACAAAAGGTTTATGTCTAAAACCTTAGAGGTGTTCAGAACTAACCTATGGAAAACTAAGAATCAGTAAGGGCATACAGTTATCAATTCTTAGATCCAGTAAAGATGCTAAGTTTTCTTATCTATATTGGTTTAAACATGAAATGGATCATGGGTTTAACCCATAATTCATTTTCTATGAAAGACACATTGGTACATGGTGTCACATTAAAGGAAACCGGATATCATTGTTGATGATCTGGTGAAAGGCAGGCCTAAAATATGTATTCAATGTAATTGGTATACATTAATTTCGTGAACTAAGTCCTCAATCTAAAAACCAACATGATGGTCACATGAACATCTAATGAGATTTGACTAGAAAGAGTCCTTTGCTTGTCAAATATCATAAATAAAAATTATCCAGTCTACATTCAGTGGGAGATGGATGAATTATAAACTAAGTTGATGCTTATATATTTAAGTAGTTCATCTGAGTTTTGGATAATTGTTTCTTAGACTTACGGGAACCATGTATGGTTGCTCAAAAGGAGAAGACAATATCCATAGAGCATTCCAGTGGAAGAACGTAAAACTTAAATAAGAGACCTGATCTTGACACTGACATTTAATCAGCATAAAAATGCTTGTAAAACCTGACAATATCCATTGCTTCTTTAAATCTGATGAAAATCAAGAAAGCTATCTAAATATGAGGTTGTCATGTTATGATAGCATTGGTTTGATGGTGAATCATTGTGAGGTCACCACTCACCGGACAAGGATAGTGGGCCCTGAGTTTACTAGTGATTAGAAGAAGGGAATGGTATACGTATAAATGCAACCCATTTAAAGCATCCAAGTATTTGACTTGGGTTAATCCTATACCAAGGTATAATCCGAGAAGGTTGAAGTGATTAACATGCATGCTTTAATAGACAACTTCAAATACCGACTAAAGATAAAAGGTTTCATATTGATTATATGGAAACATATTCTAGTGGCTATGTTGAAGATGACTTGGATAAAGTGAAGCATTGTTTTCACCTTGCGGAAACAAGTTGGTTCACTTGGACGTAAGAGACCTGTATCCTTCACAGGATTAAGTTGAGGAAATGCTTGAAGCATGTTCTGAGGTCCCACACATCCATAATATCCAGATTGGGTCTGGATTATGTGAAACATTGTTGTCGCTTTGGGGAAACAAGTAAATTCACATGGACGTGATAGACCAAGATCCTTCACAGGACTAAGATGAGGAAATGCTTGAGGCACTTTCCGAGGATCTTACACATCCATAATATCCAAATTAGGTTTGCAACTATGGGTAAGTGATTTGTGATAAGACTTGCATCTTATGGCTATAGTTTTGCTTTATGAGAAAGTCATTGAGATGAGTTTTCTGAAAGCATAGATTGAGCCGATAAGTTTGTCAGGGCTAGTGGGAGCTTTATGTGTTCCTAGTGAAATGTACTCGATGAAAATAATGTTTAAATTTAGGGTTGTTTTCAACCAATTGTTGGAATTATTGTTCCACGAGTACAAATAGGGAATATGTAGTAAAAGTGGATTCTAAAAATTCAAGAAATACTGATATATGTTCTTGATGTTCGACGAAAATAGAGTTGTCTTGAGTAAGTATTTACTGTAAGCCAATCTATCATAATAAAACTGTCGATTTTAATCGAAGTTTTTGAATAAACAAACATGTGGTGTATATACGACATTTAAATTCCAATGAGTGTCATTGACCCTATTGTAAACTATGGTAACATTAAGGGTATGTCGACTCTAATTAACATGAGTGTCAGTGACCCTATTGTGAACTTCGGTGACATTGAGGGTATGTCGACTCTAATAAACATGAGTGTCATTAATCCTATTGTAGACTTCAGTAACATTGAGGATGTGACGACTCTGATAACCGTATGTATGATCTCTTTAATAAACACTATGCAAGTGGTTTAATAAGAGAATACAAAAGAGTACAAAGGGATATTGCATTGATGATCCCATCGTTAAGCCATTGTAAAATACTAGTGATGAATTTCATACTAGGTAAAATAGCATTGTTCATGCTAATGACTAGGCTTGAACATCGTTTTAGTAAATGTTTGATTTACAAATTAGTTTTGGGAACTGTAAGCAGTACTGCTACCGATGATTGTATCGATATATAGTGGGGACTATATATACACATGATGTGGTTACCTTCATTGGTCTTTACTGTGTTCCATCTTAGCATGTTTAACCACTTCCCAGAATGTCTAAACATTCTAAATTTCCACAGCCAGTCATTCTTCATGGGAAGGAAGTTTGAATTAAGGCTGAGGTTGGGTGTTGGTTATGCATTAATCAAGGATTGAATGCATGAAACGCAACAGTAACCTATGCTTGAAAGAATTTTCAAGTGACTGGAAGACCCACACCTGAGTTCAATTCATGGATCATGGTCACAAGTGACTCAGGATGATAATATCATTACGTCCTTCGACCTGAGATGTATGAATTACTATGGCATGAATCTTTCTTACTTTGGCTATTTCAAAACGTAGTTCGTGACTGGCTATTATAAAGGGAATAGTTAAGTAAGATAAGACTCATGCTATGGGATTGTACAGTCAACGGAATTTGTTCCTCTGATATGAGACATATCCCTGGGCCCCTCGATGATTGGGCGCTGACACCAAAACTAACATGGCCATGCGCAAGGAATATTGATTGAGAATCAGATATGTCCTTAAATTTTGGTCACCACCAATGAAGATCGAGAAACATAATATTGAACGATCTGGAGATTGACATTTAATCCATGTCTCGTGTTCACAAGGATATCGCGAACAAAAGGATGTTTGATCACTTATCTATAGGACCACTACGTACTCGTATGTTTTGGTTTTCTGCAGGGAAGGGGAACCCATACTGACTTGGGGGCATCGATGCTTTGCTAGAGGCCGCTCTTTGTCTGTGGTTACATGGGTACGGTGCATTGTGTGCAAGTGGGAGTTGTTAGAATATGCCTACTAATGCATGTTCGCCATCTAGACTGCTACTGATGATGTATGGGCCTATTGGGTCATACACCGGGGTCAAACCTGACAGCAACTGAAGTAAAGGGACCAAAAATGGCAAAAGACAAAAGTTGGTACTGCAAGCCGCGTTAGCGCCGCTAACTCTTAACGGTTAGCGCTGCTACGGTTGCATGTGGCCTTTTGTCAGAAAAGTTGCAGGCCTCGTTAGCGCCGCTAAACCCTAAGGGTTAACGCCGCTACGGCTGCATGTGCCTTTTGTCAAATCACCTCAAGGCTTGACCAATGCATGAGGTGTCCATCATTTGTTTGTGGCCGGTCTTGGAGAGATAAAAGACATCTGGAGGTTGCTTAGAGAGCTCTCATAAGTATCTCTTGGCCATTTTTTTGAAAATATACAAACTCACATACTCTTAAGTGCTACAAGAGACTTAAAGAGTGTTTTATGAGAGGTTCCAGAAAATTGTTCTTAGTTGCTGTTCTGAAGTGGTGTTCAAGGTGAAGTACCACTAGAGGCGAGCTACCACTCGTGGTTGACGTGTTCCCGGGGTATATCCCAATAGAAGATTCGGTTTTTCCCGTTCTTGGAGCATCAACACAACCACTTGAAGTTTTCTGGAGTTTAGGAGGAAGGTATAACCATCTCGTCTCTGCTTTTCATGTTGCATTTCTTGTGCATAGAGTTTGGTCCTCTTTTGGGGTTTCATGTTTTGTGCTTTATTATTTTGTACTTTGGGCATTTCTTGTTGTACCTTGCTTCCGCTGCTTGCCCACGAAACCCCAACAGGAAGGCTATACACTTTTCAACCTTTGGGGTTCGGTTTTGCATGCTAAAGACTGACTACTATTGAGCCGAGATGTTCGGTCATTGCAATGCTATCTATACAAGTGCTATTCTATCATTGCTGCAATTGTCATAACTAAATTCTATGCACGGTAAACTATTATTTTCTTTTAAACCTTTGTGTTGACGTTTTAGAGTGTTCATTTTCAGGTAACGCTAATAACACTACTTAAGGATGACTAGAAGATTCTAGATGAACTTAGCAAGACTTACCTACTTCAAGACATTTGAACACATTTTAATTTATTACTACTTTAGACATGAAATACTTGGTTTTGGGCTTGCATGCCTATGTATCACCTGTCCCGGGCTGTGGGATTTACAATTTTGCGTATTCTGTTTTATTACTTTGACTATGATACCGTGAATATCGACTTATCGCGGCAAAAGTCCCCTCTTGTGTCGGGGAAACGTCGTGACACGTTCGTTAATTGCATTTAGTGTTTTCTATAATAGTATCAATGTGTTATGACGATCCTCTCCGTCACACTTCGCGTTTCCGCCTTGGCGGGGTGTGACAGATTGCTTGTTTTGGTGACAGTGCTAGAACATCTTGAGTAATATCTTATGATATTTACAGTGATAAATGAAAATCCTACCAGTGATAATTTAAACTAATGTGTTAAGCCAATGCTGAACGTATGTCACTCAGTTTATTTAAACTAATGTGTTAACGGAAAATCTATGCGATTCGTGTGTTACAACAGATGCGATAATTGTCATATATTTATGATAGAGTCATGCAAAAACCAAGATGAAGGCATTTTACAAGTGCATGATGATCATGAGGATGTGGAGCGTGGGGGATCAAGTGTGGCAGGGTGAATGTGAGGAATTCATGCCTGGGCAATGACATTGAAAGAGGGGAAATTGGATGACTCAGATTGATTCTCGCAGTTCTCGTACGAAAAATAGTTCTCGTTTGAACTTTTGCCTATATATATATATATATACACACACGTGTATGTGTTATAATAATGACTAAAGTATTTGTTTCCTTAAGTAACTTATTAAGTTTTTAGGATAAATTCAATGTTCCTTGAGTTTCTGATGTAATTATGTATTCTCTTTAGTAGTACGATCACTTTTGTTACATTAATAATACTATTTATCATAGTTTTTTTCTTCTAGATAATCCTATTTTTACATGTTTTTAGATTATATAGTTTTTTTAATTAGGCATTTACAAGACTGAAGTACTGAACCAAGTCAAATTGAATTGTTTGATGCCTTCTTCTGAATCTTCAATAAAAATAAAACAACAAAAAATGCAGTAGCTGCAAATGCAATGATAAAAACGATGTATCATATCGGTGGAGGAAATAGAAATTTCTTTTATGTGGAAGTATGTATCATGTTAGTGGTTACATGAACACAAATACATGAAAAGTGTATTATTTGCGAAAAATGTAAGAAGAAATATCGGTCATTGATTGAATTTTGATCATGTGGTTCACATTAATAATAATTAATATTTTATATAATTTAATTCAAAAGAGTAAATTAGTCAACAATAATATTTTCTCTCTTCTATTTTTAATTAATTTTCCTCTCTAATTAAGGTTAAATAGTTTCTAGATTTAGTTTTTTTTTTGTTTTTTTTTTCCAAAAATTTCTTCGTATATTCAACTGTTCATTAATGAATTATAATATTTTTGTACGATCTTCTATTACTAAAATTACAATTAATATTTTTTTAACCAAGAATTTATTCTTTTATTCAAGAATGAACAAACTAAAAAATAAACAAACAAAGTCTAAAATATGAATTCTTTTATTCAATGATGATATCATAAAGCAAAAACAAATAATAAAAAAACCTTAACTTTAATCCATTTAAGAACTTTAATCTGCCATGAGGAACAATGAGATGATAAATAGGATATTAAGAAAACCTTAATTTTTATGTGTTTTGAACAAATATCTAAACAATCTAAATACATATACAACGATATTGAACAAATATATCACCATTATTGAACAAATATGTAAACAACCTAAATGCATATACAACAATTCTAATCATTAAAAAACAAAACTTTTCATCACTAAAACAAAATAATATCATTGATGAACAACAATCTGAAGCAAAATTTTAAAAAATGATTCAAATACTAAAAAAAGAAAAATGAATTTAAAACAATAGGAAATAAAAAGTTAATTAAAAACAAAGAAATAGACAAAAAGAAAACTAAAAAACCGATGATTGAATACGACGGTAGCGAAGGTGGTGGTGCGGTGGTAGAGACAGTGATAGATTTACATGGAGTATATGGTATGCAAGTAGGGGTGTACGTTCGGATGGATCAGATCCGATCCGATTGAGTAAATTCAATTGGATTTCGGTTTTGAAAAGTGTGATCCGATCCATTCAAACAATCTTAAGATCCGAACCAAACCATCCAAATTACAATTCGGTTGGATCGGTTTTTACAATTCGGTTTTCATTGTAACACAAATACATGTTTAAAGAGTCGAGATATTTTAAAAACTAGATTCGATACATATACTATCAAGATTAAACTAGTGAGAGTAGTGACTTTATAAATATATAATTAAAAATAATAAGTTGTAAATAAACATAAACATGACACATATGGATCACTTTGTTACACTAGTGTTATATATATTCTTATTCGGTTTATTCGGTTTATTCAGTTTAAATTATAGTAACAAAAACCAAACCGGAATCCATAGTAACTATTCGGTTTTGATCCAATCCGATCCAAAAATCGGAAATATCCGAACCAAATAGTCCGATCCAATATTTTTTGGTTCGGTAATTCGGTTTTATCCGATGAGTGAACACCCCTATATGCAAGTGCATACCCTTAAATAAAATCTTTTAGTGTTGAATAACAAATATATATATATATATATATATATATATATATATATATATATATATATATATATATATATATATATATATATATATAGGGTAAGGTTATATAAAGAACCTCCCTTAAACATAGAACCTAAAGAACTCCCCTGGTGATGACACGTGACACATTGTTAAGGGGCAAAAATGGAAAAAAAAATCACGTCGCCTACAGCAACTTCCCCCAACATTTAAAAAAAATACCCCATTTACTTTATATGATCATAACTCGTTCGCTTTTAAAAATTTTAACAAAAAAATTATACCGTTAGATTCAGTTTTTCGTCCTCTTTACAACAAGATCGGGCTTGATATATTTCAGAAACTTTTTTTTTTTGAAAATGCACATTTTGCATTTTGAACTGTGTTCACACTAAATGCAAAATGCAAAAAATCGAAAAATATATAACGTATAACGTAAATGCAGAATGCAAAAAACAAACAACGCAAAATATAAATATGCAGAACGCAAAATCCATAGAACGTAAACATAGAAACCGTAGAACTTAAAATGCAGAATGAAAAATATAAACATGCAGAATGCAAAATATAAACATGCAGAATGCAAAATTTGCATTTTGAGCTGTGTTCATACTAAATGTAGAATGCAAAAAACGAAAAACGCAAAATATAAACATGCAAAATGCAAAATCCGTATATCGTAAACATATAACCGTAGAACGTAAAATGTAGAAAGCAAAATATAAACATGCAGAATGCAAAATTTGCACTTTGAGTTGTGTTCATACTAAATGCAGAATGCAAAAAACGAAAAACGTAAAATATAAACATGCAAAATGCAAAATCCGTAGAACGTAAATCCTAAACTGTAGAACGCAAATCCGTAGAATGCAAAAAACATACAAAATGCAAAAAACGTAAATCTGTAAACCCAAATGAAAAAATCCGTACACAGAAACACTACATGCTGCCAAAATGCAAACAAAATTTTCATTTTCAAAAAAAATATTAGAAAAATATGGGAAGATTGATCTTGTTTAAAAGAGGATTAAAAAACTAAAAAATTGGTATAATTTTTTGTTTAAATTCACAAAACTTAAAAAGTTATGACAATTAATAGTTTTGGGGTTTTTTTTAAAGTCGTGGATTTTGAGAGGGGGGATATTCTATTTTGGCCCTTTTCTTCCTAAATTAATACATTATAATTACAGTTTTGCCATCGTTCAATCTCATCCATTGATTTTGATGATTCAAGGATCCACATTGGTTCTTTAGGTTCTTTATTTAAGGAGGGGTTCGTTGTTGATGCAATTTATATATATATATATATATATATATATAAATGAGAAATTGTAAAAGTGCTAATCCTCTAAAAATTGTGAGCATACACTGGTTAAAAAAATTACAAATTGTGTGGTGTTTTGTATTTTGTCATATGGTACGGAGAGAGGAGAGTTGGAGACAACAACTTTAATAATTATTATTTTATTTTTATGCTTTTGAGAAAATGTTTTTAATTAGTAAAATATCGAAATGACTAAATTACACTTTATGAAAATGGTTCGTAAGTATAACATTATCTAAGTTTGGTGATTTTAACATTATGGATCATTCCCCTATGCTTTATATGGAAATGTATTTAGAGCATATATGGATACCGTCAAACAATTCTTGGAGACAAATAAAAAAATCCGGCCCGAAAACCCAAACATATAATGCAACCTAAAAACGAAAATTATTGGTACATTTAAGAAATATTTCATATAATGCATACCCTTAAACAAATGTCGATCTGGCACTAGGTAGAGATGGTGGTGTTGGGTTCTGTTGTGGCAGAGATCACCGGCGAGTATGCCATATTGAGTAGCGGTGGCGGCGAATACGCCAGATTATAGGGTTATGCCCAACCTTGACAAACTCGCCGGCCAATTTGAAAAGAGAGAGGGACGAACTTGCCGGCCAACTTGACGAACTCGCCACCGCAGTGGTGGTGGTGGTTTAGAGCCGGTGATGCATCGATGGTAGAAGTGGCAGCAGCGAAAACCATGAAGAAAAACCCTAAAACCGCCGCACCTAGTTATTTCGATGGCGTGGGGCGTCGTACATGGCAGGGCGGCGTTTTGTATATAGAGAGATTAGGGTTTACAAATGAGAGCTGTGGCAGGGGTACACACGTATAGAGAGAGGTGGAGATTTTTTAGGCTTTTAGATAGGTGATTTTTTTAAACTGAAATAAATTAGGTAAATATTATGTTAAGAAAAAGGTCTATTTTACCCATTTAGAAATGCATCTCGCACTTTTCGTAAATAAACCTCTTTTCGTATTAACCACACACTCTCTCTCTCTCTCTCTCTCTATATATATATATATATATATATATATATATAAGAACCGCCCTTGATTAATTTAATATAAGATTTTTTGACGGCTCAATAATGCTTCATTAATGGCTCATTAATGAGGGTTATCTCGGTAAAATCAAGCCTCGCAAATTAATGATAGCTCACTTGGACACATTTCACGGTTGAGTAATATATAAATTACCAAAATACCCCTATTAATGAGTTATTAATGGCGTTAAAAACAGTTTCAGAGTTCTCGTAACAAAAAACAGTTCTTGTTTGAACTTTGTATACATACACACACACACACACACACACACACACACACACACACACACACACACACATATATATATATATATATATATATATATATATATATATATATATATATATATATATAGAATCAAGATCAAATAAAAAGAGTTTTAGGGTAAAAAGAGTAAGGTAAAATGGGGGCTTGACACGTGGCAAACCAGTTAAAAGGGTAAAATCGGAAGCCTTTTATTTTCTCTCCCCATGTTCTGCACGTCTCATTCTACCATTCTCTCACTCTACCGTTCTCTCAACCCTAGAAATGTGAAAAGATTGCCGTTGACCAAGCGTGAAGCCCAGCCGTCGTCCTCCCGTGAAGGCACCACCGTTCCCCTGGCGACGCCGGTCATTGTTTGCCCCTTGCCGTTCGACAGTCGCCGCACTCCGTTCGATCTTCGCACAGGACCAACAGATTAGGGTTCTGCCGCCACAGTTTAGGGTTCCGCCGCCACCACACACATCAGGGTTCGCCAACGCCACTGGTTAGGGCTTCTCCACCATCTCTCCATCTATCATGCCCGATGCACAAATTACCGTCGTTGCCGCCGTTCATCTTTACATACGTCTCCTGTGCATCAGATTCTGTGAATCAAACGTTTTTTTATGCATCTAGCCGGCGGAACAGAAGAATCGACGGTGACTGTGGTGTTGTGAATACATGCATCTAGCCTACTGTGAATGTTTTGTGCATCTGGCGGGCGGAACAGAGAACCAACGGTTGCTGTTTTGTGCATCTGGCCGGTGGAACAGAGAACCGACGGTTGCTGTTTTGTGCATCTGGCCGGCGACGGCGAGTGTGGTAGTCGATCGGCGGTTTCTAAGGTTTCACGTCCTCAACTGTTCCCGATTGTGTTGATTTGTCGCTTTTACCCTTTTTGTTTTTTTTTTAATTCCGAAATTAAAAGGATCTGTTGACATTTTTTTATTGACTTGGGGAGAGATCTAATGGTTCAGATTTCACCTTACTCTTTGTACCATAATTCTCTTTTTACAATATCCCTCCCCTATATATATATATATATATATATATATATATATATATATATATATATATATATATATATATATATATATGGGATGTATCATTCGAAAACCGTTGTTAGTGCGAGAACCGCGAGAACCAATCTCAACCATTTCTTGGATATGGGAAGTTCATGGTTGGAGAGCGTGAAGGGATAGTATGTGCCATGGTGCATGTAAGGAATTCACGAGTGGGCAATGACATTGTAGGAGAGAGAATTTGACGGTTCAAATTGGTTCTCGTGGCTCTCGCACTAAGCCGTCAAATTCCTCCTCTTTTAATGTCATCACCCACATATCAATTCTTCACATGCATCCTGCCATACTCGATCCCCCCACGCTCTACATCGATGAATTCCACTTGTCAAATCAACGGCTAAGATTGATTCTCGCAGTTTTGTCGTACGAAAAACAGTTGTTGTTTGAACCCTCCTTATATATATATATATATATATATATATATATATATATATATATATATATATATATATATATATATATATATATATATATATATATATATATATATATATATAATCCAGTTCTTAAGAATACCGACGTTTTCCTGTGGTTGAAGATGCTAGCTAGTTAGCTAGGTTTCTTAAGAAAGAGGGCAAAATATTAGTCTATCTATCATAAGTGAATAGACCCATCCCATGATATGTAAGAATCTACTGCACGCATACTGCAACATCTACCAACTCTTTTAAGCAAGTCTTTTCTTGGCTCACGTATATATAATAACAAAAATTCTATTAGTTCTCGTTAAGTCTTTTCTTCATAGTGAAACTTTTCATTGTCAGGTTACGAACCTTCTAATTAAAAAGATGTTCAATCTTCAACAAAAAAGTTAGTTTTTTTTTATTTATGAAAACAACATATTCATAACAAACCATATGCATAGCAATTAAAAACAAATACAATACCCATTCTGACATTCATTTGATGTTCTCACGAAAATTAAGTGTTTTCACATAATCTTAAAAATAATTGTTAAATTAAAATGTTAAAAGTGTTGAATTTTTATTATTTGAGTGATTAATGTTTGAACTTAGATAGAATTTTTCAATTTATTACTTGTTGCAGTCAAGGCTGGAAAATTTTCAGCTTCGTTTATTTAATTTTATAAAATTTGAACTTATAATTGTTAAATAACTTGCTAATATTTTAAATTAATTAAGGATTTAGTTTCCGAAAGTGTATCGAACTTGTCATTTTTTGTTATTGTGTATACCCAACTTTCAAAACTACCATTTAGTGTATTCAGTTTTCTAAAAACTATCATTTGATATACCCGCTTACAAACCAAGGAGGTAAACGGTAATTTCTTTAATTTTTAATTTTTTTTAAATTACACATGTGACACCTCATTTGCCACCTCATTAATTTTTGCCACCTAACATATGTTCTTTCTTCAAGAAGATCTTCATCTTCATCATTCAAAAACATATGAAGATCTTCATCTTCTACATTCGACTTTCAAACAGATCTGTGAACTCAAATAGCAACCTAAAAATGAAAATATGTGTAAGCAAATCGAACCAAAATACGAAACCTTAAACCCAAAATAGTCGACCTAAAAATACGAAAATCTGTTGAAGCAAAATACGGTGCAGACATGAAGATCTTGATAATACCCTAATCCATAAAGCCCTAAATCGAACCAAACACAAACACCTAAATCGATAAAGCCCTAATAGAAACTTGTAAAAAAACTCCAGTCGGTGGCAGTCGAAGGTGCAGTCATGGAGTCTTACGAGAATACGATGGATGCCATGAACAGATCTGTTTTACGGTGTTCTTGATGGTGTTTGATGGCTGCCAAGTCGAAACTTTTTTTAGAAAAGCAGCCAATTTATTAATTGAAAATATATCTCTACAAGTAATAGAGATATATATAAGTACAGTGCACCAAATATACAAAAACCAAGAGGGATCTATTCTATGTCATGCAGCTCTCTCTCACTTCTTATCAGCTACGATCAAGTGCAGTTAGAGTAAATGTGCCACTGCCACAAGATTCAATAGCCAATCTTCCCACTTTAGATCTCTTTTTTTCTTAGCTTTTCCTTTTAACCAACTAAATATAAAGCTTTGTATTTCCCAAATACCATACGTCAAATACGAAACAGCTCCTTCCCATAATACACTTTGCTTCGACGACCACGATGCTTCTCTAGAGTTATAAAGCTCTTTAAGGTCTTCAGCTCCCTTGAAACTCAAGCTCCACCATTTAAAAAACTCTCTCCAAACTTCCAATACATACTTACAGTTAATTAAAGCATGTGATGTATCCTCCAGATTTTGGTAGCATCGATGACAGAGAACTGATGGGATATCCAAGCCCCTATTGCTAAGATTAATTAGGACCGGAAGTCTACCCCTATCAGCCCTCCATCTGAATATATTAATTTTCTTCGGAATCCATTTTAGCCACTTTGTTTCCTGTTGAACCCGCTGCTGCAACTGTAATCTTTTTTCTTCAAGAGTTTCTCTCATCAATTTCACCGAATAAGCCGAACTATCTTTTACTTTCCAGATCCATTTATCTTCTGCAAAAGGATTTAAAGAAAACTGTTCCACCAAGGATTTTAACTCCATGACTTCTGACCCTGACCGACCACGACAGCTCCCCAAATTTTCCAGATCCCACACCCAATTGGAGTTACTCCAGACACCCATCTGACCCACTGTCGAAACTTACTTGTGAAGTAACTGTTGGATTGTGTGATTTACAACAAAAGTTTTATAAAAGAATTACAGCGGAAGCAAAACCAAAATTACCCAACCACCCAATGGATCTATGTTTCAATCAAATACAAGTAACAAGAACAACCACAGAAGAGAAAGAATTGGACCTTAAGCAATGTGAAGAAACCAATAGTAGGAATCTCTCTATCAGAAGCACACCCCAAAGATCTTGGATTGTGTGATTTACAACAAAAGTTTTATAAAAGAATTACAGCGGAAGCAAAACCAAAATTACACAACCACCCAATGGATCTATGTTTCAATCAAATACAAGTAACAAGAACAACCACAGAAGAGAAAGAATTGGACCTTAAGCAATGTGAAGAAACCAATAGTAGGAATCTCTCTATCAGAAGCACACCCCAAAGATCCGGTTACAAACCTTAGCTATCTCCTTCTTGATCTAAGCTCCAAGATCAAAATCACAAAACTCTTTTGTGATTTGAAACTCACGGCCAGAAAAACAAATTAATTGGTTTGTTGTTTTTCTTTTGAAACTCACGCAGCACAAGAAACCAAATCTTGTATATAGCTAGCTACCAACTCAAAAGCATATCTTTCTCTTTTCTTCTTGAAGCCGTATATATATATCAAAGTGTACGTCTATTCTATTTTTTCATTCAGCCGTGATATCCATTTATAGGAGATAGATTCAAGAGTTGCATTTAGGTTATCTCTAAGATAAGATTATGATTAGATAATCTTTATCCTTTAGTGTTTAAATTTTAAATCAATTATAAACAATTACAAGATAAGCCCCTTAAGTAATTGTAAATAATTAATTTAAGCTCTCTAATATAAACTAATTACTAGAAACACCCTCTAGTAATTTCATATTAATTAAAACACCATTTATCATATAATTAATTAAACACTTTTAATTAATCACTATACGAAACCTTTTTACCGGACTTTGTGTGCGACCCAATAGGCACATGCGTTTAAGTGTAGTTTCTATTTTATTGTGACAGTGGGCATATCTCCAACAGACTCCCACTTGCACATGTCACAACAACTCAATAGTAACCTTGACAATAGTTAGTATTAAATAAATACACCATTGCCCCTAAGACAGCATATTATCTGCATTAAGCAGACCTATAGGCAAGTGATCAAATATCCCTTTGTTACTGATATCCTTATGAACACCAGACATGGAACATGGTCAATCTGTGTTGTTCACTATTATGTTTCTCGATAAATATTTGTGGTGACCTAAAACCAGACTGCAAGATTAATCCAACATTAATCCAGCCCGAGTATGCATACATTTAGTGTCAGCGCCAAATCATCAAGGGGCCCATGGATATTGCTTTTATCACGAGATAAAAGGAACAAATAGTATTGACTACATAGATCTCTTACCCACTAATCATGCTACACCCAACGTTTCCTTTTATAGCCACCTGTTACGGACAACGTTGGAGAAACATCAAGGCATAACAGATTTTGTGTCAAGAATCTCATGTATCTCTACTTAAGGATATAAGATATTACCATCTTAGAATTGCTTGTGACAAGATCCATGAAGCAATCTCTAAGTGCAGGTCGATCCAATACTTGATCTCTATCAAGTACATGTGAGTGTATAGTTGCATCTCTATGCTATATCCAAACCATTGGGTAATCAACTAACATTCCACATCAGTCTTAACTCACTACTCCCTTCCATTAGAGAACGACCGACTGTGAATAGTCTTGAACTAAAAGTCCATGGAAGTTAATAAACATGCAAAGTGAAACTTTAATAATACATCAAATGATAGTAACTGCTCCAAGCATATATTAGAATCTCAATCATAATATCGATACATCATAATGCAAATGTATAAGTTTCTCAATCTCAAAACTACTAAAATAAATAAAGTCATGACAAGTTGCAATCAAACAGATCTAATCCCAATAGACCTAGTATGAGCATCATGCTTAGTCTGCGACAAGGGCTTGGTGAAAGGATCAGCCAAGTTCCCATCTGAGTCAACTCTACTAATGATAATGTCTCCGTCCTCGACTATCTTCCGCACGTAGTGGAACTTCCTGAGTATATGCCGTGTGCGCTTATGCGACCTGGGTTCTTTAGCCAGAATGACTGCACCCTCGTTGACACAGAAGATCTCTACGGGATCATGAATAGTAGGAACTACCCCAAGATCGCCGATAAACTTTTTGATCCACATGGCCTCCTTTGCAGCTTCATTGACTGCAATGTACTCAGCCTCTGTTGTCGAGTCTGCCACGGTGCTCTGCTTGGAGCTCCTCCAAGTGACTGCTCCACCGTTCAACAAAAACACGAATCCTGATTGCGAGCAAGAATCATCCCTATCGGTTTGGAAACTAGCATCAGTGAAACCCTTTACACTGAGGTTTTCCGCACCTCCATAAACTAAGAACATTTCTTTGGTTCGTCTCAAATACTTAAGGATGTTCTTCACCGCTACCCAATGGTCATTGCCTGGATTGGCCTGGTATCGGCTCGTCATGCTCAAAGCATACGACACGTCAGGTCTAGTACATATCATGGCATACATGATCGATCCTATAGCCGAAGCATAAGGAATCCGACTCATGCGCTCTTGTTCTGAATCAGAACTAGGACACTGGGCCTTGCTCAGCGCCAAACCATGTTGCATAGGAATGAACCCCTTCTTGGAGTCCTGCATGTTGAACTTCTTCAACACCTTGTCTATATATGTACTTTGGCTTAGACCAATAAGACGCCTGGATCTATCTCTATAGATCTTAATGCCTAATATGTATGCTGCATCTCCCTTGTCCTTCATTGAAAAACATTTCCCTAGCCAAGTTTTTACACTTTGCAAAGTAGGGATATCGTTTCCCATGAGGAGTATGTCATCCACATACAACACAAGGAAGACTACAGTGCTCCCACTAGCTCTGACATATACGCATGGTTCATCTTCGCTCCTCATAAAACCAAACTCTTTGATTTTCTCATCGAAGCAGATGTTCCAGCTGCGAGAAGCTTGCTTAAGTCCATAAATGCACTTCTTAAGCTTACACACTCTATCAGGTTGCTCGGACTGTACAAAACCCTCAGGCTGCGTCATAAACACATCCTCAGAAAGCTTACCATTAAGGAAAGCAGTTTTTACATCCATTTGCCATATTTCATAGTCATGAAATGCAGCTATGGCAATAAGTATCCTGATGGATTTCAACATAGCCACTGGTGAAAAGGTTTCTTCATAATCTATACCATGAGTTTGCGTATAGCCCTTCGCCACCAATCTGGCTTTGTACGTGTGTACTTTGCCATCCATGTCGGTCTTCTTCTTGAAGATCCATTTACATACCACTATCTTTTGACTGGGTGTATGATCAACCAAGTCCCAGACTTGATTATCATACATGGATTGCATCTCACTATCCATAGCCTCCTTCCATTTAGCGGCCTCTGGGCCCGCCATGGCTTCCTGATAACTGGTAGGCTCATTAAGATCTACCAGTGCATCATCACCATCAGAAATAAGTAAACTTAATCTTTCTGGTGCATAACGTACTCTATCAGACCTGCGAACAGGTGGTGGCTGAATGTCAGATTCCTCAGCAACTCTTTGTTGAGGTTCAACAACTGCAGGTTCTACAACTTGTTGTTGAGAGCTAGTGCCAACGTTAGATTCCATGTTGGTTGACTCTTGAATTTCTTCAAGATCAATTCGGCTCCCACTGAATTCTTTAGACATCAGCTCCCTTTCAAGGAAGACTGCCCTTCGAGCAACAAACACTTTGTTCTCAGAAGGTTTATAAAATAAATATCCAAACGAATCAGCTGGGTATCCAACAAAATTACACCGTTCTGATCTGGGTTCAAGTTTGTCTTGAGCTTCACGGCGTACGTAAGCCTCACAACCCCAGATTTTTAAATATGCGAGTGACGGAACTTTCCCACTCCACATTTCAGAAGGTGTTTTGGAAACGTTCTTCGTTGGTACAAGATTTAGGACCCTTGCTGCAGTCTCAAGAGCATATCCCCAGAAACTGATTGGAAGCGTTGTTCGGCTCATCATGGACCGAACCATATCAAGCAATGTTCGGTTTCTCCTCTCAGCTACACCATTATGCTATGGTGTCCTGGGTGGAGTAAATTGTGCAATTATGCCACAATTCCTTAGATGATCTCGAAACTCTTGATTAAGATACTCACCACCCCTATCGGATCTTAGAATCTTAATCTTCTTGTCTAGTTGATTCTCTACTTCGTTTTGGAACGTCCTGAACACCTCTAGGGTTTCAGACTTATGTTTAATCAGGTAAACATATCCATACCTACTGAAATCATCAGTGAAGGTAACAAAGTATCTCTCGCCGTGTCTTGTGACTGATCTGAACGGCCCACATACATCAGTGTGTACTATGTCCAACAGATCCTTGCCCCATTCACACGTTCCTGTAAACGGTGTCTTTGTCATCTTTCCCAAAAGACAAGATTCGCATTCATCATTCAATGTTTGGTCGAATGATTCCAAAATCCCATCCGCTTGGAGTTTGGCGATGCGTTTCTTGTTAATGTGACCAAGACGACAGTGCCACAGATACGATTTATCCAAACCATTTTTAGATTGAGTCGATTCAACATTATTAATTGAACTTTGATTGTCTCTAACATTGATACTTGTTTCATAAATTCCATGACAAGGGTTAGCTTTAAAATATAGCACGTTATTCTTATAAACAAGAATTGATCCATTATCAAACCCAAAGTCAAAACCATCCTTAAATAAAGCATGAAAGGAAATAATATTTCTCGCCATATTGGCCGAGTAGCAACAATCAATTAAAACCATAGATAATCCAGACGAAAAAGAAAGCTCATAATTTCCTATCACGTCAACCGAAGCAATCTGCTTGTTACCCATGATCAGGTCCAGCTCCCCACGTCTCAACTTCCTACTTCTTTTTAGTCCCTGCACATCAGTACAAATGTGAGTACCACATCCTGTGTCCAATACCCAGGAATTAGAAGCAGAAGTACTATGGAGTTCAATCATATACATACCTGAAGTCGATGCTCCATTAGCTTTGAGCTTCTTCAGCTCATCCATGTACTTAGGATAAGAACGCTTCCAGTGTCCTACCTCCTTGCAGTGAAAGCATACATCATCATCAGGAGTCTTTGATTGAGGTATGTCAGCTTGGGCCTTCCCTTTGCCTTTTGCCTTAGGAACAGGGTTAGGCTTTACAACCTTTCCCTTCCCCTTGCCTTTGGTTGAGGAAGCCTTTTTCTTTTTCACACCTCCCTCCCTTATGGCTAACACAGAGGCAGCAGTCTTAGCTTTGGCCATGTTAGACTCAGTGGTCTTAAGCATGCCATGGAGCTCCATTATAGTCTTCTCCATATTGTTCATATTATAGTTCAGAACGAACGGATCATATGCACTAGTCAGCGAGTTCAGGATAAAATCCGTAGCAAGCTCCTGACTTATGGGGAAACCAAGACGCTCCAGCTGGTCAACGTACGATTTCATTTGCAGAACATGTACACTGACGCTACTGCCCTCAGCCATTTTGCAACTTGCCAGAGATTTGACGGTGTCAAACCGCTCTTGCCTAGCCTGCTGTTGGAACATTTCCCTCAGCTGGTTGATCATGTCATACGCCCCAAGGCTCTCCATACCCTTTTGGAGTTCAGGCGCCATGGTCGCTAACATGAGGCAAGCGGCCTCGTTTGATTCAGTTAGACGTTTCTCATACTCTTCCCTAATCGCACGAGATGCTCCGGCAGCAGGTGCCTCAGGGAGCGGCTCCTCTATGGCCCTCTGCTTCTTTTCCATCCTGAGCACAATTCTCAGGTTGCGAAGCCAGTCCATATAGTTCAAGCCCGTAAGCTTGTCCTTCTCGAGGAGCACTTTCAAACAAAAGTTTGACATTGATGAATTCGAGTTGTTGTTGTTTGACATCTATCAAAAGAAAAAACTTTATTTTAGTAATTTTGAATTAAATGATCCTTGTTAATATAATTACCCATTTGTTAAAAACAAAATTAATTTAACAAGGCTAAGATCCATATTTCACTCCTAGCTACGACGGGTGTACCGCGGATCGCAACTTGAAGCTATTTAGGTAGGTAACCATTTTACCAATTTCATCTCCATGAAATTCTTAGATCCTTGCGGGATTCATTGACATCCATTATGTCATTTGGCATGTTTAATCCCTTCCACGCTAATCCTTTCTCATGACAGGTTTGCCGTGGATCACGAGTCCGGATTGTAAATCAACCATACTAAGACACGTAAAATCCGGCCCAAGACTCTCTGGTATCGCGAATGTCACAAACATTATTCCTAAAACCTAACCGACGCGTTGGCTTAAGACCTTCCCCACGCCGAAAGATAATTAGTTCAAATGTGTGTCTTATATGGATAGCGTGAGATTTACATTAAAAACCGGGTTTTTTGGTTTTCTTAGTTAAAGCATTTTAACCGTTTCATTTTAGCAAAAATCAGTTTTAACCATGTTAAAACTTTACAATAAAACCATTTTTATTTATTTGCTAAAACATACTTGCAATTATCATTAACTCATTAATAAACTTGTTGTGTTTCAAATTATTTTAAAAGGGTATCTCACAAGCAACCAAAACAATAAAATAATAAACACAACCATAGCGCAAGTAACGATAACATTTGCCTCATTCCTATGTGTTTTACCCGTGAGCCAGCACGAGTAAAACTAGGTCAATCTAAGGGACAAACAATCAACCATAGCGAAGTGCAGGCTCCCACTAAACCCGCCATTCTTCCAATGCTTGACTGGGTCTACGCCAAGACGTCAATCTCCATGACTCCTTGTTTTGTTGTCTTCTTTCTTCTTTTACATTTAAAAAATTCCTATACTAGTCTATACTATATACAAATACATAGAATAGAAACGACACGCAGGTCGCAATAAAACAATTTACATAGGAATTAATTAAACGACACGCAGGTCGCGCAAAAACCAACCAAGAAAAGAAACAACCAAAACCATCGCATCACATAGGTCTAATTGAGGCCAAACGTTATCGGGTCCATACAACACAAACATGTATAGATAATGCCATGGAGTGCCAAATCCATGCAAACAATACTTTGATAAAGATCGATAAAACATACAATTTTTGGCACAAAATATTAATCCTTGCAAAAGCACACTTTATACTTATGAAAGTATGGTTTCATGCCAAACCATCCAAACATCAAGTATACAAGCGAATCAAAGTATTCGGGAAAACACAATATAAAAAAGGATCGTTTTCATAGTCTTTCTAATCACATTGAGTTTCAAAATTACAACCTTTCCCAATAAGGAAACTTTAATTTTCTAAAAACTCAATTATAAGGTTTAAAACATAAGACTTCCCAAAGTTAGAAACTTTATGTTATAAAAAAACTAGTTTAAAGTTATAAAAACCCTAAACTTCCAAAAGAGGAAACTTTAATCAATTAAAACTTTTTTTTATCTAGATTTTCAAACCAAAATTTTCTACCCTTTGGAAATCTAAGTTTTCAAAACCCAATTAGAAAACCCTAGAACTTTGTGTGTGTTTCATACAATCAATTTCCCAATCGAATGTACAACAACTCACCCAAAAAAATTCTAGTAAAGAAAACGACAATCATGTACTTGTACATTGAAACCGTGGCTCTGATACCACTGTTGGATTGTGTGATTTACAACAAAAGTTTTATAAAAGAATTACAGCGGAAGCAAAACCAAAATTACACAACCACCCAATGGATCTATGTTTCAATCAAATATAAGTAACAAGAACAACCACAGAAGAGAAAGAATTGGACCTTAAGCAATGTGAAGATACCAATAGTAGGAATCTCTCTATCAGAAGTACACCCCAAAGATCCGGTTACAAACCTTAGCTATCTCCTTCTTGATCTAAGCTCCAAGATCAAAATCACAAAACTCTTTTGTGATTTGAAACTCACGGCCAGAAAAACAAATTAATTGGTTTGTTGTTTTTCTTTTGAAACTCACGCAGCACAAGAAACCAAATCTTGTATATAGCTAGCTACCAACTCAAAAGCATATCTTTCTCTTTTCTTCTTGAAGCCGTATATATATATCAAAGTGTACGTCTATTCTATTTTTTCATTCAGCCATGATATCCATTTATAGGAGATAGATTCAAGAGTTGCATTTAGGTTATCTCTAAGATAAGATTATGATTAGATAATCTTTATCCTTTAGTGTTTAAATTTTAAATCAATTATAAACAATTACAAGATAAGCCCCTTAAGTAATTGTAAATAATTAATTTAAGCTCTCTAATATGAACTAATTACTAGAAACACCCTCTAGTAATTTCATATTAATTAAAACACCATTTATCATATAATTAATTAAACACTTTTAATTAATCACTATACGAAACCTTTTTACCGGACTTTGTGTGCGACCCAATAGGCACATGCGTTTAAGTGTAGTTTCTATTTTATTGTGACAGTGGGCATATCTCCAACAGTAACCCCATACGATGGTAGTGGATGGTGTTCTTGAATGCCATGGTGGCTGCCATGAACACATGAAGCAGTAGTCGCTCTTCAATCTTGTCTTCAATCTTCGAACAAGATGAAGTAGAACAAGAACAAGCTGAATCGCAGGAGGTCTGTCGATGGCATTAAGCGAAAAAATCAATCAACCTAAAGCACCCACATGAACAAATTGCAGGTTAATCAAAAACAATACCAAACCTTTAAACCCAAATCAAAATCCAAAACTTCAAGAACATCTAACACAAATCATCAAGAACAAAGAATCAGAAATTAGAAAACATGAACCTTCATCTTCAAGATCTAAATAACAGATCTGAAAACAAAATCGTTTATGAACCCTAAAAAACTTCATCTTCAAGACCTAAAACGCATTTTAACCCTAGATCGAAACACTAAAACAAATCGAAAGTTACCAGATTAAATTAATGGGTTTAATAAGATTTAGCGAAACCCTAGAATCCCAATAAACTTGCTATGAATCAAGAACATATTTGCAACAAAGTTATGGGTATGAATCGTGGGTCAAATTGTGGTAGTTAATCTAGGTAATTGTGGGTATGAACATGAACAAATTTCTTTCAATGGAAGCTTTGGTATATATCGATGATGGAAGACGATATTTTCACTTATAAAGTTGATTCATCCACTACAAATTCATGCTTCATTAATTTGTAATATAGCTTCAAAGGTGTTGTACTTTTAGTTGATGAATAAAATTAATAAGTGGAAGAATCAACTCAATCGAGGATAGCAAGTTATTTAATAATAATAATAATTATTATTATAATTATAATAATAATTTTATTTTGATTTATTTTCAAATAAGAAATCCAATCACGTCAGCAGCTACCTTGCATAAACCTATGTCACGTCATCAAATTACCAACTATAACAAGTTAAATACATTAAATGGTACTTATATAAAGTTAAGTACATTAAACGGTAGTTTTGAAAATTTGGTATACACAATAGCAAAAAGTGACAATTAAATACACTTTTTGAAATTAAACCAATTAATTAATATGATTCATCATCCGTTTTTTTCAAAAAAAGGTCATATATAATTTTCTACTTATCATTTTAGTTATACGATCAAAACATGTACTAATATCAAGTGTGAATATTAGAAAAGAAAATTAATTAATAGAATACACATGATCATAACTTAATTAGTGGGTATGGGATTAACTAGGAAGATAGTGTAAAAGGATAGAATTTTTCTTTTTAAAATTAGTCAAATCAGATTATAAGACAATCCAATTGTTCTCTGATTGGATTTTAAAACATTGGTTTTAACCCAAATGTTTGTAGAAGTAGAAATAGTGAAACAGAAGGGTTATGGAGGGGAAGATCTTCTTTAACATCCGTGCAACACTTCATGTCATACATACGACATTACATTACAATAGGTTCAGAGGTTCCATGCCTGCATTTATGTCAACTTCAACTCACTTTGTCTCTATCTTTTTATAGTTAATCATGCCTACTATACATACTACACAAAGAGCCTGAGTAATGGTGAATCAAAATTAGAAAATCGTAAGATTACTTAACTAAGTCAAGTCGAGAAAATAAAAGAATTTAGAATACTTAGGTGTGGTAGAGTTGAGTGGTTAAAACTAAATGTAAACGGCGTATATCTAGTTATATTAAAATTCTTACAATTTTATCTTTCGAGATCTTATATGTTTATGTTTTTGGTGGATCTTTCAATAGGTTATTATGTTAAGTGTTTTTATGATATTGGTTAAAAAATTATAAATATTAAATATTAATAAAAAGATTTAATATAATTACTGAATGCGAAAAAAAGAGAATGTAAAAAAAATTGCGAAAACGACGTCAAACCCGGTATCATGACAAAAAAAAGGCTTCATTGTGTTTATTATACACGTCATCGATCATATTTGTTATAATTAGGTGTAATAAGTTCAAATATATAAAATTATCATAATAAAAAATTCTTAAAATGATTATAAAATATTTTAGCCGATAAAACTAAACACTAAGTTAAATATTATATTTTAAATATTATAAATGATATATATGATATTTATAAATTAATATAACAGATATCTTATTTTTTTAAGAAATGTAGATATAAAATTCTCTTTAGATTCATATTAAAACCAAAATGGAAACCCAATTTAACTTTCAAATTAGGTTTCAATATATTTTTACAAAAATAGATGATTAGTAATTAAAATTTATCTAAATCAGTAGCTAAGCCAATTGACTATTTTCTATTAATATTAGAAGATTTTTTTAGTTGAATTATTTTTCAAAGACGATATAGGTTTTTTTTCCTTTTTCTTACCTTATTTTAAGTTTAAGTTAAGCTGTTTTTTTCAATAGGGTTATTTTACGAGTTGAATTATTATATTAGGAGTTAAAATTTTTGCTTTAAAAATTTTAACATGATACATCATATTATTTCGTTCAAGTTGTTCCTTGTAAATTTTGTTAGGGTAGGTCATATATAAAAACTTTGTATATACCTTCGCCCCTAATGGTGGGTTAGTTGATTGATTTGTTGGGACGCTAATAATATTGAAATCTATAGATACCTACACGATATGAATTAATTAACCATTTCTTTAATTTTTAATATATATTAAAAAAAATATTAACTATGGTTATTATTTTATGAATAATTTAGTAAACACATCCACCCATTTTGATGATTAATTATTTAGGTAAGTATGTATAATAATTGGATTCAATTAAAAAAAATTCAAATTTGATTATAGAAATGTTCTACAAAAAATTTGATAATAATGTTATATATAAATTTGATTATAAAATTGCATTTGAAAAAAAATGTTATATATAAATTTTGATTTTAGATAGATTTACCCTTTTTTTTACATATTTTATATTTTTATATATTTTTTACAATATATGTTCGTACTCTTTAATATTGTATAGTCTTAAAATTTACTTATACACACACACACACACACACACACACACACACACACACACACACATATATATATATATATATATATATATATATATATATATATATATATATATATATATATATATATATATATATATATATATAATCATACTATCAACAAGGTGGCCTAGTGGTTAGGGTGCATGTCCTTCTTGAAGTCATGGGTTATATATAGAATCATACACATCATATCTTTAATTAACCATATCTTCATCATATTTAAGAATTTTTTTAACAAAAAATTGTATGAATCAATTCAATTTTTCGTTCAAACCTTTTTTCCTAAAATACGGGTGGTGTCGAAAATGCAAATGGTTTGATGAATACGCAAATGCTTCGAAAGTGACAATAAGAACATATCTAGTAGCGAAACAAATCATACGATAATCAAAATGGAAGTTCACCAACATGTGCATGTTAATAAATTCATATGCATTTAAAAAACCTGTAAGAAACACACGTATACAATCGTTTTCACATAAAAACGCAAAGCAACAACAATCTAAAATGAAAGCAACAACAATTTAAAATGCAAGCAACAACAGTTTAAAAATGCAAACAACAACATCATTACATAAAAAATTCAAGCAACAACAATCTTAAATGCAAGCAATAATAATCTAAAATGCAAGCAACAACATTTTCACATAAAAAATGCAACAACAATCTAAAATACAAACAATAGAATTTTCACATAAAAAATACAAGCAACAACAATCTAAAATGCAAACAACATTTACACATCAAAAATGGAATAAAAAATACAAACAACATTTTCACATTAAAAATGCAAGAAGCAACAATCTAAAATGCAAACAACAATATTTTCACATAAATATGCAATCTAAAATGCAAAGAAACAACATTTTCACATAAAAAATGCAAGCAACCAAGATAAAAATGATATTGCATTTTGATTATCATTATTATCTGGGTTCCATATTGGTTATCATCTTCTTTGGCTTGCATTTTTTTGTCATCATTTTCATCTGGGTTGTATTTTGGTCATGGGTTTCATTTTCATTATCATCTTCGGGTTCGTTTAATGTAACATATATAAGATGAAATTTTCAGCTCAAAATGCATATTGAACTTCATATAAGATGAAATCTTCAGCTCAAAATGCATATTGAACTTCATCATATCTTTGAGAAATAAAATAAGTATGTTTTCATTTTTGCTCATATTTATAGATTATAATTGATAAACATATATAATAATTATATAACTGCCATCAATTAATATTAGCCTTTGATTAAGTTTATTTGATGGTTAGATTTGTTCTTTATGTTCAATGGGTAAATGGTGGTTCTACACACACACACACACACACACACACACACACATATATATATATATATATATATATATATATATATATATATATATATATATATATATATATATATATATATATATATAAATAGCATCAATATAGAACCCCACTTAAGTATAGAACCTAAAGAACAATTATGTGCCATTAGATTTAAAGATCAAAGGCTGAGATGAAATCCTACAATTTATTATAATTTCAAACCAATTATAACTTGAAAAGGATAATTTTGGAAGAAAAAAAATCACCCTTCCTATTTTATTTCTTCTCCGCCTCTCTCCTGATCTCCATCTTCCTCCACCATATTCTTCCATTTTAGCCACCACATGTGCAGAGGGCAACCCCTCCTCCGGCGACCGTTCTTCCGTCCAACACTATCTACGCCGATCCCGATGACGACGACACTGGCTCAGGAAATCTTCATCCAGCCGACGCTACCTACGACGACACCACCTCCGACACTTCCTCCGGCGAAATCCACAGTCAATTTTTCTTTCGTCTAAAGTCGGGGGTGATTTGACGATGATGTTGAAACCAACAGTTGCTTTTTTTGAGCTTTAACTTCATTGTTTATACCTCCTTTTTTTCTAAGCCATACATGAAAACATGAAGGTTTGTCATCGAGATGCAGATTTTGTAGAAGCAGTACAATCATATATATTATATGTATGTCTATTATAGTTTTTATGTAAAAGTTTTATTTTTTGAAAAAGCAGATGTGGAACAATTTGGTTTTTTTGTTTAGGTTTGTTCAACAAAGTTGAAATTTGTTTTCCAGGTTATATTAGAGTTGATTTTGTGTTTGGTTTATGATTCATGCTCGAATAATTTTGTTATTTGTGAGTTTTGAAAGAAGATAATAGAAGCAAATAACTGATGTAGTGTTGTGTTTGGAAATTTTGCATTGTAGTATTGTATATGAAATTTTGCATTTTGGGTTTAAGTATGTAATTTGCATTTTGGTCTTTTTTTTTTTTTTTTTTTTGCATTTTGGCTGGTTTTTCTTTGAATCAGAATGTGTAAATGCAAATAAAGTTCTCAGTTTGCATTTTGCATTTTGGGTTTAAGTATGTAATTTGCATTTTGGGCTGTGTTTTTTTGCATTTTGGACTGGTTTTTTGTTGAATCAGAATGTGTAAATGCAAATTCAGTTTGCATTTTGCATTTTGAATGAAACCCAGATGCAAATGCAAACGCAAACTTTTGAAAAATTTGCATTTCAAAAAAAAAAGTTTCGAACATATATCAAGCCTAGTCTTGTTTGAAAGAGGATGAAAAACTGAATCCAATGGTATAATTTTCTCGCTTAAACGCTAAAAAACGAAGAAGTTATGATCATTTAAGTGTTTGGTGGTTTTTTTTTATTAAAAATGTGGTTTGCTGGAAGAGAAGGAGGAGGCGCGTGGGATGTGTATTTTTTTTTAATTTTCCAGTTTTGCCCCTATTCATAATGACACATGTCATCACCACAAGGGTTCTTTAGGTTCTATGTTTAAGAGTGGTTCTTTATATAACCTTACCCTATATATATATATATATATACACACACGTATAAGTCATTAAACCAGTATGGAATACTTCGAAGAGTCATGCATCCAAACATTTTCGATTTTCACATTATATGCATAATCCAAACTTGGGGCGGTATCTTTTGTACATTTTGTATTAAGATATACGTTTTTATGTAACAAACTTTTATTATGTTAACATATAACGGGTGACTTGTTTCAAACTTTCATCAACTTTCAAGAAGAATTAACGGTAACATCTACAACTGCGTAAGTTGTAAAATTACATTCTCTATTAATCTACTGTATAGAAATATTGCAATGAGACGAGTATGTATTTATGTCTTTGACGATGGGTTCTAACCTCCAAGGGGGATTATTCTCCGAAGTGTAGATAACAGTAGCACTTTGCGAGTCCAATTTGATAATTACATCTTTCTTGCAAAATCAAGAAACAAGACTACATGGATGCCACATACTCGGATAGCAAGCAGTTTCATCTCCAGAGACAGAACTGTAGAGGTAACCCGTGCACAACAAATATATAACTAAATATTCATAACCTAAATTTAAAACATGCATCACGATTGAGCTTCACAATTCCATTAGAGGGTGATCCACCTTTGTGAACTTACATTTAAAACATAATTTGAAGTCACTCTGAAGAAGTAAGAGATGATAGGGGCGACCAAAGGGAAGATACAATGTCTCTCACATTTAATAACTACATATTATTTAAGGAATTTTTGTTTTCGAATATCTTAGCATTTTACTAATTCTGGGACCCACCTTAATAAGTATCCTAGTGGTCACTCCCGACTATACGAAATTCTAGGACCCACCTTAATATTCTTAATGTATACTTAAAAGTAAAAAAAATAAAAAAACAAAACTAGTGGGTCCAAAATATAAGATAACCAACTTTATTTTGTATGACATTGTCACTTCTCATTGCCATTCACGTGGATATGGAGTGATTATCTCACAATCACTCATATATCATATAAAATAGTTCACATCATGATCATCATAAAAGTCACCACATTGCATCAGTAAGTAATTATTAGATACATTGTAGTCAATCATTTGGTTTAGTTAATGGTTAATATATTAAATAGTTCACATCATTTAGTTTAGTTAATGGTTTAGAATCCTATAATACACATCCTCACCTATATATAGTATCTTCATCATATAGAGCATCATTCTATATCATCAGCCCCATTTCTTTCCATATTCTACAGCTGCCTAACACGCAAAACATTACATTCATTATCTTATGTGCATCTTACTAGAACAACAATTCTTATATCATTATTCATAGTTAATACTCTTTTATATGTATAACAGTTTTTATGCTCGATTACTCGTTAGCAATATGTTCATATATGACCTTTTAATTAAACAAACAAACTAAACATTAAGTACAAAATGTCCATAAACTTTGTCTAGTAAATTATTTGTTCACAAAAGACTTTTGATAAAGTTTCACAAAAGAGGAGCCATCTTTACTTCAACTAGCTAGAGCTTTTCCCTTATTTGAACCTTAAGTAACTAAAATAACATAATAAACTCGTAAGTTTTCGCTTAGTGACATACTCAATCAACTAAACTATACAAGTAAGCATGGAATATCCAGCACATAGAAAGCTTGTGAGATCCAGTAACGAATAATGGATCTGTAACCTTGTGGTTGGTACCAAGCTAACCCTGAATGCTCAAAGAGCACATACTAGATCATGTAATCATCACATAACATTCATACATTTACAAATACAGTGTATAGATTAAGTAAACTCACCTTATGTATTCTACTACGGTTACAGTACCTCACGTTTGATAATAATTAGCACGTATCCCCTAAACACGTAAATATGTACATACATTATTGAATGAACATTTCTGCTGCTGAAAGTGGCCTACACAACCATGTAGTTGCCTACACGAACCGTGTAGCCCTTCCCCTACACAACCAGTGTGAGATACAATGCCTGTGTAAGCTTAATTAGGGCTCTATACGGGTCGTGTAGCCCTACACGACCTCGGCTACACAGGCCTCATATCTCTACACGGACCGTGTAGCCCATAAAACACATCCAGTATTCAATACGAATAGGTCTTTTCTTGACCCATTAGCCATAAATTTGACACTTTTGCACTTAATAGTGTATTTGATACTATAAACAACTTATGTAGTTGTTTGTATGCATCAAAACATCACCTTCTAGCTCCGGGGGTAACTCCAACTCATAAGCTTGCTTGTTAACCCGTCTAATGATCTTGAACGGTCCAATGTATCTCAGACTCAACTTACCACACTGAGCATCACTCGATCACCTACTTCAAAGGTTATGGGTTTTCTTTTCTTCTTTGCATACATCTTTTGGCGATCACCGCGACTTTAAGCTTTTCAAGTGCGACTTTGACTTTGTTTGCAACCAACGACATAATATCCAGACATGTTAACAATATTTCACCAGGTTCTAGCCAACAGGTCGGGGTTCGGCATCGTCAACCATAAAGCATTTGGGAGGCATGTCAATACTCGAATGATAAGAATTATTGTATTCAAATTCAATCAAGGGTAAATGATAATCCCAAGATCCACAAAACCCTAAAGTTGTAGAGCTGGTCGTCTTTCATATCGAGCCAAAGCACAAGATTTGGGCATGTCTTTCAATGTTTGAATAGTCCGTTCAGTTTGATCATTCACTAGGGATGATAAGCTTTTCTCAAATGATTACGAGTACCAAGTTCTCTTTGAATACTCCTCCAAAAGTTTGAAGCAAAAGCAGGATCTCTATCGGAAACAATAGATAATGGAATTCTGTGTCTAGACACAATTTCTTCTACATACAACTTTGCTAACTTGTCCATAGAAGTAGACTCTTAGGTAGCAAGAAAATGAGCACTTTGGTCAAATGATCGGCTAAGACCCAAATCATGTTGTACCCCTTAGAAATTCTCGGCAACTTTGTAACAAAGTCCATAGTAATATGGTCCCATTTCCATTCCGAAATTTTCAAAGGTTGGAGATTTCCATATGGTCTTTGTGTAACACCACTATTCTAAACTAAGCTTTTAAAAATTCGTTTGCTACTGATTAGCACTCTAAAACATCAGAGTTTACGGAAAACAAGCTTACATCACTTTAGTGCTAACAGTTTCATAAACAAGTAGTGTTAAAAGTACTATTTTCAAAAGCTTGGAGCTATCCAAAATCTTCAAAGCACTAGGGCCTTACCCTCGCTGGAATCTGGTTACCTGCATGCACAACATACTAAAACGTAAGTTTTTGCTTAGTGAGCATACTAACTGAACTGAATATAAACATATATAGCTTAAATGAACTCTTTTCAGGATGTCTCACATCCAAGCTGAATACCTGCAAAACTGTTCAAACTGTTAACTGGTCCAGTAATAGAACTACACCTCGGTGTAATCCAACCCCTGACACTTTACTTGGGTATAAGGATCTCAATATACACCATCTTTGTCTGTAATGTTATAATTGGGTGCTACCGTACCTTTAAACAATAATCTTAACTCATTACATAAACATATCATAACACATATATCATACTATTCACCTTGTACATATATGCATACTGAATATACTCAATATTACAAACATAGTGTTACTAAACCTTTACTTAATCAAATCACATATCAAACATACAATTGATATACTGTTCACTTAAAGCACATATGTATGTTAATCTGATTAAAGGTAAGTACACTCACCTTAGCAGCAGTTAATAATACACTTCTATGACAAAGGTGGCAGTCTCTTATTGCCTACAAGCAATAAACAAGTACCTCATTAACTTCTAAGTGCTGCTGCAAAGAATCTGTTTAACTAGCAAAAGTTTAATCGAAAACTACCTCCTACGGCCGCAGAGGAAATACCCTATGCCCGAAGGAGACAAAATCACCAAAAACTCTAAAACACCTTCCTACGGCCGCAGAGAACCTTTCCTACGGCCGCAGGAACCAAAACAACCAAAAACCCCTAAACATGTTCCTACGCCCGCAGGGAATAATCCCTACGGCCATAGGGACAGTCGGCACAGTAAACTTCATGCTCTGTTCGAAAACAGCAGCCGAATCTCCACTTTTAACACTCAAAACTTGGTTAAACACAAATTCAACTATACAAACTAGTTCTATATCATTACTACTAACATTCTTGCATTAACCATGACACAAAACAACACTAAAATACAAGAATCAAACTACAAAACATGGATTCAACCCATGAACCCATTTCTTGACATAAACCTAACTTTAAATCATCAAGAACACATACCTCTTGTTATAGGAGCACTATGAACTCAATTTCAAATGATAATCTTCACTTCTAAGCTTGAAATCAAAGTCCAAAATAGATAGAAAGTGTGTGTACGTGATAGTGTTCTTGGTTCCTCGGGTTTTGACCTCAATGGTCAAATATATGACCATAAATATAAGGCACTTTCACTAATTGGCACAATTGGTCCCTGCACTTCTAAACTTTCCTGAATTTACAATTCAGCCCCTCAACTTATTGCTACACAATCATAATTCACATATTCACATCTAGAAACTTACAAACTTTGGGGCGTTACATTTTGGTGCTCTATTTTGACTTGAGCACAAATGCAACACTTCTCCACATAAGACGCACAACCCGTGTTCTATACGAACAGGTATGTTCTTAACCCATTTAGCCCTAAATACAACACGTGTGCACTTAATAGTGTATCCAACACTATAAACAAATTATGTAATTGTTTATATGCATCAAAACATAAACTTACATCTTAACTCTAGCAATTACAATAATTAAACCATTAATTTAAGCTAATTACACCTTCTTAAGCTAAACATACCTTGATTTTGTGTTTATCACTTGTTATCCCTACAAATTTATTGTTATGTAGGTGTAAGAGTTGTGTTAATTGGATTCTTCCATCCTTCTCCCTATAAGGTTTGTGCAATTTGTGTAATTAACTCTTATTATTCCCTTGAACTTAATTCTTCTTTTATTTTTGTTGATATAAGTCCCTCTTCTTGAATTCCAATTATCATATATAATATAAAATTTCTATAAAAGTTCTATCACTTTTAATTAATAATAATTATTTCTAACTAGAGGGGATTACACCTTTTCCCCACTTGAAGCATTTCGTCCTTGAAATCTAACTGTTGAAAAGTTATGGGTAGTCTCTCATCACTACATCCTCAAGCTCCATTTGTAACTAGATCATTTTTTGTGCTTCCACTGTGCATTTGTTTCGTAACCTTTTGACTTTTCTTTCAAGTATTACTAAATATTGCTCTGTTTAGTTTTTCATCAATGACAACATCCTCTGGTAGAACATGAGCTTACCCATCTGCTAAATACTTTCTAAAATGAGACAAATGGAATGTGTTGTTAATTCTTGACAACTCTTCTGGAAGTGATAGTTTATACGCAACCTTTCCTATATGCTGAACTATCTTGAAAGGACCAATAAATCTAGGGTCTAGTTTAAACTTTTTCTGAATCGAAAAATTCCCTTCCACGGTGAAACCTTAAGTAGTACACTATCTCCAACCTGAAACTTTAGTGGTGATCTTCTCTTATCAGTATAACTCTTCTATCTACTTTGGACCGCCATCAGTCTTTCGCGTATTTGCTAAATATACTCGGCCGTCTTTGTAATACCTTTGTACTGCCTAACTCTTTTTGACCGACCTCCCCCCAACATACCAGTGTTCTACATTTTATGCCATACAACATCTCATATGATGGCATGCTTATGCTGGTGTGATAGTTGTTATTGTAAGAGAATTATACCAAAGGCAAGTACGCATCCCAACTACCACCAAAATCAATAATACAGACACATAACATATCTTCCAGTGTTTGAATAGTACTCTTACTCTATGCATCAGTTTCGTGATAGGTTGTGCTGAGATGAAGTTTTGTTCCCAAATCAACATGGAAGTTGTTCCAGAATCTTGTTGTAAACCGAGTGTCTATTGTAAATTCATAAATTGTATAGAAATAGGAGTTTCTATGTAATATACTCATGGAGTATATACAGGGATATGACTATTGTAATAGCTAAGGTTTTGCTCATAAATGAAATAAAGAACTAGGTGTTTTCAAGGTGTAAATACACTTTCTCTCAAGTTCTACATATGAAATCCTTCATTATCCTACATTATACTTGAATCACTTGTTATCAAGGCCTAACAAGTGGTATCAGAGCCAAGGGAGTGAAGATTTTGATCTGAATTCAACAACAAAAGTCGGATTTTTGAAGATTTTGAAGAAAAACTCACTATTCATTCGGGTTTGTTGCAAATTCATCAAATGGTGATGTTTTTGATGTTATAAGGATTGGATTAGATTCATTTTTGATGATAGAATCAATGAAAATCAATCTGACATCAATTTGAATACATATTAGTGGCCAATTTGAAGATTTTTGAGTTTTTGAGTTTTTGAAGTTCTTGAAGAAATTTGATCGATTTGGCTTGAATGATGGATATTAATGATTATTGATGATTTAGGAGTGTATTTTGGGGGTATATGAAGTGATCTGGGCAAGAAATATACAGATTCGGGCAAATTTGAAGAATTTTTGAATATGAGCTGGATGATTATGAATCATGCGGAATTTCAGACTTGAATCATTCGGAATTGAGTTTGAATCAATCGGAATTGCTGTAATCCGAATAGAAAGTGTTCGGATTTTCTAAATTCCGCATAGAATTTGTTCGGATTCTCCCTATTCCGAATAAAAGTTGACCGGATTTCAAGATTATTCGGAGTTCAACTTTGATCGGAATTTCAAGTTTATTCGGAATTCAACTTTGATCGGATTTCAAGATTATTCGGAATCCAACTTTGATCGGAATTCAAGATTATCCGGAATTCAAGATTATTCGGAATTCAAACTTGATCGGAATTCAAGATTATCCGGATTTCAAGCATATTCAGAATTCAAGATTTGACACTCATTTTCTGAGATTTTCAGGATTTCTGATCATTTTTGCCCCCAAACCCCCGTTGTCGTTGTTGTGACTGAATTATCTTGTCACCTTGATTTGTAAGTCAAGTGTTTGGATTTTTTGGCTGAGTCAGAAGTTCTCAAAGTTTCAGTTATCATTCTGATGTTTCTAGATTCGGGTTTGCTTTGGGTCATTGTTACCATATGTTGAATGTCTAGTACCCTTATGTCTAGTCATCCGGTGCTTTCCTAATTGATTTTTGAGTCTTCTTTCTTTGTGTCACCAATTTTTGGTCTCGAAACCAGATTTTGGCCATCCATCCCTTGTTTCTTTTGAATCTTGGTTATCTTTTATCAGTCATCTCCGATGTCCCAGATCACAGTGTTGGTGAAATTGTTTGAAGGATTAACCAACATCAGGTTTCATCAGTTTTTTTTAGATTTTGTAAGTTCATTTGTGTGCTCTCAAATAAGGATGAATCCGACTCCCTGATCTTATTACAGTTCACAGTCAAATATCCTCTTATGTGTACCTAAGTTTGTTTGCATCCGTATGTCTTCCAGAATTTTTCCACTTGGTGTGATCTGGTCAAGGTTGATTACACTGTATTTGGAGGCATACTTGACAACATTATTCTCCAATATCATTTTACATACAACACAGAGTTATATATCTTCAAGAATTCAGATCAAATCATTACCACTCTTCAACGATCAGAGTGGTTCAAGTATCTATTCAAGTCAGGGAATGTTTTAAGATTATTTTGACTTGAAGTGTAGGATTTTCCCCACCCGTTGTCCATGTTTGTTACAACTAAATCTCATGGTGATGTCTTTTATGCATAATGCTCATAAAGTATTATAATTTGGGGGAGAATAAAAAGTGAAGAAATTTTACTTTGTTGATTCAGTTGTTGAGGGGGAGTAAAAGAGCTTATTGATAAAATCACTATGTTTACTCATGGGGAAGAGATCATCAGTCTATGTCATGTTTAGGGGGAGTAAAAATCTATCATATGAAGACATGAGAACAATCTGAGCTACATTGTAGGGGGAGACAAAAAGAAGATTCTTCCCAACACATCAAAAGTGTTTATGCTTCCGCTGTCAAAAGCTCAGGATAAAGCATTGTTTCAGACTGATGTATTTGGTGGGACGCTACATCCAAAACTGCTTATATAATCTAAGGAAAACTTAGGTTACTGGCGTGTACACTCCTATTTCAATACAAAGGGAGAGAATGTAAATTCATAAATTGTATAGAAATAGGAGTTTCTATGTAATATACTCATGGAGTATATATAGGGGTATGGCTATTGTAATAGCTAAGGTTTTGCTCATAAATGAAATAAAGAACTAGGTGTTTTCAAGGTGTAAATACACTTTCTCTCAAGTTCTACATATGCAATCCTTCATTATCCTACATTATACTTGAATCACTTGTTATCAAGGCCTAACATCTATATCTGATACAATTGATATAGGTACACCATGCCTTGACACTATCTATTTTAGATATACATCAACCATCTCCACGGATATGTAAGCCTCCTTGATTGGTATAAAGTGAACAATTTTAGTCAATCTATCAACCACAACCCATATCGTGTCAAATCCCCTTGGTGTTTTAGGAAGCTTAGTAATCAAATTCATTGTAATGTGTTCCTATTTACAAACATGTATTCTAATGGTTGGAGCTTCCCGTGCAATTTCTCATGTTCCGCTTTCACTAGCAGGCAAGTTAAACATCTTTCGACATGTCTGGCTACTATCTGTTTCATACATGGACTACTATAATCTTGTTTCAAATCACTATAGATTTTTGTTGCACAAGTATTTATGGAAAGCCTAGACTTGTGGGCTAAATCAAGGAGTGTCTGTCTAATGTTGTTGTAGCGCGAAACCCAATAACGACTGTAACGAATCAACAATTCACGACCTTCTTCTTAAAACTGGAAATCTGGCCTTTGATTCATTCTTTATTCTGCTTTTCTTTCTTAGTAGCTTCCAACTATGCATGCTTCTCGGATCTTATGTAACAAAGCTGTTATTATTGAAATTCTTAAAGATTGTATTTTTAGCTGTACCTCTACCAAATTTTCTACTCAAAGCATCAACTACTACATTTGCTTTAGCAGGGTGGTAAAGTATTTCACAATCGTAATCCTTGAGTATTTCTAACCATATTCACATATTAAGATTCTTCTATTTCAAAACACATCCTAATCCATGGTATGATGCATCATAGTAGATCACCATATCTTTAACTCCCTCTAGAAGTGTTAGAGCAGGAGCTATACATAATTTATGCTTCAAAATTTCAAAAGCTTTATGTTTCTTATCTCCCCGTTTGGCTTCAACACGCTTCTTAGTACCTAGCCAAACCAAGAAAACTTCTAACTTCCTTAGGGTTCTGAGGGGGTTCCCATTTTATAACTGCTTCCACTTTTGCTGGATCAACCTTGATATCGTCCTTGTAAACAAGATGACACAAGAATTTACACCCTCTAACCAAAATTCAGATTTCAAAATTTTCGCATATAGTTTCTCTTTTCTTAGAGTCTCCAGCATTTCTCTGAGATGACCTTGATGATCTGCCCTAGTTTTGGAATAAGTGAGGATATCGTAAAAAAATCACTATTTATCAAACATATGCCTATAGGTTGTGTTCATAATATTTGTGAACGCCGCTGGTGCATTAGTTAGACCAAAGGGCATGACAACAAACTAAAAGTCCCATATCTGGTTGGGAATGCTGTCTTCTTTTATATTCAGCTGATGGTATCCTAGTTGATCAAACAAGTCATTGATCTAAGGAAGTGGATACCTGTTCTTGATTGTGACCTCGTGGAGATCCTTGTAAACAATACACATAGGAAAGGTACCGTATTTTTTCTTTACAAAATGGATTGGAGCTCCTAAGTGTGAACTACTCAGTCTGATGAATTCTTTATCTAGGATCGAGCTTTAAGAAAATAGTGAATGGTCTTATTGATACACAAATGTATAACTCCCCAAAGAAGTTCAATTGCGCTCATATTCATCACTATAGGAATTGGGTTCAAGCTTTCCCCAGCCCCTTCTCATCAATGGACTCCTGACGTATACGAAGAAGAGCGGTTCGTTTGATAAATTCCTACCTCTCTATCTATCTCTAAGATGTTTGGATTTTTCAAAACTCCATGGACATGTAGGAGAGAAATGCTATTCACAAAACTTTTACTTGTTCAAATAACAATTAAGGTGAAGCAAGGCCAATAAACGACGAATCTCTTTATGTTAGACAGATCCGTTTTGCAAGTTTGTTATTACGGATGGTTCCTACAAAGGATCAAACTAATGACGTATACAATACTTGATTTCTCGGTATAGATGCTACATAGTTGGTTCTCATCCTTCACATGGTTCTACTTTCCGACTTGCTCCTACGGAACCAAGATCGAAAAGATTGAAAAAATCAGTCATTCACAACCAGTGATGAAGGATTCCTCGAAAAGTTAAGGATTATTAATCCTTTTTAGAAATCGAAAGGATTCGGTGTTATACATACGCGAGAAAGGTAATGAAAAAAGAAAGAAGATGAGTTCTTCTTTCTTTTATCACTTAGGAGAAGTGAGGAATCCTCTTTTCGACTCTAACTCTCGCACTTCATTTGTTGTTTTTCTTTCTATTACTTCAAAAGTAGCTGCTTCAGCTTCAACCACTCGAATTTTCGATATTCCTTTTTATTTCTCATCAATGAATGGCATGCTTCATTAATTCCTACATCTTAAGTGGAGGTAACAGCTAAGGTGTCTTCGCTATAGGTGTAGCTCCAATTACAAAATCAATCTTGATTGCTTTTTGATTTCACATGAATCTACCATTATTTCTAAGAAAGATATACATCTGTGTTTTAAATACTTTCGTGCCTTTGTAACTGAGCTGGTACTTCTGCAACGCCCAATTGCCTTTTGATTTCAAATGAATCTACCATTAATTCTAAGAAAGTTATACATCGCTGCTGAAAATACTTTCTTGCCTTTGATACTAAGCTAGTAGATATCTTTCTCTTTTTGACTTCACCTTGAATAGTACGTTCTTCCCCACTTGGGGTTTTAGCCCGTATAATTTTCTGCCTATAGGAAATAGTGGCTTGCTAAAGACACAGTCTATCCATGAAAACAATTACTTGAAACTCTTTCATTGTCACCGGGGTGAGATCAATGGGGATTGTAATATAGTCTATGTCCATTACATTGTTTTTATATGCATATGTTACTACGACATACTTATCATCAACTATTTGTACTTCTAAAGGAGATTCTAATTTAACAGGTGCATGTCGGAAAAATTTTACAAAAAAAAGAGCTACAGAAGATTTGCTAGCACTAGAATCAAGTAATACTAGCATACAATCCTTGTTTCCCACATCCATAGTATCACAGAATGCACATCTACATTCTCCGTGAGCAGTTTCCCATATTTGCTGCATTGTGGAATATTTACCTCTCCGTTATTTCCATAAATTTTCAGCTTCTTTTGTGGAATATTAACCATTTCCCCCTTCCTTTTTCCTCCTAGTGTAGCCTGCCTAAGCAATTCATGCTCCTTTTTCCATGCGATCTCCATCATATCATCCAGATCTTGTCACTTAGTTGTTGCTAACACCTCCCGGATACCATCCTTAAGAATAGAGATGTATCACTACATCTTCATCTACTCAGTTGCTACGTATTCGAGATAGAACCGGGACATTTTTTAGGAACCTCTTTGTTATTTCATCGACTGAATCTGGGGTTTGTTTCATGGTATGAAGTTCCTATGCTATCTTATCTATTCTTGCTTTTGGTGCGAATTGTTGCTTAAATAATTCCTTAAATTCCATCCAAGTCATGGTATCAATTCGGGCTTCACCATTCTTTTGCACTATAAGACTCCAACAGTCCTTTGCAACAACCCTTTTCAATGCTCCCTCAACTTCTGCAATCTATACACTTTGATCCGCAACACCTTCAAAGGTCGGTGGTTTACATGCTGTGAAATCCGTATACGTGCATCCCTGTTGTGGCTCAACCTTATCTTTATTACAAATTTGACCCTATAGAGTTGTTACTGTAGCTTAAACAACATTATCTACCTTGTGCTAAACTATCCCGTCCAATATATCCACTATTTGTTCTAAGGTGTGGTTTATACCATAAGGAATAGCTTGCTTTATTGCTTTCCATAATTCTGTAGAAACTATATCTTTAACTATGGGTTTTGCCCGTTTTTCATGAACTTCCTCTACTACTACATGAGGTCTACTGGTTGGAGTAGGTACTTGTTTAGTAACAGGGTGCATGGGTGGTCTAGACCCTATGGGAGGGAGTATTCATATGTTGGTGTTGCTAGCAGTATCACGACCTTGGGGCTAATAGTCCTAGCTATGGTGCAGATGTATTTTTCACTCCTTGTGTTCACCATACTGAAACATTTACAATCTTATATAAAGCAGGATAGATATAGAATTCCTACTTGTTTTGATTCTAGTTAAGCGTTAAACAATTTTCATGTAATCCACAAGATGCTTTCTGACCTTGTAAGGTCAAATATGTACAATTTGTTTACTATTGCATGGACCATCTACTATTTTAAAGATAGTCTAACAAAACTTGACAAATTGGATACATTTTAGTGAACTAAATGCTGGTATATCTGTTTAAAAACCCCAATTGATCGAGGACCACCTTCTACAATAGAAAACATGAACATTATACTAACACATGTTAATATTTATGCACATAATATTGCTAATAAAATTTTATGTACGACAATTAACACTATCCTCATATTTAAGTTAACTAGGTTATAAGATTTCTTATATATATAGGATTTTTCAATCAAATAATACCGGTCTGAATCATAATTAAAGATACTTTTACAACATATATTTATATATGCACCATGATCAATCATAATACTCAATATTTGTTTCTCGACTTTGATCATATAACTTTCAACAAAATAGATTACAAGATGAAACGACTGTTGGTCCCTTGGTGAGAATAACAACAAGTAACAGGTGTGTAGAAGGGGGTTGAATACACTTTCTGCGGAAGTTGAACAAATCAAGTAAAAGTGTTACACACAGTAAATCAAACCAAAACTAGTCGAATGCTTTTATTAATATGAAGATGATTACAATGCTTTGAATAAGAAGATGATCACAGTAATTATCAAGTAAGCAACTCTTGATATATAATCACCTAATATAAATCTCTCAATCTCTCAAACTTAGTTATCTATAATCAACTTATGATTATAGATACTGACGACTCTCTAAACAGGATTTTTCACAGATTGAATCAACTAATGATTACTTACCAATATCACAACTGATGTGACAATTCGAACACACGAATGATCTGGCAATCTGTGAGCTTCTTGATCACGTTGAACTTACAAGCAATGATTCAAGAATCGTAACACATACGGTGAGGTGAGATTTTTCGCTCTGTAATTTTATCAAAATCGTACCTCTAAACTTATCAGGAGATAAGTATTTATAATCCTGTTGCTACGGTTCCTAACAAATTGGACTAATCCTAATTTGCTAATTAACTATTGGATAACTCGGAATCTTGAATCTTGAATCTTCTTATCTTGAGTCTTCAATCTTCAATCTTGATTCTGGAGTCTTCTTATCCGTGCCGTAGATAGAGAGAGTTAAAACAGAATTTAAAACACATTTAAATTCTTTTAAACTGACTTCTTTAGTCAGGCTGAGTTACTCAGCTTGAAACTCATCAAGCTGAGTTCTTCGAGAACAAACCCGAATTCAAACATCAACTAACACGTATAATTATTAACTCATCCTTAGAAGTCCAAAGAGTTAAATAAAACAAATTTAGTGACATACACAGATTATCAAACACATTAATAATTTAACTAAGGTATAATATAAACTGGTCGAACATATGCTCAGTTTACATTCAGCTTATACTCAGTCTGAAACACTATATGTGTTCAGTCTGACTAAGCTTCATAATTTTGTTTAAGTTATACGTAGAACACATCTTACAAACATAACTTTGTCTCATCAAATCTTAACTGATGAGATCATTTTTCCCAACAAACCCCCCCTATTTGATGATGACAAAACCATCAAACAGTTCTTAAGTTAGTTTAACAGAATTCTGTTTTAAATCTCAAACTTATTAAGATTTTATTATTTGAACTGATCAAATATTTATTGAACATATCAATTTTAATTGAACTTATCAATTTAAATTGGAACACACCAACTAATTACATAAATGAATAAGAACTTATCTGTTATTCATTTTGCTGAACTTATCAGACTTATACATATGAACACATCATAACATAGTTGAACATATCAAACTTTATACTTGTATTATTTGAACTAATCATAATACAAAAGTTGTTGATCACTTAGATCAGGCACACATAGTGCTTACAAAAATATTAGAACTTATCTAATATTTACAAAATTAGAACTAATCTAATTTATCTGATGAACTCAGGATGTAGAAGCTCCCAGATAATGATCTCTTTATTGATCTCATCTAACAATCTTTCAGCTTCATCGTTTCCCTAAAGTTCCTTCTTTTGTACTCTAATGAGTTTGTTCAGCCTATACTTTATTAACTGATTTGACTCCTCATTACCACAACAGTTTCTTATTCTCAAGGCATCCTCAGCTTTTAGATAGCAAATCTCATTTAGCTTAATAAAACTGGGATTACCTGCCTGATACTTAAACATGAAACCTTGAATAGGAGTGTTGATGCTTTGATTTTCTCTGAATTCTACTCCTACAGGCATGTCGAACAAATTCTCCCACTGCAGACCAGGAACTGGGACATACCTCAGTTCTTCAGCTCTAGCAATCAACTTGGAGACCTCAGACTGAATTTCTTGTTTGATTTGGCTCCTTTTGAACTTCCTGAGCAGCATCATTATTCTTTGCCATTCAATGTAACCCATCATGTGAACATATCTCAGGTCTACTCCCACAGTTGATTTGTCACTTAGCTCAAAAGTAAGAATGATGGCTCCATTTACTCTGCTCAAAGTCAATCATCTGATCTCTTTGTTGAAGCTCCTTCGAAAGTAACATTCTTGCAGTTCTGCATCTGAGTAGGGAATAGGATCAGGTCTTAGACCAGTATATACAGCTTCAGCTCGTGCCAAAGCTTCCTTTTCTTTCTCTTTTTCTTGATCCCTGGCCTCTTTTTCTTTTCTTTTCCTTAGCTCATCAAGGGATATGCCCATCTCAGCAGCTTCCTCTAGTTCAATCATTTCAATCATCTCCCTTGTAGCTTTTTCCTCTTCAGTTTCAGAAACACTATCAACTTCATATTCATATTCTATCACTTTTTGCTTTTTAGCTGCAGGTTCCTCTTTGTTCATTTCTAACTCCCCCTCAGTCTGAGCTTGCCTCTCTGCTCCTTTGGCTAGCACAAGTAATGCTTCAGCCTCAGCTTGGATCAATTCAGCGTCAGCTTCAGCTTGAACCTTCTCCCCCTTTTTGTCATCATCAATAGGGGATGAGGTCCTTTGTTGTTAAAGGGCAGCGACTGCAGAGGCAATTTCTTTAACATCCTTGGTCAACTTCTCAAGCCTCTGATAGATTTTGCGTTTATGCTTCTTCTGCTTGAGATGGACTAAACCAAACTGAGCAGCAATATAATCTTTCAGCTGCTGGATACCTGAGGAGGCAGTGTCAGTGTGAGGAGAGTCTTTGGGTGCATCATTCAAAGGTTGTTGTCTATCTTCAAATTCATTTGCACCAGAGTCTTGACCCTGTGAATCACCTTGGTTTGAAGATGAAACATTGACAGGTCGTGCAATAGGGTGTGAGAAATGAAGAGAAGTTATGGGGCTCGAAACGTGAAGTGTATGGGTTGGTGGTTGGCTAATTTGGGTAGTGGGGGGTGATTGACCCTGGGGATTGGGCAGAATTTTAATGTTACCTGAGTGTGTCTGCTCAGGCACAGTAACAGGATCTCCCATGGCTCGAGTAAGTGTGGGCTGAGTAGACACCATGGTGTGCAGCCCGCGTACGGTATTTTTAAGATGATTAAAAGCTTTCACACTGGTGTTTTAAATTTATAAAACGGAATTACGAAATAAGTACTACACACGACTCAGGCAAGTATGACCTGGTCAGTAGTAGTATAGATAGAATAAGACCGAGTATCGTTCCACTGGGACAGAAACTACCAATATTCTACCATCATCGTTGTTTGATTAGCAAAACACTTTGGAGAGAAGGAAAAGACAAAGAAACTAAAATACATAAAGATAAATATATTACAGGGATAGAACGGATTAAAACCGGGTAAATATTCACTTGGGCTTCTGATTCATCCGAACCAGTCACAGCAATAAATACAACAATGAAGACTTGACATAGATATAATTTAGGCACAGAGCATGTTGTTCTCTCTAATACTCACAAGTCATATTATCATGTAAATCATCACTCGAGTTATCAAGACTCAGATTTACAATCAAGTATAGAATGTAAACATATAACCATAAGACAATCACAGATCCACTTAACCATGTTTAAATCCAGCTACGAGTCATACACTCTCGGTCAAATGATATGTCTCATAGCCTTCAAAACATAGGAAATGTGTTAAAGTGATTTAAGAATGATTTAAATATGAGAAACAACAAACTGAAATTGAATAAAGGTGCATACGGCCGCATGTCAGTGACATGTGGTCGCAAGGGTACATGCGATCGCATGGCTTTACCCTTGCGGTCGCATGAACCCTATTTCCAGCAGAAATCATTTATGCACCAAGGATCAAGCACATATAACCTGGACTTTCATCCAAGGTCATAAGTAGATAGTAAATGAACACTATGATGTTATGAACCCAACAAGACTCAAACCACATGAATTGGATTTAATATCGAGCCTTACGTTATTTCCTTCAGATATCATCGTGTTAAGTACTATTTCTAGTACTTAACACATGTAAAACATGAACACGTAAGCATGCACATAGAATCGTAGATCTCTGATTCTTAATGACATTAGGAGTTCATTTCAACCTTAACATGCTCAAGAACACCTTTTCAATCCTTTTTATTCTTTTGTAGTTGTTATGATCAAATAATATACTTAAATACTTGGAACTTTCGTTAAGATGTTAAGCATGTGTAAAACCATAATATGATGAATATGACCAACTTGTTATGACCTGGAAATAATCAAAGACAAATCCCAAAAATGCTTTTCTGATGACAACCTTGCTTGTTACACCATTTCTAGTGATAACTACACAAGATCTTGAGATTAAACCATCATCTTTGAATATGCATGGAATGTAACCTTTATGTTTTCACATAAAAGATTACCAAAACATGAACATGAACATATTTAACATAAGAACATGATTAAACACATTTATATCAATGATCAAAACATACTTTTTATATTAATTAATCAAGAAAAGATTATATTGCCATAACTTGGCCAAGAATCATCTTTGCCTAAGTGAAATAAGTTAAACTTCATCAAGTACAACAACATCTGGAATATATGATACATAATTAAGAACAGAAGATAAAATGATTATACCAAGTAACCCCAAGATTATGTGTACTTTGAAGCTTCCAAGTGTTGTTCCAAGCTCCTACCAAGCTCTCCTCCTTAGGTATCACCATGGAATGGTGTTTAAAGTGTTTAGAGGTTTAGGAGAGTGTTTGGAGGGTGAGAGATCCGGAGCCAAGGCTGGGGAAAACTCAGCCAAGCCTGGAGAAACTTCGGCAGAGCCTAGGAGTCTCGCAGAGCCCCGTTTGGACATCTCTGGGTGAGAAAACACCGAGGAAAGCCCGAAGGCACCCTATGATATATTATATCGAAGTGAGAGGCTTGGCCTGCTATTTATAGGCGAAAAATGAGATTTTCGCGCCGCGTAATGATCGGTTTCCGCGGCTCGTAAATTGCTAGCTGGCAAGATTCCTCGCAACTTGTTCTGACAAAACGGTTAGCCGAATTTTGGTGGGCGGGGTCCCTTGCGGTCGCAAGGGATTCCTTGCGGTCGTAAGGACCTGTTTTTAACAAAACTTCGCTTTTTGCTTGATAATCGCGGGATTTGTCCATGTATCTTATGTAAAGCTCTTTTAGACCTGTATGGTGAACTTTTATCATATTAGAGCATTAAATGGACATATTACCATGGAAATGGGTTAAGAATGGGTGCGTTTGGGTATATAAAACATGTATAAAAACGCATATATCACACCACACCCGGTATTGTTTGTTGGGTAGATATGAGCCTTGAGGTTGACACCTTAAGAGAAGTCGTATCCCCCTCAACTCCTGCCTGTGGAGGGATCAGTGTGATCTCAGCTCCAGTGATGCCTTTAGGAGTGGCACCACCTATGGCAGTTTTTCTTTGGTATGTTAGGATATTCTCCCTAGTAGCAGTGGGCAAACTAGGGGTGGCTACAGAGTAGGATTTATGATGGAAAGAAGGTGGAGGAGATGTGTTAGACTGAGTTGGTTCCACTGCAGTCTTATCTCCAAAGGTGGATGGAGAAAAGTGAGAAGAAAGTGAGAGAGGAGAGGTTTTACCTGAAGCAGCTTCTGTATGAGCTGGTTCAGTTTGAGTAGTGAGCTCAGCCTAAACCTCAGTGTCGGCTTGAGAAGCTTCCCCTTGATTTGATCCCTCAGCGTCACTCTCAGAAGACGAAGCCTCAACAAATAACAGCATGGGCTCACTCAGTCCCTCTTGCTCTGGGAAGATGTCGTTATTGAACATTTTGGGGCTGAGTGTCGGCACCAGCGACAGCTCCTGATTGGCTTCGTAGAGTGCTGTCCCTAGCTCAGCTTCAAATGCTAAGGACAAGTACCTTATGAAAGGTACATGATGGTCTTTTGTGGCCTTCAGCACTGGGACTTTGAGCTCATTGAAGATGAGCTATGTAAAATCCAGATTTCGTCCAAAGAACATGTTGTACAGCAGCTGCATCTCGAACTCATTGATCTGGTCCAGTCCTCCAACCTTGGTACCAAGTGAACGAATCACAGTGGACAACATAAAACCCCATCCGGTTGGGAAAGTGGCCTTCTTGATCACCCCTTCAGTTTGAGGGTGACCCATCTGTGGCAGAACAGACCTTGCCACTTGTCTCGTCACAGCAGGCTCGAATTCGTCATGTTGAGGAAGACGAAGAATCTCCCTTAGCCTGTTAACTGTGAGAGTGATATTCCTCTCTCCATTTAGCACTGTACCTCGGATTTCATCATTGATGTGGTCGTAGGTGCACGTATACCAAAATTCGAAGAGGTGCTGAAGAACCACATGGAGAGGTGCTCCAGTGAAAGCAAAAGTCAATGGGCATTTATGGATGTAATTGACCCATTTTTCATATCCTCTGCCTTGTTTCCTTGGAGGAATAGCAAGACAGGCGCGCTGATTGTTTATTTTTATCAGCGGCAATCCGTTATTTTTAAACACAGCACCTCTGACCATTCGATCACCAAGAACTAAAATGGTTCCTTCCATCGATGAAGTAGTTGATTACACAGAGTAATTACTACGGAATTCGCACTTAGCGATTGTCGATTGCGCACTGAGCGACTTAGGGTTTTAAGATCGATGGAACTGAAAATTTGCACTTAGCAAAGAAGAGAGAAGGTATTTGAGAGGATGAGAAGTCTGGATTGTAAGTGTAAACCCTCTAATCCGAACTTGATCAGTATATATACCTTTCCAAGGAGAGAGAAAATTTACCGTTAGAAATCCCCCTTTTTATCCGTTACGCCGTAAAATTTTGATGTAACAGTAAACGGGTAGAACTAATCATCTTCCAACGGATACTTATGTAATATAATAATATTGACTTACAATAAGATTATATACACTGATGTATTATACCTATACACAATTTATTATAATACGCGATTTGAGACTGACTCAAATACGCAGTGGTCATGAATTAATCACACTTAGTAAATAACACATGAGTTTGGACACACCAAGCTGAGTCAACATATTACTCAGTTTAACTCAAGCTCTCAGCTTGATTCAAGCACTCAGCTTGAAATGTGCACTCAGCTTAAGAATGAACCTCAGCTTGAGTAAAGCACACAGCTCATGGGTAATGACACTAAGTCATTTTCGTCTGAGACTGACTCAAACAAACTTTTTAACCACACTGAGTAGTTAACGAATGTTTGGAACCAACCAAACGTGTGAACCAATCACACAGTCTGAGTTAAGCACATAACTCGGGGACACTTAGTCATTTATGTTTGAGACTGACTCAAACTGTATCATAACTACACTAAGTAGTTGAAGTGTGTTTGGAACTCACCAAACAAAAGAACTCATTGTTCAGCTTGATAAGATTCAGTTTATGAAAACTTACTCATAAACTGTGCACTCAGCTTAAGACATTTAGTCTTTGTCAAACTGAAAACTCGGATTCTAGACACTTAGCTAGGGGTTGAGCATACCCAAGTTACTTAGCAGATACATAAACCTCTTCTCATCAAGTGGTTTAGTAAAGATATCTGCTAGTTGGTCATCAGTGGAAATAAATTTAAAGTCAACTTTACCTTTTTCCACGATGTCCCGGATGAAGTGAAGTCTAATTTCAATGTGCTTGGTTCTTGAGTGGAAGACTGGATTGTAAGTGATGGCTATAGCGCTTTGGTTATCACAGAAGATAGGAGTTTTCTTGAAACTCATGCCAAAGTCTTGAAGCTGATGCTACATCCATAGGATTTGAGCACAACAACTACCTGTTGCAACATATTTAGCTTCAGCAGTTGAAGTAGCCACTGAGTTCTGTTTCTTACTAGTCCAGCTTACTAACTTTCCTCCAAGCATTTGAAATCCTCCAGTAGTTGATTTTCTGTCTAACTTGCACCCAGCATAGTCAGCATCTGAAAAACCAACTAACTCAAATCCAGAGTCCTTTGGATACCAAAGACCTAGATTTGGTGTACCTTTAAGGTACCTAAAGATCCTTTTCACAGCTTGAAGATGTGATTCTTTAGGATCTGCCTGATATCTTGCACAAACACATGTAGCAAACATAATATCAGGTCTACTAGCTGTCAAATAGAGCAATGAACCTATCATTCCTCTATAGGTAGACTGACACACAGACTTTCCATCTGAGTCTTTACTCAGCTTGACAGCTGGTGACATGGGTGTTTTCATGGTTGAACTTGAATCAAAACCATATTTCTTTATCAAATCAAGAACATAATTGCTTTGATTGATGAATATTCCATCAGGCTTTTGTTGAATTTGCAGGCCTAGGAAATATGTCATCTCACCCATCATACTCATCTTGTACTTTTGTGACATTATTTTAGAGAACCACTCACACAGAGACTCATTGGTAGAACAAAAAATGATGTCATCCACATAGATTTATACAAGAATCACCTGTCCTTTACTTCTTTTAATAAAGAGTGTCTTATCTATACTACCTCTGGTGAAATCCATGGATAGTAGATAAGTGGACAGTGTATCATACCAAGCTTTTGGAGCTTGCTTAAGACCATACAAAGCCTTGTCTAACTTATAGACATGATGTGGAAACTTTGAACTTACAAAGCCAGGAGGTTTTTCCACATAGACTTCCTCCTGAAGTTTTCCATTTAGGAAAGCACTCTTCACATCCATTTGATAGACTTTGAAGTCTTTATATGCTGCATAAGCCAGGAACAGCATTATGGCTTCAATTCTAGCAACAGGGGCAAAGGTCTCATCATAATCGATTCCTTCCTCTTGCTTATACCCTTGTGCTACCAGCCTGGCTTTGTTCCTCACTATCACTCCATCCTTATCCATTTTATTTCTATAGACCCACTTAGTGCCTATAATTGAATGATCTTTTGGGGCAGGGACAAGGTTCCAGACCTTATTTCTCTCAAACTCATTTAATTCCTCTTGCATAGCTTCAATCCAATCCTCATCCTCTAAGGCTTCTTTAGTCTTCTGTGGTTCCATTTGAGATAGGAAACCAAAGTGTGCAGCGTAATTAGCTGTAGCCTTGGATCTGGTCATGACCTTTTCTCGGACATTTCCAATAATTTGATCTTGAGGATGATCTTTCAGGAATTTGAATGTTGTAGTTGGAGAGTCTAGTTCAGAATCTGAGTGATGTTGGGATTCCTGAGGTGAACTTATCTCCTCAGTCTCAGCTGCATTGTCAACAAACTGATGATCACTAAGATTCTCAGTCTGAGTGACTTCAGCTCTAAAGAGGTTGATGAACTCATCATCCTTCTCAGCTTGAGAATCCCTTGGAGTTTGTGATGATTTCTTTGATGAACACACATCATCATCACTATCATCTCCTATGACATACATAGGATTTGATAAGTTGGTTTCCTTAGGCCTTTCAAGCTCACTCAGACTGACCAAGTCAGCTTGACTCTTATCAGCTTGACCAAAACAGTCTTCATCAAAAGAGACATGAATTGATTCTTCTATGGCCTTACTCTGTGTATTATATATTCTATAAGACTTGGAGATTGAGGAATAACCAACGAATATTCCAAGATCAGCTTTAGGTTCCAACTTATGGAGCTGGTCTCTTTGATTCAACACAAAGCATTTGGAACCAAAGATATGGAAGTAACCTATATTGGGCTTTCTAGATTTATACATCTCATAAGATGTATTTCCATGTCTTTTGACAATGATTGACCTATTCTGGGTATAGCAGGCTGTACTAACAGCTTCATCCCAGAAATAGAGTTTCAAACCTGCCTCACATAGCATTGTTCTAGCAGCCTCAATTAGGGTTCTATTTCTTCTTTCAGCAACTCCATTCTGTTGTGGAGTTCTGACAGATGATAAATTTTGTAATATTCCCTTTTGTTCACAGAAGCTTTCAAGGGTAGAGTTCCTGAACTCAGTCCCATGATCACTTCTTAGTTGCTTTACACACAAACCTTTTTGCAACTCTTCCTGTTTGATAAAACTGATTATCTCCAGGGCAGCCTCACTTTTGGCTTTAAGAAATATTACCCAGGTGAATCGTGAGAACTCATCTACTATGACCAGTGTGTACTTCTTGCCACTCAGGCTTGGAGTACTTATGGGTCCAAACAGATCCATATGCAACATATGTAGTGGGTCTGTTATTGAAAAATTTTTCTTTGACTTAAAAGATCCTTTATGGTGTTTCCCTTGTTCACAAGCTGAGCACAATTTGTCTTTGACAAATGTGATCTTTGGTAATCCAGAGACTAACTCTTTATTGGACAACATATTTATATTTTTAAAGTTTAGATGAGATAAACGTTTATGCCATAACCAACTCAGCTTAGGAACAGAATGGGAATACAAGCAGGTTTCATTATAGGGATCAGCAGAATTAAGATCAAGTAGATACACATCTATTTCTATTTTAGCTATTAATACAGGCTTTCCCTTAGTATTATAGATTGTTCCTGCTTTCTTCCTAAAAGTAACAACATTATCTTCATCACACAATTGACTGATACTAATCAGGTTGTGTTTGAGACCTTTGACATAGGCAACTCTCTGGAATGTAACTTTACCAGCTTTCATCTTTCCATAGCCTTTAGTTCTTCCATGTGAGTTGTCTCCAAATGTTACTTTAGGACCTTCATCTTCTTGGAAATCACTAAGAAATCCTTTCTACCCAGTCATGTGCCTTGAGCATCCACTATCCAAGTACCATTTACTTGAACCCTGCACATGAGATGAAAACTAAACACATTAGTTTTGTTTGGGAACCCACTTCTTAGTGGGTTCAGATGAGGAGCATTTAGCATCTCCATCTTGTTGAACTGACTGTTCAGCTTGAGCAGGAGCTGAGTCCTGTGTAGGCTGATCTGCTTGTTCTTGTTCAGGCCTTGAGATTTCTGCATCACAGTCCTTAGCCTCATGATCTCTACTTCTGCACTTGTAGCATCTCCTTCTTCCAATGGTTACAGGAGGTAGAGTGTCCAATAATCCTTGTGAGAACTTACTCTCAGTTTTAGGATTGTATGTTGTGGATAACTTTTCAACTTTCTTAGCAAATTAATTCACCTGGTGATTACTGAATTTGGACTTACCTTTGTCAGATCTCTGTTTGTTATCCTTTTGATGAGAAGATTGTCTGAGAGTCGGCGGGTCGATAAAAACACAAAGGGTAAGAAAGTAGCTCATAAAGTTTTACGATATTTTCCTTTGACGCCCAGACTGCGGCGTTTGTACTGTGCAAGACACACCGCGAAAAATATGATTTGGCACAATACAGGAAGATCAGAAGTGGGTACCATGCGTCACCCTGTTGATGGATCTTTGTGGAAAGAGTTTGATAAAAAAGTACCCTGACTTCTCGAGGGAACCCCCAAACGTTCGTCTAGGGCTTACGGCTGATGGTTTTAGTCCATTTAGTAACATGAGTTCCGCTCACAGCACATGGCCTGTTGTGCTTACAACATACAATTTACCACCATGTCTATGTATGAAAGAGTCTTCGTTCATGGTGTCCTTGTTGACTCCCAGCCCTAAATCACCCGGAGAGGACATGGATGTTTTTCTTAGGCCGTTGGTGGAAGAGCTTAAACACTTGTGGTACTCAGGCGTACATACCAAAGATGCAGCGACAAACACATTCTTCAATATGAAAGTTGTATTGTTATGGACAATAAACGACTTTCCACCTTGTAGTAGTCTATCGGGTTGGAGCGGACAAGGATACAAAGCATGTCAGACTTGCAATGAAGACACTCCTTTGTGTCGTGTAACTAATAAAATTGCATATGTTGGTCATCGTCGATTTTTATATCCTAACGACCCATGGAGAACGAGTTTGAAATTCAACGGGCAACACGAGACAAGAGCCGTTCCAATACTATTTAATAATGAAGAAATAAAATCTCAGCTAGATAGTCTACCGACCCGTATACCAGGAAAACATCCCGACTTTGGAGGTGTTAAGAGAAAGCGGGAGGATTTCGAGTTGAATTGATCCAAACGGAGCATATTCTTCGAACTCAAGTATTGGCCTTCTATGCAGCTAAAGCACAACCTAGAGGTTATGCCTATCGAGAAAAATGTGTGCGAGAGTTTGTTGGGTACTCTTTTGATGAATGATAAGTCCAAAGACATGGCAAACGCACGGGTTGATTTAGAAAATCTAAATATTAGGAAACCATTATGGTTGCAAAAAAGGGGTAACAAATTCTTCAAACCCCAGCCAAAGTACTCATTCACGGAAGTTGACCGAAAACTTTTTGCCAATTTATAAAAGTCGTTAAACTGCCGGACGGGTTGATCTAACATTAGCAAGAAAGTAACAGATAACGATACTAACATTGCCGGGCTGAAATCACATGACTGTCATATTCTTATGCAATGTTTGATACCGATTGGAGTTAGAGGTTTTTTGGCCAAAGATAAGTCTACACCAATAGTAGAGCTTTGTACATTTTTAAGCAACTTTGCTCCAGAACACTATTGGTGGAGGATATGTGGAAAGCGAAAATTGACATTATTACAATTTTATGCAAATTAGAAATGATCTATCCTCCGGATTTTTTTTTGACATTATGGTTCATTTAGTTTTGCATTTACCTGACAAAGCAATTTTCGGAGGCCCAGTGTATATGAGATGGACGTATCCGTTCGAAAGGTATATGAAAAAACTAAAATACTATGTTAGAAATAAAGCGAGGCCGGAAGGTTTTTTAGCTGAGGGCTAGGTTGCCGAAGAAGCTTTAACATTTTGTTCAATGTACCTTCAAGATGTCCAGACTCAATTCAATCGCCCTGAAAGAAACGAGGATGTTGTTATAGAAAAAATAAATATGTGGGTGTTTGAGTCTAAATGTCGACCTATGAGGGCGCAACACAAGTCAAACATCTTGATATAAGGGATAAAAAGAAACTAGAATGGTTTGTGTTTGATAGTTGTGAAGAAGTCAGACAATATATGAAGTAATATTTCTATCTTAAAATTTTTATTATCTTTTTTTTTTTTTACCTTTACTAATTCCATATCATTTTCTTATAAATGTAGTGAATTCAAATCAGAACATCCATAAAGTGATATAATAATTGAATTCCCTGGTTCCTCAAAAAGGTAATACAAATTAACAAACATGTATGCTTGATTTCAATACTATATAAAAGTAACACACATTAAGCTATATATGCTAAGTCTATGAGATGCAAATACAAAACTCTCCATTATTTCACAAAGAGCTGTCTACTCTTTCAATGGGTGCGCGAGCAAATGTCAGTACCTACACCGATTGCATAGTCAATGGTGTTAGGTTTATGGCAGTTAGCCGTGACGCACAACGCACAACACAAAACTATGGGGTTCTAGCGGAGGGAGAAAATTTTATGGCGAACTAGAAGAGATCATCGAATTGCATTATCCATATGGTTATTCGACTGTACTATTTTGGTGTAAGTGGTTCGATATTCGAAGGGGGGTTATGCCGCCCTCTTTTAAAAAATGCTTCTTCACGGCGGCTTTTCGCCCTCTGTAACGGCATGGTCAAGACCCTGCTTGAACCTATTATTTTCGGGATCTTCCAAAATACCTTGAATATCAAAGTATGTCTACAAATAATAACATATAATAGAAAGTAAAATGCATTCAGAAATAAACATTCAAAATATAACTATATAAATAATTTACCATAAGATGCGCATACATAGAATGCTTCTCAGCATCGGAAACATCTTTCCATGCTTCTCTGTCTAGAGGGATATCCCGCAATATATACCCGCTTGCCTCGTGAATAAAAAGTTGAGCATGCTTCCCAACGGGTGTAGCAGTCTTCATATCAAACTCTAGAGGAAGAGGTCGCTTTCGATTTGCCTCCCATGTGGGTGTAACGTCAAGGTTTTTACCTCTACCTCTTGTACGTGGATCACTTCATGGAGCTATTTAAGCCGATAACCATTTTACCGATTGCAATCTCTATTGCAACTCTTAGACACTTGCGGGATCCTATGACAACCATCGGTCGTTGGGCATGTTTGATCTCTACCTGCACCAATTCCAAATTAAAATTCTTGGTTGACTCGTGCTAAGCTCGACAATCACTCAAGGATTTTAATTTGCAATTGTAAATCGTCCGTCAAGACATACGATGACAAGCCCACCAAAATTGGCTCGTGCTAAGCTCGACAACCAAAATTGTGAGTTTGTCACCTTCCACACAGTTTTATGAGAGTTGGCTCGTGCTAAGCTCGACAACCAAAACTCATAGAACTAGATTCGGGTGGTATCGACTTACGGATGGTGCAAGATTTACGTTTTATGAAAACAGGCTTTTGTTTCCGGTTTGGATTTAGATTAACTTATTAGTGACAAATCCTATTTTCACTAGGTGGGTTAATCTTGTATGTGAGCGCGCGCGAGAATTATAAACCATTTTATCAAATCTCTTGTGATTTTATTAATTTCGAAAAATTATCTAGCATGCGAATCCTAAGCAAACCATGCAAGATATAAAATTACATCACACGCATATAAATATATCAAATTGTTAACCCTTGCCAAAAGTCCTATGCGTTCTTCCCGTGAGCCAAAACGGGAAGAACATGGTCAGTCTAAGGGACGGAAGGTCTTCAATGCGAGCTCCCACTAGAACCGCCATCTCCAATAGACTTCACGGCTTCTATGGTCATGATACTCCATATCCTTCCGACTCCAAATTGTGTGTTCACCCATCCAAAATTTACAATACATACAAATAGAAAATAAATGGCATACAAGCCACAATTTTCCTATTTTATCTATTACAAATTACACGGATGAATGAAATGGCATGCAAGCCACAATATTATTACAAACAAATATGAATTAATAAATATTACAGCCCATATGTGACATAAAATCACCAAATTGCAACCAAACACACAAAATCAACCACAAGGTCTAAGGCAAGGTTACCAATCAAATATCAACCACATACAACCAAACATACAAAAAATGGTAACAAAAATTACCATATAAAAATCTGGAACAAATTTCCAGAATCTCTAAAATGCCAAAAATACTCGAGACCAAAACTGTTTTCAACATTAAACCAAAAACTGTAACAGCGCGGTTAACGCCGCTAACTATAAGAGTTAGCGCCGCTAACACAAGGTTAGCGCCGCTAACCCGGTTCGACAGAAAATAAACATTTTGATTTCGGGTTTTTCAGGCCACCATGTGCAAATCTAACATAGAGGTGGCTCTGATACCACTGTCGGGGTTTCCTGGGCAAGCAGCGGTAGCAAGGTACAACAAGAAAAGCCCAAAGTACAACACAATAAAGCACAAAACATGAAACCCCAAAAGAGGACCAAACTCTATGTACAAGAAATGCAACATGAAAAAGGAGAGAAGAGATGGTTATACCTTCCTCCTAAGCTCCAGAAAACTTCAAGTGGTTGTGTTGATGCTCCAAGAACGGGAAAAACCGAATCTTCTATTGGGATATACCTCGAGAACACGTCAACCACGAGTGGTAGCTCGCCTCTAGTGGTACTTCACCTTGAAAACCACTTCAGAACAGCAACTAAGAACAATTTTTCTGGAACCTCTCATAAAACACTCTCTAAGTCTCTTGTAGCACTTAAGAGTATGTGAGTATGTATATTTTCAAAAAAATGGCCTAAAGAAACTTATGAGAGCTCTCTAAGCAACCTCCAGATGTCTTTTATCTCCCCAAGACCGGCCATAAACAAATGATGGACACCTCATGCATTGGTCAAGCCTTGAGGTGATTTGACAAAAGGCACATGCAGTCGTAGCGGCGTTAACCCTTAGGGTTTAGCGGCGCTAACCCCTTAAAGTTAGCGGCGCTAACGAGGCCTGCAGCTTTTCTCAGAAACTGTCACATGCAACCGTAGCGGCGCTAACCGTTAAGAGTTAGCGGCGCTAACTCCTTAACGTTAGCGGCGCTAACGCGGCTTGCAGTACCAACTTTTGTCTTTTGCCATTTTTGGTCCCTTTACTTTAGTTACTGTCAGGTTTGACCCCGTGTATGACCCAATAGGCCCATACATCATCAGTAGCGGTCTAGATGGCGTACATGCATTAATGGGCATATTCTAACACTTCCAACATACTATAGCCGGCCGGGAACATACGTTGGGTCAATGTTGTCATAGAATATCAATAGTCATCAACTAGGATTCAATAACCCATAGTTGGATAACATTCAATAGTCCTCAACTAGGATTCAATAACCCATAGTTGGATAGCATGCAAACAATATGTCTCGCATATAGCATCAAGTTTAACACGGTATGAAAACAAGTTTAAACAAATTTAGAGTGTCATTTTCCCCCAAAATATATATAAGAAAAAGGGGCCACGAAACTCACATTTGCTTCTTCACGAAAACCTAACTTTGCAAAGGAACTGGCACGGGATCTACAATAAGTACAAGTGTTATAATTCACGCGTATAGGTATTTGATCATCCTAGTATAGCCCAAAGGCATGTGTAGTTGTCATATAAACCTAATGCCACAAATTCCAAGTTTACTGTTTTGATAGGCTGATTTTGGGAATTTTTAAAATATACCAAGGGTTCGAATTTGGTCACCAACATTTTATTACAGAAATTTAAATGTCTCTTCTAATGTGTGCAATTTATCCAGAATTATTCAACATGTACAACTATTTTTTATAAATAATGGAAGTTACTACTGATAGAAAGCTATCTGCACATGCGCATCAAAATGTTCAAATTTTATAAAAATACCAACAGATTTCTAAAAATTATGAAAATTTTACAGAAAATCCTAGACTCTTCGAACATGCTATTGTAAAAATATTGTTTCAAAATACCAAGTTTTGAATGGGTTTAAAAATCAAAAAGTTTACCCTATAATCTGTCGAATACACTGGCAGCCTGCACACCTCTACGGAAAAATAATTTTGACCGACCAAACGACCTTCAAAAATTACAAACCCTAGTTTTAATAAAACTAGACTCAAAACCCTATATTCTAGATCAAAGATTCGATTAAAAACTCTAAGTATAGAACTTGTAATGACTGCCCAAACACGACCTAACTCACTGACCAGAAAAACAGTTTTCAAACCTTTGATATTTAAAGAACAAGAACCTTGGTTTTGATTACAAAAACTCATATACACTTCATGAAAACATTTTTTTGGACATACATTGATGATTTCAACATGTTCCTAAGGACTCAAGAATGAGGGTAGAGAAGAAAACAAGAGAGAATCATAAGAATGAGAAAGATTAGAGAGTTACCTTGATTCCAAAGATCAAAACCCTAAACTTGATGCCTAGACCCAATAAGTGCACGAAAGAAGTAAGGAAAGTTGAAGCAATCCTTCTAAATGAGCAGTTGTCCCTCTATTTTTCAATATCAACAATCCTTCTAAATGAGATGTCAATAATGTATGTAAAAAATCTTCGTGTGAAGTTTAAACAATTATCATTGTATCACGTGTCAAGCATGTTGAAGCAAATGCGCAATGATATATGTATGAACTTAGTATGAATCATGAGAGAAAACTAAGAACACACACTCAATATTAGTATAAAGAAATGCTTAAACATTTAGGGCAAAATAACAAATTAAGTATTAATACCCTTAGGGTATTTACAAAATCTACCATAAACTTAGTCTAATATCATATGTAAAATAAACTCCACTAAAATGTATTTAAACACCATTTAGGACCTAACAACACACACAAAGAGCGAGAAAGATCAAAGTTATTATACATACTCCAAATGAGTAAGAACTCGGTTACAATGGCCCGCGCTTCGCGTCGGGGTGAGAACTTTTATTTATATTATTTCTATATTTATGTTTTTACTTCAAAATTACATTTCCTATTTTATTTTCTAATAACGTCCATAATAATGCATTTTGATTTTTTTACGTAATTTATATAGATTGATTTTATTCATATCATGAAAAAAAATAAAAAATGAATTCCGAAACATTTCCTTAAAAAAGTGTGAAATGTTATATTTGTTAATTAGTTCATTTCGAAATTCAGAAATCAGAAAAAATCATCTGCATCGTAAGTATTAGAAGAAAATCTCACTTGTAAAAGATAAAATATATATACACACTAATTGGAAATAATGTTATAAAAGACTATTTATCTTCGATGAGTTCATTTTGGCTCTAAAATAAGTTGATTAATTTTAAAATAGCAAATAAAAAATATGCGTCCATGATTGATCAGTAACCAATTACTTTTTTCTATAAATCAATCAAATAAATTATAGAACTTGTATTAGTGAATTGCCTTGGGTATTGTACAGGAAATTGAGTATACATATTATTATTCATATTATTATTATATATAATTACTATACATAATATTATTATATATTATTTATACAAATTTTCGCATTAGATGTTCAATTCTTGATTTTTTAAAATTTGACCAATTTTTTTATAATTTTTTATTAGTTATACAAAATTTAACTTTAATTTTAAATAATCATTTTCAAAAATATTACAAAGAAACAAATAATTAAATTAAGAACCAATCTCTCTATTCAAGTATTTCACACCTGTTTTTCCTCCTATTACTTCTTCTTTTTTCTTCATATATTTTTACTCTCACTAAAAAATAATAAAAAGCAAGTAATAAGAGGAGAAACTGAAAAAAAGCAAGTGAAAGCATCTCACTTGAAAGTGAGGTGGTGGTAAGAAAACAGGGTTTTAGTGACGACGGGTGTCGTCACTAATACCTCCTATTGTCGTCACTAAAGCCTTTGTGACGATGCGTCGTCACTACTGCGTGTACTACTACCTCACCGCAATTGCTTATTTTTTGTCACAATTGAGTCGTCACAATTGTCTGTCGTCACTATTACCCTATGTCGTTACTAAAGCAATCGGCACTATTGATTTTTAATTTTAATTTTAATTTTTTTATTTTTTGAGTGTCGTCACTAAAGAATGGCGTCGTCACATTATGTGAAAGATAAATTACCATGAGATATTAATGATAAAGATACATTATCACGATATTATGTGAAAAGACCCATTTGCCTCCAATATATCACGTTAAATTGCCTTTCCACTTCACCAATTGATAGCAAGTATAATAAACTCTCTAAAGAAATCCATATAACAAGTTAGTAGGTTTGAAATTTTTAAATATACTAGCTAAAATAAATACTCTTACTAAGGGCGTGTTTACATTAGCTTACTATTTTTAGTTTTTTAGCTTATAAGCTATTAGGCGGCATTATAATGTTGGGATTATATGTTGGTATATAGTTTTGATTATTTTATTATTTTATTGGCTTATTAGCTTATTAGTTGGTATGGTGTTTAAATTATAAATTAAAAAGTTATTTACAACATGGGAAATGACCAAAAAGAAACGTGCTTACATATTAAATTGTTTTAATTATATAATGTAGAGGATTCCATTAGTTGGTTCGCGTTTTCCGGCCGTCAAGAGTTCAAGTTGTAAATCACGTTCGACCTTCCCTAAACCCTCTCCCCCATTGGCGCAAGCCGGTGTTCATTCATATTATTCCAGTTCGATTTAAGGTTGTGGTTCAGGTTGTAGTTCGATGTTTGTTCAAGTTGTCGATGACAAGGTTGTGGTTCAAGACCATTTGAGTTTACGATGCCGATGACTGTTCAAACTTCATCTTTACTCTATGACACAATTAAAATGAAATAAAAAGAAAATGATAAGAATTTAGTATAGATCATATAAACTCTTGCTGATTCAAGATATATTCTAATTACTCAAATAAATCTATAACTAGTAGGTTGTTTAGAAGACATCTAAAGTGATCATTGCAACTTTAAAGAGTTCAAGTAATGTTTAGTGTTGAGTTTTAATAGTTTTTATCTGATTGTTGCTTACTGTTTGAATATTAGAGCAAAACTGATTGTGATGTGTTTCATATGATTAATTATGAGAGTGGATTTAGATAAGTATCATTTCACATGAATTAATGTGCCGTATGTGTTACATGTATAATGCTAATCTATATGAAGTATAAATATACTATGTATGTAATAGTATAGTATTGACTATTCTTAATAATAAAGATCATGCAAGATGAGTAGTCAGTTTTACTAAAACAGTTCTAGGTACTCTGCCTCAACATTCATATCAGTCTCATTCGATTTAGATGAATCATAATTTGCTTAAACTCTCTCTACGTCTTTCAAAAGTATTCAATAGGTGTTTGAAGTTGATGAAGATGAAGATAGAGTTATAGAATCAAACTATATTGACCCTTAATTATATAATTATCGGATTATCTATATTAATAAACATAGAAGATTTTGAAAGTATTGGTCGTACTCTTATTAACTAGTTTATTGACCCGTGCACGCACGGGTACTTCGGAAGTGTATTTGCGTTATTAAAAATTTCAAATAAAAATAATGTAGTAAATAAAATATCACCTTTGTAATGTGAATATACTAATTTCAAAAAAGTGTCATATTACAATAAAATTTATACCCAAACGTAGATAAAAATGAGACGGTCGTAAATATATAATTATTTTTTCTATAAACAAAATATATCACAAGTTACTAAACATTATTTATAAACAGCTTATAATTAATTACATTAATATACAATTTTTAAAAAAAACCCCTCATATTTTCTTAAAAGCCCTTCACATCTTTTATAAACCCCCTCTAATTTTCATTTAGCCTCCTCCCAATTAATTTAAAATTGAATCAAATTTGAAAAAATTGAATTTAATTCGATTATCCACATATTTCCAAAATTGTTTTTGAAAATTGAATGATTTTTAAATTGGAGGTTGTGATTGGTTAATTGTGAATCAATTTATGATTATTTTTGGAAAATTTGCATTCCTTTTATATATATACTAGTTTATTGACCCGTACACGTACGGATATTTCGAAAGTGTTTTTAAGATATTAAAATTTTCAAATAAAAATAATGCAGTAAATGAAATATCACATTTGTAATGAGAATATACTAATTTCAAAAAAGTGTCATATTACAATAAAATTTATACCAAAACGTAGATAAAAATGAGACGGTCGTAAATATATAATTATTTTTTCTCTAAACAAAATATATCACAAGTTACTAAACATAATTTATAAACAACTTATAATTAATTACATTAGTATCCAATTTTTATAAAACCCCCCTCACATTTTCCTAAAACTCCCTCATATCTTTTATAAAACTCCCTCACAATTTTCATCCAACCCCCTCCCAATAGGTTTAAAATTGAATTCAAATTTCTCCTATCCATGATTTTTAATCTTTCCAAAATTGTTTTGAGAATGGAATAATTTTGAAATTAAAGGTTGTGATTGGTTAATTAAGATTCAATTTATCATTATTTTTGGAAAATTTGCATGTCTTTTATATATAGATATAGATAGATATAGATAAGATATAATTAATTGAAGAATATTCTAATAAGTAAAATTGCTTTTTAAAGCTATTTAAAGTAACTTCTTTTTAAGAGTTTATGTTTTTAATAAAATCTAGTAAAAAAATTCAGGCAAAAAAAAAACATTTTCAATTAAATAAAGCTTTAAACTTTTCAGTTCTCATAAGTTGTACGTGTGTCAAACATGTATGGTACGGTTTAAGAAAATATATTTTGAACATGTTTACATTTATTAACCAATTGATACCAACCCTTGTTTTGCAATTGAATACTTTCCCAAATTGATACAATGCATGGAATTTAACTTAGATCATCCCCATTTAAGCTTATGCATTTACAAGGTCAAACTTGGAGAATTTTTGAAAATGAAAGCATGCATGAAGCCCATATGGCGAGAAACAAAGTTGGTTTTAGAGCTTGTTATGTTGGGATCACTCCAACATCAAGTTAAACCATCATTCTTGCATGCTCCTAAATTAAATTTAACCCCTTTTCTATTGGGGAGTATATAGGGCGACAATTAAAAGAGAGATTATGGAACCAAAACCGATCGTATTGGAGATTGACCGGCATCCCTTGCTGACTAAATCCGATTACTTTTTAAATAATATGTTATACAAGTTGTTAATGTATAAATCTTTGTTTGGTGTTGTGTATATGAATAATCACCTTTTATTGAATGAAAGATTTATATCCTTCTATTTTGTAATTTGTACTCCTTATTCTACTTACAAGTTCAAAACACGTGAAAGAAAAAGAGACGAGGTTAAGAAAAGAATAAACATTACGGTCGTTTCTGAACTTTCAAATTGACTAGCAAAAGGTATTAAGAATATACACATTGAATTTGAATAATTGATAAAAGAAAATCGTCAAGTTCAGAAACTGAAAAATTACTTGTCAATGACATTTTGTCGAAATGGCTCGTCACAAAGGTTGATACGAACCCGACACGGGAAAATGACGCACCCCCAAGCACCCCAAATCTGATACGAAAATAAACAAGTCGACAAAAAACTGTTCCAAGCACGAATGACATGAATTAAATCCGATTACACGAACACGATCCAAATTAACAACATTAATAAAAAGGTGATGCATATCTCACATGATTTGTACTTTGTAGTGAGTTAGACCATTAGTAGCATCCATTTTTCTCCTCTCTTTTATCGTAATTTCACATTAGTGTTATATTATTTTTCTCCTTTTCTCTCTCTTACCCGATGTCTTTGTATAGTCTAACGCAAACAACTCAAATATTTTTCCTCCCCTCACTCTCTTTTACACAACAAAAAGGAACAAAAAGAAAAGAAAAGCAATAAGTAGGTCAGATTGCGGAAACGAAGGCCAACCCTAAAAGGAGGGTGTAATGATGTTCCCGAGTCATCTTGCATTGACCCGAAGAAGCCCGAAACCTCTCGGGTCATTCACTAGGCATGGCCTAAGCCATTACATCACTAGGACCCCTCATGTCATACATGATTATCCATCCTCTTCATCATGACATGTTAGGTGTCAAAATTGCTTGTTTTTTTTCTTGAAAGTGTATATCTAGCTATATATAAAGACTTACTTTGTAATATTACAAAAGGATAAAATAGTTATTTTGAAATGTTTAAGCTGTTAGTTTTAATGATTAAAGGACTATAGATATAGCAACTTTGCTATGGTAAGAACTATCAAATAACTTTTATAACACAGATGACTGAAGCAATAGAAAAATGTAAACCACAGGAGCCAAATCAATAATTAACTCTAAAACTAGCTTTAATGATTTGGTTCTTGGTTTTATTTCGTAATAATTCGTGAAAAATATTTAATATAGTCCATACTTATTGCATAGTCCCGAGGGACTAATCTTAGCCCTTGGATCAGCCTCATCAATGGTCCAGATTGAATTTTAAAAATTTGGGCGAAGTGGCATTTTCGTAATTAACATGTAATGATTTTACCATCACATGTGATTATATAGTGAATCACATGTGATTTTATATTGAATCACATGTGATTAAATATTAAAATTTAGGACTATGTTTTTTATGATTTTATATTGAATCACATGTGATTAAATATTAAAATTTAGGACTATGTTTTTTATATGGACTATATTAAACACAACTCAATAATTCGTATACACCATGAGAATGGGAGACTAAATCTTAGTTGTTCATTTTGTAAGTGGAATTCATTGATGGAAAGCGTGGGGGAATCGAGTGTGGCATGGTACATGTGAGGAATTCATGGGTGGGCAATGACATTGAAGGAAGGGGAATTGAACGGCTTGGACTGAGTCTCCCATCTACAAAATATTTAGGTTCTCATTTGAACCTCCCACTATATATATATATATATATATATATATATATATATATATATATATATATATATATATATATATATATATATATATATAAAACTTTTAATTATGTTATATTTTTGTAACAGTTAGTATTTATGTAAGAATTATTTTAATTATGAATATGTCCAAACTTAAAAAAAATTGAAACCTTATATATATATATATATATATATATATATATATATATATATATATATATATATATATATATATATATATATATATATATAACCTTTAATTATGTTATATTTTTGTAACAGTTAGTATTTATGTAAGAATTATTTTAATTATGAATATGTCCAAACTTTAAAAAAATTTGAAACCTTGTTTTGATGTAATAAAGATGTTTTTTTATTACGAATATAAAGAATTATTTAGTTTTAGTAATCATGAATTTGTTGGTATTTTATATTTGATATCTATCACAGAATTGTTATTTCTTGTACTTCAATTAAAAACCATGAACCTAACCCAAACCAATATTCCATTTGTTAGTGGCTTGGTCAGTTTCCTCGGAATAACTACATGGTCGGATGGTCTAGTTCACGGTTCTAAAAAACACGCCATGGCGGCGCCGTGGCGGTACCAAGGTGTGAGGCGCGACTCCGCCGTTAAGAAATAGCCCTTTGCAGCGAGGTTAGGCGTGGCTTAAGACAAGGCGGCATAAGGCACCTTTACGCGCCATATGGCGATTTTTTTAAGGCGTGGCGCCCCAAAAACATTTTTTTTAAACAAATTGACTTTTTTTATATACATTTTGCGGTCGCGTGTTTTGAACTTCTATAAATTTGTATTTTGTAATTTATATATGTTACTTTGCCCCTAATTTGAGTAACTTTGTGTAATTTGTATATTAATAATGATAAATTTGATATAAATATTTATGAAATATATACAAAATTGCCGCCTTAGGTGCCGCCTTAAAAAACACCATGGCTCGCCATGGCTTCTAAAACTTGAGGCTTGACCTCGCCGCCACGCCACGCCTCACGTTATTTAGAACCTTGGTCTAGTTTAGTTTAGTACTTCTTAAAAGTGAGATTATGTTTAACTTTTTTTTTTGAACCATTCACACATAGTGTTTAAGTACACACTGGTATAATCTTAATTCACTAAAACATATCACACAAAACATTTCAATAACCACACACACTAAGTAATATCTCACTCTTCACACTAAACCGTAGCACCAGAATCATCATCTCATTAAACGGCCTATAGCGTCCCATGCATTAACAGTCTATCGCTCAGCAATTGAAAGAGCACCAACTCTGCATATCAAACACACGACAAGACTCAAAACAGCAACCAGAACGAGATAGCAAAAACGTCCATAAGTATCATTCGACCATAGCATGATTAAAACAGACACCATCAACACAAAAATACCCATCAGCAACAATATATTATACAAAACAACAGCAGCATCAATCACAATCCAGAACAATCACCATATTCAGTACTGATACAACCACAGTCATACTTGCTTATTGAAACACTCATAATATCGGGGAAATAAGCAACATCTGACAAAGGAACTCTGGGGCTCAACAGGGTAGCATTATCTATCTAAACAAAGGGAAACATATCGTACTCACCCCACTCACAAAATAAAATAGATATTGCATCAACCCTATCCTAACAAACAAAAACTCTACGGCTCAAAACGGTTAAAAAACAGGGAAGGGCAGCCGAACAACACCTCCATCCTCCTAACCTCCAAAAAACACCAAATACACACCATAACCACCCCCTTATAGCACCAAAGCCTATAATGGCCCCCAACCACACCAGCCTCTACTCAAAACACTTTCATATATACACCAGCCCACCCCCCCACCCAAATATAGTAGTCAAGATACCGCATAAACCACAAATCTCTAAGGCTTGAAAGACTGATTTGTATTGGCTAAACTAGATGGCCTAGCAAATCAACAGGGATTGAGTTGCCCCCCTTATCACACCATGGCTACAAAGAGTGCAACCTCCTGCACAATACAGAGTCCCCAAAATATAACCTATGACCATGGCTACTTAGCACAGGACAGCAATGTGGAGTGTGTACATGATTAGTGTCACCTTATAACACCATTAAGAAGTGTAGCCACAACCACTAGACCTACCATCACCACCCTTATATCACCTTCCCAACCCCCGCCCAATAATTTAACTCATGGAAATTCATAGTTGGATTTCAAGTCCAAAAATTGAGCCTTATACCAATAACTCGGGACAAAACAACACCCGATAATTAAAGGCCCACCCACCCCAGTCCTAAGACACAATGGCCACACACCCACGACACCACACCCAATACCCTATTGCCTAGAAACATACAACACAATCCCTCTACACACACACACATACCGGAGCATACTACCAAACACTTACATCTACCCGTCTACCCAAATGGAAACACAAACACACACATGGCTCAACCCATACTGAAACAGAGACCACTCACGCTGACACCCACCCCCAGACACTATGGTCACATTAACCACACAAGTTACACCATAGTATTACCATAACAGCTCTTTCTAGCCACTCACAGTTCCGTCTTGCTTCACTCCCATCATACCTGCACACAATACAAGCTAGATTCCTGCATAGTTAGTGATCATACAATAAACACAAGCATACACGTGCACTGGCCTTACACCCAAGCTATCCAAGGAGCTGACCTACCCGCTCCTTTTCTAGCTAAGATATCGGCCTCTCTATTCAGATCTCTTGGAAGATGCTGAACAACAGGCTTCTCAAACACCTTGAGTAAGTCTTTGATTCTACATAGTACATCGACCACCGCCAGAGGAGGGTCCTCTTCAGCGTTGACCAAATTAACCACTTTCATAGAATCAGTGAGAATCCTAATGGAGCCATAATTTGCTAACCTATTACTCCTCAATATTAATAACCTATAAAACACAGCTTTCATTTCCGCCACTAGAGGAGTGCACACTGTTATAGATTTGGAAAAAGCACCTATTAACAATCCATTATTCGCCCCCTAAACACACCGCCAATGCCACATCACCTCGTACAATACCAACATCCACACTTTCCTAATCCACATACTGCTACTCAATAATGGCCAGGACTCCACTAGATCCACAATACTTCTAGGCACTACCCAATTCAAGCCTACCGTACTCAACACCCTAGACCATACCTCCCAGGATTTTTTGCAATGTAACAACAAGTGTACCGTGGATTCACTTCACTATTATAAAACGGACACTTGTTCTCATTCAGTCTCAGTACTCCTTTCCTTACTAGCTCCATCCTCGTAGAAATATCATTCCACACTGCTTGCCATACAAACAAACGCACCTTAGGAGGGTCCCAGTGCTCCCAGACTTTAGCTACTCCTTGCACCCTATCTTCCTCAGTAGCTTTGTTTAATAAGCTACTCATAGAAAACTCATCACTATTATCAAGCTTCCAAATTACCCTATCCACCTGATTCTTCCGCGGACAATGAGACTTCAATACCTCCATGAACGCACTATATACACCCACTTCCCAATCGAAAACTCTTCTCCTTAACTCACCACTCTAATATGAGATTATGTTTAACTATACTAACGTTTTTAAACCTATCAAACTAAACCATGGACATTCTATGCAACATCATTGTTTTTATATTTATAAACACTTAAATGAGTAAATGATGAAATATCTAACATACCCATATTTAGAATGTTTGTGAGTATAAAAATACTTAAGATAGATAATGGTAAAAGCATATATTATACCCACTTAAAGTTATGACTCCATCCAATTAGACATACAACGGTTACTCAAAATCTAGTGGATGCCCCAGTCAAAATTAATCAGACTTATTGTAGGCAAATTTGTCTAGTTCAATTTTTTTAATACTTAAACAAATTTGATCTTACTGTAAAAACAAGGGTAATAATTTATGCATGATAACTTTTTCTATAATAATTATAACTTATATATTAAATTATGACAACTTTTAACATACATAAAAATTCAACAATATAATAGTCTAAAAAATTATTTTTTAGATGTGTTCTTAAAAATTATTTTTTACAAATTGTCACTCTAAAAAGTTATGAAGGAAAATGACGTGGACTCATGTTTACCCCATTATGGTAGCTAGTTTTGTGAAACGTCAGTCAATAGTCAAATATGCTTTGACAAACATGCCTTTAAGAATGTACTAATTCATCGTCTTGTTACAAACTACGTTTTCTTGAAAACCCAAATTTCATCTTGTTCTTTTTTTTTTTTTTTTAATTATGAATTTAACATTACCTCTTACAGAAAGAAGTTATTATAAATAAAAATAAGAATTTTTTTTAACGGATCTGTCTCAGTGGTACACGGATACGTAACAAAAATAAAGATTATTCATGGTTTTGTGGTACAAAATTCGGGAGAAACTGTGTGGTTAAAATTAAAATCAATTGATAAGAAGAGTAATTAAAGATTCTTATTAAACTAGTTTAAATGTCCGTGTAAACTTATGAGTAATAATAAAATTATTATTATATATTCGTTTATTTAAATATATATAATATATAATTGTTTTGTACCGATGAAAGAAAAACACTACGAGACACAAATTATGAAAAAACAAGATTTGTATCATATAATAACCGTAGATGATTATAAAAATTTGAATATTTATTTTTAAATTATTTATATAACTTAATAGTTATACGGAGTAATATTTAACCCTTGTTTAAGGTTTATACAATTAGTTGTTAGAATTAAATTAGACGTGAACAAATTATTTATATAAATCTCAAACGGTATGATTTATATAATTAATTAGTCGTATGATATTATTCCTAAATTGTTTATATAACATAATAATTATAATATTGTCTACATAGATATATTAATATCATTTAAAATTTAAATAATATATTTTACTAACTATCTTATCTCCTATTAGAATTAAATTTTAAAAATTAAGTTTTCAATTTTGACTATTAAATGTAAACGTAGAAATTAGCAAATTAAAATAATAGTATAAAAGATAGATATAAAAAAAACACCTGGTGATTAATAAAGTGGAGGAGCAATAATTACATTATAAATGCTTAATAAAGTAGAGTAACTTAGTGATTAGTTATTACTAAATGATTATGTTTTTTAATATATTAATAAAGTAGGGTATTTTATAGTAGGGTGTATGAAACAACACCCTTATCAATACAAATATAATTTTTACCTCATTAATCCCAACAAATACTCTCTCAAACATCATCAAGTGCCATTTTTTTACCAGGGCCGTCTCAATCATTTTAAGCCCGAGGTAAAAACAAAAAATAGGCCTCTAAAAATAAAAAATATATATATACAAAAACAAACTAAAATATATAAAAATGTTGAATATGAAACTTACAATTGTTTCGGTTTTTAAAATCTTTATAAATTTATTTTTTACCGTCTTTGAGATTGTTTAAGGTTTTAAAATTCTTCTTTTTCTTTCTTTTTTGACTACAAGATAAATTCATTTTGGTAAACATGATTTATTAATTAACTATAAAGTGATTTAGGTATTCAAATAAACAAACCACTTAACTTGATATCAAGTGATTCACCTATTCAAGTAAACACACTAATTAATTTGATATCAAGTAATTCAAGTAACCAGTTTAACTAATAAACTACTAACTAATTAGACTATTTAGCTAATTCAATTGTTTTAAGATTTCAGATAAGTGACACCAACAAACTTGATAGTTGATATCAAATGACTAAATTTTAAATACGTGATTTAAAGTTACCAATTAATATGTGACTCAGGTAAGTAAGTGATTTCAAGTAATTAAAACAATAAATTAATGAAATCACCTATTGTGTTTAGGAAATACCAAAGAAATTGAATTAGATGAGTTACAATTGTGTTTTTTTTTTTGTTTTTCATTGTTTGCAAACCAACGACGAAACTAATGATCTCTACTCTCCTTGCCATCTCGACTTCTGATCATAGCTAAATCATTTGCCATCACATTGATTTCTCTTTTCTTTTTCCCTCTAACCGGTCAGTATGCGTCCAACATTATCAAGTTAATTAATTGCTATTTTAATTTCTAAGTAAGAATTTCAAATTTTGGGCCTCGGAAACATGTTTTCACAAATTATTTGTATGTATATTTGGGCTCAATAAAGTATATTATATATATATATATATATATATATATATAGGGTGATGTTATTGTAAGATGTAAATCAAAATAAGATAGGTAAGAGGGAATCTCAACCACTGAATTTTCATCAAAGTCAACAAAAGAAGTTTCAAACTTAAAGAAAGAAACCGTCAATTAAAGGGCAAACCAGGAAATTATGTATTAGTCTGTTCCTAAAATCACGTTGACTGACTACCAAAATACACATTCGCATATTTTCAAAAAAGTGATAAACCCACATTCATGAGGGAAAAGGTGATGCATAATTGCATAGCCTACCCTCATCAAATAAATACTCACAACTACAATTCATCAAATATGAAAATTTTCATCAAAAAATTGACAGAGATACTATGGGGATGGTGATGAATCAAACGAGAATGAGATGGAAGATGATGATAAAAACAAACAAGAGGAGCAGCTACATAAACTAGTTGATGAAAGAATGGAAGCTATTAAGTTGATTGCAAACAAAGTATCTGTTAAGAGCTCTTGAATATTATGAAATCTAGTATTTGCATTACAATGATGATTTTCTTATTATTTAATGGTTTTCGACTTATTTAAATGTTTTGAGCTGTTGTAATCTCTATTTAGCTTGCTAGATTTATAATAACATCAGAGTTCCTCAAAAAAAAAAAAAAAAAAAAAAAAACAAACCTTCTATATAGCCCATGTATTCCATTTGATATCTGAATACCCAAAACTTACAGCTTTTCAACAACAATTTTCTAAAATTTATGAATAATCTTTTAGCATAGAAATCAAATTTGATGAAAAAAATAGATGAATGAGCATTCAAGCCTTCCAATGGATCTCGAACCTTCTACGGAAATGATGACCAAAAAGCCCTAACTAATCCATGTTCAAATTGGAAATCAAGAACATTATTATTCCACCTGAAACCTTTCATTAATTTGAAGTCAGGCAGCAGCGACCGGGGATTTGGGGGTGGCGACATCAGTCAAGTCAGGCGGTGATGACAGTGTTTTGGGGCGATGACAGGGATTTAGGGTTTTTGAAATAGAGGCCCCAGTGAACTCGAACGGCAGCAGTAGATGGTGGCATCGGTGAAGTCCGTCAGCGGCGATGAGGATTTGGGGCGGTGACGGGGATTTAGGGAGGCGACGTAAATTTGGTGGAGGCGGTAGTCTAGCTTGGGTCTCGAGGATGAATCGTGAGGATGAAACAGATGGTACCATTATTTAAGGAAAATTATTTTGTTGATAATTAATTGTAATTATAGAATACCCATTATACTCTTTTATTAATAATGACACATGTCATTCACATATTACATCTTACCCATCTTACATTATTTTACATCTTACTTGATCTCATTCTTATATATATATATATATATATATATATATATATATATATATATATATATATATATATATATATATATATATATATATATATATATAATACTATATTAATTGTGAGCCCAATCTAACTATGAGTCATGATCGTTTACTGCTCCGATAGCCCGCCCCCTTAAGACAGCCCTGGTTATGACATGTTGCAACCAAAGCTTTAGATGAATAAGCACAATGTGAACCAAACCACATTTAGACCCAAAAATATTTTTAAAGGACATGCATCACATCCAACAACCACTTCCTCTTAAGAAACACGACCAGAAAAGAAAGACTATTTCTTCGTATGTATGGTGGAATGTCACACGATGTATGTCACTTCTAGTAGAGACTTTAATTGAAATTACTCCTTTGTCTCATGGAAGACGCCATTTGCTATTGCATGAGCTACAACAAAGGTGAAATGACCAAGCCAAGACTAAAAACCGTTCCACACTCATTTTAGTGTTTAACAGGTGTGTCGGGTAGATTTTGAGGCCCTATGCTAAGAGGAGTATGAGCCTTTTAATTAAACATACACACATGTATAAGTAAAAATTCATTAACACAACGATATATATTTTAGTAACTAAAAAAAGAATAATATAAAAATAGCTTATCTTACATATATACTTCAATCATGAAGTCCTCATAATATTATTAGAAGCACAGTTTGAACCAACTATTATTTTTCATACTCTATAATATATCGATCACTATATTTATCAATCTATTTACTATTTCTTATGATAATATGGACCATATAAAACTTAAGTTCTGATAAACTTAATTATGCATATGTGGTTTTTTGTCATCATTACTGGAGTAGACACTGATTCGGGATTCGGGAATAGTCCACAAGACTCTATATGCAAAATTGTATATACATAAACAATTGTAGTTGAAATATTAAAAAACTATTATAAATTTAAACAAATATGACTTGTGATGTGGATTGAACATTAAATATTTCAATTTCTCCTTATTTGACTCAACTTCGATGCCTCATATTTTCTTCTTGATTCCCGAACAATGAATGAGTTTTCTAATATGTATTTTTTAGGCTTATAGAATAACTATTTTAAATAAGGGGTTCATAGCATTTTATTTTATTAAGTAACTTGGACAAATTATAACATTATATCTATATATGATATATGTATATAAAAATTTGGGTCCCCTCTTAAATATATGTCATGTGCGGTGATACCTCATTCACTCCCTCAAAAACACTCCCCAATCCAAAATCGGTGCGTGTGTCAACTGTTAAAGGGATCCCCATCATCCAAACGCCACTTGAACTTGTGATTCTTAGTGTATACTGTAAGATATGGAGCATGCATATATAATTGGCTATAACTCTTTCATAATATTTACAATGTTGAGCATGTCACTGATTAATCTCAGTAAATTAGATGAAGGTGTTCCAATGCCTTTTCTTCTATGATTCACTTACATATTGTTATCGTTAACATATCCTAGGTATTGATTTATCTGTGTTTTTTTCTGAGTTGAATGTTTTTAATTATGTGACCGGGGAGGTAGATCGAACTTAACTTACTGAAAATGCACATGGTTACCATAAATGTCGTTATTATTGTATAAGAAATAGGCATGCATGTCTTTGCAAGATATACGGAGCAAGCAACAGGTTTCACTTAATGCAAACAAACTTTAATTTCAACTTTTATATATATATATATATATATATATATACCTTAAGGTACTAAATGTAAGGAGAATTGTGGCTGTGACATGTGTCATAACTAAAAAAGGGTAAATTAGGTAGTTTGATAATTTTTTCTCTCTCTTTCCTTAAATCCCTCCCCCACGTTATTATCCCACCATCATATCTGCTTCTCCTCCAAACCCTAGAATTTTGAAGAGCCGCCACCAACCTCCGCCTCCATCCATCCGTTCCCCTGCAACCGCCGACAGTCTTCGCCGCCCCATTTGAAGTCGCAGTCGCATTCTCAGATGCACACGCCACGTAGCTTTCCCGTCCCCACCCCTCACACAAACCCTAAATCCTCCATTTTGCAAAAAATGTCGACTCCCCTAGTTATCGGCGTCGCTTCCCATGGGTATCGCCTCATAGAAACCCTAAATGCACGCCCGCCGCTGTTGTTGTTATACGCACCGACTACCGCCGCCGTTGTTATGCGCACCGACTACCACCGCATAACCCCAAGGTCTTCCGGCTAAACCTCATGTATCCCCTCTGCAACCGCCGCCTCCCTCACGTCACCGACCACCACCATAACAGGAACCTACATCGGAATGAGTGTGCATCGGTTTGATTTGTGCATCGGCAACAGTTTTACATGGCTATTAAATATTTTGTGCATCGCCTCTGCACCACCACCATTCATCCGTGATTTCTTCTCTTGTGCATCGTATTTTTACCAAAGTATGCATATTTTTTATTTTGTGTATCAAAATGGTTGTAATTTGTTCATTGTAATCTGTGAATCAAAAGGTGTAATCGGTTTGATGCACTTTGATCTTTCCACCATCTGTTCATAAAAAAATTTGTAATTTTGTGCTTCAAAATGTAAGCTTTGATTGTTGTAATCTGTGCATCTAGCTACTACGGTGCATTTGATTTCGCCGGAACTGTTGTTGTAGTTGATTTCGCTGTTTGTATTCTCTTGGTTAAATTTACCATTTTAACCTTTTTTATTTTTTTTAATTCTGAAAATTCCGTTTTTCTTGGTGACTTTTTGTTTGACTTTTGCATAAATCCTATGGTCCAGATTTCTCCTTATCTTTAGTACCTTAACAAATTTTGTAGCATATCCCTACCCTATATATATATATATATATATATATATATATATATATATATATATATATATATATATATATATATATATATATTATTTATTATTATACAGGGGTGTTATGTTCAGGTTGACGGGTCTTTATGCGAACACGACCCATACTTTAATAATTATATTGGTGTTAGGGTATATGATACGAACCCTTTTACGTGTAAAATTGACACGATCCGTATAACTCGTTTAAATATATAGGTAGGTGGAAGGTCATGCAGCACAGCTGCGGGTCTAGTTATATTAAATGTGTTCTTTCTTTGTCAAAATATATAATCTAAATACATAATGCCTAGTAAATTTCAACCTATCTAGATAGTTAAAGGCAAAAACTCGATGCTTCTAAAAAATAATTTAGCTACAAGTGATGAAACATTGAATGACTCTATAGTATCTATTCTCGACGGTCTCAAACTAATGAAGGAACAAACGGAAAATTGTAAATTTGCTTATAGTAAGGGTTACGAGGATTAAAGAATAAGAGAAAAATCCAATAACCAAATAAGAAATATAAAAATAAACGATAAATTAATTAATAGAAAAAGAAAAATTAAAAAAATTAATATGTGGGTTTGCTTGTTGACTCGTGAACTAGCAAATAATCTCAACACGACATCTTTATTTATATGCTTAGCAAATCGACCCGAAAATACCCCATACCTCGTTTATGCTCAACCCAACATATTTATTTATATATCGTATCAATAATTATCACCCTATTATTATCTTAATTCATGTTTTAAAATAAATTACATGTTTGAGAAATTAAATATGTACACTAATGAACCTGTTTTCTTGTTTTCACATGTACCAACGCATTTAATTGATCATAGCCCAACTTTACGTGGAACAGTTTTCGTTATAAGATATAAAAGTTTCCAACTGTTAACACTCAATTGATAAAAAGTCAAAACAAGTGATTTAGATTATTGGCATTAATTAAGATGAAATTCATATATCAAATTAAAATCAAACAATACGTTTGTGAAAGCCAAAAACAATCTTTTAATAACAATAATTAATAACAATCATAATAAGACATATATATATATATATATATATATATATATATATATATATATATATATATAGCTAGACAACCATTAATATGTTGTAAGAATAAGATATAAGAACCTAGGTCAAAGGACGATTCTATATTTTCTTCATACAATTGTCGTATTAAGAGTGGAGGTACTGCGTGTAAAATATTAAGACTAAATAGAAAATTATATCATTTTCTTTCTTTTAGGAAAAAATAAACAATTTTCCATTTAAATAATATAGAACATAATTAAACAAATCTGCTAGACCAAACTGGCACAGATTCACACAAACGAATGTGGAGAGATTGAGGAAAGCCATAAGGTCAAGTGTTGTCTAGTTTCATCAACTTACCCTGCATGCTATATATTCGCTACAATCTTGAAATATTAATTAGGGTTTCTGATTCAAACTTTTATATAATTTCTTTTGTACAATATGGTTTATTTATTTATTTTTCACTTAGACGGTATAAGGCCTATACTATACTGGTTTAATCTGTTTACGAGTAATCGAGTATATGAAGTACTTAATTATATGGTCGAAAGTTCTTTAATAGTGGTGTCCTGTAGATTTTTGAGTTCCTGTGCGTATAGCAACAAAGGGGCCATTAAAATAACGGTATTTTTTATATCAATAACTAAAACAAAAAAACGCTGATAAAATATAGTATCTTGTATAGTTAAGTGAATTGTAAGGTTATTAGCATTCTTGAAAGCAAATTTGTGATCAACTCCTTGTAATCAACACTCTCCAATATATCTTTTCCGATATCTAGTATTACCAATCACTTCTCAGCACCATATTTGATATAATTTAACAATTGATGGATTGAAATAAAATATATATAAAAACAAACATGATGTGAGATATCTATCCAACTCTCCACTCTTGAATGTTTTTTGGTTTGTGATATCTTGTCCAGGATAATTACTTTAAATATAAGTTTTCTAATATTCTTTTCTATATTAAGCGAGTTTTAAAAAATTAGAATATTATACTTATATGATCTTCTAATATATATAAAAGACTAATTTGAAAAAAATTATTAGATGATCTGGACTCTTCATTTAATAAAAAATTTAATCTTAGCCGTAAATTCTTTTAATTCTAAAATTTTGATTTTAACTTTTTAAAGTTAAACTAATAAAAATTAGATAAAGATAACTCTTAATTAAATTAATGATTAAATTAATATTAATATTTTAATATATTATTACAATTATGCCACACCCCCATGCGAGATACTATTTATTTAGATAAATATTAATTTTTGTTATAAATTATTCAAGATTTACCTAATTAAAAGTATATATTTATTTTATTTTTCAAAATTTTTATATTTTTAGTTGAATATATTTGTTATATTATATGAAAATAATTTTTCAAGCTTGTCTTTATTTGTATGATTTAGTTTTAAAATAGGTAGATAATCACCTATATATTACCTACGATTACATGTTTAAACCTTATTTTTGTTATTTCTTTACTTTGATATTAAAGATCATACTGTTCTCATTTTTTTCATTCTCTTATATATCAATTATGGAGAATAAACAACATTCTTCATCATCTCTAAAGAGACATTTGTTTGGAACCTTCAACAAAAGGAAGGAAAGACGGGTGATAAACACTTATATGTACGTTTTACAGTTATTTTACTATACCTCTAACAATTTCACACCATCAAAATTTATACTAAATTTCAAACATCTCATGTGTTTATAAACGGGGTGATAAACTTATATATTAAAAGAATAAGCTTATAATATCATTAAACTATTTTTAGAATATCTTTTATTAGTTAAAATCCTATATTTCCATATATATTCAAATTATTATTAGAATTTTTCTCACTAATCATTCTTATTTTTTTTTCTAAAATGGCTAACTATCAGCGCAAAATAGTAATATATTACATGTTTCATATTTTATAATCGTGTTTCATTAGACCTAATTAAAATTATTTATCGTTTATTCATATCCAATATATAATAAATAATATTGATAAAACATACAAATAATGCTCGTGACATTCGTTGTTGTGATACACTTTGTTTGATTTAAAATTGTTTACTATACATGTTAGTACCGTTTAATATAAGAAAGCGTTTAAAATTTATTTTAATTATCTCCGTATTTTTACACGGAGTATTAAACTAGTAATATAATATATGTATGTAAAAAGTTGGCCTTTTTAAAACGTTGACTCTGTACGCATCGTTCAACCCATAGCCCCTCCACGACACCCTTGTTATTTGATTATCGAAAATAAGACCCTGAAAATAAATGGTACCCAGCTTCCTCTATTACAAAATTATTGTTGACAAAAAACACACTATAAATAATGAAATTAATGCATGTTTTACTTTTGAAAATGTTATTTTTAGTCTTACATTAATACACTAGATTAATTGTATGTGTAATACAGATATGGTTAAAAAAATGATAATATTAAACACAATTAAAATATTAAATAACTATAATATGCGAAAGAAATGACAGTTAAAACTTAAAACATATTAGTAGTTTTATCATTAAAAAATATAGGGCAAATTTTCGAGAAAGGTAACCTAGATATCGAAATTTATCAATAAAGGTAACGTCCAATTTTTTTGGCCAAGAAATGATCATAAATTTTAACAAAAAATGAAATCTTGAACAAATAACCTTGATTTTCAGTATGTCATGATACTATTTTTAATAACAAATTGAAATTTATAATATCTTTTTATGCAAAATTAAAATTTACAATCCTTTTTTCCTAATTAAATAAAAAAATATTAATCTTTTCTCGGCAAAAAAAAATTACATGTTACCTTAATTGGCAAATTTTAATATATATGTTACCTTTCTCAGCCATTTGCCATAAAATATATTCTAAATAGTTTAATTCCCCTTATAAATTATAACCAATAAATACGTGACATTATTGCTTCTAATTAAACAATAATGATTGATGACATGATAAATATAATCAAGTCTCTTATCATAATACCACATTTCTACTATCACATGTGCCATCCATTAACCATTCCTACTATCACGTGTGCCATCCATTAACCATTCCTTTTTATTTCCTCAAATGGCTTATGGGCGTGTTCAGTATATAGTTTTTAAGTTTATTGTAAACAAAAAGCACTAAAATAATAATCTTCTTGAAATAACTTTTAAAACTAGTTGAAATCTTTTTACATGCAAAATTACCTAAATACACTCTTAATTGTTTGAAGTTCCTCCTATTTTTGGTTCAATTTCTTTTTGTCATTTTACACTATCTAGCTCCAATTATCAGCTGTTTTATCAAACATACATACAACTAAAAGATACAGCTTCTAGGGGCGTAATTGAGCCGAGAAAGCTAATTAGTAGCAGTATTGTTGACATAGCAATCGGCTGCAAAGTGACCCTATCACCACATTTGTAGCATTCAGCCTTTGATTTATCAAATGTGCTTCTCCGTTCACTAGTGGACTTTTTATCAAATTTTCTCTTCCCGTTAGTTTTGAATTTCAGAAACTTTTTGAAATTTTTCATAATGAAGTCTATTTCAGCATCTTCATCATAGGTGACTTCTTCTTCCACAGTTTCAGTCCATTTCTTCTTAGTATAATAATCTTCTTATGATTCTGATTCTTTAGAGAGTACAATAAATGATGTTGATTTCATATGGTTATCTACAACCAGAGCAAGAGACTTTTTGAGTAATTTCTTCAGATCGTTCTTTTAAACGAATTTGCACATCATTCAACAAGATACCATAGAGTTTTCACATATCCATGTCTTTCAGCATATTGTTGGTTCAAAGAACCTGGCACATGGTATCCCATTTAAAATGAAAATGAATCTGGTATAGACTTCTGTCAAAGTCTCAGATTCTTTAGCACATAAACTTTCATTCTTTCTAGTGATATTTGTTTCTTATACACCTTAACCCTTGTAGTTTCCTCAAAAGAAATGCAAAGATTTTCCCACATTTCTTGGGTAGTGCAATCACAATGTTGTTCCTGATCTTAGCATCGAGATTTACACATTTCTTCTCATCCCTCTATCCACAGAGAACGAGGTTTAGGACGACGAGGAAGAGATGCATCAGATGATGCAGTCTCAACAACTTTTGTGAGAAGAACATATGGACCTTCCTCAAGAATAGAAATGGAGTTGCAATCGATATTCTGTAAGTTGAGAAGCATGAGATTTTTCCAGCTAGCAAAATGTTCAATAGTTTATTTGGGAAGTTTTGCAGAAGAACCATTTTCCATGAATTCTAATTTTGACATCTTTGAAAAGATCTCTAATTATAGAAGAACTAGAACCTGCTCTGATACCAATTGTTTTTCCCGTCTTAGGATGAAAAGATGTAATACTAACACAGACTAAACAAAATTTAAGTGTGGAAATAGTATAAAGAATCGAACACACAGATATATCAAAGTTTGAATATATTGATAGACAAACTTACAAGTTTTTAGGAACAGACTTGAAAGCAGAGAACAAAACACAATTTCAGAATGCACTGAAATTGGGGACGAACAGACGAACACATTTCTCTAACAAATGAGAAAAGTAAGCATATATTTAGTAAACAGATCCTGAACCTTCTAAACAATTACACGTGTAATCATCTAAATAAAAGTAGGCTAGGGAATCCTAACAAACTTCTAAACCAATGGGAGGGTCGGATCTTGAACTGCTTGCCTCACCCGATATAGCAATGACAGTGACAGCACTGACATGTTCATTTTGTTTAGGGGACCATTTGTTCAGTAAAGATACACTTCAATGAAACATCAATCTTCAATTCAGCGGAGTTTCTTTCAGATTTAAAGAGGACCCTTCTTTAGCAGACCGTCTTCAGCGGATTACTGTTGGTCCTGATTGGATACTACAACAACAAATGTTTATAGAAGGGGGGGTTCTATACAAACTTTAGCTATTTAAAAAATAAGAACACACAGATGTACTTTATATAATTCTTATTGATTTGAATCAATAATTACATGAACTAAGTGCAGAATATCTAAGTTCAACAAAGATGGCAACTGATTTGTCTAACAAATAGACTAGCTAATCCTAACCAACTAATGTTTAGGATGTTCAACATATGAACAAGTTTGATTACACTAAGAATAATATTTGCTAACTCTTCTAAATCTCAACATATGAGATTACAGTGTTCAACCAACGTACTCAGCATGGTTTCATGCATGATTATATATAGAGAGATGGTGTCCGGATGGTGGTAAGACAAGGAGGCAAGAAAGTATAAGAATAATAATATTATAATAGATAAAGTTAGTGGGTAGAAAGCAAATTCACTTTATACATGGAAAGGGGTAAAGTGAATGTATTATCTGATAAAGTGAAACCCACTATCTATTATTATATTATTAAACTCATACCGTTTGCTTTGGAAGTGTAATTTTCTCTTTCCATGCTTGTACTTTATACAACACCATGCTTTCTTCATATTTGACTTTACCAAGTATAAAGTTGCCAGCCATACTTAGTTGTTGTAAACAAATCTTCGAGATCTTCTTCTTGAAAAGCAGCTATCACCATTTCCAGGGGGTCAAACTCTATCCTTTTTATCTCATTACAGATTCAAAAAGTGCTATTACTTTTACAAAGAAATCTCTAAGGCTAAATAGAACAACACATGTTCTGCCTTGACTTAAGAATAAAATCAGCTAAGTGTTTAAACTGAATACGACTCAGCTGATGAAATTAACTCTAAGCTATAATGATATTTTTTTCTCAGATGAGGAATGTTAATAAGGACTCAGAAGCATAAGCTAATTAACCTATATGATCAGTAGACCAAGAATGTTCAACTGATCATTAAGAGTAATAAGCTTATAAGAATTACTTAGACAGAAAGTAAACTTATATTCTGATGAGAGAAATCCTCAGCCGATGTTCTTTGATCCTTCAGCTGATGCTTTTGAAGGCTCAGCTGATCACTTGGTTTCTCAGCTGATGGTTTTGAGGCCTCAGCTGATGCTTTGATAATCCTTAGCTGATGGTTGTAAATCCTTAGCTGGTGCTTTGTAAATCCTCAGCTGATGTCTTTTCTCCTTGTCTGACCCTTTGAAGCTGATCCATCGTCTGATGCTTTAGAGTTCAGCTGATGCTTTTGTTCCTCAACTGATGTTTCTTACTTAGAAAATTCTTTAAGTATTACTTGAAAATAACACATGTTTTTAACTGATCTAAGTCCACAACTGAATATGTGGTTTTGTTATAATCAAATCCTATTTTAATTAATAGACATGTTTAATTATGGTTTGATATTGATATCTCCCCAACAATCTCCCCCTATTTGATGATGACAAAATCTTATCTTGTTTAAGAAGAATTAGTTTGACTCGGATTTGTAAAGACAAAACTTTTAAGTTCAATTTGGTTACCTAGCTATCTGTTTTTGGTAACTCTTTAAAATATGTTCCCTTGATATTTTGCTTTTGGGAATCTTTTGATTTATGAAGTACCATGGTTCTGTTTTTGTGGAATCTTCATATAGGGTTCACCATCTCTTTTGTAAAACAAAGTGTTTGTGATAGTTTCAGGGTACTTCCTTGTGACTAAATCAGCTCTGTGATCATCAAACTCTTTTTGTCTTTCCCCTGTCAGCTTTGTAATTGTAGAGAAGTCAAAGTTCAAGAGGGCTTCTATTGCTTCTCTGTGATTCATTCCTTTCTTGACTTTCTTGACATCAGTAGGAGTAGAAGCAGTTTGCTGGACTTGCCCTTAAGTAGAAAGCTAAAAGCTTCTTGTTGCTCAGACAAATCAATCTCTTCTCCTAGGACATCAGCTAATCCTTGAGTAGTGAGGAACTCATCTTGTCTATGTTGAGCTTTCATGAGTTGATTAAATGGTTCCCTAAGTATTGCAGCAAACAACTTTGCTCTTTTCTCTGCATTTTCCAATTGATTGGCATCTCTTTCTTTTCATTCTTCCTCCATCTCTCTTCTTTCTTCTTCCTCTATATCTTCAGCAGACATAATTTTCTTTCCTTTTCTTCTAGAGGAAGATCTTGGAGTTGAGGGATTTTATTGTTTAGGAGGAAGGGCTTGGACTGATGGAGTTGTGGGAGTAGAGCTTTGTTGCTTCATTTTGAGCAGAGTGGAAAGAGGAACATTATCTTCATCATCATCATCATCATCATCATCATCATCATCATCATCATCATCATGTGAGTCATCTGATGGTATGTCAATTAGATCACATGATTCACATTGCTTTGGTTTCTTTGCACAATTCCTTCTTGCTTTCTGTTTCAGCCTTCTTTTGGGCCTTTGCTTCTTTTGACCAAGTTGCTCCCCCTCAGTTTGATTCTCCTCCTCAGCAGTTGATTTACCTTGAGTTTCTGCTTCATTGAGGTTTGTTTCTGCCCTGTCTGCTTCAATTTTAGCAACCCATGCATCTATAGCTTCTTAGACAGTTCTTGGAGAGGGTTCCCTTGAGCTAGATGAGGATTCTGACTTCTCCACCTTTTTATCATCATCATATGAGGGAAAAGTAGGTAAAGAAATAGTTGGCATAGTTGGGGCAGCATGAGTAGAGGTAGAGGATTGAAAGAGAATGGGAGTGGATTGAGTAGGTTGAGTGGAAGTAGAAGGTGGGACAGTAGATGTGGAAGGAGACATAGTAGGGATAGGAGGTTGTGTAAAAGGTGGGGGTGGGTCTGTGATGTGAGGGAATGGGTGAGAAATGAGGTTGAAAAGTTGATGTAGAGGGCTTTAGGCGGTTTATGGCATCAGTTATGTTGGTAAACTCCCTAAGATGCTCTATATGTTTTTGACGGGTAAAATGGTAAAGGTTGGTTAGTTCTTGATCCAAACTCTGGAGAAAGGTAGGGAGTGGAAGGATTGAATCAGGGATAATGACATAAATGGATAGAGTGGTTGGTTTGATATTATGTAGATTGTTTAGGAGGTTGGAGATAGTTTGGTTAAGAGAGGAAAGAGTTTGTTGGGATATGATTGGAGAAGGTGCAATAGTAGGGGTAGAGGTTTGGTTTAACAGTTGATCCAATTTGGTGAGAATTGGTCCTAGATCAACTGTGGCAGAGGTGGGTTGGGGTTAGGATTGGTGTGCTTTAAGGTACTCAACTTCTTAGTTTAGGGTGTTAAGTTGAGTTTCTGTTTTGGTTTGAAAGGAGGTGAATGAGGCTTGAAGACTATCCATCTTTTAAGAGATGGACAGAAAGGTGTGAAGTAGAAGGGATGAGGGTTATGTAGGAGTGGAGGTGGAAGCTATAGCAGGTTTTGATTGAGATGAAATGATAATATCATGAAGGGTTGTTAGTCCCTCACTTAGGCTTTGGTGTGAAAGCCTATTGGGAACAGATGTTGTACCCTATACTGATCATTGGTTTCTATCACCAGCATTGACAGGCAATGCAACAGTGTGTATAAGAATAAATCAAATGTAGGTACAAGTATGTGAGAGTGAGTGGGGGTGCACTCAGTGGGGTATCCCTGTGTACATCAATAAGCTGTTAGGAGCTTATTGAAGGCATGGTTTGACTCATATGTTGGGAAGACACAGTATGACCTTGGGAAGAGGTCTGTCTTTCAATGGTATCACCCTTTTGGGACGGTGACCCAGATTGTAGGAGTCCTATTTTTACAAATACATCTTGTTGTGAAGATGTACCCACTGGTTGAAGGGTAATTTCAACATCCATGTGCTCCCCCTCAATATAAGAGGGAACTATTGGAGTTGAGGTTAGAGGTGGAAATGCCACATCCTCTGACATATGTGCAAGGTGCACAATCTCTGCTGCCCTTGGGTCTATATGGGTGACAGTAGGAGTAGAACTAGTGACTGTTGGGAGTGCACTAGAGCTTGGTTGTTGTGGAGGTGTTACAACAGGAGGTGAGGATGGGTTCTCACTAGTTAGGTTGACCAAGTGAGTGTCCTCAGGGAGAGTAGTGACAATACCTGAGATGTGTTGATGCTTGCTGATTTCAATCAGTTAAACTAGATTATCAGAAATCACATCTTCCTCAGCATTGGGTTGATCATCATCATTAGCAGCTTCATCATCACCAACTTGTTCATTGTGGACAGAGGCACTTGAACCTTGAGAGTGCTCTGGAGTGGGATAAGCAATATGTCCTCCAAGGGTGCGACTGGGAGAATCATCAGAAGTAACACTTGGATGTCCAGATCTCCATGAAGTGTTTGAACTTATGGGAAACTCAGCAAGTTGCATCATGATAGGAGAAGAAGAGGTGGTTGTGGCATGAGCAGCAACATCATCAACAGGGAAACCACCACCACTGTTTTCCAATGGGGCAGAGCCTAAGCTGAGATTCATAAATCCACCAGCATTATCACCATTGTCGTCACTATCACCATTACTACCATCATCATCATCTTGGGTTTCTTGATCCCTTTGACTGGGAGACTTAGCAACAAAGTATGCAGAGTCTTCACCTTGATCAGATTGTGGAAAGCTATTAGGATCAGACAATTGGAAACCCTCAGAATGTACACTATCCTCAACATCATGTTCCATAACCACATCATCATGTGCTGGTTGATCATCCATGTTTTCAGAATCAACATTTTCACCTTCTGGTGCCTCCTCATTCTCATTTTCAGCACCAACAACTTCTTCAACTAACTCTTGCATACCTGGAGTTAGTGCAGGACCACCATCTTCTCTAATCAAGTGAAAAACCTTCTGACCCATATGAGGGATAGCCATAGACTAAGATATCTGATGTAGGGGACGTGAGTCCTTGTTGTCTTCTTGGTAGTGGCCAAGGTGATTTTGTCTACTATTTCAAAAAATAAGACTTGAGCAAAGTCAATGTTTATTCCAGTTACCAGAGCATGAAGGACCATGAGTTTGGTTTGGTTCAAAAGATCATGGCTTCCTGACTTGTGGCCAAAGCATCTAATTACCACACTTGCTAAATACTTCAATGGGTGTCCTAAGATAGATAACTTGTACCTTCCATGGGTAACTAGTTCATTGTAGCCAATCAAGGGTAGGATCTCCAGAGTTTGGTCGTGGTTAGGAAAAGGTTGAAATGGGGCAAAATTTGGAATGGAAAGGGCTTCTCTGAGGGTGTTGACTGTTATGGCTAGGTTTACTCTATTGTTTAAGAGAGAGCAGGTAATGGTTTGTTGATCTGGGTGGTATCTTGCAGTGTACCACATCTCCCCAATAACTTGTGGGAAGATAAACAGAGGGTGTGCTGAGAGGCATGGAAACAGGGGGTGAGAGGTTATGAAGTTAACCATTGGTTCATAGCCCTGATTTGCTTTTGATGGGGGAATTTCAGTGGAGATCAAGATGTTGTTGGGTGTAATGGTCATCTGAGAGTTCGGAACAATGTTCCCACCGGGAATAGCTTGGGGTTAGGGCATGATTGAAAATCACCATCTTTAAGCAGAACGGAGAAGAAGATGAACAGTAGCAAAACAGGTTTCATTGAGAGAGAAAAAGATGAAGTTTGAGGGTTTTGAAAGCATAAAGAATAAAAACCGCTTAAATCATCATTTATATCTTTTTGAAAACCTAAAAACTGACACTGATATTAATTTTTGAAAAAGCAACTGTCACGAGTGAGAAACTAATTAAATAATTATGGGCACACATATTTGACTTTAAGAGACATTAGTTGATGAGATAAAAGTATCAGCTGATCATTTTTCAAGAAAAACGAGTATCAGCTAATGAAACCACTTAGCTGAGCTTCTAGTCTTTAGCTAAGGGTTATCAGCTGAGGGATTGCATCAGCTGGCAGAATTTCCTTAGCTGGTTCACAATCAGTAAGTCATAAAGAAGTTTAGATAAGTAATTTAATTAGAACTCACGCAAAGATGAAATTATTTTCACACAACACACTAACTAGGAAGTTGAACCGAGACTTCAGCTAGTTGAAAATCAGTGTTGATGTAGTCCATTGACACTTTCTTTTTCTGACATTATCTCTTAAAAAGTTATGTCTGATTTCAATATGCTTTGTTTTTTAGTGTAAAACTAGATTGTTAGAAATTGATATAGCACTTGTATTGTCACAAAGTATTGGGGTGTCTTCAAACTTCACATCATAATCAAGCAATTGATTTTGTAGCCAAAGAAGTTGTGCACAACAGCTACCAGCAGTAATGTATTCTACTTCAGCAGTAGAGGTTGACACAGAATTTTTCTTCTTACTTGACCAATTTATCAATCTTCCACCTAGAAGTTGACAACCACCAAAAGTACTCTTTCTGTCCAATGTACATCCTGCAAAATCAGAATCAGTATATCCAACTAACTCAAAATTTGAGTCCTTGGGGTACCAAAGACCTAGATTAGGAGTTCCTTTGAGATACCTGAATATTCTTTTAACAGCTGCAAGATGTGATTCTTTAGGATCAGCCTGATATCTTCCACAGAGACATGTTGAGAACATTATATCCGGTCTACTTGTAGTGCGGTATAAAAGTTAACCTATCATGCCTCTATAAGCAGTAATGTTCACTGACTTACTATTATTGTCCTTTCCTAGCTTAAGAGTAGTGGACATAGGTGTTTTCATTGAATAACAATTTTCAAACTCAAATTTCTTAAGTAAGTCATTTACATACTTTGTTTGATGAATGAAAATTCCATCAACCTCTTGTTTAATTTGAAGTCTAAAAAATAGTTTAGTTCACCCATCATGCTCATATGATAGTTATCAGACATGAGTTTAGAAAACTTTTTACAAAGATCCAAATTTGTAGACCCAAATATTATGTCATCTACATATATCTGCACAAGAATCACATCACCTTTGAGTTTTCTAATGAATAGTGTGGTATCAATGCTTCCTCTAGTAAAGCCTTTATTTGTTAGAAAATAAGAGAGGGTATTGCTCTTGGAGCTTGCTTTAGACCATATAAAGCTTTGTTTAAGAAGTAAACATGGTCTGGACAGCTTGCATCCTCAAAACCTGGAGGTTGTTTGACATACACCTCTTCTATCAATTCACCATTAAGGAATGCACTCTTAACATCCATTTGGAAAACCTTGAAGTCTTTGAAGGTAGTATAGGCTATAAACAGTCTGATAGCTTCAAGTCTTGCAATAGGGGAAAAGGTTTCATCAAGCTCAATTCCTTCTTCTTGATGGTACCCCTGAGCAACTAGGCTTGCCTTGTTTCTAACGATTTGTCCTTGTTCATCCATCTTGTTTCTGAACACCAACTTAGTACCAATGATGGATTTTTCCTTTGGTCTTGGCACGAAAGTCCATACATTGTTCCTTGTGAATTCTGCCAGCTCTTCTTGCATGGATTTAAACCAGTGGGGATCATTTAGAGCTTCATCAACCTTCTTTGGTTTAATCATAGAGACAAAACCTGTGTACAAACAAAAATTAAAAGCTTTTGATCTGGTTAGTACAGGTGCCTCTATATTACCTATGACCTGATCAAGAGGATGATCTGTGAGGTCTTTGTAGGCATTTTGGACTATGGGAGAGTTGGGATTAATTTGGATTTGGGGAGTTGAAATTCCAAGACTAGGATCAGATGATGAGACTTCTCATTGATCAGCTGAGAGAATTTCAAGATTAAAATCTGTGGGTATCTCTACTGATGAGGGAATATTTGAAATGGAATTAGAATCCATTGATGTTGAGTCATTATTCACATCATTCAGTAAAAGTAAGGGTTGGTTTGAGGTAGGTTGTGCATTGGTTTCATATAGGACATGAACAGGTTCATCTAAATCATCTACACCAGCTGATGCGAGTGGATCAGCTAACACTGGAGTGCTATCATCAATATGTAGCAGATCATTAAATTCCTCGCATGTAGATAGATTAGAAGAACATGAAGCAACAAAGTCATTCTCATTAAAACTTACATTGATTGATTCTTCAATGACCTTTGTTCTGGTGTTGTATACTCTGTATGCTTTGGAAATGACAGAGTATCCAACAAACACACCTTCATCAGCCTTAGATGCAAACTTCCACAACTGATCTTTTTGATTCAAAATAAAACACTGACACCCAAAGATATGCAGAAAGCTGATGTTTGGCTTCCTTCCCTTGAGCACTTCATAAGGAGTCTTCTTGTGCCTTTTTATCACAAGGGATCTGTTCTGAGTAAAGCAAGCACAGCTGACAGCCTCAGCCCAGAAATTGAAACTTAACCCACTTTCACACAACATGGTTCTAGCAGCTTCAATCAAGGTTCTGGTCCTTCTTTCACTACACCATTCTGTTGTGGAGTTATTGGAGCAGAGAAGTTTTGGGATATACCTTTCTCATCAGAGAAACCTTCACGAGTTTGATTTATAAACTTAGTTCCATGATCACTTCTAAGCATCCTCACAAGATTGCCATTTAGCACCTCCATCTTTCTGATAAAGCTTATTATCTCTTCAGCAGCCTCAGTCTTAGCAGTTATCTTGAGAATTCATCAACCATAACTAGTGCATACTTACTTCCACCAATACTTGCAGTGGCAACAGGAACAAATAGATCCATGAGTAACATGTATAATGGTTCAGTAATGGATAAAGCTTGCTTAGATGGAAAAGATGTTTTGTGATGCTTTCCTTTCTCACAAGCAGAACAAGGTTTAGGCTTAACATACGCCAGTGAAGGCAGTCCTGACACTAGATCACCCTTGCTCAGCTTGTTGATGTTTTTGAAGTTTAGGTGGGAAAGCCTTTTGTGCCATAACCAGTTTGTGTCTGTTACAGATTTTGAATATAAATAGGTTAACTTAGATGGATCACCAGAGGACATATCAAGAGTATAAACATCCTTGGTTTTCTTGGCACAAATAATTGTTTTGCCTTATTTATCTATGATGGAACCTCCTATCTTGTTGAAATACACTACATTATCACCATCACAAAGTTGAGTGATGCTAATGAGGTTATACTTAAGCCCTTTAACATATGAGACTTTTGACAGTTTAAGGTTCCCATTATGAAGTTCACGTGGTTTGCCCAAAGTTGTTGTCGCCAAAAGTCACTCTTGGACCTTTATCCTTCTTATAGTTGCTGATCAGTGCTTTACAACCTTTCATAGTTCTTGAACATCCACTGTCAAGATACCATGTGCTAAGGCCCTGCACAGTTATGAATGAAAGAAGGGTTAGTGACACTTAGGGTATCCACAATTAAGTTGACCCCTGTGGATTGCACCTAGCTATCCATTTCATCTCAGGTTGTTTGTGAATGATAGAAACAGTCATGTTATCATTATCAGACCGCTATCTTGAGTTACCTTCATGGGAACAGTCACGTGCCTTATGTTATTTGCTACTACATTTATAATATTTTTTATTCTTGGGGCATTGAACAGGTTTTGGTGACTGCCTATGAGTAACCTTGTCAGTCCTTTGATGACTATGGGTCATCAGCTGACTAACTTTACCACTCAGCTGTTGCAGCTGACCTTGTAAACTTAAAAGGTCTTTGTTTATAGGCATCTTAGGCTGACCCCTAGTAATAACAAGTTTTTGGTCAACTTTAGATGTAGCAGGTTTGGATTTAATCCAAGCTTTATTTTCTTTTCTCACAGTTTCTTTTATTAAAAGAGAATTAGAAGATTCTTGATCAGCTGAGCACTTAGATGATGATCCATGATCAGCTGACAGACCATCAGCTGAGCACTTATCAGCAGCTACTTGAACAGTTAAACCAGAATCAGTTGCTATTGAAATATCAGTTAGCTGACCACTTAAAGATGAATCATCTGTTTTCAAGGTCTGACAACATAATGTCAAGTTGGAATCAACATATGATTCTTTCCCTTTATTTACATCATTTGACTTTAACTTTTGAGTACTTTTACTTTCTAACAGGACAACAAAAGTTGAATCTCTTGTGGGAGTGATTGATTCTTTTAGATGAGAGCTTTTACCTTTGACAAATCTGTTAGTGATTACACTTTTACCTTTTACAACTTTAAGGAATGTAAGGAGTAAAATGTCAGCATTTTCTAAGATATTATTGTTCTCATTAAAATCAACACAGTTAGCTGCTTGGGAGTAATTTTTACCAATAATAGCTTGGACTTGTTTTGGAATCTGCTCATTGACACACTAAGTGGTCTTTTCAGCAGACCATACACCAAGATTTAACTACTTTTTGAAGGTCATTAAACTTCTGAGTTGCTTCACTGGTTTCTTTTATCAAGATCTGATTTAATATCTTTTGATTAGCTAAGTCTTCTTTCAAAACTGTCAATGGTTTAAGTTCCTCATCTTTAAGAATTAATTTCTTCTTAAGTGATTTTATTTCTGTTTTTAGCTTCTTCTCTCTTTGAATATAAGATTGAAACTCAACATACAAATAATAACAAATGGTGTTCTTTTCATTATCATCATAATTCATAAATTTGCCAACCTGATACATAGAAGAGGGATCCCAGTTGGAGGAAGTACAAGCTTTAGTAGCCCTTTTCATGTCTTCATCAAAGGTGCTAGTACTACCTATGCTAGCCATCAAACTGAGTTGAGTAGTGAGGACCTCATCTTCATCACTTGATAGATCTTTCTCAGCCCAATCCTCTTCTTCAGCCACTAACACTTTGGCTTGGGACTTCTTCTTCTTGTTCTTGTTGTCAAGAACAACAGCAAGAAGCTTCTTATATTTGGCTTCATAGTCTACCTTGCTGTCTAATCCGGAAGGAGCCTTAAAGCTAGTGTTTCCTCTGGACTTACACTCACTGGAATAGTGACCAGGCTTGTCACAAGAGAAACAACCTTCAGATGACTTGGTTTTGGACCTATCGCCTTTAAAATGTCTCTTCCCAAACCTCTTGACACCCTTTCCTTTGAGGAAAGGTTTGAACCTTTTAACCAACATGACAACCTGCTCAACAACAGCTTCAATGTTGTCCATGTCCTCCAAACTTTCTTCCCCCATCAGTCACTTGCTCTTCATCTTCAGAAGAGTCCACTTCTTCCTCATCCTCACTGGAGTCATCCACCACCGCAGCAAAACTCCTAGATCTTGTATCCTTAGACAAAAAAGCAGTTGATGGAGCTTTTACAGCTTCCTTCATATCCTTTGTAGAGAGCTTCCTTTGCTTCACCGATTGTTCATGGTTCATAAGATTACCATAAAGACCAACCAGTGAGTGTCCTTTGATTTTCTCACCATGTTTTAACACAGTGATAAAATGATCCCAAGATTCTGGGAGGGAGTCTAGAAACTTGTTTACAAGTTCCTTATTGCTCTTGGGAACATCTGTCCTTCTTAAGTCATTAACAAGACAGTTGAACCTGGTGTAGGTCTGGGTAATACTTTCACTTTTATGAGCAAAGAAGAACTCATACTCTCTAACAAGAAGGATCTTCTTGTTCTCCTGCACCTCTTAAGTGCCTTCATATGCAATAGTGAGAGTATCTAACATCTCTTTTGCAGTTTTGCAAATTAAGAACTTGATGATAGATTTAGTTAGGTAGTGCAGAGACTAAAGCTGTTCTAGCCTTGACATCAAGGTTAACCAACCTTTTGTCCTCATCAAACCACTGATGCACTGCTTTAACAACATATCTTTCGGTTTCAGGAGTACTATCGGTAGCAGCAATAACTTGGACGGTAGAGGAAGGAACATAGAGGCCTTCAGTAACAGTCTTTAGCATCACATCATCAAGGCTGGACATGTATAGATGAACTTTTCCAAAGGGAAAAGTTTTCCCTATCAAATATTAGACACCTAGAGAGTGAGCCATTGTTTGAGAAATTGTTTGAAGTAGCAGCAGGAGTGACTATTTGGTAGTGTGGGGTAGAAACAATTGAAGAGTAAGCAAAGTAGATCTTAGATATTAATTATCTAACCTGCTATGATACCAGTTGTTGGTCCCGATTGGATACTACAACAACAAATGTTTGTAGAAGAGGAAGTTGAATACAAACTTTAGCTATTTAAAAAATAAGAACACACAGATGTACTTTATATAATTCTTATTCATTTGAGTCAAGAATTACATGAACTAGATGCGAAATATCTAAGTCAACAAAGGTGGCAACTGATTTGTATAACATATAGACTAGCTAATCCTAACCAACTAATGTTTAGGATGTTCAACACTTGAACAAGTTTGATTACACTGAGAATAATATTTGATAACTCTTCTAAATCTCAACAGATGAGATTACATTGTTCAACCAACGTACTCAGCATGGTTTCATGCATGAGTATATATAGAGAGATGGTGTCCGGATGGTGGTAAGAGAAAGAGACAAGGAAATATAAGAATAATAATATTCTAATAGATAAAGTTAGTGGGTAGAAAACAAATTCACTTTATACATGGAAAGGGGTAAAGTGAATGTACTATCTGATAAAGTGAAACCAACTATCTATTATTATATTATTAAACTCATACTTTTGCCTTCGAAGTGCAATTTTCTCTTTCCATGCTTGTACTTTATACAACACCATGCTTTCTTCAGATTTGATTTTACCAAGTATGGAGTTGCCAGCCATACTTAGTTGTTGTAAACAAATCTTCGAGATCTTCTTCTTGAAAAGCAGCTATCACCTTTTCTAGGAGGTCAAACTCTATCTTTTTTTTCTCTTTACAGATTCAAAAAGTGCTATTACTTTTACAAAGAAATCACTAAGGCTAAATAGAACAACACATGTTCTGCCTTGACTTAAGAATAAAATCAGCTAACTGTTTAAACTGAATACGACTCAGCTAATGAAACTAACTATAAGCTATAATGATATTTTTGTTCAGATGAGGAATATTAATAAGGACTCACAAGCATAAGCTAATCAACTTATATGATCAGTAGACCAAGAATGTTCAACTGATCATTCAGAGTGATAAGCTTATAAGAATTACTTAGACAGAAAGTAAACTTCTTATCTGATGAGAGAAATCCTCAGCTGATGTTCTTTGATCCATCAGCTGATGCTTTTGAAGGCTCAGCTGATCACTTGGTTTCTCAGTTGATGGTTTTGAGGCCTCAGCTAATGCTTTGATAATCCTCAGCTGATGGTTGTAAGTCCTCAACTGATGCTTTGTAAATCCTCAGCTGATGTCTTTTCTCCTTGTCTGAGCCTTTAAAGCTGATCCATCCTCTAATTCTTTAGAGTTCAGCTGATGTTTTTGTTCCTCAGCTAATGTTTCTTACTTAGAAAATTCTCTAAGTCTTACTTAAAAAACAACACATATTTTTCACTAATCTAAGTCCACAACTGAATATGTGGTTTTATTAGCATCAAATCCTATTTTAATTATTAGACAGGTTTGATTATGGTTTGATATTGATATCTCCCCAACACTTACATAAAGAATAGAAATTGTCAAATGCCTTTTTGGAAGTTCATCTTGATGTGGGTTAATAATTGTGTTTGTGTTAGAGTATATTTAAAATGAATAAAAAGTTAAGGTAAATTTGTAGATAATGAAATGATCAAAGATTGAGTGGACGAAATTAATTTAGATAAAATTAACATCAAGATTTTATTTTGACTGAATTTAAAAAAACTACTAAAATTAAGGAGGGGCTAGGATGTTAAATGGTTTATATTGTAGTATAAATATATATGATTTAATTTTAACTAAATAAAATGTTTATATTCATTAATTAAATTGATAAAGATTAATTTTTTATTTATATCAAAAGATTGTAAATGCTGATTTTTCATAATTTTCTCAAACATTAAGGGGGCGTTTGGTTCAAGTATTAATTTTGGAAGGAATGAGATTTATAGTGGGATTGGGATTTAGGGGGATTTGCATTTTCAGGGATTTACAAACCAATCCTTTGTTTGGTTCAAATGTTGTATGTGGGATTTCCACCACCTTGCAACAACCACACCACCATCCAAGACACCACCTGCGATTAGGGTTTAAGTCGGAGTCGGCGACGGCGACGATGACGGAAGGCGACGGCGAAGCCACCACACCACCCACCACCAACCATCGCACCACCAACCAACCACCACTAACGACATAAAGAAGGCGGCGAGGGTTTCGAAGGGAATGACTGAGAAGGCGGCGGCTAGGGTTTCGATGGCTAGGGTTTTGAAGGGGATGACAGAGAAGGCGAACGATGACTGCTAGGGTTTCGACAACGACTAAGGCACCATCAACGGCGACAACGAAGGCGAAGGTTTCTGTCGTGGGTCAAAGGCGAAGGTAGGTTTCTGTCGTTGGTTTCTTCGTGCGTGTTGCAGCGACGGAAAAGGGGTAACGAGAATGGGATTGGGAATTGGGAGGCAAAGGAAAACAACAGCGAGGGTTTCTGTTGTAGTGACGGCGGCGGCGAAGGGGTGACGACGGCGGCGGCGGTGGCGAAGGGCCGACGATGACGGCAGTTTCTGTCGACTAGGGTTCGCCGGAGCGTAGCCGGAGGAAATCCTTCACCTGTGGGATTTCAAAATACCATGGGGTGTGAAGGGATTGAAAAATCCTTCAGCTAAAGGATTTTAAGGATTCCTGGGATTTTGATTCCTCCCTTATATTTACAAACCAAACATGGTATTTGGGAGGATTTCAAATCTCATTCCCGTGAAATACCACGAACCAAACGCGCCTTAAGTGTTATTGTAATCCCATTATGTCAAATATTCTCAAAAATGTATATTAGGGTACACTTTGTTCACCTTAAACATTATAACTATTTAATGACTAGCCAAATTGACGACAAGTCAAGAATCATAGAAGCCTACTTTCACGACACTCTTCGACCATATAAATGACTCAATGATCCTTCAATCTTGCATGTTCCGAAAAAAAGCGAATAACTATTCAAGGTTTTGGATTCAAATCCATAATTATAAATTAAGCTAGAATACTCATAATATTCAAAATAAATAAATATGTCATTCGAACCTAATACTAAACACTTTGTCAAATAGAATATAACGATTGATCAAGTGTTTACAACTTGTTAACAAGTGTATGAACACTTAATTTTCTTGTCAAACTTTTTATGAGTTTTGTAAAACAATTACTCGAGCTCTTTTTTATGGGTTTGTTTGAGCAAAAATAATTATTTATTAGGGGGATGAAATAATTACTATAGCGGCACGTTTGGTTAGGGGGAGTTTTTTACTTTTAATTTTATTACAATTTTTTGAGAAGCTCATAGATGACTTTTTGCGGGTTTATGAGATTATAAATTTATGTTTTATCATTTATAAGCTTATAAATTCATGTTAAGAATATTATAATTGAAAACTAGATTAAATACTTATGTAATATATATAATTAATTGAAAATTAAATATAATAAACATTAATTAAAAAGTTATTAAACAACTATAAAACATAAATGGAATGTAAAGGTGAATAACTATAAAACATAAATGGAATGTAAAGGTGAATATGAAGTTCGTAAATTAGGTTTGATAAATATGATATTTTAACATTTAAAAAGAACATATTTTCTAATATATATAAAAGACTAATTTGAAAAAAATTATTAGATGATTTGAATTGTTTATTTAATAAAAGATTTTAAAACCAATAATACACATAAAGCAAACTAAAACAACTAGTTTATTGACCCGTGCACACACGGGTATTTCGGAAGTGTATTTGAGATATTAAAATTTTCAAATAAAAATAATGCAGTAAATGAAATATCATATTTGTGATGAGAATATACTAATTAAAAAAAGTGTCATATTACTATAAAATTTATATCAAAACGTAGATAAAAATAAAACAATTGGATCGATTCAATTTTTAAATCAATTGGAGGGGGTTTGATGAAAATTGTGAGGAGAATTTATAAACATGTGAGGGACTTTTAAGAAAATATGAGAGGGTTATATAAAAATTGCAAATTAATGTAATTAATTATGAGCTGTTTATAAATTATGTTTAATAGCTTGTGATATAATTTGTTTAGATAAAAAATAATTATATATTTACGACCTTCTCATTTTTATCTACGTTTTGGTGTAAATTTTATTGTATAATGATACTTTTTTAAAATTTGTATATTCTTAATTTTTTGTTATCCATTAATAGTAGTGGGTATTCCTAAATAAAAATGATTTCATCAGATACAAAACTTTCGGTTAAGTTTTAAAGAAGACAATTTCCTCTAATGTTGATTTTTACTATGACGATTAACAAAAGTCAAGTACAATCACTTTCAGAAGTCGGTTTATTCCCCAGGAAACCTGTGTTTACACATGGTCAATTATATGTTGCCGTTGCACGTGTTAAAAGTAAAAAAAGATTAAAAGTTTCCGGTGATATTTTATTTATTGCATTATTTTTATTTGAAAATTTTAATATCTTAAATACACTTCCGAAATATCCGTGCGTGCACGGGTCAATAAATTAGTAGACTAACAAAATAACTAACTCCTCTCATATCTGCCCTACACGTGTCTTTGCCCTTCTCTGATAAACATTCCATATTCTGGGCCTATTGGGCTGTTCAATCAAAGCATCAGTTTCATTTGTGTTGGGCTTATCCTTATCAGTTTCTTTGGTGTCTACTGTCTAGTGACAAAATATTGCTTATATGAATCTGTCCATTTAGATCCAGTTGAGCAATTTGCTCTTTTACTTCATGAGTATTGATTAAGTTTATATCCTAAAATTTTAGCCTGTTTTGCGTTTGACAAGGAGATTGCAAATCCATGCACAAGTAATTAAACATTTTGTTCTTTTTTTCCATCACTATAACAGTTAAATCTACACCTGATATAATGCTTATCAGTTTCTTGCAACATCCTTCATGTCTTCCTCAAAAGAGCTTTGTGCGGAAGCCATCAAGAGACTTGGCGGTTAAAAAGTATAGATAAATGTACCCTCATGTATACAGTTGTTCAGCTACTTTCTTCCTTTGATGACTTAAGCCACTTCTGGCTTCCCCACTTCTACCTCTGTTGTATTTGAGAGAGCTTGCTTCGTGGTGGAGCATATAGCAATGCTAGCAGCTTGGGGATGGTTGGCTGCGAAGGGACAATTTAAGGTAGGGTCTGTTACCTAATAACGAGTTTCTGCAAGTAGGTCTTCGTCTTTTGAGTATTTCTTTAGAACAAGAACAAGAAGCTCCTTGTATTTAGCTTCATAATCAACAAACTTCCTTTCCTTGTCGACTTTGGAAGACAAGACTTCTTTGATGTACACTCATGACTCATAAGCTATATATGGCCAACTTATTTGTTGAGTTGACTTGGGTTTTTGTTTGTATACATTAGAAAATTTGGTGTTGCCCTTTCTTTGATTCCTTCCCTTCATTTTGTTGCAGGATCTAAACCTCTTGACCTACCATTGCAGCTCCTCGAGTTCTTCATCCTCTTCATTTTTTTCTTCAAATTTTAAATATCTCAAATACACTTTATTGACCCGTGCACGTACGTGTATTTCAAAGTGTATTTGAGATTTTCAAATTTTCAAACAAAAATAATGCAATAAATGAAATATTACCGAAAACTTACATATGTCATAATTCTTAACAAAAAGAAATAACTAAATTTTTTTAAGCACTTTTGTGTAAACTACATTTGTTGTTTTGTTTGTAACATTACCATTGTTGTCACAAATCAAAACTTTTAATCATTTTTTACTTCTAACACGTGAAACAGCAACATACGATTGACCATATGTAAACACAAATTTCCTGTGGGATAAACCAACTTCTGAAAGTAGATGTTCTTGACTTTTGTTAATCGTCGTATCAAACCACAATATCAGAGAATTGCCTTCTTTCAAACTTAACCATAAGTTTTGTATCTGAAGTAATCATTTTCAGATATAAAGAAAAACTAAAAGTTTTTCATATCTAGAGAAAATGGAAATACAAGTTCACATAACTAATAACTAAATTATGATTTAAGTTCACTTAACTAATAACTCATCTGCATGCTTAAATCCGCTACTAATAAACACATATCTTATCTTTTGAATAGGCTCAATTGCGTTTCGACTTCTAAAACCGAATTACCTTCCAAGTAAAAGAGAAAAAATAATGACTCACGTGTTAAATATTAAAAAAATCAAGAATAGTTTCCTGTTTTATGTATAAAAAATTAACATTTATATTTTTGAAGAAAAGTAAAACCTTAGATGAGAATCCTTCAAAACGACATAGATTTTCTAAAAAAACATGATTTCTTTTAGAATGTAACAAACCCACGATACACTTACTTGACTTATCTAAGATCGATTTATACTTCAAAGAAATAGACCCAGGGAATCGACTTTCTCCTCCGATGCCTCTGCCATCTTCTATTGAAATCAAATCACAACCCATGGTTGTCTCTAATTTTTTGTTTTCATGCGTATATCTTCCTTCATGCTTACGTCTTGTTTATCCATAATACAAAGTCTTCTTCATACATTATTTATTAACTACCAATATTTAATGTAACCTTTATTTTGTAAATAATACATAGGTTTCCGTTAAAAATCATTCAATTCTTAAAAACAATTTTGGAATGATTATACACGGTAATTTGAATTCGATTTTGGATTTGGGAGGGGGCTAGATGAAAATTACGAGGAGATTTTATAAAACATGTGAGGTGAGGGGGTTTTATAAAAATTGTATATTAATGTAATTAATTATAAGATGTTTATAAATTATGTTTAGTAACTTATGATATATTTTGTTTAGAGAAAAAGTAAGTATATATTTACGACCGTCTCATTTTTATCTACGTTTTGATATAAATATAATTGTAATATGACACTTTTTTGGAATTAGTATATTCTTAAATTTTTGTTATCCACTAATAGTAGTAGATAAGTACTTTTTTGTTTAGCTGAGTGGTTTTTTTGGGATTTTGGTGATAAGTTGAGTGATCAACTTGAATATGCTATTCAAAGTGTTTAGTTATTGATTTTAAAACATTTTCAATCTTATTAAAATGATGTATGAAACCTTTCATAAAATATGGTTTAAAATAAGATGATTTATTGCAATATTTAATGTAACTTTCAATTTTAGAAAATTTTCTATAACATTTCGAAAATTAAACTTAATTTAAATCAATAGGGAGGGGGCTAGATGAAAATTGTGAGGATGTTTTATAAACTTGTAAATTAATGTAATTAATTATACGTTGTTTATAAATTATGTATAGTAACTTTTGATATATTTTATTTAGAGAAAAAATAAATATATATTTACGACCGTTTTATTTTTATCTACGTTTTGGTATAAATTTTATTGTAATATAACACTTTTTTTATTAGTATATTACTATATTAATAACTTTTTGTTATGAGAACAAATGCCAAAAATACTAATAAGTATCGTAGGCCTAAAGCCCATATCATCGAAGCCCATTAATACTTTTTACTATGGTCTTAGACTCTTAGGTCTATTAGATTTTTTTGTTTTTGTTTATTTTTAGTTAAATGTTTGTTTATTTGGATTGTTATGTACATAAATCAAATTAATTTTGAATATGATAAAGAAACTGAATATACGTAAATAAATAAAACTAACAAAAAAACAAAATAATACTGAAGTAAGAAACTACAGATTTAGAATATTTTGATTCTAAACTATTAAATTTTAGGAAGGAAATTGAAAAACAAAAGGATGCAAAAAAAAGAGGGTTTATCGATTCTTGCCTTTTACCTGCAGGTTTAGCCAACAATCTTCAATTTAACCCGTTCAATTCTTAATGGTTGATCTATTTATTACTTGTGGTTACAACAAACCGTATGGTTTTCAAAACAATGTTTATACTTATAAACATGGCTAAAAAAGGAGTTATGTTTGTTTTCAAAGACGATGTTGTTTTAATGGTTCTATATGAGGCATAATCCTAGTGGTATCTGGGTTTTATGATATCTTTAAGGTCTTGGGTTCAAGCCTTGGAGATGGTGATTTTCTTACAAAAATGGTGGAGGTATTATTTCCCATAGTGGTGGTTTCCGTAGATAACGGAGGAGAGTTTAATCCCTCATGATGAGTGGATCGGGATCCGCATACTGCCCGTATGAATGTCACTGCGGACCCGGCCCACTAATCCGCTGTTAAAAAGAAAAATAAGATAGCCCAGATTGTAAGCTGCCAAATTAGCTTTGTTTTTGCTGCACTCGAGGTTGCGTTAATGGTTCTTAGTAGCTGATCGATCAATGAGCTTGTGAATTCAACTAAAAGACATTTATTTGCGCCGTGAGTTTTATACAGCATTTATGTTTGATTTTATTTTTATTTTTTTGAATTAAGTGAATTACAAACACTTCACTTTTTTTAGAATTAAGGAAACACACAAATTTATGTTTTTATTCTTCAAACAATCCATTGAAACAGATCTTGGCAACGTAGACCTCATAAAGTTTGGCGAAACTAGCTGGGGCTAGGCCTGAAGCTGGAGTTGATTAATTAATAATCTTAAGCCTAAACCATATACTACTTGAAAAAGTTTTTATTTTGGGGACTATAAGAGATTATGTTTTTAATAATCCCCTCGAGATTTTAACACCCGGACGAGGCTAAATGGCTGATGATTATGAAAACTAGAATCTCTAGCCCTTCTAATCTCTAGCCCTTCTAATAATTGATAAACGAGTTATGAGACGCGGCGGGAGGCTAAATAGGTGATTTATGCCCGCGCGTTGCGACGGGTTTCAAAGTATAATTTTTTCATGTTACTTTTTTATTGTTCTACTCTAGCTTCTACGATGGTGCACCCCTCGTGGTGGAGAGAAAAACATAGAAAGACTCTATTTGAAACCGGAATCACAACTTTACATGGCTTAAAGAAGACTGCAAGTCGATGAATTGGAGTCCAAGCTAGAAATCATGTGTTTGAGGCTCAATTTGCTCCAGCAAGATAAATATTTACACTCTTTCTAGAATAGAAGAATCTAGTGTTGACGATAGGCTATTGCCTTAATGCATCACGGGCTATTGTCTTGGGACTTGTAACCATCATGCAAGTTCTTTGTTGCGTCTTTATGCTCGATGATAGATTGATAGACAACTCCATGTTGGTAAGTAACCATGGTTCCATGATAGTGGGCATTTCGTGGAGGCTCACCGAAAGGAGATTACTTGCCTTCAACACTCTTATCTTTACCTACATGTGCGTGGTGTGGAAGCATAGGAATGTATGTCAAATTTCAAACAAATTGGGTGAATCTATCTCTAGCGTTTGTCTTGATCTAAAGTTCTTGCCTTTTTTGGCTGAACATCTAAGCTAACTATTTAGTCTATATGTTCAGATGGTAAAGATATTTGTCCCATATTGGTAAGTTTATGATTTTGATACTTATAAAATTTGTTTTTTTAACTATTCTTACCCATTCGATTGGTTTCTTGCTAGTTGCTTCTCGTTTTTTCTCTCACACCTTCAATTTCAAAAACAATTTTAGAAAGATTAATAGGCATCGAATTCCAAATCTAAATTAATTGGAAGGGGCCTGAATGAAAATTATGAGGGAGTTTTATAATACATGTGAGGGGTTTTTAGGAAAATGTAAGAGGGTTTTATAAAAATTGTATATTAATGTAATTAATTATATGGTGTTTATAAATTATGTTTAGTAACTTGTGATACATGTTGTTTAGAGAAAAAATAATTATATATTTACGATCATCTCATTTTTATCTACGTTTTGGTATAAATATTATTGTAATATGACACTTTTTAAAAATTAGTATATTTTTATTTTTTTGTTACCATTAATAGTAGTACTTCAAAAAATTTAGTTATTGTACTTGTTACAAATTCTGACATATGTAAAATTTTGTGATATTTTATTATTTTTATCTGAAAATTTTAATATCTCAAAACACTTTTGAAACACTATTACACTTATTTTACGATACCTCTTATAATTTCATACCATCAAATTTTATACTTTTATTTAAACATCCCCGTGTTTTTACACAGGGCAATAAACAATTAAATAATTAAACAATCATAAAATTGTTATTAAAACCCAATTTCAAATTATAAATCAAATTTATGAAAAGTGTTAATAATTGTTTTCAAAATTTTAGAAGTTCTTATTCTGATCGGATTAATTAAATATTAAAACCAATAATACACATAAAGCAAACTAAAACAATAATGATAATTGTTTTCAAAAACTCTTATCAAATCTGAGTAAATTTTTTGCTAATTACTCTAATATAAATATTAACACAATAATAAACTACTAATAATATTAATACGAGGTAACTTATAATTGTGTAGTATTAAGTATTTCTTTTTTTTTAATATACTATTTTTAAGTTTATCATTTTTTTGAATTCATACTTTTTTCATGTATTATAATTATATGTTAAAGAAATAATTTACTATTTTAAGTATTAATCCTTTCGCGATGCTTCCATCGTTGGTCTTAGAATTGCCCTCTGTCTGTCATCATCTTTTTTGAACTCTCATTTTTTCGCTTATTAATGTTTAATATTTATTAATTTTCTAAATCATCACGTGTGTTACATGGGTATTTAAACTAGTAAATGTAATAACTAAGTTGTGTAAAATTAAATCAAAGTTTTATAAAAAAAGTTAAAATTGAATTTCAGTATTTATTAAAATAGATAATTAGAATTTTTAGAATCGGGATCAAATAAAAAGGAAATTAGGCTAAAAAGAGTAAGGAGAATTCTAGGCTTGACACGCGGCATATATGATAAAAGATTAAATTAGGAACTTTCATAAATTATTTGTCTCTCCTCCCCCACTAACATTACCCACGTTCACATATATCTTATTTCTAAATATCGACATATCATCCCCATCCTCCTGCCCTCACGATGCCTCACGAAACAGAAACCCTAATACGCAAATCGTCGTTGATATGTGCATCCTCCACCGGCGTCATCAAGAACAACCGTCGTCGCTTGCCCTCTTCCCCCATTAATCTGATGCACTGTGGAAATCTAATTCCAGTCCCACTAACCCACGAAAACTCTAATACCATCGTCGCCGCCCACGGCCCTTGCAACCGCCGCCTCCCTCGTAAACTGCTTCGTGTTGCATGTCTGGTCCGTTCATAAAATACGATGATCCTGTCGCGATGCACATCGACGCTGGCTTGCATATTCACCGATGATGCAAGAAACGACACTGAGTCGTGATGCAAGAAACCCTGCAAGAAACGACACTTGTTGGATTGTGCATCGCCATCTTTGTCGTCTCCCCATCTCAAGTCCCGAACGGAGCACCATCGGAGGTAATCTTCTTTATTCGTAAATTGGCCACCGCCCACAGTTAACCATCATCGTACGTCCTCATCTGTACTGTGGTTGCGACCTCAACGGCTCAACCTCTGCTTTTGATTTCTGAGTTGGTGCCCAGATCTGGAAGTGAAGTATTCACTTGGGAGTAGTGTGCATCAAGTTTATTAAAATTGCAGTCAATTGATTGGCTTTGCCGTTTGATGTTTTTGAAGAAATGATAGTGGAAATTATTGTTGTATGTGTTGTAATTTACAACCGCTAGCACCTTTCTTTTGATTGACATAAAAAATTCATCAGTTATTTGTCATTGACGAATCTGTGCATCAATTATTCATCAGTTGGTTATTTTTTTAATGCATCAGATTTGGTTGAAGTTGTGAATCAGTTTTATTTTGATTTTGAATTTTGAAATCTGGCGCGTGATAAAATTTCAAAACGTGAAAAATAAGAAATGGTTGAATGACTGTTATACCCTTGAGTTGATATTTTATAATTAAAAGAAAAAGAAAAAATCCCATGAATTTAGGAACATGATCTGACAAATCCTGTGGCTGAAAATTCTCCTTACTTTTTGTAGCTTAAAACTCTTTTTAGTTTATCCCCTCCCAGAATTTTTATTTAAGTTTAATGACTAAGTTGTGTAAAATACTCTATTAAAGTTATAAGTTGCTATAAAGTATAAACCACTAACCAGTAACCACCCATTCAACATGGGCCGAGAAAAGTGAGAGAAGAATAATTGGGCCAAAGACGCACGCCCATCGGGCATCGGCCATAGGCCTACGTATGCTCATTTTGCTGTTCTCCATGAAGCTCAAACTAAAGTTTATAAATATTTTGAACGAGTACATTTATGGATAATATGAATTCTAAGGTTTTAAATAATAATAAATTATGCAACTTTTCTGTAAAGAAAATATTACAAATTTAAATTTGATATAATAAAAAATATTTTTTAATCTAATAATCTTGATTTTTGACATGTTATAGTACCTTTTTAATATTAATTTAAAATATACATTCTTCCTTTATGCAAAATTGAGATTCATAATTCTTTTTTGATAAATTATTATTTATATTTATATATAGATACAAATATTACATGTTAACTTTATTAGAAAATTATGATAGTTATATTATATATTTTTTTTGTCAATTTAACCTACCTCAAAATTTAAGATTTTTTAGTGAATTAAATTTGAAACTATTCGTCATTGAGCTTCTTTATTAACTTTCTCTCTCCTGTCATGCTCTTATTGAGATCTCATTGGTGAGTAGCTGGTAGGTCTGTTCATTAATGGTTAACAGATAAAGGGTTAATGGATAAGTTTAGTTTGGTAAGAGATATTGAAACTAAATTTAGGCCGGAAATATCGGATATCAGTTAATCTGTTTTAACGGTTTAGTTATACTGTTAACCAATTAATTCAGTTTTTAATAACATTCAATATAATAACCTATGCAATTCAAAATATATAATTTGCACTAAACTACCCAAAAGAACTATAGATAAGGCAGTATCAGTCAACAAAAGTTCATACTTACATCCAAAATTATAGACCAAAAGGTACAATTTAATATTTTATTAATCTTCCAAATTCTTTTAATATTCTCCCAAAGTTGTAAACGATTCCTCAATTTCAATAGTTGGTTGCTCCAATGCATAATTATCATAAGTCATAATAGCCAATTTAGTAATACAGAACATTACAAATAAATAAATTTGAATAGTTTGGAATAGAAGTAAGAAACTTAATATTGTCCAATTCTTCTATAAGAAAGTTATCTCCTACTATTCAAGAGGTTCTTGTGCATAGTCAATCTTGAGTACAAAAAACTGAGCCTCTACCATTCTTGGAGTTAAAGATTTACCAAATGAATCAAGAACACGACCGCGAGTGTATAAATGATCGATTGTGAGACAACTGTAGAAACCAGTATTGTTAGCACATCGAGAACCAGCATGGAAACTATTCGTTATATCAAAACCAGATTCACTAGGCTCGCATTCATCTTTCAAGTACTTATCTTGTTCATATTTCTTCTCAATGGTTTTCTGAAGTCCCTTTTTCCATTTTATATCTCATGTTCAAAAGTTGAAACAAGGGTTTCAATGGTTTATCAATTATATTTCATTAACTTTTTAGCATTTTCAGTATTATATGAGGACTTGGCAATCGATTCAACATAACATCCTTGTACCTTGGATCAAGTGTTAAGGCAATAAACATCAAAATATTAACATTATCAACATAAGACCAATATTCATTATATTTGAACTTCATTAGTTTTGCCATCTTTCTAATTAATGTTTTCATCCATGTTGTCACTATAAGTAGCAATCAAATACCCAACCCCATATATTTGAGGCATATAACAGTTACTTGTCATACACCAACTTCATGACATCTTCAATGTATGATCATAAAATATTCTAAAACAAGGAAGGATTACTAACCACATTTAAATGTGTTTATTAAAATACTTGTCCCTTTTTTTGCTAGAGAGCAAATTTGGTGTTCATTTGAGTAGCGAAACATGCTTTGTGTATGGGTGTGTAATATTACACAATATAACGAAGGACAAGTAATTTGTAGCCTTGATGAAAGTATCTAGCACTGTCTATGGAGCACGTACACGATATAACTCAAGTATCAAGCACGACTCTTTGCGAACTACTTTATCGCGAAACACATAATAGCCTACGTTCGGACGTGATCAAGCATTTGTGTACGCTAGTACGTGACAACGAGGATGGTGAACAAATTTTGTGTCTTTTTTATTTTGTTTTAGTTCGATGTAATGTGAACTTATTAAGTTTTTTTAAGATTTAATGTTTTATTAAATTAAAAAAATTATTCTTTTATATTGTTTATTATATACTAGATTAAATGATCGTGTAATACGCGGGTTGGTTTAAAAAATGATAAATAATAAACATTAATAGAAAGATATTACATAATTATAAAACATGAAAGAAGTGATAGTTTAAAAACTGTCAATGATCGGAGGTGGAGCATCGGCGCGATAGCGGGGTAGACGTGACGGCAAAAACGTGACATCATTTTAAGGCGGCGGTGGTGTTAGGGCGCCCTTCAATGGTAGGTGGGGACGACTAGGGCTTCAGATAGTGTTAGAGAGGCAGATGGTGGTGTTGTTTGGCGGTGTTGTGCTGTTGATGGTGGTGGTAGGTGTGTTGGATATCAAGGCCCTTTGTAAAGTGTATGTGTGTTTGTATTTTAAAAGTATGTAGAAAGCAGGAGACGGCTTGTGGTTTTGCAAAGAAAAAAAATACCATCTTATCATTCAATGAAGTAATTAGCTATATATATAGCCAACACAAAACAACCTAATAACCTACTTTACATTATTTAAGCACTAAATTTTATCTAATAATAATCAAACTAAACAACTCTTATCTAATAATAATCAAACTATCATATAAAGATGGCTTACGTAGCCATCACAATCATTTATTTAATTAACCAAATAAAGACTAAACTTAAACTACTAAATAAACTAATTAATCAAGATTAAAACCCAATATTCACCCCTTAATCTTGATCAATTTTCTCCTCAAAGCAATGCTGGTTCATCTTTTTGAATCAAGTTGGCTTCATTCTCTTTATCCTTCCACTTTGTACATTCATTTTCAAAGTGTCCAAACTCCCCACTCATAGCATCTAAACACCGCTCTTATCACCTCGACCTCTTCCTCGGCCTTTTCCACCTCTTTTGGAATTCCTTCCCCGTCCTCTTCCACGCCCATTATTTTCACCATGCTTTTGTTCACTTGCCCACATGAGTTTCCCT